>OU426989.1:14777580-17653617 GCA_911387755.1 Chrysotoxum bicinctum | reverse complement strand
GGAATTCTTAATAAATTGCTTCTGAACACACCGAAAACATTGACAGTTCGTGCAAAAAACTAAGTAAACAAACCTTTTGTGGCGTTTCTAAAAGCACGATATTCTTACGATGATTTTAACTTTAATATAGATATAGTATGATGCTATATTCGAATAAAATTTGCTAAATCGTTGATTTAACTTAGTTTCATATTAAATCAGCTTTAACGTCGGTCGTACTAATTCAATTAAAATTTTGTGCCATTGATTTTGGGAAATAATTTAAAAAAATAATCGTTTCACTTTTTTTGAAGATATTGATTTTTCAAAAACCAAATTAAATTTTTTTTTCAAAAGATCCAAAAAATATTTTTGCGAATGTTCTTATATAAAATACTATTTTAAGCTTCGGAGGTTCCTGCTAAAAAAATGGTTTAAATCGTTAGAACCGTTAATGAGAAAGTCGAAAATAAAAAGAAAAAGGTTGTGTGTACTGACGTACGCGCGGTAGAAGTAAAACTTCCTTACATGTCGCTGTCTTTGACTGATTGCGTGTCGTTTTGACACGTCACTGACAGCTGCATAGACATTTTTTTACCCCCAACGCCGGAAAAGAAGTTTTACTTAAAAAAAAAAACGGTTCTATGACAGGTACCGTTAATAACATGTTATTCAGCCGTTTTCGAGATAAATAAGATCTTACACTACGGGTGCGATAACGTTAGTTTTGGAAGTAAAAACAATTTTCAATTTCTCCTATCTCCCCTTGGGTCCCTTAGGTAAATTTTTTCCAATAGGTTTTTGTTATTATTAATTTGACTCTTAAAAATATGTTTTCATGTAACCTTTTTTACAATCATCAATGATTTTTTTTAAATAATTTAATAATTTATTTTATATTTTATTTTAATATTTTTTTAAATAAATTATTTGAATAAAACTAAACTGTTTCTATTCTGTGAACCAAATGTGATTTTATAGCTTTTTTTTTTTAAAGAAATTCAAGTCTTTATTAGTTATTATTTTTTTTTATTATTAAAGCTCTATAGAACAAATGTGACTTTTTCATAAATAAAAACCACCAAATATCATCTTAAATCTCTTTTTTTTTCACTTTTGCACACGCAACTCATCTTAAATGGACATAAGAATTGAAAACGTCCTTCGAAAACGCAAGGCAAAATATCTTATCTCAACTTAAGATTTTGGAAATTAATATAAAATTCAATTTATAGAAAAGCAAAACTATCTTAAGTCATATTTTTCCTCACAACGACCAAAATAATATTAAAAATATCTTTTCGAAAATAATTTCAAAAAAAAGATCATAAAATTTTACATTTAAATGGTTTGTTGAATAAAGTCTATATATGTATGAAAGATTTTTTGGGATACAGCTTTGAAGTGTTTTTTTGCTCTCCTGAAAAATCATCAAAATTGACTTAAGATACTTTACCATTTCAGTCGAGACATTTAAAAAAAAAATTTGATTTTTCAAAAAATAATTTAATTGTTTGTGTGTACCAGGTTTTGGACTGACTTAGGTTTTAAATTTTCGAAGTAAATACGGAAAAAAACTGAAGTATATCTAAAAATTTTCGAAGTAGTTTTAGAAAATTATAAAAAAAAAACATATTTTTCGAAACAAAATTCTTAACATAAGTTTATTTAATATTACTTCATTATTTTTCATTAAAAAAATAATTGATTCCGTACAAGTATCAATAAGTTGCAAGAAATTCAGACTTAAAATAAAATATATATAACTTTGTATAACACAAACTTCAGACTTCAATGGAAACAGATTAAATATACATAAAACAGTAAATAAAGACTTCTTAAAAATATAAGTATAAACATAACATAACATAACATAAAAGTAAATTCAAACTTCCGGTTTGTAAAAAAATATTAATGAAATGTATGTAACTATTTTAAAGTAAACTTTCGATCAACGAACTTGTATTTTTGTATGAATTTTATCAATTTAAAAGGTGCCTCATAAAAATCCTTACCTTTTTCTGTAAGTGATCTGAAAAACATTAAATTTTCCATGGTGCATACGTTTTAACGATTCCTAAACTTTTATGTAATACAGAGCGATCAGCGCTATCTTTAAATTTGCTGGCTGAGAATTTTTTCAAAGAGAAGTAGATAAGTAAAAACGAGAAGTAGAATAAATTTTTTTTCTCAAAATCGAAGTAGATCTACTTCGATCGAAGTAAAGTCAGAACCCTGGTGTGTACCTACAATAATAGTCGTTTTTTATTGGTAAATGTATAGGCAGCGCAGTAAAATTTTGGCAGGTTTTAATTATTCGAGAATGTGTTCGCTGATATTTGTTCATTTTATGGTAAATTTTCACAAGAGCCAAAATTATGTGGTTTGAAATATTAATTTACGATTAGACGGTAAACGTTAATAGTCAATGGTCAAAATGTTGCCTCCTAATGCATGTGCATGTTTCCTATGTCACCTGAGAGGATGAAATTCATCGAAGGATGGCTGCGATGCCAAATGATTAAAAAAGGACATGAAAATAATTTTTTTCTGACACCGAGCCTTTATTTGACTTTGTGTACATACATGCCATTGAGATTTGATTTTATTAATAATTTTGGTACTTGTTTGACAGCAAATTTGTCAGTGATGTTAATTCAGCATAAACCACATCAAAACGTATACTTTTCCAACGCATCCCTTAGCTTGTTCAAAACAGGATTGTTTATTCGTAGGTACGAGTATATATTTTATTTTTAGTTTTCGTTTCCTTTTACTTCGTTCACTTAATGAGTCTACTAAATAAAGATGATTTGTTAAAAGAAACTCAGAAATTACGTATGTATAGCCCTTTTCTGTTTTGGATCTTAATTCATTTCAATTTGTATTATTTTTGTAAGAAATTACATATTTATTTCACTTCTTTTTCAAATCAGCTGATTTTGACACGGGTATAAATGCAAAGCATATCAACTTTAAAATTTAAAGTAAAAGTGTATATGCAGTCAAAAAAGCATTTTATTCGGACTTCCATTGCTGCACTATTATACATTACCAATAAAATACGCCTTATATTTCAAATTAAAAGCAGCTGCTGCATACATTTTTTTTATCAAAATCGTTAGAGCTTTTAATAAGAAAGTCGAAAAAAAAAACGGTTATATCACAGGTACTGTTAATAACATATTTTCCTAAATTTTGTTTCCACCAAAATGTAGTCCATGTCTAAAGAAGCATCCATATTTTTTTTATTTGAACCCTTAAAGCCGTTTTCCAGATAAATATAATTGTTCATAACGCTTGTACCGTTAAATTTGGAATTAAAATAATGGCTATATATTTTATATACATACGTATGTATGTATACATTATGTTTATATTTTTTAACTATAATCTTTAACACGTTTCAAATTGGCTTTGTTTTGTTTGTTTTCATTACAGCATCGGAAGATCTTAGTAACCTCGGAGCTTTCCTCTTAATACCATCACTTTTAACGCTGTCATCTGTACGCCTAAAGGGAGTCAGTAGAAAAATTTGGCGCCCTTCGAAAACCGAGGCCAGAAACGGATTCATAACGCACGTCTACAGTGATGCAGAGATTGACGAAGCCATAACTCTACGCCGTGATAAACTAAAGCAGCTGGGTCTAACACTTCAACCTTTTATCCTCATAGTTGGTACGTCAATACAACAAATAAGTAGCTATTTTGTAGTTGTTAACGACACAAAATATCTACTGCCTACTATTTTAGAGGCAGTCGATATTTGCTTTAAAATTATTTTTATGGTAAATGCGGAATATCCAGCTGAAAGCAAATGCACTTGGATGTTCATCCAAAAGGCATTTTTTAAGATTGCAACTAAATTCGACCAAGAATCTACAGCGGCCAATACCTTGCTTGTTGAGCTAGGAATTAAATAGAAATATAAGAAAGCTATTACGAGTATACAGTCACTCACACTCACACTTTTCACACTCACATATCTTCTACAAATTTATATAGGGTAAAAATACAAAATTTTTAAATATTATTATTTTTCTTGTTAAATACTGACTACAAGGTAATATAAAATAATTAAAAAGGAAATAATCATCAACATTTCGATTCGGAAACAAAAAAAAGAAGAAAATGATTTGCCGTGTTTTTACTAATTATAAGTCACACTCAAACTTGCACACTGCAAATTCATATTAAAAAAATACTCAATAATTGTTTAATATTTAACCACGTTCCCATTTTTTTGGATAGTCGCTTCAAGACTTTTTGGCATATTCTCGACCAACTTTTTTGCGAAAGGATGGCTCTTTAGATTCCCTTTCATCCATCCCAAGATCGCAACTGTTTAAAGAGCTTTTATGCTCTTGTCTTTAGTTCTGCCCGCAAATGCTCAATTACATTTAAATCAGGTGATTGAGCAGGTGTAGTGAGAACTTTTGGACAGTTGTCAAGAAGCCACATCTTCGCGAACCAAGATTTATGCTTGGGATAGTTATCTTGATAAAAGACAAAGTCATCCATGATCCCAAGTTTTTCCACACTTTTTTTAATAAAACTTCTCATCTTTAGCACTTATTTTTCTTTTATTTTCAACACTTTTAGGTTAATTTTCTATTCGGCCTTCTTTTAACCATTTTTTTATTAAATAAAGTGGAATTGCTTTTTTTTTTAAATCACTTATTTCGCGTACTGTTTTACCCTCTTGATGGTTTAAAATCAGAACTTGCCTTTTTTCAACAGTTTTATGTCTGGACATTTTGATTTTTTTTGTTAAATGTAATCACATGAAAGCTGTAAAAAGACTGCAAGACTAGTTTTCATAGAAAACAGCAAGTGTCCCACCTTAGGTGTGAATAAATGAAAACAGATAGTTCACTTATTTAATTTTTTCAATTTTTTTTATTATCTAATTATAACTTTTCTGAAACGTTAGCCATTTAATGTTTTTTATTCAAAAAATGTTTCTTTAATTGCGTGTTTTTTTCTTATCCCACTTTGAGTGTGAGTGACTGTATGTATAACCACTTTATGTGTACTATAAAAGAATTTACTTATCCTTATTATAAAAAACTTAGCTGAACTTACATAATGGTTGTTTGTTTTCTATGCAAATCAAACCTTAAGAACCTTAAATGTCTTAGACAACACTTTGCTTTTAATCACTTCGGATATAATTTTAAACACTACGAATGCAATGAAGGCGATTGTAAGCGTTCATTTCCTTTTTTTTTTTTTTTCATTTAGAAGACACTTTAAAAAAGAACATGATTCTGAAAGACAGAATCAAGAATTCTGTTCTCATTTGAATGTTGAAAACACACAAAAAGAAACTAAACTTTCTTCCGAAACACAATTGAAAGAAAATTGTGAATCTATTTTAACAGAAATCCCGTCAGTCAGTTCACCACTTTCGCTTTTTATAGCATCCTTATACGGCAATGTACTCTTGCCTAGAAATGTAGTGCAAAAAGTAATTGATGGCTTAAAAGATTTGTTCGGATCATTGAGTCCAACTATACAAAAAATTTGTCTTGAACACTCCCTTTCCAAAGATGTTTCAAAATCATTAGTCCAAACACTCAAATATTCAATCATATCCCCTTTAGAAAATTTTTCAACTGAACGAAAAAGGATTACCTATTTTTCAAAAAACAAAACTTACTTAAAACCACAAGGAATTGTAATTGGTCAAAGATTCGATAATGTTAAAAAAGAACCAAATCGTAGTAATAAGGGATATTACTTTTTTTTTTCCTTTTTAAAACTGTCTGGAAAATGTTTACGTAAAAAGCTTATTCAATAAGCAATCCAAGACTTTCTTTTAAATTAAAAACTGTTTAAATAAAATTATGATTTAATAAATTAAAATAATGTGTAAACTATAATAGTTAATTCATCAGAAAACTTTTAAAAATATCGTAAAATGTATACAACGAGTACTTTAAGTATATAATTCTAATTAAAAATTATTGTTTTGTTTTTTGTTATTGTCCTAGAAAATAAGTTTAATCATGTTACTATACTTAAGTTAACCTAGCTTAGAACTTTTGTATTTCTGTAAATAAAATCACTGTGCCAATATGTTTGTACTAAAAATTTAAACGCTTTAGTCTTTTCCTTAATGGATGATATTTGTCTTCGAAAAGAGATTTTTCAGTTTTCAGGTTCACCGAAGTTTGGAAAAATGCTGTCTAAAGGTAAGTATTCGTACTGGATGGAAATGGCTGCAACAGAGTACGTTTGGCAATTAGAACCAAGTAGATTGGTTAAAATTCAACCAAGTGAGTCTGTTATTTGCAATAGAGTAAATCAGATGAATTAACAGACCAATTAAAACTAGGTTGGTTAATATCAGCTGAGTAGGTTGACTAATTATAGCCGATTACGTTGGTAAATTAGAAGCTAGTAGATTGGCTAATTATAACTGAGCAGATTGGCTAAATTCAGCCAAGTACGTAAGCTAATAATAATGGAGAAGCTTGGCAAAAATAAACAGAGTATGTTGGTTCTTTTTTACCAAGTAGATTGATTGAATTCAACAGAGTAAGTTGACTAAATCCAACCTAGTTAGTTAGTTAAAATAAAACAAGTAAGTTAGCTAATTTTAACCGAGAAGGTTGACAGATTTCAACAGAGCAACTGGATTAAATTCAACCGAGTTGCTTACCAAAACTAAACCGAGTAAGTTGGCTAATTTGAACCGAGTATGTTGACTGAATTCAACGGAGTAGGTTAACTGAATTTAAACGAGTGGGTTGGCTAATAATAACTAAGTATCCTGGCTAATTTTTACCAAGTAGATCGACAGATTTCAACAGAGTTAGGTGACTGAATTCAACCGAGTCGGTTGGCTAATTTGAACCGAGTATGTTGACTGAATTCAACGGAGTAGGTTAACTGAATTTAAACGAGTGGGTTGGCTAATAATAACTAAGTATCCTGGCTAATTTTTACCAAGTAGATCGACAGATTTCAACAGAGTTAGGTGACTGAATTCAACCGAGTCGGTTGGCTAATTTGAACCGAGTATGTTGACTAAATTCAACGGAGTAGGTTAACTGAATTTAAACGAGTGGGTTGGCTAATAATAACTAAGTATCCTGGCTAATTTTTACCAAGTAGATCGACAGATTTCAACAGAGTTAGGTGACTGAATTCAACCGAGTCGGTTGGTTAATTTCAACCGAGTATGTTGACTGAATTCAACGGAGTAGGTTAACTGAATTTAAACGTGTGGGTTGGCTAATAATAACTAAGTATCCTGGCTAATTTTTACCAAGTAGATCGACAGATTTCAACAGAGTTAGGTGACTGAATTCAACCGAGTCAGTTGGCTAAAATCAATTAAATACGTTGGCTAATTTATACCGAGAAAGTTGACTGATTTCAACAGAGCAGGTTGACTAAATTAAACCGAGTTGGTTGGTTGATTATTATTAACTAGGTTGGCTGAATTCAGCTTAGTGGGTTGGTTAATAACAACTTAATACCTTGGCTATTTTTTACCAAATACGTTGACAGATTTTAGCATAGCAAGTTGACTCAATTCAACCAAGTTGGTTGACTATAATCACCAGAGTGATTCGGCTACTTTGTACGGAGTAAGTAGACAGATTTCAACCAATTAGGTTGACTGAATTTTATCGAGTTGCTTAGTTAATTATACCCAAGTAACTTGACTTATTATAACATAGTAGAATGGCTAAATTCAACAAAGTAGGTTGGCTGATTATAACCGAGTATGTTGGCTAAATTCCACCAAAAATCTCGGCTATTTATGTAATTTTAACAGAGTAGGTTGGCTAATTTCAAACAAGTGTGTTGGCTTAATATAGCCAAGTAAGTTGGTATTTTTTAGCACAGTTAGTTGTCTTTTTATGCCTGAGTAGGTTTCGGAGGGGAAATGATATTGATTATTTTTTATAGCATCAACTTGGTTGTTTTTTCACGAGTTTTCATAATCAAGTTCTCGTGGCTGTTTTTTGCCGACTAACTCCGTAGGTGCTATAGTAATCATGTTACTCGGCTGTTTATTACCAAGATTTGGTTGTTTTTAACCCTGCAATGTTTCTGCGTGAAGGTCTTCATTACAAAGCGCCTTCTTTGAGATCATTAAAGCTTGTGTTTTCTCAGGATTAAGGGTGAGGCCATTAATATCAGCCCATTTTCCAATACTACTGAGATCCTCATTGATGCGAAAAATTAAATCTTCAATGAGACCGGGTTTTCGAGAAAGATAGATTTGAATATCATCCGCATACAAATGAAAACAAACATTTTTACAAACAGAGGGTAAATCGTTAATAAACATACAAAAAAGGATTGGGCCCAAAATAGAGCCCTGTGGTACACCCATCTTCAACTGTGTAGGTTGTGACAGATGATTCTGGACAGCGACACGCTGTGTCCTGTTAGTTAGAAAACTCTGGATAAAACGAGCTGCCAAATTCGAAAAACCAAAGTAATGTTTAAGTTTTTCACAGAGAACGGAATGATTGACTCTATCGAACGCTTTAGAGAAATCTAATAAGCACATAGCAGTGAGCTTATCTTGATCATATTGCAGTCTTATATCATCCAAGATTTTAACCATTGTAGTAGAACAAGAGTGATTAGCTCTAAAACCTGATTGTAGAGGAGACAGAAGATTCCTTGAAGTAAGATGCTCAATTATTTGCTTCGAAAGCATTTTTTCTAACACCTTAGACAAACAAGGTAAAATACTAATCGGCCGATAGTCTGAAGGTTCCTTTGGCAAGATTTTTTTAGGAACAGGTGTTATCCTGGCTGCTTTCCATGCATTAGGAAAAGTAGAAGACGCAATACAGTGGTTGTAAATATGAGTAAGGGCGCTAATTACATATGGTAAAACAAGTTTCACGAAACGAAGGGAAATTCCGTCTTCTCCAATTGCATTAGATCTTAGAGTTTTAAAAGTGTTAAATACTTCATTTTCAGAAACAACTTCAAAGCTAAACAGCGCAACATCGTTGTAAACTAACTCAGATTCGGGTTCGAAACAGGTAGGCACTGGAGTCATGGTTGTGAAGTGAGTGTTGAGTACATCCGGGTCTAATTTACATAAAGAGATTTGCCTTTTACCAACACCAATTTCACGAAGGTTAGTCCATAGTTGCTTAGAAGAAAGGTCAGTATTAAACTTTGAAGCGAAGTAATTTCTTTTAGCTAAACGTACAATAGAAGTGACTTGATTTCGAAAAAAACAATATATTCGCCAAGTTTCAGGTTGTGGTGATTTTCTCCATTTATGATAGTGTTTTCTTCGATTTTTTATTGCATTCATAACTTCATTATTGAACCAGGGACACTTTTTATTTTGAATTCTTACCGTTTTTAAGGGAACATGCCGAAAAAATAAGCTTTTTAAAAGGTTTTCTGTATAATTAAGTTTGTCATCAACATGCGCAATGTTCAAACAATCATACCAAGCCAAGCTACTCGCATCAGAACACAAAGATTCAATATTGGTTGAATTGATATCTCTATATGAAAAAGTTAAAGGAATTTGAGAAAGAGAGAAGTCAATATTGTATGTACAAAAAATTAAGTCATGATCAGAAATGCCATCAAGAAACAATTGGTCATTCAAAAGAATATTATTAGGATCAGATACAATAAAGAGGTCAAGAAGACTAGGGGAAGAGTTGGGTGCATATCTAGTAGGGAAATTATTTATAACTTTAAGACCGGAAGAAGCAACAGAATCAAGGAGTTGAGAAGAGCGAGAATCTACTTTAAGAAGGTCAGCGTTAAAATCACCACAAACAATAATGTGTTCATAAGAAACTAGAAACGGTTGTAAGGCAGTAAAAAAGGGGGCAGGTGAGCAGCTTCTATTAGGATTATAAACGCAGGCTACTATACAATTCACACTCCTATCAGAAATTTCCAAAATTAAAAATTCGATACCAGTAGTATCTGATTTGCTTAAAATCTTACAGTTCAGAGATGATCTGCAGTAAATTGCAACCCCACCACCAATTGTAGTGGTGCACCTATCATTTCTAATGAGGATGTAATTAGTAAGGCTACGTACGTTATCAGGGACATCTGGATGAAGCCATGTTTCACTTACACAGATAACATCAATACTCACTCCATTGAAAATCTCCTTAACATAGTCAAATTTGTTATCATTTAAGCTTCTAGCATTAAAGTGACATACTTTGAAACCACGGCGTGCTTTAGTAAGATAATTCATCACAAAGTGAGCAGAGTTGCAATTAGAATTGCCATATATGGAATCAAAAAACAATGACATTTAATTTAATTTTAGTAGAGCTAACAAAATGAGAAACAACAATAAAACATGATGTAGAAATGCACTTTAGAATTCCTTCATGTAAGGATGTATAGAAAAAATCAATGGAAAAAGAGAAACAAATAAAAAAGGAAAAGTTTACATATGATAAATAATTATTATAAGAAAAATATTTTAAGTTAGTTGTAAAAAAGTTTCTTAGATTTAAAAGAAATATAAGAATTAAAAATATAGAATAAGAAAAAGTTATGTGTAAAAAAAAAATAGTATTAAGAAAAAAAATAATTATAAAGTGGTAGCACTGATATGCCGTCATAATCCTTTTACTTTTATGTATTATCTGTAGTTTCATCTTGATTAATAATGTTTTAAAATTTTTTTATATAAAATCTTATTTTTTTAAGAAACCACTACAACGACTTATAATTTTTGTTCTTGCATAAGTTCATATTTGCATAGCATTCTGTTTTTGTCTCTTACTACTTATGAACAGTTTTATCCTTATGAACAGCTTTTTCTAATAACATTCGTTTTTAAAATTCCTAGTCTATTACATAGGAGCAAGTTCGTCCGACCCAGTTGTGCATTTTATTTAATATTATTTTTTTAATACAAATTAGTGAAGGAGGTATCGTTAATTTCAAATGACAAAATAATTTTTCGAAAGTTTAATTTTAGTCTTAAAAAAAAAAAAACTCAATATTTTCTGAATATAGTTTTTAATCACTTCATGGAGGACTTCACTTCTTTTAAGAACATTCAATTTGTTTCGTGTTCCTGACTCACTTATTCGTCTTCAAATCAAAGGTTTATTTGAGAATTTTTATACGTATAATTGAAGAAGAAGGCTTAGAAAAATTCATGTGCAAGGAATGTTAGAAAATAGGTAGGATAATTAAGGGTATCCTTGGTCAATATCCATAAGCAAAAAACCTTAAACTTTCACTATTAAGTGGCTTGAATGAAACCTTATATTTTTTAAACTTACATATTATGTTGCTTAGACTGGAAAAAAGCGATGAAACAAAAACTATCACACAAAACCTTTGAAGAAGTCTTTTCTCCCGATAAGGCCTATTTAAATTTAATTATACACTCACACTTTAATAAACCGAAGGCTACCCCAAACTCTCTTTTATAAATTTCTACATAATGTTTATTCTAATAAGAAGGTATTTTTCAGGAGTAAAAGTCCAACCGTGAGATAAGACCTAAAGAAGACAAACTCACCAGTCAAGTCATATCAATCAGCTTGTCATTTTGGTTTCCCACCTATTTGGCCACGGAAGCGCGACAGGAATAAGTGGGTGTAAAATAAGCAAACACGGAAAAGGTATAATCGTTATTAGATGCGTGCTTGAACATAGTTAAAAGTTGCCTAAAGACCCAGACACCATGCTATAGTCTCTTCTCATACCACTTGGTATAGCCCTCAGCCAAAGACATCTGAAAATAATAGGTCGTAAAATTGAGTGAGCCTTCGCACTGTTCTTTGGCACGGCTGAGTTTTTCGAAAATGAAATTTCCTTATACAGTGGAACAAGGTGGTTTAATGTGCGACAGAAAAGAATAATAATTTCGACGTTCAAAAATCAAGCTTGAATTACAAGCGATGTGATGTAAAATAAAAAAGTCAAAACTGACAATCTTATAAAGACGTATTTTTACTTAATTTTAAAGTATTGGCTTCAGATGAAAAATTAAATAAAAAGATAAATTTATCATTTCTCCATTTTATTCCTTCGAAACCACACTTCTGTGCCAATGTATCCCGTTTTCGTTAGTACTTCGATTTCTAAAGCGAATCACGTACGCAATATCCGAGTATTAGCCTAACGTTTACAAAAAACATAAGACAGGAAGAGACTCCTTAAACTCATGAGCTCCGACTGAATAGGAATTCATAGTGGGTTAAAGCGAATAAGGCTCAATGGGCCATAACCATAAACATTTTCGTTTTCTTGCAAGTTGAGCACCATTTTAAACGAAAGACAAAACATATTTCTGAGGGAAAAGAGGACAAGTGTTTTGTTAACAAGAAGCTAAATACATTTATGTCACCTTCCACCGTCCTTATTCCAACGGTAATCAATTGACGAAAGGACATATATTAGAGACAGTAATGAGAGGTGTTTGCCATGTAACCGTTGCGTTGGTCTTATGTTTGACAGTCATGCGAAAAGACGGAAAACGCAACGGAAAGACATTTGTCAAAATATCCTGCGCACGTAGTTATTGTGACCTTGTTGGGTGCGTGTGTCATTGATTAAAACCGTTGTCATGTCATGCATACAATTTTCCAGAAAAGAATGTCTTACTGATGCCTAATATAGGGGGTATTAATATTGCGTGGGTTTGGCGGCGGCAGGCTTTGTGTTCGGTTCATTGTTTGTCGTAATGGAGCGAGTACGATAGTTGGAGTGTGCTTTAAGACGACACGTTCAATTTGATTTTCTTTTCAAGGAATTCTTTAAACAGAGTGTCGGTTAGACACCCAAAAACAATAAGGTGACGTTTGAAAATATTTGAAAATTACCTACGTTTACCGACAGGTACCAAATAATATTGTTTTAGAATGATTGATTTCTGAGTACGTTTTTTGTCATAATTGTATGTAGAAACATCCATAAGTCTGGAGAATAAATCTTAGCTTAAATGGGAGGATATTAAAAAGGAAGAAATGGCTGCCAGGAGCAGACTTACTCAATGACCCAATCAGCACTGGAGTTTGTCATTTTGATACCATAATCTCGTTTGACCTGTTGCTCCGGTCTGACTGAAGTCTGATAGCTCACATTCTTGTGATCGGAAGAATCCGTCTCAAAAGACCTTAGTTCAGATAGTTCCTTAAAGCCAAAGAATAACTTTCCGAATTATTGACCTCTCATTTTGGCCTGGCAGAAAAACTATAGTGGAAATGAATGGCAAGCAATACCCAGCTTCGCTGCATATACCTCATTGGTCCGATCCAGTATAAATGTTGCAACTACCCGGTGTAGGCCAAAACTTTTTAGCTATAATAGAATTGGTGAAGTTGATGCGCCTAAGGTGACATTATTTAAGAAAAATTGAGAAAATGTTCAAAACGCTTGCTCTTTCCGTTCCGCAGGTGAGCTTTGAAGGGCTGATCCTTGCTTTACCAGCCGGGCATTAAACTTTAAGAGAAAACTTCTATGGGTGACGACATGATTGCGGGGCCATAGAAAGGTGGCCCAGCAACCATCAGTCATTACTGTAATATCGCAGAGGAGGAAAAAGATATAGTGTGCGCCGAACTAAGTGAAGCACCGATCCACCAAAAATCCAAAGACAGAACAGAACAGCTCCAAAAGTCGAGTTCATCAGAATTCTTTTGCATTATGATTTCAACAAAATTCAGCGATATTAGCCGTTTTTTTGGAAAAGTTATCCGTAGAACAGTGATGTTAGTTGTATTTTACGTGGATACCTGTCGAGACGACTTAATTCCACGGAAGGCCTACCTTCATCAGAGTCAGATTAGGTCCTGACCATTAACCCCGAGTCAGCCGAAGCCAATTCAGTAGCAAATTGTGACATGTTGCAGCATGTGCACACTTCTTGCTTTGAAGCGAGGCCTATCTAACACCTCTTGAATTCAAGCATGCTTGAAAACCATGTGTCTCCGCATTTGGAATAAACCACAACCACCATGATTCTCCCACTAGGGGGCCTACCTCATTGATGGCAATTGAGCAGAAAGTAAGCATACGCAAACCCTCAAACTCAATGAGCACTATCTTTCATGGTACCAGAACATAGCTTCCGGTAGAGCTTCGCAACCGAGGTCACTTACAGATGAGTTTCTGCAAAACTCTGGGCCTGTTAACCCTTATTTACCTTTATTTACCTGACGGTAAACTAGGAAAGATGCTCCTAGTCCTTTATTCGCCTCAACTAACCAACGATAACTTCTGACTAATCCACAGGAACCATGAGGAGTCATTGGAACCTAGAGATTAACTCCTATCTTATTAGATAGGGACAGTAGGAATCTCATTAATACATTTCAGCAAACTAAGAAAGATATTCCTAATCTTTTTCACTTTACAGCAATTAGCAAATATATTCCTAATCTTTTTTCACCTTCAGCAAACTAGGAACACATCTAGTAGTATAGCTACTTATCCACAGGGAACCTGGATTATACATATGAACATTCCTACCTGGTGTCAGGTAGGGACAGTAACCAACCACCAGTGTGCACCAATTGTTCACATTACAGCAACTAGGAAAAATACTCCTAATCTTTGTTCACCTCCTTACATAAACTAGGAAAGATAATCGTATATCCAATCTAGTTGGTTCAATTACTAACGTACGTAACCTATCCACAGGCACCACGAGGAAGTCGATAGGAACACGGAGTGTAAAGAATCTTCAATAGTAGCACTTCCAATAACGACAACTCGGAAATAGCATTAAAACGTCATCAGCCAGCATCCATTCTGAATCATGAACTACCATCGGTCAGTAGCAATCCACTCCACGAGCTCCTCGAGCTTCGGATATCCTTAGCGATTTGAACCCGGAATTTAATTAACGAATTCCTCGAACCTCAGATATTCCTTAGCGATTTGAACCCGGAAGTAATATTAAAACTCCATCAGCACCATCACCCATTCAAGAATCATGGAATTACGCATAAAACAGTAGAAATACTAGTTCACGAATTCTTCGAGTCTCGGACATTCCTTAAACTATTACGACTCAAAACACTCCCACCTGCAACCGTAGTACAGAATCGTCTTTTGGTTTAACGTAAGCACCTGCCAATTATGGCTCAATTCCACGGGAGGCCTACCTCCATCGGAGTCAGATTGTGTCCTGACCATAAACCCCGACATAGCCGAAGCCATCTCGGTCGCAAAGTTGTGACATGTTGCAGGCATGAACACACCTCTTGCTTTGGAGGCGAGGTGTATCTAACACCTCCGCATTCGAAATAAACCAAGCCACCACGATACTCCCACTAGGGGGCCTACCGCATAGATAGTCTGAGAAAGAGAGCACGCACGCGACAGCTGCACCTCTCTATCCGAAGATAGAATAGGAGAGCCCGAAGACGTACGCTGTTGCCCCCAGACTTCTGGGCACTATCTCCCGTGGAACCAGAAGATAGCTTCCGGTCGAGCTTCGCCACCATAAGGTCACTTACAGATGAAGTTCGTGCAAAACTTCAGGCCCTGTCAGCCCAAGATATACACACACCTAGCTATGATCGAGGTAGAAACCATCAACGAAGAATGTGCAACCCTCTGGTGAGTTGTTACACACTCCTTAGCGGATTCCTACTTCAAGGCCATCGTCCAGGATGTTCCCATCTAGTTGGTTCAGTTACTTACGTATCCACAGGCACCAGGAGGAGGTCGATAGGAACCTGGAGTGCAGAATTGTCGAATAGTAGCAATACCGGCCCACCGAAGTGGACGGCTCGTCGGAATCAAGACCATGAACATTTACCACCTCACCACCATCCAACATCTATAGCCTTATGCTAGCCGCCACCCATTATGATCGTGGAATTACGCATGCTGTACTCGGACTGGCATGCCACCACGCCATGCATAATCATGGACTTACGTTCGCGACCATGGTCCGATGTATGGTTTAGTAGCAACACAAGTCCATTGGTCAAGTCTCTCAGAGCCCCGGACATGCCTTAAGCTAGCCCTAAACGACGAACATGCTCGCCGAACTAGTTCGTTTGCGTTATCCCCTACACGGCGAACATATTTGGCGAACATTCATTTCCTGTTGATTCTTCACAGAGTAGGCATGTGCGACGCACAGTGGGTCCTGTTCATACTAAGCAGTGCTCAAAATTCAGAGTCTTGTTTAAAATGCTATAAACTGTTGAAAATGAAAATATTATTAATAATGAATATATTAGTTCTGACTCTTAACAATAAAAGAAAACGGCACAAAATTAAAACTTCCGCATGTTAAATGAAAAACCAATAACACAGAGTCAACTTACCGTACCGTAACTTGGCCATTACATAGAGAGGAAAAATAATACTAACGAATGACAATTGTTATAATATTTATGTATATTGATTTTTGTTTTTATTGACAAAAAATAAAAACGGTATTTTCAGCACTGTTATGTATGAAGCGGACCCACTGTGCGAAGTTCACAGCAAAAATAAGATTTGCTCGCGAACATGGTCCTATACGGCGAACATCGAAGCCAACAAACACGACAAAATCGAAATTTTTCGCCAACAGCAAGTAGCTCGCGAACCAGCCCCTACACGAGAAAAACATAGCGAGTACGAACAAGTTCGGCGAGCATGTTCGTCGTTTAGGGCTAGCTTTAAACTACTACCGACTCTACACCCCCACCTTCGCATCCGTAGTACAGTAGGATTTTATATAAATAACAAATACAACATCCGCAGTAGGGTCACTGCCGATACTCGAATAAACGTCAAATCTCTATCTGCAGCAGGATTTCACTTCTTCTTTTATCGGCAGTTGAAAATCAACTTTCAGAAATCTGAAACCATTCTGTTTAGAAAGAATTGGCTCTACGTAGTGATCATTATGACCACATGGTCAACCACTGGCGAGTAAAAGTGAAGTAAAGTATCTTGGCATGTGGTTGAGTCAGTGTTTGTATTTATATTTCAGATATTGAAGGCTAGGAGAACTTTTGTTGAAACAGTTGTCTTACAGGAGCTGGCTTGATAGGAGGGTGAACGTGATTTGGAACATGGCCCTTATCCGAACGATGATTGCCTATAGGTGCCAGCGGTGTCGTTCAACATGACCCCATCGCAAATGGAAAGATTCGGGTGTTTGAGATGTTGCCTTGGAGTACATAGAACACCAGAGTCTAACCGTTTTCTATGGAACGGATACAGCATAAACAGAATTGATAATTTTTTCTTAAAGCTGATTTGGAGTCACATTGAAAGGGCGATGTCGCCTCGACCAACAGTCTAATTCTTGGCGCTTACTATCCTAATGAAGAGTATTATGAGAGTGTCCGTCTAAGTGGCTTCATCTCGCCCAACGTATTCCTCCCAACGTATTATTAGACAGTCAAGGGCTGGTACAGTAGGACAATGTCCGATTGGGACCAGACACCAGAGGAACAGGGCGAGATAAGAGAACCAACTTGCTCCTATGTAATAGACTAGAAATTTTAAAATCGAATGTTATTAGAGAAAACTGTTCATAACTGTTCAGAGACAAAAACAGAATGCAATGCAAATATAAATTTATGCAAGAACAAAAATTAAGTCGTTGTAGTGGTTTTTTAAAAAAAAAAAGCTTTTATATACAAACTTTTTAAAAGGTTTTTTAAAAAAAAATTTGTTAAGTCAACTTGAGGTTTTAATTATTATTCGAGAATGAAAATTAAATTACCAAAAAAAATATTGACCCATTTTTGAGATATCGAACTTTCCCAAAAAAAATTATTTTTTTTTTCAAAAATTCAAAAAATGTTTTTTTTTTTTAAGTTTTGAAATGGAATGTTTTTTAAACTTTTTGAAGCATCTCTATGATACTCGAAGCTGTGATAATTACCGTTCGATTACGCTGATGTCACACACCATGAAGATCGTTGAGCGATTCTTGGGTAGCCGACTGCGAAAAATAATTAGGCTATCTGATGACCAGTGCGGGTTTGTCGGGGGTAAGTCAACCACGGATGCAATACAGAGTATAAGAATAATTATGGAAAAACATCGGGATTCTTTGGAGGATTTGCATGTCGTATTGGTTGATTTTGAAAAAGCATTCGATCGGCAACCACGAGATCTAATATGGGTGGCCCTCAGGCAACGAGGAGTTCCAGAAACCTATGTGCGGATAATTATGGACATGTATGATGGAGCAGTTACTAAAGTAAGATGCGCAGCTGGAGTCACCGAAGAATTCGAAATCACAGTAGGTGTACACCAGGGAAGTGTCTTGTGTCCCCTGCTCTTTATTACAGTTCTTGATTACCTGCTTGAAGGCAAAGTGACGGATCCAAAAGTACATCAGTTATTCTTTGCTGACGATGGAGCCATCATAAGTGAAGACTCGATATCCCTACAACGAGCACTTGACGTATGGGTGGATGTTCTAGAAGGAAGTGGGTACCGCATAAGCGCGAAAAAGACAGAATACCTATGCTGCCCATTTTCTGATCCACACAGACCTATTCCAGACATTTATTTGAATGGAGTAGTGCTTCCCAAGTGTGAAAAGTTTAAATATCTGGGGTCTATGATAAATAACGAAACTACTTGTGTAAGCGTAGGGTGGATGAAGTGGCGGGAAAATTCTGCTATCTTCTGTGACCGAAAAATGCCCCCTAAGCTGAAAGGAAAGCTCTACACTTCAGTTGTGCGTCCAGCACTCACATACGGTTCACAATGTTGGACAATGTACAAAAAGTATGAGAGTAAGCTAACGGCAGCTGAGATGAAGATGCTTCGTATCACAGCAGGAGTTACAAAGCTTGATCGAATTAGAAGTACGAAGATCCGAGGAAGCCTTCATGTTAAGAATACCATTTCCCAAAAAATTGAACACGACCGACTCAGTTGGTATTGCCATGTTCAAAGGAGAGATCCTGAGAATCCCGTCAAAAAGGCAATATCATACAACGTTCCAATTCGGAATAAAAAGAAAGGTAGGCCTAAACACTCCTGGTACAAACAAATGCAAAAACACCAGCATTCAGTTGGTCTCATAAATGGAACAATACAAAACCGGGAGGCTTGCCGCCGATTTCTGAGGTCAACCCGGCGAACCCTACAGGCGGATCACTAGTGTGAAGCAGATACGTGGGAGAGTTATGATCCCCTCGACATCGAGATCATAACAACGCCGAAGCAAAGGAAGAAGAAGAAGAAGCATCTCTATGAAAAATTTCATTAAAATCCGTTATGTCGATAATGAGTAATTCAAAATTTTGCTAAAATGAAGAATGGTTCTATGGTAGGTAGAAGCTGTAATACCTTAATTTCAATTTTTACTTGCGATATAGGTACTATAGGGCAAGTTCTGTATTTGGAAAAAAAATCGAACTCGAGATTTTGATCAAAGTTGACATTACGATGATAGCGAAGACGAAACAAGTGGGTCCGACAATTCCGTCTGTCTGTCTGTATGTCTGTATGTCTGTACTATGATTGATTGATTTGACCAAATTGGATGTTATTATTTGTTGGTGGATGAGGTATTCCTCTCCCTTTCTCGATGATCGATGAATAGGAAACAGGACACTCAGAATATATCCGCCGTGTACTCATCTCTCGCTTGCTCCAAAAACGCTAAATAACGACAAATAACGACAATACTTCAGCAACAGAAGTGCTTTTTTATTTCTTTAAATTATTTATTTATTTATAAATAATAACTTATATTCATTTTTTTTTGTTTGTTACAAAATGTTAATGTTTGTTTAATTATATCGTAAGTTTTTATATTTTTACTTGCGACTTATAGGTACTATAAGGCAAGTTATGCATTCGTAAAAAAAATCGAACTCGAGATTTTGATCAAAGTTGACATTACGATGATAGCGAAGACTAAAAAAGTGGGTCTCGCAATTCTGTCTGTCTGTCTGTCTGTCTGTCTGTCTGTCTGTCTGTCTGTTCGACTACAGGCTAAACGACTCGGCCGATTTTCTTTAAACTTGGTACATATGGGTTTTGATTTTTTCCCCCCACACGTTTTTTTCTTTTTTTTTTTAAGACCAAAAATAACGGTACCCCCCATACGAATTTTTTTCGAAATTTTATAAACATTTTTTTTTCTCAAAAACTATTCAACAGATTTTAAAAATAAAGATACAGAAAAATTTCATTTAATTAAATCTAGGTATTGGTTGAAAAAAAATTTCCGAAAAATGGTTATTGAGGGTACCCCCCATGGAACCATTTTTTTTGTTTTTGATTTTCTCAAAAACTTTTCAACCGATTTTGATAATTTTTTTTTTTGCTAAAGCTCCCCAAAAACATAAATTGAATTGTGTACTCAAATTTTCAAAAAAAAATTTTTTGGATTTTTAAAAAAAACTTCAAAAATTTTTTTTCAAAACTCAATATTTCGAAAACCCCATGCTAGATTTTTTTTAAACTTGACAAATAAAAGTTCCTCCATATGATCTACAAAATGTGAAACAAAATTTTTTATTTTACCTAAAAATAAAGGTACCTACCATACAAATGCTAAAAAATTAAAAAAAATGGTTTTCAAAAATCGTATTTTTCTCGAAAACGGCACCTAGAATTTTGATAAAATTTTTTTTCTTTCAATTAATTTTTACGATCTTTAATTTAATAAAAAAAATTTTGAAATTAAGATATTACAGCTTGTACCTACCATAGAACCATTTTTTCGAATTTTGAATTTCTCATTATCCACATAACGGATCTTAATGAAAATTTTTATAGAGAAGCTTCTAAAAAGTCTAAGACACATTGCATTTCAAAACTTTAAAATAAATATTTTTTGAATTTTTGAAAAAAAAATCTATTTTTTTCTTTTTTTGAAAATTTGATATCTCCGAAACGGGTCAATATTTCTTTTCGTAAATTTAATTTTTATTCGAACAATAATAAAAACTTTAAATTAGTGTACCAAAATTTTTTCTTAAAAAGCTTTTAAAAAGTTTGTATATAAAAGCTTCTTTTAAAGAAACCACTACAAGGACTTATAATTTTTGTTCTTGCATAAATTCATATTTGCATAGCATTCTGTTACTACTAAAAGAATTTAAAAATTAATTTATCCTTATGAACAATTTTCTCTAATAACATTCGTTTTTAAAATTCCCAGTCGATTACATAGGAGCAAGTTCGTGCGACCCAGTCGTGCATTTTATTTTTTTTGCATACATGTGGAATAGTATATTTGCTTAACATTATAAAGTAAAGCCAAAAAGTGTATGCTTTAAAAATCTTGCAATCAATTATACAATAATGAACAGTTCATAAAAGCTTTTGTAAAACCTATGTAAAGAAATATAGTTAAGTAAATAATCAATCGAAAAGTAATCGCCAAGAAGCTAAGAAAAGATCCAATTAAGTTGAAAAGCGTAAAGTGTAAAGTTAATTAAAGTCAAAGTCAAGTTTATCAGTTAATTTTTTTCTAGTTTTAATTTTTATTGTTTAATGATTAAATTTATCTAATTAAAATTGAATTATTTTTTATACAAATTTAATGAAAAGTGTTTTTTATTTAAGAACGGACGGACGGAAAAGAAAATCATAAAAACTACATACATGTTACCTGTAATTTGTTATTTTATACTGTTTCTAATAAAGATCCCCTGAAGAGGACAGCAATCCCTGTCGAAACGTTGGGAACAAATCAATGTAACTATGTATGTCTGTACCTCGAACTACAGCCTAAACTACCGCAGGTATTTTCTTCAAACTCGGTAGTTAAGGGTGATTCCCTAGAGGAGAAATAGAAATTTTTTTTTCAGCTCCAAAACTAAGGGTACCCCCCATACACCCGTAATGCAAAATCTTATTTATCTCGAAAACGGCTCTAACGATTTTGATAAAAAAAATTAAGTGTGATATTATGGACATGGACTACATTTTGGTCAAAATGTTATTAGGGGTACCTGCCATAGACCCGTTTTTTTGATTTTCGACTTTCTCATTAACGGCTCTAAGGATTTTAACCCAAAATTTTTAGCAGGAGTCCCCTTAAGTTTAAAATAATATTGTATATACAAATATTCGAAAAAATATTTATTGGGTTTAAAAAAAAAAAATAAAAATTAAATCAATATCTTCAAAACCTATGAACGATTATTTTTTGAAATTATTTACTAAAACCAAGATTATTAAATACTTAAAATTCGCATCCCACATTTTTTTCTTGAAAAATTTTAGAGACATTTCTTATATACAAAATTTATTTAATAATAAAACGATTTTTTAAGGTTTATTTGCATAAATTCATACTTTTCCGGAAACCAGACGGCAGTTTTATGCATTTGAACATTATTATCTCATCTATATTATCTCAAAACATGGATTTAGTTTTATATTTATAAAATGTATCTTAAATTCCAAAGTACTTTTACATAAGAGCAAGTTCGTGTGACCCAGTCGTGCATTTTATTTTTTATTGAATTAAAGATCGTAAAAATTAATTGAAAGAAAAAAAATTTTATCAAAATTCTAAGCGCCGTTTTCGAGAAATATACGATTTTTGAAAACCATTTTTAAAGATTTTTTAACATTCGTATGGTGGGTACCTTTATTTTTTGGTAAAATAATAATTTTTTCTTGCAAATCTTGTAGATAATATTGAGAGACTTTTATTTATTAAGTTTTTTTAAAAAAAAACTAGCATGTGGTTTTCGAAATATTGAGTTTTGTAAAAAAAATTTTGATTTTTTATTTTAAATCCAAATTTTTTTTTGAACTTTTGAATACACAATTCTGATCAATGTTTTTGGGAGCTCTAGCAAAAAAAAATGATCAAAATCAGTGGCACCGTTTTCAAGAAAATCAAAAACTAAATAAATGGTTACATGGGGGGTACCCTCAATAACCTTTTTTTCGGAAATAAATTTTCAAGCATTACCTAGCTTTAACTAAATGACGTTTTTTTGTGTTTTGATTTTTTGAATCTGTTGAACAGATTTTGAGAAAAAAAAAATAGATTCAAAATAGCTTTTTTGGCCTTTAGTCTACAAAAATTGGTCTTGGTCCTCACCGTCAACTGATGAGTCTATGTGAGATCGGCGGGACCAAACGCCAATTTTTGTGGACTAAAGGCCAAACAAGCTATTTTGAATCAATAATTCAACAAGTCCATTAATAGTGCTAAGTCTTCTACTTGGCTGATTTATTTCAGTAGTATGTATATAGAATTTGTATTATAAATTCCTTCATATAGAAAAAAATATATTTATAAAATTTCGAAAAAAAAATAGTATGGCAGGTAGGTACCGTTATTTTCAAAGCTAACGGGTGATTTTTTAAGAGCTTGAGAACTTTTTTTAAAAAAAAAAAACGCATAAAATTTGCAAAATCTCATCGATTCTTTATTTGAAACGTTAGATTGGTGTATGACATTTACTTTTTGAAGATAATTTCATTTAAATGTTGACCGCGGCTGTGTCTTAGGTGGTCCATTCGGAAAGTCTAATTTTGGGTAACTTTTTCGAGCATTTCGGCCGGAATAGCCCGAATTTCTTCGGAAATGTTGTCTTCCAAAGCTGGAATAGTTGCTGGCTTATTTGTGTAGACTTTAGACTTGACGTAGCCCCACAAAAAATAGTCTAAAGGCGTCAAATCGCATGATCTTGGTGGCCAACTTACCGGTCCATTCCTTGAGATGAATTGTTCTCCGAAGTTTTCCCTCAAAATGGCCATAGAATCGCGAGCTGTGTGGCATGTAGCGCCATCTTGTTGAAACCATATGTCAACCAAGTTCAGTTCTTCCATTTTTGGCAACAAAAAGTTTGTTAGCATTGAACGATAGCGATCGCCATTCACCGTAACGTTGCGTCCAACAGCATCTTTGAAAAAATACGGTCCAATGATTCCACCAGCGTACAAACCACACCAAACAGTGCATTTTTCGGGATGCATGGGCAGTTCTTGAACGACTTCTGGTTGCTCTTCACTCCAAATGCGGCAATTTTGCTTATTTACGTAGCTATTCAACCAGAAATGAGCCTCATCGCTGAACAAAATTTGTCGATAAAAAAGCGGATTTTCTGCCAACTTTTCTAGGGCCCATTCACTGAAAATTCGACGTTGTGGCAGATCGTTCGGCTTCAGTTCTTGCACGAGCTGTATTTTATACGGTTTTACACCAAGATCTTTGCGTAAAATCTTCCATGTGGTCGAATAACACAAACCCAATTGCTGCGAACGGCGACGAATCGACATTTCACGGTCTTCAGCAACACTCTCAGAAACAGACGCAATATTCTCTTCTGTACGCACTGTACGCATTCGTGTGGTTGGTTTAATGTCCAATAAAGTAAACTGAGTGCGAAACTTGGTCACAATCGCATTAATTGTTTGCTCACTTGGTCGATTATGTAGACCATAAATCGGACGTAAAGCGCGAAACACATTTCGAACCGAACACTGATTTTGGTAATAAAATTCAATGATTTGCAAGCGTTGCTCGTTAGTAAGTCTATTCATGATGAAATGTCAAAGCATACTGAGCATCTTTCTCTTTGACACCATGTCTGAAATCCCGCGTGATCTGTCAAATACTAATGCATGAAAATCCTAACCTCAAAAAAATCACCCGTTATAAGTTCTTTAGAGTTGGTTAGGCATATAATAATAGACTGCGATGTCCAGTTGACACATTTGAAAAGTTGTGTACAAATATTCAAAGTATTCGATGATTTTATCAACTACTAACCAAGCTCTACATAAATTTCATTCCCCATTGTCGCTAACTTTAACTTTTAAATGCATATTATTCAAGATCCTTTTCATACTTAAAGTAACATGGAGGCACTCCGATATACTACAGCTACCCTTTATGTTCGAAATTTAACTATCTAGAACTCAATCTATGCAATCTATGCTTACCTACTTAAAGTGCAGTTGCCTCCTGTAACTCACCGCACCCAGAGATGGGACAAAGTTTCAGCTTCCTAGCTATTGAAGCGATTGTAACCAATCAACACAATGACAGTAGACAAACTTTGTCCATTGCAGTTTCCTGCCGCAGTGCTTGTCATTTTTAACCAAACTGAATGGTGCACATAAAATGCAGGTTGGCCATTCTTACCATTACTCTTTTTTCTATTAATTTTAGAAGCAGAATAGCTCCAGCACTCACTAACACCAAAACTCTGGTTCCTCAGTCTCCTGTATGGAGTTCTTTTCAACCATCATCATCAACATCGTCGTCGTTTTGCTGGAAGTAAGATACTAGTCGTCGTTCCCATTGTGATCACCGAAATGGGATAATTTAAAGTTTTCAACTTTGACAGGCAACCGGAAATTGAAGTTCAAGTGATGACAACACGGTTGGATTTGGAGAGATATTTTGTGTTTGGAGAAAACCGTTTCAGATGGGAATTAATTCCATTCTAACATTTAGCAGTGTTATTGGCGGTCTCAATAATGTGGTCTTTCCAACGATGATTGTCGTTGACTCATATATCGAATATTTAAGAACTATGAAATCTGAGGTACACTTTCCTTCAACGACAATAGACAGCATTAAGTTTTCCAAGCACAAAACGCCACACGATTTTAAGAACCCTATTTGACAAAGCTTATCATACACATACAGATATCGTTGCAATTCCACTTCCGAAGGAGATGGATGTTAATTTGAGAACGGTTATGAAAATCTGAAGGTAAAGTCTTCGGCAAAGTAATATAGTTGATTAGATGTTTCAGACAAGAAATCATTTATAAAAATGAGGAAGAGAGTTGAGGACGAAATTGAGCCCTGAGGATCACCAGAATTTGTTGTGTGAAGATCAGACTTGAAATCGTCTAATACAACATGTATTGAACGATCTAGAAGGTAATTTCTAATCCACAGAATAAAGGTTTCGTTGATACCAAACGCACGCTTTTTCGATAAGAGAGCTTGGTGCCAAATACTATCAAATGACTTCGAAATTTTGAGCGCAATATACATATTTTCTTTCTTCAAAACTATGTAAAGATCTGTTACACTCTTCGGTGGGACATGCCGTCAGATCACCAGTGGAACTTTTGCTACGAAAGCTGGGTTCAGATGTTTTCGATCTTCGAGATATTTCTTGAGCTGATGATTGATCAGCGATTCTATGACCTTGGAACGAATAGACGTAAGTGCATTTGGTTGGTATGACTAGGAGGAGAAATCGGATCAACTTTTATAGGAACAGGCTGGACAATGGAAAATTCCAGAACAGACAAAAATATGGAAAAGATTATACAATGGTTTTGCCAGCGAAGAAGAATACGAGTACCTCTTCAAAAAAATGGGGGGTATACCATCAGGGCTAGCGGATTTGCTTATATCAAGATCTCTAAGCCGTCTTACAACTCTACGAGTACCGGAATATACCTGTCCCATTAATGATTTACAGAAGGTGAAATGTTGTAAGCCTAGCAGCAAAATGAACTGCGAGTACGTGAGCCTTATCTGAAGGATTAGTTTTCTGATTGTCGTTGTTGATGAGCCTTGGAACAGAAGATGAAGTTGAATTGTTAACGTTCTTGACAAATGACCATACTCGTACATTTGTACTGCTTTTGGGAGATTGTAGGATGTTTTATCTTTACTTCTGATCATGTAACAATTTTATTCTTTTTAGCTCAGCATTGCAATGGTTTCTGACTTGTTAAGAAACCAAGCCTTTTCTTATGGTTTTATACTCCGGGGATTATAAGGCTGTCTTGGCTTGAGCTTTAATATAGTTGGTTAAGAAAATATTGTTATTGATTTGGTTTTAAGTTAGGTTAGGTTGATACTCTAGGGTTTGTGACCCCTAGTATTGAAACCTTTGTTAATCCTATGTCGATCAAGCCCGTTAAAGGTATAGATGGGTTACAGCAAGCTTTAGCCTGAAATGTCAAAGGATATTTCTAAAGTATTGAAATTTCTATCGTCACATAATAGCCTGGCTAGAAAGAGGTATACACCTACTCAGGGGTATTCCTTTCCTTTACCTCCACTTGAGAAATTATTCCCCCACCAGGCCCGTATGAGCATGTGGCTCCTTGCAACGCCTGGTAGATGAGTTTGAAAAGTCAGTGTTTGGTGTGTATGTTCGTTTGTTTGGTCGTTAGTTAAGTCGAAGAGGCTGTTTCCATACCAAAGAGGATTTTACCAATCTTAGGTAGATGTGGCCCCATCGACCCACTGATGCTCCTGCTCAACGTAGGAGTGGCAACCGCAGGTGTATAGACGAGGTGCCCATTCTCCGTTGGTGCTGCTCCCACAAGGAACACGTGCGTCGTTGTCGTTTTCGTTCGTACTACACTATCGTCCTGTAGTTGAAGGCAGTTTTCATAGATCAGGAATTCTCAAGCCATTTGGTATCATTAATGAAATTTAACATGATTTTGCTTGAGATGTCAGAGAGCTCCTCCAAGTCGCTGAAGAAATGTCTCCCTAGATGTCTGTTTCTTAGATGATATAGTGCAGGGCAGTGACACAGGTAGTGAGGAGTGTCCTCATGTATCTTCTCGTCACCGCATCCTAGGCATAAGTCGTCCATACTGAGTATCATCTTTTTCTTGTGTAACCGAGTTAGTTGTGACCTGTGATGATGCTACGAGAAGAGAAAGAGACTTTTTATTTAGTTGGATGATAACATCGGTCTTTTGTTTATTGAAACTAGGCCATAATTTTCTAGTTGTAAGACACGAATCAAGAGAGTTCCATTCTGTTTTGGCTAGAATTTTACTCTTGATTACCTGTTTAAGATTACAGGGTGGGACTTGAACTGTTGTGTCTGCTTGATTAGGATCAAGTGGTGATCCTATTCTTGCCAGCTCGTCAGCGCGTTCATTTTCTGGGACACCACTGTGACCAGGAACCCAGCAGAATCTAATGTTGTGCTGTGTACCAAGAACCCTAAGCTCTTCGTGACAGCAAGTTACAAGCTTCGATTTGATTTCAATGGCAGAAATCGCTTTTATTACCCTTTTTCTATCAATAAAAAAGGTGATTTCAGCTTCCGGTATTGCCATCATCATCATTGAGACTTGTCTAGCATCTTTCGTCACTGGACCTCAGCTTGAAAGACACTGCTGTAATCAGGAAGTCTGAATGAGCTGGATAGTCCAAGGGTTTCTGAAAAGAATCCTGCACCAACACAAGTTTCCATCTTCGAACCGTCGGTATATGTATATATAGATATCATCGATTCGAAGGTATATGGCTCGTTGATTTGCCAGTCCTCTCTGCTAGGAAAGGCTTTAACAGCTTGTAAAAGTCTAAGCGAGGTATTATGTACTCAGTATTTCATTCATGTATTTCTGTAGAATCTGCGCATAACCTATCGCACTATGTCGCCAGTTACACATTTGGCTAAGTCGAAGTGCGCTATTGGCTACCGGTTCTTGTGTAAATAGATGTAGGGGTTTTAGATTGAGTTTGGCTTCCAGACCCGTTGTCGGGGTGGACCTCATTGCCCCAGTGATTCCAATACATGCCATTTCTTGTACCTTGGTCATGATTTTAAGGTTGGTAAGTTTGTCTAGAGCATTCCACCAGACTACGTTACCGTATATCAGTACAGGTCTGAATATGGCCGTATACATCCACTTGATAATTTAAGGGCTTGGTCCCCAAGTCTTACCAAATATTCTATTGATTTCCAAGAGTTATTCTTCGGTGTAACTCCATTAAGGTGTTGTTAGGGTTTACTTCACAGAAGTTTCCTGCTATTAATAGAAACGCTTTGTCCTTGTTTTATTGTCTGTCTTTAGCATTCTTTTTTTAGGTCCCTAAATTTGGGACCAAAGTTAAAGTTTTGTTTGGTTTCTGCTACTGTATCCTATAACTATCCATTAAATGTTTGAGCACAGTGCGAGAACGCTTAGAAAAGTTGGAGAAGGTTAAGAAGGCTTTAAATAATTGTGCATCGACATTGGTTTTGAATATCTCAATATCATAAAAGGAGCCGGTTAAAATATTCAACATTCGTGTAGTGCGGCTAAATAAAGAATCTCTGAATTTAACCGCACATCTGAAGTTGGCCTTAAGAACAAAATTCGGAGAAAAAACTGAGCCCTGCGGTACACCAGCAATTTTATGATTACAGGCTTCAAACCATCCAATACTATTTGTAAAGAATGGTTCGAAAGTAATTTCTAATTCAACGAAAGAGACATTCATGAATACCAAACGCATGCATTTAATAAGAGAGATTTACAGAGACGAAACTGTCAAAAGTCTCTATTGTTTTCGCCTCTGGTCCTACCCTGCTTCTAAGCCAACTTCTCATTATAATTGAATAAAAGATATCATAATCATGTAACGGATTTAGTTCTTTTTATTAAACGAGAAGCGATCTCATGCTCTCTCATAGTTATTCCAAGGCCACAGGATTCCCTGAAACTAACAATGGGTCGTTTAATAAATTGTCCAGCAAACAAGGTACGGCTCGGCATGCTTGTTATCTCCATTGACCAGCTCGTCGGTGGGGTGGGTACTTGTACCTGCCGCTGAACTACCGCACAAATATTCATGCCGATGCAAAAAAATGGTTAATTTAACAAACTCTAAATACAGCACAGAAGCAAAATAAAAATTCTTAATTTTTACCTATTCGGACCCCAGACGTAATTTCGGGTCTCAGAGTGTATCCCTCCCTCCGTTTCTTCAAACCTATAAAAAAACTCCTTGGTTATTGGGCCACTCGTCAATTTCTTCCAATAACCCCTTACGTAAAGGAAAAATAAAACCCTAAATTCTATTTACCCTCGCATCGTCGATTAGCACCATCGCTGATTTCCCTTCCCTCTGCACTTTAGACACAAATCACTGCATGACTCAAAATAATATCAATTCATAAGATTGTAATATTGTATGCAGTCATTTTATTATTATTAAATTCAAATTATAAAATTACTGTCTTCTCATCTTCAAAATTCAAAATAACAAAATTACAAATATGTTACATTATTTGCGTAATATTCGTTTAGGCACGAGTACGATAACTTGGCCGCCAAGATTTGATGACGGATTTTTGTAGAGGGGTCAAAAATAAGCACTTTTTACTATGGGAGGGGGGGGTCTATCTCCCCCTGTTTAGGAGGTAGGGGCACTTTTAGAAAAAATGGTTTAAATTGAAAAAAAAAATATTAAAAAACAACGGCAACACCTACAATAAAGTGCTATACTGCGTTTGAAAGCCAGAAGATTGTTCTATAATCCTGCATTTAAATTAAATTACTCATATCAATAGTTTTTGAGAAATTCGCATTTAAAGTCCAAATTTTGATAAAATAACGTGAAAAAAAAAGTTTAGACCAATTGTTTTCAAAATTGTGAAATGAAATTGTAAATTAGCTTATATGTGTTTCATGTATCTATCAGCTCTTAATCGAACACAAAAAACCGCATGGTTCTATGTCTTTCGGTTTTTGAGATAACCTCCGTTTAGGAGGTAGGGGCACTTTTAGAAAAAATGGTTTAAATTGAAAAAAAAAAATTATTAAAAAACAACGGCAATACTTACAATAAAGTGCTATACTGCGTTTGAAAGCCAGAAGATTGTTCTATAATCCTGCATTTAAATTAAATTACTCATATCAATAGTTTTTGAGAAATTCGCATTTAAAGTCCAAATTTTGATAAAATAACGTGAAAAAAAAAGTTTAGGCCAATTGTTTTCAAAATTGTGAAATGAAATTGTAAATTAGCTTACATGTGTTTCATGTATCTATCAGTTCTTAATCGAACACAAAAAACCGCATGGTTCTATGTCTTCTGGTTTTTGAGAAAATCGAAAATAACTAAAACTACTTTCCTACAAAATGTTTGATATTTTTTCTTCCTTACATAAATAAATCAGTGCTAGCTTCCAACATTAAAATATATAAACAGTAAAGTATGTATGGGGGGGCAAGCTGCCCCCCTGCAACCCCCCTGCTTGGGCACACTATAGGATTTGGGGTAGGTGCGAGGTTGGGTGCATGCAAAGTTTCTTTCGCATTCACAGAATCTGTATTTAAAAAAAATCAAATTTATTGTATTTATCCAATGTCCACTAAATACATATAAAATACAATAAACGATCTTGAAAACCAAAACAAACTTCCGATCATGTTCACCAATACATGGCACTATTTTTCTATCGAAAATACTGCCTAGAAAGGAAATATAAGGACGACTGGGGTTCGCAAATAATAGAGTTTTTATCAGATGTAAAAAAAGTTTACCCTTGTTATACCGATGGTGATACATGTGAGGGTTTACAGTTAAAAGACATCGATCGTCCCACCCTTCAGAGCGAAAATTTAGAAAGTGTTTTACCGCCAAAACATCCTCGGCTTCCCACCATAAAAGAGTAACTCAACGAACTCGACAGTTATAGTACGGACTTACACACCTTTTTAATACATTTTGACCATTTTTAACTAACTATGACTGACTAACTCCTGACTAACTGCAAAATAACTGACCCAGATGCAATTCTACCTCCTCATGGTGCATTCTGAGTAACGCTAAATGAATTGCGGTACTGAACTAACAAAGATTCATTATGTTTATTAACATTAATCCTTAAAATGGAATCACCGTCACCACCAAAAATCAAAAAAAGTAGTTTTGGTAATTTTCGATTTTCTCAAAAACTAGAGGATATAGAACCATGCGTTTTTTTGTGTTTGATTAAGAACTGATAGATACATGGATCACATATAAGTTAATTTACAATTTCATTTCAAAATTTTGAATACAATCGGTCTAAACTTTTTTTTTTCACGTTATTTTATCAAAATTTGGACTTTAAATGCGAATTTCTCAACAACCATTGACATGAGTAATTTAATTTAAATGCAAAATTATAGAACAATCTTTTGGCTTTCAAACGCAGTGTAGCACTTTATTGTAAGTGTTGCCGTTGTTTTTTATTATTTTTTTTTTTCAATTTAAACCATTTTTTTCTAAAAGTGCCCCTACCTCTTAAACGGAGGTTTTCTCAAAAACCAAAAGACATAGAACCATGCGGTTTCTTGTTTTCGATTAAGAACTGATAGATACATGAAACACATATCAGCTAATTTACAATTTCGTTTCACAATTTTGAAAACAACCGGTCTAAACATTTTTTTTCACGTTTTTTTTAGCAAAATTTGGACTTTAAATGCGAATTTCGCAAAAACTATTGATATGAGTAATGAAATTTAAATGCAGGATTATAGAACAATCTTCTGGCTTTCAAACGCAGTATAGCACTTTATTGTAGGTGTTGCCGTTGTTTTTTAATATTTTTTTTTTTCAATTTAAACCATTTTTTCTAAAAGTGCCCCTACCTCCTAAACGGGGGGAGATAGACCCCCCCTCCCATAGTAAAAAGTGCTTGTTTTTGACCCCCCTACAAAAACCCGTTATCAAATCTTGGCGGCCAAGTTATCGTACTCTCCCCTTCGTTTACATTTCAATATACTCTTCGAGTATCTGTAAATCATAATTATTTAAACTAAAAATTAAAAAAGAATGAATATGCAGTTTGCAGTCTGAGTGACAAGAAAAATAAAAAAAACAAAATTGAGTTTTATAACAGTCGCGGGATTTATGACAAGAATAAGAGCATAGAGAAAGAAATTTCTCTCACAAAAATAAAAAAAATATCCCAGTGAGTTTTCTCTTTTAATCTTGTTATTCTCACTCAAACTTGATAAAGATATATGCACTCAGGAGAAAAAAAATATTTAAAAATTGAAATGGACCAAAACTAAAAATCAATTTTCTTAAGAATCAGCTGTTATCGTTCAATTTGTCAAGGTTATGTAAAAGAAAAAATTGACTTACCGGCTATCCAAAGGCGCTGTGCACAGAAGCTTTGTTGTTGCCTGAGCTAGATGATGATAGTGAAATACACAAAAATGATCTTGTCAAGTTGAACGAAATATTAGAATTTTCACTTATGAATTATGATTGTGTTTTAATCTAGTTAAATTTAATTTAGTTTTTTAATTAGGTAAGATGAGAGACTTCTTCTGATTTTTGTTTTTGTATGTATGATGTACGAGTATGTATATTGAAATTTGTTGCTGTGATGACGTGGGTTCCAGGTATTTTTCTTTATGATGACGAAAGAATCGATTTAGTGGTCCGACTTGAAATTTTAGGTCTGAGTCTGGGTAGCAGTGTCTACAGACTCTGGACAAATTTAATGCACCTTATATGAGACTTCGGTTTTTTTTTATAGGATAGCGATGGAAACGCACTGATAATCTCCTGGACCTGGATGTTGCTCGTAATCAGAGGAGATTTAAGTTTGGGTAGCGTATTGACAAATAGACAAGTTTGACGTCTTTCTGCAAGCAAACCTTGTTGGCTGCAATAGCAGAGAGTAAATTTATATTTTTTTTGTTCGGAATGTTGATTGGAGAAGGTGCGGGTTGCTCAGATTCGAGAGTGGACTCGATCGAATCTCAATAAGCCTCTTGCAAACGATCGGTAAACTATGGTTTTGCTTGCACGTGGCTGATCTTGAAAGTTTGGTTAAATTGGCCCAGTGAAAGATCGGGAGGATTCCACGAGCACAGTTGCTTAAGTCTTGAAAATGCTAGCTTCGGGTTAAAGACAAGATTAGAATTTTGTTTCTTTTAAGAAGAACTTTTGAAACTTACCAATTTGTGATGGAGCACCTGTGCTTCGATCACTTATGCAAAATTCGTCGGGCTTCTTTGGTCAGACAACCAGGCAAGCAAATCACAATTTAAAGAAAGTCTGATTTTTTAATATTCTGCGATCAGTGTTTAACGTCAAATATAAAGAACATTAGACAATTATTTCGACTGAATTTACGATTTGGCTTATGGACAATTACCTGAGACTTGTAGTCGAGTCACACGTGTGTTCTTGGTTTCTTTCTAGTTTTTATTTTTATTTCGCGTTCTATTGCTTTGGACGGGATTAAATATAATAATAATATAATCTTTATCTGATGTCAATTTTTATGAACGAAAAATTACTTTCGCGTATTTTAGATAACTTTCTATGACTTTCTTATGACTATTTGCCACGAGGGTTGAAAATGAAAAGAAAGCTACCCGGAAATTAATTTCTTTTCTGGCTTTGAACATTTGGGAAATATCGAAAATTCTGTTCAATGAATATTCGAATTTTCGCACATCAGTCGTGGTGAAAGTTTTAGCGTTCAGGTAGAGAATGGTATGGAATCTTGAATGAGTTCAACGCTTGAAATGATAGTATGATAAAAATAAAAAAAAAAAGTTTTAAGACGGCTCACACAATCATCACCGAAATAAAATCAGGTTTGCAGAAAATCGCTTTAGTATTTTTGGCAGCAGATCGAGTTGAAGACATTCTCTTAATTTTTCAATCATCGTAGTGTCTGTCCCAATTAACACCTAGTTTAACCCACGAACTCGTCTATTAGACCTACAGATTACTTTTCCCGAAACTGAGAATTATTCGTGGCAGAAGTCTTCGTGAAGATTTCACGTTTATAAACGCCTGAAATCGGGTTGTAAGAGCGACTTTTATAGAAAAGTTCATTTAAGTTTTTCAGGAGGGATTTAAAAACTGACATTTATAGGAAGTTTACTTCAGATTTGCATCATATTTTATAAAATTCTTAAAGCATTTCGGCAATACAGCTTTTAACCAATTTATTTTGAAGTCCGGTCGTGTTGAAAATGATATTCGTGCGTCTCTTACCATTACTACACCCTCAAAACAACGCAGAGTGTTATCTTCGTCTTTTAAAAGTCAAACCATGCAGAGCAACAGCAGCAGCCTTATACCAGAAACCGATTGCAACAATTTTGTATGCATAAGGGGAGGTCCTTCAGAATAAAGTGATTGAGCAGATGCCACCAGCTTCCTGCTTTTGTCTGGAAGTTGAGTTGCCTTTCCTATCTTTGGTCTTCCCCGTCGCCCTGTTCGTCATCATCAGCATCCTCATCAGCATCGTCGTCGTCATTGTTGTTGTGCATTGACACTTTCTGCATGGTCCAGGAGCCGCACAGCAACTAGTGGTCTGTTCGTGATGGTGATGTAGTGGCACACAGCATTCATTCTTAACTCCCAGCAATCTGGCCAAAAGGATGCGCAAAAATATTGGGACAGGAACTGAATCATTGTCTACTTAGTGCACAATGACAGAAGAATGGTTAAGGTTATTTTTTTTTTATATTTTTATTCTTTGTGTGTGTGTTGGTCTAGAACTCTTGCTGCAGATAGGTGGTCTTGATATCTGGTTGGTATTGTTATAATGATGATGGCCTCATTGCATTGATAGAGATATCGTTCGTCTTCTATTTTCTTTGCCTAACAATAGAGAAGTTAAACTGTTTGGAAGGAAACTTTGCATCATTTTCTCTATTATATTTTTAGTTTTATTTTTCAGGTTGGAAGTTTGTCATTTATTATTTAATGGGGTACCTTGATAGTTTTAAGGGTGGCATTGACACTCTCTTTCAAACTGCAGTGATCAGATACATATCCCTTGGGTTAAACCGCAGGCATGAACAATCCTCAAACTAACCAAGGAGCCAGGACTTGATTGTTTAGATAGTTTTCAAATGGGCAGGAGTTGGAATTTTGTTTGTGCCTTTTTATGTTAAAAATCCTTTTTTATATCTGTGGCTAAAAAACTGAATAGGTTGGAAAGTTAGCAGTTGACACTTTCTGCATGGAATAGAAGGAGATGCACACTTTACGATTCTCAACAAGAAGAAATTGAAAAAGAAATATCTTCAGATATCTTGTTTAAGTAAATAAGTTCGTCTTATGTGTTATTTTAAAAAAGAAAAATGTATTTTTTGACGCCCACTTTTTATTTTATTGTCTCGGTAAAATTTATCGCAATTTACCATATCCTAAATTCATGTCCAACTGGTTTTATCCCTTCTTTCCTAACATGTATTTTCTTTAATGTACTGGAATAGAGTAAGGCAGCCTTCCATGAACCATTGGTATGCAAGAAACAAAATTCTTTGTTACTCTTACTGGGCCTTAAAGTGGACGAGCGATCCATCTTTCTCATAAATAACTAACCAGCGGCTATCTGCTCAAATTCAAACCCAGAAAAAGCAGGATGACTTACGGCTATAAGTGACTTGTTTTTTTTTAGGAACGGCTGAGTTCCCAACGTATCTAATTCCTAATTTAAGGGATGAAGCTCTAAATCTTTTTGAGATATCGAGATTTCAAAAATTCAACAAAATATTTCTTGCAATTTTGGAATGCAATGTTTTTCAATCTTTTTAGAAACTTCTCTATAAAAAATTTCATTAAAATCTATTATTCCAATAATAAGAAAATCATAATTCGAAACAATAGTTCTATTGTAGGTCCATTCAGTAATATCTTGATTTAAAGTTTGTTTTTATTGAATTATAGATCATAAAAATTAATCGAAAGAAACACAAATTTATCAAAATTCTAGGCGCCCTGCCGTTTTCGAGAAAAATATGATTTTCGATAACTTATTTTTCAACATTTGTTTGGTGGGTACCGGGTTTAAATAAAACAATTTTTTTTCTCACATCTCGTAGTTTAGTGCTTGCAAAGCTTTTAATTGTCAATTTTTAAGAAAATGAAGCATAGGGTTTTCGAAATATTCAAATTTGAAAATAAAATTTGCAATTTTTTTTTAAATTAAAATTTTTTTCTTTAGAATTTGAGTGCACAATACTAGTAATACTAATAATTTTTGGAGAGCTTTAGCATAAAAAAGTGATCAAAATTGGTTGAACCGTTTTTGAGAAAACACAAAAAAATGGTTCCAGGACGGGTAATATTAATAAGCATTTTTCGGAATTTTTCTTCAACCACTACGTAGCTTAAAATAAATGAAATTTTTCGATTTGTCTGTGTAACAGTTTTTGAGAAAAAAAAATACAAGATTTCGAAAAAAATAGTAGGTATGATGGAAAAAAAAAAATGTGGAGGAAAAATTTAAAAATGATATCTACCAAGTTTAAGGAAAATCGGACGAGCTGCTTAGGCTGACGTCGAACAGCCAGACGGACAGACAGAATTGCAAGACCCAGTTTTTTGTCTCCGCTATCATCGTAATGTTAATTTTGAACAGAATCTCGAATTCGAATTACAGATGTGTCAATCAGGATCGATTCGATTTTTTTGATCCGATCATCGAAAAGTATTGATGATCGAAATCAATCATCGTAATCGATCTCAATCTCAATCATTTAGATGATTCTCGATTTTCGATATCAGTTAACTCGATTAACCATGAGATACTCGATTACATTTGTTCTGATTCAATCAATGTGGATTATGAATGCCAAACGGACGGTGGACTGGAATTTCTGGGTTGAAATCGGCATTGAAGAACATGATTGATAGAGTTGGTTGCTGATGTTGTAGGCCGAAAAAACAATTGTTGGGTTGAACTGATGTATGTTTAATGTGGATTTTTTGACGTTTCTTAATCCACCGACATCGTAGCCAACCTTTAATGAAATTTGACAGTTTATGACTTGAAAAATATAGGACGAATCCGGTTATGACATACAAAGTATATTTCGTACAAAATGTCAGCCGAAAGCCCTAAAATTGCTCTTTTGCGGAGCAACAAATTAATAAAATCTCTTTTTCTTGAATTTTTTGACACTTTTTAGTCCATGTACAAAGTAGCCATCTTACTTACTTACTTACTTTAGATGGCGCTCACAGTCCAGGGTGGACTAAGACCTCAACCAACAAGCCCCTCCAGCTAGCTCGGTCCCTAGCTAGCTGCCTCCAGTTACGCACTCCAAGTTGGTTGAGGTCGCTCTCCACTTGTGCGCGCCACCTGAGGTGGGGTCTTCCTCTGCTGCGCAGACCATCAGGGGTGGATTCGAAGATTCGACGGGCTGGTGCGTCGGTGTCCATACGCTCCAAGTGTCCCAGCCATCTCAGCCGTTGTATTTTCAGCTTCTTGACTAGGTCAACGTCGCTGTAAAGCCCGTACAGCTCATTGTTGAACCTTCTCCTCCATACTCCATCGATACAGACTGGACCGAAGATCAAACGAAGGACTTTTCTTTCAAAGCACCCAAGCAGATTTTCATCCATTTTAGACAGTGTCCATGCTTCTGCCCCATACAGCAGGACCGGGATGATGAGGGTCTTATACAAGGTCTCCTTGGTTCTTTGAGATAGGGCTTTATTACTCAAATGCCTTCTTAGCCCGAAGAAACAGCGGTTGGCAAGAGTAATTCTTCGCTTGATCTCTGCACTGATGTCGTTTTGCGATGTTATAGTGGAGCCCAGGTAGACAAAGTCTTTGACGACTTCGAAGTTATACCTATCCATCGTGACGTTTTGCCCGAGTCGACGATGTTGAGATTCCTTTCTCGATGATAGCATATACTTCGTCTTGTCCTCATTAACAGCCAAACCCATTTTTGCCGCCTCCAGTTCAATACTTGCAAACGCACCGGTAACAGCTCGCTTCGTCCTCCCAATGATATCAATATCATCTGCATAAGCAAGCAGTTGAACTGACTTTTGAAAAATTGTACCTCTATTGTTGACGTTTGAGTTTCGTACAATTGCTTCAAGAGCGATGTTCAAAAGGTTCGGTGGTGTTCTTACCGACCTTGACGGAGCAGCGAGATTTCTCCATCGTCATCCTGCACAAGCGGACGAGCTTGGCAGGGATTCCGAGATGAGACATGGCTCTATATAGTTGTTCTCTGTCCACGCTATCATACGCGACTTTGAAATCGATAAAAAGGTGGTGTGTATCGATTTGGAACTCCTGGGTTTTTTCCAAAATCTGTCGAAGTGTGAACATCTGATCCAGGGTTGATTTGCCGGGCCTAAAACCACACTGATAGGGGTCGATCAGCTAGTTGACAAACGGTTTTAGGCGCTCACACAGTACAGACGACAGGATTTTGTATGCGACGTTGAGGAGACTTATACCTCTGTAATTGGCACATGTCAGGGCATCTCCTTTCTTGTGGATGCCATCATTCGATGTTATTTGGCAATTAATGGCTTACAGTAATAGAGTATTTTGTGAGAACTATCAAAGCCACAAGTCAATCTTATCATCGAAATCGAAATTAAAATCGAATAGGAACAGTATTGAATCATTTCAGTGAAATGAAAATGATCGATCGATTGAAATGATCGGATCATTTTTGTAATCGATTGTTGAACGATTCGATCATTTGAAATGAACGATTTACGCAGCTCTAATTCGAATCCTTTTACAAATGCAGAACAATGTACCTATTGTCCCAAGTTATATGAAAAATAAAGGGTACAAGGCCGTATTTCGTAACTTAATTTCGAGTTATTAAACTCACTTAATTTTTAATTCGCCTTTTGTTTGACAGCTTGTCTTCATAAATTTTGAAACATCGTTTGTTTCGGTCATGTTGTTTTCTTGATTTTTTTTTTATATTTTTAAGGGTTTTTTAATAGACGTTCTCTCTCTCTCATTCTCTCTCTCTCTCTCTCTCTCTCTACGATTATCATATGATAATTGACAAATTTCGTTCACACAAAAATGGCAACTCAATGAAATCGACCTGAAATATAAAACGCACCCTCTATGAATGCGTGTCTACTTTTCGAAATGAAATAGAGGTTCACCAGGTGACAATGCATCCTCAAAATGTACCGGTGTGGATATTAGTTCGTTCTTTTTTTTTTGAAAAAAAACGTAGGTGAGACGGTTACCAATTTACCATTAATGGCGAGTATTATCGAACGATAACTAGTTTATTATAGCCCAAATTGAACCATATGGACCTAGACGGCATTTGGTTCCAACAGAATTGCGCAACTTGGAACATTGTGGACGCCATGATTGACATTTTTGATGCACGATTCTAAGGTAAGGTTATCTCTTGCCAAGTTGACTTGACACAAGTTGTGTTAAACGGTCTGAAGTCAGAAATTCATAAAATAAATGCTGGTGTGCCACAGGGCTCAGTTGTGTCTCCGACTCTCTTTCACATATTCATCAATGATCTCTCGTCTGAAACTTCCAATCCAGTACTCTCAGAGTGTTATAATCGTTTCCAGATGCACGTTATTGTTCTTCGGATGTGGATATACATAGAACGGCAGCATATGATTAAATTCATTGAATTCTGATCTCGATAGCATTATCAATTGGGCAACCATAAACATCATGGAGTTTAATGCTTCAAAAATTCAATGCTCCAGTCCGTTATCCACGAGCTGCACTTGCATTTAGAAAACCGAACGGCTCTCAGTTCTTGGTATGTGCATCACAGACCACCTTGAATGGAATGGCCACATATTCGACGTAGCAAAAAACCTAGGATTCCTTCGATGTTCCATGTAATTTTCAACCCTTCTAATCTGGCTTTAATCGTAAAGCTTGAGTACAATTTCCATACGTGGACAGGTGCTCCAATATCCTACTTGAGTCTCTTACATATAATCCAAAAGGTAGCCATAAAAACGATAGGTTATAAAACTATTATATTATAGGCACATTTGAATATCTCGAGCACTGCGCAAAGGTTCTTGCCTTTCATTATTTCTCCGTTATTTTAGTAAACTATGTTCTCGTGCTATAGCTCAGCTGCATTGTTATACTCGGGCTTCAGGGAATGTCCATTAGTTTGCCCTTGAGTCCAACTTCGGACGTACTGTTAGAGATTCTTTCCTTATCCACACTACAAGAATGTGGAATGCTTTTCCCTGTCCAATATTTCCTTCCCATTACAATGTTCAGATATTCAAAATCAATGTGCATCATAACCTCTTTTTCAATCCGCTCCAACACTTTAAGGTTAGTCATAATCCCTTTAAACTTTTTGAGAGCATTATATAGAAAAAAATATTACAATCAGTTGAAATTTTTTGCAAAAAACGAGCATGGACAAGGTGGAATTCGACATTATTTCCGATCTGAAATGGAAATAAAGTCGATTCGACCTTATTTTCTTCGACTTTAATCCGCGGCACACCTAGACCAAAAGCACCAGTTTTTAATTTGTAAAGCAAACACGACTTAAATTTAAAATCCACTTTATTAAGCTTTAAAGAAAACACTTGTTACAATTGCAACTCTTATTTTTAATCTATCTCTTGGGTAGACTTGGGGAATCTTGCTCTTACGGCAGGACGACATTTTCCTCTAAAGTCCAATTTGCACCTCGGATTAGATATCAATACACTGTGTACAATTACCGGAGTGGTGGAAGTGTCTTTCTTTTTTGGAAAATCCGTATGGAATGATGTGGTAAAGCTAGACAAAAGGACATAACTCCAAATAAAACACGCGAATATAAAATTCAATAGCTGCATTGTGTCACTTAGTATACTCGTGTACTGACTGGTTAAGCTTTCGATTTGATTTTTGCTGAAAATGTTTCAAGTTAGGACTTCGGACTCTGGATGTTAAAATGTGCTGATTAAATTGCTTAGTTGTATTGCGTACTTGCATCAACAACCTGGTCGCACGCATTTGCTCTTGTGGTCTATACAAGTAGGCAATCTTACAATCTAAACCATGACTTATTTTAGGAGAACGTAAAGAAAAGTCGAGAGAACTAAGATTTTGTTAAAAAAAAAAAAAAAAAGAAACTAAAATTAGGCTACATAGAAATACGAAATATAATTAAAATCAATAGTCTTGGAGAAATTTTTTTTAAATTGTTAAAATTTTTTTTTTAATTTTTAGATATTAGTTATTAATGGCAGGTTATGCATTCGAAAAAAAATTTTATTCAGGACGATACTAGGGAAGACGAAAAATGTGGGTCGCGCAATTCTGTCTGTCTGAAATAAAATTGTCAATTGAAAGTACCATTAATAACCATTTTTCGGAATAATTTTTTTCAAACCATTAGCTACTTTTTACTATATGAAATTTTTTTATTATGTGAAAAAGTTTTTGAGAAAAAAATTTTTTTTTCGAAAAAATGTTTATTATTGAAAACCGGCCGAAGACTTTAAGCTGTAGACGAACAGGCAGACAGAATTGCGAGACCCACTTTTATCGACTTCCCTATCATCTTACCTAGCCTGTTGTTGCCGGAGACTTCATAAGCGCCGATAATCTGTGCTTTCAGTATTGCGATATCATTAAATTATGTAGCCGAGACCACCATAGGTTATCAGTCACCTCAAAGAAAAGACCCGTGATATTATTGTGAGTGCAAGTTACAAAAAAATGAAGATAAAAATGCGAATATGCAGCAGCGTTAAGCAAAAGCAGCGCAGCGTAGGAAGACCAACAAGCTAGGAGAAGGGAGGAAAAGAAAATTTCGTATATCGAACAGTCTTGAATCAAATAAATCAAACTGCTAATTGATATACATATGTACATATTTAAATAAAATAAATAAATAAAAATAAAAAGTCACAACAGCTGGAGGTACTATACAAAATTTCTTTTTGATTATTAAACATCTATGCCAGCGGTATGGTGATCCAAAAATGTGGGTAAAACGTTTACGTTCCGTGTGGCCCGTTACGGTTACGCGTTCCGTGCAGCAACTTGCCTTACGAAAGATTGCATTTAAGACCCTGTTTACATCGGGAATATTGCACACTTACTACATTGTGTTTACATTGGAAACTTTGAGTACTGAAATCTTGATTTTAGTGTTTACTTTTTGATAAATTTAGCAGCAAAAAACAAATACTGTTCAAAAAAAAAAAAACTACAGCTTTTCGATTCAACATGTCTGAGAAGTATTGAAGATATTTTCATATAAATTCGTCACAACATAAGACATACATAGATAACCTAAAGAACTGCGCGTTTTTTAGCTTGGCTTTCGATTCCAGCACCGATATTTTAGCAACATCTCAATGCTCGAAGTTTGTTAGATATTGCATTGAAGAAAATATTTCAAATTCCTTCCAATGAGAGGTCAAACCCGAATTTTAGATTACCTTGATAGGTACCTTCTATTTCCAATTTTCTAGAGCTCAATGGATGGTTGTCCTTCCATGACTGGATCCGAAAAGGATTTATTACATTGTGCAGGAAAAAATATAATTTGACAAATTTAATTACATTTCACTGAATTATTCATCAGGAAAACTTGGCTGCGCGTGTTGTTAATCTAAAAATCGAAGCTGTGATGAAGATTGTTATTGATATTGTGAATTCTTTACGAGCGAGACAATTGAACAACAGAAAATTTATAAGCATTTTGGAAGAACTGGGAAGTGAAGTGAGTATGGTGACATGCATACCTCATTACGATGGCTTAGCAGAGGAATAGTTTTGGAAAGATTTTTTTTCTTAGACGCCGCGAAATAATCATCTATTTACAACAAAATAAGAAAGTTTAACCAGAATTGCAGGATGATAAATGTTGGTGTCTTTAAGTCTTAAACCATTAAAACCGTCTAAAGGCGGTCAACACTAAAATCCAAGTAGGTAGATTCAAATTTAAATTTTTTCGCGCTCAATCAGAAAATCCGTTCTTCTTCATAGAATTCATCTATCTAACCGTGCCAATTTGAATGCACTGAGTTGAATAGTTTGGCAAGTACAGCTATTTTTGTCAAGATTAAGAAAGATAAATGTAAGTCAGTCGGAAAGAAACCGGGAAAGAGTTAAGATGGGTCGAGTATTAAACGAGCGAATAGTGGTTTTTTAAACAAGATTTTTTCCACTATAAAATCAACGTTTTTTATTTATATTAATATTGTTTTCGGAGAAAGAGTTTTTATTTATGCTGAGCTACGAAACAGAAACCATATCTCCTTATCAACACGGTTTTGTATCGGGTAGATCAACTTCCACTAACCTAACCATTTTCACGAATTGTATTCTCAATTCATTAGAAAGGAGTTACCAAGTGGACGTTATCTACACAGACTTTGCAAAAGCGTTTGATAGGGTGCATCATAAAGATTTTGATGACACCATTGAAGATCCAGATTATCGTTTTGATGAGCTGAAACCTGAAGACAATGCAATGATAGCCGATTGCTTGCAACAAATAGACCCTTAAATGCAATTAACTTGTCGATGAATGTTCGCAACCTCAGTTTGAAAACAATTGAATCATTAGAACGAATATCCGCAATAACCCCAAATGAGGAGGTGATAGTCACAGGATGAAATAGCTATTGGTTGAATAATACCTGAATTAGTTCCAGGACGACAAGACCCAGAGACAGGATTGACAACGTCGTTAAAGCCAAAGAAACGAGCTCGATCCCTATTGCCATGTGTAGAATACTGACGATCTCATTGATTTGTTTAGCCTGGAAACACACCGAGCTGCAATCAAAGAAAACTTGAATACACAATTCAAAAGCTGATAAGCACGGACTTCGCCGATGCATAGCGGCTTTCATTTTTATGTCAATGTCCATTACCCAAATATTGAAGCACATTGGAGTGAATATGGATTTTGACACATACCAGATTGCATGTCAAAGAACACATTTGAGCAGATAAGAAAATAATTAGCGTTCAATGTTGAATCAAAACGGGTCAAGAAATGTCATGAAGGATATGATCGAATAAGAAAAGTTTCGACATATTTGGTTGAGCGCTTTGATTCAGTTCCGAAAAATGCTCGTTTATGTATCGACGAACAAATGTGTGCAATCAGAGCTTCTCATAGCGATTTGAAATATACACTGGAGCTAAAAACGATGACATCATTTTGCCCGATACTCCAAACATTGGAGCAACAGGAAATGTTGTTATAAGGTTGTCGCAAATCGTGCCAAATTTTGTCAACCATATATTGTATTTTGACATTTTCTATACACCGCTACCACTTATGGTATATCACAGAGCGTGTGGCATTTATAGTCTTGGTGGCGCAGCGTGCTATCTTGGCGCCCGGGGCGGAAGACCCATTTTGCCGCCCCATTCAATACTTAATTAAAATTAAATTTCGAGACATCATTTCACAGGCAATGAGGTATCTTTTATTGAAGGTAAAATAGGATCAGCGGTTTCACAAACGGATTCTACGGGCCTTGCGAGCAGCGAAGTCAGAAAAAACTTTGTCGAAATCAATATTTGATAGTCTAGTGGAACTCATAGTGGATCTGAGATAATTTTTGATTAGCTTCAACTTCGAAAAACTTCTCTCACAACTAGCGACACTAATTGCCAAATTCAAATATATACGAATCAAGATGATTATATTTGGACCGAATTTCCCAGTTTCAGTTTTTGAATGAAATGGAGGAGCTCCAGTGGCCCTTTGCCTCTTATATCTTCCTCTGATTCAGAACTGGCGACAAACTGCTGGAGACGCTTCCGCTCCATCTGAAACTCTTCCTTGTCGATGTCTTCTAAAGATTAGACTCGTACTTGCTGTCCAAAAGTTTGTCCGCTATTTCTTGAACTAACTGGAATCGAGCAGTCATTTATTGAATGATCTTGTCAAATGATGCGAACACCTCTCGACGGAGTTCCTGCTCGTGAGACAAAGCTGCATCTGCGGATTCATCGCCATGCATGCGTTTTTTCTTGCGAATTCTTCTCATTTTGAGTTCGATTCCGAGTTTTTCAGAGAGTCTTAGCAAAGTCGTTTGCGGCTTGGACGAAACGGTCTCTGCTCACACTTATCCACACTCAGTCCACGTTGCTGCAGGCAAATCTGTGCGTCATCAACTTCAGGAAGCACTGCAGCCCAAAAGCCAAGAAAAGTGAGGAAGTTGAATGACTGCATGGCTGTCGGAAGAAGACTGGCTCCCGATTTTGTGTCGGAAGTTTGAGATGAATCCGTCAATTCTTTTAGTACCTCTAGAACTTCCTCAAACTTATTTGTAAGCGTCTTGACAGTTTCATTTCTAGCGCTCCATGGCGTTTAAGTGACTCGTTTCAAGAAAAGAAAAGAAGGCAAATAGCTTCTCCAGAGTTCCAAAAAACATCACGGAGTTCACTGTTTCAGAAGCAGCGTGTACCACAGCCAAGTTGAGTGAGTGGTTTGTGCATGCAACGAATGTAGCTTTCGGATTCAGTACTTTAATCCGGGCTTGAACTCCATTGTGGATCGCTGACATTGTGGCAGCGTTGTCATAAGCCTGTCCTATCAAGTTATGTATGTCCAGTCCGTCTGATGTTATCTTCGCGATTATATCGTTGCTGAGATCTCCTGCATGTTTTCCTTTTGGTACGAAAAAGTCGATGAAAGATTCTACCACGGCGACCTTTTCTTCTTCGATATGTACGTATCACAGAACCTGGCTCATTTGGTCTTTGTGGGAGATGCCTGATGTACTGTCGAAGATTACTCAATAATATTTAGCTTCTTGAATGCGACGGATGATGGTGGATCGAACTTGCTGTCTCCGTCAGTTTATCAATTCATTCTGGGTTTCTGGAGATAGAAACGAAACTGGGACTCTTACTCTCAGCTTTATCTTTGTCAGATGTTCCATTAGAAGAGGGTCATATTTAGCTAGGAGGTGCACTAACTCCAGAAATTTCCAACGGTTTCAACTATCATCTCCTCGATGTCCTCTGAAGGCCAGATTCTGTTTGGCTAAGAACTGGATAATATTCAATAACCGGTACAATGCATCCCTCCACTTCTTCTCCTCACTTTCGAAAACTTCTTGTTGTTTCTAATCGATGGTTGCTTTACGGTTCGGTTCAGGCAACCTTCCAACTTCTTCCATTTCAAGAAGCTCTGCTCACGGTCCAGGCTGTTCTCATGGTCTCCGATTCTTGGATCTAGCTTCCACTGTTTGCTGAATCCTTCTTCAGATGCGAAGTTCGAGCCGAAATAACCAAACAGCTTGCAACAGAAACAATACAATGATAACTGTAAAGGCGAGTAAGGCCGTAAGAGTGCATTCCGTTATTGTCGCGCGTCTCGCGAAACTAAAACGAAACGTTCCGAAGCTTTCGCGAAACTGAAAGGGAGCGTTCCAAAACATATGATATGCGAGACCGCTGCGCTGGAGGCGCTGACGGTTACCTACTTTACCTACTGTACAAACTTTATACCTACATATATATATGTATGTATGTTCGTGGTCAAAAGTCTGCCCGTTTGCAGGGCCCCCGCCAGCGGTCTGGCACACATATGTTTCGGAACGCTCCCTTTCAGTTTCGCGTGTTGGCCTTACTCACCGTTTACAAATTCACGGAAATCAGCCGAGAGCGTCAACGACGAATCACAGGCAGGATGGCAAATTTCAAATGTACGTCATTGTTGTTTGTTGACTTGTCAAACGTTCTGTCATGAAACATAAATGATCTCTATTCTAAATGCTTCACCGGCGACATTTTGCCGCCCTCGGCCTTCTGCCGCCCTCGGCCTTCTGCCGCCCTCGGCCTTCTGCCGCCCGGGGCTAAAGCTAAGTATTTTTCATGCAGAAATACAAAATTTTCCGACTTTGGTAATAACTACAGAGGAACTCATTAAAATTTCTTAAGAAAACTAGGTACTCGACAAATTTAAATTACATAACAGCACTATCAAAAGATTTTAAAAAACGTTTCATGATTTAAGAAAAATAAAAAAAAATATTTAATGCTTGTCGAAAACTTACTGCATCTGGAAACAACGATCATCTCACAGCTGGCTTCTGTTTCAAATCAAGACCAAGATGAGGTATTTGATGAGTTTATCGATTTCAACCAACCTTAAAGTACTACTTAAGGAAAAAAGAGAAAAAGGACAATATTTGGAATTTTGGGGCATTCTCCCCGAAAAATATAAAATAGTGCAAAAAATTGCCCAACTTTTTTTAACATTATTTGGATCTGCATACATTCGTTTTTGTGAATCTTCGTTTTCGGGAATAAAATATGCAAAAAATATGTACCGAAACTGGATGATGTCATAAGGTTGGCATGAAGCAATAAGCCAGATCTTAGCAAAGTTTTGAAAATGTGTTCTCAATTTCAAAAATCGCATTAAATTTTTTTTATTAAAATAAATACAGAATTTTTAAAATTTCTGTAATTATTTACTCTAAAACGTCGTTGGGCCTCATTAAAAGGAAGGTATGGCTGCATATAAGGCATGCTTTATATACAAATTTAATTTAAGTATTATGATTTGAAGCATCAACAAAAACTCCTATAGCAATTAGCCAATACGATAGCGCGAGCGTTAAGTATACAAAATTTTAAAAATTTCAAAAACCTCGGAGAACTTTCCAGATGAAGCTCTCTTCCAATACTGACAAATTGGTCTACATTCTAAGGAATTACATACAAATGATTTGACCTGTTTTGGCCATAACTCGATGTACAAATCAACACCCCAGACGCTTTGAAGAAAAAACTCTTTTTGTTTGGCTTCTCCACCACCTGCTTTTTTGATCAAATAAAAATAGTAAGGTAGTTAAACGATTTTTTGTTTGAATACAAAAAATTCTCATAACAGAAGTATAACACAAAAAGTTGATTGTTAGCTACGTTTATTTCCATTTAACTGTTTATTTGGCATTTTATCAAAATTATTTAGTGAAACAGCTGTTAAAACACACGAAATTTTAAAAAAAAGTCCAAGTTCATATTTGTTTAAAATTTCATTAGATACTGCTTCATGGCAAGTCTATTTGTATGGATTTTAAAAATATTTGTTTTATACAATAAAATAACTAACCACAAATGAATCTAAACTCTACACTGTTTCATTTTTTCACGGTTTCGATAGCGATTCTTTAGAATAGAATACAAAAAATAGGTAAACCACACGGGTGTAATAAATTAAATGCTTATCAGTTAGCAATACTGATATTTCTAATTTTGTCTCTAACTACGAATACGACTTAAAGCTAAGTATAAATAGTTTCTTAGGGTAATTTTTGTTTAAATAAATTAATCACACATGACACTTTTCACTCCAGCATTCACACCCAACTTATTTGTATTTTAATTAAGTGTTAGTAGATACATTCTAGTGCGGCACTCTCTCTGAAAATATAAAGAAAAAAAAACAAATATTATTCAAAAAGTCAAACAATAGTGACAAAACTAATTTTATGACACTTTCAGCCTCACTTGGGAACGAAAGCTTACTTTTTAGGTAATTTACAACTCGTCGGCAGCGGTTTTTATGATCTCGCTTCATTCCCATCGCACATGGCTTTGCACGCTCAACGCTGATAAAGAGATTCCCCTCCTGAACTTTTTCCTCATTATTATAGAAAATGACTCGTTTTGAATCGACTTCAGAGAAACTTATAGATAAAACGACTATCGTTAGAAGTATGTAGTAAAATTTGGGACTCATCTTGATTAGGTGTGGAACTTTTGGTGATATTTGTAGGCGCACTCTGTGTGTTCTCGGGCCGATTTGTTTCAACTGATCGCGTGGTAGAAGAGTTTTGTTGCTTAAGTTACTTATCGAACAGATACTAACGATCGATAGTGTGATATCGATAACATTTGTGGAATGTTATCAGGCGAACGTTTAAGATAAGATTCGATGACTGGATATGACAGAGAGGAATTATTGAGCAAATTGATAAGAATACGTGTGACACACACCTGAGAAAAAAAAAATCATCGGCGAACGTATATATAAATTTGAGGAATTCCTAATTCCTTATTATGACGTTTAAAAGATAAAATACACGACTGGGTCGCACAAACTTGATCTTATGTTTAGAATTAGAATCGGAATTGGAATTTTAAAAAATTTTTCTATAAAAAAAAAACATGGAAGAAAAAAAAATGTTCAAAATCATGCAATGGATTTTTTATATTGCTAAAACATCTCCTTTTACAGTTTGTCATATATTTTAAGCATGTTTTCTTTCAACGCAATTTTTTTAAAAATACAATTTCTTTGTATAAAATGTTTAAAACATTTTTAAGAATAAATTATAGTAAAGTAAGTTTAAATGTCTTTTATTGTACAGGAAACAAATTAAATTAAGAAAAAGAAAATTTCTGACCGTTTTTGAGGTAGGTATAGAATTTTCGAAAAAAAAAACTTTTTTTAAAGGTTTCCCCTAAATATTAATATCTATTAAGAAATAAAATATATTTAGTTTTTGTATAAAAATTAATTTATCGATGAAGCCGATAACAAGAAAGTCAAACATTAAAAAAATGTTTTACTATTTTACGCCTAGGTTCGTCACTATAATTTTTATGACTACCCTTAAAGTGTTTAAGCGTAGTGCGAGTTTAAGAAAATTGGAAAGGAGATACTGATGTACCTTGATTTTTAAAGGCTGAACATCGCAATTGGAGGAAAAATTAAGTCGTGTAAGGCATTCCACATTCGTGTTGTGTGGCTAAGGAAAAAATCTCTGAACTTAAAAATACGCCCAAAAATTGGGATCAAGAGTAAACTGATGACCATCCTCTGAAGCCCGAGTATTATGGTTGAATTCTATTAGAAGACGAGTCTGTTATATCACGGGAACATTGTTTATAAAAAACAATCATAAAATAATATTACAGCAGGAAACAGCTCTTCACACCCTCGTAAGAACCATCGAACACTCCATCCATCATATAACTTTGGTTGCCTTTCTTGATAAACAGGACACTTTTATCAATGTCGACACATTTGCAATCGCGTCTGTCATCCCTGACAGTAGAAGGTTAGCTAGGAGAATTGATCAATCAAATGCTAACTATCAGGATTATTTATTCAAAACTAGGCAGATTTTTTGCAAGATGGTCTTTATGTAAAGGGACGTCCGACCGTGTTTTATCTCTTTTCCTTTGAAACTTGGTTGCGAATGAGCTGTTGAGATATTTGGAAGCGAAGAATTGCAGAGTGATTCCCTTTGCGGATGATAATGCTATTGCCATATCAAGAAAGCATCATACCGCACTAAAAGATCTAATGAATGAAGATTGAGAGGGGGTTCTCACTGCGATTTAAAGATCTATTTTGCTTCAAAAGATCACTTATAATTTAAGCACTCTAACAAACTGGGCTGATCGGTATGGACTGGGTGTTAATTCTCACAAAACCGATCTCGTCCTCTTATCTAGAAAATATAAAATTCCATTAAATGTTTACCATTATGTAACATTCTCCGAGGAAAAATATTTAATTTTAGTTTAGATAAGAAGTTAAGTCGAAAACCAAACATTCAAGAAAGTGTTAAAAACCCCACACTGGCACGGTTCTCATGCAAAAAAAACATTGGGAATAAATGTGGGCTCCAATCCAACATTAGATACTCACTGGCTAAACACCTCGGTAGTCAGGCCGGTTCTTACATACGGCGTGACAGTATGGTGCAAAGATCTAGACAAAACCACAAAGCACTGATTGCTCAATAATAAGCTAGGTTTAATGGTCACCTTATCTGTGCATATGGGCTGAACACTTCGCACGCCTCCCTCCACTGCACTGGACATTCTGTTTCATCTAGCACCTCTGGATATATTCGGTTAGCAAACGGCTGCAAGCACAGCTATTCTTCTAAAAGCCTCCTGGACTTGGATAAATAATAAAATTGGCCATTTCATCAATATGAACTCATTCGCATCCAAGTAGCATCGATTACACCATCCCTCAAATTTAATTTAAAACAAAAAACTTTCAAGTAACCATACCTTTAAAAGAAATCTGGGAAAACATGGCATTCCTGGAAGAGGATTTAATCCATTTTTACACCGATGTATCAAAAACTAATGACGAGGTTGGTGGAACTGTATCTATACTCAGACAAACTAAATTAAAGTCTCTCTCAAAGTTTTCCAAATCACTGTTGGGGTTGGGTGTTCTAGGCGGAATTTTTGGCGATTAAAGAAGTACAGTCTTGGCGTAGGGAGAACGTTATATAAAGAAAAGATGTCTGCATCTTTTCGGGCAGCCACGCAACCTATTGAATTCCTTCATTCTGTCTCTACCAGCTCCAAAACAGACACTTAACTGCTGATCACCTCTGATGAATATGACGCGGGGCAGCAGTTTAACATTAACCTCTGCTAGGTACCAGGCCACTGTGATATTTCAGGAAATTGTAAGGCTAACGAATTCGCCAAAAATGGAACATTGATACCTTTGTTGCCACATAAGCCAAATGCATTTATTCCCATCGCTACGTGTAAAATTATGCTAACGCAAGACAATATACAGTGAACAAACCTTAGGTGAAACAATCAGCCTTATTCCGTAAGGCGTTGAACGCCAAAATAAAAACGTCAGTGTAGATTTGGTATTACTTAAGGCGTTCGACGCCAAATAAACGTCAATTTGTCGATTCTCTCTTGTGGAACGTGTTTTCTATATTGTTTTTGGTATTCCGTAAGTCGTTTCCATACAAAAAACGTCTGTAAAAACGCCGAAATCTGTCGTCTAGAAATTTGTTGACGACAGGATACAAAATATAAGTTTTTTTAAATTTATTTTAGTTTTTATAATTTAAAATTCTTTTTTAAGGGTGAAAATAACAAATCTATAAGGAGTTACAAGAAAAAGCTCGAGTGGGTACCCAGCATCTCCTGCAAAAATGTATTTTTATTTGAACTGTTATCAGTCACAATCACATACTCAAAAGTCAAATATTTCTTTCTCCACCATCATTATGCATATGTACATATGTATATATACAAATATTTGTATCAAGCGATCGATCTATATATGTATCTATCCGATTAAAATGGAAAATAAAAGAATTCGTAGAAATTACAACTTGGCAAAGATAAAACGCGAGCAGGTATTTCCTTAAGAATGTTGCTTAGGCTTGGCTGGGCTAGTCCCAAATTGAAGTCGTTCCCAACCCCTTTTGGTAGCTCGCTTTTGCAAAAAAAAAACTAAGGGTATCAGCAAGTTTGAATCTGTTAACAAATGCGATAAAATAAAAAATCAAAACCAGTGGTAGAATTACCTACTGCATATGTGTATATTTTTTTATTTAATAACATACTTTGTGACAGCCAAATCAAAAGGATTTGCTTTAGATGGAATGTACATATGTAGTATAATCTTCTGCAGTATAAAATCTTTCCTTTCTTCTTCTTCTTCGTCGTCACTGCTGCTCCAAGAAAAATAACTTTCTACACTGTACGTTTTTCGTATTTTTCTTTATGTTTGAAACAAATTCACACAAATATAATTTCCAAATCCAAATTATTCAATTTGCAAACAATTTGATATGTCAGATGTTTGGAATGTATTGTGGAATGTAAGAGCGAGAGAAACGCTGGCGTTTTAGTTACGGAATACCAAAAAAAAACGACACGACTCCTAAAACGACAGTTGGCGTTTTAGAAAAACGCCTATCGGAATAAGGGTGAATACCTTTAAGCAGACCACACATCCGCTCGGTAATAATTTCTCCACAAGCTGTACATATCCTGCTTTATCACAAAGACGAAGACTACATTTGGGAGATTTCTAGAGGGATATTTTCAATACTATCTACAATACACTCATCGTAGTAATAGTTTAAAGATTAGGAAGAAAGTCTCCAACATTTAAATTAGTTTTGCAACGGATAAACTCGTGGCTTAGATGTGTCAGCTCTCCTGCTGATAAGCACGTTAACCTAACTCAGTGTTGCCATAAGATATTTTTGGAAATCGGGAGATTTCCACGTCAGAAATCGGGGAAATCGGGGAATTAGAAGTTGAAATAATTTTACTTATATAAAAAAAAAAATTTCTTTATCAATTTATTTGAGAAAAAGTTCTCTCAACATTAGTTGAAGAGTTTGGTAATGTAAATATCGATGAAATAAAGTTAGCCATCAATGGAAAGGCCAAACTTTGATTGCCCCTTTTGATTGAACAAACAATTTTCCAAAATATTTCAATTTTAATAGTACAAAGCTTTCATATATTAAGCTTTTAGAGTCAAGATTACTTATTTCTCTATATTCACAATCGATTCGCTGCATATCAGAATAATGAATAATATTAGGAAATAAGTTAAAAAGATAACTTAGTGAATCAATTTGTTTATTTACAGTTTGTTTTGGTTTTAATAAGGTCAAAGCCTGAAAATTTTTATTTTTAAAATCAAACCTATGTAATATTTGCTTGCAAAGTTCAACGTAAACGCTTATACAGCTGTTTTTAAATCGTTCAACTTCAGAGCTTGAAATAAGATTTTTTTGTCCAATTGTAACTTAAGATCGCTCCCGAGGTACAAATTATCATTGCTTATTATATTGTAGGTTCAGTCTGATTTTAACATTTCGCTAAAAGATAAAGAAAATGGATCTACATTTATATTATTAGTGTAATTGAAAATATTAACAAGAACTTAACTACCGACACGCATCGCCCCGCACCAAATCAAACAAGATAAAGTAAAAGAAGAAATTTAATCATGGTTGGGTATAGTTCACATTGTATTTGTGTCAAAAAATCGATGTAAGATGAATTGAATTTAACAAAAATTGCGTATTGACAAGGTCCCCACAGTCAACTGATGAGTCCATGTGAGATCGCCGCAACGAAACGCCAATTTTTGTGAACTAAAGGCCAAAAAATATATTTTGAAGAAGGAGAAACAATGACAACGACGTTAACAATAATTGCAAGGAATATGTTTTCATACTAAATTTAAAAAGAGAAACCCGTAAGTTAGGCACTGCCAAAATTTTTAATAAAATAATAAATTATGTTCATTCAAGAGCGGAGAAAATATCTGAACGTATTTTTAAATTGAAAATCGGGAGAAAGTGCACTATTTACATCAAAAATCGGTGTATCGGAAATAGGTCTAGAAATCGGGAGAAATACGATAAATCGGTGTTTCTGGCAACACTGTCCTAACTACCAAATCATAGCAAGGATTAATTTGGACTCATATAAAGGGTGGTTAAATTTTAAGGGCCGATGTTAATTTTGAATAAAACACAAATTATTTAGGAAATTATTGTAATTTCTTTTTATTATGACAATATGGTATGGTTCAATTATGTATGGAACAAAATATCGCCGCGACCTCGGCAGCACACTTCCATCCGATGCACAGTGTGGTATTTTGACCTGAAACGTGGCCATAAATCAATTTTGTCAACTTTCACTCTCAGGATTAAGCATGTGTCCCATAACAGGTATATAACCAGGCTATTGTTTAGTGAAGTCGATCTATAAATTCGTCACCCCCGTTCGCGAAACCATCAGTTGCAACTTGCACTTGTTGAATAAGCACGAGTTTGTTTGCGATTTTTTAAAAAAAAGTGTATTTTCTGTGTGTTTTTTTTTAATCTTAAAAGTGATTTTTGTGAAAAAATTTGATATGGATATCGTAAATCAATGTATGTACAATATTTTAAGCTAAGACATTTTTATATATTCAACTTAAGTTCTTCATATCGATGAGTTAAAAAATGTACTTACAAAATTTGCACTTTTTCCGTTGTTTTTACCAAACATTAGTGTTTTTGAATATTGGCAACACCCCGCAACAAAGTTTGTCATATATATTATTTAACTTCTAGATATGTAGAACTATCCTGCATTTCAGAACCATTCACAAGTTTTCACCTAAGAAAAAACAAAGCATTTGAAAAAAACTCCTTTCAAGCGACCATATATTCCAGATGACTCTAATTCCACCTTGTCTCTGACCAGGAAACAGCTCCATGAGTTGGTAAGAGGAAGCTCACAAAGACTTTTTGACGGTAAACTTAAAGATTTGGATAAAAAATGTATGGATATCATAAACTGTCCCCCAGAGAAAATAGATGAACTTACAAAAATTATCAAGGCGTTCAAAGCGAACTATAAACGGAGATGGCAACTCTGCAACTGCACAGAAAAGCGTTTCTTGGATAAGAATGAAGAGTGGCTTAGCGAAGAAGTAACACTACCTGTTGGCATACTTCCCGGAAGGTCTAAAGGTCGCCCAAGCAAAGAGTTCGGGGAATCAAGTGACCGAACAAAACGTCGAAAAACAGAGGAACTTCGAAAGAGTGTGTCCTTTGATGAACTGACATGCGCAGCACAGATGAGTCAAAGAGCAGCGGGAAATATTGGTGTCGCAAAAGTGATGGAGGTTGTGATGAAAGATGAAGAATAAATAATAAAATGAAAACTATAAAATTAAATTAATCCTGGTCATTTTTTATTACTTGCTATAAAACAAAAGTTGCGGAAGGAAAAACAAAAAAGGATTAATCTGTTTATTCAATAATTGACCTGTACTCATAAAATATACAACTAATCCACATCTCGAATTCTTCGTATTCTGGATTAAGAGGGTCGCAGATATTTTAGACTTGGTTACCTGCATACTGGGACATACAATTTTGGAATGAAATTTGAACACCCGGATTAAGAAAATTTCACTCATAAAAAAAAGGAAAAAAGGGATTTTCTAGGAAAAAGTATCTTTCAGTTTTTTTTCTAATTTCTTATAAACTATGACATTTATCGGAATGAGGTTTTTAGTATTTGACTAAAAATATATCAGGTCATTGAATATTGACAAAAAAAATGTCCTTGATAAACAATTTTTTTTAAAAAAAATTAATTAAAAACCGAAAAAAAAATTTTTTTTTTCTAAATTTCAACTTTAAAACTTAATTTCTCAAAAACTATTTAATTAAACAACTTGAAAAACAAAACAAAGAATAAAATATAAGCTTTAAAAAAAATTATAGCGCAGTGTTGTACGTGCTTTTTTTGATTTTTAATAATTTTTTTTCTTTCGGCTAATCGGGATGGGCATTTAAGTGGGTTTTACTGTACCTAAAAAATGAAAATTTATCCTTCCAAATAACTTTTAAGTCATTTGGTACCTATTTGATATGAAAAATGTGCCCAAATATTTTTGGCCAGGTTTTCGACCAAAATACCGCACTGTGCGATGGTCCAAATTTTCGATGACGCTGAGGCATAATTGAGGTTCTATGCTGTTAATGTGACGAATTATCTCATCCTTTAGCTCTTGAATTGTTGCTGGTTTATCGACTTACGCCTTTTCTTTCAAATAACCTCAAAGAAAAAAGTCCAACAGTGTCAAATCACATTATCTTGGCGGCCAATTGACATCGCCACCACGTGAGATAACACGGCCATTGAATTTGTCGCTCAAAAGAGCCATTGTTTCGTTAGCTGTGTGGCAAGTGGCACAATCCTGTTGAAACCACATATCGTCCACATCCATATCTTCCAATTCGGGCCATAAAAAGTTTGTTATCATCTCACGACAGTAACTGCCTGACCTGCCTCATTTTGGAAAAAATACGGCCCGATAATGCCGCCAGCCCATAAACCGCACCAAACATACACTCTTTGTGGGTACATTAGCATTTGTTTTTCGACAATCACTCTTGGATTATCATTCGCCCAAATGCGGCAATTCTACTTATTGACGAATCCACTGAGGTGAAAATGTGCCTCATCACTGAAGACGATTTTCTTCGAAAATTGATCATCCACTGTTGCCATTTCTTGCCACCATTCCGACCATTGACGACGCTTGAAATGGTCCAGAGGCTTTATTTCTTGAGTCAATTGCACCTTGTTAGCGTGTAAATGCAAGTCTTTATGCATAATGTTCATCAACGACGAGCGTGAGAGGTGCAATTGTTGGGCACGACGACGAGTTGAGGTGGGGACGGACGGCTCTTCAGCCACACTATCGCGAACAGCAGCAATATTTTCGGCAGTACGAGCTGTACGAGCATACACTTGTGTTGTCACATCTCCTATAGATCCGGTTCGCTCAAATTTTTACACGATTTTTCCGATTGTACGCACATTTGGACAATTAAATATGACCGAAAAAATCACGAAGTGCACGATATGCATTTTGATTTGAACGCCCATTTTCATAATTAGCCTGAATAACTTTAACGCGTTGCTCGATTGTGTATCTTTCCATGTTTCAAATTGAGTTATTCTGAAATTGAGAAATGTCAAATGAAATGCAGAAAAAAACTTGAAGTTTAGGTGTGGTTCACATTCAACATCGGCCCTTAACCACCCTTTAATATTAAACATAAACATAGCATGAACGATGAACATTGGTCTTAAGTGTTTGCAAATTTAAATGGCAATGGAAAACCGTGTCGGGAAAATTATTCCATAATCGTGTTGTGAAACTAAAATACGAGTCTCTGTATTGGACAGGCAGGACATCGACAGTTAACTGATGAGCATTTCTATCGAAACGGGTATCACGGGTGAACTAATTGAGAGGAGGAATGCAATTTACCCAAGACATGAATGATTCAAGAGATTCGAATGATACCATGATAATTCTATTAACTATCAGTTGTAATGCTTTGTGGTGGATTCTATCCAGCAAATGAAGAGAAGTTTGGCAACTGCCCATACATTTTAGACGTACTTGAGTCTTGAACTTATAAATGCCTTACAGATATTAACCAGATCAGAGGGGGTGAAAATTATCTTACATCGTTGAAGAAATTCTAAGCATTAAGCAGCATTTTTGACGGTCTCGAGAAAAACGTGTCATTAAAACGAAGATCGTTGTCGTCCTGGATGAAAAAGGTATTCAAGAGGACAATAACATGAGGTGTACGAGCACATTGGAAGCATTAAATTCCACACGATTTCTTATGCCCCATTAGACAATGCTGTAAAGATTGGAAATAAATGAGCTTATCATACGATACTGTTGCAATTGGACTTCCCAAGAAGAAGTCAGACTCGTCGCCAAACCCACTCTTATCGTCATTCCTTTCATCGTAATATCAAGTTTGATCAAAATATCTTTTTACGAATGCCGAACTCATATACAACTAGTTCCTATTATATCGAAAGTAAAAAAGGTTTAGAAATTTTAGGAATGTCGATACAATGTTTATTCCATATTTGTCAATGCTACTTGACTCCACCAACAAACGGATTTACTTCCGTTTGGATTGGACTTTGATCTATGAACAGTGGCAAATTTGAAGTGTTATCTCATGTTTGAAAATAATGACTTAACTATTTTGTATACGTAATTATTATTACATACAAACTCCACATGGCGTTTAATGATACAAATAATAATTGAACATTCCAAACTAATGACGTCAAACACGTAGAAGCAATTGGAATAAGTAGCTAGTTACGAGTATTTTCATACATTATATTACGAGTATTTGATATTCAGAAAATAATGTGAAACGACAGAAAAAAATTGAAATCAACAGATAACTGGGGAATTCACATTGGAGAAGGTATGTCATATTTAAACTTAGTCGATTTTGGCATTTTTTTATTAAAAAAAATGTATTTATCTATCGCAGGCGGAGTATGTATATGTAAGTAAATTGTCAGTCTGGAAGAAAACCGGCGAAACTTTATTTGACAAATTAAATTTTCATATTCATAGTAGTACGTCTTGGTATAATAGTTATTGCCTTGGACTGTCATTGGAGGGTCTATCAACGTCTAAGACACTGCCTCTAAAACACCCGAATCTTTTCCATTTGAGATAGGCCAACATTGAACCACACCGGACATCCATAGGAAATCATGTGCCGACTGAGGGCCATGTAGCAAATCAACTTCACACTGGTGTCAATGTCAAGCCGGCTGCTGTAAAACAACCGTTTCGCCAGGGCAAAGGCTTCCCTAGCCCTGGCAAGAGCAGCATTTATATGTCTGTTGAAATACAAATACTGATCAGCCATTTGGCCCTACGATTACCAGATTGAGCCAGTTCTTTCTCGTACCCCTTGGGACTCCAGCGAACGGAGTCCTGAACAGAATAGTTTCAGATTTCTGAAAGTTAATTTTCAACTTCCAGTTATCGCAATATCGCTGAATCTTGTCGAAGTCACGATGCAAATGCATTCTGATGACCTCGACATTTGCAGCTGTCCTGTACGCTATTAGATCGTCGTCGTACACAATTGCCTGAGTTAGACCTATCAGATCGCTAATGTAAATGATGAATAGAATCGGCGAGTTGACCAATCCCTGCTGGAGACCATTTTTAATGTAGAACATTGTCGTAGAAGTTACAATGCCACTTTTGACAACAAACTTTCTACCATTGAGCATGTCATAAAGCATATATTTATAATAATGGTTTACTTATGCCATGTCTGGTCAGCCTTAGATAGAGACCCTCTAACCAAATCAGCCAGAAAAGCACCAGCATCTACACTGCCTGTTTGTTTTCTTCTATATGATATTAGAGACTAGCTTAAACGAGTCATGAATTGTATCATTTCCTGCCTTAAAATCAAACTGAGTTTCCGGTATGATATTGCTGTCATTCGCCTGTTTGGACAGAGCTCTGTCAATAACTTTTTCGAATACCTTACTGATACTCGGAAGAAGATCTACACCTGCTGTCAGAAGTACCTCTCTGTTTTCTGTCGTTCTCTGAAGCATAAGACACGGAAGACCGTTTTGATCTTAATAATTTGTGGAAACACACTCGGGTCGCTAGAATTAACAGAACGAATTCTACTATCCCAAAACAAATTAATGGACAACCTATAGTTCTCCTTGATCAATTGATTGGTGTCTTTGATTGACGACTTCAGTGTCCTAATTTCCATATCATGCTTGTTAGTGACTCATCGGTACAAGTAGTACATAATAAGGTAGGTGCGGGTAATAAGGCCTAGCTAAGGGAGACTTGAAATTAAACAAAAACTATTTATCAGAACGGACAAATTTTATTGTTAATTAATGTTTTAGATATATTACTATAAAAAAAGAACAAAACATGGCAAATTCTGCCTTAAACAAAAACAATATTCAACATTTTTCAAAACCTTGTCAATAGGCTTTATTAAACTATAGTCGGGTAATAAGGCCTAAGTTTTTGAAATTACCCAATAAACCAAAGTTGAGATAAAAAAAATATAAATAAATTAATATTGCTTTAAGCTTTAAATACAAGACATTATTTCTTTGTCTAACAGCCATCAGGACAGTCAAAATTGTCTTTATCATCCGCTGATAAGACAACGCACTCTTCGTGATACCACCTAGCGAATATATGTATGCATAACACTGCCTCATATCCGCAATTTGGTCTACCTCACAGCCGTGACAGTACCAACTCATCTGGATTCTTTTACCACTACTCTTAACTTTGGGGGTTACCGTAGATATATTTTATTGCATTCTTTACTTTGTCAAATAGATCTTTGGTGACTTGAGTTCCTTTGTAATTCTGATTATTGTGGGAAAGGAGGATAATAAGGCCTACCGTCAAATTTGATAGGCCTTAATAACCCCATACACTATTTGTAATAGAAAATTAAAAAAAATAAATATTAAAATTATAATACATTTTTAAAACGTACAAAATAAACAAAATATTTAATAATGGAAAACATAAGCTCAAATTTATAAACATTAGTGTAATTTTAGAAAAATTACTTACGATTCAATAATTGGATTTCTTATTATTTGGATCGTAAAATCGCCTCTGGTAATAAATGACACAACAAAGACGACGATTACCGAGCGAACACGTAGCGGCAATTCTGATGAGTCATTTACGGCTGTAAGCTACATATTAGGCTGACCGTTAGTGCCTACTACTGCTATAACTTACTTTTTTTAAATTTAGGCCTTATTAACCGACAGGCCTTATTACCCGCAACTACCTTATATTGTATTGTGAAGTTATTTTGGGGCCCAAACCCGATATCAGCATAGTTTATTGTCTGACTTAGTTTTTTATGTTTGTTGTTTTGTAATGTTGATTGTTTTAGAGTCGATTGTAGCTACATTCGGGCATAGTAAAAATTCCTGTGCTGTATGTGTCCATTACGTGCTTTAACTACAATATATAAGATAATAATAATTGTTTAAATAGAAACTTTAATTTCAGGTGGCTTACATGTTTTATTTAACGAAGCCCAAGTTTTGATAATAACTTGACTTTGCATGAGAAAAATTTAAAGCAAAACATATACTATAATGCCCCGAAGGTAGCAAAATTTATTGGCCATTTGTAAAATAATGTACGAAATACTACTTCGTTTTCGGTTCCTACAATCCTCTTCAATAATATTCGTAATGTCATTTCACAAGAAAAGGTGAATTTCCTGCCAGATAGTGTCATGATTCCTCCTGTACTTCAGAGCGTAAACGATTTAATGGAAAAATATTCTTTTGTACTCGTTAACTTAGAGAGTACTGAAAGATCTCGATAAACACAAATTTGCTGGTTGGAATAGTATTTCTGCCAATGTTCTGAAGAGGTGTTCTTCAACGCTAGCAACCTGTCCTACTCTACTGGTGGATAGAAAACAACATTTGTCCAGCCTGTCTCTAAAAAACACTATAGTCTTCAGACTTTAGTCTATAAGACTATATCTATACTATATCTTGAAGAACGAAAGCTTCTTAATGACTGGCAGTATGGCTTTCGTAGCAATAGGTCCACTGGTGATCTGATGGTACGAGTATATCTCACCGAACATTGGCACAAATCTTTACATCGTTTTGGAGAAAGTAAGATTATTGCACCTGACTTTTCAAAGGTATTTGATAGAGTTCGGCATCAAGCTCTTTTATCGAAAGTGCGTGAATTTGGAATTGATGAACACCTTCTTCGATTGATTAGAAACTATCTTTCGAACCGCTCAATACAAATTGTATTGGATTGTTTCAAATCTGAAGTCCATAAAATTAATGCTGGTGTGCCACAGCACCCTTCTTCACATATTCGTTTTATAGTTGCTTTCAATAAAATAGTTCTTAGTCGTCTGAAATAATAAAACACGTCTTCACTGTTTCGCTTCCAAATTACAACTCATTTATTTCTTCTATATTTCTTAAGACTAAACAGAGATGTATATTTTAACAAAGAGGAAAAGAGGATAGTATGTACAATGGAAATAAGGGGAAATTATATAAACAGAAATAACGATCGGTTTATGACTATCTAGTTGTGTGGACAATCATATTTAAATAATTGAATGATACAATACAATGACAATAGGATAACATGCAGTATCTCACATAGTAATACATAGTAAAAACTACTACAGTTTCCAGATGCATGTCCTTGTTCTTCGTATGTGGATCTAGTATGGTAGCTCATCGAATTCTGATATCGTAAGCATTGTCAACTGGGGAACAATAAACGGCGTAGAACTAAATGCTTCAAAAACCCAATGCTGCCTTCTGTAGTTCTGTCGTTAAAGCTTAACCCACCCCTCATGCCGCTATCCATGAGCGGCACTTGCATTGAGGAAAACGAACAGTTCTCAGTTCTCGGTATGTGCATCACAGACCACCATGCGTGGAAAGACGACGACGTCGCCAAGAAATCTCCCAAGTGTTTAGGTTTCATTCAACGTTGTAAGTAATTTTTTACTCCTTCTAATCAGACTGTAATTTATAAGGCTTATATTTGTATAAAAGTTCGAGTACAATTCCCATATCTGGGCAGGTGGTCCACTTGAGTTTCTCGGATAGAATCCAAAAATGTGATTTAAAAATGAAAAGTGTAACAGAAGCATTTGAATCTCTCGAGTAGCACCGTATAATGTTTCCTGTCTTTAACTATTTTAGCATTATTTCTATTAACATTGTTCTAGTTAAACAACCCGATACATTTTTCCCCTTGAACAATTTAACAGTATTATTCGTGCTACAGGAAGTGCCCATAAGTTTACATTTGAGTCCAACTTTTAAAGCACTTAACCAAGAGATTATTTTTTGCTGCACTACACGAATGTGGAATACTTTACCTGATTCTAAATTTCCCTCCCCTTATAATATTTATAGTCATACATACATCGCTATCTCCTTTTAAATAGACTGTCCAACTTCTCGCTTTTTGCCCCCGAATACATCGGTGTCGCTTATAATTTTAAAGTATTTATTTTATTAAAACTAAACTTAAACTTTATGAATTATCTTGAATTTACGTTAAACTACATAAATGTACATTTCAATAAAAAATAAAATATAATTGAATAACTGCGTATTGAAATACTATCAATTAAAACCCCACAAACATATTCACAAAATGTCATAATGCCATTGAAATCGGTTGGGTGGTTTCGAAGATTTTTCGTGTACGAGCACAGTGAGAGGTGGTCTTATATATATTAATATAAGGCAATATGGGGTACATTTAACTTTTGTTGTATTGCCAAAAATAAAATGTACCCTTAAATTACCTAAAAGCCAATTTATTTCTTGTTTGATTTTCAAACAACACACATTTATATTATGAATGTTTAAGAATTTTACTGACAATTGAAAAACTCATTTAAAAAATCTAAAATTCAATTCTCAAGACAAATAATCGCACAAAGACAATGTCAATGTTGTTGAAATCAAATTATAATTCTTGCGGCATTTAAAATTTGTTGCTACTAAGCCGTTTCCAAATCTAAGCTCTCAACTGTCAAATGTGTACCGTTTGTGCAATTTGTCCGATAGTACCCCACATACAATTTTTTTTTATTTTTCAAAATTCGTCCTAGAAAAAATATCGAACACTATTAATACTATTTTTTTTATTTAAAAAAGAAAACTAAATTGTGGTCAAATAATAAAAATGTGTTTTAAAATTTTCATAATTATTATATTTATTTTTAATTTTCCGTTGAATCTGATTAAACATTCTAACAAAATACTTAAACACTCTGGTAACATCAGATTGATTGGGAAACCTCTGTGTATCGCTTCACAATATCACAAATTACTCCAGCTGTCCAGGCATATCTCATATATTATTTCATACTTTTAGGCTCCTCTCTTAAACCTTTATAACTAAAGTTATCAGTCATGTCAACTACTTTAGATCAATTCAATCAGCACTTGTATCTGTATTTTTTTTATTTTGTTTAACAATAATTATTTCTAATAATAAAACAAGACTTAAGAGACGACACAATTCCATTGCGATTGTAAAAAAGCAAATGTGAATTTTTATTTTATCGCAGACAATAAACCGAAGAATTTAAGAAAGATAATGAAGTATTTCTCGAAATATCACCATGTATTCCCCTGGTACACTAATTTTAAGTTTCTCCAAGCAAAATTGATATCTATTGAGGCTTAGAACTGTATTTTCTTTAGAATAAGAGATTCATGTCACTATTTTATTTTGTTCCATATTTGGTGTGTTTTCGATTCAGCAACCCGAATCTGCAATTGATCAAAGATTATATTTTATTTCTATTTCGATATAGTATATGTTCTAAGACCTACTCTTTTTAAACGTCACCATTCGCCTGCAACTTCCCCTGTGATCCCTCCTCTCACACTTTGGACATGGTTTCTCCTTCCTATTACTGCTCAGAATCTGACCACGGTCAACACTAACGTCTTGTTCTGCATAAAAGATTACACGACGAGATTCGCAGGGCTCCAATAAAAGTCCAAAAGTACTCAGAATAAACACAATCACTAGCATCTTTAAATGCAAGGAAGCCATTACTTAATTTTTAAAATGTTTTATTTTTTTTTGTTTAAATAAATGTAGAAAAAACGAGACGAAGAATTCTGTATAGCTTCTACTTCCAGGTTGTGAAAATTTTATCAACTGAAGGCCGATCTCTACACTCAATGGCTTTAAGTAAAAATACCCAAGATAGTGAATGGAGACTTGATTGCAATAGAACCCGAATCAGCTTCTTCTCTTTTCTACAATTAAGAGAAACACTCCTCCGCTTGATTGCGGCTATCTTAGATAGCCTGGTTATCTAGAATAAAACGTACCGTTAGTAGCTAATAAATAATACTTCCACCAAGTGGATGGGTTAAAAGTGATCTTTCGTTTTTATCAAATAAGGAATGTCCCATGACGAACAGCTAAAATTAAATTCACTATTACAAATATTTATAGAATCTGTTATCATTCTTTTTGACAAGATTGGTTGAAAATCGATATTGTATAAAATATTCAAGTTGAGAAATAGGCAAAACTACGATAAACTACCCCAAGTAAAAATATATTGCCCTAATAGAAAATATCCCCAATCGTATCAAATTACTTGGAAAATGTTTAAACCATATCTTATTTTAGGCTACTTATAAAATATACATTCATTTAAGCATTTATCTACTTTACAACAGTGTACAGTTTTTTCATATGTTTGCGAAAGCTAAAACTCGTATAACATAATTATTATCAATGTTCATATACTGTTAAGTTGTGCTGAATTCAAAAGCGTTCTAATTTACAATAAAAGTTGTAAGTTATACCTTTGAGGTTTCTTCTTAATTTAAGTGTGTCCGTAAATATATCTCAGGCAAACTTTTATAAGAGATTGTAGTTTATTGAATATCGGTGTGAAGTGCAACATTGTCTTGTTTTGTTAGTGTTTGGTCTATTCGATTAGAGCTGTAGCTACATCCGCATAAATATCTGTCGAGAAAACTTAACAAATAAATTGAACAAAATAACGCCAAGATTTGATCCTTTTCGAACAGACTGCTAAAGTTAAAAAAAAAGTTTAAGTACAATTTTTTTTTAACTCAATATTTCGAACAAAAATTTTAAATCTTTGTGAAATTTGCCTCCTAAGGATTTTGAAAAATTTTTTTTAATAATAATGGCGCAAAATTTTAGTTGAATTACGAGTAGTACGATGTCGAAGCTTATTACTTGCGACCAGTGGCGGCTGGTTGGTTGTTGAACAGGTGGTGAACTTTACTTGCTCACTAAGTAGGTATTAAGATTAGAAATCGGAAAAAAAACAACAATATATACATGTATATGTTGATTTTTTATTATTTTGTATAATTACTCGAAGAATTTCGACCATGTATAAAACTGACACACTTATTACATTTAGCAAGGAGTCATGTTTTTTATTTTTTCACTTTAATGCGTCAAATCGTGGATTCAGGTAACTTTATTTTAAAAAGATTTATTACTGTCTTTAATATACCTAATCACTGTTCATTTTATCCCACACCACACACTGTACACAGTACAGAATGGAACCAAAATAAAAAACAATTGCTAACCTAACTCCTACAAACCAACACTATTTAACCAGTCACGGATAGAGCGAAACAACATTACATATTCGCAGGCGCAGCGCATTCTAGTCAAACATCGGTTGCTCTCGTTAATCTTCGGTTCTCGTGCGCCGCACGAGAGCAGCCTCATTTCTCGATACATTTCAATGAAATATCTTTTGTCTCACGCGTCAGGGATATTAGCTTGTAACTCATACAAGTTATATTAGCAGAATTTTTACTTGCAGGGAAACTAACAGCCCGATTCTCCCCCTTGTGAGGAGTCACAAGTCACAAGCTCTTGTGACTATTCCTTGTGAGGATTGTTGTGATTCGATAACATTTTGGTATTCTCCCCCTAATCGTCACAAGAAAACTCACAACAAAACTGACCACAGCATGGTGAGATTTTTAAGTGTCATTATTTGAACAGCTGATTATTCAAAACGAAGAAATTACAAAATGCAAGGTAACATAATTTTTAAACAATAAAATGATTAAATAATAAATATAACATTTTCAGAAGAAAACAATCGTGGCGACTGCATAAAGTTTTCGGAAGGTGAAAAAACTTTATAAATGTATTGTTTTGGAGAGCGAATGGATCATTTGTATCTCTCAATCTTCTTAAAGCCATCGACGCTGTAAACTTCTTGATACGATTAGTTTCTTAAAGAAATTTTTGTTTATGTAATAATATTACTTTTCTTTTTTGTGGGAAAGATCAGCAAAAATATTCACTAGAACAAAGTCCACTTCCATTTTTGTGTACTCACAATTATTCATAAATCTAGAAAATTTTCTTACTGAATAACAATCCAAGAAACTTTAAAAATTTATGAGTTGTGACCTGCTCTGAAGGAGATCACAGTTTCGATTGTTTTTGTGACTCTCACAAGTTGTGACTGAGCGGCAGAATTCGAAAAAGTCACAAAATCATTTTCACCTCTTCTTGTGACTTGTGAGGCATCACTGACTTTGGGGAGAATCAGGCTGTAAGTCTTAATAGTAAAGCAACGCGCTTACATTGTTTCGTCATAATTGGAAATTTTACTTGCTTATGTTCTTGTATGTTAAAAAAATAAATATTAATATGGTAATCTAAAAATAAAGATGCAGTATGATTTTGTAATTTTTAAATCTTTTGAATTGGTGGTTCAGCGCACGAGCGCACTTAAGGTACAGCCGCCACTGCTTGCGACTTAGGTACTATAAGTACGGTGACCATATTTCTCAAAGCAAAACCCGGGACATACATTTTTTTACTTTTATTTCGTAAAATAAACAAAAATCTCACAAACAAAAGAATACAAAATCCCAGCACAAAATGCTTAGAACTAAACAAAACCTTCATTTTTTAAATATTCAGTCTTTCTTTAACAAGTTTTTGAAAAATAAACATTAATTACACATTGTCCAAAAGATTATTGTTTTTTTGCCTAACAAATTTTTTTGACGATATTTCCACTTTCTTTAAAATATTTTTTTTTTTTAAATTGCTGGCAGATTAAATTGTAATTTAATTTTACCATTAACATGGCTATGGAAGTTTCAACATTCAGTTGTGTTTTTTTCATTTGTTCAAATATTGTTCATTATGGAAAAAACTCTTTCGGTTGGACCATTTGAACCTGGACGACACAAGTCGAACTCGACTATAAATAAAAGATTTTTGAAGTTTATATTTTGCTTACGAAATTGCTCTAAAATTTCTCTCCAATTTTGGGGCAACAGTAGTTTTGTTTTCTGTCCATTTTGTTATAATTTATAAGGTTAAGAATGATTTTAGACAAAAAACTACGTCAAACAAGTTGGAATCATTGATAGTTGTATCCCTATCACATTTTGGTTGACAAAAGATAACCAAGATTCTATTTCTGGCCAGTTAGTAATGTTTTGAAAATATACCCAACTAAAAACATCAAGTTCTTTGAAAAATACATCCCACTGGTTTAAGTATTCTTAACACGTTATGTAAAATTGTTGAATATTTGCTTTACATTCGTTTTGAGTAATTAATTTTTGTTCGACTTTTTCCTTGATCAATTTAATATTTTTCTTCTTATCAAGTGTTGAAAATTTATTATCAAGAAATAAAGACTAAACTTTTGAAGTATGTATATAAAAACAAATTACTTTATTATGAAAATAAGCAAAAGGCGTTTTGTGCAACTTTGTACCACTCAAAAATTTTTAGTGTCTTCTTGTTCGTCCTTGCTTTACTTCTGCCACCAAAAAATAGTCTACAGCTGCCGTCTGTTAAATTTTGTTGCAGGAACAGTCTGGAATTCGTGTTTCTTCTTTTGAAGCTGTTCGCCAATGTTGACGTTGTTGTTATTCCCAAATTCAGTTTTGGATTTACTACTTCTTGCAACAGCAGTGTTGGCGTTGCTACTTTTCGCAACATCAAGTTTTTATTTTTAATTTAAGGTCTTTGATAACTAGCGCAACTTTAGAAATGCAAATTTCTTGCAAATTGTAAAATGCAAATCCTCTTAAGGGATTATAAAATTGTATTATTATTTAACTAGCTTAGCTATCGAGAGTGAGGTAGGTATTCACTCTTTTTTTCGCAAATTTTCTTAAATTTTTGTACACGAACAGTGTGGATTTTGACGATGAAATCTTTTATATCTATTCGAAGTAATTCAACTCCAGTTTGTTTACAGTTATTTAAAACGTGAGAAACACAATTAACTCCAATGAGATCGATACCGGTTACGACTTGAAGTTTATAAAAAGTGTTCTTGCCTTTTCTTGCTGGCCCGCCAAAACTACAGTTTCTGTTGCCATATTCTTTTAAATGATGCCAGATGGTTCCCCTGGAAAATTTTCAAAATCCAAAATCTTTACAACGATACCTTGTTGTGGTGTAAAATAACAAATTAAGAGCGGACACAGTTTTGTACAGCCATTATTGGAACAATCAGAAAAAAACGGGTTACAAAACTTACTTTGCATAGAAAAGTATTAATTTCTTCGATGGAATTAGCTGTAACAACATTTCACAAGAGATCATATTTTGTAAGGAAATACATTTGATCAAAACAACTTTTTATAAATTTCGGTGTGCAATAATAAGTTACTATATTGGGTTTTTCCATTTTTCTTTCTTTGTGTGATAATGATAATGATATACAATTTCAAATTTGTGCATTGTTTTTTTTTTTTTTGTGAACAGTTTGAAAAGCATCTGACAGCTTAGCTAAAATAAATAAGACTGTTTAAATTCTTAAACGTTTTTTGAATAATAATAAAATGCAGGACTGGGTCGCACGAACTTGCTCCTATGTAAAAGACTAGGAATTTTAAAAACGAATGTTATTAGAAAAAACTGTTCATAAGGATAGAAACAGACAAAAACAGAATGCTATGCAACTATGAATTTATGCAAGAACAAAAATTATAAGTCTTTGTAGTGGTTTCTTAATAAAAAAGGTTTTATATATAAAATTTTTAAAATATGTATTTAAAAATAAAATTTGGTACGTCAACTTTAGGTTTTTATTATTGTACGAATGAAAATTAAATTTCCAAAAAAAATATTGAGCCATTTTTGAGATATCGAATTTTCCAAAAAAAATGACTTTTTTTTCCAAAAATTCAAAACGTATTTATTTTTAAGTTTTGAAATGCAATGTTTCTAGTTTTTAGAAGCCTCCCTATTTCATTAAAATCCGTTGTGTCGATAATGAGAAACTCAAAATTTAAAAAATCGTTCTATGGTAGGTACAGACAGTAAAATTTTGTTTTGAAATTTTTTTGACTTAAATTATAGATCTTAAAAATTAATCGAAAGACTAAAAACTTAAGCAAAATTCTCGGAACCGATTTCGAGAAAAATACGATTTTCGAAAACCATTTTTTAACATTTGTATGGAGGGTAACCTTATTGTTAGGTAAAATAATTTTTTTTCTCATATCTTATAGATTATTTTAAAAAACTTTTATCTATCAAGTTTTAAAAAAATCGATCGTGGGGTTTTCGAAATATTGAGTTTTCAAAAAAAAAAATTTTAATTTTTTTTAAAAATCAAAAATTTTTTTTTTGAAAATTTGAACACACAATAATATTGAAACTGCTGGGGATCCTTAACATAAAAAAAATGATCAAAATCGGTTGTATCGTTTTTGAGAAAATCAAAAACAAAAAAAAATGGTTCCAAGGGGGGTACCAAAAATAATAATTTTTTGGAAATTACAGCCTAAGCGGCTCTGCCGAAATTCTTCAAACTTGGTAAATATGGTTTTTAATTTTTTCCCCCACATATTCTTTTTCCTCAAAAACTGTCCCACAGATTTTTAACAAAAAATTCAAAAACTTTCTTTTAGTTAGAGCTAGGTAATTGTTGAAAAAAATAACAAAAAATGGTTATTTTTGGTATAAAAAATGGTTTTCGAAAATCGTATTTTTCTCGAAAACGGTTACGAGAGTCTTGCTATATTTTTTTTTCTTTCGATCAATTCTTAGGATGTATAATTTAATAAAAAAAAAAAATTGAAAACAAGAAATTACTGACTGTACCTACCAAAGAACGATTTTTTCGAATTTTTTTAATTTTTCATTATCGGCATAACAGATTTTATTGAAATTTTATATAGAATTTTAAAAAAAGTCTATTTTTCTTGAAAAATTCAATATCTCAAAAACGGTTCAATATTTATAATTTTTATTCGAACAGTAATAACAACTTTTAATTGGCGTACCAAATTTTGTTCTTAAAAATGTTTTAAATATTTTTTATATAAAAGCTTATTTTGTTAAGAAACCATTACAACGACTTATAATTTTTGTTCCTGCATAAATTCATAGTTGCATAGCATTCTGTTTCTATCTCTTACTACTTAAAGAGTTTAAAAAATAAAATTTATCCTTATGAACAGTTTTCTCTAATAACATTCATTTTTAAATTCATTGTCTAATAGGTACATAGGAGCAAGTTCGTGCGACACAGTCGTGCATTTTATTTAATATGGAACCAGGTTAAAATAACGATTTTGCAAATTTTAATCGAATATAGCATCATACTCTCTCTACCCTTTTATTAAAGTTAAAATCATCGAATACCAATTTTAATTTATAAGTATCATGCTGTTTACAAACGCCACAAAAGGTCTGTTTACTTAGTTTTTTTGCACGAACTGTCATTGTTTTAGGTATGTTCAGAAGCAATTTATTAAGGAAATTGCTTTAGTTCGACACTCTTTTAAAGTTTAGTAGTTAGTTAAGTAGTTTCATATTAATACCTTAATAACCATTAAAATTACTGTAGTGTGTACAGAACACATATAGTCAATATATATTTGCATTCATATACACATGTCACATACTACTACATTATGTTTATATATTTACATTTCATGGTGTCTGACTCTCAGTCAGCACTTCACTTGAATATAGTTGCTTTAACTAATCACATCAATTGTAAACCATTCTTAATATAAATTATTATAATAAATTAGTTTGTTAATATGTGGTTGCATTATTAATTTAATTAAACACAATAATTTGGCGACGAGGACGTTTTTTATTTTTTTTTCAAAGTGTTAAAATTTCGCTTCCAAATTTATTTGCTTGAAATTAAATGGCCGACCAAGAATTAATTGCACAGTTCTCTGAACTGTTAAAGAAACAACAAACTTGGATGGAAACGGTTATTAAAGATCAAAAAGAAATCGTTAATAAAGTTTTAATCAAATCATCAAATTCAGAGAGCTCTGCAAGTGCCAAAAGTGCAGTTCCAGTGTTTGCCAAATTTGATAAAGCTAAGCAAACGTGGAAGTCTTATCTTAATCAGTTAAACCAGCATTTTAGTGCATATAACGTGACGGAAGATAATCACAAAAGAGCTTTCTTTCTTTCATGGGCAGGCTCGGATTTATATGATCTAACGCAAAACCTGTTTTCGGAAAAAAAAAATTGAAGAAGAGACATATGAGACAATCGTAGGCAAATTATCGGAACATTTTGCAGAAAGAACCCATGTGCTAGCCGCTCGTTTTAATTTTTTTCAAATGCGCATGAAAGAAGGGCAAAAATATTGGGAATGGTTAGCGGATTTGTGTGGTGCCGCTAGAGACTGTAATTTTTTTTGTGAAAAAACAAATTGTAAAGAACCGTTTGTTGACAGTTTGTTACGGGATATCATAGTTCTCCATACACCACATGATGTTGTTCGTTCCGCTGCTTTACAAAAACCTAATCCAAGCTTAGCTGATGTATGTGCTATCGCTGAAACGTATGAATCTACTCAAAAATCGGTGCTTGCTATCAAAGGAGATTCTTCGTGTCAAGTTTATCAAGCTAACTTTTCTAAAAACTATAGATCACGCTCGCGTTCACGCTCATTTTCTTTTCGTAAGCCGGATAAAAATTCTAAATTTCAATCTGCACAGAAAGATCAAGACAATTCGCGCTCATGCCCCGGTTGTAACATTCGTCATTCTCGCTTTGAATGCCCCGTTCGCAATGCTACTTGTCGGTTATGTAGGCAGATAGGCCACATTTCTTCAGTATGCCGCAATAAAGTGAAAAATAACTTCGGAAAAATACAAAGTAAGAACCAGAATCGCCAATCAGCTCAAGGTAATCGGCAAGAAAACGTTTATGCGATTGAAGCTGTTCAAGGGACTTCAGATAACGACATGTGCCATCAAATAAAGCAGGAAGGCAAGGTATTTTATGTGCATTTGATAATAAACGGTATCTCTTTACAGTTCCAGCTTGACACCGGAGCAACTTGTTCCCTGATTGGTCTCAAAGCATTCAGACAGCTTGGAAAACCTGAATTGCAGCCTACAAGACAAATTTTAAAAGCATATGGAGACCAACTTGTTCCGATTAAAGGAACTACTCATGTAAGCGTAAGCTGGAAAAATAATGTCCATGATTTACCTCTGTTAGTAACCGATATGGAAGAAGGCGCTAGTATACTGGGAATGGATTGGTTCCACAAATTAAATTTTTCGATAAGCTGTTGCAACATTCTTGAAGAACCATCTCCACTACTGCCTGCTACTTCCAATGCAAATTTGGATACTATGGTAAGAGATGTGTGTTCACGATTTCCTGAAGTGTTCTCCCAAGAGTTAGGTTGCTGTAAGGATTTTAAAGCGAAACTCTTTTTGAAGCCAGGGGCACGCCCAAAGTTTTGCAAACCACGTCCCCTTCCGTTTGCCTTGATGGAACCCGTCAAAGCTGAGCTTGATCGCTTAGTAGAAGTTGGTGTTTTGGTGCCTGTACCTTTTAGTGAATGGGCAGCACCCATTGTAGTTGTGCAGAAACAGTCAGGCAGCCTACGAATATGCGGCGATTTCAAGATAGGTGTGAATCCTCAGCTGGATGTTGCTAGACATCCGATGCCACGTTTTGAAGAAATATGCCACAAGTTAAAAGGAGGCCAGCATTTCACTAAAATTGACCTTTCTGAAGCATATTTTCAGGTTGCTGTTCACGATGATTCTAAGCCCATACTGGTTATAAATACGCCTTTTGGATTATTACGTTTTGAGAGGTTGCCACCTGGTATTAGTAGTGCACCTGGTATTTTCCAAAACCTCATCGAACAAATAATAGGAGGAATGGAGCATTGTGCAGCATTTGTTGATGACTTGATTGTTACGGGCCACAACCCAACTGAACATTGCCAAGTTTTGGAGGAGCTCCTACGCCGTTTTTCTGCTAATGGACTACGCTGCAACATCTCGAAATGTAAGTTTGCTCAATCTAGTGTTAATTATTTAGGACACCAAATAGATGCTGGAGGAGTTAGCCCACTAGAAGATAGAGTGGAAGCAATTAAAAAGATGAAACAACCTGCTAATTTAGGAGAGCTGCAAGCTTTTTTAGGAAAAATAAATTATTATGGGAAGTTTTTAAAAGATTTTTCTTCAATGTCTGCTCCGCTTAATGAGCTTCGGAAGAAGGGAATGCCTTTTATATGGACGGATCGACAAGAGGATTCATTTCAAGGCCTAAAACGCAGTATTGTTGATGCAACAAAGCTAGTTCACTTTAGAGATGACTACCCACTTATACTCGCCTGTGATCTTCATCTTACGGTATAGGTGCTGTTTTGCTCCATAGGTACCCTGATGGAACTGAGCGTCCCATTGCTCACGCCTCTAAAACACTAAATGATTCCCAAAAGAAGTACAGTCAGGTGGAAAAAGAAGCGCTATCAATTATCTTTGGCGTTCAAAAATTTCACCAATATGTTTATGGCAGACGATTTGAGCTTATAACTGACCATAAACCGCTTTTAACTCTTTTTCATCCCCAGAAACAACTTCCAGTGATGACGGCTCACAGGCTTCAGAGATGGGCCATCATACTTATGGGATACGATTATTCTATCAGGTATAAGCCGACGAATGCGCATGGTAACGCTGATGCGCTGTCACGTTTACCTGCTGGCTCTGACCAGATATTTGATAATTCTGAAGTGTGTCTTGAAACAAAGCTTGAATTGGATGAGGAAATCTCAAAATTTCCACTAAATGCTAAGCTCAAGGATAAAGATTCACGGTTTTGTCGAAACAGGTTGGCCAGAAACATCAAATAATTTGGAATCTTCGCTGAAACCATATTTTGCTCGTAGGCTTGCAATTACGATTCATAATGGAGTTCTTATTTATCAAACAAATTATAGCAGAGTTGTAATACCTTCTTGTTTGCAGGACCGAGTTTTCAAGCTGCTGCATATCGGACATTGGGGAGTTGTGAGGACCAAGCAGCTTTCACGCCTTCATTGCTGGTGGCCATCCCTAGACGAGTACATTGAAAAGAGCATTAGTCAATGTGAGCCCTGTCAACAAAACAGCAGTAGCCCGAAACAGGAATTCGTCAGCTGGCCAACACCGCAGAATGCTTGGAGTAGAGTGCACGTGGATTTTGCTGGTCCATTCTTGAATCGCATGTACTTTATTTGTGTAGATGCCCTAAGTAACTTTCCGTATGTGGTTGAAATGAGCTCCACAACTTCTGAAGCAACAATAAAAGCTCTCCAAAATATATTTGCTATTGAAGGTTTGCCAGAGACCCTAGTTTCTGATAACGGTAGACAATTTTCTTCAACCATGTTTGCAGAATTTTGTAATGAATTGGGTATCGTTCACATCAAAACTGCGCCGTGGGCTGAGAGAATGGTGCGAACGTTCAAAACTGCTATTAAAAAACAAATTTCTGGAGGTGTCAATGAAAGAGATGCCTTAATAACTTTTTTGACTTCTTACAGATCAACGCCGAACATAACAGGCAAGTCACCATCTGAGCTTTTACATGGTCGACCGATGCGTTCGTTACTATCCCAACTGAAGCCGATCTCAAAACATCATCAAGCCGAAATAGCTACTGCAAAGTTTCATCCCGAGCAAAGAGTATTCATTCGGAATTACGCCCGAGGTCCGAAGTGGATTTCAGGTGTTGTTCAGAGTAAGATTGGGAAGAAGATGTACCTGGTTCGAATTTCAAAAGGTGTTGCACGGCGACATCAAAACCAAATGCGTGGTGTTTTATCTTCAAAAGAATTCGATGCCGGTCGACTTCTTAATGACAACATAGGGACTAGCTCTCCCCAGTTAGACACTGATAATCTACCTTCTACATCAGAGCCCCCTCAAAGTATTTTAAAGCCAATTGAAGTCAGGAGATCGACCAGACCATCAAAACCTACTGTCAGATTCCAATCAACGGTAACACTTAGGAACAGAAGAAGACGTTGAAACTAAGAAGGGAGGAGTGTAGTGTGTAAAGAACACATATAGTCAATACATATTTGCATTCATATACACATGTCACATACTACTACATTATGTTTATATACTTACATTTCATGGTGTCTGACTCTCAGTCAGCACTTCACTTGAATATAGTTGCTTTAACTAATCACATCAATTGTAAACCATTCTTAATATAAATTATTATAATAAATTAGTTTGTTAATATGTGGTTGCATTATTAATTTAATTAAACACTTAAAATCTTTACAGAAAACCCCATTTTACCCGAAAGTAAAACGAGCTTGATATATCTAAGGCACTGGATAAAGTTTGGAATCGAGCAATGAAACCCATGTTATATATATTTTTGAAAACTATATTTCCAAAAACCCCGTATACTCGATTTAACTGAATCTTAATAACTGACAGTTTTTGAATATATATTTTCTTACGGCAGTTTTTTCTTGTTAGCACAGCCATGCATCATCCAAAAATGGTCGATAAATATTAAATTTTTCAGCCAAAATTGGTGTCCCCTTACAAACGCTCCCATGCTCAGTCTTCGGTCAACGGCATTTTCTATGGTCATGAACTTTGAGCTCCGGAGTCAGTTGGATCTTGAACGGATGTGGGCTCAAGTCCTGATCGAAAATTCGCCAATTTGAAGTCTGCGAAAGGCCAAGTTCTTGAGTTCTTGTGCTCCGCGAGGAATCGACTACCACTTGTTCACTTTTACGAACCGCGGTTATATCATCTTTGATGTACATTTTATTTTAAGGAGACAATTTTTCATAATTGGTACGATAGTTTGAAATATAGTATACTCTCGGTTATGATAATCAAATTTCATATTAAATTTCAATATTAAAGTTAATACAAGACAGAAGGTGCAGAGTCTATGTTACCGTTGATTATTTTACAATGCAAACAAAACATAAATATCAACGTCTCTTCTCGAGACTGGGTATATCAATAAGTTTTATTATGTTGTTACAAGGTTATGATTTCCCATAAGGATTATCCCACTCTAGTCCTTTGCGCGCAAACCTAATGCACATGTTCTAGTCTATTTTTATTGTCTCATCGTCGGCGTAAATGAGGCACTTAGAGTATTTAAACACTGACGGTAAGTCGTTTATAAAGAAAATAAAAAAGGATAGGTCCTAAATAACTATCCTGTGGGTTTTCTAAATTGATTTTAAATTTGTTCAACTGTGTTGTTATTCAAACTCGTTATCGTGATTTCTGATGTGGTATTAGTAACTAATACACAACAGATTTGACGGATGACATAAAAACATCATGATCGTCACAGGCCTCCAAAGTGAAAAAGCCTTCATAAATAAGTTAGTCACGTTGTTACTTTTTTACGTTGGGTATATTGAGTGCATTTATGTGAATTTTGCACTTGTGTGTGGTGGGGTCTTCCTGAGATGCGATGACCATGAGGGTCGAGCTGGTGCGTCAGTGTCTATACGCTCCCAGCCATCTCAGCCACTGTATTTTCAGCCTTTTGACCAGGTCCACGTCGTCGTCGCTGGAAGAGCCTGTAAAGCTCGTTGTTGAATCTTCTCCCCCATACTCCATCGATACGTACTGGACCGTAAATCACCCGAAGAATCTTCCTTTCAAAGCCCCAAGCGGATTCGCATGCGCTTTTGAAATAGTCCATGCTTCTATCCCATAGAGCACGACCAGCATTATGAGGGTCTTATAAGGTCTCTGGTTCCCTGATAGAGGGCCACACTAATGAAATGCCTTCTTACTCAGAAGAAACAGCGATTTGCTAGTGCGATTCTTCGTTGATATGCCGGGCCTACTGATAAGGACCGATTAGATCGTTGACAAACCTTTTTAAGCGATCAAACAAATGTTTCATTGTTAGCTCAAAATGGTTTAACGAGTAAGAATGATTTTTTGAAATCCTGTGGTATCACAACGGACCAAATATTGGTCTAAGTGTGTTGGCTTTTCCGGTCAGCAGCCACCTTAACCTAACCTAACCTAACCTTGATTAAAAAAGAAACTTTTTTTTAACTTTGGACCAATACTTTTCATAAAGAAGATGAACAAATATAAAAAACTAATTAGCTCGTAAACCAGAACATAAACAAACAGATTAATTTTTAAGAGTAAAAGGCCGATAAGCTTACTTTAATCTCTACGAAATGTAAAAAACCGGATTCTTATATATTAGATTAGTAGGGAAAACGTAGAATCAAAACATCGATTTTCTTGGAAAATATTAATCATAGTAAATTCCTACATTTAAAATCATGTAATTTTTACTTGCCTAGATTAAGTACCATAATGGTAAGTAATGCATTCGCGAAAAAATATATTCTTAAAAATATTTACAGATAATAAGTTTTGTTTTCGATTTTATACCTTAGTACGATTTTGATCAAATTTTGTAGTTGAACCGAATAATTAAAAATTGTTTCTTTTTATGTTTTTTTTTGTCTCGCTTCCAGGTTCACCTTACAGGTGCTGCCACCTATGTAAAAATAACGAAAAAAAACAATGTATTTATACATTTTTTCAGGGGCACTGCCCTTGCGAAGAAGTTATCAATTTTCTAAGACCATCTCTTGTCAGCAAAAGTGCTTCTCATCTTACATATCCGGCCTCGGCAGAAAATTGTAGTTTCTGTTCATTCCTGTCGACAAAATGCACACTGAAATTGTTAGGGGTTTGTACCTATTAGGTTGCAGTGGCTGGGAACCAATCCCAGACCTTAGATGTAACAGTTCAATATACTCATTCGGGGTGCTAGTCTATATATTTTCGAAAACTCTCAGTCATTCTTTTTAATGTAGAGAAGTTATGTCACTATAAGTAACATAGTTTTCAAACCTTTTCACTCATCCTAAGAACCTGAGCAATAGTCCAAATTTAAGTATCTTTTAAGGATAAGCTTAAGTCGGAAAAATTTCCCTCTCTAGTTAACTATAATCCGCTCTTGGAATTTTTTTGGATTGTGGCCATTTTTGTCTAATTTTCATGGGGCAATATTATTACAAAAATCAGATGATATGTTTTGTTTTGTGTTGAAAACTGTTCTAGAAATATTGACATTTTATATTCGAAAATGTCCCATATACATACTTATTTCATTCTAAGAGCAAGTTTGGTAGACCCAGTCATGGATTTTAATTTCAGTCGAAATTCAAATTATTCCTATATAAACAATCTCATCTTCTAAGACGCTAATCAATTGAATCAAAGACCTTAAACATTAACTTTGCGATATATAAGTATTTTCAACGTCTATCAAATTTCGTGGAGGGTCTCTAATAGAAAAACGTTAAAAATGGCATCCGGAGTTTTCAAAATACGCGCAATAATTATTGTTATTCTTCTAACAGTGATTTTTATTGAACCCCTGCTGGCAATGCCAAATCCTAAAGACCCGAGTGAAAATAATTTTGTTTCTTGGACCCGAAAACTACAAACGTTACAAATCTTGGAAGTGCCTTGTAAGAAGGGAGATCACATCGGCAGATGTCATAGCGAGAGGCAAAACTATGCCGGCTTTCGCAAGAGGCGAAAACCCATTAAGTAAAAGTGCGATAGTGATTGAATACTCAATATACATACATATATGAGTAGATTTCGACCTCTTTACCAACGCCTGAGATAACGAATGAACATTTTAATCGAACTGAATTATGTTTAAACAAATAATATAATTCTACGATCGAATCATAAGTCTATTGAGAGCTGATTGAATAGCAGTTTTTATAGTGAATAATAATGCATTTAAAGTATTCAGTGCTCGTGTGGTGGCTTGTTTGGAGTTGTGGCCTTTTGTCCAGTTTTACGACGCCATTCATAATAGTATCTCCTTCTAAGAACAATGTCTCTGATTTTGATTTGAGTAATCGCTTTCTATTGGATTCGGTGCCAAGATGTAAATTAGACTTTAGAAGGAAATGTCGTCCGACAACAGCTGCTCCCGGTACCTGGTCGTGGCCAAAAGATTAGAAATAGATATTTTAGTATTAAGTAGATTATGTATATTTATAAGCCCTTTGTTGTTTTTTTAAATAAATAATATTTATGATAACTTAAAATTGAACTTTCGTTTTGTTAAAATTGTTAATATTCAACAATAAGGTGCAAATAAAGCGGGATATATACACTAATCTCGTGTGGTGTGTTGTGGTGTGGAGTGTTGTGTTATTGACTGTCTATACACTAATCAAGATTGCTGTGTTACAAATTTTTTGAACAAAGACAAAAAATGTGTAGCATCGTTTCTAGTTCTGGCTTGGCTGAGATGGGCCCTCTTCCACCTTTTAGTCATGCCACTCTCTGCATAAGTCAGATGTGCTGAAGACCATTCTAGTCATGTGAGTTCCTATTGCGTCTTAACCCGTAAGTATCCCAACTAAGAGAAATAATTGAGGGCTGCTAAGCTGCAGTAGATTCTTTAAAACCTGACAGCTGTCAATTATTGACCATCTGTCATTTGCCGTTTTGAGGAAACTTTGGTAAATTCTATAATTTTTCTACTCCAGTGGTATAAGTACCCAGGGTACAATTTGGCTCGGTTCAAGTGATTAACCGTTTTTGCCTAATTTATCAGCCAATTCATCTCTATAAATGTCACTGTATCCTGGAACATAAGATAATTGTAATTTCGGTTTAAAAGACATTAGCTGGGTTTCACAAGCTTAAAATAAAAGTTTGAATAGTAAAAAACAAAATTGTTATAAAAATTCACTTAACTATACAAGGTGTCTTCTAATTACTCAAGGATGTTCTGGAATATTATTATAGGGTATATTCTAAGAACCGCTTGGCATAATGGTTTGTGCGTTGGACTGTCATGCGGAAGGTCGCGAGTTCGATTCTCAGCCGCTGCAAGAAAGTTTTTTTCAGGGGTGTACTGCCTCTTGCGAGGAATTGACAAATTATCCAAGAGTATCTCTTGTCATGGAAAGTGCTGCTCATTAGCCGTTCGGAATCGGCAGAAAATTGTAGGTCCCCTCCGTCCCTGGTAACACGCACGCAGGAATGTTTGAGAGTTGTAAGTCACTAGGTCCTGGTTCACTCCGAACTGTGTGATGTGCTTTTTGCTTTCCAGCCGAGGTTCTACTCGCCGGTCTCACCAGGGTCGAAACTTTATTACAAAATCTTTATTGAAAATAACTCTTAAATCTATAACACACAATATTCTGCTACTAATATTTCACTTAATTCTGGTAATTGAATGATTCATAGCATCAACTCGTCCGGGTTCTGGTCTTGCTGCTGTCAGTTGTAATGGTTGCTGATGATTCGGATCTGGCACTTGGTAACGAGCATTCTGGTTTCTGATAATTCGGTTTCAAGCTAGCTGTCGGGCTTGTGAGTGGATCTTAAGGTACAACGCCCGTGGTGGCACTAATCGGCAGGTACAAAACGCCCCTGGAGGCACTAATCAGCAGGTACAATAAATAGCCCCTGGTGGCACTAATCAGGAGTTACTATACGCCCCTGGTGGCACTAGAACACCAGGCTTAAACGCTCTGGTTGATCAGCAGGTACCGATACCGAAGCCCCTGGTGGCAATTAATGACCAATTCTGCACTCGTCTACGTCTGGATTTCAAATGATTGATAAAATCAATTTACTAGGCCGCAGTGGCGTGGCGTCCATATAACACGATTCCTATCGTCTTCCCTTTTAGAAAATCCACAAATAACACAATCTACCAAATAAACATCGAATAAGTTTAAGTTATCCATTCTGCCTCTCGTTTATATCTTATACTTTATCCAAACACATTCCACAATCCACAACCAACATTACTCAAGAGAGTCACAAAAATACTCTGACTTAAACTTTTCAATTACCGTCTTATTTATTTGTTTTATAACCCTTTCTTCCCCAAGCATTGTGTTTCGGATCCTCTTTGTTCAACATCCGCTTTTATATTCAAAAAATAATACATTGCAGGAGTTCAGGTGCTCGCCTTTTTTCAACCTTGTGTAAGAAATAAGACGGTGTTCTTCGACTTATTTGTTTTTTTTTTTTTTTTCTTTAATATGGCATAAATAAATATAAATATGGCATGTGGGTATTTTTGATTCTTGATTTTCAATTTGATGTTGATTTGCATGCTAATGTAAAGTGCACGATTGATATTTTTGCAAATTTACTGTAATAATTTTGAATTATGAAATAAATCATGGTAGAACATATGGCAATTTGTCAGCAGTGTAAATTTAGCATATCGCTACTCTGGATCTGGACAAATAAAATGCATTTGCTTTTTTTTAAATAGAAATTTAAATTTAGATTCAATAGACATTCAATTGCACAGGTTCAATAACTTCAAATAAATCTAGTGTTTTGGAAAGCCAATTTGAACTTAATTAAAAATAGTGAAAAGTTAAATGTTAAAGTGAAGATTTAATTCCTTTTATTAACCACTATAGTGATAAGAAAAATTTGGCTTCTTAATTTTAGTGCAGTTCTAGATTTTTTGACACATAATGATTGCAAGGAAAAGTTAATAGAACATTCCTAGGATCGGACACAACTGATGCACCTTCCTAGCCTAGGAAGGTGCATCAGTTGTGTCCGACGAAGGGGGTGGTCTAAAAGTAAAAAGTTTTGAAGTATAAAAAATATAGCTACACATTTTTTGCTAAGTCAATGTGGAATGCATTTGTAGATACCATATCCCTACTAGGAATGTTGTTTTTAAGGTTCTATGATTTTTTTTTCATTTTTAGAGGTGACATAATTTTATAACGGGTTCCCATTTAAAATTATCCACGCCACGCCACTGCTAGGCCGCCTGATTGTGTGTATAACCGAAAGGGTACTTTTCGTTCACCCAAGTAGGTCCTCATGATGACTTTTCAGTAAACACTCAATGTGAACTATATAAGTGGTGAGCGAAAAATATTAATGTTATTGATTTTATTGTCATGTGGAAAGTTTTTTTTTATGCCCAATTCGAAAGGTTTTAAAAACTTGACCAGTGAACCCATCAAATTTTAGTCAGTAATCATTAAATAATAAAATTTCTCTATTACATTGTAGCTGTTTCAATATTACTCTACTTTAAATATTCGGTATTAAACCTTCATGAAGTAAGAACTTGGCGTTCTTTTAGATCTCAGTACTTTTCACGGCTGACTTGTTAGACAAAGGTTTTTGTATAAGAACTTGGCTCTTTTTTTAACATTTATGTTTTTGGTCTGATCTCTAGGGTTGTTGGGGCACAAGTATCGCATATTTTGTTTGTTAATATATCCATTAATATGGCAAATATTTTCAAGCATAAGTGCTGTCCGAAAACGTTCCAGCATTGTTCTTGCGAAGGATTCTCGCAAAGGATAGTCACTTTCGTTGAGAGACTGAACAATTTGCATTTTGTGGTGGAGCTTTAATTTTCAAAATAACATGCACTGTTGATTTTTTTTATTCCTGTGGAGGTCGCAATCTTCCTTATCGATTTACGTGGATTTCGAATAATTTAATTTCGAATAATTTAATTTCGAACTTAAGACAAATATTCTGGCGTTGTTGCTGACGTTGATGGTCCAGGAATAGGTCTATTGACTATTGTGCCTTCTTGCCTGAATCTTTGTACGTACCCACGACCAGATAAGTTGCGTGATCGGCACATCACTAAGTCGCGCACGTACCTATGAATCACCGCACGTCAAATATTGCTCCACCGCCAAAGCGCGGTGCGCTCCAGACCAGTGATTCATGGCGATTAACAATTCCGCAAATCCTGCGCTTTGAATGATAGGTAGCCCTCCTGCTTACCTCAACCCGCTAGTATTTCGATAATCGCAACTTAAAGTTGGAAAATTCCCGCTAGGCACCCTTTTGTTATCGAAAGGAAGGTTGTTTTGCCTCAATTTGTGAACTGTTCTATAGAAAAGTATTGGTTTCGGATAAAAAATGTTTTTCTCATATCGTCCGTCAGTCTCTGCGACTATACGTTTACTGTCTTATTTTTGAGCTATTCCCTTATATTTAATTAACAGATCACACAAGTTTTTAGTATCTGCTTCATAGAATACTGAAAATAACACCTAGTCAAAGCTTTAACTATAATATTCTAGTTTAAGCTATTTTTATTCACTCAAATTGAAGCTTAGGCTTGGAAAACAAGCCAAAACTAAATGAATTTAGCGTTGGCTATTTTAAAATAGCTATTACTACAAAACATCTTTAACTACTTAGCTTAAGCTTATTTTTATTCACTAAAAATACGGCTTTTACCTAAAAATCCAAGTTTTAGCTTTAACTTTTTTTTTTATTCACAAGGCCCTTTGTATGCATGCTAGAGCCCAGTTTTCAATTCTTTTGCAAATATTTATAGATGCTACTTGCTGTCTCACTTTTGAATACACTTCGAGAATGTGCACAACTAAATTCTCCTAAAGTTGTTATTTCTGTTAAATAAACAAGTTCTTTCATTCTTCCACATACAAAAAACAAATCCAATACCTGAAGGTCAGGGGATCTTGCAGGCCAGTAAGAATTGCGAGAACAACATTTTCAGTCTTTCCTATGATTGTAATGTCAAGCTCAATTAAAGTCTGTGGTTCGAGTTTTTTTAAGATTACATAACCCTCCATATAGTACCTATAAGTAAAAATGATATAATAAATAAGTACCTAAGTACCTAATTAATAAAACAAAATAAAACGTCTTAAATGTTGATTAGCTTGATCCACAATATTAAATATGTGCGACTTGATTGTGGGTTCTATTTAAATCAGATACTTCTTCCCAAACAACTTTATCTTGAAATACAACTTGGAAACCTAATCATTCACATTTGAGCATCAAGAACTGTTATATCTGAAGTCCTATCTAGAAATATTTTTGGCAAAAAAATATATTTAAATAAAAAAATGTATCTATTGAATTTTATATTCTTGTGTTTTATGTGGAGTTATGTCCTTTTCTCCAGCTCCACCGCATCTTTATATATGGATTTCCAAAAACTAAAAATATTACGACGGATCCGCTTCTACACGGTGTATTGACATCAAATCCAAGGTGTAAATTGGATTTTCGAGGAAAATGTCGCTAAACAAAACGTGGCCAAAAGAAAGATTTAAAACAGTTATTGTGATAAGTGGTTTCGTCAAAGTTAAATAAAGTCAAATATTAAATCGTATTTTGTTTGTTTTACTAATTTCAAACCGATTGTTTTTGTGCAGATAGTTAAACGTAGGAGAAGTCGAATTTCTGTAGAATTATATAAAGTGGCTAGTTAAAACTAAGTACGGTTCGAAAAAGGTTCGAAAGGTTTTAAAGCATTCTCTTTCGACACACAAGGCTACGGCGCACAACTCACAAATCCACCTGACGTTCATGTGACATACTCTGCATCTAAGAGGCTTTTCAATTTCAATGGGGCCCTTCAGTATAATCCACGATTGAAGAAATGCAGCGTTTTGATGTTGAAGGTTGGAAATTTGTATATCTTCTTAAATAATGTCGAGCCACATTTCTCTGAAACGAAAGCAAGTCTTCTTCGGAATCAGTTGCAAATTTGTAAGCTTCTAAGCGTCCAAAAGCTCAAGTACAACTCGGAATCCCAGTGGCATATCACTCAAATCACCGTTCACATTTTTTGCACCACAATAAATATCGAAGTTATACACGTAACTACAGCTACTCGTTAGCATCCTGTTTTTGAAACCAAACCGACAAGTATTACCTCTTATTAACTGCTTTGAAGAATGGTGACCTAAATATCTAATCATAGCTACATCAATGGATAGTTTTTCGTGCATAAAACTTTACTGCTGGTATTTTTGCACAAAATATTCATTAGCAGTCTAAGCTTTGCAATTATAATTTTTTGAAATTATTTCCTAAAATCTTTACTACTAAATACTTAAAATTGACATCCCAAATTTTGTTCTAGAAAAATTTTAAAGAAATTTGTTATATAAAAAATTACTTTAATAATAAAACGATTTTTAAACTTTGTTTGCATAAATTCATACTTTTCCGGAAATTAGATGGCAATTCCATGCATTTGAACATTTTTATCTCATTAAATCCATGTTTTATATTTATAAAATGCATTTTAAATTCCAAAGTACATTTACATAAGAGCAAGTTCGTGCGATGCAGTTGTGCAATTTAGTTTAGTCTAAAACCGAAAGGATTTATTACGAGTATATCTATTGATGGTGTCTTGGACGCTCTTTTTTTCTGCCCGGCGCCCTCCTTTCTCTAGGTACGCTACTGTGCGGGTGTGCTGTTTTTTCTTGGCTGAAAAAAAACAAACTCAAATCAAAGAAAATAAAGAATATGTGTAGGTATGTCAAATGTTTTCAAAATGTATAAATGTATGCAGATACATAAATAATCTCAATGATTTCACATATTCATTTTTGTTTAGTTTTATCAATGAATTCTTTGGAAAAATAAAAATTATTTTTTTTTAATTGTATTTATTTTCATAAAAAAATATATGAGGGTCAAAATCGGCTCTCGTCTATTTTTTACCTAAATCTACGGTTAACTGGCTGAAGCTGAACACAACAGTGTGCTGCAATTGGAACTGAAACTACAGCTGGAAAAGTGTCGTATACGTAATATTTATTCGTGTACACAATGAATGCTGCTTTACATCTATTATTTGGGTCAGTTGATTTAAATCTTTTGCGAATTTATTAAACAAAGTCATCTTATGAAGAATTGAAAAGATATTGAAGCTCACTTCAACCTTATGTAAGCCTGCATCGAATTAATTTATGCGTATCCAAAATTTTGACATCTCTATTGCAAGTGCAGCTCCAGTTACAGGTCCGTCTTCATTGTTTTCAACCAGTAAGTCAACAAACTCAAAACCGATTACCTTTTGCAAATATTTTTTCTTTCTTTTCTCCTTGAACTTACATATGTTGCTAATTTATTTAGTTCTTGCTCTGATATCATTGATATCTTTGTAAACATACATGTACCGTACTCATACGAATCCATCATAATTTAAATGAAATAAATATCTACGTCACTCCCATGCATGTGTATAACCATGAATGTAACATAATCAGAAGAACGTTATAGACTGGAAAGTTAAGTTGTATTTTTGATAGTAATTTTAAACTGATTGATAGCTACAATTTAACTTTTCTAATGAAGCTTAACATCTGAGTTATCGGTATGCTACATTTTTTGGGAGTCGATTTTTTTTTTAAATCTGTGGGACAAGATGGAAGAAAATCGGCCGAGCCGTTTAGGCTGTAGTCGAACTGAGAGACAGACAGACAGAATTGCGAGACCCAATTTTTTAGTCTTCGCTATTATCGTAATGTCAACTTTGATCAAAATATCGATTTTTCCGAATGCATAACTTGCCTTATAGTATCTACCTATACAAGTCGCAAGGAAAAATAATTTTTTTTGAAAATTCAATTTGTAGTTCAAAAAACCATATTCTCGATTCTATGAAACTTGACAATTAACAGTTTTAAAAAAGTGTTCATGTAGAAGAGTGTTATTTTAATGAAAAACATAGGTATCCATCATACAAATGTAAAATAAAATGCACGACTGGATCGCACGAACTTGCTCTTATGTAAAAGTACTTTGGAATTAAAGATACATTTTATAAATATAAAACATGGATTTAATGAGATAATAATGTTCAACTGCATAAAATTGCCGTCTGGTTTCCGGAAAAGTATGAATTTATGCAAATAAACCTTAAAAAATCGTTTGATTATTAAATAAATTTTTTATATAAGAAATTTCTCTAAAATTTTTCAAGAAAAAAATGTGGGATTCGAATTTTAAGTATTTAATAATATTGGTTTTAGGAAATAACTTCAAAAAATAATCGTTCATAGGTTTTGAAGATATTGATTTAATTTTTTTTTTTGTTAAAAACCCATTAAATATTTTTTAGAATATTTTTATATACAATAGTATTTTAAACTTAAGAGGACTCCTGCTAAAAATTTTGGGTTAAAATCCTTAGAGCCGTTAATGACAAAGTCGAAAATAAAAAAAACGGGTCTATGGCAGGTACCCCTAATAACATTTTTCCCCAAAATTTTTGTTGACCAAAATGTAGTCCATGTCCATAATATCACACCTAATTTTTTTTTATCAAAATCGTTAGAGCCATTTTCGAGATAAATAAGATTTTGCATTACGGGTGTATGGGGGGTACCCTTAGTTTTGGAGCTAAAAAAAAAAATTTCAATTTTTCCTCTAGGGAATCACCGAAGACTTTTAACTACCGAGATTGAAAGAAATAGGTCCAGTGGCTTAGGCTGTAGTGAGAGGTACAGACATACAGACACACTGAAACATGTTTTTTGTGTACTAATTTTTATAAAAAAAAAATGATATGCAAATTGTTAGTATTTAATAAAACACATTTTTAAGCGTAATTTAAAAATTTAATCGTGTATCGGTTTTTTAAGATATTGAATTTTCAAAAAAAAAAATGTATTATTTTTATAAAAATCCAAAAACTATTTTTTCGAAAAAATTTTTAGTTTATAATTTTTCAAATGCAAAGCAGCTCCTGCATAAAAACTTTGGTTGAAATCGTTAGAGCCGTTGGTGAGAAATTCGAAAATCAAAAAAACCGTTCTATGACAGGTACCCCTAATAACATTTCCCCCCAAATTTTTTTTTGACCAAAATGTAGTCCATGTTCATAATATCACACTTAATTTTTTTTATCAAAATCGTTGGAGCCGTTTTCGAGATAAATAAGATTTTGCATTACGGCTGTAGTACCCTTAGTTTTGGAGCTAAAAATAAAAAAAATTTCAATTTCTCCTCTAGGGAATCACCGAAGACCCTTCTTCTTTCTTTGTTTCGGCGCTGTTATGATCTCGATGTCGAGGGGATCATAACTCTCCCACGTATCTGCTTCACACTAGTGATCCGCCTGTGGGGTTCGCCGGGTTGACCTCAGAAATCGGCGGCAAGCCTCCCGTTTCATTTCTGAGGCCAACTGAATGCTGGTGTTTTTGCATTTGTTTGTACCAGGAGTGTTTAGGCCTACTTTTCTTTTTATTCCGAATTGGAACGTTGTATGATATTGCCTTTTTGACGGGGTTCTCAGGATCTCTCCTTTGAACATGGCCATACCAACTGAGTCGGTCGTGTTCAATTTTTTGGGAAATGGTATTCTTAACATGAAGGCTTCCTCGGATCTTCGTACTTCTAATTCGATCAAGCTTTGTAACTCCTGCTGTCACACGAAGCATCTTCATCTCAGCTGCCGTTAGCTTACTCTCATACTTTTTGTACATTGTCCAACATTGTGAACCGTATGTGAGTGCTGGACGCACAACTGAAGTGTAGAGCTTTCCTTTCAGCTTAGGGGGAATTTTTCGGTCACAGAAGATAGCAGAATTTTCCCGCCACTTCATCCACCCTACGCTTACGCGATGATTGATATCGTCATCACAAGTAGCTTCGTTATTTATCATAGACCCCAGATATTTAAACTTTTCACACTTGGGAAGCGCTACTCCATTCAAATAAATGTCTGGAATAGGCCTGTGTGGATCAGAAAATGGCAGCATAGGTATTCTGTCTTTTTCGCGCTTATGCGGTACCCACTTCCTTCTAGAACATCCACCCATACGTCAAGTGCTCGTTGTAGGGATATCGGGTCTTCACTTATGATGGCTCCATCGTCAGCAAAGAATAACTGATGTACTTTTGGATCCGTCACTTTGCCTTCAAGCAGGTAATCAAGAACTGTAATAAAGAGCAGGGGACTCAAGACACTTCCCTGGTGTACACCTACTGTGATTTCGAATTCTTCGGTGACTCCAGCTGCGCATCTTACTTTAGTAACTGCTCCATCATACATGTCCATAATTATCCGCACATAGGTTTCTGGAACTCCTCGTTGCCTGAGGGCCACCCATATTAGATCTCGTGGTTGCCGATCGAATGCTTTTTCAAAATCAACCAATACGACATGCAAATCCTCCAAAGAATCCCGATGTTTTTCCATAATTATTCTTATACTCTGGATTGCATCCGTGGTTGACTTACCCCCGACAAACCCGCACTGGTCATCAGATAGCCTAATTATTTTTCGCAGTCGGCTACCCAAGACTCGCTCAACGATCTTCATGGTGTGTGACATCAGCTTAATCGAACGGTAATTATCACAGCTTCGAGTATCACCCTTTCCTTTATAAATTGGAAGAAGGTAACTTTCCCTCCATTGATTAGGCATGCGATCACCTCGTATAAGTTTGGAGACAAGAATCATGAGCCATCTAAACCCGATGTCTCCCATCTTTTTCCAAAACTCTGAGGGTATTTCGTCTGGGCCAACAGCTTTTCCCTTTTTGGAGTATTTTACCGCCTCACTAACTTCTTCGACTGTGACGTCGGATACTTCGCTTAAGTTAGGTGAAGCTATTGGAAAGTATAGCCTTGGAAATTGTTCGTTTAGAAGTCCGTCACAATACTGTCGCCACCTGTGAAGAATTTCGTTGTCTTCCACAAGTAGTTGACCTTGAGCATTGTTAATGAACTTTGGCGAACAAATCTCCTGGGCATTTCTTCTTCTTTGAGCGGCTATTTTGAAGATAGTTGCGCCCTTATTCGTGTTTTGCCGTAGCTCTTGAATAGCACCAGCTGTCGGGGTAGAAATTTCATCCAGCTCCCGATACAGGTTTTCTGTATTCTTTGCTTGAATTTGGGCGCACTTCTTCTTCGCTTCTTTCTTGCAGTTTCTATATTCCACTTCGAGGCGTGACTTTTGCTCTGTATCATTAGACGGGCACTTCGACCAAGCCTTGAAAGCCATTTTCTTTTTACTTATAACTGATTTAGCTTCATCATTCCACCACCATGTTTCTTTGCCTTGTTGGTTGTGTCCTTTTGAAACCCCTAACAGTGTTTTGGCTTTTTCTTTGCAAGTTTTCTGTAGGAGATCCCACATACTTTGTGCTGTGCTGTACTCTCTTCATTTCGAACTATATCGGTGTTGTTATACAGAACGTTTTTCATATTCGAAATAAAAGCTTCGCCTTTTTCCTTATCCAGATTATACCATTTGATCTTCCCATAAGTTTTTGTATGTTTGTTGTCGTTCACTGTCTCCATAAAAAATTCTGTCAGTAGGAGACGGTGTTGGTGGGCGATCGCTTCTCCTAGTATCACTTTGCAATCCCTTACCCGGGGTTTCATGAAACTAGATACCAAATGGTAATCAATCTGGGTTTCATTTCCACCACTGCTGTAAGTGACCAGGTGTCGGCTTTGTTTGACGAACATGGTATTTAGTACGATAAGACCGTATGTTTTGCACATGCTCAGGATGTCTTCACCAGGAGGGTTCCTGGTGCCGTATCCGAGGCCTCCATGGCAATCTTCATAGTCTTCGTTTGTCTTCCCGACATGTCCGTTCAAATCTCCGCCCACGAACAAAAACTCTTCCTTTGGGATGTCCTTAAGTAGATTGTGGAAGTCTAGCCAAAATGCATCTTTTTGCACCTGCTCACATCCAATTTGGGGAGCATATGCAGTGACAATATTCCACAACTTTCCTTTAATCACCAATTTAAGGGACATCAAACGGTCGCTGGATTTCGAAATGGTCAATACGCTGCCTAATAGATGTTTTGCAAGGATGATTCCGATTCCGTTTTTACCGAAGACCCTTAACTATCGAGTTTCAAGAAAATACCTCCAGTACTTTAGGCTGTAGTTCGAGGTACAGACATACAGGCATACAGCCATACAGACATACAGACAGACAGACGGAATTGTCAGACCCACTTTATTCGTCTTCGCTATCATCGTAAAGTCAACTTTGATCAAAATCTCGAGTTCGATTTTTTTTTCAAATGCAGAACTTGCCCTATAGTACCTATATCGCAAGTAAAAAATGATGTTTCGAAATTATATTTTTTTTTAAAAAGGGAACCTAGAATTTTGATTTCAGGCAGTTTCTATTTGAGAACCATGTTTTTGATTTTTGACTTTCTCGTCATAGACATAAGGGATCTTAATGAAATAAAAAAAAGTGTAAAAAAGCATTGCATAACAAAACCTAAAAAAAAATGAGATTTTCGAAGAAAAAATCAAACATTTTGTTTTTGAAAAATAGAAATTATAATACATAGTTATAAAAACTTAAAATCGGTGTACTAAATTATTTTCTCAAAAATCTTTTAAAAAGAAGTTTTTACAAAAAAAAGATATCGTTGAATCTTTGAAGGTTAAAAACGAATTTAGCAATAAAATTAAAAGCGACCTTTAAGCTTTGGAGTGACTGAGTCCGGATCTGCGAACGACTCAAACTCATATGATAAAATTGGTAGAATCAGTTCATTAACGTAAAACATACACTTCAGAAATTACTAAATTTAAGTAAGTATCCCACGTTAAGGTATTGTTAAATATGATGTCCAGATTTTTAGTGTGGGCAACATATTCAATTTGGCATCTATAAATGGGGATGGAAGGGAAGTTCGTTAAGTGAGTTTTTTTTTTTTTGCAATCGGTAGATATAGCTTTTGTTTGTCTAGATTAAATTTGTTTTTATTTCTTAAAGACCCATCGCATGAGCATGAGCATGAGCCAATATTTATTTTACTTATAGCATCTTCGACCGTTTCCAATGGAACACTAAATGTATAGTTGGACATCGTCTGCATAAATATGAAATTAACAATGAAACAAAACAGATGGAAGATCATTTATGAATCATGAAAATAGGAAAGGACCACGCATCTTCCCGTGAGGTACACCGATATCTAAAGCGAGTAACAAGGAATGTTTACCATTACACGAAACAGCTAGCATACAAAAAGTCAAATATGAAAAAGAAGTATCAGAAAATTTTAAAAATGTCGTCAATTTATCACAGAGAAGTTGAGGGTTAACGCAATACAATGTTTTGGAAAAGTCAAGTAAGATTATGACAGATGTATAATTATTGTCCAAGTCAAAACAATAGACCAGATATCTTATTATTAAGTAATTATGTTAAAACTTTTAAGACTAAATAATTTTCTAGGTAAATTTATACGAATGTTGATGTTCAAATAATACACCTAATTCCTTATTTAAACTGACAGACATTTCGTTAAAACAATTGATCACATTTATTTGATAAATTAACCGAGTTGACTCGTGTAATCAAGTAAATTTGCATGTTTTACATTAACAGTCTTACTTTTTTAATTTTAAACGAGTTTTACGTTGTTTTAAAACGATAATTCTTTTGCGTATGGCTTTCAGGCTTTGCCTAAAAACTTCATGTAACTAAAACGGGATTTTGATGATTTTGCCTAATTTGTGTGAATCTGTGATTTCAAAGCTGAATATCAGCTATTATCATCAGTTAGATCGAATATTATATTCGCTTCGCTCCAAATTACTTCTCAAGCCCTCTGGATCTAATCATAGTTTCGAGATTCCTTCCTTGTGTATCAGCTATCATTTGAACTTCTATTTTGCACATATATAACTCTAATAAACCGCTGTTGTCGAAGACATTATGGTTGGAAAAGACAACGGTCAAATCAATTATCAATCTCTTTTGCGTACTTGTTTTTTTTTCAAAGGTTTTCGAACAAATTTAATCACAGTATTCTTAAATAGAAACAACTAAACATATTTGGTTTCAGTAATCGAGCATGCAAGCTGATGATAGCAGACTATATGTCTGGTGCAAAGTGCCGCGTCTGATAAAAAACGCTCAAGTCTTAGCAATTTTGTTCAAGGAGTCCCACAGGGATCAATTCTCAGTCCAATATTCTTTTGTTCATTAATGATCAACATTTGTGCTGTTCACAAGCCTTGGTCCACATACATAAATGAAAATTAAATGCAACTTATTCTCGCCAGGCCTTTTTATCAGCTGGACAACCCGGCCCTTTCCACTTGACGAGGATCTTAAAATAAAAACTGAGATATAAAAGCAGACTTATGACATTTATTTAAGGTGCAAATTAACCTCATACCAATGGCATCTCTATATCTCAGACTATAAATACGTTCATAGGTGGTTTATTAAAATTCCCATGCAAGCCACATCACTATATCTCCCACATCACAATAAACAAGTGTGCAGCTAGTTTGCCTCAATCTGTATCTTTTTCTGTTTCGCCAACGCGTTTTTCGACAACATAAACATAAAACGCGCACCACCACCGCACCAACAAAAACAGGACAACAGCAATAAGCCAAAAGATATTCAACTTTCTTGAACAGCGAGCAAAGCAACTACCACTCAGTCTTTCAATTTATCTCTGCCAACAAAGACTACCTTCCGAAAAATATTTTTACGGTTCAAGTATTCGAAAATCAGCCGTGCAACGTCATCCGCCGTTATTTCATCAGAAAATCGAAGATATCTTTTTTTTTCTATTTTCAACCGAAGGCATGTACTACTTTTATAAGTCTGACTAAGTGCGCGACAAATTACTCGCAAATCGATGAACTAATTCAGTTTAATTATTTTTTCTTTGAAAAATTCGAAACCTAAATTATATTGATCTGTAGATACATTTTTGATGCTGTGCTAAAAATAATTAAAAAAAAGATACTTTTCCAACGGTTTGATTCCGTGTATCTTAAGAGCGGTGTACTGAAATAAACAAAAATTCCCTGGCACACTTCCAGGAATATTTTCGGTTGTATCTTTGCTCACCCTCAGAAGTAGGACTGTACAACAGGTCGCGAGATAGATCTGGCACGATAGATACGAAATATTAAATTAGGTGTGATTTACTTAAAAATATAATATATTGTCTTTCTGTGGGTGTGTGTATCTAACTGTGTGCATCTCTTGTTTGTAACAGGTGGGGTTTCGCTCTGCTGATCTACAAGGTCTTCGGCAAGAGATTCTCTGAGTCATTGCTTGTTTTGCAATGTCAAATTCATGGATTGACAGCGGTGATGGTACCGGTATCTATTGCGACGCGGATGCTGACAATAATTTGCTACAGTTGAATCTGAAGAAGCCTAAGGCTTGGAAATGGGAACTAACAACGTCGAGGTCGTCGCCAAATATAGCCATGCCAAGGATTATGTTGTTCGACCATATGGGCACTTTGTTGGTCGATGCCAATCAGCAGGTTGACGATGCGGTGTATAGGGCAGAGAAAAGGGCGACCAAAGCTTCAAAAAGGAAGGCGAGAAAGTTCGACAAAGTTGCAACGACTGATCTCGATAAGACTCTCCAAGACGATGAAGATACCGGTTTGGGTTCATTAGATTCTGCAGAGAGGCAATGGTTCAGACCATTATCGAATGATAGTCTGCGATCAAAGCGAAAACCTTCAAACTTCAGGAACGCCAAAAAAGGTGAAGAGATATCAGCTCCTTATGAGATTGACATTGACTCTTTGCAGATATGTGAGGCAACTGACTCCAATTCGCAAAGTCCCCTGCCCCTTTGTGAGATAGTAGACTCAAGTGCCGCCCAGAGCCCCATAGGCGACAACAAGGACCTGGAAGAAGAGCTAAATATGGACACACCATGGAGACGGAAATTGAGCCTGAAAACAAAGTACATTGAATCTTCCGATTTGGGAAGTCAACCAGTCGTAAATGTTCCAATAATTCTGTCTGACGCTGAAGCACCTCCAGAGAGACAGTATTTTTCCAAGGCTACATGGAAGCCATTTCACTCAAATGGTTGTCTTAATGTAAGACTTGCTAGTACAAAACCAATCGAACGACGAGCGACATCTTTCAAAGAAGTCCGCTTTAACGTTGACCCGGAAACAGACAAAACCGAAGAAGAAAAAATTAAACGACGCTACCGCCGATCGAATACGAACGGTCTTCCAAATTTAACTCACTCACGATCGATTCTTGAACGGCAAAGCGCAATGAAATGCCGACTGTCTTCACCTGAATTCGAAACATCTGAAAGCCATGAAGTTCAAATGTCACCGAGATACTTCCTGCGCACATGCAGAGCCGGGACTTTAGTTGTAGCCGAAGATACTGGAAGGCATAAGCGAACACGAAGACGCACACGGAAAACTTCTTCCACGGAAAATATTCTAAGTCACTCGAGCTCTTCGCTGAGGCAGAAGGGACTGTTGAACTCAAGTCTGGGTGATCCATGTTCGCAAAGTCAAAGTGTAAAGAATTTCGGAGAATATAATGGAAACCGTAATCGTCGGAAGGTGATACCGATAAGAAGAAATCGAAGTGATGGGAATATTCTTCTGGCAACTTCGTCGGAGGAGGAGAACTGTGCTAGTACGAGTGTGAGGCGTCGAAAGAATGCAGTATGGCGGCATAAAAACGAAGGTAAAATTATGTAGATTTTATGTGTATGAGCAGATTTTGGCTGTCGATTAAAATACATCACAAAGTCAAAAATGTGGATTTGTAAAGTACTGTTGATCTTAGTTTGTCTGTCTGATAGTAAGACTCATCAGTCATCACCTTATGAAATCTCCCGGCTTTTCAAAATTTGCTTGGGTATAAAAATACTATAAATGTTCATAGTACAATATTAGTAAAAGAAACCCCTTACGATATTTACTCCACCACTGAACCAAATTTAAGTTTAGCTGCTCATTTAATTTATTTCATCAATAAACGAAACATCTTGAATTAATGAAAAAAATTCATTGAATCAAAGGAAAATTCATTGGCCCAACGAAATCAATTGTTTCAAAAGTATCAAATAGTACTTATTTACGACATTCTTCTTGTCAGACGTTTTGAGAGTAGCACACGAGTTCGTATTAAAAGCAAAATTGTATTTAAAAATTATAATAAAAGTTTTTTTTTATTGAAACACAGGGGGCTTATTACGTACGATGAACACGATCGCACGATATCTTTTCGGCGATATTTGTTTCTATTTGTCCCTATAGAAGAAATAGATCCAATTACCGGTGGAACGATATCGTTCGATCGATAAAATTCTACGTAATAAGGCGCCAGTGTTGAAAAACTAACAAAACTAGACTAACTAGAAAAATTTCAATTTCTTACAGATGTCAAAAATTACGGCAAGTCTAATGAATGACATTTGCCGCATGATATCATGCAACACATTCCTTTAAGACAACAAATGGAAAATTGATTCAAGTGGAAAATTAATAATTCGTCAATATAATAAATACTGGACGAAGTGGATATTATGAGCATAAACTTAGAAAAATTATCTTGGAACTAGTGATTTATGGAGGCGACCTTCAGCACACTCAAGTCGATGAACAGTTCAAAAATGTTACCTACAAGGCGGGTATGAAAATCGACCATCTAAACAGAAAGAGCTTGATGTAGAATTTTAATGATTTAAATGAGGCAAAATTGTAGAATCAAACTTAGTTTTTTAATTTAAATTTTTGAATTTTAAAGAAGATTATTAGAACAAACTGTTTAGATAACATGAAATTAAATATCTAAAATAACTACTTTAGTAGTTTTTGCTTAAAAAGAATGACGTGATTTCTTAACCATAATTTTTAATTTTTCAAATCGTTGTAGCTGTCTCTAAAAATAAAAGATTTTATAAACTAAATTAAAACAAAAAAAAAAAAAAAACAAAGAAAAAAAGATTGGTAATTTTTTGGTGTTTATTATTATATATGTAACTTAATTTAAAAAAAAAATAGTTTTTGTAATATTTTGATTGAATTCGAATTTCTAATTTATCATGTAACGTATTTCAATGAACTTTTTTATACAGAATCTTCTAAGAAATAAAATAAAATTTGGAATTTAAAATAAATTTTATACAATCAAACATGGATTTATGTGTAACAAGTTTATTTTCATTTTCATTTATTTATTCAAGTATCTTTTACAACAGACTTAAGTCTTAAAAAAGCAAAAGTTAAACCAATTTATAAATTATTTTAACAATACAACAAACTAATTATTATTTTACAATTTTACAATAATACAATTTACATGAGAGAGAAAAAAAATACTTATTTATTTTATTTTAATTTTATTTAAGAATTATCAGGATTGTTAGCCAAATACCTAAAGAGCATTTTATCAAAATTTAAAGTACCTCGTAGTTTTCTAATGTCTAATGGTAGAGAATTCCATAGTCTAACAGCACACACAAAGAATTATCGTTTAGTTGCTAAACATGTATGTGTTGGTTGAATAAAAGTAAACGATCTATTTGAATTTGAAAAAATTAACTTGTTGTATAAGTAAGGTGGATCTTTTTTAGTGACTACATTATTCAGAGTTTTTAAAGTTATGTAATTCAAGTATGCGTTTAAAGTACATCCTAGTAAATTTTCTTTATATTCAGAAACATGGTCAAAACGTTTGAGATTGTAAACGTAACGTATGATGTTATTAAAAGCGACATTTAAGTTCCTTTTCTTTTCTGAGCTTAGGCAACAGAAAATTTGAGCACCGTATGTGATTATGGGAATAATCAGAGTTTTTGCTAGCCGGAATCGTATATTTTGCGGAGTGAATTGTTTCGAATAAGACAAACTCCGGAGGCTACCATAGATTTTTCCAATTATTCAAGTTGGTCTAATCTAATTTTGAGGTTAGCCATATCCACATCAACATTATTGAGACGATGATTAAAATCACTTTCGATTTTTTCGAGTTTATCTGTTAGTTTGTGAAGTTCTAACTGAAACCACTGCCTTAAATCCTTCATTTCTTTTTTAACCACCTTTTCGATTGAAGAAATGTTTAATTTAGTGTCCGATGAAATTTTTGGCGAGTTATTCATATTTACACTCAATTTATCTGTTGAGCGCAGTTCGCGGTCTCTGTTTGACATTTAGGTGATAGTCGATGTTATGTCGTGAAGAAAGAATTAAAGATTTTAAGATTTGATTACAAAATAGCAATCCAGGGTAATATTTTGATGCGAATGTGATTTAGAGATGCTAATTGACCACTTAGAAAACTTTTATTATTTTTTTTTTTAAGTAAAACGTAATGAAAACTTGGAAATAAATAGCCGCGATGTAAAATTATGTTTAGCTTGTCATAGCGTTGCCAGGCTTTTGATTTAATGAGATAAAAATGTTCAAATGCATGAAATTGCCGTCTGATTTCCAGAAAAGTATAAATTTATGCAAACGAAGCTCAAAAATCGGTTTATTATTAAAGTAATTTTTTATATAAGAAATTTCTTTAAAATTTTTCAAGAACAAAATGTGGTATACCAATTTGAAATATTAAGTAGAATAGATTTTAGGAAATGATTTCAAAAAATAATCGTTCACTCGTTTTGAGGATGTTCATTTTTCAAAAACCCAAAAAAAAATTATTTTGAATATTTTCATATACAATATTATTTTAAACTAAAGGAGGGTCCTGCATAAAATGTTTGGTTGAAATCGTTAGAGCTGTTAATGAGAAAGTTGAAAATAAAAAAAAACGGTTATACGACAGGTACCCAATACCATTTTTTCGTAATTTTTTTGGCCAACATTTTTTTTTATTTTTTATCAAAATCGTTAGAGTCGTTTTTGAAATAAATAAGATTTTGCATTGCGGGTGTATGGGGGTTAGCTTTAGATCTAAAATAAAAATTTCAAATTCTCTTCTAGGCAATTACCGAAGACCCTTAAGTACCGAGTTTGAAGAAAATAGCTCCAGTAGCTTAGGCCGTAGGTAGAGGTAGAGGTAGAGGTACAGACATACAGATAGACAGACGGAATTGCAGGAGCTACTTTTTTGGTTTTTAAAAATTATTTCTGAAAATTCGATATCTCCAAATCGATATAATCATTTGATTTTTAATGTTAATTCTTATACATATATGCAATAATAAGAATTTAAATTTGGCTTATCAAAATAAAAATGTTTTAAAAATTGCACTTATGCATATAAAAAAAAATCGGTACAATGATTTCCAATTTATATTCTTCGATATCGTTTTGAGTGTTAAAAGAATTGATTTTTTTCTTAAATCAAAATATATTTTTTAAGTTTTGACGACCAACGTATTTTTTTTTTCAACTTTTTAGAAAATTCTGTATAAAAAAAATGATTTAAATCCGTTATGCCGTTATTGAGAAAGTCCAATTTCGAAAAAAAAAATTTTACAATAAGATCTTACAGTAAGATCTTAATTTTAGTCTTTTTTTTATTATTTAATTATGTAACGTTAAAATTAATAATATAAAACTACATCCTATACTCGTAGATATAGAGGATGGAGTTTTCAAAAAGAAACCTGACATTTTTTTTTCAATTTGAACAAACAAAACTATTCAAATTGTTAAAAAGCCTTATCATACAAAAATCGATCAAAATCAGAAAATCAGTTGTACCGTTTCTCAGTAAATCGAAAAAAAAGAAAATGTTTCTTCTATGGAAGGGAACCATTAATAAACGTTTTTGTAATTTTAAAATAAATAAATTTATTTGGTGGTGCAACAGCTCGAATAGAACCAGGACGTAGTGACTTACAACTCTCAACTATTCCTGTATTCTTATTATCGGGAATGGAGTAAGCAGAGAACCTACAATTTCCTGACGATTCCTAATGGCTTAGAGGATTTTTCAATTCCTCCCAAGAGGCATTACACCACTGAAAAAGTTTTTTGCTGTCTACTAAGCTTAAAAAAAATCTTCCAAACTGCGTAGGTTGCAGTCGAATAGACAGACAGACGGATAAAAGTCGTCCCTATCATCTTAATGTCAAATCTGATCAAAATCTTTCTCTTTTTTACAAATGCCTCACCTGCCATAAAGAACCTAAATGTAGGAATAAAAACTAGGGCTGTGGTTTCCTTAAAAATAATTTTGTATATAAACATACATTTTACTACACTAAAAATTTAATTTTTAAAAATTACCTTAACAAAAAAAACTCAACAACATGTTCTTGAAATATTAAATTTTGATAAAAAAAAAAATAAAAAAAACCTGTTTGTTTTTGGAAAATTATTATTTAAGCTACAAAAAATTACACTGAACTCTATTGAGCATTTTTTCAGAGACTCGGAAATAAAAAAAATGGTTCTATGGGAGGAACTGTTAATAAAATTGTTTTCTTCCTTAAAGCAGATTGTATAAACACAGAACAAATTTTATGAAATACGTAACAGCCGTTAGAAACATAAGATTTTACTCAACGATTCTCTTTCATTTATACATGAGATAGAGGTATTTTTGGTTCTGAAAATATTTGTTTCGGTTATATTTTAGATGATGTTAAGAACTACCATATGCCAAGCTTAGAAAAAAAATTTAATTTGTTGTTTTTATAAATTTTTGTATACATTTTTTCATCAAAACCAGTTTCACTTTTTAAAAAAAAAATGGAACTTTAAAATGGTTCTTTGAGAAATATTATTTTATTTTTTTTTTTTTTTATATTTTATGAAAAAAAAAAATAACCAAAAGGTAGCCTTCACATATAGTAACTTAAGAAAATAAAATGCACGACTGGATCGCACGAACTTGCTCTTATGTAAAAGTACTTTGGAATTTAAGATACATTTTATAATTATTATAAAACATGAATTTAAAATGAAATTGCCGTCTGATTTCTAGAAAAGTATGAATTTATGCAAACAAACTTTAAAAAATCGTTTTATTATTTAATAAATAAATTTTTTATATAAGAAATTTCTTTAAAATTTTTCAAGAAAAAAATGTGGGATGCGAATTTTAAGTATTTAATAATATTGATTTTAGGAAATAATTTCAAAAAATAATCGTTCATAGGTTTTGAAGATATTGATTTTTCAAATTTTTTTTTTTTTTCAAAAAAACCCAACAAATAATTTCTCGAATATTTTTATATACAATATTATTTTAAACTTAGGGGGACTCCTGCTGAAATTTTTTGGTTAAAATCGTTAGAGCCGTTAATGAGAAAGTCGAAAATCAAAAAAACGGTTCTATGACAGGTACCGTTAATAACATTTTGCCCCAAATTTTTTTTTTACCAAAACGTAGTCCATGTCCATAATATCACACCTAATTTTTTTTATCAAAATCGTTAGAGCCGTTTTCGAGATAAATAAGATTTTGCATTACGGGTGTATGGGGGGTACCGTTAGTTTTAGAGCTAAAAAAAAAATTTCAATTTCCCCTCTAGGGAATCACCGAAGACCCTTAACTACCGAGTTTGAAGACAATAGGTCCAGTGGCTTAGGCTCTAGATCGAGGTACAGACATACAGACAGACAGACAGACAGACAGACAGACAGACAGACGGAATTGCCGGACCCACTTTATTCGTCTTCGCTATCATCGTAATGTCAACTTTGATCAAAATCTCGAGTTCGATTTTTTTTCCAAATGCAGAACTTGCCCTATAGTACCTATATCGCAAGTAAAAATAGAAAGGCGAAACATTTGACGTTAATTTTGGTCCTTAGAAATAAAATCAATAATTCGGGATATTTATTAAATTACGTTAAGTATACATTATACGATATCACAGGCTTATAACAAGAATCAGATATTTGGACATGAAAAATTATTCCGCAAGATTGATACTGCGTTTGATCATAATCGACAACAAATGCAATCATTCGACAACTTCAAAGGCGATGTTCAAGAAAAATTCGATTCCTAACTGTAGATTTAACATGGCTTCACCACTACACACCAGAGGAACAATCGAAACAATGGTTTTCTCTTGGTGAAACGAAAACGAACAAGGTGAGTTTTTCTTTTGAGGGCATCAAAAGATTGGATAAATGTTAGATTTAGTGTATCGAGCTTAAAGGAGACAATTTTGAGAAAGAAAATGTTTTTATGCAAAAAAAAGGGTTCCTTAATTATTTTTCAGGATTTATTAACCCTCCCTCATATTCCGTTACTGTGTGTCGTTGATTGCTCGATTGGTTTTGTTTAAATTCTTCTAAGCAGGTTGCACACCAAAATTCTATCTATTCTCTGAATTTATCCAATACTCGAACCTGTGAATTATATGATAATATTTTATTTTAGAGATTTATACAACAAACTAATCGACCGATAATAAGGACTTTTTCCAACAAATTAAATATTAATGATTGGTATGATTATTTTCTTTTGGCGAATGGAGACATCACGAACGACAAAATTTATTTCATACATACTCGTACGATTTTGGGGACATATTGAAGCCTTTGTTATATATCCCAATTGATAAACCATCGCATTTTGCACAGAAAGAAAGAGTTTCTTTTTTTCATGATAACAAACAATTTTTTGTTCAGCAACAACAAAATTTACCCAACTTGAAATACGCAACACAGTTTTTAATTTTGAATTCGATAAAGAAGTTCATTCAGCAAAAAATCAAGCAAAAGTTTACTCAATCAAAATATAAAAAACTCAAGATAAGAATTCCGCTATTTTATCTTTCAACTTAGTCAAAGAATAAGCTTATAGTCTTCAGTCCGAAAATGGATTTCACAGTATTAAGTTGGATTTTTGTGCTGCTAATAGCTTCATTTTGCGGGTGTTTTCCTGTAACGTCTTCAGCTCCAAGGCATGTGATATTCTATAAGCCCGATTCGAATGCCAAGGAAGCCAACCTGATGTTCGCTCCACCACGCTGTCGTTTTGATTTCCGAGGACGCTGTCGCCCGATTGCAAAATGAAATTAATTTTCTTATAAAAAAAAAAAACAAAAACTTGTTGATATAGTTTAAAAATAAATAAACTAACAAACACAATACATTTGAGTGTAATATTTTTTTATGTTTTCACTAAACAAACACGTATGGTAACAATTTTCTTTTCTTAAGAATAGAAATCTGATTCATAATGAATTTATTCTTAAGTGAGTAATGTTTATGACTAAGGCAGGCATAGGCCTAATTTATTGACAAAGACATGAGATAAGAATTCATTACATTTTCTACATCATTGATAAATCCAAATAAAAAGAAGAAGGCCTGCTACTGTGGTTCATGTCCGAGTTATAAGTTACATGATCAAAATATAAGTAGTTAAAGTAATATAACTGTAAAGCTTCCGTTTTTATCTTTTACTTATATTAACTTAATAGCCAAAAATTGTAATGCCTTGACAAAATAACAATTTCTCAACGATCATTTACGCTATCAACTTATATTTTGACGCAGTGTATTGAAGATGTAATAAAGGGTTGATAAATATACTATCCGTTTATTGAAAAATTTAAATTTAAAATTTAGTAATTTTTGAAACATTTGGTTTTCAATTGTTTTTGGTGCAGTAAAAAAATGCTTCTTTATTTTTGCAAAAAACTTCAAAACAGTCGCAAGAGTTTTTAAAGATCTTGAAATACACAACTTTACTGGTTTAGATTGTATATCCTCTTTAGTTCTGAAGAAGTGTTCTTCTTCGCTGGGCAAACTACTGAGTAAGCTTTTCCATCTGTCATACTCTTCGGGGTTTTTTCGAGTAAATTGAAAACAGCACTTATCCCTAAAAAAAAGGCGAATCTTCATCACGCTGTAAAACAGCAAAAAAAAAAAAAAAACAGTAGAAAGGAAAAGAAATTATCTCAACTCAGACTAGAAAAGTGAATAAAACATAATTTGAGAAATATTCCGTGTTCAAAACTCGACCTCACATGATTGGGCAAAACATTCCATAGCTTGACAGCGTAAATGAAAAATTGCCCCCATAACTCAAGCAGGTGAATATAGAAGTTCTTAGTACTATAGAGCAATTGGAGGAGCAAAAGTGATTTTATCAAACAAATGGCCTGGTTCTTTCTTATGAATAATCTTGAAAAGTAGATACCTGAGAAAACCATCCAAACTACATCCAAGTAGTTGGCGAACTTCTGGCGAAATATGATCAAACCTGCGAAGATTAAAAACGTATCGAGCAACCGAATTAACAGCAACTCTGAGCTTTTGAAGCGATAGGGAATCAGAATTGGCAAACAACTCACAGCCATAGGAGATTATGGGGATTATAAGGGCTTTTGCCAGCCTTAACTTTACTTGGGTAGGCAGAACTTTTTTTGTTACCGATAGCCTTCTTAGCAATCCATAAGCTTTGGATGTGATGGAATTTATATGAGTATCCCAAGTTAATTTATTATTGAAAATTATTATAAGACTTTTGGCATGGCTAACGTATTCAACTTGGCAGGAGTTTAAAACGATGGGAGGAAAGTCGGAGAAAAACGGCTGATGCTTTGATATTGGTATTGCTTTTGTTTTTTTGGGGTTAAGTTTAAGACCGTTACGTTACATCATCGATATATATATGAAAATTACAGAAAGATACTACTGAATGTAAGTCATTAATAAACATTGAAAACAGTATTGGGCCAAGTATTGATCCTTGAGGAACACCATTATTAACGAATTTAAAAGACAACAATTTACTATTACATGAAACAGCTTGCATTCGGTTAGTCATATTCTATGAATAAATAAGTTTGTTAGAAGTACTCGTATCACAGAAGTCAAAGTATTGCATAAGTTTATCACAGAGAATATTAGGATTTATACACAATCAAATGCTTTAGAGAAGTCCAATAATGTTATCACAGTTGTGTAGTTACTATCAATTGCCATTCTTATGTCATCAGAAACTTTTAATAAAGCTGAGGTGCAGCTACGCACGGAACGAAAATCTGACTGCATAGCTTTTTCACACTGATAAATTTTTGTATTTGATTGCTTATAATGGATTCAAATACTTTGGATAGGAAAGGAAGGATGGCAAAAGGTCTAAAATTGGAGCTTGTGCCTTTTTTTGGAATAGGGATAATTTTAGATTTTTTCCACACAAGTAGATGTCATGATAATGGTGTTGAATAATGTAGGTGATATAAGGCAGAATTAAAGGAAGGATAACTTTCACAAAGTCTTGGTGAATGTTATCGAGTCCGATAGCCTTGGATTTAATGGAGAAGATTGAGTTTCCTATAGCTAATGCATCAACTGTAGCTTAACAGAATTCATTTTCCCTATTAATCACTAGTGTTGAGGTGACAGCGGTAGTAGGGGAAATTGGCGCAGAAAACTTATTGTTCAGCTCATCAAGATCAATATCATCGGTAACCGAGGTATTTTTCTTGTCGATCCAACATTACGGACTTCTTTCCATAGAATCTTAGAGGAATTATTGACATTGAATCTATTATTATAATAGTTAAGTTTAGCGGACCTTATAAGTTTGGTAACAAGGTTACGAGATAATTTAAATCTACGAAGCATATCAGCACAGCCAAAACGTTTCCACCGGCGATAAGACATATTTCTCTTTTTAATGGCATTCAAGATACTATTAGCCAGGGACAACTGTTAGATTTTAGGATACGGGTTTTAATAGGTCTATGTTTGTTAAACAAATAGTCAATTGACATGGTCAGAAATTCTGTTTGTACGTTAACGTCAGAAGAAAAAAATATTGAGCTTCAATCAATAGATGAGCAATCGCTAAAAAAACTTTCAAAGTTTACATTGCGGAAATCACGATACTGTATAGACTGACACGATTCTTTTTGAATATCCAAATCATCCGCTTCATTGTTTCGCTGACGGCAGTACCCTCAGGCTTTGATATTCGTTTTCAGACTCACAACACTATGCTTCATTTGTGGAACTGAAACAGTATGCACATTAGATTCCGATCTTGACAGCATTACAAATACAATGGGATACCAACAGCCGCGTGAAATTTAATGCTTCGAAAACACAAAGCTGTCTTCTGTCGGCCAAGCGAAATATACCACCCATGCCATTTTCCGTGAATGGAACTTGCATCAAACCGACATAGTCGGTATGTCTGTTAATGACCATCTCTTATAACATGGTTTTTTTAAAAGATGCAATATATTCTTTTCCCCTTCTGATATGGCCTAAAACTTGAGTATAACTCCCATATCTGGGCTGGTGCCTCCATAACTCATTTGAACCTGTTGGATAAAATTCAGTCCTACGACTTATAGGAGACACATCCATTACTTTACCGTCGCGTCGTTTACATTAGCAAAAGACTTGAAACACAATTTAATAACAATACCAGTAATAGTTTGAAGATATAGGCGCAAGTTAATATGATGTTAAATCCATTTTAGTATGAAACTAGGTTAAAACGACGATCTTACAAATTTTAATCGAAATACTTTCTCTACCCTGAAGTATCATGCTAACTTCATTATGACTCTTTGACATTTACAAACATTATAACAGGTCTGTTTACTTAACTTTTTGCATGAATTATCATTATTTTAAGTGTGTTCAGAAGCTTTAAAGTTAGCAAATCGTTAATTCATATCATACTAGTACCTAAAAACTAGGCAAATCAAAATTTTGCACCATAATCTCTAGACAGATAGTAAATTGAGGTTTGTGTAAGATCGGAGTTCATTGAATTTCTATCTGTAGATAAGAGATATCAACAGAATACTAGTGTTTTCGCGGGGGTAGACATCATTTAGGCCTCAGTGTTATAGAATCTATCTCCAGAACAACAGGTTTAAGTTTTTTTTTTAAATCACAAGAAATGGCACGATTAATAAACATCTTTCGAACGCAGTTCCATATCGAGTAAAAGTGAGTAGGGGAAGTGGTGAACTACTCTCTCAAAGCAAATGACTCAAGGGGTAAGGATAGAATTTCCGGGACTAGATCCAGAACTTTCTTTACTAATGGAATAGTGCAGAAGCATTTTCCGACCGAAATCTCGAAATGAACTAACGTAACGAAGAAATTGCCATCATTTCCGCCCTCAAGGCAATGACTTCCTATACCATCAGTTCTAAACTATCTTTGGGTGGGTTTAACGAACTCAGCTATAACAACAAAGCCACACTTCCCTAGATAGCAGGCATCGCATGTGTGTTGGCTAAAATGAATCCTGCACTATTTTACGGAATTGGAAAAAAAAAAAACAAACAAAAACAGAAGAGGAGTGGAGGCCTCAAGGACAAAAGTACCAGCTGAACTCAGAAATCTGAGATATGCTAAACTATACTTCTCGGTAGTAAAAACAAGAATGTTTTGCATCATTCGTTAACATAAGCAGGTCCAATGTTAGCTGGTCTTCTCACTTGATCACTGTAAGCTGATAACTATAACTATTTCTACAAAGTTGAAGAGAAAACATCTGATGTTCAACAAACATATAAGCTATCTAGATTTAATATCTCTGAAAACACTATAAACACTTAAGTTTTTCAAAAGCAAACCTATTTGGAGAAAAAGCTGTCGGATGATAAAACTCTTTCAGCTTTGGATGGGGCATAATTCTTAAGATCGCAGTATAATTTAAAGCCAATTAATTCATTTGCCATTTGAAATTTCATACATTTTAAGTTGAAGTCAATTATCTCTGCAATTTGGTTAAAATAAAAAATGCTGATGGAAATTTCCAAACTTTTATTTGAAAACACAGGGTGGCTCAAAAATAATGACACAATGTGAATTGGCTTCTATTTTGTAAGAAATAAAAAATAACCTCTGTTTTCATGAAAAGTCTATTTTAAAATGCAAATTGATAACATTGACTTGGAAAAATGATATGGGTAAAATGACCACCACCAAAGTTTGTAACGAAGCGTTACAATATTGAACAATTTAATCATATTACCGAGCAAAACGCTACGACACTAACGACCCCCAATCATATTACCGAGCAAAACGCTACAACACCTACATACCGCCATATATTACATATAATCATATTACACGTATCCAGTGTGTATCTGATCTGGAGTCATGTGATCAATACCCACTTCGATACACGTACAATTTTGTCGTTTATTTCTTGTAATTCACACTGACTCCTAGCCGTAGATTTAACAAGCGGACGTTGGGAAAATGACAAAATCGTCTTTTATTCTCGTCCAGTGTGGATACCAATCAAGTGTATACAGAGTTTAAGATCGGGCCGCAAACATAAACCTTTTAAAAGGCGTTTCGGTGACAGATAGGCATTGCCGTATTGGTGAAGCTAATCTAATTATTTTTTTTATAAAATAGTAGGGTTTCATTAGCTAGAGTAGGGCAAGTTTTAGGATTATAAGGAGAATTAGCTAGAGTGGGGGAATATTTATTATCATTATTATTATTATTATTAAGAGTATTATTATTTACTAAACCAACCCGTTTCTTTCCTTTGATCTCCTCTTCAAGGCAGCTCACTGGACAGGTTCTCTTTTTAGAGTTCCACCCGTTTATTTCCGTAGGCTGCGTGCTAGGGACACAATATATGAGAAATACCGTGTTAGTTATTTAGGATTATGAATGCTGTATTATATGAAATACCGTGTTATTTATTTTAAGAAAATAAATATTGTTAATAAAAGTATACGAAATACCATGTTATGAATACGAAATAAAGTAATTAAAAATTTTGGAGTATTAAAAAAACATTATTTCATTCGGAGCTTTAGACGCCTCCAAACCCAAAATTTGTTGCTTCTTTGAGAAGAACCCTGGACACCGACGAGTTTTTACCTCAGCCACGAAGAAAAATCATACTAGTTGATGTTTTAAAAAATTTTCGAGTTGTTGCTCGCAAAACATCTTGCCCTATTTGAGGATTTCTTCTTGTTAGCCTTCAACAAATAATGCAAGGTTTGTGGTTTATGGTGGGAAACGTGAGATTTAAAAAAGCGCCAAAGGAAGAAGTCTGCAACCGTTAGATCTACCTATCTGGAAGGCTAGTTCAAACTTTCAAATTCAGAGATCACTCGGCCCTAAAATTTGCGTCTCAAACATGTAGCTACGTACTGCTGAAATAAAAAAGACCCGACACCCACTTCATAAGAGCTTGTGGAAAAAAGCTCATTTAACATCTGTCTGTTCCAACTCTCACAAGTTAGGGTTGCGATGGCCAATCACTTTTTTTCATTGCAAATATTGTGATGACTGTTTTTATTCAAGGCCGAAGTAGGCTAGTCAGTGTCCAGGATTTGTCCTAAGGAAAAAAAACTTGGGTAGAAGTTTCCAAACTCCAAACCAATTCCATCTGTATTAATTTACAAATTTATTTACAGCGTTTACAATTTCTTAAGTTGCGTCTTATAATTTACTTAACAAAGTATTTCATATAATGAACAATGATTATTCTTACAATAAATAACATGATATTTCATATACGGGCTTAAGGTTCAATCACGCCTCCAGCAAGAGACCGGAGGACAAAACGGGGCTTCGTTCGCGTTAAGAAACTTATCTGTGGTACTCTTTGAAGAAGGGTAGCCACAAAAAGAATTGTTTGGGATACGGCCCTGTTTCTAGCAAAAGACTAGAAGAAAAATCTGTTTAGTTGAGCTTTGTATACGCTACACTTAGGAGAAGTGGAGCGTAGAAATAAACGAGGAGGGACAGTTTAGATTAAGCGGCAGGTACGGGTTCAGAACGCAAAACGGTTTTTCGAAACTACTAATTTAGTACCCAGCAGCAGGGATCGGACTTTACTTCGATCGAAGTAGATCTACTTCGATTTTGAGAAAAAAATTTAATCTACTTCCCTACTTCTCTTTTTTATGATCTACTTCTCTTTGAAATTCTAAACCAACATATTTAAAGACAGCGCTGATCACTCTGCATTACATAAAACACAAGTTTACGAATCATTTAAACGTAAGCACTGTGGAAAATTTAATATTTTTGAGATCACTTACAGAAAAACGTAAAGATATTTATGAGCCACCTATTGAATTGATAAAATTCGTACAAGTTCGTTGATGGAAAATTTACTTAAAAATAGTTATATTTAATTAAATTTTTTTTAAAAGTCTGACATCAGAATTTACTTATATGTCTATATAATATAATTTATATTATTTATGTTTATATAATATAATTTCCTAAAACTACTTCGAAAATTTTAGATCTACTTCAGTTTTTTTCCGTATCTACTTCGAAAATTTAAAACCTAAGTCCGAACCCTGCCCAGCAGTGTGTCCCCACTTGCTAAATGAATTCGGTTCCCGAATTGAATGTAATCAGTGTGATTTTCTTCCTTAATAAGCACTAGGTTGGTATAAAACATCACGCAAAGGTAAAAGACGAATTTGTATTGATATTCCAAATATCCATATTAATATTTCAGTCAAAAGGCAGTGTAAACTGAGAGAACTAAACAAAGTAGCAACAACGTCATACATGCTCAGCTCATCTTGTTCAACATCTGGTTGCCAGTGTAATTAAATGGTTTCGGGATTCGATGTGATGTGTGAAACGAATAATAATAATACATATATACCAATTTGCTTTCGGTAAGATGGTGGATGTTGCGGTAAAACGGTGTGATGAGTAAAGCAAAAGCAACCCAGGGTTCAGTAGGATGGCAAGACGCTGGTAGATTTAAAATGAAAGATAGCATCGGTTTGGTCATTTATATCAGGTTTCGGGCGGTGTATATATAGCCATTTTAACATAAAGATTCGACATGAAACGGCAGCGGTTGGGGGGGTTTTCGGGTGGTAGGAGAAAAAGTGCAACGTTTCGTTACAATATCGCACCAAACAGTAACTTTGAGAAAATACAATGGCTCTTCTTGTATTTCTGATAGGTTCTCTGTGCCCCAAATTTTGATTGTTTACATAACCACTTAATTGAAATTTAGTTCCATAGCTCATTATGATTTTGGAAATACGTAACCATCCTCATCGTGTCCAAGTTTAATAGAACATGTTAAGTTAACCTCATTTAACGGTCAGCAGGCAGCAATCCGTGAATGGTTTCCACATTGAAAATCTTTAAGTCTATCACTAAAAATCTTTGCAACAAACGTCTGCGGATTTTATCTGACGTCCTTGATAATCGTTCGGACGAGAAATACGAGGCCGGCCACTTCTTGTGAAATCTAAAGTGGACCCAGTTTGCATCAGGTGCTCAGATTGCGAACATGGTGCACGAGATCCTAGAAAGTCACGAGGGAATTCCCACTACGTTAAAACAACACACCGAAAATAAGCTGTAACAATAATTCCACGTTGCTAACTAATTGTCTATCAGTCTATATGTTAAAGCACAATGACATTGCCATTTCCAAAAATTAAAGGCGCATTCCAGTTATATTATTAACTTTGCGCCACCTTCTATATTTTAAAAACTTTAAATATGAGTGATTTTAAAAATTAAATAAGAGGACATCATATAAAAGTATAAAGAGCCTAAGCCTAATGACTTTCAACTATTAACCATTTGTGTGCCCGTGTTCGAACGGTTAATGAACAGCATTTTTCATGCAAGAGATACACTTAAAGACATTACATTGCATTACATTACATTTGACACTACTCCGTAGATGCTTGATTTCGCTGATCGATGGCAAGCGATGCTTTAAGAATTAAGAATTTGTCAATTCCTCACAAGAGGCACTACACCCCTGAACAACTTTTTTGTAGTTGCCAAGAATCGAACCTAATTCCCTCTGCATGACAGTCCAAAGCACTAACCAATATGCCAAGGGTTACTACTGTAATTTTAAGCAAATAAAACTTTTCAAAAATTAAAACTCATTGAAAACCATTTTTTTTTTATCTTTAAAAATTTAAAACAAAATTATTTAAAATCTTATGAAAAGTGATTACTGATATACATCATAGTACCTATTCACTTTTTTCTCGTAATATTTATATTTTCCGGGATGATTGACTTCAGCTTTAAATGTCTAATGCTCAAAATGATGCCCACCCTTTTCGATTTCAGTGGGAGAACTAAGGGTAAAGCTAAGTGTACACGGTTTGTAGATCTTATAATATTGTCAGATCTGTCAGTGATAAACATGCTTACAATGTCTTACAACTGTGTAGTCTTACAATTAATTGTCGGAAAATGTATCTGACAATTAATTGTAAGACGGTAAATTGTAAGGTATTTGATAATCGTGCACACACACAATTTACTGTCAGCCCTGCCAATTTGTATCGTTGTCTGACGTTTCTGACAATGTGACAATGCAGAAATTGTAAGATGTACGTTTTTCAGCAGCACACAGCTTTTTCATTGTCAGACAATTTGCAAGGTTCCAGTGAAGCAGTTTCCATAACCAACAAAAACTGACAATTAGTTGTGGATGTACACAGTTGGTAGAAAATCTACCAATCCCTTTAAATTAATTGGTAGGTATTCAGCTAGCTATCTGACAATAGATTGTCAACCAACTTCTGACAATAAATTGTAAGAGATTGGTAGATTTTCTACCAACTGTGTACACACACAACTTAATTGTCAGATCATTGGTAGATAATTGTCAGACATTGTCAGGTCTGACAAAATTGTAATATCTACCAATCGTGTATACTTAGCTTAAGTGGCTTGTCAATTTTGACTCACAATTAATGAACAAGAATTTAAGGTTAATTGACCGTTTTTCGACGGTCTTACTCTAAGCTAGCAACTGATGACTTTTTACTATCTCTGAAGCTAAATTAAAAATTCTAAGAAAATGAAAAAGCTATATATTTTGAAAACTTTGTATGAGTTACAATTTGTGTCATATCAACACGGTAAGTTTTAATGATTTTAAGTAGGTAATTGATCAAATTTTAGGATTTTTCAATTTATTTTTCTAATCTCCCAAATTATTGAAATTTTGCACAAATGTCAAATTTAATGAATCCGGCCATCACCGAAATGCCACCATCTTTTCACTATTTATTCAAAAAATATGGTACAATTCCGCTCGTTTTCAAATCCTTTTCATTCTGACTTTCCAAATTTCGTGTATCAAAATAAAACACATACCATACCCATATTCAATTTATTCAAAAACAATCAACACAAAGGTTATAATTTTATAGCCACCACTGTTGCAATGAAGTTCCTCCTTAAACTCTGCAACATTATTCACTGGTATTTGAAAATTCATTTCAAAAGTGCAAAAGGTTATCAAAATAGGTGCTATAGCGCAGCTCAATGCATTTTTGATTTATTGCTGTAAAGTTGATTTAGTTTATTTTTAGCTGAGATGGCTTCGGTTATGATTTTGGTTCTTCTCACATTGTATCTTGGGATTTGTTGGCAATTTGACTTTGTTGAAGGCTTGCCCCTTGTAGGGGACAGAAATGTTGTTTACACTCGTTATGTCCGCCGGAGACCTATGCCTTTTTCGAATAACTATGTGCGAGAAGTGATTGAAGTTTTTAACACCCAACGAAGACCTCCACCGTATGCATTTTTACATGATGAGGATTTAACTAGATTTGTTCGATGTGATTTCGATCCGACTATGGCGGACTGTAAGAAAAGTTTAATTAGAATTTAAGAATATGTATGGCAATTATTAATTTGAGATATTTTGTTTAACTCAAGGTGACGAAGAGACACAGTCAGCCACAACTACACCTGCACAAAGAACCTTAAACTCTACACCTAGAGCTCAGATTGATGTTTTCTCAACACCTTTAACATCTTCAACGACGTCCAGGTCATCATTTTTGTGGGAACAAAGATCAGAAATCACAACAACAACAACAGAACAAAATATAAAAGTAACGGAGAGCGATGAAGAGTTGCCTTCTGCAGCACTTTCAGAGCCTCAAGACGCAACTGTAATACCAAAATCTCCTATAGTTTCCGAAGAATACAGAGACGAAAATAGTGAAGGTGAAAATGGCAACGAATACGATGATGCTGAGAATAACAAGGAAGGCAAATCAACGGACACAGACGATTCAAATGAAACAGAATATTATGACGAAGTCGAAAAAGGTGAAAACAATTCTGAAGATGTACCCGAGTCAAGCGATTTTATGTTGATGCTGAAATCGAGGCTCAAACAAAAGAGACAACAACTAGAAAATCTTTCTTTAAATGGTTATAAAGTTAAGACATAAAAATAATATAATTTTTAAATAATTTTAATTTAGTGACAAAAATAAGTGGGCTATCTATCAATATTAAATATGAATAATAAAAATAAATATTTACGTAGAATTAACTTTTAACGGTTTTGTATCATCGGTACAAAGAATAAAAGTTTCAACAATTTTTCGTTTTTCTCAAAGTCTTCTCCAAAGTTCGGTGATGAAAACTTGATAGAAATTCATCAGTAAGATCTTTCGAACTTCTAATTCCAAATCATACTACGTATGTATGTATTTCGAAACAGTTAGTTGACGAATTTTAATGATTTCGATACTAGGTAACTCTGCTATTTCACTTGAAGGCGTATGTCTAAAAATATGGTTTGCAAGAATTCAGCTAATAGATCAAATTCTTTCATTGATTTTTCTAGTTAACTTTCAACTTAGCAGCCTTGAGAATTGAGAAAACCCATATTTATGCTATTTATTATGAACGCCGACGCTGGATGGTGCGCATTTAAAATGTTTAGTTTTCCAAATTTGGAATTTGACCAATGGCATTGGTTTTGCTTCCAAGGCAGTGATGGTTTGTTGTCGTAGTTCATTGGCTATATAGACCTGTGACTCGAGAAACCCCCACAAGAAGAAATCAATGGGGTCAAATCACATGACCTCGGTGTCAATCCACATAGCCTCCCCGTGAGGTACCCACGAAATCACTCGTGCAAAATGTATATTGTAACAGGAGCTGTGGTGTGGCAGGTAGTTTCGTTCTTTTGAAACCAAATACCGTCATCGAGACCCATTCCATACAATTCGGCCCAAAAGAAATTGGATATCATCGACCGATAGCGCTCACAGTTAAATGTAATAGCCTGGCCAATGTCGTTTTCAAAGAAGTTTGGACCGATGTTATCGCCAGCCCAAAATCTATACCAAACAGAAAATTTTTTTGGATGCATTATAATTTGATAGAACTTTGATCTTCCCAAATTCGACGATAATCTTTCTTGTTGACGAACCCATTCATCCAAAATAGACCTCGCCGATGAATATGATTTTTCGACCGAAATTGGGGTCAACTTCCAACTGCTCAAGAGCGAACTCACATTGTTGTCTATGGGTAGTTATCTCTGAGCTTCTGGGTAAGTTGAAAGAAGTTTGTACGGATGGGCCTACACGCAAAACGCATGACGAAAAGTTTGCCGAGTTATAGTCTACAAAAGGTCGAGTTCTTGTGCTCGGCGCGAAATAGACTGGCACGTTTTTTCCCACTCTCGCGGACAGCGGTGGTATTTTTTACAGTTTTAACGTTTCATTGACGTACGGTTATTGGCAGATTTTCCAATGAACCGGTAGACCTGAATTCATTTACCACGATGAGAATCTTCTCGGAAGGGCAATAATGGGGACCGCAAAATGGACGAAGCTTCATCACCTATAGTTTGGAAATTCCTATTGGAAATCCCTTTATATCATAAATATGAACAGGTTTTGTGGGGTCCAAATGGACCGCCATGTAACGGTTGTGCCGTTTTATAAGGGATAGTTTTGCAAAAAAAAAATAACATTTGTCTAAAAACATTTTTCTTTATTTGATAAGTGAATACAATAGCCGTGTTTTTTTGGAAATAAGATAAAAAAATCGAACCCGAGATTTTGATCATACTTGACATAACAATAGTAGAGACTACGAACATAATCGGCCCTGTAATTCCGTCTGTCTGTATGTCTGTACCTCAAGTTATTTTCTAAACTTCGTGATTCCGTAGAAGTGAAATTGAAATTCTTTTTTTTGAGCCATTAATTTCTCGAAAATTGCTCTAACGACTTTCATGAAAAATTTAGGTCATATTGTGGTCTTTATTTTGGTCAAAAAATAATTTTGAAATATAATGTACGACTGGGTCGCATGAATTTGCTCTTATGTAATAGACTATGAATTTCAAAAATGAACGTTACTATACTCTGTTCAATTTATATTTGCAGTACAGGGAAGATAGGATATTTGCTTTTCAGTCTGACCATTATGGATTTGGATTTCAATAAGCTATCTTTAATTTAAAGCTCTTACAGTATTGCCGTAGGAGGGGTTGGGTACGATTAACCGATTTTTAAAAAGTCGATTTAAAAAAATCGATCGTCAAAATGTCGATGTTCAAAAAGTCGATTAATAAAAATGTCGACTGATCAAAATTTCGACTATCAAAAATTCGATTTTAAAAATGTCGACTCGAAAAATGTCGACAGTGGCAAAGTGAATGAAGCTCACATGCATGTGGCACCGCCACTGTCGATCATAGTTGTGTTTATTTTTTGTTTAAATAACAACTTATGAAAGAAACATTTTTTTGGGTTGGGTACGATATCCCGCTTTTTAAAATCCCGCTTTTTAAAATCCCGTCTCTTATAATCCCGTTTTTTATAATTCCCTTTCTTATTACGATGCGTAAGCAGTGAGCTATGCAACCCCCCTGCTTGGACACACTATAGGATTTGGGGTAGGTGCGAGGTTGGGTGTATGCAAAGTTTCTTAAGCTTTTAAAGAATCGATACGCTCCCTTTTTTTAAATTTATAAAATTGAATTAATAATAAAATTTAGTTAACATATTTAAAGAGAGCATTCTTGTTTTATTTAATTCTATTTTGGATAAGAGTCGACATTTTCACCGACAAGTTTTCAGTCGAAATTTTAATAGTCGAGATTTTAAACTGTCGACTTTTTTTTTCGATCAAACTTCAGTCGACATTTTAACAGTCGATGAAATTTATATTTGTCCAGTCGACATTTTTTTTGTCGACATTTCGTACTCTTCCCCCGTAGGAGCATTAAAAATTGCCGCAAATCTCAGAAAAATATTTGCTACCAAAAGCTCGAAAAAGCTTAAATCCTGAAAGTTACAAAGCACAAACCAAAGAAAATGCCATGTGAATTTCTATAAACTTGGCAATGGTAACTCAGGGGCCCTAGCACGTAACTTGATACGATCGAGTTAGGTCGATACAATCGAGAACAGGCAGTTCTTTCTTACGATCAGCCGATTGTTTTCGATTCGATTGAATCAAATAAGGAACTCCCTATACTCGATTACTTCGAAGAGACTCGATTGTATCAAGTTACGTGCTGGCATCCCTGATTCAGTGTTTTTTTTTCAATAAACACAATTAGGGTTGGTTGCAAATTGGCGATCAGTCTCCTATCTTCTTTACTCATGGAGCAGATAGGTCATGGTGGGCTGTACGTGAGCTCAAAGAAGATTACAACAATTTTAATGTAACTCAGTGATTCTCTTTCTTATTTCAGTGGCAAATTTTTAAGTTAGGTGCTGTGCAAACAGCAGCAGGCACCAGAGTTTCTGAAAAAGCTCTCCCATAAGGCCTATACTGCAAATATAAATTGAACAGAGTATAGAGAAAAATTTTTAACCATAAAATTGATTTTTTAAACTCTTAGTAGTTAGTGATAAAAACAGGATGTCATCTTAAGCAAATATGAACTTATGCCAGAACAAAAATTATAAATCATTGTAGCAGTTTTTTTTAATAGGCCATTATATACAAAATTTTTAAAATATTAAAAACAAAATTAGAAAGCCAGTTTAAATTTTTTATTATTGAACGAGTAAAAAATTAATAAAAAGAAAAAAATGTAAGGAGGAGGAAAATTGAAAAATGCTATCCACCAAGTGTCAAAAGTAAAAGACCGAATGGACAATGTATAAAATCAGGTTTATTAAATATAAAACACTTTCATTAACTGACACGACAAAAATTACTGCGACGTTGATAGGAACGATCTCTACTCCTTAAGCGCTTGGTGAACACTGCCCCTTGTCAACGTACGTCATACAGTTGTAGCTAGGTCGATGTCAGTGTTGCCGTTGACAGAAGCGGTTTAGGCTGTAATATGTTGAGAAGCATAAAATTCATTTTCCAAATGCTTAAAATATATCCTTTAGGAGTTAATCTTTAAAAAGAAGGTCATGATGTACGTCATATGAATTTATGCAAGAATAAAAATTTTAAATCACTTTTGTGTATTTTTTTTTAAGATGAGTTTTTATACAGGATGTCCCTTAATTCATGCATAATATTTATGGCGTGATTCTTGGATATATTCTAAGAAGAAAATCGTTCTAAAGTAAGGACCTATCTGCAATTTTTATATCATAAATCAAGGATTTAAGAAAAGGCTTATTTTGGTGTAGCCTGACCCATGTTAACGTTAGTACTTATAATAGAAACTTCATTTAGGCCTTCCTTTTTAGAAGAAATACCAGCCTTCGTAATTGCGCTTAAGCAAATTTGTTATCCTATCTCGGTCTTAAAATTAAAAAATTTAAAATATCAATTTTTAATTTTTATTGTTGTGTTGCCTAAATTTTTGAACTGTTTTTGAAATATTTTTTTAATCCTATTTTTTAGAATCTATGTTTTGATATCGAATGTTTTCTTAAAGTTTTTTAGAATCTTCTCAATATGGCCCCAAACAGAACTTGTCTCTAAGTACATATCTCTTGGTATGTATGTATGTATGTATATCCCAAGCAAAAACAAAAACGTTACCTACGCTCAAATAGTGTTCACCGCATCGCCAACGTTAAGGAGTTAGGACTTGAAAAATGACTGAGCATCATTTTGTTTTAAAAAATTATTTTAAATTAAAGTGATTAACAAACAAATCAGAAATATCGCTATAGTCTATTGACTTACAATAGTTGCAGTGGATACAACCACGCTAACTTTTATTACCATATTTTAACTTTTTAAAGCCAGAAGGCTGTTCTTTAATTCGATTTTAAGAATCAATAGCTTAAATATAATTTTTTTTTTCAAAACCTTGAACCGATTGAGAGGTAGGGAAAAACTAAGGCTATAAATAAGAATATGAAACGCTGATTATATTTGTTTATAGAAATACAAACAAAAAAACTACCTATGTTTTACATGTACTGTAGATCCACCCTTAGTGTAAGTTCAAATTCTAAAATGAGTCACTTAATCTATATTCAAATTTATTTGCTTAAACATGACAGTTCAATGTAACGGGAACAATATAAATAATTGTAAAGTAGGTATGACATTTCCAACTTAATTGCTCACTGTCCAAACGACGCAGCTATTAGTATAACATCCATTATACACACAAATATGTATAAGTAAGTAGCTAGTAAATATCAACTCAGATTATTTTCAATTCGTAGGAAGATCGTTGACGCGCTCTTGTTTAGATTGTCACTTTTATATTCTTAAATAATATACAACACATACGACAGCATGCATACATATCTATGTAATGTATCTACACACTTATAGCAATATACGAGACACAGCTTGAGAAGATTAAGCCAATAAAACTGTCTTTGCAATGACGAATGGTCTCAATGCACGGATCTAGGGTTTTATGGGATGAATATTTCAAATAAAATAAATATTATTATTTATCAAGAATTTTCTTTAACCTCGAATAAATCAAACTGTGAATGAAATTTAATTAAATGTGCCATTATGTTTTATGTTTAAATGTTCGTCGTAGCTTCGCTAGGTAAGGTGCATGTAAAGTGTTTAATATTCCATAACTTTTGTGCCAAAATAAGACTAAATTTGACCAATGGCATTTATTACGTTAGTTTAAGAAAACCTCATAATAAAAAGACATCTATAGTGGGGTGAAATCACGCGATCTCGATGGACAATACACGTCTGCTCCGCGTGAGATAAACATAATGTTCTTAAATCGCTGGTACACAAAGTTCATTTTGTAAGAAATGCATTTCGGTGGTGTACATTTCATCCAATTCGGGCCATATCATCTACCAATGTCGCTCTCAAAGAAGCATGAACCGAGAATGACGCCAGCCCAAAAGCCATAGCCAAAAATAGGCCTCGACGCTGAATATGACTTTTCGACCGAAGCGGACAAAATGTTTCTTGAACAGAAGAACCACTTTACCATTAGATTTAATCCCTAATGTATAAATTTTTGAATAAAGAATTAGTTGAATTGAATTGAATTGAATAAAATTAAATCATTTGCATACGTTATTTATCTCGCTATAACTATCTCTGTTGATTTAGAAAAAGAGACTAAAATAAAATGCACGACTGTGTCGCATGAATTTGCTCTTAAAAGTCTAAAAATTTCAAAAATTAACGTTATTAGAGAAAAACTGTTCATAAGCATAAAATTCATTTTTTATATGACTAAAACAACTCCTTTAGTAGTTGGAGCTAAAAATAGGATGTCATGAGATTCAAGCAAATATTAGTTTATGTAAGAACAAAAATTGTAAGTAGTTGTAGTGGTTTCTCAAAAACTTAAAATAAAATTTTTAAGACATTTAATAAAAAAACTTAAAGTTTTTAATATTGTACGAATAAAAAATAAATTTCCAAAAAAAAAATACTGAACCGTTTTTGAGGTATGGAATTTTCAAAAAAAAAAATTGATAGATCGAAAGAAGTGATATTGGCTTATAATTTGAACCCTTTTTAAAGGGGTATAACTTCAACACATTTTAGTAGATCAGGAAAACAACCTATTTAAAAAATATTTCAAAAAATTGATTTCTTTGTTGACCGATTTGATGTATCTTCAAAAACATGGCCGTAATAATCTGTCAAATTTGGATAACTAGTCTTTTTGCTCAAGTAACTTTAAATTTACCGTTACAAGTCGCCAGTATCCTAAATTGAAGCTTTTTCAGACATTGTCAATTTTTGTATACGCCTGTTCAGATTTTGTATGTACTAATTTATAGTTAAAACAGATTTGAAGCATTTTGAACGCTGTAAAAATCAATTGCACAAAATTTTATGCGTGCAGCTTCACTTAAGGTTTGCATGCAGACAATCTCCGTACGATATTTCTACTTATAAATAAATAAGCTGCGCAGGTTCATTGCTGCCACAACAACAAACCAAAAATTCTAAAATAATTTTTATCTGGCAATTGTCTATTGACAGAAACACGGCGGATGATGAAAATATCAACTAAAAAATTCCAAGAAATCTCTTGAATAAGTTGTGAATTTGTTGCTGTCGGAAACATTAATCCAAAAGTGGTCCTTAAATGAAAGAGACAGCTTCAGTTTTTGATGTAATTTGATATAACTGAGAGATTCCCAATACCTGTGCTTTGGCCATATTTTGAACTGGAGTACTTACGGATGCGGGGAAGTTAACCGTCTAAGAGTATCTCTCTACAGAAAAGATGCTTCTCACCTTAACCGCTTGGATTCGGCAAAAAATTGTAGGTCCTCTTCAATCCTGGCGACAATACACTCTACGAATGGTTAAGTGTTGTAAATCACAAGTCCCCGTTTCTCGTACATATTTTAATGGGAATATTAGGCAGGCAAATTATTTTGTATATAATTTGTAAAAACATTTTTTCTTATAAAAATAGTTATAACCTAAAAATAAAAAAAAATGCTGCCATCGGCCCTCTAAAACATTGCACCCTAAAGAACTACATCATTTGCCACTGATTCCCTATGGGTAAAATCTGTTTGATTAAAAGCCAAACCAGTAAGCTTTACCGAAACTATGATCGAAACAACATTAGCCTTTAAAAAATAGTTTAATCTACATCTTACGATCTACTTTTTGAAATGTGCTACAGATTATGTTTGCTCCATATTCCAAAAATCTCCCTTATCAATATTTTTGCTTCTGTATTTAATTTTATTTTTTTTTGTTCAGCATTTTCTACGAACTCTAAACTATTGGTCCAAAACCATGATAACCTTTCGTGTGATTTTAGAGGAATTTCCAATAATACAACAAGTTATACAAAAAAAACAGACCATAGGCTCATCTAGAAGCGCATTTAAATTTCGATTGTAAAAAAAACTAAGACGAAATTTATTTTCCAATAGAATTGTTGTTAATCTCCTACAGCTTCATGGATAATCTGATCTGATTGTCTGGAATTCAATTGAATAAAATAACTTGTAGTACAGGGACAGGCGCTATATGTAAAGTAAGTCAGTATTCAAAAGTCGGTCGGTGCGAAAGGCAAATTCCAAACAAACGCCTTAATAAAATTCATAAATTAAATAAAATAAAAATGAATAAATTATTGCTCGTTGGTTTTATGATTGTGGTAGTGGCTGCGTGCAGTGTCCGTGCAGAATGTGTTGATGGAGAATTAAAACAAGACACGGAAAACGAAGGCGAAACCAAAGATAGTGATTTTTCGGTGTTTTTCAAAAAAGTTGGATGCACTTTGAAAAAAGGAGCAGGCAAAGTTCAGGAGGGAGCCAAAATATTAGGTGGTGAGATCAAGGAAGGAGCTAAGAAGTTCCAAGATAGTGCCAAGAAATTCGGATCGAATGTGAAAACAAAATTTGGAGAATTCAAGGACAAGCTGAGCGATTCTTCAGAGGAGACTGCATTAACTACGGAACACACTCTATTTGCCAAACAAGTTGAACTAATCAATCCTGAAACACTTAAGGCTGAACAGAAGTGTGGTAACGGATATATCTTAGATGTTTTGGGAGACTGTAAAAAGCTTTAAATTTTTCGTAGGATGATTTAATTATTGTGAAAATTTGTAAAATAAATTGAATAAATGAATTATTTTTCGTTCTCAAAAGTATTTGTTGTGAGTTTTTGTGAAACATTAAACCTACAAATAATTCTTGTTTCATGTTTCTTTTTTTTTTTTTTCATTTATTATAAGACTTTTGTACCTAATGTGTGCCTAAATAACTACAAACATTTTCTGATTTCCACATGAAACCTACTTTATGAACCAACATTTCAAGTAAAGCATAAAAAACCTACATAGGCTGGAGTTAAAATTTGTTCAGAAGAGTGAGAAACCCAAGTTGCTATTTTTTTAAATAACTCCTAAAGACCAAGTGGGTCGAACTATGCATTCATATTGCTAAAACCTCTGACTTAAATTAGTATCTTGGTGACACTGATGACGACATTTTCGTTATTTTTTGGCTAAATAATTTAATAAAATATAAACCTAAATTAAATTAAATTAGACTAAAAACATACTCGTATCAAACTTTTGGAATAGAAAATAAAATGTTTTTCAGACATCTTTGACAAAATACAAAGCATCCGTTAAGTTAGAATTACACTTTCTCAACTAAAAAAACTGAAAACAATTATTTGTAATTTTTTTTCTGATGCGGAAAAAAGACTATAAAAATTGAGCCTTCAGTGAAAGAAACAGGTTTTATAGTATTTAATCTGCCACCAGAATGATAACTGCTAGAGAAGCATTTACTGCATTTAATTTGTAATAAACATACACTGCCGCTCATCTGAATAGGTTCACTGTTTTTCGTAACTTACTGTAAGACTCTCTGCATATATGTATATGGCAATGACACGTCTGTGTTATGTATCTAATGAAAGAGCATTATTTTGCCCTTAGTTTGGGAGAAAAATTTTTCTCTTTAAGCTTACCGTTATTATCACACGCTAGCTAAACTTAATTCATTAAGAAAAACTAACGTTTTTTTTTGACTCATCTGAATATGTTCGAAAGCAAAAAAATCATTTTTAATTTATGTGCGCGGGTGATGTGTACTGAAAGTTAAGTTTTTTGGTAAATCGAATTGTTTTAAACCATTTAACAAGGAAAGAATCACGGAAAATTTGCAAACGCACGCGAAGAAAAAGGCAAAATAAAAGCATTTCGTGAAAGAAAAATCGTAAAAAAAATGAAAGAAGCCAAAATTTAATGGGTAAATATTTGCGGAACATCGAAAACTATGGGAAAAATATGAAAGTTGGAACTGAAAAGACCAAATCAATTACCAATAGACCCGCAATCATAACAGCTGCTTCTAGTTCACATGATTTCGCGTCAAAAATTAGACTCAAAACTGGTGTTAAGTGTAGTTTGTCGATGGTGGAACGCGGTTTTAAGAGTACTAAACATTTAAAAAGGAAAAAAAATACCGAAAAAAACACATTTGAACGAAAAACGAAAAGAAAAACGTCTCCAATTTTGCCGTAGAAATCGGAGTGGAGGCGAGTTATATTTTCAGATGAAAAAAATACAACTTAGAGGGCCGAGATGGCTACAACTATTACTTTCATGACCTTTGTAAAGAAGAATATTATATAAGCCGTCTGCATAGCTGTGTAAGCAGTGTCATGGTGTGGGGAGCAATTTCATATTATGGAACCTTTGAGCTGCAATTTCTTACATCGCGAATGAATGCCAATGTGTACAAAGGTGTGCTGGAAAAGGTCTTCCCACAAATCTGTGACCTTTTAGGACCAATACCATTGTTATTCCAACATCATAATGCCCCTATCCATACAGCGAGGTCGGAAAAACAATGGATCGAGAACCAAAATGTAGACGTGTTGGTATGGCCTCCATACTCACCTGACCTTAACATAATTGAAAATGTTTGGGGACTTCTTTCCCGTAAGGTGTATGAGTCGGGGAGACAATATGGAGACAAGTTGTGTTTAGCTAGCGTGTGAGAATAACGGTAAGCTTAAAGAGAAATTTTTGTCTCCCAAACTAAGTGCAAAATAATGCTCTTTCATTACATACATAACACAGACGTATCATTGCCATATACATATATGCAGAGAGTCTTACAGTAAGTTACGAAAAACAGTGAACCTATTCAGATGAGCGGCAGTGTATATGTAATTATTTGGTTTTATTCAATGAAATCTCCATAATAAGTTCGAAGTTTTTAATCTATATTTTCTAAAAGTAAGGAATTTCTTTACTCGTACGTTTTGTTTTCTGAATTTCAAGATTTTAGTTTTTAGGATTTTGGGTTTGTTATCTTATTTTACATATATTTCGAAATACTGTCCAATTCGTGTTGACGATTTATGAAATGTTTTTTAAATAAAGGGTGGTTAAATTTTAAGAGCCGATGTTGATTTTGAATAAAACACAAATTATTTAGGAAATTATTGTCATTTCTTTTTATTATGATAATATTGGTATGGTTCAATTATGGTATGTATGGAAAAAAAATATCAGCCAAATGGCCGCTGATGGTCCAAATTTTCGATGACGCTGAGTTATAATTGAGGTTCTATGCAGTTAATGTGCCGAATTATCTCATCCTTTAGCACTTGAATTGTTTCTGGCTTATCGACGTACACCTTTTCTTTCAAATAACCCCAAAGAAAGAAGTCCAACGGTGTCAAATCACATAATCTTGGCGGCCAATTGACATCGCCACCACGAGAGATAACACGGCCATTGAAGTTGTCGCGCAAAAGAGCCATTGTTTCGTTAGCTGTGTGGAGAGTGTCACCGTCCTGTTGAAACCACATTTAGTCCACATCCGTATCTTCCAATTTGGGCCATAAAAAGTTCGTTATCATCTCACGATAGCGAACACCATTCACAGTAACTGCCTGACCGGCCTCATTTTGGAAAAAATACTGCCCGGTGATGCCGCCAGCCCATAAACCGCACCAAACAGTAACTCTTTGTGTTTGCATTTGTTTTTCGACAATCACTCTTGGATTACGAGTATCATTCGCCCAAATGCGTCAATTCTGCTTATTGACGAATCCACTGAGGTGAAAATGTACCTCATCACTGAAGATGATTTTCTTCGAAAATTGATCATCCACGGTTGCCATTTCTTGCTACCATTCTGACCATTGACGACGCTTGAAATGGTCAAGAGGCTTTAGTTCTTGAGTCAATTGTACCTTGTAAGCGTGTAAATGCAAGTCTTTATTCATAATGTTCATCAACGACGAGCGTGAGAGGTGCGATTGTTGGGCACAACGACGAGTTGAGGTGGACGGCTCTTCAGCCACACTATCGCGAACAGCACCAATATTTTCTGCACTAAGAGCTGTACGAGCATGCACTGGTGTTTTCACATCTCCTAAGGACCCGTTTTGCTAAAATTCCGATTGTACACACATTTGAACGATTAAATTGACCGAAAAAATCACGAAGTGCACGATATGCATGTTGATTTGAACGCCCATTTTCATAATAAGCCTGAATAACTTTAACGCGTTGCTCGATTGTGTATCTTTCCATGGTTCAAATTTAGTTAGTCTGAAATTGAGAAATGTCAAATGAAATGCAGAAAAAAACTTGACGTTTAGGTGTGGTTCACATTCAACATCGGCCCTTAAAATGTAACCACCCTTTATTTATTTTTACCCATTTTAAAGTTTTGTTGTACCTCTTGGTATAATGGTTAGTGCATTGTACTGTCAGTCTGGGTTCGGTTCCCAGAAGCTGAAAATATTTTCAGGCTCTTTTGAGGAAGTGAGAAGTCCTCCAAGAACATCTCTTGATATCAAAATGCGTTCCCATCTTAGATGCTCGGATTTAGCCGAAAATTGCTGGTCTCCTTCATTCATGCTAATAATATACGCACACAGAAAAAGTTACAGTTACTGTCATTCTCATTAGTATTCTTTTTTTTTACTGAAATATTTTTCAAAATGCAGTAACTTCTCTTGAAACAAATGGATTGCAACCATTTATTTTTAGTTTTAATCTGTATTATATATTGCACCATAATTATGGGTTAGTTTTAGAAAATCTGTAAGGGAATTTACCATAACTATAATACCCGAAAAACGAAGAAAAAACACCTACATTAATATTCGTTTTTTTTTTCAACTTTCACGTTTTTTCTGTTTTTAATCAAGGTAATTCATTCTTAATTTTAATATGTCAGTTTGAAACTAAAAGTGTGACAAATTTAGTAGAGTTATGCGATTAAGGCCATTTGACTGATCGATCAATTTATTTCAAATCACCCTACTGAACTAGTTTGTTCATTTTAGTTCAAAATAGTTCGTTTAACAGGAAAATCATAAGAACACCTTCACACTCTTAGGCCTGATTATATTTTATATATTGCCGCCATCTTGAGTTAAAACTGGGTTCATTTTTTCATTAATAAAATTTGTCATCATAATTGTAATAAACATTTTTAACAAATATGGTAACTATTGATAAACAATTTCATATTCAAAATCCAAATTAATAATTTCTAACATATCTTAAACCTAGATTTTTAAGCCTATCCCTTAAAACGATAAAAATCAAAAGTGACCAAAAAATTTATTTAGAAATATTTTGTTTTTCAAAAATGTCCTCTGCCAAAAAAAGTATAGATCTTTTGATCATGATTCCAAGATCATTTTTTATCTACATACACTTGTTTAGAAAATACCGATAACCGATTTTATTCTTTATTAAATCAAGATGTTGGAAGCCTTTTAAGAGTTTGATGGTCAAAACTCGAAACTAAGCTTTCTATTAGGTTTTCTGACCACGATAAACTAAAAATATCTTCCCCAAATAAGTAATATCTATAGAAATCCTTCAAAAATAAAATCAAAAAATTAATAAAAAATAAAATAAAATAAATATTTTATTTAAATTAAAAAGCCTTTGAATTCATAAGCCTTATCCAACTCGACTTTTAGATTTTTCATATAAAATTCAAACAAACGTGCGATTTACTGCAAAAGTGAAACGAACTATAGAACTAGAGGTGTGAACTTAGTTGACTAGTTCATTCAACTTTGCTTGTTGACGAACTCCACAACTCTAATATTTAGTATTTCAATTTCATTTAAAAATGTTCAAATTTGTAAAAGCAAACGTAAGCAAAAATTCTTCGCTTGATATTGTTAGAAGATATCGCAACGAGGGATGTATCGACTTCAAGAAGCAAAAATTCCAGCCAAAAAAATTAAGAACGCACGAGGAATCGTTTGCAAAACAAAAGCTTACCCCCGTTTGAGTGCTCTAAAAAATATTGTTCTTGAACTTCTGGTTGAACGTGGGAAGCACGTGTCTGCGTCAACCGTTCGTCGCAAAATTTAGCCTTAGTGTTTTAACGGTCGAGTTGCCAGAAAAAAGCCATACATAAAAAAAAAATTGAAAGCTGAAAAGCAAAAATTTTAAGCCGACTGCAAAGCATGGGGGAGGTCATGTGATGGTGTGGGGATGCATATCGGCCAAGGCATGGGCCATTTGGTCTTTATTGATGGTATAATGAACAAGGTGTATTATTTGATTTTGATATTTTGATTTTGATTTTCTTTAGGTTTTATAGCTACTCTTATTTCTGTAAGAAATAAAAGTAGGCATCCCTAGAAAAATCACTTCTGTGATCATTTAAGCACTGGTATCACTATCGAGGAAACATAGTGATAAGCTCAAAATTTGAAAAAAGTTATTCAGATCGTCACAGTTGGCTTTTTCGTATGACCAAACGGTCCTAGTGGATGAATGAGACACGAAAAATTGGCTGATATTACACAATGGTCTGAATTGCCGAATGGGTCAAATAAAGTCGCCCGTAATAACAACTTTAGTGTGAGGGAACAAGAAAGCAAATCTGGAAATGGAATCAGGCAGCGCATCAAACTCGTTAAGAGTTGAATTGCTGTCAAGATTTTGACTCATATAATGAGTTGCCTTTCAAAGTTGTGTTAACAGCTTTTGCTGATGACATAGGATTCGCATATGCAACAGAACTTAACAGCTGATATAAACTGGTATCTAAGTATTCTTAGAATCTGGTTTCCTAGGTGCAATCTAGTTATCAGCTCAAAAAAAATGTATGATGTTAGGTTTGTCGCATTTTTACCACAGAAATTATTACTGCAAATGTGAATATAAATCAGGAGAGATAGCTTTTGATAACAACTCCTCGTGTATTCACAATCATTTTCAAATTGAAAACATAGATAAGTTTTAATATCTAGGAATAACTCTGGATTCAAAAATGAATTTCTCTAACTATATCTACTAAAAAGCTGAGTACTTTCGTGCATTAGGTATTAGATATTTCAAGCGCTTTAAATTAACAAAGTGTATTGAAGATCGAAATCGGTTTCTTCAATTCAGAAGAGAGTTTGATTCTCTCAATCATTTCTTATACAAGTAATATACTCGTAGACACCACTGAGTCAAACATAGAGAAATATAGTAAATCATTCCGGATTTTAATTAATTCAATACAAAACAGTACCTCCTCTTTTCTTTAGTCAATGCAATACGATAGTGAACATTGTAAAAATATTCAGTTATCTTATGAACTTTTTGCAAAATTTTTCAAATAATCTTACAATATCGTAAGTAGTTATATGTATTCAACTATCGCTGATCAGTTTTGTGCCTCCGCACTTATCCGTGGAGGAAGTTTTTGTTGCTTTATGTGAAAATGACATTTCCAAAAAAGAAGGCTGCGACAAAATATCCCCTCTTCTTCTATCAAGATGCTCACAATTTGCCTTGCATTAACTCTCCTTTTTAAAAAATCTCTCTCATCGAGTGAGTTTATTGTTTCATTAATCCGATTTATAAAAGTGGTTCCAAGAATTTAATTAAAAATCATAGGCCCATATTCCAAAGCTATCGGCTGTACCAAAGCTTTTGGAAAAGATTATAATTAAAAAATTTTATTTTTCTGTAAGAGAGTTATTATCGACAACAACATGGATTTGGTAAGTGTCGCTCAACAGCTACAAATCTTTGTCTTTTTACAAACAATTGCTTGAACAAAATGGAAAAAAGTGATCAAGTCGATGTTGTCTACACAGACTTTGTAATAGCCTTCGATCTTGTTCATCATGGTATGCTTAGAGAAAAAGTATTCGAGATGGGTTTTACTAGTTCTTTTATCAGTTGATTAAAATCGTATCTTTATAACAGAAAGCAAGCAGTGATAAATGGGCATTATTCAAGTCCAATTGATGTGAATTCAGGTCTATCTCAAGGTAGTCACTTGGGTCCATTGCTCTTCTTTTTATTTATAAATAATATTCCTTAAATATTGCCCTTTAGTTTGATGCCCATTCTACGCCATTGTAATACTTAGAATCGAGTAAATTCAAAAGAGATTCACGCGATTGGCAATCCGCGAATTGAATTGGCTAGACAATACGAGTATATACCTACAGAATTATCGTTCAAGATGCATCCTGATTGATATAAATAAAATGCACGACTGGGTCGCACGAACTTACTCCTATGTAGGACTAGGAATTTAAAAAAACGAATGTTATCAGAGAAAACTGTTCATAAGGATAAAACTAATTTTTTAAATGACTTAAACAACTCCTTTAGCAGTTGAAGCTAAGCACAGGATGCTATGTGTTTTAAGCAAAAATTAGTTTATGGAAGAACGAAATTATAATTCGTTGTAGTGGTTTCTTATAATAATAAGCTTTTATATACAAAATTTTTAAAACATTTTTAAGAAAAAACTTTGGAACGGCAGTTCAAATACATAGTTTATTAATGTAGATACGAATAAAAATTAAATTAACAAATTTAGAAAAAAAAAATATTTATCCGTTTTTGAGATATCGAATTTTCCAAAAAAAAACTAGATATTTTTTTTTCAAAATTCCAAAAAAGATATTTTTTAGTTTTGAAATGTAATGTTTTTTTTAACTTTTTAGAAGCTTCTCTCTAAAAAAAAATTCATTAAAATCCATTATGGCGATAATGAGAAATTCAAAATTCCAAAAAATCGTTCCATGGTAGGTACAGTCAGTAATATCTTGATTTCAAAATTTTTTTTATTAAATTAGAAATCGTAAAAATTAATCAAAAGAAAAAAATTTTAGCGAAATTCTCGGAACCGTTTTCGAGAAAAAACGATTTTCAACAACCATTTTTTAACATTTGTATGGAAACGGAAAGTACCTTTATTTTTGGGTAAAATAAGTTTTTTTTTCTGATATCTTGTAGATTATATTAAGAAATTTTTATTTGTCAAGTTTTAAAAAAATCGAGCATGGGGTTTTCGAAATATTGAGTTTTCAAAAAAAAAAAAATTGAAAATTTTCTTAAAAATCCAAAAAATTATTTTTGGAAAATTTTAATTCACAATAACATTCAAACTATTGGGGACCCTTAGCAGAAAAAAATAATCAACATTCGTCGTACCGCTTTTGAGAAAATCAAAAACCAAAAAAATGGTTCCAAGGGGGGTACCTACCAAAAATAACATTTTTTTGGAAAATTGTTTTCAACCATTACCTAGCTTTAACTAAATGGATTTTTTTGTTTTAAATTTGTGGGACAGTTTTTGAAAACATTTTTTTTTTTAATTTCGAAAAAAATTGTATGGCAGGTACCCGTTATTTTTGGTCTTAAGAAAAAGAGAAAAAAAAACGTGTGGGTTGAAAAATTCAAAACGATATCTACCAAGTTTAACGAAAATCGGCCGAGCCGTTTAAGCTGTAGTCGAACCGACAGACAGACAGCCAGAATTGCGAGACCCACTTTTTTGGTCTTCGCTATCATCGTAATGTCAACTTTGATCAAAATCTCGAATATGATTTTTTTTCCGAATGCATAACTTGCCTTATAGTATCTACCCATGTTTAAGTCGCAAGTAAAAAGCTTGAAGCCAGAAGAAATGCTCAAATCTTAATTTTTGTAAGAGATATAATTTAATTGCGAATAAATAGTATAGACTTTCTAAATCTTATAAAACTTTATGTCCCAGAAAGAGTATACGGGACAGAAGTGTACTTTTTTACGTTTCTACCAACAGAACCAACTATGGACTTAATGGGCTCATTTCGCGTTCATTATCACTGTTGGTGTGCAATGAAATTGACATTATAATGAAAAGAGATTAATTTAAACAAAATGTTTTACAGTTATTAGGCTAAAATAATTTGTAAATATTATAAAAAGTCAAAGTAGTTGATGTAGTCCAATTTTGTATAAATTTCTTTAAGAATTTAAAAGTAATCAATAGATGTAATAAATAATTCATTAATGAAATAAATGATTAAACTATATCATGTAACTGTACTTAATGCTTGTATCGATTTAAGATATCGGACTTAAAATGCTCAGGTAGCAAACCTGCTATTAAACCTATGGACTCTGTTTCTCCAACCCATAAAGAAGACATTAGCTGGCGATCTTCTCTTATGGAGATACTGCATTATTTAAATATTGTACTTTATTTGTTGATGGGTCATACGATATTGTAAAACTGTCGAACCATCCAACTGTCGAACCCCGTATACCAATTACTATATTTAAGTTTATGCTGAAGCAAGATACTACGTATTAAGATAACATAACCTTAGGCGAAACATTATAACTATACAACCTGGTCAACACTGGATCTATATAGGCCCAATTGATTGATAACTCTAAGCAAATTGCACACTGAACCGTAATATGTAGATGTCCTAAAAAGACACTGTCTGAAAAACCAGCACACAAAGTGGCTTTCAATGATTTTTCCAGAAGCTGTATGAACGTGAAAGAGGAAGAATCCATTCCCCACATTCTATGAACTTGTCTTTTTCTATTCCAAACACGAAGGCTTCGATTGGCAGATGTCTATTAAAAAGATCCTAGTAAACTGGTACATAAATAGAAAAAAGCAGTCTAGCACACTTTACAACGAGATCCAAGTTAGAAGAAGTCTTTTAGATTCATGCGGTATGCCAATGGACCGAACTTATGATCTACATTTTGTGTGTCCGTTTTCCTCCTGCTGGTTTCCAATTCAACCAAGTTAGCCTAATCTAACCATATACTGTTTTTTTGCTACAAAGTAGAGAAGTTAGCGACTACATATATGGTATGTTTAAACCCGATTTTTCCATTAGAATGTCCTCGTTTCGCCTTGATAGAAAATATGTAGAGCTTGTTCTAATACTTGTTTAATCTACAGAAGCGGTAAGGTTTTAAAATATTTTAAAACATTCAACACTATCTTAAATTTTTAATTTTTAGACCAGCAACACTGTGTGCATTTTGAAGTCTTATTTATCTCCTTGTCTATCTAACAGATACAAGTTAAACTGATTTTTTATGATTCTGACACACAAACCCAAAACTAAGCCATTTGCACGTTTTTTTTTGCAATATAAGTCATACAAAAATAAGTTTGATAAACATTATGAAGACATTAAAGAAGAAACGCACAAGTATGTAAATTAAATTAATCTATTTTTATTAAATATTATTTTACTTATCAAAACTAGGCACACAATCAATCAGACAGTACATTTATGTATTTTCGTTCAAACAACAACTGGTTGGCACTTTCCATCGATGTCAAGAACTTGATTGTTTGCACATTTCTCCGAAGAACCATCATCTATTTCGTTGGTTTGTAATGCAATGTCCTCAATTTCTGGTGGACCAGAAGTCTGTGACGGTTCTGTTGTATCCATTACTATAGATGTTTTGGTGGGTGTAATTGTTACATTTTTAGAATAGTTCTCAATTGTTAAAAGCCTTTCCATAAGACGAGTAAAATTATTTATGACACTTTCACCAAACTTCTTAGCGCTCTGTTCGAGCTTTTTTGCCTCCTTTTCGATTTCTTCCACCAATGGCTTGGCCTTCTCCAAGGTACACTGAACTTTCGAGAAGAACTTATTAACTTCGCTTGATTCTTGTTTGGCAGCTTCACTGCATATACTCGTTAGAGCTGCAGCAGCTTGAACAGATGAAGATAGTTCCACCAGAATAAAGAAGAATACCAACGTTACAGCAATTGATTTGATCATATTGACGGGAAACACTTTTAGAACCGTACTGCAAGAAGATCAACTTCAGACTAAAACATGTTCTTAGATGTGAAATGGATTTGTCGTCGGAGCCAGAGCTGCATGAAAGACAGGTAACCAACATGCAAGTTGATGTTAAAGAACCAAACAAGACGAGTATGAATTATTTTTAAAGGTCTTAGTCATACGTATACCCATCCAGCCAGTAATCGTCTTTTAATGAAATGCTAAGTATGACAAGCAAAGGTATGACATCTTAACGAGTTCAAACCTCAATAAAGAGACTTGGAAATGTTGTTCTAGACGGAGTAATAAAACAAGATTTACAGATTATTGACCCATAGCAAGACTGAAAGAAGAATATTTAAAACTGGGTCATCGTTACAGCACAGTCAAAATGGAAGCAGGGGAGTGACGATACATTAATGGATTTCTTCGAATGCTAAGCGGAGAAATTTTGTATATTTCTGGAACATAATTAAGAAATGACTCATCAATTTCTTTATTTATTTATTTCCTGAAAAATCTATGAACATTAAGACGTTATGCCTTATAACCTAGCCAAAGTCTTCGACTATTCGAATAATTTACAAAAGCTATGATTTGACAGTTATGTGCAAAAAGAATATCGAAAAATTGGAAAAATTCATGCCTCATCTATAGGTTTAAAAAAAGAAAAGAAATTTATTGAAAGAAAGAAAAAAAGAAGAAAAAAAGAAGTAAGAGAATGGAAAAGAGATACAATAAAATGAACGACTGGGTCGCACGAACTTGCTCCTAAGTAATAGACTAGGATAAGGATAAAATGAATTTTTTAAATTCTTTTAGTAGTAAGAGATAAAAACAGAATGCTATGCAAATATGAATTTATGCAAGAACAAAAATTATAAGTCGTTGTAGTGGATCCTTAAAAAAATAAGCTTTTAGGTACAACATTTTTAAAACATTTTTAAGTAAAAATTTTGGTACGCCAACCTTAAGTTTTTGTTATTGTATGAATGAGAGTTAAATTTCCAAGAAAACTACTAAGCCGTTCTTGAGATATCCAATTTTCAAAAAAAAAAAACAAATTACTTTTTTTTTCCAAAAATTGAAAAAGTATTTTTTCAAGTTTTTACATGCAATGTTTTTTAAACTTTCAGGAGCTTTTTTATAAAAAATTTCATTAAAATCCGTTATGCCGGTAATAAGAAATTCAAAATTCGAAAAAACCGTTCTATAGTAGTTGCAGTCAGTAATAGCTGTATTTTATTTTCCCCCTGATCTGATCCAGATTGGATTTTGTTTTCAAAATAACATGTAAAACAACAAATAAAAACAAAACTGGGTCTTATGTTGTTTTTGTTATACATGTAATATTGAATGAAGATCCAATCCGGATCAGATCTGGGGGAAAATAAAACACAGCTAATATCTAGATTTCAAATTTTTTTTATTAAATTATAGATCATAAAAATTTATCAAAAGAAAAAAGTTTTTAGCGAATATGTAGGAACCGTTTTTGAGAAATATACGATTTTCGAAAACCATTTTTAACATTTTTATGGATCTTGTAGATCATGTTAAGAAACTTTTATTTGTGAAGTTTGAAAAAAATCGAGCATGAGGTTTTCGAAATATTGAGTTTCCAAAAAAAAAAAATTTAATTTAATTTTTAATGCAAAAATTAAAAAATTGAAAATTTGAATATGTAATAATATTCAAATTTGGAGGAGCCTTAACATAAAAATGATTTAAATCGGCTGCACCGTTTTCGAGAAAATCAAAAACAAAAAACAAATGGGCCCAGGGGGTCTACCAAAAATAATAGTTTTTTGGAATTTTTTTTTTCAACCATTACCTAGTTTTAATTAAATGAAATTTTTCAATTTTCTTTTTTAAATTCTGTGCGACAGTTTTTGAGAAAAAAAAATATTTATAAAATTTAAAAAAAAAATCGTATGGCAAATACCGTTATTTTTGGTCTTAAAAAAAAAGAAAAAAACATGTGACAGAATTACGAGACCCACTTTTTCAGTCTTCGCTATCATCGTAATGTCAACTTTGATCAAAATCTCGAGTTCGATTTTTTTTCCGAATGCATAACTTGCCTTATATTACCTATAAGTTGCAAGTAAAAACGATGAGTGTCATGAAAAAGGTGACAAATTATTGTGAAAAGTGGAATTTCAATCTGGCCTGTAGATTCGAAACGTCCTCTATTTCTCTTATATTCCGACGAGGAGAATTCCATAGATAAGCGAATGGAATATACCAAAAATTGACAACGCTTGGATGTGAAAGGGGCATAGCGCGGATTGAACATTTGTGTCCTTTGCGAGACTGGCATGGTGAGCATATCATTGAGGTACTCGTATTGAGGTTTATGGTTGAGGAGAATCTTTTTGATGAAGTGAGGTAAGTTCGCGGTTCATAAAGAAACTTTCAATATTTAACCCTCTTTTACGTTTTTTCTACTGTGGTTTGTGATGCAGGTTGTGAACGGTCATTCGATTCCGACTTCATCAAACCCCCGCTAATTCGAAAAGCTTACCGTTTCTGAACAATATTGTGTTACTTCTATGTGGATTGAACTGTTGAAAAGTGATGACGCTTGCTAGAACTGCCAGTTGTAAAATACAACCGTCGGTCGGCGAGCATTTTGTTTGACGTTTCCAAAAATAAATGGAGACATTTTGGGCGAATACATCGACTCCACGTTTGGTGCGGTCATAGTCACATAGATACTAAAAAACATTTGCCGGTTTGGATTTCGAACATAATTCACTAACGCCATTTTTTTTTTTCAGAAAATCCAAAGATGGATGAGTGGACTGGACAATGTTGCTTTCTGTTATTGACTTTTACGGTCTTATAATGGTCATCAAGAAACTCCTTCACTATAGAAAGTTTTAGCACATCCCTTTTGTCTTTTCGGATTGTGTGAAAGATGGTGATTTTTTATCTAGCAACCTCTAGGCCGAATCCAAGGATATGAAGGTTTTTATAATACAAATTCTATATACTACTGAAATAAATCAGCCAAGTAGAAGACTTAGCACTATTAATGGACTTGTTGAATTATTGATTCAAAATAGCTTTTTTGTCCTTTAGTCCACCCGGACGATATGCCAATTTTTGTGGACTAAAGGCCAAAAAAGCTATTTTGAATCGAATCCAAGGATGCCAAGAAGTTATCAATAGTAAAGGGGCGTCCAGAAATCACCACATCAAATCCACGACCAAGTCCTGAACTTTGGTCGGACCTTCTAGTGAAAATGGAAAGTTTAAATGGATAACTCGTTGGTCGTTGATCTTTCATTGAGCCACCAGAACTTCAAGCCATATTTGGCAGGCTTGGTTGGCATCAGCTCCCACGGAATCCTTTCAACTGCTCATCTATTATTAAATTTTCAGATGGAATGTAGTTTGCCGATAAGGTCTGGTTCAACTCATCCAAAAGCAATTAAACTGCCGAGAGCTTGTTTCAATTTGCTGAGGATCAGGATCCAGAGATCATGGATCAATATCTGGATCATCGCTGCCAGCATAGAGATGGGTGAGCTTCGTCACCATCATCAGAATCCATGTCCAGCATGGGTCTCAACGCCATTTCAATTAGTGCATCCTTTTTTGTGTATAACCGGTTTAACTGCATTTTCAGGTAGGCAATGAAAAGGTATGTTTGTGGTTGCAGGGGTAATTTTTGCACATACCTGCGATCGACTGGTTTGGTATGGTTTTTCATGAAGCTTATGTAAAACCATTTTTGACAACTAAAAAGGGGAGATTTGTGGAAATTCGTATCGATTTTAAAGTCAACAAATTTGTTGATGACCTCATATATATTTCTTAGAAGTCAGATTTCTTAGGGTTTAATTAAAGACTATTTCCTTGTGACTAACATGCTACTTTTCCCAAGGCTGCCTACTACGTTTTCGAAGAGCCCAAACGGAGTTTACTACAGATGTTAATTCACTTACATATAGACAGAGAGAATAATAAAGGACCCAAAATTGAATCTTGTGGAACCCCATGTGAAATTTAAAGCATATCGGAGAAATCGGAGCTTAATTCAACTACCTGCATTCGACCTGTTAAGTGGGATAGCAAAAGCTTTATATCAAAAAATGAAGAAGTTTTTAGCATAAAACGGAGTGGTCGACCATTTAAAGGCTTTCGAGAAATCTAGGGGGACTAGAAAATTAATGTTCCCCTAATAATCTACGAAAAGTTTTGAAGAAAATTAGAAAACGGTTTTTGAGAAGAATAGGAATTTTTTTTTATTGTGTACATTAATTTCTTTTGGTGCCACAGGTAGATTTTGGTGGCCTGTGGCGGCCATGTTGTTTTGGTGGCATCTGTCAAATCTATTGCTTGTTATTCGTTTACTGATACCAAATCACCATTGAACTAAACGTCCAAATGATGAAAATATTTATGATCAAAACGAATGTTCGTTAGTGCAGGCTTTGCGCCAATTTTACGGTAAACGTGGTGGCCCTTCACAGTCGACTTTTTGCCGTTTGGTGGACAAATTCAAGATGAATGGTTCGGTAGTTAATCAGCAAACATTCGTCCATCAAAGGAACGCAAGACCGAATGCGGTCCATGAAAATAGACAGCAGAGCTCGAACCACTCGAGCTCGGCCTTTCGAAGACATCAACTGGGCGAATTTTTGTTGGGACTTGGTTAAGCGACAAGGAACATTTCTGGATAAATAGCTGCCTTAACAAGCAACATTGCAGTATATGGTTCGACCCCAACTCACACGCGGTTCATCAGGTGACAATGAATCTTTAAAAACTTACCGTCTTGTATGGATTTTGGGTCGTACTTTTTCGAAAACGACGTTTCTGAGGTGGTCACCTTCCCTTATGGCCCAAATTGAACCATATGGACATAGGCGACATGTGGATTCAGCAGGATGTTGCTACGTGGCGGCACAGCAAACGCCCCGTTCGAAATTCTGCATGAACGATTTTAGAGTAAGGTTATATCTCGCAGCGGTGACGTGATTTGGCCACCAAGGTCATGAGATTTCACCTCGATCGACTTTTTCTTCGAGTCTTTCCTGAAGTCGCATGTATATGCGAATAAACCTTAATATACAAACAATGCCAGGCCACAGGCAATATCTTCCAGCATTAATAATTAAAAATTTTAATTTTGAGTCGATATAGTTCACAGTGGATTTTGGTCAAAAAATCGATGTAAGATGAACTGCATTTTACAAAAATTGTGTATTGACAGGGCCCTCGCCGGACAAAACGCCAATTTTTGTGGACTAAAACTAACAATTTTTATTCAATAATTTCTATAAAATTATTCTAAGTCTTCTACTTGGCTGAATTATTTCAGTAGTAAATTGAGATTGTTTTATAAAATAAAATTCACGACTGGGTCGCACGAACTTGCTCTTATGTAAAAGACTAAGAATTTCAAAAATGATTGTTATTAGAGAAAAACTGTTCATAAGCATAAAATTAATGTTTTAAATGACTAAAACAACTCCTTTAGTAGTTGGACCTAAACACAGAAGGCAATGTGTTTTAAGCAAATATTAGCTTATGCAAGAACAAAATTAATTTGTTGTAGTGGTTTCTTAAAAAAATAAGCTTTTAAATAAAAAATTTTCAAAACATTTTTAAGAAAACATTTTTGTACGCTAACTCAAATTTTTACTTGCGACTTAAGGTACTATAAGGCAAGTTATGCATTCGGAAAAAAAAAATCGAACTCAAAATTTTGATCAAAGTTGACATTACGATGATAGCGAAGACCAAAAAAGTGGGTCTCGCAATTCTGTCTGTCTGTCGGTTCGACTACAGCCTAAACGGCTCGTCCGATTTTCTTCAAACTTGGCAGATATGGGTTTTGCCCCCCCCACACGTTTTTTTCTTTTTTTGTGAGACCAAAAATAACGGTACCTAAGACACGTTTTTTTCGAAATTTTATTAATATTTTTTTTTCTCAAAAACAGTCCCACAGAATTAAAAAAAAAATCAAAAAAATTCATTTAGTTAAATCTAGGTAATGGTTGAAAAAAAAATTCCAAAAAATTGTTATTTTTGGTAGCCCCCCTGGGTCCATTTTTTTTGTTTTTGATTTCCTCGAAAACAGTACTACCAATTTTAATCATTTTTTTGTGCTAAAGCTCCTCAAAAACGTAAATAAAATTGGGTATTCGAATAAAAAAAAAAAAAAATTTTGGATTTTTAAAAAAAATTTCAATTTTTTTTTCAAAACTCTATATTTCCAAAACCTTATGCTAGATTTTTTTTTAAACTTGATAAATAAAAGTTTTTCAATATAATCTACAAGATGTGAGAAAAAAAAGTTTTATTTTACCTAAAAATAAAGGTACCCACCATACAAATGTTAAAAAATGGTTTTCAAAAATCGTATTTTTCTCTAAAACGGGGCCTAGAATTTTGATAAAATTTTTTTTTTTCAAATACATAATTTTAACGATCTTTAATTTAATAAAAAAAATTTTTAAATTAAGATAGTACAGCTTGTACCTACCATAGAACCATTTTTCAAAATTTTGAATTACTCTTTACCGAAATAACGGATTTTAATGAAATTTTTTGCAGAGATGCTTCTAAAAAGTTTTAAAACTATTGCATTTTAAAACTTAAAAAAAAATATTTTTTGAATTTTTGACAAAAAAAAATCATTTTTTTTTTTGAAAATTCGATATCTCAAAAGCGACTCAATATTTTTTTGGAAATTTAATTTTCATTCGTACAGTAATAAAAACTTAAAGTTGGCACACCAATTTTTTTTTCTTAAAAATCTTTTAAAAATTTTGTATATAAAAGCTTTTCTTTTAAGAAACCACTACAACGACTTATAATTTTTGTTCTTGCATACATTCATATTTGCATAGCATTCTGTTTTTGTGTCTTACTACTAAAAGAATTTAAAAAAATTAATTTTATCCTTATGAACAGTTTTCTCTAATATCATTCGTATTTAAAATTCCTGGTCTATTACATAGGAGCAAGTTCGTGCGACCCAGTCGTGCATTTTATTTTTTAAATGTAGAGCTGATTTTTATATTTTCCTTTTTTAAATAGTATTTTATGTATTAAAATTTTCAAACTGATTTTTTTTTACTTTTTGGGATTTTTATAAAAAAATCATAATTTTTTTAAAACCTGACTAAAGATTACAAAACTTTTAAAACAAATTGTCTTTTTAGCTAAAATATAAAAACTTGGAAATTTTCTTTTTCCCGAAAACTATTTCTAGAGTTTCGTTAGAATTTTTCTGTTTCGCTTAATTTTTTCTATCAACAGTATCTGCTGTAGAAGCATTTAATTAATTGTGCGTTTTATCAATATCGGTATTACGGATTTCAACATTATTTTTTTATATAGAATCTTCTAGAAAGTTTTAAAAATCATTTATTATAGTCAAAACATTGAAAAAATTTGTTTTTGAAAATTTAATAATTTAAAATCGGGACAATGATTTCTTTTTTAAATTTAATTTTTATTTGCAAAGGTTTGCTCACATATTAAATTTTAAGCTTTCTACTATATAAACTATATAACTTCTATATAAACAAAATTATTTAACCCTTTAGAAAAATTGAATGTGAATTGTGAATCTATATAAATTGATTTTTCTTAGAAAAATCTATGGAAAAGCTTATATGAAAACACTTATTCTATTATTTCGAAAAAAAAAAAATACCATGATCCAGAAAAATAAAAAATAAAGAAACCTGCCTGGGAGATAACCGACTGAAAAGCCAACAAGCCAGAGTCAAAAACTGCGATTCGTATGAAGAAAACTTTCTGAATTCTGATAGCTTCCAGTAATATCTTCTATTTAGATATGTAGATCATCATTCTCAAACCGCAATAACCTTGCCAAACTTGTTATTTAAAATAAATATTTTTCAATGGATTTCAAGCTTCCTTCAAATCAATATTATTTAAAACTGCTTTCAAACGATTAACCTTAGATAAATTAAGACATGAAACCATTTCGAATTAATTAAAATATCAGTAACTTTAAAAGAATATTAAAACATGTTTATTATGTTCACAGAAATGTCGCAATAGCTTGGTTTTAGTTTTTTCTAAGTTTTTGTAATTTTTTTTTTTGAACAGAATCACTTTTCACTTATTATTCTAGCCGACCAAATCACTGGCCTTGTTCTTGATGTCCGAACCGACCTCCAAAACTGAGTCCTTGGCACTCACTGCTCCGTCAGCGATTTTCCCACCTAGATTCTGAGCGCCATCTTTTGTTGCCTCAGCTCCATCCTTGACTCCATCGACAATCTTACCGCCAACTTTCAGAACGCCATCTTTTGTATACTCAGCTCCATCCTTGACCCCATCGACGATGGAACTGCCTATTGATACAGCACCTTCCTTTGTTGCTTTGGCTCCGTCGACAACTACGTTGCCAACTTTTTCAGCTCCTTCCTTTGTATTGCAGCCGACCTTCTTGAGAAACCCAATGATTGCACCATCATCGCTGCTATCTTCACACTCAGCTCGGATACAAACTGTGGCTACGGCCAGGACCAAAAAAGCGACAAACACTTGCTTATTCATAACGATTATTATTTTTGCGTCTATCTGCTGGGCACTGTGACTGACTGGAGAATTCTGGTTTGACTGACCAACTTTATAAAGCTTCATCTGCTAGTTATACGATTGCTCAATCAAATAATTGCAGACTCTTGATTAAGACTGCGAGCGCGTTGCGAATTTCAGGTACTTGACCGATCATTCTTACAGATTTTGATTTCACTTAGCCATATAGACGCACTTCAGATATTCTTCAAAAGATCTTATGAAGCTTCTGGGGGTTGAAATAATGATGATGACGATGTTGGCATTAAAAACTACACATATGTCATATTCGAAGTGGATTAAGCTGGGCTCGGCAGTGAGAGAGTCGCGCCACAGCACCGTCCGTCCGTCCTATGCTGTCTCGGGCGTTAATTTAATCTTTGTGTGATATTTTTAAATTTCCTACTGTCACGTCGTCGTCGTAGCCACAGTAACACAAGGTCAACTAAGTGGCCATTAAGTCGAGATTTAAAAAAATTAATTTCTCTTCACAGTTGGGGAATTTTTAAATTGAAATCATAACAATGAGCTGTGTGAATTAATGGATGCTGTAGAGCTAGCTAAATCATTTTGTTTTGATTAAAATGTTAAAGGCATAGGTAGCGTTCGAAGTTCAGTTCAAGACTTAGCGCTCGGAGGAATTCTGTTTAAGAGCTTTTGTTTTTATTCAAAAATGTTTTGACTGGCGATACAAGTTTTATTAGACAGGTTTTGTTTTGATAACAATCAAGAAAAAAAAAATCTTTATTTTACAGTGACTTGTAGGTAAGTCCAAAAAAGTGGATGTTTTTCATCCTACTGTCTGAGTTAGCATCTGGTTCTGTGAGTTTACCACATATCGAGTTTTTTTTTAATTCACACGGGCTCAAGGGTTCATTGAGACCCTTATAGTGTTAAACATAGCACGGGGAAAATTAAGAGAGAAAAGAAAAGGTTATGTCGATGAACAGTGGTCTTGAAAGTTTGAAAATAGAAAAGGTAAGGGAAGACCGTGTCAGGTTAATAATTATTCCATAGTCGTGTTGTACGACTAAAAACAAAATATCTGTATTCGACTTCCAAAGCTTGTGATGTGCTTTTTGCTTTCCAGCCGAGGTTCTGCTCGTCGGTCTCGCCAGGGTCGTCCTGAAGAAAACACGAAACTCCAGATTTAAAGGTCTTCAAACCTTATTACAAAATCTTTATTGGAAATAACTCTTAAATCTATAACATACAATGTTCTGCTATTAATATTTCACTTAATTCGGGTAACTGAACGGTTCACGGGCATCAACTCTTCTGGCTTCTAGTCTAGCTGCCTCGCATCAGTGATACTGCTTGCTGATGATCTGGATCTGGTACTTGATTACGGGTATTCTGGCTCCTGGTAATTCGACTTTAAACGGGTCCTTTCATTCGAATGTCTGGTTCATGACGGGATCCTTAGGTATAACGCCCCTGGTGGTACTAAACAGCAGGCTAAACGCTCTGGTAGATCAGCAGGTTCAAAGCCCCTGGTGGCACTAAACGGCAGGCTAAACGCTCTGGTAGATCAGCAGGTTCAAGGCCCCTGGTGGCACTAAACAGCAGGCTAAACGCTCTGGTAGATCAGCAGGTTCAAGGCCCCTGGTGGCACTAAACGGCAGGCTAAACGCTCTGGTAGATCAGCAGGTTCAAGGCCCCTGGTGGCACTAAACAGCAGGCTAAACGCTCTGGTAGATCAGCAGGTACCGAAGCCCCTGGTGGCAATTAGGACATTAAACTTCGAACTAAGACCCCTTACCGCTGGTGAGGGGAAGCCTTAATAAGAAATAGCTGGACAATCTCACCTACCTAACTTGTCTTCATACGAAACCCCTTACCACTGGTGGGGGGTAGCTGCGCAAAAAGCAAGGAAAGCTAAATGACCACTCGTCTATACTGCTTGTCTACGACTGGACTTCGAAAGATTTATGCAATCAAGTTACTGTGCTGCCTGACTGTGTGTATGATCGAAGAGGTGCTTTTCGTTCACCCAAGTAGGTCCTCTTGATGGTTTTGCAGTAGAAACTGAATGTGAACTATATAAGTGGTGAACGAAAAATATCCATGCAGTTGATTTTCCTGTGACGTCATATGCTCATGGTGCTTGTGAATTGAATGTGAGTGAAGTACAATTTTGGTATTAATGCAGAAGTCGTATAGAGTGGAGTAGCATGGAACGCTTCGTTACAAGCTAGGCTCGAGAGTGAACTTATGTATGAGCACTCCTAGCGAAATTAGTATCATGGGAGATCTGATTGAGGGTACGAAAGCAACTGAATACTTCGAAAGACCATTTCTTGGGAAGGAAGCGATTAGACGGGGAAAGACGTTAAACACTCCGACGACGGTTTTCAGAAGATAGGAATGATTTCATGATAGTTCTTTTTCCTATCAGTCTTAAACGCTCTGTTCTGAATTCTATCCAATAAATGAAGAGAAGTTTTGGCTGAACGTACCCAAAGATGTGATTTATACTCCAATTTGAACGTATAAATGCCTATAAATGGTAGACTTATCAGAGATGATATAGAAATACTAAGTATTTCGAGAATGTTGTCATTCCAACGAAGATCGTTGACTTACATACCGAGTACTGAAAGCTTTTCGACTTTTTCAATGTAAGTGTCATTCAAGGACAATGATATGGGGGGCACATTTAGGACACGACAATAAACCTCATTGAGTTTTGAAAACATTAAGTTCCACAAGATTTTTGACGCCCCGATGCTATTGAGATCGGAGTTTAATGAGCGTATTGTATGATTGCAATACGGTTGCAATTACGCTTCCGGAGAAGATGGCCGTGAATTTGAGAACGAATATTTAATGCTCAAACTGGACTTCTCAGTCTAACAATAAAGCGGATAAAAAGTTTCAGACAAGAGATAATTTACCAAAATGAGGAAGAGAGTCGGAGATAAAAAGGAGCCTTGGGGAACACCAGCATTTTTTCTGTAAAGATCCCACTTGAAAGCGTCCAACACAATATACATACATATGTATCGAACGATCTGAAAGGCAATTTCTAATCCAAAAAATAAGTGTTTCGTTGATACTAAACGCAAGTATTTTCGCGAAAAGAGCCTGGTTCCAAGCGCTATCCAATTCCTGAGAAATATCAAGCGCAATAATCTTACGACCTGTTCCACTCCATGGTAGGACAATTGCTGCGAAAACCGATCATTCAGAACTTTCGATATTCGAGATATTTCTTGAGCTGAAGATTAATCAGCGATTCCATGACCTTGAAAAGAGGGGACGTAGATAAGTGCAATTGGTCGATAGGAGGAGAGGGAGAAAGGGTCGCCTTTTTTAGGAACATGCTGGATAAAGGTGGTTTTCCATCTTCTAGGGGAGATTTCAGAACAGTAGGAGCGATGGAAAAGCTTATGCAATTGTTTTTACAGAGATGAAGAAATAATGGGGGTACACCAACAGGACCAATGGATTTGCTTATATGAAGCTCTGGGAGGGATGCTGCAACTGTAAGAGTGCGGATATACGAGTATATGAACCTGTCCCATTGAATGACTTTTATTCTCATGTATAGATAGATAGATAGATAGATATTCTTTATTTATTCATAATAAAAATTTTACAATATTTGTTGCTTAAGAATTAAGACATGGCAATTCAGCCGTCTGCCTGAAATAACATTTCAAAATAAATAATGAAAAGTTTAAATTTTAGCAGAAAAATAAAAAAAGAACAAACTTTAAACAATTTTGCAGTGATTTGTAACACAAAAAAAGAAGATCAATTTAAAAAATAAGATTTTACAAACATTTTTCAATTTTAAAATGAGTTGAAATACAAACGTTTATAAATAAGTTTAAATAATGTTAGGTGGCATTGTAACAGAAAAATTTAAAGAATAATTAATTAAAAGGTTGAATAAGAGTTATACACAAGATTTACAAGAAGCAGTTACGGTAGTTAAGAGCTTGATCACAAAACCCGTAGAGATTTGTCCACCCTGCCGAACCGTTCAAAATTTCTATCAATTCTGATCTAGAGAGGACACTTTGATGGAAGTAAAGCCTTCTAATTTCCTGTAAAATCGGGCACACTGCTATGAAGTGATAAACATCATCACGTTCGAATCTGTTGCAGAAGTTACACAAGACTGGTAAGTCTGAGCGATGGGGAACATAATTTAAACTAAGGATTTCAACTCTTGCTCGAAAAATAGTGCTTATAACAACCACAGAGTGCTCGCTTCCAAAGTAATTAGCAGCTTGAAGTCGATGATTTAGATCTCTGTATATAAGTCTAGTTGACGATGCCGCCGCACGATTTAAATGTTGAATGTATATTTGTTCATCAACCTGCGATATTACATTAGCAAATAGTTCACTCCAGCTATCTAAATTAAATTCTGTAAGGTCTAACCTGAGGCCATGAGAGTTTGCGAGCTCACTCCATTCTTTGAATGGTGTCGAATTCGAACGCAAAAGATTCACCATAACAGTCTTGTGTAGACTAATGCCCGGCTTTTTCATGGTCTTTATCAAAAAATCAGAGTTGGCTTTTAAGTTTCTAATATAAATTGGGGTAATACCTGACTCGATGTGGATAGCATGAGTTGGAGTGGAATTCGGTAAACGAAATAATCGTTTGAAGAAAAACCTTTGCATCAATTCAAATTCTTCAAAATACTTGTAACCAAAAACTTGGACTCCGTAGCACATACAAGAATTTAAAGTGGCTTCAAACACCCGGTATTTTGACCCTAGATCAATATTTTGATTGGCAAACAGTTTTGGCCACATAACGCTTAGTGCAATTTTGGCTTCCTTACACTTACCCTGCACATGTTTAGCGAAGCTAACGTTTGAAGACATCAACACTCCCAAATACTTAAATTCTTGTACTACCTCTATACGTTCGCCATCCAGAAACCAGCTTTCCTCTCTTGATCTCCTACATTTGCGAGCTTCAAACACCATAATTTTCGTTTTCGTAGCGTTTATTTTCAGATCCCAGGTGTTGCAGTACCTCTGAAGCTTATTTATTTGGAGCTGAAGAGAGGAAGGGTTGTCCGCCAACATAACTAGGTCATCCGCGTAGAGTAGAACTTTGATATGAGTCTCGACAATACTGACTCCTCCAGGCAAGTAGTCACTAATGTCGTCGATAAAAAGAGCAAAGAATATTGGGCTCAGGATGCAACCCTGTGGGACCCCAGCAGTACACGGAGAGAATTCCAAGCGCATATCACGAAAAAACTGCTGCAATTCACGAAAAATAAGTTCCGTTTTGTACCCTCGAACAAGTTTTAGTAAATCACTACAATGTGTTTGCAATCGCGAAATCTTCAAAAAATTTTGCGATTACGGTCAAGATCTGTTGAATTACAAACCAAAAGTTTAAATCCAGAACCCGATCGAAAAACGATTGCAATCAATTTGTTTAGAATTCCGACTATTTTGTTTGTAAAGTCGGAAGTAAATTATTTGGTATTTAGAACTATTTATCATAAGTTGCAACTGATTAATTGTAATTCTCTACTTTCTTTGTCATTATTTGCAACTATTTATCGCAATTTACTCATTCGAATGGAAATAAATTTTCGAGATTTATACATCTTTGGAACATTTTACAATATATTTTTTGTAGAATTGAAACAGTTTCTTTAAATTTGCAGCAGTTTGATTATAATCTACAAAGATTTATTTCTAAACTAAAGTTGTTTTGTTGCAGATCACAACAGAGTGTTGTAAACCTCAATAAATTGTGTTTACGTTTGAAAGCTATTAATTGCTAATCAAAACTTTTTAATAGTGAATTGGAAATGTTCGATAGTAAATTGCAAATATTTGTTGTAATATACAATAATATTCTCTTTATTTACATCTATGATGTTATTGATTGCAAATACTTAATTGTAAATTTCAAATATTTATTTGCAAATTACTCCAAGCTGGTTGTAATTATAAGAAGTTCGTTGTAATTTACAGTAATGCAGTTCTAATTTACGATAATATTATTGCAAATTACAACTGTATCATTGTAGATTTGAAATATTTCATTATAAATTACCCTGAAATTGTTGCAAACAATAAATACTCACGTGATATTTGAAAAACTTCATTGCAATTTAGAACATAACTGCAGCAAATCAAGACTCTTGGGTAGTAAAACATAACTGACAAGTTGTATATTACAAATATATGGTTGTAATTTACAATAAAACAGTGCAGTTTTTGTAGAATTAGTTGTAATTTACAACAATACACTTTTAATTTACAATAGTATTATTGTAAATTAAAGCTATTATATTGTAGATTTCAAATATTTCACTGTAAATTGCAAATATTTATTTGAAAATCACTCCGAATATGTTGTAATCTTATAATTGCAGTTTTGATTTACAATAATATTATTTTAAATTACAACTGTATCATTGTAGATTTGAAAAATTTCATTATAAATTACCCTGAAATTGTTGCAAACAATAAATACTCACGTGATATCTGAAAAACTTCATTGCAATTTAGAACGTAATTGCCGCAAATCAAGACTCTTGGGTAGTAAAACATAACTGACAAGTTGTATATTACAAATATATGGTTGTAATTTACAATAAAATAGTGCAGTTTTTGTAGAATTAGTTGTAATTTACAACAATACACTTTTAATTTACAATAGTATTATTGTAAATTAAAGCTATTATATTGTAGATTTCAAATATTTCACTGTAAATTGCAAATATTTATTTGCAAATCACTCCGAATATGTTGTAATCTTATAATTGCAGTTTTGATTTACAATAATATTATTTTAAATTACAACTGTATCATTGTAGATTTGAAAAATTTCATTATAAATTACCCTGAAATTGTTGCAAACAATAAATACTCACGTGATATCTGAAAAACTTCATTGCAATTTAGAACGTAATTGCCGCAAATCAAGACTCTTGGGTAGTAAAACATAACTGACAAGTTGTATATTACAAATATATGGTTGTAATTTACAATAAAATAGTGCAGTTTTTGTAGAATTAGTTGTAATTTACAACAATACACTTTTAATTTACAATAGTATTATTGTAAATTAAAGCTATTATATTGTAGATTTCAAATATTTCACTGTAAATTGCAAATATTTATTTGAAAATCACTCCGAATATGTTGTAATCTTATAATTGCAGTTTTGATTTACAATAATATTATTTTAAATTACAACTGTATCATTGTAGATTTGAAAAATTTCATTATAAATTACCCTGAAATTGTTGCAAACAATAAATACTCACGTGATATCTGAAAAACTTCATTGCAATTTAGAACGTAATTGCCGCAAATCAAGACTCTTGGGTAGTAAAACATAACTGACAAGTTGTATATTACAAATATATGGTTGTAATTTACAATAAAATAGTGCAGTTTTTGTAGAATTAGTTGTAATTTACAACAATACACTTTTAATTTACAATAGTATTATTGTAAATTAAAGCTATTATATTGTAGATTTCAAATATTTCACTGTAAATTGCAAATATTTATTTGCAAATCACTCCGAATATGTTGTAATCTTATAATTGCAGTTTTGATTTACAATAATATTATTTTAAATTACAACTGTATCATTGTAGATTTGAAAAATTTCATTATAAATTACCCTGAAATTGTTGCAAACAATAAATACTCACGTGATATCTGAAAAACTTCATTGCAATTTAGAACGTAATTGCCGCAAATCAAGACTCTTGGGTAGTAAAACATAACTGACAAGTTGTATATAACAAATATATGGTTGTAATTTACAATAAAATAGTGCAGTTTTTGTAGAATTAGTTGTAATTTACAACAATACACTTTTAATTTACAATAGTATTATTGTAAATTAAAGCTATTATATTGTAGATTTCAAATATTTCACTGTAAATTGCAAATATTTATTTGCAAATCACTCCGAATATGTTGTAATCTTATAATTGCAGTTTTGATTTACAATAATATTATTTTAAATTACAACTGTATCATTGTAGATTTGAAATGTTTCATTATAAATTACCCTGAAATTGTTGCAAACAATAAATACTCACGTGATATCTGAAAAACTTCATTGCAATTTAGAACGTAATTGCCGCAAATCAAGACTCTTGGGTAGTAAAACATAACTGACAAGTTGTATATTACAAATATATGGTTGTAATTTACAATAAAACAGTGCAGTTTTTGTAGAATTAGTTGTAATTTACAACAATACACTTTTAATTTACAATAGTATTATTGTAAATTAAAGCTATTATATTGTAGATTTCAAATATTTCACTGTAAATTGCAAATATTTATTTGCAAATCACTCCGAATATGTTGTAATCTTATAATTGCAGTTTTGATTTACAATAATATTATTTTAAATTACAACTGTATCATTGTAGATTTGAAATGTTTCATTATAAATTACCCTGAAATTGTTGCAAACAATAAATACTCACGTGATATCTGAAAAACTAATTAGAAGAGAAGATAAAACCTTTTAAATGAAACTATTTAAATAATTTCATAGAACAGCGGATAGATCCAACAGCTGAAATTAAAGAACCTTTTTATTGAAAAATGAGAAACACAAGTTTTGTAATTTTGTTTAAAACATTTATTCTGTTTACTTATTTAATTATCTCCAATCTACATTCTACATTCATTTCAAAGCATTTGAAGACTTTATTTATTGCTGTTAGTTACATAAATATACTTCTGTTAAATTTTAATTAAATTAAGAAGAATATAGAAAATTGAATTGAAAAAAATAAAATTACAATACTTTAAATCTTATATTTATTTTTAAAATTAATTTTGTATACATAATGTTCTTATATATTGTAAAATAATATGAAAATTGATTCCTTTTTGAGTTACATATTATTATTTATTACATTAGCCATTAAAATTTGGTAACTTAAAGATCTCTTGACCATCCGTTAGCGTGTATGAAAGAAAAGGTTTAATTTGGAATGAATCAATTGAAAATACTTCATATTCCGTGTTTGTGTGTGATATTTTAAAACATTGAAAATGTTTATCTATGCTTTTGATTATGACTTCCTTCACAAATAAAAATATGTTATTTTCGAAAGAAGCTATATCTAATATTTTAAAAAACATATCGCTTTTAAAAACAAAGAAATTTGTTTTATAAATAGTACCTTGATATTGTATTTCGGAGTAAAATTGTAATTGTTCGTAGTTATCGACTGAAATGGGACTTTTTATTATTTCATGAAAATAATCTATTTTGTCTTTTTTTTTCAAAAACCTACAGTTGTTAGGTTTAATCTTGATTGAGTTAAGGAAATATGCGTGTTTAAGAGAACATTTTTTTGCCAATGAGTACGGTAAGTTTCGACGTGATTTGGTAGCATTTGTATATGATTTCATTTCCCTATTCTTCGATTCAAAACGCATGCACCAAAGAAATTTCAAAGGACCAGAATATCTTATTAAAGTGCCATAATGAGTCATTAAATGGTGTTTTGGTTTTAAAGAATCATTAAAAAGTTCAATATACATTGCGTGGTGCTTTGAAATTAAAAGTTCAGTTTCATTTATTTCTGCCTCAGTGAAAGTAGATGACGAAGTCTTAAATATAATTTGTTCCAAAAGCAGTATATATTTCCAAATCTTATTAGATTTTGGAACTTTATGTCCCAGCATTAACGAAAAAAAATGCAACAGTGACATAGTTTCTCTGGCACTAGCTTGAAGTTTCTTTTCTTTTAAGTGAATAGGTTTTATTTTAGGACACTTGTTACGTGTTTCGATTTCACCGTAGTCAAAAAACTCTAGTTTATTATTTAATTCATCTAGAGTAAAAAATCCTTCTCGAATTAAATTTGAGAGACTGTTCATAAGTCCGTACTTGATAACACCTTCAAACGTGTCGTGCATCAAGTCAGAAAAGTAATTTTCTGTGACATGAAATGATGGAATATCATTGAGAACTGATTCGAATCTGATTCCAGATTCTGAATACGTTTTGTTAATTAGTTGATCTTCGTAGTTTGAAACAGTTCTATAAAGCAATCTATTTTCTGTTGTTTTTGTTTGGTTTTCAATTTTGGAGCTTAAACAAATTCTACAGTAAAAATGGTGACTAAAAGATTGACTAAACCCTAGTAAAAGATTGACTGCCAAATTATCACCGACAACTAGACCTAAAATAAAACGAACATTAACGACTTCTCCATCTTTATTTTTGAATTCTATTCCTTTTGTTTCAAGAAGAATCATTTCATCCACGAGAATTTGAATACATTTGTTGGTTCCGAATTTTTTAAAATCTTGTGTTCTGACGAACATGACAGGAAAAATATAGTCTATACGAGAACTAAGCTCGCGGGATAGTGAAGGAATATTTATGTAAAATGCTGCCATAGCTTGAGTTCCTGAATGACTTCCTAAAGGATTTCCAGCTTCAAAATCATCATAATATAAGTTATAGTTTATGCACAGATCATTTGGGTACTTTTGTCTTTTTTGTTTCCATAGCTCACCTTGTAAGAAGTCCGACATTTTTGAATTATTTGTAGATTCAAGTTTGCTTATGTGTAACAAAGATTGTTCTAAGTTGTTGGAAGTTTCAAATAAACTCTTAAAAATAAATCTTAATGGAAGAATAGTTCCCGATATTAAGCTGTCAGAAAAGTTAGAAATACCCTTTTTATTCACTAATTTTACTGTTTTATCTATGACAAACTGTTGAGGTTCTTCAATTAATTTCAAATCATTTAAGAAAGAATTTAATTTGAATTCAGTTGAAAATCTATTGAATGGATCAGTGCAGTACTCAAAAAAATCAGAAAATCTTTGCTTGACATTATTGTCAATGTATCTTAGGATGGGCTTTAATTTTTCAAATATAATTGCAAGTAAATTTGAGGTGTCCGTTATAATTTCTTCAATTTGTTTTGTTGTCATATGGCTATAACTATTTAGTTTGAGTACAAAATCAAGGCAAACATTTTGAACTTTTTCTTTATTTTCTTGATTTAAAAATTCATCATTATATGTACTATTGTAATTGGTGTTAATCGGTTTGCAGTTATTGATATCTGCAAATTCTTCAGGTAGACATTTATGTTCTAGACTTTTTGAGATATTTCCATCGGCAGAACACGCCAAATTATTTATACTAAAATGTTGTTCTAAATGTCTCTTCAATTTATTAACGTTCGAAAATTCTGCTGTGCAATTATTTTGAGCACATTTGTATTTATGATTCGCTTTAAATAGATGAAGGCATTTGAAATGAGTAATGAGTGATTTTATCGACTCAAATAAAACTTTGCATTCAAAACAAACAAACATTTTTAAAAGCTGTTTCCCTACCTTACTCACTGGTTAAAAAAAAAGTTTTTAGATAGTTGATTACGCAATACAAAACATAAATAGCATAAAAAGGATAATTAGTGCTACGCATATGACGTGTACCTTTAATATTAATGTAAATTCTTGAATCAAAAACAAGGATAAAAGTAGATAAAAAGTGTTAATGTAAATTCTTGAATAAAAAACGAGGATAGAAGTGGATAGTAAGTGTTAAACTTAATGTAAATTCTTGAATCAAAAATCAGGATAAAAGTGGATAATAAGTGTTAATCTTAATGTGACTTCTTGAATCAAAAATAAGGATGAAAGTGGATAATAAGTGCTACTCATAGGACGTGTACCTTTAATATTAATATAAATTCTTGAATCAAAAACAAGGATAAAAGTAGATAAAAAGTGTTATTGTAAATTCTTGAATCAAAAATAAGGATAAAAGTGGATAATAAGTGCTACGCATAGGACGTGTACCTTTAATGTAAGTGAAAATTCTTGAATCAAAAATAAGGTTAAAAGTGGATTATAAGTGCTTCGCATAGGACGTGTACCGCTAATGTTAATGCAAATTCTTGAATCAAAAATAAGGATAAAAGCGGATTATATATAAGTGCTTCGCATAGGACGTGTACCGCTAAAGTTAAAAGTAAAAGTATATAAGTAACATTAGTGGACACGTTTGGGCTAATAATGTTAAAAATACGGCACTGTAAAAGTTCCCAAATCGCATAACATTCCTTTTGGTAGCTTAAATAAAAAACATAGTGTATTTTAAATGCACACGAAAGAGCTTTAGTAAAGGAATCAAATTTGTACACTATAGTCTCATATACAACATGAATGCTAGTTATATACGTGAAAAGTCTTCATTTCCTACAATAAATATAAATGGTTGCATATGCATTTCATGGTTTTTATAAACAATTCTCCTTTGCTTAGTTTCTTCTTCATATGAATTAGAATTGCTAACGCTACATATAAATGAATTCTGGCTGTTAGAAATGCTAAACTTCAACTCTTTTTTGTTAATTTATTTTTAACATGGCCTTCAGATGGTAAAACTGTATGTAAAAGTAGAGGAAATATAATGTCTCGTTTGCTCACCGCTATAATATTTAAAATTTTGAGCTTTGTTCAGACTATCTGTCTTCAATTTTGCTTTTCCTACCGTACTCACTGGTTAGAAAAAAGTTTATAGATAGCTGATTACGCAATACAAAACATAAATAGCATTTACAAGATAATTAGTGCTGCGCATATGACGTGTACCGCTAATGTTAATGTAAATTCTTGAATCAAAAATAAGGATAAAAGTGGATAATATGATTTAATGTAAATTCTTGAATCAAAAATAAGGATAAAAGTGGATAATAAGTGCTTCGCATAAGACGTGTACCGCTAATATTTATTTAAAATCTTGAATCAAAAATAAAGATAAAAGTGGATAATATGCGTTAATGTAAATTCTTGAATAAAAAATAAGGATAAAAGTGGATAATAAGTGCTTCGCATATGACGTGTACCGCTAATGTTAATGTAAATTCTTGAATCAAAAATAAAGATAAAAGTGGATAACAAGCGTTAATGTAAATTCTTGAATCAAAAATAAGGATGAAAGTGGATAATAAGTGCTACACATGGGACGTGTACTGTTAATGTTAATGTAAATTCTTGAATGAAAAATTTGATAACGCAGTAATTAATAGAATATGGAGTGCTTAGCACAGGAGTTGCAACGCAAACGTTAGAGTAAATGATTGAAACTAACAATTTGTGAAATATAAATGCAATAGATAATGCTTTAAGTAATATGGTCATTGGACACACACATGATAAAATCATTTAATAAAAGACCAAAATTGCTAACCAGAGAAAGTGTAACGTAAGCGTATATGTCGACTCAAACAATTACTGAAATACAAAACCAAAAGTAATTTCGTTACTTTTTAAAGAATTCATAATAACATAACACATTTAAGAGTCTAGCAAAGAAAGTATATTAGAAACATTAGTGGAAACGTTTGGGCTTATAATGTTAAAAATACGGCATTGTAAAAGTTCCCAAATTGCATAACATTCCTTTTGGTAGCTTAAATCAAAAACATAGTGTATTTTAAATGCACACGAAAGAGCTTTAGTAAAGGAATCAAATTTGTACATTATAGTGTCATATACAACATGAATGCTAGTTATATGTGAAAAGTCTTCATTTCCTACAATAAATATAAATGGTTGCATATGCATTTCATGGTTTTTATAAAGAATTCTTCTTTGTTTAATTTCTTCTTCATATGAATTAGAATTGCTAACGCTACATATAAATGAATTCTGGCTGTTAGCAATGCTAAACTTCCAATTCTTTTTTGTTAATTTATTTTTAACATGACCTCCAGGAGGTAAAACTGCATGTAAAAGTAAGGAAAATATTATGTCTCGTTGCTCACCGGTGTAGTTTTTTAAATTCTGAACTTTATTCAGACAATATTTGTCTTTTATTTTGCTTCTCAGGATCGGGATCATTTCTGCCATAAACTGTGGCCATTTTTCCATTAAAATTAAATCCTTGCCTGGGTGAAGATATTCGAAATCGAGGTCAATCTAGATTGGAAAATAAAAAACAAATTTTAATATTTTCATACAAGTGTTTTAAATTAAATTTTTTCAATATTTATAAATTAAAGAAGGAAAATTTGTTTCTGTAATATAATGTGCATATTATAAAAGCCATCAGTACTTCCTTTGTATATCGTCGTCGTTCTATGAAAACTCACTAAGTCCATTTAAAAAAAATGTAATTGAATTCTTATTTAATTAATTTCGGATTATCCATGTGCAAAAAGTGTATTGCACAATGGCTACCTAACATATGGCCAAACCTATTTTACAATTGAACCCCAAGATCATGCTTTTCTGATAAATTTAGGACTTTCTTATATTAATTTCCAAGTTTAAATGCAAATTTCTCAAAACACAAAAATGGACTTATGGAGTTTTCATAGAACGATGACGATATATAACCTATAGTATCATCATGGAGCGTGATTTTTTATTGCGAACGCTAGGCGCAGAAATTAGCGCACGCTTTTACAGTGAAGAGTGTAGGATAACATCCAAAACAAGTAGTAAAAAAAGAGAAAATTTTATTATTAAATTTTGCAAAGACTAATCTAGCAAGTAGAGTCCCTAGCTTTAAGATGTTGCCACAATCTTTTGTGTTCTTGATAGTACTATAAGTTTTATATACAAAGGTACTACTTCGTGAAGGTATTTGACAGTTATTTTTGTATCTAAGAACTTCACAATTTTGGATACTAGAAACGTGTCAAGTTTATTCGGGCTATATATAAGTTTTTTTTTTCAGGATCAGAATCATTTTAACTATGACTTGTAGGCATTGTTCAATTTAAACGTATCCCTTGCCCCCATGAATGAGCGTTATCACTCTTACGGAAGTTTGTTCATAATGAGTCTAAGTTTTGACTCAACTATAAGAGATTCTGGTTAAATGACGCTATAATCATCATAAATCAGCTATTTATCCAAATAAATTATTAATAACTGAGACTATGGATTCTCTAAAGAACAAAATCTTTTTTTTAAGCACAAGATTTACTACGAGTTTTAATAATCATAAATTTAACTATGAACAAACTAGCCTTTAGCATACGATATATGTATGTATGTTTAATGGTTGTAATTTACCCATTCAATCTATGTTTTCCATTAAAACAAGTAAACAAAATTTAATACCCCGTTACCTAACGACATAGTTGTACAAATACATGCAATAATTTGTGTTCACTTTTTTTAATTCTCAAAATGAAATACAGCAAGTTTGAAATTTACAGAGGTAAACAATTTTAAGGAGTAATTCAGCCAATACTAATAAATGCCATATAAACGTGTATGATAAAGGTGTATTTATTCAAACTACTAATAGGTTCTTTTAAAAATATCAAAACTTTTTATAAAAAACAGCATTTCCTCGATAATGTAATCAAATTAAAAATAGACGATTTAGGATTTTAAAGGTATTTACATATCTGTTATTCTTTTTCAATAAAAATTAAACTGATTTGTCTACTTTTTATAACAAACAAATGTATGTCTATACCATAATTAATGAATATAATATTATGACAATGCTACGTCACGTGGAAAGGAACAACGTTATAGCAAATAAAATTATTAAATTGATTATTTTTTCATAATTTTTTGATAGATTTACACAGTCGACTTAACGTCGTTGCATAATCGAATGATATACAAGTTGATCATAATAAAATTCGCACAAAAAAGTAAACGAAAGCGAGTGTGGTTGAAAAAATATGCAGCACGATGTGTGATCAAGACAAGAGAAATATTATAACACCAAAATAAAATTCATATAAAACAGTCGAAAACATTAACATAGCTTTTAAGCTTTCCCCATTCATATTTTTAGAGAAATTTCTATTACCGGACATTTACATTATCGAGAGAATGCTTTACTCAAAAAGAAAACAAAAATACCAATCTAGGGCCTTCTGGCAGCAAAAATGATGGCCAATCTTCTAGAATATTTGTAATGTCCTTTGTGTTTGATTCTTTGATGTTTCTTGATCGAATCTCTGTGGTTACCACCCACTTTGCCTCTAATGTTGCAAATGGAGTGGTGTGTGTCTTCAACCACTTCTGATCCTCAGAATCTGGAGTTTCCTCTAGAGTTATCAATGAAAACACTAAGATTAATAACATTATAACCATTAATGGCTTTAGATATACATAAATGTATATTAATATATATATAACAGTGAAAATTTAATATAGTGTCCTTCTCCTTTTTATATCTGATCATCATGAAATTTTACCTAAATATTATTTATATCAAAAGCATGCCACATATTTTCACTTCCATATTTAAGGAAATTAATTATTTATTCTTTAATTTGGTACGAGCAAAAGAATTAGTTAGTAGGGGTACTAGGAATATGGTGCGATGTAATGGTTCTAGTATAGTTGCAAAATTTAATTTAAATGAATAACAAAATGTATTTAACTTTACAATAGGTTTTAAATTTATATAAAGTGCCAATTTAAAGTAGGCGTCAGTGGTTATATTATGTTTTTATAATGTAAGAAATTGTAGAACGATACTAAAGGTATTACATCGCATCGCAAATGCTCTGGCTAAATTCAACTTAAATACTAACCTGAGCTTTGTAAGATTTCTGAAGATTTAATAGTCTTTCTTCTTTTAGTCATAAGTGGAAGACCATTTCGACGGAAGCGAGCTAAAGTTGTCTTGTAAACGGATTGAAGTCGCCCTTTTCTGGTTATTTGGTTGTAGTAAACAAGCCTGGGTTCCTTTGGAAACATTTCAGATATCTGGTTTGTTATGCAGACAAAATCATCATGTCTCATTAAATTATTTTTTTCCGTATAAAATCTAACGGCTTCTTGAATGAGCTCCTCTCTTAAGTACTCTGGCATGTAGTTACCTGCATTATAGGCTATCATAAATTTGGTATTTCGGTTTAAAAAAGTTACCAAGTCCTAAAAAAATATCATAGTATGAACATATTTCTGACATAAGAAGTAAGATTACCAGATTATAGCTATCGTTGATGTGCATCAGTGAAACAAAAATTTAAGGTTCGTTTGTAGATTGGTTTTAGTAATCAGTAAAAACTGCATAATGTAGGCGGTGAAGATAGGAGATGTTATTAATATTTAAAAGACACAAGTAAAATATATATATATATAAGTTATTGTGTGAAAAAAGTATAAATGATTTTTTTTAGGGCGATTTTTTGTTTTTTTTGTTTGTTCATATTCTCTAGAATTTTAAATCCACGTAGTAGGTATCTAAGTTGAATTTATTAGCTTCATTTTCACTTCATAAGAAATAGTTCGTTTATTGAAAAAAATATTAGAAATTCTTAAAATGAAAACAAACAAACACACAAACAAGTTGGAAGTTAATATGAAAATGATATTTTTATCAAAACCTAAATCTTTTTTTTTTCATCAATCAAAAAAAAATCGAGTTAATCTCTAAGAAAATTTAAAATTTTGAAAACTCTAGTAATTTCTTAGAAAATTGCCCCTCTATCCTCAAGATGAAAAGCAGAAAATATATTAATCTTTTCTCAAAAAAAGTTCATTCAATACATTTTTCCAAAGCGAAACGAGATTTTAGGGTCACACCGCAAATACTAGCACTATTTACATACTACAACAAAATGATAACTGATACACTACAATTATAGCTTTATGTGGATCTTTAGATAAAAATGTTTGCTTACAAAAGAATGAAGCGCATTGGAATTTCTCGATGACGGTGTTGAAGGGGCCGAGGATGGGCTTTGAGAACGCGTGCTACTTTCTTTTAAAGAATATATTTCATCAGCACTCTGCATGAAAAGTTGAGAATAATTAACAAGTTGAAAATAAAGTTAAAAACAAAACCTTACGATACTATACCGCCATTTTGCAATTTTCAATCGAACTTTTGCACGATTCCCAACATCTGTTGGAAATATTGTGAGGAGGTCGTTTTCGGATAAAAGTTTTAAAGTATCCACATCAACAATATTAAACGCTATAAATTATTTAAATTTATATTATTTCGCAATATATAAATACATATTATATATATATTTTATATATATATATTTTTTAAATGTTACACATTTCGCCACGACATTTTTGGAAGCTAAAAGACGTAAAAGTTGTTCTAGTTAATCATCAGAACGTCTTTTTGCATTATTGAAAGCGGCCAGTCAAAAAAATTACAAAAGGACGATTTTAAGGACATTTTTGAAAAAGGATGTTCATGGATCTGAGTAATTTTTTAAGTAGGCTGAATAAATCTTTATTTTTTTTCTTATTTGAAATATAGAAATTAAATTTGCTTAGTCTTCATGAACATAAAAATTCATGGTTAATACATATAACTTAGAATTTTATTTGAAAAATATAATATATTATAATTAAATATTTGTTTCTACTTAGAATCCATTTAAAATAAATTAGGTATAATCTTTTTAAAAGTTTTAAAAATATTTTGCAATGAAGTTCGAAGTTGAGTTTTCATGTTTCTGAATAAAATATCATTTGTTTATTTATAAGCCAGGGGACTCAGGTTTTTCATGGTTTTTGCCAAAAAAATATATTAAGGTTTTACTTAAAAAAAACTAAAAAATATATATATTACAGTTTTATTAAACCTATAATATACTGCTAACAAAGATGATAATATAATTATAATATATAAAATGCTAAATAATATTTATTAACCATGAATTTGTATGTTTATGAAGACTATTTAAATTTAATTTTTATATTTAAATGTATACCTAAGTCATATTGACGAAAAAAAAAAAAAAATTTATTCAGTCTTCTTAAAAAAAACTGGGTCCCCTAACATCCTTTTTTTCAAAAAATTTCGTTAAAATCGTCATTTTTTATTTTTTAACTGGCCGCTTTCAACAACGCAAAGAGACGTTCTAATGATCAACTAGAACAACTCTTACGACTTTCGGCTTCCAAAAATGTGGTGCCGAAATTTGTAACATTTTATTCCATTGTTTGTAGAATCACGCAGTGGTAACTTATCATTTGTAAAAACTAACATAAAATTTCTCATTAATGAATTCAAATCGGCCTACATATTTCTATTCTTTTCTTAAATAAAGTTCGAAAATCGTACTTCAATTGAATCGCATTTTTTTTTTAATAAATATACAATAAAAAAGAGGCTGGGTGCGACCCACACTGATAACTTCCCATTGTGGTAAGAAAACCTTGAGTAGAATTTTACATCTTTTTCATGGACAAAAAGATAAAATCATATTGTGACGTTTTCTTCAATTTTACCATAGCTATTAATGGAATTTGAATATGTGGGACTTGGGTACAACTGAACAACCTCATTCATATACTTATGTACAGTACATACATTCTTCTAAAAACTAAGTTGATAATAAAATTATAAAATTATGTATTATATAGAAATTATTTTATTATTTCGGTTCCAAACATTTTAATTGAAAAAAAAATTTGAAAACGAAATATTCAAATATAAAAGATATGGTTTGGTTATTGATGGAAGGGTACTTACAAAATATATCCGCTCTAAAACTAGATATACATATGTCAAATATAAACCATTTGTTAGAAATTGTTTTATGTATAAAATTAAATAATGGCAAAGTCAATATCATTGCTCGTTCTCAAGATATTCTTAGTCGAAAAACAAATATTACCACTTTTTAGTAGATTTTTTTTATATTTTTGTTAAAACTGTCAATTCGATACTTGTCAAAATTTAACCATATGTTAATAATTGTATTATGTCGATACCTTCCCGTAAGAATGTACTAAGCGACACTCTTTTCAAAAATGACTTTTTGATGAGGAAATATACTATATGTTAAGGGCCACGTTTTGACCTGGGTTTCGCCAACCTATTATGCATGAAAAGGAAACTAGAGTACAAATAAAAAAATTTACCAACTGCCATGTTTTCTCATTAAAATAATGTTGCCCCTGAAATTTGTATTATCCGCCAAAAAAATGATGCTAAGCGACATTAACAAAGATCTCATTGTCGTGAGCAACAAAAAATTTTGTTAGATGTCACTTAGTTTAACCAAAATTGTCTCTTAGCACACTATGATTCAACTAGAACTTTCTTCATTTTTTTCATTTCCTGAACAATTTTAGAAATGTCGCTTAGTATACCTTCTTACGGCAAGGTATCGATGCATAAAACAACATACTTAAGAAGGCTTTCGGTGTTCATTCCCAATGAATTCGACTTGAAATACAATTTTAACTAGTTTTCACTAGAATTTCTAATATTTTTTTTATTTAAAAAAAAACTATTAATTCAATATTTGTCAACATTTTACCAATTGTACAAAATTATACTATGTATAAAATAAACTAAATTAGAAGTCAATATCACTACTAGTTCTCGAGAAATTTGAGTCGAAAAACAATTTTTACCAATTTTTAATAGAATTTTGTATAGTTTTTTATTTTTTGTAAAAAAACTGTAAACTGATTTTTTTTGAAATTTTCACCAGTTGTCAAACACATTATTTTTCGTAAAATAAAATTATTTTGAGTTTCAAATTGTTTTCTGTTCTTAGAATATCTGGGTTATGAAATTTTTTTTTTCAGTTTTTTTAATTTAAAAAAATAACGGTCTGTTCATTTTTTTCAAAATTCATACCAAATCTGTACAACCTTAAAATGAGTACATTAAATTTTATTTGACGTCAATAGCATTGTTTTTTCGTGAGATATTTGAAACTAACCAAAATTTTTACTTTTTTTTTAAACCGTTATAGTGAAAAAACTACTCACTGAATTTTAATAAACGCCCTTTCAGCCTCTTTTGAAGTTATTATCTATTAAACAAAATTTATTTGAAGTCGATATCTTTACTCGTTCTTGAGATATCGACGACGAAAAATGGTACAAGAACGTACGGACGTACGAACGTACGCACGTACGAACGTACGAACGTACGTACACACACACACACAGACATCTCTCTAAAAATGATTGATATAGCCTCTAGGGACCTTGAAACGTCGAGAAATGTCAAAAATTCCAATTTGACAAATCGGACCGATTACAATAACTCCCTATGGGAAGTTAAAAAGTTACTTTAAGAAAATCTGCACAGAACTCTTTTAATTCAAGACAAGCGAAAGCTCATACAAGATTTAAATTATCTTTTAATATTTGTTTTCCACTGAATTAAGAAACAAACTAGACTCTAGTTTACCAAGAAGTCATATTATTTTAAACAACTGGTTCTGGAATCAGAAATTACTAGTACCTAAATATCTATATTTGCTTAGCTATTTAATATTTAATAAACAAAATATTAATGGCATTGTTGAGTGAATTTCGATTCGTTTTAAGAAAAAAACAAAAACTGAAGAAAAGAGAAAAGTTGAAAAAAGAACGCTAAATACCCCGGTGTCACACGAGCAAGCACTTGCTACTAACTATTCTTAGTTTTAACAAATTGCTTTCAACCAAAAAAGTATCTGAAATGTTTAAAAGGAATTCGACAATGGTGTTCATATTTAACTATTATTTTTTCTAAGAAAGCTTGTTAAAATCTAAATCGTATTAAAGAACCTATGCAATTTTTAAATAGCGCCGTAAATGAGTACTTTTTTATCAAAATATTATTTTTAATAAGGCTTTATCAAAGAAAATGTCAAGATATAAGCTCAGAAAATTTAACTTACTTTGGAAGTGTTGATAAAAGTCCTGCAGTTCCAAGGAATATAACACATCGTACAAATTACTCATGATTTTACTTTTCTTTTGTCACTTTTGTAATGAAGCACCTCAGCGCCAACCTGATATAATAAAAAGCAGTGGTAACTTTATCATTTGTAAAAACTAACATAATATTTCTCATTAATGAATTCAAATAGGCCTACAAATTTCTATTCTTTTCTAAACTAAAGTTCGAAAATCGTACTTCAATTGAATAGCATTTTTTTTTAATAAATATACAATAAAAAAGTTACTTTAAGAAAATCTGCATAGAAAGCTCATAAAAGATTTAAATTTTCATTTAATATTTGTTTTCCACTGAATTAAGATACAAACTAGACTTTTAGTTTACCAAGAAGACATATTATTTCATAATATATTTAATATTAAATAAACAAAATATTAATGGCATTGTTGAGTGAGTTTCGATTCTCTTTAAGAAAAAAAAACTGAAGAAAAGATAAAAGTTGAAAAAAGAACGCTAAATACCCCGGTGTCACACGAGCAGGCACTTGCTACTAACTATTCTTAGTTTTAACAAATTGCTTTCAACCAAAGAAGTATCTGAAATGTTTAAAAGGAATTCGACAATTTTATTCATATTTAAGTACAATTTTTTCTAAGAAAGCTTTTTAAAATTTAAATCGTATTAAAGAACCTTTGCAATTTTTAAATAGCGCCGTAAATGATCCTTTTCTATCAAAACATATCTCATAATTCCCTTGTAAGACATTTGGAATAGAAAAACCAATAACAAAAACTATTTTGAAATATTATTTTTAATAAGGCTTTAAAAAAGAAAATGTCTAGATATGAGTTCGGAAATTTAACTTACTTTGGTTTATAAAAGTCCAGCAGTTCCAAGGAAGGTAAAGGATCCTTCAGATTACTGATGATTGTACACAACTTTATAAATTTTTCCCAAACTGCGTAGCAAAGAGCAGCAGCAGCAACAAAATGTATCAGCCAACAAAAACACCAAGCAGCAACGACAACTCCGCAGCACCAACCTGATATGATAGAACAAATTATAATATTGTTCATAAAATAATGGGGCCTATCGTGAATAAAATTTCCCTGGGAATTGTTCCCATTTTTCAAAATTGTCATCTCGAATAATGTCGAAAGTTTCCCTTGGAATTAATTGATATCGGGAATTAAGTTTCCTAGTGACTTTGGCTCTCATTTAAAAAGGCCAGTCGCCAGTTTACAATGAACAGTTCAGAAGTATTGTCGTTTCGAATTTTTGAAGATGGGGAGAATTCCGAGGGAAATTTTGTTCACGATAGCCCCCAATATTTTATTGTTTATAAAAAATTATTAAAGAGAAAAGTTGAAAAAAGAGCGCGAAATACCCCGGTGTCACACGAGCAGGCACTTGCAACTAACTATTCTTAGTTTTAACAAATTGCTTTCAACCAAAGAAGTATCTGAAATGTTTAAAAGGAATTCGACAATGGTATTCATATTTAAGTACAATTTTTTCTAAGAAAGCTTTTTAAATTTTAAATCGTATTAAAGAACCTATGCAATTTTTAAATAGCGCCGTAAATGATCCTTTTCTATCAAAACATATCTCATAATTCCCTTGTAAGACATTTGGAATGGAAAAACCAATAACAAAAACTATTTTGAAATATTATTTTTAATAAGGCTTTAAAAAAGAAAATGTCTAGATATGAGTTCGGAAATTTAACTTAAATTGGTTTATAAAAGTCCAGCAGTTCCAAGGAAGGTAAAGGATCCTTCAGATTACTGATGATTGTACACAACTTTATAAATTTTTCCCAAACTGCGTAGCAAAGAGCAGCAGCAGCAACAAAATGTATCAGCCAACAAAAACACCAAGCAGCAACGACAACTCCGCAGCACCAACCTGATATGATAGAACAAATTATAATATTGTTCATAAAATAATATTTTATTGTTTATAAAAAATTATTAAAGAGAAAAGTTGAAAAAAGAGCGCGAAATACCCCGGTGTCACACGAGCAGGCACTTGCAACTAACTATTCTTAGTTTTAACAAATTGCTTTCAACCAAAGAAGTATCTGAAATGTTTAAAAGGAATTCGAAAATGGTATTCATATTTAAGTACAATTTTTTCTAAGAAAGCTTTTTAAAATTTAAATCGTATTAAAGAACCTATGCAATTTTTAAATAGCGCCGTAAATGATCCTTTTCTATCAAAACATATATCATAATTCCCTTGTAATACATTTGGAAAGGAATAACGAATTAGGTCTTTTTCTAACAAAAACTATTTTGAAATATTATTTTTAATAAGGCTTTCAAAAAGAAAATGCCAAGATATGAGTTCGGAAATTTAACTTACTTTGGTTTATAAAAGTCCAGCAGTTCAAAGGAAGGTAAAGGATCCTTCAGATTACTGATGATTGTACACAACTTTATAAATTTTTTCCCAAACTGCGTAGCAAACAGCAGGAGCAGCAACAAAATATATCAGCCGTAGATGGAGCACGGCACAGCACAAGCAGCAACGAACCCCACCTCACAACTCCGCAGCACCAACCTGATATAATACTAAAATGTATATTAATATTATATGAGATTTTAGGTTCATCTTTTCGCGGATGTTGCTCATGTTGAATAGATAATTTTTTTCAGAACTTACCGCGTTTTACTTTCTTAAGAAATAATAAGAGTACCAATAAGCAACAACTATAACATTTATCAAACGTCAGTCTTATCCGGTGACCACGAATGCAGAAACTTGTTAGAAACGTCGGGTGAAAGAAATACGCGGTAAGTTCCGAAAACTTTTATCTATTAATTAATATTGTTCATGAAATAACAATATTTTATTGTTTATAAAAAATTACTAAAAAAAAACTCAGTCCTCTAAACATCCTTTTTTTTTTTTCAAAAAATGCCTTTAAAATCGTAATTTTTAATTTGTTTTTACTGGCCGCTTTCAAAAACGCAAAGAGACGTTCTAATGAGTAACTAGAACAAGTCTTACGACTTTGGGTTCCAAAAATATCGTGCCGAAATTTGTAACATTTAATTCCATTTTTTGTGAAATCCCCATATCCATAAAAAAGCAGTGGTAACTTTATCATTTGTAAAAACTAACATAAGACTTCTCATTAATAAATTCAAATAGGCCTACAAATTTCTATTCTTTTCTAAAATAAAGTACGAAAATCGTACTTCAATTGAATAGCATTTTTTTTTTAATAAATATACAATAAAAAAGTTACTTTAAGAAAATCTGCATAGAACTCTTTTAGTTCCAGACAAACGAAAGCTCATAAAAGATTTAAATTTTCATTTAATATTTGTTTTTCACTGAATTAAGATACAAACTAGACTTTTAGTTTACCAAGAAGACATATTATTTCATAATGGTTACGGAATCAGAAATCACTAGTACCTACATATCTATATTTGCTTAGCTATTTAATATTAAATAAACAAAATATTAATGGCATTGTTGAGTGAGTTTCGATTCGTTTTAAGAAAAAAAAACTGAAGAAAAGATAAAAGTAGAAAAAAGAACGCTAAATACCCCGGTGTCACACGAGCAGGCACTTGCTACTAACTATACTAAGTTTTAACAAATTGCTTTCAACTCAAAAAAGTTAAAAGTAATTCGACAATGGATATCTCATAATTCCCTTTTAATACATTTAAAAAAATAAAATAGATCCAGAAAATCGACTGTAATATAAATAAAACCCACGAATTTTTTTTTTCAGGTACACGTGATAAAAAACGATGGAATAACCAATTACCTAGTTCTTTTTTCTAACAAAAAAAGAAAATGCCACGAGTTCGGAAATTTAACTTACTTTGGTTTATAAAATTCCAGCAGTTTCAAGGAAGTAATGCATCCTTCAGATTACTGATGATTGTACAACTTTATAAATTTTTCCCAAACTGCGCAGCAAACACCACCAGCAGCAACAAAATGTATCAGCCAACAAAAACTCCAAGCAGCAACGACAACTCCGCAGCACCAACCTGATATAATAGAACAAATTATAATATTGTTCATAAAATAATATTTTATTGTTTATAAAAAATTACCTTCCAATTAAATATTTATTTGCAAAATGCAAAACAGCAGCCCAACACACACCAGACAACAAAAAATGAAAATGGCGGAACTGCCAACGAGAACGAATGGAAGAATTAAAAACCGAACCGAACACTATAAAGCCAGACTAACAACTGGATTGGCATTTTCTCGCAATTAATCGTGTGCGTGAATTGGCAGCATAATTTGTATATAGTGTTGTCCTTTTCTTTTTCATGAACCAATTCATTGCGCTGTATTAAGGTTTGTTCAGACTTTTTTTATTTTGTGCTCGTTCATTGAAATTGTTTTTAAAAGCAAAAAGAATTAAAATATATTTTATATATTTGATTTCTGGCTAAACTAGGCATCTTAGAGGATTAAAAATTGCATATTCGTGGTCTAGAGAGAGCCACCTTTCAATCCACGTATCGCATGAAACGAAAAACAAATTTTTATCTTTAAACGCGATTTGCGGCTAAACGGAGCTTCGTAGACCCCCCAAAGTTGACATCTTCTAACGTGATTTCTGGCTAAACTAGGCATCTTAGAGGATTAAAAATTGCATATTCGTGGTCTAGAGAGAGCCACCTTTCAATCCACGTATCGCATGAAACGAAAAACAAATTTTTATCTTTAAACGCGATTTGCGGCTAAACGGAGCTTCGTAGACCCCCCAAAGTTGACATATTCTAATGTGATTTCTGGCTAAACTAGGCATCTTAGAGGATTAAAAATTGCATATTCGTGGTCTAGAGAGAGCCACCTTTCAATCCACGTATCGCATGAAACGAAAAACAAATTTTTATCTTTAAACGCGATTTGCGGCTAAACGGAGCTTCGTAGACCCCCCAAAGTTGACATATTCTAACGTGATTTCTGGCTAAACTAGGCATCTTAGAGGATTAAAAATTGCATATTCGTGGTCTAGAGAGAACCACCTTTCAATCCACGTATCGCATGAAACGAAAAACAAATTTTTATCTTTAAACGCGATTTGCGGCTAAACGGAGCTTCGTAGACCCCCCAAAGTTGACATATTAAAAATTGCATATTCGTGATCTAAGGAGTTCCACCAAAATTTCTGCGTCCCAAGAAAACTGTTACTACATCACTCTGCCTATTAAAATGTATGAAACTATCTCTTCCTAGGTGCGCTTTTTCTTTCTGTCGCAAATAGTGACTAAAAATTTGGCAAATTATAATCCATAACAATGTTATTCGTTCAAGATTGAAAGTGTAAGTACACCCATATAGTAATTAAGTAGGTGTAGACGCTGTGTCATACAGTGCGAAGAGTGGAGTTGAAGGCGCCAAAATAATTGTGTGTGATGTTTTGTCTTTCGCACGCACAGTGCATACCAAAGAAAATATATAGCAAACAAAAATTGATAATTTTGGCGCGTTTTTTGCACTCGCAGTGAATGTCATTTCCTCTTTCGCACGCACACAGCAAGCTGTATATAAAAATATATCTCGACGCCTTCAACTCAACTTCACCCTTCACATTGATTGCATTGAATTTCTAAAATGATTTGTATAAGGGCATGGTTAAACTTGGGAAAATGTTTCACTTTAAACGAAGTACATTGTCATGACTTTTAAATTGATTGAATTTGTGCAATTTTTGATACACATATAAAATGATGCGTTCAATATTCGCTTTAAAATTTTCATGTTGTATATTTATTATTTAATTTAATCAAAAGAATAAGTTTTTTGTTCTGTTAAAACAAATTTTATTTTTAAATTTCACCAACATTCATTGAATTAACAGAAAAAGCGACGCGTTTCGGAAGTTCACTCCATCTTCGGGCTTATCAGAAGTTTTAGTTCTTATTTTATCAAAACTAAAGTTGTTAAAATTTGAAAATAAAAAATTTAAAATTGTTTTAACAAAACAAAAATCTTATTCTTTTAGTTAAATATAATATTAAAATAATAACATTTTACAATAATCCTATATTTACACTTGCATTCATTGTGGTTCAGTGACTCTATATGAGAATTTTTATTTAAATCATAAAATTTTTAAGTTCATCATCTTGAATACGGTTTTATCTATCTGAGGAAAAACACTTTTTTAAATGTCTAAAATCGAAAAGTAATAGAAAAATCATTTTAAATCGTAATAATATTATTCGTTCAATCTTGAAATAGAAAGACTAGATTATAAATCCATATCTACATTTAATACAAAAATGTGCCAGGACTGATTGCAAACAGTGTTTAAGTGTTAGATGCATTAAAACCATTATTTCTTTGTCAAAGTAATATACCAAATAAATATTGTGGCAACATTAATTATTGTTTCCTTGTTGCTTTTTGTATCTTTGGTATAGACTCGAACAAAATCAGCACTAAAGATAACATTTACTTCTAGAAATAACCATAAGTTTGTAAGCAAAAAGCCGCGACTTGAATCTTTTTAATTCAAAGTGATTTTTTAAAGAAATTCCTAAATGCGCTTTTTCTTTCTTTCGTAAATAATGACTCTCAAAAATTTGGCAAATTATAATCCATAACAATGTTATTCGTTCAAGATTGAAAGTGTAAGCACACCCATATAGTAATTAAGTAGATGTAGACGCTGTGTCATACAGTGCGAAGAGTGGAGTTGAAGGCGCCAAAATAATTGTGTGTGATGTTTTGTCTTTCGCACGCACAGTGCATACCAAAGAAAATATATAGCAAACAAAAATTGATAATTTTGGCGCGTTTTTTGCACTCGCAGTGAATGTCATTTCCTCTTTCGCACGCACACAGCAAGCTGTATATAAAAATATATCTCGACGCCTTCAACTCAACTTCACCCTTCACATTGATTGCATTGAATTTCTAAAATGATTTGTATAAGGGCATGGTTAAACTTGGGAAAATGTTTCACTTTAAACGAAGTACATTGTCATGACTTTTAAATTGATTGAATTTGTGCAATTTTTGATACACATATAAAATGATGCGTTCAATATTCGCTTTAAAATTTTCATGTTGTATATTTATTATTTAATTTAATCAAAAGAATAAGTTTTTTGTTCTGTTAAAACAAATTTTATTTTTAAATTTCACCAACATTCATTGAATTAACAGAAAAAGCGACGCGTTTCGGAAGTTCACTCCATCTTCGGGCTTATCAGAAGTTTTAGTTCTTATTTTATCAAAACTAAAGTTGTTAAAATTTGAAAATAAAAAAATTTAAAATTGTTTTAACAAAACAAAAATCTTATTCTTTTAGTTAAATATAATATTAAAATAATAACATTTTACAATAATCCTATATTTACACTTGCATTCATTGTGGTTCAGTGACTCTATATGAGAATTTTTATTTAAATCATAAAATTTTTAAGTTCATCATCTTGAATACGGTTTTATCTATCTGAGGAAAAACACTTTTTTAAATGTCTAAAATCGAAAAGTAATAGAAAAATCATTTTAAATCGTAATAATATTATTCGTTCAATCTTGAAATAGAAAGACTAGATTATAAATCCATATCTACATTTAATACAAAAATGTGCCAGGACTGATTGCAAACAGTGTTTAAGTGTTAGATGCATTAAAACCATTATTTCTTTGTCAAAGTAATATACCAAATAAATATTGTGGCAACATTAATTATTGTTTCCTTGTTGCTTTTTGTATCTTTGGTATAGACTCGAACAAAATCAGCACTAAAGATAACATTTACTTCTAGAAATAACCATAAGCTTGTAAGCAAAAAGCCGCGACTTGAATCTTTTTAATTCAAAGTGATTTTTTAAAGAAATTCCTAAATGCGCTTTTTCTTTCTTTCGTAAATAATGACTCTCAAAAATTTGGCAAATTATAATCCATAACAATGTTATTCGTTCAAGATTGAAAGTGTAAGCACACCCATATAGTAATTAAGTAGATGTAGACGCTGTGTCATACAGTGCGAAGAGTGGAGTTGAAGGCGCCAAAATAATTGTGTGTGATGTTTTGTCTTTCGCACGCACAGTGCATACCAAAGAAAATATATAGCAAACAAAAATTGATAATTTTGGCGCGTTTTTTGCACTCGCAGTGAATGTCATTTCCTCTTTCGCACGCACACAGCAAGCTGTATATAAAAATATATCTCGACGCCTTCAACTCAACTTCACCCTTCACATTGATTGCATTGAATTTCTAAAATGATTTGTATAAGGGCATGGTTAAACTTGGGAAAATGTTTCACTTTAAACGAAGTACATTGTCATGACTTTTAAATTGATTGAATTTGTGCAATTTTTGATACACATATAAAATGATGCGTTCAATATTCGCTTTAAAATTTTCATGTTGTATATTTATTATTTAATTTAATCAAAAGAATAAGTTTTTTGTTCTGTTAAAACAAATTTTATTTTTAAATTTCACCAACATTCATTGAATTAACAGAAAAAGCGACGCGTTTCGGAAGTTCACTCCATCTTCGGGCTTATCAGAAGTTTTAGTTCTTATTTTATCAAAACTAAAGTTGTTAAAATTTGAAAATAAAAAAATTTAAAATTGTTTTAACAAAACAAAAATCTTATTCTTTTAGTTAAATATAATATTAAAATAATAACATTTTACAATAATCCTATATTTACACTTGCATTCATTGTGGTTCAGTGACTCTATATGAGAATTTTTATTTAAATCATAAAATTTTTAAGTTCATCATCTTGAATACGGTTTTATCTATCTGAGGAAAAACACTTTTTTAAATGTCTAAAATCGAAAAGTAATAGAAAAATCATTTTAAATCGTAATAATATTATTCGTTCAATCTTGAAATAGAAAGACTAGATTATAAATCCATATCTACATTTAATACAAAAATGTGCCAGGACTGATTGCAAACAGTGTTTAAGTGTTAGATGCATTAAAACCATTATTTCTTTGTCAAAGTAATATACCAAATAAATATTGTGGCAACATTAATTATTGTTTCCTTGTTGCTTTTTGTATCTTTGGTATAGACTCGAACAAAATCAGCACTAAAGATAACATTTACTTCTAGAAATAACCATAAGTTTGTAAGCAAAAAGCCGCGACTTGAATCTTTTTAATTCAAAGTGATTTTTTAAAGAAATTCCTAAATGCGCTTTTTCTTTCTTTCGTAAATAATGACTCTCAAAAATTTGGCAAATTATAATCCATAACAATGTTATTCGTTCAAGATTGAAAGTGTAAGCACACCCATATAGTAATTAAGTAGATGTAGACGCTGTGTCATACAGTGCGAAGAGTGGAGTTGAAGGCGCCAAAATAATTGTGTGTGATGTTTTGTCTTTCGCACGCACAGTGCATACCAAAGAAAATATATAGCAAACAAAAATTGATAATTTTGGCGCGTTTTTTTGCACTCGCAGTGAATGTCATTTCCTCTTTCGCACGCACACAGCAAGCTGTATATAAAAATATATCTCGACGCCTTCAACTCAACTTCACCCTTCACATTGATTGCATTGAATTTCTAAAATGATTTGTATAAGGGCATGGTTAAACTTGGGAAAATGTTTCACTTTAAACGAAGTACATTGTCATGACTTTTAAATTGATTGAATTTGTGCAATTTTTGATACACATATAAAATGATGCGTTCAATATTCGCTTTAAAATTTTCATGTTGTATATTTATTATTTAATTTAATCAAAAGAATAAGTTTTTTGTTCTGTTAAAACAAATTTTATTTTTAAATTTCACCAACATTCATTGAATTAACAGAAAAAGCGACGCGTTTCGGAAGTTCACTCCATCTTCGGGCTTATCAGAAGTTTTAGTTCTTATTTTATCAAAACTAAAGTTGTTAAAATTTGAAAATAAAAAAATTTAAAATTGTTTTAACAAAACAAAAATCTTATTCTTTTAGTTAAATATAATATTAAAATAATAACATTTTACAATAATCCTATATTTACACTTGCATTCATTGTGGTTCAGTGACTCTATATGAGAATTTTTATTTAAATCATAAAATTTTTAAGTTCATCATCTTGAATACGGTTTTATCTATCTGAGGAAAAACACTTTTTTAAATGTCTAAAATCGAAAAGTAATAGAAAAATCATTTTAAATCGTAATAATATTATTCGTTCAATCTTGAAATAGAAAGACTAGATTATAAATCCATATCTACATTTAATACAAAAATGTGCCAGGACTGATTGCAAACAGTGTTTAAGTGTTAGATGCATTAAAACCATTATTTCTTTGTCAAAGTAATATACCAAATAAATATTGTGGCAACATTAATTATTGTTTCCTTGTTGCTTTTTGTATCTTTGGTATAGACTCGAACAAAATCAGCACTAAAGATAACATTTACTTCTAGAAATAACCATAAGTTTGTAAGCAAAAGCCGCGACTTGAATCTTTTAATTCAAAGTGATTTTTTAAAGAAATTCCTAAATGCGCTTTTTCTTTCTTTCGTAAATAATGACTCTCAAAAATTTGGCAAATTATAATCCATAACAATGTTATTCGTTCAAGATTGAAAGTGTAAGCACACCCATATAGTAATTAAGTAGATGTAGACGCTGTGTCATACAGTGCGAAGAGTGGAGTTGAAGGCGCCAAAATAATTGTGTGTGATGTTTTGTCTTTCGCACGCACAGTGCATACCAAAGAAAATATATAGCAAACAAAAATTGATAATTTTGGCGCGTTTTTTTGCACTCGCAGTGAATGTCATTTCCTCTTTCGCACGCACACAGCAAGCTGTATATAAAAATATATCTCGACGCCTTCAACTCAACTTCACCCTTCACATTGATTGCATTGAATTTCCTAAAATGATTTGTATAAGGGCATGGTTAAACTTGGGAAAATGTTTCACTTTAAACGAAGTACATTGTCATGACTTTTAAATTGATTGAATTTGTGCAATTTTTGATACACATATAAAATGATGCGTTCAATATTCGCTTTAAAATTTTCATGTTGTATATTTATTATTTAATTTAATCAAAAGAATAAGTTTTTTGTTCTGTTAAAACAAATTTTATTTTTAAATTTCACCAACATTCATTGAATTAACAGAAAAAGCGACGCGTTTCGGAAGTTCACTCCATCTTCGGGCTTATCAGAAGTTTTAGTTCTTATTTTATCAAAACTAAAGTTGTTAAAATTTGAAAATAAAAAAATTTAAAATTGTTTTAACAAACAAAAATCTTATTCTTTTAGTTAAATATAATATTAAAATAATAACATTTTACAATAATCCTATATTTACACTTGCATTCATTGTGGTTCAGTGACTCTATATGAGAATTTTTATTTAAATCATAAAATTTTTAAGTTCATCATCTTGAATACGGTTTTATCTATCTGAGGAAAACACTTTTTTAAATGTCTAAAATCGAAAAGTAATAGAAAAATCATTTTAAATCGTAATAATATTATCGTTCAATCTTGAAATAGAAAGACTAGATTATAAATCCATATCTACATTTAATACAAAAATGTGCCAGGACTGATTGCAAACAGTGTTTAAGTGTTAGATGCATTAAAACCATTATTTCTTTGTCAAAGTAATATACCAAATAAATATTGTGGCAACATTAATTATTGTTTCCTTGTTGCTTTTTGTATCTTTGGTATAGACTCGAACAAAATCAGCACTAAAGATAACATTTACTTCTAGAAATAACCATAAGTTTGTAAGCAAAAAGCCGCGACTTGAATCTTTTTAATTCAAGTGATTTTTTAAAGAAATTCCTAAATGCGCTTTTTCTTTCTTTCGTAAATAATGACTCTCAAAAATTTGGCAAATTATAATCCATAACAATGTTATTCGTTCAAGATTGAAAGTGTAAGCACACCCATATAGTAATTAAGTAGATGTAGACGCTGTGTCATACAGTGCGAAGAGTGGAGTTGAAGGCGCCAAAATAATTGTGTGTGATGTTTTGTCTTTCGCACGCACAGTGCATACCAAAGAAAATATATAGCAAACAAAAATTGATAATTTTGGCGCGTTTTTTGCACTCGCAGTGAATGTCATTTCCTCTTTCGCACGCACACAGCAAGCTGTATATAAAAATATATCTCGACGCCTTCAACTCAACTTCACCCTTCACATTGATTGCATTGAATTTCTAAAATGATTTGTATAAGGGCATGGTTAAACTTGGGAAAATGTTTCACTTTAAACGAAGTACATTGTCATGACTTTTAAATTGATTGAATTTGTGCAATTTTTGATACACATATAAAAATGATGCGTTCAATATTCGCTTTAAAATTTTCATGTTGTATATTTATTATTTAATTTAATCAAAAGAATAAGTTTTTTGTTCTGTTAAAACAAATTTTATTTTTAAATTTCACCAACATTCATTGAATTAACAGAAAAAGCGACGCGTTTCGGAAGTTCACTCCATCTTCGGGCTTATCAGAAGTTTTAGTTCTTATTTATCAAAACTAAAGTTGTTAAAATTTGAAAATAAAAAATTTAAAATTGTTTTAACAAAACAAAAATCTTATTCTTTTAGTTAAATATAATATTAAAATAATAACATTTTACAATAATCCTATATTTACACTTGCATTCATTGTGGTTCAGTGACTCTATATGAGAATTTTTATTTAAATCATAAAATTTTTAAGTTCATCATCTTGAATACGGTTTTATCTATCTGAGGAAAAACACTTTTTTAAATGTCTAAAATCGAAAAGTAATAGAAAAATCATTTTAAATCGTAATAATATTATTCGTTCAATCTTGAAATAGAAAGACTAGATTATAAATCCATATCTACATTTAATACAAAAATGTGCCAGGACTGATTGCAAACAGTGTTTAAGTGTTAGATGCATTAAAACCATTATTTCTTTGTCAAAGTAATATACCAAATAAATATTGTGGCAACATTAATTATTGTTTCCTTGTTGCTTTTTGTATCTTTGGTATAGACTCGAACAAAATCAGCACTAAAGATAACATTTACTTCTAGAAATAACCATAAGTTTGTAAGCAAAAAGCCGCGACTTGAATCTTTTTAATTCAAAGTGATTTTTTAAAGAAATTCCTAAATGCGCTTTTTCTTTCTTTCGTAAATAATGACTCTCAAAAATTTGGCAAATTATAATCCATAACAATGTTATTCGTTCAAGATTGAAAGTGTAAGCACACCCATATAGTAATTAAGTAGATGTAGACGCTGTGTCATACAGTGCGAAGAGTGGAGTTGAAGGCGCCAAAATAATTGTGTGTGATGTTTTGTCTTTCGCACGCACAGTGCATACCAAAGAAAATATATAGCAAACAAAAATTGATAATTTTGGCGCGTTTTTTGCACTCGCAGTGAATGTCATTTCCTCTTTCGCACGCACACAGCAAGCTGTAGATACAAATATATCTCGACGCCTTCAACCCAACTTCACCCTTCACATTGATTGCATTGAATTTCTAAAATGATTTGTATAAGGGCATGGTTAAACTTGGGAAAGTGTTTCACTTTAAACGAAGTACATTGTTATGACTTTAAAATTGATTGAATTTTTGCAATTTTTGATAAAGATTATATAACAATGCGTTCAATATTGTAGTCATGGTGGTTTAACGATACTTTATGGGAATTTTTGTTCAAATTATGTAGTTTAAGTTTTTTAGAAAAACTTTTGCAAATGTCTAAAACCGACAAGTAATGAAAAAATCATTTTAAATCGGAATAATATTCGTTCAATCTTGAAACAAAAAGACAGAGATTATTAATCCGTATTTTTGAAGTAAAATTTCTTTTCCGCCGTTGGGGGTAAATAATTTTCTATGCAGCTGTCAGTGACATGACAAAACGAAACGTTATCTGTCAAAGACAGCGACATGTTTTTAGAATACAAAATGTCTATATTTTTATAGATCAGAATCTTACAGAGGCTTTGGAAAAGAAGTTTTACTTCTACAGCGCGTACGTCAGTACACACAACCTTTTTTTTAGTATCTTGTTGTTTACAAACGCCACAAATGGTCTGTTTACTTAGTTTTTTGCACGAACAATCATTGTTTTAGGTGTGTTCAGAAGCAATTTGTTAAGAAAATTGCCTTAGTACGATACTAGTTAGAAAATGTTAAATTAATAGTGAGTAAGTAAACTACTTTAAAGTTAGCAAATTGTTAAGTAGAATCATACTAACACTTTAATAATTGGCTGTTCAAAATTTTGCGCCATTATTTCTTTGTCAGTTTTAGCATTTTATAGGATTTACAAGTTGGAATACTACTGGGTTAAACTTATCCATCTGAGAAAAAACAGCGCTCATGGCAAAATGACGTGGGCAACCAATAAATGATGTGGTTTTCGATGCAACCATTATAGACTTGAAATCTGAATTAAGGCATTTTAGTAAAATCTAATTTATCTTTCATAAGAGCTGTTTTTTTGTTCGCATGTAGGGGTAAGTTAAGTATGTGTTATACTTAGTGTGATATTGGGCATTTTAAATACACACTTTTTTTCAACTTAAGATTTATTTATGACGTCAATCCCTCTTTTTAGCTTAAGTTCTATTTATAACAAACGATTACATCTTATAGAATACCACCAGCATCAGTACATTGTCGTATTGATTCAATGCCCAACTATAGTGATTATTAAGCAGTAATATTTGTAAATAAGGATTTCCGAAAGTTGAAAAATAGAAGAAGCGCGCGATGAACTTTCTTAACAGAGCACGCATTTTGATAATAAAATTCAACAATTTGCAAGCGTTGTTCGTTTGTAAGACGATTCATGGTTAAATAATTATAGACCAAACTGAAGATACTCGTAGTTGTGTTCAACCAGGAAATGGCCAGTGCAGAGTAGTGTAGTGCAGTGCAGGTTCATGAAAACTGTCAGAGCAATCTCAAGCATAAACGTCATACGTCAGATGTTAAAAAAAAGAAAACAAATTACATTCGGCGCAAGTAAAATGCCTTATGCCTGCGCTGAAATCGATGGCAAAGGGAAGAATTTCATTCCCAGTGCTTGCGACGACGTTGTTGGCTTTTTAGGTACAAAATCTTTTCCTCCTTTTCACCTTTTTTCATCGAACTTTCAAACACTTGCGTTCGGAATTCTTCGTATATAGATTTAATTAAGATATTATTGGATTAATTGGAAAACACTGAATCACCAGAGATTGCCCTTCACTCGAAGTTGGCTCTAAGCTATGCATTATTTAAAAACTTTAATCAAAAATACAAAGCGCGGAAAAAAATCAACTTTATTCGTTAACAAAATATAATCGAATAATGACATCAACTAATTTTGACAGTTTTCACCAACCTGCACTAGCTCAAAAGGTAGTGCAAAATATTCTGAACTAGTGTACACTAGTTCAGCTCAATGAACGCTAATCAGTGTAAGTCAGTGCAGAAATTTTCTCAATGAACGCAAAAAAGGTACACTTTTCTGCCCAGAGTAGTCCAGTGCAGCTGGTTGAACAGAACTGATGTTTGAAAGTGACACAAAACACGAAACGTGCGTGAGTTGTCAAAACCAGTGTTGCCAAAAAGAAAATAGCAAACAAATCACCCATTATATGGCAAGTTATGTACTCGTAAAAAAATTGAGATATTGATCAGACTTAACATTACGGTGACAGAGAAGACGAAAAAAGTGGGTCTCGCAATTTTGTGTGTCTGTATGACTGTTCGACTACAACCTAAACGGCTCGGCTCGGCAGATTTTCTATAAACTTGGTAGATAGCATTTTTAATTGCTTCCCTACGCGTTTTTTTCTTTTTTTTTAAACCAAAACCAATGGTACATGGTATACGATTTCTTTCGAAATTTTATAAAATATTTTTTTTTTTCAAAAAACAGTTCCACAGATTAAAAAAAAAATAATTTAGTTTAAGCTAGGTAATGTTTGAAACAAAAATTCCGAAAAATTGTTATTAAGGGTAAGTCCCTAGAATATTTTTTTTTAATTTCTCAAAAACGGTATAATTAATATTGAACATTTTTATTATGCTAGGACTTCCAAAAAATTTTAAAAGGATTGTGTATTAAAATTAAAAAAAAAATGTTTTTGGATTTTTAAGAGAAATTTTAAAACCCAATATTTTGAAAACCCCATGCTCGGTTTTCTCAAAACTTTACGCTTCAAAGTTTTTTAATACGATATACAAGATGTGAAAAAAAAGATATTTTATCTAAAAATAAACACAAATTCTAAAAAATGGTTTTCGAAAATCGTATTTTTTTCAAAAACGGCTCCTAGAATTTTGTTAAATTTTTTTTTTTTTTTGAGCCGGCCTTTTAATATTTTTAAAGTTTAATAAATGACATATCGTTATGTATACGTATTTACTGAATTCCATTACCATGAATATCAACGTGCGGTAATTCAGCAAACATGTACAAAGTACCCACCCCAACGACGCACGAGCTGGTCAATGGTGTGAGCTAGCATACCAATCCGTGCCTTGCTATCTAAACAACTTATTTTACGCAATAGTTGGGCTCAGGGAGTCCTGTGGTTCTGAGGACACAATTGTAAGGTACATAATTTCAACGCTTACATTTAAATAAGAACATCTTAAATCCGTCACAAGCTCCTGGGTCTGTTGGATCTTGAAGTTTGTGAAAGGCCAAGTTCTTGTGCACGGCGAAGAATCAAATGCCTCGGGTTCTGCTGTATAGTACTTTCAAGGACAATGCTGATTTTCTCAGCCGATATTGCGTTCCATTGGTGTACGAATGTTGGCTGATTAATTATTGAACCAGTCGTCTAAAAACTTTATTATAAAAATAAGGGTTTGTTAGTGCAAACTTGGCGCACATTTTACGGCAGAAGTGGTGGCCCTTCAAAGTCGACTGATTAATGTTTGGTTGCCAAATTTTAGACGACGGGTTCGGTAATGAATCAGCCAACATTCGTACGTCAAAGGAACGCAAGATCGGCCGTGAAAGTGTATAGAAGAATCCAAAACAATCGATTCCTCACCGTGCACAATAACTAAAGCGATGCGATAAGATGCGCACAGTAAAAGCGATTTTCTGCGGTTGTGTTATTAATTTTTATAATGATTGCCACCAAAAGTATCAAAAAATTCCACCACACAACAAAAGCACTGAAAAAACAAAATTTTACTCGTTTGATTTTTTTAATTAAACGTCAAAACAATATGAACCTTCTTGCACAAACTCGCTTGAAAAAGGGGTCAGAAGAGTTTGTGAGCGAGATGCTAGGTATGCGAGAAACTCGCAACACTCAGATCAAATATCGCTTCACTGTGCGCACGTAAATAATAATATGTATATTATATATGTATGTATAAGAATAAATGTAAATATTTTTTTCGCACGCAAACGCTTTTCGATGCGCGCACTATTTTGCATCTAATTATCGCATGTCGAATCGCTTGTCGCATGTCGTTTCGCGTATCGCATCACTTTGTCGCACCACTGTGAGCGCTGCCTTAAACTTGACGGATTTTGCGTGGGGTCTTGGGCCGTACAGAATCTAACTGACCCAAGAGCTCAAAGTTCATGACCATAGACAATGCCGTTTGTATGCTTATATTTAGAATAGGACCCCCCATTCTGGTCGAAAATTCGAGGCTCAGTTTTGGATGATGTGTTAACAAGAAAAATTGCCGTGTTATGTTTGGGACGACATACACCCACCCACACGAGACTGACCAGATGACAATGCATCATCAAAAAGTTACTGTTTACTGTGTTTTTTGGTCCAGCGCACAGAGGAGTATTCGACCTCAAAATCCGGTCAAAAATATTTTTTTGTTTTTCTTATTGGAATTGGCCTAAAATATTATTTTATAACTTATGATGCATTAAAAAGTTACACTGAAAAAAATTTTCGGGTTAGATAAAAATAAAATTTTTTAATTAAGTATTTTTTTTTTTAATTTTATTTAATTCATTTTAATTATTTATACATGAAATTTTTTCGTTTGTTGCTTTACTTAAAGATCATTTGAATGTAATTTGGTTATATATCTAAATTAAACATAATTTTTTAAACAACAAAGGGCAAATTGACTAAAAATACCTCAAGACTAGAAACCCCATTAAAAAAAAATGTGACAAGATGGGTGACATTTTTTTATGTACATGAGATGACAAAAATGTACAGTTAAATATAAAAGAAAAATTTTTGCCCGATCGTACCCGGAACTATAACAAAAACACTTTTTTTCCACCGAAAATTACATAAATTTTCATGTTTTTCTATGCATTCTTGTCATCTCAATTATTAATACTTTATCAATAAAATATATGGAAATTTCTATATTAAAATAAAGTACATACCTTGACCTTAGACATCCATTAGAAATTTTTCACAATTATCACAAATCACAATAAAAAAAACAGACTTCAGTGTTAATGATTAGAAAACAAAATAAGCTTATGTGGCGTGAGCTTATAAAATTGACTAGATTTAGACTAAGATCTTGAGGATTAGGGGGTCAACAGTTATTATTTGCAACCGGTTTTAGTTAGCATGGGTATTGAAGAATGCAAAAAGCAAAAATTTACGGGTCGAATGCGATTTTTTTTTTTTTTATTTATGACCGGATTTTGGGGTCGAATACTCCTCTGTGCAGCGCAGCGGCAGCATTGGTCCATACTTTTTTTCGAAAACGACATTTGTGAGGCGGTCACCTTCAATGGCATCCACTACAGAACTATTATAACCAATTTCTTATGGCCCAAGTTGAACCCTTAAGGTGAACATACCACAGGCCATCGCTCAAATTCAGCCGGATCTATGTGGAAGAGTCATTGAAAATCGAATCACTCAGATCCGTGCCACCTTTTGAATATCATATTTCATACATAATGGCATACATGGGTCCTTCAAATAAAAAAAAGAATTGTGTTAATACTTCACACAAATCTTGTTTTATTTCATTTTACATAATTATACCCGCTCTTATTGAAAACTCCTTTATACTATATCGTCGCTGTAGATCGAACACCTCGTAACCCAGAAAAGTCGATTTTTCAGAAGAGACAAAAAACTTATTATCTAATCAATAAGAGGCAATGAGAGACGTGTTGTTAATTATGCGCGTGGCTCTGCAATTATAGTTTTTAGGTTCACAGGATATTTTTCATTAGATCCGGAATTTTGTTCACAATATAATTGCATCATTACCTAAAAATCGGTTTTTTCTGGGATACGAGGTATTCGATCTACAGCGACGATATACTCGTATAAATAAAATTGTAGTAAAAAATCATAAATCAGTTTCCTAAGCTTTCTTCTTGTAAGCTATTATGAGCTCCATCCAACCAAATTCAGATCCTGGGTACACTCTCCATTTAAGTCTATAACAAATTATATCAAACATATCATTTTTAGAAGGTCTACATCTATGAAAAAAAGTTTCATATAAAATCCACTAACACTTTAATTTTTGTTCTAGATTTAATTATTATTTTCTAAAAATAGTTTAAACCATCCCAACTTCCCCTATTCATTTAAACGGTGTACTGAACTATTAACTGTTAAGGTATGTAGATGATGAAGATGGCTTTATGCGAAAAACGCTATAAGAATTTATATTATGGTTGCCACCAGGGACAAATCAATTTTCCCACTTTTTTTTTTAAGTATAATTCTGTGGAAAAGATGTTGAATTATTTAGATTTAAAAACAATATTAAAAACAAATTCGAGAAACATCAACTATCCTTCCGCTAAAATATGTAAGATAATGACGCGAAATTTAAGTCAAATTAGTACGATGTTAAAACTAATTATGTTGCTATAATAAAACAATAATTTTCAATGAATACTTTTTCAACTCTTTGATTAATTTAAAATAATTATAGAATTTTATTTTATCTTTATTTTATTAAATTTTATCTTTTTAGTGTCTTACTAACTTTATATGAAAAATTTCTGCGCATTTTGTTCCGAAGCAATTTATTAAAAAATAGCCTCAGCACGATGCTAGTTAGATTAAGAAAAATATAGTAAACTATTTTAAAGTTAGCAAACTGTAAGCAAGTATTATACTAATACCTTTACTCTCGAATGTTTAAAATCTTGCACCAATATTTTTAAAGCATGACCTTAACCCGGGTAGTGCTGTAATTATTTTGTTCGATTTTTTCAATGAAACTTTCAGGGATTGTGCATTGGGGTTTTTAAAGCCTAAATATATTATTTTTTTTATTGTACCTGTCCAGGTGACTAATGTGAGACCACTTTCGAAGTGTAACCATATGGTCACGCTAGCACCACTAGGGTCCGTATATTTTTTTTCTCTAAAATTGAGTTTCTTATATGGAAAGCAAATTAATAAAACAAAACTATTAAATTTTGACAAATAAATATTATTTTATTATATTAGGAATGAAAGGAAATACTTATGATCGAGTATGGTACTCTGCGAAACACTTAACACAAAGGCCAACATTGCATTTCATACAGCATGTGCTTATTACACTTTTGCAGTTGTCTCCTGCACAGCGCCTTCTTTTCTCAAGTGGACTTATAAAATCATCGGTTCTATCAAACCGAATATTCCTCATTATACCATCTTCATTACGTTTTCTTTTTGGTCCAGGTTGGATTGGGGGCTCGCCGTAGTGCGCACAGTAATAAACTGCAATAGATCTTTTGAACTCCAATTGTGATAAGGGTTTAGTTCCTCTTTGCAATTGCCAGGCATTGTTTACTGCCACATCGGTAAGCCATGTGAAGATGGAGCTCCACCATTTTTTCCCACGGTAAGAGATGCGATGGTTATTTACATTTTGATCTAGGCGATCAACTCCACACATGTATTTGTTATACTCCGTTATTGCACATGGCCGAACTATACTGATTTTTTTTCCAGCTTCTCTCGAATAACGAGATGCTGATGAAGTTGGAAGAGCCCCATAACACGTCGAGGCAATGCAAACAATAGAGTTGTCAACCCATTTTATTAACCTTATACCCGTTTCTTGCATTTTTTTTGATTTATATGATCCACGAGTCATTTTTTTCATTTTGTTTTTATGTTCTAAGGGGCAACTCGATGGTATTCGATTTTCCCTTATGGTTCCTGTCGCATTGTATCCTCTTGATTTCAAATAAGTGAGGAATGGAAAACCGGTAAATAAATTATCAAAGTAAAATGCAAACGGAAGACTTCTTATGTCTTCAGGAAAGTCGTCTATCATTGATAAAAGGGGTGCCGAGCATTTACCAAAGCGTTCTTCGTACTTCGTGTTAGAACGAGGATTTTTACCTTGGTAGATCTCAAAATTTACCATATATCCGGATGGAGTACACAGTGACCAAACTTTATAGCCGAATCTTATTGGCTTACCTTTTATAAATTGTTTACATCCATGTCGTCCATAATAAGCGATCATGCTCTCATCGAACGATAAGTGTTGAGTTGGGTGGAAATGCTTCATCATATTTGCCTTTAGGTGGTCTGTTATGGGTCGCAACTTCCAAAGTTTGTCCTTATTTTCTTCTGGTGCAGCTAAGTTCGGTTCGAAATGAAGACAACTCAGTATTTCCTCAAATCTTGCTCGACGCATCGATTTGAAAATCAAGTCATTCCGAAGATCGTCAGAACCACTCCAGTACCCTTTATAGCTAGGAATTGAGTTGTAACCTGTCACCATTAGAATGCCAAGGAAAGTGCGCAATTCACGAACTGAAAATTTTTGAATCGGCTTGCCATCTTTTTTTACCGCATATCTTGCGGAACAATCGCTTATGTGCTCCAATAAATCGTCATCAAAAAATCGTTCAAAAAGTTCGTGAGGCTGACAATCCCGGCAGTCATCATAATTCGGCTCAGGAAACATTGGGATCCCAGCACTTGACTTATCGTTCGTCCATGTAAACTTTGTTGCTTTATTGGATGAAGGTAAAGTAACATCTGAGGGAATGGGAGTAATTTTTCTTAGTCGATTAGCAATAGGTTCAATAAAACGGCTTCCAATTTCTTCGTCGGTTGAACTTGAAGCCTCTATTCTCTGCACTTCGATAATTTCAGTTGGTTGATCAATAGAAGCATTTAGTTCAGACTCTTCTAGAACATTTGCAAGGACAACCTCAATTTCTTGATCCAAAATAGGTAGGTCTTGAAGTGGAAAAGCGTCAATGTGCTGCCCATTTTTCATAACCAATTCACAACCAGCTCTCAATTGGTTTCTATTGAGGTCATCAATTGTTCCGCTTTCATTTTCAGCAGCATCATCCTCACCGCTTATATTACCTTCTTCATCGGGTGGTTCAATAAAAATACCCTCTATCATATATTCGAAAGCATTCTCATCATCATTCATCTGCTCCACGTAGTCCATTACATCTTTCAACGATAATTTACTAAGCAAAAGTTATAAAAATACAAAAAAACCTTTTAAAAAACGAAGTATTGTAGTACCAACGTAACCGTACAGTCACATTTTTTTATATAGTGAACACGTACCCTGGCAGTACCAGCGTGACAGTATGGTTACACCTTCAATAAATCCTTGAAAAGTATAATAAAAACTAATTTTTCAGAGAAAAATTACTAAATTAGAAAAGAATAGGTTTTTGACTTTCGATTCATGCATTTATGATAGGTATAGCCATAAAAATAGTATCCACAATTCAAAACTTACTTTTGCTTATCTGCCATATTGCACTTTTTTGTAGGCTAAAAAAAATTTAAATTTCAAACAATTCACTCTTTTGAAGTTCATGAAGCAACTGACACAGAAGAAAAATAAAATCATGGTCACGTTTATCGAGATTGAAAAACCACCTACTTTGATCATTTTTGTCAGTTAAAATTAAAAAAAAACGTTTTTTTTCCTAACTATATTGTGCGTGACCGTATGGTCACGCTAGCACAACCCGGGTTAAAGGACCCCTTAAATTGGATTATCTGTTTGTGTACGACCCATCTAGGTGGTTGGTAACCATGGATAAAACACATTTAAACTTTTTTAACTTGCACTTGCATCACTTTTATTTATTTTCATTTTCACTTTAACAAATCGGTGCATTAGTCTGAAATCAGAAATAGCCGTGGAAGCACATCGTGATGGAAAGTTCGTACACAATCATTGCGCTTTCTTTAACAATTACACACATACATATACATTATATATATATTTTTTATTATTTTTTTTTTTATTCTCATTTATTTTTTAAAGACGCAGCTCAATCCAGGATAATGACCAGTGTCGGAATTGGCATTGGGGTATCAATATTATCAGCCCTAACCTACTACTTCTATAAACGATCACAGAAAGAAGTCATACCAACAAAATGGAAAAAAATCGGAACACTTGATCAATTGTATTTAATTCCAATTAAATCATGCGCTCCTATTGAGCTTGATGAAGCTTTTTGTGAGACTCTTGGTGTCCAAAAAGGTGATATCAAAGATCGTGGTCTGATGGTAATAAATACTAGTGGACAGGTGATTACTGCTAAAACTCATCCCAATATGTTCAAAATAGTTCCCAAAATTTTAAGTCGCTCTGAACTAATTATTTCTGCACCTGGAATGGAAGACCTCCGTTTCGATTATACGACTATGGGTAACAAGCCTAATTGTAATGCCACTGCACTAATAGGTGGATTCTTGGTCAATGTCTTGGAATGTGGGGATAATTATAATAAATGGTTTTCGCAATACCTTTTGCAAGAAACAGAGGGATTGCGTTTAGTGTACTATCCGCATCAAATTGCAGTAAGACCCATTGCCAGATTTTACAAAGAAGATATGTTCATCAAACAGGACCCTGTAAGTTTGTATTACATAGATTTGTACAATGTTTCATATTGCAATATTTTTGTATTTATTTTATTTTTAGAGCACAATCCAAGATATGGCAAGTTTTCACCTTATAAATAACGCATCTATTGATGAGTTGAATACACGTTTACGTGATGACGGAAAGATACCTCTATTATATTTTAGAGCTAATTTCTATGTTAAAAATGCAGGACCAGCTTTCGATGAAGATTATTGGCAATGGGTTCGAATTGGAAATGAAGCTGTGTTTCGTAATGTTAAAGCTCGTGATAGACATAATGTGCCCACTGTTAACCCCTATACCACCAAACGTCACACTGATCGCGAACCCTTGGAAACACAGAGAACGTAAGATATTTCTAGAATTCTTTTAATTTTGTTTACCTAATGGACATGTAATTCTTCATGTTTGTAGAAACCGACAGGTTCCTGTATCTACATTTGAATTGCCCGTAATAGGCATTCAATTGGGTCTGAGAGCCGAAGGAAGTGTCAGAAGAGGAGATGGTGTTTACGTTGAAGTGGATACTTAACATTTACGTCGCTACAGGCAAATATTTGTATCACTTATTTCAATTACCTTAGTACCAAATTTGTCCAAGAACTACCTTAAATTATTAATTTTTGTATGCGTGTCAAATTGAAAAACCCCAAAATTTTAATTATTATTTTGTATGTAGGTTCTTATGAGTTTTTGAATTAAGTGAATGATTTGAAAAAAGTATTAAATAAGATTTAAATTAAGAATATTGTAATGTTTTCTGTAAGTTTTGCTCAATAAATGTAAAAGAAAGTATAGACCGATTTTTTTTAAGCGGGTATGGATAATACTCGCTAAGATATGTCAGATCAATCTGCAAAACGTCATAGATGTTTTGAAAATAAACGATCTCAACATTCGAACTGACTTTTGACTACTACTTAGCCAAGTAGAAGGATTTTAGACAATCGGGATTATGAGATTCTTATTTTTTGCCATTGGGCATTTTGGGATTCGGGAGTATGTCTCCTTCCCAGTAGAAGACTAAGCACTTAGGGTTATAGAGTCTTCTTACTTTTTTAATGAATAAGTCTATACGACTTTTGATAACGTACATAGGCGCTTCTTTAGTTCTCATTCAATAATTTTGAAAAATCTTTAAAATTTCCAAAGTATTTTTAATCTTTCGTAGGGTTTTTTTGATGCCTTTTATTCTTAACATTTGAAATTATAAAATTTTTACTACCCCCAACGTTCGAAAAATCGTTGAATACTTATAAGAAGGATAATGCTTGGGGTGCGTGTTGAAGTGAGGATTTTGAGAAACTTAAATAAAAAATGGTTGAGTTGCTAATTTTTCGAAGCATTCTTGCCATTGTTTCATTTTGGCCATACTCAGAACGATGGAAGAGGATTCAGAAAGGTGGTATAGCCCTAAGACGACAGTGGTTTTGGTTCCATGTAATTTTCCCATGCAGAGCTGGGCTCTCAATATCTCCAGTCAAAAGCTGATGGACAAAACATATTTCAAAGTTGTCTCAACTTTAGTTAAACCTCTGTAGGTTTATTTTAGATTCAGATTTAGATTTATTTTTCAATGTTTAATGTTCATACATAAATATTACAAATATATAGCATGGCTGTTTGCCATCTGCCTGATTGACAACTTTTTATTCTATAAATATATGTATATGTCTTTTAACAATCTTTAAAAATTTTTGTTAATAATTCTGTTTTATATTCTAATGCAATTTTACAATATTTATATAACAAGGGAGCATCTATTTCATTAAGATGATGAGTTATCAGCTCTTCCGATAAAACATCGCTTCCAAAGACATGTCTTCTTGTTTCTCGTAGCACTGCACATCTACCCATGAAATGAAAAATGTTTTCTCTTTGACCCATATTGCATAATTCGCACATAAAAGGCAACTCTTCTCTATGGGGATTGAGCAGTTCTCCTCTAAGTCTAAATATCATAGATATTTGATCCGTTGTTAGGTCATCTCGGAAGTAATTCTTTTGATTAAGATTGTATAGTCCAACTTGCTGTACGACATTCTATAGATAGATTCCTTTGCTTCGGATGTGCACCTTCGTCTATATCGATCGTCTACTGCAGAAATCAATTGGTACAGAAGGGGTTTCCACCTAAGATAGTCTACAGCTAGCTCTAGCCACTCTCTGAACCAACCTGATTTTCTCTGTATCACCTGCAGTGCTGCTATTTTCGGGAGACGCTCATCTGACATCTGAAGGACCTTATATATGTAGTCAAGATTCAACTTCAGTGTTTTAATAAACAATGGAGAGATTCCCGCTTCCAGTATTAACATGTAGTTCGGTGCGTTCGGTGGTAATCGAAATATCCTTTTTATATAAAATCGGATCGGATTTTTCAACGGTTTCATATTTTTTGCTACCCCACACTTAAGCTGCATACATTAATGTTGAGTCCGCTATCGATTCAAATACCTTGTATTTACTGCTGTTATTACTGAAGATGTTTCTCCATGCAATATTAATTGTATTTTTCGCTTTTTGCAATTTATCGGCGAGATGTTTTTCAATGCTGTTTTTATTGGTTATATTGATGCCAGGATATTTATATTCTTTAACCACCTATATTCTTTCATTATTGTAAGTCCACCGTTCATGACTGCTTACTCTTCCTCCACCTTTTCGAAAAACCATTACCTTCGACTTCTTAAGACTAACCACTAATCTCCAGGTTTTACTCTGTAGGTTTATTAGTTTAGGTCAATTTTCATATGGGGGTAATTTAAATCGGTCCTTCCATCCAATAGCACGTATCCTGAAGGCAATTTTTTTTTATAATTAGCGAACACTCCAAGGGTTTTTTTGTATACCCTTAATATGCCACAGACACAGTGTGAGCATTGAGAAAAAAGGTAGGAGTTAGAAAGGTGGTGTTGGTGTACATTGGTTTCGAATTCTTAAACATTGCAATGACAGGAGAAGACAGAGCGTGGTAAATCATTTCACATTCGCGTAGTACGGCTAAAAAAACAAATCTCCATACTTCACAGTATGGTCGAAGTTGGGCTCAAGGGTAAACGTTCAATAGAAGCGCGAGTATTACGGTTACACTGTTTAAAAGGAGGAATGCAGCTGGCTATTTCACTGGAGCATAGTTGTTAAAAAAAACGGTAAAATAGGGTGAAGCAAGAAACATTACGACGATGTTCGAGTGACTTAAATGATTCAATGATGCGTTATTGTAAACAATCATTTTAAAAACTCTTTTTTGAATACTGTCCAAGAGACTTAAGTAAGTTACTGGAGTACCAGCCCAGAGATGGGAGTTAGGCTTCGGCCACGCACTGAGCGACGAGCGACTGAGCGATTGAGCGACGACACATGAAATTGTATGGAGGTGGCCACGTACACCCTGAGCGACTTTTCATTGTTTTAAGCGACAGAGCGACGTCGCACAGTGGTAAAAATGGCATATTTAGGTGGACATGGGCTCATAACTTTTGAACGAGTTGAGATATTTTGACAATTTTTTTTGTAAAATGAAGGTAAAATATTCATATATTTAATTGCTAAGTTTTGAAAAAAATGGTTCACAACTCATTTTAGAATATTGTGTTGAAATACAACTTTCTAAAAAATATTTTTTTTTTTAATTATTATTTGCAACTAAAACAGTCGAGTTTTATTTGTTTGTTTTTAGTTTCAAATAGAGTCGTCATTTTAGAGAAATCAAAGGTTCCAAACAGGATTAAGGCTAAAAATCGTGATGAAAAGATCAAATACTTAATATAAATAATTTAACTAAAAAAATTGTGTTCTCATTATTTTTATTCCAATTTTTGTTCTTTCTAAAAATCGAGTACTCTCCTTATCAGCTCAAATAAAAAAAAGTAATTTTCCAACACAGGTTTTTATATGTTTAATGTTTATGTACACCAAAAAACTGAAAATGTCCACAAAAAAAATAATAATTTTTGTTAACTTAAAAAGCTTTTCATAAAAACTACGTTTTTTTTTTGATTTTTTTTCATAAATTAATTTTTATTAAATTCAAAACTTAGAACTATCTTAAAACTAGAATTTTTTTTTAAAATTGTATCGCTTAAAACAAATTCAACTGGCCTAAGAAAACAGCATTTGAGTTATCCCTGTATTATTTCATACCGGTAAGGATTATGCCAATGAAGACTTTTAAAGGAAATAAAAGTAAACAATAACACAGATTGGAAAGAAAACACAACCCCTCGTTTTTTAGAGAATCATTGACTTATCATTCGTTATAACTGGAATCATTGAAGGTTTAAAAAAATATTTGTCATTTCAAGTAAGTTTTTAATAGTTTTCGGTTTATATAAGGGAAACGGTTGAGTTATATTCAATACCAGCAAGTGCTCATAATTGCGAGAAGAAAGGACTACATTTGATTGAAAGAGCAGAACGGAAGATTTCTTTCATACTTACGAACCAAAAAAAATACGACCCATTTTTCACGCAGTTTATTTAAGAACATTTTCACCGAATTTATTAAAAGTTCTTTTTCACGCTCATCATTGATACCTTTTATAACAGATTGGTCACTCACATATTAACGTACAGCATAATCCTTATTTTTAGCTGATTGTTCCACCCAGACATCATAAAGTTCCTTTCTTGAGAACGTCATTTTCTGAACAAAATTCGCCCTATCTATTGCATATGGTTGTATATGGTTGAAAATGCAATCAATATTTTATCTTTACACATTAAGCTGTCGGACAGCGAAAACCGGAACGCGGAACTAGGTGGAAAAAAAAAGTTGCAGCTTAGTAAACTTTTTTTTAAAGATAAAGCTAAGCAAATCGAGCTGCTAAGCTAATTAAGAATAGTTTATATAAAACTCAAATGCAATATTATAGAGATATACGGTACTTACCATTTCCAACACTTTTCAAAAAAAAAAAAAAAAAAAAATAGCACCAAACTGAATTTTATTGTAACTTGTTTCATTGTTGGTTTTTCATTTCACCAATGGCTAATTAAAGACCGCTGTTCTACAAGTTATACTGTCTCAAAAAAAAAAAAAGGTGTGGTTTCATAGTTGTCAATCATTCCTTATAACAATATGAAGCCCAGTTAGTCTATTGATTAACATAAAATTTGAACCAAATGTCCACCTAAATATGCCATTTTTACCACTGTGCGTCGCTCAGTGCGTGGACGAGGCCTTATACTCAAACTTTATACGTATAATGTTTTGTAGATTGTAGCCAGATCAGAAGGAGAGACAAATCTCTTGCAACGTCTCAGAAAACCTAAACATCTTGCGGCATTTTTGGCGACATCGCATATGTGATAATTCCACAAGAGGTGGTTGGTGATGCACATACAAAGAATATCGAGTTGTTCAGGTTCATTGATGCTACTAATACGAGTAGATACAGATAGTGACAAGGGGGTACATCTAGCTTTAACATCTCGCATTGGATTTCCGACCCATTGAATTCCACGCGGTTTCTTGTTCCCCATTGTACAACGCTGATTAGGTCATAATTTTTTGAGCTTATCATATTTTGTTTATTATACGAGTATATTTGCAATAAATAATAGTGTCCCTTGAAATAATGGTTAGTGCGTTGGACTGTCATGCAGAAGGTCTTGGGTTCGATTCTCAGCCGCTTGGAGCTCTAACAATTTTTAATCGTACTAGGCCCCCTGAATGGAAAATTTCAAATTTAAGTATGGTTCTACCTTTTCGGTACTCCAAAATTTTGATAATAGCTGTGTTTTATTTTCCCCCAGATCTAATCCGGGTTGGATTTTGTTTTCAAAATAACATGTGAAACAACAAATACAAACAAAACTGGGACTTGTGTTGTTTTTGTTTTACATGTACATAATTTTGAATGAAGATCCAATCTGGATCAGATCAGAGGGAAAATAAAACACAGCTAATCTGTCAGTGAGTCAGTAAGTCCGTGAATCAGCTAGTCAGTGAGTTAATCACTTAGGGTTTTAGAGAATTGTTTTAAGTCCTATATCTCAGGAACCACTAACGCTAGAGTTAGTGAGGCGCCTGTGTTTCATCAGCTCAACAAATACTGTGAATTAAAAAAAAAAAAAAAAAAAAAAAAAATCAACTTTGGGTGCGAAATAGTAGATCTTTTTAAAATAGTTAGATTTCCTATCAAAAGGTGAGTAATTTAATTAATTACTTGTTGTTTACGAGATCAATATTTTTTGGGTCCGTTCCTATTTTCACCCTTCATGGTATATACTGAAGAAAAAAAACAGGTAAAAATTTATTTAGAGCTTTAAGAGTAAACTGCAAGAGTACAGGCCACGTAAGACTGACGACAAGCTCCTATTGATCTCATAAGCTTCCCACAACAGCAACAATGATACCATTTTTGACAAGACTTTTGCAGTTTCGTAGATTGAAAATATGAACATTATGTATACTTTTACAAATTATTATCATTTTGTTTAATTTTATTTAGTTTATGAGATGGTAAAATTCTCTTCAATTCCATCCCACAATTAAAACCAAAATCAAGTCATTCACCTATAGTATTTTGCTATTCTATTTTATAAAAGAACACCCGGGAATTTTAAATAGTTAAGTATGTATATCGATCAGCTCCCCTTGAAGTAATTTCAACCTCTTGAGGACCTTCAGAATTTTCAAAAAAAAAATCATAAATTAGTTCGCCTCCTTAACCATTAATTAAAAACAAAATGGTTCAATGATTACTTCTCCTACTTGCTGCAATTTTATGTTGTCTTTGTAAAATTCGCTTACTTCTTACGAAGGGAAATTTGTGAGTTCTCAAATATACATATATAAAATCAGAATCTAAATACCCGTTAATTTTGAACTTCATAATTAGTCTCCCATTTCTCCAACTGAGCATTAAAACTGCTGAAAATTATAGTTAAAAATATTGTTACAGGCGAATTTTCAATAAGCCCTATTTTTTATAATTCTATTTTAATTACTTAAAGAAAAAACCTGCATTTCTATTGTTGAGATAAAAAAGTAATACCTACCTGTTTATAATATCTTATGTAGTAACTTAGCATATTAATTTGTCATATCATAAATATTATCAATAAACATTATTACTATTTGTTACTGAACTTCTGTTGCTGATTTTATTTAAAACGAAGGAACTTTTTACAGGTTATGTGCCCAGGAACGTTACTTCTTCATATTTCAAATTAATCAGTAAAGCATACAGATAAGGCAAAAGTAAGTTTTCTTTCCAGCCCCGAGCAAAAAAGAAACATCTATGATGATTTTTTGTGTTGTTGTTAATTATTTAATTGAATATTTATTTATATGGGAATGTTCTTAATAAGATATAAACAAGAACATATAAATAAGATCTAAGGTTTTTTTATCACTTTCAAATACACATGTAAAAACACTCGAACTACATATATGATTAATTATTCTTGATGCACTTCTGCCAAGCAAGACCACCGCATGAAATACTGATGATAACGTAAGCAACAACTACTAAAACGATTCCAATTATTATGTAGAATCGCATCTTTTTCCAGTACATCCGTTGTGCAAGATTGCGTGATTGTTGTCGGAATCCTACGGACTAAAAATTTGTATAAAATTATTACTTTTAACTTTAAAAGAATAAAATTTTAGTTAACTTACAGTGTTTTCTAGGCGTTCAGTTTTATTGACCAAAAGTTCCAGCTTTTCACCTCGTTCCTTGATGATGTCTATTTGAAAAAAAAAATTGAAATATAAAAAAAAATATGTAAAGGAACTAAAAATTGAATGAAAAACTATTTCCTTAGTTAGACTAAGTTTAGTCTTTGATTCAACGAAAATTATGGCCCTGACAATTCTTGCAATTTGGAACTCATAAATTTATAACCACATAGCAAATAAATATGTTGCAAAAAATGTATCTATTATCAGTGCTCACAAACTTTCATATATAGGTTTTCAAAAAATGATGCAATGTTGGCGCCTTCCGCGCCACTATTCAAAAACATGCTGGCAGAGACTTGCCTCCCCACTTTTGAAGAGCGAAGAGAAAAAGTCGTACATAAACTATACACAAAACGGTTTTTTTTTTTTTCAAACAAGTCGCTAATCAATAAGGCAGTCAACCTAAAGCTAAATCGGAAAAGAAGATATAAGATTCCTTCGGACATCTTTTCAAGCCTCCAGTCAGAAAACACTGAATTTCCAAAACGAGACTTATTAAAAATAAACAATTCAACTACTCTTGAACCGCTCTGGCTCATAAACCCGAGCTATTTTATGACGAACCATGCATCTGAAATCAAGGCCAAGAACTGGAAATTAACATTTACGGACCGATCCAAAACCTCGAACTCTACAACTTTTGCGGTCATAAACGAAGATGGCAACGCGATACATCTTCGATTACACCTACAAACAGTTCTTACCGCTAATCAAGAGGCTATAATAAATCGGAAAAAAAAAACAAGTAATCTGTACCTGTACCGATAGCCTTTCTACCATCAAAGACATTACAAATTCAAATAACAACACGAACCTCATCAACAGCATCTGCTCTCTACAAATCAACTTTAATCATCACATAAAACTGATGTGGACTCCTCGTCACGTTAACATCCAAGGGAATGAGATAAATTATCAATCTGACAGCCTTGCAAGCAAATCTTTAATTTCTATACCAAAAATAACCTCATCAAAAACTACAATAAAAAGACTAATTAGTTAAGAACTAATTCAATGAAGTTCAAATGAACACCACTACACAAAAATAAACCCAACAAAGTTAACTCCTATCTATTCCACGAACATACGGAAATCAAAGATCATCAATTTTATACCTCTTCGACTTGGCCATTAATCTGACACCCACTTTCACATCCTCAAAAAAAAGCCTCCTTCCTCTTGTCCTATCTGCCACAATACTTCTAATCTTCAACACTTGCTCCAGGAATGCAACGAAATCGACAACATATTAAGTTTAATAAATATACATATAATAAATAATAAATTAGCAGCCGTTCGAGATTTTTCCATATTTTTTAAAGACGAAGCTTCTTCTTTCGACGATTCAATGATTTTGGGTGCATTTTCGAAATCTGGCAATGGTAAATGAATGAATTCAATTTTTTTTTTCAATTTTTGTTTTATTGAACATACTATTTACAATTTGGCTTACAACTAATAAGATACTACATAATGTATGAAAGTTTACATTTGTTGGCTCATAGGGGGCCTAACTATATACAGTGACTTAAGTTTAATTATTTTTATATAAAATTTACATGACGAAAAAAAAAAAAATTAAATTTAAAATGTCGGTTGTATTGTCCTCAGGGTGTTCATTCCTGGTTGTCAGTGGTGATTTGTGTGGGTTGTGGGCAGGGATGGCGTTTTAGCCGCGGTGGTAGGCTGACCCAATGTCAGCGTAGAACGAGACTACTTCCTCGTTGTCCATGATTACGTTGTCATCCAGAGTTTCCATCACACTGAGGTACCTCGGCTCGGGATGTAAATGAATGAATATTGAGAGGGGACTTGCATTGCGACCTAAAGATCTATTATGTTCCCATCCAGAGGTAGGTGCGTGGCATACCCTACAGGCCTTCCTCCAAATGTATCCCTTTGATGAGTTTCTTTATTTGGATTAGTGAGGATAAATCACGCTCTTCAACCTGGTAGCTTCCCAGATACTTGTTTCTTTGATGCATTAGTGCTTCGCATCCGCCTAGTATATACTGTTCCGGCTTTTCGTCATGAGTATTGCAGAATCTGCATGTGAGGCTGTTTACCAGGCTAAGAATAATCAAGTGTCTTCTTAGTTTACAGTGACACGTGGGGAGTCCCGTTACTATTCGTAGATTGATCCTACTTAAGCTAATACAGTTCATGAAACAATTTTGGTTATAGTTCCCAAGAAGTAGTTTGGCCTGCCTGAGTTTTGGGAGTTCTTTCAGTTCTTGGATTTTTTGGCCTCGTTTTTAATCCTGTTTTCTCATATTCCAATGAAGGGGCCAGGCCAAATTAGAGGAGTCATTGAGCCTTTTTTTTTTGCTAGGGAGTTTGCCTCCTCATTTCCCTGAACACATACATGCTGAGGTACCTAATGAAGTGAGACATTATTGTTCTTGCCAAGTTCGTTTAGCCTACCCACACCAATTTGGATGTGATGGCGTATGAGCTTAGTGCTTTGAGTGCGGCTTTGCTATCTGATATTTTACTTTCGGTAATTCCTTTCGCCTGGAAAATGCTAGTGGGTTGTCCCATTGGTATGGAAAAATTGGTTCTGCGTCCAAATCTTCTTCAAATTGAATTCTAGAAGTATCTTAACTCAGTCTAAATTTGATCGCTATGAAAGATTAATTGAAGTAGCGTCCAATAAACAAATATTTAAACACAAGTATTTAACAATTTTTGTAAATAAATTTATTGAATATTACGATTATATGTATATTTTGAATCGTTTTTATTTTGTTCTCAATTCAAGAATAATGTAATAAAAATAAATCACGTAATAGTATTTATTAATCACCCTTATTCCGATAGTCGTTTTACTAAAACGCCAGTAAAACGACAAGGCTCTAGAAATGAAAATTGGAATTTTATTGAAATAACTATCGTTATAATGTTTAGAAAAGTGAAGAACATAGAGAACGCTACCCTTTCCGTATTATTTAAACACTAAAATGTGCTCTCTGGAGCCTTCTTGTTTTAAAGGCGTTTTATTAAAACGACTATCAGAATAAGGGTGAATATCTAAAGATTTTTCTCCAGAACTCGTATTTGAGATTATAATTGTAGATATCCGAGATTAAGTTATTCAAACGTTCATAGTAAATTTATTACGAATGAACAATAAATAAAATATTTTTACCTCTTCCGTAAGTCTTAAAAATTATATAAAAAACAAAAATATGAAAATATCTCCTTGTACCAAATTGGATATCAAAATCAAAGAGGAGTTCGCTATGGTCATCTTTAAATCTCTAAATCTATTTAGAATAGTTTTCTTTTTTGATGTCGTCTCTTTTTTTGTTTTTCTTTAATTATTTTGAATACTTTCTTTTTTGTTCATTATTAATAAGTTAGCAACAACGAGAACAGGGAAATCAAACCTGTATAAGGAAAAAACTAATTTTTATCACTTTTAATAAGACAGATCTGTAAGTTTAGTTATTGTGGATGCATGTCTGCCAAGCAAGACCACCGCATGCCATGCTGATGATAACGTAGATAACAAAGACAATAATGACACCAACTATTAAGTAAAGTCGAATATTTTTCCAGAACATCTTTCGAGCTAGATTGCGTGATGCATTGCGGAATGATACGGACTATAAAATAAAACTTATTAGGGAGGAACTTTAAAAAAGTATTGATTGATTTGCATTACATTGTTGTCTAGGTGTTCGGCTTTATTGACCAGAAGTTCCAGTTTTTCTCCTCGGTCCTTTAGGCTGTCTGTATAGAGTAGAACAGTAATAAAAACGTCAAAAGCGTAACGGAAGATTAAATTAATTTATTTTTTTCTTAATTTTAATTGAAGAAAATTAAAAAAAAAAAAAAACAAAACATAATTAATTTTAACGTAAGAATGTTTTTCTTGAAATTAAATTTGATTGTTTACATTCCAAGTTCGTTCGGTCTTGAAATGGAAAGAAACAGTGCTTCTGAAATTCGAATAGTTTTCTAATCCATGATTAAAAGAGAAACTAACTGTTATATCAGTAAGAGCAAGGGTACATTATAATGGGGGGGGAAACAGTCAAAATGATGTAGTAATCATAAAAATTTACATTCAGGATTCAAAACCAAAGGCTTTACTTTCTTAAAAGACAGTAAAGTAACAGAGATAACAAGAACGAAGAAGAGGAAACCAAAGATTTCACAAAGATGATACATTGGGATGGACCTGATCATGTTGTTTCGGTAGCGCGATGGTATGGCATTAGCTTCTAAAGACGCTATGCTTGGGTTTAAATCTCAGTCAAGGCCAAAAAGTGTTTCGATTTAACTTGAAAGTATAAAGGCTGAGCACCACCAAGAGTCTGATGATCCGCTTGGCACCCGTGAAATAGCTATAACTCCAGCCAATACTACACACATAGTGGTAGTTCATTCAAGTTGTTTTTGCAGTATTCAAAACTTTTATATTCATATGAAGCTTTGCAGGCTTACTGCACGTATGTATATCTAATCATACAAAAACCTCCTTTGATAAAACTAAAGTTGCTTTTTTTCGTATTCGAATTATAAGTCTACAAATTTTCAAAAATATAACCGTCATCTGATTGCATTAACTGAATTACTTCATTGATTTTAAATTATACTTTTTTACTGAGATAAAAAAGATAAGTTAAAAAATTGACACTAGTATACTCGTACGTTCTAATCTATTCAATTACGAAAAATGTTTTTCAATTAAAAATCAACCCACCACTAAAGGAGCTTGATTACCGGGTTGGATCACGGACTGATAGCACACTCAAGTTTATATTGTTTCTTACATATAACATTTTTGCTTACAATATTGTTTAAGTTTACGTTGGAATTACTAACATTAAACTAGTAGCAAACATAATGTTTGTCCTAAGTTGGACTCAAGGTCAATTATTGGTTGGTTTAATTTTTTGAATTGTTACGTTTCGGATGTGATTACACCCATAACACCCAAATAAACCTCTGGACTCGGTCTCTACAAACTCTTTAAACGCACTTATCTGCTGATAATCTCTCATGGACAAAGCAGTTCAACATTCACATTTGATGTGTGCCGGGCCAAAGGGACATTCCAGGAAACTGTAAGACTGATGAACTCGCTTAAAGTGGAACAACAATACCAATTTCAACAGATAGGACAGATATTGGTATAACCATCCCTAAAAGTAAGATTACGCTAGTGCAAGGTGCTATAGAGAGAACAAAACTTAGGTCGAACTACATCACCACTTGCTTGGCGACACAACAGATCTAGACAAATCTGAATCTGAAGTGATCTAAGCGTTTGATATGTTTAAGCAGATTGCACACTAGCTCTGTAATAGGTGACATAACCGGCCACTGTATTTGTAGGTCTGCTCTAACAATTACTTCAGAAACTGTATGAAAAAACAAGTGGAGGAAACAAGCCCACACCTTCAATTTACATCTCCCGCTCTATCCCAAAGTCATCGGCTTGATTTGGGCTACTTTTATTATAACGATTCGATAGATCTGGCAAATACTGACTAATTAGTCTTAATCCTAAACTAAGGCTCTTAGAGAGCTAAAAATAGCATTTTCGTAACCGTTGTAGAGTAACGAACGTTCTTAATTTTGATATAAATTAAAAGTTTTTAGTAAAAAAATACACATATGCATGTAAATTCATTTCTTCTTGTTTTTTTTTTATAATTCAAACGCGCTCAAGGGTATGTTAAGAGACAATTATAATGTTAAATACAGCACAGGCGATGGAGAAATAAAGAAAACCATGCCAGTTAAGTTATTCCATAATCGTGTTGTGCGACTATAAAACGAATCTGTATATTTGACTGTACGACCAAAATTGGACTCGAGTGAACTGATGAGCATTCCTAGCGAAGCGGGGGTATCACGGGTGAACTGATAAAGGGGAGAAATGCAACTGGCTACTTCGAGTGAGCATTGCTTATCATAGAAGCGATAAAACAAGTAAATACATGAAACATTCCGACTGTGTTCAAAAGATGTGAACGAATAATAGCTCTGTTTCCTATCAGTTTTAACGCTTTGTTCTGAATTATATCCAATAAGTGGAGAGAAGTGTTTGCTGCACCTGCCCAAAGATATGAGTTATATTCCAGTTTTGCACGTATAAACACGTATAATAATGGTAGCCAGATCAGAAGGGGTGAAAAACTTCTTACATCAATATAGAAATCCTAAGTATTTAGCAGCATTTTTGGCGGTCTAGAGAATGTGGTCGTTCCAACGAAGATGGTCGTTGACACACATACCGAGTACTGAGAGCTTTTCGGTTTTTTCAATGCAAGTGCCATTCAAGGACAAGGGCATAAGGGATACATGTTGCTTTAACGACAAAAGACAGCATTGAGTTTTCGAAGCATTCAACCCCACACGATTTTGTATACCCAATTTAATAGTGCTGTAAAGATCGAAGTTTAATGAGATAATCATACGATACCGTTGCAATTCCACGTGAATTTGGGAACGAGTATGTAAAGCTGACAGTAGAGTGGTCGGAAAAACAATGAAGTGGATTAGAAGTTTCAGACAAGAGATCATTTCTAAAAATGAGGAAGAGTCGGAGACAAAACGGAGCCCTATTCAACACCAGCATTTATTTTTGTTATATAATTTGTTACATGTGCAAGTAACCATTTGACAATTGTCAAAGATTATTACTACATATTGAGGATAGTTGGAAAGCGAAGCAAAAAGGAATTTGTCTGACCCGACAACATAGCAGAATAATAATTATAATGCAATGTAAGTAATTAATCATTATTGGGAAATTGGATTTACTGCTTTATAATATATCCTTACTTATAAAATTCTAAGGAGCCTATTTCGGCCGATAAGTTCTAACTAGCAATCTGGGACAATTCATTAATTTGGTTCGGCAGATTGTATATCATAACATTATTAAGTGCTTTATCTGGAAACAAGGTTTAAAAAATTCTAATTCGGTCTACATCGTAAGACCAAAAATTCTCAAATTCTTGACGTCAACTATATTGTTTTCATTTTCTTTAAAGCTTGCTTTTCTCACTTAATGGCAAGCTTACCCACCTCATAGCAAATATTTAAAAAGTAACACTAACAGAAAGCTGAAGCCAAAAACATTTGCAAAACTTTCCATTCGAACAAGTTTTTTAGGCAACTTCCGTTTGCGATCTCATATGTAGATAATGAAACAAGGAATGTTATGGTGAACTCCTTAAAAGTAACAATATCTCATAATTTTATGATTTACAAGGAATTCTCAAAAATAACTATGCACTGGCAGTTAGGACCTAATATTTGGAAGTTTTGTAAAAGCAAAAAAAAATTAACCATTTGCCATATTTTGCTGTAACTTAATTGATAGCTAAAATATTTATTTTATTTGCGTTCACATCACAAAGCCCAATAATCTTTACTCTGGCAAAAAGGTCATAAAATTAGGCATTTAAATGTGATAATATTGGTGTGAGTCATGAAGTTTATTTAACAACAAGGAGAAATCATTTTGAAATAAATACAACAGGTCATTTTAAAATTGGATTGGCTTCTTATCAACATTGGAATTTGTTTTTTCTTTAATTTGAAACCATCAATTATCGTTTTCATATCAGCATGGAAAAACAATGAAACTATTGTTTCTCGAAACATTAACTCAACAGGGTTGATATATTTCAATTATGTATATGTATTAGTCAAAGGTAACCACACAATAGTTTCCTAGACACTTGAAACCTTTTGCGGTGGCGTAGATGATTTATTTATAGAATATGGAACATATACATAGGATTATATACTTATTGTCCCAAGCGACTTTCTAATTTACAAGATCTTCCAAAACTTACCAATATTTTTCACCATAATGTGTTTTATTTCATCGATCTGTCCATGAACTCTCGATATAGCATCAACCTCCCGAGATTGACTAAAGAAAATCATTTGCTCTGCCAGAACTTTGGAAAACTCTGAATTCATGGCATAGGCAATGGCTGTTGCCACAGTCAAGCCGTAAGTCTGGATGAATTTCTGTTTGATGTCGCCCAAAAATAAGAAAGCCCTTGTCCGATCAAACTCCTAAAAAAATACAAAACAAGACTTGTGAAGTGAAATTCAAATCAAATCGAATTGAGTTTCTCTTACATCGTCCGTAATGCACATGTAGATAATTTTATTTTCGCAATTATAATGAATCAAATAGTTTCCATGGGAATATGTGAGCTTCTCGTTCTTTAGGGATATTTTGGATATGATTTGTTCGGTGACTTCGGCAAAGTTTCCAACACATTCGGCAAACTTAGCCAGAACGGTTGTTCCTCGTGAGATAACACTGTACAAGATCGGCATCCTGACTTTGACTTAAAATAAATGTTGACACAGTAGCTAGCCTAAGGCAAACGAAGAATAAATCTTATTGTGTTTTCTTTTGTAATCAGAGAACTCTTCAGAGTAATTGAAACGCACTGATAATAATATTATGGAAACCACTCGATGACTGGAACTTGTATTACTCACCGAGAGATGAAAAATTAAAGCATCGAAACGAAGACGATGAAAAAGTAATAAATTCTTGAAATATATTCTTTGTTTGGATTTGTTTAATCAACAGCTTTGCCTTCAATGCAATATGCAAATATGATGGGTAAAGTGGGGTTTCTGTTTGAATTTTCCACTTGAGTTGTTTTCTTTTCAAAAAGTCGATATAATTTTACATTATTTTGTATCGTAATGGACGGCCACCAGAATGTTTGATGGAAACGAATTATTTAATAAAATATATAATTTTCTTTTTTCATAAGAAAATTCAAAATGTCAACACGAACACAGGCCACAGAGACGTAGATGACACTTCACTTGTAGGTTTTCTGTCAACGACTTCTTCAAAATATTTGATGCCAAGTGTACTGGTACAGTATGAATATTTTTTTTTTCGGTTACGAACCAAAATCTCGGTTATTCGACGTGATTTTTTGGGCAAGGCGTGCACTGGCAACTGTGATCGAAATCACCAGTTGATAGAGCACCGCGCTCTCGCAACACTTCACAATAATTTTGGTATTCGGCATGCTAACATCTGTCATGAGATCTGTTTAGAATTCTGTTATGAACTGTCAAACGTTTGAACTCAGAAAAAATCTTTTACGTATTGCATTTCTGATATTCAAGTTTGGTAAGTCAAAATCATTTATTAAAATGGATATTTATCTTTTATTTCGTCAACGAAATATTCTTTAAAGGAGACAAAGAAAATATATTAAAGCACACATCATTGTTCATCACCCATTTTATTAATGTCAGATGAAAAATTTTACTTAATCACAGCTCATTATGATAGCAGATTTTAGTGCAGTTTGATAACAGCTTTCATTTTCGAAGTAGCTTAACAGACTTTTATAAAAGTTCGGACCAACTGAATACCAATTATAAAAGATCTTTTACAGCCTTTATTTATTAGATTTCAATAATACTCGGTCTAACCTCGGAGCAGTTAAACCGAGTTAAAGCTCTTACTTCTGGCTTACGCCACGTCAGGCAAATCCTTTTTTATAAAATAAAAAAATTGTTTACACTCCTTTTGGTAAATTCAAACTAGTCATGTCAAAATGATATTTAGATAATACAATGACTTTAACCTTCTTCTATGAACCAATTCTAATCCGGATCTATTCCTTGTTTATTTTTATTATAAATAAGCTATTCAGGATTTGAGTCGCTAAAACGAGTAATGGTAGATTTACATTTATCTGCAATTGATTTCTGCAAAAAAGGGAAGCCAAATAGAGAATTCATATCTGTAAGATAAAGAGAAAAATAGCAAAATGAAGAAGGACTTCATTTCTGCTTTATAGGAAATTCAAGAAATTCAGAAGTCAAGATTATAGTAAAGACGAACATGTTCATCTTTATTATAATGGGTGATTTTTTTGAGGTTAGGATTTTCATGCATTAGTATTTGACAGATCACGCGGGATTTCAGACATGGTGTCAAAGAGAAAGATGCTCAGTATGCTTTGACATTTCATCATGAATAGACTTACTAACGAGCAACGCTTGCAAATCATTCGAATTTTCAGTGAATGGGCCCTAGAAAAGTTGGCAGAAAATCCGCTTTTTTATCGACAAATTTTGTTCAGCGATGAGGCTCATTTCTGGTTAAATGGCTACGTAAATAAGCAAAATTGCCGCATTTGGAGTGAAGAGCAACCAGAAGCCGATCAAGAACTGCCCATGCATCCCGAAAAATGCACTGTTTGGTGTGGTTTGTACGCTGGTGGAATCATTGGACCGTATTTTTTCAAAGATGCTGTTGGACGCAACGTTACGGTGAATGGCGATCGCTATCGTTCAATGCTAACAAACTTTTTGTTGCCAAAAATGGAAGAACTGAACTTGGTTGACATGTGGTTTCAACAAGATGGCTCTACATGCCACACAGCTCGCGATTCTATGGCCATTTTGAGGGAAAACTTCGGAGAACAATTCATCTCAAGGAATGGACCGGTAAGTTGGCCACCAAGATCATGCGATTTGACGCCTTTAGACTATTTTTTGTGGGGCTACGTCAAGTCTAAAGTCTACACAAATAAGCCAGCAACTATTCCAGCTTTGGAAGACAACATTTCCGAAGAAATTCGGGCTATTCCGGCCGAAATGCTCGAAAAAGTTACCCAAAATTGGACTTTCCGAATGGACCACCTAAGACGCAGCCGCGGTCAACATTTAAATGAAATTATCTTCAAAAAGTAAATGTCATGGACCAATCTAACGTTTCAAATAAAGAATCGATGAGATTTTGCAAATTTTATGCGTTTTTTTTTTTTTTAAAGTTCTCAAGCTCTTAAAAAATCACCCGTTAGTATCTTCGTCTGCATTTCGTAAATTTGCGATATTTTCACATTTTTCTATAATTTTTGTTGACGGACGCATGATATACCCTTATAATGTTAAACATAGCGCGAGCAATTAGAAAAGTAGCATATGATTTGAAAGGAGGTACCGATGCCTATGTGTTTTGAATGCCTGCACATTGCAATGAGTGGGAAATATTGATCCGGATTAAGCATTCAACGCGTAGTGCGGCTAAGGAAACGATCTCTGTACTTGATAGTACGCCCGAAATTGGGCTGAAGGGTAAAATGATGAGCATTCCTAGAAGTACGGGTATTACTGTTGGATTGCTTGAGGGGAAGAATGCAAATGGTTATTAGATGATTAATTTATTATTTTATTAGAACGTAAATTAAGTATTTATTTTCTTGTCAGTTATGTATTTATATATATTATTTAAGAAGAAAACAATGAAAAGTATAAACAAACTGATACTTAAAAAATATAAATATGCCTAATCTCAAATGTTATTTTTTGACTGTTTTTGTGAGTTTTACAAAAATGGTAAGGTTATCATCAGAAAGATGCTTTCTGTTTGTTGAGAAAGACTACAACAAATAAGATCCTACCAATGAACTTGTATCACCATCAGAATTACCTTCATCACTTTTAGTGTTTGACTAATAAGAGATAATACCCTAATAACTTAAGGTTTTGAAGAATATTGTTTGGATTGACTAATCTAAACAATTTTTTTTAAATATTTTTTTTTTCGTTTCAAAATATTGAGGTTCAAATAATTTTTTGAAAAACTATCAATTTAATAAACTTTATTCAAAAATAAAAATGAAAGAATTTAAAAAAGGCTTTGGCATGATATTGTAAATGTTGGCGTTGTTTTTCTTATCTTAAGTTGATATTTAAAAAAATTTTCATTCCTGTATAAATGGAAATAAACACTCTTGTCTCCTAAGATTTTGGTAGCTCTAGATTTCTGTCTTCTTTTATTGAAACATCCCATATATAAATTTTTAAAATTGTTTATAACATTTGAATAACGAAGGCCTCATTTACCTTCCACGTCCACAAAATGCTAGTTTTTTTTGAAAACTTTAAAAAAATGCGCGATTGCTTGCTTTAATAAAATGCACGATTGCTTGAAATTCTACTGGCTCACTACTTTGAATAGCTTAGTGCTAAGGTATAAGTAAAAAACTGCTTAAGATTTGCTAAGTTAGAAGCAGTTTACTTGTTTTTCTTAATTTTAAATATTTTGCAACTATAATATCGTGCTGAGGCTTTTTATATATTGCTTCTAAACACCCACAAAACATTGACAGTTCATGTAAAAACCTAAGTAAACAGTCCTTTTTTGACTTCTGGAAGTATCAAAATTTCATATGAATTTGCGAAGATACAAACAGATAAAATAGGAGTTCGACGATGCTAAACTCCATTTCAATTTTCAAAAACATACTTAATCAATCCGTTTTAAGGTCGTTCTAATTTAATTTAAATTTTTCGCCAATTATTTTATATCATAAGACATTTAAAAAATTTCTTACTTTTACTAAAAAAAATACATAACTTCAAAAAATTCATCAAACTGTTTTTGAAATATAGAACTTTGCACAAAAAAAAAAAGGAATTTTTAAAACCTTTGAACCTGTTAGAGTAAAAAATTAGAAAATCACGGTTCTATGTTTGGTGAAATACGATTAACGGAATAGGATATCAAGTTTAAGATTAAACTTTTGAGTTCTATTGTCAAATAAAATTTAAAATTGGTAAATTTTCTTAGGATAACGAAATTTTAAGCAAATCATTTCTTTTTCAATAACACTTTTCTCAATCGTTTAGAACTGTAGAAGATGACAAGATTCTGACAACATTTTAAGACAATCTTTTATTTTAATGGAACCGTATTCATCCATTAAACATCTGGCCATGACAAATTTTGACAATAGGTTCGTTTGTTGAACTTTACCCAGGGTAGACCCAGGTTTTCTTGACAACCCTCAGAGTTGTCAACAAAAACTGGGGTTTTCGGTTTTCAAAAAACACCCAAGAGCTTTCAACTGTTTTGTTGACAACTAAAAGCAAGACAAAATAATTTTGTGATCTGATAAAACTTTAAATTTGTTATAAATTAGTTTTAAAAATGAACGAAAACAATTTTGCGTTGTTGCTGAATGTTTCATCCAATGAGTACAACAAATATTTAATTGCAAATACAAGCAATAACATGCGACATGCGAATCGCCAAACGACAACAAAAGAAATACATATGAAATACCATATGACTTTTGACAGTTTGAGTGTTACCTGAACTCGCCCCAGCAAAATACCTAGATCTACTTCATGGCGAGTTCAGGGCGACCCCAGGTCTCAAAAAACACAGAATTTGCTCACCAGGGTGACTTCAGATTTTTCAAAAAACGATTTAGGGCGACCCCAGGGTGACTTCAGAGCTCAACGAACAAACCTAATAACTTAATTAAAAGAAATAGTTGAAACTATTGAAACTCAAACGTTTTACTTTTTCCCGGAATATTACATATCTCGTAGATCTTTCTATCTAGATTTAAGCAGATCTAAAAATCTAAGCAAAAAAAATGATTTTCCGTACTTATTTTTTTTTTCAGAGACTAAAGAAAAATCACTGTGACAAGTTACAGCATCCATCACTTGGAGTAGTTCCAAGTGAATTCCGGTTTTAGCAAAATGTCACTGTTTTGTGTTTTTGTTCGCACACCACGATAGCATTACACCAAAATGATTAGCGCTACTCATAGACGATAAGTGACATTTATTTCCACCAAGATGTTGCTAGGTGTAACACATAACTAATGGCATAAAGGACACTCTACAAGATTGCTTTGAGGTCATGATGGTTATCTCATGCAGAATGACCTAAACTGGTCACCGATTTCGTTCGATCTGACCCCATTTTACCTTTCTTGGGGGGTTTAATGAAGTTGCAAGTCAATAAAAGTAAGCTGCTAAACACCGCTGCTCTCAAAATCAATAAAAACCCTCTTTCAATTGCTCAAATTCGGACTGATATATGTAAGAGTAACCAAAATTTAAGTAATTATAAACCTTACAAATAAAATAATAACTTCATTTTTTTTAATTCTAACATCTTATCCATATTGAAAAACCTTTCAATGGTAAATGCAACATGGAAATGGAAATCTTGACTTTTTGAATTTTTAAATCAAAATTTGAATAAGATTACTTTTAACTTTTTGATGATTAAGCGATTTTCACCATTCCTATTTTATTTGCAGTTTGCAACTTAACGTTAATATTAACATCCGTACATATATCTTATATAGCTGGGTCTAACAAATATGCTTTAAAAAATGTCTTAGAGCACGGGTTAGTGACCTCGAAAATTTGTTGATATTACAAAAAATGAGTTTTAGTTTAAAAAAAAAAATCATAAAGAGTTGTCGGCAGAAATATGCACATAAGATTTTCAGCCGATTTAGGCTAACTCCGAGGCAATACATGTGGGTACGCTGGACGAGCAGGTTGGTTGAAAGTTTTAAAATTGGACATTTAAAAATTGATTAATCAAATTTTAATTTCCCTTAAACTTAAATTAAAGTTAATAACATAAAAAAATGAATATTCAGATTACCACACAATCCAACCCACTTAAAACGAAGTAGTTAGGAATATATTTTTTTTCTTATTATTTATTTTAGACTTTTTTTACCATCGCTAATGATACATATGGATCATCACATTTTTGAGGAAAAATTGTTATTTGAAAATTTTCCACTAAAACTAGGGTCTTAGCTTTTAACTGGAAATTGATAGAAGCATTTAATATCTAAAATATAAAATAGTACTTTATAATGTTAGCTTTTGAAGAAAAAATCAATTTTAACAAAAATTTAAAAATTTTGAGTTTGAAAATTAATTTCTCAAAAACTATCACTTTAAACAACAAAATAAGGAAAGAAAACGAAATAATTTATTTCTTATTTAACAAAATTAAAAAAAAAAAAATTATAATATTAAAGTGGTACCGTTGTTTTTTAATAATTTTTTGTTATGACTGCAGTTGTAATTCATTGAAATAGTTCACATTTTGCAGTCAAAAGAATTAAAAATAATAGTCATCTAGTTGTAGGCAGTAAAGTAAATTCTTTTCATACAGTTACTCTGTAATTGCGGGATCATTGAAAAGAGTATAAAAAACACTATTTGCTCCATAAAACTCTTAAATATAAGGAAAACTACTTTACAAATGGAAAATAAGCCTACAAAATCCGTTGATAAATTAAATCTATACTAACAAAAAATTATTTACCAACTGTCTTAAGTGCTTCTTTTTTCAGCTCATTTATATTCAAGCGAACATCAATTTCCAGAGAATGACTAAAAAAGTTCATTTGAGTCGAAAGCACTATTTTGAAATCCGAGTTCATTTCGTAAGCCACAGCTGTCACCATTCTCGAGCCATACGTCTGAATAAATTTCTGTTTTATGTCGTTCAAAAACATAAATCCTCTTTTTTGATCTAACTCCTAAAAAAAACCACACTGTAAAATTGTAACTGTAAGCGAATGTCAATAAGTACTTACATCATCAGTAATGCACATTAAAATTAACTTATTTTCACAAATAAAATTAACACGATACTGTCCATGGTAAAATGATTTTTTGTGGTTTTTCAGTTGAATCTTATAAATAATTTCCCTTGAAACTTCATTGAAATTTCCAATGCACTCAGTGTATTCGGCGAGAACAATTGTACCTCGGGAGACAATACTGTACAAGATCTGCATTCTGATTCAAATAAATTATAAAGTCGAGTTTACGGCCAAGGGCACCAACAGCACTATATAGCCTTTTTGTATTCGCTTATCTGAATTTTTGTGTGCTTTATGATTTTTCTTAGGTAGTCAATATTCTCATTTAAATGAGATTGAAAATATTAAATACTATATAGGAAACATGGCGTTCAATAGCATAATCAATTAGCAAGATCTTTATTCTTGTATATGGATTGTTTTCAAATTGTGAGTTTATCTTAAGTTCTTATTTCATTCAGGTCAATTTTTTTTAACGGCTTGAAGCTCACTTCAGTTTTGGTTTTCATATGAATTATCACTTTTTCTTACTTTTTTATTTTGTTATTGTTATTACTGGAATAATATTTTATTTATAAAGAAAGACAAAAACCGTGACCTATGCCCACAACATTATCAAAAGTGCTGACTTCAATTTTTCCTTAAGTGTTTTTGGAAATATTTAATTCTGAAAATAATCTTATTATGTGCATAATTCATTGAATACCTTACAAATGTTTTGGGTTCTGTTGTTTTTATTTTTCCTTTTTCTTTGTTTTTCTATTTTCATTCATGGAGGACATTAGTCATCCAATTCTATTGTTATATCGACACCAAAAAATTAATTGAAAAATAAAATGTTCTTGTGTTTTTGTGGATAGAAAGCCCATGAACAAACAGATTTCATAATAAAGATGATGGAGAAGTCCAAAAGAGTTGTTAAAATTCACATGTGTTACATATTTCCAAAGAATTGTAATTTACCTGGAAAAATACATACATATTGTGCTGAAATTCAGAATAACTGGGAAAGAGAGCTACTTAGGAATTTTCTTAGAACCAACAATTTTCTGTGCGAAGAAAAACTCTTTAATGTCCCTTTTTTTACTTGCTATATAATGAGCCAAATACAAGTTTCTTTTTAAAATTGCAATAAAATGAAGAAAATTATTTTTAATCCATGTATTTGTGACTTTATTTGTAAGAGCAAACATTCCCATTAATTATAGAATACAACGTCGTTCAAGTGGCTGTCTCGTCTGGTTTTGCGGTAGCGCATTCTATCACTAAAATTTTCCAAGACCTTGTTAATGGTTTCAGGCTGGTATCTAGATCACGGATTGCTTGGATGATATTGGCGTTAAATGGTTGAAAAGTTTCCGGATTTCTGGCATAACACCGGTCTTTCACTATTCCCAAGAAAAAAATAGTCCAAAGCGGCCCATTGACTTCGTCAAGACGGCTGATAAGACGATTTGGAACTTGGTGCACAAAAGATCGATTGTGGCATGGAACCCCACCTTGCATGAACCAGATGTCGTCCAAATCCATGTGTTCAATTTTAGTGAAAAAAAGTCGGTTAGTAAGACTTAAGGACTTTTCACATGAGAGCGACCAACGACCAACGAATAAAAAAAGAAATGGGATTTAAAACATATATAAGCCTAACTTCTTCACAAAAACTTTAAACTAGATTGCTACCATTTTGTGAAGAATTTAGGCTTATATATGTTTTAAATCCCATTTCTTTTTTTATTCGTTGGTCGTTGGTCGCTCTCATGTGAATAGTCCATTACCGTTGACCGAAATGTTGTTCCCAGCCTCTTTGTGGATGCATTTGCTTCTGGACAATAACATGGGGATTTTCTTAACCCCAGATGCGCCGATTTTGTTGGTTAACGTAATCGCCAAGATGAGAATGAGAAAAGATGATTTTTCTCCTAAAATCGTTGTCCAATTCAAGCTGCTCTAAGGCCCAAACTGCAAAGCCATAACGAATTGGATGGTCGTGTGCCTTCAATTGCTGAGTCAATTTGATCTTGTATGCAAATAATCCGCGATCTTTGTGCAGACTTCTCCTCATCTAGTGTGTGAAATGTTGAGCTGTTGAGATCGATGGCGAATTGATAGCGCGAATTAAGTCTCACGCTCTCGACTACAGTAGCCACATTCTCGTCTGTGCGCACGGTAAGACAACGTGGACCATGAGTGTTGTCCACTAACATACAAGTCTCATGAACTTTTTGCACAAACTTGCGTACAGCAATCGCGGTGGGTGCTTCATTTCGGCCAAGACTTCTTTTCAAAAAACGCACAGTTTCGACAACACAGCACTCACTTTGGAAATAAGTTTTTAATATTTCACACCGTTGTTCAAGCGTAAGGCAACTCATTTCGTTCCTCGGAGGTATGATACTGACTTTTTATTAAGATTTCAAGCGGAAAACAGTTATCAGTGTCGGAATAACCTATGATTCAAAAAGAAACCAAGAGATGGCCCACCATGTATTTATACCATATCATATTTTCATATGTTGTCAATCAAGCAGATGGCACAGACATGCACTAATGATTTATGTACATAAATTTTGTTACTTTAAATTTCTGAAAAACTAAAATAACTTAATCAAATCTAATCTGTTATAATCCATATTAGCCCATTAAATCAGATTACATTCAATTTTTTGGCTTAAGTTGAAGTTACTTTATTCTATACTTTATTCCCGCCAAAACGAAATGCAAGATTTCAGCTGAAAATGTTTGATATTTCAAATTGATGGTAGAAGATTTCATTGAAATCTCAATGAATTATTGCTACACTAATTTGAAAAATTTCAGACGGAATCCCCAATTCCGGTTTGGTGAAGACACCAGGAGTGTCTAAATTCAAACAATTATTTTCATACTTTTCATAACTAAAATGTTTTATAAGTTCCAATTACATAATTACGTGCGATCTAGTCGTAGATATCTTACTATACTGGCGTACAAATCTAAGTTACAAGTTATATTTAAAATTTAAGGTGTACATTTTATGGGAAAAAAGGAAGCTTAAAAATGTTACATTTATTAGTTGAGTTATCAAATTTATTAAAACAAAAACATTTTAGGCCAAGAATCCACGGCCCCTTTTTTTATATTATTGTTGAAATGAAATGTATGACTGGGGTGTACAATCTTGCAATTAAGCATGGCATAAATGTTATAAGATAAAGTTTTAATAAACATTTCTAAAATTGTTAAATTCCTGAAATAATCTGAAATTCAAAGAATGAATAATTTGAAGGTAAAATTTGTGTTTGGTTATTCCATTGACTTTTTCAAAGCCTGGCATTATTTATTAAATAATTTCATAGTGATTATTCTTCAAAATTGTATATACTTGTTTAAATACTTCATATACATACTTACCACCCATATTAATAAAGATGGTTTAGTGGAGGTTTATCGTTAAGTGAAGTCCTGGACTAAGTGCGAAATTTCATTAATAAAACAAATTTTCTGTTAAGTGACGTTTACTAACTATGATTAAGTTAAACCACCGAAGTAGGTGGCTTAGCGAAGGAATAAGAAATGGAATTGTCAAACTTGTTTTGTTTTCTCAAAAAAATTTAAGAAAAGTGAGAAAATTCCAAATCAATTTTGAAAAGAAATAATATCTAATAATAATGGCTCATATTTATACTGGGCCTCCACTTGAAATAAATGATTGCAAGAAATGTGTCATGTAGCCAATATTTCTTGTGGAGCCCCCATATGTCTCGATTTTTGTTATTTTTAGACATTATTTTTACTATTTATTTCTTGTCTTCGTAGGAGAAATAAATGCAGATATAAATTTTGACGTTTCATGACTTGTGACTTTACTAGACACAAATTTCTCACAAGACATCGAGTCTTGACACCAATTCCCACATTTTCATGTAACATTCCTTCATTTCATTGACGAACTAATGTTATGTTTTCACTTTGTATAGAAATTATGTCCTGTGAAGCCAAGATGTATTTTTTCTACCATTTACTGTCTGTTGAAGTACATATATAATTTGTTTGTTTGCTTGCAGGCCAAAATTAGCATTAAAAGAATTAAACATTGAAGATAGTAAGTATTTTGATTAATTTTTTCAAAATTAGTTAGGGCATTCAGAGACTTTTCATGCTTGTGGGACTACTCAATTATGTTTTGGAGCAAATTTTCTTCAAGGTCCTTTTGTATTCTTCCCGTTTTGCCTCTTCCAGTTTTTCCACTGCCTTTATCGCTAAAATCAAATGACGTGACTTACCTGGTGAGATTATAGCGAGGAATGAATAATCACGACATAATTTGCCCACAGAGTTAAAGAAATATAAACTTCAGATATAGTGTCTGATATAGTGTCAGAAATAAATATTGCTAATGGAGGTGCGGCGTTAACGACATCATAAAACCGTATAAATTTGCTAGATAGTCCGAATTTTTCGATAAAAAGACCAAAAATGAAGAGGGAATTCCAAAAGAAATATAGGTTTTTTAAGAAAAACGTGTAAAAACTTGTAGCTATTGTTGAGGCAGTTCTATATGCAAATAGAAGAGGTGGACAGATTGCTGGGAATTAACAAGTTATGGCTTCTATTAATGTATATGAGGAAATCCAGCGTACTTTAGGATTTTATGTCACTAGCAGATATAAAAATATAGTTCATTAAAATAGTTGTTATTGGTGTAATTTTTTAAATAGGACTTAAATAGAAAGATGATATATATATATATTTCAACACAAAATGTTTTAATTTTGAATACATACAGCTATTTTATTACGTGAAAACAACGAAATTTAATAATTTAATTTGTCCCTTTCAATGTTTTTTTATTTCAAAACTTTGTAACTTTTTGATGCAATGTTTGATCCACCTGAAAATTGAAATAATTATTGTAGTTACTTAGGCCGGTATTCACCGAGCGCTCATAACTTAAGAAGCTCATAAACGTATTCACCAAGCAATATTAGTGAAGATCTACGAGCGCTCTTAAAAGTTAGGAGTGGTCCCGACCACTCCTAACTTACGAGCGCTCTCTTCGAAAATTTGTTCGCTTGTGCGTGTGCCACGCACGCATTTGACTCGAATCCATGTGAGCAATGCCAAGTAGAAGAGTATCCATTTGCTGTCAAGACCAACATTACACAACATTTCACAGTTTGGGTATGCCTGAACAAGAGAGACTGGCTCTCATTTTCGAACTTCGAAAAACACTTGCGAGTGGTTGGTGAATACCGCACAGAAATTTCAAGTTAAGAGCCTCGTAAAGTTAAGAGCCGTTTAGGAGCGCTCGGTGAATACGAACCTTAATCTATGTTGATATTTGGGTGTGCCACTAATAATATTGAAATGGTGAACTAAGAAAAACACGTCCCTCGCTCTTTTTGAAAATTAGATCGTTACACTTTTCTCTTCATAACTTTTTAATGCATTTATATATCGTAATAAAATTTTTCGTGCATATTCTATATAAAAAAAAGAACAAATTCAGCCCAGAAAAGTTAATGTGCCTCAAAAATTTACAAACTTATCGAGGAATTAAAAAAATGTTCGACAGCGTAATTTTTATTTTAGATGTAGAAAATTAAAGAGCACACTCAAAAAAAGCTTAGAAATGCCTAGAAACCTGAAGTTATCCAGAGAGTGAGTACTGAAAAAGTAACTGTATTAAGTATCATTTTTTATTCCACTAAATAGAATATTTAAAATGAATTTTTATTTTAAACGAAAATTGATAAAAATTTTTAACTTATTTCATGTACGTTTCTCGGACTTTTATTTTATTATTTTATAATTTAATTTTAAACACTAAATTGACGTATAAGTTATAAAATAAGGGCATATAGCAAAAAGTAAGTATTTTAAATATATATTGACTTAAGGAAAGTAAAAAAATAACTTAAACATACAAAATAGTGAACAGTTCCGAAAAAAAATGGTCGATGAACTTATCGTAAGTTTTTTTACGATTTGAAAAAAACTGGAGGGTGGTGGACCAATTTTAACTTGAAATTCAAATTCAGCGCGTCAAAATACGTAAGGATATGTAGGTTCGGTTTTTGAAATTAACTACTTTTTTAATTTTTTGTGCACCTGTGTAGAAACTCGACATATTTTTATCAATTAATTTTTGATGCATTGATGAATTTTAGTAACGCGACTTGATTTACATTTCTGACGTTACTTTGATTATAAAAACATCAAGTATTTTGGTGTGCTAATGATTTGAATTTTTTTTTAAACGAAAATCTTAAGGTACGCTGGATTTCCTCATATAAACATAATTTTAAATAGCATCACTGATATAAATAAGTTACAAGACGATTGTTATGATATGGGTCCATGAGGGACGGGACAAAGTTTGTCACTGGCGTGAAAGCATACTTGATTTCCATATATATAAAAGACCAATAAAAGGACAATCAATTTTTAGGCAGACACAGAATATAAAAACGAGATGGCTTACTTTAAGCCAGGACTTAATTCTTATTCCATGGGTTAGTAAAACCGTGGAATAGAGATGGAATAAGCGATTTTTATTAATATAGATGTACATTTTTAGTCCATTGGTAAAAGCTAGATGATTTCATATTATGTTCAATATGTTTCTGAGAAAATTTTAAATTGCAAACATTTTGCTTATACCTACCAGATACTAGAAAGAATTGAAGCGCTGAAAGAATGAAGGTGTTAAGCGATATTTTTAAGCATTTGAGGTACAACCATTTAAAGTTTATTGCCTATAACTTTTTTTTATAAAAATAATAAAAAACTGTATGGATAATTTAAAGTCAATAAAACTATAGGCGGTAGAAGAATACAGATGAGTCAGAAATTTACTTTCATCTGTAAGATAAAAGCCAAATTTCAGAAAAAATCACTTAACACCTTCATCCTTTCAGCGCTTCAATATTTGTCTCCTTCTCTTATAATGTTACAGGACCTTAAATATTATATCTAGGTGATATGACCTCCATAGGTTTTTAGTAAGTGATAATAAGTTCTTAATTTTACAATTGCATTTAAATATTGTAATCCCTATTTCATTTTGTAGAATTTTTAATTTACCGCGAAATCGTATTCCTTAATATACTTTTGGATTATTTCTCACTAAAAGTAGTAATATTAGGGGTATTTATGTAAGCGCGGAAAAGCCTCGTAAACCTCGTAAACCAGATAATTTTATCTCCGCAGAAACGAGCTGTCAAAATTTGTATGGCAAAAAGTTTCTGCAAATCGCATAAAATTATCTCACAAATTTGCTGCGGAAAGTGCAGAAATAAACCTCGTAAACTAAAGAAGTATGGATTCTGACTTTTAATTTGACATTTCACAAAATATTTCCCACATTTACGCAAGTATTTCTTAGGGGGTGTTCATGAAAACATGCTGCGGAAAGTTATATCTTTCTACAAAGCGGAAAATTATCTCGTTACATGAATACCCTTAATATTTGCATGAAACGAGATAGTTTTCCCCTTTTTAGAAAGATATAACTTTCCGCGACATATTTTCATGAACACCCCCTAAAAAATACTTGCGTAAATGTGGGAAATATTTTGTGAAATGTCAAATTAAAAGTCAAGATCCATATATATCTTTAGTTTATCAGGTTTATTTCTTCACTTTCTTCACTTGCAGACAGTTTTTTTCATACAAATTTTGACAGCTCGTTTCTGCAGAGATAAAATTATCTGGTTTCCGAGGCTTATCAGGGTTTTTTTGCGCTTACATGAATACCCTTAATGTATTCCCTATTTATTATTAACGCGTGACAGTTTACTCGTATGATTATTTCTCACATGATGTAACCTAAAATCGCATTTCATAAGCAAAGTGCCAAAATACTACTCTGCTCAACTCAACTACTATTATTCAACCATTAAAACATTTAGCTCAGTTGTTTTCTTCCGAACTGTACAAATAAAAGTATATATATTTCTTTATTTTGAACCTGGCAGCGCCTTAAATGTCAAACTTCATAAAAATTGTTTTGTGTATTTAGCTATTGCAGTGTTTTCTTGTGTTTTATTGTTTTTACATCTAAATAATAACTTTAATATTTATTTCTATTAACATTAAAAATATTAAACTAAGACTTTAACTAATCTATCATCTGAAAAGTTTTTCACTGACATCATGAGTCTGTCGCAGGACAAACGCGAGCTTATAACAATCCTTAAGCTCATAAAAAAGTACAATCTTAAGCAAACCGAGGACCTTCTGCGAAAGGAAGCCAACATAAAAGATGATATCGTTGTCGACGATGCCGATCTGAGTAATCTACTAGCTCTCGATGGTGAACACGCTCCGGTTCCAGGAAGCGGTGGCGATCAAGAACTCTATGAGATTGCGTTCAATGATTTGCGGAATTTCGTAGAAGAATCCCTTGATATATACAAACATGAGCTGTCCCTTGTTTTGTATCCAATATTGGTTCAAATATATTTTAAACTTGTTCAAAGTGGCCACGAGATTCAGGCGCGCAAATTCGTTGAAAAATTTGGACCCGGCCTAGATGATTATTACCAGGAGGACTTGCAGAACATTCTGCTTATAACAAAACCCTCTCAAATGGAGAATAACGATCTTGTTACAGCCATGGAGCAAGACAAATTCATCATTCGAATGTCAAGGGACTCTCACTCACTATTCAAGAGACACATCCAGGACAGGAAGCTCGAAATCCTCTCCCAAATCGTTACTAAGTATCTTCTAATTGATACTTACGAAGGAACAGCCCGCAGCAAAGCTCAGTGCGATGCCACAGCCGGTGCAATAACAGGCGAAGCTCGTCGTCAAGACAACAAAGTTCGTGTGTTCTTCGGTCTCCTTAAAGAGGTGGACTTTCAGAGCCTCACCACCACGACAACTAATCCACCCGCTGAAGAAGAGGATGAGAATGATCCCGATGCTCCCGATAGGCCAAAGAAAAAGAAGCCGAAGAAAGATCCTCTCTTCTCGAAGAAATCGAAATCCGATCCGAATGCTCCCGCTCACGATCGTATACCTCTGCCAGAACTTAAGGATGCCGATAAGCTGGAAAAACTAAAAGCTCTCCGTGAATCCTCGAAGAGAGTCATCCTTGGCAAGGACTCTTTTCCGTCTGTGTGCTTCTACACTATTCTTAATGGTGCAAACAGTGTTACTTGCGCTGAGATCTCTGAAGATTCTTCTATCGTGGCTGTGGGCTTCACAGACTCAAGCATTAAAGTGTGGTCATTAACTCCAGCCAAACTGCGCGAGATGAAAACCGCAGAGCAGCTGAAGGACATCGATAAAGACGCAGAAGACGTGCTGGTGCGAATGATGGACGACAGAACGGCAGAGACTTCGCGCACTTTCTTCGGACATAGCGGCCCAGTTTATCGATGTGCGTTCGCCCCAGAGAAGAACCTTCTACTCTCGTGCTCAGAAGATACAACTATTCGTCTATGGTCTTTGCACACCTGGACTTGTGTCGTCGTCTACAAAGGTCACTTATACCCCGTATGGGATGTGCGTTTCTCCCCCCATGGTTACTACTTTGCAACGTGCTCCTACGACAAAAGTGCTCGCCTCTGGGCCACAGATTGCAATCAGCCTTTACGTATCTTCTGCGGTCACTTGGCCGATGTGGATTGTGTGCAATTTCATCCGAATTCCAACTACATTGCCACCGGATCCAGCGACAGGACGGTTCGTTTGTGGGACGTGCTTAATGGCCAGCTGGTGCGTCTAATGACAGGCCACAAAGGACCCATCTACAGTTTGGCGTTCTCAATCTGTGGCCGATACCTTGCATCGGGATCGTCAGACCATCAGGTACTCATTTGGGACATAACACATGGTCAGTTAGTTGCTTCTTTGGCCAAGCATACTGGTTCTATTCATACAATGTCCTTTAGTCGAGATGGTAATATACTTGCTGTTGGTGGATTAGATTGCTATCTCACGTTGTGGGACTTTTCGAAACTAACCGAAGACTACCAGCTTGCTAATAGTGGCCACAATGCTTCGCACAACCCAGATATAAATGATGGCACAGAGTATTTGCTTAGGGCATTTCCAACAAAATCGTCACCATTTTTAACGTTGCATTTTACACGCAGGAATTTGCTATTGGCTGTTGGAGTTTTTAAAGCACAATAATTGATTTTTGTTTTTTTTTTTTTTGTAATTTACAACAATAAAGGGAAGGTATTGTAATTGAATTCAATTTTGTATTTATTCTTGTTTTTACCGAGAACTGAAAGCTATTCGCTTTCTTCAATGCAATTGCCACTTATGGATAGCGGGATTTGGGGTCGGTTCCGCTTTAACGAAAGACGACGTTGCGTTTTTAAGGCATTAAATTCTAAGCACATTATTGAAAGCCATACTGCCGGTCATTGAGAAGCTTTCGTTCTTCAAGATATATCTTGAACTTATAATTTAACAGCTTTTCCATGACCTTGGAAAGAAGGGATGTAAGTGCAATTAGACGATATTTAGAGTGGGGAGAAGATTCGCCTTTTTTAGGGACAGGCTGGAAAAATGCTGTTTTCCATCCGCACATAAAGAAAACAGTAGAGTAAGACAGATAAAAAAGCTTACGCCAAGGTTTTTTCATCGTTGAAGAACACCTTTCCAGGATTAGTTTATATCGAGATCTTTCAGTATTCTTGCAACTGTATGAGTGCGAAAGATTGGTCTTATAAAATCACTAAATACAACTATATTGCGTTGTTTCCTTTCAGAAAGAGGTTTAAAAAAAGTATTTCAGAAATTTAATTGATCCTTTAGCTTAGTTGAGTTCTTGCTACTGTGCCAAATAACATTGACATTTTTATATTGCTTTATAATTTAAAAAATATTCTCTTTTTAATTTTCGAAAATTTAATCTTCTACAAGCTAACCAAGATATCAGACTGGAATAAAAATCACTTAAGAGAATTTTCATTAAGTTCCACTAACAGAAGTAACATCTTACAGACCTATATCGCTTATACTAATAATGGCAAAAGTTTTCGAGAAACTCCTGAAAAGGCTTAGCAAAATAATAGAAGAAAGGCTAATGCCTAACCATCAGTTTGGATTTAAAAATACACACTCCAAGATGGATCAAGTGCATAGAATTACGGATGTTGTAGTAAAAGGAATTGAAGAAAAAGAAGTTTGTTCAGCTCTATTCTGTGCTCAAGCCTTTATAAAGGTTTGGCATTTGAGATTTGAGTACAAACTGTGTAGGGACCTTTACAGGCAGTACAACGAAATACTGAAATCCTACGTTACGAATCGATTCTCTAGAGTAAATTACTCGGAAGTAAAAAAAATTGAAGCCGGTGTAGCCCAAGAAAGTGTCCAAGGACCAACCCTGTATTTATTATATACTATGGATATTTCAGTGGACATCAACGCTATCATGGTTACCTTTGCTTAAGGTATTGGGATATTGGTGCCTGATAAATCAGTTACGAAAACTACAAAAATTTGCAAAATGCAGTCGATAAATTTTTTTTTTTTTTTTTTTTTTTCTGGATTTTTTTTTTTCTGGATTTGAAAAGCTTTGACAGACTATAGTAGGCTCTGTTGGATTTGAGAAGCCGCCCGCGTATTTCTTCTTCTATATTGTTATCGGCTGCTACTATTGACCCAAGGTATTTAAAGGATTGCACCACTTCAAATTCGTGCTCCGCTACCTTGATTGTTTGACCAACTGTTCCTCTCGCATTCGACGCCACCATATACTTTGTTTTACCTTCACTAATGTGCAGCCCCAGATTTTGTGCCGCCTGCTCGATCTGGATGAAGGAATCGTGTACAGCTTGTTCGGTTCTTCCGATGATGTTAATGTCGTCTGCGTAAGCTAATAACTGGCTGGACCTGTTGACGATGGTCCTTCTTGTTGCCGTGCCAGAGTCACGGATTGCTTTCTCCAACGGCAGGTTGAAGAGGAGGCAGGCCAAACCGTCCCCTTGTCGGAGTCCATTAAAGATTTTGATTGGTCAAATCCAGAAATCTCACGGTAACTTCAAAAGTGCTGCTGTACAGGACCATGGTCATGCCAGTACTCACATATGGATCCGAGACTTGGGTGCTTAGCAAAAGGCACTCCGACCTCTTAGCTGCGTTCGAGAGAAAAGTCTTAAGGAGAATTGTTGGCCCCATATGTGAGGAAGGACGATTCCGGAGACGGTACAATCATGAATTGTACGCAATCTACCTAGAAGCAGATGTCGTGACAAAAATTAAGCTCGGTAGACTCCGGTGGGCAGGGCACCTAGCTCGCATGAGCGAAGAGGAACCTGCTCGGAAAGTTCTTTGTGGTACATTCTATGGTAAACGACAGCGTGGTAGACCATGCTTGCGCTTGAGAGATGGCGTATACCAGGACGCCCGAAGCCTTGGGGTGCGCAACTGGATGGCGTCGGCTAGAGACCGGGATAGGTGGAGAGACTTGTTGAAAGAGGCCAGGACCGGAACCCGGTTGTCGAGCCGATGATGATGATGATGATGAGTCGATAAAGTTAGACATTGGAAGCAACGATGGCGTATCAAATTAAACGAAACAAAATCCACGCATATAAACTTTACATGTAAAAAACTAAACAATGTTTCAATGTGTATCAGCGGTAAAGTACAAAAAATATACTGGTTACTAGGACAGAACTCTGGCCTATCTATCCAGAACAAAATAAAGTTATACAAGCAAGTGCTGAAACCCATTTGGGCGTATTGTATCCATCTATGGGGCTGTACAAAGAAAAACAAATTTGAACCCATCTAAAAATTACAAAACAAAGTCCTTCGTGGAATAATAAATTCACCTTGGTACATAAGAAATAGTGGTTTACATCGTAACTTTCAAATAGAAATGGTCCTAGAAGTGGTTAAAAACACGCTGTATCACATAATTAGCGATTGCGAAGTCATATTAACTCCGATAGAAAGCGTCTTGTAAGAGAAAATGTTCGGGGCTTAGAAGAACCATGCCTGATGAGCTTAAAGCTATGGGAAAATATTAAGGGCGGTATTCAACGAACGCTCATAACTTAAGAGGCTCACAAATCCATTCACCAAGCAATAATATTGAATATTTATGAGCTCTCGTAAAAGTTATGAGTGCTCCTGATCACTCATAAGTTACAAGAGCTCTCTCCGAAAACTTGTTCGAAAACATTCGAAACAAACTGACTTTTTTTTAAATTGTCACTGTCGGAACTTGATTTGTGAATTTAATTTGTATTATTTTTTTTATTACAGAAGAACCGATTCCTGATGAAGAACAACAATAGCCCGTAGAATTTATTTCCAATTTATGAGCCTCTTAAACTTAAGAGCCGTTTATGAGCCATCGGTAAATACCGTCCTAAAAGTTTAAATCTCGCTCAATGTGATTTTAAATTAGGAAAGAAAAATCATTTGCCGATCTTTCATAGATTTGTTCTGCTCCCGGTGGTTTTCATACGTTAAGAGCCCCGAATACTACCAAGTGTCTTTTTTTGAAGATGATTTCCACCGACAATAAAAAAGAAATGAAATGTATGCCATTATTTTGAAAGATAAGATAATTTTAATAGAGTTCAGTTCTTAATTATTGTACTCAACACTCAGACATTCCTCGCCTATGTTACTGGGTGAAGTCTCAATCATCTGGTCATTGGACTCACTAAAGAAATAAAAAAAAGTTATAAGTAAATTGTGAGTCAAATTTTCAAATTGGTCAAAATCTACCTATCCAGTGATGGTTCATTGCTGAACATTTCATTTGGAACCGTAGGTGGAGCTCTTTCCGGAACCAGTTCTGCCAATGATTGCCTTGATTGTAGATGTCGTTCAACTTCTTCGGCAGTCATGTGTCCTTCGGGTTGACTGTTCGCATTGTTTTTGGGTGTTTCTGTTTTGGTTTTCTGGATGACCTTCTTTTTTCTGCCCCGTCCTGAACCAGGCCCTGTGGCAGGAGTACCTTCCGTTTTGCGTCTGTAAAAACATACCATAAACCTCTGTCGAGAGAAAAAACTTGTTTTACTTTTTTGCTTCCTTCGCCTCGTCATCTGACGACTCAGTTTCTTCGCTTTCAGAGGATGTTATTTCTGGCTTTTCATACTGCAGAAGACGATCTAAAAGAAATGATCTATCGCGTGAAACTTTCAACAGTCGACGTTGGCTCGAACGAAGAGCATCTTGGAAAAATTCGTTTTCCTTCAATAATTTAAGATTAGCATTTGGACTATTTTTAGCTTGTGAATATACTCACATATATGAGAAATTTTAATTTTCGTTTTAAGTAACGTGATTGTGTTTTATAATCGACGGGATTATTAAAATTATCCTGTCCTTCGTCTTGGCTATCTTCAGAGCCAGATTCTCCATCGTTGGCATCATTTTCTTCATCTTGATGTTGCGATGTAGCTGCCTGTTCATTTGCCAAGCTACGGCAATACCAACCGTCCAACATACTTGAGTCCTGCAGGATTGATAATTTATTTTATAAACTTTTGGTTAATAAAAGTTTTTTTATAAACAAAGTATTTTGCGTGTTGACTTTGGAGGCTGTCATGTGAAAAGACAGTTTCCAATCTGCATTACCATTAGTTAGAAGATCCGTTTGTGCTTCGCTAATAGATATACCAATAGGGAACTTTACGAATCTGTCAACAACAAAAATAATCGACACACAGTCATTACTTTTATTTTAATGACAGATACAAAATGACTGGTGCTTAATTTTGAATTTAAAAGAGAATTTTAAATTACAATAATCTACTTTTTTCAATTTTTGTTTTCAACAATATATTTGTTATTTGTTTCTTGTTCTAGCCTTCTGCTGTGTTTGAAATCAAATAGCTTAATCCCCAGTTGATAAGGTAGCGCGCACATGCAACACTACACAAAAAATCAAAAAACATGAAAGAGAAAACTGGTTAAATTTATATGTTACTCGAATCTAATTGCTGTATGTGCGCGGAATCTCTTATAAGCCCATATATTTAATTTTAGCAACCAAACAGTTGCGAAACATGAAAATGAATATGTGTGCCTGGCCAATTCAAAAAATGGGACACATGAAGTAAATGTTTGTTCGCTTAAGCCTAGCACGCAGATCGGGAAAAATTGTGTCTCCTATACATTTTTTGTCCTGGGACAAATTTTGTCTTGAATATTTTATTATTTTCCGATCAGTACGCAGTTCGCGCGCAAAATTCATACTTTTGCGCATTGCTGCACAAAATGTCTCTACTAAATTTTGCCAGGAAAAAGAATGATACAAGCATTAGGTGCGTTTTATTATTTACAAATCTATCTGGATCCGGATCTGGATTAAGTTTTAACAGGTATTACGAAAACAATTTGGGATCCTATTTTCTATCGGGATCTATTTCAAAGATCCAAAAATAAGTTATTACACTGGCGAGTAGATGGCTTTTTATGGTAAGGTAGTGTAAACTACAGTGTAAAGAAAAGAGACAAGAAATAATTTAAAATTTACAAATCCAAGGATAAAAAGAGACGGGCTTATAACACTGCTGTCACTAAGATCCGTATAGTTTTATTTTCAAGGGAAGATCCAGATCCGAATCCAGATAGATTTGTGAATAATAAAACGCACCTATTTTCAAGGGAAGATTCAGAAGAAAGCCTCCGATAAATAGTTTACGAATTCAAACCAATTTGCACATCCCTAGTAAGCGAACTACCCTACCACTGCGCAATGCAGTTCATATTTGACAACCAAATCCCAAAAAAGTCACATGGCTGCCTGCTGAAATGCGCTGAAGAAAACTCATTCAGCTATTTTTTTCTTTTTTTTAAGGAAAATTTCCACCACCACTTCCAATTCCAATACCACTTTATTATATAGCATATAATTTTGTTGAAGGAGGTCGATTTACATTCATTTACAATTCATTTCATAGTTATCATTCTTTTTAGTAAGCCAGCGAATAAATCGAAAAAATTGTATTAAAACTCAAATACAAGCGAAGTTAAACTTAATCAACAAAAAAAAAAGTTTGCTCAATGAAATTTAATCAACTTAAACGCAATTCAAAGTAAAGATGTCTTATATTTTTCTACACACGGATTTTTATTTAATTTCTCGTCCAATCGACCATAAATTGATTTTGTGTTTATTTTAAAAGAAACAAAAAAAAAAAAACTCGTGACAAAACTCTGTGTTTCCATTGATAAATTAATAAATAATTGATAACAAAATACATAATTATAATGCATTCGCTTAGCTGGACAACGAGATTGATCTCACGGGCGCTTCGCGGTGGTTTTTCAACTTTATTGGAGCCTAATGCCACAGCCAAATCCCGACCACACTTTGTGTCCGTCGTTTGTGGATTTCCAAAAGATTTCCTGACATCCAAATACAAGCCCGGTAAATACGGAGAAGATTCCTGGTTCAAGGCCTCCACATCGACCGCAGACGTTTTGGGTAAGTGCGATATGATCTGTGGAAAATGTCTGGAAAAATTTCGTTTCGTAATCACATCGAGTTCTTTAGTTTTTTTCTTCTGAACTTTTGCTATTTGTATGGCAAAGTTCTGCGCATTAAATTAGTTGCGTACTTTTATGTAGCAGCTCCCCAAAATTTAGGTATATTTTGAAGGTTTCTATCTTTCATTTTGTATCCAAGGGTATCACCATCACGGGACCTAATGAACTTGTTTGTTTTTGGTGTTCTTGTGTTATCTCAAAAATGAGGACAAGTTGCAGGTGATTATGAGTTGGAAAGCGTTTTTTGATAGGTAACCAGTTTGTCACGCGAATGCATTAATGGGTTTTTTCATTCGCATTTACTTGCCAGAGTGATGGCAATCATACTCTGGTTAAGTTAATTTCGAGAGTAATTCGGGAACTGAGGGTGATTTTGCTGTCACTTACAATCGGTTGTTATAACGAGTAAGTTGGCTTTGCCTCTGTCTCAGAAAGGGGGCAAAGTACGATCAGGGTTTATTAATGTGTGGTCAGTCATATGGTAGTAAAGTATTGAAATACAGATCATCATTTGTTTATGTTTGAAATTAATTCTTATTCATTGTTTGTTGTGTTTATGGGGTTTCAAATTTGCGAAGTTTTCACTTTCTCCATTAGGACTAGGCGTCGTTTGTAAAGCAATTTCTTAAACAAATGAATAAGCTCCTAAAAAGGCGAGTTAAATATTCTGTAATATGAAATTTAACGCAAAATATGATAAATCTAATTACGATTTACTAGTGATGAATGAGGGCATGTTAATCATCAGAATAAGTCCATTCACTTGATACCTACCTTACAGTTAACCCTGTTTCGATATATGTAATTTTTTTAGGTATGTTTATAGGTGCAGGCTTATCTTTTGGTAAGTCAATTATTTTCGAGCGATCCAGTATTAACTATCTACAATATTTGTTGCTTCAAATGATTTTTTTACTTGCGATAAAGGTACTATAGGGCAAGTTCTGCATTTGGAAAAAAAAATCGAACTCGAGGTTTTGATCAAAGTTGACATTACGATGATAGCGAAGACGAATAAAGTGGGTCCGACAATTCCGTCTGTCTGTCTGTATGTCTGTACCTCGATCTACAGCCTAAGCCACTGGAGCTATTTTCTTCAAACTCAGTAGTTAAGTTTTTTTTTTTTTTAAATCAATATCTTTAAAGCGTGTGAACGATTATTTTTGAAATTATTTCCTAAAATCTATACAACTAAATGCTTAAAATTAGCATCCCAAATTTTGTTCTCGAAAAATTTTAAAGAAATTTGTCATATAAAAAATTACTTAAATAATAAAACGATTTTTAAACTTTATTTGCATAAATTTATACTTTTCCGGAAATCAGACGGCAATTCCATGTATTTCAACATTTCTATCTAATCTATCTAATTAAATCCATGTTTTATATTTATAAAATGTATTTTAAATTCCAAAGTACTTTTACATAAGAGCAAGTTCGTGCGATCTAGTCGTGCATTTTATTTTTCTTTATTTTGTTTTCGACTCATTTGAATCCTTTTATTTATTTTTAAAACTACCTGAGTAGCAATACTGTAGGTATACCTATAGAACGTGGTTAATGCGTTGGATTGTCACGCGGAAGGTCTAGGATCGATTCTCAGCCTCTGCTACTGAAAACAAAATATGTAGATATTCACCCTTATTCCGATAGTCGTTTTACTAAAACGCCAGTAAAACAACAAGGCTCTAAAAATGAAAATTGGAATTTTATTGAAACGACTATCGTTATAATCCTTAGAAAAATGAAGAACATGGAGAACGCTGCGCTCTTCGTATTATTTAAACACCAAAATGTGGTCTGTGGGGCCTTCTCGTTTTAAAGGCGTTTTATTAAAACGACTACCGGAATAAGGGTGATTTTTTATGTGTACTATCTTTTGCGGGGAAGTAGCAAACCCCCAACTGCATGTCATGAAAAAGTGCTTCGCACTTTAGCTGTTTCGAATCGGCAATCATTCATGCCAACAGCATGCACACTGCAATCGTTTAGAATTTCAAATCACTGAATCTTGGTTCTCCCCGTTTAAAAAATCAAAAACATTTTTGTTAATCGCAAAAAAAAAAAATCACTGCTTAGTTTAAGAAACCCCGCAGCACTGGAAGGGTATGATGCTCGAAAAACGCTTACGCATTGAATACCAATCCAATTTTGATATATTTATGTTTTTATTTCCTGTTAAGACAAACTTATAAGCTAAGTTTTTTGTACAATAATTTGTGAACAAATGTGACCGGCGAGTCGGAAAATTGTGATGTCACACATCTTATGAATGTAGGTGTAATTTTATTGATTAAAATCTTTTCAGTAAATTTATTTATTTTAAGCGCTTTGCTATTTTACTTTGCACATGAACACTTTAAAAATAGACATGAATTGCGCTATTCAAGAGTTACATATGTTTTTGTTTTGTAGACAGCGTAGGTAGATTGTTTTATAAACTTCATGGCATACAAAATAAAAATAAAGTTACATTGAAGTACAATATTTAATCGCTTTAACTAGGTAAATTAAATTAAGTGTTCAAATAGATAGTGTGTTGAGTGAAATGTTGCAGAGGGGGAGTTGCAGCTTTCTTTTTAAATTCTCTTTCCAAAAATATAAAACTAACCATTCTCAATCATCTTCCAGATGTATGAAATATGTATGTTTTTCACCGTCTACTTTCCCATTTTCGACAACGTTCATAATTCGAACCTTTCAGATGTTCAGATGTACATAAGCACTATCAAAACTTTCATAATAATAGGAAAATGATAAAACACATTGTAAAAGAAGCACCGTTTTCTATTATTCTCTTTGTGTATTTCAAATAATTTTATTTCAAGTACATAATCTACAAAAGTTTTGTTTATCTTTCTGTTGCGGCGATTTTGGCCACAACCGAAAACTTTTTTGTTAACCAGCAAATAAGAACAATTTGGTTATTTTGCTAAGGTGGTTACAAATCCTTTATTGGGAATAAAGTTTTTATAAGTATTAATATATATGTACATTTTAAATCAACTTACTTAGTTTTCTATTTGTATTTAATTTAAGTTAAATTAAGTTAAAGAGCAAGTAGGTAAGAGCGACCTCGTGTATGGCGAAAACGGAAATTAAAAAGGAATTAACCATAAAGTAAGTAGGAAAGAAAAAAGTAGAATAAAAGAACATTTAGCTTATGGGTGGCTCCACCAAACAACCAGTCTGAGAAGCTACTTTTATGGTGCGCGCGCACCTTCTTCAACACTCCCCCTTGGTAGTTTCTCCTGCGGACTGGTGTCTCCTGGAACTCTGATGTCGAGAGCGGCCAATTTTACCGAAGGCCTTTCGTAGACTCCACTCTGCGTTTGTACGAACGCACTTCGTACTTGATCATCCTTGGAACGTTTAACTTTAACTATTCGTCCTTTAGGCCAGCTGTTTCGGGGGCTGTTTGGATCCACAACCAGGACTATATCGCCCACTTCTAGAGGTTTTGCGGGTGTGAACCATTTTGAGCGTCTGGTAAGTGTGGGCATGTATTCTGCTACCCAGCGCTTCCAGAAGCGGTCCGCAAACTGCTGTGAGATGAGCCAATTTCTACGTAGCACTGTCACGTCGTCGCTTAACTCAACTGAAGGTTTTGAGCCACAGGCCGAACCCAACAAAAAATGGTTGGGTGTTAAAGCTTCAGGATTTTCGGCATCTATTGGAATATATGTCAACGGTCGCGAGTTGATAATATTTTCTGTTTCTATAAGCATAGAACGTAGCAATTCGTCGTTTGGATTTCTTGTTGGCATTATAGCATAAAGTGTATTTTTGATGGAACGTACTAAACGCTCCCATCTACCACCCATATGTGGTGAACCCGGTGGTATAAACTTCCATTGAGTATTTGTCGTGGTAAAGGTCTCAGCTAACCGGTCTCGTTGGATGCTAGCGGCTGCATCGCGTAGCTCTCGCTCTGCGCCATGAAAATTAGTGCCGTTGTCACTATGAAATTCGATGGGTGTTCCTCTTCTGGCCATAAAATTGCGCAGGCAGAGGATACAGGAATCAGTCGTCAAGGTATGAGCGACTTCTATATGGACGGCCCTTATGGTGAGACAGGTTAACAGGACTCCCCAGCGCTTTTCAGTTCTTCGACCTACAGTGACTAAAAGAGGGCCAAAGTAGTCGACGCCAACGTACGAAAACGGTCGACTGAAAGATGCAAGTCGTGCGTGGGGAAGTGGTGCCATGATTGGTGGGCGTGGTTGAGCTCTGTTGATTTTGCATTGTGGACAAGTTTTCTTGATAGCTTTCAAGGCCGAGCGCATCTGAGAAATATAAAATTTTTGACGAAGAGTATTTACCACAGTTTCATCGTTTTGGTGGTTGTGACGATAATGAACATCCTCGATAATAAGAGTAGTGATGCGATGATATCTTGGAAGGATAATGGGTAGGCTGAGGTCCATCTTGAGATCTTCTTGCAAACGGATTCTTCCATTGGCTCGAATGAGTCGATTTTCATCAAGAAATGGGCACAGGTTAAAAATAGAACTGCTTTTCTCGACACAACGGTTCATGGTAAGGTCTGCAATCTCTTCGGCGTATACACAATTTTGTGCTTCTCTTAGCAGTTCGTTTTGCGCTTTCTGTAGTTCTTCACGTGATAAAAGGCCAACCGTCTTCAATGTCATTTTTCTTTTAGAACTTGTGTTGTGCACAAATCGAAGAGCGTAAGCCGAACTCCTAAGCAGCTTCCACCAGGTAGAAATTTCATTATATCGAAAAATGTTTTCTCGGCCGAGTGTGTGAATGGCAACGAGGTTCGTTTTCAGCTCTTCAATTGTAGAGTTAACCATTGTCTCCTGCGGCCATTGATCTGCAGAGGATTTCAGAAAATCTGGTCCATTGAACCATCGACTGGAGGATTTGAACTCTGGAGGTTTTTGCCATTTTGTGGCCTCGTCTGCGACATTCATGTTCGTTGGAATCCATCTCCACTCATTTATATCGGTAAGCTCCAAGATTTCGCTTACACGAAATGCCACGTACTGTCGATATCGGCGATGGTCCGAACGCAGCCAGCACAGGACAGTTTTTGAGTCTGACCAGAAGTATCGTTTTGTAAAGGAGATCCCATGTGACTCTGCAATACATTTGCCAAATCGTGCTCCTAGGAGTGCTGCCTGCAGCTCTAGGCGTGGAACTGATGAAGCTTTAAGAGGTGCGACTCGAGTTTTTGCGCCTATCAGACTAGTCTCTACTAAATTGTTGTTTGTATTTCTTACGTACGCTGCAGCCGCGAAACCATTTTCGCTAGCATCGACAAAAACATGCAGCTGTACTTCAGAGCCCCAGGTTGTAGCCACGTAGCATCTCGGGATTTGTACTGATTCGACTTTGGATAGATGATGAACCCATTTCAGCCATTTGTTGTACTCGTCATCTTTAATCTCATCATCCCACTCAATTTTGGAGCGCCAAATCTCTTGTAGTAGAATCTTGATGTACATCAGAAAGCACGCTATCAGCCCCAAAGGATCAAAAAGTGTCATCATCACTCTTAGAACTTCGCGCTTAGTAGGACGTTTAGATCCAAAAAGAATTTCTCTTTGATTTGGGTTTGTAGTGAGCTTGAATGTAAGGCAGTCTAGAGATGTGCACCACCACATTCCAAGCACTTTCTCTGTACCTAGTTCGACATTGACGTTCATGTTTATTTGTTCTGTTGGTTCTGATTGGAGTGCTCTTAGAACAGCAGAGGAATTTGAAACCCAGTTTCTGATATGGAAACCACCCTTCTTATGAACGTGTCGAATCTCCTGCGCTAATTCGATTGCTTCTTCCTCAGTTGGCACGCTGTCCATCAGATCATCTACGTAGTGATTCTCTTTGATTGAACGGGCAGCTCTTGGAAATTCAAAGGCGAAGTCGTCCGCATTGGTATTCTTGACGAAATGTGCAGTACACGGGGAACATGTCGCGCCGAAAGTCATCACGGTCATTATGTAGGTTTCTGGGTTTCCATTCTCGTCGAGGCCCCACAAGAATCTCTGATAATGTTGATCCTCTTTTCGAATACCGACTTGGTGAAACATTTCCATAATGTCCCCACAAATCGCGATCCTGTTTTGTCTGAATTTGTAGATGACGGACGTCAGAGGAGTTAGTTGATCTGGGCCTTTGAGGAGTAGGGAATTGAGTGAAGTTCCGTGAACTGCAGCCGCGGCGTCCCACACGATTCTAATTTTTCCAGGTTTGTTTGCGTTTTCCACGGGAAAGACTGGTAAGTACCATGACCGGCTCTGATTTTCCAGCATCTCTTTGTGTGTAATCTTCCGTGCATACCCTTTCTTAATGTATTCGTCAATTTTATTGTTTAGCTTCTCTGCTAGGACTGGATCACGCTCCATTCGTTTTTGGAGGCAGACTAATCGTTTCCTGGCCATGGGGTAGCTATCCGGCAATTCCACTTCATCGAATCTCCAAAGCAGTGTCGTTTCGAATCTCCCATTCTTGCGAACGGTACGAGTGGTAAGCAACTCTAAAGCTCGAGCATCATCGTCCGACATCGTGATCTTTGTTGACTCAAGAGTTCCGAAATTATCATCACAGATAAAGTTCTTAACGAGACGGCGCAGATCGAGGTCATTACATGCGCACACGTGAAAGTTGTGAGTTTTATCGAGACTCCTTGCTTCTTCAATACAATTTCCATGAATGACCCATCCTAGGCGTGTCTTAGTCGCAACAGGTTCATATTGACCTCCCTCTTTGGATTTTATCGGAAACCCAAGTTGTGAGTTATTAACGCCTATAAGCAACCGTGGAACAGCTTTATTATAGGGAGTGATGTCGAGACCCTGTAGATGTTGGAACTTCTTCTGCAACTCGTCCGAATTAAGCGTTTGGGCTGGTAAGCATAATTTCCCCACAGTGCGTACATCAGTTAGTTGGAATTTATCTGAATTTGCGTTGATTCCGGATATTTGCAGGTTAATTAGCTCGGATTTACTCTCATATCGCGAAGTGTTTCCGGTCCATTTCAAACAGAGAGGTCGTGGTGTTCCTGTTACATTCAACTGTCTTGCGAGTTCTTCATCTATTAAAGTTACAGACGATCCATCGTCCAAAAATGCAAACACTTTTATTTGTATTCCTCTTCCGTAAAGAAAAACGGGTATAACTCGAAACAAAATGGAATCGGTGTTGTAGCTCTTAGAGTCCCATGTATCATCTGAGTGAACTGCAACGGTTCCGTCCGTAGGAGAGTACTTTGTGGATTGCTTTTGGTCATTATGGAGAAGCTGGTGGTGTTTTAGAACACAGTTGTTCTTTCCACATACAGACTCTGACTTGCACTTGTAGTTCAGATGTTTTTTCAGACATCTACGGCACAGTTGATGCTTTCTAACTTCCTCCCATCGGGCGGTGCGGTTCGATTCTTGAAACTGCTTACAATCTGCTACCGAAGAACAGTTGTCACCACAAACACAGCACTTGTCTTGCAAACTAGAATTATGAAGCACGGTTTCTTTGTAGTGGGCGTGCACGACCCCTTTATCATTCCATCCTCTACGTTTCTTTTCTTCAGAGTATGTAGAGGGAGCTGAAACTAGGACTCCATTTGCAGCTTCAGCCATCGTGTACATCCATTCACTAAAGTGTGCAAGTGTACATGTCATCAATGATTGCTTGTGAATGGCCCAATTTAGACGAAGCGTCGGGGGAAGCTTGAGCACGAGTTCCTGCATCAGCATGGGATAATTAAGATGGTCGTCTATTCCACAGGCTTCGATTGTAGCGCAAAGATTCTGCACTGATATTGCAAAGGTGACAATTGTTTCGAGCTTTTCTGCTTTTGGCGAAGGTGTGGAACTAATCTTGCGTATCAGAGTGTTGATAATTAGTTCTGGTCTACCATACAGCATTCTTAAAGTCTGGATCACACGTCCTACACAATTTGGTTGTATTATCAAACTTCTTACCGACTCTAGTGCCCCACCTTTCAGAGCCTTGTGTAATCTTATTAGATTTTCCTCGTCGCTAAACCCGCCAAGTTCTGTGCTCCGATTAAAACTTGCGATGAAAAGTGGCCATTCCGAGGGATTTCCATCGAAAGCTGGCAAGTCTCGGATTAAATGTCGCGCTGCTAAATTATTTTTCGTTAAAAAATTATTTGAGGGCGTGTATTGTTGCATATTGTTGAACGAGGGTAAATGTTGGGAAGCAGGCTGGTTCTCAAAAGTCTCTATGTTGGGGTGCTGTTGAAGATGATGATTTTGAACACACTGCGACGGTGGAACCAGAACATTTACTTTAGGTGTATTCTCATTTTTCGATGGTATGCAGGGCCTTTGATGATGGTCTGGCTTTGGTAATAGAGTTGCATCGCATGGTTTGGCAGGGTGAAGATGAAACTGAGTGGCACTTGGTATGATGGCTGAATATGTTGGCTGATGATTAGTGATAAGCAATGATCCCTTATCAGCGCCGCTCCATGTTTTAGGAAATTGTTGATGTTGAGAAGTACTCGTTATGAACTCAGGGGGTTTTGTGTTAACCTTCATTGTGGAGTGCATGTAATTCTTCTCTGGTATTCCATCAATCCACTTTCCAACATTGGAGTTCGGGTTCAAGTCTGTGCTCGTAGTTTTATTTTTCATTTCCTCTACACCGAGAGCGGCCTCATCGTCATCGTCCGAAGAATCAAAAACTCGATTCATAATGTTGTACTTTTTGGATATATATTCGGCATCTCTTTCTTTTTGTAGCTTGAGTTCTTGTTTATCGCGGTTTTCTCTCAACTGCCTTTCCTCCTCAATTTTCTGCAACTCTATTTGGAGTCGCTTAGTTGAGGAGCACCTCGATGACTTTGAGCTGCTTGAGTTGAGTCTCGGTTGTTGGGACGCAGATTCAGGAACATTATCATGCTTGGGTAAAACGAAACCTTGAGTTGTTCTTTTATTAATTGTTGATAAATGTTCACTCCTTTTTAGAAATGATAAGGGCGCACCGTGAGCAGATGTTAAACAACTTTGAGCATTTAATGTTTCAGCACTCAGCGGCAGAGTTGTCAAACCGAATACGTTCTGTGTTGAAGTTGTCGCAAAGGAATATGACTGTCTAGTGTTTGCGTGTGAAACGTTGGCATCAGCGTTGGGAAGAAAAAGATTTCCACACATGGCGGCAACTTCGGCCGCACTATGCGCAGAAACTTTCGCAGCACCTTGGGTAAACGCAGCAATGGCTGGTACTGATGCTGGTGAATTACAGTAAGCGGAATTGAACGGAGCTTGTTCGTCGGCTACGTTCCCACGCATTGCAGCAAATTCGGCCGCACTATACGCAGGAAGTGTCACACAGACTGATGGTGCTGATGACTGCGCGCGAGTGAAGTTTGACGGAGATGGTACATCGGCTAGATTCCCATGTATAGCAGCAAATTTGGCCGCATTTGTCGCAGGAACCGTGACAGCGCTTTGTGCAAAGGCAGCAGTAGTTGTTGCTGATTGTGTTTGCGACGCTTGGCTATTCATATTGGCTTCTGTACTGACCCCACCCACAGCAGATGCAGAGTCCGCTCCTGAAAAACTAGCTACACACTTACTCTTACCTGTGCATATTTGACATACATATAATTTTTCTTGAATACTGCTGTTCACACCGGCACAGCTAAAATGGTTCCAGGCATTACATTGGTCGCACTGCACCATGTCTTCGGCAGAGTCGGGCTCGTCACAGCAGCAACAGTTGAACTCCTCATGTTCAAGGTTCATATTTTTGGTTGTCGGCACTTTAGGTGGCATCTTTAGCGTACAAATCAGTAAATTTGTTCCTTAAGATTTGTAAAATGTTGCGGCGATTTTGGCCACAACCGAAAACTTTTTTGTTAACCAGCAAATAAGAACAATTTGGTTATTTTGCTAAGGTGGTTACAAATCCTTTATTGGGAATAAAGTTTTTATAAGTATTAATATATATGTACATTTTAAATCAACTTACTTAGTTTTCTATTTGTATTTAATTTAAGTTAAATTAAGTTAAAGAGCAAGTAGGTAAGAGCGACCTCGTGTATGGCGAAAACGGAAATTAAAAAGGAATTAACCATAAAGTAAGTAGGAAAGAAAAAAGTAGAATAAAAGAACATTTAGCTTATGGGTGGCTCCACCAAACAACCAGTCTGAGAAGCTACTTTTATGGTGCGCGCGCACCTTCTTCAACACTTTCATTACAATGACATATCCTACGCCTATTTGGAAAGGATGTAATAATAAGTTATTCCTGAAATATGTAGTGTCCTTGTAGGTATAAAATAAAAAATAAATTTGGTGGTGCAACAGCTCGGAGTGAACCAGGACCTAGTGACTTACAACTCTCAACCATTCCTGTGTGCGTGTTACCAGGAACGGAGGGGACCTACAATTTTCTGCCGATTCCGAACGGCTAATGAGCAGCACTTTCCATGACAAGAGATACTCTTGGAGAATTTGTCAATTTCTCGCAAGAGGCAGTACACCCCTGAAAAAAACTTTGCAGCGGCTAAGAATCGAACTCGAGACCTTCCGCATGACAATCCAACGCACTAATCATTATGCCAAGGGGTACATTATGCCTTGTAGGTACTTCTTTTTTTAATTGTTATTATATTCCCCTCATAATAATTACAATAGGAACTCAGCTTAAATAAACTTAAAAACTAGACTTTAGCATTTTTTATTCTGGTAAATGACCACGAAAGTACGAATTTCTTATGTTTATAATGTATTTTTTTATTATTATGTCTGTAATAGCATTTTTTTTATGATTAGATTAAGAATTTTATTTTTCAATTTGTTTTATATACAATTTGACTTAAAACTAACTTATTACTAAATTAAATCATGTTGGCTCAACAATAGGGGCCCAACGTTCTTAATTTGGCTTTAAATAATGCTATTTGCTTACAATATCATATTAATGTTTTCTTTATCTAATTCATGATTTTTTTAATATTAACTAAATAATAATTTTTGATGATTGGGTGTTTTATCCCCTGTAGTATTGATTGTTGTTCTTTTCGTAAAAGGGTGCGATGTCGTTATGGATGATGTCTTCAAATTGATCGTCAGTGATGGCAGCTCGGTTTTCTTACTTAATCCATTTCTCCTCCTGAGAAGCGGATGGACCAAGTGCAGAGAATAGTTGGCTCTCTTCAACATCAAGTCTGCATGCCTTTTGAATTTGAATTTGTTGGATTTGACTGTCACTTCAGTGTTGTACGCATATCTGGACGTGGTTTCTACTTCGATCAGGTCTAGAGAAACGTATATCTATAAGACTGGCAGATCTTGAGTTTTTGCATGGAAGCTCATCTGCAAGTGTGACACAATTGGAGGTTGCGAAGCCCACCGGATGCTATATTCTGGTACCACGGGAGATAGTTGCCCAAAGGAATGTGAGCAGTATGTCTTCGGGCTCTCTTACTTTATCTTCGGATAGAGAGGTGCAGCTGTCGCATACAACTCAAGCAATCCATGAAGTTTGTAAACAATAGCGTATCGTCTTCGGGCTCTCTTATACTTTCTTCGGATGGTGAGGTGCAGCTGTCGCGTGCGTGTTTGCTTTCTTCAAGCTATCTATGAGGTAGGCCCCTAGTGGGAGTATCGTTGTGGTTGTGGTTTATTCCAATTGTGGAGACATATGGTTTCCAGGCTTGCCTGGATTCAAGAGGTGTTAGATAGACCTCGCCTTTAAGCAAGAGGTGTGTTTATGCCTGCAACATGACACAGCTTTGCAACTAAGATGGCTTCGGCTGTCTTGGGGTTAATGGTCAGGACTAAATCTGACTCCGATGGTGGTAGGCCACCCGTGTGGTAAAGGCGTAAAGCTAGGCATCCACGTAAAACAAGGAACAGTTCTGTCACTTCAGTGTTGTCTGGAAACTTTATTTTGATTACATCACAGCGTGTTGCAAACGCTCGTCTTCGAATGACAGTCACTGGTGTTCGGAAGCAGATGAGTTCAGTCTTTACGCTGTTTATCCTCAGTCCCCATTTGACATAGTATTCCCATAGGTTTTAATGTGCTCTTGCACTCTCCTTCGTCTTTGTACCTGATATGTTGGCTGGTTGATCAGCAGTGTAAATGTTGAAGAGCAACGGTCCAAGTTTTGATCCTTGAGGAACTCCAGCGTTAATTCCTTTGGTTGATGACACATGTTTTTCTACCTGTACATACAAAAGTCTATCGCATTTTTTTATGTATAATTACACACAATTACAAAATTTTTTTTCAGAAATAAGTGCCTTTTCTGTAGGTATTCGACACCCTGAATCTGAAAATGAAGCCCGTTTTCATCAATCAGCTTTTGTTTTTGAGATGTGGCATATGAACAATTCTATATAAAAACACTTAACATATGCAGAACAAAAATATATTTTATTCTTCGAAAGCACCCCAAAAAGATCTTTTTAATGATTTTCTTAAATGAGATGTTTCAGGCCAATCCCTTTTAAACACCAGCAGTATTCTGCCATCATAAGCACGTCCCACCTACCCTTATAATGTTCCACTAAGGTACGTATTTCTTGGTGGAATCTTTCCCCTTGTTCATTACTAAAATGGCCGCGATTTTCAAGAAAATGGTTTAGATGAGAATTTAAGTAATACAAGTTGAAACCCAAATCTTTTAGAAATGAAAGCATAATGTTGGACTACGTTCTGGTAATTCAATGCCTTTGTATTTCCAAGAAACATGTTGGTTACATAGGCTTGTTTCAGCTTCGTGGAGTATGCGATAGGTATGGAATCTAACTTGTTGCGGTTATGTAGCAAAACACATTTCAAACTTTTTTGGCTGCTATCAATGAAAAGCCCATGTTATTCATTAAACCTCTTCTATCTTGACAAAACACTAATTCACTTTCATGGGAAAAATATTTTAACAAATCCTGTTCGCGCGTTCGGTATATCGTGCTTTTAGTATCTGGTATCAGTAATTTTTTGTCTTTCAGTCTTGAGACGATTAATTCAGACTGTTCTTTATTCAAACTAAGAGCCCTTATTAAAAAATTAAGCTAATTTTTGTCTAAAAATTCTTTGATTGAGACTTTCGGTTTTCGGGGTCGTTTACTCAGTCTTCAGTTTTTATGTGTGAAGGAACTGCTGCAGATGTTGATGATAATACTAGTATTGAAGGTACTTGAGCTGAGTTTGTAAGCAAAGGTGGTCTTTTGGCCGATGGTAAATCAGGGTAAATCCATTTATTGCAGTTATTTGAATAAAAACCATTTTCAATACAAAAATAACAGTCATTATGGTGGTTTTAAGGTTCCCGCCAGATCATTGGGGTTTTAAACTTCAAAACTTGTTCCGCGTGACCATTGTCGTAAAACTTACAACAGAATTTTTTTAAGGCAACCACAACTTGTCCAAATCGCACACTTGTACTTGGAAGTAGTTAAAATAAGCAGATCTTACGAATGAAGCTGTGTAGACAAAACAAAAGTTGATGAAAATCTGGAAAATTTTATAAAGCTAAATTTTGTAGGTGTATGTTATTAATTATATCGTATTATATCGTGTTTACCAAACATTTTTTTGTTTTTTGTTTCTTAAAAATACATCTTAAATACTACATATAAAAAACGTATGAACAAATAACTAAACCTAATTTAACCCTAAAATTAAATAATCGTGGCCTGCCATCGATTTACTATAAATAATAAATGAAATGAATAATGAAAACCGCGGACAAAATCCAGCTACGTTAAACATAAGTATCAGCTACAACAAAGTCGAGCCACCAATATTTGTCTCTGTCAAGACGATCAGTACTGTTAATATCTCTTTCAGGTATGCTTAGACAGTATGTTATCGTTTGCCGAATTTCGGGGTTCATGCAATATCCTTTTTTTCAGTCGCTGTTTTAGAAAGATGCCTTGTAGGTACCTAAATCATAAGGGATAAGTTCAGAATTTATAAAACAAATTTTATATATTACAATAAGTTTCTTGAAGATAAAATTGCTGCATAGTCTCTTTTCAAGTCTTGTGCTATTGTTTATTTAGTCATGCATGTTTTTCTTCCTCTTACCTTGATATTTGATTTCTGTTTCTATTTTTTTTTTCAATTTACACTTATGTGTGAAAAGTATTTTTTATCCTAGAAAAAATCTAAAGTATGGCATGCAGCCAATTGTCTTTTAAATGCAGTTCAAAATGTCTTGACCAACGACGAACCGGAATCGAATAACATAAAACGTGAAAAAATTTCCTGATTCTGCATTTGAGTGAGATACATATGTATGTATTTAATTGTATGCTTAAGTGAGAGATCGATCAAGGGGTCGAAGAATTTACTTTTGCATAAGTTGTATTTGCCAACATAATTAGACGAGTATTGTAGTAAATACAATTATTTAAACATACATATACATATATATATTTTGTTAGAATACTAATTCTTTTTTTAACAACACAAACATAAACCAACTGTAGTATTTGAAAAATAGAATTACGCAAAAAAAATTGTTGTTTATAATTTAATTTTAGATTGTCTGTTTCAGTCCCTGACCTTACTTTGTTATTTTAATTTGTAAGTGACTTCGAAATTTTATTTAAATACTGAAGTACATACGTTTTGCATGATTGGAACTCGATGAAGTGCCAACCAAATGTTTTCACAAGGGAAGTTATTTAACATGGTAATTTAAAGATGGTTCCAATATTGAGTACATATGTACATATGCCCGTTTTTTCAATTGAGTTTATTGTTGCCTTTTTGAGTAAATCGAAAATAGAAAGAAATTAATTCTTGAGAAATTAAATAAGACCAACCATGTACATGGATTTTGTATTAATAATAATAATATTGGACTATTAATGGATCTATGGATTTTTCATCCATAGAAGACAAGTAGTAGACAACAGAAATACCTGTCACAAAATTATCTTTATTGGTTGATAAGATATTTAGTTTTTAGTTAACTTGCTTTAATTTTAATTGCTGCTGAAATGTAGTATGAGAAGTTTAATATGAACTGTAGTATGAGAAGTTGAAAACAATCAGCAGATACCGTTACGCTACGGTTGCTTGATTTTGAGACAGAAGGTCACACGAAATCTGAAATAGAGCAGAAATTAGAATTTTGAAGGAAGAATAAGTATGTTAGGAGTAGGGCCAGAAAATCCACCTCTCGAATTGATGTTACCATCGCCCGTTTGAGCAAAGCTCCAAAAATTAAATACGAAAATAAACAAGATCTTGGTGTTAATGTGTTTGTAAGTACGTAAAAGCCGTCTGCGTGGAAAAAAGTTATTTAGACGATTTACCAGAATCTGTCGGCTGCAGTTATTTAGCATATTTCTAAAGTTCAAAATTGGTGGAGAAATATTTTATGGAGCGATGAGTGTTAATTTAATCGCCTTTGGTCAGATGGAAAAAAATATGTGCGACGCGGAATCCACCATGAATATGACCAGAACATACACAATAAAGACTGTTAAACAAGGTGGGGTACCATTCTCGTTTGGGTATGTTTACGCTTGGTATGATATGCGGATACTTCACCAGATAGAGGGTTTATGAACCATTTATAATACAAGGAAATCCTACGGAATACTTAAAATTTAGACAAACTTTGGTAGAGAGTTACAGTAAAAGTGGTTCATATTTGTTTAGTACTTAGTCGTTGTACCTTTATTTTTAATGACTTCACATCTCCGTCAGATGGAACGGACCAACTTGACATATGTCTCGGAAGGTATGGAATTCCATACATTTTATATTATAAAGCACAGTTCTTCCTTATTTTTGGCCCTTAAGTCTCCAATTTTCATCTTAAGTTTGCCTTATAGGTCTTCAATTGGACTAAGATCCTGGGACTGCGATGGTCACTCCATAACAAAGTATTCCTAAGCCAATGTTGAACAGTGCTTAGGGTCGTTATCCTGCATAAATTCCTATTTAATTGGCATGTTCTCTTCGGCAAATGCCAGCATAACTTCATTTAGGATCCGGACGTAGTCAATAGCATACCCAGATTTTGAAAAGCACCCCCAAATCATGATATTGCATCCAAAATGCTAAACAGTCTTCTTTGTGTACTTTGAATCAAAATTCTTCGTTCTTAGGTCGTCTACATACATACGGAACCAGATAAGTTTATTTTAATTTCATCCGATCATAGGGTACTTTTCTGGGACTCCTTCCAGGAAACCTTGCTTCTTTTAGTCGGTTTCTAATTTTCAAGAAGAAGAAAAAGGCTTTTTTTTTACACAAATATCCAATATCTTATCAAACTGCGTTGAAGTCTTTCAGTTTCTTTCTGGCTTTGGATTTAAAGAAAGTGCTGAAGATTTTATTTTTTGAAAACTTTAATGCTTGTGGGTGATTCCATTATAGCGGGTGCAACATTTAGACTCTTTTGAAGTACATTTAATAATAAAATAAGTAAAATATTTAATGACATTATTACTTGAAGGGATACATTTTCACCTATTTATTTTTAATCCATTTAGAATTCTAAAATATAATAAATAATTTGGCAGAAGAATGGTTTCAAAGTGCGATCGCGGGTGCAACAGAATCGGCCCGACTTTTCTAGATCATAGTACAAAAAACACAAATTCTGTTAATTGTGATACATTTATCATGCTATTCTTACATATATTGAACGACGTTGATTCAATTAACTAAATAAATAAAAATAAAGATAGAAAACAAAAGTAAGCAACGAAATATTAACTTTTAAATCAATCGCGGGTGCAACATCAAATTATCGCGGGTGCAACGCGTCTAACTTAAACTAGTAAACTGATTTAAAAAACTGGAAAAAATATAAAATAAGGCACATTATGTAACAAGTCAGTACCCTTCTCTATTAATTACAATTTTGTTTTTTTTCAAATACTTCAGTATTTTTTCGAAAATACATATATGGGTGATTCTACAAACGATGGAATTTTCGGCGGCCCCAGAAATATTTTGAAATCCGTTCAATTATTTAATCTGATTTTTTTTTATAAAATTAAATCTCACTGATATCTACCTGGCCTAACAATATTATTAGGGTGACCTTATTTTATATTGCTCAAAAAATTCTTCAAAGTGTCCGATTCTCAGTCCCCTGACGTGTCCCCAGTACGTTTTCGCAAAGAAAAATTATTACCGTTCTCTTATTTCAGATCTCATTTTAAAATGAATCCCACCGAAGTTACGCCAAATAATACATCTTTGCTACGAAATAGATAAATACTTTTTAGTAATTGATTTTATTACAAAAAAACTTAATTAAATTTTGTCCCCCGCTTTTTATATCAGTCCCCTGGCTTATTGAAACAGTCGAAAATATCAATAACTAGGATGTCGATCAGATTTCCAGCACTGACAATTTGAAGAACCAAGTCTCCTTACAATAAAATCGTGGCGCAACTCGATTCTGTTTCTTATGTTAGTATAGTGAAAAAGACATTTGTGCACGAAGTCGTGGATTGTCCGTTTAGTTTCTCAGTCCTCTGGTGAGTTTTTACGAAACAAATTTGTATGTAAGTAGGCATCTTTTTTAGCAGTATAGTATAGGTTTGATGAAACTGTAATATTATATATATTTTTTTGATTTTTTAAATAAAACCTTAATATCGTTTTTGCGCAAAAACCATGAAAAACCTCAGTCCCCTGGTCTCAGTCCCCTGGCTAATAAATAAATAAATGATATTTTATTCAGAAACCTGAGAATTTTTAAGTTATGTTGAACTTCGAACTTCATTACGAAATATTTTTAAAATTTTTAAAAATAATATAATTTATTTTAAATTGATTCTAAGTAGAAAAAAAAATGTATTATAATATATTATTTTTTTTTAATAAAATGCTAAGTTATTATGTATTAACCATGAATTTGTATGTTTATAAAGGCTAATTAAATTAAATTTCTATATTTTAGTTTGTACCCAAGAGAAAATACAAAAAAAACGAAAGATTTATTCAGTCACCTTAAAAAAAAACTCAGTCCCCTGAACATCCTTTTTCAAAAAATGTCCTTAAAATCGTAATTTTTAATTTTTTTTACTGGCCGCTTTCAACAACGCAAAGAGACGTTCTAAGGATCAACTAGAACAATTCTTACGACTTTTGGCTTCCAAAAATGTCGTGCCGAAATTTGTATCATTTTATTCCATTGTTTGTAGAATCACCCATATATATGTTAGAAGTACTCCATCTTTATCGATATCTGTTAAGGATAACCCCACATAATTATATTGTGGTATTGCAGCCTACCTGTACAAGAACGTACAAACCTGCGGAAATAACTTCTTTTTTTTTTTTATGATACATTTTTGACCTCTTCAACTACGTTAGTGGGACTCCTTGGGCGATTACGTTTTACTTGTGCGACTTTTTCAGTCTACAGGGACTGATGTAATGAGTGCCTGCCTTTTTTTGTGTTGCCTGCATTTTTTCGTTTTGTCTGATTCTGGTCAGAATTTTAAAATTTGTATCTGCCTTCATTTTCCCTACAAAATTTTTTACTTTTTTTGATAAATATTCAAAGTAGAAATACTATATTTAATAATAAAACAAAAACTGAGACCTTACTTATAGAGAACATTTTTGTTTGCGCTTGGCAACATTATCATACGAAGAGTCGGTACGAACTGCAATTATTACAACTGGTAACATACGCTCAAAATAGCTATTTCCGACAGTTTTAAGTTATGCTTTACTCAATAGACGTATGAAGCAACACGCCATTTAATCGTTTGCATAAAAACATGTACGAATTTGTTATTATATTTTTAGCATTATTGATTGCAAATAGCCATTGTAAGTTTGTTGCACCCGCGATATAAAAGATATAAAAGTTTACTTTTTTGGCAGAAATAAAGTGCTAGCGTTTTGAAACTTTTTAAAAGTAAGAAGAAAACAAAACTAAAATTAAATCAGTCGTTATTAGGAATATATTGTACGTTGAACGACAAAAAACGTTGATTTAAATTGGTTGCACCCGCGATCCCAATATTAAGATCGCGGGTGCAACTTATTGACTACTAACATTATAACGTGATTTATTGTATTTTATTGATAAAATATGCTTTGAATAATAATTTCTGCGGTTCACGTTTTTTTTTTTAATTATGTTATATATCATTTTGTTCTTTTTTATATAAAAATATATGGTTAAATGGAAGTGAAACAAGAAAGAGACTGCTTTACAGAAAATTGACGAAAAATTAACAAATATGCTGAGCTTCATGCAGAAAAAGGACGTAGAAATTTAATGTGGAGAGATGTATTCAAAAATTGGTGTCAAAAATCGTCTATAGCGGAATCGCCCTTGTGCTATTTCTTCCATCGTTTTCACATTTTTGCTTGCGACCTATAGGTACTATAAGACAAGTTATACATTCGTAAAAAAAATAGAACTCGAGATCAAAGTCTGTCTGTTCGACTACAGCCTAAACTGCTCAGCCGATTTTCATTGAACTTGGTAGATATCATTTTTAAATTAAAATTAAAATTAAAATTAAATTTAAATTTTTGTTCTTGCATAAACTAATATTTGCTTGAATCACATGGCATCCTGTTTTAAACACTGGTAATTGTGTTTATAAAAGTATTTGCAACAAAGCTTACAATTACGAACTTAACCCTACTCTCGGATTGATGTAGATTCTTTATTTCGTTGCATATACAAGTTAACACGATCACCTAGTATCCGCAGAGCCACACATAGTCATCATATCATCAGCAACAACAAACCCTGCTGACACAGAGTTCGGTCACCCAACATCCGCCGAGCCACACATCGTCGTCGTCATCAACAACCATGCAGACACAGCTGTTTCTATAAACGAAACAGCCCAGTGTCAAGAACCGACGACGGGAAAGATGAAATGCGATATCTTGCACGATCCGCAAGATATCGAAAGCATTGCAGGGTTCAGGGTGCTAGGTAGTAAGTTAGCAATAAGTGATTCAGTCTTTCACAAGTCCCAAAATAAAGAATATAATAAAACGGAATTGAATTTCATTACTGGCACCTTTCATTAAAATTGAATTCTAACGAATCTCTTTACTTACATATTACGTTCTATTTATTATGGGAAGTTGTCTTATTAAATAAATATTAGAAATTATGCAACGAAATTTTCACCTTGAGTAATAGTGTCCTTATAGCTCATAAAATAAAAATGGTGAACACTTTTTTCCACAACATTTAGATTATGATGATACATATAAACTGTTTTCCTGAAATTTTTAAGTTTTTCACTTGACTGCCACAGATTTGTATTAGTGAAATAAATTATAAGACTGATATTCTACCTACCATAAAACAAAATTCAGTTCAAAACTACAATATTTAGGAAAGATTTTGTAATTAATAACAAACTTCTAAATCCAAATTATGTTTTCTTAACATTGTTTCTTATCTTCTTATCCATTTATTTATTTCTGTCGTTTTACCTTCATAAAACATAGTAATTTTATTCTCTGAACATACACACAGTGTTTATATATATTTTTTTTAATTCCTCCCTCAACATATACAACATTTCATTTTCTGTCTCCGTAAATAACTAATTGTGTTTATACACACAATTGGGAAGGCTGATCACGAGTTTGAATATTTGCCAAAAATAAAATTAATTTTCAGACAGAATTTCAAACAACATGTTATAAAAGAAAAAAAAATAATTCAATATTTCCAAGTGGACCGGAGCGAGAAAGTGGAAATTATACAAGTGCCTTAAAGCAGCCAAATGAAGAATACTCCGCATTTACTCGATCTGTTGATTTGGTAAAGTAAAATTACACTAATGAAGTGTAATTAATAAAATCATGTTTATTGTCGTTCCAACCATGTGCAGTAAGCTAAAAATAATTATCTTATTTTGTGTACAAAATCTTAAACGATCTGGGAACAAAAAAAAAGTAAAAGTTTGGTTCAAAGATCATATCCCAAAAAAACCATAAACATTAGTTTAAAATTTAAGCAAAATATAAATTATTATTTGAACATTGTTTGTCTTATGACATCATAAATTGATGCCGGTTTGACTTGGAATAATTTAACCAGTGTCTACACTAAATGGAACTACGAACTGGTTTATTGATGAACGCTAATTAAGAGTTCACGAGTTTGAGGTGTGTTCAATTATTGTAATACGTTTGTTATATTACTTTGTTTATGTATGTATATGGACATACATTATGTGTAAATTAAATGGTTTAATTCAAATTAAGGATAAAGAGGAATGCAACTACAAACTTATTTAAGCATAGCACTAAAGTCTACTTCAGTGAACATAACATCGTTATGTTATGAATTAACTGCGTAGTATAATCTTTTGCTGACAAGTCATGATGATTAAATTTTATTTATTTTTTGCTACTTCGTCTTGACCTTGGAAGAATCTACAAAAAAAAAAAAAAAAAAAAACAAATAGAAATGTATTCTTGTTTCTACATATAGCCTAAAGGAAAACTAATTCAATTATAACTTGTTATCAAATTGTCTAGTTTTTTTGTATTCAAACAGCTTATTGATTTGATTAAGTAGAATCTTATATTTGTCACCATCAATGCCCTTAGTTCAACAATTTGTCTGTGTATTCAAGTTGATCTATAAACAGGGGGTGTGTACTACTAAAGTAGTCAATGAACTACGTATGTCTATGCAAAGTGAAGCTCACAAAAAAAACATCTCCCTTGTAACTCAAACAGACTACTTGTAAATATGTATATTATTTCATAAAAACCCGACCGTTTTGCAAATGGAAGTAAAAAATAAAACTAGTTTTTGCCGCCAAAACTATTGGATAGAAATGTAGCTGAGAACTCTACTTGCGTCGCATATACGAATCACGTCAAGGTCAACAGCTCAATTACCCCTCTGGTCAAATGTTTTATTTTCCGTCATATGTTTCTGAGCGTGATGAGCAACGAATGACAGCATAGAAAATATATAGGTATTATATCCGTATGCACAGTCTTACGTTCATTTGTATTATTACGAAAACAATCGTCGCAGTCGTGAACTAATAAGTGGGTAGCGGTGATATGTACATAATATGTAATTATGCAGGGTGAAAGTGATCTAATAACTTACCTGACAGTATAACAACTTGAAAGGTAGATAACTTGCTATGGGACTAATGACATATGTAAATGAACGACTAATACAGCGGGATTTCTCAATGATTCTTTAAATTCTACGTTCAAGTTTTTTTTTATTTTCAGCGGTCACTTGCTTTGAATTATATGTTTGCTTGAAAATTAATAGATATAGCCGAGGGACGAAACCCAAGATCTTTTATATGCTGTGTGATGTTGTAAGTCGTAAATCAAAAACCAGCAAAAAAGAACTTAACTTTCGGTTGTACTCTTGCAGATATCTTCAATTCAGTTTTGTTTTATTGAACATACTTTTTACAATTTTGCTTACAACTAATAAGACACTACATATGTATTAAAATACACATTTGTTGGCTCATAGGGGGCCTAACTATATACATTGACTTAAGTTTAATTATTTTTATATAAAATTTACATTCATAAAAGGAAAATTCAAAAGGTCGGTTGACTGTATCGTCTTCAGGGTGTTCATTCCCGGTTATACTAACTCTTAGAAAGTGCTTAGGGAAGAAAATAGTTTAAAAAATAAAACAACCTTCAACTCTTCTGTCATCGATTTTAAAAAGGTTAAACGTAAGGCTGCATACTTACAGATATCAAATTGATTGGTCCTGTGATTTAGACGAGGCGAGGGTGGGTGGCCGTGGCGCGATGGTTGTGTGCTCGCCTGTCAACCTCAGTATCACAGGTTCGATCCCTGCCGTCGTCGTCTATGTCGTCTTTAATTCATCAATGGGTTGCTGGTTTACTCATTACATGTTGTTTAGGCACTAACAACATGTGATTGAGTTAAACTAGTATGCCCAACAAGGATGAAAAACGAATAAAATAATGTGAATTATAAGGGGCATAGAAATAAGACACGGCAATTCTCCGCTTTAGTTCAGCCGCCATCCCTGGAGATAAAAAATCTGAGACAACCACCTTCAGTCTCAGAACATCGTACCACACATCTTTTCTATCCTTCTTTCTCTTCCGTAACTTCACGTCCGCGCTGTGTTAAAACATTCAAAGGGTAATCATATTCCCTTGAGCGTGAGTTGATTATAAAAAAAAAAGAAAGTTCAACAAAAAGCAGATCTAAAGAATTGAAATGATCTAATCTTTAAAAGACGAAAAGTATCATTACAAAGATCACAACTATGTTGACTTAGTTTCTTAGTAACCTTATGGTGATATGTCGTCTAATAATTCATGCGCCTCATCTTGTTCTGTTCTCCATACACTCCTTCTTTAAGTCCTTCTATTCTCTTAAATATTTCTTTGTTTTTTTTTTACTTAGGGATTTATTTCTAAATGTTTTTATACTTTTTCAATTATGCCTTTTTAACTCATTCCAACTGTCCTCAATTCCTACTAAATATTTTCTTGGGTTTATTTAGGGATTTCTTTCTAAATGTCTATACTGTTTTCATTCTATGGAGTGCAAGGGAATATTTGCATTCCCGACGTGAGATGTGACCAATCCAAAACTACTTCTTTCTATTATAGAAGGATTCGAGGTGCGAAACAGTTGCAGCTAGGATTAACTTTCCTTTCCACACCTTGATTAAGCCCCCCAGGTTAGATTTTAGCTGTGAATTTTCTCGATCTCCTGTCTAGGAATGTTAAGATTGAGCAAATAGCTCGAAAGACAAATGATTAAACTTCATGCTTGGCTCGAAGGTGTTGCTGACTTGGGTAATCGAAGATACCTCAATCGAAATAATTTAGTTCAAGTAATACAGAACCACTAGATAATAAATAAAATGCACGACTGGATCGCACGAACTTGCTCTTATGTAAAATTACTTTGGAATTTAAGATACATTTTATAAATATAAAACATGGATTTATGAGATAATAATGTTCAAATGCATAAAATTGCCGTCTGGTTTCCGGAAAAGTATGAATTTATGCAAATAAACTTTAAAAAATAGTTTTATTATCAAATAAATTTTGTATATGGGGCATTTCACGTGAAGCGGACAACGAAAAAAGTGATGGGTGTTGAAATTCATTCATCTTTGTGTTATTTATACTTCAATTGAATCTAAAAATACATTTAGAAGGATTTTGAATTTTGAGGTCTGGTACTCCAGTTATGGGCTTGTAAACTTTCGACAAGCAATGAGTAATGGTTTTTAAGAAAAATGTTGATAAATTAAAAGAAGCAATATAAAAATAATTTTAATAGTTGAATATATGGTAAAATACGAGTAGATGTTCTTTTTATTTATGAAATCTAAGCCGGAAATAAATTTTGTTCTTATATATAAAACCGGAAGTTAACATTTCAAATAAAATTTTGGTAAACTTGGCCCATTTTTATATTTTTTTTTTATATCTCAAAATAAAGCCCATATATTAGAGAAGATACATGCCAAGTTTCAGAGTGGGATACACATACGTTTAGAAGATACATAATTTTTAGTGCGTGGACCTCGTGCAAAAAACAGATTTATTATACCTATAGAAAACCGGATGTTGGCGATTCAATTTTAATTTTAAGTAGCTTAGACCATTTTGATATTTTTTTTCTTTTCTCTTATTGTTCTTTATATAATAAAGATTCCAAATACCAAATTTGAAGATGGGATCTCCATTCATTTAGAAGTTACATATTTTTTAGTGCTAAGGTGGCAACTTCGTGTCATGCGATAAGCCCCTCTTGGTCTAGCTTTCTTGCCTTCTCATAGTATGAAGAGGCGCCATCTGTTAGGAGTGTAACTTAAATGCTAGAAAAAGAAAGATATAATATGCGGCCACGTTACAATAATTTGTATTGTATGTTTTTTTGATTTAAGTTCTTGCTTTAAATGAATACAACGTTTAGTTAGTTCGCACTTGAATTTAAGTTTAATAATAAATAACACAGACCCACAAAAAAAAACTTCTCTGACTCAGTGATGTGAACATGTGTCTCATAGGTTTTTCGGGTCGCTGATTTCAAATCCGGGGTCCGTTTGACTCAATCAGGTCAGGTTTAAGGGCATTTGAAGGTCAAATCGCTAAATATTCGTTTACAAATCTGAAAACATATATATCGTCGTCGTTCTATGAAAACTCCCTAAGTCCATTTTTTGTGTTTTGAGATATTTGCATTTAAACTTGGAAATTAATATAACAAAATCCAAAAATTATCAGAATAGCATGATCTCGGGCTTCAATTGTATAATGGGTTTGGCGTAGCCATTGTGCAATAAAATTGTTTGCAAATGGTTTAACCGTAATGAATTAAATAAGAATTAAATCACATTTTTTTTAAAATGGACTTAGGGAGTTTTCATAGAACGACGACGATATATAGGTTTTCAGATTTGTAAACGAATATTTAGCGATTTGACCTTCAAATGCCCTTAAACCTGACCTGATTGAGTCAAACGGACCCCGGATTTGAAATCAGCGACCCGAAAAACCTATGAGACACATGTTCACATCACTGAGTCAGAGAAGTTTTTTTTTGTGGGTCTGTGTTATTTATTATTAAACTTAAATTCAAGTGCGAACTAACTAAACGTTGTATTCATTTAAAGCAAGAACTTAAATCAAAAAAACATACAATACAAATTATTGTAACGTGGCCGCATATTATATCTTTCTTTTTCTAGCATTTAAGTTACACTCCTAACAGATGGCGCCTCTTCATACTATGAGAAGGCAAGAAAGCTAGACCAAGAGGGGCTTATCGCATGACACGAAGTTGCCACCTTAGCACTAAAAAATATGTAACTTCTAAATGAATGGAGATCCCATCTTCAAATTTGGTATTTGGAATCTTTATTATATAAAGAACAATAAGAGAAAAGAAAAAAAATATCAAAATGGTCTAAGCTACTTAAAATTAAAATTGAATCGCCAACATCCGGTTTTCTATAGGTATAATAAATCTGTTTTTTGCACGAGGTCCACGCACTAAAAATTATGTATCTTCTAAACGTATGTGTATCCCACTCTGAAACTTGGCATGTATCTTCTCTAATATATGGGCTTTATTTTGAGATATAAAAAAAAAATATAAAAATGGGCCAAGTTTACCAAAATTTTATTTGAAATGTTAACTTCCGGTTTTATATATAAGAACAAAATTTATTTCCGGCTTAGATTTCATAAATAAAAAGAACATCTACTCGTATTTTACCATATATTCAACTATTAAAATTATTTTTATATTGCTTCTTTTAATTTATCAACATTTTTCTTAAAAACCATTACTCATTGCTTGTCGAAAGTTTACAAGCCCATAACTGGAGTACCAGACCTCAAAATTCAAAATCCTTCTAAATGTATTTTTAGATTCAATTGAAGTATAAATAACACAAAGATGAATGAATTTCAACACCCATCACTTTTTTCGTTGTCCGCTTCACGTGAAATGCCCCATATAAGAAATTTCTCTAAAATTTTTCAAGAAAAAAATGTGGGATGCAAATTTTAAGTATTTAATAATATTGATTTGAGGACATAATTTCAAAAAAATAATCGGTCTTAGGTTTTGAAGATATTGATTTTTCAAAAAAAATTTTTTCAAAAAAACCCAACAAATATTTTTTTCGAATATTTTTATATACAATATTATTTTAAACTTCAGGGGACTCCTGCTGAAAATTTTGGGTTAAAATCCTTAGAGCCGTTAATGAGAAAGTCGAAAATAAAAAAACGGGTCAATGGCAGGTACCCCTAATAACAACACCAAAATGTAGTCCATGTCCATAATATCACACTTAATTTTTTTTATCAAAATCGTTAGAGCCGTTTTCGAGATAAATAAGATTTTGCATTACGGGTGTATGTGGGGTACCGTTAGTTTTGGAGCTAAAAAAAAATTTCAATTTCTCTAGGGTCTAGGGAATCACCGAAGACCCTTAACTACCGAGATTGAAAGAAATAGGTCCAGTGGTTTAGGCTGTAGTGAGAGGTACAGACATACAGACACACTGAAACATGTTTTTTGTGTACTAAATTTTTCTTAAAATTTTTATAAAAAAAAATTGATATGCAAATTGTAAGTATTTAATAAAATACATTTTAAAACGTAATTTAACAATTTAATCGTGTATCGGTTTTCAAGATATTGAATTTTCAAAAAAAAAATGTATTTTTTTTTTAAATCCAAAAACTATTTTATCGAAAAAATTTTTAGTTTATATTTTTTCAAATGCAAAGCAGCTCCTGCATAAAAATTTTGGTTAAAATCGTTAGAGCCGTTGGTGAGAAATTCGAAAATCAAAAAAACCGTTCTATGACAGGTACCCCTAATAACATTTCCCCCCAAAATATAGTCTGTGTCCATAATATCACACCTAATTTTTCTTATCAAAATCGTTAGAGCCGTTTTCGAGATACATAAATAAGATTTTGCATTACGGGTGTACGGGGGGTACCGTTAGTTTTGGAGCTAAAAAAAATTAAATTTCTCTAGGGTCTAGGGAATTACCGAAGACCCTTAAGTACCGAGTTTGAAGAAAATAACTCCAGTAGTTTAGGCTGTAGTTCAAGGTACAGACATACAGACAGACAGACGGAATTGCCGGACCCACTTTTTTCGTCGTCGCTATCATCGTAGTGTCAACTTTGATCAAAATCTCGAGTTCGATTTTTTTCCCAAATGCAGAACTTGCCCTATAGTACCTATGTACATAATCGCAAGTAAAAAGAACTTTGATATTATTAATATCATCATTCGTTACAATAAACACGATACCTCTAGGAATGAATGAAATACAATTATTACAAATTAAGAAGACTTATTTGTTTTTCTTATTTTTTCTTATTGAGCCCATTTTCAATGTATGAAATAAATTGAAATAACGATACGAGACTAAAATCAACATAAAACTCGATAAAAGTGATTCATCTTCAACCCATGTACTAACTGGTGTAATCTGGAAAAATGTGAACGACCTTAATTAATTGAAATTGTAATCCACCAGTTACTGAAATAGACTGCTAAAAAAAACAACAGTCGAAATTTAAATCTTTAGGTTGACAATAATATGTTACACAGTTAAAGTAATTTTTTTGTTATTTATTACCTAAGGTATTTTGGACTAATGTTTTAGTTTTTTTTTTTAATAATATTGTGTTGAGATTGAAAGCAAAATATTGTTGAATGCATAATATAAGTGATATTTTCATGCTCGAGTTAAAATAACATCTTCCAATTCAATTGATTATCTAATATGATTTGTTGTTTACTCTCTTTCAGGCGTCGCTGATGGTGTTGGTGGATGGCGAAGTTATGGTATTGATCCTGGTGAATTCTCTTCTTTCCTGATGAAAACCTGCGAGCGTCTAGTCCATTGTGTTAATTTTAATCCACAACGACCAGTAAATCTACTTGCGTATAGTTACTGCGAACTGTTGGAGCAAAAGAAACCTATTTTAGGTAAGTAAAACATTCCTTGGTATTTGTCTTTATTCAAATCTTTTTAGTTTAGTGTATTGCGTTTAGTGGTTACGTTATGTTTTCCCTCCTTTATATCTTTTGTACTTTGTTTTTTATTTTTAATATGAAACTTTTGAACTGAGATAAGGCGTTTCACATAACATCACGTTTTATTTAATACATCACTCCACTCAAAAATGATTTAAGAAATAAAAAAACAAACTGAAATGAAATGAAAGAAAAATAAATCAAAATAAATTGCGCAGGCTATATATGTACAATGTTATAGGATTCCCTTGGAACACGCTTAGATTTTTTTTTTGTTTTTGGATCTATCATCTCGTCTCATTACTATTTGTCCATTTTAAGAGTTTGCTGGAAGTCTGATGGAGTTTTTTTTTATTTACACAAAAAGAGACAACCAAATGGGAAAAGTACGATCAGGCTATTATCAATATTTACGTATGTTCATATGTTTACATATATTCTAAACATCGAATACAGCACACACGTCTACGGAAATCTAATATTAGTAAATAGTCCAGTTAGAGAGTTGGACAGTGGACTGCTGGCGTCAGATTTGTTTGACCTTTTCTGTTGGTGATCTGTAAATGTTGATATTGTTTGTTTATGAAAATAAACCAGCAACTTAAGTGTACAATTTCATAACACAAGTTGAGTTAAATAAAAACAAAAAAGATAACGATCTTCTATAGTAAGACTTATTACACTTTATGTTGTTAGAAAATAAATATTTGTATCAAGTTTTGCTAAATGATTAGGGTAAGACATTTCCTGATATTAATAATAAAGGAGCTTTTCTGGCTTCATATAATCTGCACGCTCGCAAGAGTTCCAGTGTCATGATAATACACAGTGCACATTTAGGAAATATGAAGAGGAATTAATAAAAATACTTAGTGCACATTGATCGATGCACTTTTGTATTGAAAGACTCTTGAATCACAATCGTATTGTATGGCTAAAAAAGAAGCATTAGCCGTCATTTTTGATGTTTAGAAAAACAATTGTTAAAAATTTAAAGGCCGCGTTTGGGTGGCAATCGGATAAACCCAGTCGGAACAATCAATTGAAAGTAGAGAAAATTTAATGGAAAACGATTCATTGGAGGAGTGATTAGAATGAAATACGTGGTGATTTTCAGGAAAATTGTGCAACTGCTATCTTGGATTTAAAGGGGATTTAGTTTTTATTGAATAAGTCAAGCATTTTTCATTTCTACAAAATTTAAAATGTAAAAACTCGAAGTAAATTTGATTTTGTTCGACTAAAGCAAAGTCGTCCACAAGCTCGGGGCAAAAGGGGGCCGCCTAACGTTTGGAAAAAACTCTGCAGGCGCCTAGGAACTTAAGTCCAATTAGTTTTTATTTGCCTATAGGTGGTGAAGTTATGCATAAAAAAATAAAAGAAACTCGAGATTTTGATCGAACTCGATATTACGGCTCGTCCGATTTTCTTTAAACTTGATAGCTATTAGTTTTCTTATTCTCCGTTTTCGTTTTTTTAATATAATAAAAGTGATGGTTTTTGAAATATGGCTGTCAAAGTGAATCCCGAAGAAAGCAAAAAAACTACCCATTTACCAGTTTCATTTAAGTCTCATAACTTGAACAAGACCATGATATTTTCAATAAGGTAATGATGATCAAGCTATTTGGTGTGCTACAAGAGTTGACTCAGCACAAAATATTCGCTAAGAAGCAGAGAACCAGGGAAAAAAGGTAGGAATCTGATTCCAACTTTAAGGTTCAAACACGCGACTTTTACTTATTAATTCGATGCAACTTTCCCTTTTGTAATATTTAAAGGTGAATTTTGAAGGCGCTACTACTTTTTGGACCGCTGTTTTTCTATATGACTTGGATAAATTTGAAATTACCAACTAATTATTGAATTTGAAACTGATTTTTTTTTTATTAAAAGCCTAAAAAACATTAATTTGAAAATCAGATGAGTATTTATTTCTTTATAATAAGTAGATTAATTTATTTACTGCTATTATTTTGACCGCAGCTATATACATGGGTCAGATATTGTCAGCTACCGAAACACGCTCTCGTACTCGTAGTTTGGTTATAAAGTGCTTCAGCAAATTTTCTGTAAACCACTTAAAAGTCGAAAAAATATCTATTCTTCTTCAAATAGTCCTTCAGCTCTTCAGTTGTTTTTCGAAAAAAAAGACAGTTGAAACAATCACAATGCATATTTCAGATGATCTTATTCTATATGATGTATGATATGTACATACACAAACACATGTTAAACTTCTTGAAATTTTAACGCTCCAGGTAATAAATCTGTTTTTGTTTTGGTATTTCCTGGCAAACCACCTAAGCGAAATAAATATTTTAAACACATGTTTTTCTTATGGTTATACTCATGCATGCATTTTTCTTGAACGATACTACTCAAGGTATATGTATGTATGTACCTTGCACACCATTTAATCCGCGGGAGGTAGATAAACAAAATCTGTTTTCACTTATAAATGTCAACTAATAGCCATTTTAGTATCTTGACTACATTGTCAATCATAAGAATGAAATTCGATAGCAAGCCGGCAAACATTACAAATTCCACGGAAGGATCATAGGTTTTTTTTTGCTGCGAGATGTGGTAAAGATGTTTATCATTTATAAGTAGGAGGTTTAGTGTATTTATCGTCTTTGTAAGAGTAAACACATTTTTTTTCCAGATAGATGAGTAGTTCAGTATGATTTTGAAATTAATATTTGTCACACTTTTGGTTGAGAATATGAGTTAATAATTTACTATTATAAAAGTATTTAATATTGAAGTAACTTAAAACCTTGTAGTCTCCCTTGTCATAGTGGTTAGTGCTTTGGACTCTCATGCAAAAGGTTTTGGGTTCGATTCTCAGCCGCTGCACAGGAATGGTTGAGAGTTGTAAGTCACTTGGTCCTGGTTCTCTTCGAGCTATTGCACCACCAAATTTAATTATTTATAGGTTAAAAAATATATTAAAGTGATTCTAAACAATCAATTAGCCAAAGGGATGTACATAGAAAAGGAACAAATATTTTTAAAAATATTTAAATCTACATAATGTACGTACTTCAACAAGAATTTCACTTCCAACAGAATGCAAGACCTTTAAAAACATTCGTGTTGTTGTTATTGCAGCTATAAATTTTATATTTGTTGTTGAAACTCAAAGTACAATCGACAAACTCATACACATCTCACAGAACGTATTCCAAAGTTAATTATAATTAATCAACTTGAGTATATTCTAAGCAAAGCAACGTAGGTGGAGGATCATAACATTTGTGAACTTTGTATTATCATTTAGCGTGTTGATGGGATGGTGGTATGTTAAAATCTGTGTATCAATCTTGAATCTCATTTTGGTCTGATATAACCAGTTTTTTTTTTAGAAGAGTATTTTTTTGCATGTCGTCTTTAAAGCCAAATCCAGTTCGTTGCTGCTTAAAGTTGTTTAAACTTAAAGAAGTGAATAGATAAATAGATAATAGATAAAACCAAAGAAAAATCTAACATGTGGTTGTCCCCAGAAAGTGACTAAATGATTCAAAGCCAGACTGGTGCTGCATCGAAGAAGTAAAGGTTGGGTTGATGAAATTTATTGATAAGAAGTTTTTTTTTAAGTGTATATGATTAAATATTTAGAATTGGAATAGCAATTCCTTTTTTGTTAGAATTTGTTAAAGAAAGTATCCAAATGAAACCTTTTAAACTTTGAGTACCTTGAATTATAACAGAAAGTAAATAATGAAATTCAAATTTTTCGTGGAATTTTTTTACGATTTGTCCGAATATCGTATCCACAGGATTTCATGAAAGATTAAAAAGCCTTGGGTTCCGTTTCATCTAAATTAAAAATTACTTCAATAGGAAGAAATTAAGATTACATATTCGATTGTACTCAGGTAAAATATATGTTTGGGGTTTGAAATAATCTTTTGCGTACATTTACAAGCTACATAACATACATACTCGTACATGCAATAGATTAAATTGACAGATACGTTTCCATTATTTTTTTCCGATCAGCTGGGAAAATGAATCGAAAAGATAAATTCAGCAAGTTGAGGAATCTTTGGTGTGCATTTTTCTCGTCATCTTGGGAATACTTTGGGTTCTTTATCATCGAAGATAACATTATACTTCATCATATGAGCCCAAACGCAAAATAGTTGGACTACCTATGATAAAAAACAAAAATATACTGATTCTTAAATTCCATCGGAAATAAAATCAATATTTTGGTATTTTTCTTAAGATATATTTATTTTGAATAGGAATAAGTAACAAAAACAAAATGACTTCAATTAAATAACGGTATAGAGCAATCTTACAAAATAAAATAACGATTTAAACATTTTTTTTAAGTGCAAAATAGTTGGCCTATGGCTCTTAATTTTTATTTTACCATGGTGTTACGTCGCCTTTGGCCTTGATAACTGCTTCTATGCGTCGTGGCATTGTGTCAACTAATTTTTGACATTCTTCGTACCAAAAGACTCCCAAATATTTATGATTTTAGCTTTAAGGCCTTGAAGAGTCCGGCATGGTTCTTTTCGCAGTTTTTGATTCATTTTATGCCAGCCAGTTTCAATTGGTGAAAGAGCAGGGCTGCTGGAAGGCCATTCCAGAAAAGGAATAGCTTCAGCAGATAACCACGCCATTGTAGACCTTTCAGTATGACAAGAAGCTCCATCCTGTTGGAAAATATAGTCTCCATCACTAGTTTGAAGTCGTGGTATTGATGGGAGAAGCTCATTTTCCAAAATATCCTGTACTTGGCAGCATTGACAATTCCATTTACAAAATGTAAATTGCCCAAACCCCGCCCCGACATGCATCCCCATATCATTAGAGATGCTGGAAACTTGACCGTTTTTTTAAAACAATCTTTGTGAAAAACCTCTTGAATTTCTAATGACTCGTTTTCGTTCGTCGCCCACGCAAACTTCAAACCTGGACTCATCACTCCAAATAACGGACCGCCATTGACGTCCAGTTTTTACGCTGTTTGGCCCACTCTTGCCGCTTTTTCTTTTGTTTAGGTGTTAAAAGTGGTTTTTCTTTGGCCTATGTTTTTAACGAATTAAAATTGCTCTAATTTAAATAAATCTAAAACAAACCTTTTAAAATTTGTATCCAATTTTTTTCATAGTTTTTTACCGATCTCCACATTTCCACTATTTTTGAACTTTGAGATAATGTTTCGAATTGATGAGCGCGGTAAATTGAATTGTTTTGCGATTTTATAGCTCGATAATCCCGTTTCGAAGGCTTTATTTATGGATTCCCTAAGGTCTCTTGATAATGCAACGCCACGCACCATGGTTGACATTAAACTGTTGCTGGCTTGCATAAAACAGGAGATCAATAAACAACAAAACAAGTGCATGTCATTTTTTTAATAACGGTTAACTGAAAATCTATTTAAATCTTCATAGGCCAACTATTTTGCATCCCAAAAAGAGTAGTCCAACTATTATGCACTATCTTTGTTTGAGAGAATGCAAACTGGAGCCATATGTGCTTTCTCGAATTTAGTTCTGTTTGGTCTAATTTACTTATTAAATGTAATTTATTACATCGACAAAAAAAAATTAAAAAACAACTGCTTGGGGATCAGAAAATATAGGCACATAAAAAATGTTAATTTGTTAATTGATGAGTAGGCCAACTATTTTGCGTTTGGGACGTATATGATAGGCTTATGTTCCCGAGTTATAAATAATTAATTTTATTAGCCTTGAACTGAAATGATGCCCCTAGTTCGATTTGTTTTTAAATATTCTTAAATATATAGACATTTTTTTTTTGCTTGACGCATTTTCAAAATTAAGTTCTATTTTTATAATAATAAAAAAAGATGGGAGTAATTTCAAAATACTTTATTAATTATAATTCAAATTGCCTTTTAAGCAATAAATTTTATAAATAATATGAACACAAATTCAGGCACTGGATAAACTGAACTGCTTTGGCATAAATCCAAAATAATAAAAAATAAATGTATTTACGTTTTACCTATTTAATTGTTTATTTCAAATATTCTTTACTTTTTATTATATTTTAGGTAGTAGTACAGCATGTGTGTTGGTACTAAATCGAGAGAATAGCACAGTGTACACAGCGAATATTGGTGATAGTGGCTTCATTGTTGTTCGCAAAGGTGAAATCATTCACAAATCCGAGGAGCAACAACATTATTTCAACACACCGTTCCAGCTGTCGTTGCCACCACCCGGCCATGGACACAATGTTCTTAGCGATAGTCCTGAATCAGCAGACACCCTTAGCTTCCCAGTGAAGGATGGGGATGTGATTCTAGTGGCAACCGATGGAGTTTTTGATAACGTGCCCGAGAAGCTTTTACTTGATGTTCTCAAAGATGTGAGAGAGCATGAAAAAGAGTATCTTTAAAACGATATTAACAGTTTTATTGTTTTTATTTCGGCAGGTCGAGGGAGTTACCGATCCCGTGAAACTTCAAATGACTGCAAATTCACTTGCTTTAATGGCACGGTCTTTGTCTTTCGACAGTGAATTTATGTCGCCTTTTGCGATCAACGCAAGACGAAACAATATCAATGCAACCGGTCAGTTCGATAAACTTTTTGTTCATTTTAATTATTACTCATAGATTTTTTATTATTAATTTAAATTTTAGGTGGCAAGCCAGACGATATCACCGTGGTACTAGCAACCGTTTCAATGTGAAAATAATATTTTGTAAAACCTTTTAGTATATACATGTTCGTCAAGCAAATCGATTCAACATATTCACCTGCAAGAACTGGCGTCTAAACTCTTGATATTCGGTTTCCAAGATTTAAAAAGCTTTTTTCTTGCACAGTAACTTTGGCTCAACGTTGTAACTTTACTTTGTGATTTTATCTCATAACCAAACAACTGTTGTTCCATTGTTACTGTTTCCCACAAGCCCTACTCCCGCTGTTGTATATTATTTTTCCTTTTTTAGTTCTTAAGTTTGTAGCAGTAAAAATAACTTTAAATTCAACAAAAAGTAGAAACGATAAATTTAAAAATAAAAACAAAAAACAAAGGACTGAACGCAAGCACAGAACATAAATACATTTAAAAAAGAAAACGAAGCTCGCTATAGAATGGCAAACATAAAATATATAGTTATAATTAGGTATTAAGAAATTAAAGAAAATAAAAATTAGTTTCATAAGCGAGATATAAAAGTGATGACAGAAGAGCGATTTCTGTCCATACTGTTACGCTGATATAATCGAACGAGTGCTATTTTCAAATCATTTTAGTTTGGTTACTATATTGCTTCCTATAATGCGAAATAGAACATTTTACTTTAAGTATGTATTTTAAATTTGAATTAAACGACTACATTTTAGGATGTGTGAGAGAAGGTATTTTGTGAAAGTTTAATCAGACATAATAGCCGAAGAACTTTCATTGAAAAATAATAATAATATAGCCTAAACGATAAACAGTCCTCATTTTGCTTAGCTTACCAATACTCCCTTGTTAAAAATATCATCATAATTTCGAATACACCTTCCCATCTGGTACACCAAGAAAAATTTTATGTTCATAGCTGTGTTTTTAAGATTCGTACAAACTCTTCTACATTGGCTTAAAAGATATGAATAGCTTCGTCTTTTTTTAAACCAAATTTTTCAGTTTTTTTTTTAGCGTTAAATTAAAAAAATCCTTTATTGATTTAAGTCATCAGTAGTTCTTTTTAATTTTTTTTTAATCAGTCTGCCTAATATTTAGGTTTTGTTAATAATGTTAATTAATTAATTTGTGTTTGTCGCTAGTTTTTATAATTATGAGTATACACTTCATCTGCAAGGAAAAAAATACGATTTGAATGAATGTGAGTATGTAGTTCAGTTGCTTAATTAATAAATCATCAACAAATATTCGAAACAAAGTAATCAATAATAATATTATAATTGTGAATTAAAAAATATTAACTGACGGTAGAACTATAAATAATTTTGGAAATATACACAACAAACGCAAATTGATAGCAACAAATTATTAGAAACAAGATTGAAATAAAAACCAAATTCATTAAAAAAAAATAATAATTATAATGCGATCGTGTTAAGCTAGCTAAATCAATTAGATATTTAAAAATAGAAAATAACAATAAAATGATCAAATTTGAAAAATTAAATCTTTACTTTGTGTTGTGTTTACAGCTGAAGTTCTGTCCAAAATTGAAAGCTGAGAAAGGTTCAAAAAGGTTTATTATTCTCATCAGCCTATTATCTTACTTCGAAAACAAAAAAGAAAGAACCAAAAGTATGATTTAATGAGTTCTGAGGCCGGATTTGTACATACATCAAAAACCTGTACAAGAGGATAATCCTGTTATTAAAACAATATGTGAAAATTTTGAATGGAGTAAGGTTTATTCGACCTTAGGAAAATTTATTTGAACTACCGATTTTAAAATGTTTTTAACTGCCTTTGAGTCAACACAAAAATATGGTGGTTGGACCTTTTTCTGGTTTTAAATTGCCTGATTTTTCGGTGCCGATTTTTCATTGATGGAATCTTGTAATTATGTGAGATCAGGATGTAAGCTCCAAATGTTACCACCAATTTCAAACGATTTTGCCTTTCGGAGTGAAAAAATAAAAATTCACGATTAAATGAAAAATAAAAAAAATGTGGCATGGTATCGTGTCTACGCAGTTCATTTCACATTGTTATTCTAAAGTGTTACTAGATAAGAAAGAACGATAGGAAAATAAGTTTAATAAACAACAATAGGGCCAGGTATAAAATTGATTTCGGTTTTATTTTTAAGCAAGATTGATGCCATTATGTATGAAATAGCACATTATTCAAATTTCAAATTGCCGTCTCGGGTTCGCTGACAGTGGCAGTGTTTCAAAGTCTGTCGGTCCATTTTTTTATGAATAGATCGTCCAAAGTTGTTAGCTTGTTATTGTAGACTTACATCATTTTTTATTGAACGTCCGGAAGTGAATCAAACCAATTCCCTTGGAAAAAAATACTCTTCTGAAAGTTTTGAGAAGTGGTGGCCGTGGCGCAATGGATATGGATGTGTGCTCGCCTGTGAACCTCATGATCACAGGTTCGATCCCTGACGTCGTCTATGTCGTTTTAATTCCTGGTTTACTCATTAAATGTTGTTTAGGCATAACACTAACAACATGTGATTGAGTTAAACTAGTATGCCCAACAAGGATGAACACGAATAAAATAATGTGAATTATAAGCGACATATAAATAAGACACGGCATTCTCCGCTTTAGTTCAGCCGCCATCCCTGGAGATAAAATATCTGAGACAACAACCTTCAGTCTCAGAACATCGTGCCACACATCTTTCCTATCCTTCCTCTTCTTAACTTGACGCCCGCGCTGTGTTGAAATATTTAAAAGGGTAATCTAATCCCTTGAGCGCGGGTAGATTATAAAAAAAACAAAAAAGATAATTTCGCTTCTCGATTTCAAGTTAGAATCCACTCAAGACGCACTACTTATGTAAATACTAAAATGTCAAAAGTAAAACCCGGCAGCAGCATTCTGGTTTGATTCTGTTTGCTACAATTTAGTTCGTTCGGAAATAAATTGTTTAATCCAAAATATAACTTATAAAATAATGGATGCAGTTAAATGATTTAATGTCTTTGTCTTAATCGGATGAATGATGAAAATGAAAACATTTTGAAAAATCTCTAACAATAAAAACTGAGTTCACAATTTTCTTGATGTCGTGGAATATAACTCAGAGGAAGAGGTAAATTTTCTCTTGGATTTATTTATTAAGACAAATTTAAAAAAGTCATTTAATTACATTTCTGTGAGCAGTTCCGAGTCCAGAGGACTTAAGATGAAAGTTTAGTGACTATGTTTGAAGAGACAGCTCACTTTAAAAAGAAGGAATAAGGTGGTGGCAGAAAATAAATCTCCGCCAAAACTTAGATGTACACACAGTCACAAAAGTAAGTATACAGCACGAAACAAAATGTTAAGCAAAGAGAAAAAAATTGAATAAGCATATGTTATGAAACATTTGGCATATATTTTTTAGAAAATTTTATTCTCTTTTCATAAAATCAATTATCAAAACATTTTTTTAAAAAATGGCTTAGATATCAACTTTAAACTAAAACTCTCTCAGAATTCTGATCCCATAAAGGCTCAATAACATTTACGAGTAAATCTGGCGATTGAAGAGGTGTTTTGAGTTGTCTTCGCACATTATATAGCAGCCATTCTCCCACGATTTGCGAGGTATGTTTGGGGTCATTATCTTGCTGAAAGATGAATGACCCCTCACAACCTAGTTTTTGTGCACTTTGATTATTTTTTAGGATGTCGAGGTAACCAAAACGATCTATCGTACTCTCAATAAAAACCAGGTTACCCACTCCAGATCCCGCCATGCACCCCTAAACCATAACCGAACCACCACCATGTTTAACAGTTCCAGTCAGGTGATTAGGATCTAACGCCGTATTAGGTTTTCTTCGCATTTTTGCACGTCCATCAGAGCCATGGATGTTGAATTTGCTCTCGCAGAAAATATAACGGTATTCCAGAAAGCAAAATCGGTCTGAATATGACTTCTGGCAAATTCAATCCGCTTTTGGCGATTGAACTTGCTAATGAATGGTTTTTTCTTATAACACAGCCCTTATACCCGACTTCGTAAACGATGCGGCGTATGGTTTGGGTACCTTATAACTTCCATCTCGGTCTGCAGTTTAAGTTCTTATGTTCAGAGAACGTTGCGGGCGGCTACTGCGAGCCATGTTTGTAACTGTTCCACATTGTTTCTGCTTTTCCAATATTTTTTGGACGGTTGCTGGGCTCCTATCAACAAGTACAGCTACTTTTTGAATCGACTTTCCTTCACTTGAGTACTTAACTATTAATTTTTGTAAGTCCAAGGAGAGCTCTTTTCCACGTGGTGCCATTTCTAAATTTAAAAGAAATAATTTGAACTAAAATAGGCTAGTCTAGTAGTTTTGCTTACTTTTTTAATAAAAAAAAAAACAAAAAATCGACTCAAAAGTTTATATTGATGCAACATCACATAAGAAAAACTGTCTGTATACTAACTTTTGTAACCTATTTTTTTTTACCTGTGATTACAAATAATGAGATAGCAAAGAAATGGAAACAAATTGTACCGTTATTTTGCTTAACAGCAATAATGCCTATGACAAGAAACATCTGCCATATGCGGAGAATAGGTATGGATTTGATATTAACGGTATTTTTTCGTCTATTTACGTATTAGCTTGGTTGTATACTTGCTTTTGTGACCGAGTGTATATTCATCTGGATATGAGTTTAAAAAACTCGATCACCAAGTTTAATTTTCAGGTTCTCTGCAAATAAAAGTTCATACAGGGAAGTTGTCAATTTGTTTGGTAACCTACTTCATCCACTTATAGCCTTTTTTTGAAACTTCATCAAACTACATAAGTTTTTTATCAACTGTGGAAGAAAACTTTTTTTAATTTCAACAGGTATTAAGTACAATGTACCTAACCGTTAATCTATTTCTAAACTAAAAGCGTTGTCGTTTTTACATTGCTGGTTTTTCGACGTACTTGGATGCGTTTATGGATGTTATATTTACATTAGGAAATCTGCAAACAAAGTACGAACGACGTATATAAACAGGCACGATTTTTTTATCTCTGACATATTACAAGGCATCTGTTATAGGGATACACGGTACGTTGATGTGTTTGTTGGTGCCGCCATGAAAATTCAAGATGCTAGAATATTCCAACTATCTTTTATCAACAAGGAAGTACCGCAGATTTGCGGGTGGTTGCATATCCTTTTTACTTTACAACGCTTTTTAAGGATAACGGGAATTTAACCAATATGCGGTAGAACTACAATAAAAAGCTTGGTCAGACGAAAGTGACAATTGAAAATTCCTTTGATTTCTTTGAATAGAGTTCCAACAACTTATGGGAGTGGACTTGCATATTGTAAAAAGAATGCAAATTTATTCTTCGTATTGTGTCCTTCAAAACATGTATTGATGGAGTCTAGAGTGTTCAAGATGAAGAATCAAGTGAAAGCATCGACTTAGAAATTGTGACACTAGACATGATCAGGGCATTGCAGACACATTTGCTTTAATGCCTGTTAAAATGTATTTTATACTTTCTTTGAAAACGAATTTATTAAAATGAAAGTGCCATTTTTAATGTAAAACTATTTGCAAGTAAATTGCAGAGCTCGGGAAACTCACATTTCCCCTCGTGCTTTTTTGTTTCACAAGTTCTTTTTGAATGAATCGCCGTTCCGTCTTCTATTATTCAGCCCTAGCGAGGTATCTGTTCGAAGCGGAAATTTCTCCGATTTTGTACGATTCGGAGGATTTTTGCTTCGAGGTATTCTTCCGAACCAGTGCTGCCACTCAGAAATTTAAAAAAACATAGTAAAAAAACATGATTTTAGTTCAAAAAACATGATTTGCAGTTCTGAGTTGGAAAACAGTAAAAGAGATATTAAAAACCACATCGTAACAAGTAAAACAAATATTTTCAAAAATTAACTTAGAGCATTTATTAAAAAAATACAAAAATGGACGGAATAAATAAAAATAAAATAAATTATTAAAATTTATGCATATTCATGTGTGCTATATTATTTTTTTCACAATTTCAGGTACATAGAGGTATTATATAGCACATTGAAAATCAAAAATATAAATAGTAGATATAAATATTTAGTATCCATATTTTACACATTAGGTAATATTGTGTTTCTAAACAATAAAAACTTTACAAAAGAACATTTCAACATTCAACATTCATTTTTAATTAAACAAAAACATACCTTTAATAAATTGTCAGGACAAGCCAATACGCCATCGAAAAAATTATAAATAGTGAAATGCCAAAAGCCAACGAGTAAGTTAGAAACTTGAATTTGGAGCATGAGAAATGAAAAGAAGCATAATCTCTGGATTATTTTCGCTGAGAAAGTGTGTGTGTGTGGTGAGTAGCTAAAATGATGAGCTCGTATGTATTCCTTTCTTTATGAATTTCTGTATGGTGAATTCACATATATTCACAGACAAGAAATTATATTACAGACACAAAAATCTAGTTTATGCATTTGAGTCAAAGGGTCATTTTAGCTATGTTTGTGTTTGTAATGTTTTCGATTTTCGTCGTTTCAGGTTATAGTGTAGCTTAGACATGTTTTTTTTAAGCGATTATAAAAAATAACATTTTTTTTTTTGAAACTAGAAAAATCATGATTTTGGACTCGAAATCATTTAATCATTTTTTGGGTCCAAAAAACATGAAAATCATGATAAATCATGATTTCTGGCAGCCCTGTTCCGAACAGCTGTTGGAAATTTCTCTCCGACATTATTTTAACGCACCCGGTGAACTGCGTTGAAGTGTGATTAGGTGCTTTATTTGTGAAATTTCTGACAGATAAATGTAATTGTTTTTCCGATTTCGTCCTACACAAATTCTTCGCGGAACAAATTGCGCCAACGCATTTGTGTATTATTATTCTTTCCGATAAGATACCTCGAAAGCAATTTGAGCCTCTGACGAAGTAAACGTTGCGGACAATTTTCCGCTCCGAACGGATACCTCGCTAGAGCGCTCGTAGATCTTTACTAATGTCATTTTCCATTGGTCGTCTAGAAGCGTTTGGAAGCGTCCAGAAGTCTTCTCAAACCATTCCATTGGGAAAAAAATACTCTTCTGAGAAGAGAATTTCGCTTCTCGATTTCAAGTCAGAATCCACTCAAGAAGCACTAATACTCATACCCAAATGTCAAAAGCAACTATCGCAGGGTTAATGAAATTCATCATTTATTATTTGTTATTTGTATATTTTGGATTAAATAATTTACTACCGAACGAACTATGTAAATTGTAGCAAATACGAGCGAAACAAAATCAAACAAGAATGCTGCTGCCGAGTTTTACTCTTGACATGTGATATGTGTATTAGCGAAATTCTCTTCTCAGAATAGTCAGAATTCAGAAGAGTAGGTTTCGTCCAATGGAACGGTTTGAGAAGATTTATGGACGCTTCCGGACGTCCAATGGAAAATGAAATTATATCAAAATATCGATGCTCTCGAGCACTAGCGACGGAAAGTCGGTTAGACTGCTTTTAAATGATGCAATATCACCATGCGCTCGCACAGTAAACTTAGCTAAAGTAGGTAGAGTAAAAGGGTATGGGGAAATTACTCTTTTTCTGTTAACTTTTCTTTAAAAATCGCTGTTTTAGAGCATGCATGCAATTCACAGATCAACACCGAAAAGAATAATAAAGGCAAGTGTCAAATTGGATTCATGAATCTGTTTGCAAATTTCAACGTGTAATAACGTTTGAATCAGAGGACGAAATAACTAAGAAGAATTCGGGGCGGCAATTACGCGATGCATCTATACGCATGTGACTTTTCGATCAACGTAAATGCAAAAGAGAAGAATTTTATTTTTGAAATGTGGAATATTGCGCAGTGGAAATCTTTATAGCCTTATTTATTAGTTTTCACTAATACTCGGTTCAACCTCGGAATAATTAAACCGATCCGAAGCACTTCGGGTTTACGCCACGTCAAACAAATCAAACAAATTTATAATAAGGGTATTCATGTAAGCGCGGAAAACCCTCGTAAACCAGATAATTTTATCTCCACAGAAACGAGCTGTCAAAATTTGTATGGGAAAAAGTTTCTGCAAATCTCATAAAAAAAACAGCAGCAAATAGCTAGTTTATCTTTTAAAAGTAATATTATAAATTCGAAACAATTATGAGGTGAATTTACGATTTATACTTTATTTCCATCTAAAATAATGTAAATAACTTATAAAGAATCAAAATCTGTACCTAGGTACTATATAAAATGTACTTTTTTCGGCGAAAAATTATTTGGTTTGAAGTTGTCTGTTCTTTTTACTTTTTTTTGTGTTTTTGTAGTTGTGTGAGTTATGTATCTGTCAAATTAAGGGTTGTTCAACGTAAATTCGCTTAGGTTCTGAAAAAGTTAGACAAAATCTCCAAGCTTAATGAGTGCGTTAAGTAGAGCCGGTTTTATTGCTTAAACGAGAACTCTTTAAAATTTTGCGCCAATGGTTCTACATTATTTTTTTTAATTTTTAACACGTATTACAAAACCAATTTGGGATCCTATTTTTTTACACTGCCGGATAAGTGTCTTTTTATGTCGAGGTAGCGTAAACTGTAGTGTAAAGAAAAAAGACGAGACAAAATAAAAAATCAAAAAACATAAGGAAAAAAGAGATGTAGAAATAACACTATCTGCCACTATGATCTGTTTCGTTTTGTTTTCAAAGGATGATCTATATGGATCATTGGCGACGGCTACTCTCTTGAAATCCCTAACTAACCTTAAGATAAGTTGAAAGATAAATCTGTTTAAGGCTAAGCGCGCACATTCAATTTTTAGTTGCAGAACTGTTTGGTTGCTTATAAAAAACAGATGAACTATTTGGTTGAATGTTCGCGCTGGTGCATATAATTATATATTACACAAAATAGCGAACTCATTTTAGGCAATCGTTTAGTTTGTGTCAAAACACAAACTTTTTAATTGCTCGAACCAAGCAGTTGCGAAACTAAAAATTGAATGTACGCGCCTAGCCTAAAAGAGCTTTATATGGAATTGTTTTAATTTTGCGGTTCTTGTTCTTTATTTCTTGGATTTTCAAAAAAGTTTTCCGTTATTTTCGGAAAATAAGAAATTGTTAGGGTTGGAAAAATTGCAGAGTTATCGTTCTTTCTTCTTTTATGGTTTTCTTTATTTCTCGGGTATGTTTCATTATTCGTTCGCTCAGCGAGCTTCGATGAACTACGTAAAGTAAATTGTGCGGAGTGATGACTCTTTTTCAATAGAACAAAGTTGACTTTTATTAAAAATCGCTATCGCATCCAAGCAATCGAAAGGAATCCACAAGAGAAACAAAGATTAAGAATCGCTTTCGTCGACTGCTTTTCCATGGAATATCTGAAGCCACAAATAAAATTTCCTATTGAAAATCGCATTTCGAAGTGATACATCTTTAACCAAATTTGCTCGTATATAAATTGAATGCAATTGACATAACTTAAAATTCAAATATATTTGAGGCAACATTTTTACCTTTCTTCAATTTTTTTTTAACAATAGTGTGTGGTGAGTAACTTTTGCCTTTATGAAGTGTAACGTAGTAGTGTAAGTGACTGGATGTTGGAATTAAAGATGTCTCTTTCCATACAAACTTGTAGTTGATTTAAATCTGTCATTTCAGTCTGCTCGCCTCAATTGACAATTTCATCTGCACCAGAAAATTTCTGCCAAAATGGTAAGGTTATGCAACTTTATTAAAAAAATTATTAAATCACGATTTATGAATATTTCTAGATGTCTGCTAGCGCTATCCTTAAAGTCTTGCGTCCAAGAGTTTGTGCTTCGCGAAACTTTGGAGTCTTTAGCCCTGCTTTAAACAAAGCTTCAGACCCCATTCAAAAGTTATTCCTTGAGAAAATTCAGGAATACAAAAGCAAGAGCAGGTGGATATAAAAACGAACTATAACTTTTTTATATTTACATTAAAATTAATTATTAACTTTTCAAATAGTGGTGGAAAGATGGTTGACTCTAACGCCGACATTGAACGTGAATTGAAAAACGAATTGGAGCGAGTAGCCAAACAATACGATGGTGGTGCTGGAGTTGACATGACACAGTTTCCTACCTTCAAGTTTGAAGATCCTCAAATTGAATCAATTAGCAGTAATTAAAAAAGAAAAAAAAAAAACAAATTTGTGATGAATTAAAACTACCGCAAATATAATTCAAAAAGTTTCCGATGAAAGTCAAAATTTTGGACTTGTTTTTATGTAATTGATTGGAGGAATAGCTACATGCATACATTATGTATATCTTTTCACTCGTATTTCAATGCCTCAATATAAATATTCTCTCATATAATTTGGGATTTAGCAGATTGAAGATAGATTACACAAATCTGCATGGGAATCTACTAAAACTACGTATTTATTTATGAAATTTTGCCCAAGTTGAAACGAGATCAACAAAATAGCAGAGGTATAACAGCAAAGGTGGAAATTCTTTATTGAAGAGCAAGAAAAGCTCAAATGCAACAGATTCCCATGAGCTGATATTCGTGTTTTCTGTATACATATATCGAATTCGTATTCATGGAGTGTAATACGTCCAATATTTGAATGTCTTGATTTCTGTGTTCATAAAACCTTATCGCTCCTAAAATAAGGTTAATAAAACCGTTTCTAGGTAGCCTCTGTCTCAAAATAGCCAAATAATTCAGATCTTGAGAAAACTTCGATGTAGTTAATTATGTTGTATACGAGGCACCAATATGTCGTTCTCCTTTTTTATATGTATGTTAAAAATAATAAGCGGACAAAATCGTTTTATATCGTTATAAAGGCTTTTCCCACCTGAAAAAAATCACAAGTTGAACGTACACATGTTTTTCCCAAACAGCACGTTTCAACAAAAAATAAAATGCACGACTGGATCGCACGAACTTGCTCTTATGTAAAAGTACTTTGGAATTTAAGATACATTTTATAAATATAAAACATGGATTTAATGAGATAATAATGTGCAAATGCATAAAATTGCCGTCTGGTTTCCGGAAAAGTATGACTTTATGCAAATAAAACTTAAAAAATCGTTTTATTATTAAATAAATTTTTTATATAAGAAATTTCTCTAAAATTTTTCAAGAAAAAAATGTGGGATGCGAATTTTAAGTATTTAATAATATTGGTTTTAGGAAATAATTTCAAAAAATAATCGTTCATAGGTTTTGAAGATATTGATTTAAAATTTTTTTTTTTTTTTTAAAACCAAATAAATATTTTTTTCGAATATTTTTATATACAATATTATTTTTAACTTATGGGGACTCCTGCTAAAAATGTTGGGTTAAAATCCTTAGAGCCGTTAATAAGAAAGTCGAAAATCAAAAAAACGGGTCTATGGCAGGTACCCCTAATAACATTTGCCCCAAAATTTTATTTGACCAAAATGTAGTCCATGTCCATAATATCACACTTAATTTTTTTTATCAAAATCGTTAGAGCCGTTTTCGAGATAAATAAGATTTTGCATTACGGGTGTATGGGGGGTACCCTTAGTTTTGGAGCTAAAAAAAAAATTTCAATTTTTCCTCTAGGGAATCACCGAAGACCCTTAACTACCGAGATTGAAAGAAATAGGTCCAGGGGTTTAGGCTGTAGTGAGAGGTACAGACATACAGGCACACTGAAACATGTTTTTTGTGTACTAAATTTTCCTTAAAATTTTTATAAAAAAAATTGATATGCAAATTGTTAGTATTTAATAAAATACATTTTAAAACGTAATTTAAAAATTTAATCGTGTATCGGTTTTCAAGATATTGAATTTTCAAAAAAAAAATTGAATTATTTTTTTAAAAATCCAAAAACTAGTTTTTCGAAAAAAATTTTAGTTTATATTTTTTCAAATGCAAAGCAGCTCCTGCATAAAAATTTTGGTTAAAATCGTTAGAGCCGTTGGTGAGAAATTCGAAAATCAAAAAAACCGTTCTATGACAGGTACCCCTAATAACATTTCCCCCCAAAATTTTTTTTCACCAAAATATAGTCCATGTCCATAATATCACACTTAATTTTTTTTATCAAAATCGTTAGAGCCGTTTTCGAGATAAATAAGATTTTGCATTACGGATGTATGGGGGGTACCCTTAGTTTTGGAGCTAAAAAAAAAATTTCAATTTTTCCTCTAGGGAATCACCGAAGACCCTTAACTACCAAGTTTGAAGAAAATACCTCCGGTAGTTTAGGCTGTAGTTCGAGGTACATACATACAGACATACAGACAGACAGACGGAATTGTCGGACCCACTTTTTTCGTCTTCGCTATCATCGTAATATCAACTTTGATCAAAATCTCGAGTTCGATTTTTTTTCCAAATGCAGAAATCACAGAGTCGGTGTCCGTTACGAAAATATGGTCCAATTTTGAACATTGGGTCATTGTAGTAAATATTAATACATAGTCATTGTTTCATGATATTAAAAGTTTTCAAATGTCCAAGAAGTTTTCCGTGATTGTCCATTTAATCAAACTGCGTTGAGGGGGATAAAACAATTTTCTAATTCTGTTCCTATCAATCTGCCTTTTTAATTTGTTCTACACATTGTAGATTGGATCGTTGCACTGTCTATGGCCGCAAAATATAAAAAGTCATTTATTTAAATTTGATTTTATTAAACAATTCTGTTTATCTAGAAAAAACTTGTATCAGCAGTGTTATTTTGAAAAGCTTGCAAGTGTATGTATGTAAATACCATAAAATGTTATTTTCTGCATAAAAGTGATTTTTTTTATATTATATTATGCGCGCTCTAAAGGGATTTTTGACAACCCTAAAATGTTTAATTACAGTGCGAGCGTTTAGGAAAGTTGGAGAGGATTTAAAAGGAGATATCGATGCGCATTGGTTTCGAATATCTGAATATCATAATGGGGGGAAATATAGTCTGGTAAAACATTCCACATTCTTGTAGTGTGACTAAAGAAAGAACAACATTAGTGTTGCGCTTAACGATAAAATCGGGTCTAAGTCACACCTCTTGTGTGGAGTTTATGTTGGAGCTTCCATAAGATCTGTTTTTCTAATACGGGGTGCATTTTATACAGGGTGGCGCACTAATTGTGGTACAATAAGAAATTCAAATAACTTTTTTTTTAATCGATGTATTTCATTTATTTTTTTTTTTATTGGTTAGAAAATTAAATTTTATTTTAAATAGTTAGTTGTTTTTAAAGTTTATTGACCGCAAATGACCTCCACGCTGTCCCACGCATATGCGGCACCTGGTCAAAAAATTATTCATTGCGGCCTGAAGAGTTGAAGTTGGGATCGCCTCAATTATTGTCGTTATGGACTGCTTTAGTTCAGTTAAATTCCTTGGCTTCGTTTTATACACCTCTTGCTTGACATAACCCCATAAAAAGAAGTCTGGTGCAGTCAGGTCAGGTGACCTTGGGGGCCAGCGAAGAGTGGAGTTCCTAGAAATTAATTTGTTTGCGAATTTTTTGTTTAGCTCCGCCATAACTGGTCTGGCTATATGTGCAGTTGCTCCATCTTGCTGAAACCAAACGCTGTTGAATGGTATACGTCTTCGGCGCAGTTCTGGGTAAAAAAAACTCCTTCAACATCTTTAAATAACGGTCCCCATTGACAGTAACGGTTACACCGTTTTCTTCAAAGAAGTACGGCCCGACAATACACCTTGATGAAACTGCGCACTACACAGTGACTCGTTCTGGGTGCAGTTCCGTCTCATGGAGCATTTCTGGATTAGACTCATTCCATATACGGCAATTTTGCTTGTTTACATTGCCGTTAAGATCAAAATGGGCCTCATCAGACATGAACAAACAATTGATCAATGTGTTGTCTTCTTCGGCCATTGATATCATTTTTTGGCAAAATTCCAGGCGAACAGGCAAATCCTGAGGGTTTAACTTGCTAGTAATTTGGACTTTGTACGGAAACAAGTTTAAATCGTCATGAAGTATCCGTTGTAATGACCGTCTACTAATTCCAATTTGCCCCGATAAGTTTCGGGTCGAAACGCTCGGATTGGCCTGTATTGCAGATGCTACTGCTGCGATTGTATCCTGAACCCGAACATTGGCATCTCGATGGTACGGCCTTCGTGCGATGCTTCCAGATTCGGCAAACATGTTTACAAACCTCATAATGGTCCATCTACTCGGGGGATTACCGCCAAACTCCCGCCTAAATTCCCTTTGGACGGAAATGACGGACTGCAAAGCATGGTACCGTTGCACTATCCAAATTCTTTTCTCCGTATCCCAAGCATCCATTTTTATAAATCTAAATAGTAACCTACAAAATAAAAAAAAAAATAAGCCGATTACTCACACAGAAAAAAAGTTATTACGTTTTATTTTTGTAGCACAATTGGTGTTCCACCCTGTATGTTTTTTTCAATAACTTTTAAATGAAATACGATTTTATAATTTATATTTTATTGAATGATTATAATGGTCTTCAACATTATATAAGTATGTATATAGAACATGATGCCCGTCAAGTGAGCTCCTCTGGCCGTGGCACAAAGGCCAGCTCTTTTAAGAACGTTTTGAATAACAATTTCGCAGACTTCTGTTGCAATTTGTTTGGTTGTCCTTAAGTATTGGCGTTTTGGTTTGTTTGTTGATGTACACCTATTCCTTCAAATACCTTCATAAAAAGAATTCAGTAGGCGTTAAATCAAGTGATCCTGATGATAAAATTGGCATAACGGTTGATAGACATTAATTTTTATATAAACCACAAATTTTTCATTGAATATTTATATTTGGGCGGTTAAAAATTTATTATTTTTAACAATAATTCCTTTTAACATAAAATTTATTTGCTTGCTTTTATTGAAAAGAAAACTTTTTAACGAAGGGACAAATATTGAAGAAGAAAGTGTAATGGAGCCATAAAAAGCAGGCCATTACGAGATGTATTTATGTATTAGGTAATATGGATTTGAACGAAAATATTTATGCAAGTTGTTAAATTTCAATGTGATTATGTTCCCAGTTTTTGGTCACGACAAGTTTTGCACAGTTTTACCATCATTGGTTCTTCCTACCAGTCTTTCAATTTTTTTCGATTACTTACAACTATACTCCTAAATAAACAAAATATTGTTAAAAAGTCGAGGTTTGTGTGATAAGAACACCTTCGGTATGTTTCATGTATGTCCTTGTTTTATCGTTTCTTTCATAAGCAATGCCCACATGATGTAGCCAGTAGTATTCCTCTCCTCAATTAGTTCACCCCATAATACCGGTTTTGCTAGGAATGCTGATCAGTTCACCCTTGAGCCTAATTTTGGACGTACCGTTAAATACAGAGATCCGTTTTTTAGCCGCACAACAGGATTATGGAATAATTAACTCGGCAATTTGTTTTCCCTTGCCATTTCAATTTGCAAACATTCAAGACCAATGTTAATCGACACCTATTTTCTATCCCCCGCTTATTTGCCCATCATTCACTGTATTTAACATTAACATAAGGGTCTCTCAATCTCAATGAACCTTGGGTGTGAATTATAAAAAAAGCAATAAAGCTGTTAAGTGGTTTGAATTGATGCTGTAAATTAGTTTAATTATAATGATAGGCAGGACCGGCCCGAGCTAAATTAGAGCCCTGCGCAAGCTTTATCAGTGGCGCCTCTCATTTGGATTGGATTGGCGGAAAAAGTCATTTCCTCATTACCCAAGGGGTACCCTTTGCAATGCGTTTTTTTAACGAGGGATCCCCAAGAGGCCTATTCCTAGATAATACTTATATTTAATTAAAACAAATATGATTTTTATTAAAAACTAAGAAATCAAAAATATATCACAAAAATAATAGTAAAAAAATATATCACAAACATTTAGGAACTGAAAAAAGTATTTTTTGAAGTAAAAAATATTTAAAAACTAATTCAAAAACATAACAACATACAAATAAATAATGAACTCATTAATTGTTGTTCATGTAGGAAATAATAATATGATTATTATTTTAATAAAAATAAATAGAACCGAATTTATTGCAATAGATTAACTTTTCTGGCTTCTGTTTTAGCCAACTCAGTTACCAGATCATTATAATATAATGACTTGACAAGCTCTTTCTCTATAGCCATGATTGACTAGTCAACTTATCTTTCCTGAGTCATTGGGGTCCTGAAGTAGTTTTTTATTAATTTTAGTTTCAAAAAACTGTTATTTGAGGAAACTGTGATGGTATTTATAGATTTAGAGCTATGGCTTCAGCTGATTGCACGTTAGTGAATTGTTCTTCTGATCGCATTTTCACTAAAGAGTTTTTAGTAGCATATTTAGTAGATAAATTTGCAGACGGAGTTTGTAAATACTTACTAGTTATATTGGCGCAAAATTTTAAACAGCCTATTATTAAGGTATTAGTATGAAACTACTACTACTTTTCTGATCCACACAGGCCTTTTCCAGACATTTATTTGAATGGAGTAGTGCTTCCCAAGTGTGAAAAGTTTAAATATCTGGGGTCCATGATAAATAACGAAGCTACTTGTGATGACGATATCAATCATCGCGTAAGCGTAGGGTGGATGAAGTGGCGGGAAAATTCTGCTATCTTCTGTGACCGAAAAATGCCCCCTAAGCTGAAAGGAAAGCTCTACACTTCAGTTGTGCGTCCAGCACTCACATACGGTTCACAATGTTGGACAATGTACAAAAAGTATGAGAGTAAGCTAACGGCAGCTGAGATGAAGATGCTTCGTATGACAGCAGGAGTTACAAAGCTTGATCGAATTAGAAGTACGAAGATCCGAGGAAGCCTTCATGTTAAGAATACCATTTCCCAAAAAATTGAACACGACCGACTCAGTTGGTATTGCCATGTTCAAAGGAGAGATCCTGAGAACCCCGTCAAAAAGGCAATATCATAGAACGTTCCAATTCGGAATAAAAAGAAAGGTAGGCCTAAACACTCCTGGTACAAACAAATGCAAAACCACCAGCATTCAGTTGGCCTCAGAAATGGAACAATACAAAACCGGGAGGCTTGCCGCCGATTTCTGAGGTCAACCCGGCGAACCCCACAGGCGGATCACTAGTGTGAAGCAGATACGTGGGAGAGTTATGATCCCCTCGACATCGAGATCATAACAGCGCCGAAACAAAGGAAGAAGAAGAAGAAGTATGAAACTACTTAACAATTTGCTAACTTTATAGTAGTTTACTAACTCATTCTTAATTTTAAACATTTTCTCACTAGTATCGTACTAAAAGAATTTCCTTAATAAATTGCTATGAACACACCTAAAACAACGACATTTCGTGTAAAAAAATAAGTACACGAACCTTTTTTGATGTCTGCAAATGTCAAAGTGTCATATGAAGCTAGCGCGATACTAAAAAATAAAGTAGGTATTCGAGGATTTTAACTTTAATAAAAGGGTAGAGAAGTATGATGCTATATTCGATTAAAATTATTGTTTTAACCTAGTATCATACTAAAACAGCTTTAGCATCGTACTAATTCAATTAAAATTTTGCGCCATTATTTTTTTCTAATATATCAAACTAGGTTAATATGCAACATATAAACTTGAAACTAAAATTTTACTTCCTAATGACTGCATGTTTCTATTCTCAACGTTTCCAGCCTCAGATATTTCAATAAGAGCTTCATATTATAGCTTCTAAAATTTTTTTGAATGGTTTTAAAGCATTTAGTCTACTCCCATCTGGTTTCAGAAAGGGGTTTTAAGGTCAAACCAGCGAAATTTTTTGTATATATGTATGTCCCAACGCATTGTTGAACCTGATACAAAGTTTTATATGCATTGAGCAATGTCGAAAAACTTAACAGTTTCCAATGAACAGCAAGCTGAATCATTAAAAACCAACAACAACCAAAAGGAATGCAAGCAGCCTGAACAAAATAAGCTCTTGGTTCAAGACACTTAATTTTGTTTTGAACACCACCCTCTTTTCCTTTCATGTTTGAACCATTATCATAACCTTATACATACTCGTATACACTACTAAAATAGTAGCGTAGCAAGTTTTATTGTAAATATAGATTCCCTATCCTTTCTTTTCTTTTGAGTTTTTTTTTACCATAATACACAGACAAATAAAGTAATTAGAACAGTCAAAAAATCCCTTTTTTAAATGTAAACAATTACTGGCAAGAACAAAAAAATAGAGAAAAGGAGAAATTGAATAAAACAGATTCACTCATTAACGACAAACCTCAACATTAATCATCGCATCATCATCACTCAAGTATTTCCATATTTCAATTTTCAACCCTTTGTCTCATTCTCGACACACGACAGTGATAAAATTTCACTCATAAGCAGAGGCCAGTGCCAAACTAAAACATAGTACAAGAAACACTCAACCGGAAGAGTTTAAATTCCTAGACGCAACTTTTAATTCCGCGCACTGACATGTCAATGAGTATGAATTTTGTACCTCAAAATTTCTGTTTGAGTAACATTGCTGACTTCGATTTCATATAGAAGAATTGGCATCGTGCTCATGTTATCAACTTGCAAACTGGTAACTGTCTGTATTTGCTGTTGAAATTCTGTTTTATGTTACACTGCATAGGGGAGGGATAACAAAATAAAATAAATGCCTTCACTCATACACGCGATGGTGAATGTGAAGAATAACGTAACAGTGGATTGATAAAGAGAAAAATAGCAAATATGTAGGTATCTGTTGTTAAGCGAACAAAATTGTGCACTTTGTAAAGATTTTGTGATGTAGTTTTTTTTACTGTGGGAATGGGGGTGTGTATAGGAAATTAAGCATCGACTTATTTTTGGAAAACTTGATATGTATCTATATATATGTATATGTATATCTGTCTTTAAATTCAGAGTCAGCTGTTAATTATATAATAAATACCAATATTGGAGTGAGCTATAAAAAGAAATGAAACTTAAAAAAGATGGTAGGTAGTGGTTATGAAGTAGTGGCTTTTTTAACGCTTGCCCAAGGCGCCTTTTGAGTTCAGCGCCCTGCGCATTTGCACAGCTTGCACGTATAGCTTGTCCGGCCCTGATGATAGGTAGAAATTGAAATTGTGGGAACAAACCAAGAATGCTACATTGTTTATTTTTAAAATAAACAAAATATTTCAATAACACTTTTGAACAAAAATATTTCTAAGAAGTTCCTTTAGTCCACAAAAATTGGCGTTGCATACTGGCAACCTCACATGGACTCATCAGTTGACTACGAAAGCCTTGTCAATATGTCAATACGCAATTTTTGGTGAATTCAGGGATGGAATCGCGTAAGGCGATAGTTGACTATCAATTGGTTGATTGTCGTTTTTGACTATAGCTGTCTCTATCATATCAATTAAGAATTATAGAGAGAGCGATGGTCAAAACGACAATCAACAAATTGATAATCAACTATCACCTTACGCGATTCCACCCCAGTTCATCATCTTACATCGATTTTTTTTACAAAAATACAATTTGTGAACTATATCCATAGTCCAGTCAAAGCGTCATGAAATAGGGCCTGACCTTGCGCGCAGAGGCATGGTCTATTTTTTTTTCATGGATCGATAGGTGCTTATGAGAAAAGCTTAAAACCAAATTTGCACCACATGACAACTTTTTTTACCAGTTATTTTTAAAAATGTGTTTTGTGTCATTTTTTGGTCATTTGCGAATATCTCGGCTCCACTATCTCATACAAACAAAATTTTAACATATTTTTATTCCTAATAAGATTATCTATTATGTTATAAGAAAACCATTTGTTTAAATAAATGAAAAAAAGTTATAGTAAGTTAAAAAAAAACAAATTGTTGTTAAGTCCATTACGACAAACGGGAGCCAAGATATTCATGATTTAAAAACTTAGGAAAGCTTACAATTTAGTATCTTAACCTTGTAGCTTGTAATTTTGGTGTCGCCAGCAAATCGTTAAAAGAGCTTTTTTCTTAATAATCACGAAAAAGTGATTTTTAAACAACGAACATTTTTTTTAACTTACTATAACTTTTTTTTCATTTGTTAAAACAAATGGTTTTTTTTTATAACATAATAGATAATCTTATTAGGAATAAAAACATGTTAAAATTTTGTTTGTACGAGATAGTGGAGCCGAGATATTCGCAAATGACCAAAAAATGACACAAAACACATTTTTACCAATAACTTTGGTAAAAAAAAGTTGTCATGCCTCTGCGCGCAAGGTCAAATGACGCTTTGACTGGACTACCAACCAAGATTAAAATTATAATCATTAACGCTGGAAGGTTTCGCCCGTGGCCTGGTATTGTTTCTTTATGATGGTTTTTATTACAAACTCTATATACTGTTGAAATAAAAAAAATTGCGACGTGAAGAAAATAGGGAAGGATTTTTTACATTTATTCTTCTGGATATTGAAATGCGACGGAAAACAAGCTATTAAAACCATTTAACATTCGTGTTGTGCGGCTAAAGAGGAAATTTATGTTCTTTAAAGTATGCCCAAAATTAGGCTCAAAGATTAGCTAATGGGATTTTCGTAGCGCGAGTATTGTAGTTGAAATTAGGTTTAACCAGCTCCAAAAATTAGTAATGTATTAACTACCCTGTTCCTGTACTTTCCAAATACTAAACAATTGCAATTTGTGTATATGAACTCTGGTAGACTTTGGACTAAAATATTTAGAAATTTGTAGTTTCGGGTATTTAACGAACAGACATTTATATGAAAAGCAAAATTCCTTTACCAAATCAATGAAAGTGAAACAAACATTTTTTTCATATAAAATGTATCCGCATAATCCTGAATGAATTTCTTTTATATATATTTATGTACAAATAAACTAATAATCCTATATTACATTTCAAGTCTTTTCTACCGAAATCTTCTTTCAATAATAAAATTATTTAAAAAAAGCAAGAATATGGAAACAAACAAAAAACATTAAATTGTATTGCAAAATGAACATTATTTATATTAACATATTTTCCTTTCCCTTTTCTTTTTATTGAATAAAAACTATTGTTAAACTCCAAACAAGGAAACGTTGTCTTTGATCTTGAATTGTTCCTTTGTGTTGGTGTTCTTATTTTGTGTTACAAACATTTGGCGTGTTTTTAGTTTTGAGCTGCACGAGCACCTGCTGCTGGCTGATTATCTTCACGCTCAAGTCGATTTCCTTCACCAACTTGTTCTCCCCAATCAAATCCTCCAGGGCGATCTTCAGGCATTGGCTGATAGTTTCGATCTATGTGTTCGTTAAACATGACCTTTCTGGATTACAAAAAAATAGTTAATTTATAGATACATAAAGCAGATAGGGTCCCACTTGACAAAATAAATAAGTAATCAAATTTTCCAACTTACAGGAAGTTTGGTGTTTTAAGGAATTTATATCCATTTTGTTGTTGTGGAAAAACGTCTTCGAGGAAATAGTAGATGTGACCCACTCCCATACCAATGATATCCACCCAAATTGTATTCCCTAAGATCATTGAGAAGCACAACAATACCCATGGCAAGTAAGGCGCTTGGAAGTTCAGCAGTCCAAAGAAGTTCATCCTTACAAAGGGGTTTCTTCGTGACCACACATAGACCAACATCAGTGTGAATGCTTGACCCAGAAATAGCAGATTAACAAACAGCCCGAAGAATGTCATTAGCAATCCACCGAAAATGAACATCATGACGAAATCGGAAGTACGACCTCGAAATGATCCTTCTTCTAGCATACGACAGTAACGATATGTAAATATCATATTGAAGAGAAAGCCAAAGCTAACCGTTCCAAAAAATAAGAATGTCGTTGCGAATCGCCATAGTTGAAGCTTCTTCACTATTAGCATAGGATGGAAGTACAGCTGGAGCGGTGATACAAGGTCTAGATGCTGTCAAAAAAAATACATATATATAAAAAACAATAATAAAGTAAGGATGACGTGGGATTCTCGAGCTAACTACTCTGGACATTTACCACCGCGAGCGTTGTTATGACACAGGCGCTAATATAAAATCGGGTGACTGTTGGTATTTCCAAATAACTTTGCCGTATAATTTGGAGAGCCATGTTTAAATTTGTATTTTGAATCAGCAATTTTTTTTGCAAAATTGCTTATTTCGGATTTCTTATCGGGCGATACTGGTCATCAATCCCATTGGTTAATTTGGATAGATTTCTTATCAGACTTCTTGCAATGACAGCGTATTGTTTGAGTTACTTTTAGTACTTAGAATATTTTTTGGAAACTAAATTTGTTTTCTACTGATGAATTCATATAATTTTTATTAAACATTTAAGAATTTAATATTTTAATTTTTGTTTCTTTTGCTGGTAAATACGAAATATTTGTGACGTTTTGTCTCATTCTGCCAATGAAAAGGAAATGTCATCTGGTGAACTACCTTACCGCCAATTGAAGCTGGAAACAAAAATGTTTTCATTAGGTGTGTTTGGGAACTTGATTTTTTTTTATCAAATATACATAGTTCGCTGTCAGAAAATATTTGGTTTTGTGAACTAATAGGTGCGTTTTATTATCCACAAATCTATCTGGATCCGGATCGGGATCATCCCTTGAAAAAAAAACGATACGAATTTTACTGACAGCAGTGTTATAAGCCCGTCTCTTTTTATCCTTGGGTTTGTAAATTTTAAATTATGTCTTGTCTTTTTTTTTTGCACTATAGCTTACACTACCTTACCATAAAAAGCCATCTACTCGCCAGTGTAAAACTAATTTTTGGATCTTTGAAATAGATCCCGATAGAAAACAGGATCCCAAATTGTTTTCGTAATACATGTTAAAACTTAATCCAGATCTGGATCCAGATAGATTTGTGGATAATAAAACGCACCTAGTAAAGGTATTCATGTAACGAGATAATTTTCCGCTTTGTAGAAAGATATAACTTTCCGCAGCATGTTTTCATGAACACCCCTAAGAAATACTTGCGTAAATGTGGGAAATATTTTATGAAATGTCAAATTAAAAGTCAGAATCCATACTTCTTTAGTTTACGAGGTTTATTTCTGCACTTTCCGCAGCAAATTTGTGAGATAATTTTATGCGATTTGCAGAAACTTTTCCCCATACAAATTTTGACAGCTCATTTCTGCGGAGATAAAATTATCTGGTTTACGAGGGCTTTACGCGCTTACATGAATACCCCTCTTGTAAAGGAAAAAGACAAGAAATAGTTGAAAATTTAAAAACACAAGGATAAAAAGAGACAGACTTACAACACTGTTGTCACTAAGATCCGTATCGTTTTATTTTCAAGGGAAGATCCAGATCCGGATCCAGATAGATTTGTGAATAATAGGTGCGTTTTATTATTCACAAATCTATCTGGATCTGGATCTTCCTTTGAAAATAAAACGATACGGATCTTAGTGACAGCAGTGTTATAAGTCCGTCTCTTTTTAACCTTGGGTTTGTAAATTTTCAATTATTTCTTGTCTCTTTTCTTTACACTATAGATTACACTACCTTACCATAAAAAGCCATCTCCAGTGTAATAACTAATTTTTGGATCTTTGAAATAGATCCCGATAGAAAACAAGATCCCAAATTGTTTTTGTAATACATGTTAAAACTTAATCCAGATCCGGATCCAGATAGATTTGTGAATAATAAAACGCACCTAATGAAAATCAAGAATAAATATATGTTGAAAAATACACTTCGCACAATTAGCATACAAAAAACCACAGCTGTTGAGTTTGACGTTTAACTATATGTGTGAGTGCTTCTGGTTTCGATTCTGATTTCAAATCCAGAAGCAAATTTCTCTTCTTTTCAGTATCAGAACTGTCATTTTTTCCCAAGTGAACACTTTCAGAAGAGTCCAGAAGGCTTCCGGATTGCCAAATAAAATCGACATAAGTTTCTTAAATAACCAAATATACTCAATAGGTGCTTTTGATCAGGTTCAAAGGTTCACAATATGTAATGGCGCGGCAGAGAAATTACTGAGGTTAGCATAATTACAGACTTTTCATTCTTTCTTTCTAGTGGTTTTCCATATTGTTGAAGTACGTTTCTGCTTTTTACTTGAATAAAGTTAACACTTTTATAAGAATCATTGGCGAAAAGTTTTAAGCAGCCTATTGTTGAGGTATTAGTATGATACTACTTAATGATTTACTTACTTTAAAGTAGTTTACTTACTCATTCTTAATTTTGAACATTTTCTAGCTAGTATCGTACTAAGGCAATTTTCTTAATAAATTGCTTCTGAACACAACTAAAACAAAGACAGTTCGTGCAAAAAACTAATGTCGATTTCCTTTACACACTAGGGATTTTAGGGATTGCGATCCCTTGTCAAATTTTGTCTTTTTAGTGTGCGTATTTCGTATACATGTAAATCCCTCTCCAAATACGGATTCGAAAGATTTGATCTCTGTCAAAAAAAAAATCAATTTTTTTGGTGTAAGGGAACGTAAAATCTGTCGTAAAAGTCAAAATTTGACAAGGGATCCCAATCCCTAAAATCCCTAGTGTGTAAAGGAAATCGACATAAGTAAACAGACCTCTTTAATAAAAAGGTAGAGAAAGTATGATGCTGCATTCGAATAAAATTTGGAAAATGGTCGTTTCATACTAAAACATTTTTAACATCTTACTAATTCTACTATAGTTTTGCGCCCCACACTCTCGTTTAAACGTCGTCATTTTGGAAAAATGTGTTCTTCAAATATTTATCACTTTGAAAAGTAGCTCGGTGGAAAACTGCTTGTACATACATATGATAAATAAGTTAGTTTTTCTGAACTTTGTAATAATTATGAGTATAAACATAATATTAAAAAAAATTAAGTAAACGAGTACAAATTAAATATATATACATAGAAAGTTGCATGCTAAAACTGTTAAGTTTACAGAAAAATAAAATGATTGACAGATTTCAAACTTTTGCACATACTGAACGTTTTCCTTAGTGATCGAATTCTCGTTATATTTACATACAATAATACATATTAGGGCTAAGTTTAAGGAGTTTGAATGAAATACATACATGTATTTGTAAATTAAGACATATCGTTTTTATTTGGCAATTCAGAATCTCTCTCCGATCCGGGATCCCAACTAAACACTTTTTTATGCTGATGATTCTGAATTAGGATACAAAAAATCACAACTGTCGAGTGTGACGTTAAAGTATATGAATGTTTGAGTGGTTTTGGTTTCAATTCTGATTTCAAATCCAGAAGCAAATTTTTCTTTTTATCAGAAAACTTTTAGAACGCTTCCGGATTGTCAAATAAAAACGACATTAGGCTTAAATTTCGGAGGCACCCAGTGTTGCCAGAAACACCGATTTATCGTATTTCTCCCGATTTCTAGACCTATTTCCGATACACCGATTTTTGATGTAAATAGTGCACTTTCTCCCGATTTTCAATTTAAAAATACGTTCAGATATTTTCTCCGCTCTTGAATGAACATAATTTATTATTTTATTAAAAATTTTGGCAGTGCCTAACTTACGGTTTTTTCTTTTTAAATTTAGTATGAAAGCATATTCCTTGCAATTTTTATCTCGTTGTCATTGTCTTTCTTCTTCTTCAAAATAGCTTTTTTGGCCTTTAGTTCACAAAAATTTTGTTTTGCGTTTTGTCCCGGCGGCGGTCTCACATGGACTCATCAGTTGACTGTGAGGACCTTGTCAGTACACAATTTTTGTTAAATTCAATTCATCTTACATCGATTTTTTGACAAAAATACAATGTGAACTATACCCAACCAAGATTAAATTTCTTCTTTATCTTGTTTGATTTGGTGTGGGGCGGTGCGTGTCGGTAGTTAAGTTCTTGCTAATATTTTCAATTACACTAATAAGGTAAATGTAGATCCATTTTCTTTATCTTTTAGCGAAATGTTAAAATCAGACTGTACCTACAATATAATAAGCAATGATAATTTGTACCTTGGGAGCGATCTTAAGTTACAATTGGACAAAAATCTTATTTCAAGCTCTGAAGTTGAACGATTTAAAAACAGCTGTATAAGCGTTTACGTTAACTTTGCAAGCAAATATTACATAGGTTTGATTTTAAAAATAAAAATGTTCAGGCATTGACCTTATTAAAACCAAAACAAACTGTAAATAAACAAATTGATCCACTAAGTAATCTTTTTAACTTATTTCCTAATATTATTCATTATTCTGATATGCAGCGATTCGATTGTGAATACAGAGAAATAAGTAATCTTGACTTTAAATGCTTAATATATATGAAAGCTTTGATACTATTAAAATTGAAATATTTTGGAAAATTGTTTGTTCAATCAAAGTTTGGCCTTTCTAACTAACTAACTTTATTTCATCGATATTAACATTACCAAACTCTTCAACTAATGTTGAGAGAACTTTTTCTCAAATAAATTGATGAAGAAATTTTTTTTTTTTAAATAAGTAAAATTATTTCAACTTCTAATTCCCCGATTTCCCCGATTTCTGATGTGGAAATCTCCCGATTTCCAAAAATATCTTATGGCAACACTGGAGGCACCTGTATTTACTCGCTAATTTTGGCGAGTAAAGTGGTTTTTAGTTGATTATATGAATTTTTCTCTAAGTCGTTGTATTTTTTAAAATGTGCTTCCTGACTCGCTTGCTACATCGAATTTAGGCTTCATTTAATCAATTCGTCATCCTTCCCTCATCACCCACAGTTGTTTTTGTTTCCTCATTACATTTAATGTTTGGGTCATGTCATGCATTCTGTGTAATTGATTAAGACAAAACAATAGATATCGGATGCATTGCAATTATTGGTTTTGGGAATCCAGGAGCGGATCAATACAATAGTGTAAATTGTATTGTGAAGTTATTTTGGGGCCCAACCCGATATAATTCCGTATAGAAAATTGTCTGGCCTACGCGGGTTTCTGACTTTGCAGGTAAATCCACTTTCCAACACTCTAGACTCGCTTCTTTCCTCTGAACCTTATAAATATCGCCTCTAGGTATATCAGATCATTGTTTCATATCTGCTTATTAAGCATGCCAACAAAACACAGTTTCAAGAGAGATACTCAAAGATCTCGACATACATAAATCCGCTGACAAATATCTCGCATTTTTCTGAAGCGGTGTTATTCAATGCTAGCAAAACCATTACGTAAGCTTTTTCATCTTTCCTATTCTACTGGTATCTTTCCGAGTGGAAAGCAGCATTTGCCCATCCTATCCCTAGAAAAGAAAAATCTTTTTAAACCTCTTCATATCGTCTAACTATACTTACATCTCTTTTTTTTCAAAGATCATGGAAACGCATATAAATTATCAGCTCGAGAAATATCTTGAAGAACGAAAAGTTTTCAATGATCGGTAGTATGGCTTTCGTAAGAATAGGTCTACTCGTAATTTGATGTCAAATCTTACCGAACAGTCTCACAAATCTTAACATCGTTTTGGAGAAAGTTAGATTGCTGCGCTTGATATTTCAAACGCATTTGATAGAGTTTGGCATCTTATAGAAAATGCGTGCATTTGGAATTGATCAATTTCTTCTTCGTTGGATTAGAAAAAACCTTTCGAAACGCTCTACTCATGTGCTATTGGATAGTTTCAACCCTGTTAATCATAAAATAAATGCTGATGTGCCACAGGGCTCTGTTTCGTTTCTGACTATCTTTTTCATATTCATCAATGATCTTTTGTCTTTGTGCTTGGGATGTGTATTAAAAATTTAAAACAGCAGCGTATGATAATCTCATCTGATCTAGAAAGCATTGTCAAATGGAGAACCATAAACCTCGTAGAATTTAATGCTTCAAAAACTCAATGCTGCCTTCTGTCATTTAAGCGAAACCAACTCCACATGCTGCTTTCCATTAGTGGCACTTGCTTTGATGAAACCGAACATTTCTCAATTTTCGGTATATGAATCACAGGCCACCTTATGTGATATTTAGGTTTCCTTCGACGTTACAAGAATTTTTTCACCCGTTCTCAATTGGCTGCAATCTTTAATTCTTCCAAATATGGAGTACAATTGAGTATCTTGGATAGAACCCAAAACAAAGCTTTAAAATGATAGGTGATAGAACTATAAAAGAAACGTTATTAGCTCTCGAGGACTGTCGCAATGTTTCTTGTCTGTCATTATTTTACCGTTTTTTTTTATATAAATAATTTTCATTTTCTAGTTAAATAAAAAATACTCGCGCTTCAGGGAATGCCCAATATTTTATCCTTGAGCCCATCTACGGACGTACTGTTAAATTCAGAGATTTTCTTTTTTAGCCACACTTCACGAATGTGAAATGAATCGTTTACTTGCCGTTCGTTTCGTATTACGTAATAGGGCCTCCGTTCCAAGTTCGCGATGACAGTCCAACGCACTTACCATTATGTCCAAGGGTACCAAATGACAAGAACATTTATATTGTCACAAAAATACGCTTAAGCAAACAAACAAATTTATCCAGAAAAACATTTGCTCTTCACTGTAGACTTCATTGTAGAAAACTACATCTTGAGACTCCAATCAGAAAAATTAAAAAAGAAACAACTTTAATTGAAAGATATGATTTATTTTTCCTCTCATCGGGTTTTATTTTGTTTTTTTTTTTATTTTTGTTTATGTATTTTAAATATTATTTTTTTTATTAAAATTTATTGACTATGTCATAATCGTTTACAATATTTACTAAATATAGATGTAATGTTGTTTGTAATGAGCTGCGTTCACATTCCGTAAAATAACTAAGTATTTCTGTTAAAACTATTTCTTTATTCTCTTTACAGTTTCAAATATAGCTTTTTTTTGTTAATAATTTAAAATTTAATAATTGTAACCTCAATATCTGCAGTCGATATTTTTGATTTCCTTTCTATAGAACAAAATACTGCCTTCGTTTTGTGTTTTCTTTTTTTATTTAATAATAATCTTAAACGACTTTTATATTATTTTTTTTTTATTTACACAAGATACAAATAATCGATTTGATTATTTTTTTTATTTTCAAATTGGAATTTCATAAACATTAAATAAAAATTGACATCCTGAGGTACCTGTTGTTGGTTGATTATTATTATTTATTTAAAATTTGTTCTTTAACAATTTACTTTTTTTTTTGTACCTGAGTTGAGCTGATTTTTGTAATACAAATATTTTATAAAATACAAAATACATATAATGTGTAAAAATGTATAAAATTACCGAAAAACTAATCAAATATATTCTTATACCGCATTTAAAGTGGTAATTATGTTGATCAAAATTAAAAATAAATTTTAGTTTTATGTTGTACTGTCAAGAAGGCAGCTGGTTGATTTTGTTATTCTTTTTAAATTGTTATTAATTATAGATTATCAAATTTTCTTTGTTAACAGTGTGTTTGTAAAATTAACAACAAAATTTTACTTCTGGTTTTCATAGAAATATTGTGTTAAATCCACGGCAATAATTAAACATTCGACTTCAAGGAAAAGTTAAAATTTGTATCGTTAGTGACATTTTTCAAAGAACTTTGAATAATGGTATTGTTAACTCACGATATTGATTACACATAATATTTATAATTTAAAGGGAACCATTTTGTGGTTTATTTTTAAATGATAGGTTATTTTGACACTGACAGCTGACAGAAATTCAGTATTATAACTCCTTGGAACGAAAAGAGTTACTTTACGCTTGAACAACGTTGGGAAATATTGAAAAAGTGAGTGCTGTGTAGCCCAAACAGTGCGTCTTTTGAAAAAAAGTTTTGTCAGAAATGAACCACCTACCGTGCCTGCTGTACGCAAGTTGTGAGAATGAGAGAATGTGAGACTCAATTCACGAATATCAACTCGCCATTGACTTCAACAGCTCAATATTTCACGTACAACGTATATAGCCTGAGAAGAATTCTGCAAAAAGATCTTCGAGTATTCGCTTAGTACAAGGTCCAATTGACTCAGCAATTGAAGCCGCCGAGGCAGCCACTTGAACGAGGCTTTGTTCCATTATCAATGGGAATGTTTGCTCTTACTAATAAGGCCATAATACATGGAAAGAATTTAATTTTGTTCATTGTATTGCATTTTTAAAAAGAAACTAGTATTTGGCCGACCTTTTACATATGTATGTATCTCACTTTCTAACGATTTCCGGTTATTCTCACCAAAATTTAAAGTTGAGCGTTGGGCTCTAACATACATATGTGTGTATGTGGGTATTCTGTTTTTAAAAATCTCATCAGAAATTGAATAAAATCACTTTTCGAAATTTATTTAATTTATAAAATATTTAAAAAATTCTGCTACAGGAAACTTCACAAAAACATTGAAGTAAATTTTTGTTTGGTGCAGTCACAGGATTTCCCAATTGATAAGATCGTGCTTTCGTGTTCAAAGCTTTTAATTTAATTACTTTTCATATTTAAACATTTTCAGACTAACTCCACCCTCTATATTGAAAAGTTAATGACTAGTTTTGTTATATCAGAATAGTGTGTTCATACACAAAATCCTCAAGTTTTGTTCATGTGTCATAAAATCACACAGTAGTCAAAAGAAAAATCTATAGATTTAAAGTCTTGAGACGGTAATTATCCAGCCCTTTTAACCCTATGAGGCTCATAACTCGAATATTCATCATGTTATACGCAGTTAATTTCGAAAGTTTTTCAAAAATTTTTTCGGAAGGATCTTATCATAACTTAAGAGAGGTCCTGAATTAATGGGGGCTATAGTGAACAAAATTTCCCTCGGAATTTTCCCCATCTTCGAAAATTGGAAAGGTCAATACTTCTGCACTGTTCATTGTAAGCTGCCGACTGGCCTTTTTAAATGAGAGCCAAGGTCACTATGAAACTTAGTTCCCAATATCAATAAATTCCAAGGGAAACTTTCGACATTATTCGAGATGACAATTTTGAAAGTTGGGAACAATTCCCAGGGAAATTTTATTCACGATAGGCCCCAATATGGACTTTAAATAGCTTGGCGAATAGGGTTAAGAACCACATAACTGTAGTAGGGCTAGATAATTGTCGCCCTCAAAGTCTTACCTTTTAAAGCCAATCAAAGATATTTAAAAATGAATTACCTTTCAAAAGAAAGTTTTTATAGATTTCTATTTTTTTTTATATTGCTCTTCTTACCCATTTGTTTTGGATCTTTTTCAATAATTTTACAAGCACCCTGTTAAAAAAGGTAAAATAAAAAAGATAAATCAGTTACATTAAGTTATTTTATTTTTGTTTGTTTTTCAATCAGAAAAAGAATTGATTCTGTATCTACCCTTATTCAAACATAATAATAATTATACTTGTTTTTATTTTTGTGTTAAGATAAAAAATATATTTTTTTGTTTTATTTTGTTTGTTTTATATTAATGGCAAAGTTATTCACATTCATGATAACACCTTATCTTAAAAAAAAACAATAATTATTTTCACTGTGTGCCTATTTTATTATTATTTTTTGTTTGAGTTTAATTTTAAGAAACGAAAATATTTATATAGTGATTTAGTACTTTATACATAAAATGCTTCTTATTCTTAGTTGGTATTAATTACATTTACACATGAATGATTCAATCAAAGATTTTTATGTTTATTTTTTTTTATTATTTAACTTTACATCTACGATTATAAATTCGGACTTTGAAGATAAAAAGTTTAGAAGTTAATTTTTGTTTTAAATATTTATTTTATTTCTGTAATACTGGTTCTATAAAAAAAATATTTATAGATTAATATACATAAAAATTGTTTGGCAACTGACGTTTCTGAAAAAGTCTGTAAATAGTTCACACTGTTTTACTTTCAAGAGGGAAGAATGATGTATAAAAGAAATTAATAATTTTTTTGGCACATATTTTAACCGAAATATCGAAGATAGAAATACAGCTTCACATTTGTGTTTGTTTTATTAAATTTAAATTTTATTAGGTATTATGTTTGTAAGAAATAATTCCTTGAAAGTTTTTTTAAGATATATTTTAGTTTTTACTAATAATTGTTTGTATTTTTTGTTTAATTTTTAAATATATTTCTTTTTTTTTTATTAAATCACAGATTTTTGTTTTAAATTCCGAAAAAAAGACGACGACGAGTATTTTTCCAAAATGTTATATTTTGTTTTATTTATAATTCATAATTTTGACTAATTTTTTTTTTTTATTTTACCTATGCATTAACATTGATTTCTTGTAATTAGTTTTTGATATGCCTTAATTTAATTAAAAGTTTTTGTTTTTTTTTATTTCAGTGTGAATTTTATTTTACAATTTTATATCTTTTTACTGTTCGAAGTACGAATAGAAGTTATATTTCCTGATCTTCATTAATAAATTAGTTCAATTTGAATTAATGGTAAAATATTTATTTTTTTCTTTACTTTTTATATTTAACTACGTCGATAAAATGGTTTTCAAAAAAGTAGTCCACAGTTGTAAATAGATGTACCTATGTTTTTTTTTTTTTTGTTTTGTTTATATATATATAAATATGGATAGATGGACAAGAGTGGATATTTATCTTATTTTAATTTAATTTAAGTTAATGGTTATTTTTAATAATTTTTTCGTTCTTAAAATTACAACCTGAGACTTTTTTTTTGTTGTGTGGTCCTTTTTTGTATTTTGACAAAAATATAAACTTGTTACTTTTCTATTTATTGTGTGTGCTTTAATTAAAGAAAAAAACTATTTCATTGAAAAATAACTTTATGTATTTTATTTATTTTATTGAAAGAAAAAATGTAAAAGAATTGGCACGATTGAGCGAAGTATAACGGCTTGAAGTTTCTATTGATAAAACTGATATGAGTTCCAACACGCTCCAACTTGTATAATTTCAGCGAATTAAACTCAAATATTTAAAAATGTTAAAAAAAAATAGAATAATATAAACAATTTGGAATTTTTCGAACCACAATTTTGAAATTTTTTTTCTTAATAAAAACAAATTATTTATACTTATCAAAAAGTTATGAAAAAGAAAAATAAATTAATAAAATTAAATAACAGCCAAACTAGAATTTTGTTGCTTCGAAATGATCACAGTTGGAGAAAAAATTTAAATCAAAATTTTAAATTATAATTTTTATTTATTTACAAAACTTAATCCTAGATAAATATTATGCAAAGGTTAATTGCAAAAAGAGCTAAAATTAATGTTATACTACAATAGTTGAATCTGCAAGAACAAAATATGTCTTTGAGGTTTTCAATGAATGCTGTTCTACTTTCGTTCAGTATGTTTTTGTAGTTATTTTGTTAGTTGCTTAATCATCTTTGACAACGAATATGAGACTTCATTTTTAACTGGCGCCCAACAGAAAATAGCTAAGTTGCAAAGTTTTGCATTTCTTTACGTTTTCTTATCATTTATTGTTTGGGAACTTTTAAATCATAAAATAAAACCAATAACCGAAACGAAAATGAAAATTCATTAATAATTCTTAGGCAGAAAACCTTTGCACTAAATATTTATATGAATTTCACTTCATGATTATTTTTCAATGTTTAAATGGCACACCATAATACTATACATATCATTTATTTTATTTTTTTTTATAATTATTATTAACTTAAAAATTGTTTATTTTTATTTTGCTGATATGATGGAGCATCCGAAATTTGTTTATTTTTTATAACATCTTTGCATCCGGTTTATTGTAGTGTAAATTTTAGTTTTAAAAAATAAATTTTCTTAAGCAAATAATTAAATACCTGAGAGCCTGGATATGTGCGAATAACAATATGTTTTACATGTTTCTTCTTCTTCTTTTATTTTTTAAATTGTTTATTATATATCCTTTTTATGATTTTATTTTAAGACGTAGAAAAATTCATGTTTTCATATTGAAGATATGAAGATTGTTTTTTTTTTTAATAATTATTTTCAAAAAAGATTTTTATTTTTTTTGTTTCTTCCATTTTTTGTCATTTGTACTTCACGGGTGAAAAATCACTGAGTTGTTTTTTCTTTTTTGTTAATTTGTATCTAATGTTTAAATATTTTACACTCAAAGGATGATAAATATATATATCTGTGCTATCCCTGAAATTTATATATATATAATTGTTTATTTTTTTTGTTAATTTTGTTCCTTGATGTAACATTTACAAATAGTTTTGTTTTTCATATATATTAAATGTATATAATTTTAAGATTAAATTATTTATATACTTTTTTTAAGGTGAAACCTTTTGATATTTTTTTTACCTTTTCCGCTGGAATATTATTTTTTAGAGAAATGTTTTTAACCAAAAATATTAATTTTACTTAAGATATTATTTAAGAAAAATGAAATCTCATTTAAACTAAAAATTAAATTCAAACCCAATCTTCGACTTAGCTTTGAATCAACACAAATTTAATAAGGATAAAATATTTTCTTTTTTTTTAATTACAAAACGTAAAAACGCATTTGACAACTGTACAATAAGTCCTTCTTTCTCTTCAAAATGAAAATACTTCCATTATTAAACGGAGACTTTCAACAAAATAAAATAAAATAAAATAATAAAAATATATTTATTTAATTCTATTTAAAACTAGTTTTGATAAGAATATTTGTATTTTAATTGTTAAACTTATTCTAAGTTTTAACTAAACAAAAAAAATATTCATAACTATTTACAACACTTATATACCTATAACTTTATGTAAAAAAAAAATATTAAAAGAAACTCTTCTCATGAAATATTGCACGTTCGCCAAATTTTATATAAAAAAATATAAACTTAAACAAATTTAATTTTTTTTTTGTAAACAAACAAAAGAAATCAAGGATTTTAAGGAAATAAAAAGCTTTAAATTGTATTTCTCTAAAAAATCGCATTCCATCTTAAGTCCTATTGGATGCCTGGCGGCGGCTGTCCCAACTCGCTGGTGAAGTCAAACAAGCTTGTTGGCCTGGGATGTCCTGTCATCGAATGGTGGTGATGATGATGGTGTGGCACAAGAACGTTTTTAATCGCCGATGTCTTGAGAAGGCGCTTAAGCATGCCACTTGATCCGCGATGCTGTAGACTTTTGTGTGTTGTGAGGGAATTTTTTGTGCGATAGCGACGATGGCAGAACTCACAAACATAGAGGGTATCCGATTGCTCGTGCTTATCCTGGAAGTGACGCTTTAGCGAGTAATAGCAGGAGAAGGTGCGTCGGCAATATGGACATTCTTGTGGCTCGTTAATGCCACCACTTGTAGGTGGAGGCATGCGTAGTGGTAGCTGTGGCTTTTGATCAACACCAACGCCCATTCCATGGTGTGGCGAATGCGTTGATGGCGGTGGCGATGAATGGTGATGATGGTGATGGTGCATGGTGCCAAGGAGACCACCACACGCCAGCGAAGAATTAGGTGATGTCAGTGAGATCGGCGAAGGGGATGAGGTAGAATTTGTCGACGATGACGATGTTGACAGTGGTGTTTGTGCTAGTTGCGCATTAGCGGCTGAGACAGCAGCATTTTGGGGGCCTGGTGGGTGGTTTTTGGGATTTGTTTCATTTGAAAATATTATGTTTATATTTTTTTTTTCAATTTCGTGTTACGATTTTTTTTTAATATTTTATTTTTTTTGTCGATATATTTTGTTTTGTGTGCAGGTATAGGTGGAGTAGAAGATGGTTGGTAGATGGTTGGTGGTGGTGGTAGTAGGTAGGTAGAGTAACACATTACAAATTCGTGTACCGAAAAAATATACAAGAAAAAACAGAAAACCAAAAAATATTGTAAGTTTTTGTTTTCAATCCAATTTGTTTAATTTTTAAATTTAAAATATTTTTTATATTTAAAAATGTATTTTACGCACACCGTCGATTTTGAAACATTACATTTTAAGAAAATGAAAGTAAGAAAAAAAAAACCAAAAAAATTAAGTAATGTTTTAAAATCAAAGCTAATGTATATAGATTTATTATAAATTTATTTATTTTATATTTTTTGTATATATATTTTCCAATATTTACATTTACACAAGACAAAAAGCTGCACACAAAACACAAACTATAGTAGAGTAAAATGAAATTTGACAAATTTTTGTTTTTTGGTTACTCACATGATAAAAGGACGCAACTTCAATGGAATGGCGGTTTTTTTTTTTAAATTTAGTGCGATGGCAATGACAAAAATTACAAGCCATTTAAGCATAGTAAAAGCCGGTAATGATGAGATTGCAATGTATTAGTGTTAAGTTAATCCTTCTGATTTAAAGTTTGTTTAAAGTAATTGTAAAGTCAACGTAGTTCTACTACATTTTTTTTCCATATTAGACGGTGGCGTTTAAGTGGACTCACATCTCAGAAACATTTTGACATTTCATCAACATACCGATTTTAATAAATGGGGGAAAGAGACGGCCACAGAGCAGCCTCTTTCTCACCATTAATTGGGAGCGATTCGGATACTGAGACAATAAGATAAGATGTTCAATAAAACTGATAAAGAATCTTGAGATTTTAGATTGAGAATAATTCAGTATTATGACAACAACAGGATGTATAACGTACCTAGTTTTCATTTGTTTAGTTGAGAAAATTGTAACAACTAGAGACAAAATGTCAAGGTGGTGAACGATATTAACAAAATTTATGTCAGATTGGTATCTAGAATTTCAACAAGAACTGCAGTATCGACACGAGGCAACATGTTATTAGCAATTAATATCCACTGTTGAAGCTCATATACAATTGGGCGGATACTGTGTAACTTTCTTATAGATAACTTTCACTCTAAAGCACAGAGAACTAGAAAGCTAGAAATAAACCATTTTGTAAACCACTTTTTGTTTTAAAATTGGTAAGTAAAGTAAGTAAGTAAGTAAGCTGAGTTTAAATTGTTTATTGTTGAAGCTTAAGAGTTTTCCATACGATATGAAGAATGAAATCCAAAATATTTCGTGATTTCCGTTGAAGTTGTATCCTCCTGCATAGACTAAATAAATGAACAAAAAAAAAAAAAACGTAACACAAAATGAAATTATAAAACTATTTCACCAAACTCCAATGCAATGAAAGAAGAGTATTTTATGAATCCTTAGCATGCTTATTATGTAAGAACCTATGAAGCTTCCTCAAAATGCATAATTTCTATAGTTAAGATGGAAAATCAAAGTGTAGACTTGTGTTTTTTTTAACGCAAAACAACAAAACTAATACAATATCGTTTAAGCTATAGAAAATTAAATGATAAAGCAGATTTATATAACAAAATTGAAAATGAAAAAAAAAATTAAAAGCACACATCATGAGAACGGCATTCAAAAATAATTAAAAAAAAAATAGAAAAAAATAGTACTAAAATTAACTTTTCACAAAAAAAAATATTTAAAAAATCATACAAATAAAAAAAATTATTAAAATAGTAATTTAGAGAATAAAATATAGTTGTCGGAAGATGCATTTCTTTAGAAGTAATTTGTTTTTGTTTTGAAGATTTGATTTATAATTGTAGTAGTTATATATATATAAATACACAAAATAAATTTTAATAATTATAGCTTTCACAAAGTAATTATATTTTTATGATTTTTTTTTAAATTAAAATTTTGTTCTTAAAAGCATTGAAATAAATCTACTTGGGATAAATTTGGTTAATTTGTTTCTAATTTTGATTTCTACTTAAATTTAAATTTTTTTTGTAACAAAAATTAAGAACTTAAGTACTAAATTGTGTACTGATTTCATTTGAACTTAATTTTAGTGCTAAAATCAGTTTATACCCGATTGTTAATTCTGGTTTTAGCTCAAAAATATGAAAAGCTGTGGGCAGCTTTTAGTACAAATTTGTGTACATCACTTTAGTACTATAAATTAAAAAAAAAATCTCTACAACTCAAAAAGATGAAAAGATGAGATTTTTTTACATTTCTTGTTTTCTTTTTAAATAGAAAGAGAAAAGTAGACCAATCAATATTTTGGATAGTTCTAAAGTATTCAGCAACAGCAGAAAGTAGCTTTGTAAACAATGGGAAAAGAAAGACATGTTCGTATTTAGACAAACAAATTATCAACAAAAAAAATATCTAGGAAAAGAGTGGATAAGGCCTTGATGTTATATAAAGGTAAATAAAATGTTGTCCGTATGATTAGAGTGGATGATAAATTGTTTTTTTTTCTTCAATCAATCCTTGATTTTGTTTATAATACAAGTAGAATAGATTATAGAGTTAAATAAGGCAATAATAAGAAAGTGATATAATATATGATGCAATTCTAAACTAAGCTTATTCTTTAATTTTCTCAATGAAAGAATATAATTTACAAATTTCTAATGAAATAGAGAGAGAGAGGTATAATCACTTAGATAGAGAGTGAGTGAGAAAATATACAGAGAGAGATATCATAATTTACAGCAGATGAGAGAGAGAGAGAGAAAGCTCCCCAAAGTATGTAGAGTTGAATTTTAAAAAAACAGGATATAGAACTTGTTTTTTTTTTTAATGTCTTGTAGAAGGAGATTTTTGATATTTAAGATTGTTTTCTAACCTTGGCGAACGTTAAAAGGACTCGTCTCTCTTTTCTGAGGATGAAGGTAGATTGTAGGCAGAGTAGATGGCACTGGTTGTGTGTGAAGCTCCTGTGTTGAACGGAGTGATGGAGGTAGAGGCGTAGGTGTAGACGGTGCAGCAGCATATAGTTGATGCCTTTTTCCGCACATAATGTATATATAAATGTATATAAATTGACTACGATTTGAAGGTAGATAGTACTAAAAATGTATGTATATATGTATAGAAGGCGATTGTCCACAGGTAGTGTAGTTTAATATTCACATCAATGTTAACGATACGATTACGGATTATATCACTACTATAGATAGTTTTTTTATATTATTAGTATTTTATATAATTTTCTGTTCTAATACTAAAATTGTGTATATGGCATTGCTTGTCATAATTCGAGAAGATATTTATTATTATTTGTCGTTGTATTTAAATTTATATTTCCATTTTTATTTATTTTATGTGGAAGATTTGCAATTTGTTCATTCACTTCTTGTTCATGGTTTTTGCTTTATCTTAGTTTAATGTCTTTTGATTGTCATTTTTGATTTTTGCTTGTTTTTTTTTTGTTTGTATTAATAGTATACGAATGGGGGTAGCACTTGATGGTTGGCAAGTGCAAGCACCTCCTAAAAGAATTTAATATCTTTCATTTCCAACTCGCCAGGTCGTGACTTGTGGTAGGTGTATATGTGCGTCATCAAGGAATTTCGAGAACAGTAGACCCTTTCACATATGATGCAACGATATTCCTCCTGACGTTCTGCATGCTTATCGGCGATATGACGTTTAAGTGAAGCTTTCGAACACAGTACCTTACCGCAGAGCTGGCATGAAAACAGTTTCTTGGGTGAACAGCCTGGAAATTTGGTTAACTAGTTTTTAAAAATACACACACAATACACTATTTTTTTTAGGATAGATTTGAATGTTTTTAGAACTTTCAACCTTTTTTCCTCAGATACTAAGGAATATAATGTGTAAATAGGTTTTTTTTTAGAGTGAAAGAGATACAAGAGAGATAGAGGTGGTTGTATCGATGGTGGTAGCAAGTGATAGAAAGTGGAATTCAGGCCCTACCTGTCCTCGATTGGGAGTTATGATTATACTATGAAAAAAAAATCCAATTTATGTTCTTAAAAATATGAATAAATGCTTCATTCCGACTACTAGACAAAAAAAAATTATAATATTATTTTAAATTCCTCTTTTTATTGCCGAGTGTGCACGCAATTATGTTAAGATAAATATATAAATAAAATAAATTAATAAACCTCATAAATGTATATCCTGCAAAGATGAATAGATGGATAAACTTCAGGCCCCCAAAGCTTTATTTCTTATTTGAATCCTTCCAAGGATTACAAATCACACATCAAGCACATTATGTATGCTTTGTAGTTAAAGTGAGAAAAGAGAAAATGTGTGTTGAGATTTAAGTTTGACTAAAACATAACTTTGCGATGGTGAAAACACAAGAATACACACAATTTATACGATTTTTTTTTTTATATTTTCTTTAATAACTCAATAATTTTCTTTTTATTTACGAAAATATTTTATGTATATATACTCTAAAAAGGTATTCTTTTATGTACTATGTACGAATAGTTGTTTTGTTTTTAAATAAAAAAGAAAATTTAAGACAAAAAAATATAATAATATAATAGTATGTATACTATTAAGAAAATAATTAATAAATAAGTAGTTTTATATGGATTCTTCGAATATAACAAACTAATTTTATTTTCTATAAATTGTTGTTTCGTCTTCTTACTGTAGAAACTCTTTTGAAGGTTGCTTATTATTTTTTTTTTTTTTAATTTTTCCTTACTTAATAATGGATTTATTTTTTAATGGATTTGTTGTTCTTAAATGAGATGCTATTAAGGTTTTTCTATTTTGTTTTTTCCAATTTGCAGTTTTCTATTTTTTTTTAATTTAGTTATTTGTAATTTAATTTTCACTTTGAATTTATACAATTTTTACATTTATCTATTTATGTGATAAAATAACAAGTAAAATTATAATATTAGGATGTTTAGTTTAATTTAAAATTAAAATATTTATTTCGTTTTGCTATAGTTGTTAAAATCAGAGCTAGGGACTTGAAATATTCTTCAAACACAATTATTACTATTTATGAAACTTTAGCGTACGCGTTGATGAATTGCAAAAGTATGTAGTTACTATGGTGGATATTTTAGTTAAATGAAATTATAAAAAAAAATAAAAGTACCAGCATGAGAAATTTTTTTTCGTATGATTAATGTTGACAACACAGACAAACACACAAAAATAATGTTAATATTGGAATAAGAACTTCTTCAGATTCGCTTGATTGTGTAAGAAAGCACAAGTAAAGACTGATAAATTTTATATCAGATTTAATTTAAAACCAAAAACAAAGTCAATTTAATTGCTTATTTTTGAGACACCGAAAATTATGTCTACAAGCTTAAAACAGATTTTTCAGATTATGGACTAAAATTAAACAACAAACACCCTAACTAAAATTCAAAATTATCTATCTTCAGTTCGGCTGAAGCCTTAATGTGGCTACACCATAAAAGCGTGCGCTCAATCGTTAATTTTTGGGTCATATCGCAATGAACCTATTGCTATTGTTTACCATTCGCAATTACGAACAACGTATATTTTTGTTTACGAATATACAAAAAAAAAAAACAAAAACAAATAAGGAAACCCTTTTATACAATTCAATGCAATCATACTGCAACTGCAATGTCTGTTCAATTTAAATGACTCATGGTAATGATCATAATTAAAAGTATGTCAAGGTCATCGAAATCGTGCAGGCATGGCGCGTCCATGCAAAAAAAAAATACCAGATTTTTTATTTCCATTATATGCCCTTGGATTTTCTTTTTTTGTACTTGATAACTTCAATACGTTTATAATGTACGTATGTAAACAATACTTTGTTCGAGTTGTCTGGATGTACCCCGATTGAGACGTGGTGGATACGTATGTGCTCGTATATGTATACTCGTTCTACTTGTAATTTGAGGAAAACACATTATTTCCTGCGGTTTAAAACCAAGAAAGAGATTCGGAATTTAAGAATTGTGTGCATACTTTTATTTGAACATTTGTACTTTAACAAAAACTTGACGATGTTATAACGAAAACAATTTCTTGCATTTGCATCAGTTCGGAGTAAAATTGCATTCGAAATCGAAACCTTTTCGAAATGGAAAATGTCAAATGCTGTTTCGTAAATGAAGAGACATCATATTTGTTATATGCAATATGCAAAACGTCAAAGGGTGTATTTCTTTTATGATGTAGCATTATTGGAGTTCAGTTGTCAAATTTAAATTTGTAAATTTTTAAAGGAAACATTCTTAGATGCAAACATTACCAAAACTACATACTTCGCATTATGTTTGCATGTTCAACAAGAAAAATATGTGAAAATATGAAACAAATCTGTTTTATATTTCAGATTTTGTGTAGAGTTATGGATTAATTTAATGCTATTGTTGTATGTTGCTATTTTCGGCAAATATACAAAAAGCAAGAAATTATTGAAATATGGATGGCATTTAAATGGTTAAATTCTCTCTCGAAACAGTTTTTCCATCTACCTATACAATCTAGCATAGCACTCTTTTTGTTTTGTTAAAAAATACTCCGTTTTTAGAAAATAAAAACATTTAATCTTATTCATTGTATTCATACAAAGTTTAATTAACTAAATAATTACTATATTTGTAATATTATATTTTTGTTTTTTTTTTTTTGTTCTTTTTTTATGATTTTATTACAGTTTTGTTTTATTTGTTTTGTATTTAATTCAAAAAATTACTAATAAGAAGAAATATAAACTATATTAAAGAAAAAACAAAAAAGAAAATATTTGTTTATGCTTTACATTTAACATATAGTGCATTTTACAGTTGACATAAAAATGTTTTTTATATTTAAATTTAAAATAAACTTTCAGTTTTGTTTTTAATTTTTGTAGTATGTATTACGTTTTTATTATGCTCTATTTATTAATTTATTATATTATCAATCAGAGATAGGAAATATATTTATCTGTGTGTAGAGTTTTTTTTTTATACAGAAAAAGATTAAACTTAAGTAAAGGGTAGTAATTAAACTTAACATTTAAAAAAGCATATAATATAAAATATGAAAAAGAACTTATAACACATCATTTACAATATTATTTATGTAAACTTTTTGTTTTCTATGCACCGATTTTTTTTAACAATTTTTGTTTTGATTTTATTTTATTTTTAAATAAATTCATATTCTCATTGAAAATATATATACATACATATATTTATATAAAAAAACAACAAATCTTTTTTTTTGTAAATAAAAAATTTGGTATCAAATAAAAGTAAAATTCAGACTTTGTTTAAATTTTTTCTTCTTCATTCTTAGTAAAATTTTTTCAATCTTATCAAAAAACTTAAGAAATTTTGATGAAATCCAATGATATATAAATAAATAAAAAATAATGTATTTGAAAATAAAAAAAAGTATATATACTCATATAAATAAAAATGTTTATGTCTACTATTTCTAGTGTATATATAATACGAATTCTCATTCATTCTTACTCTCTCTTAATTTTCTTCGCCTGATAAAATTTCAAATTATTTTTTTTTGTTAAACAAAAGTATACAAAAATTTAAATTTTTTTCTTTCAAGTTTTGACATAAAATCAAAGTAAAAAGGGGCAGGGAGAAAAATTCAGTCTTAGGACAATCACAAATTGCTTAGCAAAACTTGTTTAAAAAAATAATTTAAAACAAAATAAAAATTTTGCGCAAATTAAGAAAAAAAATATTTTTCTTTTTTGATTTTATCCATTGGTTTTTGGTGTTTTTTTTTTTAATATATGTTTTAATTAATTTTTTTTTATATTTTTGTATATTTTTAGTCTTTTTTTGCCTAAATATTAATGCCAATTATAGTCATGATCACAATTCGTTTCTCTTTAAATTTTATTTTACATAATTCGGGAAGTTTTCTTTCGTTTATTTAAAACTTTTTTTTTTGATTTTTTGTTTTTCGAAAAATAAAATGGAATTAAAATTTTGCCGATATAAATACTTTTAAATGAAATGAGACATTCTAACCTATCAGTCCTTTCGATATTTAAAAAAAACACAAAATATTATGAATTCGATTGGTTTTAAAAGGAAATAAAATATGTAATATGATATTAAAAAATCAATGACGAACTAAAATATAAAAGAACACAGTCAGTGTGTACCTTAAATGAACGACCAAACAAAGAACAATACAGTGAAATAGAACTAAAAGCCTTCTACCGAAAGATCTTTTGTTCTCTTAACCACCTAACTTTAAGTTTTCTTTATATTTATCAGTCCAAACGTTAAAAAACTGTTATATTTTATTTTAATGAATTAAAACTAAAATTTTAAGTATTTCACGTCTTAAAAAAAAACGTTCGAAATAAAATAATTTTTCAAAATAAAAATAAAAATCAATAAAATTACAAATACTACATAAATTCTTTTAAAATGAATTCTGTACAAACACTTATGTATATTATATATAATATTTTATCTTATAGTTTAGGGTGTATATATTATATATTTATAATTAGGTATATATTACACTTTAGAGTACACATTAATTCCGATTAGGGGTGATCTATGGGTATGTTACACATTTGTTAATGAGTGAAAAGGTCCTTTTAACCTATTTTACACGAATCAGAAAGGTAACTAACTATTTATGGGTTATGAATTAAAAAAACAATAACTGAAGCCTAAGCATTATATTGTCAACAAAAATTGCACATGGAAGTCTATTCTATATTCGATTTACTTAATTTATTAGTTTATTTTTTGTTTTAAGAAAAATCTAATCCTTAGGATATGAAGGGCAGGATATTTATAAAGAAAAACTATTTTTACTTGATCTATGTTAAGATCAGACAAATATTAAGAGAACAATTGAATTTTGAAAAAATCTCAACATGCATCTGAATGAATTTCAATATATAAAATCTGATAAAAAAAAAAAACAGGAATCGCATTTGAAAATTTAACACTCATGGGAATAATGAAAAATGTACACTATCCATAAAACAAACTTCTTTATCGACATCTGCAACTATTGGTAGCCATTTTTGTTCGAAACTAAAACGACATTAAGTCGTAAACACAACAGAGTTTGCTATCTAAGATAGAGAAAATTATGTTTTATGTGTATTTTATCGAATACATTTGATATTCCACGAGTGGTTATAATATTAGGTAGGTAATGCGCTTGTTTTGATTCGAAACATCAGTTTTGTTCAGTGAGACTTCTTATTGGTATAACAAAAATTGGACAAAAGTCAATTGTTCCCTCAATTAATTAAGTTTTTGTAAAGAACTTAAACGAAAAAAAGGAAAGCTCTTCAAAAGATCATTCCAAGAAAAAAAAATCTATCAATAAAAACATTCATATCTAAATCAGTCTGCGAATCGTCGTTTCTTCATTAAAAACTCGCGGTCAAAAATATACATTTATAAAAGCCTAACAAAATAATAATCACAGAAAATTGCATTTTATCATATTTTTTTTCTTATTTTTGTTTTGTTATCTTTCTTTTCTTTTTCTATCATTTCTCATTAGGTATTTCTCAATAACTTAAACAAAATGCATCTGGAGATCAGAAATAAGAAACAGCAATAGAGAAAGTGCAACACAGACAAAAACCGTTAAGTAATAATAATGGAAAATGAAGTTTGTTAATATTTACATTCGAATTTTACATTTTTTTGTGTGTATTTTATATTATCTTCTCAGTATATCTGAGGCATTTTCATTAAATTTTTGTTCTTTATTTGTTACACGCGCGCATACACAATTTTGAGATTTTTTTTGTTACAAATTTCTTTCATTTTCCATTTTACTGGGCGAATTTTTGGGCGCACACTGTAAACAGTTGCCTCAGAAAGTGATGTTGTTCTTATAAGAAATCCATACATGGCTTTACAACGCCACCTGGGGAGTGCTGCTGTTGTGTAATAGGTGAAAGTAATAACTCAGCTGCACTACTACCGCGATTGCCAACAACACTACCTCCTGAACCGTTATTGTTACTGTTTGTTAACGAATGATGTAAGCTACTACTATGGAAATAAGAAGAATGATGATTTTTCTGTCTTCGGTGGTAGATGCTTTTGTGGTTATTAAGACTATTAAGGGTACGAAATACCTTGTGACACAAATTACAAACAGCATTATTTAATGGCTGCAAGTGCTGTTGTTCCTTGTGACGTTTGAGTGTCAGTTTAGTGCTAAGAAGTTTACCACAAACGTCGCAACGATGACATGCTGTCAGTGGTAATGGCAAGAGGAGGCGATTGCTACCTGCAGATGCTATTGATGATCCGGATGGTCCACTCAGTCCACTCAATCCACCCTGCCCGCCACCTGGCGACAAAGAACGTCTATGATGTTGCATTGTATGATGATGTAACGAGTCAATTGGTGATGCACTGTGATGATGTAAATGCTGCAGTGCCGCCGATGAAGACACCGAACCAGAAGACGTCGAAGGCATCTGTTGTTGGGAGCCACCGACTTGATGTTGAGGTGATGATTCGTGGTGGCTTGAGTGCGACTGATGATGGTGCATATGGTGGGAATGAAGATGCGGCGCAGAATGTTGATGGTGCTGACTATGAGGTGGTGGTTGTGGTTGTTGCTGTTGTTGTTGTTGTTGGTGGTGGTGGTGGGAGGGATGATGGTGGTGATGGTGACTATTGTTATTACTATTTGAATTGCCACCGGGTACTATAACGCCACCGATAAGGCTGGTGCTTCCACCTATATTGAATATAGGAAGAGAAGAGAAAAAAAAGAGACAATAGTGACTTTCAGTAATCTCAGTAGTTTGTTTTAATTTGGATTGATTTTTTTTTATTCAGGCAACTTTAAAAATGTTACAAATTTTGCTATTTTTGTTTGGATATCTTTATGGAATATGAAAAAAAAATCGCGAATTAGCGCCCAGTTTAAATTTATTTATTAACCATTGAAAATAAATATTTTTATTTTAATTTTTGTTTTCAAAAGGAAGCAGGAACAACTGTTAGATTTTTCTTGTATTGTATAAATGTATTTTTTCACGTAAGTGTTGTAGGTTTAACTATTTTTTTGTACAGCAAGTAAATTATATAAAAATTTTGATTTTAATTAACAAAAATAAACTATCTGACATCCAACAGGTTCACCAATTGGAACCAATTGGTTTTGTTTCTTGATTACCATATAAATGCAAATGATTTAATTTTTGTTTTGGATCAAATTAAAAACTTTAAATAAAAAAACAAAATAAAGTTTCTTTTTAGCAAAATTTTGAAAACATTTTTGGCCTGATTATGATTTTAGTTTTGCAATGATTTTACTTTTTTTTTTGTCACTAGTGTCTCTTTTTTTTTCTTGGTAGCACCAGACTTAGTCGGTAAAATTTGTATCTGACTAAGCGGGAAAACACTTTTTGTATCTACTATTCCAAGTCTTGCTAGTTTTGTTTGAACTTTAAACTTTAATACTGAAAAAACAGGATATATTTTAAGGGGAGAGTTTAAAAAAAAAGAAATATTTTATAAGGATTTCTATCTCACGTTGTGCCAATTGGTTCCAACAGGAGTTATAAAATAATCGGATTTATTGCGTACTCCATGGTGAAGAAGAAAATATATTTATTTTTTATATGATATGCAAAGTCAAAAAATTAACAATAAACTTAAATTTAATTATAATTAAAATTTAGTTAGAAAAACCAAAAAATTAAAAGTTGGCTAGGTATTTACAGTGTAATTTAAAAAAAATGGCTAACCGGCTTTTAAAGTTAGAAATGATAAACTTGTTCAATGTAATTTGATTTCTGTTATTGAACTAACTATTTTTATTTACACACACATTTTTTTTTAAATTTGAAAATTTAATAAAACTTTTAATGATTTGTTGTCGTTGAAATGAAGTTAAAAAATTGTGTTTTCTTCTTAAATGTAATTAATATTAGCTAAATAATCGAAATAAGCGAACCCCTATGATGAACGATGATTTAACGGTGAATAATATGGATTATGACCCAGGGTTGATGGCGAATGGGTATTGTTGGCGCTATTGTTGGTGTTTTCCTCTTTGGGTTGCTTAAGATTTCTATGATATATACTCTTGTGGTTTCTAAGGCTATTTAACGAGCTATAGACCCGCTTGCATATGTTGCACACTGGCTCTTTGGTAGGGCGCATATGAACGTTTTGGATGTGCCGTTTAAGGCGGGTTAGCGATGAAAGGTTTTTGTTGCAAGGGTCACAACGGAAATCGTCTCCACCTCCTCCAATTCCAATTCCAGCTATGGAATTTCCGCTGCCACTCATTGCAGTTCCACTGCCACTGCTTCCGGCAGCTGCCATGTTTGCAGCAGCAGCTGCTGCCATAAGTAAATGTGATGAAGATGGCGATTGCCGTTCGTTTTTGACGTTCCCACCAGATGACGGTGTAGAGCACACCATCGGTGAAGGCATTAATTGAGATCCTGGCGTTGAAGACATATTGCAAGTGCTAAATGTAGAAAGGTTTAAGCCACAGCCGGCGCCACCAGTCCCACCGGTACCGCACAACACAGATGCAACCGAAGATGACGTGCTTGTAATTGCTGAAGGAGAGGGAGGTGTTTTGAATTGGTGTGGTGAATCATGGTGGTGGTGAATTGTCATAGCCGCCGTCGTCGTCGTCAGGTAACCTGACGACAAGAGGGGAGAGAGGCAAAAAACGTCGCATTAGCCCAAAAACAAAAGATTTTTTTATTTAACATTTAAGTTATTGTTTTTTTTTTGTATTTTTGGTTGTTTAGGGGGGTTATTCAAATTTTGATTTGATTGTCCGTTTACTATGTTTTGCATTCAATTTTTTAATAGTGTTCAACACCATCACCATCGTATCCGAATTATTTTAATTTTATTTTCCATACATATAAAATTTCGTTTTGTGGGTTTTTTTTTTGTGGTAATGGGAAGGGGGAATCATATTCTACATAATACTTTATACAATATTAGAAAATCAATTAGCTAAACCTGTTCTTATACATTCCAACTTGTCCCTTCAAGCATACAAATTTTGTTCTGTGTATACTTTTTGTGTGGGTATTTGTTTTTTAGTAAAAAAAAGTTAGACTACATTTTCAAAAAAATTAAAAAAAAATCTTTTTCGATATAAAGCATTTGGCATGTGTGTGTTTGTGTGATGGTGTCATGTATATTTATGTGTTTGTAATGTATATAAAACACAACCCAATAATGTCGTTGAGAAAAAAATAATAATACAACATAACCTTTTATCCGACTTGTTTGTGTGTGTATTTGTTTATTATTTTGTGTATTTTTTGTAGGGCGGGCGGTGTTAAATTTTGCTTATTAGTAGGAGTGTATTGTCCTGCTACCTTTTGTTTAAATATTTATGTCCAGGCTTAAATAAATTTAAAAATAAATAAGAGAATTTATATTTTTCCTTAACCAAGTTACAATTTTTTTGTTTTAATTTTGTTTTTAAAATTTTGTTTTCCTGTCAATGTGATTTTTTTTATTTTTGATGGATTTTATTTTTCAAAAATGTTTATGAATTTTTCGCCAAAAGAAACTTAACAAATTTGATTGTATTTATAAAACGAACATTATCCTGAATTACCTATGTATATGTAGTTTTATATGAGTTAAGTCCAACTTTTAAACTCCACTATTAAAACTGCGTTAACAAGGCGCATTATCACTTTGTTATCGACAGTTTGTATGGAAACGTCAAAGCATTTTTGAGCTATCAAATCAAAAGAGATTAATCTTAATTTCCAATACTCGCCACACAGGTGAAGGCATTTTTGTCATGGAAACGATGTTATTTTTTCATTCAATTCCCTTCGTGCTTTTGAAAAAAAAAACTAGTACTATCGAAAGTCTACTATACATTTTATTAGTCGGTAAGACAGTGTTTTAATGCGAAACTGAATGTTTAAAGAGCCATTAATACCAAACACGAGAAATTACTATTCAATATTTATCTCGAAAGCTTCTGCTAATATAGGAAACATCAAGCAAACCAAAATGCTTCAATTTAGTTTTATAAACATTTATGAATTGGAAATTAAACTTGAAAACTAAACCATATGTTTAAGGGACATCAAATTCTGTGAACATTTTCCACCGAACAAACGTCGAATTTAATTGTTTAAAATATTTAGTTTTTCGTCATATTGAAAACAAAAGATGTCATGATCTTAAAATGAATGATAAAAAAACTAAACAGATAAAAAACAAATATGTTTTATATTTTTAACAGATATATCCTTGCAAAAATTCATTTTTGACAGGAAAACAAAAATAACCATCCAATTTTATGAATTAAAAATTTTCTTACAGCTAGTTTACCTACTATAATAAATACAATTTCGTAATGTTATGATTTTCTTAAGCGCTAGAGCTACTTTAGTTAAAAAAAAAACTCATCCGCATTTTCGTTTTTTTTTTATGTATTATTTGTACAATTATTCCAACAAAATATAATTACATTCATGTGTCATACCCTAGTGCTTTACCAAAGCGTGTATTTATTTGATAAATATAATCATATAAAAAGATATAAATGCTAACGCATAAAAAGCATAATTGAACAATAAACCATCCACGTATACATATTCCACGTATACAATTTCGTTAACAAAATTGTATAATGTAAATCTCCAATTAATCATGAACCAAAACGATAAATTAAAAAAAAAAAATATATAAATAAAATGGTAACCCTTGCATATTTCGTTTGCATTGTTTATTGTGTAATATAAACCGCTAAATTGGTTAATAACAACAAAACTAGGATTAATATGATCGGGGGAAATTTTAAGCCAATTGATTGTGTTAAATAAAACCAAAATTTAAAAAAAATAATAATTATTATCACCTAATCATCAATATTTTTATACAACATATATGTAAAAAAAAAGATGGTGCACACTCTTGTATTCGTAATAAAAATAAATGCTGCAATCTTCTTGAAACATTTTTGTATTTTTTTCTGATTTTGTATTTATTGTGTTTAAAAATAATCTAATACTTTTTTAATTAATTTTGTTTCTGGTTAAATATTAAAAAAAAAAGAATGTAAATTTATGATAACAAAAAAAAAAAGATGAAAAATTTAATGAAAACGAAAAAGAAACGAAACGAACAATAAAACAAGTTAAATGAAAATAGCGAAAACGATTAACGCAATCAACAATAAAAAAAATACAATACAAATTAAAAAAAAAACATTAAGTAATGTTAAAATGTTGATTTTAATATTATGTAATTTTTGTAATATTAAATATTTTGTTCTTTTTTTTATTTTAAGAAACACACATACACGACGATAAGATATTTAATTATACATGAAATAAGGAAAACAAATAAATGGCACGATTATTAATGAAAATAATATTTTAATATCAATATGTACTGATATAATATATAGAATACGAATACAAAATTAGCACACAGAAAAACCAATTCACAGAAAATATATATCTTTATGTAATTTGTTTATTTTAATTTTATTGTTAATTTGTTTATAATTTTTTTGGTATATGTAAGGAAGGACGCGATTATGTTATAATTAGCGAAGATTTTGAGTTTTATTTAAATTATTTTTTTGTTGAGTTAAAGTTCATTTTTTCAGTCCGGTTTTTATTCGTTTACGAGAATAAAATTTTGGATCATTATACTTCAAACGAAAATAAAAAAGAGCTTTAATAGAAAAATACTTATGTTTAAGAGATTAAAGAAGGATTTATTCTTTAAATAAAACTTAAAAATTCTGTAGACCAAAATGATAGTCTAGAGACAGTGACGTATCTGGATTTTTTGGGGCCCGTATCAAAATGTTTTTAAAGGGCTCACTTTTCCTGACTAGGCACAGCCTTTTACAAAATTAACTTAATTCTTGTATAAGCTTCTTAGATAATTTTGATTTAAAAGGTACAACAATCAAATACAACTTGAAAAAGAAGCAAAATGATTTTTAGGATAAAAACTTCTCAAATAAACAATGTTCTTATTTATCATTTTTTTTTTTTCGGAAAATTTGAACAAAAATTGATAAATCCAATAATTGCTTCTGTTCTCAGATAGTTTTTAATTTGTATTGGCTAAGAAAACGTTCCTCAGCTGTTGTTTTTTTTACTGGAAGCGCAAGAACTAGGAAGCATCCAGGGATAACTTTTGAAAAACTAAAAGCAAGATTGTTGAATTCAATCAAAAATATTTGAAGAAGTTCCATTATTGAAAGAATTTTCTCAAGTTCGAATTTTAAATAAATTAATTGCTTGTAAAGTTCTACTAACATGCCGTTTTATATTTATTAATCAATTTATTTAATTGGTGGGTTTTGTCTAAGACTTTGAACATATTACCTACTCGGGAGCCTTGTACGTATCATTGATACGAATAATACTGCGGTAGATACGCCCCTGCTTAGAGACTACAATAGAGCACACAGTAAATGTATTGAACGAGTCGTTAATCTACAGGTTTGTATCCAGTCGACAAAACCGAAAAAAATAAAAATGATACTACTGTTAGTGTTGTGCTTCGGAATCCATTTTGAAAACCGTGTCTTATACTACGTTTTCACCAAGAGGTAATCCTGAATTTACGTGGATTTACCATAAATCTTCTTTAAATCTCGAAGATTTACCATACAAATTTATTTTGTATTTCTAGTAGATTAGAAATTAATCTTGTTAAATCTTCATTGGATCAATTGTTCTATAGTTCGAACTGACCTAATATCTATATCGTGCTAAATTACCTCGATGATTTTTCGTCGTTTTGCAGAAATAAAACTTTCTTTCTCTCGCTTCCACTTTGTTAGAAAAATTGAAAAAGAACTAGAATTTTGATAGGTGCTGTCAAAGATAATCTTTTAGTGCGGGCGAAACACCACTTAAATCTCTTGCCTGAAATTTCGGTTTATATTTAGGTGAAAACGTAGTATTATAACTCGAGAATGGTTGTATGTAAACAAAGTTGTCAGGTTAGTTCTTATAAGGAAAAATAATTATCTTCACAAAATAAAAAAAAACTTTAGCGCTAAATTTTATACCAAGTTAACGACGATTTTACAAATTTTGATCGAATTTAGCATTTTATTTGAGTTAAAACCATCAAATAGGCATTTTATTTTTTTAGTTCCGCGCGGAATTCATGTGACTCTTTGACATTTACAAACGTCAAAAAGGTCTGTTTAGTTAGTATTTTGCACGAACTGTCATTATTGCAAGTGTGTTCAGAATCAATTATTAAAATAGTCTCAACATGATACTAGTCAGAAAATAGTTAATACTTAGTAAACTGCATAAAAGTGAGGAAATTGTTAAGTAGTATCATACAAGTACCATAACAATTGACTTTTTAAAAATTTACGCCAGTATTTTTTGTAAGTAAAAAAAGGGACGTACGCGAAACATTTCCGTGGGCTTAGCCTTAAGCCTGAGGGAAATGTATTTTATAAAATACCTAATCAAATTACAATTATATCCACAAATATATTCCACATATTTAAAATATTCATTAAATTATATATAGGTACTTGTTCTAATTAACTGCCATTTCATCAAAACAATATTTGTTCAATGTTTTAATTATATAAACACAACCCAATTAAACAAGCCATTAGATTTAACCAAACTATTTCACCCATCACACAACAAAATTTTCCCTAAGCCTTAGAGCTGTAAACTTTCACACATCGTTAAAGGGTTAATTATCACTTCAAAAAGCTTTCTCCCATATGAAAACAATCCATTCTCAAGTTCCTCCTCTACGACCCTACCGTTAAAAGTCAAAACAATTCGACATTAACACATACATACATGTATGTAAACTTGTACAAGATATACACTACACACTAACCATATGTCAAAAATCTAAACTCACATCAGGCAGACATGATATCTCTTTTATGACTAGCTATGAGATTCGGTTGATGATGATGATGTGCGCTTTCGGGAAAAGTATGTGCAAACTTGTCCACAGGCTTTAGCCACACACACACATTAACATAAATCGAAAGCCAACACAAAAAGTGATGAAGGTATTTCTCTATTTTTGTATCCCACATCAAATAGGATAAATGATGCAGAAAAAGCACAAGTGTAAACGTTCCGAAAACTATTCAAAATGATTTTACCCGAAGGGACTTAGGATATGGGAGCACGTCGTCATCGTCGTCGGCATCCTTTTTGGATTTACTCATACCCCACTAATAATACACACATCAAACGGAACCGAGATTAGAGGGCCTGCGGTTAGCTATGAAAACTTTTACTTTGCCGTAACCTTTCGGTGAATTATGATGTAGGAAAAGGTTTAGGGCTGTAAAATTATTAACCAAATAACAATTAGACGAGTATAGACCCCAAATATTGAGGATGGTGTGGATTATTTCATAAACTATGAATGACGATACAACTTGTTGCATGTTTACACTTCACCATTATTAAGGCATGCATAACATCGTAACCATTCTCATCCTAATATAAAGAGAATAAAATAGAATGTGAATGAAGACCGACAACTCTCTGGAAGCTGGGTAGTGTTATAAAAAAAATGTTACATTTTAACCTCATGTAGGCTGCTAGCTAACCTATAACGAGTATGGAGCGTAAAATAGTGGTTACTTTGAAGCGTCCACAATGAATGTTATCGGGTTTTGTGTTTTAGCTTTGATGAGTATAAAAAGTGGAATTGGAAAGTAAAAGTTTTTGAAGGCAAAAATGTGAGGATATGATGTTTGAACACTTGCATGTTTTGTGATTTTATGGTTTAGGTTTTTATAGCTTATGGGAAGTTTTATACTGTTCTAATTGACTCTGAACGAATAAATTGTTTTTTGTTTTTGTTCTTGTTTTTATTAAGAGTTGACAGCTGTCAATTCTTACGATTAGGATGGTGCTCAACTAACATGAAAAGGATTAGGCTTGTCAGAAATATAAACACATTTTTTATTTGGGTTTTAGTGAAGTTCACACGTGCTTTGTTATAAATTCTAACTTTGAGGGTACTGATCCAGACTTTAAGGGTACTGATCCAGATGAGATAATTGTAATGGCAAAGTTAAGTCTGAGAAATATGATGTTTTGATTCTAAAGAACGACCTTAAGTTTCGAGGGCTCAAAATGTCAAACACTTTCACACGTTGCAATTTTGCATTAAATTTTATGACTTTTCCTCAATTAGGAAATTAAATAATATTTGGGCAACCACGAAAAAAAAGTTTTCGAGTTACTGGGTCTTTGAACTCTGATATTAACAATGATTACGCTAAAATTCTATTCTTAAATAAAGCTCTTAGACATAAAATAAATTGATAAACCGAACATTTTATCTCAAAGTTTGTCCTATTGTAACTCAAAATCTTCGCTTTTTAATTTTTTTTTAATACATCGCTCAATTTGTTTTTTTTTTTAATACATATTTAGTATTTAACCGCGACGGAAACAATCAAATAAGGAAGAAATAGCAAATGTCCAATAAGAAGTTAGTATTAAATTTTCAATCATACGAACAAGGAATTAGAAAAGGATTTAAGCTATTCAACAGCTTTTAATTTAAAAATTAAATTTAATTAAAAAAAAATAAATAAAGTAAACACAAGTCATTATTAAAAATTAATATCTTAAAATAGCATTCATCAAACGCAAATCTAATATTAAAAAAAAAAAAAAAACTTAACTTAAGCAAACAAATCTTTTTTTTTTATCTCTAAGACACTCAACCAATAATAATTAAATCCTTTTCTTTTATTTCCTTATTCACATGCTGAGATTGGAACATTTGGATAAAGGAATTTTAAAGTTAAGTATGTTTGCCAAACAGGGATAGGAAAATTGTAAACTTTTTTTTAAATGTATTTAAGAAATAAGTATATATAAAATATAGTAGTTAAAGACAGTTACTATTCACACAGAAATCAAGAATATGCTCACCTTGTGGGGAGACTGCCATTTCAGCTGCAGATTGAAGTTGTGAGTTAAAACCTGTAATTTAAGATTAAAAAAGCAGTTAGTTGGGTATAACGATTTTAAAAGATACCAAAATTTACCTGCTAGTGTAGCAGGATCTGTTAACGCTGCCATGGAGAAATTAAATGATCCAGGCGTTGGAAACAATTTCGAATCAGCAGGTGACATTAGAAATGGCGGTGGTTGATGCGTATGTATACTGTTTTCTATTTCATCATCATTTCCTGAGCTAAAGTTGAGAAATACAAGTAGTTTCGAAGTTTAAATGTGATTGGATTGAAAACAAAAATAACTCACCTCAGAGATCCTTTACCGCATTCACCACTGCTTGATCGATTTGCATCATTTTCACCTGTCGAATCGTTACTATGTTCATCCATAACTGGATTATTATTGGAGCAAACCAATTCCATAGGTTCTGATTTGACATCATCAGTAGATCGTGCACGTGGAGATGGTGTAAAATGTTCCTTATCAATTGCTGAGATACCGTTATTTGTGGGTCCATTTCCTGTATACAAATAAATAAAAAAATTTTTGTATACTATTTATCCACCAGGTGGTGAAATTCTTACGTTTTTCTTCCTTTAGCGGTGGTGTGTTATTGTTGTTGTGTTTAATGGTTGAGAAATCGGCCGGAGTTAGTTGAGGGGATGTGCTACGAATGTCGGGACTATTATTATTGCTGGGTATAATGCCATTGTCGGGTCGGTGTCGTTTCATTGTACATTCATCTACACCGGACGGAGTTGAATTGTTCCGGTCCCGACGTAAAGATGCTGCTGCAGCAGCTCGTCTAAATAATTGTGAACTGATGTGACCGGGCGGACCGGGTGGTGGTGAACCAGTATTTCGCGGGAAAAGGGGGTCTTCATGTACGGATGGATGATGATTAACGGGGGTACGTCCACCGGCGGTGTTAGCAAGATTTTGGATTTGAGCTAATTGCTATTATGGAAATAAAATAAAATTTTCCATATAAAAATGGGTTTACTAAACAAATAAAAAAAAAACTAACACTATGTGTTTCCTCTGCTTGCTGTTGTGTTAAACCGGACACTCGAAGTACTTCGGCCGTTTTTAAGAATGAACTTAACGATCTCTGATGAACATTCACTTCTCCATGGTAAATGAATTCAACTAGTGAATGGAGGTCCAAAAAATTAACATCTTGTAAAACAATAACTGGATGTTTGCAGGGTGTGCTCTGAAATTATTGAAAGAAAAATACGGTTAAGAATAAAATTCGTAAAATATGGTAAGTAAACATTTTTAGCTGTCATTTCAAACATAAGCTGAAGATATTTGATCTATCTTTATTGGAATTCGGTTAAAGATATGTATGTTTTTATATCTTATAATAATAAAGTTTATAAAGGCAACTCCTGACCCAAATAATAATCCAATTTTATGAACCATACAGAATTCCTAGCTGGTGCCTTTTGACGGGGCCTAAAACGTTTTATGTTGATTTGCCACGCAATGAAATTTATACATTTAACAGTTATTAAAATGTTAAATTACTAAAAGACAGCTTACGATCAGTGCCAATTAGCTCTGGTTCTATAAAAATAACGTTTTATTCACGTTAACGCTAGCCTAGAAGTCGCAATTAAATTATATGTACATATATACTCGTATGTAATAAGTCGCTATTAAACTTATTAACCCATTAACTCCCAAGCGTATTGAAAATTGGAAAAATCATATTTTTATTGTATTTTCTCTTTATTGAGGTTAAAATAAGAACATTTATACGAAAAAAGTTTTTGAAAAAAAATTATGTTGTTGGTAATGAAGGTGTACTTTATATAGTACAGTGGGGTCATACATATCATTTTAATTTGAGTTTACATGGATATTTTTAAAACAGTTTTTATTTATACACAATGTTACATTGCACATTTCACAGTACCATTTTGATCGTAGATGGTAGTGTCAACATCTGAATTGATTTGGTAATTTTTTGGGGAAGTGGTATCCTGGACTCTCCGCAATGCTTCGCTTCACATTTAGTTTAGGTTGTCCTTGTCCTGCATTCAGAGTGTGGAACCTAAGGTAGTGAAGAGTTATTGCTCTGGTCAGTTCGAGTAGATCACCTTTATAATTATTCGTCAGCTTGTGGAGCCTCCAGGCATTGGAAACAGTGGACGAAAACATGGAGGTGAAAATTTTCCACCACCAATTCTTGCCTCGAATTTCATTGGAATAACAGTAAGATTCCAATTAAAATTTTCAAATCCTCGTCATTGAATGAAAAGTTTTGTTGGTGTTTTTACCCTCCATACAACATAGTTTGATTTACAATAAATTGTCATACCTCGGGATCAAACAAATTTTCAAAAATGTCTATTTCGTTCAAGCCGAATAAATCTGAAGTGCAGTTTTGGATTCTACGCAAGAAATGTTCGGTTTCTTGGAACTCGGCTGAGGAAATTGATTTTCTCCATACCGGTGGAGCAATCGACTTCTTCAACTCTGACAATGGGATGTCATCATCGCTGTCGAATACGTCGTCATCAGCCGCTAAATAAGCTTCCACAAAAACCTCCACCTCACCTGGAACATCTAGTGGTAATTCCGTTGTTATCATATTGTCTTCATCTAAATCCTCTTCTTCCGTCACGTAGTCCACCGGTGGAGGAATCATGACGATATCAGCGTTGACGATATGTGGATTATTATGCAGATCTTCCAGAGCAGAGTGAAGATTTTGAAAACGTTTACCATAAAATTGTTTGACAGGGATAGTTTGAAAATCCATTCTAATCCCTAGAAGAATAATGCATGCATGATCCCATTGTACTTTTAAAAGTACATCAAACTTTGGCATTGCTTATCTCCGTATATACATATATAAAAAAATATGAAGGGACTTGTATACTCGTAAGCTTTATGTTTGTTTCAAATAAAAATCAAAAAATAATTTTTAGTATTTTGTCAATTGGAGTTTATATGACCACAAATGTTTTTGAAGGACACAAAACGAGAAATATTTCAGAATGCTTTCTACGAAAAGACAATTGGACAATAACCTATTGTGATCAAAAAATAAAAAAGTATCTGAAAAATTCAAATAATATTAGCTTTTGAGAAAACAAAACCAAAAAGATGATTTTTATTTCATGGCATATTGTTAAATGGCCATTTGTAAAATTCATTTTACTGTACTTTAAAAAGTACAATGGGAGAGAATGGGTTAAGGGACACAGAGTGTGTTTTTTTTTGTTAAAGAAGTTTGATTTAAAAAGAAAAAACTATTTGAAGTGATAGTAAATTTGACAGCTGACAGTTGATTTGCGCTCAGTCTATTTTGACATTTCACCGTGAATAAATTTGGGAATTATGTATGTATCTTGTATTTACTTTGTCATGATTCATCATCAATTCTAATTATTCTAAGTATTTTTTGTATAGAAGTTTGTATTTTAAACTAGCAACACTGTTTCTATTGACAAATGGTTTGTGCTCACCACAGTTAGAATAACGCTAAAACAACTCTTCAAATTTATAATTGCCTAGTTTTAGATGTTCTCCAAAATGGTCGAAAACTAAAGTTAAAGAATGCGCTCTATAAGATTGCCTTTATTATGGCCGAAACTCTAATAACCGATTATTTTTTTTTTTATTAAGTTTATGTTTGTGTGTTTAACGTTATTTCAAAGTTGTAAGCCATTAAGAAGACACCTTGAAATGCAGTTTCCATTGGAACTAGTGAGATAGTTTACTTAAAAATTTCCTAATTATTTTTACATACCCATGTGGAAATGAGCTAATTTCAATCAAATTTGAATAAAATTAGATTGAAAACAAATCAAGCACACCTTAGTTGAACCGTTATTCAACGAAAATATCATTATGTGTTGTATGAAAAAGAGAAACGGTAAAGATAAATCAAACAAGATAAACATTAATTTGTTAAATTAAACTCTGATAGGTAATACCTTTTTAACAATCTGTCAAACTATGTAAACGAACAAACTAATAGTGACAACTCCTCATCCGTGATGGGCACCGCATACAAAAAGATTTATCAAACACACCTAATGTTTAAAGTCATAAACATGGCAGTTACTTTTGCTTAAGAATTGTTAATAATTATTTTACATCTACGCCACTCAAATTCACTTCAAAAATTAAATTATCTCCTGATAATAAACTTCTAGGTCAAAGCTATTCTCACTAAACAGTCACTTATATGTTAAATACCTACAAATAAAATAAATATGCAAATTATTTAAGTAGGTATATTATCATTTACAATGCGAATGACATTTTGTAAGGCTTTTTTTCATTGCGCCGTATAGTTCCAAAAAGAAAAAAAACAATTTACCAAATGTGCTAAATGATTGCAAAGCCTTAAAAACACAAGCATTTTATTACTAAAGTGCACATGCGCACCTTGTTATCGTTGCATCGTAAATCGCACAGAAAAAATAAATAAAACACATAAAAATTGATATATAAAAAAAAGCCTACAAAATACATTTTTGTGGCCTCCAAAAAACCCTCCTGTCTAGATTCAATAAAATTTGTTTTATATGCACCACTGCAAGGCCACATAAGGTACAGCTGCAACGCGTTTTTAACTTTTTTTTTTGTTTAATCTCAAACACCTGAGATGTAACAGAAAAGGTTGGACTTCAGAAAAAAGATACACATAAAACAAACTGATATAACCTAAATTAAGTGGCAACCTAAAGCAAATAGAAAGGCAACATCCAAAAGTAGTTACGATGAAGCTGGCTTGCCTGTTTCTCTGAACGCACTCCACATCATCATGAGATAGGATAACAAAAATTTTAAGAAAATATAAAATGAAAAACAAGTTATACAAACAATTCAAAAGCGGAAAGTATCTATAAAAGTTTTTTAGCAAAAAAAAAAATATAAAAGAAAAATTGCATGCTGCAAAAGCCGTCATTGTCAGTGTGATTATTCCGAAACAGCCTTCAATCCGATCGCGCAGGCGAAATTCGAATTACGAAACTCGTCAGGGCTGTCAGTTGCTGGCTGGCTGTCAAGTTGCCTGCGTATGGGTAGATCATATTTATTAGGGACCAATGAAGGGGAAGGGGGAATCGAAAAAGTAACAAAAACTGCACAAAGTAATAAACATTTTATTTAATTTTGTTATTAGTGTGTCGCTTTAGTTGCTGTGCTGCATTGCAAATACACCATCACTGGCAACCAAGTAGCAATGTCAAGCAAACAAACTTGAAACGAAAGGGATCCACAGTGGAGGCGGACGAAGGGTGCAGCAGGCAATACACTCGATCACCATCACACTAATACAGTTACAAAAGTGCTTTGAGTTACAACTTCCAATTACAGAAATTAGGTCAACTGACTGCGTAGAGGCCGCTCGCTACTGCGGAGACGTTGATATGGCTGCTGGGTGCACACAATGAAAAAATGTGTCTAAAAATTGATGGCCCTAGTGACTTTGAACCATCAGAGACAGGCAGGGGGATAGGGATAGAGTATTATTTGTTAGTAGGTAGGTACTTGATTTGCGCTTGTATTAGTAGAGTGCGAAATCACTTGATGATCTTGCACAAGATTAAAATGGCAGAGGGCTGTTTGTCTGTGCAAGTTTTTTTTTGTATATATTCTTTTGAAACACTTTTATAGGCTTGACAAACGGTATCTATCAGTACCAGGCACATTCAACGTTATGACCATTGTCGATTTACTTCACATCCTCTGCATGCAAGTACATAGATACGAATGCATAAAAATGCACAAGTTCCTGCACACCAAATGAATGAAACAAACTTGAAGCATTAAATTTTCCATTCCTAATGAGTCACAGATAAATTCTAGCTAGCCTTGAGATTTTATTTTGCTGTTATGTGCTATGTGGGGAATTTTGTTTTGCTTGGAAGTTTCTGGAATAAAAATAGGCAAATCTTTCAGTGACGAAAAACGCATGCATGTATGTATGTATGTAACTACATGTATGTATATAGTGTCGTGGGGGATATTTTAGAGGATAGCCTTGTGAAGAAGTTGAAAAACATGGTCTTTGTTGTAGTAAGCAAACAAATTTTTACAATAAATAGACTTTAGAATTATAAAGTCGATTTTATATTATGAACTGACAACAGAATTTAACACAGAAACGTGCTATAAAATGGGTTTCTGATTGACCAAAATGCAATGTTTTCACTCTTATTCTCAGAAATACGAATATAATTAGATACTCCGATAAATGTCAGATTTATAAAAAGGGAGACTGAAATATGTATTTGGAAAAAAGTATCAATTTTTTGCTAAGAAATCATTTTTACATTTCATCTCCTGCGGGGAAATAATCGTGAGATCTCATAAATCGGAACTGAAGGTGTTTTCGGACTCTTTCACTCATTTCTGATTCTAATTAAGTACAAAGCAAACGGTCTTCCTAAATTTGACAAATATTGCCTTCCAGTTGATTGGGTTCATGAAGTATTTATCCCCCTTGGCAACTAATTCAATGATAAACTTTACATGAAATCGGAAAGAGAGAAAATCAGGGTTATGCAATATTAGGAGTGCAAAAGCTGTGCTCCAAATTTAAAAACGAAATGTCATAATATGTATGTATGTAAACTAATCAAATGTCAAACAAAGCAGCAAAACAGATTAAGATATTAAAATTTCGGTGGTGAAATTCGGAACAAATCCCGATTAAAAATGTATGTAAGTAATTTGCTAGAAAATATAGTTAGATTATTGATGCAACGTCGTAAAACAGTTGATAAGTTTACGATTTGGATAAGTTTATCATTTGGTTAATGAACTGTCAAATGTTGTATCGAAAACGGTTGACGCAAATTGAATAAAATTATACAAGATATTTGCTGCGGAAAATTAACCAAGTTCATTTGGGTAAATTTACACGTATACTACATTTTCACCAAGAGGTAAACCTGGGGTCGAATTGCGTAAGGTGATAGTTGTTATCAATTTTTTGATCATCATTTTGATAATAGCTGTCTCTATCATATCAATAAAGAAATATAGAGAGAGCGATTGTCAAAACCACAATCAATTAATTTAGTGATCGCTTTATTCTTACGCGATACGGGCCCTGGATTTAAGAGGATAACCATAAATCTTCTTTAAATCTCGAAGATTTACCATACACATTTATTTCGTAAATCAAGTAGATTAGAAATTAATCTTGTTAAATCTTAATTGGACCAATTGTTCTATAGTTCAAACTGACCTAATATCGATGTCGTACTAAATTATATCGATCATTTTTCATCTTTTGAGAAAAATGAAACTTTCTTTATAAAAAAGATTGAAACACCATTAACATTTTGATAGATTATGTCGAAGTTAATCTTCTTTTTAATCATTTAGTGCGATGGAAACACATCTCTTGCCTTATGTCGTTTTTATTTGACAATCCGGAAGCCTTCTGGACTCTTCTGAAAGTGTTCACTTGGGAAAAAATGACAGTTCTGATTCTGAAAAGAAGAGAAATTTGCTTCTGGATTTGAAATCAGAATCAAAACCAGAAGCACTCACACATTCATATACTTAAACGTCAAACTCAACAGCTGATTTTTTGTATGTTAATTGTGCGAAGTGTATCTTTCAACATATTTTTATTCTTGACTTTCATTATTGTCCACATTTGATGCTTCACATATGCAATCACAAAAAACTTCAGAATCATCAGAATCAAACAAAAGTGTTCAGTTGGGATTCCCGATCAGAGAGAGATTCCGGATTGACAAATAAAAATGACATTAAATCTCGGATTAAGTTTTGATGAAAACGTAGTATAATCCAAACGTCACTGTGACTTTTAGAATTAAACGTGTTCAGAAATGTGATACATACCATATGACATTTCACAGAATTCTGATCGTGTTCTGTAACTATCGCATCTTTTGTTTTATAAAATGTATGACTTAATCGAAACATTATAAAAAAATGGGATTTGAATAAACAACTGAAGGATCTTTTTCAAATCAATGCTTTCAAATATAATTCCATTAAGCTCAAAGATTTTTTATGTCAAAAGGATAAGATGGTCTCTGTTTGCCTCCAAATTCTTGACTATAAAATTTCAATTGTTTCGCTTGTTTTTTTTTTTTTTTTTAATTTTAAGAAAAGAAAAAAAAAACAACTTCTTTTCTTTAAGCTCAATCATCCTGAAGCTGTAACTTTCGACACAATTTCACTCTCCATTCACTGCGACAAAACTGGAATTTCCAGTAAGAAAATAAAAAATCCAAAGAAATCCAGAAAAAAAAACTTGTACAAAACATCAACTTATGTTGTTAATCTGTTTAAATAAAAAAAAAGTGAAGTGCAGAAGCATTATCAAGCAGATAATTGTCCAATGTCCATTGCATTCTATGCTGTGCTGTGCACCATTACCTCTTTTCGCTGCCAGTATTTCAACAATGCTGCTGCACAAACCCCTTACACTATGACTATACAACTACTGGACTAAATTTTTGCTGTCGTACAAAAGAAAGAAAAGAAGGATTTCTTAGAGAACGAGAACTGCATCACATCAGAATAGAAAAAAGCTAGGTCCAGCACAAATTAACTGAACTGACAATTCAACATAACAATAAGAAACAACAACTATACCAAACCGACCCCATCGAGTTATGCCATCCCCTTTTACCCTACCCCATACAAAAAAAAAGAAAACAAAATGTATAAAGCTGTATAGGGAAAGAACAGAAAGATAAAACTTTTGCTTCGCGAAAAAGGCCAACGACAACCTAAACTATTTTTTGTTTAATGACCCAGAGGGCAGAGGAATGGCGGAAAGATGGAATGCGAAGGCAAAACTGCAATTGCACAAGGATAATATAATAAAACGAATTTATACAAAAGAAAAACGAAGCAAAAATAAAAATAATATATCTATCTACAAGTAGATTTGTAGATTTGCATTGTATTTGCTTTGCAACTCTGAGAACTGAGAGGTACTGTAGAGGGTTTCTTATTCTTCCCTGTCGCCGCTTTTTGCCAATGGGGAGAATAATGTGGTTGTATTGGTGTTTTGTGTCGTCATCGTTGTCGTCGTCGTCGCACTATTTTGCAGCATAGAAGCGCTGCTCTGCTCAGCACTTATTTGAACAGAAATAAAAATTAAATAGGAACAGTGTTTTGAATGGTGGAAGTGGAGGAGGCATACCATCAACTAGCACCGCCACCACCAACCACCATCACCTCTTCCCTACTCTAAACATGAATAATTAATTGACTGCAGTATTATTTTAATTAGTTTTTAAACTGCAGTCGAAATGCAGTAATTTAGCATAAAACGAACGTTTATGCTCGTTTTTTTTTTTAATCTTTCTCCCCTCTCATCACATCCCTGGACCTGACCAGCAGAAACATTCGGTGAAGGGTTTCTCTGTGTTGTGTTATCTAAGGAGATCACAGATTTCCTTGTGGGCCATCTTGTTTTGTGCTTGGGCAATAATGCAAAACGTCCGACGACCGGAAATGTTAACAGTTCACACACAAAACAAAACAGCACGAAGGAGATGTCAGTCAGATGTATCGTGTAAAACTGAAAACCAGAGATGTACTTGCCCTACATTTCAATAGAAGTGATGATGTCGACGATAATGTGGTTTCTCTCTTCGGCTTTGGGTGTTGAAATTCCATTCAATTGGTTTTACACTTTGTTTTTCCATGTTATTTTTATTTATTGTTTTTTTCTTTTAAGTTAAGATGGGAGCAAATGAAAAAAAAAATAGGGATAAAAAGAAATCCAAAGCAAATTCCCATTTCCCATGTTGCAATCTTTTGCGGTTTTGTCCCACTTTCTTCGTTCGCCTTTTGTGTTCACACAAGGAATTAAGTTAGTACTGCAACTGTTACATTTATATGTATGCATGTCTGATATGTGTTGGATGCAGTTTAAGTCAAAACCAACGTGCGTGTTTACACGCTATATATAAATATATATAAAATATAAGAGAAAACAAATGAAGCAATTGAAAAATTGAAGAAATTTCTTACGATCCCCTGACCCGGTTATTTTCTCTGCTTTAAGACTTATTTTTGTTTTTGCGTTATTTTTTTTGTTTGCTTTAAATGGGCGAAAACTGCATCTAGACGCAACCGGCGGCGACTGACGGGAGATAAAACGTAGGTACATAGCTACTATAAATATAAATACAGAGAGGGAATTTAACGACTTCATGGTAGGTATTTTATTTGAATTTATTTTTGTTTTTAATTTTATTTCTTTTAACAAATTGGGTAGGTTTTTTTTGTTTTGAGAAGAGGGGGAAGTGTTTTTTTTTTATTACCAAAAGCAAACTTTCTATTTTGGTTGCAATGGCCATGCTTATAGATTGTATAAGTTTGATGTTAGTTGGGAGAAACTGGTTGGTAATGTCTTCTCTTATGAAACAAACATTTTAAACAATTCTTGAAATTGGTTTTAATCGTATGTGAACGAAGATTGTAAATACATAGTCGACCAAACGCGAAATCACCTAAGTTTTCTATCACCATGTGCATTTATTTTAGAATATTTTTATCAGTTTGCATTTTAGAGTCAAAAATTGAGAAATCTTAAGCCAGCTCATGCGTTGAATCAGGTTGTTGAAAACTAAAAACTCGTATGTTACAAAATTCAGTTTCCACGTGTAAAATGGGTGTAGGGCTACATGGACTGTAATACCGACAATACTATTATTTCGCCGTGTGTAATGTAGCGTGCACACTTAGCTAAATTGTTGTTTGCATTCAACATATTCTATTTTCATTCTCACATCAGAAGTTGTAAATATCAAATGTTACCATATCACACCACATAACTACTCAGAAACACCATACGTTTCCAAAATATTTTCGGCTTTTTCAACAATAGCTGTGATTTCCGTACCCACATAATCTGACTTGGATCATAATAAACAAACTAGAACCAAGTGACAGAAGTATTTTTTAGTATTTGTTTATCTTTCATGAATTTCTCTTTTTTAATTATTATACTACTGCTGACTACAAACGACATTTTCAAAGGAGATTAGCCCTCTACCCACCAGAGTAAGAACTAATGTGATTATGATAATAAGGGTATTCATGTAAATGCGGAAAACCCTGACAAACCTAGGAAACTAGATAATTTTATCTCCGAAGAAACGAGCTGTCAAAATTTGTATTGAAAAAACTTTTTGCAGATCTGATAAAATTATCTCACGAACTTGATGCGGAAAGTAAAGAAATAAACCTGATAAACTAAAGAAATATCGATTGTGACTTTCAATTTGACATTTCACAAAAGCACTTAGTCATTTAAAGCGATTTCTTTATAGAATTTAAAAAAAAAATCTTTTTTTTGCTTGTTCTTGGCATTAACAGACTAAATTTTTAAGTTAAATTGTCGAATGAAATACAATTTTGATAAACAGTTTTTATGAGTTGATTTTGACGTTTGCCAATAGCTGAATATTTCCCATATTTACGCAAGTATTTTTTTAAAACTTAAAATTGAACTAAATAAAACTTAAAAATAAAACTTAAAATAGTGTTTCCTTGTGTTTCCAACAAAACACAATAATTATATAATCTCAGGCAAAGTTGAGAGTTTTTAACGAGAACTTTTTCAACTTATTTTATTACGTACGAGTATTTTAGGACTAAGCAAATTAAAAAAAAATATTCTTTTAAAAGAGTTTATTTAAAAAGAAATTAAAATATTATATAGGTAGTATCTAATAAAAACAGAATGAGCTCCCAGAAATTATTTAACATTTTTTCGTTTGAAGAAGGTCAACAAAATTATTCAAACTGTTCTAAGATTTTCAAAAAAGTATACCTAATCCGCTTGAAATTTATTGCAGAGACAGAGTTTAAAAATTTAAATTAATATGTTGAACATAATGATTCTACACAATAAAAGTTCGCTAAAACTCATCGAAAACATTTGATTTAAAACAGTTATTACAAAAGCTACATTGTAGAGAATAATACAAACTACATTGCCGATATTTGAATGAATCTTTAATTTTCTCGTTTTATCAACAGGATTTGCATGAAATTTGTTTCAGACACAGACAAGAGTTCAAAAACAAAACGATCTTATGCTTTCGAGCACCCAAGAAATACAAAATATGTTCACTAAAACTATATAAAACATTTGATTTAAAATGATTATTAGAATAGCTAGTGTAGACAATAATACGAACTTCATTGCCGACATTTGGTTTTGGCTTTATTAGCCGCGTTTTATTATCGCCAATGTTCCTTATAGATTAACCCTCGAAAATAAAACGATACGGACCATAGTGCCAGTTGCTTATGATTGTTGATTTTCAAATGTGTCTTGACTTTTTTCTTTACACCGTAGTTTACACTACCTTACCATAGAAAGCCATCTACTCGCCAGCGTAATAACTGATTTTTGGACTTTGAAATAGATCCCGATAGAAAACAGGATCCCAAATTGTTTTTGTAATACATGTTAAAACTTAATCCAGATCCGGATCCAGATATATTTGTGAATAATAAAACTCACCTATTAATAGACTTTGTTTGAAGTTTGTTTCAGACACAGAAAAGAGTTAAAAAAAATTCAGATAAATATTTTAAACGAAATGGTCTTACGCTTTAGAGGACCAATAAATACAATATAATGTTCACTTAAACTATGGAAAACATTTGATTTAAAACAGTTATTAGATTAGCTAGAGAAGAGAATAATACGAACTACATTGCCGACAATTGAATAAGAAACTTCAATTTCTCGATTTATCAATAGGCTGTACGAGTAAAAAAGATATTTGAAACACATTAAAGCCGTGAACCATCATAAATTCTTATCCTTATAAAATGCAACAATGTTTAAGAATGTAACAAAATCTTACTCATTAAAAAACAAGTATCACAATCAAGAAAGTTATAACCGTCTTAAAAATACACACTGATTCGCCAGTCAAATAAAAATTGCAAACTATCCATATTCAAAACTTTATTTTGTACATAAAAATGGTTACATAGTTTCCAACTTCGATGCATATTAATGTCTGTAAAATATACACCCTCCTTATATTAAATCTTCTTCAACAGAAAACGCCATAATGAGTCGCTATATATATTTTATGGAATGGTTATTTTTTTACTACAATACTGCATGTTAATGTACATATTGCTCAGTAAAATTCTTGCACATTCTAAACTCTCTTGTCCCTTCGGAAAAAATCTATTGCTGTTTTTTATCCATTTTCCAAACAAAAGGAAATCTCAAGACTCAGCGACTTTGATATAAACAGAAGCAGCAGATATACATAGATTGCAGGATCTAAAATAAAACTTGTGCTTTGCTTTTAGTTTTAAGTTGTCTAAGACTCTTTCTCCTTTTTTTTGTAACTTCTGAACATTCCTTCATATCTCCTTTCTATAAAAGAATTTCCTAGAAACATTGCTTTGTTGTTGTTGTTGTTGTTATAAACTTACTTTTGCTTTATATACTCTTTACACATTAATTTCTTCTTTTTTTTTTAATTTTTCGTTTTATTTTATGTTCCCGTACTACCCACCCTCTCTTGTGTTTTTTCTCCAAAAATTGTTTTACGATTCTACACAGTGTGTTGTTTTCATTAGGCGAAAAAGGACGAAAAATGGGGGACTATAGGAAGAAACAGGTCCCTAAAGAAACTTGATTTAGATGAAGTTAGCGGTGGGTATGTAAAACTTTCTTCAAAAACGAAGTTTTTAAGTTCTTATTCCTCTGCTGGTTGCTTCTCTTTGAACGAAGGATAATTTGTTAGTCCTTTTTTATTTTTTTTTAAGAGTAATGTTGAAGGAAAATAATAATAATAATAAAAAAAATAAAATTAAAAGTTTATTTTATGAAACATAAAGGTAAACGTAGTACCTAGTATATACAGATAGCTTACAATGAAATTACGGAAATTTGATTCACTTCATTCTATGGTTGTTGTTTTTGTTTTATTTGTGTATCCATCTAAAATAGTTTATCGTCATGATGTCCTACATTAGAGAGAACAAGGAACAACATAGAAATGGGTGGCAGTAAATGGTTCGCTTGGAGCTAGGGGGGTGTGTTCCGCAAATCTGCTCAAAGAGGGACGAGAGAAAAGACTTATACAATTGTTGTTTGTTTGTTTATATCCTTCGCAAGGATATCTTTTGCTGTATTGCAATCACCCATCTACTTCAATACCATGCCACCCCAACGTCCCAAACCCCAACCATTCTTATAATTTACATTTCAAAACTGGCTAACAGATTGGGCCCGTTAGAGTTAACAGAGGTACGGAGATAGGCATTTTTGAGAGATGGAGTTAGAGGGTCGTCGTCGTTTTCGAAAAACAGGAAACTTTTATGGCAACCTAATTAATAAAATGAATCTATTTTAAATTTGCAATTTACGTGCAGGCACAGGCAGCAGGCACACTGCTGGCACATCAAGGCAGTAGGAAAAAGTTTTTCTTCTGTTAGCCAAAAACTAAGTCGTTTGGGTTTTTTTTTTAAATTTTTTTAAGGTATTATAGTTGCTCGTTTGTGTTTGCTACTGCTGCTGTTTTTGCGTTGTCGTCGGCCGCGGTCGTGTCATTTACTGTTTATTATTTATCTTTCCTTTTTAAATGTGTATATCAAATCCTTTGGAAGATATTTATTTTAAAATGAATTGTTATTCCGTTTTGCTAATGGATTGGTGGTAATTTAAGAGAGCACAGTGATGCCTGTAAGGGGTAGCAATTTATTTATACTTCAATGAGGACAAGTTTAAAAAAAAAACATTTGAATACTTGAAGTAACATGAATTTATAACTTCTTTTTTTTTAGTAAAACCTTAATGAAGCTTATTGAGTCTTATCAATTCAGTTAAAAATATCAATTGATGGATTGAACAATTATGATTTTCAACATGTGTTTTTAAAAAGTGGCACAAACTAATCACCCTATCGGAAGATGTTGTAATATTTGCAAATGGCGTCATACGTCAATAATATTTGACATTTTGTGAACTAGACAGCTGTAGTATACAAACAGATAAGCATTGGGGCGCTATACTCCTCAAGAGCGTGGAATAATTGTGTCCATTTTTTTTTACCCATAAATCGGTCAATGGTGTTAGCTCAACGTGAATTTCGACGTCGATTTCCTAATCGTGCCAACTGGGCAAACATTCTGACAGGAGAACATACGGACCGTGGCCGTCACGCTGGTCGGCCGATAATATTGGGGCTGTGGCTGCCAATGTCGCTGAGAACTAAGAAACATCAACCAGAAGTCGGGCCACGCAATTGGACATTACCAGACGGGACCGTACAATGAATTTTAGTGAAAGACTTGCACATGTTCCCGTAAAAAGTGCAAATAGTGCATCAGTTAAACCAGCGGACTATTTGTCGCGAGTGAATTACTGTCAAGCCATCCTCAATCTCAAATAACGAAGAGCACGATTTTGTGTCGAAAATCATCATGAGCGACGAGGCACATTTAAACTTAAGCGGTTACGTCCACGTCCATAAGTAAATAATTCGTTTCTGGGGCGCTGAAAATCAGCGTCCGATGTACGAAGACCCATTACGTTCAATCAAAGCCACTCTGTGGAGCTGCGTTCACGCGAGAGGAGTGATTGGGCCGTATTTTTAGAGGACGGGATCGGCAATAAGGTCACTGTTACTGGCGAACGCTTCAGGGCCATTATAAGCGACATCTTGCCTCCGGAATTGGATGAGCGGGGCTTGGTGAACATATGGTTTTAAGAAAACGGTGCAGTCGCACACACAGCACAAGCCAAATTGATTGCGAAAGATGCCTTCCCTTGTCACGTTATCTCCCGTTTTGGCGATTTGGCATTGCCAGCAAGATGACCCGATTTAACCATCCCAGACTTCTTTCTTTGAGGCTACCTGAAGTTGGAGGCTTATACCAACAATCCTCAGACAATCGCAGCCCTTAAAGAGAATATTCTACAGGAATGTAATCACCGGAAATGTTGCTGAAAGTCATGCAAAATGCGATAAAACGGACATAAATTTAAATTTGGAAAGAATAAGTTTTGAACTTCACATGATGAGTACTCAATTTTACCCTTCAAAGTCAATTACTATGAAGGTTCGCTATATTGGAACTTAATTTAAAGTAAAAAGCAGTTCTTATAGAATATCAAAAATATTCAGGAAACCTTGAAATAGAGCTAATAACTTTGGCCAAAATTTAAGCCTTCGAAAGATAAATGATTAATTTAATTAGCAATAAGCCATTGTTAGTAATACTTTAGATTTGATATAAATTTGATTAAACCTTTATTTACTGTGTAAAATATTTCAAAAAGTTCATTTTAGATATTTTTCAAAAATAATGTTAAACTTCTGTGGCACCACTTTGTGAACCGACTTTTGACTCCACTGTTAAATTCCATCGTGCCGTTGGTTATTAGAGAAAATTAATGAGATAAATTTTTCGTTTTTCCAAAATAACAAATTTAATTCATTTATTTTTGGCCTAAATTAATGTGGCTGTGAAAACCAGCTTCAATGGTAAGAAATGGATGTGAGAACAGATGTACCAATTCAGATTATATAATTTTTTATTTATTTATTTCTTTTTTGTTTGAGTTCAATTAAAAATAAAAATACAAACGTATCCCAGATGTAAGAAACATAAAACTTGGAAACTAGGTCAAGCAAAAGTCACTTACACTAAAAACAAAAAACATATACATTTAGGTTCCTATACATTCAAACAATATTCTCAGATCATTAATATTATAAATTCTTTTCGTTAAGGATACGTGAGTTTGTGTTTTTTTTTATCTTAGGGCCGTTTTCGTTACGCTTTTGGAACTAAAAGTACTGGATTATTTTGGATCTTGAAAAAGTCTATGCCTACAATCAACCATCAAAGCAAGGTGCACATGCGTGTGAATGTGAATCGTGTAACCCTTTTTTTTTATTGTAGTGTATCTGGTTTCCCTGCCCCAACCTGTCTGTAACTAATAAAAATGATCTCTTTATTGATGTCCTCGAAACGGAGCCGGCTGAGCATTTCACAGTAGTTTTTTTTTTTTTTTTTTTAGTTGATGGGAAAATAGGACTGCAGCTAAGGTTAGCACAGGATTTAATATTATAACCTACTGCGTATGAAATTTTATCGGGCGGTGCTTGTGAATATATAGGAATGTGGTCGAGAAGAAGGAAGTAGTCACGCAAGCCTTCTTATATGAAAACAAAACAAAACAAATAACCAAAAAGATAAATGATATCTGCAGAGGAAAAGTGATTGTGTTTCCGTTTGGAAGTACATACATAAAACTAGTCTAACTATATTTGCTTTGTTCTTGATGTACAGTCAAGTATCTCAAACTAAAATTTTAATAATGATTATGTAAGATTCATAAAATGAAGTCCCTCACTAGTTTGACTGAGAAGATATAATTTTCAGAATTTTAAACTAAAGTCAGTTCTATAAAAGAGAAAAATTTAAGAGTGAAAAATTAGCAAATTATCAAATTTTTGTTATGTGCTTTTAGAGATTGAAGGTCATTAAGATCAAAAATCTAGCCTGTCACTTTAATTCTAGTTTAATTGTACTATCAATTATTTTACTGTATCTACTTAAGATATTTTGAAATGAATGATAAGGTTTTAAATACATCGAGTTTTCACTATTGGTTACATGGGTCTCTGGCTAGTATTAGCAAATCTGACTACTTTACCCAACAAGGGTCAAAAATAAATGATTTGGCCGCATCCGAAAATGTCATTTACGTCAAAAATTAAATTGCAAGATTTCTTAAACGCAAACTGCAAAAGCCAATACATAGTTCGAAAACCCAAAAAGGAAATTGTATGCAAAAGCAGGTAATGCAGTTTGCTAAAGTCAAATGTTCTATAACATTATTTGCGGCTTAATTCTGCAGTAAAAAGAAATCGTTTTGACGACAAAAATATTTATAAGCCAGAGAGCATGTTCTTAAACGTCCAATGTAGAAAATTGATTGACTTTGATCAAACAGATTTTGTGCTAGCTAAACGATTGCATATTTGACGTAAGCGAATGACTATCATTTGGCGCTTAAATTGACGTTTTGGGAACCGGCCTTTTTTTTACAAATAACTTGATTATGTTCACACATAAACCTACGGTATCGAATCGAAAATGAAAACAGCATTTTTAGTCTTCGATTTGACTGATTGGTATTATTATTGGTACACATGAAGTAATATTTAAAAAAATCATTATATCCACTAGTTGTATCCCAATCAAAATAGAGAGCAAAACATAAATACGTATATATGTATTTTGATTTTGGAGTAAATTGAGAGCTTTAGAGATCTTCGACTGTATTTATGTTTTATATAAATAAAAAAAAACATAAACTTACTTTTAGCAATTCACGAAAATATGGACTGCATGCTGACAGGACCACCCGATGAGCCTTGATGCTGCGCCCATCGCATGCTAATGTCACATCGACGAAATCCTCATCGTCGCGAAGATTTTCAAATGCCGATGTGATACTACTTTGGTAATTATTCCATCGCAGACAAAAATGTTGTGTATCGTCCATGATGATGTTTGTGGTTATGTGAGTTTATCCTGAAATTAAAAAAAAAAGAAGAAAATTTAAGTTTATGATCTCTATATAAGGTTCATCAGATGTACATCAAAAAGTATGTAAAATGACATAAAATGACAAATGTCAAAATAAATGACGCAAAATTTTAATCGAATTAGTACGATGTTGAAACTGTTTTGGTATATGATACTTGGTTTAAACGACGATATTGAAAATTTCAATTGAATTAAGAATCATATTCCAACATTTTATTAAAGTAAAAATCATCAAATAACTATTTTATTTTTTTAGTATCATGCCAACTTCATATGGCTCTTTGACGTTTACAAATGCTAAATAAGGCCCGTTTGTTTTGTTTTTTTCATGAACTGACATTGTTTCAGGTGTGTCCAGAAGAGATTTCCTAAAAAAATAGACTTATCACGATACTAATAACAAAATTTTTAAAATTAAGGAACTGTTAGAAGTTAACTACTTTAAAGTCAGCTACTTAACAATAGTATCATACTAAAACCTTAACAGTAGCTGGGGGCTTATTATGAAAAACGATAATCGTTCAAAATAAGGCGTGGCGTATTCGTTAAATTGCGATTAGGAAAAACGATTGCAGTAACACTTAATCGTCAAATTGCGATTAAGAAAAACGAGAATCTTTTTCTGTTTTCTATCAGTTTTAATGCTCTGTTCTTTATTCTCTCCAATAAGTGGAGAGAAGTTTGTGCTGCACCTGCCCAAAGATATGAGTTATACTCGAGTTTTGGACGTATAAACACCTTATTAGAAGGGGTGAAAAATTTCACCTCCCACATTGATTTTGTGGCTCCTAAAGCTAACAGCTAGTAAGCTAGGATTTGTGGTTCGAAACTCCAAAGAGTTTAAAGATCCATTTACCCTTCGCTCACTATTTTCTGGAATACTGCCCCGTAATTTGGAATCCCTTTTATCAAACTCATTGTTTAAGGATTCAGAGAAAATATTCGCGAATTGTAGTTCACCGTCTAAACTGGAAGGAATATTGCAATCCCTCCTTATGAAACCAGATGCAAACTGCCGTCGGTATTTTTCTATTGTATTTTATATTTTTACGTCTCATATAAACTGTCCTTTACTTTTGTACATAGTTAATAAATGTAAATGTTCCGAATGCAGAATGACTTAAAGTACATTTAAGCTTGCAAATTGCTTTTTAGCTTGCTAACGTTTTATAATAATAAAACTGTTTATAAAGTGTCAATACTTGAATTGGAATAAACTCCGAAGAGAAATTCACCACAACAAAATTTATATAAGATTGTCTGCAGAAACAACACGGAATGTTAATAAAACCAGAAGACGATGATCTTTTATTGACAATATGCAGTCGCATTTATTTTCACTCAAAACTATTGTGATATTCATTCGATGCAATTATGATCTGCGTCGGTAATGTCGGTAATGTTGTATAGCATTCTTCTATTCAAGTGAACGCACTCGTTCCACACAATACCGATTCGCATAAAAAATGTACCAGATTTGTTATTTGTTGTCCGGTCTGTTTGATTTGTTATCAAATGTGAATGAAGAACAAATTGTTGCTAAATTGTGAATATTTGTTTATAAACAATGAAAATAAATATTTTTAGGGACAAAACAACAAGTATAGCAATGCATTTTTTCGATTTTTTAATATTTCTCAGTAATATCTATTAGAGGAATCTTTTATTACTATTCATAAAAATTTCATTATTTAACTTAAAATAATTACCTAAAAAAAAAAAAACAATTTATCCAAACTTCCAAAGATTTTCTCATAAATGAAAAATGTTAATTTAGTTTGAAATAGTGCAGTCTACCCGATGGATAGAAGAATGATAAGGTAGAGCGTAAGGGAATCGAATGTGTGGACCAAATAAATGGTTCACGTGAATAGAAGAACAGGGCTGATGGAATAGTTCTTGCGGAGGAAAGGTTTTGCATGGTGGAGTTTGTAACACTTGAACTTAATCATTAAATTGATAGAGTTATTGTATTGTATTGTACTTTAAAAATAAGAACTTTTTGATCATTTGTTTTTAAGAAAATAGTTTAATAAACATGAATGCAAAATAAATATTTCACCAAAAATGAATCCAAATTATGAAATGTATCAATAACACGAAGTGATTTAAATTTATTTACCTTAAGTTATGGAGAGAAGACACCTGTCGCCAACTTTTAATCTAATTTAATTCTTTTGAGAGACTAAAAAATGAAAGTCCCAAACCAGAAGATGTACTTTTTATTTGAAAATAAAACACACATTATTCTGACTACAAAAATACAATCCCTCAGCCAAAAATAAATGTGGATTTCGAAATAATAATTATGCAAACAAAAAACTATATCTTATCACTTTCTGTGTTTTATTTCTCAAACTCTATAGAGGAAATATTATTGGTTTCGTGGGAAAAAATGTTGAGGATTTCATCAACCTTGACAATATTCGAAATTAAGTTTAATTTACACTCTACCTTGTTTTACAGTGGACGTACGAACGCAAAGACGCATACACAAATACATGCGTCTTTGCGTTCGTGCGTCAACTGTACAACCAGCTAGAGTCTGAACCTGGCTGATTCCTGGGCAGAAATTTGTATTTTTCTTTATGGTTCTAGAACGGTAGCACATACAATTCTGTTATTTTAAATTTTTTTTTTTTTTTCGAAAACGTTAGGCCTGTGCTATAAGTTAATGTTTGAGTATTTGGTTTTGGATTTTTGGGCTTCATCCATAACCAAATAAACCTCGAGCCTTAAATTTTTCATATTTTTAGGTTAGAACCAAATATTTCGTAAATTTCGTAACTGATTTACGTTCCAAAATTATATATTTTTTTTTACCAAAAAGAAGAAATAATTTTTATTTTATTTTTGCTCTTGGCCCTGTTTCATACTTATTTTTTAATACTAGCCGTGTTTTTTTGGAAAAGTTATCCGTAGTACAGTAGGATTTTATATGAATAACGAATATAACATCCGCAGTAGGATCACTGCCGATAAAAGGAGAAGTGAAATCCTGCTGCGGATAGAGATTTGACGTTTATTCGAGTATCGGCAGTGATCATACTGCGGATGTTGTATTTGTTTTTCATATAAAATCCTACTGTACTACGGATAACTCTACCAAAAAAACACGGCTACTGACGTTTATTCGACAAAACATTATCATACTTCTTCAATCCTTATAGTCACGTTAAAGCTTCGAACTTCAAGAGTAAATTCGTACAATCCAGTGGAGCATTTTATTTTTGTTTTATTATATACTAACCTTGTGAATATAATTCTTTTGGTAATTTTGAGCAAAAAAAAAAAACAAATTCTATTCTTATCTAGCTTTTTTCGCGTTGCAAAAAATGTGCAAAAACTAATACGTTATCTAAGGCCCATGGCACATAGTTAATTCAATACGTCAGCAAAAATGCTGCTTTCACTTTCTGATAAAAATGTTTGAATGTTTTCTGTGCAATTTAATAACAGTCTAGAGATACTTTTCAAAGTCATGTGAGTATGCATGAAATAAATTGTCAGACAACTACTACTCATTTACATATTTGTATTTTTTTTTTTTTGGTATTTTATTGTGGGTTTAATTTTTTGTTTTTTTTTTAACTAATTTATTTTCTAAGAAATTTGTTATCAAAATAAAAGAATAGGAAACTAGTATCTTCAATCACTAAGAAAATAAACAAAAAACCGCACCAAATAAATTAAATAATGTGAGTCATTCAAAAGTGGGGGTTTACTTATCAAATATAGTTGATAGTTCTAAGAAATATTCTCATTTGAAATTAAAGAAAACAAAAAAAAAAAAATAGGTTATTTAAGTAAATTTGTTTCAAAAAATTGCCAGTGAAATGTGTTTTTTATTTTGATGTGATGATAGATGTTTTGGTATGTTGGATTTAGTCCATAAAATTCATTAATCTAAATAAAAATAGCTGACCTAATTTTATACCTAAATATTATACATATAGGCTACATAATATTTAATTGATTTTTTCTTGTGATTCTTGTGAAATGTTAAAATTAAGATTAAGATGATAATTTTGAAAAGGAATAGTCAAGCCCAGAAAGAAAAGGGATTGTACAAAAGACATAATATTATTTCTCAGCTTCACAGTATTGAATAACAATTACATGAAGTTAAAAATTGACTATTTTCAATTAATATTAAATAAAATAAGTACATAGCAGAACTTCATCATATCTAGTACGCTCTAAGCAAAGTTTGATCAGAGTTCTCGGATTTATTTATGAAACACGCTGGAACACTGAACTGTCAAAGGAGTCGATTTCTATTTTCATTTCCATTTTTATTTGTTTGTTTTTTTTTTTCGCCGTGTCTGTTATATCACACGAAAAAAAAGTGAAGTTAGCCACGCTCAGCTTTTTACTCTCTCTGCTCGGTCATTTTATTCTGAGCCCATCGAGCGCGCTTCGATATACATACATACATACATAGCTCTTATTGAAAGAAGAAACACAACCTGAACGCTCGGATATGTCTGAGCTAAAACAAAATACAGATCTTTTTTGACAGCTCAGTTTCCTGCTCTGAGCTTTCACACACATGATAATGCAATCGTAATATCAAGATGGTTTTTAAAATATTTGAAAACATTTTCTAAGCATTTTAATAGAATTTAAACAAAAAAAAGTTTGTATTTGAACTTTGACAGAACTTTGGACTGAAATTTAAAGAAATGTACAGAAAAGCACAGAGTTTCAAAGTAAAGAAACGAACCTATTTATTTCAAAAGTTAAACATTGTTGGAAAAAGAACGCACCACTGGACTCCGCTACGTAACATAAAGTTTGTTAGACTTATGTTTAAACAGGGATGTTATTTTATAAAACATTAAATTTGTCCACCTATATTCAAAACAGAGATGTTAACTGATACGAAATACTACAACTATTCGCAGAAATTTGTTTGACAAGCAGGGCATGATGAATTTTTGATGGATGAAAAACATTATTGTGAAAGATGCTATCAAAAATCACTAGAATATTGACGAAATTTCGGATGAGGAAATTTATTTGATTTTTATATTCCAAGTCTGCAGAAATATTATATTAATCTAATAAAATTCACCTGAATTACCGCCATTGCTTATAAAACTTATTCTTGATGTGTAAATCTCCAGAACTTCATTGAAGATGAAATTTTCTTCAAGCTTGACAGCCATGCGTTAACATTCTCAAATATATCATGTAACCAAAATATCAAAACATTTTGAAAATCACTGGATAGAGCATTCACATTAACAAAATCAAACCAATCATACCGTGCTTGTCAAACATATTTGGGAATGTGAACGTCTCTAATGGTGCACGAATTTATGATACTACAGTTTGACTCTTGGAAACTGAATCGTGTAATTCTTTTTTTCATTCGTTTCGGATTTTTGACAGTTTGTTGTAGAAAAGTAGCTTCATTCAGTTACACTGCTTCATCAGACATCTTATATGTCAAAAAGACGGAAGACAAAACAACTGAAAAAAGAATCGTGAAATCAGGCTCTTGATGTATTTTTCTGCCATGGAAGGTGTTCACACTGAACTAAATTCGACGGCTTTTTTGTTGACGTTTCTGTAATTTATCTCACACCTTCTTTATGAAGCGATTAACATCTTTTCAAATTGTAATGGAAATGGTCAAAGTAAATATAAGTGAAAAAAACTTAAAATGTATAATCCACTGGCATCGTAGTCATTATCCAGTTCATGGCTTGGAAGATGGAGAACGATCTATATTTTAATGTTTATAGAATATTTAATTCGTAAATTGGCATTATGGTTGCTTTGATAAGGGACAGATACAATTTTGACATATCGAGAATATTTCGTAGCAAATGTCAACCGATTGCCCTGAAAATGCATTTTACCGGAGCATAAACTAAAATCCAATCGAACATCTCTAAAGTGATTGAATCTGCAATAAAATTTGACACCATTGGAGAGGTAAAGTGAAATGTTGGTTGAATGCAGATATTTAATTCTAACTATGAATGGAAAGTACTAAAATCGATATATCAATCCATTGACACCATAGGTGAACTTTTTTTTGAGGCACTTTAAGGTTTTTGATGCGTAAGCACGATGTAGTAAGTTCGCAATAGTTCCAATGTAAACAAAGTATTAAATGCAAACTTCCGTAAGGTAACGTCCTACACGGAACATGAAAACCGTAACGGGCTACACGGAATTTATGCGTTAGACCCGCGTTTTTGGCTTACCATGCCGACGGCATAGACGTTTACACATCAAAATGTGAGCCTCGCATTTTCTAGGATCTTTGATCTTGTCGGATTTTTATCACACATTTAGTATAACCATATTGTTTGTCATTTAATACCTGATTTGATTCCAAATTAGAGTCTTATTATTGAGAGAGAACGAACAAAGGAACGAGAGTTTATTTATATTTTTGTCTAATGATTACTGGAAACGCTAATTATAACACATATTTTACTAGTTTATTTTTTAAATTATTAGTTTGAAATTAAAGGTAACTGAATTATAAGTTATTTCCAAAAAAAGCAGTTTTCGTAATTTTTAATTTCCTTAAAAACATACAAATATCTGGTTTTTACCATTCGACTACAAATTAATAACAGCATTGAAAACTAAAAGACACAATTTAGAAAATCAAAAAAAAATCTTAAAAATTTTAATATAAATTAGGTATCGTTTTTTGTTTCAAAAATAATTGAACAAAAACTCGCTTTTATTTTGTGAAATAGTTAATAATAAATTTGTTGATTTATTTAGTTATATTTTTTAATTACAAACTGAATTCAGATTTGCAAATGAAACCAGTTTTATTTCGTGGCAAAGACCATTGGACAGATAGTGCCCAATATGTAAATCTAAAAATCTTAGACTACTTTAACTGTAGAATTAAATGCTTTCACTTTATCTATTTGGATAAGCTTCAGCCATTATCCTGATTAATCTTTCTTTTGACATAATAAATGATTCAGAAGAATTCTCATAATAATTTTTATTTCACAAAGTCTTTTGACCAATAATATTATTTTTTTTGTTCAAATTTCAATCAAGTGGTGTTTTTAGCTTACCAAACTTGCATTATCCAATAAATTTAGAATTATGATGTTTGAGTCTTGTAGTTTTTTTTTTAAATTTTTTTTTAACCATATACACACTTGAGATAGAATCTCAATTAAGTATTAAATTCTGATCTATATGTTTTGGTATTTGGGCACTTAACATTCCACTAAGATTTTCTTCTATCTCAATAATGCTTTCTTGAAAGATTGTATTTTAACAAAAGCAAATCACTTAATATCACTGAATTCAAATAATGTATCACAAAATAAAAATCTATTGAGATCAAAAACTAACTTTAAATACTTTTACATAAAATCATTACACTAGATTGTTGAAAAAACTCCGAACTTGATCTTAATTCCGAATAAGAATTCAAACGAAAAAATTGTAGTATAAAATAAAATATAATTTGACTTATTATATTAAAAAGCAAAATATTTAATGACCGAGCCTCGCGTAGAAGCTTCTAGAGTAAAAAGCGCATTAATAGCACTGCCGAAAAACTAGCCAAAATAACACTCCTATACCGGCAAATCCAAGCGGTATTTCTGTGAATACATTTCATTTTTTTTTCTCATTATGTATGATGATTTTTTTGGTTAACGTTTTTTTGTTTTTGTTTTTATTTTTTTTATTGATATTGGAATCGCGTTTTTTATTTTGTAGTGCCACCACCCGGTGGCGGCAGCGGGCATTAAGCACCGCACACACTATGCAATTTCCCCTAAACACATCCGAAACACAAAGACATAGAAAAAAACAAATTCTAGTGGTATGTTTTTGATGGTGTGTAACCGAAACAAAAAGGCATGCATGCTACTTGCTGACTAAGAGAAACCCCTTAAATAAAAAAAAAACAAAATTATATCACAAATTATATCTCTTCTCCATACGGTTTGACAAAAGAACGCTTTTTGATTTTGACAGTTTGGGGGCTTTTTTAATGAGAGGAACAACTTGCACACATTAACAGAAATCAGAAGTAGTTCCTATCTATAGTTCTAAAATTTGAGCTTTCCAAAGAAACCAAAACAAAAAAAGATAAAGGGGAGGTTAAACTACAAAGGATTACGTCTGCATTTGATGAATGAGGCCAAAGGTTATGTTTGGTGATAACACTAGAAATAAATCGAATAGACAAGAACATTTAAAAAGAAACGAATTCAAACAGAAGCACAACATCTCTTATAACCTTGAAAGTTCATACTGAATGAAGAAAAGATCACACAGCCAAGTGTGTATAGACTAAGTCCAAAAATAAGTGCGATAAAGTCATAGTTTTTTATGCCCGCCATGCAGTCGTTTATATTTCTCTTTATATAATTTTTTTTTACTATGTTGATTTTTATTACTCCGTGAATTCCTCATGTGTATATGTAGAACTTTGTATTTTTTTTTCAACTGCAAACAAAAAATGAAAGAATTTGAAAAATTGTATAGCAATAGTTTCGATAACCAACCATGATGAGGTGGAACTTTTTCTTTCTATTTTTGTGAGTAACACAAAAAAAATTAGAACATTTTTCAGCTGACCTTGCTAAATTCATCACGGCGAATATCTAGAGTACAATACAATGCCCTTTTAAAGAAAAATATAAAATTGCAACAATAAATTGTGGATTTCCAATTTTAGGTAATTTTATTTTTCTATTTATTCAGCGATTTTGGTCTAAACGGCTGAGTAGCGTTTTCGTGTGTTAAATAAGCTTTATATATGAACAGAACTTGTTCTACTGGGTGGGGTTTGTTGATCGAGTGCTATATATTTGCAAGGGTTTCTATTTTCAAGGCCAGTGCATTTGTTTCAGGTTTGCGTTTCCATGCATGTAGTACGTACATATATCTGGGAGGACCGAGTATTTTCACATTAAAATCAACAAAAAAAAAAAGTGCGTATACGCCCTAGTTACCCTTGAGGTATTATCTACTACTATCTACTATCATTACTCTCTGAGATAATCTTTAAGTTATATCAATGAATTTGTTTGAAGTTTTAAATAAATAATATCATAAAGTAGTGTTGAACGAGTTTAAGTCAGCAAATTTTCCCAAAATAGCCAAAGATTTTTGTATGTGTAATAATATAAATATAATTTCACCACATGGTGGGTAAACCCATTTTTTATCGTTCAAATGGTTTTGGGTGGTTTAACTGATCAAACTCGTTATATGTAGGTAGTTGAGAGTAAATAAGCTTAAAACAAAATTTATTTAGAGTAAACTACAAAAAACTGTTGAAATACTCACACCATTTAAGCAACGATTTTTCTCTATGTTAGAACAAAATATTTATAAACATTCTTAATGGATTTTGAAGGTAAAAATTAATATTTTAGGATGCCATAATAGTTTTTGGAGAGTAAAATGTATACATAATTTAATTATATTAACTGTCTTAATTAAGTTAAAATTTTTTCTTTGAAATATATAACATTTTTTAATTTATATTTTTTTTTAATTATTTTATTAATTTCTTATTAATAAATTATTAAATATAAAATAAGATTTATTTATTAAATAAACATGGTATTTCATACTTTATTTGGCATCTTATACCCAATGTTTGGTCCCTATCAACGAAATTGAAAGCAATATTACTAAAAAAAAAAAAAAAAAAAACTGGCACTTATTTTCCATTAAATAAGTATGAACCTGTTAATATTGTCATAATTTTTCTCTTTTGAATTTGTTAGTCTTTATATTTTTTTTAAATAAATAATAAATTAGACGCCACGACGCGACGGTTCATAGAGAGCCTAAAGCTAATGTTACAAAAAATGGAGGGGATCTACAATTTTCTGCCGATTCCGAACAGCACTTCTCAAGACAAGAGATACTCTTAGAGGATTTGTTTATATATTTTATAAAATTAAATTATCTTAATTAATATTATACCTATGTATATTAAAAATCATTTTTTTAAATCGCTTGCAGAATTGCCAGACATATTTGTCGAACTTAGTTCTCAAGAAGTCAAACAAACAAAATCAAGATGACTAAGGAAGCGTTCAAGGTATATCAAAAATAAATGTATATACGTAAATGTCAAAGAACTGTCAAAAGTGACAGAAATATTAATCATTTTTCTTGAGTCATATGTCAATGCCAATTAACAATAAGCCATGTCTACCCTTAAAGTCAACGTAACCAATACTATCGATCAAATTTAGAGTTATGGAGAACGGTTATTTCAATTGGCGAGGGTATATTTTGAGGCCAGTGAAAGCCACGGTGTTTTGGTGACATCTGTCAAATTTGTTGTTAACTTTGTTGATACTGATGCGAAATCACTCTAAATGATAAAACTGTATTATCAAAACGAGTGTTCATTAGTACAAACGTTGCGCCCATTTTTACAGTAGAAGTGGTGGCCCTTCACAGTTGACTCTTTGACGTTTGGTGGCCAATTATTCAGCTAAAATTCATACATCAAAGGAATGCAAGATCATGCCCAATTGATCATAGACAACGTCGTTTCTTAGCTAACTGGGCTTCGAAGCGCTTGGACCCCAATTTTGGCGGAAAAATCATCTTTAGTGACGAGAAGCATTTTTGGATGAATGGTTGCCATACCTGGAACGACTCTAACCCACACAGGGCTCACCAGGTCACAATGTTGGTCATCATCAACTGCGAATGCTTCATAACAATGATAATCAATTTCTTATGGACCTAATTGAACCATATAAACCCAGACGACATGTGGTTCTAGCAGGATGGCGCTGGGGCTACATGCCAAATAGCGGACGCCACGATTGAACATTCCGCATCAGGGATTTCAGGGTAAGGTTATTTCTTGCAGAGGTGACGGGAATCGGTCATAAAGGACAATCATCTGACCGCGCTAGATTTTTTCTTGTAAAGTTTTCTGAAGTCGTAGGTCTATGCGAATAAACCACAATCGACCGATGGCCTTAAGGTGAAAATAACACAGGTCATGGCTCAAATTTGAGGGTACCTATAATCTTCTGCCTCCTGCTCCTCAAGCATTTGCCACTTCTTCGCAAGAGACAGTACCCCTAAAAAAATTGTTTATTTGTTCTTAGGGGAGAACTGACCTCTGATATGATAGTTCAACAAGCTGACTATTACTCCTAGTCGTAATATTCAGCTTTGTGTCCTGAAAACTGAATTAAGAAAAAAATATTTCTGATAATTTCAATGATTTTGGCAATTTGCGGTTTAGTATTAACAAATGTTCATATCTTTCTTTTAAGAGTTGTCAAAAAAATAAATGTACTAAATAAATATATTGTGCACTTTTAATGAAGGATACAATTATATTTAAAAACACAAAGTATTTGAGATAGACACAGGGGTCACTAGTCATATTCTTTCTTAAATGCGCCATTCAAAAAAAAAATAAAAAAAAAATAATTTATTTAACACCAGCCTGTTTCAATAAACTGCCTTTAGCAATTTTTATTAAAAAAAAAAAATAAATAAAACTGTGATCAATAAACAAATGATATTGTTGCAGTGCGATAAAACAAAAAAAAAGCAAGAAGCTAAAATGCATAGAAACAAGATCTAATTAAAGACCTAGAAAGATATAAAGATATAACCGTTTATTGTTTTATCTGTTTGTTTTTCTTGGGTGTGAGAGATATTTTCTGATTTATTTATTTTTTTTAAGCTATAGTTAATAAAGATCTACATGAATGTATAAAATATTTATAATAGTGTCTTTTTATTTACTAATATTCTTCAAAAGAATTTCAATAGTGCATTAGTTATTGATAAAATAGTTATTATAATATTAAAACCTCCCTATTTATGAATCATCCTGCCGCACCGACACTGTCACTCAAACTACACTGTTTGCAAACTATTCGTATCAAACCGAATGTCACCAAAATTGAAAATATTATATATTATGTCTGCACACAAAAATTGATTCAGCCCATAAACGTCATCAGAAAACAATCATTCTACACAATAACATTTCTATGAATGTGCTCAGCAAATGAAAAACACTGTTTATTCAAAATCATTGAACAAAATTTGGCAAAACAGCAAATAAAAAATCGCTACCAACAAAGAAAAAAAATAGATCTATAAGGCCAATATTTACCTGATCTTAAATTCCAACAACAAAATTAAGAAATTCTATCAAAAAAAAAAAAAAAAATATCTGCGACTAAAGATTTAATATCTTTTCACTTACACCCACTTAAGAATATATACTTTTTTTATTATAGTGCAAGGTTATTTTTTCTCCGCCCCCTTATAGTTGTGTGCTATTAATTTGTATCTATTGTACGAGTATAAAATTTATCAAGTAGTGGTTCTTAATATTGCTTGTGTTTTTTTTGTATTATCATACCGGTGTTGAATAGTTCTAAGCAATCATATCTTTAAGTTAATTTTCTTGAGAGAGTACACAATTAAAATATTAAACGGGTCTTACGTCAAAGAAGTGCAAATTGCAAACAGAAAAAAAAAACACACTTGAACTAGAAGTTGATATATGTTCTCATTTGTATTCAACTATTTTTTGGCAAACTGTCAAATTGTACATATTTGCATTCCAAACAAACGTGTCGCTCAATTTATTTCTTTTTTTTTTTTAATGTCCAACGCATTTTAAAAAGAAATTTCTTTAATTTTTGTTTTTTAGTTTAAATCATTTGAATTTGCACACCTGAACAAAGTGTAGGGGGTTTTATTTGCTTGAAATCGTTCGAATTTTTTTATTTGTTTAATAACAAAAAAAACACGGTTTTATTCGTAGTTTTGGGAATTTGAATGATATAATTTTTTTTCTAGAAAAACTTAGTTTTTAAAATATTTACTTCACTGAATAAGACTTAAGATATAAGAAATAGATGAATTTCAATATTTAAACAAAAAGAGAAAAATTTTGTATTTTGATATGTTCTTTCTTTCTGTGTGTCTCTCTCTGTTGTATTGTCTAAAGCCGATGGCCTCAGTTGCCAGTGCTTTTCAGTGTCTCTACTTCGTAGATTTATCTACGGAGTAGTGTAAAATGTAATGTAATGTATTTTGATAGTTTTTCCAATATAAAATTTGAATGGGCTTATCATCAAAACCAGCTGAACTTAGAAGTATCATCGGTACTACAAAAAATGTTCTGTAGTAGGAACCAGACAATTTTCTTTTCCGAAGATGTTAAATTGATTAAATTAAGATTTAAATCCGTCTTTAGAGTGTAAAAGCCTTTCCTAAGGTTATAAGGGGTGCCGACGAATCTACCATCAGCTTTTCTTTTTTGTTCTTAAATTCAAGTCGATTTCATTCAGAAGTGAAATTGCCTCGATATCGTATGATAAGCTCATTAAACTCCGATTTTTACAGTATTGTTAAATGGAATATAAAAAATCATGTGGAGTTTAATGCTTCGAAAACTCAATGCTGTCTATTGTTATTGAAGCAACATTTACCCATTATGCTATTGTCCTTGAATGGCACTTGAATCGAAGAAGTCAAAAAGCTCTCAGAACTTGGTATGTTTTTCAAAGAGGGTCGACATTCTCGAGACCGCCAAGAACATTGCTAAATGATTAGGATTTCTATATCGATGTAGGAAATATTTCATCCCTACAATTTCGAAAGCGTTAATACGTCCTTGACTCGAGTATAACTCATATTATTGAGCAGCTGCTGCCAAACTTCTTTTCATTTACTAGATAGAATTCAGAACATTGTTAAAATTGGAAGGAAACAGAGCTATCATGGAATCATTCCCATCTCTTGAACACTGTCGGAATATTTCATGGCTCTCCTTGTTTTACCGCTTCTTTTCTGAAAGAATTCTGAATTCTGAAAGAATTTTAGGTCGTTCTTTAGTGGCTGGATAAAGATGTCACCCAGTTCGTAAAAAAAATATTCTCCGACGGTTGCTTTTCTGGTTCTGTCTAGGCTGGACACTCCTCCGCCTCATCATCTTAACACCCTCTACAAATAGCTAATGTCTATTTTGCTCATTCTCACTGTATAGTGGCTCGTTGGGAGTCCAAATAGCATGGTTAGTCGATGCTTGCTTATCATGAGTAAATATTGTGTTTTTTTTTTCCTCGAAATATATAGCCATAGATTCTTTCAAGAAAGGAGATACTCTGACGTGTGCCAATTACAGAGGTATAAGTCTCCTCAACATCGCATACAAAATCCTGTCGTCTGTACTGTGTGATCTCCTCAACTTCTATTCCATCTCTTACGTCTTCATCTATTTCCTCACTTCCTGCAATTTCACATACATTTACCTCGCCACCATTGTTATCAAATAATGCTCCTGATGCAAATTTAAATAAAGACTCTTCTCCATTAATTCAACTTAAGGCAGCTGAGCGATTTAAATGTATCTTTTTATCCAACTTTGATCCCAACACAATTTGTGATGACATAGCAACGTACATTTCTTCACGTTTCAACAAATCAAAATTCAAACTTGAACAATTGCAAACTAAAAGTATGGATTATGCATCATTTAAACTGTATATCACACAGGAATTGTTCAATCTTTTATTGGATAAGAAATACTGGCCAGAAGGCATAATAGTTCATGAATTCATGAATAAAAGGAATAATATTCGTAATCCTTTTCAGAAAAGATTGACAAGACAAACAATTCGTCGCAATTAATTGATATATTTTATCAGAATGTAAGAGGTCTTCGAACTAAGACCAACAAGGTCTATTATACTTCTTCGATCTGCTCCTATGATATTATTTGTCTCACGGAAACCTGGCTACATGCGGGAATAAATGATTCTGAAATGTTTGACGACACATTTAATGTGTATAGACGTGACAGATACTGTAATCCAAATATCGACACTGTTGGAGGCGGGATTCTAATAGCCGTAAAATCTTCTATGTTAACTTCTCTGGTTAATGTTCCTGTTTCACTTGACAATGAAATTCTCTGCATAAAAGTATCATTTAAAGACAAGAACCTGTATGTTATAACTTTATATATAGTTCCTGGAAGCCCACAAGAGGTTTATACCAAAGCTTTCGAATACTTAAGCTATATCTATGACTTATTGGAATACCAGGATGAAATCATTTGCCTTGGCGATTTCAACCTTTCCAATGTCGCTTGGACGCGCTGTCGAGACACAAATGGTATGTTACCAACTGGTAATCTCAGATCCAACGACTCTAAGCTAATTGATGATTTAACTTCACTTGGACTTCTTCAATTAAACGATGTTTTAAATATTAATGGAAAACTGCTGGATCTAGTGTTTACTACCATTGACGATGAGATTATAATACAAAAATCCACCGAGCCTTTAGTGCCTGAAGATAACCATCACCCATCACTGATCTGTTCACTTTTTAAAAAATTTAATAATTTTGATAATGAATTGTGTGATAACTTTTACTCTTTTAATTTTATAAAGACAGACTTTTTAAAACTAAATTCTTTGTTATCACAAGTTGATTGGTCTTGTTTGAATAATTGTTTAAATGTTAGCTTAATGGTGTTTAAATTTTACAATATATTGTTTGATTGTTTTCTTAAATCTGTTCCCATAGCGATTATTAAAACAAGATCTTTTGTGCCAGTTTGGTACGATAGTGAAATCAAAAGACTGAGAAATCGAAGAAACAAGTTATGGTCTACTTTTAAACTATATCCAACAGAAACCAATTTTAAAATTTATTGTGAATCGAGGGATATTTTCAATAGAATATCTAGTTTAAAGTATCTAAATTACATTCAGAAGGTGCAAAGAGATCTAAAAATGAATCCAAAGTGTTTTTGGAATTTTATTAACAGCAAAAGAAAATCTTGTCCTTACCCGTCTGTTCTCAAGTTAAATGACATTTCAAGTCATGACCCACGGGTTATAACGCAACTTTTTTCTGACTTCTTTCAAAGTGCCTTCAACTGTGATACTTCTAACTGTGATACTTCAAACTGTGATACCTTGAACTGTGATTCCTCAATCTGTGATATATCTGACGAAATGGCTCAAAGCTTTGACCATTTGAAATCTTTTACTTACTTGACTGATATGAACTTTAACATTGATATCGACAACATTGTAAAGTTTATATCTAACCTTGACGACAGCTGTATACCAGGTCCTGATGGTATACCCTCTACTATTTTGAAAAACTGTGTACGTCACTTGTCATTACCTTTGTCTATTCTATTTAATCTTTCAATGTCAACATGTTCATTCCCATCTATTTGGAAAAGTTCATTCATTATCCCTCTACATAAAAAAGGGAAAAAAGACGAAGTAAAAAACTACAGGCCTATTGCCAAATTATCTGTGATTCCTAAACTTTTTGAGGCTATTATTTGTGAAGCTTTATGTTTTTATGTCAAGTCATTCATTGTTCCTAATCAGCATGGTTTTATAAAAGGACGTTCTACTGTTACTTTTCTAATAGAATTAGTTGAAAATTGTATTGATTCATTTAAAAACAGTAAACAAGTAGATTGTGTACTCACTGATTTCAGTAAAGCTTTTGACAAGCTATCACATCGTGTTTTGCTTTTTAAGTTAAGAAAATTAGGTTTTAGCGAAAATTTTGTAAAATGGCTTCAATCTTATTTATTAGACAGATCTTATTCAGTGCTATTTAACGGTTGCGAATCAAATAAGTTTAAGATCAACTCAGGAATTCCACAGGGTAGTCATTTAGGCCCTATCCTTTTTATTTTATTTATAAACGACTTACCATCTGTGTTAAGATACTCCAAGTGCCTCATTTACGCCGATGATGTAACAATCTTTAAAACTATTACAAACACTCGTGATTGTGAAGAATTGCAAAGTGATCTTAATTCGTTTTTTGACTGGTGTACTCGTAATTGTTTGTTTCTTAATATCGATAAGTGTAAAACTATGTGTTTTACAAGAAAGTTTTCTTTTATTTCGTTCAACTATTTGTTTAATGGCATATCAATATCCCGTGAAACAGTTATATCTATTCTTGGCGTCACACTTGATCGCAAACTCGAATTCATTCAACATATAAACTCCATTTCAAACAAAGCTAATTCCATTCTTGGATGGATAAAAAGAGAGTCGAAACAATTTTCAGACCCTTTCGTGACAAAGCAGCTTTTTATATCTTTTGTTCGACCCATTCTAGAATACGCTTGTCAGGTTTGGTCACCTCATTACGAATGTCATAAAAATAGACTAGAACAGGTGCAAAAAAGATTCATTAGGTTTGCCCTCAGGGGGCTTGGCTGGGATAATCCTTATGATCTTCCACCTTATAATAACAGACTTAGACTTATTGATTTACCTAGTCTCGAGAATAGACGTTCCTATTTATGTTTCGTTTTCATTGTAAAATTAATCAACGGTAACATAGACTGTTTGCACCTTCTGTCTCGTATTAATTTTAATATTCCTCAAAGAACTTTGAGGAACATACCGGAGAGTATACTTATTTCAAACTATCGTACCAATTATGAAAAATTTTCTCCATTAAATAAAATGTTTAAACTATTTAATATTTACAATCTTAAATATAACAATTTGTTTGATAAAACAATAATTAATTCATGTCAATTTAAAACAACATTTTTCCATGAAATTGTTTAAGAATCTTAATGTACACCTTTGTAAGAAATTTTTGTAAAACTAGCAATTTAGTTATGTAAATAAATAAATCGCCTAAGACCGTTTATCAACGAGCTGATCGGCCCCTATCAGTGTGGTTTTAGGCCCGGCAAATCTACCCTGGATCAGATGTTCACACTTCGACAGATTTTGGAAAAAACCCACGAGTTCCAAATCGACACACACCACTTTTTTATCGATTTCAAAGTCGCGTATGATAGCGTGGACAGAGAACAACTATATAGAGCCATGTCTCATCTCGGAATCCCTGCCAAGCTCGTCCGCTTGACGATGGAGAAATCGCGCAAGGTCGGTAAGAACACCACCGAACCCTTTAATGTCGAGAAAGGTCTGAGGCAAGGCGAGGCGCTATCATGCAACCTATTTCACATCGCTCTTGAAGCAATTGTACGAAACTCAAACGTCAACAATAGAGGTACAATTTTTCAAAAGTCAGTTCAACTGCTTGCTTATGCGGATGATATTGATATCATTGGGAGGACGAAGCGAGCTGTTACCGGTGCGTTTGCAAGTATTGAACTGGAGGCGGCGAAAATGGGTTTGGCTGTTAATGAGGACAAGACGAAGTATATGCTATCATCGAGAAAGGAATCTCAACATCGTCGACTTGGGCAAAACGTCACGATGGATAGATATAACTTCGAAGTCGTCAAAGACTTTGTCTAACTGGGCTCCACTATAACATCGCAAAACGACATCAGTGCAGAGATCAAGCGAAGAATTACTCTTGCCAACCGCTGTTTCTTTGGGCTAAGAAGGCATTTGAGTAATAAAGACCTATCTCAAAGAACCAAGGAGACCTTGTATAAGACCTCCATCATCCCGGTCCTGCTGTATGGGGCAGAAGCATGGACACTGTCTAAAACGGGTGAAAATCTACTTGGGTGCTTTGAAAGAAAAGTTCTTCGTTTGATCTTCGGTCCAGTCTGTATCGATGGAGTATGGAGGAGAAGGTTCAACAACGAGCTGTACGGGCTTTACAGCGACGTTGACATAGTCAAGAAGCTGAAAATACAACGGCTGAGATGGCTGGGACACTTGGAGCGTATGGACACCGACGCACCAGCCCGTCAAATTTTTGAATCCACCCCTGATGGTCTGCGCAGCAGAGGAAGACCCCACCTCAGGTGGCGCGCACAAGTGGAGAGCGACCTCAACCAACTTGGAGTGCGTAACTGGAGGCAGCTAGCTAGGGACCGAGCTAGCTGGAGGGGCTTGTTGGTTGAGGCCGTTGTCCATCCTGGACTGTGAGCGCCATCTAAAGTAAAGTAGATTCTTTCAAGCCCGACAACTGACGATTTTGGACCATCTGATGTCCGCAACTTCAAAGAAATTCTGAAGAATTTTGATTTTGTCTTACTCCAGTGGCATAAGTACCAAGGAATTGGATTGGCTCCGATCAAGGGATGACTCGTTTTTTGAGCGTTCATCTGCCATATCGTTCCCATATATATCACGATGTCCCGCCCGCAACCTGTCTGTAACTAAGTTCGTTGCACTGAGAAACTTTAGCTCATTACGGCAATGATCTATTAGTTTCGACCTAATAGTGATTGAAGAAATGGCTTTAATTGCCGCCGGGTTGTCAATGAAGACATCAATATTTCTGTTTACTACTTTAAGTGAGGAAATGATGTCTTGCGGCTTCACAAACTGCAACTATTCTGCTTGGAATATCAGGAAACCATTTGGAAGCTTTATTGATCTGTTTAAAAGTGGCCTAAAACCGTACCCCCTAGTTTCATTTCTTAGGTAATTTTCAGGTTATGTTTTATAACCGATTGATGCTTGTTTGCATTAAATTTATAATAGTTGCTGAAAGTATTACTATTGTTAATTTAATACTCCTTCTTTCTTTCAAAAAAGAAATAATAAGTAATGTTTTGTTCTCACAATGGTAAATTCCAGACAGCGACAATCTTTGGAAAAAAAAACTTACAAATTCCAATTTATGGTTTCTCGAAGAGGAAAGCTTTGAAAAGATTATAAGTTGGCCTTTGGCTAAGAGATAAGTGCATTGGATTGTTACACCGAACGAGTTCGATTACCAGCAACTACTACCTATAAAAAAAACAAACACATTTCCCGGGGCACTGCCTCTTGCGAAGAAGTGACAAGTCTTCTATGAACGTCTATTGTCATGCTAAAGTTCTTCCGAACTTAACAACTCGGTCACAACTATAAACTGAAAGCCTAGGCCATCTTTTTCTACGAGCTCTTGTGCTTCAAATTTATTTATTTTTAAACATTTTTATTAAATGTTTTAAAGGGAAGATATAAAATGTTTGAAGAAGCAATTATTTTTTTTGTTATGTAGTATAATCTCAATCGGTGTAACCGGAGTCAGTTCACCAATTTTTAGGTCAAAAGTCTCTTAACGCTCAAAATATTTTGCCTTTGCTAATATAAATACATATATCAAATATTTTAAATTTTCGTCTATTTCGTTAATGACTAAACCGATTTTAATACTACATATTTCTAAGAAAAATACTTATCCAAGTATTTGTCAAAAGTCTGGAAATGTTGGTTCTTGTGCATGTAAAAATCGTAGTAATTTTTAACTTTCATTATGATTTAAATTTGTAAAACTTTTATCGAAAACACTTCAGCATTTGTAGAGCCAATACGACTATTCATTAAATATGTATGAAATATGTTCTCCTCTACCCCAACGTAGAGAGGTGTACATTCATAAGCTTATTATTCGTTTTCGTAGAGAAACATTAGAATGCAATATGACGTGTGTCATTTACAAAAAAACTGACGGACATTTTGTAAACTTCTCTACTATATACATATATTAGGTCTGTTTTGGTGAAACTTTTAACCAGCGTAGCAATTAAAAGTGAATAAAATGCTCATGCTCACTTTGAAATAAAAAATTAAATAAATAAATTTGGTAGTGCAACAGCTCGGAATGAACCAGGACCTAGTGACTTACAACTCTCAACTATTACTGCGTGCGTGTTACCAGGAACGGAAGGGACCTAAAATGTTCTGCCGATTCCAAACGGCTAATGAGCAGAACTTTCCATGACAAGAGATACTCTTGGAAATTTTTTCAATTCCTCGCCAGAAGCAGTACACCCCTGAAAAAAACTTTCTAGCAGCGACTGAGAATCGAACTCGAGACCTTCCGCATGACAGTCCAACGCACTAACCATTATGCCAAGAGGTACTACGCTCATTTTTATATTCACTTTTTTTCTATTTTGAAGTTGGTGAACTTGATAAATTTAATGACATTTGATGTCAAAATCAGTTCCTCATGTGACACATTCCACATTTTTCTACAATTAAACTAAGCGCCATCTTAACTTTCAACATTTCAACAATTTAAATTCACCTATGTTCTCTTTCATTGCTGACCTAAATTGTATTCACTTTTGATGAGTTTGGTTGTTGATTGTGTGTTAAAATTTGCTGACCAAATTTGAAAATGTCAAATGCCTTGGGAACTTAAGTATTAGTCTTATCAGATTTGCAGATTTTCAGGACTAGAAAATAAAAAAAAGGTTCTGGTTTAAAAATTTTAGGGTGGTTACTGACAAATATTTAATGAGCTTCTATAATTTACAAACCCAAAGCCATTAGAATAACGATACTATTAATTTCCAAACTGCACCTAAGATTGTGGTTGGTCGAAATTTACGTCAAGTTAAAACCATTACATAAAGTAACCAATAAAAAATGTCTTTTTGTTTTTTGTCTGTCATGTCTTTTTTGAAGGTCCTTCCTATTGCTTTAAAAATAAAAGCCTTGAAAGAAAGACAACGAAAAAAAAAATATGAACGAATAACCCTTTTGCACCCAGGTCAATTGTTGAAATTAGCATAAATGTTCCTTCGTCTTCGATAATACGAAGAGACGGACATAATACACACACGCACTCAGTGAAGTTTAACAAAACTACCCCCACTTGGGGACACTTGTCACACAAGAAAACCCACCCAAGAGAAAATACCAATTGAGAAGGAGAGAACTCTCGGTGAGTGAGTGTGTGTGGTATGGGGCCAGAAGAAAATTCAACCAAGGTCAGGAAAGCCCTGCAACCTGTTGTTTGTCAGACGAAACTTATGTACCTATACCTACATATATATAAATGTGTGGATGAGGATGGGGTGGCGGGAAAATGGTCTGAGTGAGGGTGACATTTATATTTGTGGGGGTGTCAGGCCGGCATATTCGCCTCAGATTTGACACGACCCGTGTACACAGTCTATAACACAAAAAGCACACATGAAATCCATCCAACATTACCCCCCTCATATGAGTCGAAAGTGAAAGTTCCAACCGAATAGCATGAGAACGAGAAACCAAACAAATCTACGAACGGAACGCTATCGCTTTCACTATTCGAGGCTCCTACTGTTCTACTCGTATGTACCAGTGCAGCGCTGTAGGGGTATAGCATTCAGTTGTAGAAAAGAAACAAAGCTTATAAACTACTAGAGAGGCGCCCTCTACACTCTCTGCACACCACCATCGACGTGAAGGCTTCATGTGTGCAAAATGTACATGTCCTTCATGAGGAGCCCAGCATCACCAGAAGTAGTGTCCTCCCTCATTCTCATGCTCATCTCTAGGTGCCGATCCCAGTGCATGGTGTGTTGTTCAGGCAGCACACATAAGCGTGTGTGTCCTGGTGCTGTTGAATATTCACCCCCTCGCCTATTTCTATGTTATAGAGAGGTGCCTTTTTATGGAACGAATACCGAAAATGTTTAAAAGGATAAGTGGAGATAAGTTTTATTCACATGCAACAGTGCAATGCAATATTCTAGGAGCAAAAACGGTTGAAGGATGCTTTTTTTGCTGTTTTGTTGTTCATCTTGTTGTTGTACTTGCCCAACTTGTTTCTTTCTTTTTCTTGTTTTGCATTTCATGAGAGGAAAAACTATACCGGCATTTTGTGTGGAAAGTGTATTTTTTCAAGGGGCAACAACAAAAAAAAAAATCACAGAAAAAGCATTGCTCACAGTAACTGTCAAGAGTTGGAGGATTCGCGGTGAGAGGAGAATTTGATGAAGGCAACCTTGATGTGGACACAAAAAGTATACCTCATGGTCGTCGCTTTATCCCAGTTGCACCATAGAAGAGGAAAATTCGTTCCGAGTATTTTTTTCTTTCTCGTCGTTGTGTCAAAAATAAAAGAAGAACATCATCAACATAGACGGTAAAAGTAGAAGTTACGAACTCTGACGGGACAACAAAACTTATGAACATTTTTGATAGACACGCAGTTTCGAGTCGAGTTCTGTGTCGGCGGAAGTGCTTTAAGGGCTTGTTTTGTGTGTGGTTAAGCACTACCTATATACTACTTGTTGACATTTTGGACACTCGTAGTTTAGATGATTTTTTTTGTGACAAATATTTTAACATACAAATGTATATTGAGGATGTTAGAACTATAAATATTTTGTTTTGGGTTATTGAAATAGATTGATGAATGGAACCTTTAGGGCAGACTGTTTGATTGACATGAATGAAGCTATGAAACTGTGTAGGTTTTTGTTCAAAGTTGGTTTTGGATCGTTTCTTTGTTGCTATTAATTACATCAGTGCATTTTTGCACTATACACTCGCATAGTCTACGCTAATGGTACGCTAATAAAACATTACAAGTAGCACAAAATAGTACTATAAACATTTCTTTATTCATAGTTTATTCAATCTTCAAAAAGAATGCCCTTGCTCATTTAGGGCTTCTTTGTTAAATCTTTATTTTTCTTCATTATGTATTGTTATCAAGAACTCAAATTGGTATCCTCATTACTCAAGAAATTCTAATTGAAGAAGTATTTAAGATTGCTTTATTCTTAAATACTTCTTCAATTAGCATTTCTTGAACTTGTGTTTTTTGCTTCTTTAACACTTCTTTAATCCTTCTACAAATGGTTTATTATTGAGATTCTTTAATACTTCTTTAAGGTTTCTGAAAGTGTTCAATTGTTTTGCATAACTGAAAAATTTAAACGTTTTTAAAACTAGCTTTTTTAAACCAGTATTGACATACAGATATATCAGATTGACTGAGTAAATAGCGCATAGGAACACCATGCGAAAGAAATTGAGTTTGAATCCAAATAGAAGCGTAGGTTAATATAAAAATTGAATTTTGAATACGAGTAGAATATTAAATAAGAATGTCAGTACTGGAAAAAGCAAATATTTTTGAAATATAGAAAATAAGAAAAAACAAAATGTAAGATAAAAAAAATTATAGAAGGTTTTTTTTTCTAAGAAATGCCATACCTCTTGAAAATATTTAAGAAGCATTAAAGGAGCCTTTTTGAAGATAAAGTAAAGAAGTATTTAAGAAGAATGTAAAGCTTTCGACCAATATAACCCTTATAGATTACAGCCAGAGAAGGGGTGACAAATTTATTGCAACATCGAAGGAAACACAAGCACTTAGCAGCGCTTTTGACGACCTCGAATATGTGGTTATTTCACACAAGGTGATCTATGATGCACATAGCGAAAACTGAGAGCTGTTCGGTTTCTTAGATGCAAGTGCTCCTCGTGAATAGCAGAATGGAGGAGAGTTGCGTTTCAACGACAAAAATCAGTATAGAGGAAAGCATCAAATTCTACGCGGTTTATGGTTCTCCATTTGACAATGATATCGAGATCAGAATTTAATGAGCCGTTCTAAATTCACATCTGAAGAACAAGGACATGCATCTGAAAACGAATATGAGAAGCTGAGAAGTACTTTCAACATTAGCCAATTTAATGGATTAGAAATTTTAGAAAAAAGAACATATCAGAAAGAATGACAGAGATAAAACGGAACCCTGTGGCACACCAGCATTTTTCGATGAATTTCAGACTTAAAACCGTCCAACACAAATAGTATTGAGCGGTTCGAAAGGTAGTTTCTAATCCAACGAAGAAGAGATTCATCAATACCAAATGCACGCATTTTCGATAATAAAGCTTGATGCCAAACTCTATCAAATGCTTTTGAAAAGATTTTTGCCACTGTTCGTTGAGATATACCATTAGATTACCCGTGGACACATTGCTATGAAAGCCATACTGCCGGTCATTAAAAAGCTTTCACTCTTGAAGATATAACCTCAGCTGATTATTTATCAGCGTTTCTGAGGTCTTGGAAAGAAGGGATGTAAGTGAAATTGAACGATAGTTAGAAAGGCAAGAAGTTTCGACTTTTTTAGGGACTGGCTGGTCAAAATGGTGTTTTTCATCCACTCGGGAAGAGACCAGTAGAGTAGGCTAGATGGAAAAGCTCCCTAAATACACTATCACGGAGATAATAACAAACACTATATCGAAGGTTTGATTGTACATATAAGAATTTGATACTTTTAGATCTGTTGAAGCCGTCATTTTAAGGACAGTTAAAATGAGAATCCGTAGATTTTCCTAACTGGTAACAATTCTGTCTATTTTCATTTGGAATATTCCATAGCAGTTTACTTTTTCAATTCAACAAAATTTATGATACTTTGACAATTTTCACAAATTTTGGTATTCTCAAAATATGAACTTATTCATGGAGAATTTTTGTCTTAAATAAATCAACTAAATAAGAGACACAACAGCTCTTAAAAAATCTGAACCTAGTGACTTACAGCTCTCAACCATTCATGTGTGCGTGTTCGCCGGCTGAAAAGTATAGACATATAATTTTCTGTCATCTTCGAACAACTAAGATCAGGAGCAATTCTAACGAAGAAATATACTCTTAGAAGATTTTTCACTTTCTCCCAAGCAGCAGTTACCCGGAATAAAATGAGTTTCTTTATTTTAAGGTATCACCAGCTGGGAATTGATCTCAGAACTTCGCCACAACGTTATATCTTAAATTTTGACTAAAAGTTATCAATCAAGTTCTTCAAGAAAAGAATTGAATATAGAATTAAATAAAATGTTTTCCTTATAAGTTGAAAAAGTAGAGTTTCTGTCTAAACAGCTTTAATGATCTAGCACAGATTTATAACATTTTGGATTGCTCCTTAAAAGTTGAATCAATCAATGAATATTGAGGGAGGGTTTGTACTGCGACCTAAAAATCTATTGTGCCCCCATCCAGAGCTAGATGAGTTGCTAACCCTACAACACTTCCTCCAAGTTTATCCCTTTGTTGAGTTTGAACATTCGGAGTACCATCAGAGAGGATAAATCTTCTACCTGGTAGTATCCGGTATACTTGATTCTCTGATGCATTAGTGCTTCGCATCGACCTAGTATGTGTTCCGCAGTTTCGGCATGAGTATTGCAGAATCTACATAAGGGGCTGTTTACCAGGCCAAGAATTCTCAAGGAGTGAGTTCTGTTACTATTCGTAGATTGTGCCTACTGTAGCTGATACAGCTCATGAAACGATCTTGGTTATATTTCCCAAGAAGTAGTTTGGCCTGCCTCAGTTTTGGGAGTTCTTTCAAGTTTTTGGATCTTTTATCTTCCTCCTCTGTTTTGATTTCTTTTTAATGCTGTTTTCTCCTATTTCGCAGTAGAGCCCTAGCTCCATTAGAAAAGTCCTTGCGTCTATTTGTGCCTCCTCATTTCCCTGGACACCTACATTTCCAGGTACGCAATGAAGTGAGATGTTCTTCTCAATTTCGTTCAGCCTGCCTACACCTTTCCATACCAACTTAGACGTACTAGGATATGGGCCCATTTCTTTGAGTGCGGCTTGGTTATCTGACATGAGAGTTTCCAATTTTATGTTTTTATAAGTTTGACAATTGGCGCTAATTTTCGAAATATAATCGGAGTAAATGGAACTTATATACCTAACCAATTAAGAGACTTGAAAATCACTAATCCAAAATATTTCGCAATAATGTAAAGATTTTAGAATTTTGACAAAAGGAGGTGTTCCGAATTTTCTAGTGCGCAAATTTCTAGCCGATAAGAAAACAAATTCACAGTAAGCCTCGCTTTAAACGCTAAAAATTGTGTCCAGAAAAACTTGGCGTATGAGTTAGAAAATAATTTGGTTTGGAAATTTTTAATACCTGCTCTATATGAAAATACTTAACACAAATACTCTAGGCCAAGAGCTAAGACCTGTCAAAATCGACGATTATTCAAATTTAAAAACAAAATTTGAAATTCAATCAATTAAAAGCTAATACCTACCTACCTACAGAAATAACAGAATTAAAATAAAGCATTCCGGCTCATCAAACGGAACTTATTTAATTGTTTATTTATTCAAATCTATTTTCTATACCTACATAGGTGAAAAAAAAAATAATAATTTTCTTCGATTTCGTCAACAAAATCAAAAAAAAAAAAAAAATAAGAACCCAAACCAACCAGCAATAAATTAATAGTAGCTAGGTACTGCAGTTCGTTTTTGTTTTATTTCTCACTATCAATCTGACCTCGGTCTATGGACTAAAAGCGGAATGAAAGAAGAAACAATCAACGCCACATGAAGTCGCATTAAACTAAATCAATGCAAATGTTAGTGTTAAATTCTAATTTGTTTTTATTATCAAACTAATGTGAGCATGTGTGAGTGTGATACCTATGACTTAGTTTCTCAATGTTACTCACTACTCAGTACTCCACACAGAATTAGCTGAATTTCTTGCTATTGCTGGCTAACAAGCCATTCTATCTGTATCTACTCTCTCTCTTTCGCATGCATAGAATGACCTTCACCTTAACCTAGTGGCAGTGTCGGACAAACGGTCAGTTACCTTTCGCATTCTGTGTTATTTATTAGCTTCTATTTCTTCTCACATTAGACAACAACGGCGACGACAACGACGACTACGACGCTTGTTTTTTATATCGTTGTTTTGTGTCAAGAAACGCATACAACTGCATTAGATTAGATATCGCTAACTATGGCGATTGGTGAGAAGAGTAGAATTTGTTGAACGCTCAAAAGCTCTTTATTCTCGTACCCCCAAAAAACCACCACAACCGCAACCACAATGTTAGGTTTTTGCTTTCAATAAAGTATCTCAAACTCAAATACATTTTTAGACTTTATTTTTCGTTTATTTTTGTCGTTTTTCCTTCCACTCCGTTTCTTAATTGCGATTTCAATCTGTTTCCTATTGCTATTGTTTGTTTGTTTTTTCTAGTCTCAAAAGAATTTATTATTTTGTTCGTTTTGTTGAAAAAAAAAATAACTGAAAAAAGGACTTTGGGGCGATTTTTTGTGTTTTAAGTTGTCTGCACTTTTAGAAAAAATGCACGATCTCTAGGAACTGGTTTTAGAATTGATTTTGGTCTTTTCGGACGGACATCCTTTGTGAGAGAATAGAAAAAAAAAGAGACAAAAAAAAAAACAAAATAAAAATTACTCACAAAACAAATCTGCAGACAAAGCGGAATGTATCTGCGCAGACAGAATAGTACAGTTCTTATAGAGATAGATATTTTAGATAGGTAGGTTGGTATGCAGTTTAGATTAAATATTATAAAAATGGAATTGTGTGTATGAGTGAGATAGAGAAGTAGTAGGTAGGTAAACAATCTCGATCAAGGTCAGAAAATGACAGAGTCGCAAATAGCGAATAAAATGAATTTCTTTTAATTTTTCATACCAAAAAAGTTGTTAAGCACAGGGGAACCTTTTGGGAATACCTACCTACATTAACAGGTGCATTTATGTAGTATCTACGTTGATGGATTATGATTGACAGGCATGCATTATATAGGTACCTACATAGGCTGTTAATATCCGTGTGAAATTTAAGTGCAACCCTTCACTTAATTTTAACACAACACTCAAAGGTATTAATCAACACTTTTTGTGTGGCAGTTTTAAGTCCTTAGGGCTTCTCAATTTCTGAATTTTGGTTGCAATTACGGTTTTCACACACAGGGTGTTATCGAATTGATCTAAGATATCATGATCACTTATATGTAGGTAGATACGTACAGATCCCAGAAATGTCTAAAGATTGAATATTGTTTGAAGACCTTCGAACCTACTTTGGGTTATTCTGATTGGGATGTTAAGGTTTATTCACATCTACCTACACACCACCACAGGCCTAGCTATCAAAAAGCTTAAAAGAAAGGCCGCAGGATATGATGGCTTACCTGCAGAGCTCTTGAATTACGAAGGTGATGTTTAGGTAGAATGCATGCATCAAATCATCAACCACATATGGGCAGAAGTCAGCACGCTTGGATGACTGGACAATCAGCTCTATACGCCCCATCTACAAAAAGGTGATCATATGTCTTACAAGAACTATCGAGTCATATTCCTACTAAATGTCGCATATACCTATATCCTATCCAACCTGCTATGTGAACGTCTTAAACCGTTCTGTAATAATTTAGTCGGCAAGTACTAGTGTGGCTTTAGGCCAGGCAGATCGACCATGGCCAAATATTAACATTAAGGTGTGTCCTGGAAAAGTCCAACGAATCTCAAGTCGAGACTCATCTATTTATCGACTTCAAAGCCGCATATGATAGCACTCATTGTCAGGAGCTTTATATGGCGATTGATGAACTCGGGATCCAATTGTGCCGCGTGATATTCGAAAATGTTCAACTACGGAGCAACTCTTCTGAACTATAACAAACATGCATAGGATTTCGGCAAGGAAATGCGCTATCATGTAATTTCTTCTATCTCGTTCAAGAATAGATGGTGCGCAGGGCAGGCGTTAAAACAGAGGGCACTATATTCAACAAATCTGGCCATCTGTTGGGGCATGCGGAGACGATATGATATCGACATCATCGGCCGTTCCCGACGTTCTAAAATAGATTCCATCATGGATGTTGCAGATCAGACCAGACTTGTTGGTCTTGAAGTAAATTAGGACAATACCAAGTAGGTATATGCTATCCACAAAAAAAAAACAAACAAACATCTGTCCACAGATTAGGGCAAAACGTCACTATTGAAAGCAAAAACTTCAAGGAAGTTGAGGAGTTCATCTGCCTCGGAGTCAATATTAACTTCACGAACGACACCTTACTGGAGATCTGACGAAGAGTTACTTTTGCTATTTCGGCTTGGCAAAACAAATGGGTTCAATACTCCTCACTCTTAAGACGAAGTGAACGCTCTACAAAACCCTTAAACTACCAGTTCTGCTTTACGGCGCCGAGTGTTGGACTATAAGCAGAAAGAAAAACTCTTCGATGGATATTTGGTCCTGTGTGCGAGAAAGGAGGGCGATTGGAGGAGAAGATATAACCGGGAACTCTATCAGATGTACCAAGACGTTGATATAGTCCAGAAAGCCAAAACATGTCGACTACATTGGAGCGGCCACATTGAGTGAATTGATAACAATGCTCCATCTAAAAGAGTCTTCGAATACTAGCCCCCAAGTTAGCGGCGACAAGGAATACCGAACCTCCGACTAAAGATCGCGGATGCCTGGGCGCTTGACTTAAATGACTGGAAGCAGGGTGCTCGGGATCTCGGATAATGGAAAGCTTCCGTGTCTCAGGCCATTTATGGATCGGTAGCCGTTTAAGTAAGTGGCAAGTCTTTAGTTCAAATGCGTTTTGGTCTAGCACGAAATTGGGCCCTATCAATTAGATATTGTCGTATCCTCATAAAACGCAAAATGGAACATATTTGTCGATGCTTATCAGAACTAATACAACTTAAAGCATGGAAACACTACCTTACCTAAGACGCAAAATTGAACATATTTGTCAATGCTTATCAGAACTAATACAACTTAAAGCATGGAAACACTACCTTACCAGCAACCAATTGTATGTCTGCAGTTGGTCAGTTTTAAAGCCTAGAGTATCTGTTTTATCTCTGGAATTCACTTTTAGGCAACTAAGGCAAATTTATCCTCGTACATAAAAGACAAAGGTCATTTTATCAACTGATTTAACTACTGATACTAAGCGATCACAAATTTGTAGTGCGAAGGTACTCTTCGTAAAGTATGTTCATTAGTTAACCAGTGCATAATACTCGTAGATTAAGAACAGTATAACACTTTACATTATTCACAATGATATATTTTAAATAAAACAAAGTATTTGTAAAAACGAACAAATTTATATCCTTTATTAAGGTCAATTGTATTTTTTCAAACTCATATGATTTGCTAGTGAAATAAGTTATATTTTGTTTTGGAATTCTTGATTCACGTCGCATTATGTTTTTCGTAAATTTATGAAAGTACCTAATGAAGTTCAATGCGATTTTTTTTGAGAGAATATTTTTTTGTTGTTTATAAAAATTTGAAAATTGAAAATGTGAAATGATTTCAACGCTTTTTAAACCACATTTGTTGCATCTTTACTTTGCACTTCTTACGCCAGAGAAAAGAGTTATTGTTTAGATACCTATAGTTGAAATACTAAGGGAGTGTAGTATTCCTTTTCGAATGAAATCGACATTTGTTCTTTGTGCTGATTAGCTGTCATGTTTGTTGCTACGCAAGCGATTGAAAAATTTTCTATTTTGAATAAATCACCGTAAATTATTGTGAATATTTAAAATTTGACAGTTAAACTAAAAATGCTATATTATTGTTAAAATTTAAAATTTATATAAGATAATTTGTGTGTGGAATTGGAAAATATTCAAGCATTCATTCAAATGGGCCAATAAAGAGAAGCTTCTGGTCCTTTGGAGATGGAAAGTTATGCATGCATGTATCATAAACTCCACCGAAATATCAATTTTATTTAAATTTTTTCCCTCTTTGAACTGCATAGGCATTTGAATATTATTCACTATTTATATAAATAAATATATTTATAAATTTATATTTAATTATTTAGATAAAATACTTGATTTTAAAAACAATAACACTTTCAGTTATCATGGAGAAAATTACGATTGACAACAAACTATTGTGAACTCGTTCAATAGTTTCGTTCGTTTACTTCACTAAATTGCCAACTTTAGGTGCACTGAGCTGTCACGAAAAAATCTGTATTTCTTGTTCGATGATTTTGCTCTCAATGCAGTTAAAAAAATAATAATAAATTATTCTAAGCAAATTGTAATATTTTGTTTTTATTAAAGGAGTTAAGTGGAGTAAATTAAATATAATAAACTAAAAGTAAAAAAATATCAAACCATCGATACCTTCCCGCAAGAATGTACTTACGAGTATTAAGCGACATTTTAAAAATTGTTCAGGAAACGGAAAAAACGTCTCATTTAGTTATTTTTTTGTGTATTTTATTGGAATAAAAACAGATTTGGAGAGGGATTTTTACAATACAAAACTTGACATCATTGCAAAATCGAAATTTTAATCAGATAAGAAGTTTTTGTCGCTTAGTACATTTTCGTGGTCAAAGCATTGGCGCTTGATACAATATTAAATGGCGCTTACGATGACAACAACAAAAAAACACAAAATAAATGGGAAAAAAGTAGTAGCCTACTTGATAGACAAATATTTAAAAGCAAAGACAACCATATCTGGAGTATTATAAGCGACAAAAATGGATTAAGTTCTATTTAGATGAGTGTGCTAAGCGAAAATTTCGATTATTCGTTTTCACAAGGCTTTGATTTGAACAGAGCAAACAAAAAAAAACGCTTACTGACAGTTTTTGGGGATATATAAACGAACACACGTCCAATATTAGGTATGGTATTTGTCGGGAGATTTTCCACTGTAATTGGTGGATGAAAAAAATTGAACAAGCGAATCGAAAGTTTTTGTCCTACTTTTTGGACATCATAACTCAGAAACTAAGGAATCTGTTCAAATTTTTGAGATTGTGGAGATATCTGAGATTTCATTGTCACCTTAAGATGAATTCACAATAAAAACTATGTATTTTGTTTTACATTATTTAGGTATAGATACTTAGTAAAAAAATAAATCGATTTTTTTATCTCCATATACGTAGGTTAGATTAACATGTATTGTATATTTCTTTAATAATTTGTGGGAGAGAAATCTCTGTTTATTTAATTGAATTTATTAATTTGTTAAAAAGCTTATCTAGTTTCAGTATAAATTATGTGTATGTGGCGTTTAAAAGATCTTATCATATAGAATCAAAAGACAAGAAAAAAAAAAAAAACATTTCATAGGCCTAATAGGAATAGGCCTAGCAGAGAGAGCATAGAAAAAGCTTTTTTGTATTTCTGCTATGTTTATTCCAACTTTTCCAATTCCATAACAGATGAGACGGCCTTTTTTCTATTTTTCTATGCTTCAAGTAAATAGTTGCTACTTCGATGGTGTAGTGCTGTTGTGTATACTCGCCAGACACCACAAATAAAACGAAGAAGGAAAATAGAAAAATAGATATATCATCTACAAGGAAAACAAAAATAGTTGTTTTTCTCTCCCATTGCACTATACTCTGGGGGGAAGAAATATACCTAGTTTTGTAATAGTATTTGTAATTATTTTGTAAGTTCGGAACCACAACGGTTTTTACATCGTTTGACTTGATCAGTTGCGGGTTTCTAATCAAACGGTACGTACGAACTATGTCGGTATTTTATTTTTGATCGGTCCTTGAAATTGAATGTGTAAAGAATAATAGTTGTATAATGAAATTTTGAATATTTATACACATAAATGGAAGAAATTAATATCTTATAAGAGGAAAAAGGGAAGTGTTTTTGAAAAGTGCGTCAAATGATTAGCTAACCGAAAAAAGCTTTAAAGTTTATCCAAAGTTCGATAACCTATGAAAGTTGGGATACAATAATCGATTCAATGAGTCATTTCGTAAAGTCATAAAAAACATACACATGCATACATAGCCACATAAATGGTGCGATAGAGAAAAAAAGAGTGATAAATAGTAGTGAAAAAGTAAAAAAGTGAAAATATCTACGCAATCAATATAAATTTTAATCAATAAAAAAATATATCTACATATTTGATTATGTTTTTGAAATTGAAAAAATTGAAATTAGCTTCAATGTTTTAAAAATCGTAATTTAATTTATTTGATATGTTTAAAAAAAAGTGAAAATTAAATAACCATTCAAGTATGACGCTGAAAGAATTATTCGAACAAAAATGGATTACGCGATAAATAATTCTTTTAAAATGGTAAGTTTTTTGATAATAATTTACTGTGAACTTGCTTTTTGTTTTAATTCAAAAGAGAAGTTAAAATATTGTGTTGTTCTCTATTGTTTTTTCGGAATTTAATTCAGTTTAATTCCTTTTTTGTTCATAATAGAATATAAGCAAATCTGTTTCCTAAATTTACAATCACTATCATACGTGGCCGTTAAATAATATTGTTTCTTCAAGTTTTTCAAAAATTTACTTACTTATGTACATAAAAATAAATGTGTGTTACGAGTGCACTTTATGAAATAAGGAAATGAAAATACTTCCAAATATCATTACATCTGAACGGAATGCCATTGATTGTGTTCGATTCCCAAATTTTTTGTCACCAGAGGTCAAAACAAAGCACACTCTACGATCTGCTTGGAAAACCTCACACTGCGACATAATGGGAACATATGGAAACACATTAGGTGCGTTTTATTATTCACAAATCTATCTGGATCCGGATCTGGATTAAGTTTTAACATGTATTAGATTCTATCGGGATCTATTTCAAAGATCCAAAAATTAGTTATTACACTGGCGAGTAGATGGCTTTCTATGGTAAGGTAGTGTAAGCTATAGTGTAAAGAAAAAAGACAAGACATCATTTTAAATTTCCAAACCCAAGGATAAAAAGAGACGGGCTTATAACACTGCTGTCAGTAAGATCCGTATCGTTTTATTTTCAAGAGAAGATCCAGATCCGGATCCAGATAGATTTGTGGATAATAAAACGTACCTACTATAGCTTACACTACTTTACCATAAAAAGCCATCTACTTGCCAGTGTAATAACTGATTTTTGGATCTTTGAAATAGATCCCGATAGAAAACAGGATCACAAATTGTTTTTGTAATACATGTTAAAACTTAATCCAGATCCCGATCCAGATAGATTTGTGAATAATAAAATGCACCTATTAGTTCCGTTCCGGTACTCCGAAATTTTGTAAATTTTGTAAATTTTTCCAATTTCCAGTCTTTGTCCAATGAGGTTTCCGTATTGATATGGATAATAAGTCAACTTTCTTCTGTCAAAAACGTTTAAAAACGAATTCTGCTTAGAATTACTTAATAGAATATGTACATACATAATATGTATTTAGATTTTACAAAATACCACACTACTCAACTGATGACTCTAATTAAAACAACGGAGAAGAAATGTTTGTCTAGACTTTACACAATAAAAAGCTGATGTCTTACGATTTTCGAGTTATTGTGATTTAATCCTCTTTTTCCATGGTGTAAACATACCTTCAGGACATTTTAGCGATGTCTAGAAAGCATGTATGATCAAACAAATTGCGGATTTCAACATCGACAGAATTGTGTTTAAACAAATAAAATCTTACAAAGCTGTTTGTGAATGGCAGAGTTCTGATATAAGCTTAGATTAAAGCATTAACGCTACGCATATTGTTAACAACCGTGTTAATAACACTTGGCATACCTGATTCACTAATATTTATTCGACATAATAATAGCTGAGCCTAGATGTTCGTGTTACTAAAAGCCTTTCGCTATCATTACTTCGGTCAATCATAATGGAAGTTCAGTAATTCTTTCGCTTTCTCACTCTAATCTGTCACTAATCACCACTTAAAATCTGTAAGTGTCACCAGCTAATATAAATTAGCATCTAAATTTATTTTTGAGAGTAGAAAGTAGATGTTAGGATAGTTTTAAGGTGTAATAAATGTTAAAAAAGATCTCTAGTAAAAGGACCATGTATCCAGACACGTAGCCAAACAGCTCATTATTATTCCGATGCAAATTTATATGAACAGGGCCGATTGTATTGCTGAAAATAAGATGCGTTTTTAGTCTGCTAAAGGTATGCAAAAAAGCCAAGAAATTCACTACATACTCAAACCATATACACAAATTGAAAAACAATTTAGATGAAAGAAAATAACTCAACGAAATGAGTTAATGCAAGATTTCGACTTGTCTTTTAAAGAAACGCTTTAACAAAACAGGTGCAACAGCTCGAAGAGAACCTACACGTAATGACTTATAACTCTCAACCATTCCTGTGTGCGTGTTACCAGGAATGGAGCGGATCTACAATTTTCTGCCGATTCCGAACGGATAATGAGCAGCACTTTTCATGATAAAAGATACACTTTTAGAGGATATGTCAATTCCTCGCAAGACGCAGTACACTCCTGAAAAACTGCAGTCGCTGATAATCGAACACAAGACCTTCCTTATGACAGTCCAACGCATTAACCACATGGTGGCCAATACCAACATATAAAAGCAAAAAGAGCGCTGGTATCACCCACCCTGTTATGTCAAACTGTGTCTTTCGAAGACAAGTAGGAATCTAGTACATATAAATCAGATGTTAGATGTTTCATTGTCAATTTAAATAACTTTGCGCAAATCGTATGCAATCAACTAAAGGATTTCTAGTGTCAAAAGAAGGTCCCAAAATGTTCCAAAAAAATAAAATAAAATCGAACTACCTGAACTTTACGGATTGTTTTAATCGACTAGTAACAGTGAAAAGTATTTTTTTCTCCACACATGAACTATAAAAACGCCCTTTATTTTCTTATTGTGATCAATTGCTCAAAGGGAATTCTAAATTAAGCTCGAATATTTATTCTTATAGATTCAAATTTAAAAAGAACTCAAGAGATTGCAAAGGTATATTTGTAACCTAAACAGTGAATAAATGTTGAGTTCTTTGATTAAACTTCCAAGAGTGAATAAATAAATAGGTATCTACTACAAAAACCTGAAATAATTTTAAAATCATAAAATTAAACTTTCTTTTAAATTTCAAAGTAATCAAGTATGTATACTTGTGAAATGAATCTTCAAACAGCCATTTTTATAAAGGCTTTTTAGTTTTTACATTGAAATAATGAGTAATTCCCTTTCCTCTTGATAATAATTAATTAAACATTAATTATACATATTATATTATTTTATAATGTTATATATATAAAAATGTAGAACAATGTCTTTAAATGTGATTATGTAATTAATCAAAAATTTTAACTGCAAAGAATTAAGAATGCAAAGAAAAATAAATAAAATAAGAATTTAACGACTTAGTATCTTTATCACTATGCCAACCCACATAAAGCAACGTATAGAAATAACTCCCACGCCTTTAAAAAAAAATATTAGAAAAAGCAAAGCACTAAAATTCAAAAGTTGTCTGATCTCAAAATTATGACTTCCACACTTTCGTTGATAAAATCATCTTATTTCGTTTTCGTCTTTGTTTCATTTTTTGAGCAAGGTGAAGGTGGCGATTAAAGTTTGGCGCATGCATATCTGTCCTGTCTATAAGTTTTCCTATGACTATGATAAGAATAATCTAATAAGATATAGTAATAAAAACCACTAGTAGCGACACGATAAATTCACTTGAGAAAAAAAGAGAAAGAGATGGAAATAGAAAATATATAAAATCATGATATCTTAATCAAAGATAGATTATTTTTTAATTACAAAAATCATGCAATAATTGAACTCATTTTTCCTTGTGGTAATAAGACTGTTCTGAGTACTTGAATCACCGTCTAAACAATCATTATTTTGCTTGCTGTCCCACTCTAATTCTCTTCACTATAAATAGCCTAGTGGCGTACATGATCGGTAGATAACTATCACTTAGCTATTTAGGTTTCTCGATTCAAGTTCAAGTTAACTTAAAAAGAGGTCAGGGCCATAAATACATATACAAATACGAAGCAATTTTAAATCTGTGTTAGAAGTCACTCATATACAGAACACAAAGTGATCTACACAAAAAGATCTAACTTCTCTCTAATACACAAAACAATTTGCACAATGCAAGATCGAGAGCGTCTCTCTTTAAAAGTCGAAAGAAATACCTATATATGTTTGTAGTTGTAGTTGAGTTTGAAAAGCTCTCTCTTTCTCCACGTTTTCGTTTGAATTTGTGTTAGAAAAACTGTTTGTATGCAGTTCGACTTCCCCATTTTCATAATACTTAATGCTTAGCCTTTGTATAAAGCATGCGCGAGTGCGTTACCCTCTATGCATCAGCAGAAGCGGCAGATATACATAATTATTATTCTACGAGAGTCAGAGAGACGTATAAAAATACTTTTGGGGCAAATAGATAGATTTATATGCAACCAGCGCCAACGGATGAATAGCATTGGCCGAACAACTAGTTACAAAAACTTTCTCTGTGTTGGTATTGAGAAAAAAGAATAAACTTTTTGTTTTTGCATATTTTTGGCAAATGTTTAAACTGCATTTGTGGAGAAGTAGATAGAATAAGTAAGACTCGCTGATGATACAGTCACATGCACACAAAGTAGGCATTATATACATTTGAAAGTTTCCCCATTCTGGCATTTTAATTTTGCATTTTTTTTGTATTTTTTTATTGTGTGCATTTGCTAAATTTGTTCTACAGTTTTTTTCTTTTAATATAGAAAAAAAAAAAAAAAAAACGTTGATAATTTCATGTGTGTTTATCGTCCCCCTCATACTGCCTACTGCTTGTGTTTTTGGCAAGCGAAAGGTTAAAAAACTCTTGGGGGTTTAATAACATCTCCAAGGTTAGATTAAAAAGCAAACATTGAACTAGCACTGTTGACGCTGCTTGATACTTTATTTTTGTTGTTGTTTTTTTGTTTGTTTTATATTAGATAAATGCAGTTTTATTTTGTTATTATTTTTTGTAATAATTTTTATTTTTATATTGAACAACCACAAAATATTTAAATTTGTTTTCATAATCATTGTGATTTTAAGATAGCGCATTATCTTAAAGGTAGTTCACAATGAACCATTTCCTTTTTTTTATTATTGTGAACTGAAACTTTATTGCTGTATCCATGGTTTAATGAAATACGCAGAACTCCTATATTGCTATTTTGAATATGTCTTTTTTTCTTTTATGTGCGATCACAATTTTCAATAAATTAATTTCTTGGAAATTCTAATTAATAAATTGATGAAGGGAGTTCCACTAAGAAACCGGGTAAACAATTCTTTTTCTTCCCACACAAATAATATATGAATGTCATTGGATATATGAACATAGGTTTTCAGACCAGGGATGACAATTTTGTTTTATTTCGGTATACAAATTTATATAATGTACCTAGCTACTTCATTTATTTATATTCTATAAAAATAAAAATTGGTTTATCTTTTGGCATATTTATAGGGTAATCTTACAAGGCGATTATATATTTTATTTTCTGTAGGAATGCTCTTAAATGTAAACTCCTCCTTAAGTTGAATAAAAGTTAAGCTAGCATATCTTGTTGCTGAAGTGGAGGAAAATCTTCAAGTTTTATTTGTCACTTTAGAGCTGTTTAAAATTAAAACTTCTTACTTGTGACTCTGAACTGCCTTTGTAATTTCTTCTAAGATTTAGCAGTTTTTCATTTGTATACCTATTATATTTTGAAAATTTCATGCACAGATTAAATTAAAACCTACTTTAAACATAAGTTAATCGACGATGTTCAGCCGCGAGTTAGTACTTACATATGTAAGTATCTGTTTATTTGTAATCTGTATTGATAAATGTGAAATAGTTCGTGACATGTGATATCCAGCGGATGATATTTAACTTAGCAATCAAGAAATGAATAACTTTTTAACATACACACGCATTCATTTGATAGAACCGTTTGCTAATATAAGCATACATTTTACGAATAAGAGCATGTGTTTCCACAAGTTAGTATTAGAATGCTTCCATTAATAAATATAAAAAATATATGTATTTATTGATAAATATTAGAACTTTTTATTTTTATGTTTTATATTTATTTTATTAGAAAAGTTTTCAGTTGGTTTTTTTCATGTCTTAAGTAGCAGATTCTTTTTTTTTATTAATACCGCTGAATAATTTCTATTTCACTAAACATATAGTTGGTGAGAAGGATTATGATGGAGAAGATTCTGCCACAAGTCTATTTAAAATTAAACATTAATACTTTCTGGAGATGTTAGCGCGAAAATTTAATCGAATTTGTACAGTGTTATAGCTGCTTTAGAATGACACTTGTATATGAAACGACGATTTTGCAAATTTTAATTGAGTTTAGCATCATACTCTTAAATTAAGTGAAAATCATCAGAAAAATATTTTATTTTTTTTACTATCGTGCTAACAACATATGACTCTTTGACATTTACAAACGTCAGAAAGGTCTGTTTACTTAGTGTTTAGCATCAGAAACTGTCATTGTGTTAGGTGTGTTCAGAAGCAATTATTGAAATCTTGTTACTTGTTACATAATGTTTTATATTAAGAAAGAGTTAGCAAACTACTTTAAAGTTAGCAAATTGTTAAATAGTTAGACAGTTTAAGATTTTGCGCCATTTTTAATTATACATTAAAAACACATAGTTTTAATTTTTGACAGATCATGCATTTTGTGCAAATTGATATTTATAAATAATTCACTTTTTTGTAAATGTTCATCCCTGTTCCTGCATTATCCATTATCGTTGTCTATATGATATAGAAAAGGGGTAAGTATGTTTATCAATTAGAACCAGAAAATCCCCCGCATTAGTATAGGGCATTTGGTTCAAAGAAATAATAAAATAAAGAGTAAAGATGAAAAGAATTAATAAAGACTGTATAGACAAGACATAGACAGTGTTATTTTTGTTTTTTTTTTTCTCTCAAATTGCTAATTCAATGTAACAAGGGTCAAGGCCATCGGATGTAGTCGCTCATCGTTGCCTGATTATATCCAATAATTTCTAGCAGTAGTATAGGTAAAGTATAGGTATTAAACCTATATCTACGTACTTGTTTCTAAACTACGCCGTGAAATATTTTTCGAGTGTGATTCATTCAAATGAAAGAACGTAGATACAGGAGATATTATGTACCTACTCATAGTGTAATATGGAGGTAAATAAAACAAATTACGTTTTTGATATAATAATTTTATAAGGTTTCTCTAAATAAATTTTAGATGTAAGAATGCACTTGAATTGACATATAGGTAACTTTAACAGTTTTTTTTGATTATTTTTGTTTGTTCAAGTCAAAAAGCTGTGAGAACATGTCAAATAAATGATTGGACAAAGATTTACTTCAAAAAAAAAAGAAGACACTTGTAAGAAATGAACTTTGTATTTTAAATGTCAAAATAAATCTCAACACAATCTCGATTTCGTTTACAATTTGCAATAAATTTGAAGGTACTAAAATTACGGCTGATTGCTAGGTATTGCGTCGCAAATCAAGGAATATTCTTGTGAATCAGACATTTTACAAACTTATCTGATGTGATTCAGATATCTTGTAAACAAATACGTTTTTCAATCAATTAATTTTAAACTGTACATTTTCTACCTTTGTTAATTTAATGACAGGTATTCCCCTGGCTAACTTTGTCACAAGTTTATAGGTAGGTATTGTTTATTTAAGATTTGGTTAGATTGAAGTGACAGTCAGCTAAATGTCACATTGTGATACTACATACGAGTAGGTAATATGAATCTAGGAATCTTTCAAAACACTTGAAATTATTTAGAGGTTTTTATGAATAATCGAGATCTCATATTCGTTTGTTCACCAGTGTACTATGACCCTTGGATTAGAAATTCCCCATTGGCAAAGAAGATGACGAATTATTTCTTCCCCGTAACTTGCGGCTCTAGTTAAATACCCTAATACAGATAGAATTTGAAATTTAAAGTATTTAAGAGTATTTGGTCAAATTAGTTTAAAAAGGTTTCGGACTAAATTTTGATTTGTTCAATAAAACTGTTAACGGGTACTTTTTATTCGCTTTGTAGTGTATAGGTAAAACCTTCACTAAAAAAAATTGGACTTAATATCTTAAATATTGTTCCATTGTTTCAAATTTGAAATTTTGAAAATTCGTACTTTTGACAAATAAATTTGATGTGCAACGGATCTCGTCCTTTTTATTGCGGTATCGGTTATTTTGTTTCGAGTATGATATTCTATGTTCCCATGAAAAACATGAAAAAGTTGTTTCGCCTTTTTCCTCTTTTTTTCCAATAATTTCATCGAATTTTTGAATTTCTGTTTTTGCATTTCTCTATTTGCAAATTTTTGTTATTATAACTTTGTTTAATTTGGGTCAAAAATACATTGGTAAGGCTGGTATTACATGGCGCATGTTTAGTCAAGATTTAAAGAGAGCGATATTGCAAAGCGGTACAAAAAAAATAATAAAAGATAAGATGACTGAAAATGCGTCAGTATGATTTCCCTGCATCTTTTTGACATTTCTTTTTAACCTTCTTCATTTTACGAATTTTCTTCATTACATTTTTGCCTTTGGTGATGAAACATAACTTAATATGGATGCTGATGAATTCAAGTAGGCTTTTCATTTCTATTTTTCTTTTATGTTCAATTTTATTTTTAAGTTCCACAACAAATTCAAAAGTCAAATTGAAAACAGCTGTCAAAATAACGCGCAGTACTCAGAAATGAGAAAAGGCTTCGTGTATTAAAGCACGCACGACGGAATGACAGTTTGAAAGATAATAACCAAGAGATGGGCATTAAAATCATGTTTCGTGTAATACCCGTCTAAGGAGTTATTTCGTTCATGAGGACTTTGTGGTCTTAAGAATGAGAGATTTGGATGGAGATCATCTTAGTTTTGGGTTAAGCCCGAGTTTGCTCCGCATAAGCTTAACAAAAAGCTGTCAAACATTTTTCCAAATTAATGTTCGATGCTATAGAAAACACGGGGGCATATACCTAACACTTCTATAGCAGCGCTCTTTGATATTCTTCGGACAGTTAAAAGCTTAAGTTAATTACACGAGAATTCACTCGCTCTGACTTAACTAACAAATAACTTCGGTCTGAAAAACTTGCCCTAAGAAAACTGTTCGCTAAGAACACTCAGTTGTTGGCATATATGTTTGTCATATAAGACTTCTATAGTAACACGCTTTGACAGCTAAAAGTTAAAGTTAATTACTCGAGTTTAATTGCTCTGATTTAACTACCAAATAACTCCGGTCTAAAAAACTTGCTCTAAGAAAAGTGTTCCCTAAAAATACAAAGTTTGTATATAGATTAGGTATGTCGATTGAAAAATTGTGCTATTATACACTTTCTGGATTGAATTTTTCCCCTGACCTTGTAAGGGCAACTTTATAAAACACTCAAACAGTGAGCGTTACATCCGATTAAGCAGTTTACTTTCGTTAAAAGGGTCGCTAAAACCAGCTTCGCTTTACAAATACCTACCAATTGACACCAGTTTCCTGTTAAAAGACAACAAACTAGACCATATGCTTCCCAGAAGCCATACTAGTTCCATTACTAACACCTTGTACAGTTTACACATCATTGAACATTGGTACCTTTAAAAAAAAAACTAGTCATCACACAAAAAAGAAACATTCTAAAGTCTAAACTAAAGCAAACGTACTTTTTTTTAGTAGTGTACCTTTCTATACCAATTCCAAAGAAAAAAAAAGTATAGAGTCAACTTATGTTGTCCGCCATCATCATCCATTTTGTGCGTACTCCGAAGCTCCATACTATCACCATACCACCACCACCACCACCCAGAAGTCCAGAAGCCATCGCTGCTGCCGCCGCCGACGACGATAAAAAAAAATGCAAAAATAAAAAAAAGACCACAACAAAGAAGACCAAGAGCCAACTACTATACTTCAAGAATAGCACTACACAACGCAAAGCGCACCCGAGAGAAAAAAAAAAAAAAAAATCAAGAACAGAACAGCAAAGAATCAAGATTCCAGAAAAAATGTGTTAGTGGAGTAGTTTCGATTACGTCACCTCTCTAGACTTGGTCGTCTGTGGCTGTCTTCTATCTATAGATAGACATTCTCCATGAGAACTGGGAACAGACCTACTAAAGCCGAACAACGTATGTTTTTCAAGATCTAGGCAACGGAACGACACTGAATTCTAAACCGGCATGCAGGCGTGTATCCGTGAAGATGTGTGTGTATCCGTGTGTAAATAATATCTGTGTGTAGATTGGAGATAAATTGGCGAAACCACAATAATTGAAATCGAAAGTGCTTTAACTAAACTATAGTATATACCTAGATCTAGCTTTGAATAGATTCATCTGTACGGGGTTGGAGCTGTCAACTTGAAAGTCCTAATTCTTGTTAACGGTTAAATTACCTATGCATTATGTTTGACAAATAAATTTAAGCTATGATTGTGTTCATTGAAAATATACTTTCTTTACTTTTTTCGACGATTAAGAATCTTTTCCTTAACCCCATTAACCACCGAGATGGTTTAAAATTTCTATTTGACATTTGTTGTTCCGAGTTAGGACATTAGTTTTAGTTTTCAATTTATTTTATAATTTTAGCTTATAGACGTCAAAAAAAATCGATCATTTCGACATTTCATTATTTGTGAACAGCGACGCGAATTTATATCAAAATAAGTTAACGTGAGGTGAGTTCATTGTGAAACAGCGTCATTTACTCACTACACTAAATATGCCGACTATTTTGATGTTTAGGCTTTTCACCTTTCTTGAAAGTAAGAGGTGAATGTCAAAATATCCAACACATCTAACATTGAACTTACAAGCACCTAATTTTATTTTGGTAAAATAGTTTTATTTTATACTTACAATTATGTGTTTCCACCCTAATAATACGTATGTCAGAAATAGGCATTTATGTATTTTAATCAATTTGACAGAAATTTCTATGCGGAAATAATATTTAAGACTTGACCGACTAGAAGAAATTGCATTTCGGTTGACGGTTAACCCAAGGAAGTCAACAACCACCAGTTTTAGAGTATATTGACATTTAAGCCAGTAGCTAAAAAAATTGCGCAAATTCAAGTTGATATTTGATAACCTTGAAAACTGGCGCCCAGGCGTCATTTAACATAAAAACTTCCCTGTACCACAGTGATCGCAGTCGAACAGTTCATGGTCTACTTATACACCCAAGCATTCAGAAGGGGCAACCCCTGGCCCTGCGTTGTAAGCCTAGCAGGGTCTAGGGTAGAGCTGATCACCGATATTATTGTGTGTGATGCTTAACAGTGTGTAAGTTGTTGTAAATTTGTGTAGACAACAACTTGATCGTGGCAATAACAAACGATCCGTCTAGACTAAATGGGGGAATATAGTGTGTGGATTATTGTCGTTTTGTTTTGACCGCCGAGTCGCGCCGCGCCGCACCGCTATGCTGCCATACAAGACAAGGAGTGGGTTCTATTATAGCGAGAACGACGGATGTTTGTGTACGAGTATGATTGTCTGGGAATGGGAAGTGTAGAAGAGTAGAAGCACTCTAGACAGAGTTTGTCATTGACAATGGGAATACTTTACCTAACCAACCTACCCGCAGAAATGTTTGCGGTTTTTATTTGTCCCCCCACATACCTACGTGATTATAGAGAAAAAGAATAGATTCTATTGACTGACAACAAAACATGACAATGAAGAAGGAAGATGTTGATAAAAAAAAAAAAATGAGGGTGAACTGTTATTAAAACCATAAAGTGGTTGATATTCCCAGAAAAAAAATATACCTATGGAAACTTATTTTATTATTAATCCGTATCATTTGTCAAGATAGAAGTGCGAGGCATTGTTTTATTTTGCAACTTACCCGCGCTATTGCAAATATTAATCTACATTGAGGGGTATCTTTTATTTATAGGTATTCCTTTTCTGTTACACTGTCACTTTATTCACCACGCAAACATAACCCGTTGACAAACGTCAAAATTACAAGCAAGTTCGAATTACGAATATGCGAAATACGAAATAGCAGCGCAAAAAAATACACATGCACTCGAACGAAAGGGAAATGTTTGACTGAAACTGAAACAGAACAGAAAAAAGTGTATTGAGATCCTTGATCGTCTACAATCTACAACCCTGATGTCTGTCTAAACGAGCTACTTTTCTGGCCGTTCGTAGTCGTCTTCGCCTGGTGATGGAACAACAAAATAGTGCAATAAAAAAAAGATGAAGTAAAAAAGTGTATGAAAAAAAAAAAAAAAAAATCGCCAAATAAAAAGAACAATCGAGTTGAGAAGCTTTGGATAAAGAAACGTACTGCAATTTGGATAAGTAAGGCTATTCTTGTTCTAAAGTGTGACTTTATTTCGAAGATGTCAACACTTTAGAGAGTTTTGGTTAAATTTCATAGATACATATAGTACGTTTTAGTTAGGAGTGAAATGAACTTTTGCGAGTTTGAATAAATTTGGATAAGTAAATTAGTCTGACAGCTAGTCTAGTTACATTATTTAAACTAATTTTGACTGTTGAGTGTTTTGTGGTTTTCTTTTTTATATTATATGTAAGTCATTATGAATGCACCTATTTGAGATATAATTTACAATCAGCAATTCACATTCGATTCTCTATCGACCTCGATTCTACCTTTCTGCTATTCATCCGTTGAACTGCATTATCCCACACCAATTTAACATTAACATAAACAGCTGATCATGAGAAACCTTTGGAAGTTTGGGTAAATTGTTTTAGTTAATTATTTTAACTCTATTCCCAAACAGTGAAATAAAAGAATTCACAATAGAGAATTACGGAGAAATACAAGGTGGCGCAAAATTAATCATTCATTTTTTTTTTTCAAATTACTTTTTGCTTAATAAGAAAAAAATATTTTGAGTAATCAAAATCTTTATTTGGACCTTTAAATTTTTTTTCTGTTAAGTGAAAAGATGATGTCCGAGAAGTGGTTGCCGCATTTTTCATCACATTCCGAAAGATTTCCGGATTAACTGATGCACTGTTTGCACTTTGTACAGGAACTTTTGTAAGTTTATCACTAAAATTCACGGTAGGGTCCAATTGCGTGGCCCGTCGTCGTCTGGTTGATGTTTCTTGGTTCTCAGCGACATCGGAAGCCACAGCCGCAATATTCTCGGCCGAACAATTAGTCCGGTGGTGGCCACGACCTGCATTTCTCTTGTGGTTCCAGTCTGTTCGAGTCCAGTAGCTAAGCGCCAGAATGTTTGCCCAGTTGGCGCGACAAGATTAGGATATCGACGTCGAAATTCACGCTGCGCTAACACCACCGACCGATTATCGGTCAAATGGAATCAATTAATCCACGCTCTTGCGGAATATGGCGCTACATTGCTTGTCTGTTTGTATACTACAGCTGTCTAGTTCACAAATGTCAAATATGATCGACGTACCACGCCATTTGCAAAAATTGATAACATCTTCCGATAGGGTGATTAATTTTCCGCCACCTTGTATGAGAAAATCGAAAAAGATTTTATGGACTTGTTATTTGCTGTTCTGCCTTTTAAAATATTTATATATAATTTACAGCTTAGTTAAGCAACAGATTTGTTTTAACTCACAATTTATGAATAATTAAACAGACATCAGATAAAACAACGAATGACAAATCAGCAAACATTTCATATGCGGATCAGTATTGTATAGAATGAATGCGTTCACGTCAATTGGAGAATACCGCATAATGTTACCGACGGAAATCACATTCACTTAGGATGAATAGCAGAATAGTGATGAGTGAAAATTTAAAGCAAAATTCCTTCTGAAGAATAGCAGATTTTTTTTTTTGTTCCAGCAGAAATGAATGGAAACAGTTTTACATCAAACAGAGTCTGTTCTTGTCTTTAAACTTATTCAATAGTTTCAACATTTGAAACACATATATTTTACTGAACTAACTCAGTGAGCTGCTGTTTATGTCAACTTTAAAAGATTTATGATGTCTTGATTTCTTACAAACTTTTTTTCTTAACGCAGCAGAAACATAAATCTGGGAATCATTGGATCACTCTCTTTTCCATTACATAGATAAATAGAATCAGAAACTTTTTGATCGCAAAAGTTAATCTGCTCTTAAATGCGATTTTCGGGAAACGTACCGATTGGGGGCATACAATATTGTTGAGGTTGGTGAAAATGCAGAGTTATCAGTGGATTTTTGTTCTTTATGCTCTTCTTTATTGTTCAAGTATGCTTTATTTTCAATTCGCCGATCGCTGAGCAAACTTCGTTAAGTCAAGAGGAGACATTTTTTATTTGAGCTGAGTTCAGATTTATTTAATATCGCAGCATTTGACAGTTTCTTTGCAAACATTTTTTCAGATGCTTGAAATATCAAATGTCAATACTATGAGAATAACCATTCTAAGCAGCAGGGTCTAGGGTATTTTTTTAGAAAAAACTGATATTAATCGCGTGAATAAAATAGCGAGTACAATTCTGTACTCACCCTGAAAGTATCTCTACTTGTGTAAATACAATCGTGGTTAACATTTGTCTGCCAGTTTTCAAGTGATCAGAATCACACTCAATGTAATTTGTAGCGAAACTTTCGGGTGGAAGAATTTTAGACTGGGACACAAAATATAAATTTTACATTTGAGAGAGAGAGAGAGAGAAGTGTAAATATACAAAAATGTGAAATCAAGCACGAGAGAACCAGAACAAGGCGGATTAATTCATCATGATCATGAAACTCTTTAATTCGTTTATAATTTGACACGCGACTTTCCCGCGAAATTTAAAGATTCAAGAAAATGAAAATAAAAATTTTTGCTTTGTTTCTCTATTAAATTCTGTAATTTTTGACCTCTAATAATGATGACACTAATTTTTTCTGAAAGGTTCAATATCCATTAAACTAAAGACCATATAGATTTTCGTATTTGATTTATTATTATTTTAAGTAAGTATCATTATCTGTCTCTAAAAGTTTAGCAAAATAGGTTCGGTAGTTCTTTATCTAGATTTAAAAGGTTATATCGATGAATTTATGGACATTAACTATAAAATATATTTTAGCCGTTATCATTATATTCATTTTCACTAAATTATCATTCGTCGATAAAATCTTCCAACTTGCCATTTCCAAGGAAGATTGTTATGACGCATCCGGTATTAACGAAGAATAAAACTGTTAATGTTGTTCCACACACAGAAATAAAATAAAACGTTACCAACTTAACTATGCTTTAGCTATAGAGAGCTCTGGCCAGAATTACAACTAGAAATATCCGGTTTGGTATGTTTTACAGGTTTCTCCACTACTCAATCTCATGCACATCCATAATCTCTTTAAGGATCATCACTAGCATAAAGTAAATCTTCTCCACGACTATGCTTGGGTAACAAACTTATGCCACCGCCTTCCTGCTCCTATAACTCCAACTCCTCTCATTCCCAGACGACAATCGATTTGTACTTATATTTCAATCTTATACAATTTTCTTTTCTCAGGGATTCTTTTCTTCTTGTTGCTGTTGTTGTAAAGTTTCTGCGATGAGATGAGCGGTTTGCAAGAATAGTAGAACTAGTGTGTTTTTATTCTTTTTCACTAGAATTAGTGTGGCAAGGCCAACGGGTTGGCCGGCTTTGGAATTGGATTCGGAATTGGCTGTAACTGGGCGGATAGAGAAGGTCGAAGGGTTCGGGGGAGGCTAGCTGAGGAGAGTGAGAGATGCAGGACCCGCCGGATAACAAATGTTGTAATAAATCTGGAAATTATTACAGCATTATCCCACTATACTGTTGGCGATGGAAACGGGAGGGGTGCTATTCTATATTATTATTGTGATAGTATTAACTGTACCGCAGTAATGGATTTCACTACGTATGTGTATGTGTGTGTGTGTCAATAGAACTTTTATTGTTTTTCAGTGTGTGCCCTTTTGTTTACAAGTAGGCGATATAGAAGTATTGTAATAGATTTTTATGCTTAGGCTAAGATTGATATTTCTCTGCCAAATGGGGTTGCTTCTGCTTTAGTTTTAACAGTAGTTGTACATAATGATCCAAGCCCAGAATGATGGGGTGGTGTTGGTTGAATTAATCTTTCACGACGACAACGACTACGACGACAACAATGGGTTAGATTCCAGAAGGGGTTGAAAAAAGCGGGTGGGCATTGTACCAATTTGGCATTGGATTATACCTACGCATGTATAATTGTGGGCAGTTTAAAAATGCATTTGCAGAGATTGTTTTTAGATATTACATATTATGTTTTTTTTTCTATGAATTTAGGTAGGTTGGTGTGTATGTATGGAAATGGGGTGATTTGAAAAAACAAAATGTAAAACCAAGGGATGCTGAAGGGCACAAAAGTGGGCGTAGTTTTACTAAAAATAAAGAGAATTCATTATAAGAATTGTTTTCATTTTATGAAGCAGGAAAAGGTTTTGTTTTTTTTTTTTTTTTGCATTACGATTTAACCGACGGCATTTCATCATGCGGGATTTGAATTTTAGCTTTTTATCCATGTTCTATATTTTATTATAATTATACAAAACAGATAGACTTATTTAGATCGTGTAGATTTCGTTTTTAGTAAAATTTTCTCGATAACGAGCATAACGATTTTGATTAAATTTTGTATTCATGATGCTGTAAGGTGTGTTTTAAAACTGCAATTTTGATATTCAGCTTAAAATTCACATATTGGAAAATCGGGAGAAAATTACTTCTTTTTAAGTGGAGTGAATTTAATTGGAAGATTTAGTGACCTCAACTGCAAAGTGCGTCCGGTTCAGGTACGACAGTGGTTTCATCAGTTAAATGCTGCCTACGCTTTTGAGCTGCAAATATTTGTCGATGTTTACCGATTCAATACTGTACATTTTATGAGAGTCGGTAAACATCGACCTATAGTATTTGCTTCTTAGAAGGGAACGACACCATCTAACTGATGAGCCCACTATCGTAGCTGTCGTGTTTTTGTTTTAAGAAAATTGTTCTTTATTAAGAATATTCCTATATTTTATTAATGTTTTTACCAACTTGGAATTCATTTTGCACATTTAATGGTGCAACCTATATTGCATACCTACCAAAATTTTCCAAAAAAAATGTGTGTAAGGAAAAAATAAGTGAAGAAATTAATTGCTGGGTAAATTTCGGATTTTTTATTGCTTTTCCAAAGGATAGCGATAGTATTTATTTACCTATTATCCTATGTTGTCAATACTTGGTGAAATAATAGCTTCGACATGGAAGAGCAAATTCGTGTGATCGAATGCTGCATATTTCTATTTTTTCCGTCCAACATTTCTTATTCAAGATTTATACTTATAATTTTTCTTTTGACAGTTTTAAAACAAAAAATTAAAGAATAATTAAAAAGCCTGTCAATCAAATAGTCTTTTTGAATTTGTTCCCAGATTTTTATTAAGAATTTCCTTAATTTTATAAAATTCGGTCTTTTAAAGTATTTCGAAAATTTTAATGAAATTGTTTCTTCCATAAATATACATTTTTTCAATTAGAGATAATTTACAATGGCAGAAAATAGTAACTCTTCTCTATTTTTCACTACAACTCGCACACATGAATCGTTGATACTTGTAAATAGGGTTGCCAGATTTTTCTTACACCTCGGCGGGACAAATGGCTAAAATAATGAAAAATCCCGGGATTTCAACATATTGCCCGGGACAAAATAAGAAATCATAATATGCGTGTAGATCAAAATAAGTAAATTCTTTTATTAATTACTAATTAAATGACTTTTTTGTCATTTGTCATTTGCAAATATTTTTTTTGTCAATTTTAATGACAGATGTCAGTTTGCAAAACTAAATTCTTCGTTAAGTTAGGTTTGTTTTATTGAAATTTTAAAGGCAATTTCTTAAGGTTAAATCACAATGCAGGGATTTTTCCTTATCACTGAAAAATATTTAGGTACATTAGGCGTTATTTTATGAGTTTGAGCCCCAACCCGGGAAAAAAGCTGCCCCGGCGGGACAGAAGAATTTATGTCTGAAATCGGGAACGTCTGGAAACGCTACTTGTAAGTCACTATACCCTTCTTCTCTATTAGCTGTTCCAGCTTAAATTTATTTATTAACAACAACAAATAAAAAGGTAAAATAAACTGATGAAATACAATGGCGCATAATTTTAGTCGAATTAGTACGATGTTAAGACTTATTGTTCAAGAATATTTTATTTTCAATTCGCCGATCGCTGAGCAAGTCACTAAGTCAACCGGAGACGTTCATGTCGATTACAGAATTCGCAGAATTTTACTCCCGGTGAGTTCACTCGATTCGCATTCGCTGTAAAACTCAATTATGAAATTCGTCGGATGAACTACATTGTCGATTCCTAAAATTACCTTATCATTTATGAAGTAGCGACACTGTCAGATACAGACATTTATTCAACCGGCCTAGGCTTTGTTAATAGTATCGCTATCGATCAACGAAATCAAGCATCGTTGAGAATGGTTAGTGCGTGGATGGAGAACGGTTCAATACCAACCGTGTGCTCTTTTTTTTTTTTTTAGATTTCTTTCTCTCTGGTTGCGTTGTTAGTTTTCCGTTTTCTATTAAAATTTATTAAACAAACACTTAAGCATTCAGTATGATATAAGCTTTTGACTAATATTATTGTACTTTCCATTGTTTATTTTCGTTTAATCAAAAATGCACTTCAGATTCGTCTCGAAATTGGTGCGAATGTAAAATGATAGAAATTGTATGCAGTGCGAATGGATTACGAATTCTGTAATACCATATAAGTTGAACAAACTGTCAGTGGTGCAGGGATTGTTGCCGACATTCGTTCAACTTTCATTCGTCAGATTCAGTAATAGCAAAAGTTTGGAAATGAATTGAAACTGTCACTTTAGCTCATTCGCCGAATTCTGTAATAGGGGTGGTTATTTCGTTTTACTTCAACTGAGTTCAGATTTATTAAAAATCGCAGCGTTTAACAATGCATGTGCAAACGTTTTTTCAGATGCTTGAAATTTCAAATGTGAGACTAACTAACTAATATTTCTCTATCAGTTTTCAAGTGATCACGCTCAATGCAATTTGTAGCGAAATTTTCGGGGTGAAGGATTTTAGACTAGAGCATAAAATATAAATTTCTCATTTTAATAGAAAGAAAAAATATGAATTGCAAATTATAGCAAGCACGAGAGAGCCAGAATAAGGCGGTGAATATGTCATACTCATGATCATGACACTCTTAAATTCGTTTATATTTTGACAAGCTACTTTCCAGCGAAATTTAAAGATTAAAAAAAAAAAAATTAATATGAAAATGTTTGGTGTGTTTCTTTATTAAATTTTGTATTTTTGAACCTATGACAATGACAACAGTTTTTTTCACATCATACTATTGGCTGTGCTAATATATTTTTTAATACATTTTGCGCTAATGAGATTAGATTGATCATGTGGTTTTGGTGGCCTGGCGAGAAGTGTGTTTGCTTCCGAACTGATTAACCTATATTAAGTTCTCAAGAAAACTGAAAGCATTACAGTTCAGGGTAAAAATAGTTTTTAGACAGAAAGGCACAAAATTTTAAACGATTTAGTAATATGTTAAAGTCATTTTAGTTAGTTACTAGGGATTTTTCTAATTTTAAACGATTTAAGCATCTTACTATCTCACACTGGCTACTTTAACTTTCAGTAACTTGCTAAATCCATATGAAATCTGTCATGTTCCTCAGTAAAAATCTATTGGCAATTTAATTTGAAATATTTAAATTGTATTTTTTTTTTATGATTCGTAAGCTAATTGTTTTTAAAAGTAAATAAAATAATATAAAATGATTTCGGAAGACGAAGATTTTGATATATGTTACACATAGTAAAGTGCGATATTTTAAGGCCCGTGCAAATCCTATTGAAGGGCTGGACGATGGAGAATTTTACCCCAGGTAAGGTCTAGGTTTGACAAGATCGCAGTTCCGTGTTTGGTTGAAAACCTAAACATCCAAGACCGAATTATAAGCCATGGGCTTCCGGTCGCACCTGAATTTCAAGTACCTAATTTATATTTACACTACACTTCTTTGGGAGAATTATCCATGAGGCTGATGCTGAAAAGTTTACACAGGATATATCTATGTACACCAATTAATCTTATACGAGCATTACATGGAATGGTTCAGTCCACAATAGGGAAAAAGGTTTTCACAAATAAACAAATAACAAAATAAATTGTATAGGTTGTCCCTTTGACTTTTGAGTTTGTGACATTTCAAAATATTAGGTCCGTGTTCAGATGCACCGTTAGTAAAACGATATAAAAGGTTTTAAATTAGTAAATTACTTAAAGTTTAACAAATTGCTAACTAGTAAAATGCTAAGCCATAATTAATAGGTTGGTTAAAATTTTGCCCCAAAGGTATTATAATTCCAATATAGTTTAACTTAGAGCTCTCGCTTAAGGCCAGGGTAAGTTAGCTGAGAGATATTGATAAAGTATGCTAGTTTTTTTGAATTTTTGTCTAGTTATACAATTCATTTTAATAAAACTAATTTCAAAAAAAAAACCTATATGAAGTTGAAATATTGATGACAAAGATAACATACTTCAATAAAACCCAAAATGGTTCCGAAGGTCAGGCAGATGGCAAGACAAAATCATGCTTATAGATTTTTGTAAAAATTTTTGTTGCCATATTAGCAAAAAAAAAAACAACCAAAAATCTATCGAAATGTAAATTAACAAAAAGATTTCAAAGGTTGGCAACATCTGGAGCCTTATAAACTTGAAAGGAGCTATATTCAACTGATTCATAACCTTTCGCAGTATGAAATACTGCATTTTTGCAAGTAATATCTACCAAGATTATAAGATGTTTTTGAAAAATGGATACTAAAATAAATACAAAATAAATATAAAGTGCCTTATAAGTAGCTTTATGTAGGTTCACACTTATAAATAAAAAAAAACAAAGAAAAAAAGTTTTCAAATCCAAATTTTTAACTATAACTATATAATTATAACTTAGCTACCTCTACAAAATTCGTTGAAAGGTTAACGAGAAAGTCAGTTATAAGCAGTATTCAAATTTTTCTTACTTACATAAATGTGTATGTACCTTCATATAATCGTAGAATTAATAAACCAATATTTATATACATCTTCAAAGCTTATCCACTTTTTAGCCTTGAATCATAAAAACAAGTTCCTGCGATCCAGTCATGAATTATTTGTACAAGTAAATTCAGTAAATCCGTTGCAGAACTTTGTAGACTAAAATTTACCACATTTAAATTAAAAAAAAATGGCGAAATTGTGAAAATGTGCAAAAACGCCTTGAACAAAAATATTTCGGATTTTAAACGTGGTTTAAAAATGGTTTAAAGAAAGATATAAAACCAATTATTATTTATCAGAAATTAAAAGACTTCCTAACTTTTCAAAAGAACTCATTTAACTCGATTCTATAAATATAATTCTGGCAACTTTGCTATTCAAAGATTACAAATACCAAACCTTACTTTGACAGAATCCCCATTTAAACACAAAGGTTGGATATATTTGACTATGAATCTTTTTTACCAACAAAAAGTTCTCAAAAAATAGTACCGACTCTAAAATAATTTTAACAAATTAAGAAAATTGGCTTGAGTTGAGTTAAATACATATACCAATAAATCAAGTACAAAATATGGTTTTTATAAGTTTGATATAATAGACTTGATTTGCCACAATATTTGTACATTGGTCTGTTGGTACCAAAAAGAATATATTTTTAACTTTTTAAATATTTTTTAAAAAAATTAACTTTTAAAATATTTTTCTTTTAAATACCTAAAAATTAGTTTATTTTGCCTATTTAAAAATTTAAATCTAAAATAAATTGCAAGTAAAATTATAGTAAGTCCTTATAAATCTATAAAATCAAATACTGTCTAAGTATTAAATTTGAACTCATTAAATTCATATCACATTCTCAAAGTTCAGCTTTGAAACTGGTCCACAAGTCATTAACTCAAAAAAGGTCAAAAAACCAAAACAAAATTCAATGACCTTTGATACTAAAAATAAATTTATCAAAAAGAAAATATTTGCATCCTGTAAAATAAAATTTGAAAAAAACTCACTTTTACAATTCGACACACAACAAAAAAAAATATCCTCGTTTATTTCTGCTCACAAATTATTTTCTTCTAATTGTCATTTTTAATTTCTTAAAAAAATATTAATGCAATTATCCTTGAAGTTGTTTGTAGGTATGCACCTCTGCATGTATGTATGGGTATAACTACTTTCTAATTCTAAGCACAGGGTGGTTATCGTTTTTATTTTAAGTTCACTTTTTTTTATAGTTTTTTAGTTTTTTTTATTAAAAAAAAATAAAGTTTGTATCCTTTCTGAGTGTTACTCTATGAATGTGCTCATTTCTTTATCCGAAATTTCAAAAAACAAAAACAGACTTCCCTTCATGGGATTCTATGGGAAAAAATTAAAATTTCTATGCGGGCTTAATTTGCAGAGTCGCGTGTATTATTGCACTGTCCTCTTTGGGTATATTTTTTGTGGTTTTTTTTTGTGCCTGAAATAAAATTTTTAGAACACAACTAAACTAAACCTTTACCGATTGAATTAAAAACTCAACTGAATTTCGTAAAAATGCAACTCAAATTGAATCAAAAATTTTTTGTTGTATAAATTTTTACAACGGAGCCGTACGGCTGCGGTGAGGCGCGCCTCGCCGCACCAGCAACAACAACAACGACACACAAAAACGCACACCACATAATAGGTTTTTTATATTTAGTAGTGTTGTTGTATTAACTACACCATAGTATAGTATAGATACCCTGCGCTCTCTACGTTTGCTGCCTTTCCGCCAGATACAAGTTATTTGTTAGACTTTGTTCATTTTTTGGCACTTTTTCCGCTCGCGCTCGTCGTAGCCGCATATTATTTTCGTTGTTGTTGTGCCGCCGTCTTCGTCATGTCGTTTGTTTACAAAAAGTAAAAATACGAGAAAATTGGTTAAAACACTCACTCAGATATATCATATATGTATGTATGTTTGGTATTTGCTAAAAAAAAGTGCACACACTACGAAGGCTACGATTGCATATCTCCTCTCTGTGTCGTTTCGTCCGTCCATCCGTCTGGGCGAAAAAAGATAAAAAACTGCAGCCAAAATTTCGCGCCTGTGTATGGGTGCTTTTTCCCTAAAATCTACTTCAACTTTTTGGATCCCCCCATCATTGCAAAAAAAAACGAATATTCTTATGCACACACAAATGCATACGATTTCCTTCCCTGCACTGGTCCGACGGACATTTGTAGGTGATCTTGGCAAATACATAGGAGCTTTTTTTAGCTTTTTATTTTTTTTATTTGTAAGCCAAGTGCAAGTGATTCGATGTCTTCCTGGCTAATTAAACAAACAACCCCTTTTCAAAGTTACAAAGGCTGCCCCTACTCCAACACCAACACGATGACAAAAGGAAAGATCAGAATGCTGGGGTCGCAGGAGAAGAAAGTGTAACGATCGTTGACACCTCTAGATCTTTTTTTTAATGTTTTGTTGAGACTTTTTAGATTCTGCTACGATCGTAATGATCTTCCATTGAAAACTGCATAAAAGAAGTTTGAAAAGCTCAAAAAGTTGTAAAGGGGAATCAAGAACATGCACAATACAAAATAAAAAGAATATAGTCGGCGATGCAGTGTTGTGTTTTAAGAATTTGGATTTTATTTTCAATTAATGGTTGAATCTGTGTACATTTTCACTAGCGGTTGCAAATAGAAAATATTGGGAATTTCAGTGCAAGGAAATAATCACTAGTTTGTGATTCGTTTGAATGGTTGAGTTGAAAATCTGTCAAAAATAAATGAAAATAAAAAAGGAGCAAGAACCTCTTAAATTCTGGAAAACTATGACATAAATTCTAAGAAGTATTTCATTGGTGAAAATTCAATGATTTAAATTTGTTTTTTTTTTCCTGTCAAAGTGACATTTGCCAGGATTGAAATTTTTGCTCACAAAAATTTCCGGGATCGATAGTTAAATAATTGGGAGGATTGAGTACGCGAACGAATTTTGACTAAAATTGGTGTAAAAATTCGCATACATTTGGTCAACAATTGAAATTAAGTCAAACTTAGGTTTGACACATCTCTTAATAGTTCTAATCTTTCAACATCAACATTTCTGCAATTACATTCGTAACGAAAGAAATGAAGATATATTTGCTTTTGTTTGTTTACTTTTAAGCTTTTTTATGAGACATCTCAACTTAGGCAACTAAAATCTAAGAAGCTGTGCAGTATGAATAAACAGTTGCTTATTGCTTTATCTTTGTTTTTCAGTCAAAAAAGTCGGTATTTGAATGAATGACATATTGAACGAAAAAGAATCCATATCCCGATTGCCTTCTCAATGTTTTATCGCAAAGCTTTTCTTACTATGTTTATATGATACATGATTAGGAAATTTGAAATTGGGATCTCAACATAAGACCCTACAAGAAGCCTCATACATACATCATGATCAACTGATGAAAAAAAAAACACTGCAATTGTTTTTAATGAACCGTACAAATCTTCAAATAAATATGTAAATAGTTATAACCTTTTCACACCAAACTAAAAACGGGGTTTTTTGCGAATATATCGGTTTTGTAGTGAGACTTACATATGTACATCGAAAACACAAATTTCCCAAAACATTTTTTTTAAACGACATGTTTTCATAAACTACAAACTTTATATAAGACCTACCAAAAACTAGTTGAAATTCCGAGAAAAGCTAAACAAACATACCTTTTGAAATAGTCAGCACCTTTAAAACGTCAAAAAATTACCATAATGGGATGCTTTCATAAGAAAGTAAAAACAGCTGACGACATGCTATGAACAGAAAAAAATTGACAGTTGGTGTCAAAAAAAAAATTAAATGTCAAATGAAAACATGTAAGAATTTTAGAAAACAGTAAGCCAAAAATGCCTCCGTTTTCGGTGTGCATTTTGGCTGATTTTGATTTTAGTTAATTTTAGTTGGCTCGTGGCGAATCGCTTAACAAACGAAACATTGGGTTTGTTCGTTTACTTTTACAATGTCAATTTCTTCTAGTTAATTTGTTTTTAATTATGAACTTTGAACAAGTTTTAGGTCTGTTAGTTTATTTAAGAAAAGTTTTAATTTTTTTTATAAAAACCTTTGACAGAATTGGTGGGCTAAAATTTGAGGGCAACTGGTAGTTTTGGATCAGTTAACGAGTAGACATAAATTTATGTACATAATGACACTGCGACAGTTAAACCAGAATAATGGAAAATGTCACATGTTCACACGTAAGTAAAATGTATTTGCGGAGTGACAACTTTGCTAATTAACGTGGACTTTCTAACAAGATTAAGATTTGTTTAAGTATTTTTTAAAAAAATTATTAAGGATAAGCATTATCAATGATTCTTTCATCGAAAATCTCCCTCCTTATATGTACAAAGAATTTTTGGCTTATAAACAGAGAACAGAGAAAAAAAAGAAACCGAATATGCAACAAACTTGGGTGACTAGTAAAAATGCTAATCCTTAGGTAACAATTTATAAATAATAAAACCTACATTGGGATGGACTTTATCAAACGGTTTCCGTAGCGTGATGCGTAGGGCATTGGCTTCAGAAGACGCTAGGTCTGGGTTCAAATCTCAGTCAAGGCCAAAAAGTTTTTCGATTTAACTTGAAAGAATAAAGGCTAAGCACCACTAATAAAGAAGTCTGATGATCGGCGGCAGCTGTAGAATAGCTAATAACTACAGCCAAATAATACACACTTGGTGGTAGTTCATTCAAGTTGTTGTTGTATTATTCAAAACCTTAATATATGATATGAAGCTTTTCAGGCATACTCGACGTATGTAATTATACAAAACCCCCTTCGATAATTATTATTATTTGGAACCTTACTTCTTGAACCATAAGTAAAAATATTCTCGATTAATCAAACATTGAAGTGTGATCATCGATGGAGAGTAGAATTAAGGGCAAGAGGAAAACAAGCCCAAGTGTATGAAAATTTTTTAACACACTGTTTGATCAGTTCAGTTCAGTAAAAAAAAAAAATAAATTCAAAGAAATACAGAAAACGAACATCATTGGAAGACAGATGACAGCAGTTACCCATATAATGGCTGAAGAATAAATAAAACGGTGGATGCAATTTTTGGGGTTAAATATCTGGGGGTTGCAGGGGTTGGTCCAGTACAGAGATAAAAAGAATAAAATATACATGCACCAGATAAAGGTAGTTGATCTATGTGTCGTGTTCATTCATCGCACTCTCTCTCTCTCTCTCTCTCTGCTACACTAATATACCACCATAAAAAAGCGAGAAGCTTTTTCTTTTCTTTTAAATAAAACAGATTGTGTGAATTAATGAGGGAAAAAAAAAACAATATTATTTTAGGAAATTTAACAACCATTTATATAGCGGTCGATCACCCCCTAAATCATGTATAATTTGTGTTCATGTTTATGGAGGCAAAAAGCAGTCTACGTTCTCAGTGATTGTTTTTGTTTCTTTTTTTTTTGGAATTTAAAGATGTTGTGTCAGAGATTTGGAAATTCGTTATGAACACGTTTTTTTATTTCTATGAACAACACACAAGATTTTTGATTAAAAAAAATAACTTATAGGTATTGCTTAAATATTGGTCTTAAATACAAAAAAATACAAAAAATCTAGCCTGGATACGAGATTTTGGCTAAAAACTTTTGATATTTCAAATTGGCGGAACGAGATTTCAGAAAGGTTTTGACGAAATCTGAACTCTGGATTTCAATAAAATCTTGCTTCAGTATTTGCTCAACATTTTTAAGTCGATATCTCGGTTTTCGACTTGGTGGGACATAGTTTAATTTAGAATTTAATTTGTATTTTAATTTAAAAAAAAGAGGAGATAAGAGTGAGTGCAAAAAGCATTGTAGCATTTACTTTGAAAAATATGGAAATTTTGTCTTTTTTGTGCTGTTTCGGATTTATTCTATTCTATTGATTCTATCTTTTGTGCCTTTAGACAGAAAGAAGCGACATACTTTTGTACTCAAGGCCTTTGAAATTGTATTCTTAAAAACTTTAATATCCTGTCTTTCATAAATATGGATATTTTGTATCGCGATCATAAATAATTTGCTTGAAGAAACGAAGCAATAAATTCTCAAAATTTAACCCGACTTAGAGAAATTAATGATCTAATAATAATAATTCACGGACGCAAAGTATAATTTGCCAAATAAATAAAATGGATAACCCAGTATTGTATTTTCTCATCCCATATGAAATTTGTCCTAGGTGCTGTTTTTAGCTTTACTACAAAAATAGTTTTTTTTTTTTCTAAAATTATTTCGTGAACGTGTACTTTTTATATATCATTACAAATCCAATTCATAACTTTAAAGTTTAAGTTTAAGTTTGTTTTTTTTTTTAAATCAAAGGTTAAGGCAGATAAAGTTATGCTCGTATTTTAGCATTTTTGCAATCTAAATATAGCGCAAAATTTTAAAGAGCTATTATTAAGGTATTATTATGATACTACTCGTACTTAACAATTTGCTAACTTTATAGTAGTTTACTAACTCATTCTTAATTTTAAACACTTTCTAACTAGTATAAAACTAAAAGAATTTTCTTAATAAATTGCTCCTGAACACACATAAAACAATGACATTTCGTGTAAAAAAGTAAGTACACGAATCTTTTTTTGATGTTTGCAAATGCTATATTCGATTTAAATTTGCAAATTCTTTGTTTTAACCTAGTATCATACTAAAACAGCTTTAGCATCATACTAATTCAATTAAAATTTTGCGCCAGTATGTTCAATAAGAGTATAATAGACAATTACTGGCAATAAGACAGTGAGTTGTGGTGAAAGCCTTGGACAAATTTGGACACACAAAAAAAAACAAAAATATTTATTTAAAAATTTTTAAAAATCTATATGTCCGTATTTGAAAATTGTGTACATGAAAAAAGTAAAATTGTTTCGATAATGAAAAAGTGTGCAATTTTTTTCATATTATAAAATAAATTTATAACTTTTTACTTATGCAGAGCTTCGGAGTTCAGAATACACACAAATTTTAGAAATAATTTTTTACTAAATAAAAAAAATTGGCACACAATTTTAGTCCAATTAGTACGATGTTTAGTACGTAGACCGTTTTTGTACGATATTGGTTAAAACGAAGATTTTCCATTTCAGCATCCAACTTTCTCTAGGATTTTGTTAAAGCTAAAATCAACAAATAATTGTTTTATTTTGTTAGTATCGTGCTACTCGTATCTTCACATGACTCTTTGACGTCTACAACACGGAAAACAGATCTGTTTAGTTATTTTTTTTTTCACGAACTGTCATTGGGCCTTATGCTTAAAGATGAGAATGATCTTAGAATCAGAACTAACGAGCATGAACTCGCATGTGAGATCGTACAGAGCAGAACTTGCACTCAGTTTCATATGCAAAAAATAAGTTCGTTCGGAATATAATCCATTTTTTTTTTGCATTTGTTTTCCCTTCCGGGATGCGCTAAATTGACATCAATGTCTTCACCAACTCCGCTTTGAAATCCAGGAACTCCTATAAATCGCAGAAAAATCCTCATTATTTCTTAATGAGTCAAAGCACCACCGCGTGTTTGCAGAGCCTGGCCCAAAAATTCATTATTCATTAATTGCACACCCGCTTTACTAAATCTATACAATCGTCGAAAATCTTCATTAACTTGACATTTTCTATTTTTATAAACTCGTTTTGTAACAGAAGTAATCTGGAACTCAGCTAGGTATTTTGATGATTTATTGATGACTGATACTGAGTAAGAGAAATTCATGAGATCAATCTCATGCACTCGATTTTTTTTCTCATCTATGTATTTGCATATCAAAACAAGAACTTTTTCAGATCGACCTTTCGTCATGAGATCGATCTCAAAACTTTTATATCGATCTCACAGCAAGAGATCGATCTTGGCCAAAATTTTGTTTGCAATCCACCCCAGGAATGTTCTTAGAAATGTGAGTAAGTAGCTTGAACTCATCTTTTTGCGTATGACGCATTGTTTTAGGTGTGTTCGGTTACAAATAATTAAAATTAAGAATGAGTTAGTAAGTTTCATAAGTTAGAAAATTGATAAGTAGTATTATTCTAATTTCTTAATACTGTGCTGTTAAAAATTTCTTTATAAAAAAATTAAAAGAAACTGCGCTCTCTATTTCTTTTTTACTATATAATCAATGGCTCAAAATTTTAAACAGCTTATTGTAAAAGTTTTTTAGTATGATACTACTTAACAATTTACTAACTAAAAATGAGTTTACTAACTCTTTCTGAGTCTTAAACATTTTCAAACTAGTATCATGTAAAAAACCATTTTTTTAGTAAATTGTTTCTGAAAACGCCTAAAATAGTGACAGTTCATGCAAAAAAAAAACAAGGAGTCTTTTTTGACGATTGTTAATGTCAAAAAGTCATTCATCATTTTATGATTTTTACTTAAATAAAATGCTAGAGAAGCTTTGATGGTAAATTCGATTGAATTTTGAAAAATCGTCTTCTTAACATAGTATCATAATAAAACATTTTTAACTTCATACTACTTCGACTAAAGTTTTCCGCCAGTGTTTCTTTTATAATTATAAATATTTTGGTGTTGATTTTATTACTGGGTGCTCCCAAATCTTTGATTTAAAATATACGGTCAGTATTTATTGCTAGTTCAACAAACAAAAAAAAACAATTGTATTAAATATTCAATTCAACTTGAATCTGTTTGAAAAATAGGCAGAAAGAACTCTAAGGTTTGTAAAAATGTCAAGACATAATTAATATAGGATTGTTATGATTTTCACTTAAAAAAATAAATCAAGGTGGATGTTCTAAATTTTAAATATTTTAAGTAAATGTTTTAGGTACCTATGCATTGTTCCCAAGATTTAATTTTGACAGTTAATAGGTACCTATACATATTATCTATTTTGAACGATGAATGGTGATTTTTTTTTAAAAGAAAATGTAACACTAATAAAATTAAACAAAAAAAATCATCTGGTATTTTATTCAAAAAAAAAAGATACAATTTATTCGTTTCAAGGTACTCGTATGTATTAGTTTTTACTATTCTCATCTTTTCGCGAATTAGTACTAAAAATGTATAAATTAAAACTAGCAATATCATTGAAATGATCTGTACTTTGTCTTTGGATACGAATTTTCCTCCGGCAAATAACCTTTTTTTTTAATTTAATATGCCTTACTTACAGAGCCTAGAACACTCTCTACAAAACTCAAAAAAATTATTCCGGTTTTCACTTAATTTAATGCCAAATCTCAAACTGTTTTTAAGTAAAATAAGACTTATATTTCCTGCTTGTTTTAATCCATAATTGGAGATATCAATTGTAGGCTTATTTCTAGTAGAAAAACTTGAAAAAAGATAGGAGATCAAAATGGCACAGTTTGCTGATATTTTTCGACAGATTTATGCTTTAAAAACATATATGTAATGCGAAAATAGTTTATTCTTTTTTTTTAATTCAGTGTTAAAGAAATTTCAGAATTTAAATATAGAGTTTTCAAAATTTTCTAATACATAATTATTTTGTACATACAAAATTTTCGATTCACTTACAGAATTTAAGTCGCATAAGATTTTGTAATACAGAATCATGACGTGTAGGGATAGTTATTGAGAGGATTTCATTTTTAGTTCAAAACAAATTGACAAAAAATAAATTTGTACCTACTTTTTTTATTAATACACCTCACCAAAACTCGTTGATTTGAATATTGAAACCAAATTGATAAGACAATACGTCAGTTGTTTTTTTGTTATTTGTTAACAGAAGAAAAAAAAATTGCAGATAAACATTGTTCTTTTACCAGATTTCAACTTTTCACCAGACCAGATTTGACAAAACAGGGTGACTTAGAACAAACAAAAAATCAAATAAGAAAATAGTAGTAGTATCTACTTTTTCTATATCGACCTTGTCTTGTCAAAGTTGGTATTTCGTCAGTTCGACAGAACTAATAGAAACCTTGCATTTCATTAAAATTTTAAACAAACTAATGTTCAACTAATGACAATAATTGTTGACAATTTTCTAATTACCTAATATCTTCTTTACCAACATTTTGTTAATTTTAAACACTTTATCAATAGTAAAGGGATGTGTAATGAGCTGCAGTTGAACACTGCTAAACCATGTGAAAGATCCACCAAAAAACTAATCAAACAAACCACTCTTGGTTTATTGTCAAAATGTCATATGAAGTTAGTGTGACACTTAAAATATAAAATATTTATTCTATGGCGCAAAATTTTAAACAGTATAATGTTAAGGTTTTAGTATGATAATTTCTTAAGTTTAAAGAAGCTTACTAACTCTTTTTCAAATTCAAACATTTTGTAGGCATATTGTGCCAAGGTTACTTTTTAATAAATTGCTTCTGGACACAACTAAAACAATGTCAGTTTGTGAAAAAAAAAACAAAGTAAACAGACCTTTTTTTGAAGTTTGTAAATGTCATATGACTCTTTGAAGTTAGCACAATACTAGAAAAATAAAACAGATATTTTATGATTTTAACTTTAATATAATGTTTGAAACAAAATTTAATGCTACTGATTCGACTTAAAATTTGGGACAGGTAGCGTAATCAAACGGAATTTTAAAAACTGGGTTATCATGTGATTCAAACATTAGGCCTTAGGAATAATTACTAAATAAGCTAACCTAAACATTTTTCAAGATAAAAAAGTTTATGAAGCTGTATTTTTGAAAGTAAAGGTCTCATTACGAACATTTCGAACTACAAAAACAACATCCTTGGTTGTGATCTCTACACATTTTTAAAATATTTTTCCCTAAAAACACTAAACAAGATTTTAATCAGCAAACAGCCAGCATACCTTTTTGAAAAAATACAATTTGTAAATTCTAATCGTACATTCATGTTAGTGCAACCGAGATTTACTTGTAGAAACTCGGAACGTCAGTTTGTTGTTCATGTTATCAGGCAGTGGAACAGTTTACCATATTTCATTAGAAGACTTCGCGGCACGGCGCAATTTGAAGCAGCCCTATTCAGATACTTGGCAGTAAACTAAACTAAATTCAAATATTAAATAAAGTTCAAGAGAAAGAAAGATTAATTTTTAATTTTAAACTTGTCATTTCCAAAATTGAATTTATATAAAATATAATTTTTAATTTAATTTTAATTAATTTAAATTCATGTATAACTTTTACTTGTTATTATAGGCTTTAAAAGCCCATTGTAAAAGATACCATTGAAATAAATAAATGAAATGAAATAAATGAAATTACAAAAAAAAAACTTCCACACAAAAAAAGAGCCTTTCTTCTTGAATTTAATTTTCCAACCTTTCTTATCTAAAATTTTAAGTGTTTCAACTAGGAGAGCTTAAATTAAGTACCCACAAATCGGCAGGTATCCCATTAATCATTCTTATATTTTTGGTTTACAAATTATAATATGTCGAAACATAAGCTATACCTACATATGTTGTTAATTTGAAAAATAAAAAAAAAAAAACATTAATATTTGTACATACATACATATATATGTACGTATGTAGGTACAAAAAGAATAATTATTAACATATTCTAAAATTTAATACCATTAAATTAGGAGGGTAGTTAATGTACCTTAAATCATTATATATTTAAGGGGGCTCTCTATCAGTTAGTCAAATTAAATGTAGTTTTTTTTTAGAATCTAGCAAAAAATCCAAAATAAATTTATTTTAATACATACATATCTGGTGTTTAATTATTCTGGTTTTGAGTTTTAAGATTTCGGAATTTAGGCGTTCAGATTTGTTGGTATTTTCAAGTATAGTTAGTCCTTTTAAATCAATTTCTAACTTAAATTAACCTATTTTCCTAGGTAAATTCTAGATGCTATATTTATTAACTTTATCTAGGTATTTAATTTTTAAAATTTTATTTAAGACAACGAATTCTTAAATGTGCCTAGGTACCTACTTACTAGGGTTGCCAGATTTTTCTTGCACCTCGGCGGGACAAGTGGCTTAAATAATGAAAAATCACGGGATTTCATCATATTGCCCGGGACAAAATAAATAAAATGCACGACTGGGTCGCACGAACTTGCTGTTACGTAAAAGACTAAGCAATTTAAAAATGATGTTATTATAGAGAAAAATTAATTTTTTAAATGAGTAAAACAAGCTCCAACTAACTAAACACTGGTTGCCATTTGATTCAAACAAATATTGATCAATGCAAGAACAAAATTATACTTCGTTGTAGTGGTTTCTTAAAAATATAAGCTTATAAAAAATTTTTAAATCATTTTTAAGATAAAATGTTGGTAGGTACGTCAATTTGAAGTTTTTGATTTTGTTCGAATAAAAATTAAATTTACAAAAAAAGAATTTCAAAATTTAAAAAAAATATTTTTTTTAGAGTTTTGAAATGCAATGTTTTTTAAACTTTTTAGAAGCTTCTCTTTACAAAAATTTATTAAAATCCGTTATTCCGATAATGAGAAATTCAAAATTCGAATAAATCGTTCTGTGGTAGGTACAGTCAGTAATATCTTGATTTCAAATTTTTTTTATTAAATTATAGAATTCTTATATATAAATTATTGAATTTGAATACACAATAATATTTAAACTGTTGGGGAGCTTTAACATAAAAAAAAAATTACCAAAATCGGTCGTACCATTACCATTAACCATTACCTAGCTTTAACTAAATGAAATTTAAGAACAAAAATATTTATAAAATTTCGAAAAAATCGTATGGCAGGTACCATTATTTTCGGTCTTTAAAAAAAAAATAATTGGGGGACAAAATTTTCGTTAAACTTGGTAGATATCGCAAGTTTAACAAAAATCGGCCGAGCCGTTTAGGCCGTAGTTGAACAGACAGACAGACAGAATTATGAGACCCACTTTTTCGTCTTCGCTATCATCTCAAGATCGATTTTTTTACGAATGCATAACTGCGACTTATGCAAGTAAAAATCATATAATGCGTTTAGATCAAAATAAATAAATTCTTTTATTAATTACTAATTAAATGACTTTTTCGTCATTTACCATTTGCAAATATTTTTCTTTTGTCAATTTTAATGACAGATGTCAGTTTACAAAAATAAATTTTCCTTAAGTTAGGTTTGTTTGATTGAAATTTTAAAAGTAATTTCTTAAGGTTAAATCGCAATTTAGTGGTTGTTCCTTATCATTGAAAGACATTGAAGTACATTAGGCATTATTTTTTGAGTTTGAGTCCCAACCCGGGAAAAAAGCTGTCCCGGCGGGACAGATGAATTTATGTCTGAAATCCGGGATATCCCGGGTAAACCGGGACGTCTGGCAACGCTAGAGCTAACTTTTATTTTTAAAATTGTCAAACAAATTTTTGCAATAACTTTACGATTACATTTGTAATGGGCATAAACCTAACTATAATTTTAAACAGGAATAGTTAGAGAGGTAGGTAGGTACTTCCCACATTTTACAAGATATATCTTGTAATAAGTAGGTACTAATTTTACGAAGACCCGATTTTGTCTTTACATTAATACCAGAAAAAACTCATATAGAATTTTGAAAACAAAATATTTTTGAAAAAAAAACTTAATAATTTATTTTCATGATCTTCGTAAGTTTAAGGAAAAGATGTAATAATTAATTGACTTACGCCACAATTTCAGTTTCCAAATTAAATTCTTTTGGCTGTCTCCTTTCCTATATCATCTTGTTAATCCTTGGGTAGTCTTGTCCTTTTAAACTTTCAACAAGTTTAAATATTTCCTAAGTCGCTTTGAATTTTTGTTTTCAATTTAAATTCAGACTCATAGAGAATTGCACTTTATTTTAATTTCGAAAAAAATAAATATTTTATCTTAACTTCTTCGATAACTAAAAGACGAAACAAAAAAACAAATATTCTTAACACTTTTTCCAAAAAAAAAAAAACTGAAAAAAAAACAAGCACAGTCCTTTGAAAACACTTTCGATATATCTATGTAGGTAAGTCACACTTCTTGTGTTATCAAAAACGAAAAACCGGTACAAATTGTCACACACGAGAATCAACAACACAAAGTTTTAAAAATCTTGAGGGCATATTGATGCTAAACAATTTCTCACTGTTGTTTGATCATATGAAAAATTCGCACTTTTCCAATAAAAACACCAACAAAACGCACAAAAAATCCTTGTTTATTATTTTTTGAAAAATTTCTAATTCACTTCAAAAGTACAAGTTCAAAATATGATCTTCCCTCCTTGCACAAGAAAAAAAAAGAATTATAACAACAACAACAGCAGTTACCAATATTAGAGCAGCAGCAAGATTCAAAAAATAATATATCTAAATTATCCAACAAAAATGTGACAACAAATATACTACGGAACGGACGAGACCAACCAACTATGTATGACTGCCTAGTCTGGCGGTTAGAAATCTTTTGGCTCTAAACGTTATGATGCTATGTGTATTTTAGTTTTGTACCATTATAATAATCACACACACACATATTATGACACACCATCGTCGAATAGCACACGAACGAGATCCAACAACAAAAATAAGGACCAACATACAAAAAAAAAAAAAATACCCACCAAATGAAAAGGATAAATAATGGGAGAGAAAAAATACAACATCAAAATACACGCGGCGGAGAAAAAAATATAAACTCGAACCCAACGAACGAGCGAATCAGGAGGAATAATAAAAAAAAGTACTAAAAAGCCGCTGCACACGAACGTGGTAAGGAATTCAATCTCCCCCCGCCATACAAAGTGGTCCCCCTTGTCGATGAGAAGACATCCTTCGTCGTCGTCGTGCTTTCATCCCCTTTACTTCACATTCGTTCTTGCAATGCCGCACCAAATCATTTACGAAGCCCATCATCATCAGGAGCGAGAAAATACTGAGTGTGTGGAAAAAACACACAGCACAGAAACACAGAACCCCCGAAAAAATATCCTTATTCCAGCTTTGCTCCCTTAAAAACCTACCAAAGCTAGCTCCACTGCTCTATCCCCACTGTTCTAGTGTATGTGGGGATCAAAAAAAAGAAACAAAACTCCCGCCGCCAATATTTTATTATCCTATTTTTTCCTTCATTTCTCTATGTATGAATGTGTAATAATGTCGGATGGATCCTTTTTTTATAATAATCAAATACATTCATAAAAATTCCACCGAAAATTAAGGAGAATCAAAGCATTGGTTGGGACTAAAAAATAAAACTCACAACATTGGGAGCGAAAACAAAAAGTCCTCAATCGCATCCCCCTGCCACCCAAAAAAAACCAACCCACCTCCCACCCCATGCCACCCACACACGAACAGGAAAAAATCCCCCTCGATTGGGAAAAAATAATGAAAAAGAACGGAAAAAAATTCACGCGAGAGACACACACACATGCAAACACACTCTAGTTATCGCCTGGAGTTTGGGATGCCTCCTTTTTTCCACACACAAATACACACACGCCGAGCACATGTTGTTGTTTTGTGATTTTTTTTGTTTGCTCTCCCAAAAAAATTTGTGACAAATGATGAGATTCAAGGTTGGACAACAGATGGGGAGGACAAACGCGGGGGAGGCTTAATAAGATATACATTTCATATTTCAGTAGCAACAGTGAGATAAAATCCTTTTTAGATACCATTTGAACCGAAGGATTATCCTTGGATAAACCAAAATTAAAATTCTAATTTTTCAAACGGAAACCGAAGCTGTTACCGACGAATTGTCGTGTTATCAATGAACTATTTCCATATTTCCCGCAGAAACAACAAAAAAAATATCGCGAGGACCAAATTACGTAGGTACGTCCTTACTCAGGTTCGAAGAAGGATAAATGATATACTGTACTGCTGGCCAAGTGAATAGGTACAGCAGCCACAGTTGTAACAGAATTCATCCATTCACATTCTGTGTTCCAATACAACAAGACGATGATGTCGAAGAAGAGGATTTCCTCGCCTTTGGATTCGCACACACAGAAATAGAAAGGACATCGTCCAAAGAGAATTGTATAACTTTTTTTTCTCGACCGTTGTTGTTATAATAATCGCGCCAAAGTCGCGTGGCAGTGACAAGCCAGCAAGTAGATTTTGCTCTCTTATCTTCTCGGTCATTTTATAACAGAACACGAACAGCAGTTAAATCAGCTTTGCTGTCTTTTAATCTCTCACCAAAGAAGAACTTACACAAACACATTCATACATACACAGTGAAAAAGGGAATCCCTTAAGAGAAATGCGCTGTGCTGCCCTTCGAACTTAATTCACTCTCTTCAATTTTGTGCCCGTCCTTGCCGCTATAAGTAAAAATCTACTTACAACTTCATCATCCCCTTCGTTGTATTGGAAAATAAAAAAACTGAGAGACATCCTTTTTTGTTATTTTCCTCATTCCTGCCTCAGACTCAGACAGACAGCCACCCCTTTCTCTGGGTCCTTTTTCATAGAAATATAAATTCTCAGGGTTTTTGTGATTACGCGAGAGAAAGAGAGTTCTAAAGCCCACACAGCAGAACACACTTTTGGAGCTGAATCACTGGATACGGATGGATATCGAAGAGGCCGCAGGACGAAGGATATTGGAAATGGGAAACACCGGCTTCTTCGTTTTTCTTTTGTATATTTTCTTTTTCCCAAATGCTGCGAATGCTGATGAAAAAATTGGGGAAAGTGAAAGGGATTTTTTGTTGTTGTGTATGCGGCGGCGACAAGTTTGGGGCAGGCTGGTCGAAGGGTGGGAGGATGGAGGATTAAGGTTGACTAGGATTTTTCTGTTTTTTTTCTTTCTATTTCTTTTCTATTTTTTGGGTTTTCTTTTACTCTTTCGTAGTGTGTTGTTGCTAGTGTTTGGAGGGGAAAGTTCTATCGGTTGGTTTGGTACATATATTTCTTTTTATTGTTTGTGCTCTTTTGGAAAAGGAGCCGTCCTGAACTTTTTTGGAGACTGAAGTAGAAATGATGATGATGGGTGACTTTTATACACATACTACAAAAAAAACAGGCAATTGAGCACATTTTTTTGAGTGGCAAAGTGTAATCGAAGAGATGAGGTGTTAAAATTTTTCTGTGTGATCCTTGTACATTTTTTTGTGCTCGTTTTGGGTGCGTGTAGACAGTTTTTATGGACGTTGGTGTAGTTATTTTTTTTTCTTTTTATTTAGCAGGGGGTAGGTATAACTTAGTATTATTTTGCTGTTGCTTTTCTTTGGTGTGGATTTATATTCAGACACGTTATGGGTTAAAATATCTAGTCGTTGAGTTGTGGGTGAGTGAGCTGTCGTCTTGTGGAATCTTTCTTCTTTTTTTTCTGCTTTTGGTTGATTTTTTACCTGAGCAATCGAAATGGAGTTGATAATATAATTAAATTTTTTTCTTTGAACGATGCAGTTGTGGGGTAAGGGATATTTTATCTTCAGGATTATTTGTATATTAATGTTACGTTGGTAGGTAGGTAGGTAGGACGATTATTTTTATCGGCTTGCAAATATTCTTACTGAGGTATAGGTATACCTATATGTAGGTATGTAGGTATCTATGTGTCAGAAAAGCTAGACTCATATTTCTTTCCGCTCATCATTCTAAATGGAGTCATATAATTACAACTGCCTATTTAACTTGCTTCTGTATTGTTGTAGGTACCTATTGTCTTCAGATCTTTGTCAAAATCATTGGATTCCTACATACCTATATGGAACTATATACCTAGGTACCCCCTTTCTTCAAAGAGATTACTACTTAGGTTGTATATAATTTCCTAAAAGACTCAATATCTATAAGTTAAGCTGTTCAAATATTTTAGTAGGTACCTATCTAACTCAGGCCCGTTTGATAGCACGAAATTTAGATTTATTTCAATTAAATTTAAAGGCTTATTTTCTAGTTATAATTTTTAAAAGTTTGTAAATAAGAAAGACGATTAAACACTCAAAAGAAATTTAGACCGATTTCGGGTTTTTGTACAAATTATCTTTTAAATGAAAGCATCCAGGTACCTACCTAGGTATATTGTATAAGCATTTATAGGTATAGGACAGGTAGGTATCTTAAGCTGAATAGCATAGACATTATAGGTTACAAGTCCGCTAAATTCAGTGTAGTTACTAATTGACCAATGCATTATAGGTACTTTCTTCTTTTTTCTATTAAAACTTTGTTAGTTTTACCTAAAACTTATCAGTGGTGTCAGTATAAGGGGTTGAATCTGCACTAGCACCATTATCATCATAATCTAATCACTATTATCGAGCACGACAGCACGAGTGGCTCCTGAATTTCCATGATCCTCATTCTCACACATTTCGTCGCTACGGTTTTGACAAATTATACCTAGAATATTTCAGTGAGTGTTTGCTACATCTACACAGCTTTCCCGTGTGCATCGCATTCGCAAGATAATTATTTCCAGTCCAGTTTTCACCTAAACCGAACTCTATGATATTTTCTGCATTTTTTAAACCACATCTGAACTGCTGGTATCTATGCTTTTTATTGATATTATAGCCAAGTTTCCTGTGATTCGGGTCTTATTTGCAAGTAAGTCAACCAACCCCCGTTATATAATTATTACTAATAGGTAGTGCATCATGGAATGGTATTAAAAAGTTTTGTCGTTGAATTCATAACACTTAACTCATGCGGGAAAGACTTTTATTTTGTTTCTAGAGAATATTGGTGCTAGACAGTTTGTATACTTAACAATTAACGCGTAAATAAATATAAAGGAAGAAGTTGAGTCTTGGCAAATTAAAAAAAGTTGAAAGTAACAAAAACAAATTTACTTAAAACCCAAGATGGCGGTAATCCAATTTTATTTTGAACCGGTCTAAATTTTTAACAAACAAATCATTTAGAGGTATGTATACTTGAACATTCTGACTTGGGATACCAAGAAACAGTTTTAGCTTGTTTAAAGTTCTAGAGGCGCTTATAAAGCTGGCCTTACTAAATAATTTAGAATATACTCTAACAGTGCTCTAAGAGCTACTTTTCAGCTAACTTAAAGCAAATTTGTTGAGCTTAAGAGCAATTTCTAGGCCCTAAGCCGCACTTAAAAACTATAGTCTTGCTTTTTTACTTGCGACTTATATGTACTCGTAGGTACATAAATGTAGATACTATAAGGCAAGTTACGAGTATGTATGAACTCGTAAAAAAAAACGAACTCGAGATTTTGATCAAAGTTGACATTAAGATGATAGCGAACACTAAAAAAGTGTCTGTCTGTCTGTTCGACTACATGCTAAACGGTTCAACCGATTTTCTTCAAACTTGGTAAATATGGTTTTTAATTTTTTACGCCCACAGGTTTTTTTCTTTTTTTTAAGATCAAAAATAACGGTACCTGCCATATGAATTTTTTTCGAAATTTTATAAATATTTTTTTTTCTCAAAAACTGTCCCACAGATTAAAAAAAAAACAAAACAATTCATTTAGTGAAAGCTAGGTAATGGTTGAAATAAAATTTCCAAGAAATGGTGACCCCATGGAACCATTTTTTTTGTTTTCGATTTTCTCAAAAACGGTACCACTGATTTTGATCATTTTTTTATGCTAATGCTCCCAGCAAATTCAATATTATTATGCATTCAAATCAAAAAATTTTTTTTTTGAAAACTCAATATTTCGAAAACCCTATGCTCGATTTTTTAAAACTTGATAAATAAAAGTTCTTAATATAATCTTCAAGATATGAGAAAAAAATTTATTTTACCTAAAAATAACGGTACCCTCCATACAAATGCTAAAAAATGGTTTTCGAAAATCGTATTGTTCTCGAAAACGGTTCCGAAAATTTCGCTAAAATTTTTTGTCTTAAGATTAATTTTTAAGATCTATAATTTAATAAACAAATATTGAAATATATGCAGGTACATACATATGTATCGGCATAACGGATTTTAATGACATTTTTTAGATAGAATTTTGAAAAAAAAAATCTATTTTTTTTTTTGTTTTGGAAAATTCAGTATCTCAAAAAGGGCTCAATATTTTTTTGTAAATTTAATTTTTCTTCGAACAATAATCAAAACCCCTTAATTGTGGTACCAAATTTTTTTCTTAAAAATGTTTTAAAAATTATTTTTATAAAAGCTAATTTTTTTAGGAAACCACTACAACAACTTATAATTTTTGTTCTTACATAAATTCATATTTGCATGGCATTCTGTTTCTATCTTTTACTATCTACCAGAAGAAGACTTTAAAAAATAAAATTTATCCTTATGAACAGTTTTCTCTAATAACATTGGCGCAAACTTTTAAACAGTCTATTATTAAGGTATTAGTGTAACAATTTGCTTACTTTATAGAAGTTTACTAACTCATTCTTAATCTTAAACATTTGCTAACTAGTATCGTACAAAAAGAATTTTCTTAATAAATTGCTTCTGAACACATCTAAAACAATGACATTTCGTGTAAAAAAGTAAGTACACGAACCTTTCTTGATGTTTGCAAATGTCAAAGAGTCATATGAAGCTAGCACGATACTAAAAAAATAAAGTAGGTATTCGATGATTTTAACTTTAATAAAAGGGTAGAGAAAGTAGGTATGATGCTATATTCGATTAAAATTTGCAAATTCTTTGTTTTAACCTAGTACCATACTAAAACAGCTTTAGCATCGTACTAATTCAATTAAAATTTTGCGCCATTTTTTTTTTAAATTCCTAGTCTATTACAAAGGAGCAATTTCGTGCGACCCAGTCGAGCATTTAATTTAAATCTAATTCTCAGACCTGAATGATTTTTTGAAGTATACTTACTAAATTTACTTTTTGTTTTAGTAAATATTAAATACGCAAGCATTTGTTGTTTGTATATATTATGGTTTATCTTAATATATAAATTTTTTCGCACAAAATAAAAGACATAAACATAAAGTTACAACTATTAACATTCGAAATTTTTCTAGACAAAACTAAATTGTTCTTATAGAGCTCCTATTTCACCTAAAGATTTCAAGAATGTTTAATAAAAAATTAACTGCAGCTTTTTCTTTTTAAACAAGAAACATACAGCGACATAAAGAAAATATTTATTGATAAATTAAATTGTCTTAATACAGTTTTTCCACGTGATAAAACTTTAACATCACGAGTGGAAATACTACAAAATGGTAAAATTAATATTTATTATGCTGGGCTTATACGTTTGAAAAACTGTGTTAATATCCTTGCACTTCTTTGACATTTTTTATTTCACCGTGTGAATTGCTTATAATACGGAGAATCGAGTTAGAATTTGAGGAAAGGAATAGCTGGTCTACTTTCTATACACACTGCAAATTTAGATTTTTGAGCCAAAACAAATGATTGAACGATTATCTTTGCGGTTAACTGCACATCTGTACAACGCTTTTTAATATAATAGAGCCTTAAACTGTTGAGAAAAGTCAATTTGTATTGGCTTTTCACAATACGTACAATACACTTTTTTTTAATTTTTTTTAGAAAAGAATTTTTAAAGTTAAATATAATGGCACAAATGTTAAAAATCTGTTAAAATCTCGAAAACCGCTCTAAGATTTTGATAAGAAAAATTTCTTGTCATAGAATTAGTACGATCTACCAGAAGCAGTATCAGCCAATTTCCATTAAATACTTAAAATTTATTTTTGATCAACCCTTTTAAGCAGAAGCTTCTTTAAAATATTGTTAATAATAATCTGTTTAAAACAAATACTTAAAAAAATGATTTTTTTTGGAAAATTTGATATTGTAAAAACGGGTAGATGATTTTTTTTTTAAGTTATTTCTTATCTTCAACGTTATTAAAAACTTAAAGAAATATTTATATATATTATAATGATTTTTTAAACATTTTTTTTTTTTAATTTCACACTGGTTGATCCAAAATATGTATGTATGAGACGGAATTCTTTGTTTTTAGTTAACAAAGTATTTAATAAGCCATTTAATTTTTTTTCATTTCAAAAAAATTGGTCACGAGAAATTGCACTTATGTTTAACAGACTAAGAATTTTAAGAAATTAATTTTATTACAGTAAAATGGTTATAAGCATAAAATTAATTTTTTAAATGGCTTAAACAACTCCTTTACTTGTTGGAGCTAAAATCAGAATATCATGCAAATTCTGAAAGCAAATATGTAAGAACAAAAATTATAAACATATGTATGTCATTGGTTATATAAATTATGAATAATATTCAAATATTTGAAAAAAATTACTAGGAAAAAATGTTGGTATGCCATGAATATAAAAATTAAATTTAAAAAACAAACAAATTAGACGCGTTGTTGCTACATATGTATATCGAATTTTTAAAATTTAAATAGATTTTTTTTCGAAAGTGTAAACAAAATTTCTTTTACGTTTTGATATTGCATATTTTTAGGTATTTCAATTATAATTCTTAAACTTTTTAGAATCTAGATAAAACTTTCTGTTAGAATAGTTAGTCAGCCTAACTAATGAGAAAGACAAGTTAGAAGAAATTTGTCTATGATACGTGTTTTCCACTTTTGTTTCAATTCCAAAATTTGTCTTATTAGATTTATGTATCGTAAACATTAGGCGAAAAAGAAAAATTGTAAGTGGCGTTTTCGAGAAAAATACGATTTTCGAAAATCATTTTTTTAAAATTTGTGTGGTGGGTAAACCGTTTTCTTTTTTAAATAAAATAGAATTTTGTTTTCAAATATTCTAGATTGTATTAAAAAAAATTAAAGGTTAAGTTTAAAAAAAAAACGAGTTTGAGTTTTTGAAATTGTAACGAAGCGTTCCATGCTTCTACCAATACTGAACACATTGGATGATTTGATTTACCATGACTAAGCAGCCGCCGCCGCAGCACCGACCGACGACACCATACAACGCTGCAGCTACCAACGACACCAGTTACCTCGCCAAGATAAAGGGATTTTATACCTTGTCTTAATACAATATGCAGTCACTATAAGATCGTGACGTCACAGCCGGTTGAACATATTGGGTGATTTGCATTCGACCAGTATATAGTTCACACACAGTTTATACGAAAAATATAACAAGAGGACCTCCTTTCGGGAAGGAAAGTCACTTGTTTGCTACGGTCGAAGCTGACGAGCTAGATTTTAGTTTACAAGTCATCTGAAATTGTCCAGCTATTTCGTTCCATCAGTTTGGTTCGAAGAATAAAACGTCCTAATTGCCACCAGGGGCTTTGGTACCTACCAGAGGCCTAAACCTGCCGATCTAGTGCCTACCAGGGGCCTAAAACCTGCCGATCTATTGCCTACCAGGGGCCCAAAACCTGCCGATCTAGTGCCTACCAGGGGCCTAAAACCTACCGATCCAGTGCCTACCAGGGGCCTAAAACCTTCCGATCTAGTGCCTACCAGGGGCCCAAAACCTGCCGATCTAGTGCCTACCAGGGGCCTTAAACCTGCTGATCTTGTAAGCGCCAAGAGCGTAGTCCGTATTTATAAAAGAATAAGTTAACGAAGGAACCAGACGCCAGAATAAAGCTTTCTAAAGGAAACCAGCAGGACCCCGATACAAGGAGAATAACCGATGTTTACCAGATACACCAGGCAGGGTGTAATTAATTGAAGTCAAGAATATTTAAGTTGTTATATGAATTTAAGATTTGTTTTTCAATAAAGATTTTGTATAAAGGTTCTAAAGACCTTCCTACTGAAGTTTCGTGTTTTTCTTCAGAGCGACCAAGGAAATCCGGCGAGCAAAACCTCGGCTGGAAAGCAAACAGCACATCACAAAATATGTATTGAATTGATTTCAATACACAATGCTATCCAAACCTTTATGTAGCTTAAGCATAAAAATATAATCAAAATCGAATGCACAATTTTTGAGAAAATAAAAAACAAAAACGTGGTTCTAAGGGGTGTAGCATGACCATTTTTCGGAAAAAATTTTCATAAACAATTCCTTAGCTTTAACTTAATGAAATTTTGCGATTTCTTAAATCTTCAAAAATGTCTTCTTCTTCTTCTTCAAAAATGTCCTATGATGGAGTTGTCAGTGACATGTGAAAACGACACGTTATCAGTCAAAGACAGCGACATGTTTTTAGAACTTTTGTTCGAACCGTATTTAAAGTTATTTAAAACACTTTAACAACATCATAATTTCGATTATAAAAAATACATAATAGAAGCTTTTTTTACTAAACTATGTGGCCGAACAATTTCACAATCAAAAACCAATTCCGTCACGTTAAGTAAAATTAATAAATAAAGCAATGATAGTCGCGCACATTCAGTTTTTAGTTTCATATCTGTTTGGTTACTAAAATGAAACATATGGGCTTATATTAGGCTCTGCGCACATACAGCAACTCTATGCAAACAACTAACAAATTTCTGTTCTGACACAAACTAAAGGATTGTCTAAAAGGCACGATTTTATAACAACAACAAAAGTTAAAGTGAATTATGTCTCGCTCCCGTCTCATGTTCTTGTCGCATTATGAATCGGGCATGATTATAAAAACTTTTGTCTGTCGTTTTCAATTGGATTTTAAGGTCGACATCTGACAAAATCGCCTACAACGATTTTTGATTCACGACTTTATGAAGCTATTTCGAAAGCAAATGAGTGCTAATGAGAAAAAACATAAGATTTAACCAAATCTCGTCATGAAAAATTTCGTGGCATTAGGAATTGTGGGACGATTTTAAAACTACAAAAATTTAACATTGAATCATCTCGCTCTTGGCTACGTTTTTAATTGCATTTCAATGTCACCATCTGACAAATTTAAGCGGAGATAAAAATATACTAAAAATGGATATTATTGAATAGGTTCGCGCTGTTTTTCACGAAATTTTCAAATATCTTAGACGTCAGTGTTCTTTCACGATGTATTATGTGTACCCAGCTTAGTAGTCATGTCCGTTAAAAAATGCCATCTGAGAGCAGAACAGAATAGAATTGCCACAGCCACTTTTTCCCTGTTCCCTATCATAGTAATTTAAAGTTTGATCAAAATCCCGAGTTTGATTTTTCTCACAAATGAACAAGTTGGGCAAATACAAGTTTCTTTTTAAAAATGCAATAAAATGAACAAAATTAATTTTTTTACGTATTTTGGCTTTAATAGTAAGAGCAAACATTCTCATTAATTATGGAGCACAATGTCATTCAAGGGATAAATGGTTCACCCTGTATATCAAAAGTTAAAATTAATTTCTTCGTCTTAACGGTTTTCTATAATTTTTTTCTAAATTAAGCCTCTTGAGCTAATTCGTGTGACCTGCAAAGATTTTAAATTAAAAGATCTTGCCAAATTTCCTTATATCTAGCAATTCTTTTGACAGTTTGAATAATTCATATACGGGTGATTCTACAAACGATGGAATTTTCGGTGGCCCAAGAAATATTTTAAAATCCGTTCAATTATTTAATCTGATTTTTTTTTATAAAATTAAATCTTGTTGATATCTACCTGGCCTAACAATATTATTAGGTTGACCTTTTTTTATCTTGCTCAAAAAATTCTTCAAAATGTCTGATTCTCAGTCCCCTGACGTGTCCCCAGTGCGTTTTTGCAAAGAAAAAAATTTTACCTTTCTCTTATTTCAGGTCTCACACTAAGATGAATTGCACCGAAGTTACGCCAAATAATACATCTTTGCTACGAAATAGATAAATATTTTTTAATTAAACTTTGTCCCCCGCTTTTTGTATCATTCCCCTGGCATATTGAAACAGTCGAAAAAATCAATAACTAGGATATCGATCGAATTTCCAGCACTGGCAATTTGAGGTAGGTAGAGATGGTAGTCGCCAGCCCTGGGCCCGCGACGCAAAAACCATGAAAAACCTCAGTCCCCTGGCCTCAGTCCCCTGGTAAATAAATGAGCAAATGATATTTTGTTCAGAAACCTGAGAAATTTTTAGTTATATTGAACTTCGAACTTCATTGCGAAATATTTTTAAAATTTATAAAAAGAATATAATTTATTTTAAATTGATTCTTAGACAAAAAAATATTTAATTATAATATATTATATTCTCTTAATAAAATGCTAAATAATATTTATTTACCATGAATTTTTATGTTTATGAAGAATAATTAAATTTAATTTATATATTTCAATGTGTACCCAAGAGAAAATAAAAAAAAAAAATAAAGATTTATTCAGTTCCCTTAAAAAAAACTCAGTACCCTGAACATCCTTTTTCAAAAAATGTCCTTAAAATCGTCATTTTTTGTTTGTTTTTTCAACTAGCCGCTTTCAACAACGCAAAGGGACGTTCTACTGATCATCTAGAACAACTCTTACGACTTTTGGAATCCAAAAATGTCGTGCCAAAATTTGTATCATTTTATTCCATTGTTTGTAGAATCACCCATACATATATCAACAGAGGTCTTAGAAAAATAATACCTATAATATTCGCAAGTTGGATCTCTAAAATATTTATATGTAACCTTTAATGGTAATTTTTGGAATCTTTAAAATATTAGAAAATATTTCTATGAACGCATTTACCCTTGTATCTCATAAAATAAAATTATAATAATCAAATTATTTAATCTATTGAATAATAGCGTATCAATACAAATTTTTACTTAAACTCAACTACCACGGAATTAAGCCAATCAATGATTTAAAATTTTTCTAGTTTCGGTTATTCTAAAACCGGACCCTCGACTCTCAACTCGTCCAAAGAAAATTCACTTCAAAGTATGTTTACTTAGAAAAAACTTTGTCATGCACCAGTGGCGATTCCTGATCTTTAGTATTGGGTTAGCGCCATGGTGTGAGGAAAAAATTGTAGTTTTTAATTTAATTTTTTTTTTAATTTTATTTATAAGGAAAACAAAACACAAGCAATACTTTATAAATTAATAACATAAGATAAAATGTTTAAAAATGTATCGATGCATTAACTCAGTTCGTCGTTCAACGGTAGCAAAACTTTCGATGACTTGATTATAAATTTCGTCACTTGCTTTTAATTCTTTTAAAAGAACCTTTTCTTTAGACATAAGAGCCGAATAGCTCAATTTCTTGTGACCATGAGAACTTCGAAAGTACGTTTTTATCCTCTTCAATGCATAAAAGAAGCACTCCTTTCACGCCGTTCAAGCTGGAGTTTTATAAGCTTGTACACCTGCTAAAAACTATAGGCGACGTTTACCTCCACCCAGAGTAAGATATTAAATGGAGTTATCGCTTTTAAAGTCTCAGCTGATGTCGTACCTTTTGGCTATATAGCATCTGCGTTTTCATGAAAAAACATTCAATTCATTTACTTCTTCAGGAAAATTTGTTTTTTGGCGTTATTAAATAAATTTGTTCCCGTACAGTTAATCGAAATATTTCAGTTATTCGATTGATGCCAACCTTTTTAATATCTTCATGCTTAATTTGTTTCATTTATATCAAATTGATTATTTAGAAGTTTTCGTTTTTCAGAATGTGTTAAAGCATCACAAAATCACGTTTTAATTAATATCTCAGCCCGAGATAAAACAATTTGTTGCTTTTATAACAATATTTTCTATCAACTTGCGTAAAATGCAATTTGTTTAAATTGTAGGAAATCACGAGGACTTAAAAAATAAAAAATAAAAAATAAAAAGTGCATCGTTAAATAAGCTTTTTTCTTAATAATCATGAAAACATTATTTTCAAACAACAACAAATTATTTTAACTTACTATAACTTCTTTTTTATTTGTTTAAATAGTTTTTGTGTTCTATATAATATAATAGTTAATGTTATTATGAATAAATATATGTTTTATTTTTTTCTGTAATGGGTGCCGAGATATTCGCGAAAGATAACAAAATTACACAAAACACATTTTACCAATAACTTTTGTAAAAAAAGTTGTCAGATAGTGCAAATTTGGTTTCAAGCCTTTCTCATAATGTCCCTATCGATCCATTGAAAAAAAAATAGACCATGCCCCCAAGGCCAGGCCCTTTTTCATGACGCTTTGACTTGACTTATACATTCTCAACTTTTATCTGAATTCCATTCAAATGACCACTCATAAAGGAAGCCTCATCGTTGGCCTGGGCCATAACTTTATATTTTATGTTATATTTTTCCAATTGACCTGTAACTAATTGAAGTGAATCTTCTGCTGTTCGCCCAGAACTTACATCATGGATTTTCTAATTAAAGTAATACCGAAATAGCTGCACATCACTTTTCTTAATTCCATCAGTTTTTGTTCATCAATGTCATTTTCTAATGAGTACTTTTCAAAGTGTAGGCCAAAATACATTTGAGAATATGGTAAGTAGTTTTCAGGGTTTCTTACATTTGTAAGAAACTTGCAAAAAAAACCGATTATTATATTTAGTTTTAAAGTATTCATACTTTCGATCAATAAGTGTATTTTTGTGTTCTCAGATTGAAATATTCTGTTTAACTCATTTATAATTTTCAGATTTATTGACAAAAACTCAAAAAAAACTAAATTGTCTTTATTTTTTGAAAAAAAAAATCAAAAGTTTGTGAAGCCTTAGAAGTAGGTTATTTAAATGAGTGCAGTATAAAAAAAATCAAACAAGGGATTCCACTGTTCTATGATTCTACTCGTATTTAAGATCATTTCCAATGAAAGCCAACGAGTTTGGCATACCTTTAAAATTTGATGCTTTGGTGCTTTTTTGGAAAGTAATAAAATCCTTTTTTTCGAGCTGTTTGCCTAGACATACATTTAGCAGCATAAGCGGAGCACAAACTTAAATTATGACATGTATGTACATCTGATCGTTAAAATATTAGGATTAATATTTCTCAAATGTGAGGCAACACCACTTAATGAACCCGTCATATAGCAGCATCTTCTGAAGCAAATCCAATCATGTTTTGAATTGGAATATTAAAAAGTTTCAAAGTTTCTACAATTTTACTGTAGATTGATTCAGCTGTTGAGTCCTCTGGCTCAAATACTCCTCTTTCATTCAACCTGATGTCTCTCTTGTTTGATCGCAATTTTTTGCGCTAACGCTTTCATATTATTTAGCTGGGCTTTGCTTAGGACATGTTGTAGCCAAACGATGTTGTATTGTATAAATTGTATTGAATTTGTTAGCGCAAATTTTCGCGCTATAAATGCTTCAAGGGATATATTTTTGCATGAGAGTTTTGTGATACGTTTGTGTTACGAGTAGTAAATATGATTTTAGAATAGGAATGTGGGTAGGTTAAGTAGTTTTGTGTATTTATGTCAATGGTGTTATATTGTAGGAAATTTGGTATCGCAAATTTTAACGCTAAGGTATACTTTTAGTAGATATGGTAGTTTTGTGTTGTGTTTAGGAAAATATGATTTGAAAGTAGTATTTATTTATTTAAATTCTTGGTTTAGCGGCGATAAACCTGCTAACTGAGAGGAATCGCCACTGTCATGCACTCATACATTTACACGGTTAAAAATCCTGGCGTTAAATTTAATATTTTTTGGGTTGCATATATGACCAGTCCAAAATGGTATTTAAATGTAATGCTTTGATTATATTTGATTTTCAGAATAAGGAAAATCCTTTGAACTCGAAAACTTCTAAAGAACTTCTACACGAAGAATATCGTTGACAACAAAACATTTGTGCGATTTTATTGTTATTTATGAAGTGCAAGCTGGCTTTTAATATTTTTTTTTTTATTAATTATACATCAATTAATGCTTGTTTTAGTGGCAGCTTACATACTCACATTTGCTTTTCAACCCCTTTTCTTTTTCATAGGACAATTATTAAAAATTCGTTTTAAGTAAATACCTATAACACTAGACAAAATATTGATGGCGAAATGTTATATTTAATATTTCTGTCCCACCTTCTCTAACTACAAGTAAACCAACCACCCCGGTTCGTTTAGTTGCCATTCGCATTTTACAGCTTCCTAATTTTTGGATGTAAATAAGAAAAAAAAAATAGAGTGTGGGGTAGGTACGAGTATGTGAGCATTTTATTATAATAACACCACACGCGGCAAGTGGGTGTTACATGCTGTGTAATGTAGGTACATACAATTGCTCCAAGTGCTATGTCGCACCTCGCACCCCTTCAAAGTCCCTTTTTCCACTCTCCCTCAGATCCTTCTATTACTCATCGTTGGAGCTTCTATACGAAACACTTTCACCCCCTGCAAAACACAACCCCGAACCCGGGATTTCGGCAAACTTTTGTTTTTATTTTTCACTATAATGGAAAATCGTTTGGCCCCTCCGTCCCTGTGCGTTTCCGCGGATGTTTTCTTTTTTTTTAATTTTTTTTTTATTTCATCCCTTTGCCCCTAACCCTACCGCCCATTGTATACATGTATCTACCAACAAAAATGGTATACAAATTAAAATTACAAAAAATGTTTGAATATTACCTATGTGCGCGCTCTCACTCGCATAAAAATTGAGATGGAGTTGTGCGTATATGTAACGGAACAACGGTAGGTATATAATTTTTTAACTATATGTGAAATTAGTTAAAAATTTCTATACACACACATGTGAGTTAGTGGGCGGTGTGTGTTAGAATACTTTTTTCCGCTTTTTCGTGTTCGTTTCGGGTGATGCTCCTTCAGCTTTTTACAATTTTAATTTTTATGGCAAACGACATGACACTCCGCTGCTAAATTTACCCTTGTCTCCGCGTTGCGCTGCCGTTCCGTTGTCGACATCGTTGTCAAAAGTGCTAGGGGGTGGTGGATGGGATACATATAGTATGGCTGAGTGGCAGTATGCCGCACTACCAAACCAACCCCAATTCCACCTTCCACCCCTCTCTCCAGGACGATAGATGTTTTGAACAAATTCCATCATTCAGGTTTCGTCGTTGTCGGTAGTCGCATCGTAGGGGTGCAAAATATAGAAAACACAAAACGCACTTTTTCCAACCGAGACAAGCTTAGGAGCTTCAAGGATGAGAAGACGCTCTGAAACAAGCGGATGAATTAAATAGGGAAGGTTTGGTTCAATGTGTAGATGGATGGATGGATGGATGGATAGCTTGGTTTTCCATGGTGGAATGGTACTGCATTGTATGAGCTACGTGCTACAATGTATTGTTACTTGGGTCACAATTTCATCATTAGAGGGAAAAAAAACCCGGAGTGTCATTCAACAATACTAAGCATTAACAGAAAAAAAACATGCAAAAAAGATCTAGCTGAATGCACAGGAGTGTTTCTTTTGTTTAACAACACAGCTTTTCTATATACGATTTAAAGTTTAGCTATTTTCCAAACGAAAGATATTGAAGCATTACAATTAATAGAACCTGCAGTCTAACGCGCTTTTTGGCGTAATTTTTCGATTCGCTTTAAAGTAGCTAAATTAATTTGGTACTTTGAGTATTTGTAAAGATTTAATATCGACACATATTTGAATAGGGAATTAGAAGATAAACCTTGAACACGTTGGTGATAAAATACAATTTCAAAATATTGGTCTTTTAAGTCTTAAACAATATACGCATTTAATTACGATAAGTGAATTTTAAAACACAAAACTGATAGTTAAGGACTAAGGAAGTCATTAGCTTTAATTCTTCACAAAAACCAGACAAAATGGTAAAACTAAAGCTCCGAGCAGATGGTATACAAAAGCCGCAAGCGTTTGCGACTCTGACGTCATTTGTACGTCATCATTTGCGACTTTGATAGCATATTGTCTGGCAAACAATTTGCGTACAATGTGCAACCAGATTGCATATCGTGTGAACCCCCTCGCATATAATTTGAGGCAGCTTGCTAGCATTCGCGAACGCATGCGACTATGCCAAGCATTTGCGATAGCTCAGAAAAAGGAAATTTGCGAAACAATACTTTCCACTCAGTGGCGTAGCGAGGGGGGGCGGCACTTTGCTTGGGGGCGGCAATTTTTCAAAATATCCGGGCGGCACTTTGCTGCAATATGCAAGCATTCAAGACCAATGTCCATCGACACCCAATTACTTTCCCCTTCAATATTCGCAATGATGTCACGTAATACGTGGATGATCGGAAAACACCCTATAAACTTCCTTACCTCTGACAAAGATAAATAAACTATTAAAGTATTACCGCCTCTAGGCACATCACACCATCGTGTGATAAACAAACGCATCCTACCAAAAAAATTCAGTTAAGGAAAAAGCCCCATTGACAACCGTTTGGCAAAAATTTCCTTAAGAACTTTGACGGATCACTATTCTTCGCCGATAGTGACTAAGACGTAGATGTGGTTAAAAATTTCTAAGGTCATAGAAACACTGATAAATAATCAGCCCAAGAAATATCTTGACGAACAAAAACTTCTCAATGAACGGCATAATGGTTTTCCTAGCAATATGTCTGATGGTAAGATTATTGCCCTTTGTATTTCAAAAATATTTGATAGAGTTTAACGTTAAGCCCTCTAATTGCAAATGTATGCATTTTGTATTGATGAATTTCATCTTTGTTAGATGAGAAATAATTTTTCGAAACACTCTTTTGAGTCTGAAATTCATTAAATAAATGATGGTGTGCCATAGGGCTCCGTTTTGTAGCCACTGTCTTTTCATATTGAGTGAAGATTCAGCTTTGTCCCACGAAAAAGAGTTGCGAAAAAAAATTATTTTCTTCCCTAGATAGAGTCAATGTTGAAATACAGGAAAGGTTTCAGCAACTAAGGAATTTGGCAGACAAATTTGACTTCCTTACGCCAGCCAAATTATTGGACGGTAATTACGAATGTAGTTTTGATGAATCTCATGAGCATGACATTGAAAAGAAAGAATTTAACATCGAACGCGTGGGGTTAAGGGCTTAAATTTTTTTTTTCAATGCAAGTCCTCTTGAACTGTTAAAATTTATTGTGCAGTTTAGATTAGAATTCAGCCTGCCTTATATTACCATAATGTTACGTTTATTCCTTACCATCGCCAAAAGCAATGCCGGCTGTGAGAGAAGCTTCTCAAAATTGAAGCTAATTAAAAATTATTTAAGGTCCATAATGAGTTCAATTAGATTGACTAATCTCGCTATCATGGCGATAGAACAGAAAACGACTGATGCCATTGATACTGATGGAGTAATTAAAGAATTTGCTTCAATGAAACCTCTAAAAAAGTTATAATTTTTATAAATATTTTTTTTTAACTTTCTTACTTGTATGTAGGTAAATTATGGAATGTAAAATGTAAAGATCTTTTTTTACTTAAAAAAATGTTTGAATTAAATCTTTATTTATTTATGTGTTTGTATGACTTTAATTTAATTAAATTAACAAAATTATGTATGTTAACTTTACAACAACCAAGGCAATATGATGGTTCCAGTTTTAAAAAAATGAAAGAATAAATTCAGGAATACAAAAAATTATAAAGAATGTGCAATGTACCTTATGTAATGTATTTGTTTTAAATTGAAAAAAAAAAAAAATATTTAAATACAAAATGAATTTCAAACTAAATGTTGTCACGTTTCTTAAGAATTTAAATTCAGATGCCAAATCATTAAATTTAGTAATTCGTAAGTAACTGACAATTGCTGGATTGATTGCTCGGATAATTGTTAGACATTTAGCCGTTATGGAGATGGGCAGTGGGCAAGAGAATTTTATTTATCCCAGAGGCCATGACCCTTCGTCATTGTTACCATAGTAAGGGAGCTAGAGCCTATGTTGAGAATTTTTCTTATAACTGGTTACTGGTTGAAAACTTAAACTGACAGTTCTTTCGAGAAAGTAAAAACAAATCGGACAAACATATGTATAGGTATGTTAAATCTATTCAAAAATAGTTCTGAAAAATTTTAAAGTATAGGTATTACATGTTTTGCTAAGTAATTGGTGAATCTTTGAATTAGATAATTCGAAGTTTCGATTCCATCTAAGAAAAGCTGTGGTAATTTCGTTGAGCTGCAAAAAAAAACATGTTAACCGTTTTTAAAAGATGAAACCAGTTTTGAACACTTTAATTTTGATGGGCTGTTGTGAAATATGTTTAAGTTAAAAATAATCCTTAGCCAATATTTCTGTTTCTTCATTTCCTTATGTATAACAATAATAGAAATAAAAAAATATTATAGATATAATATTTATTACTATAACTATAAGAATAATAATAATTAAAGGCAGTGCGGGTTGATTTTTTTTTAAAACCGGTTTTATTTTTCAGCAATCATCACCGGATTAGACACTTCTATCTACATAATATAATATAAATAAATATAATAAATCTGTGAATAAAAATTAAATTATAACAAGGTAAGTTAAGTAGCTGTTTCACTTTGATATTTTTAAAACAGCAAACAAAATTAAAGGCCCAGAAAAAAATTGCTAGGGGATGCAAAATTGGCTCTGCCCCGGGCGCGTATTGCCAAACTGTATATCAGCACAGATCTCCTTAGTCTGTGGTCAGCCATTTTCTGCTCACCGAATTTGAAAGTATTGTAGAGCAAACTGTATGCTACCACAGAGCGCTCTGTGGTCACATGCAGTTTGCTTGTAAAATATTAAAAAAGCTGAAGCAAACTATATACTATTTCAGATCGAGCAAAGTACCTGTGATTACAGAGCCATCGTTCACGTTTGTGTGGTTATTGTGTGTGGTGTGTGGTGCCGTGACATAAGGCCAAGTGACAAAAGGCCAAATTTGTTTGTGACTTAAGGCCAAACATAAAATGTTTTGTCTTGAGCAACAGTACCTTGCGTGGCACGCTTCGCGGGTTTTCAGTATTTAACCTCCCTTTTCGGGGCTCACACCCGCTCACGCAACTCCGTTGCTCCGCTTAGGGTATGTTCAGTCGCCAGGCAAGCGCCTGTAGCAACAGTTTTCCTGAGCAGCAGTACATAACTGTTAGTTGTTTACTCCAATTAATGTAAAATACAAAACTGTTGCTACAGGCGCCTGCCTGGCGACTGAACATACCCTAAGCGGAGCAACGGAGTTGCGTGAGCGGGTGTGAGCCCCGAAAAGGGAGTTAAAATCCTGAAAACCCGCGAAGCGGGCCACCCAAGGTACTGTTGCTCAAGACAAAACATTTTATGTTTGGCCTTAAGTCACAAACAAATTTGGCCTTTTGTCACTTGGCCTTATGTCACGGCACCACACACAATAACCACACCAACGTGAACGATGGCTCTGTAATCACAGGTACTTTGCTCTTAGTTTCCTGAGCAGAATGTATACCAACACAGAAAAATCTGCTTTTGATCTGACACAGTATATAGTATGCTCTTAATTTGAATGAGCATTCTGTAGTCTATTATAGAGCGTCGGAGCTCTGTACTGATATACAGTTTGGCAATACGCGCCCCGGGCGGCAAAAACCCACGCTACGCCACTGTTTGCACTACTGTAGACTGAGCGATACGAGAAACGTTTTCTTGCGAGAAAAATATTTATATTTATTCTTATATACGAGTAGGTGCGAGTTTCTCGCATACCTATCGCAAGCATGTGTGAACACTCTATAATAATTGTTAAGCAAACAATCAATTTGATTATTACGAACTGTCAAACTCTTCTCGCGTTCCACATACCATCTAAATTGCAAGGAATAAATTCTTCGCGCACGAATTGTCTTAAAATCATACTTGCTTCTGTTTGTTTCTTTTAAACGTCATTTACGACAAAAAAATATGATTTTATTTTATTTTAATGATATTTTACAATTATTATAAGCAATGAAAAAAGCATGGCTTTGCCGTCTTCCAGATTGACAAAAATTTTTCGATACAGTATTTGATTAATCTAATTAAGTTACAGTTGTTAACTAAAAGTATTCACCTATTATTTTATATCGATAATTAAGTGCTATTTTGCAGAATTTAAACATTTTCGATACATCTATTTCGTTAAGAAGATCCATAGTTTCGTTTTCTGTTTTCTGAAGTCAGTACCCAGTATATGTCTTCTATTTTCTCTTAGAACGGGACACCTACCAACAAAATAAAAAACATCCTCACGTTCTTTGAGATTGCACAACCCACAAAGTAACGGTAAATCTTCCCGATGAGGGACAAAGTTTAGGTTCAACAGTTCTCCTCTTAGAGGAAACATGTTTGAAATTTCTTCAATAGTACAGTCATCCCGAAAGTAGTTTCTCTCATTTAGATCATGATTCAGCCTACTATAAATCATCCGATGCAGTGAGTTTGTTGCTTCTTCTCTGTACCTCCGTCGTAAGTTTTCATCCAGCCTGGTAATTATCTGGTACATTGTCGATTTCCACGTACTCCGTTCGTTGATCGATCCATTCTTTAACCCATCCTGTCTTACATCGTATGTCTTGTAGGGTGGCTTTCTTTGGTAAACGATCATCTGGCATATTCTAAACCTTAATAATGTAGTCTACTTGAAGCTTTAGCGTCTTCATGAATAGTGGTGATAACGCTGTTTCCAGCATTAACATATAATTTGGCGTGCTTGTAGGAAGGCGAAATGTTATTTTTATATAAAATCTCAATAGTTTGTCGACAGTATCATATTTCTTTGCTCCCCACACTTGCGCCTCGTAGAACATAACTTATTGAGATACTGATTCAAACACTTTGTATACTTGCTGCTGTGGAAGATGTACTTGTTGTTGAAACACACTCTCCATGCTACATTAATAGCGGTTTTTGCCTTCATCAGTTTCTACATGAGATGTCTTTCCATTTTTGAGTAAAATAAACTCCTTTGATATCCTAAAGTTGATTACACATCATATCCGCAATTGATGTCATAACCGAACACTGCCTTATAGGAAAGCAAGCAATAAGACTTGGCGTTTATTCAAACGATTTTGCAGAGCCTGTACAGAAGAGGTAGAATCAATTCCTCATCTTCTATGTATAGGCCCTGCTTCACACCATATAGACGCAGATTTAAGTCGTAGGTTGGAGATTTTTTTTTTTAAGATAACTAGTGATCTAATTGATATAGACATTAACAGTATCTTTCGAGAGAAAATCTCTAGATTCATGTGGTATCACAATGGTCTAAGCGTATCAGCTGTGACGCTGGCAGATACTTCAACCTAACCTATGATATCAAATCATCCAAGATCCTATGCATGGTTATCATTTATATAATAATCTGTCAAATCAACTGTAAAACAGAACAATATGTGGACCTTAAATGGTTAATATCGTGTTCATGGAGGATGTGTTAAAAATGATGCAGAAAATTAATTAATAGAAATGAAACAAGTTTTAGTTTTGTGTGTGAATTCTATTGATGAATTGAATGAAAACCCAGTCATAGTCTATTATGACATGAGCATTTGAAAAACGCTTAATGTGTCTTGTTAACTAAATTGAATTGAAAACAAGTAAAATATATGTAATTATATTACGGCCTTTTTTCTAAATAAAAAATGATAACAAATAAAATCTTGTTATTTATTGTTTAATATAATTCGTATCGATGATCGAAAACCAAAAACAGACTTGGCGAACGACTAATTGAAAGTAGAAAGGCCAAATACAAGTTTCTTTTTAAAAATGCAATAAAATGAAAAGAAAACGACTATTTAGTTCCGCGGAGGAATAAAACTGAATTTCTGTCAAGATTTCGAGTGGGAAACAGCTGTCAGTGTCAAAATAACCTAACTAACTAAATAGATGGCCTAACTAAATAGATGATGTTATTATAATAACTGAAAGTTGGCTTAATGATATAATAAAAACAACAGAGCTATTTGACAGCATATACATACTACAATGTTTTTCAAATCGACGGATGTGCGAAGTATTGATTGTACAAAAAATTTATTTCAACTATATGATGTGGTTTAAAACTTGCATCCCTTTAAAATCGAAAGGAAAGATGACTATACCTTCAACAATTTCAGAAATAATTTAATAATTTAAGAAAAGGAAAACCATAAGAACTATATTTTATATATGAAGAGCATGTTAAAAAGTGACTCCAAAAACGTTTGGTCATATGTTAATAGAAATAAAATGCACGACTGGGTCGCACGAACTTGCTCCTATGGAAGAGACTAGGAATTTTAAAAACGAATGTTATTAGAGAAAACTATTCATAAGGTTAAAATATTTTTTTAAATTCTTTTATTAGTAGGAGACAAAAATAGAATGCTATGTAAACATGAATTTATGCAAGAACAAAAATTATAAGTCCTTGTAGTGGTTTTTAAAAAAAAAAGCTTTTATATAAAAAAATCTTTAAAATATTTTTAAGAAAAAAATTTGGTGCGCCAACCTTAAGTTTTTATTATGGTTCGAATAAAAATTAAATTTCCAAAAAAAATGCTGAGCCGTTTTTAAAATATTGAATTTTCCAAAAAAAAAAATGTTCTTTTTCAGAAATTCATAAAATACTTTTTTTTTTTAAGTTTTGAAATGCAATATTTTTTAAATTTTTTAAGAGCATCTTTATAAAAAATATCATTAAAATCCGTTATGTCAATAATGAGTAATTCAAAATTTGAAAAAATTGTTCTATGGTAGGTACAAGCTGTAATATCTTTATTTCATTCTTACTTGCGACTTAGGCCTCAGCCACGCACTGAGCGACGAGCGACTGAGCGATTGAGCGACGTCGCTCTGTCGCTTAAAACAATGACAAGTCGCTCAGAGTGTACGTGGCCACCTCCATACAATTTCATGTGTTTTAATTTTTTTGCGTCGCTCAGCGACTCGTCGCTCAATCGCTCAATCGCTCGTCGCTCAGTGCGTGGCCGAAGCCTTATAGGTACTATCGAACTCGAGATTTTGATCAAAGTTGACATTACGATGATAGCGAAGACTAAAAAAGTGGGTCTCGCAATTCTGTCTGTCTGTCTGTCGGTTCGACTACAGCCTAAACGGATCGGCCGATTTTCTTCAAACTTGGTAGATATGGGTCTTAATTTTTCCCCCCTGGACGTTTTTTTCTGTTTTTTTTTTAAGACCAATAATAACGGTACCTGCCATACGATTTTTTTTCGAAATTTTATAAAAAATTTTTTTCTTAAAAAAAAATTGAAAAATTTCATTTGGTTAAAACTAGCTAATGGTTGAAAAAAATTTTACAAAAAATTGGTATTTTTGGTAGCCCCCCTGGGTCCATTTTTTTTGTTTTTGATTTTCTCGAAAACGGTGCAGCCGATTTAAATCATTTTTTATGCCAAAGCTCCTCCAAAGTTAGAATAATATTACATATTCAAATTTTTTATTTTTTGGATTTAAAAACAAAATTAAACTTTTTTTTTGGAAACTCAATATTTCGAAAACCCAATGCTCAATTTTTTTCAAACTTGACAAATCAAAGTTTCTTAACATAATCTACAAGATTTAAGAAAAAAAAATTTTGTTTTATCTTAAACTAACGGTACCTTTCATACAAATTTTAAAAAATGGTTTTCGAAAATCGTATTTTTCTCGAAAACGGTTCCGAGAATTGTGCTAAAATTTTTTTTCTTTTGATCAATCTTTACGATCCAAATCTAGATATTACTGACTGTACCTACCATAGAACGATTTTTTCGAATTTTGAATTACTCATTATCGGCATAACGGATTGTAACGAAATTTTTTTATAAAGATGCTCCTAAAAAGTTTAAAAAATATTGCATTTAAAAACTTAAGAAAAAATATTTTTTCAATTTTTAGAAAAAAAGTAATTTTTTTTTTTGAAAAATTCGATATCTCAAGAACGGCTTAGTATTTTTTTTGGAAATTAGACTTTCATTCGTACAATAATAAAAACTTAAGGTTGGCGTACCAAAATTTTTTCTTAAAAATGTTTTAAAAATTTTGTACATAAAAGCTTATTTTTTAAGGAACCACTACAACGACTTATAATTTTTGTTGCTGCATAAATTCATATTTGCATAGCATTCTGTTTTTATCTCTTACTACTAAAAGAATTTAAAAAAATTCATTTTATCCTTATGAACAGTTTTCTTTAATAACATCCGTTTTTAAAATTCCTAGTCTATTTCATAGGAGCAAGTTCGTGCGACCCAGTCGTGCATTTTATTTTTATTAAATTAAAGATCGTAAGAATTAATTGAAAAAAAAAAAAAAATTTATCAAGATTCTAGGCGCCGTTTTCGAGAAAAATACGATTTTTGAAAACCATTTTTTAACATTTGTATGGTGGGAACCTTAATTTTTAGGTAAAATATTTTTTTTTCTCACATCTTGTAGATTATATTTAGAAACTATTTTTTATCAAGTCTAAAAAAAACTAGCATGGGGTTTTCGAAATATTGAGTTTTAAAAAACAAATTTAAATTTTTTTTTTATAAATCCAAAAAAAATGTTTTTGAAAATTTTAAAACACAATTCTATTCAAGTTTTTGGGGAGCTTTAGCAAAAAAAAAAAGATCAAAATCGGTTGTACCGTTTTTGAGAAAATCGAAAACAAAAACAAAGGTTCTTCTTGTAGGGTACCCTCAATAACCATTTTTCGGAAAAAAAATGTCAGCCATTACCTAGTTTTGACTAAATACATTTTTTTTGTATTTTTATTTTTTAAATCTGTCGAACAAATTTTGAGAAAAAAAAATATTTATAAAATTTCGAAAAAAATTAGCATGGTAGGTACCGTTATTTTTGGTCTTAAAAAAAAGAGAAAAACCTGTGGGGGGGAAACAATTAAAAATGACATGTACCATGCTTAAAGAAAATCGGCCTATAGTCGTTTAGGCTGTAGTCGAACCGACAGACAGAAACACAGACAGAATTGCGAGACCCACTTTTTTAGTCTTCGCTATCATCGTAATGTCAACTTTGATCAAAATCTCGAGTTCGATTTTTTTTACGAATGCATAACTTCCCTTATAGTAGATACTCGTACCTATAAGTCGCAAATAAAAATCTTCATTGGGCTTAACCAAAACAATTATGTATTATAACTTAGAATCACTGATGTCAACCAAAGACTTGAGTTTAATTGCCAGCTTTGAGCTTTGAGTTCGTTTCTACAAACGCATCTTCTTAATTTCGAATCTAGTTCATTACCTAAGGTAGACATTGGTTCATTGGAATTGGAGATTTCTGATGTTGAGAGCGCGCTTTGCGACCGGAAAATCGTGTACCTATTATTGTGTTAACTTAAGAATGCCTTTTTTTCCGTCTCGAACCTACCTACTTCTTCTCATTTTTAATCATTCCTTACTTATTGGAACTTTTATTGATGATTGAAAAACATCTTTTCTTATTCCAATATTTAAATCTGGTTCGAAGAATTGTATTGAAAACTATAGACGAATCTGTAAGCTTTATTGTGTACCAAAATTACATGAAAGTTTGGTTAAAAATAAACTTCAGTTTCAAAATTAAGGAGCACATTTCTTAATATCAGCATTTTTTATCGGCCATTCGACAACATCAAATTAAGCTTTCTTCACTTCATTATATCAGCAACGAAGTTGAAAAAGCCAACCAGGTGGATGCTATATATACTGACTTTGGCAAAGCCTTTTGAACTTTTGATGTTTTCTTTTCTAACTGACATAATTTAGCTAGTGAGTGAGTTGATAGCAAGTACTTACTCTAGAGCACTTAAATTTTCTTCAGGTGCTCGAAAAGGAAGCCATATTAATATATACTACTTCCAGGTCAAGGCCAAAATCTTCCAGCGTCATTGATTAAGAATTTTTATCTTGGTTTGGTATAGTTCGCATTAGATTTTTGTCAAAGAATTGCGTATTAACAAGGTCTTTATTAGTGAAATGATTAGTCTAAGTGAGATCGCCGGGACGAAGCCCCAACGAAATTTTTCTTTTATGATTTCCTTGTTGGACTTTTAATTTCGCTTCCAGTTGAATACCTTGGTTACATTTTTTTTATATAAGTAATTAATTTATAAAGTATTGGAAAAATTAAAATGAAGTTAGATTTTTTAACGGTTTGTAGGAAGAAATTCCTGATATCTGCTTCGCACAAGTTTTTCGTTAAGATACTGTGAAGTCTCCACGCAAGTTTAAAATAACTAAATAAACAAATTAGAGGTCAATGGTTCGAAGAAAGCCTAATCCTAGTAAATAACAACTCCCAACCATTTTTGTGTTCGTGATAGAACGAATGTGGAACACCTATAATTTTTCTTGCAGAGTCCGAACGGCTCAGGTGAGAAACACATTTCATGACAGACACTTTTGGATGATTTGCTATTTACTCGCAAGAGGCAGTACAATCGAATAACACTTTTGCAGTGGTTGGGAATCGAAACCAGACTTTCTGCATGACAGTCCAACGGACTTACCATTCTCACAAGTTTACTTGAAAAAAAAAAACTGCGAAATATATCCGTTGTGATGAAAATTTGGAAAAGTAATAAGGTTAAAAGTTTTATAACATAATCCAATGGTGAAACATGATTTCTTCGTTTCGACAGAACATGAAATGTGAATAAAACAATGTTTTCCAGACGACGCTATGAATTAAGAATTAACCCAACAACACTTTCAAGCCTCCACCTCTTGTTCTAAGTCCCTAGAAATGTTTTTTTTTTTTTTTTTTTTTTTTAAAGAAGGAAAGCTGTGTGTGTTTTCTTTTTACATCTAATGCTCATCTCTTTCTAACTCGGCGACTGCGATTACTACTTTTATTGCCAGCGAGTGAAATGCGAACAAATGAACGCGCACCCACCTACCACCCCCTGCCATTATTTTCCCAACCTTAGTTAAAGTTTCTTCGCTCTATTCCGTTTAGGGTGGTCTTGTATTTCGACATAAAGCCCCGATGCTCATCGGCGGCGGTGTATGAGTGTTACTGGCATTAGAGTGTTTATATGTGCGTGTGTGCAGGTTTTTCCCGTTATTTTTAACTACGTGTTCACAGTTAAAAAATCTCATCTTGTTTTTTTTTTATATATACATATATATATTTAAAGAGCTTTTTTTTTTATGCTGGTAGTGTGTAGTTACATCCCTTCTATTCAATAACAGAAACATTTTCTATTCTGTAGGTACTTTTCGTCTTGGAGTCTGCTGGATTTGTGGGTTGCCATATTGATGAATTCATTTAAATGTATAGAATAATAATAATAATATACCTACACCTGATATTTTTTTTAATTATTGTCTTCATTTATTCAAAGAGGAGATATAATATAGGTACTATGAACATACTAGTCAGTCCCTCTCGCAAGGTGACTTTAAAAACAAACTAACAAGCTAAATCTGAAAAATAAATTTGTAGAAAATGTGTTCCACCATCAATTGTAGTATTTTAATTGCCATATCTGTTTTCAATTTGAAACATACGAATTTATTAACGATTTAAAAGTTGACGACGAAAAAGAATAGAATTCAAAAAATAAATTAGCAAGGCCTGTTTATTTATTAAATATTTGAAAAAATATTTAATAGGATAGTTTTTCTCACCCTAATGAGGAATAAACTCTTTATTAAAAAATACGAATTTTTTGCATTATTTACTCTGTTTTTGAATTGTATTCTGGAGAGTGAAATAAAGTTTAGATTGATTTTTTTTTTTTTTGCAGTTGTAGAATAACTGTTGTTCGAGTACATTGAAGAAAAATAATCATGTATTTCACCTTTTTTTTGAGCTAGAATCCCACAAAATAACTAATACGTAGATTAATGACCTACTAGATGAAGGTTTATTAAATATTTAAAACTCCATTAAACCTTATATATTACATGAAGGTTTTTTCTAATAGTTTTCCTTCAATTAAATTTAATTTCAATCCATAAAGTCGCAAATTAATTTACAATATTATTTTCCAGTAGTAAGATATAAATTATCATATCTCTGTACAAGCTGTGCTAAAAACACATGATGTAAACCAAAAATTTGCATTATCTATTAAATAAAATATCTATCCATCCATCCATTAAACCTTAACATGACGTATTTGGGTTTCAACAAGTGTTAAAATTTAAAATGCCTTTTAACTTCAAGCTTATTTTCGGCGTATTAATCAGCGGTTATCAATCAGACAACATTCGTGAGTCAAAGGAACACCATATTGGCCGAGAAAATCTCCGCGGTCCATGAAAGTGTACAGCAGAACCCAAGGCAGGCAAAGCAGATTCCTCGTCATGCAGAAGGACTCGACCTTTCTCAGACTTCAACTTGGCGCATTTTACTTCGTGACTTGGGTCTGTATCCGTACAAAAGTCTTTAACACTAAAAAAGCAGAGAGTCTATATTTCCGTCTATAAATTTTAGAATAAGGGCAAACGAAACATAAGAGCGTCTACTTTCAAGACTAGGTATGTCAATAAATTTTAGTTTGTCGTTGTAAACTTGCAGATAAGATTTATTTTCGGACCTCAAATATGTAACCTATTATTGACAAGCCTATTCAAGAATGGTTCGAACAAATTTAACAAAAAGTTTTAATCAACCAAGAATTGAATTGGCATCAATATTATGTAGAGTTAATGTAGTGTATGAATTCAAGTTTTTAGATTAAATAAGACACCAAGCATAGACTCGTCACTTCCAAGTGATAATAATTCTTTCTGGTAACACTTATATTTTTACATTTATCGATGTTAAGAAATAGACATACATTTGGGTCACACTGGCTCTACTGAACATCGTCGGTATATTTGAGCTTGGAAACAGATGGTAAGTTATTTAAAGAATATTATAAAAAGCATAGAGCCTTAATGACTACCCTGCGTTATTTCAGAATTAATATTAAATTTGTTTTTGGTTTGCAACCATTAAAAACTACCAAGAATAATCTTCTAAATAAATAAGATTTAAGCCACATTACAAAATGTTCTCTAAATCCCAAATCGATGAGATAGTATGTAATATGCCTTACTGAAGTCTTTTAGCCCATTGTCGAATTGTCTTTCAGTTCTAAATGAGTCGATACGATGTTCAGTCAATTCCATAAAAAACATTACAGTAGACGGCTTTTTGTAAACCATATTAATTTGGAACAGTTAATGATTAAATGGGTATTCAAAAATTACTGCACTAAAAAGTTTAGGAATAACTGCGATAGGTCTTTAATTTTTATTTTCATCTCTTTAACCATTCTTATGTAGACGGATAATGAAAGAGTTTTTGCAAATAGATAGAAATTCATTAAAATTAATTGAAAACTGTTTTCAAAATAGTTGAAAGGTCTGGTAAATATTTGTCGCCTTATTTAGCTATAAACCTCGCAATGTCGTCAGTATTAATAATAAAGATTATATCAGTCAAATAAGAAAAATGTTTCAAAATCTGTGGTCCGCAAATTTATCACAGTTGGAGGGACTTTGAAAGGAGAATATAAAGTGTTTTTTAATAAGGGCGGGTAGATGTTGAAATGGAAAAAATCAAGTTGTGTTATGCTGACAATATAAGTATAGAATTTGACATCGTTCAAACGTCCGTCTTGACTCCTTATGGTGGCACGGATCCGAGTGGTCTAATTTTCAATGATTCTTTCTCACAGATCCGTCTTACGAGGGCCTTCGGATAAGTACTTAGCCTACAAAATAAAAACAAAAATTTTGAAAAAGTGGCGATTTATTTCTCAACATAATCTCCTTTTAGCTAGATACACTTGATCCAACTTCTTCAACCCATCCGAAAAATAAGTTTTCTAGAGGTCTGCAAAGTAGGCTTCCGTGGCAGCGATGACCCCCTCATTCGACTAAAAATTTCTGCCCGGCGAGTGATTTTTTCAAGTTTGCAAACAAAAAAAGTTGCACGGAGCCAAATATGGAGAACATGGTGGATGGGGCAGCAGTTCGTAGTGCGATCCGACCAATTTGGCCGTGGCGACAACGGTTGCGCTCGTTGTCCGGAGTGAGAAAACACGGCACCCATCACACCGACAGCTTTCATGGAGGGTATGACTCACGCGGTCTTTTGAGATGCCTACTGTTTCAGCTATCTCGCACACCTTCAATCGGCAGTCTGCCAATACGAGATCGTGGATTTTTGACACATTATCCTCCTCGGTAGCCATTTTCGGGGCACCCGGGAAGGGCTCATCAAAACCGATGTGCGAACACGTTGAAACTCATTACACCAATTTTTGAGGGTCGCCATCGAAGGCTAAGAATCACCGTACACAGAATCCAAGCGCTCTTTGATTCGCTGCGCGATTTCCCTTCTAAAAACAAGAATCGGATCACCCATCGATATTGCGTTTTCCATTTTTCTAAAATTCGTGGACAAGCTGGCTTCCACATGTGGTCAAAACAAAACTACTAGTCTGATTCGGCTGACATTTTGACAGTAGCCGTCAAAGAGAATTTATTAAGCGAAAGTAAATCTCTCTTCCGGTACTGGCACCATCAGGCGGTGAAGCTAAGTACTTATTGGACCGCTCTCGTATTTTAAGCGATGGCCTGTGGTATATTCTCCTTAAGGGCATCGGTCGATTCTGGTTTATTGGCATAGACCTGCGACTTTAGAAAACCTTACAAGAAAAAGTCTAGCAAGGTCAAATCGGATGACTTTGATATACAATTATCCAATTCACATCACCTCTGCGATAGGTAATCTTTCCTTCAAATCTTTCATGCAGAATGTCAATAGTGACGTCTGCTATAAAAACATGTCGTCTAGGTTTATATGATTCAACTCGGGCCATAAGAAATTGGATATCATCGTTCTGTAGCGTTCGCCGTTGACAGTAACCTCATCAACGTCGTTTTCGAAAAATTAGTTTTTGAGGATGCATTGCGCCACATGTTGAACCTCGTGTGAGTTGGATTTGAATCATATACGACAATTTTGCTTGTTAACACAGCCATTCATACAAAAATTCGCCTCCTCACTAAAGATGATTTTTGGGCCAAAATTGGGGTCGTCTTCCAAACGCTCCCAAGCCCAGTCAGCGAGCAAACGGTGTATTCTATGGTCATATACTTTAAACTCCTGGGTCAGCTGGACCTTGTACGTGTGTAGGGCAAAGTCGCGACAAAAAATTTGCCAAAATGAAGCCTCGGAATATTCTTGGCCGATCTTGTTTTCCTTTAATATTCGAAAATGTGGCCACCAAACGTTGAAAAGTCCACCACATCTACTGTCAAATAAGCGTAACGCAGGTAACGTTTGCACCAAGAAACACACATCTTGATAATAAAGTTTTATAATTCGGACATGCTGTTTAATCGTGCAACTTGGCATGCTGATTTGGCAATAGTAACTGAATAATAAAGATTTGACAGATGTCACCAAACAAAATAAAAACAACATGGCCTCACCAGTTCACCAATATCACTTTTTGTAAAATTGATGAAGATAAACTTTTACTGGTGGTGATCAGCAAGTTTTACTTCAAAAAAAACTAAACAAATTGATCGTCAACTGGCATGGAATATCTGAAGCCAAGCAAGAAGCCTGACAAATGCACTTGTCAATTTAAATTATTCAAGTAAAGAGTTTTCCAATTTGATAACTTTGAACTCGGGCTGTGAACGCATCCTCAAACCAATAATTATCGAACTGTCAATGTCAAAAAATTTAGTAAAAATAATAGTTCATAAGCAAACAACTAGAGTTTTACGATTTAGTTCATTTGACTGATCGATCAATTCACTTTAAATCACCCTACTGAACTAGTTCGTTCATTTTAGTTCAAAATAGTTTGTTTAACAGGAAAATCTTAAAAAAACAAGCTTTACTTCTTTCAATCATCTGATAGTCTTCTAAATATTTCCGCTATCTTGAGTTAAAATTGGGTTCATTTTTTATTAATAACATTCGTAATTATAATTTTAACCGTTTTTGACAAAAATGTTAACGGTTGATAAACAGTATCATATCCAAAATCTAAATTAGTAATTTCTAACATCATAGATTTTTAAACCTATCCCTTAATCAAAAGTGATAAAAATTTTTTTTGTTTGTTTTTCAAAAATGTCCCTGTGCCAAAAAAAAGTATAGATTAAACATGGGTAAAATATTTATATTTTAGCTTTTCATAAATATAAAATTGAACCAGTTCATTCACGAACTACACAAATCTACGAAGGACGGTTATAAATAATGAACATTTATTCCTGCAACCTTAAGAGCGTTTACGCCAATTTTTGGTCGTATAATTTGGGTAAGCTCATTTTAAGCAAAAGGGCTTTGTCAAGAAACAGAATAGGTATGCATTATTGGTCAAGCGTAAAACCTTATGTGCATCTTGAAACACCACTCCACTCAAAAAAAAAATTGTTTAGTGTGGTTTCAAAGCCAGTGGTGTCATTTGGCCATTTCTTTTTGTTGGTGAAAATGACCATCACTTTACAGTCAATGGATGTCGCTACAGAGACATATTGCAACAATCTTAAGCCAATTTCATGTACTCTTACTCTTGCATATTAAAAAATATGTCGCTGTGCCACAAGCCACGCAGCTACATACATATATAACAATAGTCTTATTGAAAACTCAATTCGATGAACGCATGTAGATTAGATTTAGTTGATTTTTATTAATATAAATTTTAGTTTGATTACAAATATACAATTACAAAAATCAATAGAACATGGCTATGCCATCTACCTGATTGACAACAATTATTAAAAAAAAAAAAGAAAAAAAATATATATTACAGATCTACGAAATATGTATGTAGTATCTTTAGTTACAATTTTATTAAAATAATTACTTTTGAAGTTAAAATGTTACGTTATTTATTAAATTAAAAATTTTTTCGACAGTACATAGGGTAAGGTCAGGAGGTTTTGACACGTTAACGAACATTTGGAAATATCTTTAAATCCAAATACAATTTCAAATTTTTAAAATTTACATAAGAGACCATGTCATTTTAGCAATGTAAAAGCATTGATAATAATTAATTGATATAAATATTTTTAACAGAGTTGTAAATTTTTTTCCAAGACCTTACAAAGTGTCAATTCCTCCTGCCATGAAGAAGGATTTGCCACTTGCCTAAGGAGGTTTTGACACAGGGAGGAGGATCAGACACACGATTATTTTACAACATTTTTAAAGTAATAAAACAACTTATAATGCTTTTTTTCTTCAACAAATAATTATAGCCTAGTACGCAGATCGGGAAAAATTTTGTCTCCCATACATTTTGTCTCCCATACATGTAAAAGGTGCTGATGCTTCTCTTGAAAGCATCGAGAGGAGATTCCAAAAAGGTATGAACTATTTTTGTAAGACAACCCGTTCCAGAGATATACTACAAAACACATTAAATTATTTTTTAATTCTCCAACTTCAAACTTTTGCGCGATATTTGGAAAAGTGTTGTAGAGATTAAAATTGTAGAGATAAAATTTGTCTTGTCTCGATCTGCGCACTAGGCTAAACGAACAAAACAAAAAAGATACTTAAAAAGATACTTTATAAATATTTATTAAGTAACACAAAATAATAGATACATAATAATAGTAAATTATACTAACGAACATCAAATTCTTCAAAGTCCACATAAAAATAAATGTTTGGCCTTTACAGGGAGATCAGACCGCTACGGCAGTTTTGATGTAATGTCAGCCCCTAAGGCCAACCCTTTTTCAGAACCAAACTGATATTTCTCAAACAGTTTGAGATGTTGAAAAAAAGTTCTACGGTTGCTTTTTTAAAGCAATGAAAATGAGTCTTACTTGTATTTTCTTATTTTCGTACACTAAGAAAAATGCAATTTTGAACATTTTTTGAAATATTCAAAAAGTTTCCTTTCTTGAACTCTTGTGAGAACTTGCTTATTCGAATATGTTGTTCTGAATTGAGCGTTAATTTGTTGGCCTGTCTGTTTTTTTGGATTCTAAATATTAAAGCAGTACGTTGTTTTACCACACATTATTTTGACTCATAAAGGAGGATTTGATACTGTCAACTCCTCCTTCAGTGAAAATGTAAAATCCTCTTTTTTGATTACTTTACTAAAAACTACTAAAAACGAATGAAGGTGCACTATAATGCACTTTTAATGTCAAAACCTACATAATTCAAATATTACAGTTGGATTGCTTACCATAAAAATTAGATGAAATGGACACAAAAATAAAAAATATGTCCACATCGCTTACCTACTATTCCACAGTGATTGTTTATTTATAACTCAAACTAATTGTTACTAACTTCGTTTTCTCATTATTTAAAGTGATTCCAAGGTCTTAGTTTTTCAGAAAAGTGCTGATGTCAATTCCTCCTGCCTGTCAAATCCTCCCGACTTTACCCTATACGTTCTCTATAGGCGAGTCCAATCATAGAGTATTGGGATATTTTTATAACATTCGCTTCATTTAGTAGCTCGATAGTTTGTTCTCTTGATAGGGATGCACATTTGCACATCCCAAGACACTTCTTCTTGTCTGCCTCAGAGCTGGTCTTCTGTCCAAAAATGAAAGGGGTTTTCTCATTCCCTCAAGTTATAGATGGTACATAAAATAGGTAGGTCTTGTCTATGTGGTATAAAGTTGAGTCTTAGAAGCTCTCCTCTTAAACAAAATATAGTAGACATTTCACCAACAATGCATGAGTCCCGAAAATAATTTTTATCCTGCAAATTGTGATCCAGTCGACTGTAAATAGTTTTGTACAAAGATTCCGATGCGTCTTGCAAGTACTTCCGTCTAATATGTTCGTCCAAGCTTTTTATCACTTCATACATTGTGTTTCCTCTATGTTCAGGTTTAAAACTATTCCGCTTTCCCGTGCAATATCCAGCCAATCCTTGAACCATCCCGATTAAGTCTGTATTGAGTGCAAAGCTATGTTCTTTGGCAGCTGATAGTTTGGCGTTTTCAGCACTTTTATTATCTAATCAACGTTTAGCTTGAAAATTTTAATGTTAAGCGGAGAGTCCTGTTTCTAACATTATCATGTAGTTGGGTATGTTCGGTCGGTAACGAAACGTTCTTTTTATATAGAACCTAAGTAGCTTCTCTACAGTTTAAAACCTCCTTCCTACCCATACCTGTGCTGCATAAAAAAAAAACTGATTCCGATACCGACTCAAAGACTTTATATTTGTTGCTATGTAAAATCAATTTTTCCAGGTCACATTGATGGCTGATTTCGATTTTTTTAATTTTTCCATAGTAACTTTTACCCCCAAATACTTACATTCTTTTACAACTTCCACCATTTCTTGATTAAAGTACCATCTTTCGTTTGAGCAAGGTCTGCCCGTGCCGTTTTTGGAACACCATTACTTTTGATTTGATTATGTTGACAGTAAGTGTCCGCAAGTCTGTTCATCATTAGTTACAGCGATTCTGGTGAGTATGTCATTATGACTTAAATCATCCGCGAACAAAAGAGTTTTGATTAGACTTCCTCCATATTCTATTCCTCCCGGCAAATAATCAGTTACAGTTAGGTTTCCAATGAATAACGCAAATAAACTTGGACTTAGCGCACACCCTTGTCTTACTCCAGCATAGGTTTGAAACCACTATATCGACGAAACGCATGTAAGTATATCGACTCGATTGGAGGCCTTTTTGCGCCTGCTTAACCTGTAGTAGGTATCTAGGTACTCAACAAACATTTCTAATGCTTATGAAATTAATAAGACATCCAACAATTGTATTTTTTGAGAATTTACACTGTTCTCTTCGAACTCAATTTTCTGATATTCTCTCTCTCATTAACACTCCATTATTAATGTATATTCGCATTTTTTGACCGTCACGCGTTTCACTTTCAATACAATCCAAAGCAGCTGCATACACATCTCGAAAAGTCATCAAATCTGAAGAACCAACTATGTTTCTATATGTATAGTCATATAAGAGGCTCGTAATAAGTTTCCTCTAAAACCCACTTACCTTTAAGGATTGTGTTTTTCTTGTTTTCATTATTTATGTTTTTTTTATTTTACAGGATTTTCCTGCAAGTGGCAACTCTATTCTATGCTACAGTGCTGCTGCTTAGAAGAATTGCTATTGCTTTTGCTACCTCGAAAAAAGCGAAAAGTCGAGTTGAAACGAGGTAGCGGGCGGTTATGGTGTACAAAAACCGTTGTCGGGCGGCGACGGCGGCGGTGATGATGACGACGACGACAACAACAGCGCAACCAGCGATGGGGGTTGATCAAGAAGTAACGTTCAAAAAAATCCCCTAGTATAGTTGTAAGTGGATATTTTATGTAGGTATGAATTTATATTTTATAACAATTTTTTATTTTTACTTTTTTTTTCTATGCCTTAACGGATACTTACCTACAAGTAGTGCCATAGTATTAGTGGAGATGTAAAATCCGAAAGAAATATACACATCGCGACATAGAGGTTCTTTTTTTGTTGCCTCTCTATTCCTATTGCTTTTGTACGTTTTTTTTTTTTTTTTTAATTTTAATTTTTTTTTCCTCAAAGTTAAAGGGGGTGGTGGATTAGGATGATTTAGGATAGGATCTAGGTACAGCAGGGGAGGTCAGAGGAACGACAAAGTTTCAAGTATTGTATAGATATGTGTACATACCTACCTACTAGCTAGAGGGATTGTTTTGTTCTCAAGTATTGATTGCGTTTGTTTTGGAGGTCCTAAATGCCAGAGCGGGTTAAATTGCCTTTTTTCTCATTTAGGTAGGTTATATAAAAACTCATTATGCGAGTGTTCATGACATGTCCTTTGTTGTTAGAATGAAAGAAGGATTCACTACCGCACTCATGTGTGCGGTTTGATAAGCAACCGGAGCAGAGGTACAACCCGCTTCGTATTTATATGTATCCATGTAAACAGATAAAACAGTCACAGACCATTGACTAGCACGCGAAAGTCCTTAAGCAACAAGAATTCCAAATAGATACATTACATACATATATCATATATGTATGTACATTCTACATTATTCTCGTCCTTCAATTTCCTTCGATTGGATGAATTTCGTCTATCATTTTCATTACATTCAGAGTGTGCTTCCAAGGTATTTTTTCTCAGTCGCCGACGACGCCGCCGACATCGTCGTCGTGGTTGTCCGTCTCAAGGACTTCTGCGATTTTTGTTGTTGTTATGTCGGTTCATTGTTATATCTATGAGCTCGCTGTGGAGGTCGGTCGCAATGTAATATCCTCAGAATTCACTTTCACTCCACATGCAGGACGACGAAAACGTAAAAGTAGGTAAGTAAAATGTAGGTACCTTCAACTGACAGAAAGATTGTGGGCGGTGAGTATAAGTGGGTTGGGGTGGGTTCGGTTTGAATGGTAAATGGAAGAAAATCAGGAAATCAAAACAAAACCAAAAGTCGTCCTCAATATGATGATGATGATGATAATGACGATGATGAAGAAAAGTAAGTAGAATCACACTGAGACGCTGTGGGGTAAGGATATGCGTTTACCGCCGCCGGCGAGGCGATCTTCTTCGAAGAAGGACATTTTCTTGGTAATAATTTCGTTTCTTTTCGACCTATATAGGTACCTATCTACTTCTATTTGGTATGGGAAGTAGTAAGGTGTAAAGGGATGAAAGAAAGCAGATTTAAGGTATACCAACTGGTTGCTTCAGTTTTTATTTTTTGTATCTTTTGGTGGACCAGTGAAAGAAAACAAAATTGTTTAAAATTAGTTCACTGTGCTATCGATTTTAATCTTCTTAGGCATTTTTTTGAAATTCTTTAGGAGAATTTAAAGGCGAAATACCTTTGTAGATAGGTAGGTAGCTATCTGTTTTTGTTCTTATCAATATCTATCTGTGTTAAAAATATCTCTGTTGCAACTACCTAGGTACTTAGATATTATACCTATCAACCTACCTGGCTATTTTAAAAGGGAATATAAATATGTTTTAATGTGTCGAAAACACGAAAAAAAATATGGTGAATTTCTAGAGATTTGTTTAAAATTAAATAAGATTCAAATTCAATTATTGTTTGTTTCTTTAATTATTATTCATTCTTAAATGCACTCACCAGAAAAATTCTCGGCTTAAGCAATTTTTGACACAAATATTAACAAGACTCCGTGGCGCAACGGTAGCGCGTCTGACTCCAGATCAGAAGGTTGCGTGTTCAAATCACGTCGGGGTCAAAACGAATATTTCGTGTTTTCTTTTTTTTTTTATTTAAATTATATGTATTCCTTCTTAATTATTTACATAATTCTCAAGAAGGACTTTTTATTTTATAACTTTGCTTCTGTTTTACACAATAAAAACTAGGTGCATGACCTTGAGCTTTTCAAAGGGGCTAGTGGAGGTTTTTCTTTTATAATGTGAGCAAACTAAATGGATTTTGGATACCCTTAAAATGTTAAACACAGTGCGAACACAGGATAATAGGAAAGGATTTAAGTGGAGACACTTAATGTTTGAAGTTTTGGATATCGAAATAGGTAGGAAAAACAAAGCTATCTCAGGCATTCCACATTCGTGTTGTGTGGTTAAAGAAAGAATCTCTGTAGTTAATAGTATGGGCTGCAGTTAATAGCGTACTTTATTTATTGTTAAAAGAGAATTTTTGAGTGACTTAACGCACTCGACGGTTTTTAAGTGCTTAATTTTTTGTGGAATTTTAGGATTTGTTATAATTTTATAAAGAGAAATGTAAGCCCTACATATTTATATTTTTGCGTTCATGATAGAAGAATATTTTTCATTTCATTTCATTTCATTTATTTCGTATTAAAGTTATTACATAGTACTTCAAGATATTGAATCTTATAATAAGTATCAAAATTTAAATTACAAATTGTTGTGTAAATAAATGGAAAATAATATTTAGTGACATAGTTTTTTATAAAATAATAGGTAGGTATAATTGTATTAGATAGAATGAATTAGACTATTAAATAAAAATAAAATGTTCATTTATCATTCCTAAGAAAAACTATTTTTTTATTGTTGTGACATGTGGTTGTGAAGATTCTTCCGAAATACCGCCGACGAAACTGTTCTTTGCAATCGATGTGGAAGATTATTCCACAGTCGAATCGCGTTTACAAAATAAGATCGCTCTCCTACTGTATATGCAAATCGTGGTATCAATAGCTTTAGACCTCTAGGCGTGGGTAAGAAAGTTAAATATTGATACAAATACTCAGGACAATGATTATGAATTATGGAATGGAGTTTAAGAATTGATCTGAATTCGAAATAATCATCCAAGCTCATTCCTAACAGTGTCATTTTATACCTAGAAACACTCATATGCCGTGGTATGTTGTAAATGTACCTTAAGCAATCATTAAATGCGACATTGATTTTGCGTTTACAATCAGAATCTAGACAGGGATAAACTAAACAATTATAAGAAAGAAATGGTAGGAACAAGGATTTAACAAGATGCAATTTCATATTTCATTTTCATTTCATTTATTTATTGTATAATTATACTCTGTAAGATACAATATCTTATAATCTAGAGCAAATTTCAGTATCTTAATACTATTTTTACAAAAAAAATGGTCGTTGTATTTAACAAGGGGAAATATATATGCGTTATAAAAATTAACAAACAATATCTATGAAGAAAAAAAAAATTAAAATATATGAAAGTTAAAAATTAAATCAAAATTTGATATAACAATTCATCATCACAATCACCATCAACATCATCATCAATAACATGAAGTAAATAAGTACCTCAGAGCTAGGAGAAGAATTCTCTTAGCATTTTTCCAAACAAGATCGGGCTGCTTATAATTCTAACAGAGCGAGGGAGAGAGTTCCATAAACGAATAGAATGCACATAAAACTGCCGTTCAGATACCAAGAATTTGTATCGCACTGGAATAAGATCGCATGATCTTTCAGAACGCGTAAAATTAATTTTATTATATAGGTATTCTGGCTGATGAGATTGTATGATATTGTGAAGCATGGTTAAAGTTCGTAATTTTAATAGACTATCGAATGAAATGCCATATATAGACTTTGAAAAACTTGAGATGTGGTCATATCTCCTAAGACCATAAACATACCTCGTAATACTGTTGAAAGCAACGTTAAGTTTTCGTTTGTGTTCGAAGTCACAATTACTAAACACCTCACAACAGAAAAGAATAAGGGGCACTATCAAGGTTTTGGCCAATATTAACCGAGTTTTCAAGGGCGTTATATGATGAGACGCCCAGAGCAATCGAAGACCTCCATATACTTTACCTAACGTCAAATTAATATGGGTGTTCCAACTAAGTGTTTTATTAAATGTTAGCCCAAGATTTTTTACAGAGTCAACGAGCTCGATAGCACAGTTATTCAAATATATTACAGGAAAATATGATGTGTCACATATAGTTCTAGAGATGACTAGGCATTTAGTTTTTTTCGGATTTAAACAGAGATCGTTTTTTCGGGACCATATAACAATATTATTTAAGTCCTCATTGACTTCATGCACACCATTCTCTAACATACCTAGATGAAAACTATTGTATAATTGAACGTCATCTGCGTACATGTGCACAGAAGAATTCAGCGGGCTTGACGGAAGATCATTAATATACATTGAGAACAGCAAAGGGCCTAAAATAGAGCCCTGGGGGACACCTCTCTGCAAAGGGAGAAAAGTTGACATAGTATTGTTAGCAAAAACTGCCTGAGTTCTACCAGTTAAGTAGGAAAGAATAAGCTTGACAGATGGAAATGAAAAATTGAATTGATTTTTAAGTTTTTCACAGAGAATAAAACGATTGACGGTATCAAATGCCTTTGAAAAGTCTAAAAGCGTTAATATTGTCACCTTATCATTATCCAAATTATTTCTGATATTTTCAATGACGTCAATTAAGGCTGTAGTACAGCTATGCTTGGGTCGGAAGCCTGATTGATTGATACAAATCAATTTATTGTCTGTAAGAAAAGTTCTAATTTGGCGATTTATAAGTCTCTCCAAAACTTTCGACAGAAAAGGTAATATGGCTATGGGTCGATAGTCATCACCATCGCGGGTTTTGGGAACAGGTATGATCTTCGCTTGTTTCCAAGCAGAAGGGAAAGTACTAGTCATGAAAATATTATTAAAAATGTAAGTTATGTATTTGACTAGATATGGGAGAATGGCTTTCAGAAAAACTGGATGGATGCCATCAGTTCCAACAGAATTAGACTTAATAGCTAAAAGGCTTTCTAGAACATCATACTCATTAACAGGCGAAAAGCTAAATCCAGTAAAAGAAAAACGGGCGTTTAGCGTTTCTGTCAAATCACAGCTTTGGGTTGTAAAACCTGCAGTGTTTAAGGTAACAAAATTTTTATTAAGCTCGTTACAATTTATAGAAAGGGCTTTGTTGCTTATTTGCTTGCCAACACCTATTTCTTTTAAATTCTTCCACAGTTTTTCTTTGGCTAAAGAAGGATCAAGTTTAGGAGCATAAAACTGTTTCTTTGATTCACGAATTAGACATATTACTCTGTTTCTTAAAATTTTGTATTCGTTATGCAATGCTTCAAGCCTATAAATCTTCCATCGGTTATATGCTAAATTACGTTCTCTTATTTGGCTCTTAATGTAGTAGTTAAACCAGGGCTGTTCTTTCTTACTAAATTGTTTTTTTACAATTGGAACATGTAGGTTAAATAAATGATTAATATTGTTTTGAAGAAATAACACCTGGTCATCTACGGAATGCATGCTATATATCTGGTACCACTCAATACTATTCAAATCAGTTTCTAACTGCCACCTGTTGACATTTTTAAAGTCTCTATAGCAATAAGTAGAAGAAGAGACCATAGGTGAACATTCAAATGTGAGATAAATTAAATCATGATTAGAGAAGCAATTTGCAGAGAGTTGGTCGTAAAGAAGTACCTTTTCACTATGACTTACAAAAAACATATCAAGTAAAGTACTACCATGTCTTGTAAAATGGGTGGGAGTAACTATATTTACAGGAAATAAGTTAAGTGAACCCATTCTATCTACAAGTTCTGAACTTCTTAGCACATCATGATTGAAATCCCCCGCAACAATTATAAAAGGTGACACAAATGTTAGCTCGTCTAGTATTGAGAATAATGGTGTTAATTCAATATTCCGATTTGGGCGATATACTGATCCAAGCAATACTTTATTGTTGTTACACTTTATTTCAATGAATAAATATTCGACTTCACTACCTGGTGAGGACTTGCGAATTATTTTGCAGTTTAAGTCTCTTCGAGTAAAGATTGCAACACCCCCACCTTTACGATCACTTCTATCAAAGCGAAACACATTAAAACCATTCATATTACAAAAACTTTCATGAGAAAACCAAGTTTCACAAACACATACAATATCAATATTTGACTGTTCAAATAAATAACGAAATTCATCTATCTTAGGAGTTAAACTTTGGGCATTTATATGGCAGACCTTCAGACCATCATATTGCTCACCTAAAACTCGTATCATAGAGCGCGTAGTCCCATGTTCATCCCCAAATATGGACTCCCCATTACGAAGCAATAAACTCGAAGATGACCTAAGACTTCGTAATCCACCATAGACTTTTCTTATGGTATCTGAAGTAGCATCACAACAACTCAATGTCCTATTAATAATAAAACCTAGATATTTAACACTTTGTACATAGGGTAAAGTTAAACCATTGAGATCAAGAGAAGGACAATCTAGTAAAGATATTTCACTTCTTGAGAGCACCATACCAGAAGATTTTAGTGGGTTTAGACGTATTTTGTTGATATCAGACCAATTCTGAATATGTAATAGGTCTTCATTAACTCTAGCTACACAGTCCTCGATTAACCCAGGCCTTCTAGACAAATAAATGATTACATCATCTGCGTAAATATGAAAATTACTATTAATAACTATATCAGGTAGATCATTTACAAAGACGCAGAAAAGAAGGGGTCCCAAAACCGACCCTTGTGGAACACCTGAATTAACAAGAAACGGACTGGAGATTCCTTTCTCAGTTTCTACAGTTTGAAAACGGTTTCTTAAGTAATTGAAAACCAGTTCAAGAGCAGACTGGAAAATTGAAAATTGGTTTTAAGTTTTTTTAATAATATTTTTTTAATAATATGTTTAGATTTCTAAGAATTTATTTGATATTGATAACAGTTTCTACGTTTTTCTTTAAAATTTTGTAAACTGTTTTGAGCAAAATTTGAATATATCTATTTTGTTTCTTTTTTTTCTATTTTAAAGAATTATTTGAAGGAGTAGTACAAATTAAAAACCATCCGTAAATATGTGATATTTTTATTTAAATGTTGTAATACCTACAGTTATAATTTTTGAATTTACTCTTGGTAGATAAAAAACGTATTACCTAAAAATACAGTTTACTGACTGAACACTATGGAGTGCTGCAACTGGAATTAGAGTTGAAGTTAAAATAGCTGTCAAAACTTACCTAGGTATATTAATTAAGCCTGCGCTGGCCCGTATTGAAAACCATATCACGAATTTAAAAAAATAGTTAAATTAAAACACACAACTGAAAAAATAGTCAGTGTGTGTCTCTTTCTATTCGCTGCGGTTGGGAAACAATAACTTCCCAAAATTACTAAAGGGGGTTTAGTATCAGCTTATCTTTAAGTCCTGGATTAAGTGCAAAATTTATTTAAATAAACCAAAATTTCAACTAAGTGATGTTTGCTAACTGTGATTAAGCTAAACCATTAGGAGAAGGTGGCTTAGCCATGGAATAAGAAATACAATTGTCAAACTTGTTTTTTTTTTATTTGTTGTATTGCTCTGTTAAAAAATGCATACTTTATCATTTAAGCTCATGTTTTCACTTCATTTTTTTTTCTTTCTTGCAATATTGTTTATTATTAACAAACTACAAGACAAAAGCAACTAACAACTGATTTAGGTAGACGTTGGATATAATTTAGAGAATTCTTAGTTATTAAAAAAGAATAAAACAAAATTCTATCTTTATTTGAAGGGCCCATGCATCATCGGTTTGTAACACTCACCAACGTCGTTTTAGAAAAAGTACGGCTCAATGAAGCCACAGGCGCAAAATTCACACCAAACAGTAACTTTATTAGGGTGCATTGTCATTGCTTGTTCTCACAGCCATTTATCCGAAAATACGCCTTGTCGTTCACGAGGATTTTTCGGACAAAATTAGGGTCCTCTTCTAAATGCTCCGAAGCCCAGTCAGCCAACAAATGGCGTTGTTTATGGCCATGATCTTTGAGATCCTGGGTCAATTAGATCTAGTTATCTAAGAATCGTAGAGTTGTCAATTCATTTTCATTAAATAACTCAAGCATGATATCCTTATTATGAGATGAAATTAATTAGAAGCCTATAAACGAATTGACTGTGATATAACTATCAAAATCCACTTCCGAAACTCACATTTGGAATTTAAGCAGAGAAAATGATTCCCTAGGATAATTAACCAAGCCATTGAAAAATGTGTGCAAAATAAAAATAGTGGAAGTCTTGAACGATTTGAATTTTATATGTTTGGAACTTGAGTTTTTTTCAGATTAGGTATAACTTGTAATGTATTTTTCGTAGTTTTGAACATTGATGAGTGTGCACTTAGTAATAAACGGGAATTTTCAGTCACAGAGGTTGGTTTGTTGATGCACACCTTTTCCTTAAAGTACCCCAAAAATCTGGAGGCGTCAAATCAGAGGATCATGAGGGCTAGTTGATATTACCACTTTTTGACATTATTCAGTCGGGAAAAATTTCGTCTAAAATTCACATCGCAGCAACAGGTTAGTGTGATGTGACGTGACACACAGGTCTATAGACCTAATTGATCCAATTTGGGCACAAAAAAGTTTTCCAACAACATTGCCTATAACATCCTCAAAGAAATATGGCCCAATAATGCCGGCGGCGCGGCTGCGCACAGTGGAACGTCTAGTACAAAATTCCGGACATTGGGTGATTTTTTTGTTTCATTCTTGGAAATATTTTTTGTTTGTTATATGCATAGAAAATTGTCGCCTCTTTTATACGAGTATATAAACAGTTTTTTATGTACACTCTTAAACTTTTCAAATAACAAGGACTCAAAGATGCAGTATTTAAAAAAAAAATGTAATTTTAACGCACTTTTGTGGTTTGTTTTTCTCAGACCCTTTTTATGTTTTCTTTTCGAAATAAATTTTGTAAATATGAAATTGGTTCACTTAAGCTTAAGCACTCAAAAAATCCTTGTAACAAAGTTGTTTTAGCTTTAAAAATAAACTCTTTTTGTGAGTATTCTAAAAAAATTCTAATTTCGGGTTTGAAGACGATTTAAAAAAATGCTCAAAAATACTCGGTTTTTGGGTAGTCTGAATGAATTTTGTACTTATTTGGAGTCATATTATCAAAAAATTTGATCCGGCCGCATCCGACCCCGCTCCCTGGAAGGTTCTTAAAAATTTCCCTTAGAGCTGAGAACCATCAAATAAAATATAAGTTTGTTGTCTGGAGAAGGGGATAGGGGCATCCTTGCATTATAAATAATAATAACTAACATGAAGAAATCTAAAAGTATGACAGTGACATACTCTAGTTAAATATCATTATTTGTTAAAGACTAGATGGCAAAACGAAGTATGGCCCTCATGCTAACGGTTATTTTATAAATATGAATGCCATTTTTATTTAGTTATACTTACAAAAAACGTGATATTCCAGAAGAAGCTTTAAAATTAATTAAATTACCGCAAGAATTATCAAGCAAAGGATCATTTTCCAACGAAAACACTGAAGAATGAAGATGTCGATACTAACTTTTTATTATTATTTGTTTTTTAATTGTTGAAAAATACATACATAGGTATTATTATTGTATTAAATGTGATTGATAAGTTGTCAATGAATATTTTTCTGCACGTGTTTTTTCTGTATTAAAAATTGTATGATTTAGGATAAATATTAATGACTTACCTGTTGGTGTGAATTATTCTAAGAATTTGTCTCTATATGGTTCCGGTTTTTATCTGAAAAAAAAAAATCAATTTTTTATTTGGCCATTTTTACAATGCGATTTATTTTGTATTTTCCATTTTAAATTGCTTAATTATCTTTCAAATCATTGACAATTATTAAGTTTTCACTACCCTTATCATTTAGAGTGCTATTACATTTTAAATTAATTGTGACTAATTAGCTGTACATTTTCTCAATATGTACTGAATGTTGCCTGCTTGGTCATATGTTAATTACCATCAACAACAAACTCCAATGAGAAAATCTTGTTAGTTCATGTAAGACCTCCGACAGGATTTTAACAACTTATTGTTAGAACTTAAACAAAAAAAATATACGATCTAAAGAGTCAGAAAATTGGTACAAAAGCTCAACTAGTTTTATGATTTGGTCAGCCATATATTTTATATATAAGGTACATATAAATAAAAAACCATTTGACCTTCGAAATTTTCCAAAGTGCGATCCAAAATTAGACTGCTATTACACGGCATATGATTTTAATGTGAACTGTCATTTTATGGTGTGCGCATTATCACACGAAGACTTTTTTCATTTCTGAGTGTTCCGCGTTATTTTGACAGATCTTTTAATTTCGTCTTATACAAAAAATACAAATGAAAGGCCTACAAAGTTCATTGGACTCTGGATCAATAATAGTACTTTATTTAATGAATAACTTAGAACTCGATTCAAAAAAGCTTTTTTGGCCTTTAGTCCACAAAAATCGGCGTTTCGTCCGGGTGATCTCACATGGACTCATCAGTTGACTGTGAGGACCTTGTCAATACGCAATTTTTATTACTAAAGGCCAAAAAAGCTATTTTGAATCAATAATTCAACAAAAGTCCAATAAAAGTGCTAAGTCTTCTACTTGGCTGATTTATTTCAGTAGTACATACATACCATATATAGAATTTTTATTATAAAAACCTTCATATAAATAATTAGAACTCGCAAGTTATTTCCTTGCTCCATTTGAATTCATCAACGGTCATAAAACGCAATGAAGCAAGTTCGTAAAATGAAGACGAAGCAGAAAAATAAATAACTATACGCTTCACAAGTTATCTTTTTTTCTGTTTCATCATCGCTATCTTTTGAATTTCTTGACTTAACATGCGCCGTGCAATATTAGCCTTTAAAAAAAGAAATATCTTCTGCCAATCCTTCATCCGTTTTTTTTTTTAATAAACTTGTGGTTTTCGTACGGTCAAAATAAACAAAAACAAGTGTGGTCCTAGAATTCTACCTTATGGAACTTCAACGTGACAATAATAACAATAATATCGAATATTGATTATATAGGAAAAGTGGGGGTTAAGCATTTCAAAACTCTCAAAGATTTGGGCAAAATTATTAAACATCACTGAGCTTAATTTTTCTCTCGTACGCCTGCAAAAAAAAAAACATATTTGTTTAATGATGGCAGCGGCTGGAAATCAGACCTTCTGCGTGGTTTGTTCCGTTTATGGATTTATCTTTGTCGGCGTCAACTGTTAGATAAGTTTTCGTATTTGTGAAGTAAACATTTGCTGAATGAACGAAAATCATGATAATATACTCTTCAAGATTGTGGAATACTGGTGAATAGTTTTCACGGAATAATTCGTCAGTAATTTTGGCACAGCTATAGCTATAATTTTAGGCAGGGTATAATCTATACGCGCTCAAGGGATTATGATTACCCTTTAAATGTTTCAACACAGCGCGGGTGTGAAGTTAATGAAGAGAAAGAAGGATAGGAAAGATGTGTGGCACGATGTTCTGAGACTGAAGGTAGTTGTCTCAGATTTTGATCTCCAGGGATGGCGGCTGAACTAATGCGGAGAAATGCTGTGTCTTATTTTTATGTCCCTTATAATTCGCATTATTTTATTCGTATTCATATTTGATGGGCATACTAGTCTTAACTCAATCACATGTTGTGTAAACCAGCCACCCATTGATGACAATTTTTAGAAGGTTTTTAAAGGAATTAAGACGGACATAGACGACAGCAGGGATCGAACCTGTCATCTTGAGGTTGTCAGGCGAGCACACAATCATTGCGCCACGGCCATCCCCAAAGAGTTGCAGGTCATCGGGATAAAGATATATCGAGCAGTATTGACAGTCATATGGCAAGTCAAAAATTGATTCACCCCATACCTTACTTCGACAGCTCTGAAGATGGCTCAAGTAATAAAGAAAGAATATAACATTTGAAAATCTTTCACCTCAAACCAACTATTAGAACACCTCTAAAGGGTTCTTAGCTGGCATCACTGGCATTCATTTTCCTGGCGTTCAGCAAGTTTCAATTTTGAAACTAGGTAGATACTAGATAAATATGTAACACCAATGTTATAGCTAAAAAATAAAAATTTCACTAAAATGTTGAATTACTCAAAAATGTACAACCTTTATTCTTCACTATTTTTCTTTACACCCCACATTATATCCACCTAGGTATAAAATTCTCTTAAAATATATAGGTAAAATCTCCCATTACAAAAAAAAAAAACATTTCTATAGGTACCATCGCACTAAATTCAAAAATCAATATCCACCAAACTTAGAACGAAGAAAAGAAAATGAAAAAAGAAATAAATATTTAAAAAAAAAAAATCAAGAAAATATGTATCCCAGATATAAATTCAAAGAAAGAAGAACTATCCATTACTTCCAGGCACATTCATTCTATTTCCGCACTTTACCTATACCTACCAACTTGTACCATCAACATCAACATCATTTCATTCTCTTCAAACCCATCCCTTTTAGAACAATATTTCTAATTCCCTTTGCTGCTTAACCATTCAGCCACTAAAAAAGCAATAATAATATCCCTTCACATCCTGCAATATTACGGCCAAGAATACCTACCCTTTACCCCGATTATTCTTACTTTAGAGATATTCCATCGACAACCCATTGTGTCCTTTAGAACTGTTTTAGCTGCTGCTGCTGCCACTGGTGCTATTCTGCTTTCTACCTTATGCACAGCTAGCTCCCTTAAAAAAAATCACCTTCTCCATACCCAGGCTAAATTGTGCGCCTTCTAATGTCGTTTAAACTCGCATCATTGTATTACATTTCATAGTTGAATATAAAGATAGCGGACGATTTATGTCGACCTACCCTCTCAACCCACTAACGCCATCCCCAACGAAAAGAAACAGAAATTAAATTCAAACACACATAAAAACCCCCCCGAAAAAAGGATGCTAGATGGATGGGTGCTAGCTGTTGTTTGGGTACACACAGCCAATACAACAACTATAACGACACCACACAATCAACGAGGCAGCATAGTGGAGGGTATAGTGCCGTTACAGAAAAGCAACAAAAAAAAGCTTAGTTCCACATTCTACACTCTCCATCTCCACCTCAAAACAACTGTGAAGAAGGAAGGACGACTTGAATAATAAAAATAAGAAAATAAAGTAACATCACAACATTACAGCAGTGGTAGGTATTACTTTTCTTCGTCCTTGTACAAGAGGCACCATCATCCAGAATAAGAAGAAAAAAGAAGAGCCCTCTCTAATACAATTCGTCTCCAGCCCCCCTCCCACATCATTTGAAAGGGATGCTCGCTCACTCGCGCTATTTTATAGCGAACGACACGACGAGCTTACTACCTATACAAAAACTTAGAAATAATCACCAACATAAATCTCTAAAGCAGTAGAAAAAGAAAAAGATGAAGCACAGGGATGCTGGGGAAATCCAACCTCAACCCCCCAACATCCCATCTAGTACCTAAGTAATACAAAGCCAAATCCAACGAGACGAGGAAAGAATAAAATATAAAAGAAGAAAAAAAAAAATCGTCCCGTTATACCATCGCGCGCGCGGTAGCTATAAAGAAGGAAGGACCTTCGCTCTATAACAGTAGCGGTGTAATAGCGGCAGCCTTTAATTTTTTTATAGTTATTTCAAAACGAAAACGAGCTCCTCGACCCCCCTTTCATCTAAACACCGCACACGGTCGTAACTCACCCCCTTCTACAAGGGGGGGAATATATAAATCTTCTTTTCAGAAAATAAACACTAATACCAGAAAGGAAATAAAAGGAACTAGAAAATTTAGTATCTATACAAAATTTTATGAAAGCGCAAAGGACGACGAAAAAAACAAAATCTTTACAAAAAAAAAAAAAAAAAAAAAACTTGCCAAGGCAAAGAAAACCCCAAAAAAAAATGTTTAAAATAAGAGAAATGTGAAAAACACAAGGAAGCACAAAAGTTTTCATTTTCAAATCACCACCCTCTTTCTACTCTACTCTACATCAGCAACAAATCGCCCTTTCTACCTTTAACAGCATCCCAATATTCTAACCCCAACCGCCTGCCTAGTTTCATAGCCCGCGAAATTGAACTAAAAATTTACAGGAAGAAAACTCCTTACACAAACACAATGCAGGATGGGAAACTACCTGCTAAAAATTATTACTTCATCCTTAATATCGCTAGTTCGCTTAGGATGAAGAAGGATGAGGGTATTTCCGAGAAAATGATATAAAAAGGGTCGGCAGCAGGAGCAGGGAGGGTGAATTTTTCTTCATTTTACATCTTTTTCTAAACTATACAACTACACAGTAGCTCAGCTGAGAAAAAGGACCCCAAGAAAAGAAATAAGAAACACTATATAGACGATGATGACGATGATGATGACGGGCGGCACACTACACTGTGGTCCATTTTGACAAAAAAATATGCAAAAATTAATTTTTTAATTTTAATTTATTGTATTAATTAAACTTTAAAGTTATTCAGAAAATATAATTAATTTTGTGTGTTTTAAAAGTTATATAAAGAATTAAAAATATTCTCAGCACCAGCGTTACCAAACTGAAAATCCTAATAGTTAAAAATAATTCATGTACTTCTTTGAAGTATATTAGAAATAAATAAATCAGTAGGTATTATTAATCGTAGCAATCCTGGTCGTAGTGACCCCCAAACATTGATGTGTGCGTTTTAGCAGGAATAGAGGGGACCAACAATTTTCTGCCGAATCCGAACGGCTAATGGCAGCACTTTTCATGACAAGAGATAGGTACTCTTGGCGGATTTTTCACTTCCTCGGAAGAGGCAGTACACCCCCGAAAAACATTTTTGCAATTTTTGAAAATCTAAGCTAAGTCCCTCTGCTTTACAGTCTAACTTTGACCTATGAAAGTTGCATTTTATTTTCCGTAAATAGTTTTATAAAATATATTTATTTCGAAAACAATAAAAGTGCATATAAATATTAAGAACGTTAAAAACGTTTTGCAATTTTATACTTCAAGTTAGTAAAGAGTTTTCCAAATGGGACTTGATATCTTTAAAACTTTGCATTTCAATGTATCTTCCGTTGCTCATTATTTTCAATAAATCTCTTCAAGGAGGTTACTTCTTAGAAGAGTGCCTATTCGTTTGAAAATTTAGTGAAAAATAGACTGGATTTTCTTACATCTGAGTTTTTATTAGCAGAACAGCATGGTTTTGTATCTAGTAGATCTACAGTAGAAATTTAGCGCATTTTGTATTTAAGTGACTAATTACATGGAAGAAAAATGTCAAGTGGATGCTGTACCCCGACTTTATTAGCTTTTGACTCTGTCAATCATCAAACATATTTGGATTTCACTCAAAATTGCTAAGCTGGTTGTTATCTTACCTTACTGGTAGAAGTAAACTGGCAGAAGCAGATGAATAATACATGCTCTATTAAAATTATTTGTTCATCAGATGGTGTTCCCCAGGGAAGCCATCTTGGCCCACTACTTTTCAATATTTTTATAACTGATTATTTCTAAGATTATTGTGATTGCCTGATATACATATACGCAGATGATCTTAAACTCTGTTTAAAAGTTAAAACTTTTGAAAAATTGCCAGCTGATTCAATCTGACCTCGATCGCTTGTCAAATTGGTGTCATATAAATGATCTTAAACTTAATATCAAAAAGTGTAACTCAATCAAAGGGCACGGTAGTGCCCAGCCAAGTTCTGGCACTACACCCTTTTTACAGGAACAAACTGAGGCGATTTTTGACCCCTCCCTATCTTCAGTACTAATGAAGTCAGAAACTTAAAGTTCCGAATATTTGCTAAGCTAATCAGGCACAGACGCCTCACCAAATTTCAATTTTCTAGCCTAAGCGGTTCCTGAGATATAAGGCCTTAAGAATGACAAAAACCGTAACTGCATGCATATCATATCAACAAAATATCATCAAAATTATGGAGCATTTCCTGACATCGTAGAATCTTGTAATTTTGCACAAGTAGAGGAAAAAATCAAAAATTTGAGGTTTTCCATTCAGGGGGCGTGGTATCCGCCCACTTTCTCCGAATTGGTGTTGCTTGAATGGAGCACTTCCAACTGCTGTAAAACGATGAAATTTGGAAAAACAGTAGGGCTTAAATTGCATACATAGAAACAAATATAGAATTTGTAGTTTTCCCTTCAGGGGCGTGGTATCCGCCTACTTCCTCAGAACTGATGTAAATTATATATGGCGCACTTCGGATTGCATTAGAACAATGAAATTTGGTAGAGCGGTAGTGCTCGAATTGCATATAAAGGACAAAAAATAAAAATTGGGGTTTTCCATTCAGGGGGCGTGGCACCCGCCCACTTTCTGAGAAAATGCTTAATTTATATGGAGCACTTCCGATTGCTGTAATAAAGGTAGGTAGAAGAAATAATTGAAGCGCAAATCAAAACAACCAATAACAAAAAGAAAATATACCAAAAGAAATATGAAGCTATAAACTAAGTTGATTTTAGTATGTAGAGTCCAATATTAGAGCAAAATATTAAAATCTTTTCAAAAAAGAGTGAGATCAGACCAAAACATAAATGTTAAAAAAAGAGCCAAGTTCTCCAATACAAAAACCTTTGTCTAACAAGTCAACCGTGAAAAGTACTGAGATCTAAAAGTACGCCAAGCTCTTACTTCATGAAGGTTTAATACCGAATATTTAAAGTAGAATAATATTGAAACAGCTACAATTTAATAGATAAATTTTATTATTTAATGATTACTGACTAAACTTTGATGGGCTTACTTGGCAAGTTTTTTTTTATGCCCAATTCGAAAGGTTTTAAAAACTTGACCAGTGAACCCATCAAAGTTTAGTCAGTAATCTTTAAATAATAAAATTTCTCTATTACATTGTAGCTGTTTACTTATTTACATTTTAATTTATTCTTGGAGAGCGAAATATAATTATGTACATAAAGGTATCTGTTAGCTGTAAAACTGCTTATAGATAAATAAATAAATAAATAAATAGATAAATAAAAAAAACTTTGAACTTTCACTGTGAACGCACCCTTTTAAGTGGCAGCACGGCATTCTCAAGAACTGTGCAATGAAAAGATGACATTATAGCAATAACTCAAGGACTGCAGCCACTCGATCATATGAAGTGGCGTACGTTCCCGGATTGGGCTCTGGAAGTGTTAAGAGAATATTTTCAGTGATGAAACGCATTTTTGGCGCAGTAAACGGCTGTGTCAACAAACAAAATATGCATTATTGATCAGGATGGAAATGAAAACCACCAAGTCCTTCAAAAAAAACACCACTTCATCAACGAAAAAAGAACTGTATGATGTGGTTTTATGTCAGTGGTGCATTATTTTTCGTTGAAGTAAATGACCGTCACGTTACAGTCAATGAAGATCGCCACAAGGACATGTGGCAACGTTTTTCTTCGGTCAATTGCATTTTGCAGCACTCGACATAAGTGATATGTGGTCACACAGTGGATTTAAATCGTCTTAATGAAAACGCAATTCGATGAACACATGTTGTAAAGAGAAATAGTCCTGTTGATTGGCTGCCAAGATCGTGTGATGTAACCTCTAGACCTCTAGACTTTATAATGGAGCTACGTTAAATCATTGGTCTATGTTAACAAAACCCTGTGAGTCGTCATAACACGAGCTCTGAGTCAATATTGAACGAGATATACGCCCGTTTCCGTCGATATGTGTGGCCAAGTCATCGAAATTTGGGTTCAACGAATCGACGTCGAATTCCACAGATCCATTTTTTGATTGATCTTCAAACCAATAATACAATTTTTGAGATAAACTAAATAGTTTTATTAAAAAAAAAAAAATTGTCAACTCCTTATTGGAAAACCCAATATAAACATATTTATAACTATTTTAGCAAGATAATTTCAGTTTGGTAATGCTGCTTTTGATAATATTCCGTAAATTTTTTAGATAAGTACAAAAAATTATTAATTTTAGTACACAACTTCCCCAAAAGGAGTTTTGATCTGGCAATACTGTTTACCGATATTGTAGAGTATGCACAGTTAAATAATTGTGTAGGAAATTATCTGGTATCAAAATTCTTCAAAACATTGCGAATGCTCAAAATCAAAATCTCGAATGCCAAAATTTCGAATGATCGAAATCCGAATTCTCCAAACTTAAATTCCAAAAACTTTCATGCCGAAACCCCAAAGTACTAACCCATTAAGGAGTCTCGAACTCAAAATTTTACTTTTGTTTGTTTATTTTTGTGATAGAATTCATCGGCACTTGTTGATTATGATTTAAAATACATAATTTGTTTCCAATATATGTACATATTCTCATTTTCATATTTCATCATTGTCACAAATTTGATTGGTTCGTTCTTGTTGATTCTCATTTTTGCTGCTAAGTCAAGTTGAAATGTTTGTTTTAAAATAAAATCTTCGATGCGTTGAACAGTGATTGGATTATTTGTTTTCGAACTAGTGAAAATGAGGAAAAATGCGAGCCATCTATGATCATTCTCAGAAAAGTTTTGAAATTCGAGATTTACCCGTATTGAGTCGAAATTTTTTTCAATTCGAGATTTTGCGTATAAATTTTGATAAAATTTTATTCTGTTAATAATAAAGTTAAATTTGAAGATAAAGTTAATTTTATAATTAAATTAATCTTCCAGCTTCATTGTATCTCCTATCTTCCAAATTGTATACTTTTACAACGATAAAGAATTAACAATCTAATGTAAAAGATTTGTATTTACAATAAATGAAATGTTGTGATAAAAAGCCCTTAATAAATTAAAATAACTTGTTTTCCAGGTGCTTATATCGTTTTGATCATGAAAAATATCTTTAAGCCATTCGTCAGATGTTTTGTCAGTTTTCTAGGAATAGGTCTACTAGCAATTTGGCGGTATGTCACATAAATCTCTAAATCTTTAAAGCGTTTGATAGAATTTGGCCTCTTATAGAAAAAGTTTGTATCTCGTATTGATGAAAATTTCCTTGATTGGATTAGAAATTACATTTCTGACCGTTTAATTCCACTTTTTCTGAATAGTTTAAAGTGTGAAATTCGTTAAAAAAAAGCAGGGCTCTGTTTTATCTCCAACACTCTTTTAAAAAATTCATTATTATCCACATATCTAAAAATGAAATAAATTAGAGGACATGACGGCCTATGGAGACAGAAGCCTAGTGACTTACAATTCTCAAACATTTCTGTGTTCGGAGAAATAGACGGGATCAACAATTTTCTGCTGATTCCGAATGGCTTATGAGCAGCACTTTTCATAACAAAAGATACTCTAGGAGGATTTGTCAGTTTCTCGCAAGATGTAGTTCACCTCTAAAAAACTTTTTTTGCAGCGGCTGAGAATTTAGCCAAATACCCTCTGCATACAAGTCCAACGCATATAAAATTATTCCAAGAGCTACTACGTCCTCTTATCTAAAACTTCTAAGCCATTGACATATTTTGCAGATGAGAGTACTATCAGGTTTTCTATTCGTTTCTTGATTCACATCCCTGTTCTTCGGATGTGGAGTTTCAATAGCAGCGGCTAAATAGCTCATTAAATTCTGATCTTGAAAGATTTGTTTAAGAAACTTAAAATCACATGTTATGTCGTTATATGTACATGAGCGTCACTTGCATCGGAAAATCCCTAAAACGGTCGGTCCTCGGAATTTCTATCACGACGTATTTGACAACGCCAAAAAACACATTTTGTATCGCTTCTGACATGGCTGTAATCTATAAAGCCTTCATTCATCCTAAGTTTGAGTATAACTGTCAAAACTGGGCAGGCGCACCAATAACTCACTCTAGTCATTTGGTATAATGGTTAGTGCCTTGGACTCTGATGCAGAGGGTCTTGGCTCTTGGGTTTGATTTTCAGCCGCTGCGCTGCAAGAAAGTTTTTCATGAAAAGTGCTGATGATTATCCTTTCGGAATCGGCAAAAAATTGTAGATTCCCCTTACTTCTTCAAACACGCATACAAAAATGATTGAGAGTTGTAAGTCAATAGGCTCAAGCTCTCTATGAGTCGTGTCGTGGCCTATAATTTAATTATTTTTTTTTATTTAAAACTCTTGAAAAGAATTCATAAAAGAGCCCAATGATCGAGTGAAATATCCAATTGCCTTCCTCCCCTAAAACACTTCCACCGTATTAATCGTGCTTCATGCAATGCACATCTTTGATTCCAGTTTCGAAAATACTGTCAAGTATAGAGATTCTTTCTTTAGTTGTGCTACACGAATGTGGATTGCTTGCATGCCGCAATTTTGTCCTCTCACCCATTTTAAAGTTCAGAACAAAATCTCTTCTTCAATCCTTCTCAATTTTGTGTTTATATATTTTAAGGGAGGGTAGTCAAATAGCCTTTAAAAAAACTTAATAATTTTGCGTCAATAATTTAAAAAACAACCATCAACATCTTAAAACTAACTTTAAAGTGATAATGATTATCTAAAAATTATCACAAAACTTTTCCAATTTTTGCTTCAAGAAAAGTCAAAATGAGCCATAGTTTGGCGCGTTTGGGTGGTAGTGTTTTAGGGGGGTGGTAGTTCGCAGTCGGCTGGGCACACACAGCCTCCGCGAAAAGTTACTATCGATTTAGAGTGTGTTGTTAGTCGAAAACAGTTTTTCAGCAAATTTCTTTTTCTCCCCTTCTTGATGCCCACCGAGTTCTTACCCCTCCCCAACCCCCAATAACAACTGAGTTAGTCCTTGTTGTTGTCGTTTACGAGTTTATATTTTTCTACTACATACTATTTTTTTTTTCTATTTTATTTCTTCAAAAACTACCCTTAATGGTTGTAAAGCGATGACGACGATAAAACGGTGTGGAGGATGTAAAAAAAATCATTTTTAAGCGAAATCTTTAGAAGTAGCAAGTAGAGACGCGCATAGAGAGAGCGACAATGACGACGTCGACGATGATGAAAAATAAAAAGGAAAAATCCTGCGGAGTATTTTTTAGTTAGTGTGCGAAAGAGAAGCTCATTGAGCCGCATTGTTAACTTAATTTTTTTCTTTCATTCTCTTGCTATTATTATGCCCTACCGCTACCACCCTCTTCTTTGGCTTTTTGTATATTTGCCTAGTTTTTCAAACTCTCTCTGGTGTTTTCGAAATGAAAAAAAGGGTTGATTAGGGGATAGCAGCAATAGAAATTTAACGGGATAAAGAGGAATTGTATACTCGTATACCTTGTAGTGTAGTTCCTTTGACCGATTATTTTTCATTTAATCGTAAGAGCCATAGGCCATCTCATCGGGCAATCTGATGCCGCTTGCTCTAAAGTTAAGGTATCCATCTCTAGCTCTCGCACAAAAGGGGATTAAAACAAAACAAAAAAATCGAACACAAAAAAGAACCAACCCTTTTTTTCAGCTTGTTCCAAACCGAGGTTTTAGATTAATCATGGGTTTTTGATTGATTGAATCAGTTTTTTTGAGATTTTCTCCGATACAAAAGGCTCTACATAATATTTAATGTGTGGTGCGGAATCGGAGGGAGAAAGAAAACACAATGCAAAGCAGAGAGAAAAAAGGAAGTCGGTATAAATGAAACACAAACAGAAAGGGTACGAGTTGACCTCTTCTTTGCGTCAGTGAACCGTAAAAATCGCATTCCTTTGGTCAAACGAAAATAAAATACACATACCTACATAGGTACACAAACAAACTTTTTTGAGGAAACAAAAAAAGGAAGTGAAAAAGGTTTTTTTCGTTTTTTTTTTGTTTAATGGTGGATTGGAGAGAAGGGAGAATTTTGAATCGCGAGAATATAGGTCGTAGGTCATTGCTGAAGGTGAGGGAATATCGAGATGATAAATGGGGAATAAAGGGTTTCGGACGTTTTTCCAGATTTGAAGGGAAACAAAAGTTCAAAACAGCAACAAAAAAAAAAAAAATTGAGAAGTAAATATACCTACATTAGGTATAGGTAGGTATAGAGTATTGATTTAAATTTTAGGCCTCAGGTCAAAAACTCGTGTATTCTTATCTATCAAGTTTTTTCCCTTGTTAAAATATAAGTAGGGTTCCATGGATATCCTTCCTAATTGCAAATTAATTAAAAATGGAACAGTGAGACATTGTTTGTTCCGCACTTTATTGATAGAATTTTATGAAAGATCCATAAAACAGGTAAGGACAAACTTAAAAACGCCTTTACAAATTAAATAATTTTTGTATTAAAAGTTTTGTTTAAAAAAAAACTGTAAACTAATATTTATATTATTATTGATATTACTTTTCGTTTAATTGTCATGCCAATTTTTCGTTAAGGGTTCAGGATTCATACCCCTATGAAGAAGTGAAAGCCCCAAAAAACGAAACAAGGGCAATGAATTTCGCATCCAAAAGTGGAAGTCACAGACCAGTGTTTGTGAACAATTAGCTTAGAACCTGGCTAGCGTAAAAACAATCCAGAAAGTCCGATGCGATTGTGGATGGATAAAGAGAATGAAACCTTGAGATATCAACTTCCGCAAGTGCTAGAAGGAGCATAATCAGCCGGTTTTTTTATTGATTTGTTTCTTATGATAGAGAGACTTAGGCAAGAAGCTTTGTTCTTCTGTAATATAGGTACATACATACGTCACAAACCAACCAATCAAAGTCAAATTCATAAACATTACATCTCCTTTTAAATCCTCTATAAAGCTACCCTAACTGCTCGGACATGGTAAAACATTATAAGGGTAGCCAAAACTACCTTTAGTGCGAGCTTAGTTATAAAACCTATAAACCTATATATACGTCCAAAACTTGAGTATAACTCCCATCTATGGGCTGGTGCTCCAGTAACTTACTTAAGTCTCTTGGACAGTATTCAAAGAAGAGTTTTTAAAATGATTGGTAACAATGACATCGTTGGCTCCTTTACGTCACTCCAACATCGTCGTAATGTTTCTTGCCTCACACTTTTTTACCATTATTTTAACGGACTTTGCTCTAATGAAATAGCCAGTCGCATTCCTCCCCTTAAAAAAATCAACCTTAATACTCGCACTTCTAGGAATGCCCATCAGTTTACCCTCGAGCCCAACTGTGAAGTACAGAGATTCGTTTTTTAGCCGTACTACGCGAATGTGGAATTCCTTACCACGCTCTGTCTTTCCCAGTCATTGCAATGTTCAAGAATTCAAAACCAATGTACACCGACACTTCCTTTCTTACCCCTCCCTTTTTTCCTAATGCTCACACTGTGTCTCTGACATATTAAGGGTAATACAATAAACCTTTGAGTGTGTGCTAATTATACAAAAATAAAAAATAAATAAACTATGCCGATATGTGCAATGCACTGCATACACCCAACCAGAAATATATGACTCAACTAAGGAAGCATTTTGTGATCTTGGGAAGAAGTATGATAAGTGGAAAAACAAACCGTGGAGAACCAAGGTCTAGTAACTCTAAATAATTTAGATGGATGTTTGAAAACTTTATCGCTCTCCATCTTTATGCCACTTTATACAGGGACTTATGGCAACAAATTTTCAAGATTATGAAATGATCATTTTTTGCCTAAACACTAGATTTGGAAAAATTAATGAAATAAAGGGAAGCGTTGTATTTCCCCCGTACACCAAATTTGTTTGTATATTTTATACAAATCGAAACCGTATGGGCTAACCTTTTGTAAGGAAATTCGTAGTTCAATTCGTTTAAAAGTGTCCTAAGGCGACAACGTCCTACCTAATTGGAAATGCCTCGCTCGACCGAAAGCTGAACTTTGACCAGTCAACTCGCTTGTTGGTAGTGCTACCAATATGCGTATCCTAATATCGGTCGATTATTTTATCACGACCAGACTTAATTAAACACAGGCCTCATAGTTCATAGTTCAATAAAAGTGGTTTCAAAGGTGCGGCGCGGCATGGCGGTGCTAACAAAAACAAACTGGTTTGATTTGAAGCGATCAAACTACATTTCATAGCGTTGTCGTCGGTAGCAGAAAGTAGCTTCAGCGAACTCGAAACAAAATATGAGCAACCGTACGACCACATTTTAGTTGTCATGGGGACACACAATAGGATTATTGCAGTTTGATGAATGAATGAATAAATAAATTGGGGTATAAAAACACTGCGACCTAAATATCTATTGTGTCCCCATCTAGAACTGGATGAGGTTGGCTCATCATTACAGTTCTTCCTCCAAATTTGTTCTTTTGAGGAATCGAAGTATTTGGAGTATTTTAAGGGATGATAATTCACTCTTTTTTATGTGGTGCTTGCCCAGATACCTGTGTCTTTAATGCACGAGTGCATCACATTTCACCAGTATGTGCTCAGGTGTCTCTTCGTGAGTATTGCAGAATCTGCAAGACGCGTTGTTCACCAGGCCAAGGATGTTGAGGTGTCTTCTCAACCTACAGTGGCCTGTGAGAAGCCCCGTGATTTTCCTGAGGTTGTTTCCACTTAAGCTAATGCAGAAAACGCTCTCGGTTGTAGTAGGAGTTTTGCCTGTCTCAGCTTAGGGAGTTCTTTCCAGATTTTTGATGTTTTTGCCTCCTCTCCTCTCCTGTTTTGAATTTGTTTTTGATCACGTTTTCTCCTATTCCGCAGTAGGGCTCTGGCCCTGTAAGGGGTGTCGATGCACCTATTTTTGCTAAGGAGTCTGACTCTTCGTTGCCCTGGACACCAACGTGGCCTGGTACCCAATGAAGTGTGACAGTGTTATTGTTGCCCAGTTCATTAAGCTTTATCACGCACTCTCAAACAATATTGGAACTAATGGCGTAGGAGCTTAATGCTTTTAGTGCAGCCTGGCTGTCTGACATGATGGCAATGTTTTGGTTTTTATATTTCCTATCGAGGTTTCTTCCAGCACATAAATGCCTATGACATTTACTTCTACCTGGAATATGCTAGTGGACTGTCCCATCGGTAAGGAGAGTTTAGTTCTAGGCCCAAAAACTCCAGCACCAGTCCCTTCAGGTGTTTTCGATTCTTCGGTGTACCATTTGATAGTATTTTTATTTTCTTTAAGACTGTAGTTTATTGTTTCGCCCAGCCAGTCTTTTTTGCAGCTTAACACCGTTTTGAAATGTTTTTCGAAGTTATATCTTTTGCAGATTGATACTTTGATCGCTCATTGCTTGATCGTGCGATGGCCGACAGTTATAACGTAGGATATGACTGCTGGATTTTTTGAAAACGTTTGCTCCAAATTTGTGACGATTTTAACTGGGTGTATACTACACTACACACCCCTGATAAAAGGAAGCCTTGATAGATGTAATCACTCAGGAAAACCAATTCCAAAACTAGTATCGTTATTGACTGAGTAGTTGAAAATTTTCAAACAAAATTTGACTCAGTAATCGCATTTTTCCATCCATGATCTTTAACTTCACTTGATTTTTGTTTTTCTTTTTCGGTGAAAAGTTATAATTTCATATACCTAACTCACCAGTTATTTCGCCGCTATTTCTAGAAAATCCTTCAAGATTTTTTTTTATTTTTTATACTTCGTCAATTCCAAGCCTGTTGCTACAATCAATATAAACAACCGTTGGTCGAAACTTACAATAGCAAAACAGAGGAACCATAAGTTTTATAAGGTCAACACGTAATTAATGACTCACTGATGAACACACAATTTATGACAAGAACGAGACTTAAAAAGAGACGGATAAACATGAACAACAATACATAATGAAGAAAAGGCTGATAGACTTTCTGTTATCCTAAATGCTGTAAATATGTAAGATAGATTAGGGTAGATTTAGGCAGCCATTTGGCGGCCATGTTGTTTTGGTGACATCTGTCAAATCTATTGTTCATTATTTAGTTATTGATGCCAAATCACCATGGGAAGTAATTCGAATCAAAAGCACGTCAAAATCATAAAACTTTATTATCAAAATAAGTGTTAGTTAGTGCAAAAGTTGCGCATGTTGCTCCCATTTTGCGGAAGACGTGGTAGCCCTTCGCAGTCGACTTCAACGTTTCGTGGCAAAATTTGAGACGACCAACCAATGCGATAATTAATCAGCCAACATTCGTACGCCAAAGAAAGGCAAGATCGGCCGAAAACATCACTTAGGTCTGCAGTCGAATTCTCACCGTATACAAGACCTCCGCTTTGCGAAGACTTCAACTTGGAAAATTTTGAAAAGTTCATGACCATAGGCAACCATTTGTATGGGAGAACGGAAAAAAGTCCATAAAAACTGAACTACTTAACCGATTTAGATAAAATTTTCAGGAATATAAGTAATTTTAAAAAGAAAGCACCACAATTAATTTCCACCCACTGCCACGCCCACTAACAAAAAAATAGTCAAAATTGATGAAAATCCAGGGTTTGTTTCAGATAAAGGTTGAAGATGGTGCTTTATTTGAAGGAAGTTGGCTATTCAAATTTTCCACAGCCACTTTTTGGGCATTTTTTACACTTTTTTGTATCTTTTTTTGTAATAAACATTGTTTTATATAGAGGCACTCTTTTTTAGCGCGATAAAATTGGAACCACCCAATTGATTTAAATAAAAATTTTAAAAGAATAGTTTAAGAAATTACAACAAAATATTTCCACCTACTGACATGCCCACACAAAAGCTTATCTTAATTCTAAAGTTGGTAAATTTAATTTTGAGTAATTGGAAAAATACAATTTCGCGAAAAAAAAATGCTTAATGCATCGAATCATTATGTATTTGTCTTTTCAGGAGTTCAGTGTTTTAATCAGATAGATAAAAGAAAGTAACGATGATATTCTTATTTTCGGAAAAAAATTATTAAAATTCGGTTTTTCATGTTTGTTAAAGCAAAAGTGATTGTATCCAAAGAAGTAAGACATTTTTCCCAATTTTGAAAAAGAGGTTTTTGTAAAGAAAGAGTATGTTACGCAATAGTACTACATTTATATATAAAAAATGAGTTAAATTTATATTAATATTAATTCTAAGTCATTAAAAAATGTATATACATAAGTTCGCCCATTTTACACTTAATTCTTTCTGATATGACATTTAACTCTGTTTTTTTTTTTTTAAATAAAAAATCAATAAATTATTCAATATTGTTATCATATATTGCTAACTGTAAGTAATTATTGTAAATTTTTCTTAATTATTGAACAAAGATTATGTGTATCTATGTACAAAAACAATACAAATATTCCTTTTTAGGAAACAAAAGTGAACAAAAATTATTTGTTTCGCAAGAATTCGTAACTTTAAATCTGTTCACTGTGCGGATTTGCAGCTAAATTGTGTTTGAATGTAAACTTTGAAGTGTCTACATCGAGAAAATAGCTACATAGGTATCTCAGACCGGAGGAAAGTGGAGCTTTTTTAAATGACTAAAACTTTCCATTACAGTGGACTGAGTCTTTTATATTGTGCTACCGTAATTCACTCAAATTTTTTTTGCTGAGTTTGACCGCTGTTTTGTATTATTAAGCATCCTTAATAAGTAAAACAAAAAACAATCACATTTTTAGTTCACCCCGAATTAACGAAAGTTAAATGGAATTTCCACTCAATTTCAAATATTTTGACTTTGGGCGTCCTTTTAGGTGTATAGACTTAAGTTTTGGCCCAAATCCTTAGTGAACTCAGATTCTCTGGCTAATTTACTGTTAGAAATATGAATCAGCTAATCGAAATCAGCACATTCGGAAAATCGAGTTTTTTCCACCTTGGCCCCACTGTGCGGCGTTTTCTGGATGACTGGGCTTCGGAGCGTTTGAATAAGGAACCCAATTTTGGGCGCAAAATCATCTTTAGCGACGAGGCACATTTTTAGATGAATGGCTGTGTTAATAAGCAAAATTGCCGTTTATGGGACTCACACGAGGGTAACCAGGTGACAATTTGTTTTCGAAAAGTTATCGTTTGGTGTGAATTTCGGGCCGGCGCACTATGGAACCAAATGGTGCAAACCATCTCAAAAATCCATAACTTTTTCGTTTCTCAATATTTTTTTTTTGAAATTTTGCACACTTATACTTGTATAACCAAAAATTTAAAATATTAAAACGTTTCAAATAGAAATAAATTATTTTATTTTTTTTTAATAAAATAAAATAACAAATTTGTAGATTTTGTTTAATTTATATGGGAAAAATTTGTTGGAGCAAGAATTATTGCAATAAAATATTGGTCTTAAACTTTTTGGAATACACATTTATGTACGTCAATAAAGGTACAACATTTTTGCCAAATTTTAATTTCTTTCATCACTAAACACTAAAGTTATAAGAATACGAATTTTTATTCTAAAAACATTTTTTTCCTTCTCATCATACGTTTTTTCTTCTTAAACATAAATGCATGAAAATGCGAAAGTTTTTATTTTTTCTTCCAAATTTAGAATATTTTTAGAATACTAAACAGCTATTAGCTAAACGGAGGCAGCTGGAGCTAACAGAGAAAACTTCAATTGTAAACAAAATAAAATGCACGACTGGGTCGCACGAACTTGCTCCTATATAATAGACTAGGAATTTTAAAAACGAATGTTATTAGAGAAAACTGTTCATAAGGATAAAATGAATTTTTTTAAATTCTTTAAGTAGTAAGACATAAAAACAGAATGATATGCAAATATGAATTTATGCAGGAACAAAAATTATAATTCGTTGTAGTGGTTCCTTAAAAAAATAAGCTTTTATGTAAAAAAATTTTAAAACATTTTTAAGAAAAAATTTTGGTACGCCAACCTTAAGTTTTTATTATTGTACGAATAAAAGTCTAATTTCCAAAAAAAATACTAAGCCGTTCTTGAGATATTGAATTTTTCAAAAAAAAAAATACTTTTTTTTCTAAAAATTGAAAAAACATTTTTTCTTAAGTTTTTAAATGCAATGTTTTTAAGACTTTTTAGGAGCTTTTTTATAAAAAATTTCATTAAAATCCGTTAAGTCGATAATGAGAAATTCAAAATTCGAAAAAATCGTTCTATGGTAGGTACAGGCAGTAATATCTAGATTAAAAATTTTTTTTTATTAAATTATAAATCGTAAAGATTAATCAAAAGAAAAAAATTTTAGCAAAATTCTCGGAACCGTTTTCGAGAAAAATGCGATTTTCGAAAACCATTTTTTAAAATTTGTATGGAAGGTACCGTTAGTTTTAGATAAAACAAATTTTTTTCTCAAATCTTGTAGATTATATTAAGAAACTTTTATTTGCCAAGTTTGAAAAAAATCGAGCATGGGGTTTTCGAAATATTGAGTTTCCAAAAAAAATTTTGATTTTTTTTTTTAAATCCAAAAAATTAAAAATTGAAAATTTGAATATGTAATAATATTCAAACTTTGGAGGAGCTTTTGCATAAAAAAAATTATTAAAATCGGCTGTACCGTTTTCGAGAAAATCAAAAACAAAAAAAATGGACCCAGGGGGGCTACTGAAAATAACAATTTTTTTGTAAAATTTTTTTTAACCATTAGCTAGTTTTAACCAAATGAAATTTTTCGAATTTTTTTTTTTAATTCTGTGGGACAGTTTTTGAGGAAAAAAATATTTATAAAATTTCGAAAAAAATCGTATGGCAGGTACCGTTATTTTTGGTCTTAAAAAAAAATAGAAAAAAACGGTTGGGGGTAAAAAATTAAAACCCATATCTACCAAGTTTGAAGTACCTATAAGTGGCAAGTAAAAATGAAAATGATACTGCACCTTACTCATTTTTTTTATTAATTTACTGGTGAGCTTAATTAAAAAAAATATAACTTTTTTGTAAAGAAGAGGGCTTGGGCTTTTCAAAAAGGTATAATACTTGATACATTCTGTCCAGAAAAATACGAAATAATTGACTTCAAACTCTTACTTCTAATAATTCTGAAAAATAAAAATATCGAAATGTCACTTTTAACGGTAATTTTAGGTACCTAGAACAAAAGTAAGATACAAAAAATTTACTGTGTTTGGAAGAACCCTATTTCTAGTATATAATCCCATCATTAGATTTTTCAAATTACGAAATTCACCACAACCATTTTTGAGATGGATTTCATCATTTGGTCCCATAGTGCGGCGCGGCGCACGGCGGCGTATACGAAAACGTCTTTGTTGAGGCGGTCATCGTCAATGAGAAGCGCTACAGAACAATTATAACCAATTTCTTTTGGCCCAAACTGAACCATATGGACATAGACGACATGTGGTTCTAGCAGCAAGGCGCTACATGCCACACAGCGGACGCCAAAATGTACATTCTGCATGAACTATTCGAGAGTAAGGTTATCTCTTGCAGAGGTGACGTTAATTGGCCACTAATATCATGCGATTTCAATCTGCCGTAGTATATTGCAACCAGAATATTAATATTGAAGTATAAAAAGTTTTACGATCAGGTTTTTTGAAAATTAAATTTCTAGGCATAATGAGTCTGGAAGGTTATAATGTTTACTTTTTTTTTGGTATTCCTAATTTTCAGGATCAGGATTTTTCAAATCAAATCCTTAAATTAAATTAAATTTGGTGGTGCAACAGCTCGAAGAGAATCAGGACTTAGTGACTTTAAACTCTCAACCATTCCTGGTGCTTGTTATCAGGAATTCAGGGGACCTACAATTTTCTGTGGATTCTGAACGGCAAATGAGCAGCAATTTTCATGCTAAAAGATTCTCTTGGACCATTTGTCGATTCCTCGCAAGAGGGAAAAAACTTTTTTGCATCGGCTGTGAATCGAAACCAAGACCTTCTGCATGACAGTCCAATGGCTAGTATGGCTAGTGCGTCATTGTGCCAAGGGGTATTTTACTAATTTAAAAAAAATTAATGCACGGTGCACTGAATCGGCTAAATAGATATAAATGGTATCGCAACTGCGTTTTGAACTGTTCAAAACCCACTTTCAAAAGTTATGTCAAAACCCTCATAGGAACAACGAACAAAATTATGTCCAACCTGCTCAGCAATAACTTCTGTGCTGGTGTTACTGCCATTTGATTAAATTAATAAATTTCCCGAACAGATGCCAGCAATGGTTTATATTTTAAAATATTATTTTTATCTTATGAATATTTTAAGTACCCCGATTCATGACTGAAAAATATTAGACAATATATTTTACTTTCGAGTAGGAAATGGCTGGGAATCATACTTTTTCCCTTCGAAGGTACTCTAAAATTAATTTAAAACTTCACAATTTCGAAGGCATTGGTAGATAAAGATAGATAGATATTTTTTTTTTCAAACGAAAAATACTCAGATACTCTTTTGCAGGCAATCACAATAAACTCTAACGAAACTTTTTGACAATTAAAACCTCAAGTTGTAAATACTATTTACATATTTATCCCTCTATATATTACAATATATTTTTTTTTTAAATCTGTATCATTGTGAGGCCAACCTATCTCTTTTGCCATCTGTAGGTACATTGCATTAACAGAAACACACACATTCGCATATATTATATTACACAATTTGTTTGCTGGTGCCCTTCACGTTTTGCCCCCATTCTGGCCCGAACCCACTGCCACTACCTACTAACAACCCCACTCGTAACGACTTTGAATAGAAAAACAACCATCGAAAAAGCAGTTTGTAAAAAAAAAAACGAAAAAAACTTTCTAATAAATTTGCTTTATGTGCGCTCTCGTCGCTGCTGCTGATGCCACCGAGAGCTGTGTACTTCCCTTCCACAAGGGTTGTGTTGCTGGGTATAGTCCCCCATTTTTTGCCATTAATATTACACGGCTCCCATCAAGCCCTGACTGTACCCAACCCATTCCAGACCCTAAAACCTATTTCTTTCTCTCTAAACACACTATATCCTTCCCCCATACAGCACTTGAGTGCAGGCTTCACTCTGAAAGCACCAAGGACGACAACGACAATGCTGAGACGCGGCTATACAGCGACGACTATGGTAGCGGCTGATGTAGCGGGCGGGTGACAGCCAGCATCCCGACGTACATAGTTTCGGGAAAAAAGGATTTTTGTGTATTTGTTAGAAAAAAGACTAAATAAGGAATAAGCCGGGGCCGGGCCGGGCCGGGCGGTAGCGAAGGACGTATTTTTTCCAGCCCAACCAAGTTGTGTTCTGAGTGTGTACGTTCGTCAAGTGCGCTGTACGCCCACCACCAATAGGGCTAAGAAAAAATAAACCAAAATGTAAAATAGTCCTGAACCCGCAATCCGAACACGTACCCGCGTGAAAGTTGCTGCGCTCGATGGGAGCAGAGCGGAGGGATCTGGAGTGATGAAGTTGAAAGGAGAGACGTGCGGAGCAGCGGAATGAAGTGGCATTATACCTCCGTGTATATACAATTAAAAATGTAAATCAGTCGTAGAGCGCGCGGCACAACTTATACGTTTTTTTTTTTTTTAACTTTTTTTTATACCCCTGGCCTTGGCATCCCTTCATATCTATAACACATCGTCGTTTTGTGTGCGGATGAAGATGAGCTCCGAGTTGCGAGGCATTGGGACGACGACGACGACGACGATGGAGTAGAGCGACAAGCCTCCAGTCCCCCTTTCGCGGTTAAGGGCAACTTTTTCATACACCACATGCACTCCACTACACCCTTCCATTCTTGTCCCCTCCTGCGTAAACTTATTCTTGCTATTCTATTTTTTGTGTTGTTAGGAACTAGAAGGGTGGCCCCACATAATATCGCATATTCATACGTTTGTTTGTATGGCAAAAGGATGTTGTGTACATATATGAATTAGGAGAAAACGAGCAAAAAAAAAAATAAAATAATATAAAAGCTGAAAAACACAAAAACCTCGGGAGGGAAAAAATAGCGCTATAGGAAAGAAGGTAAGGTAGTTATGAGTTTTTGTTGTTGCCGTTATGTATATGTAGTATATGTTAGAATGATGCGGGAAGAAAAGTTTTATGTTAGCTAACAACTCGTATTATTTTGCAAATTGATTTGAATTTTAAATTAAATTTAATTATTTTTCTAGTCTTATACAAAGGAAGTACCTAAATATACATAAATACACTCACAATATGTTTTTTTTGTTTGTGTAGTTGTTTTCAATTGTATGTTCAAAGGCATTAAAATTGCTGTGTAGAGTTTTATCTTTTGGTTTTATCATTGCCGTTGGTATCTATGGAATTCTGTTCTCTGGTTATGACTAAGGATATACATACATATACATATACTCAAAATTAATTTACAAGCCACCTGGCAAAGCAGAGAGAAGCTCTGGGACTTGGCCATATTAATATCTTTTTTGTTAATTCTAGTAGACAGAGTCAATATGTCGCTTGACATCAAAAAAACATTATGGAGAGATTGATTTCCTGATATGTCATTCGTTACTAAATGTCAGAAGTGTGATATTCCGAGCAGGTGAGCTTGCTCTGGCACACAGAAAAGAAGAGTCAACAGCTAAAACTATACAAATCTCGCCAAATTTCATGATAACATGTTCACGGGTAACTTGAGAGAGTGAACTATTTACATTATGTCAACGTAAATTGTAGCATTTGCCTATTTAAGCTTATTTGCCCAAACGAATCATCAAACTTTGTAGCTACATATTTTAATTTCTAAACAGAAAAATTATGAACAATTATGCAAATGAAAATATAGTTAAATTTATAGTATGTAAATACATATAGATACAAGGTGCGCCATTTTGTGTGTCAGTATGCGACTGTTTGGCTATATTCCAAGCCACCGCGACGTGGATGGACTGTTTGATTAAATTGCAACTTACAGCTCCTTAAACTTATAGTTTATTAGAATATCTTGCAAATTTATGAACGGTATATTGACAATTTCCCACTGTCCCATACTCAACAAACTACTTCAACAACAATCGACTAGTGTTGTCAGAGGGTGTTTGTTGATCTATGAGTTATGTATGCACCTTAAAGCCTAGTACGCAGATTGAGACAAGACAAATTTTATCTCTACAACTTTAATCTCTACAAAACGTTTCCAAATATAGCGCAAAATTTCGAATTTGGAAAGATAAAATCTAATTTAATGTGTTTTGTAGTGTTTCTCTGGAACGGGTTGTCTTACAAAATCGTTCATGCCTTTTTGGAATCTCCTCTTGATGCTTTCAAGAGAAGCATCAGCACCTTTTACATAAAACCAGTTTTGACAAAAATCACTTTCGGAAATACGGTGGCTGTCACAATTTGTCCCGCAAAATAATGCTTGTATCATTTTTTTCCTGGAAAAATTTAGTGGAGACATTTTGTACAGCAATGCACAAAAGTATGAATTTTGCGCGCGAATTGCGTACTGCTCGGAAAAATATCCAAGGCAAAATTTGGCCCAGGAAAAAAAATGTATGGGAGAAAAAATTTTTCCCGATCTGCGTACTAGGCTTAAGCTAACACAACTGACCGACTTTTTTCACTGTAGCATCACTATATCGGTAAATTGTTTCTGTGTGAAGTGATACATACTCGTAATACAAAATTGCACTGAATTGACATTTTAAAAACAAGCCTACTCAAGTCAATCGGCTGATAAGTGTCAAAATTATTCAATGCTTAAGCCTAGTATGTATATCGCCCTCATTTTTCTCCGCTAGGGACCGATCTAGCTAGAGAAGCTTGTTAGTTGAGACCCTGCTCCACCCTGGACTGTAGCGCCACCTTAAGTAAGTAATTAAGTACAGTTTTCTCCAAACATCAGCTATAATCCAAGTTAAATTTTGACAAAAGAACCTTATGGAGAATATGTCACAGAAAACAGCTGTTCTCCAAATGAAATTTTTTCAAAGATTTAAAAGAATTTGGTTTAAAGTATGATTTTTAAAGAATTCGGAATGAGAACGAATAAGAATATTGTATGAATTATGAGTGATTTTCGCTATGGAAAATCTTGTAAGACTTCCGTCACCAAATATTCTTCTAAATATTATTCAAATACGAGTATTACTTCATTTCAAATTGAAATTGAATTTTAGCTCGAGAATCAATGTGCCAGATAATTATTACGTGCGCTAAATTTTGACAGATAAGTTATGTACAGTTCGAAGAGAAATTTTGACTTTTTAGCGGGAGCCTGCTTGCTTGACATAATTTTAGTTTGCCTAAATTTTGGAGAGAATTTTGTATGGGAGACAAAATTTAGAGCGATCTGCGTACTAGGCTTCATATACCAACATAAGAGCGCAAACTTTTAGTTTACATAAGTTTATTTTAACCTTATTTTTATAAATTATTTTCTTGTGAAATAGCCCCCTAAACAATTCAGTTGTAATACGCACTCTTGAGGGAACTAACATCTGTTTACCCTTGAGCAAAACTTCGGACATACTGTTAAATTCCGAGATTTTTTCTTTGACCGTTCTATACGAATATGGAATGCTCAACTCGGCTCAGTATTTCCCTCCCATAAAGATATTCAGACATTCATGGGTATCTATTTTTAAATCCTCTAAAACTTTACTTTCATAAGCGCTTGCACTGCACCCTAAAATTTTAAGAGTCATAATCTGCAACTTAAAACAGAACTAATTATGATTATTATTGGATATGCATATACATACATATATGGCTAATATTTTGGTCCAAAAAATGTTGACAAAAAATGTTATCAGCGGCACCTACTACTACTACTACTACTACTTTACCGATTGTGTTTAAATAAATTTATATTCGTTCTATTTATCACAAAAACATATATTTTTTGAATTAAATCTATTTAAAAAGTTGGTTTTAAAATTTCATTTACATTTTCTAAATACAAATTGTCAAATTCCAAGGGGCTTGTATTTATAGGCGCGCATTTTATTCAACCCATCAACGCCTGGTGATAGGTAAACTCATCACCCAAATCGGAGTTTAAGTAAGTTATTACATAGTTTTTAAGACTCGAGTTAAAGATTTTTCAACGGGAGCCAACCTGAATGTTAGACCCCAAATTGATTGACATTTTATTTATGTATGTTCATTATTTAAAAACAAATTTCTTAATTTTTTTTTAGTTTGTAATACCTATTTCATGACATTATTGCTGAACTTCTATAAAAGTCTATTGATCACCGGGTTTATTCGCAAAAAAACGTCAAGAAATATTTAATCAGGTTTTGGTACTTTTAACAATAGTGTTTTTATTTACTCCAATTTCGGCAAATCTTCGATATAGAATTAAGCTTAAAAACTGAAGTTATGAGATTTAAGTTCATATTTCAATATTAAAAACAATTGCAGTCAATCTTGTAAATATATTTCAATCATCAGATTAATAATACTAATAATATTCTAACCCCATATTCTTTCGGAGTTCTTCAAGGAAGCCACTTTGGCTCCCTTTTGTTCGAAAATAAGCAGTTCTTTGTTGCTAATTTATAAATTATTTGTCAAATTCATTGTTTTTTTTTAAATAACAGATTCCTTCTACATGAACCATCAAAAAGATTTACGAAGAAACCATTGTTTTTTTGCAAAATAGTTCTTTTTTGGTTGAGATGAATAAAATCTGAAATATTAGGATGGGATAGATCATTACAGCTGTTCGCGTTTTCAGTATCAATTTCAGTTGAGTCCTTTGGGATTTCTTTGAGAAGTGAGTGTTAGAAGAAATTAATTTTGGGCGCATCAGCAAGTGGAGAACCTGGGCCTTGTGATTTACAACTCTCAACTACGAGATTTCCATCTATAGGTACATTTTCTTCATTTAAAGGAAGGGAATCTACACTTTTTTGCTGAGTCCGAAGGGCTTAGATAAGAATAACTTATTAGAGGATTTTTTTCCTTACTCGTAAGAGGCAAAAAAAATCATTATTGTTTTATTTTTAACCGAGAATAAACAAAACTTAATGAAAACTGCGTTTGCCTGGTAGCACATTTTAAAAATTTTACAATAATTTAAATTTTAAGAGAAATTTAGTAAATATAAATATAATTATTGTTTTTGTTTAAATATTTGTTTTTATAAGAGCTTTTAGTTTAGCAAAAACAAATTATTTCTTTTTGTAATTGCTTTAAGTTTACCGAAAACAAAATTTTGTTTTTCTTTTTTTAAGCAAGACTTTTAGTTTAGTTAAAACAGCACAATACATTATTTTTAAATAGTTGCAATTTTAAAAGCTTTCTGTGATTATTCTTTCTCTATAAGCGTTAGCCTTTTGATAGTAGTTGAGGAACAGCAGCTTCCAGTCCATCCCGTTTAGATACTTTTGAACTTCATGGAATTCAAGAGTATTTTTTCCAAAGTAAGATTGTCTTATCTCCTTTAACATGGGGCATACTCCAATGAAATGGAAGATATTTTATCCATCCTGCAGGTTGCACAAATCACAGTTGCCAGTTCCTTCGGTTCGATGCGGTGAATAATTAAGGCTTATTAATTCTTCTCTTCTTTTGAAAATCCGATCATAATGCATGAGAAACTGCTGTTGAAGTAATTTGCTTCGTTTAAGTTATAGTTAACTTTAGAGTAATAAAGCTTCTCTGTTGACTCACTGGCTTTTTCGATATAAGAGTATCTCTCATTCTCATCAGTTTTCCGGATAATTTTATAAGAGTCTATTTCCACTGGTCCATTCTAACTTCAAATAAATTCAGCACTATACCATAATCTGCAGCCAGTTCACTGCAATTTTTGGCAAAAAGTAGGTATATTCTTTTGCACTGCATAAGACATAATCTGCCTTGGTAGCCTATTTTCATCCATTTTAACCACTCTTGATAAATAGTCAGCATGTAGCTTTAGCGATGAGATAAACAGTGATAGTCCAGACTCAAGATAATACATGTGTTTAGGGGTGTTGATTGGCAAATAAAAAATTTTACTAAGAAAAAAAACGTAGCAAGTATTTCACCACCTCGAATCGCTGACCATATAGGAGAATCGATTGTGCTGTTGCATTAAACACACCATATTTCGAGCCAACAGCAATATGTTTATTGCTGAAAATTCTTTTCCAATTCAACCATATTGCTGTTTTAGCATCTACTTTGGTTTTCAGGTGCTTTTCCACTTTAAGGTTGTAAGCTAGCTCCATTTCTATAGGTAGGTGAATTTTTGTACTACCTCCAGGTTACGCTCACCATATTTCAATTTTTCACTTGCTGTTATCCTGCCTGAACCTTTTTGGAAAACCATAACTTTTGACTTATTAACGTTGACTTCTAAGCCCCGTAATCATTAACTGCAGTGAACTAGCTGTTTCTGCAACTATAACTATGTCGTCTGCGTACATGATGACTTTTACTTTTGTGCTGCCAATTTCTACTCCATATGTATGTAAGTGAGTCCTTAAGATCATTTAAATATGTAGTGCGAATAGTAGGGGGCTAAGATTACAGCCTTGCTTAACTCCACGGTTTATTTCTAATTTTTCTGACTGCTCCTTTCCTTTAACAATATATACCGTAGATTGTTGATAAAGTTTTTCTAGCGCTCTGACAAACTTTGAGGATAATCCTAAATTATGTAGCTTATAGAACATCGCATTTTGGTTTATCGTATCAATATCCACAAACAATGTGTACAGTTTTTGATTTTGGTTCAACTTCATTTTAGCTATAGATGTAAGTACGAAGATGTTATCCACTGTCGAATAACCAGCACGAAATCCAGCCTGAAACTCACTGATTTTTTTTATTGTTTAATAAGGTTGTATACGTTTTTAGGGTTGAGTACAGGAATGATATGCCCCTGTAGTTAGTCGGATCAGACGGATCACCCTTTTTATGTATATGTATATCGGGAAAATCAACGTTTCAAAAAATTCAGGTAGAGTTCCAAAGTTAAAAATTATGGTGAGTGCTTTGGTTAAACTTTCTTAAAAGCATCTGTATTTCAAAAACTCAGCTGCAACTCCGTTGGACCCTGCTGCTTTGCCGTCTTTCAGAAAACTTAGTACCATTTTAAATTCTTCCAGTTCAATATTCTTATCTAGAATTTCGTCTTTGACAAGAGGCTGCGCATAGTTCCATTTAGTCTGATTCGACAAGTACGAAATGGAGGTTTAGTGTTCACATAACTTTTCCACTGGAATGATGGAAGTAATATAATTTCCGGAAAAAATTCTTGTTAATGACCTAAACTTGGCAGACTCTCTGCTTTGACTTAACTGGAATGTCAGCGTTTCAAATTAACTTTAAGTAAGCTGAAATTTTTTTACAGAGGCGAATGGGTTCTCACGCGTTATTTAACGAGCCCAATCTGTTATCAACCGGAACGTTTCGTGAACACGCTGTTTGAAAAGAAACGTTCGAATTGAGAAAAGTATTGTATGTATTCGAAATTAAGTATATTTTTAAACATCTTATCCGAAAAAAAAAATCCATAACAAAACATTTTCCGAAATATGTTTGTTGGTTTCATACAGAAATAAATATAAGTATGCTAATTCCTATCATAGCAAAAACTTTACATCCAATTCCGTTGCCAGGATCCAGCGTGCCTTGTAGAAAACAAGGCATTTTTTCAGCAGGCAATTCCTTACCAATATGGAAGAAGAAGTGAGATTCGACAACACTAATGCATCAAGTGAACCAAATGATGGCCTTAAACTATTCAGTCCCTAGGAGATAGCAGACATCATCGGCAATAAAAAAGCGAAAAAGTAAAGTACAGTCTCTAATGTAATTCTAGGAAGGCTTCTACAAACAGTTTTCTTACAATCATCTTAAAAAATCAACAACTGTTCCTTACCCCAAAAGTGTAAAAATGGGAAATGATAAAGATTGTAGAAATTTCGAAAAATGGGCTAGCAACTTATTTTTGAACCACACAAGCCTATAACTGTATATACATATATGAAGAAGTGATATTAAGGACGCACAAGAGGTTGCAGTGAAAACATAATAGCTGCAGACATGCAGTTTTGCTTTCGGGAAACAGACTCGACCATGTATCCGCTGGAAAACTTATGATTTTAATATTTAAATTCTTTGAGTGATTCTGACTTAAATATTTTGACGTCAAACCTGGAACCATTTTGTATTTTTTTTCAGGAGATAAAGGAGATGATTATGAACTGCCCTTTAGAAGATCTTGAATTATAACCGTGACTATTAGCAGACCAAAAAAGGAACTATCACGATAACTTTTAAGCATTTGTTTGTTTTAATATGGAATATAAAATTATGTTTTGTTGATAAAAAATATGAATGATACTTGATTCCTTTTCTGCAGGTAAATTTGAACATATCGAAATGAGAAAAAAGCTAATATTGAACTGCATACAAATAAAATATAATCTTGTAGTTTTCCAGATCCAAATACATAAGATAAAAATAAAATCGGATGAAGAAATTGACATCGGAATCAAGCGATCTATACGTAAATACAATAATGACTAATACTACGTTTTCACCAAGAGATAATTATTCTGGATTTAAGTGGATTTACTAAACATCTTCTTCAAATCTCTAAGATTTACCATACAAATTTATTTCTTTAATGTACATAAGTAGGTTAGAAATGAATCTTGTTAAATTTTCATTGGATCAATAATTATTGTTATATAATTCAAACTGACCAACATTATCCATATCATGCTAAAGTATCTCGATGATTTTGTATCGTTTGGCACAAACTTGGCACTTTCCTTCTCTCATTTCCAGTTTATAAGATAGGTTTTGTCATAGTTAATCTTCTTTTTAATCTCTGAAATCTCGGATGATCTTTTGTTGAAAACGTAGTATAAGTCTTTTTTTTTTTTTTTTTTTTAAAGAATCTTTATTGTAGTTCAGATATATTTCGAGACTGTAAAACTGTGTTACCGGCAGGAAATATCATTTTGTTACCGATAGTTTGAATGGAAACGTCAAAATTATTCATGGAATCAAACAATTTTTGTATAAAAAAAAGATCGACAATTATTATCTTGAAAATCAATGACTTGAAATTCATTAAACGGAATATTTTTTGTAATAGATTTATTCTAAATAAACAAATACAAATGTGACAGCGGAATATTTTTTGTTTTGCATACTTGCGTCTTACCGCTTCAGATCTAAAAGTTAAGTGGTTGCAGTTCGTGTTGGTGATGGGATTGTTTGCTGTGATGACGTTTCTAATTTGTGATTTTTATTAAATTTAATTTGGAATTCCTAAACAAAAACATCCCATTAATATCATTACATTATTATGGAAAAAGTAGGTACTTAACAAAAAAAAAAAATGTCTTAGCTGGTTTGTTTGAATTGAATTATTGAAAAATAACTTAAATACAAGAGAATTGTCTAAAAAATTATGAAAACTCTATTTCCGTTATGATTTATACTTTTAAAACAAGGACTTATAATATCATTGGTAGATTTAATCAAAATTATTCGAGTTGGTTTTGAGACATCGGACTAAAACATACATTTGGATTTCTTTCACTCATCAAGGCATCAAGTACTACGAAGTGTCGATGGTATGAGGAACCCAAAAATTAAAGTATCTTGGGATCTGGCCGGATCAGTATTTTCATATATATCGACATAAATAAAAATACTGCTCTGTCCAGAACTAGGGAAGTTTTTGCCCTGACAAAACGGTTATTTCTTTGCACCCGTATTGACTATGCACAGGGTGTAGGTGATTTGCTACATGACCTTTAGCAGGCCGATGATTCACTTTTGGATGCCCGGTGTCCTAGGCACTGCCTTGGATTACACAAAGCACCGGACTCGGAGTACACACAGAGTTCTATACAGCCCAGCTGCATGATGGATGTCTACGACAAACAGCATAATTTTTGGGGCTTGATACCCTTATGAAGAATACTAAGAGAGTGTGCTTCTATGTGTTTTAATCCCGCTCGATGTATTCCTCTCCTAAGACTGTCAAGGGCTGGTCCAGGATAGAATAACGGTTCCGTTTATCTACCATATCGGCCGTAGAATTGTGGATAGGCGGCTCCTTTATGCTGGAAACGTCCTTGCACAAGATGGAGCTATGTGCCTTCGGTTCAGTAGGGACAGAATCGGGATAGAAAGGACAGGGTAAAGCAGGAGAACCAGTTCTAGTGGTTAAGCTCTGATATTGAAAGTTGACATGCATGCTTATTGTCTTGGTCGACCTATTTGGGACCCATCCTCCAAAAGTAGCTCTTGTCATGAAAAATGCCTTTCTGCATTGGAAGAAAAAACCTTGTTACACCAACACAGGAATGGTTAAGAGATTTAAGTTAATAGGTTTAAGCTCTCTATACGAGCCGCAGTAAATAACCAAGTAATACATATTACTATCTTAATTATGCTAAACATTCTGTCTTCAAAAAACAGAAATGTTCCCAAAATGGAACCTAACATCTTTGTAAGATATCTGGCGAATGATGATTTTAAGTTTCTTAATTTGAATCTCTGAAGTTACAACTAAGCTCTTGCAATCAGCAGATGTTATAACAGAAATGGTAAAAAGGTATGGCTTTGTAGATCATGTAATCATCCGATTGCAATAAACTATAACTTGAAACGAAAGAATTTCATCTGGACAAAAATGTTTTCCCTAGTCAAGAATTAAACAATACTTCGAAAACTGGTTTATTTAAGTGTTTTCTACGTTGACATTCAAAATGAAATTAATTTCAATGAAATATCAGTAAATTCACTTTTCTATATTTTTATACCCATACTTGAATGCTTAAAACAGCGAACAGAACAAATTTCAAACAATAGCAACATCTATCCCAAAAACTGATTGACAACAAGAAAAAAAAAACAAAATCATTAGAATTCTATGTCTCAGAACAACGACAACTTTGACATAACAAAAATAAAAATTAACATGGCCGCATCAAACTTTTACTTTCCCTTCAACGTCACTTAAAGAAGAAAAAGGAGAAAAAAAAATGATTGCCGTCACAATTTCACCCCGTCAACCCTTATCACGGATGACAAATACAATCACATTGAAAAGAAGTATAAGTTGCAAACCTCACCACCTTCTTCAACTTTTATTTTAAAAAAAAAAAAAAACATTTTTTTTTAACATTACTTTCTATGCAAAAATATGAAACAAGACAAAAAAATATTTAGTTATTCTAAGACCACTAAGGAAACAAGAAAAAGATATCCTTTAGGCTCAGGCATAAGTCAGATTTAAATATTAAAAAAAAAACCAACATAGCGAATGTCATAAACAGAGAATACTTCAAATCAAGGATCTACCATGAATAACCAAGAGAAACGAGATGAAGATGGAAGCACGAAAAAAAGGAAAAACAATTGAAAAACGTAAAATGGATGGAAAACAAAATTGCAGTTACCAGCCACTTTCAAGCACAGACTTCGTCGTCGTCATCATCATCATCATCGTCGTCGTTGTCGTCATCATCCTAGAATCCAAGCCAGCCAAGGAGAGCCAGGACTATAACGGTTGAAAGAGTTCATCAGCATGGTAGTGGAAGTTATCATCAACTTGAAAAACACTTTTTTTTACATTCAAGCTATAGTCGTCGTCTTCCAACGATTTAACCCTTTTTTTTAATTTTTTGTTGTTTTTTTTATTTAGAAGAGGGGTGAACCTGACCCTTTTGCAGACAAAACAATCTATACCTACATGCCGGATCTTCAAATGAGGGTTGATATCTTGTAATTGGACGACAACGGACAAAAATTTATTCGAAAACTATCCCGCAACTTGAATAAATTCTAATTGGTCAGGTCATTCTCGTTGACCTATGAAGGTCCAAGTTAAGCTAATAATTGACCGACCACATGAAACCCTCTCCGTCACCCACTTTCGAAACACTTCTGATCCTGGTTGACAGAAAAATGACAAACCACCATCATCAACCGTGTGTGTGCGATTGCGAGTGTTGGAAATTAGACACCAATAGTTATGTGTCCTGTCCTATACTTGAATACAAATGAGACCCGTAACCTATCCACCAACCCTCTTAACCTTTTTGACATCTTTTCGCATATACCTTGCCTATCTGTACCCGAGAGCTATTCTGTCGCCGTCACCGCTATGTCATCACATGATGATGGAAGGACGAGCAACAACAACAACAAAAAAACGAATCAATTGTTTTCTCACCCCTAACCCCGGTCTATGACAACGTATACAACATAACGGGACAATGGGGGAATGCCTATGCCACACGAAAAGAAAATATTGTTACCGAACATGGATAACCCGGGCCAGGCAGGCTAAGCCGGACATACATATTTGGGAAGATCCTGAAAATTTCCATTTTATCTGTACGAAGATATCTTTCCTTGGAGCATATGTGTCAATTTGCCAAAAAAAAAAAACACCCAACAAGTGTGTGCGTAGAGGGGGTGGGGCGGGGGTGAGATATGTGTTAAGACGCACTATTGGGAAAGGGACAGACTAATATATTCATCCCTTAAGCGGGTATAGAGAGCTTGGTAGATACCCTCTTGAATTCGTATGTGGAGATGGCGAAAACGAGCCAAGACGAGGAATGAGATTTGCGACGTCCTTGGACGTGAATGTTGTTTTTTTTCTGTTTATTTTCTTGTGGTTGTTACTACTTCGCCTGTGAGAAATTTTCCTCCAAGGGTTGAGTGGATAAATTGTGGCTTCATTGGCCTTCGTCACACTTCCCTCTTACCCACCCAATTTCATCACTTTAACATTCATTCAGAGAGTCCGGAAGTCCAAACACTTAAGGAAGTCCTGGAGCTGCTTTTGCCTTCTGTCAGTCGTGTCGTATCGCGTCGCGACACATTTGTGTATAATACGGAGAACGATGAAGACAACGCCAAAGACTAAGACGACGACGGCAACTTAGCCTGTCGTCTTATGGCAGAGGGAGGAGAAAAGGGGCTGCTTGTGGGGGCGGTTTTGAGATAACCAAAACCTTTTTCTTTTTCGTATATTAACCAACAAGGACTTTAAGTGAAAGTCTGGTGTTTTGGTTGTGTGGCTGAGTTTTGGTTTGTGAATGTGTACTTTGGGTAAGGTAGGGGGTCTGAGTCTGGGGATGATAATACCATGCCGTCCTCCATCGAGGATGAGACTCATTTTTGTTAAAGATTCACCTGTTGCCAGTGCACTTTGTGCAGAGAATCATTTTCACACCGAAATGCTCCGTCTTTTTCTCGGTCTGTCGGAATGTGTATGTGCGGGCAGGGCGAAGTGGGGATATGGGCTAGGAAATTTCGCACATCAACCTCGGGAGAAAGTTGAGGAAGACCCAAGCACCGAAAGTGAGAGTTACGTCTGAGAAGTATGTTTTTTTTTTTCTTAAAAAAAATGTATACGAAGTGGGCATTTTTTTTTTGTTTGCATGAATGAGTGAAAGAGGGGGTGTGTAGCCTACGACGACCTCGGTCGTCATCGTTGTCGCATCAAAACTCAATTGGGGGTTGCTATGGAAAATACCGGCTTTTTGTGAATGAAAACGAAGGTCGAGGCAGAGGGGGCTACAAGGCTTTGATACCAGACAAAAATGTGCAGTTGAAATAGCTGTGTTCAAGTTCCTGACAAAAGACAACACACACAAACCCTCGATTGACATAATCAGCAATCAAAAGGGAGAGTGACAGTTGCTTGGCAAGGTGAAAAGAATCCAAAAAGAAAAATGATATAAAGTCTATAAATAGTTTCGTCCGTAAGTGTGTGTAACGAACGTGGTAATTAGATACCCAATTCTACCACGCAAACTAGTTTATGAGCTTGTTACGAACTCGAAAGTAAGGAAGGAGGTATATTTTGGGAATTTGAAAGTGATCATTAGCATATGGCAAGACGTATTGAATTACTAGAAAAAAAAAATAATTTTTTTCTGGGGCAATTTCGTCTAAAGCGTTTTTTTTTATTCTTTAAATATCGATAGCCATTTGATGGGCTTTGGCCATTTTAATCAGCAGAGGCGACATACTGCTGTCAGACTTTGATGAATTGCACCTTTGGTGATGGTCTTTCAAATATGTATGTATATCAGATTACACTTAATGTTAATGAAGTGACGACAGTAGCTGGGAAAAATTGGTTACAAGAAAAAGAAGTCAAGTCGTGTCGATGTTTAGGGATGAAAAGTATTTTACAGTTTTGTGGTTTAGGTGGTTTCTTATTCAAGGAATTGAACCTATTACAAGGTTACGAAACACACAAAATACACTTTTAATTGGTTTACTCCAAATATTCTTCCATATAGAAATGCAGTGAATGTGCAATAACACTTTAAACCACTTTACTCTAGGTCTATCTGGCGCTGAGCTGCGTTTGTGAGAGATACGCAAAAGATTAGCTGAATTATGAAAAGAATTAGGTAAAGAAATTACAATCACTAAAATGATTCGGAAATTCCGTTTTACAGTTCGGAAGAATACCATGCATACAAATGGATTGTTAACTTCGAGCGTGTGTGCGATTTCGATTAAAGAGCATTCGTCGTTTAGTGAAAACTGAGTTAGAAGATGCAATGCCCTTAACGTATTGATAATTCCAAAACATATCAAGAGTTCCGTTCAATTTTTTTTTGTCAAATTTCGGACTTTTGAACAAATTTCACGAACTTTAACTGGTCACTATATGCTTCCTCGATAGTGACATGGACTCCTGCGCTGATATGATAGCAAATTTATCAAACCGAAAGAGAATTCATGGATTAATTTAAGCTTTAAGGAGTTTATTAGGGTTTAAGAAGTTAAACAAGCTAGAAAGAATTGTACTGATCATAATCTACAAACTAAATTTTGCATGACCAAAATTTACGGGAAATACTGCAATGTTCCAAATGTAATAAAATTGTTTGGTCATTTGTAAGAAATGTACGAAATATTACATCGTCTTTAGTTCCAAAGCTCGACTTCAATGACACTCCTTTTGTCAGCTCACATCCAAGAAAAAGTCAATTTGCTGGCACCAAATTTGCTGTTAATTCGACGGTGAAAAAAAGTGTCATGACTCTTCTTGCACTTGAGAGCGTAAACGATTTTACAAGACAAACCTTCTTTCGCAATCGTACTGATAGTATAAATAGTATCCCCAATATTGTTTTGAAGGGATGTTCTTCAACGCTGGTGAAACTTTTCATCTGGCCCACTCTATAGGTCTATTTTTGAGTGTATGAAAAATAGAATTTATCCAGCTTGTCCCTAAGAAATTTGAATTTTCTTCCCTTCTTACTATTGTACAATTGCACTTACATCCCTTCTTTCTAAAGTCTGATAAATTATCAGCTGAAAAAATATATTGAGGAAACGAAAGCTTTTCAATGACCGGTAGTATGGATTTAGTAGCAAACGGTATAACTCACCGAACACTGGAGAACGTAAGATTATTGCATTTGATATTTCGAAGGCATTTGCTAGAGTTTGGCACCAAACTCTCTTATCGAAAATGCGTGTATTTGGTGCTGATGAATCTTTTATTCGATGGATTAGAAACTAATTTTCAAACGGCTCAATACAATTTGTGTTGGATGGTCTTAAGACTGAAATTCATGAAATAAATGCTGGTGTGCCACAAGGCTCCGTTTTGTCTCCGAACATCTTTCTGATATTCATCAACGATACGAGCCCAAACGCAAAATAGTTGGACTACCTATGATAAAAAAACAAAAATCTTCTGATTCTTAAATTCTATCGGAAATAAAATCAATATTTTGGTATTTTTCTTAAGATATATTTATTTTGAATAGGAATAAGTAACAAAAACAAAATGACTTCAATTAAATAACGGTATAGAGCAATCTTACAAAATAATATAACCATTTAAACATTTTTTTAAGTGCAAAATAGTTGGCCTATGGGTCTTAATTTTTATTTTACCATGGTGTTACGTCGCCTTTGGCCTTGATAACTGCTTCTATGGGTCGTGGCATTGTGTCAACTAATTTTTGACATTCTTCGTACCAAAAGACTCCCGAATATTTATGATTTTAGCTTTAAGGTCTTGAAGAGTCCGGCATGGTTCTTTTCGCAGTTTTTGATTCATTTTATGCCAGCCAGTTTCAATTGGTGAAAGATCAGGGCTGCTGGAAGGCCATCCAGTAAAGGAATAGCTTCAGCAGATAACCACGCCATTGTAAACCTTGCAGTATGACAAGAAGCTCCATGCTGTTGGAAAATATAGTCTCCATCACTAGTTTGAAGTCGTGGTATTGATGGGAGAAGCTCATTTTCCAGAATATCCTGTACTTGGCAGCATTGACAATTCCATTTACAAAATGTAAATTGCCCAAACCCCACCCCGACATGCATCCCCATATCATTAGAGATGCTGGAAACTTGACCGTTTTTTTAAGGCAATCTTTGTGAAAAACCTCTTGAATTTCTAATGACTCGTTTTCGTTCGTCGCCCACGCAAATTTCAAACCTGGACTCATCACTCCAAATAACGAACCGCCATTGACTTAAAGTCCAGTTTTTACGTTGTTTGGCCCACTAGCCGCTTTTTCTTTTGTTTAGGTGTTAAAAGTGGTTTTTCTTTGGCCTATGTTTTTAACGAATTAAAATTGATCTAATTTAAATAAATCTAAAACAAACCTTATAAAATTTGTATCCAATTTTTTTCATAGTCCGTTTGCAAGTGTCGACCGAAACACTTTTTTTATTCTTTCCCTCCATTGAACAGTTATTGCAGCGGCCGTTTGACGTCGATTTTCTTTTATTATTTCTTTTAAAACTCGGCAATCTCGAGGTTTTGCAATTGGTGGGCGTCCCGTTTTTTAACCGATCTCCACATTTCCACTATTTTTGAATTTTGAGATAATGTTTCGAATTGATGAGCGCGGTAAATTGAATTGTTTTGCGATTTTATAGCTCGATAATCCCGTTTCGAAGGCTTTATTTATGGATTCCCTAAGGTCTCTTGATAATGCAACGCCACGCACCATGGTTGACATTAAACTGTTGCTAGCTTGCATAAAACAAGAGATCAATAAACAACAAAACAAGTGCATGTCATTTTTTTAATAACGGTTAACTGAAAATCTATTTAAATCTTCATAGGCCAACTATTTTGCATCCCAGAGAGAGTAGTCCAACTATTATGCTCTATCTTTGTTTGAAAGAATGCAAACTGGAGCCATATGTGCTTTCTCGAATCTAGCTCTGTTTGGTCTAATTTACTTATTAAATGTAATTTATTACATCGACAAAAAAAATTAAAGAACAACTGCTTGGGGACCAGAAAATATAGGCACATAAAAAATGTTAATTTGTTAGTTGATGAGTAGGCCAACTATTTTGCGTTTGGGTCGTATTTTGTCTGAAATTTCTAATCCATTAATTTGTTTTGCTAACGACAGAACTCTCATGCTTCCCATATTCGTTTCCAGGTGCACTTATTTGTTCTTCGGAATGAAAAGTTCATTAAATTCTGTTCTCCCTAGCATTGGTAAATGGGGAACGATAAATCACGTAGAAATAAATGCTTCAAAAAGTCAATGCTGACTCCTATCGTGAAAGCGAAACCCAACCCCTCTGCCACAATCCATCAGAAATACTTGCATAGAGGAAACAGAACAGCTTTCAGTTCTCGGAATGTGCATCACAGAACACCTTGTGTGAATGAACACATATTCGACGTCACCAAAAACGCTGCTTAGTGCTTAGGTTTCCTTCGACGATGCAAGAAACTGTTCACTTCTTCTGATATAACTCACTAAAGACTCTTTGATAGAATCCAAAAAAGAGTTTTACCGAGGTGTACCGCATTGTTTCCTGTTTTTCATTATTTTACCGTTATATTGTTCTAGTAGAATAGCCAGTTGCATTCTTCCCATTAAACGATTTAATCCTAATACTCGTGCTTCACGGAATGCCCATTTGTTTTTATTTGAGCTCAACTTCGGACTGTTAAATTCAGAGATTCTTACTTAAGCTGCACAACATGTACGTAGAATGGGAGCAACTTTTTTGTTTCTCTTTTTGACACAAGAAGAGTTCGTTCCGAAACAATTGATTACTAATAGTCAAATCAAGAATTCAGAAAACAGAGGATTGGGACAATTTAAACTTTGCGCTTATAGTTCAATTCCAGTTAAAATATATATTCGAGGTGATGTGAAAATTAGTGATGTTCATGTATGTAGTTCCTAACCATTATTTGAATTTTCCTTTATTGCTGGGTCGTAATGCTTTGCGACTATTAAATATTAAATTATGTATAAATTTAAATGCAATTTTTATACCGATCATTTTTGGACTATCATAGTTCATTATATCAATGTTTTGTTCGTGCTATTAAAATGTTTATGGATTTGTTAACCGCTATGATTTTAATTTTTAAAACTGAAAAACTTTACATACATGTACTAGCTAAGATCATTTTCAGTAGGAGTTCTTAACAAAGTTGTCAAAACTAAGTCATACAATTATACTCGTATATGTTAAAATATAATTAAATTAAACTAAAAGCATTCGGGTTTGTAGATTTTTATATTAAGGGTTTTTCAATAAGAACTGAACAACTTTTTTTTTAAATAAACAGAAAGTCATTTGAAATATCTCGAAAATTTGGTTTGAAGTCCAATCGAAACATAACGAATCGTTCTTATATATATATATATGTATATGTCCCATTCATCGTATTTAATTCTCAATAAGTCGATTGTTACACCCGCGTGACTTGTGGCACCGTCTTGTTGAGAACGCATGTTCTTAATAACTAGTCCATGCAATTGGCCTTGCAACATGTCTCTGCACGGATCTCACTTCACTGTAAATTGATAGTTGACGTTAATTTTTATCAACGAACAGAATCGGCTCAATGACACCAATGGCAACCACACCACATCATAAAGTTATTTTTTGTGGATGGTATGCTTTTTCTTAGGGCACATCAGGGATGGAAAATGAAATTTTTCAATTGTACTGAAATCTGGAATAAAATTGTACTTAAATGATGTCAATTGTACCGAAAACGAATTGAAAAAAAAATCAATAATTCAACTATTCAAAAGTTTTCCAAAGTATTTTATTTAAAAAAATCAAATCAGGAATGATCAGTTTATCTTCTTATAAAAAATATAAATAAATAAAAATAGCTCCACAGAAAAAAATACTATCTTCATTTCGAAAGTATGTATATACATAATAATTATATTAAAACTTAATCTTTTACTTGTCCATTTTTGCGTCACCACACAAAAATTGAAATATATGTAGTTAAAACTAAAATTCACAAATTACCAATCCCAAACACATCCACAAGTTTACAGTTTAGTGTTTAGTAAACAAAATGAAGCGTTATCTGAAAGAAAGCTGATCAGTGGTACCACTTTACTTCAATTGAAGTAGATCTAGTTCTTTTTGACCATCAGCCAAATACCTTAATCTAATTAATTTTAAAAATCTCAGTTTCAACCTACTTCAATTTTACAAATAAAAGCACAAATCTACTTCCTTTTCAATATTTCACTTAAGGTAGTATGTAGCACCAGAATTACCAACAAAAAAAAAAAATGAATGTGAACACTATAAAAATACACAAATTAGTAATTTTATGGTAAGTAGAGAAACTCACCACACTCATGTGTATACGAATCTTATGAAAATTTCGCTTGCGTGTGTGTTTTTATTTTTATATTTAATTATAGCAATTTCAATGATATTCTTTATAAAAGAAAGTTTCATTAATAACTTAATTCTTTATATACAAATTTCAAATTAAAAGAAATGTAAGGAAAAAAATTCTTGTAGGTATACAATATTATTTCAAAACCAAAGAAGCTCCCAATATAAAAATTTTGATCGAAATCGTTAAAGTCGGAAATGAGAAAGTAAAAAATTAAAAAAAAAGTTCTATGACGGTACCATTAATAAATTAAATTATTTATGTTTGACCAAGTTCAAATATATTGTTTTGTTGAAGAATCTGGTTCCTCTTCGGCTATTTTGGTCACTTGATGTGTAATGAAACTAGTTTGGTTTCATTTACTTTTCCCGACGTTTCGACAGGGGTTGCTGCCTTCCTCAGGGGATCCTTTATTGAAACAATAAATCACAAACACAGTTTAACAAATTTGTTTACAAAGAAAAAACAAAACTTCAAAGAACTTACATAAAAAATAAAATAAAATAAATTATTTGTCTAGTTTTAAATTAAAAAAGAAAACTTTGTTGTAACAATAAACTTAATTGATTTTTAAATTTAAAAAGATTTAAGAAAGTTGCACTTCTAATGCGAAGATCAGTCCTGTTTTAATTTTTAACTCAAAATTTAAAATTTCTTGGCCGTTACAAGAGAGCAGTAGACTGCGGAGATGTTTTGAGTGTCTTGTTTTCTGTTCATATTATTGTACCATTAATAATAATTTTTTTACCAAAATATAGACCGCGTTTTTTATATGTTCTACACATATCACTACTTTTTCGTGTTGTAATGTCAATTGATGAAAATCACGAGTTAAATTTTTTTAAAAGCAAGTAAAAAGTCGTTTTAAAATCTGATTCGATTTTTCTCAATTTACTTCACTTTTTCTTCAAATCCACTTCCACTTTATTTTTGGAAGTGGTAACGCAGAAGCTGATCGATAAAGAGACAGAAAAGCAAGACGTCATGTAGAAGTGAAAACTCTAATTAAGAGTTATAAGAGCTTACAGCTGAGAGTTATTGTTCTGGTATGAAAATTAATGCATTCAGGCCAGGATGATGTATTCAACTTTCAATTTCCTTTTATGTGCTTTTGTTTTTTTTTTTTTTTTTTTTGTGAAATACCTTCACAAAGTATGGAAATTTTGAAATTGTAGTGAATTGAGACAAATTGTACTTTTGTACTTGTACGAACTCAATTGTATTGAATTCGGTACAATTGTACCAAATTTTCCATCCCTGGGGCACATAAGTGTTTTCACCTCACTAATAAGGCATATTCTGTTTGTTGACGAAGCCGTTTAGTCCAAAATGCGCTTCATCGTTGAAGATGATCTAACAATGATATTGGTCATCTTCGTCCAACATTTCTGGAGCTCAATACGAGGATGTACAATCGTTTGAAATGATGAAGTGGCTTTAGTTCTCATAAGCAGGATAAGATCCTTTCACAAGATTTGTGTGCTCAATTCTTGAGAACGCCGGCTGTCCTAGTTTGCTTGCGACAATATTCTCGACTTCGACTTCTATGGGATCCCACAAGGCAGTTACTTAGGACCTCTCCTTTTCATTCTAACTTTTGACGATATTGAAATGGTCATCAAATATTTCCATATCTCCCTCTACGTCGAAGATAACAAGTTCTTCAAGATCATTTCTTCCACACATGATTCTACTCTTAATTAACTTGATCTCGACAGATTCTCTAAGTGGTGCCTGAAAAATTGCTAAAGCTAATATTTTAAAATTTCATTCAATCACTTTTTCATGAAAACGCATTTTCCCGTCTCTACCTTCTCCATTATCAATGCAGATCCACTGCTGAGTCAAATCACGTCATTGGTATTTTATGTGATAGAGAGCTCAACTTTCTCACACACATAGACGAGATTATTTTTAAAGGTAATTCTGCACTAGTATCTGTGAAAGCCATCAATTTATTGAAAGCAATTTGATGTCATATACACTGGTTTCAGCAAAGCTTTCGACTCGGTTAATCATACCATACTTATAAAAAAATAAAGGCACTTTGGATTGCATTCAAAGTTTTTGGGTTGGATGGTTTTGAAAAACCGGATACCGTTAGTAAAATTTTAAAATTTCTCATCCAACTCAATATCGCAATCGGAAGGACATACAGTGCTGGGTAAAGCATTTCACATTCGTGTTGTACGGCTAAAGAAAAAATCACTGAATTTACAGTACGTCCGAAATTGGGTGAAGTGTAAGCTGATGGGCATTCCCTGAAGTACAAGTGTATTACTGTTAAATTGTTTAAGGGCAGGAATGTAACTGACTATTTCAATAGAGCACTGCTTGAACGGTAAAATAATGAAAGACATGAAAAATTGCGGCGGTGCTCGAGAGATTCAAATGTTTGGAAAATTTTTCGGAAGGATTTAGGTGTGAAGCCTTTCAAAATACAGCTGATGCAAGAAATGAAGCCGAACGACCTACTACAATGCCGAATTTTTGGTGAATGGGCTCTTGAAAAGTTCGCCGAAGATCCACTTTTTTATCGAAAAATAAATTGTATTCAGCGACGAAGCTAATATCTGGTTGAATGGATACGTGAACAAGCAAAACTGCCGTATTTGGATTGGAGTGAAGTGCAGCCAGAAACATTGTGAGAGCTACCAATGTCACTGTTTTGTGCGGATTATGGGCTGGCGGAATCATTGGACCGTATTTCTTCAAAGATGATGCGAATCGCAACATTATTGTGAATGGTGAGTGCTACCGTGCGATGATAACAAACTTTTTTTTACCCAAAATGGAAGAGCTTGACTTGCATGACATGTGGTTTCAACAAGACGGTGCCACATGCCACACAGAACGCGTAACAATTGACCAATTGAGAGGCGGGTTCGGTGAACAGTTTATTTCACGTTTGGGGCCGTTCAATTGGCCGCCTAGATCGTGCGATTTAACGCCTTTAGACTATTTTTTGTAGGGCTATGTTAAGGCTCATGTCTATAGGCCTAACACCCCGACTCCACAGGAGATAAATTCTCTCAAGATGCTCATCATGGTATGAAATCTCCAATGGAGACGCGATATTTCCTCTTATGATGTGATGTCTGCGATCTATGTCAGCGGTTTTGTCTTGATATAGATGTCTGATATGAAATTTGACAGATGGTTTTTTTCGTACTTTTGTCTCATTATTTCGTGTCTTCTCATTTGGTTGGTTCTTGTCAAGTACTCCGTCGGCAAATATTTTTTTTTTATTTTGTAAGTAAATACATTAACGTGTCATGTTATTCATTTGTTCGTGCGTAAAGTTATGTTTGGTGTTATTTTTTTTTATTTATACTTTAGGTAGATGCGCATTCTTTTCTTTGCAAATATGTATATATAATTTTTGTTAGATTTACCTTTTGCTAATTTCTGTTGTCCGCACAAAACACATCCCGTGCAGTAGGGATAGAAATAAAAAATCATGACATAATTTGCCCAGCGAAGCAATAAGAAAATGTGGAGATAGAGATGTCAGACATTGAGTTGGAGAGACAGATATCTTGTGGAGTCGGGGTGTTATAGATTACAGCCATGATCAGAAGGGGTGGCAAATTTCTTGCATCGTCGAAGGAAGTTCTAACACTTAGCAGCATTTTTGGCGGTGTTGAATATGTGGTCATTCAACACAAGGTGGTCTGTTATGCCGCACATATTGAGAACTGAGAGCTGTTCTGTTTCCTCAATGCAAGTGCATAGGTAATATGTTCCGCTTTAACGACATGGGACATCATTAAGTTTTTGAAGCATTTAATACTACGCAGTTTATGGTTCAACATTTGGCAATGCTATCGAGATCAGGGGCCAAATTATCGCTTCCGAGTGAGTGAGTCCCATCAGCGTTCGAATGAAAATGTCAAATTAGAATTGATTGTTTTGACCAAATTGGATATTATTATTAGTTGGTGGATGAGATATTCCTCTTCCTTCGGCTTTTTTGGTCACTGGAAATGGCAATGAAACAAAGTTACATTGTTTGACAGCGATTGCTGTCCTCTTCAGGGGATCTTTATTAAAAACAGTATAAAATAATAAATTAAAGGTAACACGTGTGCAACAGAAAATATATTAGAACAATTTCAGTGGTGAATAACTTACGTTAAAATTAAGATTAACATTAATATTTTGTAATAAACAAAAAACAAAAAGATGAATATAAATTAGTATTTATAAATAAATAGACAATTAAAAGAAAGAAAAAAGCACTTCTGTTGCTGAAGTATTGTCGTTATTTGGCGTTTTTGGAGGAAGCAAGAGAGGAGTATACGGCGGATATATTTTGAGTGTCCTGTTTCCTATTCATCGTGTTAGCGGTGTTCAAGATATGAAGGGTTTCCAGAGTGTAGCGTTTTGAAGTGTGGCTTTCTCTTCGAAGAACTTTCACGCCATCGAAATCTGGTTTATGGCCTTTCTCAATGCTGTGTGTAGCCAAGCCAGTGCTGTTTTTTCGGAGTTGTCGCGGTTTAAATCGGATTTATGATTTGCTATTCTTTGTCTCAAGAATTGTTTTGTAGTTCCTACATAACAAAGTTCACACGTCTCATCTTTGTTTCCTAGACAATTGATTTTATAAATCACATCGGTACATTTTTCTTTATCTGTTTTAACTTTTAAATGGGTAAAGAGTGGTGCGAGGGTGTTGTGTGATTTATATGCCATTTGAATGTCTTTTGTTTTTTTGGAGATAATTTCCTTGAAGTTTTCGGCAAGTTTGGGAACATAAACCATACTCTTGTAGATACCCTTGCTAGCAGTATCTTCTGTATTTTTAGAGGTTTTATGTTTTTGTCGAACAATTAAACTCCGAATGAGTTGTTCCGGATAGCCATTTTCCTTGAGAATTTTGGTGACGATTTTCTCATTTTCGGGATGAAATTGCTTGTCACTCATAGTGAAGACTTTGTGTACCAAATTCGAAGCTGCATTAATAATGATGTGTTTGGCCTGATTAGACCGAAAATTAACGAGTCTTCCTGATGATGTTGGTTTTTAGTGCCAGTTTATTAGGAGTCCGCTGTTTTGTCGGTGAATTTTGACGTCTAAAAATGCTATGGCGTTGCATTTTTCATTTTCGATGGTAAACTGGATCTTGTGATGAAATTCGGTAAGGACTTTTAGTGTATCCGAAAAAACAGCACTGGCTACACACAGCATTGAGAAAGGCCATAAACCAGATTTCGATGGCGTGAAAGTTCTTCGAAGAGAAAGCCACACTTCAAAACGCTACACTCTGGAAACCCTTCATATCTTGAACACCGCTAACACGATGAATAGGAAACAGGACACTCAAAATATATCCGCCGTATACTCCTCTCTTGCTTCCTCCAAAAACGCCAAATAACGACAATACTTCAGCAACAGAAGTGCTTTTTTCTTTCTTTTAATTGTCTATTTATTTATAAATACTAATTTATATTCATCTTTTTGTTTTTTGTTTATTACAAAATATTAATGTTAATCTTAATTTTAATGTCATCATCATCATCGGCTCGACAACCGGGTTCCGGTCCTGGCCTCTTTCAACAAGTCTCTCCACCTATCCCGGTCTCTAGCCGATGCCATCCAGTTGCGCACCCCAAGGCTTCGGGCGTCCTGGTCTACGCCATCTCTCCAGCGCAAGCATGGTCTACCACGCTGTCGTCTACCATAGAATGTACCACAAAGAACTTTCCGAGCAGGTTCCTCTTCGCTCATGCGAGCTAGGTGCCCTGCCCACCGGAGTCTACCGAGCTTAATTTTTGTCACGATATCTGCTTCTAGGTAGATTGCGTACAATTCATGATTGTACCGTCTCCGGAATCGTCCTTCCTCACATATGGGGCCAACAATTCTCCTTAAGACTTTTCTCTCGAACGCAGCTAAGAGGTCGGAGTGCCTTTTGCTAAGCACCCAAGTCTCGGATCCATATGTGAGTACTGGCAGGACCATGGTCCTGTACAGCAGCAGTTTTGAAGTTATGGTGAGATTTCTGGATTTGAAAAGCTTTGACAGACTATAGTAGGCTCTGTTGGATTTGAGAAGCCGCCCGCGTATTTCTTCTTCTATATTGTTATCGGCTGCTACTATTGACCCAAGGTATTTAAAGGATTGCACCACTTCAAATTCGTGCTCCGCTACCTTGATTGTTTGACCAACTGTTCCTCTCGCATTCGACGCCACCATGTACTTTGTTTTACCTTCACTAATGTGCAGCCCCAGATTTTGTGCCGCCTGCTCGATCTGGATGAAGGAATCGTGTACAGCTTGTTCGGTTCTTCCGATGATGTCAATGTCGTCTGCGTAAGCTAGTAACTGGCTGGACCTGTTGACGATGGTCCCTTTTGTTGCCGTGCCAGAGTCACGGATTGCTTTCTCCAACGCCAGGTTGAAGAGGAGGCAGGCCAAACCGTCCCCTTGTCGGAGTCCATTAGAAATGTTGATTGGTCTGGACAGCAATCCGGCTATTTTTACTTGGCTTGTTACGTTGGTCATGGTCAACCTACATAGTCGTGTCAATTTATTTGGGATGCCGAATTCTCTCATCGCTTTGTAAAGTTCTACCCTGGCTATGCTAACATAGGCGGCCTTAAAGTCTATAAACAGATGGTATGTTGGGATGTTAAATTCTAGACATTTTTCCATCGCCTGCCTAAGGGTAAAGATCTGATCAGTTGTTGATTTGCCTGGAATGAAACCACACTGATATTGTCCGATGACGGTTTTAGCGTATGGGGTTATCCGGTCTTGTAGGATAGAGGAGAGTATCTTATAGGCGGTACTCAACAACGTGATACCTCTATAATTGCTGCACGTTGTGACATCTCCCTTCTTATGTATGGGGCATATTATGCCTTTTCGCCAGTCTTCTGGCATTTCTTCCTGCTCCCATACGTGCACTATAATATCATGAATTGCTTGACGTAAGGCTGGCCCGCCGTGATGAAATAATTCGGCTGGTATGCCATCGGCTCCCGGGGATTTGTTCTGTTTAAGCCGACCTATAGCCTTCTCAACCTCTTCTATGCTTGGTGGCGGCAACATAGGGTATTCTTCTTGAAGTAGTGGAGCCTCCACTTCTGCAGTGAGCTGACCATTTAGCAATTCATTGAAGTACACTTCCCATCGCTCCAGTATGCTTTCAGGATCGGTGATCAGATTTCCCTCTCCGTCCTTGCAGTATGTGCAGCGTGGTGTGTACTGCGTCATGTTTCGGACGGATTGGTAGAACTTCCGCGCCTGGTGCGGACCTCGCTCTCGGCTGTTTTCTATTTCACAGATTAGGTTCTTCTCCCAGGCTGATTTCTTTTGTCTGTGAAGCCGTTTTTCTGTTCTTCTGAGCTCTTTATATTCCTCTTCGCGTGCCCGCGTTCTATGAGATTGTTGCATTGCTCGGTACGCAACATTCTTACGTTCAGTCGCTAGCTTGCATTCATCATCAAACCAGTCGTTCCGATTCTTACGACTGCTGCCTAAGATGGAGTTGGCAGTACTAATGACAGTATTTTTAAGACGTGTCCACTTTTCATTTACGCCCAGCATACTGGCTCCAGGACTTACTCTCCCTAAGTCAGGTGTTTCTAGGGCGAGTCCTAACGCATTACCAAAGGTGTTACTGGTGTTTTCATTGCGCAGGGCAGCCGTGTTGATTCGAACCTGATCGGCGGATGCAATGCGTCTTCGCAAGGCAATAATTTTAATGTAAGTTATTTTAATGTAAGTTATTCACCACTGAAAACGCAGCCCTGTGGCACACCAACATTACACTGTACATAGGAGCTGTCCCAAGGCAGTCATCTAGGACCGCTGCTATTTATTAATTTCATAAATTATATTCTATTTTTCAATTTATATAGGTTCTTCTTCATGCAGATGTTCTCAAGCTTATCAAACAAAGTACAAAGTATGCAGAAAGATCTGGAATTTTTATCATTATGGTGCGAGAAGAATTATCGTTTTCTTAGTATAAAAAGTGTAATGTCGTGTCATTTTATAAAACCTCGATGCCTATTACATTTAATTACTCAATAGATTCTGTATTTTTGAAAAGGACGGGAAAAATTAAAGATCTTGGGGTACTTATCGATCGGAGTCAATCATTCAACCATCATGTTGATTAAATTACGTTTATTTGCATGACGCTCAAAATTTAGTCAGTAATAACTAATAACAAAATTTTATCTCAAAATTTTGAGATTATTTATTTATTTATTATCTGCAACCTCCAATTCCATGAACAAAATTTTCCCTCTCATGTAAAGTAATTGCTTTCAATTGAAAAGAGATTTCAGGTAATTCCGTTAGATACGAGTATCTAAGTTATCCGCCCAAGTATTCCAAAAATACAATCGTAATAACAACTATCCATTGGGATCTATATTTCCATAGGTATCAAAACTAATTTTCATAGCTCTGCTCCTGCTCGTTAAGGTCGAAATGATAGTTTACACTCTTATGATTTTTTTGTTGTGAATTTTATTTCTGGTACCATCCAAAAACCTGCAAATTACATTGGCGAACTTTTTTTCTATCATTGAAAATTCTGACAATCCTCGATATAGTGTCGACGAACCTGGTGGACTAAAGTGAAAAAAATCAAGGGTGATTAGAAGGGGGCTTTCTACCTTTATCGAGGATAAAACACAAAAAATTTAAATAATATTGCTGCATACAAGGCACACGTACCTATCCTGATTAAGCACCATTGGGATACACGACACGGTGGCGTGGACATATTGGTCCTCTTTTTTTGGGAGAGTTTTCTGCTTTTTTGTTTGTGTAAGTAGTGGAAGTTATCTAAACCGATTTGAACAAAAACGAGGAAAAAAGCCGCCCCCTTTGCGGGTTGGCGGAAAAAATTAAAATCTCCCTCCGAATATATTTAAACGGATGAAATAAAAATATAGAAGAGGCAAAATATAACTCCATCATCAACCCCCATTCCGCTCTGCATTGTTGTATAATTTTTCTAAGGCACTAATACATTAAAAAAAAAGAAAGAAAAGCTCGTCGCCAACACGGAAAGAGCAGAGGGTAATAAAAATAAAAAATAGTGCCAGATTAGGTGAAGAGTAACGGAGCGGCTGCGGTGGCGGCGGGGGTGTATATTCATGGTACCTATACCCTAGGTGGAAGTTAAAAAGAACCGCCCGACCCTCCTTCATACCATGGTCTCCACTTGCTCCTCATTCGGGTTGTACATAGGTAGATGGGTATATTCGTGTTTTTTTACTGCTTTTGGGTAAATTTTTGCGCATCACCGAAAATTATTAGGGAATATTTTTTTCGTCCTTTATTCTTTGCCACCGCACCCCCTACCCTTCCGCAATCTGCCACTGCCATTTGTGCTTGCCCCACTATACCCCTCTATAGCTTGTCCTCGGCCTTACCCATTTTCAGTGTGTTAAATGTTATTATTTTTTTAATATCCGCTCGTAGAGCTAGCGAAGAGTAGCGTTGGCAGCAATGATGATGGCAAAGGTACTACCTATACATTATTTTGTTGTGTTATTATTATTATTATGTGAAACTAAATGAGAAATGAGAGCGGCAGTAATAGCAGCAGAAGCTCAAGCTTTAGCTCGAGATTCAAAAAAAAAAAAAAAAAAAACAGGCACAGACACCACCCCAATGGCAGCAACAAACAACAACAACAAATACAACAGAGAAAACGAAATCATAAAAAACACATCATACAAGTTTTAATGTAATGTGCACAGAATACAGTTATAAGGTGGTGTTTTCGGGGGCGGCAAGGGGAGGCAGGTAGATGGACTAGGTTAAAAAATCCATACTTAAAAAACCCTATAAAGGGATGATAATGTAATGTGTTGTGGCGGCAGAGAGTAGTGTTGAAGATAGCCGAATAGGGTTTTTTTTTGTTCATATCGGCATTCGTTTGTGAGTAAGCGTTTTTTATAATAATTTTTTAAAACTTTATTATTATTATTATTTTTTTTTTAGATTTTTTTTTGCATATCATTGGGGGATGGGATATATGAATTGTGCTTATTTTTTGGTTAGATGGCTCAGATGATGCTGATGATGATGCTTCGCTTCTACAATAGGTATATCTTCTTCTGTATGGAGAGATAGAGGTCGCTACGTTCACTATAGCTGTGTTGTTTGCCCTTTGTTATTTCACAATCGGATTTATGGGGTAATTTCGTTTTTAACTTTAATCCATGGCGAGTACACAAAACAATGCCACCATACGTAGTTGGTATACTACCTCCTATAATGTAAAACCACACACAGATATAGCCGACTTATTTGTGTGATATGAAGTTATTATATGAGTGCCATGTGGTGATGTCTTGCTATATAGGGGTATTGTTGTTGGTTCATAATTTTAATAAGACTATAGGTAGGTATCATGGTTTTTGGAGTGCTGAAATATGCTTTGAAGTATACTCGTATATAGATTTTCTAAGTAGGTATTCGAAAAAAAATTTTTAGTACCATTTTAGATTCTGTAAATCTGGAAGTATTGCTACGATAGTTAAGGGAGAGTTTTTATTCTAGGATATCACTGTGTTCAAGAACACACGTATAACCATTTCAAAATTATCTTGTCGAGAACACAACCTATTGCGAAATAACAAACTAAGCTGAACTTAAATCTGAGCCTAACTTACCTGTCCATTTTTATTGATTGTCTTAAAATTGAATTAATAAATTTGGCGGTGTAGCAGCTCTAAGAGAAACAGGATCTAGTAACTTACAACTCTGAACCATTCCTGTGTGTTACCAGAAATGAAGAGCCCCTACAATTTTCAACCAATTTCGAATGGCATATGAGCAACTCTTTCCATGACAAGGATACTTTTAGAGGATTTGTCAATTTCTAGCAAGAGGCAGTTCACCCCTAAAAAAAAAAAAAAAAATTGCAGCGGCTTAGAATCGAACCCAAGCCCTTCTGCATGATATTCCAACGCACTAACCATTATGCCAAGCAGTAAAAGCGTGCGTCGGGTGATCTATCAGAGAGGCAGTACGGTTTCCGGAGAGGGCGGTCTACGATCGGAGCAATACAAGAAGTAGTGCACGCCACCCAAATCGCCCAACAAGGAAACCACTACTCATATATCCTGCGGATGGTGAAGGACTACCTCAGGGATCGAGAGTTGCTTTACGAGACCAGTGAAGGCCCGCGAAAGAAGGAAGTCACATCTGGCGCAGCGCAGGGATCGATCTTAGGACCAGACCTCTGGAACATCTCCTAATACGACGATATCCCTGGCATGGAGATGAGATGACTGACGATGCCTTTCTAGTTGGGTACGCTGACGACATCGTTGCGGTGATTACGGCACGAGACACCGATAACGTGCAAAGAAAGTTGAACCAGGTCATGCGACGAGCAAGCTCGTGGATGGAAGAGCATGGACTTAGCTTAGCCATTGAGAAAACTGAGATAGTTCTTCTGACGAAGAAGAGGATTCCCACACAATTCGACTTCCAAATTGGGGCCGAAGCTATAAGAAGCAGCGTGGCGGTGAAGTACTTGGGATTGAGACTCGACACAAAGCTTACTTACGGGGCAACAAATAAAGGCAGCAACGGAAAGAGCCTCAAAAACTACCACATCGCTGAGCAGACTGATGGCGAACGGATGGGGGGGGCAACGGCTAGTAAACGAAGGTTACTAATGGCGACAACACACTCCATCCTTCATCTGGGCGGACGCACTTAATCAGGAGAAGTACCCGAAACAGATGGCGGCAGTGCAGAGATGCCGATTTTTACGTGTAGCCAGCCCTTGCCGAACGGTATCGGAACCAGTGACAAAAAGGCAGAAATGGGAGTGGAAGCGGCGTCCGAGGAGGCTAAGCAGCTGACGATACAGAAGTGGCAAGAGCGTTGGAGCTCGGAAAGCAGAGGAAGATGAACGGCGAGGCTGATCAACAATGTGGCTGAGTGGAAGGACCGGAAACACGGTGAGGTTAACTACTACGTCACCCAGTTACTCACCGGGCACGGATACTTCAACGCCTTCCTCCACAGGATCGGCAAAACGTGCAGCCCAGCCTGCCAGTATGGGGACTCTCAAGAAGATGACGCGTAACATACCTTCTTTGCCTGCAGCAGATGGGAACCCGAAAGAGAAGAACTGCAGAGAAACATCGGTATCATCACTCCAAATAACATTGTCGAAAAGATGCAGGCCAGCGAACAGAACTGAAACAAGATCTGTATTTAGGCCAGCCACCTTCTCAGAAGGAAGAAAAGAGAGGAAGAACAGTTCCGCGAGACAGCTTGAGCCCACAATTGCCACAATTGGTACTACAACAGGACCCCCCTTGCCAAGGGGTATGCATTATTGATTAAGTTACTTAAAAATGCGCAAAAAGATAGACTTAGAGAGCTTGCATTTAAGGATAAAAATATAAAGTACCTAAGAAATCAAAATTTCTTGATTTTTATTTTGGAAAATTTTAGTAAGCACACTACTATTTCTAAACTTGGTATGGAACGACATCTCGTGTATTAAAACTCCTAACGATTCCTTTGTGAATTATGAGTATTGATATAATCTCTGGCTAATCAGAACAGCTGAGATGAGAGTCGTTTTTTTCATGACAATAGATATTACTGGAGGATTATTCACTATCTCGCTTGAAGGAAGAAAAGCTTTTGTTTTTTAATATTATCTAATTCTTATCAGTTAAAAAATACACCATATGGACAGAATTGTTGAAACCGAACATTTCACAGGGTGCTGCAAAATAAAAAAGAAACTATTCAGGCCTTAAAGGTCAAATGGGGTCGTGGTTCTACAGTATTGTATCTTCCAGGTTAGTCACAATTAGGCGTTTGAACACCGGGAAGAGTATTTGCTGCCTAGACATATTTATGTATCTTGTAGGTATATTGCCGCACCCTGTATAAAGGTTTTACTTAAATGCATGGCCAACTTTTCAATATTGCAACTTATGTTATAACTTATAAGTTATAACTTTGTACGGCTCGGATATACCATCATCAAAATGATGGACATGTCGATGTTTTATAACTTTTTGTCTAAGGTGAAATTCTCTGTAAGTAATGCACAAGAAGATGATAGAGGCCGACAAGGTTCCTATAATAATTTGTTTCGTACCAATACTGACACTTCAAAAATTAATAAAAACCATGAATTAACTGTTCAGTGACAACGAAGAGTGTATCCTTTTCGAAACGTCGCCGTCGGGAAAGTAAAGAACCAAATCTATTTAAAATGATTTTAAAAAAATATTTATTTATTTTTTTTTTTTTTTCAATTAATTTAGAACAAATTTAGGGGCCAAATAAAAAAAATATTTTTAAGGAAACATTTTTTTAATTTTTTTTTAATAAAATAGACGTTTGGGTACTACGTACTTGGTCTTGAACATACAAAAATTTTAATGTTAAGTATAAAAGTCATATGTGAAAAATGAGAAAGCATGAAATTCATTTCATAAATTGCTAAAACAACTCCCTTAATTTTTTCAGTTAAAAACAGGCAGCTTCTAAAAATATATCTTTATTTTGGATTTTGAAAAATTTTCGGCCCTGTACACTGCCACTTTCATTTTTTTTTCTTATTTTTCTGTAAAGAAAAATTTTATTAAAAAATATCATCTACCTTTTTACCTTTCCCTATAATCGAAAGATTTTTTTTCAAAATACAAAAAAATATAAAATAATTTCATATATATGTATACAATAAAGTCATATAAGACTTAATTTTTTTTAAAATGAATGTTATTAGAAAAAAAAAATATCAAACTCATAAAATGCATTTTATAAATGACAATTCATTTAGTAGTTGAAGCTAAGAACAGATAGAATACTATCGGCATGTGAAAATAAAAATTTATGAAAACACAAAAATTATAAATCGTTGTAGTGGTTTGAAAAAATAAGTTTTTATTTATAAAATTTTTCAAAAATTATTTTTAGAAAAGTTTTGGTATGTCAACTTTAAGTTTTAATTGTTGTTGAAATAAAAATATAGTTAAAATAAAATTGTTGACTCTTTTTTGAAATATCGAAATTGATAAAAATTAGTTTTTGTTAAAAATCCAAAAACAAATAACATTTTTTTAAAGATTTGATATGCTAATTTTTTAGTGTCTTAAGAATCTTATGTTTGCAAAATTTCATCAAAATCCGTTAATGTAGTAGAGCACAGCACATTAATGTCTTTATTAAAATTATTTTTTATCAAATTATGAACCGTAAAAAAATTTAGCGAATGAATTTTTTTTATCAGAATTCTAGGTGCCGTTTTTGAGAAAAATATGATTTTCGAAAACCATTTTCTAACATTTTTATGGTGGGTACCGTTATTTTTTGCTAACAAGACAAAAATCTTGTATTAAAAAGTGTTAATTGAGAAGATTGGAACATACCGAGCATGAGGTTTTCGGAATATTGAGTTTTGAAAATAAAACTTTAAATTTTTCAAAAAAAAAAAAACGCAAAATAAAAATTATTTTTTAAATTGAAAACTTTAAATATATAAAACTATTTAAACTTTTAAGAATCTTTAGGTGCCACCGAGATCGTGCATTTTAACCCCGTTTATCTTCATCTTGTGGCGTTTTTTTAAGTCCTAGTTCTGTGCTATTAAGTCACAATTCACCACTACCCTTGAAAGGCAACATAGATGCCAATGGTTAAATTTAGCCTGGTTTTTGCGTAAGAGCTATGGAAAATTGGAAGCCGTGGCGAATACTTGAATGACGTTATATGCTTGTTTGTTTTATGGAAAACCCTTTAGAAGGCGATTAAAGAATTGCGACATGGAATTCCAGGCCTGAGTTGCTTAATAAGATGCCTTCCTACCAACGAAATTGAGTTTCCAGTTTTTATGAAAGAAGGGCACGAAATAAGTAGATTTAACAAAACTACCCGCTTAACGATTTGAGGTTATTTTTTTTGACATACATTGACATCCCACTTTAAATAGTGTGTATTCAACCAAACCTGAAAAATAAATATTCATCAATGCTTGTACTCATCTGAAAGGGGCCTAACCTCTCCAATCAACGTTATCAGAGTATTTAAATAACTTTCTTAAAATCATCATTTTCAAATTTCATAGTTAAATTATTATTGCTTCATTTTGTGTCCCTATTAACTAAATGAGATAGCGATTTCTATAAATTTTTTGACCTTTTAATTGCATTGAAAAATATGCGTGTTTCTTTTTTATTACAGAGATTAGTCTTGGTTGTTATACTTCATGAGCAATTTATTAATGCAACCAATCATATTGCACTTTCACAATAATTTTATTTAGCTCAGATAACATATCATTTTTAGCTGGTTGTATGTCATTTTAATCGTGAATCCAAATTGGGTTGAGTATATATTTGCTAAGAAAATAATTTTTTTTTTATTTTCATTTTCTTGTCATTGAAACGTGTGACAGATTAGCTTTTACAGTGTAGGCGAGGTTATTTTATTATATTGTTTCTAATAATAAGTATCCGTATCCATCATATTTTTGTAATATTTTTACTTGCGATATATAGGTACTATAGGGCAAGTTCAGCATTTGGAAAAAAAAATCGAACTCGAGATTTTGATCAAAGTTGACATTAAGATGATAGCTAAGACGAAAAAAGTGGGTCCGGTAATTCGGTCTGTCTGTCTGTATGTCTGTACCTCAAACTACTGCCTAAACTACTGGAGGTATTTTCTTCAAACTCGGTACTTAAAAGTGATTCCCTAGAGGGGAAATTGAAATTTTTTTTTTAGCACTAAAACAAACGGTACCCCATATACTCTAACGATTTTGATAAAAAAAATTATGTGTGATATCATGGACATGGACTACATTTTTGTAAAAAAAAATTTGCGCCAAAATGTTATTAATGGTACCTGTCATAGAACCGTTTTTTTGATTTTCGACTTTCTCATTAACGGCTCTAACGATTTAAACCCAAAATTTTTACCAGGAGCCCGCTTAAGTTTAAAATAATATTTTGTATAAAAATATTCGAAATTTTTGTTTTTCAATTTATTTTTTGAAAAATCAATATATCTTGAAAACGTGTGAACGATTATTTTTTGAAATTATTTCCTAAAATCTATATAACTAAGCACTTAAAATTGGCATCCCAAATTTTGTTCTAGAAAAATTTGAAAGAAATTTGTTATATAAAAAATTACTTTAATAAAACGATTTTTGAACTTTATTTGCGCAAATTCATACTTTTCCGGAAATCAGACCGCAATTCCATGCATTTGAACATTTTTATCCCATTAAATCCATGTTTTATATTTATAAAATGTATTTTAAACTCCAAAGTACTTTTATATAAGAGCAAGTTCGTGCGATCCAGTAGTGCATTTTATTTTAAAATAGAATTAGCACGTAGATTTTATTTTAAACGTTTTTGTTTTTTAGATGGAAATTGTGAAAATAAATATATAAACCTGCGGGGATAAGAACTCTTAATCTAAGGAAATTAACAAGTACTCAAGTTCAAGTTTTTCGTTGTTTGGACTTAAGAATGAGTAATATTTTTATCCTGGTAAAATAAATTTCAAAATAAATAAGCCAAAATTGGACTATGACTAGATTTAACTAGACTTAGGTTAGACATTGAAGAGGTAATGTAATGTTGTTGGTTTATTAATAGAAAAGGAATAATTAAGGAGAAGGTACAAGTTGTTATTGATTTTTCAGCTGTTTGGAAGTACGTTATAATATGTGTATAAGATTTTGAATAAAATAGGTCTAGTCATTAATTTATTTATTTCTACATCTACGAGTTCTAAGTTCAACAGATTACAATTCAATCAATTAAAATTTAAAGGAAACTTAAAATAATTCATAGAATTAAAGTACTCACATAATTTTTAAATGTATTTCTGAAGCATGCTACATGAATATGACCACACCGAAAAAAAAAATTGATAATACAACTGTAAAATTGATATTTTTCGGTAATAAAAGTCGTCCAACATTAAAAATATCATAATTGATATGTCTGTCATATCAAAATAACATTTTTTTAAATGTAAATTTAATAATTTAAATATCAAAATGACATTCAAATATCAATATTATTTTGATAATTTTGTTTACACTTTAACGTTATAATTATCAGAATGATATTATTCTTTGATATTTTTAAATGTATATTTAATAATATTTATCTCTCATTTACATTAAAAATATCAATTTTTCAGTATCTAAAAAACATTAAAAATATCAAATTGATATGTCTATCATATCAAAATAATATTTTTTTGAATGTAAATTTAATAATTTAAATATCGAAATGACATTCAAATATCAATATTATTTTGATAATTTTGTTTACAGTTTAACGTTATAATTATCAAAATGATATTATTCTTTGATACTTTTAAATATACATATATTTAAAAATATCCATTTGACATTAATATACTTATACTTACCCTTTTCATTAATCTCAATCCATTTCGACCTTTTTAAATTAAAACAAACAAAAAAAACGTTAAAATTTTTCAAGTAGTTTTATTTGTTTTCAAAAAGTTTTATTTCTAATTACATAATTTCCATTTGGTAAAACATATATGTATGTACGTGAATTGGTGGACCAGTAAATACTTTTAAATTGATTGTCGATGGTTACTCCACAAGCTATTAGAAACAAGCATAGATTTAAGAACGGCATTTACGAATTTCAAGAAAGTGGTTTAAGAAAATTTGGCATTGGCTAAATACTTACATTTTAAGTCATTGAATGTTTCTTCCAAGTTCCACTCTTTTAATAACTTTTCAAGTTCAGAGCACTCGGAATTATTAAAAGTGTTTTCACCGTCACCGACACTTCCAGTCAAACTGTTATTAATATAAGAATTCAGTTCATTTTCCGACCACACAACACAGTTATTATAATTAATATTTTCACTTTACGATAACAAAATTTATAAGCGAAATCAAAAATATCTTACGTACTTCACCGGTTTAAAATCAATGACTGAGTAAAAAGTAAAAGGCTACTTAGATCGATTGGGAAGTTTGATATTTTAAGTCATCAAAAAAATGTAATTTTTACATTTTTCCCATCAAATTGATATTAAAACAATGTTGTTTTGATATTTAAAAATATCAAAAATATACTATTTATGTTTTTAGTATCAAATGGATATTTAAAAAATGTTGTTTTGATATTTTAAAATATCAAAATTTGTAACATTAAATGTTGTGTATCGAATTGATATTCAAAAAATGTTGTTTTGATATTTTAAAATATCAAAAATATACTATTTATATTTTTAGTATCATTTTGATACTGAAAAACGTTGATCTTACATTTTTATTGTGAAAATGATATTAGTAATGGAAATAGTAGTTTTGATATTAAAAATTGATATTACAATGTAAAAAAATGACTTGATAAATTGATATTTTATTGTTTTCCTGATATGAAAAATATAATCGTGATATTTTTTATATCAGAATAACAACTTTTTACTGCAATTTTAGTGAAATTGATATGATATGTGTATTGATATTGAAAAAATATTAAAATGATATGTCTTTTTTTTTTCAGTGCACTGATCTCCTTAAACTCTTTAACTGATTTTGAAACTGGTTCTGTACCTAGGCTGAAAAAAAGGAGTCTTTCCCTCAGTGGTCTCGTTGAAGCGTATATGGAAGGTATGGAATGCAAAGTATGTAACGAAGCGTTCCATGATACGCCACTCTATATTACTTTCGTATTAATACCCAAAATTATACTTCGCCCAAATGCAGTTCACACACACCGTAGACACATGACGTCACAGAAAAATCAACAACATTAATATTTTTCGTTCCCCACATATATAGTTCACATTCGGTTTTTACTGAAAAGTCATCATGAGGACCTACTTGGGTAAACAAAAAGCACCCACCCCCAACAACCCACCAACTGGACAACCGGGACTGAACAACCCGAGTCAAAAACCAAGACAATTTTTCATAATGCTAATTTTGAACCATGTACATTACAAATATCATAATTTTTAGAGTTTAAGTCATTTTATAAGTTAGGCCCCCTATGTGCCAACAAATTTCTACCCTATATATATTATCCTCAAGTTTCACAATTGTATATATTAAGTTCAATAAAAAACCTTGAAACCTTGAAACCTTGAAACCTTGAACAAAAAGCACCCTTTCGATCATACACACAGTCAGGCGGCACAGTAAATTGATTGCATGAATCATTCAAAATCCAATCGTAGACAAGTGGAGGCGAATTGGTCACTTTAGCTTTTCTTGCTTTTGCGAGGCTTCCCCCCAGTGGTAAGGGGATTTCGTGGATAGACAAGGTAGGTGAGATTGTCCAGCTATTTCTTATTAAGGCTTCCCCCCACCAGCGGTAAGGGGTCTTAGCTCGAAGTTTAATGTCCTAACTGCCACCAGGGGCTTCGGTACCTGCTGATCTACCAGAGCGTTTAGCGTGCTGCTTTAATGCCACTAGGGGCGTGTAGTACCTGCTGGTACGTCCCACCAGGGGCGTTGTAACTTTATATCCAGTCATAAACCCGACATCCGAATGATAGGACCAGTTTAAGCCGAATTACCAGAAACCAGAATACCCGTAACTAAGTACCAGATCCGAGCTATCAGCAACCAGTACGACCGACACGAAGCAGCAAGATCAGAATCCCGGAGAGGTGATCCCCGTAGATCATTCAATTACCCGAATTAAGTGAAATATTAGTAGCAGTATATTGTGTGTTATAGATTTAAGAGTTATTTTCAATAAGGATTTTGTTATAAGGTTTGAAGACATTCTACTTTGAAGTTTTGTGTTTTCTTCAGGACAACCCTGGCAAGACCGGCGAGCAGAACTTCGGAAGACAAAAAGCACATCACATGTAGGACACTTAATTTTATAACACAAAATATCACACACAAAAACTAGATTGTGAATAGTTCTATGCGACTTGAGAGGTTGCAAACCCAAAAGCTTTTGACTAGTTATATTATTTAAACAAGAATTCGGCATATTTAAAAAAAACATACCTCGTAAACAATATAAAAAGCAACGAACCAAGATGGCTGCCTTGAGAAACACCTAAAGTACAATTAATTTGCCTGGAGCTACATTCATCAAGCTCTATTTTGTGAATCTGAAATTTCGTATTACTAGCATCGACAAAGGAAGACAAACATGCTACGAGGGTAAGCCCAGAAGTACCCGATCTGACGTATAGATGGCGGTTGTTGTTTGAAAAGTATGACCATGGTAGAGAGTACCAACTTTATAAAGCTTAAGTTTGAAGTTTGACGACGCTACGTTGTTCATTATTTGTTTGGCAGCCATCAATAGTGAACACTCTCAGTGAATTTGTAAACAGTCCAACCAATATCAAAGCGGAGCTAGATTCTACTCTGGGGGAGTCTGCTCCTTCGCTTACAATAGTAAAATATTGGGTGGCAGAGTTTAAATGAGGTCATACGAGTTGCCAAGACGAATATCGCAGTGGTCGACCAAATGAGGTGACCACGCCAGAAATGGGTGCCGCGATTACTCACAATGGAACAAAAACAGCGTCGTGAGGATGTTTCAATCGAGTGTTTGGCGAAGTTTCACAGCAATAAAGCAGAGTTTTTGCGTCGATTCATAACCATGGATGAAACATGGGTCCATCACTTCACACCTGAGACAAAGGAACAGTCAAAACAATGGACTGAAAGGGGAGAATCGGCTCTAAAGAAGACAAAGACAGTTCCATCTGCAGGCAAGGTCATGGCGTCAGTTTTTTAGATGCGCGTGGGATAATTTTCATTGATTATCTTCAGAAAGGAAAAACAATCAAGGGCGAGTATTATGCGAACTTATTGCAGCGTTTGAGTGACGAAATCAAGAAAAAATGGCCGCATTTGGCGAAAAAGAAAGTTTTGTTTCATCAAGACAATGCACCAGTTCACACATCCGTTATCGCGATAACCAAAATCAATGAGTTAAAGTTCGAATTGCTTCCTCACGCACCCTATTCGCCAGATTTATTATTATTATTTTCTGTTTCCAAACTTGAAAAAATGGCTCGGTGGTAAAAGATTTGCCAACAATGAAGAGGTGGAGTCTGCGGTTGATGGCTATTTTCTTTTGAGGAGCTCAACTGTTCTCACTATAAACAGGGTATCGAAGCTATTGAAGATCGCTGGGAAAAGTGTATCGACCTAAAAGGAGATTATGTAGAGAAATAAAGATATTTTTTCCCAAATTTCTTGTTAGGTGTGGTACTCTATGCTCCAAGAAAATCAGGTTTAGTTTTTATTAAACTTGCTAAGGGCTTAGGAGTTGCTGATAACTTGCAAATTCTCTAAAATATTTCCAAAATTCCGATTCAAAAATTTGGATCAAAAATGAAGATTTCTATTCATCTAATAATACTCCGGATGACAATGACATATTGAAAATAATTAGCAGACTTAGGCAAAGCGGAATATCATCAATATCAGGTTTGGTTTAAGACCTTGTAATCCTTTTGAAACATCAAACAAATCTATAACTGTATAGCACCCCATATAAGCTTTCGGTGGATTTCCGTAAGGGATGACAAGTTAGAATACCTAGATTCAAAGAACCTGGCGAACACATACAAATAGAAATAAATACAGGTATTTTTGCAACTTAAGCATTAAATTTCCGTAAGGTGTGAGAATTCTTAGCAATGCATCTGAAATGCAACTACATCTACAAAGTTGAACCAAAAGAGAGATCCGTTTTCGAGAATATTTTAAGAATTCCAGTTTGAACAGTCTAGCTCAGTGACCCTAATTACGCTGGAGTGCACTGTTTTTCCTTTCATGGGATATGATGAGGGATTCATGTGTTCGCTATCTTGCGGTTTTAAAATTATGGTGTACCCGTTACAGAATTCGTCGAAGTTCCTCTCGGAGTCACTTCTTCGTCATGAAAAAAGAGATCATGTCTTTGATCTTTAGTTCAGATATATTGTTAAGGTCATCGAAGAATAACTTCTCGAATAGTTGGGCTCTGATTCTGGCCATAGCAAGACAATTACAGAGGAAATCTATGACTGTTTCCTTTTCCTGCTGATACATACCATATAACTACGACAATGAGTATTGTATGGTATGCCAGGCTTACTATTGGCCAGTGTTCAGTGCAACTACCCTGCTTTTTTTGTAATTCACAAGCGCTCAAGGATTTTTTGGGAGACCCTTATAATGTTAGGCGCAGCACGAGCGATGGGTAAAATAGGGTGGAGAAAGGAGGTGTCGAAAAACATTGGTCTTGAATGCTTGCAAATTGAAAGGGAAAACTGCGGGTAAAAACAGAATATCTGTATTTGACGGTACGACCAAAATTAGGCTCAAGGGTGGGTTGCCTGGGTTTGCATATTGGTCATTCGTTCGGGACTTTTTATAAATGACCCACACTGTTCCACCTGCTATTGGATTATGTGAGAAAAATTGATGATATTTTGACTTTCATAAAACAACAACCAACCAACTTCCAAACGGAAGTGAGCTTTGAAGGGCAGATCTTTGGCTGACTAGCTCGTCAGCCCATATATTTCCTCTATTCCACTGTGAACTGGGATCCAGGTAAGAGTAACATTGAGGTAATGCTCAATCTCTCAAGTTCATCCCGGCATTGCTGGACAAATTTAGAAGATGCAAAATCTGAACCAGTTGCCTTAACAGCCACCTGGCTGCCTGTAAAAATGGGCGTATTTAGGTTTTGAATTGGATCTAGTTAAAGCATATTAAGTGGTTCCCTCATTACCAGGAATTCAGCCAGTAACATAGACACTGCCAAAATCAGGTTAGCTGAAGAGATTTAGAGACATTAAAAGACTCAAAAATAAATCATAAACGGACACCATACTCCATCCACTAATTCATCAGTTAAGGTCTTATCGAAGTATTTCATACCCGAAGCGCGTCGTCATCCCAGTCCTTTCAGATTGAAAACTTAACCTTAAGATTTGTACTGATACTCATTGTAAGGGTGCAATAGTTAGTGAGAGCTTAGAACATTTTGATTGGAGTGAGTGTAATATTGCTGTGACCATAAGTTTAGTTTTGACCAACTCCAAGATACTTGAGCTTATTAGATTCCCAACGGTAAGAAAATCTTTGAAAAATGCATACCTACTGTAAAAATTTTACTTAAACTGAGCACATATGATTATCAGATCAACAATATTGTCAAATCTGTCAACGTCTGACTATGTGATGACAACTACGAACCAACTACCTTACAAAACAAAATTCTCAGTTTATGCGGTAGATAGATTTTGTCCAAAGGTCTGACATGGTCTTGGTATTACATTGGCCACATTATGACATTTCTGACAACATTTGTGTCAATTCAAACGGTTGACAGATTGAAAATTGCTCAATACGTTGGCAGAGATATTTTTCAAAATCTATTATATCCCACAAACTTTATCGCCCAATACCATTACAGATAATTCTCAGCAATTGTAGGATATCATAAACAATAACATCTGACAATTTCCAAGGTTCCTGACAATGTCCTAAATGTCTGATACCATACAAATTGTGGGTTCAGACTTATTTAGACGATTGTCAGGAACTTAACAATTTCATTGTTAGATGGCCGTCTAGCAATTGCCTGACAATGACGTTTCTAAAAAGAATGTCAAACAAAATTGTAAGTTCACAAGGTTATAAAAGGACCACATTCTCTGCTAATATATCTGACAATATGGTAATTTCTGACAATGGCCTGTATGAAGCTTTATAATAGAAATGTTCATACTGACAAATCATACTTTTCTGTTGCGAATAATTCAGAGAGGATGTTTATTTTCTGTAATGAATTCACTAGTCATCCATTTTATTTTTTTTTATCAATTTCATAACAGATAGGTAGGTATAAAACTTCAAGACAAAATTTCTATTCTAACTTCATCACTTCACTCATAGAAAAATCCTTCAAACTAACCTGCCTATTTCCACAGTCATAGGAAATTTATGATTTTTTTTCGATTTACTTAAATTAAATCAAGTAGAAGTAAATAAAATAGAAAATTCCAAAGGATGTCATCTCAACGTCTGGTAGGAAGTATTGAAGCATCCTGATTTACTTCACTGTCAACATTCCAGACCGGAAGACACACGATTTTACTTATATTTGTTCATTTTATCGAGTTTATCATCGTATAATTCTTTTTCCTTCTTCCGTTTACTTCACTTCACACTCCGCAGCCAGAAAATAATTCATGTCATTGCTAAAATTCAAAATCTTTCAAAAACGAAATATACATATATATAGAAAATAACATGAATGTCACCTAATCCATCCAGCATCTCCCCAACCCTTAACACACACACGCATATTGCATGATGGTTATAGAGGTACAAATATCCTCTGTGCTACATAATCCGCCCGCTCGAAAGACTTCATTCCCGGGAAGCCATTATAATTTTTTTTTCTTCGTTCTTTCTATATTTTTATTGATTAAATAATCGATAATGCGCGGCATTATAATATCTAACAGCGAGAAGACTTCTTCTCTATCTTCTTTTCTGGCTAAAGAACAAAGGCAAGTTCGGTTACTTACCACCCTCAACTCCTCTGCCTTCCATTTATTGTCAGTATATAAATTCACTACAATCTGTTACAATGCAAATCATCTTCATGTACTTTGTGCTCTGAGGCGATACCGCCACCACACTAAGGGAATATTTTAAATGAAGAAGCAAAACTTTCATTTTAGAAACTTGATATATATTTTTTCGGCTATGTTTCTTTTCTGAACGAACGAGTAGGTAGGTACACCCGCTCACTACACTCACTCCCACCCTTAACCATCCTTAACCACTTCTCTCAACCCTGTCAATGAATGAAATTTTTCAAAAGGAATTTCACCCCCTGCTCGAATAAAATATCTTAAGTTTCTCATACTTCGTGCCAAAAAAGATACGAAGGAAAAGAAGTTTAAAAAAAAAAAGAAAACAGAATTCCATCACCGCCCTTGGCACCTCTCTCTAGCATCAACATCAACACCCGCCAAATTTATCATCCCTTCTTGAAGTTGTAAGTTAAAAATAAAGAAAAGAAAATCGAAAAATCTTGCAGCCCTCCTTAAAAATAAATCTTCCATCAGCCAGTGTGTCTTATAAAATCGACAACTAGTGCCGTACACATCACTGTCGATATATTGAAAAAAAAAATAACAAAAATCCGGAAGACTCACCCCCACGCTCGTATACACAATTATAGATTTTTCTTGTACATGTAATAGCACCCCCTAAGGGTACGACGAGCGCACCAGGATCTATTCAAAAATACTTTTAAAAAATCTAACAAAAAAGGAAATTATTCTTTCTAACCCCTGGCACTAACCACCCTTACTCAATAACTATCTGCTAACAATTCTATCTCGTTCTAATGCCGTGTGCGTTCTCCCTTGCTCTCTATTTCTAATCTCATCCCTTAGCGAAGAAAAGCAGCATCTCATACCTACAAAAAAAAAAAAAAACATAAAAAGTAGAGATGTAATAAAAAATAGAAAACGAAGAACTTTTGAATTTCATAATCGGGTTTTTTTTCTGTTGCCGAAGCTCTTCTCCTTCGGCTTGGTCGCCCTTTTCCAGTTTCTAGTACTTTGCTTAGTTTTTATGCCAAATACTACCCCTAAATATAATTTTTTTTTGTTGAAAATTGTATCGCGGGGGACGGCAACAAGCAGCAGGAGCATCGGCGGCGTATAGAAAAACTTGTTAACTGTATGAATGCGACATTTTTTTGCCCCCATGCCCCCTCTTCACGATATCAAGCTAAACCAAAGCGCCTCTAACGCCACAGAGAGCTAGTAGCGCGACGTTAAGTTTTCGTCGAAGATGGATGGGGTGGAATTTTCCAGTTTTACACCCCCAGCCAGTTTTTATCTTTTAGTTTTGTTCTCTTTTTATGAGCGAGCATCAGCTAGAGTATAAAGTATAGAGTTTTTGGGATTTTTTTTTGTTTTTTAGAAAAATCAAGAAAGAAGGAAAGAATCTTTTTTAAACGATAAAAAGCACTTCATCTCTTCTTCTTCTTTTCGTCGTTTTAAAGGAAAAATCGCGCGCGAGGAGTAGCATTTGGCGGCACCCAAAACTTTTCTCGACGAACCAAACACAACCATCTCTCGATACAACCCCAACAAAACAAGTAAAAATTAAAAAAAAAAAAAAAAACTAGAAGAAGGAAAATAAATCCTTGCTTCCACCTCATCGCTGTGCCACTTTCGCTGCTTCTGGCTGCCATTATTGCCATCTCTAATGGCTCACAGAGAGTATGTGATGGTGTACAGTTACGGATTCGCGATGCTATAAAAATATTTTTCATTCCTTCATTTTATGGATTTTTTTTTTTTTTTTATTTTATATTTTTATTCTCTTTAGGTTCCTTCGCTCATTTTCATTTTTTTTTTATATTTTTCTATTCCCACTAAAAATATTGCCATAGCAAAGTTGTTCCCGGAATTCTTCATTCCGACAACCTTCAATCCGCCACTACCACCCAGAATGCCCCCTATTTGCGGGGGGAGTTACAGCTGGATATGGAACCCTTGAAAAAGTATAAGAAAGGTCTCATGCTGTTCTATTTGTAGTAGTAGTGTGCTAAAAAATGTTTTAACAAAATAATAAATACAACAAAAAAAAAAAGGAAAAACTAAAGAAAAGCGTTCGTTCGTCTTTGGCTGTGTTGGTTATATTTTGGGGATAGAATGTATAGTTTCGACACCAAACCAAATAACTAACAAAAATGGTGTCGATATAGGGATGATGGAAATGAAGTGAAACACAAGCACAAGGGATGTAAAAGTTCCAATAATGCAGTTTGCGTTTTTGTTAGAAGTTTCATTGCTTTTTTATATTTACTGATGTAGATGAGTTTGCGAAAGTTTGACACAACAGCTATTGAATATCATTAGCAGCATCAAAGGATCATCGGATGGGAATGAGGACTACGGAGTCGATACTGGGTTCAAGAGAATCCTTTCGTGTAGTGTCAAAAGGATCGATTTAAATATTGATTTTGAAAAAAAAAAAAATAGCAAAACCACCAATAGAATCAATATGTAATACAAGAAACGCTTATCGACGGAAAATGATTATGTAAGCTTCTTGATAAAATAAGAAGACTCAAAATCATTCAAGAAAAAAGTGATTAACATGATAGGTCATATCCATAGAAATTTGCTAAACTCTTGCTGAATTGTTACTAGGCAAGTTCAGAGTTTAAGCTATTCATATATAAATTTAAACCTAAGCTTTGAGCTACACCTGTGGTCTAAATGCCAAATTCGATTTTGATACCAATTTTAAAGTTGACAGTAGTTTATTCATACCTATCAAATAAATTTTACGTAAATTTATCGTCCAGAAATATTTCGATTGATACCTCAATTAAAGAAGATTTTTACAGAACAGGGTTTGATCCATTTATGCATTGAACGATAAAGACTTATACGAAGATATGTATATAATGAAGCTGAAGATCGCTGCATCCAAATTTATGTTTTCATTTAGGATAGCAGATCTCAATAAGTATCAAAGATATTGGAATATTTTAAACGCCAAAATGTTGGGCGCAAATTTTCCTAGGGGCGATGTCCATTACTTTTTTTAAATTGTACCTCGTTATATTTTATTTTAGTGAGTTTTAAAACTTTTAAGACAAACAAATTTTTAGGAGAGGATATGGACCGTAATAATTTTTTTAGAAATAAAATAAATATGACCCAAAGTAGAATATACGTTTCTCTAGGGGCGATGTTTCTCCTTTTTTTTTATTTTTTTTTTATTAAGCTTATTTAACCATGATTTAACCATGAAATTAACAAAAAAAAAAACAAAAAGTTTGGACCCTTATAACTTTGGATTGACTAATCGTAGGTAAAAAATTGGTACATAAAAAAATTAGAATTTCCAAACTCTAGGGGCGATGTTTTTTCTTTTTTTTTTACTTTTTTGTCTATTAAAGTTTTTTAAACATGAAAGTTAAAAAAAAAAAAAGTTTAGACCCTTATAACTTTGGATCAACTAATCGTATGTATAAGAACGGTACATGAAAAAATTAGAATTTCCGAACTCTAAAGGCGATGTTTTTTCTTTTTGTTTTATTTCATGTTCTTGAGTCATTTGTTGTCTAGCAACAAATTACAACAAAAAGGAAAATAGATATCTACGTTTTGTGTTAGTTAGTTAAGATGTTGGTTATTTGTAATATTTTTATATTTTTATTGTATTATATTAATCATTGTATATTTTCAAAATTATAATATTTACTTCATATGAATTTTTATTTTTTCGATTCAAGTTTTAATAATTCTGATAATAATTATATAAAATTGGAATTATATAAAGAAAAGATTAATTGTTATACAAACAAAAACAAAATGTCAGCAAAGACAAAGAAAATTCCAGAATGAATATACTTTATAGAATAACTATTTTAATAATTAGATAGATATTATAAGATATGTTTAACAAATTTGAATTGAAAAATATTTATTGCTTTTAGTTTAGCTAAACCAAAAAAGGATGGTGTTGAGCTATTAGTTTAGCTAAAACAAAATTATACTAGGTTTAGTTCTAACGATGATTCAAGTTTTATTCCTCTTGTAATGCCAGCCATTTAGAACAACAGTCACAACTGAAGAGAAAATATACATTTTGTAACTCTTCCTCAGTTTTTTTTCAAGTAGTTCAGACATCCAAATTCTGCCCACCGTTTACAAGTATGGCACTGGCATCAAGTTTGCTAGAACACAAATGACTCAAGAACATGAAATAAAAGAAAAGAAAAGATATCGCCTTTAGAGCTTGGAAATTCTAATTTTTTCATGTACCGTTCTTATACATACGGTTAGTTGATCCAAAGTTATAAGGGTCTAAACTTTTTTTTTTTTTTAACTTTCATGTTTAAAAAACTTTAATAGACAAAAAAGTAAAAAAAAAAGAAAAAATATCGCCCCTAGAGTTTGGAAATTCTAGTTTTTTCATGTACCAATTTTTTACATACGATTAGTCAATCCAAAGTTATAAGGGTCCAAACTTTTTGTTTTTTTTTGTTAATTTCATGGTTAAATCATGGTTAAATAAGCTTAATAAAAAAAAATAAAAAAAAGGAGAAACATCGCCCCTAGAGAAACGTATATTCTACTTTGGGTCATATTTATTTTATTTCTAAAAAAATTATTACGGTCCATATCCTCTCCTAAAAATTTGTTTGTCTTAAAAGTTTTAAAACTCACTAAAATAAAATATAACGAGGTACAATTTAAAAAAAAGTAACGAACATCGCCCCTAGGAAAATTTTCGCCCAACATTTTGGCGTTTAAAATATTCCAATATCTTTGATACTTATCGAGATCTGCTATCCTAAATGAAAACATAAATTTGGATGCAGCGATCTTCAGCTTCATGATATATAGCTTGTTATACAGACTATTATAACATATAATAAAACGGCGAACATGTTTTTTGTGGTGCACTTTTCGCGGCCCACAAAAACCGAAGGGGCATAAATTACATATTCAACGAAAGCATTTTTTGCATAGATATGCAGAATGCCAAAATTATTTAAATATACTACACAGAAATTGTTTTAAAACAATAAATAAAAATTGCAAAAAATGCCCGGAAAACAAAAACAATTAGAAATGTCAAATCGACTGACACATAAAATTTCAAATCCAGAAATTGAAAAATGAAAGCGTTCAGCGAAAATCCAATGCCAGAACCCGAAACATTAAGGTGGGTTTGTAGTGGTGTTCACATTACACAAATCCGCCAACACGACAGAAGTTGATGAAAATGTTGTTGGTGTTGAATGTAAACCTCCCTAAATGAAGAAATATTATCAATATAAATATTAGGCATGTGTTTGTTTAGTATTTGAGCTCTTATAATAAAATTTTGAAATATTAAGCGTTAACTACAATCGGCACTTTTTGCAAAAAAATGAAAAAGAATACACACATACACTAGCGACATTTGTTGCTTTCAGTTTGGCGACATCTATCGGTCATTTTCTGAAGCAATTTATTCAATGTATTAGTGTTTTCAAAAAGTGAAACATTTAAAAAAACTCGAAATGTATTTTGTCAGGGAAAGAGAGAAGATAGAAAATGCAGACGTGAGACGTCGCGTCGTCAAAAATGCGGACGAACATGACTTATGTGGTGTTTTCACCGCACTGAAAGATTAACAAGAAGATTAACTTTGACAGCATCTATTAAAATGCTAATGTTGTTTCAATTTTTCTTATAAAGTAGAAGCGAGAGAAAGAAAGTTTCATTTGTGTCAAATGATGAAAAATCATCGAGATAGCTCAGCACCGTATGGATGTTAGGTCAGTTCGAATTTCGACCGATCGATCCTATGAAGATTTAGTAGAGATTTATTTCTAATCTACTAGATTTACGAAATAAATTTGTATGGTAAATCTTCGAGATTTAAAGAAGATTTATGGTAAATCCACTTAAATCCCGGATTTACTCTTGGTGAAAACGTAGTATTACGATACAAATTTAAATCTCCATGGCTGAATGCGTTCCATTGGCTCAAACCTTCCTCATTTTTGGAACACTTCCATTTACATATGTCATTTTTTGTTGACAATAAACAGCCGATCGATGTGCAAACAAAAAAAGTTTTACCAAAGTAATTTGAATTTATGTTTTTGAAGTTAGCTATATTTCTTTAGGCGCGTTATGAAAAAATGATGAGAGTGAAATTTAAAAAAAAAAATGTACATGTATGTAACACAAAATTCACAGGTTGACGTCACTCCGGCGACGTGGGTTCGATTCCAATATCATGGCCATAACAGACATGAAAGAATCGAAACAAAAATTGTTAATGTGTCAATAATGTGTACAGGTTTGAAAGTTTGTTTACCATTATCTAACTGTTTTCCTTTGGACTCCAGGATTGAGTGCTTAGTAGGTACTTCTCATTGCATTCAACAATTTAAAAAAATCATGAATTCTCTGTCTTTTATTTAATGATAATGAATTAAATAAATAAATTGGCACTCGAATTTCCAGAGCTGGGTCGGCTTGTATATAAGTGTTCTTTTGTTTGTTTGTCAGTTTGACATCATATGACAGAAAAACTAATATACAAGAAAAAAAAAAGCACTCATAATAATACATACATACATAAATTATAAATTTGACTTACATAAATCTGTTATGTTATATGTTATAAGTGAAACATTTGCTAAATAAGCTATATTCATAGAAATAAAAACATACTAGGTATATAAAAATTAGTATGGAAACAATTTGAGAAATTCCATTTTTGAGTGTTTTGACGTTTCTCTAATATTCTTTTTATTTACGGTCATCTTAACGATATCAGCGCCAATGTTCATGTTTGCCATTCACTTATGATTTTGAGTTTTCATTTTGCCACCAACAGGGCGCCGCGGCGCACAAGGGCGCCAACGTCTAGGGGCGGAAAATTAAGAGATCGATCTAACTCAACGTATATAGTATACTCCAAAAGTTTTCCTTAATTTATTGGAACCTGTTTACATTTGACCGTTCACTACGTAGTGCCCGCACACAATCTACTACCAATCTTTATTCATATTTTGTTTGTGACTATCGCACCTCACAACAAATAACTTTTTCGATTGCAGTCGTAGTCTCAACTGCTTAACACCATGTCGCCATAGATTGACACTTGGGAAATAGCTTTCCATGCAACCTACATCTCAGACCTATAAACTCGAAAAGTATATTGATTTTTTTTTTAATTTACAGCCCATGTATTTCCATTAATTTTTTTATTTACTCGTATTTTTGTATAAATGGGTATCAATATTCTGATTGCAATGATATAGCTAAATATCTTAAATCTAAGTTGGTAACTTTAGAACAAAATTAATAGAAGGTGATTTAAATCATTGTTAACAAATGTAAACAAACGACCTTCACAACGGAAAATAAAAAAACAGCGACAGGGTCTTAGGTAAAGGAAAAAAAAGTTTTGTGTCTCTAAATATTTATGTTTATTTTTAAATAAGGATTTATGAATAGTTTTTGATTAATTTTAGAATTGAATTGATAAATAACTTAAATGTCAACGGATTGAACAAAATCAGTATAACCCAGAAATTTAACGTTTCATTGGTCGTTCGAATTTGAGCTTTCAATTGACATTCAGAGTTCAGACTCTATTTATATCAAAATATAGTTCGCACACAAATCACAAAATGCCAAATTCCATCAAAGGATACCTAAGATGTCAAGGAATTATATATAAAACTTCCAGATCCGGAAGTAAATGTTAAAGGCCCATTTGCTGATACAGAACATAAACACTTATGTTACACATACATAAATTAAAAACTGTGCTAGGAACTCGAATCTTTGCATTTTATATGAAAATGGTTTTGTTGAAGAAAATTATTCGCAATCGCCAAATTTTGTGTTTCGTCTTAAAATAAAATGCACGACTGAGTCGCACGAACTTGCTCTTATGTAAAAAAATTCAAAAATTAATGCGATTAGAAAAAAAACTGTTCATAAACATAAAGTTCATCAATTACATAAATGACTAAAACAAATCTTAGTAGTAGCTGGAGCTAAGAACAGGACGCCATGTGATGCAAGCAAATATTAGTTTATGCAAAAATCTAATCAAAAAATAATCTATTAAAATCCGTTCAGCCGCTATGGTCGGTACAGTCAGTAATATATTGATTTCAATTTTTTTTGTTTAATTATTAAAGAACGTAAAAATTTATCATAAGAAAAAAAAATTATCAAGATTCTCGGAGACGTTTTCGAGAAAAGTACGATTTTCGAAAACCATTTTTTAACATTTGTAGAGTAGGTATCGTTATTATTAGGTAATATATTTTTTCTCTTTATATTAAGAAACTTTTATTTATCAAGTTTTTAAAAAATCTACCAAATCCAAACTATTTTTTTTTTTGAAAATTTTGAAAAAAAAGAAAAAAAACATGTGGAGACCCACTTTTTTTCGTCTTCGCTATCATCGTAATGTCAACTTTAATCAAAATCTTGAGTTCGATTTTTTTACGAATGCATAACTTGCCTTATACATAGTACCTATAAATCTCAAGTAAAAAGAATAAACAATCTTAAGAGGATGCAAATATTGTATATGCTATAACAGAAACTCTCAAACTCATTTACAGGAGACCCATCAATGGTTATGTTTTTGTTGATTAGATCCGTGAGGAGCTCTGTACACTATCGAATTTATTCATTTGATTCATCCAGATTAAAACTTAGATCCGGATGTAAATTAAACAAATTCAATGTAATCCGGATTTAAGATTTAATCTGAATGTATCGACTAGTGAATAATATGGTGGTAAGCGCCTGTTTTCATATTTATTTTACCGAAAAGCGCATACAGTGCCACAGTAAGGTTTTATATCCGTAAAGAGATTCCATCCACATCCACCCAAAATCTACCGATGTGCCAGTTTCCATAAATATTTTCTAATTCATCGAGAATAATTATGTATTTTGTGTGAGATAGATCGATTTTAAGGGTGTGATATGGAAATCACCCCTTTCATAATATCGCATGTACTGTACATCCTATTTCGATGGTCGAAACTTTTGATAGATATTTGGCAATTAACACTTTGAGTTAATTCTAAGTTGAAAAACTATTTCTGAGATAACTTGGGTATAATTTACTTGCAGGTTTAGCGCAAAGACACCCCGGCACTGAAAACTGGTGCTATGGCATGCTAATATTTTTGTCATAAGAAAATGTAACTTAACTCTGTGATAACCCATATATTAGAAGATTAGTTTTAAGCATACCTTTTGAAAAATAAATAAAAAACAAATAATTTAAAAATTTAATATGGATACTAATGGGTGATTTTTTTTTGCTATTTTCTTTTTGGGAACACTGGTTTTGACAGCTCACGCACGTTTCGTTTCACTGTCAAACATCTTCAGTTTGGTCTATAATTTAACCATAAATCGTCTTACAAACGAACAATGCTTGCCGGTCAATTGGCCATGTCTATAGCGACAAGTCCGCTTCGATTGACGCACTGGAAACTAACATTGAAGCATTTATTCGTTAGAAAGAGTATGGCAAAATTGGACTACGCGGATATACCATTTGATGCGCAGCCGCGGCCAACATTTGCATGAAATAATCTTCAAACATTAAATTATATTGACTGTACTATCGATTCAAATAAAAATTTCATGCATTTTTCTGAATTTTATGTGTTTTTTTTTTTAATTTCCGATAGCTCTTAAAAAATCACTCATCACTATTTATTCTTAAGTCATTAATAACATAGATACCATTTATTGTTTACCGAAGTTAAGTATAGACCAGCTATTTTGGAACTAGGTGAAACACAACTTTGCGCGAAAACTGATCTTTTAGAATTTTGCCTGCCTGGCTTTAAGTTAATGCCATTACTCTTTTGCCATCACGGCCTTATAATTTATGTTAGATATAAAGTTGCTTGCCAGAGTCTTCCACTGATACGAATTTCAACCTCATGTATCTCAAATTCACTATCCGAAAGCACATCAATCAATATTGTCTTATTGATAGGAGCCCAAATCTTGACAGAAATTCAACTCAAGGCTCCGCTATTCAGGATAAACAACAGCCGAAAGAAGATATATTGAGATCTTTGCTGAGGTGCACCAACTCATGTACTCAGCTTGTAGATGAGCCCACTCGAATGCCAAACGCCCAAAGTCTTGATTTATTTCTCACCTATAATATGTGTACTTGTGTAATATCATCCAATATCTAATTTTTCGTGTTCCATCAGTCCAGTAATAATTTTCTTCGAATCATTAACTGGTCACTATTTTTCGTCGGTTTTCGTGACTCTAATACCAATACTGATTTGATCACAGAAGTAATTTTTATTTGGATGTGTACTTTTATTCCTAAAAAAATTAAGAGTTTTAAACCTAAAGAAAAGTCTTGGTTCGATATAAGTTGTAAAGAAGCTACCAAGTAAGCTATCATCGTAAGTTTTCGCTTTTACAAAGGCAACCGAACTGTAGAAAATTTGAAAAAAAAAAACAAATTCTTACACGGCCGGAAATTAAGGCAAGAAACCTTGCAATGTCACAAAGGCAACAGAAAGTTCTGGTCATTTGTCAAGAAATTAAAAAAAAAAATATCGTCATTTTTGAGTCCAATGCTCATTCTGTACTAGAGAACGTAAATCAAGACAGATAGATTTCTGCACTTACTAAGTTGCAAGTGCACTTCGAGATTTTGATATAAACAAATCCGCTGGTCCTGATGGTATTATAATTCTGAAGAAGTGTTCTTCCTCGATGCCAAATCCATTGCGTAAGCTTTACAATCACACCTTCTGTTCTGGAATCTTATATGGAAAATGGATAACAGCATTTGTCCTTTTTGTTCATAAGAGAAGATGACGCTGCCTTGCACTTTCACTTGCACTTACGTCCGTTCTTACCGGCAATACGGCTTTCGCAGCAGCCTTTTCATCGGTGATGTGATGACATATGTATCTCACTGAAGAGTGGAGCTGATCTTTACATTGTTTTGGAAATAGTAACATTAATTCGCTTGAAATTTCTAAGGCATTTGATAAAGTCTTGCACCAACAACACAATGTTTAACTAGGCAGGAAAATGATTTCAGGAATAGACTCGCAGATATCAAACTTAGCCCTGACACGTTTCAAAAGATCAGTCCGATTGTTGGAAGAACGAACTTAGTCCCATACACCATCCTTTACGGACAGGAAGTTTTAACAAGTTCTGCTGAGAAAGCTGAATCTTTTGCCAATCTCCTTGAGAATAGTTTCAAAGATGCCTTCTCGACTTTATAAAAGAAGTAGAAACTCATTTTGAGGAGATATCAGTTACTATAATCTTCAACAACTGTTTGAACAACAGCTATTTCTCTGCACCCTTGAAAACGGAAAAAGTTGTCTGTGGAATGATATCGGCCAATTACGTTTTTCTGCTCTATGAGCAAGATACTGGAGGCGTTAATATTCAAGAAACTCGACGTTTCCTGCAGAGAAAGAAATGTAATACAGGAGTTCCAAAACGGCTTTCGAAAAAAACACAATCCCTTACATTCACTGCTGGGATTTTATAGTGATGTTATACTTAGACTCAACAGAGTACAAAGACTAAAGACTACTTGTTGGACTTACTTAGACCACTTAATCACTTGGTAAGAATAATCAAATTTCCTAACCCATAGAATTTTGTATGTACAGGGCCCTATTCCACAAAACAACTTATCAACTTTTCACTTTGCACTTATCAAATTTTTCGACAATTTGCAAAACTTTGCATTCCTCAGAACTATTAAATTTGATAAGTGATAAGTTGAAATTAAAAAAGTGTAATTTGCAAAGATTTTGCAATTTTTATATTGCTTTTGCAATTTCTGTTTCACGTACGTTCTCATCTGCAAAGTGAAAACTTTATATTGAAAAGTATAATTTGCAAAGACTTTTCCTGTTTAGTTCCACAAAAATTGTAAATTCTATTTTTGCAAAGCAAATTTTGATAAGTTTATCAAAAATTTGCAAAAGTAAACGATCGCTTTACAAATTCATATTGTTAAGCTTAAGCTTTTAAAATGTTAAGACGTGAGGTTTTGTTCGAAGATAGTGAAGGCGCTGTTATAAAAAGGAATTATAGAGTCCGAATTAATTTTTCGGGACTACAAAACTTTAATTTTAAAGAGTGCTTTCGTTCAAATCAAATTCAAGTTGATTTCCTTTTAAATAAAATTGGAGAAAAATTAGAGCACTATACACAGCGCAGTCATTCTTTGTCGGCTGAAAATCAACTGCTACTGTGCTTGCCCTTGCATTGGCTCGGAAATGGTTGCCAGTAGCAAATGAAATATATTTTTTTTAATCACATGTAACACTGGAAGTTTTTTTTTTAATTTTTATTTTGCGGCTCATTTTAATAAGTTCTATTTAGCAATACAAAGTATAAAGTGATAAGACAGAAAGTGCAAAAAATCTTAAAAAAATCGAACGAACCATAAGAATTATTTTTTTTTTAATTCAATTTTTTAATTTTTTAAGATCTACTCGTAGGTAATAATTGAAAAAAAAAAATACTTAAAAATGGATATTAATGGTACCCCTTAGAATATATAGAATATACAAGATGTAAACAAAAATGTAGTTCACTTAAAAATAACTTAATAAAAATAAAATAAATACTATAGAACCATTTTTTCAAATTTTGAATTTCTCATTATCAGCATAGTGAAGCTTTTAAAAAGTTTGAAAAACATTGCATTTCAAAACCCTAAAAAAATGTTTTTTGAATTATTGAAAAAAAAAATCAATTTTTTTTTGGAAAATTCGATAACTCAAAAACGGGAGAGTATTTTTTTTTTAACATTTAATTTTTATTCCTACAGTAATAAAAATTTAATGTTGGCGTACCAAATTTTTTTCTTAAAAATGTTTTAAAAATGTTGTATATAAAAGCTTATATTTTTAAGAAACCACTACGTCTTATAATTTTTTTTCTTACATAAGTAAAAATTTGCTTGAATAACATAGCATCCTGTTTTTAGCTCCAACTACTAAAAAAGTTGTTTTAGTAATTTAAAAATGAATTTTATGCTTGTGAACTTCTCTAAAAACATTCATTTTTGAAATTCTTAGAAATTTTTCTTGTATTTATTTTTTTATCTTTTGGTTATTAATTCGTTTGAAAATTTATTTAAACAAAAACATAAGTTTTATTATTCGAATTTCTTTAATTAAAAAAAAAAGATAAAAAAATACATATATGAAAAATTTTGAAACGTCTTTTTAATATTTTTTGAAAATCACGGATATCAAAAACAAACAAACAAACAAATAAAAAATATTTTTTTTTATTAAAGTTGTATGAATGGGTATAATCACACCCGAAACGTCACAAAATAAAAATTAAAAAAATTATTACCAAAAATTGGCCTTGAGCCCACTTAAGGACGAACATAAATTAAAAAAAAAGAAAAGGTCAAGAAGAAAGGAAACATTTTTGTTTGCAAAATAGTTATCATCAAACAAGGGAAACAACGATGCAGTCCCAAAAGGATCAAAACTTAGACTGCTACGGTTCAAAATGAATGCTTCTGATCGACCAACCAACATACCAGGGACAAAGACCAAGTTTTATGCAGACGAATTCATCACATACGCCCCCGCTTTTTCACCAGAGATTGCTGCTAGGAGAGTGCAAGAACAAATCAAACCTATGGGAATACTATCGCAAATTGGAACTAAAGATAAACAGCTTCTGAAGACCAGTGACTATCGTTCGAGCACGAGTGTTTGAAGCACACTGTGATGCTTTCAAAATAAAGTTTCCAGACAACACTGAAGTAACAGACAAATCAACGATAGGCAATCAACTTTTCCAGCAAACTGAAATTGAAGAAGCATGCAGATTTGATGTTGAAGGGAACCAACTATTCTCTCTATTTGGTCTATCCGCTACTTAGGAGGCGAAATGGACTAAGGCCCATTTTCTTCATTACAAGTTGAACTCAACTTGAGGATTTTTATTCTCAACTTGTGATTTTGCTTTTCTTCACTCAAATTTGACAGTTTTAACTTTCGATTCTCAACTCTCGAGTTGATCAACTTATGGTTTTCTCAACTTCCGAAAACAGTAGACGTTGAGAGAGCAAACTTGCGAGTTTCGGCATGAAACATTCACCCATATTCTGAAACTCGTATTTATGACTCGTATTCGACTACAGTCGAATGCGATGTTTTTCGTTTCCCAATATTGGTACAAGTGAAGTCGGATGTTCGACTCCTGCAATAACAACATACGACTGTAGTCAAATACGAGTCATAAATACGAGTTTCAGAATATGGGTGATTGTTTTTTTTAAATATTTTTGGGAAAATTGGTCATCAACTTCGAGGTACATTTAAACAATGCAATACCAGATGTTGCCGCGCATTTTAGTTGAAAAGTGTGACGACCGTGACTTTATTTATCACTTCCGTCTTTAAAAAACCGACATCAATTATGAAGCTAGACTTGATTAAAGATTTACTTCCTTACAAAGAGAGATGGTAATAGTTTTAAATTAGCCAAGATTTTAAAACTTAAGTCCCCTTTAAATAGATCTCGTAAATCACGGCCAATCACACAGTAGTTGGAAGCAATACGATTTTATGCACTCGGATCAATCCAATTGAATATTACAGACTTCAGTATTATTATTATTATGCCGGAAAGACATGAGGAAAAGCTTGAAGCAGCACGGGAATCTTTCGCTAAAGCAAAGTTTCCTAGGACAATTGGTGCAATTGATTGTACACATGTCCGTATCAATCACCATGTGGAAATGAAACCTTTAGAAATCGTAAGGGATAGTATTCTCTAAATGTGCCGACGATGGTGTCCTCTGCGAATTTTAAAATAAATGATATTGTATCTCCCTGGCAGATATTATTAGTTTTTTATTTACATATATAATTAATGTATTAAACATTAAGTACAAATAATTGCAAGACATTATTATGTATATTACATGACCAATGTTTTTTGTTTAACGTATCTTCATCGAAAAGACGATTTGAATAGGTAAATTTGGTCAATTTATCATTATTGCCGACTTAGGTTATTCAAATACAGGTTATCTTGCAACACCTTTTAAAAATGTCACAAAAGCTGATTAGAATTTGTACAACGATTTGCAGATAAATAAGCACTCGCAATTGAGTTGATCGCTCATATGGCGTTTGGAAAAGCAGATTTCCAGTGTTGGCTTCCGACCTTCGGTGCCAAATATAAACGACAAAACTCATCATCATCGCTTTATACATACATATGTACATAGCAAATGATGCAAAACTGTCAGAACCTGCTCCAGAAATACCCGGATTTGCTGATTTAGCTGCCAAAAATGTAGTATCAAGAATATCTTTGGGGAAACCATTGGCAACTACTTATTTTTATCCTTAGGTAGATCGAGGAGAAAATCATTCATCACAAATATCACACAAAACTCAATTTTATTGACAGAATAAATTCAAATTTAATTTTTAAAGTGACAGTTAGTATATTAGTTTACCAAATATCCCAGGGATATTTTTCAAATCAGAAGTTGATCAACTTTAGATTTTCAACTCAAAAGTTGAGAAAAAATTTGTGAAGAAAAAGAAATTTCAACTTGCGTTTCAATTCTCAAGTTGAAGCCAACTCTCAAAATGGTCAACTTGAGAGTTTGCCTTAAGTTGAGCAATAGTGAAGAAAGTGACCCTAAGAAACAACTTATCCGAACCCTTCTGGTTCTGACCTACTGGTTTACTGCTTCACCAACAGCAATTAAGAAGATGAAACATTTTTTAAAGAAACATGCTCCGTATTTGCATTGAACTATACGACAAAGAAGAAAGAAGCTGTATGAGGAAGCAAAATAGACTTTGATTTGCTTAAATAAACTTGTAACTAAGATAGAAAGACATATACATACAACCCCATAAGCCAATAACTCAGAGAGCCAGGACTGTTTTCGAATCTTCCCTGTGCAAAACTTTACATTTAATAAAATTAGAAACTGTATCCAAATTGGCGATTAATTGATCTTTAAATTTATTTAAAATCGATGTCACAACTGCTTTGATGAAGTTAATTACGGGATACCTCATTCAACTTAGCATCTTTCAGATGACTTGCAAATAGCCCCTTGTATATTAGGTAATATCGTATAAGCTAACGACCATATAGAAGAACCTCAATAACAACAACGGTGCCTTCTTTAGAATTTGCATCTGACTCTCTGACTCATAAGTTTTCTGCTTTGTTGGAAGCCAAACAGATTCTATGTGCAACATGTACAAAGATCATTTCTCCCAAAAGTCACAACAACGATCTTTTGAAACGGATGATACAGGTGCTATTAATCATGCATCTTTAGAAGCGAGAAAAAGCTTTACAAGAAATTTCTTAAACTTAAACCGCAGATCTCGTTTGAAAGCGTGTTGTTTGTGATGTGTATAGGTACAACTTGCCCCATCACACACACCAGAAATATCTTTCAAAAGCCGACTTATTTGTCATGATTAGTCGAAAAGAATGCCACACAAATAAAAATAAAACACAATTGGAAATGGAAACATTGCATTCGTTGCTATCAAGCTAAAGTTGCGAGGAGTCAGTGATCTTTGGAGATTGTTTGGCTGCCATTTTGTTTAGTATTTTCGTCAAGTTTTTGTCATTAGAATGTATTCCACATGCAACCGACCGACGACGAACGCGAACAGAGTTCATTGTGACGCATTGAACTGTGTTTATTTAAGGCTTCCCTCCTCCGCTGCTGGTTCCAGTGCAGCGTTCTTTTTTATTAGGGGTCTTTGAACTTCAAAACATACGTATTCTGATCAAGGCCTTTCTAACCACACAATGTATAGGTATATGGATGGGGGTTAGTTGGCAGTCAGTATGATGTTGAATTATCATACGTACAATTAAGAACATACAAACACAATTAAATAATTTTTTGGCAATGTATGTAGGTGCCTAAATTGAGGTGTCGTAGGTCGCGTTGGATAATGCGAATGGACGGACTGCGGGTGACCGATTTTATGAGTAAACGTGCATCAGGCGATATGAAAATTTTGATGGCAGGGGATGGTTCCTGAAATAAAATATCGGTCATTCAACCAGTCGGTTCTTCCTATAATTTTGTGTGTTCAAATGATGTTAACCTCGATTTGCCTGAGTAGACAAAAATGTATTGTCGAAACAAAGCACTTTAGGGAACATTTTGAAATTCAATTTTTGTTTCTGTGTTTGATGGGGGAGGTGGGATATTTCATTCCACATTCGGTGGTAGTGAACTTATTACTCTAAGTAGAGATAAAAATAGCTTTTTTGACTGATACGAGTAAGTCTGAAATTTAAAGGTAAGTTACTAGAATATTCTACTTATCAATCATCAAATACGATTTTTTTTAATTGTATTTCAAATCAATGGGTTTTGTAAATGTTTGAAGTTGGTTTACCCAAACCTACTATCTTACATTTGCGTGATATAAAAATGATCGCAACGAAGTAAAAGAAGATAAGGTTACTTTAATGTCTATAAAAATACAGTTCAAGGCAATTTTTGTGTCGAACTTGTCGAATTTATTTTTAGATATTGACTGATAAATTTACAAAGCTACTTGAATAGATCAACTGGTTATAAATGAAGCTAAAAATTATCTGATGTTTTTTTCCTTGAACAAAACTTAGTCATAGAATGTTTTTGCTATAAAGAGAAGTTTGTAATTTTGTAAATTGAAGTACATTATGTAAATCGGAATAGAATTATGTACTCTTCATGATTCTAACTTTCATAGTAGTAATCATAAATAATGTCCTAAATTCAATTTTGTTCTAGCACCAATTTTACCAGACACATTCACAGTTTCCAATTATTAGTTGCGATGTACAATGTATCATATACATATATACGAGTATGTACAAATATCAAAGTACTATAGGTATCAGAAGTTACGCATTCGCAAAAACAAATCGATCTCCATATTTTGACATCATGATGATATGGAAGAGAAAAGTGGGTCCCGCAATTCTGTTTGTTTGTCTGTTGGACTACAATCAAAACGGCTCGTAAAACTAAAAGGTACGTATTGTTTAAATGGATACTAATGGTACCTCCTATAGAACAATTTATTTTTTTCGATTTTCTTATGAGTTATAAAACTAATTTTTATCAATTGTTCATGCTATAGCTCCTCAAAAGTCTGAATATGTAATATGTATTTTATTTGAGATTTAAGAAATTTTCAAATTTTGTTAATATGTATTTCAATTTTTTGTCAATCGGTATTTAACACTATCTACATCCTACTACGTAGGAACAAAATTTTATTTTATTTAAAAATCTCGATACCCACTGTACAAATGTTCAAAAATGATTTTGGAAAATTGTATTTTTTAAAAATAAGACATTACTGGCAATACCATAGAACCTTTTTCATTTTTTGACTTTCTCATTATTTGCATAACGAATTTGAATGACATTTTTAAAACTTAAAACAAATTTTTTTTTTTGCAATTTTTGAAATAAAAATAAGAAATTTATGAAATTTGGATATTTTCAAAATGATTCAAATTAGCTTTTTTGGCCTTTAGTCCACAAAAATTGGCGTTTCGTCCGGGTTATCTCACATGGACTCATCAGTTGACTTGTGAGGACCTTGTCAATACGCAATTTTTGTTAAGTTCAGTTCATCTTACATGAATTTTTTGACAAAAATCCAATGTGAACTATATCCAACAAAGATTAGAATTGTAATCATTAATGTTGGAATTTTTTTTTTTTGCCCGTGGCCTGGCATTGAATATTTATATGAAGGTTTTTTTATAATACAAACTCTATATACTACTGAAATAAATCAGCCAAGTAGAAGACTTAGCACTATTATTGGACTTGTTGAATTATTGATTCAAATTAGCTTTTTTTGGCCTAATCTAATCTAATCTTTGTTCGATATAGTTCACATTGGATTTTTGTCAAAAAATTCATGTAAGATGAACTGAACTTAACAAAAATTGCGTATTGACAAGGTCCTCACAAGTCAACTGATGAGTCCATGTGAGATAACCCGGACGAAACGCCAATTTTTGTGGACTAAAGGCCAAAAAAGCTAATTTGAATCAATAATTCAACAAGTCCAATAATAGTGCTAAGTCTTCTACTTGGCTGATTTATTTCAGTAGTATATAGAGTTTGTATTATAAAAAAACCTTCATATAAATATTTTCAAAATGTTCAATTAGTTTTTTTAATTTAATTTTTGTAAATTGGCGATCGTTCTTATTATACATCGTTCTAGCGATTTTAAAACAAAATAAAAAAAAAACAAAAAACAAAATTTTATGTACAAAATTTTAAAAACATTTCGTGAGAAAAAATTTTGGAACGTCAACTTTAAATTTTATTAGCTTACGAATTAAAATAAATTTTCAAAAAAAGAGTGAGATTTTTTTGATATATCGAAAATAAAATGTATGTATAGGATGACTTGAGATTATGATATGGATGACGAAAAAAATGCGTCTCGCAATTCGGTCGGTGTGTTTGAGTACAGCTAAACGTCTCAGCCGATTTCCTTTAAACTTGGTAGATATCATTTTTAATTTTTCCCCCCACACATTTTTTCGACAGATTTAAGAAAAAAAGATACAAAAAAATTTCATTAAGTTAAAGCTAGGTACTAATTGAAAAAAATTCTCCGAAAAATGGTTATTGAGGGTACCCCCCAAAGAACCATTTTTTCTGTTTTTGATTTTATTAAAAACGGTATGACCGATTTTAATTATTTTTTTTTTGCTAAAGCTCTCCAAAGACTTAAATAGAATTGTGTATACAAATTTAAAAAAAAAAATTTTTTTGGATTTTAAAAAAAATTTCAAATTTTTTTTTGAAAACTCAATATTTCGAAAACCTTATGCTAGATTTTTTTAATTTAAAAAATAAAAGTTTCTCAACATTATCTACAAGATGTACATATGAAAAAAGGTTTAATTTTACCTAAAACTAAAGGTACCCAACTAACATACTCTCCAGAGCTTAGCTCTTGAAATCTGAAAAAAAAAACTCTCATACAACTCTTTTATATCCCATTGCTATACTAAAGTATTAATATCTTGCTATGAAACTCAACTGAATGTCATAACACTTTTATTTTAAGAGTTAAACACTTTTCCAGCTTAAAAGAACTTAAATCTTATAGCAAAATTATTTTCTCTTCTTGTAGTTAGATTATAAAAACTTATAGTCTTATAAGAATCCCTTTCTGAAAACTGAGCTCTAAATATGTCCAAATAATCCCATAACAAGTCATATTTAAGAGTAAAGTTATTTGTATACCACTTTAAAAATTCTAAAAGAATTTGAGTTTAAATACTCCTATATCAAGAAACAATTTGGAGTTCAAAGAATATAAGCTTTGCAGTAAGATCCTAATAAGATCCTTAATGCAACAAGCACAACTATTGACAAACTTCAGTTTTCTGATGTCAACATTCTCCTCTCACTCGCACGTAAGTACACATAAATCATATAGAAAGCGTCTAAGATCCTATAGAAAGAATAAAGATGTTACTAGAAGAGTGTCGCGTCAGCAGCAGCCATATTCCTATACAAAGTAGTTGCCTGTACATTTGAGGGTTACCATAACTTAAAAAATTATGATCTCGATAAAATAACTTGGCTGTAGCACTGACTTAAAATTTATTAAGTGGCATTTTCAAGTTTACATTTAGCATTGTTGTGATTACATAGAAAGTATAAAATATATTGTGTAACTTTTTTTCAATTTAAACTAAATACATTAACATCTTGGGATTTTATTGCTACTACTATCTTTTCATAATTAACAAAAAAATGTATTCTTTATGTTGCATTACACGAGTAGTAATTTTTTGTGACAAGAGTAATAGTAGAAAATTACAGAGAGTATGAGATTTTATTACTCTTGTAAATGCAGCATAAGACTCTCAGTGTGTAATTTGGAATATTTTATATTAAATTTGACCTTTCCTGTTTCCTATTTACTCTCACAAGCAAATGACCCATGACCTAAATAAAAACAAAACAAATTTCAAAGTTAATTTTGATTTTATTTGCTTACGAAAGAAATTTATGGTGACCCTATTTCCGATAAAAGTTATAAATAAAATAATTTAAATATGCATTATTTTGAAGGGGCTTTGTGTTTTTTCGACGTAAAATGTTAGAATTAGTAGGTAGATACAATTTCAACCGCAATTACATTTCGGTTCTCATATGTGCAAAATAATAAATATCATGCATCGCCAATTATAATATAAACTATATCAAGCCTAACAGTTTGTTGGCATAGCAAATCATGTATACAAACAAACTTAAGGTAATAGTACGGTCTAGAACGCCAAAAAACGCACGATTTTTGGGAATTTTTTTCTCAGAAACCTTATTAGGTAATAACATATTTTTTTTTTTAAATAATGAATACATGCGTCAAGAGTACAAAAAAAATTTTTTTTTTAAATTTGAGAATAATTTTGGCCGAACTATAGAAGGCCCAACGTCGACTCATCAAAAAATACATTGTCCCATGGCGGACAGTTAATCTCAGGATTGGTTGGACTGAAACAAAAAAATCAAAGTGGGTTTTTTAAAGGAAGGATTCTTACGAGACAATTTACCACAATTTGTTCAAAAAGTCAAAACAAAAAAAAATCTCGAGCTTTGAAAAAAAAAAATTTTTTTTGGCAATTTTTTGGCCATTTTTGGGTCGCCATTTTATTTATTTATAACTTTTTGGTCAAATTGTCGTAAATTGTCTTAGAAAACATAAAGACAATCTAGTTGCAATAAGTTTTTTGAAAATTGGTTCAGTAGATCCGGAGATTAACTGTCCGCCATGGGAAAATGTGTTTTTTGATGCGTCGACGTTGACGCCCTCTATAATTCGGCCAAAATTCGACAGACAAATTTTGTTTGTACTCTTGACACATGTATTCATTATTTAAAAAAAAATATGTTATTAGCTTATAAAGTTTCCGAGAAAAAAATTCCCAAAAATCATGGGTTTTTTGCGATTTCTAGACCGTACTAGTACCTTAAAAAGTATTTTGTTTCATTCTTTATTAAGTTAACAAATATTCTGTTCTCCTTTTATCACCTCTTATTGGAAGAGACGCTTTCTCATAATAGGATTTTGCCGATCTCTATTAGAGCCTTAGAAGTGCCATTTTAATATAAACGTGCATCTGTCATCCCATAAAGAAACTTCTGTTGCTACTAAGAGTAGGAAGAGCCTCTCATAACTAGGCCATTTAAGGCTTTTAACAGTTTTAAAGGAATCTCGTAGTATTCTTTAAGATTACTTTTAGCTCCTCTTAACTAATCTAGTTGAACTCTTGGAGCATCTTATGAGATGAAAAATGTTACTTGGGTACCCACCATACAAATGTTAAAAAATGGTTTTCAAAAATCGTATTTTTCTCGAAAACGGCGCCTAGAATTTTGATACAAATTTTTTTGCTCCAATTAATTTTAACGATCTCTAATATGAGAAAAAAATTTTGAAATTAAGATATTACAGCTTGCACCTACCATTGAACTATTGTTTCAAATTTTGAATTACTCATTATCGACATAACGGATTTTAACGACATTTTTTGTAGAGATGCTTCTAAAAAGTCTGAACACCATAGCATTTCAAAACTTAAAAAAAAACATGTTTTTAATTTTTGAAAAAAAAAATCTTTTTTTTTTTTGGAAAATTCGATATTTCAAAAACGGCTCTGTTTTTTTTTTTGGAAATTTAATTTTCATTCGTGCAGTAATAAAAACTTAAAGTTGGCATACCAAATTTTTTTCTTAAAAATCTTTTAAAAATTTTGTATATAAAAGCTTTTTTTTAAGAAACCACTACAAGGACTTATAATTTTTGTTCTTGCATAAATTCATATTTGCATAGCATTCTGCTTTTCTCTCTTACAAGTTTTAGAATTAAGAAAAATAATTTTATCCTTATGAACAGTTTTCTCTAATAACATTCGTTTTTAAAATTCATAGTCTATTACATAGGAGCAAGTTCGTGCGACCCAGTCGTACATTTTATTTTTTATGCTAAAGCTCCTCCAAAGTTTGAATATTATTAAATATTCAAATTTTAATTTTTTTTGGAAACTCAATATTTCGAAAACTCCATGCTCGATTTTTTTTCAAACTTAATAAATAAAAGTTTCTTAATATAATCTACAAGGTTTGAGAAAAAAAAATTTGTTTTACCTAAGCTAACGGTACATTCCATACAAATGTTAAAAAATGGTTTTCGGAAATCGTATTTTTCTCGAAAACGCTTCCGAGAATTTTGCTAAATTTTTTTTTTCTTTTGATTAATTTTTACGATCTTTAATTTAATAAAAAAAAATGAAATCTAGATATTACTGACTTTTGATTAATTTTTACGATCTTTAATTTAATAAAAAAAAATGAAATCTAGATATTACTGACTGTACCTATCATAGAACGATTTTTTTCGAATTTTGAATTTCTCAATATCGGCATAACGGATTTTAATGAAATTTTTTATAAAGAAGCTCCTTAAAAGTTTAAAAAACATTGCATTTCAAAACCTAAAAAAAAATAGTTTTTCAATTTTTAGAAAAAAAATCTATTTTTTTTTGGAAAATTCGATATCTCAAAAACGGCTCAATATTTTTTTTATTAATTTAATTTTTTTTCGAACAATAATAAAAACTTTAATTTGGGGTACCAAATTTTTTTCTTAAAAATGTTTTAAAAATTTTGTATAAAAGGTTAGTTTTTTAAAAAACCACTACAATGACTTATAATTTTTGTTCTTGCATAAACTAATAGTTGCTTGAACCACATGGCATCCTGTTTTTAGCACCAACTACGAACGGAGTTGTTTTAGTCATTTAAAAAATGAATTTTATGTTTATTAACAGTTTCTTTCTAATACCATTCATTTTTGAAATTCTTAGTTTATTACATAGGAGCAAGTTTGGCGACCTAGTCGTGCATTTTATTCAGTCTTCGCTATCACGGTAATGTCAAGTTTGATCAAAATGTCGAGTTCGATTTTTTTTCCGAATGCATAACTTGCCTTATAGTACTTATAAGTCGCAAGTAATAAAGTGGTTTCTTGGAGTGGGAGGAAGCCCTTGGACAAATAGTCTTCTTATTTCAAGTAAAATTCGACATTATGGGGCCAGTTATAGCTCATCAGAAAAGTCCATCAGAAAAAATTTTGTCTTCCAAATTTGACCATATTACAACTCGATTTTGAGTAAAATTTGAATGCAATTAGACAATTACTTGCTTGGACTAATTTTTACAAAAATAATTACAACATTTTGTTGCTAAATTTACTCATAAAATGGAATATATTTTGAGCTTTGGGAATCAGCTGTTCAGAAAAATTAAATTCCATCAGAAAAAATATTTAAATCCATTTTCTGAGTAAATTTAGCAACAAAATGTTGTAATTCAAAACAAAATTTTTTCTGATGGACTTTTCTGATGAGCTATAACTGGCCCCTATGCGAGGAAGTTCAAAACGCCTTCAGATACATTTACATAAGTTATAAGGGGCTACAAGTTGTTATTGCTAGATCTTGTCTGTGTGGCATAAAATTGAGTAATTGATTCTGAAGATTTTTGTTTGAACGCTTCATTATTTTGATTAGAAGCTCTACATTTGCTTCGAGACTTTTACAGTAAATTCGTGAAATTCCGGCCTCTACATGTATAGAATAAGTGAGGATTGTAATAGATACTCGTAGTTTGAAAACGCGTTTGACGAAAAAGCACAAATGCTTCAACTTTTCTGAAACCAAACACAGGGGTTGATAGTAGCATTGAATACTTTAAATTTAGAAGCAGTGTCTACATTTTTGTTGCAGTAAAATCGAAGCCACATAAGATTTATTGCTGTTTTTGTATTAGAAAATTTTTCTTTCACATGCGGTCGCAAATCAAGATTGTAAGAATAACACAAATTCTAGACACCTGAGCTCATTGAAAACCTCTAAAGGTTCGCTCGCTAGTTTCCATTCCATCTCTTGGTAGTCTTCTGCTTGCTGTGTTCTGAAATATGATAACAATTGATTTCGACGTGTTTATTTTGAGATCCCATGCTTCGCAATACGGCTTAAGCTTATTTATTTAAAGCTGGAGTGTAATGGGTTTATCCGATACATCATCAATGAAAAGAACGAAGAGAATAGGACTGAGAACACAGCCTTGTAGAACTCCCGTTTCAGTGACAAAGATTTTTGACATTTCACTTCTATGCCAAACTGATGCTGAAGTGTTTGTATCACTTTTTTTGAAAATTTCATATCTCAAAAACGAGTCAATTATTTTTTTTTTTTAATTTTATTTTTTTTTATAAAATAATAAAACATTAAAGTTGGCGTTCCAAAACTTGTTCTTAATTTTTTTTTAGCAGTTTATAATTTTTAGTTTTGCTAAACTAATATTTGCTTGAGAAATCACATGGCATCCTGTCTTATGTGCTAAATACAAAAGGAGTTGTTTTAGTCATTTAAAAAATGAATTTTATGGTTATGAAATTTTTTTTCTTACAATTTTACATATGTATGAGCAAGATCGTGGGATTAAGTCAATGAACGAATTTAACTTGGTATTCAAACGATACAGCATTTTATTTTTGACGAAAATGTAGCACATGCCTAGAATAGCACATTTAGTTATTTTTTCAAAGTAGTTAGAACAGTTTGTGAGATAAATAAGATTTTTCATAACGGCTATATGGTAGGTTCCGTTAATTTTGTAGCTAGATATCACCGAAGATCCTTGAGTTCCAAGTTTGAAGAAATTCGCTTCAGCGGTTAAGGCTGTAGGTCGAGGTACACGCACACACAGAAATACGGGCCCCATTTTTTTCGTGTTCCTTACTATAGTAATGTCAACTTTCTCGAGATCGAATTTTTTTCCAAATGTAAAACTTGCCCTATAGTACCTACACAGCAATTAAAAACGATTTTTCGAAGTTTTAGGTCTGAGTATTTTGTGAACTGTTGTCAATTTTGAATTTCTGAAACTAGATTAAAGTTCCAAATATTGAAAAACAACCGGGGAAGTAGTCTTTGTTCTATACCCATGAGTGTGTCGACCAGTGCAATGCAATAATTTTATAAATAAAACAAATACTTCCTATCTCCATTGCGTAGCTACGTTAAAGCCTTGAATGAATATCGCCCAATATAAAAATAATGCCCAAGATAAAAAAAAATGCTATACCCACTTTATATGAGGCTTTTAAAACATATCTACCTACAAATTGTCTTCCTATACATGAGTAAGGTTACCAGAAATAAAAATTTTATTTCCCTAATAAGACTATGTATCTGCGATGTGCAATGTGTTTTTTAGTGATTTATTATTTTTTTCCATTTATTTGCTGCAATCTTTTTCTCTTATATTGTTTGTTGTTTGCTGTGCTGGTGTGTGGTGCTCTTTCAAAATACAAATCTTTTTTTTTTTTTTATTTACGAATTTGTTTTCATTATTTTTTTTTCGTAGATCGCTTTTTTGAGCGGCCATTGACTCTTGAAAAAGTATATATTACAAAATGCGTTCTTCTTAATGCAAAACTTGATTAAAATAGGGGAAGGGACTCTTCTAAGTGAAATTAATGAGATGATGTGAGTAGAGCGATAATAAAATTGTAACTGTTACTTATATAGTTTTTAGTAGGTGTCATAAATAAATGAATCTAATTTTAATCCATAAAACCCAAAAACCATTTTCAGAGGCAAACAGTTTTATGCTATCGACCTAAGAAAAAAGGTGTAAGCTCCAAGAATTCAAAAATTGAGTCTGAGACATATTTGAAATTGTAAAAGATTGTCTTAGTTTTGCGTAAAAATAAATAAAATATAAAGGGTTATATTTATATATTTTATATTAATATTTACATAAATAAAAATAATAAAATATAACGGGTTTTTCAGTAAGGGCGGGTATACGTTGAAATGGAATAAAGCAAGCCTTGTGTGAGGTATTAACAAAATCTTTTTTTGTATATGAAAGGCCCATTTATGCCATTTTATGTGGAATATGACATTGATCAAATCTCGGCCCCATACGGCATTAACAGCTGTCTAGATTCGGCTGAATTTGAGCGATGTCCTGCGTTATGTTCACCTTAAGGGCATTGTTCAATTGTGGTTTATTCGCATAGACCAGAGAAATCAGGAAACCCCACAAGAAAAAAGTATAGCGAGGTTAAATTGGATGACCTTGGTGGGAATTGGCCACCACGTCAACTCTGCGTGAGATAACCTTACCCTCAAATGGTTGCAGAATGTCAATAATGGCGTTCGCTGTGTTGCACGAAGTGCCGTCCTGCTGAAACTAAATGCCATCTAGATCGACTTTGTTCAATTAGGGTCATAAAAAATTAGATATAATCGTTCTGTAGCACTCCCCATTGAAGGTGACGGCGTCACCAATGTCGTTTTCGAAAAAGTACGGACCTATGATGACGCTGGAAAGTTAGAAGCAGGCAAGAAAACAACAAATTTGTTTTTGTTTTTGTTGAACCCAAAACCCACACCAAACGGTAACTTTTTGAGGATGCATTGTCATTTGGTGATTCTCGTGTGGGTTGGTATCTTGCTTATTACAGCAATTTGGCTTGTTAACACAACTAAACTAACTAAAGATGATTTTCGACCAAAACTAGGGTAATCTTCCAAACGTTATGAAGCCCAGTCAGTGAACAAATAGCTTTGTCTACGGTTGATACCTTTAACCTCCTGGGTTAGTTGGATCTCGTTTGGCTGTAGGTGTAAGTACTGAAGCTAAATTCGCCAAGCTGAGGTAGGTAGAAATGGCAACCATCGGCAGTCTAGCTCTCTGGCCAAATTAGAGCTGAAGTGTGCCATTTTGATACCATAACTCGTATGAACCTATAGATGGAACTGATATGGGAAATTGTGGAGTCATCCAGTTTGGTTTAAGTTCAAAAATATGGATCTAGTAGGTTGTGATGTCTCTTATTGTGTTTTGTGTGTTTCGGAAATTGAATCACTCACTCAGCCGGACCAACACACTCATCCCACACCACCTAAACTGTGTAAAGCTTGGAATCTTGTGGACTGGTGCTGAAACAGTATCCGATCGAGTGATTACCAAGTTGAAGTCTGCGAAAGGCCGAGATCTTGTGCTCGGCAAAGAATCGACTGCCTTAGGTTCTGATGTACACTTTTACGGACCGCCGCGATGTTCTCGTCCTATCCTGCGTTCTTTTGACGAACGAGTGTTGGCTGATTAATTATTACCAAACCGGTAGACTCAAATTTGGCTACCAAACTTTGAAAAGTTGACTGTGAAGGACAACCAAGTCTTCCGTAAAATGGACGCAACGTTTGCACTAACGAACACTAATTTTAATAATAAAGTTTTATCATTTGGACGTGCTGTTCAATCCTGGTACTTTTCGTGGTGATTTGGTATCAACAACTGAGTAATAAATAAGAGATTTGATAGATATTACCAAAACCACGTAGCCTGGCAACCAAATTCTACTCGCTAATTAGAAAACTCTTTATTTTGAACTGAAATCGCCTCAAAATCACGAATAAAAATAGACACATATCCATTTTCTAATCTTTTCTTAAGCAAAACTGGCGTATCTGCCATTTCCTAAGGAAATAAAATGCACGACTGGATCGCACGTAGGTACTGGCTCTTATGTAAAAACTTTGGAATTTAAATTTTGTTTCATAAATAATATAAATATAAAAATTGCCGTCTGATGTCTAGAAAAGTATGAATTTATGCAAACAAAGTTAAAAAATCATTTTATTATTAAATTAATTTTTTATATAAGAAATTTCTTTAAAATTTCTCAAGAAACAAATTTGGGATTCCAATTTTAAGTATTTAGTAATATGTAGCGGGTGTTATTTTTTAGAGGTATAGAACTTTAAGCTGGCAACACTATTTTAACTGGCGGCCATTTTGTCAGCTGTCAACTGATTTATTTTTAGTTTGGTTTGACATGAATAGACTGACACCTGAACAACCCTTCCAAATTTTGCAAATTTATTTTAAAAATCATGGTTTTGTTCGAAATACGTATCGCGCACTACGTCCATTTCACGGTTAACATAATTGTCCATTAGAGCAATTAATTCGATTAACTATGGAATGTTTTCGAACCACGTTCACTCTTAATGATATTGCGCATTCACAGAGACGTCGTACAGTACGCACAGAAGAAATCATTGCTACTGTAGAACTTCGAGTAGAGGTAGACCCGAATCAGTCTATCCGCCATTGTGCACAGGAATTGGATATGTGTATATCCACTTTATGGAAGATTTTGCGGAAAGATCTTGATTTGCGTGCTTACAAAATCCAACTCGTGCCAGAATTGAAGCCACAGGATCATCTAGCAAGGCGTAGATTCGGTGAATTGGCCGTTGATGCCAATTTTCATAAGCGAATTTTGTTCAGCCATGAAGCTCACTTTTGATTGAATGGATACGTCAATAAACAAAACTGCCGTATTTGGAGTGATAATAGATAATCCTCAACTGTATGTTGAGACACATTTACATCCACAAAAACTGACTGTTTGGTGTGCTTTAGGGGTTGGTGGAATAATTGGTCCGTACTTCTTTAAAAACGATGCTGGCCAGAACCTTACAGTCAATGGTGAGGGTGAACGCTATACAGTCATGATTTCTGAGTTTGTCGTTCATCAATTGAACAACCATGATGTGCGAGAGCTGAGGTTTCAGCAAGACGGCGCAACATGTCACACAGCTCGTGCCACAATTGATTTATTGAAGGAAACGTTTGGTAACCGCATAGTTTCAAATTACAGGCCCTAGAATTGGCCTCCAAGATCGTGCGATTTAACGCCGCTTGACTATTTTCTGTGGGAATATGTGAAGCCGCTAGTCTACGCCGATCAGCCTAAAACGATTGACCATTTGGAGGACAACATTCGCCACGTTATTGCCGATATACGGCCACAATTGTTGGAAATTGAACCTCCAGATTAGACTACGTCCAACCAACCGTGATGGTCATATGCCAGTAATCATATTTAAATTATAATGCCAGAAGATTATCTTTCGAATAAAGTAAATTTCATGTCTTCATCTTTGTTTTATTTCATTTCAAAGTTGCATACCTCTAAAAAACACCATTTATATGTTTCAGGAAATAATTTCAAAAAATAATCGTTCACACGTTTTGAAGACAAAATTTGGAATTTTTGGAATTTTTTCGTGTTTTCTATCATCGTAATGTCAACTGTGATCAAAATCTCGAGTTCTATTTTTTTTCAAATGCAGAACTTGCCCTTTAGTACCTATGATTCTACAACGAATGGAATAAAATGTTACAAATTTCGGCACGACATTTTTGGAAGCCAAAAGTCGTAAGAATTGGTCTAGTTGATCATTAGAACGTCTTTTTGCGTTGTTGAAAGCGGTCAGTAAGAAAAATGAAAAATGACGATTTTTGGGACATATTTTGAAAAAGGATGTTCAGGGGACTGAGTTTTTTTTAAGGGGACTGAATAAATCTTTAGTTTTTTTGTATTTTCTCTTGGGTACACATTGAAATATAGAAATTAAATTTAATAAGCCTTCATAAACATACAAATTCATGGTTAATACATTATAACTTAGCATTTTATTAAAAGAAAATAATACAGTCGACTCTCTCTAAGTCGAACTTTCACGGGATATCAAAACTAGTTCGAGTTAGAGGGAGTTTTAAAAAAATTCGAGTTAGAGAGAGTTTTTTTTAACGATTTATTGAATTTAATAATAAGTAAAATAAATAAATAAACCTAAGCTTCTTGCTTTTATCGCTCATTAATCTATAATTATGTATTATAAAAAAATATTTTTTCAACTTAATTATTTAAAAAAAATTGTAATTTTAGACATCACAGTCATCACAGTCGCCGTGTCATCAGTGATCGCGTTTTTATAAAAAGATTCTATTTTAAATAAGCAATTTTGAATTTCTTCTTTCATTTCAATTGCAGATTGCAATGTACCAATTGCATTTTTAATTTAATTTTTCTCTGGTATTTTAAAGTCTATTATTTCAGCTCCATCTTCTTCTCCCTTCCAATGTACGCCATCAACATTATAATGAGCTTCTGTTAGCCTTTCCCAGATTACTTCGATTTCTTGGGTGTCTTCGTTATTACATCTAAGTGAGCTAAGCGGAATATCATCTTCGTCATCCCACGTCTCAGACTTAAATTCGGCCTTTTTGAAACAATTTTCAATTGTCAATGGAGTAACGTCCCCATGCCTTTAGGATTTCGCGCACACAATCGAGAAGTGATATTTTATATTGCTCTTTTTTGGTTTCCCAAACCCTTAAGATCTTGGTGGGAAGAGTGCGATTATAGAGTACTTTCAAATTTTGTATTACACCCATGTCCAGTGCCGGATTAGCCATGAAGCAAGAGTAGCAAATGCTACGGGCCCCACGCATTTGGGGGCCCCGCGCACCAACCTTTTCTGACTATAAAAAAGTATTATTTACATATTAGATTTAGTCACAATTACTAAGAAGAAAATATTTGCATCAAAATGATCAACTAAAATTTTATTTTTCTATCTGCTGGTCTTACCAAAAATCATGTTTCGCACCGCACCAAACGCAAATTGGACAACGGTATGAAATTCAGGTATTTATTGTCACCATTGATAACGTACTCACTGCTTTAGGTAAACGTATATGTACAGTTATCATAAAATTGCTGGCATTTTCGGAATATTCCCAGAGCTAAAATCTCTTCCTGATTCAAAATAGCTTTTTTGGCCTTTAGTCCACAAAAACTGGCGTTTCGTCCGGGTGATCGCACATGAACTCATCAGTTGGCTGTGAGGACCTAGTCAATACGCAATTTTTATTGAATTCAGTTCATCTTACATCGATTTTTTGACAAAAGTCCAATGTGAACTATATCCACCCAAGATTAAAATTATAATCATTAACGTTGGAATATTTTGCCTGTGGCCGAGCATTGATTCTATATGAAGGTTTTTATAATACAAATTCTATATACTACTGAAATAAATCAGCCTAGTAGAAGACTTAGCACTATTAATGGATTTGTTGAATTTGTTGAAAATAGCAAAATATTTCAACGTTAATGAATACAATTTTAATCTTGGTTGGATATAGTTCACATTGGATTTTTGTCAAAAAATCAATGTAAGATGAACTGAATTCAATAAAAATTGCGTATTGACAAGCTCCTCATAGTTAACTGATGGGTCCATGTGCGATCACCCGGACGAAACGCCAATTTTTGTGGACTAAAAGCTATAAAAGCTATTTTGAATCAATATTTCAACAAGTCCATTAATAGTGCTAAGTCTTCTATTTGGCTGATTTATTTCAGTAGTATATAGAATTTGTATTATAAAAACCTTCATATAAAATCTCTTCCATCAGAAGAAATTAAAAATCTGCAACCATAGTAAGTGCTTACGCAGATGATTTGGAGGACAGTCTGAGCAACGAATTAGTGCAATTCGCTTCAATGCTCAATTCTGATGTGGCTGGTATTATTGACAGCAGGAATCATGAGGCTCTGGAAATGGAGGTTTACAAGCTGCTGATAAATAATTCTGTACAATCTTGTTTCCCGAACGTTGAAATTGCTTTGCGTATTTATTTGTCTCTCATGATCACCAACTGCAGTGGTGAACGATCTTTCTCAACATTAAAACATGTTAAAAATGAATTGAGGAACACGATGAGCTAACAACGTCTTAAACTCCTCACTTTAATGAATATTGAACATGATTTACTCCGAGAAGTCGATATCAACAGCATTATTTATAAATTTTCCCAAATTAAATCAAGAAAAGTTTGTTTGTAACAATTTTGTTTTATTTAATACCATAAACTTGATAAGTGCCTAACCTAAAACAGTCTAAGGGCCCCTTGATAGAATTTGCTACAGGCCCCGCGCTGGCTTAATCCGGCACTGCCCATGTCCATTGTCTGAACTATTGAGGTCATATTGGGGGGGAAATACTCAAGCTTTATAAACTTTAATTTTTAATTAAAAAAAAAAAAAAAAAAAAAATTAATTTATCCTTAACTTGTTTTGGGTGAGTTGGGTAGTTATCGATAATGAATAGGTAATACTCTGCGCTTTGATCTTCCAAATTTAGAATCAAGTTTCAAAAGCCAACTTGTGAAAAGGTCTGATGTCATCCAAGAACGATGGTTTGCAAGTCCACCGCCAAAGTTTTAATTTTATTGAAACAACGAGGATTTTTGCTTTTCTCTATAACCAGAAGCTTTAGCTTTTCCGACGACCTCTGGGATCTATTGTTTTACTGCTTTCAAATAAAGCACAAAATGTTTTGAAGTTGGAATGGAATGGATCCAACCAACAAATGCTTTTTTTATTGCCTTGCAATTTTTTTTATGAATATCTTTTTAGGAAGAGATTTTTGTGTTTGATAATATTGTAAATTGCAGGTATAGCAGCGCAGCACACTGACATGACGGTGACGGCGCAGGCGATGCAACATATAGAGAATCAAAGAGTTCGAGTGTGTGCTTTTAATAAGAATTACAAATAACAACGAGTTGCGATTTGAGAGATTTTTTTTGATTTTTTTTTCGGCAAAAGAAAAAAATTCGACTTAGAGGGAAATAAAATAGGTCAATAATCAAGAGAATGTGTTCGAGTTAGAGGGAACTTCGACTTAGAGGGAGTTCGACTTAGAGGATAGTTTTTGAATGGAAAGTTGAGGGGAATGCAAAAATACGGTTAAAAAGTTCGAGTTAGAGGGAAATTCGACTTAGAGGGAGTCGACTGTATATTATAATAATTTTTTTTCTACTTAGAATCAATTTAAAATAAATTATATTCTTTTTAAAAAATTTCAAAATATTTCGCAATGAAGTTTGTAGTTCAACATAACTTAAAAATTCTCAGGTTTCTGAATAAAATATCATTTTTTGTTCATTTATAAGCCAGGGAACTGAGACCAGGGGACTGAGGTTTTCCATGGTTTTTGCGCAAAAAAGATATTAAGGTTTTACCTAAAAAATCAAAAAAAAAATATATAATATTACAGTTTTAGCAAACCTATACTATACTGCTAAAAAAGATGGCTACTTACATACAAATTTGTTTCGTAAAAACTCACCAGAGGACTGATAAACTAAACGGACAATCCACGACTTCTTGCACAAATGTCTTCTTCACAATACTAAAATAAGAAACAGAATCGAGTTGCACCACGATTTTATTGTAAGGAGACTTGGAACTTCAATTTGCCAGTGCTGGAAATTCGAACGATATCATTGATTTTTTGGACTGTTTCAATAATCCAGGGGACTGATATTAAATACGGGGGACAAAGTTTAACTAAGTTTTTTTGTAATAAAATAAATTACTAAAAAATATTTATCTATTTGGTAGCAAAGATGTTCTATTTGGCGTAACTTCGGTGGAAATCATCTTAGTGTGAGACCTGAAATAAGAGAACGGTAATAATTTTTCTTTTGCGAAAACGCACTGGGGACACGTCAGGGGACTGAGAATCAGACACTTTGAAGAATTTTTTGAGCAAAATAAAATAAGGTCACCCTAATAATATTGTTAGGCCAGGTAAATATCAATCAGATTTAATTTTATAAAAAAAATCAGATTAAATAATTGAACGGATTTTAAAATATTTCTGGGGCCGCCGAAATTTCCATTGTTTGTAGAATCACTCGCGTATATCGCAAGTAAAAAATACAATAGGGTAAAGTAGACTTCCTATCGCCAATCATAATTTAGTTTGTTTAATTAAAATGCAAAACTTTAAACAGTCTAATATTAAAGTATTAGGTATTAAGGTATTAGTTGGTTTACACCTGAAATTCGTTTACTCATGATGCAAAGAAATGAAGCGTTTAATAACTGGAAACGTTATAGACTTGAGGAATTTCAGCAAAACTATCGGCTTCTTCGTAATCTTGTTGTTAGCAAAATACGATCTGCTAAAAGGTTATTTTATAGTGACAATCTCAATTTATCCCTGAACAGTCGAAAACTTTGGAGAAACTTGAGAGAGTTAGGAATAGGAAACAAAAAGAGTCTAGTTGTTTCGGATGACATTGATGGTAATATTTTAAACCAAAAATTTGTTGCTCTACCTTTCCCTTCACTTCCTGCTTCTTCTTCTTTTCAATTTGAAAATTTGGCTTTCACTCAAAGTAATTCCATCAGGGGCGAACGCAGAAAATAATTTCGGGGGGGGTTTTCAAAAAAATATGAGATCTTCATAAATATATTATTTTATTACTATATTGTAGGTACTTGTTAATTACATACATATTCTTTATTGTAATTAACATAAATATGTTATAACTAAATAATATTTGCTCTTAGGGATAGGACCTATCGGAACAATTTCGAATACAGCTAATCGCAAAAACAAGACATCATAGGGATGTTACAATGGATACCTATTAGGCAAATTTGAATAATGTTACCAAAAGTTGGAAAATATTCACTACGAGGGCGTTTTTGGTGCTTCCCATTTGGGCATTTTTATTCCAGAATTAATTGTTAGATTTTTACTACGGGCCCTGTGATGGCGGCCATTATTTGGTTCGTATAATATCATTAACGAAACAAAAGAAAAAGAATGTAATAAGTGATTCCATAAGTAGTGTACCTAACAATAGAGTTTAATAAGTTCTAGGTTCACATAGTGGTCCAAATCTGCAAAACTAAATCCGGCATATATTAATACGTGAAGTTATAACTTGTTGTACTTTTGCGATCATAGGAAAAAGAGTTATACGAAATCAAAAATTATTGTTATTAGAGAAAAAGCATAACATTAATTTTTTAAATGACTAAAACTATTTTAGTATGTAATGGTATAAACAACAAACAATGTTGTTTGCCCTTTTATCCTGCAGATACAGGTTCTGCCAAAAGGATAAAAGGGTGTCCAGAAGACGAGGACCAGTTTAGGCATGCTTGCATTGTCGCTTAGCTCGTCGGATGTGGGGTGGGTTCTTTGGCCTGTCTAACTGGTCTACCGTACCTATAAATCATGCCTTGGTTAAACAAAAAATTAATTTAAAAGAATAAAAAGAAAAATACAAAATTAAAGTATACTAGGATAGAAATTATTATAAATAAGCAAACAGACAAAACGGACAAGTGAAATTAAACTACGTTATAAACAAATGAATTTAAAAATGCTTGGAAGCAAACGAAGAATTCCCTAAATGATTCACCTACTAATCCTTTCAATGCTCGGGGACCTTAGGTGTTAATGGTACCCTTGAGCATCCCTCCCCGTTGCCAATCTCATTGCTGATATGCAGTGGCGTAGCGTAGGGGGGGCGGTGGGGGCGGTCCGCCCCGGGCGGCAGGCCTAGGGGGGCGGCAAAATGTCGCCGGTGATGCGGGTAGAGTAGAAATCATATGTTTCAGGACAGATCGTTTGACAAGTCAACAAACAACAATGATGTAAATCTGAAATTTGCTATCGCTATCTGTGGTTCGTCGTTGACCGCTCTCGGCTGATTTTCGTGAATTCGTAGACGGTGAGTAGGGCGGTAAGAGTCCATTCCGCATTGTCGCGCTGATCGCGAAACTAAAACAAAACGTTCCGAAACTCTCACGGAACTGAAAGGGAGTATTCCGAAACATATGATATGCATATGCGAGATATGATAAGATAACTAGGATTCGACGGAAACGTTATTCTAGTCTCAGCCAGCTCAATGTTTTTGCTCCCTCCCGCATCACAGAAAGTTATTTCGATTGTGTTGTTTATAGTTTAAATACTGTTGAATCTTCTTAAACTAAACACTTAGTACTTCACTCAACCTTTGAACTAGTTTTTGAAAATGAAAAGAGTTAAAAGAAGCCGCGCGGTATGCCGCAAAGGCTAAGAAAGAAGAAGACGCGAAGACGCGAAATATTTCAGTTCTAGTTCTGGTAGCAGCGGAAGTGATTCCAATGTAAGAAAGATTCCTCCATCTACAATCGTGAGTGGCCTAGAATTGTCCTCCGACCGATATTCATGGGAATGCATAACTCATTTTACAGGCAGAAGACATGCCTGCCGTCGAAGTTGGAAGTCGTTCTGGTCCCACCACAGAGCAGGGTCAATACGAAGTCGACTCACCAGAAGTACCTAAAGCATCTAGTCACAAGCCTGCAGAAAAAGTGAACCTCGTGAAGCTGTAAAGACGCTTAAAAATAAGTTTGTGGAAGTTCTTGAGGTACTGGAAGAATTGACGGATCGGTAGCCAGTCTTCTTCTGTCATTCAACTTCCTCACTTTTCTTGGCTTTTGAGCTGCAGAGCTACCTGAAGAAGATGACGCACAGATTTATCTGCAGCAATGTGGACTGAGTGTGGATGAGTGTGCTCAGAAACTCTGCGTTTTAAAAGCTCTCCTAGTGGAGAGCAGAGACCGTTTCTTCCAAGCCGCAATCGACTTTTCTAAGACTCTTTGGAAAAAACACGGAATCGAACTCAAAACGAGAAGAATTCGCAGGAAAAAACGCATGCATGGAGATGAATCCGCAAATGCAGCTTTTTCTCACGAGCCTCTTATGTAAGGCCTGCAGAAGTGTAGAATCCGTTTATGAAACCGCTAATTCCAGTTTACTTTGAATAAAAGATACTTCATTGCCTGTGAAATGATGTTTCATGATGTTTGGCTGTCGCGTGCTCAGATATGTGCGACAGCCCCTAAAATATAGGCTCTTCTCAGCTTCACTTACGGAAATTCACCGCCAAGGTCTCTCATGTCTGTTCCGTCATCAATCACTCAACTGAAAAAAATTTAACCTACCATATCCCAATGATATCTTCAAATAAAAGAATAAGTTTTTAAGTTCATTATAAAAACAAGTTTAATTACTAGTTATTATTTTTGATATTTGATTGGAAGAAGCAAAATATTAAACTAAATTAAGCTAGCAAATAAAAAAAAAATAATAATTTTGTTTTTATTTATTTAAAATTTAAAATTGATATTTTCAAATTTAAGTAATATTTAAGAAAAAAATGAAATTGCCTCTCTTCAGAAAACTAGAAAATATCTCAATGCCCCGTTCTCAGATTTAAAAATTAAATATACATATATTTGAAAATTTTAAGAATAAGAACAAACAATTACCTGTATCCTCCTACTAGTGCGCACTTGTTTCAGGATCCAGCATATCTCTTGACTTGGCTATATTATTTACGGAAAAACAAAATACGCGAACGCACTGAGGGGGTTTTAAGGTACTGACTTACATATACATATTACGGATAACTATTAAAAAGAAAATATTTGTAGATTTTAGATATATCTACTCAAAAAAAAAGTAACACATTTCAAAGAAAGGAAAGGAACAAATGAACAATAAAAGAAAATAGAAAAAAAAAAGAAGACATTTTTTTTTTATTTTTTTTTTTTTTTTATAATCTACCCGCGCTCAAGGGATTATGATTACCCTTTAAATGTTTCAACACAACGCGGGCGTGAAGTTACGGAAGAGAAAGAAGGATAGGAAAGATGTGTGGCACGATGTTCTGAGACTGAAGGTTGTTGTCTCAGATATTTTATCTCCAGGGATGGCGGCTGTCTTATTTCTATGTCGCTTATAATTCACATTATTTTATTCGTGTTCATCCTTGTTGGGCATACTAGTTTAACTCAATTACATGTTGTTAGTGTTATGCCTGAACAACATGCAATGAGTAAACCAGCAACCCATTGATGACAATTTATTTTAGAAGGTTTTTAATGGAATTAAAACGACATAGACGACGGCAGGGATCGAACCTGTGATCATGAGGTTCACAGGCGAGCACACATCCATCGCGCCACGGCCACCCCCCATTCTTGATTTATAAACACAAATCGAAATTACACTATTTGTTTAAGTAAAAAAAATAAAAGAAAACTATGGTATCAGCACAGGAACACATCAGGGGAAACAGGAACACAGAATATCTCAAAGGTACGACTGGCGGATATGCAAGTTGCAAAGTATTTTTTTTTTGTTAGCCATTAATGCTTTAAGCATTTTATCACACACGGATATAGATTTTTTTTGGTTTTTTTGTTCTTTAGTTTCGCATTATGCTTTTATTATTTACACAATTTTTGTTTCTTCTTGGTTTATACAATTATGCTTATGATTGCGTGGTAGTTCGGAAATCGTGAGACACATATTCGTGTCCTGTTCAAAAACGATGAATATTTTCAGATACATTTATCTTATTTTTTTTCAATTTTGGATTTTGTTTTGGATACTATGCACAACACACATTTAATATTCCAGATTTTTCTTGAAATCACCAATTCAATAAAATTAATACCAATATGTAATACGTATTTTTGTTTTACCACATCAGCGAAATTCTCATATTTATTTCCAAAAACAAAAACACAATAAAAACTCAAAACTAGAAAGTTCCTCACAAAAAAATTATAAAACAAACACATTTCAGAACAAATTCACACAGAATAATCTTTTTTTTTCGAATTTTCTCTTCGTCAAATCAAATCAATCAAACCAGTTACTTGATTGCATTTGTTATTTTTCTTTTCATTTATCTCAGTGATTTTTTTAGCTGAGTGTTTTTTTGGGCGAGAAAATTATTGGATAATTGATAATCATTTATGATTATTGCGATCCTACAAGTAGTTGGAGCTAAACACAGGATGACATGTGTTTTGAGCAAATATTAGTTTATGCAAGAACAAAATTGTAATTAGTTTTAGTGGTTTCTTAAAAAAATAAGCTTTTGTATACAAAATTTTTAAAACTTACTTAAGAAAAAATTTTGGTACGCATATTTAAACTTTTTATTATTGTTCGAATAAAACTTTAATTTACAAAAAAAATATTGAGCAGTTTTTGAGGTATCGAATTTTCAAAAAAAAAAAACAAATATTTTTCTTTCAAAAATTAAAAAAATATTCAGCAGTTTTTGAGGTATTGAATTTTCAAAAAAAAACTAATTTTTTTCTTTCAAAAATTAAAAAAATATTTTTATTAAAGTCTTAAAATGCAATGTTTTTTTAAGATTTTTAGAAGCTTTTTAAGCTTTTAGAAGCAATAATATTTAAATCTTAAAGGTGCTTCATAATGATTAAAATCGGTTGTACTGTTTTCTAGAAAATCAAAAACCAAAAAAATAGTTCCAAGGGGGCTTCCAAGAATAACCATTTTTTGGACAAAATTTTTTTAACCATTATCTACCTAAAATGACGAAATGAAGTTTTATGATTTTTTTTCAAAATTCTGTGGGACAGTTCTTGAGAAAAAAATATTTATAAGATTTCGAAAAAAAAAATGTATGGCAGGTACCGTTATTTTTTGGTCTTAAAAAGAAAAGGAAAGAAAACGTGTGGGGCGAAAAAATTAAAACGATATCTACCAAGTTTAACGAAAATCAGCCCAGTCTTTTAGGCCGTAGTCGAACAGACAGACAGACAGAATTTTGGGACCCACATTTTTCGTCTTCACTATCATATTAATATCAACTTTGATAAAAATCTTGAGTTCGATTTTTTTTTACGAATGCATTACTTGCCTTATAGTATGTACTTATAAGTCGTAAGAAAAAACAACACTAGCAGAAGAATTTATGGCACGAAAATAACATTTTGTTTTTTTTTTTTTTTTTTATTTTTTTGGTCGTTTCGGGGGGGGTTTGAACCCCTAAAACCCCTACCTGCGTTCGCCCCTGAATTCCATAGATTCATTTGAATTTTCAAGAATAGAGAGTACGGATGTCGTTGAATGCTTCTTGTCGATAAAATCTAATGCTACTGGAATAGATGACATATCTCCGAAATTTTTGAAAATTATTTTGCCAATCTTATTGCCACACATCACGCACATATTTAACACAATTTTAACAACAGGGTCTTATCCTAATCAGTGGAAAATGGCTAAGATTTTACCTATTCCAAAAAATGCGAACGATTTTAGGCCAATTTCAATACTTCCCTTTCTATCAAAAGTTTTCGAAAAAAATTTACAAAACCAAATAAATTGCTATCTCCGAAACAAAAATCTTTTATCAACAAAGCAATCTGGATTTAGACAAAAACACAGCTGTACTACAGCGCTTATAAATGTTATAGAAGATATAAGAGGAGCATTAGATGAAGGTAGTTTAACTTTTCTAATATTGCTAGATTTTTCAAAAGCATTTGATACCGTTGATCATTTGAATCTCTGTAAAAAGCTATCACAATTGTACAACTTTTCAAATTCTGCGGTTATGTTGATCCGTTCCTATCTAACTGGTAGAAAACAAGCGGTAATGGTGAATGGCAGATTATCAAACTTTCTTTCAATTTATAGAGGTGTTCCCCAGGGATCGATTCTTGGTCCTATTCTGTTCTCCATATACATAAATGAACTTCCACAAATCATTTCACAAAGTACAATACAAATGTATGCTGATGATGTTCAATTATATAAAAGTTGCCCTCTCGGATTGATTGAAGATTCCGTCTCAGTTTTAAATGAAGATCTAAAAATAATTTCGTCATTCAATAAGAACAATGGCTTGTTTTTAAATCCAAGCAAATCAAAATGCATCATTATTTCTAAAAAACCGGTAGACTCATCTTACTTTCCACAAATCTTCCTTGATGGTCTTGCTATTGAGTATGTAGAAACAGTGAAAAATCTAGGAGTAGTATTTAATCGGAAGCTAACTTGGGACACACATATCAACATAGCTGTCGGTAAGGTTTATGGAGTGCTCCGTTCGTTGTGGGCAACCCAATTGTATACTCCATTAAAAACTAGAATTATGCTCTCCAAAACATTAATTATTCCTATATTAATTTATGGATGTGAAATATATGGAAACTGTGACTCCATCAGTAGAAGAAAGTTAAACGTTGCATATAATAACATTGCCAGATATATCTTCGGTTTAAAAAGATATGACAGAATATCGTCATTTTCAAAAGCTATATATAATCTCACATTTGATAATCTCGTTCGATACAGGACATTAATTTTGCTATTTAGGATAATGCAATCTCATCAACCTTGTCATCTCTATAGCAGATTACATATGTCGTCATCATCTAGATCGCAGCAAATTTTACGATGTCGATTTACTTGCTTAACCTCTGAACGTCAGTTCTTTATTTTTGCGACTCGGTTATGGAACGGACTGCCTCGAAATTTAAAAAGAATTAGTAACTTTAATATTTTTAAGAAAGAGTTATGTGTACATTTATCTCAAAATTAATTAAATATTTTTTTTTATACAATTAAGAAATTAAATGGATTAGTATAAGTAATTTGTAAAGTCTTTTATAACATTTTTGTGAATTTAAGATTAGCTTAGAATAAAAATTCATTATAAAACTTGTATTAGCTTATTAGATAATGTATCTTAAAATGCAAGTTTGCAAATAAATACATAAATAAATAAAATAAATAGTATGACACTACTTAATAATTTGCCAACTTTAAGGTAGATTAATAACTCTCTCATAATTTTAAATATTTTATACAAAAGTATCGTGCTAATGCCATTTTTTTAATAAATTGTTTCTGAACACAGCTAAAACAATGTCAGTTCGTGCAAGAAAATAAAGTTAACCAACCTTTTTTGACGTTTGTAAATGTCAAAGAGTCATATGAAGTTAGCACGATATTAAAAAAATTAAATAACTATTTTTTTGATTTTAGAAAAAGTTAGAAAAAGTATGATGATAAGCTCAATTATACTATAATTTTGCTCCGAAGTTTTCAATGATACAGTATCGTTATAGGTACACTGGTACTTGTGGTATACTCTTATTAGAGTAAGGTATAAATCTTTGGGTGTAGTATGTAATTATCTAATTCGTATTCATCACTTTTCTTGGAAAAGAATAAAAAGTTACTTATCTAATTAATTGTTATGCACCAAAGTTGTCACTTTTCTCAAATCCAACCAATGTTTAAAAATAACAACCCTGAAAACAACAATTTAACCGATTCATTAGATGCACCTTTAGGTACTCGTACTTTGCGATTTTTGTGTGTTTCTATATTCTTTCTACTGGTTTGTTCTTAAATTTGAATAGGAGGGGGACTTCGTTTATGTTTGGATTTATATACATAAATAAACACATACACACACATACACATACAAACATGCAGTTATTCATGCAATACCCATAGTACAAAAATCTAGAAAAACCGGATGCAAGGTTCAGTGCCTTCCTGTGGTGAAAACTCACAATATTTATAAGGATTTCTTATGTCGGAGCTTAAAATGCAACAACAACACACAAATCACAAAATTTGTTCGTCGGCCATGCAACAAGTTTTCTGGTTAATGCTTTGTTTTGGTTCTTTCTTTTTGGAAGAACGTTAGTATTATATTATGCGAAAATGTTGTAAGGTACTCTAACCCGCATTAAGGATGTTTTGTGAGGTTGCTTTTATTTTGTGTATAGGTTAGGGGGAATAGATAATGTTTTTTCTTTTATTTTTGACTGAGGCTAAGCAATGCAGTAATTTTGGGAAAAGTTGCACCGTTTGTAGACTTTTGTTTATTGAATTAAAAAAAAAAAAAACGGATGTGGTTGTTATGGGTATATTATGTCGCAGCGCACTGCACTAAAAGTTGTACGGATTCTTATAAATTGTAAATTGAAATTAATCATTTACTAAATCTGTGGTAGAACAATAATTGGTTTTATTTTAAAATAAATAAAATTTTCATAAGGTGCGTAATTTTAAGGTAATAAATGTATATATGGATAACGATGATGTCTATGGCTTTTGCCCCTATGAATCGCGTTTTCATTAATTTGTACTTGCATTTGTATAGTATAATACTCTCCCAAAAAAAGGAAAGGACAATTCCAATCTGGCGAATCTCGAGCCGATAAGCCTTCTTCCCAGTATCAGTAAGCTATTCGAAAAAAGTATTAATAGTGCCCTGTCCAAATATCCTGAGGACAATTATATCATAGTGGATACTCTGTTCGGCTTTAAGGCGGGACATGATACAATTCATACCGCGTCTCAACTGGTCTCTGATATCCAATATAATAAGACTAAAAAGAAATATTTAGAAATATTTTAAAGAACGAAAAATTCTCAATGACCGGCAGTATGACTTTGGAAGCAATAGGTCCATTCTTGATCTGATGGTATATCTCACCGAAAAGTGCCATAAATCTTTACATCATTTTGGAAAAATCAAGATTTTTGCACTTATAATTCCAAAACATTTGATATATCATTTATCGAAAATGCGTGCGTTTCGTATTTATGAATCTCTTCTTCGTTGGCTTAGAAAATATCTTTCGAAACGCTCAATACAACTTGTGTTAGACGTTTTTAAGTCCGAAGTTCATAAGATAAATGCTCGTGTGCCACAGGGCTCCGTTTTGTCACCGACTCTCTTTCTCATATTTTCTCATATTCATCTATTACCTTTTGTCTGAAACTTCCAATTTATTAAATTGTTTTTCTGACGACAGTACTCCCTGCTTCTCATATTGATTTCCAGATTCACGTCCTATAGTTCTTCCGATGTGAATTTTTATAGCGGCGAACGAAAAACCACATAGAATTTAATTCTTCAAATAATCAATGTTGTCTCTTGGCGTTAAAGTGGAACCCAACCCTATGCCCAATGAGGTAAATAGAAGTGCTTTCAGGTCTCGGTATGTGCATCGCAGATTACCTTGTGTGGAATGACCACATATTTGAAGTCACCATCAGTTGAGTTCAACTTCGGACGGAATGTTAAATTCAGAGATTGTTTCGTTAGCCGCACGACACGAATGTGGAATGCTTGACCCGGCACTATATTTCCTTCCCATTGCGATGTCCCGCCATTCAAAACTAATGCGCATCGGTATATCCTTTTAAATTCTCTTCAACTTTCTCAAACGTTCGCAATGTTCTCAAAAATATGAAGGGTAGTCAAAATCCCTTTGGTGCATGCAAAATATATAAAACTAGTGTATTTTCCTGTCTGTACGGTTGTAAATGGTTTTATTATGGTAAGAAGGGAGTGTATCTATGGCAAGTCTCTGTATAAGTAAGCCACTTTTGTATTATGCTATGTGACATACTTATACTCAAGGATATAAAGTTTGTGGCCAAAAGTTTAATCATAAAAATGTTATTCAGCTGGGAGCGGTCAACTCGCCGATTTTATTCAACATTTACACAAGTGATCTATTAGGTAGTCTAACCTTAGAACTCTGTTGCATAGAGCTTCAAGGGATAATAAAAGAACTATTACAAGCTAGTTATCGACAGCTATGGCCGAGTAAAATTGTAGTTATGTTAGTACCTTGACATCTGGTTGAGTGGTTGGGTATATAAATGCTGCTCAGATCAGGGCTCAGGCTAGGGCTAATCAACTTATTCCATGCTAATAGTAAGTGCATGGAACTGAAACGCCAAGATATAGGATTGATTACCGTTTGCTGGTACCTAAAAACAAACAAGAAATTTGTGTAGGTGCACTTCTTTTTGGGAGAAAGTTACAAACCCTCGAAGAGTATCTCTTGTCATGAAAGGATTTTCTCATCTAAGCCATTTGGAAACGGCAGAAAATTGTTGGTTCGTTCAATTCCTACTAACACTATTCACATACACACATTAATTGCTGAGAGTTATAAGTTACTACGTTTAGACTATGTATGAGTTATTCGCCTAGACTTTTATTCTGTATGTCTGTCTTTTCGGCGACTCGACTAATTTTATTTAAACTAGATAGATTTATTTGTCCACACCCAACAGGTTTTTTCTTCTTTTTTTTTAGACCAGAAAAACGGTACCTACCAAACGAATTTTTTTCGAAAACTCATACATAATTATTTTCTAAAAGAAAATTCAAAAAAAATTAAAATTCATAATTAAAGCTAGTTAATGGTTGAAAATTTTTGTTAGAAAAATGGTTATTAATGGTATCCCCCTTGGAACCATTTTTTTTGTTTATGAAAACCGGTACAACGGATTCCGATCGTTTTTTTTATGCTAAAGCTCCCCCAAAAGTTTCAATATTTCTGTGTATTAAAATGTTGCAAAAATTTTTTTTTTAATTTAAAAAAAAAATTATTTTTTTCTTAAAACTCAATATTGCGAAAACCATATGCTCGATTTTTTTAAACTTGACATATAAAATTATTTTATTTGAAATGTTAAAAAACGGTTTTTGAAAATCTTATTTTTCTTTTTACGATGTTGCATTATTTAATGGAAAGAAATGAAATTAAGATATTACTGACTGTACTTACCATAGAACCATTTTTTTCAAATTTTGAATTTCTCCTTATCGGCATAACGGATTTTAATTTAATTTTTTTTTATAGAGAAACTTCCAAAAAGTTTGATAAATATTGCATTTCAAAACTTAAAACCAAACATTTTTTGAATTTTTGAAAAAAAAAGAAATTTTTTTTGGTAAATTCAATATCTCAAAAACGACTCAATATTGTTTTTAAAAATTTAGATTTTATTCGTACCAAATTTTTTTCTTAAAAATTTTGTATTTTTATATACAATTACATATTTTTATTTTTAAGAAACCACTACAATGAATCATTATAATTTTTGTTCCTGCATAACTAATATTTGCTTGAATAACATGGCATCCTGTCGTCTTAAAGGTGTTTTCTTAGAAATTGAAAAAAAAATAATTGTATGCTTATGAACAGTTTTTCTCTAATAACATTCATTTTGTAAATCCTTAGTCTTGTAAGTACATAAGAGCAAGTTCGTGCAATCGATTTTTGCATTTCATTTTTAAATAGAAGCCTTTAAATAAATTCCAGGTCATTTAAGATAAATCAAATTATTAGATTAAAAAAATGTTTGTTTTATTTGAAATGATTTCTTTTGTGTTGGATTTTATTAATAAAAATTCCTAAAATTTGCCATCAACAAAACCAATTTTATAGAAAAAAAAAAAAAAAAACATTTTAAAAGTTTGAGTCTAAGATCTTATATTTGTAAGAGAAATTTGGTATATTTTTTTTTCTTAGTTAAATTCTTTTTTTTTCAATTTTAAATCTAAATTTTTTTTTTGGAATAAATTTTTTACTTTAAAATTTTTACTTGCGACTTAGAGGTACTATAATGCAAGTTATGCATTCGTAAAAAAAATCGAACTCGAGATTTTGATCAAAGTAGACATTACGATGATAGCGAAGCCGAAAAAAGTGGGTCTGGCAATTCTGTCTGTCTGTCTGTTCGATTACAGCTAAACGGCCCGGCCGATTTTTTTTTATAGTAATAATTAATTAGGTTATTTGTATATGTATGCTTAAGTTACTTTTAATTCTTACCAACTTGAGTTAAGTACGTTGTGGATACACGCTCGTTTTTATTTAAGTACCTTCAACTTTACACACTTACTTCTTAAGAGGTTTAAATATATTAACCAACAGGTGAATTACGTCTTTGATTCTTAACCAAATAACATATTCCAATCATAATAGCAAGTATACGCCGTGGAGCCCAGTCATACCTTTTATTTTTACTTACTCGTTTATGTACATATGTATATCAAGTTTCGTTAAGTTTTTTTTTAAGCAATTTCAAGGATTTAATTACATCTTATATTATTATGATGTCGATGTCCAAAAAAATTGTTATTTGACATATCTTTCGTGAGTAATCGTCCTCCATATTTTTGTTTGTGCGTTAAGGGGTACATCTTTCTAGAGTGAATTTGTCGTCATATAGAAAAGATGTTAGTTCTGTTTTTTTTTAATTTTCAAGAAAACTATTCCAACGACTTCGATTTGATTTTTAACGTGTATTTTTAATTTGAAAGCAATTAAACTTGCCAAAAACGATTCGCATTAAAAATGAAATTTTATGTTTTTTTTTTTTTGGGGAAATTGTCATATTTTTAGGGTTTTACATATATTTCATTAATGTCTCGACAAATTTCGTTGACATTTTCCGATACAGTACTTTGCAAAAGTCAAAATATTGCGTAAATAAATTGGTACATATAATGTTCTTACAAAAAAAAGTGCATAAATAATAATTTTTTTAGTAATTTCGTTTTTGTTTTCAAACTATGTATCTCGTTTATTAGGATTTATTTTCAAAGTCATGTGGGGGAGGCGCAGTCGTCCATTTTGTTTTCTGTACAATTTACCAATTACGAGATTCTTATAGCTTTTGACGAGATTTGATCTCCACAAATTCATTTGACGATAACGCATAACACCGAATTATCATTATTCAAATTTTATTCCGCAACAGATTTTGTAGTTTTTTAAAAACTATGAATACCTATACATGCATATGTACATCCAAAATTCAAAATAATTTGTGAAGGCCTGTAAGAATCATAACCTACTACCACCATGCCGTCTTGTTGGTCGCGAATATGTAGAAATCTGCAGTACAGAGTATTTAAGTAATATTTCATTTGATTGCATCAAAAAGTGCATTTTTCCTTATCTACGAATAATTGGTAATTAACAACATTATATTCAACGACTCCGTGGCGCAACGGTAGCGCGTCTGACTCCAGATCAGAAGGTTGCGTGTTCAAATCACGTCGGGGTCAAAAGAATGTTTTTTTTTTAAGGATTATTAAATAAATCATAATTAAGATTAGTCAAGTAGGAGCAAGAGTTAATTTAAATTTGTGTTTGTAAGTAAGTAAAGTTGCATAGTGAAGTTCTGGTATTATATACCTATGCAGTCAGATTATATAATACGCTACTAACGTTGTAGCTTTTACTTTGTAAGTCAGTCAGTTTTCGATCAGCCTATTTGTCACACGAATGGTCCAACAGTTTGCCTCTTCTAAGTGATTATTATCTTCATTATCATCAATAAATAATTTGAAATCTATATCAAATAAAATTATAAAAGAAAAAGACTTTTGTTTTATCTGAAACACCACAGTGGCGACGAGGATGGGATGAGCCTTCGTAAGTGCAAAGCAATCATTAAGTGCATAATATAAAAATGATAGGAACAGTGCCTTCATTTGACTACACGTGCAACGATTGGATAGTGTACATTGCGAGACTTGAGCAATTCTATATTGCTAATGATATAGTGGATGATACAAAAAAGAGAGCAATTTTGATAAATTCTCTACATGAAGACACCTACAAACTACTTAAAGACTTAGCGCACCCAAATGTACCTGAAACGCTGACTTATGTTTCCTTAACAGATATATTTAACAAGCATTTCAAAACATCCATATCTGGGTTTGCAGAAAGGCATAAATTTTACGGGGCTGCAAAGAAAACCGACGAGACTCTTCAGCAATGGGCTGCTAGAGTGCGATCATTGGCTGCCAATTGTAATTTTGAAAATCATCTGAATATGGCTCTACGTGACAAATTTATCATGGGCTTGGAGAGGGGACCTGAAAAAGACAAATTGTTCTTGGAAGACGTTAAAACATTGACAATGGATCGGGCGATTGAAATTTCTCAGTCAATCGAATGTGTTAAAAACCAATACCAAACCGAAAATGCAGTTGTAGTCAAAACTGAACCACGTCCAGCTGGTAACGGGAGTAATCCGAATATATTCCGCTTATCAGCTACCAATACCAACACAAATAATCAATCATCGTCATCTGTACATAACAAGGTGTATAAAAAGAGCGGTGCTATGACGACGTCATCATCATCATCGACAGGTTGCAAAATTTGCGGTTATAAGAATCATGTGGAACAAGAGTGCCGTTTCAAGAATTATACATGTAGCAAATGTCATAAGCGTGGTCATCTGAAGAAAATGTGTCCGGAAAATTTAAAAACAGTTTCTAGTCGACATAATTATATTGAAAATTGTAGTTATTCAGATGATAGTGATGAATTATCCTTATATTATTGTAAATCTAGTGAAGGCCTTAAGCCAATAACCGTCCGTGTGTTGTTGAATGGTGTTCCGATAGAAATGGAGGTTGACAGCGGTGCTGCAATTTCGGCAATTTCTTTTGATTTATATAAAAAAACATTTTCTCAGTATGAACTAAAATCCACGAATTTAATATTAAAAAATTACAACAATAGTTGTATCAAGCCACGCGGAGTTTGTAAGTTTTCGATCTTATACAATAATATAATTGAATATTTAGATGTTTATGTCATAGATAATGGTGGTCCACCCTTGCTGGGGCGAAATTGGATGCATGTGTTTAAAATAGGAATAGAAGAAATCAATTTTTTAAAAACGGGTAGCAAAGATTCTGAATTATTGCATGTGTTGTCTAAGTACAATGAGGTATTTGACGGTAGATTAGGTTCTTTTAACAAGAATCAAGTAAGTCTTAAACTTAAAGAAAATGCATGTCCGAAATTTTTTAAGCCTCGCCAAATTCCATTGGCAATTAAGAATAAAGTCGAGCAGGAAATTTCTAAACTTGTTGGTCTAGGAGTTCTTGAGCCCACAAATTTCAGCGAATGGGGTACGCCTATTGTGCCCATACTTAAGAAGTCGGGAGAAGTCAGGATCTGTGGAGATTACAAAGTTACTCTCAATCCACAGCTTCAGGTAGAGCAGTATCCGCTGCCAAAGATTGAAGAACTGTTTTCTGAGCTGCATGGGGGAAAAGAGTTTTCAAAAATAGACCTTTCAATGGCGTATCAACAATTGGTTCTCGACGAAAGCTCTAGAGATATGACAACAATATCCACCACAAAAGGATTGTTTAGGTATACCAGGTTAGTCTATGGTGTGGCATCGGCACCTGCTATTTTTCAACGGACAATTGAATCCCTTCTTAGAGGAATTGAAGGCGTTGTAGCATTTATGGATGATGTGTTGGTGACAGCACCTACAAGATTAGAGCATTTAAAACGACTTGAAGTAGTTCTAATGAAAATCAAAGAAGCAGGCCTGAAGGTTAGCAAAGAAAAATGTGCATTTTTTGTTGAATCCATTAACTATTTAGGTCATGTCATTGATCGCAATGGTTTGCATACATGTCCTAAAAAAGTGGAAGCTATTTTGAATACTCCAGAACCAAAGGACATTCAGGGTTTGCAATCATTTTTAGGCATGTTCAACTACTATAGGAAGTTTTTAGCCAACGTGGCCACAGTCTGTTCACCATTGTACGAACTACTCAAGAAAAACGTCAGATTCATATGGGGGAGCAAGGAACAAAACGCATTTGACAAAATAAAAGAAATGCTTGCTTCAAAAACTATGCTGGCCCATTACGATCCTAATGAGCGAATCAAATTAACAGTAGATGCTAGCCCGGTAGGTTTGGGAGCAGTATTAGCACATGTTTACAGCGATGGCATCGAAAAACCCATAAGTTATGCCTCAAGGAAATTATCAGACTGTGAACAAAAGTATTCACAGATCGAACGCGAAGCTTTAGCCATAATGTTTGGTGTAAAACGGTTCCACCAATACGTTTTCGGTAGGCAGTTCACTCTTATTTCTGATAACAAACCATTGATTTCAATTTTCGGGCCTAAAAAAGGTATTCCTATGATCACAGCAAATAGGTTACAACGCTATGCATTATTCCTTTCAGCATATCAATTTGACGTTGAATATGTAAACACCAAGAGCAATGTCGCAGACTTTTTCTCGCGTTATCCGTTAGATAGTCCAATGAGTAATGAAATCGACGGAGTTTATGTAAACTACATAAATGAAATAGGTATGATTCCTATGACTTTTGACTGCATTAAAGAGCATACACGTTCTGACGAATTATTGAAAAAAGTAAAAGAATATATCATGAATGGCTGGCCAAAAGTAATACATGATACTAGTTTGCGTCCGTTTGCGTCGAGGAAAAATGAGCTTAGCATAGAGTCCGACTGTATATTTTGGGGATACCGAATAGTAATTCCAGCAGTACTTCAGAAACAGATGTTAGACGAGCTCCATATGACTCATATGGGAATTTTTAAAATGAAGAGCATGGCAAGATCGTACTTATGGTGGCCTGGTTTAGACAAAGACCTTGAAAACATAACAATGTCTTGTGAAAATTGTTTAGCTTTTAAGCAGAATCCTGCACATAACGCTTTAGTGAATTGGAAATGGCCAGAAAAACCGTGGTCACGGTTACATTTAGACTTTTTGGGACCAATTTTTAAACGCATGTTTTTTGTTGTAGTTGATGCACATACGAAGTGGTTAGAATGTGTGGACATGGGAAACGATATTACTAGTACTCATACCATCAAAGTACTTCGTGACATTTTTGCAAGGTTTGGTTTACCCTTTGAAGTAGTCACAGATAATGGCACTTCTTTTCTATCTAAGCAATTTGAAGATTTCTTAAGACTCAATGGCGTCAAGCATCTAAATACTCCCGTTGGCCATCCTGCTACAAATGGTCAAGCAGAAAATGGTGTGAAAACAATTAAACTTGCTTTAAAAAGAGCGATCAATACAAATTCCACAAACATAGATTTAAATAGAGTATTAAATAATTTTCTCCTTGATTATCTCCAGCTCATTTAATGTTTAATCGAAATGTTAGAACTAGGTTAGATATTATAAATCCATTAACGTTTTCAAAATTAAAAATAAATAACTCTAATGTTAAAGAAAAAGTAGAAAGCATGCAAAATAAACAAAAAAAATATTATAAGGGAAAACAAAACAAATTATTTACAGTTGGAGAGTCTGTATTAGCAAAAGATTATTCAAAAGCTGGAAAAAGTTTTTGGACAAAAGGAAAAGTAATTAAAATACTCGGAAAAAGATGTTATAATATTCTAGTTAACGGAAAAGTTTGGAAAAGGCATGTTAATCAAATTATTCGTTGTAAAACTAAAAATATATCCGATAATTATATTCCTAGTACTGTAACAGATATAAGCTCTAAAATTAATGTTTTTAAAGATACAAAACCTGAAACACAATCTGATTTAGAAATCCATTCAAACAATGATGTAACAACCGATAAAAAAACTAATGTAAAACCGGTATCACCAAATAATATCAGTCCTAAAATTATAAATTCCAGTACGAGTAGGTATCCGCTTCGTAGTTACAAAAATTCAAATGTAAACAGCAGCAGGTATCCACTTCGAAGTAATTTCAATAAGCCTTAGTTAAATGCTCAGTATTAAATAATATTATTGATGCTTTTTTCAATGTACAAATATGAATTAAAGCAATTTTATTGAATTATAAGACTTTAACTTACATTATTAATTTAATATCAAAAAAAAAAAAAAAAAATTATAACTGAATTATGTATAATTGAATTAAATTTATTCCATATTCAAATTAGCATTAAGATGCTGTAGAAAAGGCAAACTGGGGGGGACATTGTAAGTAAGTAAAGTTGCATAGTGAAGTTCTGGTATTATATACCTATGCAGTCAGATTATATAATACGCTACTAACGTTGTAGCTTTTACTTTGTAAGTCAGTCAGTTTTCGATCAGCCTATTTGTCACACGAATGGTCCAACAGTTTGCCTCTTCTAAGTGATTATTATCTTCATTATCATCAATAAATAATTTGAAATCTATATCAAATAAAATTATAAAAGAAAAAGACTTTTGTTTTATCTGAAACACCACAGTGTTCAATAAGCAAAAATACTTTACTTCAAAAATGGATGTGTTTATGTGTTGTTCTGTACACTATGAGCTCCAAGACAACGAGACCGATTTTAAAAAAATTTTTAGGCAATCTTCTGATAGAAACAGCTTCCAAGACAGACAACTGATACCAGTACAACACTTCGATGTGTTCTATGTCATTCCAGTCTTCGGTGAGTATTGGTATTTGGCGAATATCGTGAGTTATGTTGGTTAAAATTCTTGGAATACGAACAACAATTCGCCAAATACCAATCGAAATACTCAAACGCTTCACCGAAAATTAGAACGGCATATTGGACTATGTTAATCGCAGCCAACATTTGAGAGAAATAATATTTCAAAAATAAATGAAAATAATAGTTCTTTTGGATGATAATAAATAAAGCACTATATTTGTTTTTATTCAATTTTATTTTAGTTTTGAAAGAAGTACCTCCAAATGAATCACCTTTTATGAAGATTGTGTTGGCTTTTATAGTAGTAGTAGTAGTAGTAGTAAAAGTGTGATTTTATTTAGCAGAAAATTGATTTACATATTTGTTTTTTTTTTCACAAAATATAGCATTGGCTTTTGCCGTCAGCCAGAAAAAGAGAATTATAATTTATACAAAGACAAAAATGTTTTTTAATAATAGTTTTTATCACTAAAAGAAAATTGAAATAGGAATTTGGTTAAAGATTTTAAAAAGCTTGGTTGATTATTTGTTTTCTATAGTTCAGCGCCGCGTGGACGAAATTGTACAATGCTGTCCAGTTTTCACCATTGAGAATCAAGTTGATATCATCTATATTGAGGACGTATTTTCCCAAGAAAGCGCGTCGAATTGTCTTGAGGATAGGGCAAGTTCCTAGGAAATGCGTTACATTTTCGGTTTCTTGAAGATTGCATAATGTGCACAGAGTGTTGTCGTTGGAACCGTATGGTTGGTAGTTTAAACGTAACAATTCCCCTCTTGTTTTGAATATCAAGGATATTGTACTAATAGGATATCGGTCGTCAAAATAATTGTTCACACCCATGTCGTGATTTAATTGCCTATATAAAATTCGGGACTCGCTTCGTTGAGCCGATTCAGCAAATTTTGCAAAAAAGGATGCTTCAATTTTTCGAAGCAATAGTGGGCATGTAGTTTTCCAATCCTCCATGTCTGATTCAAGTAACTGGATGTCTTGCTCAAGACCGAGTTGAATCCACTTTTCAAAGAATTGGGATTTCTGAATAAGTAGATGTCTGACGATTATGTTAGGTAGGCGATGGGTTGGTAGCTCTGTAGCTTTTAATATATACTGCAGATGCATCTTGAGTGTGAAGATATAGAGTGGTGCCACTCCTGTCTCTAGGTGAAGCATATAATTAGGTGTATTTTCAGGAAGCCAGCACATTTTTTTTATAAAATATCTTAAAAGTTTTTCCACCTCATCATACTGCTGAAAACCCCATACCTGACTAGCATAGCATAAGATCGATCGCATTACTGCCTCAAAGAGTTTAAACTTTGTGCTTGGGGCAATATGCTTCTTGCTTAAGACTCCTCTCCAGTTGCAGTTGATAGCTTTTTTTGCTTCTGCTAGTTTTACCCTCAAGTGTTTATTGTAAGATAGCGATGAAGTTATAATTACGCCTAAATATTTATACTCTCGCACCACCTCAAGATCTACATTTTCCCATTTCCATTTTTCTTCTCTTGCATATCGTCCTGTTCCGTTGCGAAAAACCATTACCTTCGATTTATTGGTATTAACAGTCAGATTCCATATGTTACAATATAATTGGAGTTTGTTTATCATTATTTGCAGCATATTTGGAGTCTCTGCAAAAATGATAACATCATCTGCATATAAAAGTGCTTTAATTGTGACGCCGGCAAAACTAATACCACCGGGTAAGAACGTAGTAAGATCATCCAGGAAGAGAGAAAAGAGAACTGGGCTCAGAAGACAGCCTTGTTTAACCCCTGATGTCGTGTGGAACCATTCTGATCTTTCTGTTCCATTCCATATCGCTGTTTGGTTGTTCGCGTAGAGTCCTTTTAACGTATTCAACATTTTTGTGGATATACCTAAGCAGCTTAGCTTGTAAAACAATGCGTTCCGATCGATTGAATCGAAAGCTGACTTGAAGTCAATAAAAAAGGTATATAACTTCTTTCCTTTCGTTAGGAATGATCTGGCGATACATGTCAAGGAAAATATATTGTCCACCGTTGAGTATTCTTTTCTGAATCCAGCCTGGTATTCGCTTAGCAGATTGTTATCTTGAATCCATAGTGTAAGTCTGTCTAGAATCACACCAGTAAAGATTTTCATGATAGAGTTCATAAAAGATATGCCACGATAGTTTGTTGGTTCGTTAACGTCGCCTTTCTTGAAAATTGGGAAGATGATATTCCTTCGGAAGCTTTCCGGAAATTCATTGGTCATGAAGATGTAGTTGTATGCATCTGTAAGTTTTACCAAAAAGTTTGCTGAAGCGTATTTATAGAACTCATAGGGCACGCGATCGTCTCCTGGAGCTTTGTTGTTGTTGCATCTATGTAGGACAGTCACTACTTCTTGAATTGTGAATGGTTGATCCAGAATTTCGTTTTCGACCCAAGGGTAAGCAAACTGTATTTGGAAAATTCTTTCTGGATTACCAAGTAACCGTTGAAAGTGATCTGCTAATAGTCCCGTACTTATTTCTGTTTTCCTAGCCAAAGGTATCCCATTTAGTTCTCTCGCTAATTTCCAAAAAGAACTGCTGTCTCTTACTGTGTTTAGCCTAATCAGGAGGCATAGGGAATACTGTTTTTGTTTTTCCTTGCAGAGCTTTTTGTATGCTAGATTAGCGTTTTGGTACATAATTTTTACTGAGTTTGTATTGATTGCTCTGGCTAGTTTAAGAAACCTGAAAGATTTTTTTCTAGCTGATTCACATTCTGCATCAAACCATGGGTCCCTCCAGTTCTTTTGCCTATTGTTTGTTTGGAATGGCTGAGCGGCTTGTTCGACACACGCAACTAATAAATCAGCACCACTCACGGACTGAATTTGATCATCGTTAACAAGACTCAGACTTGAGTCAAGTCTTATTTGGTATGACATCAAAAAACGTTCCTTCCACTGGAGCTTTGGTAACAGTTTTAGACTTTCGTTGGGTTGTTCTGAGTCTTTAGTGAAATCGCAAGAAATTACCAATGGAAGATGGTCTGAGTACACAAGTTGTTCCACCGTTAAATCATTTGTGTACTCAAGCCACTTTCCGCGTATAAGGCAGTAGTCTATTGTGGAATTGGCAATTCCTCTCAAAAAGGTAAAGTTACCAGCTTCGTCGCTTCTTGTTCTTCCATTTAACATGGTCAGACCAATTGATTCGCACATTTCTATAAGTTTCCTCCCATTTGTGTCAAGCGTTGCATCGCATGCTGATCTGGTTGAGTTAATCGATAGCGGGGTAAAGTCGGATGGCATTTGGAGTATCTGCGAGTCCCCAACCCTCGCGTTACAGTCTCCAATTAGCATTAAATTTTCCGTGCCTTCTTCTAGAAGGAAATTAAAAAGTTCTGTATATTCATCTATCCATTTGTTACAGTTGATATACACTGGTACGATCATAAATTGTTCATTTTTAACGGTGATTTCAACTACTATCCTATCCATTTTTTCTACAAAAAAACAATTTGTGCATTTCTTAAAAGATTTTCTGATTCCGTAAAGACATCCTTCGCTTGCTCTTCCGTACGCATGAGTTCTCGTTGCTGGGGTCCAATGCAGAACGAATTCAGGAAAAAGGTAGTCGTATTTTTCTTTTGGGTCCTCGATGAAGGTCTCAAATAACAAAAAAATATCGTTTTGTCTAATTCTAACAAAAAAATCTTTAAAAACAGTTTTGTTGGCTAATCCTGATACATTATAAGAAAATATTTTACATGAAATAACATTTTTAAAATCTTTACAAAAACTACTAGTATAAACATGGCTGACGGCATTTTTATTAAATATAATTTGGCAGCACCTGACTACCTACAGTTTGAGGGCCTGTGGGAAATTTATTTGTTGACACATCAGATGTCAGTTGTTCTAAAAACTCCATACCTCCATCTTCATCACATGTCAAAACATTGTTTCGGTTGTAATAAAAAGTTTTTCCCTCGATTTGTAGAGTATCTCCGCGAAGCAAGGATTTTATATTTTTATTTTTCGAGATTATTTTCGACCGGATTTCGACGAGTTTTCGCCTTCTTTCTCTAGCTGCTGTCGGGTAGTCTTTGTGTATCGAAATGCCAGTGCCTTTTAACTTTGTCGCTGCTTTCAGAATGCGTCCGACATCATGTTTGTTTTGGAGCTCGATAACAACGTTTTTAATTTTTTGATTGCTAGAGCGAAGTATGCGCGTATCGGCGATTACATTTTGATTTTGCGTTTGAAGAAGGTCCATGCACAGTGTTTTTGCTTTTTCGGCAGCTTGAACCTCCGCCTCAGCTGGAAAGTGTAGAATCAAATTTTTTTCGTTGACTCTATTTGCCAGGTACTCTACTTGTCGCTCGAGTGAAATACATCGGGTCTCGACCTTCTCTAGTTGATTTTGAAGAAGTGTGTTGTTTCGTTTTAAAAGGTCGATATCAGTATTTAGTTTATCCATGTCTGCTTTAGTAGCGAAGTCTTTTAGTTTTTCATCCAGAAGTGTAGACATACGGTCGAAAAGATCCGGGATTTTCATTTCTCCAACGAACATTCCGGATTTTTCAGTAGTTTGTTTTGGTGGCGGAAAAACCTCTGGCGAAGTGCAAGATAGAACTCTTTTATTCGAGCAAGTTTGTGTTATGTCGTCGACGGTTTTATTGTTTGAAGTTGCGGGTGGTGTTCGATTAAGCGGCATTTTTAAACGGATTTACAGATGTTTTTGTATTAGTTTTTCGTCAGCCAAGTTTTGAGTGGATTTGCTTTGATTTTTATTTTATATTTTAAAAAGAAATTTCAATATAAATTCACTGTGAAAACTTGATTGGCTCACCCAATGGTTCAATACTGTATCGAAACTTGACTTATTTTATGATAACTATTTCAGCTTTAAGTCTATACCATCAACAATTTTCACGAGACTTAAAAAACACGTCTTTACTCACTCACAGTTTACTCTCTTATCTGTTGGCTTTTATATTAAGAAGATTTATTTGACAGATTATTTTAAGGCAGTAGTAGTAATGAATATGATTTTAAACATGCTCGAAATCAATCGTATTCGAAAATTAATTACATAAAATTATCTATCAAATAAACCCAGTTCTATCGATATGATAAACATTTTTCTGTGTTTTATTTATTGAATACGTGCACACTTGTATGTTTACAAAATGAAGTAAAATTTAGCGAGTGCAACTTAGTACACGTGACAGAAGTGAAACTTATTTGATGATCTGCTGAACATCGATATGGCATCAAGACTTTATTTGAAATGTAATTGTAAGACTCAGTTATCTCAATGAACGTTGGGTTATGAACTTTTTCTTCTTCTTCAATGACGTTAGCAGCTCTTAATGGAGCTAATAAATTTAAAAGTAAGAAATTATTGTCATTATCCAACGGTTTTTTCAATTAAATTTTTGACATTATTAGTCTTTCAACAGATTATTTTATCGATACGAAAATAAATGTCCAAAACCACGAAATTCTATTTTAAAATGGCTAAACCATCTTCTTTACAAGTTTGAGCGATTTTTATAGGTAAAGCTATTTATTATATACGAGTATTTTTTTAAAATATTTGTTTTATATCCATGATTTTATTTTTTATTTTATAACTTTACTATTAATTTTTTATAAAAATATTTTCTATAAACAGAATTTGGAAAAACATTTTAAAAACCATTAGGTACCCCAATATTGAGTTCTTATTATTGTTCAAATAGAAATTTAATTTCATAACAACTTTTTTAAGAACTCTCGTAAGAACCAAAAAATAAATTTTAATTTCTCATTAAATGCAATAATTTAAGTTGTTTTTTTGTATATAACCTATAGTATTATCATGGAGCGTGGGTTTTGTGGTACCAACGCTATCCTGCTGGTGGCGCTGAAATTAGCGCATGATTTTGCAATGGAGAGTAGGATAAGATACAAAACAAGTAGTAAGACAGAGAATATTTTATTATTAAATTTAGTAGAGACAAATCTAACAAGTAATATCGCTATGCTTAAGATGTCGCCCCAATCGTTCGTCTTCCTGAGATTACTAACAGTTTTATATACAAAGATTGTATTTAAAATTTCAAGCTTTCTTTCCCAAAAGTTATCATTTCCATGTTTAGAAATTATATCTAATATGTATGTTTTCAAATCCATATTTTTTTCGCATTCAATAATTTAAAGTGTTATTAAAAAAATAAATGCCTTTGTTCATCATATTCTTGGTTTCCCATGAACACCAAAATGACACGTTAAATCAAATAACAATTTTTTTTAATATTTTCGCGTTCGAGAGGACATTGATGAATCTATTGGGATCAAGTTGGCAGATAAAAAGAAGAAAACAAGAAATCTAAAGGCGATTTCCCGATGAGACTGGACTTTATGTGGATAACTAAGAGAAAGATTTGAAAACACCAACAGTTCAAGTTCAAGTGTTTGAACAATCAGAGGCAAGCCGCTTGAATAATTTGTGTCAGTATAGAGAGATAATAATGAGGCTCAAAATAATAGTTAATGTTTTGAATTACATAGAAGTTTTGACTGCGCATCAGTTAAATTTGAAGAGAATACCAAGAAAAAAGCACAGCAATTACAATGAAAGTATCATAAAAAACAACACACACTCTTAATAAAAATTTCTGTTCGTAGTCAAAATATCACGACTTGGAGAGTAGTCAAAAGAAGCCCAGAAATTCAAAACTAAGGACTACAAGAAATACAGATATCAAAAAATGGGTAAAGTTTCAAGGATTCAGCAGAATGAAGACAATAGGGAGCGTTCAACAACCTGTGCTGCAAATGATTTAATTGTTTTATGAAAGTGGGTAGTCTGTTAGAGTAACATTTCGAACGCTTCGCCCATATTGTGGTCGCCATAATGGTCGTTTTGAGCGTACTATTCGCAACATGGTGGATAAATCCGAGTCGACCGGTTTGGTGAACAATCCGCCAACAGCTCTTGGTCAATGATACGCATGATCTGCTGAAAATATCGGTGATGTAATGAGAGTGTGCTGCAGAATCCGAGTCAGTCAATTCCGCACCGCACACAAGAGCTCGGATTTCGCAGACCATAACTTTGAGAATTTTGCATCATGACTTGGGGTATACCCGTACAAACTTTAACTATCCCAGGAGCTTATACTCGTAGGTAGGGACCATATACAACGAAGTGGTGTTTGCAAACTGGGCTCTTGAGCAGTTTGTAGTTGAACACGATTTCTGTCCAGATATCATATTGAGCGACAGGGGTGGAAATAGAACGAGCAGACTTGTCGAATTTGGGACGATCACAATCCACATAAGATCCGCCAAATTACACTGCATCCAGAGAAAGTCACTGTTTGGTTTTCGACTGGTGACATCATCGGTCCATACTTCTTTGAGAACGAACGTAACCCATGCTAACAGCGTCAACGAGGAGCGCTTTCGGTCGAAGGTCACCAATTTTTTTCTGGCCCGATTTGGATGATATGGAAAACAACGAAATGTGTTTCAACAGGACGGCCGGCGCGGCGGCGGGCGCCTAGAATCACCATGGACGTTTTGGGCATATCTCACTGAACAGTGGCGTAAATCCTTACATTGTTCTGGAGAAAGTAAAATTATTGCACTTGATATTTCAAAAGCCTTTGATAGAGTTTGGATCTTTTATCAAAACTACATGCATTTGGTATTGATGAATCTCTTCTTCGTTGGAATAGAAACTACCTATGAACCGTTCAATATAAGTTGTGTTTGATTGTTTTAAGTCTGAAATTCATAAAATAAATGCTGGTGTGCCACAGGGCTCTGTTTTATCGCCGATTCTCTTTCTCATATTCATCGATGATCTTTTGTCTGAAGCTTCTGTAGATTTAGAACGGAGGCATATGATAAGTTCATTAAATCATGATCTTGAAAGAATTATCAAATGGGGACCCATAAACCGCGTGTATTTAAATGTTTAAAAAACTCAATGATATTTCCTGTCGTTGAAGCAGGACCCACTCCCCCTACATCGCTATCCAAGAGCGCTACTTACATTGAGAAACAAGAAAGGCTCTCAGTATGTCCATCACAGACCACATTGTGTGGGATGGTCACATATTGGACGTCGAAAAAACGCTTCTAAGTGTTTAAATTTCTTCAAAATGTCACCCTTTCTGATATGGCTCTAATATTATAAAGGCTATATTCGTCAAAATCTTGAGTACAGTACTCAGATTTGGATAGGTGCTCCAATAACCCACTTGATGTCATTTTGTCAGTCATGTAAGACTAGCTTTATGTAAAAAGTTTATTTCGGGAAACAAAACCAAGCATTTATTTTGTAACACATCAATTGAAAATCATAGATTTTTCGGGAAGAATTAAGTTTCCAATTGCCCATAGAGCGTAAAGGTAAACGGTTCACTCTACATTTCACCGTTGCGTTGTTATAAATCAAACTGATGTGGAATCAATTCCAGCTGATTCTACTCAATTCTAAATGATACAAGGGGTTTTCCCAAAATGACTAATGTTTGATTAATTTTTTCAAATTGATCATTCAAGTGTATTTAATTAATTTATTCTTACGACTTCATGCCGCGGTACACCTTCACAACAACAAGGCATCCGCAGTTGCATGTGTGTTTTTTTTTCGGCAAATCAATTTTCTCCAAAAGTTGGGGTCGGGTGGAGAAGTGGCGTGCGGTGACCACCAGGTCAGTGTGATTCGTGTTTCGATTTTATGGTGATCACGTCAGATACAATTTTTCGGGTCTTTACTTCCACAACAAAACAATACCACCGACCAACCACCCATGTCGTCTTGCCGTTGCTGTGATAATCGTCCGTTCGTCGCGCCATTTTATTAGTATTGTTGGGTCAGGTTATTGTGTGCCATCGATCAAGGAACCAGTAATTATCAGTCAGGCTCTGGAAAGGACAACGCACTCTCCCGCGCATATTCAATGATCTTCTTGTATTTACAAGAATCCTCATCTCAACTCATTTTGAGGGGGAAGAATGTTGTGGTTTTTGCAGAATCCACCACTCACAGGTTAGGATATTTGATACTTGATGATCGTCCTCCTGCTCGAGGGCTTAAGAAGGATTAAACCCAAAATGTAAGTGCTAACTCGACTTCATGCATGTGTCCCGATAGATGAACGTTCTTCTCAAGTTGATTTCGTTCTCTGCTCCTCATTCTGGTTCGTTGCGATTTTTAAGAACAAACCGCATTTTTCGGCAGAGAGCGCAATGACCTTTGTCGGGCTGGCGCAAAGCTGTGTGCAATTTCTTTTCTTCGTTTTCTTCGTTTGTTTATGTCAACATTCTGTACATGTGCAAGTTTTGCCAAAATTGAAAAGAAAAAGAATAAAAAATAAAAGAAAACATATTTGCAGATCGTCGATCTTTTTTTTTTGGTATGAGTGCGGACGGGACAGGATGTGCACAGGAAGAGGGGGCTTTGAGAAGATATATTTCTATATAGAACCTTCTATTGTTGCTATGTATTAGTAGTACATAGAAATTTGCTATGCTCCTATGTGTGTGCGCGATTTAAATGCATGCGGGGCATTGGACATAGGTATATAATGTAAGTTAAGTATGAATTTCGGCGGTGGACGATACTTAGATACGTTCGTTAGCCCGCCTTCTTCTTTGGAGATTACTTTATGTATGTTTTTTTTTAGTACTTTTTTTTGGTTGGCGTCATAGCAATAACTTGAGATTAGAGAGCAGTGCAACACACTGGCGTAGTAGGTATATTTCTACGTTGGCGTATATTTTTGTAAAACAAAAAAAAATACACAACAGAATTCATCTCGCATGAAACGAGGGCCAATGACCCCCAAACAAAAAATAGGTAGGTATTATAAAATCTTATGTTTGCTATCTGTTCTTGCTAGCCTGGCCAGGTTCAAAAACGAGAAGAGTTCGATTTTAAGTTGAATTGACTTTGGTGTGTTGTTCTAAACTGGAAAAAGTCTTGTGGAAGAAATGGATATTTTTGTAGGGCTTTAATGACCGGTGTTTTTTTTTTTTTTTAAGAAATAAGTTTCATTTTGTGTGAGGGTGATTATACACATGCCTACATTTATTTTAAGAAGAATCAATAGGTGCCAACAGGGATGATGATTTTTGTATATAATGAAGAGATCGCACTTAATAGAAGTATTGATATTTAAGCGAAGCAGTAAGATTTTGATAACCGAAAGCTGTATTGACACACGAAAGCTAAAAATATATTATAGGTCTGTACCTTAATATCTATGATGCTAAAACTAAATATGCAAAATGCTTAAAGCACGACTTTCATTATTTTTATCGAGTTCAAAATCATAATGGTCCAAAATTTAAAACATTACTCGTTTCAAGAAAAACGAAAACGAAACGTTATGTTAATATAAGATAAGTTATTCAACGTAAAAGCATACCTTATGACATTTGATATTAACAAAGAGTCGACTCTCGCCTTTACCATGATTTTTAGATTCGACTTCTATCTTAAAAATAGAGCCGACTTTAAATGTTTAAAATCCAATATCTTTAACGTTTTATCACCTAAAAATGTGGAAAGCCTGAGTGAACTGTATGTACCATCATCGTTAAAAGCCAGTTGCTCTTTTATAATATGCTTCTGTCATGAGCCTTAGAAACGGAAACAAATTTCGAATGTTTCCAAATTTAACAAAGATAAAAAACTGTTCGTTTATAACTAAAAATCGTAACAAATCGGAATTAATTTATATTTACAATGTTTTTATGGAACACTCAACTGTCATCTCAATCAAGGTTGCCCATGTCTTGAACTAGTTCGATGACCAAAAATCTGAACCGAAAAAGTAGCTTAGATAGTATCCCAATCATCATCATCATCGGCTCGACAACCGGGTTCCGGTCCTGGCCTCTTTCAACAAGTCTCTCCACCTATCCCGGTCTCTAGCCGACGACGCCATCCAGTTGCGCACCCCAAGGCTTCGGGCGTCCTGGTCTACGCCATCTCTCCAGCGCAAGCATGGTCTACCACGCTGTCGTCTACCATAGAATGTACCACAAAGAACTTTCCGAGCAGGTTCCTCTTCGCTCATGCGAGCTAGGTGCCCTGCCCACCGGAGTCTACAGAGCTTAATTTTTGTCACGATATCTGCTTCTAGGTAGATTGCGTACAGTTCATGATTGTTCCGTCTCCGGAATCGTCCTTCCTCACATATGGGGCCAACAATTCTCTTTAAGACTTTTCTCTCGAACGCAGCTAAGAGGTCGGAGTGCCTTTTGCTAAGCACCCAAGTCTCGGATCCATACGTGAGTACTGGCAGGACCATGGTCCTGTACAGCAGCAGTTTTGAAGTTATGGTGAGATTTTTGGATTTGAAGAGCTTGAAGAGCTTTGACAGACTATAGTAGGCTCTGTTGGATTTGAGAAGCCGCCCGCGTATTTCTTCTTCTATATTGTTATGGGCTGCTACTATTGACCCAAGGTATTTAAAGGATTGCACCACTTCAAATTCGTGCTCCGCAACCTTGATTGTTTGACCAACTGTTCCTCTCGCATTCGACGCCACCATGTACTTTGTTTTACCTTCAATAATGTGCAGTCCCAGATTTTGTGTCGCCTGCTCCATCTGGATGAAGGAATTGTGTAGGTTCTTCCGATGATGTCGATGTCGTCTGCGTAAGCCAGTAACTGGCTGGACCTGTTGACGATGGTCCCTCTTGTTGCCGTACCAGAGTCACGAATTGCTTTCTCCAACGCCAGGTTGAAGAGGAGGCAGGCCAAACCGTCCCCTTGTCGGAGTCCATTAAAGATGTTGATTGGTCTTGATAGCAAACCGGCTATTTTTACTTGGCTTGTTACGTTGGTCATGGTCAACCTACATCTCAAGTAGCACAAACGTCCAAAATACACCAAAATATTTGGGGTATTTTTTGCGCTTTCGTGATATACATTTTAAATATAAAAAAAATGCCACTTTTGAGTGCAGTTTTTGTACAATTAATTTAAATTCGGTGTATATAATACCTCGTTGTCGTTTATAATTTACACCGGCTGTACACAAATTATACCGATTTTCGGTACATAAATTGTGCTAGTGGTATACAAATTATTCTGGTTACTAGAACATAATATACCCCGGAAGTGTAAATAATAAACTGATAATTGGTTTAAAACCAAAATCTGAAACATAGAATTTATTTTGAGATAAAATTTACACCGAAGTTTATTTTTTAAATTGGAAATAATTTAATTTTGCACCGAAGTTTATCTTCTGATTGAAAAAGTATCTGAAGAATTTGATTCTAATTATTATTCACCTGCATTATATGGCCGCAAGGAAATCATGAATTAGTATGAATGCGAGTGTCTAATTTAAAAACGAAGCACATTCTGCCGAATGATTTTTGATCCTACCCCGTCTAAAAATTGAGCGCCTCGAAAATATCAATTAATCAAAGATTTCTAAAACAATTCGTGAAAATTAATTATTCGAAATCTAAAATTTGTTGGTTGTTTTTTAATTTTTTAGGGACGTTATGTTAAAAACGAGTCGAAAATACCAAATGCGGTATATAATTAAGTCGCTATAATATTAAAATAACTAATCATTGTTTTCATTTAATATTAAATTTTTTTTAATATTTCTTGGAAAAAATGGCCGTCGTCCAAAATACAGGGTGTCTCAAAGTAATCGCCGCAGACGAAAACCATCATACACATAGGTTCCTAAGACCTATTTTCAAGTCGAAAAACTTATTAAGTAATTTTCTCGTTTTCACTTCCGTTTTGACTTAAAATAAATTGTATGATTTTTGGAGTAATTTCTTTTAAACCCATTTTTATACATACAAACAAGGAATTCATTTTAATTTAGCGATATACATATAATACTTTTGATAGTAAATTGTGGGAAGATCCTTAATCACATAGAAATATTTACATTGAAAAGGCAACAGAGTACATTGAGTACCTATAAACTAAAGATGGTAAATGATACGACAAAGCAGTTCGCCAAAAAAAAAGAACGCATCTTAAGTCGATGCTTTTTTCCGATATCCCGTTAAGGACGTGCTCTTGGAAATACTGGTGAGAAAAAATCATACAAATACTTCCAGGTTAATGCTTTATTTATAAATGTCGTCCATTTTTGAGACCGATATTTAACTGGCTCTAAACTTGGCAAAACTAAAACCGATTATTCTTAATTTTTTCGTTTTTATTAAAACAAGAACAGGTAAGATTTTCTTTACACCATACAGGTTTTTTCTATGCGATTACCGGATTAACGGTTTTTCCACAGTTAACTATTGAACGTATTATTTTGCTAAATTAAAATTAATGGTTTTCGTCTGCCGCGGCCACAGTGGGACACCCTATATGTATATGCATACTCTAACTCCTGAATTTGGAAAAAAATGCACCAATTTTAAAGAACAAGAAGAAAAAAAAAACACCATTGTATACAATATATCCAAAATTCTGCTTTCGGTACATTTTGTATGCCGGAAAATGTGCAAAATATTCCACCAATATCAAAGAACAAGACAAAAAATACACCAATGTACAAAATATATCCAATATTCTGCTTTCGGTACATTTATTATGCTATAAACTGTGCAAAATATACCCCAAGCAGTAAAAAAAAAATGCACCATTGCGAAAAATATATCCAGTAATTTTTTTAGTATGTTTAATTTGATGTAAATAGTGTAAGAAATGTTCAAAACAAAAACAAAATTATAGTTAACATTGGAATTCAAGAAAATAAATACATAATATTTATTAATATTTAATACGTAAAGTTGTACATAATGTATACATTCATACATTTTTTCAAAAGAATTTTTACTTTCATTTGGTTTCACCTTCGACGGCCGTTTTGTGGTTCAGTATCTAAAGCAGCTTCTTCATCTTCTTCTTCGGTATTTTCACCCAATTTTACATTTTTTTTGAATCCTTTGTAGAATAGCCTCGTTCTGGGATTGAATAAATGAGACCCTCATCGGATTTGCTTATAAAATCCGAATGAGTTCTTCGTCGACAATCTAATCTAGGAAAGCTCATATGGTTTCCTGATCGATCAAATTCTCCAATTACATTACATTTTGTACAACTATTGTATGCAGTGTGTGTCTTGATGCCTGCAAAGTTCAACAATATTATATTAATTGAAGTCAAACTGGATTTTCTACTTACATTTGATAAATGCCCGAGCTGGTGTGTCTGCAATATACGCATTGACCTTGATCAATATTTTTGAGCCGTACGTGCATCTTTCGGCAGTTCAGTTTTTTCTTCACTTCGCAATAAAAGAAGTAGCTCAGACATACATAGCACAATGTGTTATTTTATATTTAACAGCCCAATCAGCCAATTTAGACATAAAATCAATGTGTTCGTCCAAATCATCAATGACGCAATCTTCCGAGGAGGGTTCTACTTCCCGAATTATATTTTCCACAACTTCATCATTATCATCCAAATCTGTTCGAAATTGAGTCTAATAATATTTCATTTGGCCCTACTTTAATATTAGGTTCATTTGAAATAATATTTTCTCGCGATATTGAACAATTTGTAGAATATAAAAGTTGATTTTCGTCGTTTCAAATAAATTTTGATGATTTTGCTGAATACTACTGGGTTTCACACAGTTTTTTAATTTTTTTTGAAAAGTTTTTTTCCTACGATACCATTTCAAATAATTGTTGAACTTCGAGCTACCCAATTTTTTTATTTTTTAAAGAAATAAACGCGCGGTGACTGTAAACAAATGACAGCTAAACTGAGGTAAACATTTTGTTGACATTATGGTTAGACATTGGTGTAGTTTAGTGTATTTAATCTCCACAAGATTTAAATCTTACACCGAAAAATGATTGCTCATTTAAAATGGTGTATTTTATCTACAAAATTTGGTGTAAAAAATACATCATTTTTGTTGATTTCAAAATTGGATTTTTTATGCGCCATTAATGGCATATTAAAAAAACAGCTGCGAATCGGTTTATTTTTTGCACCGCATTGGAACAAAAATGTTGAAATTTTGCACAGAAAAGACAATGGTGTAATTTTTATACCGGTATATTTTGTCAAATACACCAAAATCTTAAAATTTTCTTCAGTTTTCTCAATTTTACACCAAAATTCAAGAAATTGTACCAAATTATACATCAGTGTGCTACTTGAGATAGTCGTGTTAATTTATTTGGAATTCCGAATTCTCTTATGGCCTTGTAAAGTTCTACCCTTGCTATGCTATCATAGGCGGCCTTAAAGTCTATAAACAGATGTTATGTTGGGATGTTCAATTCTAGACATTTTTCCATCGCCTGCCTAAGGGTAAAGATCTGATCAGTTGTTGATTTGCCTGGAATGAAACCACACTGATATTGCCCGATGACGGTTTTAGCGTATAGGGTTATCCGGTCTTGTAGGATAAAGGAGAGTATCTTATAGGCTGTACTCAACAACGTGATACCTCTATAATTGCTGCACGTTGTGACATCTCCCTTCTTATGTATGGGGCATATTATGCCTTTTCGCCAGTCTTCTGGCATTTCTTCCTGCTCCCATACGTGCACTATAATATCATGAATTGCTTGACGTAAGGCTGGCCCGCCGTGATGAAATAATTCGGCTGGTATGCCATCGGCTCCCGGGGCTTTGTTCCGTTTAAGCCGCCCTATAGCTTTCTCAACCTCTTCTATGCTTGGTGGCGGCAACATAGGGTATTCTTCTTGAAATAGTGGAGCCTCCACTTCTGTAGTGAGCTGACCATTTAACAATTCATTAAATAACACTTCCCATTGCTCCAGTATGCTTTCAGGATCGGTGATCAGATTTCCCTCTCCGTCCTTGCAGTATGTGCAGCGTGGTGTGTACTGCGTCATGTTTCGGACGGATTGGTAGAACTTCCGCGCCTGGTGCGGACCTCGCTCTCGGCTATTTTCTATTTCACAGATTAGGTTCTTCTCCCAGGCTGATTTTTTTTTGTCTGTGTAGCCGTTTTTCTATTCTTCTGAGCTCTTTATATTCTTCTTCGCGTGCCCGCGTAGTATCCCAATACCAATTACTAAATTTTGTATACGTACTTTGACTTATGTACATATCGTCGCTTTTCCGGCAGAGTGGCATAAGTCGAAATTTGCAAATTTTCAGGAGAGCATTTTAAAGTTTTTTTCATACTGAACAAAAAAAATTTCGTTGTTCATAAAAAACAAAACTCGAATGTTGAATACGTGAAAAAATTGCATTTTTTGTTTGTTAAGTTTTATAAAAAACGAAATATTAAAAAAAAAAAAAACAAAAATTGATTTATGCCGTATTTATACGTAAAAAATGAGAGGGATGTTTTTGAACATTGAGAGCCGCGCTTTTCATAACTCGGAAACTAGAAGAAGTAGGTTAACGCCGATTACACAGAAAAATTGTGTTTGTTTTTCAGCTCAGTTCTGTGTTCAAAACTAAAAAACGACAAATTTCGACTTATGCCACTCTGCCGGAAAAGCGACGATATGTACAATTACTTTGAAATTTGAAAATTGTATATATGTACCTATTAAAACATGGAGTAAACTGCATAAAATTCGTTGTTCTTTTTTTTTACTAAAATATCTCCTATGATAGTATGAGGCTAAAAAAATAGACGTGTAATATCTGGAGAAAATATAATTTGAAAAAAAAAAATAGTTTTTTTTATATAAAATTATTAAAACATTTTAAGAAAAAATTTTGATACACAAATTTAAATGTTTTATGATGGTATAATTAAAAATTGAAATTGAAAAAAATAGTGACCCAGTTCTGAAATGAGGAATTTTCAAAAAAAAAAAAACATTTTTAGTTTTGATAAGCATTTTTTTCTAAATTCTTAGAAGCTTCTATATAAGAAATTTCATTAAAATCCTTTATGTTGATAATGAGTATCTAAGTCAAAAATTGGTAAAAAGGAAGGAATAGAAGGTGTGTAAAGTCAGTACTGTTTTAATTTTAATTTTTGCTTGCGTCATATTCATAGGTAACATATAGCAAGTTATGCAATCTTAAAAAAATTGAACTCCAGATTTCGATCAGACTTGACATGACGTTGATTCTGTCTGTCTTTCTGTTCGACTACAGCCTAATTTCTTTTAACTTGACAGATAGCATTTTATGTGGGGTGGGTGGGCGATGGGTGGCTTCCTACACACACACTTTTTATGCATTCGTTAAACAAATGGAACTCGAGATTTTGATCAAAGTTGGTAGATATCATTTTAATTTTTTCCCCCACACTTTTTTTTCTTTTTTTTTTAAGACTAAAAATAACGGTATCTGCCATACGAATTTTTTTCGAAATCTTATAAAAATATATTTTTCTCAAAAACTGTCCCACTGAATTTAAAAAAAAAATTCATAAAATTTTATTAAAAGGTAAGGCTAGGTAAGAGTGGAAAAAAATTCCAAAAAAATGGCTATTTTTGGTAGCCCCCCTAGAACCATTTTTTTGTTCTTGATTTTCTCGAAAACAGTACAACCATTTTTACAATCATTTTTATGCTAAAGCCCCTCCAAAGTTCGAATATTATTACATATTCAAATTTTCAATTTGTTATGTTTTGGATTTAAAAAAAAAATCAATTTTTTTGTTTGGAAACTCAGTATTTCGATTTTCTGCAAACTTGATATATACATAGGAGCAAGTTCGTGCGACACAGTCGTGCATTTTATTTCTTCCTGGATTCTTAGAAAAATTTGCAATTTCTTTAAACCCAATATTTCGAAAACTGCTTTCTAGATTTTCTTAAAACTTGAAAATTGAAAGATTTTCAATATAATTTATAAGCTTTTACGAGTACATCACAAAAAGGTATTTTAACTACAAATGTTAAAAAATGGTATTTGAAAAATTTTTTTTTTCTCGAAAACGGCACCTAGATTTTTCATAAAACTTGTTTTCATTTCATTCTGACGATCTTTAATGCAATAAGAAAAATCTTGAAATTAAGGTATTAATGACTGTATCTACCATAGAACCATTTTTTTTGAATTTTTAATTTCTTTTATCTGCACTTCGGTTTTTAGTAAAATAAAATGCACGACTGGATCGCACGAACTTGCTCCTATGTAATAGACTAGGAATTTTAAAAATGAATGTTATTAGAGAAAACTGTTCATAATTATAAAATTATTTTTTTAAATACTTTTAGTAGTAAAGGACAAAAACAGAATGCTATGCAAATATGAATTTATGCAAAAACAAAAATTAAAAGTCATTGTAGTGGTTCCTTAAAAATATAAGCTTGTATGTACAAAATTTTTAAAACTTTTTTAAGAAAAAATTTTGGTACGCCAATTTAAAGTTGTTATTATCGTTCGAATAAAAATTAAATTTACAAAAAAAAAATATTGTGCCATTTTTGAGATATCGAATTTTCCAAAAAAAAATATTTTTTTTGTCAAAAATTCAAAAAATATTTGTTTTAAAGTCTTTTATTTTTTTTTTATTTTATCTATTTCATCATCAATTGAGTTAATCTCTTACAGACTATGATATTTACAAAAAATTTTATATACATAATCTATTTATAAAAAAAAATCTTAATCTAAAATAACTTTAAAATTATCTCTACTAAATTAAAATTAAAATCAAAATCATTTACAATATTATTTATTTCTCTGACACAGCGATTTATTGGCTCATTTAAGACATATCTATCATTATCTTCTAGAAATAACTGGGATGAATTTCGGTTCCTAAGAAAACGACTTGGTGCATAAAATTTGATCAAATTGAGTAAAAATAAAAAATCAATGTGATAGGATATTATATCACGCACAAAAACAATTGCAGACATCTTGCGTCGGTTTTCAAGAGTATGCAAGCCAATAAGCTGACATCTTGTATTGTAATAAGGCATATTATTCATATTCCAATGAAGTCTCTTTACAACAAATCGAGTAAATTTTCTTTGGACCCACTCAATTCTTACTGAATAAGTTATATAACATGGATTCCACACCACACTACAATTATAATCAAGAAATGATCTGACGCATGCAACATATGGGTGATTCTACAAACGATGGAATTTTCGGTGGCCCAAGAAATATTTTAAAATCCGTTCAATTATTTAATCTGATTTTTTTTATAAAATTTAATCTTGTTGATATCTACCTGGCCTAACAATATTATTAGGTTGACCTTATTTTATCTTGCTTAAAAAATTCTTCAAAGTGTCTGATTCTCAGTCCCCTGACGTGCCCCCAGTGCGTTTTCGCAAAGAAAAATTATTACCGTTCTCTTATTTCAGGTCTCACACTAAGATGATTTCCACCAAAGTTACGCCAAATAATCCATCTTTGCTACGAAATAGATAAATATTTTTTAGTAATTTATTTTATTACAAAAAAACTTAGTTAAACTTTCTCCCCCGTATTTCATATCAGTCCCCTGGAATATTGAAACAGTCCAAAAAATCAATGATATCGTTCGAATTTCCAGCACTGGCAATTTGAAGTTCCAAGTCTCCTTACAATAAAATCGTGGTCCAAATCGATTGTGTTTCTTATGTTAGTATTGTGAAAAAGACATTTGTGCAAGAAGTCGTGGATTGTACCTTTAGATTTTATCAGTCCTCTGGTGAGGTTTTACAAAATAAATTTGTATGTTAGAAGTACATATATTTTTATTTTCCAAAATAAAACCTTAATACCTTTTTGGCGCAAAAACCATGAAAAACCTCAGTCCCCTGGTTAATACTCGTAAATGAGCAAATGATATTTTATTCAGAAACCTGAGAAATTTTTAGTTATATGGAACTTCGAACTTCATTGCGAAATATTTTTAAAATTTTTAAAAAGAATATAATTTATTTTAAATTGATTCTTAGAAAAAAAAATTAATTATAATATATTATATTCTCTTAATAAAATGCTAAATAATATTTATTTACCATAAATTTTTATGTTTATGAAGAATAATTAAATTTAATTTCTATATTTCAATGTGTACCCAAGAGAAAATAAGAAAAAAAAATTAAGATTTATTCAGTTCCCTTAAAAAAAACTCAGTATCCTGAACATCCTTTTTCAAAAAATGTCCTTAAAATCGTAATTTTTTATTTTTTTTAACTGGCCGTTTTCAACAACGCAAAGAGACGTTCTAATGATCATCTAGAACAACTATTACGACTTTTGGAATCCAAAAATGTCGTGCCGAAATTTGTATCATTTTATTCCATTGTTTGTAGAATCACCCATATAATGATTTGAGAGTACACGGATCTTTTAAACCCTTTGAATTGCGAATTTCAAATCCTAACATACAATTAGCTTTATTAACTATATTATCAATATGATTGTTAAACCTGAAACGCAATGTTTTTTAAACTTTTTAGAAGTTTCTCTATAAAAAAAATTCATTTAAATCCGTTATGCCGATAATGAGAAATTGAAAATTTTAAAAAATGGTTCTATAGTAGGTACTATAAAAAAAAAATACGATTTTCGAAAACTATTTTTTAACATTTGTATGGAGGGTACCGTTATTTTTAGGTAAAATAATTTCTTTTTTCTCATATCTTGTAGATTATATTAAGAGACTTTTATTTATCAAGTTTCAAGAAAATCGAGCATGGGGTTTTTAAAATGTTGAGTTTTCAAAAAAAAAAAAAAAAATTGAAAATTGTTTTAAAAATCCAAAAAAAATTGTTTTGAAAATTTGAATACACAGTAATATTGAAACTGCTAAAGAGCGTAAACATAAAAAAATCATCTATATCGGTTGTACTATTTTTGAGAAAATCAAAAATAAAACAATTGTTCCAAGGGGGTACCAAAAATAACAATTTTTTTTTGAAATTTTTTTCAACCATTGCCTAGTTTTAACTAAATGAAATTTTCTGAATTTTTTTTAAATCTATGGGACAGGTTTTGAGAAAAAAAAATTATTTATAAAATTTCGAAAAAAATTCGTATAGCAGGTACCGATATTTTTGGTCTTAAAAAAAAAGAAAAAAAATATGGGGGAAAAATACCAAGTTTGACGAAAATCGGCCGAGCCGTTTAGCTGTAGTCGAACCGACAGACAGACGGACAGAATTGCGAGAACCACTTTTTTAGTCTTCGCTATCATCGTAATGTCAACTTTGATCAAAATCTCGAGTTAGATTTTTTTTACGAATGCATAACTTGCCTTAGAGTACCTATAAGTCGCAAGTAAAAATGTTGTTACACATATTTTCAGATTTGGTACTTTTATTTCCAGATCAAATAAAGAAGCCAAGCCTGGGGTTTTCTAAGTAAAGAGTTTTCAAAAAAAAAATTAGGAGCTTTGGCAGAAAATAGATCAAAATCAGTTAATTAAGAAAATAAAAAAAAAAACAAAAAATGGTTCTTTTTTGGGGTTCCTTTGATGTTTATGGCTTAATTAGTAAAAGCGAAAATTCCCATTAATTTTGGAGTCATTAAAGCGAATGGTCTTTTGCCTTCAATTGCTGAGTCAATTGGACCATTTATTTTTTTTGCAGAATTTTCCTCAGGCTAGTGCGTGAAATGTATCTAGAACTGATGATATCGATATCGTCGGTGACGCGTGCAAAGTGTGTAACTCCATCGAACCAAATTTTACAGGAGAGCAAAAAAACTTCCTATTTTCAAAGTTAGTAGTGATATTTTCATGAAATTTTAACTACTAATTTTTGATAATGTTTAATATTTATCAATATTACTCAAAAGTAAAATAATACGTTATTAAATATTTTTTTTGGATATACACACTTTGCCTTGAAAAATTTGTCGCTCGCTCGGGACTCACACAGTTTTCTTATTTAGTTTTCCTATGAATTAAAATCTTTCTGGTACAAATAAAACTATTAAACAAAATTGGTAACACTTATACTTTGAAAATTTAAACATTTTATTGAAACAAAAGATAACTGGAATAAATACTTAAAATTTATTTTGAACACGAAAATACAAGAAATTTAATTGGTACAAATAATAAAATAAAACTAGTATTAAAACTTCAACAAAATATAACGAAAAAAAAAAACTTATTCTATTTTATGAAACAAACATACAAGAAATAAATAAAGCGATTTAGTTTGTGGCAAATGGAATCGCATCATAGAAAGCATTATAGTCCGACTCTTAGCTTTTCTTTAAAGCTTGCAAGTGGTCTTATTTTTCTTTTTTGATTTTTCTGCTTTCCAGATAGGTAATTTTGATGTATCAAAAATGGGATTTGTTTCATCAGAGTTGTGCTATTTAGTTCATTTGATTGATTGATCAATTTAGTTCAATTCACCCTACTGCACTAATTCGTTCATTTTGGTTCGAAATTCTTCGTTTACCAGGAAAATTTATAAGAAACACTTTCTTTGACCCGATAGTCGGTTGTATATTGTCGCTATCTTGAATTAAGATTGAGTTTGCTTTTCTCCAATATTATTCTTAATTGTAAACCATTTTTGAAATAAATGGAAACAATTTCATATTTAAAATCCAAATTAATAATAATTTCTAACATCCCTTAAACCTTGATTTTTAAAACTATCCCTTAAAGTAACAAAAATGAAAAGTGAACTGAAAGATTTTATTTTCAAAAAATGTGCTATGTCAAAAAAAAAACTTCATCAAACATGGTAAAATTTTTGTATCTTTCAGAAATATCAAATTCCTTAAATTCCAGGATCATTTTGATTTATTTGACTTTTCTAACAATTTGGACAATTTTCTAAAATTTCTTATGTTTAGAAAATCTATCGACAGATACAAATACAACAATACAAATAAGTTTTCTATACTTATGCCTGTTTAGTTCGTTGAACTTATTTGTTCACGAACTACATAACTCTGGAGTTGAACCCCCCCCCCCCCCTGCCGTACATTTAATGTAGTCCATGCAGCTTCAATTTGAATACTGAATGGCTATCACAAGAAACGTATATCTCCTTTTTTTCTATTACAGTGGACAAGTGGAAATATCGTAACTCTTTTACGACTTTTTAGGATATTTGTGGGAAAAATATTGATTTTCTTTATAAAAAAACTGTTGCTACCGGCAATTTATTATTAAATTAAACCTATCAGAACTAATAACAAAAGCTAATATTCACGAATATTTAATTTTTTTCACAACATCATGTCACTCACAACCTTTTACAACTAGAAATTGTGGAGATACACTTTTTTCTTCACTAAACTGATAGGTCAAGGAGTTACACTTTTTTCTAAATTGCCATTTTAACGGTTATTTTAAATAAAATACGGAATTCCCGGTTTGAGGGATTGTAGTATTCGGTTCAATCTAACAGATTGCATTAAAATCTCATTTTCGAAAAATTTCGAGTTACACGCTTTGCACGCGTCACCGACGATATCGAATTGGTGGTCTTGAATTTAATCTCACACTCTCGGCTACAGCAGCCATACTCTCGTCTGTGAGCACCGTACGAGTCTCACGAACTTTTTGCACAAACTTGCGTACAGCATGCGTTGTGGGTGCTTCATTTCGGCCAAAACTTCTTTTCAAAAAACGCACTGTGTCTGGGCTACATAGAACTTACTTTGGAAAAAAGTTTTCAATATTTTCCAAAGTTGTTCAAGCGTAAAACAACTCATTTCGTTTCGCGGAGGTAAGATACTGATTTTCTGTCAAGATTTCGAGTGGGAAAAACCTGTGAGTATCAAAATAACCTATGATTTAAAAAGAAACTACTAGATGGCTCAACCTCTATCCTATATCTAAAGTTAAAATAGAAAACCATAAATTAAAGTTATAAAACGATTTTTGTTAAAGGACTTTTTAAGTATTTCATTTATATATTTGACTCATTATCTTCCGGTATGTAGACTTTTATGGCAGAAGATACGGAAAAGTCAATAATTTCCTGAAGATAAAAACAAATGCATTATTTTGTTTGTCAAATGGCATCTTTCTCTTTTGAACCCATCCAAATTTTTAGACATACCTGACAAAAAGTTTTGTGGTAGAAACAATTTTATATAGACAGAAAAGTGAAAGCAAAGAAAAAAGAATAACACGCCGGCGCACATTCCCGCAGTCGGAGTTACAGGTTACGAACTTCTTCCACATCCAGCATATTACCAACATTTAGACCATCATTAAAACAAACGCTTATTTTAACGAGCTCAAGAAATTTTATTACTCGTATTTTGATTAAATTAAAAAATTGGAGAAACGTTGGATGAAGTGCATCGAGCTAAAAGAAGACTTTGTCAAAAAATAAAATATTTTATGTCAAAAAGAGTGCTTTTCAGAATTCTTGAACTAAGGCTCTCAATTTAAGATGACCCTTTGCTTATGAATCTTTTCGAAATTCAAAGAGAGCAAAGTTAATAATGGTTTACATATTTCATCTTCGAGCTCATCAAATTTCTAAAAGACTCAGGCAGAATCATTGCTATAGGAACTACTCTACTACCAATGCCTTTCGAAAAATGTAAGCCTTAGTTACTCTATCCCATTTAGGGACTTTATTTATTATGTTCATTTACCATTCGATAAAACGCAAACCATCTTCTCATATTTTCCAGCTGAACGTATCCCAACTTGACATTTATAGCCAGCCGCACATTGTAAGTGTGCCTGTTATCTCTAATTTGTGGTGTGCCGGAAATCAATTCAGACACCATGATGACATTTAAACCAAACTAATGGCAGCAATTAGCTGCCATCTATTTGATTTAAACGCCAGAGTCAATTCTTCGCAACATTCAATTTAGAGACTGGCTTCTCGTGAAATTAATTTCGTTTAATGTAAATTTGGCCAAAAGCACTAATTGCCCCATTCACCAATATCCACTTGCCATAGACCCATTGACGACTTATTTTGCTAGGAATGACGTTTTAATGATAAGTTTGTGCGGTTAGTTGCAACAAACAAAAAGTGTCAAATCGAAAGGATAATGTGATACCAGCATCAACACCTGTTGTTGGTAGGAACTGTCATTTTGAATTTCCTCAAGCAGATGCTGATGTGGAAAATTAAATTGAAGATGGCCAAAACCAAAATACAAAACCATGATGATGGTATTTATGAAGTTGAGGTGGTAGCTCAGTTACCGCCATGCGCACGTCATCGGCCAACACCATTGATGACGACTTCTGTGTTTACTTCCAGTTTCATCGATGGAGTCGTGTCCTTCTCTCTGTGGTAATAACTTGGCATCAAGGATGAGGAGAATTTGAAGACAAAAGTATATAAATTGCCGGTATTCCTCCTCTTGCATAACAATGCCCAACATACATATACATTTACATATTTATGTGTACAAAATACAAGACCTCTGAATGTACAGTTCCGGTCTCTTCGTCGTCGGTCTTCGGATCGACATGTTGGACGTTGATGGCCAACAAATGTAAAACATTGTCAAGTTATATCGGCAGCTCGGTACAACAACCCTGTTGATTCATAAAACTGCGTGGATATATGTTGAAGTTCGTTTTTATTTTTTTGCTGGGACTTTTGCTCAGAAGTCAAGTGTCTCTCATATTGAATTCGGTGTGGAGGAAAAAATATGACATCATCGGCAGTAGGTACGATAGGATGATGGTCTTTAGCCGAACCTGTAATTAAATTGGCAGAACCCAGAAGACATACATACGTCAGGTCAAAAGTGTTAAGTTCGTACCTGTTTTTTTTTTTTTTTTTGGTTTTAATAGTCTTCTTCTTGAGAAGTCCTTCACCTAAATTCGAATGAAATAATTTTGTTTTTATACAATATTGATGGTTTTTGAACACGAAACCTTCGAAATCTTGTAGATAAAGCATTGCAAGTTCTTGTACGGCCAATTTCTTCAGGTATTTAAGGATATAAGGTGACCAGACGACATTGATGTGTCATGCCATAATAATTATTCAAGAACTTGTAAGATAATGAATTGCACTTAGTGTGTGAGTAATTAAAAGATAAAATTACCTTTCTCTAGAAAGGTGATTAGATAAGAGTAAAAGGGAAAGAAATTTAAATAAAACAACAACTGTGTGATGTATAAAATTGATTGTGGCTTTATTTTGAAGCTACATTCATGACATCATTTATGGAATAATACATTATTCAAATGACCACCTCGGATTTGCTGGCAGTGTTTCAATAGGTCAGTCCAGGTTTTGATGGCGCAGTCCAGTTTGATATGTGCGTCGTTATTCCGTAATGGCGTCTCGAACGTTGTCCTCGAGCTCGTCCAAAGTGGTTAACTTGTTAGCTTAGTTTAAAGACTTGACATAGCCCCAGAGAAGCGAGGGCTTGTAGCGCCTTCATGTTCGAACCACAACTCGGATCAATGATATTGAGGTCTGTCCTTCTTACTTATACATATTTCTCTTTCCTCATTTCGAAAGATATAATGTCGCATATTCTCGCCATGCCAAAAACCTCACCAAACAGTCAATATTTCTGGATGCATTGATGCTTTTGGAACTCTTGTGAAATATGTTCTCTCTAATAACGTCAGTCTTTCTTTTAAATAGACGCTAAGCGAAAAATGGACCTCGTTCGAGAGAACATATTTCTGACTTAAATTCAAATCTCTGGCTATTATTTCCTGTGCCTAATTAGTGAACTTATACGGCATTATCTTTTGTCTTTCTGATAAAATGGCAAAGCTTACTGAATATATTGACAGGTGGATGGTACTTTTGACAGTTGCTGAAACATAACAATGGGGCAAATGATCTCTGCTATCTGGTCGACTTTTAGTTCTACTTTTAGACTTTAGCACATCTTTGAGGGATTTTATCTAAATATTTTAGGAAACGATAGTAATTTTGAATCATCCGAATCTTATTACGCGATATTGTTAGGTTTAAGGACTGCGGTCAGTCAAATAAGATTATTTTTTTTTGCTTATCGTGGGTTTTACAAACTTATTATATTTGTTATATTTCTGTAAAATATATTACAGCAATTCTCCATGTTCCAGGAACAAAATAAAAAATATCCGTTTGGCAAGTTTTTAAACATTATCCCTACTAAAGCAAAGAATTGAATCGTATAGTTCTGTCTTAATCTTTTCACACAAGACCGAGTTTAAGTAGTTTAATACTAGTCTCACACTCCTTCTCAGGTTCCCGCCTATCTGATTCGGAAAGGGAATTGCAACGGTATCGTACGATAAGCTTATAAAACTCTGATCTTTATATGATTGTTAAATGGAGTATAGAAAACCGTGCGGAGTTTAATGCTTCGAAAACTCAATGCTGTCTATATTATCGTTGAAGCAATACTTACCTCTTATGCCATCGTCCTTGAATGGCACTTGCATCGACGAAGTCGAAAAGCTCTCAGTACTTGGTATGTGTGTTAACTACGATCTTCGTTGGAATGAACGCCAAAAATGCTGCTGAACGCTTAGGATTTCTATACAGATATAAGCAAATTTTCACCCTCTCTGTTCTGGTTAAAATGTACGCCCAAAACTCGAGTATAACCCACATCTTTAGGAAGGTGCAGCACAAATCTCTTTCCGCTCTTATTGAATAGAATTCAGAACAGAGCATTGCAATCAGGGTACTTAGCTCTACATTTTGAAGTTATGGCAAACAATTAATTAGACTTAAGAAAAAACTGCATTTTTGATGCACTATTATGCACTATTAATCCCACTAGAGCATGCAAGACGTTCACATTTGTTAATAACTACTAAAGGGCTATCTAAATTTACTACGAGTAATTATTTTTTGTTATCAATCACACCCAAAAATTTCTGTGGGCACTCGGTCTAATAGGAAACAGAGCTATCAGAGCATCAGAGCATTACACGCGAAGAATAAAAATGAAAATAGAATAAACTTTTCCACGTGAATTTTTGATACTCACTTTGAATGAAAAAAAAATGACAATTATTTTTAAACTGATTCGTTCTTTCTGTTTATAAATTTTCAATTTTTTGTTTTGAAACAAAATATTCAAATCAACTGACAAATGTCACAGTTTTCCACGTCGCCTTAAACTTTTTCCTGATGGTTGTACATTAAGAAATGAAAATCATAGCGTGGAAAAAGTTGTGGAACATATTTGTTTTTCCAATCCACATTTTAGTACTCACCTCTCGTTGCGGATTTCATGCCAGTGAACCAGCAGTCACTTTTATATGAAATTTTCATTTTCACTTGAACTGAGTACTAGGCTTTAAACGGCGCGCTGTTGGAATGTTTCCTGTATTTCCTTGTTTTATCGCTTCTTTCACAATTAATTCACACTCGAAGTAGCCAGTTGCCTTCTTCTTCTCACCGTGATATCTAGGAATGCTCATCCGTTAACCCTCAATCCTAATTCGTTTTATTATCGCACAACATCATTATGGAATAATTTGCCCGGCACGGCCTTACCTTGCCATTTCAATTTGCAAACATCCAAGTACAATGTTCATCGGCATTTCTTTTCTCTGACTCCTCCTAATTTCCCAATCCACCGTTCTGTGTTTAACATTATTAGAGTATATCAATTAACCCTTGAGTACATGTGAATTATAAAAAAATTAGGTCCCCTTCATTCCTGCCAGATAAAAACACGCAATCAGAAATGCTTGGCCGTGTAAGTCAAAACTTTAAACAAATTGAAAAATAAAACTTGCTTTTATATAACGAAACGAAACAAGACCTTAATTATGTGTTCCAAAGAAAAACTCTACTATCACATTAGAATTATAGGGTGTTTTACATTGACCTAAAAATGATTCATCATCATCATCATCGGCTCGACAACAGGGTTCCGGTCCTGACCTCTTTCAACAAGTCTCTCCACCTATCCCGGTCTCTAGCCGACGCCATCCAGTTGCGCACCCCAAGGCTTCGGGCGTCCTGGTCTACGCCATCTCTCCAGCGCAAGCATGGTCTACCACGCTGTCTTCTACCATAGAATGTACCACAAAGAACTTTCCGAGCAGGTTCTTCTTCGCTCATGCGAGCTAGGTGCCCTGCCCACCGGAGTCTACCGAGCTTAATTTTTGTCACGATATCTGATTCAAGGTAGATTGCGTACAGTTCATGATTGTACCGTCTCCGGAAATGATTCAATTTCCATCAATTCAAAAATGTTAATAATGCCTAGTTTTCCATTGCGTTATAATAATAGTTTTTTTTTTTTTTTTTTTTTTTTTTATAATCTACTTACGCTCAAGGGATTATGATTACCCTTTAAATGTTTCAACACAGCGCGGGCGTGAAGCTAATGAAGAGAAAGAAGGATAGGAAAGATGTGTGGCACGATGTTCTGAGACTGTTGGTGGTTGTCTCAGATATTTTTATCTCCAGGGATGGCGGCTGAGCTAAAGCGGAGAATTGCCGTGTCTTATTTCTATGTTTAAGCTCTTTAAGCATATTTTCCACTCAAATTATATCCTGAATACATTCTGAGATCACTCATAAAATTTGGTGCTTAAACTCTGTTCTGGCAGATATTTCTGACAGTTGCGTGTAAGGTTCCGGAAAACCCGCGGATGTTAAATTCGTTTGTGCAAAAGTCTAAGCGATTTCATAAGCCAAAACATAAGTGGTCGACACACTAAAAGTCTTTTTGTCGTCATTAAGTATATTGTAAATCTGAATAGAAAAGTCACCGTCTGACCACTATAGATGAGCCAGTTTCATGAAAAACTTATGCTGGAAGACCGTAGTTTAATATTGTTCAAGATAGTAGATATTGTAAAAATGTCCAACAAAGCGAAGTAATATTTTTAATGACTTTCAAGAAATGAAGGGACTTATTAAATTAATTCAATTAATTCAGTTTTTCACTTTTTAAGCTATTATACATGAAGTTTTGCGTCGATTAATAATAACTATGAGCCTTGGGTCCATCACTATAAAATTAGGTAGATATTGGTGCTGTTAATTCCTAATACTGCCGGGAGGAGCTCATCGTTTCGTATTGAAATGCTGGTATTCCTAAAGAATTCCTAAGGCACCAATATAATATGATGGATACTCTTTCTAAAAATTATGTAGATTGAAGAATAAGAAAAAATTAATTTCGTTATCGGCTCACCACCATTTTTCTTAATTTTTTTTTCAAGTCAAAAATCTAAAGCGGCAACTATACATTTTCCTGATATGGCTGCATTTGCTTTGCCTACAGCTTTTGTAATATAGTTCCTCTAGTTTAAAGCTCCATTAATATACATATATATGTACCCAAGTTCATTCTGCACCCTAGAATTTCACTTGAGTGATTTCTAAAAAGTGAAAAATAGATCCAAGACTCTTGTCTATGTAACAAGTTTCTTAGTTTGTTTAAGGTTAAGATTGAGACCACATTTCAAAGATCCTCATTTATTTATTTATCATTTATCTTTTTGAAACATTATTCCACCAAACTAACTGGACAATTTAGAGCTTCGTAGATCGCCCTTTTTAAAATGATCGCACTACATTCTACATAGATAGGTAAATGCCTATGTAAACACACCCGAAACGTTGCAGCTATATTGATTATATTTAATATTCAATATTGACCTGAATCCCACTTAAGGTCATATTACTTTTGAATTCCTTCCCAAAAGCAACTGTTCTAACTAAACACAGCTGGTCTACGATCAATGGCCACTGAAGGAAGAGTTAAAGAAGCCGCAAAATTGTCCAGTTAATTCAGTGGAAGAAAAGTAAAAAGTATTTTTTTGATTCTGTACATAAAGGTAAGAAAAAGTTACCAATTTTATCCGTGTGTGATTTGAAAATGTGTCGGCTTTAGTGGAAAAGATGGCTGAACGACATTTCAAGCGACGAAGAAAGTCCGATTGATAAAATGGATGAATATGAAACAGCAGTTCTGAGTATGTTTGAGATTGAAAAATATTGATTCTCAGGAATAGGTGTCTGCAGAAGTCGAAGAAAACCAACCAGAAGAAGAAGATTCGAATGCAATTTTTTCTCTTGGAAAAGATAAAACAACGAAGTAGAAAAATGAGGTGCCACTATCACATGACCGTGTACGATCCCACAACTTAGTAAAACTATTCCCATGAGCGAAAGGTGAGGCTCTTAATGCCCAGACAGAGTTATAAATTATATGAACTTTAACAACTTCAATCAAAGCTAGACAAACTGACGAGTGGTCGATTCGAGCTCTAAAAGATATTTTATTTTTGATTGGTTTGTACAAGAGTGCTGAGGCATGTTACCTCGCTATGAGTAAAAAAAAGACTCAAATCTCTGTTGAGATGTTTGTGTTTTGACGATTTTCTGACAAGATTCGAAAGAATAGAAATTGAAAAATTGGCACATATATATAAGAGAACTATTTGAGCATTTTCTAACAAATAATCAATCAAATTTCATAGAAGGCAAGTTTCTCATGGTGGACGAACAACTGCTGGATTTTCAAGAACGTTGCGCATTCAAACAATATGTATCTATATTCCTACGAAGCCAGCCAAATATGGTGTAAATTATGTTCTTGCTTGGGTTGACCCCAAAACTTTTTACGCATTCAATTAAGAACCGTATGTAGATACTCAACCGAACATCATCATCATCATCGGCTCGACAACCAGGTTCCGGTCCTGGCCTCTTTCAACAAGTCTCTCCACCTATCCCGGTCTCTAGCCGACGCCATCCAGTTGCGCACCCCAAGGCTTCGCGCGTCCTGGTCTACGCCATCTCTCCAGCGCAAGCATGGTCTACCACGCTGTCGTCTACCATAGAATGTACCACAAAGAACTTTCCGAGCAGGTTCTTCTTCGCTCATGCGAGCTAGGTGCCCTGCCCACCGGAGTCTACCGAGCTTAATTTTTGTCACGATATCTGCTTCAAGGTAGATTGCGTATACAGTTCATGATTGTACCGTCTCCGGAATCGTCCTTCCTCACATACGGGGCCAACAATTCTCCTTAAGACTTTTCTCTCGAACGCAGCTAAGAGGTCGGAGTGCCTTTTGCTAAGCACCCAAGTCTCGGATCCATATGTGAGTACTGGCAGAACCATGGTCCTGTACAGCAGCAGTTTTGAAGTTATGGTGAGATTTCTGGATTTGAAGAGCTTTGACAGACTATAGTAGGCTCTGTTGGATTTGAGAAGCCGCCCGCGTATTTCTTCTTCTATATTGTTATCGGCTGCTACTATTGACCCAAGGTATTTAAAGGATTGCACCACTTCAAATTCGTGCTCCGCAACCTTTATTGTTTGACCAACTGTTCCTCTCGCATTCGACGCCACCATGTACTTTGTTTTACCTTCACTAATGCGCAGCCCCAGATTTTGTGCCGCCTGCTCGATCTGGATGAAGGAATCGTGTACAGCTTGTTCGGTTCTTCCGATGATGTCGATGTCGTCTGCGTAAGCCAGTAACTGGCTGGACCTGTTGACGATGGTCCCTCTTGTTGCCGTGCCAGAGTCACGGATTGCTTTCTCCAACGCCAGGTTGAAGAGGAGGCAGGCCAAACCGTCCCCTTGTCGGAGTCCATTAAGGATGTTGATTTGTCTGGATAGCAATCCGGCTATTTTTACTTGGCTTGTTACGTTGGTCATGGTCAACCTACATAGTCGTGTCAATTTATTTGGGATGCCGAATTCTCTCATGGCTTTGTAAAGTTCTACCCTGGCTATGCTATCATAGGCGGCCTTAAACTCAACCGAACGGGCCTCACAAATTTGACAATACCGGAGAAACGATAACTTTGCTGCTAGTTCAGTCAGTATTCAAAAATAACACAAATGATAGTAAGTTACAATGGTTGACCCCGTGCCTTTTCGTGTTATAAAACACAGCGCGCGATAAAAGTGTTGTACCCAATATTAATCCTTGTGGGACTCCACATCGTCTTTCGGAGGGTTTCAAAACTAGCAATTAATAGTGTCAAGTGATTTCGAATAATGTAAAAGGTAAACAGTAACTTAATTTTCATCTAACCCATGACTTGAACAGGAACCTGATTGCTTTATGAATATAAAACTGTTCTGTGTGGAAAAAATTTTTTGTTGGTTTTTCATCAGCTTTTCCAGTACTTAGGAAGGATATAATTGAAATGGGATTATATTCAGTATTTGTATTTACTTTTTAAGAAATAGTGATGGATGTATGGAAGGATAATTTCCAATAAAACTTTTGGGGGGTTGTCAAATGCAGAAGCGTTTAATTTGAAAGATATCTGGCTTTTAAAAGCTCGTTAGGATTCACTGTAGAAATACCAAATTTAGCTCCTTTGTGCACTTTTCATCACCAACTGAATTTCTAGGAAACAAATGTTTTCCTAACTTAACATTCTTGTATTGGCGGTTATTTCAATCTCGAATATGAATTTTGATAAAATTCATATTGCCATGAGTATTTAAAACTCTTTCGAATATTCTAGACCAAATCAAATCTTGATTGAAGACAGTGGTTAGCATTAAAAGCCGATATGTATAATCTTTTTATTGCTAGAGCTTTTTTTCAGGTCGATAGCTCAATGTTCTAATGATAATTGTACCTCAAACCCTCATTCCTTACAAATCTAATTTAATTCACCTTAAAGACTTAAATCTCCTCAAAATATATTTCAACAACTTAATAAAATGTGCCCCATACAAGCAGGACAACCAAACTCAAAACATTTAGCTAATCAAATAAAACTCCCGGCAGTAGTTTTTTTTATGCAAATTTGTTCATCCTGCAATTCTTCCTCAACCTATTCTACTCGTCTATTTTCATCATTCGCTCGCGTCCTTCACCCATTTACACCTAATATCCGCATCAGAGCGCCCGTTGGTTTCACTTTTTATATCATCGTCTCGTCGTCGTCGTCGTGTATGCTCCCACTTTTTAGCCAAACGTAACATGAACTAAACCGCTTTCTAGCCAGCATTGTTTGCAGCAGCAAACTCCATCTTCATGTCCAAGCAGCATGAGATCGACACGGTGTGCCATGTGCCAGCAAACCAGGTCAAGTATGCGGTGCACTGATGCACAGATGCAGCGCAACCCACCGCATCGTCACCATTAGAGAGCTAGACGATGACGACGGCTACGGCTACGACTACGACTCCGACGACAATAACATCAACTCCGACGACCGCAGCAGTAAAAGCACAAGCAGCAACAACTATGACGATGACGACGTCGTCCTCGAGGGAGGAATTGAACATCAACTTGTTGGCTCCTAGTCCTATGCCATCCATCTGGTGGCAGCGGCAAGGTATGCGGTGGGAAGGCGGATTGGACTTCCCTCATGGGGATTCCCTATTCCGGAGTAGCTCTATTTGTGTTCTTTGTGAAGTTGGCGCTAAGCACGACGACGACGACGCGACGGCGAATGCATAGCACCCACTTTGCCGTTTCCCACTTCCCGTGCTCCACCACCGTGGGACGTAACGATGAAAAGTGCTCCCTAGACCAAAAGGTGGCAGCAAAAAACGCCGTCGCTTTGCCAGGCTTTCTGTACGCCTTGCTGCCTCAACTCAACTACTGACTCGACTTCGTGCAGCTTATAGCGTGCAGCGAGCTCACATCACAGAGAACGGTACTTTTCTATGAGTTATTCTTTTTACAGTTTGTTTTGTAAAGCAAGCACAGGATACGGGATCACGTGTGCAATGCGCTTTTTGAATGGAATCCGATTCCAGAGTTGCATGGGGTTATTATTCATAGGATCTATCCGTCCCGTGCTTAGAGGAATAGTTGTGGCGGCGTTGTGGGTGAGGGGCGACTGCACATATGAAGCTAGTTTCTGGTCTTGCAGCGCTTGGCCATATAGCGCTTTTTCTATGATGCAAAGTCGGTCCTTTTTGTTTTGTTTCCGTTCGTGTGTTTTGTTTGCCAACGCTAGTGGGTTTACGAGCGCGCGCTTTTGTGGCGGGCTCTTGGGTGTTCCAGTTAAGTGTGTGGTTCACCGAGAGTGTCGGAAGTGTATTTTAGTCGAAAAACATTTATCTCCTAGTTGCATATTTGTTTATGCATGCAGTGGCACCCTTTTAATTGCCGCTTTGTGCCTCCAGTGGAGGAAATAGTAGTTGGTTTTATTTCAGTTCAACTGCCGGCGGAACTTGGCTCTTGTTTAGCAGAGAATCTATCTGTCGGTCAATACAACACAACAAACTTTTCAAATAATCGCAAGTGTTTGTTTGCATTCAGCTGATGCAGATTGTCATCCACTTGATGATCTTGAGTATTTAGGAGTCAACTTTATCTACTCCATGTGGTTTCACTTTTTGTATTTTTTTTATTGAAATTGCATCGTTTTTTTATTGCATCGAAATGCGGATAGTGAAGCTTGTGTGACAAAACCGGATTAATTTTATGGTCTGTCGTAATGCTTTGGAGAGTTGCGCTTATTTTGCTGCTGCTGCTGCTGCACTGGCCTTGTTGCAACAAATTACGGAGGTCATATTTTGGCAATGAGGTTTTATGAGTTTAAGAGCTTTTTCAGTTTGAGAGCAGCCTTGGGATTAGTTATAGATTTACTGGATTGCTTTTTTTTTTTTTGATTATGATTCTGTGGGAACATTGATAGAGATATTTTTTTCTTTTTGAGATGATTTCATGTTGCCAGGGGTTAAGATAAGATCGGCGATCATTAATGTACATAAATTGAATGAAGTTGTGGTGGGATTTTTTTCAAGAACTTCTACAATCAAACTCAAAACCAAGCTTGTGGTAGGTTTTCAGTCATATACCAACCTACACTTTTGGAAGTTGAATTTAAGGACACTAAGAAAAAGGTCTAATCAATACTTTTGGCTATTTTATCGTTCAACAAACTAAAGTGTCTGTCACTGTTTTTCTTCTATTTTATGATAAAAGTGAATCTCAATAAATATGGTGAAGTTCCTAGGGTTGGTGTCCATGACGAATTTAAAGCTCTATGATTAAGTTTCTATAGAAATATTAAACAAGGCCGTTATCCCAAAACTTATTAGTTAAGGCCCGTTTTCGAGAAGTCAAAAGTTGATATTATCTGTGTTACCGAAATGTACTGTTTTGATGATGAGGGTACTCTTTTGGTATGGCCGGTTTAACAATGATGTAGATGTAAATCCATTCCTTATACTCTTAGAAACTATTACTTTGAGTCCAACTAAGATCATTGTGTGCGGAGATATCAACAGTAATCTTTTAGAACAAACTTTTTCATAGAGGGTATGAAAACTTTTAATTTAACACTGGTGAAAGCCACTGTTGCCACTTTTAGATAAAAATATTGTTCTTTTACATATATGAACAGTGTGCTAGTTAAAGTATTCTCAAAACACGACCTCATTTGTCTGTTTTTTAACTTCAAGGTCAAATATATCGAATCTTCCTACGAATTTAGAGATTTCAAGAACATTAAAGACACGTTCCTCTGAGAACCAGACTTGTAACAAATGGTGACCGTCTGTGGTTTAACAATGAAATCCGATGGCTGTAATGGAACCAGGTATATAGTATCGTGAAAGGTTGTGGATTGGTAATTCAGCACCAAATTTTCCGTACGTGGCATAATAAGGTGTTTCACAAAATAAAAACAGCAAAAATCCATTTGTACAATAGAAAGATTTGTCCTTCTATGAATAGGTGTCAACTATGGAAGATCATAAAGGAGATGGGTTTCGGTAAAGCAAACATTAATGTCGATTCATTGAATCAGGAATTCGTTGCGTTACCACTTACAGCTCTTTTTTTTAGATATTAGATATACAGTGACGAGCTAAAGTGGTCAAATGATTTCGCTTAAAATCTTTTTTTTTTTTTTTTTTCATTTTGTTTGTTTGGCTCACATTTATTATGTATAGTACAATTTTCAAAAAATAATATATTATACAAACAAAAAAAATAATAATAATTTTCTGGTTTTGTCCAATTATGCACGTTTTAGTTTCAAGAGATTTAACATTGTTTGTTCATTGAGAGATGTTCCTCTCTATTGTGCTTTGTTTGTTTTACTTCGGCATCGACGAATCCCTACTTCTTTGGATTAGAAATTTTCTTTCGATCCGTTCAATACAAGTTGTATTTGACGGATTCAAGTCTGAAACCCACAATATAAATGCTGGTGTGTCCCAGGGCTCCGTTTTGTCCCCAACCCTCTTCCTCATTTTTATTAATGATCTCCTGTCTGTAACTTCTAATCCAATCAACTGTTTCGCTGACGATAGTACTCTTAGCTTTTCATATTCGTTTTCAGACTCACATCCCTCCTCTTCGGATGTGCAACTGCAACGACAAAATATGATAAGCTCATTAAATCACGACCTAAACAGCATTGTACAATGGGGAATAAGAAACCGCGTCGAATAATAATAATAATGCTTCGAAAACTCAATGCCCCTTGCCACTATCTATGAGTGGCACTTGCATCAACGAAACTGAACATCTCGATATTCTCGGTATGTGTATCACGAACCACCTTTTGTGGAACGATCACATACGCGATGTTGCCAAGAATGCCGCAAGATGTTTGGGTTTTCTGAGACGGTGCAAGAAATTCTTCTCTCCTTCTGATCTGGCTACAGTCTATACGTCCAAAACTTGAGTATAACTCCCATCTATGGGCTGGTGCTCCAGTAATTTACTTAAGTCTCTTGGACAGTATTCAAAGAAGAGCTTTTAAAATGATTGGTGACAACAACATAATTGGCTCATTTACGTCACTCCAACATCGTCGTAATGTTTCTTTCCTCACCCTTTTTTAACGGACTTTGCTCTAGTGAAATAGCCAGTTGCATTCCTCCCCTTAAACAATTCAACCGTAATACTCGCACTTCTAGGAATGCCCATCAATTTACCCTCGAGCCCAACTTCGGTCGTACTGTGAAGTACAGAGATTCGTTTTTTAGCCGTACTACGCGAATGTGGAATTCCTTACCACGCTCTGTCTTTCCCAGTCATTGCAATGTTCAAGAATTCAAAACCAATGTACACCGACACCTCCTTTCTAACCCCTCCCTTTTTTCCTAATGCTCACGCTGTGTCTCTGACATATTAAGGGTATACAAAAAACCTTTAAGTGTGTGCTAATTATAAAAAAAAAAATTGGACAAGTCTAAAAACTAATGGAATATAATATATAATATATGATTTTTTGAAAAAGTTATTATAAATAATAAAATTTAGTTTGTTAAACAAAATGAAAAAAATAAAAAAAGATTTTAATTCTATTAAAAACTCTTACTTTAAATCAATTTTTCAAGTAAGCGAAAACATTTGACCACTTTTGCTCGTCACTGTATGTATCTATTTATTTCGTTCAAAAAACTCGGTTTGTTATCGCACAATTTACAAAGATCAAAGTACAGAGATATGATTTTAAATAGGTTTTTTTTTTTGATTTTTTAATTTAATTAAAAAAAAAGCTAAGTAAATTAATTTACAATGAACATATACATAGGTATATGTGTATATGAATAACCATTTCTAAAAAATAATAAAAAAAAGTTATAAATAAATAGTAGGTAACAAAAAATAACGCAATTATTACAAGATAAATAAATTATTATTTTTCTAGCTTCAACAGTAATTAATTAAATAAATGAGTAACAGAAAAAAAAACAAATTCTAGGTAAGTCCATAAATAAACAAGTATACTATAAATAAATAAGCAAACGAACAAACATTTAATTGTTTAAATGAATTAAGTAAATAAATAAATTAATAAATAAATAAATAAATAAATAAATAAATAAATATATAAATATATACATACATAAGTAAATAAATTTAATTTACGTAAACGTATAATGTACATTTGCAAATAGATATTAAATCATAACATACAACATACATATAGGTAAATATAAGGAAGACAGAATTGACCTGCACAGGTAAGCGAACATGTCATAAACATAGCTCATTAATAAGAGGATTCTCAGGAATGTAGCATCGGATTTTAAATGAATCATTGAGTTTTTGTATTCTATTTGAGATCAATTCAACATTGGCTCTCAGATGAAGGTCATGAGTAGAATGATGCCAAGGTAAATTCAACATCATTTTAAGTATTTTGCTCTGAGATATCTGTAATTTTTTAATGTAATATTGGAAGCAATTACCACAAATCTATATAAAAGAATGGCTTGAAAAATAGTTTTGTGTAATATGACTTTGTTTTCATTAGAAAGTTATGATTTTCTATGTATTTATGAATTGATACAAAATTTTAATTGCAATATTTATTTTTGTAATTGTTTGCTTATTGTGTTCTTTGAATGTAAGTTTAATGTCAAGAAATATGCCCAAATATTTAACAGAAGGCTCCCACTTGATGGGGTGTCCACTAATAATAAGCTGTTTAGCCGGAAGTAGGCAAGATTTTCTTTTTTGGTGAAAAAGATTGCTTGGATCTTTTCAGCTTTGTGTAATAATCTTGCAATATTCTAGCTGCATTTTTTAAATTTGTCTCAATGTTGAGACCAATTGCATGCGACGAAAATATTGCTGTGTCATCGGCATATATTGCGACATCACAATCAGGAAGTGTTGGTCAATCTGATCTGTATAAGTTGTATAACATTGGTCCAAGCACCGAAAAATTAATAATATCCGACACTCCTTTATTAATATGTATGTACCTTAAAACGTCTATTTGCAAGAACACTTTGCACTATTTCACAAAGAAATGGAGGAAAGTTATAATTAATCATTTTATAAATGAGACCCTTATGCCACACAGAATCAAATGCTTTTTCTATGTCAAGCAGAATCATGCCTGTTGATTTGCCGATTGCACGATTTCTGTTAACAGCATTCCATATTCTTACAACTTGGTGTGAAGTTCCATGAAAACGTCTGAAGCCAAACTGTTCATCGGGATATATTTTCCGATCATCAATAATACACAGCACTTTTAATCTCCCTCCCGGTTTATATGATGTTTTTTTTTTAGAAGACACTCCACAGATGTTTTTTTTTTCGAATTTAGATGTGTGGAAATTACGGACATTGTTGAAAGTCTTTTATATGTCAAATTCAAATCCAATGATGTTGGCATTGACGGAATACATTCCGTAATCAGTCTGGGTTTCATCGAAAGCATATTCATACTGCTTTTATCAACATCTTTGAAAACATTCCACTTGCCTTAGATGATTATTTTGTAAAGTTCCTTGTAATGTTTAAATTTTTTGAACACATTAACCTATGTCATTATTTGTCAGAATTTTATGGTTGTCCACCTTATGCAGTACTCTTATTATCATCCTGCCTTCGGGAGGAAAATATGTGGTTTTGATTGGCAATAACATATCAAGTTACCTTCTAACAATTGGAGGAATCCCTTAGGGCTTGATCTCAGGAAATCTATTTTTCTCTCTTTATATCAATAATCTCCCCGAATAGATAAATGAATCTTTCGTCCAAATGTATGCTAAATACGAGTATGTTCAATAATAAAAATGTTGTCCTCTTAGACTTATTGGAATTTGAGAACACTTTTTTGATAAGAAACTTGAAGAAATTTCTCGCTGGTCAACAAAACAATAAATGTCAGTAGGAAGACTCTTTATCTTAAATATTTTTCTAAATTATACTTAAACAACAAAAATGTAAGAAATCTCGGAATATTGTTCAATATTACACTGTCATGGGATGCTCACATAAATGTTGTCGTTGGTCCAGTATACGCTGTACTCCGCAAGGCAATTAAAGGTCTATGCAATATTACACCTAATTTCAACTCGTTTGTTATTGGCTAAATGCTACGGGTGCGAGATCTATTGCAAGCGAAGGCTTAACGTACAAAAAAATAAATAAATAAATTTGGTGGTGCAACAAAGTGTGAAGAGTGTGTGAACATTACAAATTTGATGCAGTCAGCAAGCAAAGGCTTAACGTACAAGAAATAAATGAATAAATTTGGAGGTGCAACAGTTCGACCATTCCTTGGTGCGTGTTACCAGAAACGGAGGGGACCTACAATTTTCTGCCGATTCTGAACAAGAGGCAGTACACCTCTGAAAAAACTTTCTTACAGCGGCTGAGAATCGAACTCGAGACCTTCCGAGTACAACAGCGCACGTTAAATATTAGCGTTGCGTAGAATTGACAGAGCTTCAAATTTCTCCGCTCAAATACACATAAAGGGTGGACCATCTAGTGGATTCTTTTTAAATCATAGGTTACCTTGACACTGACAGCTGTTTCCGGCTCCAAATATTTACAGAAAGTCTGTATTATACCTCCACGGAATGAAATGATTCGCTTTACGCTTGAACAACGTTGAGAAATATTGAAAACTTATTCCCAAAGTGAGTGCTGTGTAGCCCAAACTTTGCGTTTTTTGAAAAGAAGTTTTGGCCGAAATGAAGCACCTAATGAGCCTGCTGTACGCAAGTTTGTGCAAAGAGTTCGTGAGACTGGTATCCTAGTGGACAACACTCGTCCTCTCCGTCGTCATAGACAAAAATGTGGCTGCTGTATCCGAGAGTGTGAACAACAAGTCGCAATCGATTTTAACAGCTCAACATTTTACGCACTAACCTGAGAAGAATTCTGCACAAATATCTCGGATTATTCGCTTACAAGAACCAATTGACTCAGCAAATGAAGCGCACGACCATCCGCTTGAACCCAAGTTGTGTTCTTTAATTAATGGGAATGTTTGCTTTAATTAATGGGAATGTTTGCTTTTAATAATAAAGCTATAATACGTGGACAAAATTTTACTTTGTTCATTTTATTGAATTTAAAAAAAAAACTTGTATTTAGACCACCCTTCACATTTCGTGGCTTGACAGCTGATGGAGAACTAGGATCTAGTGACTAAAACTGCATTCATTTTTGCGTCTTGTCAGCAGAAATTAAAAAGAGAAAGTGAAGAACTACTGTTTTTTTTTGTCGTTTGGCATGAAAATGGTACGAAAATTGTCAGGAGTTTTAGAAAATATGCCATGATTACTGATGATACTGATGTGGATACTGATTTATGAAATGTTTGTCTCTTAATAACTCGTTATTAATTGAACCGAAAAACCTTTTATTTTTGTCACAAATAAATCACAAAACCATTACCATAAACCAAAATTTGGAAAGTCAGTTTGAAGTAGGTGATTCTGCTGTTTACTAAATTTCACAGGATATCAATATTAATTTTGTAGGTTATAGTACTAATCTATGAAATTAGGAGCCAGTTAAAACTATTTGTTTGAAGCATCACTAAGAATTTTAATTTTTAGCTTTGAAACATTTAAAAGGCGAAAAGTATGATGAGTGCGAAACTTGAAATATGTTTTTTTTTACTCCAAAACCAACCTACCTCAGAAAACAATTCTGATCAATTATCATTGGCATATTTCACTTATCTATTATATTTAAATTGCGGATTTCGATTTATATTATTAACATTTTGTTACAGAAAAATTATACAAACATTAAACTTTAACTTTATAAGGAATACTCATAGTTATATTGAAAATTTTGTTTTTTATTTTTTTTTTAAATTAAATACTATAACTTCCAATGAAATCTTTCAATAACTGCTGTAATCCTATAACTGATATTTAAAAGTGGCTTTGACAAAAATAAAACGTTATATTTTTCAATTATTTTTATTCTGCGGTCTGTGACTTCCACTTCTCAGATAAATGGTATGAGTCTTTCCATATTGTGCTCGTTACATATAAATGCATTCTTGAAAAAAAAAACAAATATAAAAGAGTCCAAATTTATGATTTAGGCAATGATCTACTAAATTTAACAATTTTTGCAAAACGTCTTGTTGTCCCTGATTCATTTATGTTCGTATATTGTTTTAGTAACAAAATTAATCATCATCAGGAAATACTTCGAAAAACGAAAACTTCTTAATGATCAGCAGAACAGCTTTCGCACTAAGTGGTGATCACTGGTGATCTAACACCATATTTCATCGTGGAAAAAATTTTTAAATAATCTTAGAGGATTTAATATTAATGCGCTCGATATTACAAAACAGTATAATTGGGGCGCACTCAAGGGGTTATTACTACCCTGAAAAGTATTATCATAGTACGAGCGTTAGGAAAATAAGGAAGGGTTTAAAAGGAGATACCGATGCACATTAGTTTTAAATTTCTGAATATAACAATGGGAATGAAAAATAGAGCTAGGTAGAGTATTCCACATTCGTGTAGTCCGGCTGATAGACTTTTCCGTCAAAGAGTCGTTGGATTAGAAATTTATCAATCGGATCTCCCAATACAGTTGAACAGTTTTGATTTTAAAATAAAATATAAAATAAATTCTGGTGTACCCCAGCACTGTTCTCATTTCTGAAACTTCTAATCTTTTGAAATTGTTTGCAGATGATATTAGCCTCAGATTTTCATATTCGCTTCTAGATTCACAACTCTATTCCTTGAATGTGGAACTCCAACGACATTGTATGTTTGATAAGCTCATTAAATTGTGATCTTACCCTTGACATAAACATTGGACGTTCTGCTAATTATGGAGATTCTTTTTTTAGTTCTACAATACTAATGTAGAATTCTTTATGTAATATTCGGCAATTTTTATTGAAATTCTTTCCAAAACTCTCCTTATCACTTACACTGTTTTTGAAAATTTTAATTTAAGACAGTTTAAATAATATAGACATTTCGACATCTTGTCTTCTAAGACACATCTATGTGGGATATCAAAAGGAAGTTGTCTATGACAGTATACGTTAAAAATTAATGTTATTGATGTTCGGTTCATAGCTGTTTTATATTTTCACATTTGATTCATAAGAATTTTCAAAAATATGAATTTTACTAGCCGTGTTTAACTATCGCCAATGATCCAAATAGATCATTCCTTAAAAATAAAATGATACGGATCATAATGATAGCAGTGTTATATGTATATTAACAACACGAGATCTTTTTATTTATCCAGATCATGGTTTTTGATTAATTTTTGTTTTGGCGGGTAGATGGCTTAATAAGATTGCATATCGTTTTGCTAGTGTAAGAACAAAAACCAAATAAATATATTAAATAAACAAATATACAGAAAAAAGATATTGGTATGTTACACTTTTGTCACTCTGATCGGTATTTTATTTTAATGGCATGATCTTCATCTATAATCTATGTAAGCAATAATAAAACGCGACTTATATTTTCGAGGACATATCATACACAAGTTTCCTGTAAAATTTTTAAATTTCCCCATATTGTGTAATACTACATTTTATATCTCGAAGATTTACTATACAAATATTTTTGTTTAATTCAGTAGATTAGAAATAAATCTTTCATTTGATCAAATATTTTATAATTCCAGCTGACCTGTATCCATATCGTGCTATAGTATCTCGATGATTTTTCATCATTTGGCACAAATAAAACTTTCTTTCTCCCTCATCATTAGCATTTTTATAAGTGCTGTCAAAGTTAATGTATTCCTAAATCTTTTAGTGAGGTGGAAACATCACTTAAATCTCATGCCTTAAATCTCGGATTATCTTTTGGTGAAAACGTTGTTTCGGGTTTTCCAATAGAGACTTGACAACTTTGAATTTAATTTGTGAACGCACCCTTTCACTAATCATCGAACTGTCTTTGTCAATTTATTTAGTGAACTCAACAATTTTATTATGGTAAAGTACACGAACGAGCCACGTCTGAAATTATAAAAAATTTCAACCGAAATTCGGAGTCGGTGACCGCAACTTTGAGAGTGTTAACTCCAATTTTCGGTCGTAATTCTCGCCCTAGTGAAGAAGCTCATTTTTGGCCCAATGGGTTGGTCAATAAGCAAAATATGCGTTATTGGTCGGGTGAAAATCCACATTTGCTTCATGAATCACCACTTCATCCACAAAAAATAACTGTTTGGGTGCGGCTTGCATGCCGGCGGCGTTATTGGGCCATATTTTTGCGTCGACGGTAACGATCGTCACGTTACTAAGAATGGCCAGCGTTATCGCGCCATGATTACCGATTATTTTTTGCCTGAATTGGAAGATATGGACTTGGACGACATGTGGTTTCAACAAGATGGTGCCACAAGCCACACAGCACACCTTACAATCGAGTAAGTTTGATGAGCGTGTTATCTCTTTTCTTTAAGGCTACGTTAAGTCATTGGTTTATGCCAACAAGCCGACGACGTTGGAAGAGCTCAGAGCTAACATTGAACGCGAAATAGCGGCCGTTTCGGCCGAAATGTGTGGCCGATTCATTACTTTTGCTTTAAGATTATGCTCAAACCAGAATGGCAGCCGAAGTTTCGAATCTTCACAGGGATCACCTTTGCTCAGAAGCATCGAAAAAAAATTCCATGATCAATTTTAACACGCAAAACCTAATTTGTGAAGGAATCCTACGCATGTTCATAACAACATACGAGTACAACCATGACCAGTTGTTGATGTTTGTGGAACGCATTTCACTTGTCAAATAAAATAAATGTCGCTGTCTCCATTGCCGTTTTTATTTCTATCAGTGATCTATTATCATGTAAAAAAATGTTTAATATGATGCTCCTAGAAGATTTCAGTTAATATGGAAAATGGCGATCTTTGCAAAAGGAACTATTTTCTGTCATTTACGAGCAGAATTGGAACGAAGATGACCAGACAATAAGGCCCAAGTTACAGCTTTCATTGAAATGCATCATTGGAACACATCAGTGGAATGCTGACTTTATTTTTTTGACAAGCCAGTTATAGCAATAATTGAAAAGTCGCTTTAGTAAAAGATCCTGTCAGTGTCTGATAATAACCAATTCTATGTATTCGAGGTTAGAGTTGATCATTGAGGGCAAAACTAACATTTGAGAAAAAAAGAAAATCGAACAAATTCAGTGGAACAATTGTGTTCCAAGTTAAAGAAACAAAAATCAGCTGTTCATTGAAATTGATTTCTACCAGTGAAATAATAAAAGTGGATTAAATAAAAAAAGTTTAAATCAGAATTTAGTATTTTTTAAAAGTAAAAAAAATTGACTACTCATAAGGTGCGTTTTATTATCTACAGATCTATGCGGATCCGGATCTGGAATAATTTTTAACATGTATTACAAAAACAATTTGGGATCCTGTTCTCTAACTGGATCTATTTTAAAGATCCAGAAATTAGTTCTTTTTCTGGCGGGTAGATGGCTTTTTATGGTAAGGTAATGTAAACTACAGTGTAAAGAAAAAAGACAAGACACATTTGAAAATCAACAATCACAAGCAAGAGGGAAATGAGCATATAACACAACTGTCACTATGATCCGAATCGTTTTAATTTCGATGGTTAATCTATATGGATCATTGGCGATAGTAAAACGCGGCTATTATCTTCATTTTGGTACCAAATTATTAAAGCCATTGCAATTTGTTCAATCGTCTCAAAAAAGTAAATGAAAATTTTCAATGATGAATTTCAATGATAGCTATAACTGCCCCTAAGAACAGTAATTTCAACAAAATTCGTTCAAAAACGATCATATTCTTAAATTCATGTTCGTAATGAAGCCTTTGAAATCCGCAAAGAATTAATCATGAAAGACTTACAGCCCTTTTATGAGTATCAATTTGATAGTCGATAATTTCTATCAATTAGTTGATAATTTGGTATCATGGGTATCAACTGGTAATTTTAGACCGATTAAGAATATCTACTTATCAAAAATTTCATTGTGAATGAGTTTTTTTTATTTTTCGCTGCTCATCAGATTAACAACGCTATTTTTCGATGAATAATATACTGAAGAGACTGTCTCACGTAATTATTTTTGAGAACTTGAATAAATATTTTAACAAATGAATGGGAACCGAGGGAAGATGTCTTATTTGTTTATTAAAAATGACAAGGAACAGTAACAACAGAAACTATGAAGCAAATTTTTAAACAGCCTAGTTTTAACGTATTATTATGATACTATTTAACAATTTGCTAAGTTTAAAGTACTTTAGTAACTGTTTCTTAATTTTAAAAAAATTGAAATAAATAGTTCTGAACACACCTAAAATAATGTCAGTTCTTGAAAAAACCAAATTAAAGAGACCTTTTTTTGACGTTTGTAAATGTCAAAGTGTCACGATACTAAACAAATAAAAAAGCTATTTGATGATTTTAACTTTAATAAAATGTTAAAAAAGTATAATGCTAAGCTCAATTAAAATTGTCATTTAAGCCAAGTATCATTTTAAAAAAATTTTAGCATACTAGAAATTCGACTAAAATTTTCTATATACATAGTTATTTTCTATAATTTCTTAGTTAAAGGCCAAAGTTGAAGAAGCATCCACAAATAAAATGGAAAGACCGTGCGTAGATAACGTGCAAAGAAAAGCGTAGGGCTCATGCAATCAATAAGAATAAGTAAATGAGTGTAGAGAGTAACATCAACATGCATGCATTAGATGAAATTTTTTATACATTTTAGAGTAATTTAAAAAATCTGTTATATTTAAAGTTTATTTTTATTAAATTTTCATTAAATCTTGTATGTGAGTGGTTATAAATATCTTGATAAAACTGTGATTTCGCAGATTTCAGATTAATGTTGGCTGTTTGCTCGGAAAAAACTTTGAGAATGATTTGAAACTTTTTTATGAAAAAGAAAATTTAGAAAATTTTGTCATCCAGTTTTGACATATTATGTACGTTTACATTTTCTAGGTTTTAGCTTATCAGAAAGTTAGTTTAAAAGCGATGGCAAAATTTGTACAGAACTTATAAATAATATACATATAAATAGTTATATATTTTTAGAGAAGCTACGATAAGTCAAGTTTATTTTAAAAGAAAGCCGAGATTTCCATTGAATATCAACTATCAAATAGTAAATAGTAAATAAATAGTAAATAGTAAATAGTAATCATGCTAACAAAAAAACTTTGTCAATGATATAGAAGAAAATTTTTAAGGTCTGCAAATATTCTGACATTGAGATAAGATTAAATAACAATTTTTATAATTGAAACAAAATGGATCAATATAAATATAGTTAAACATTTAAATGGCTTAATACTTGGTTAACTGGTAAAATAAATACTTAAAGCTACATTTAAGTTTAACAAACTGAAATTCTATTAAGCTTTCATTTTGAGCCAATTTTAACTATAAGTCTATTTTATAAGTTCGTTTTAGTAATTTTTTGATGTTTGGTTTAAGGTTTTTAAAAAGCATTTTTTTTTAACTAAACTACATCTGCTAAGGCGTAAGAAAGGGACAGTTCATACAAAACAGTAAACGAACTTTTGTGACATTTTGTAAATGGCGAAACATAATATTAATTTAGTTTAATATGACTTTATGATTTTAATTTTAATAATATGTTGGAGTTTGTACAGTGCTACATTGTGTTTAAATTAAATATATTATCACACTAACCAACTTTTTGCTCCAAAATCCCTAACAATGAATATTATTAGTTCGAAAAATTATTTTGGTAAGATATATGTATAAAAAAGATTAGTCTTGACGATCTGAAACATTTCTGTGTTTGCAGTTTGCATATTTTTAAGGAGCTAACTAATTAGTTATTACTTTTCAACACTTTATAACTCTTATATTAATAAACTTTAACTAAAGCACTTCTAAACCAGTCATAGTTTATGCAAAAATGGTGAAAAAAGATTGAGTAGGAGCAGAAATAAACTATACCCTCAAAACAAATACCATCAAGTGGTACACTGCTGGATCGAGAACAAGCGAAGAAGCAAACTTTTCATACTGATAGGGCAGTCCACCAACATCTTCCAAGCGGAGATACATACCATAGGGAAATAATGGGATCAATACCTCGAAAGAAACTATCATAACAAGAACATTGTCATCATGACAGTTAGCCAAGCTGCACTCAAGGCACTGAGCATATATACAATAAGCTCTAAATTAGCGTGGGAGTGCATAAAATAGGCTAACCGAACTTGGAAGACAGAACCTGGTCACGTGGGCATTCATGGAAACGAAGAGGCAGACTCCTTAGCAAAAATAGGCGCATCAACCCCCTTAACAGGGCCTGAGCCACATTTCGGAATAGTACAAAGCATTGTCAAAAATTTTGATTAGAAGAGGAGGCAAGTACATCCAAGAACTGGAAAGAACTCTCAAAACTAAAGTAGGTGAAACTACTACTGGGCAATTACAACCAGGAACATTTCACAAATTGCATAAGCTTAAGTAGGTACAACCTTAGAATAATAATAGTATCCTAACTGGACACTACAGATTTAGAAGACACCTGTTTTCTAAGGTGTGGTAAGCAGTGCCACATTTAGATTCTGCAACGTGCACGAGCAAACAAGAGACTAGGAAAGTGTCGTCCACTCATGCACCAAAGGTAAAACCATCTGGGACAATACCAAGTGAAACGGACCTCTCGTGAGGTGCCCCAAATACTAAGATTCCAGTGAGCAATAGATTTGGAGGAAGAACTGAAAGAAGTTGGGGGCACATAGATCTCTAGGTCGCAATCCAGTACTTCCAATACTTAATGTATTCATAATTCATGCAAAACTAATCATTTTAATTTATGTTAAAAAAGTTTTAAAGAAGTTAAATTTGACTAAGCTTGTATCGTACTTAAATAAAAGATTTTCAAACTTTGACAGGTGATTGCGGCCATATTGTTGAAGCTCAATCTGTCATATAAGCTGTCATTTATTTTTCCTGTCTTGCAAAATCAATATGGAAAGTTGAAAGTACAAAATTTGGGTCTTCTCTTCGAGCTTCATTTCGCTCGCTTCACCCATTTAACGTTGGCCTTATTAGTCCTTCCTAGAGGACTATTTGCAACGTGGTAGATAAATTCGAGTCGACCAGTTCAGTGAACAATCCGCCATAGGTGCTGGTGTCAACAAAACGCAACACGTGCCGAAAATATTTTCACTGTCCGTGAGAATTAAGGACTATTCACATGAGAGCGACCAACGACCGACGAATAAACGAATATTCGACAATACGTTCACATGCATTATTTTTTATTCGTCGCGAATGGCGTTTACTTAGACAACTTAGAATAATTTTGAGGTTAGTCGCGCGCGAACAGTTCATTCGTTGCAGTGTGGATGGTATGTGGAACGCGAATAAGGTTTAACAATTCGTAGCTATCATATTGCAATTCGCGACGACAAATTTATTTTCTCAAATTTCTCTCATTTTAGCAATTGCAACGCAATATTTAATTTATACATAAATATTAAATAAAACTAGATATCTACTCTTTTGTAAATTTTTTGTGAAGAATTTGAGCTTATATATGTTTTAAATCCCATTTGTTTTTTTATTCGTTGGTCGCTGTAATGTGAATAGTCCTTTAAGCAGTAGAATCCGAGGCAATCAATTCCGTGCAGCGAACAAGAATTCGGCCTTTCGTAAACCACAAATTGACGAATTTGTATCGTGACTTGAGTCTAAATCTGTACAAATTTCAACTGACCCAGCACCTCAGAGCTAACGATCATAGCGAACACATGGCTAATTTGCATCTTGAGCAGTTGGAAGTTGACCCAAATTTCGATCAAAAAATAAAATTCAGCGACAAGTCCCACTTCTGGATTAATTGATTCGTCAAGAGGCATCGAGATCATGTAATTTAACCCATTTAGACTTCTACTTGTGGGATTTTCTTAGGTCACAGGTCTATGCCAATTACAACAACCACTGCCCTGAAAGCCAACCTAATCAATGCCATTGGTAAAATTAAACCTCAAATATGCTTCATTGTATAATGGAAAATTTGACGTTTCGGATGCGCGCACCTAGCGAAGCCGTGACAATCACTTGTATGATGTTATATTCCAAACTAGATGAAAATAAAACTATGAATAACGTCTCACTCACAGCTTGTTTTATTCAAATTTAAAGATAGAAAACATTTATCGAAAAACCCTTTAGTTTTAACATCGTACTGGAACTAATTCGACTTAAAATTTGCGCCATTTGTATAATTTATCATTTTCTGTATGAATCAATATCAATGGGAGAAATTAAGTCCCCTAGCTAAAGAACAAAAATCTAGTAAATTGAGTACAGGTATTTATTTTATGAATATTGTTTTTATAATAATAAATTTAGTAAATAATTAGATTTCCAAGAGAGAGTTTCTGAATTTTAAGCCAAATAAATAGTTACTCAAGGAATATGTTTATCAAACAGTTAGGTATTGCTTATAGCCTTAAGGCTAAGCGCGCACTTGCAACTGTGATCGAAATCAAATAGTTTAATCACCAGTTGATAGAGCATCGCGCACTGGCAACTCTTCACTCAGGCTCACACTTTTCTCTCTTGCGCTTATAGAAAACAGTTCATCTATTTTGTTGAATGTCCGCGTAGGTGAATATATTTATATGATACACAAAATAGCGAACTCATTTTAGGCAATCGTTTAGTTTGTGTCAAAACACTGGACTTTTTAGTTGCTCGAATCGAGTTGCTCTATGTGCGCGGCGTGTCATATGACCCCATATGTTTCGTTTTAGCAACCAAACAGTTACGAAACTAAAAATTGAATGTGCGCGCATAAGATTTAGTGAGCCTTACAAAATCACTAAACTTGTTGCTTGAAATAAAATTCAAAAGATTGGCATGTTTGAGACTACAGTAAAATAGGCTTTATTTTGAAGTAATGTAAATAAATAGAGTAAAAGGCTTTCACTGTCTTAAATTTTTAACTAAACTAAGGAGAGATTTATTTAAAGCAATTTAACTTTAAGACTATACCTCAAACTAATAAAATCTTTAAGAAAGTTATAGATCTGCTTGGATTTTCTATAGATTGTTCTGCTGAAAATCTCAAGACCCATTTTCGGCAGCATTTACATGAGCAAATGATACGACTTATGCGTGAAGTAGTAGCTATATTAATTGTATCCATTTGAACTTTGACACTCTGTCGAAAAACTTGTATTGAAATTGGCAAAAAACTCACCTTTAGGTATTATTTCGGATGTAATCAGTTTTCCCACAAATATCAGTTTGTTTTCTTTACGGTTTTATTCAAAAAATATCCTCGCACCTATTGTTAAGTTTGTTTTTAATTTTTCAGCACAGAAAGTTAAGTTTTTCTCTAAAACAAAAGAGATACAATTTTAATTAAAATCAATTACACTTTGACACAAACACAAAAAGTTTAAAAAAAAAGATACAAAATTAAAAAAGACTTCCAATTATTCAGCAAAATTCGAAGGGCGCCTGCGAGTGGAAATAAACGAAACACTAAAACATAAACAAGAGAATAAATTATTCATTTTTTGTTGTAAATTCAACAATGTGTATAAGAAAAAAAAAAACTTAAAAATATTAAAATTTACATTTCGCCGTTTGGTTTCTTATAACAAACACAAATTATAAATAGTTTCAGAAGTTGTATGCTCGAACTTTACTTGTCATTCACTGGATGTAGGTCAAAAACACTTTTCTTTTTTTCAAAATCAACTTGAAAAACTTCAGGCAAAGTCCTTTGGGACAGTATATAAATTATCTTCGTTGTACTGGGTTATTCACTGTTTTAATTTTTGAAAATATTTTCAAAAATATTCAAAATTTTATTCACTTTTTCACATTTTTCTGAGTTAATTTTATTTTAAAAGTTCAAGCAGTATGTAAGTTTTAAAAACTTATTTCGATATATTTTTTTTTTTAATTTTAGAAATATTTTGAAAAATTTCCAGAAAAAATTTTGAGTACGGATGGCAACTTCTGCACAAAACACGACCAATCCAAAAGCTTTCTGTTGTTCATCTAAACGGATCTGAACTATCCGAAATATTATTTTACGGTCAAAGTTTTTCTGACGTTGCGTTGTTGGTGCGGAGTAGGTATAGCTAGGTAGGTAGGTACGTTGGTATACCTAGGTAGGTATATTTAATTTTGTGTTTAATGTGCTACTATGCTGCTGATATATTGATGATGATGATGTGATGTGTAGTGTTGGAGGACCAGCAATGCACATTCTATGTGTGTTGTGTGCTGTTGCAAGTTGCTTTTCGTAATTTTTCCAAAATTCTTCTTTTTTTTTAGTTGTTGTTTTGTTTTACATTTTGTTTGTCAATGTTCTCGGCTACTTTAAATGTATATTTACTCGCTGCTTATAGTATTACACACTCACATTGGAGCTCCAAACCAAATAAAAGAAAAATACAACCAACAACATAAAACTACACGGTTTGAGTTTGTCCTCCTCTCTATCGACGAAGTACGAAAAATCAGCCCAAAAACAAAAAAAAAAAAAAAAAAAAACAAAAATCAACTTCAGTACAGAAAATAATCCAAATTGGGAGAGAAATAAAAAAAAGTAACATGGACAAGGAAGAACACAACAGCGCAAAAAGGATCAACATTAAAACCCTATAAAAATGCAATGCCACAGTCCGAAAGATGCAGCTCTGCTCACACACAGGTACACACCATTCTCCACGGTCCACACTAACTGCGAATATTGAGCCACACACTACCACCATCCTCGCTCTCTAAGGGAAGACGCACAGCGGAGAAAGGTGCTTGTTATTTGGTGCAATGGTATGGGAAGACCCATTATAGGCATGTATTTTGACCGAAAACGACCGTCATCATCATCGTCAGACCACTACAAGTTTAGTGTAATAAATAAAAATTTTGTTCCAAAAAAACCAAACCAACGAAAAAGATGAAGCAAATGTGTGTAAAAAAAAACAAAAAAATCCACCAGAGGGACAAGGGCCGAAGAGGGAGGACGGTTAGAAGAGCGAGCCTATCGTTTCCCAAACACGGAACAACGATATCAAAGCTTCTGAGTGTGTGCAAATAAACGAGAGAAAAAATGCACACACGAAAAAAGAAATGCATAAAAATAAAACTAAAAAAACCAAAAAAAAAAAAACAAAAAAATTGCCGAATAAATAAAAATTCTGGTAGTGCGTATGCAAGTGTATGCGTGCCACTACAGTGGCCAAATTTTGCCTCTAAAATGTGCGGCTCCCCTTCTCACCATCCCGTTGTCATCGCCCTCTAGATGTGGCCATCACAAATAAAATGTGTGAGCGGAAAATAAAAACTCGTGTGCGCGGGATAAAAAACCCCAATCAACCCCAATTCCCCAAATAAAAAAAATAAAAAAAAAAAACAAAAAAATAAAATAAAAATCAGGCGAATTATATCCTGGCTGGCCTAACACACGCATAACATGCAGGATAACAATTTTTATATTTTTCCACAGAGCCTCCCCTTTGGATGTGCAATGCATTCTCGCACTGAATTGCAATCAGATTCCTTCTCTCGTCCTCTCTCGATGCAGCCCCCTTAGGAGCCCCCCATCAAAATGCAACAACACTCATTATGTGAGCATCCAGCTCGAGCTCCAGCTTCAGCTTCAGCACCAACACTCCAAAGTGCACTCACGCTCACGCACACATCATTTAGCCCAGTCAATAATAATAAGCCCCGTAAAACGCAGCAACAGAATCACAAAAACAAAAAAAGGTTCGTCCAAAACTTCCCAAAAGAAAAATGAACTAAAAAGTTCCAATTTGCTTTTTTAAACACATTGACATTGAATGCGCCCACAGGAGTTTCAAAAAAAATAAAAAAGGATCCAAAAAGGAGCTGCTGCATCCTCGTGGTGCTGGTCCGCTCAGTTTTTGTTGCGGTCGTTTCTGGGCAAAATGTGAGCGCAAGAGAGGTGGTGGGCTGTTGTGGAAGTCGGTATAGAAGAGTAGACCTATTGGACTGAGCGTGCGATGCACCGACGGATAGCTGTACCACCCTGCGCATCCCCATTGAATAAACTTTACCCTTACTCACTACCAGAAGGGGTTGACATGTGTGTAAGAATATGAAAAATAAAAATAGACCAAGTTTAACGAGAGGAGCCATCAAAACAAACTAAAGTTACGCACACACACTCTTGCTGACTCTAGTACTTTGAAGTTGCATTTAGGGGTGAAGTTGGAGGGGGTGGGGGTTGCCAAAATATCTACGACAAGATAATAATGATACGACTACACCATACACAAAACGACTCACATCACGACGCACAATCGGTCAAACACGTGGGACAGTGGGTGAGTGTGGCAGTGACGGTGTCCGTGCATGCCCAATATCGGAACCCAGGGACAGATGGACAAACTGACTATCGTAATTCATGGGGAGTTGTGTTTTTCCGAACTGAGGAAGATTATGTTCGTGGAAAGCGAAGGGGTAGTTTGTTGCAGAAAAGTAAAAGAAAGAGGTCCTATAGTGGTCGCCAAATAAAAAGCATACACAAACACTGCACACGTGAAAACAATATACGCAGTTACGGGAACAATTTGTACATGCATTCAGTTAATGTAATATTAAAAAATTGTTGATGCATATATGAGTAAGGGAGGTGGTCGCTTAGCGATGGAGCTCTGTGGGGTCTTGCTTCCGAAACGCTGGACGGACATGAAGGAGTAGTATTGGAGAGCGGGAAGAAGACAAAATTAAAATAAAATATAAAAAAGGCACATAACTTTTACGTTTGTCATTATGGTTGCCATTTTTTGTTTGTCATATTTTCACGTGATAAAGAAATGAATGCGCGTTCAGTTGAGACCTGGATTTGGGATGGGACTCAGGAGAGGTCAGTTTGGTGCAGAACTCATTTTAATTTGACAAACTGAATAGGTATGATGAATTCTGGTAAGGATATAATGATCTTTTATCTTCAAGGAATATAAAATCCGGAAGATCCGATGTCCGATTTATTAAGGTTCAGATTATTAAATGCTCGATTTTACACAATTGTACGCAGATTGAAAGACCAGAGTTCCAGTGATTTGTATACCTCGTGAATTTCTCGAAAAACAGAAGAATTTTTTAATCAGAATCAACAATGGTGTCTCGAGTTCTAATTAGGGCTAACAATTAGAAGATCACCTAACATGAGCAACTCTGACTCTGACTGGGGCATTCACAAAGAAGTGAGATGAGTCCTAGTCCGCCTACTCATTTGACACTTTCTACACAAATCCTATGACCTTATGCCCATTCTGCTCATGAGGGTTCACATTCACATTGTGTTGTGGCCCTTTCGGATGAATAGTGTAAACTTGCTTACTTTGAATAAATATTCTGTTTTTTTGGATTGGGTACGAAATCCCGCATCACAAAATCCCGATTCACAAAATCCCGAATCACGAAATCCCGCCGTTTCAATACTAAATTGACAGCACAGTATGGATTTTCATTTCCATAGCAGTGGTGACTTGAATCAATGAGAAGCAACGAGAACGAAGTTTCCTACTATTGTACTGGAATACTCAATACGAAGGAGACCGCTCTGATTTCGTTAAATTTTAACGAGCTCTGATTGGCTTAAAGCTGAAGACAAGTCCAAAAAAAGGATAAAAGTATGTGGGTTGTGGGTTTGGGTGAGGTGTGGGTTGGTGGGTAGGTTTTTTCTTGGGGGGGGGGGGGGGGTATGCGATACGTGGATTGAAAGGTGGCACTCCCTAGATCACGAATATGCAATTTTGAACTCGCTGAGATGCATAGTTTAGCCAAAAATCACGTTTAAAAGTACATTGGGTGGCGTGACTTAAGGATTTTAACTCCCTTTTTCGGGGACACACCCGCTCACGCAACTCTGTCGCTCCGCTTAGGGTATGTTAAGTCGCCTGGCAGGCGCCAATGTAAAAAATGTATGAAAAATCAAAATTTCTTCCAAAAATAATTATTGAAAAAAAAATATTTGTTGAAAAAAAAATTTGTTTGTTTTGTTAAAAAAATATTTTTGACAAAATGTCCAAAAATATTTTTGGCAAAAGTCCAAAAATATTTTGTTCAAATGTCAAAAGATAATTGGCCAAACCATTGAAATTTGAAAATCATCTTATTTCTTTAAAGATGGAGGAGGTCTTACCTCCTCGGAGTTCTACCAAGAACTGAATTTTTCCCGAACCACCAGTTCCTTAAATATTTTTCATTTGTTTAAAAATAAATCAAAATAAAATATTTTATTAAAAGTACTAAAATAGTATTGAAAATCCTTCCAAATATTTCCAAAAATATCTGTCGGCGGGATTTTTTTTCTTATTTTCGGCGGGATTTCGTGATTCGTGATTTTGTGCGGCGGGATTTCGTTACTTTCCCGTTCTTTTTACTCGAAATATCCGGCCGTAGGTTTCTTGAAACCCAACAAGTATCGTTTCTTGAGCATCTGACATCCTCAGCTTCAAGGAAATTCGGGTGAATTTTACTTTTCTCTTGTACCAGTGGCATAAGTATCAAGGTATTGGTTTGACTCGGATCAAGAGACGGACCATTTTTTGATAGTTCATCTGCAATTTGGTTCACGTATATATCACGATGCCCCAGAACACATCCGAGGATAACTATGTTCGTTGCACTGAGAAACGATCTTTAAGTTTTGACTAAATAATAGTTATTAAGGAAATGGCTCTTGTATCTTGTTACCGCCTATCGATATTTCTGTGCAAAATATGCTTTACAGGCAGCTTCACCAGAGGCCTCCACACTCTGACAGAGTGACAGTGTGGTGTGGAATATCAGCAATGGGGATCATCGGTCCTTATTTTTTTTTGAAGAAAATGATCGATCGACTACTGTGACTTCTTCACTTTACCTGTCCATTACCATGTATCAGAATTTCTTCGTGCTCGAATTAGAACAGATGGAGCTGGAAGATATCAGGTCTCAGCAGGACTTAGCCGAAGCTCACATAGGCAGAGTTTGCATGGAATATTTGCGAGATAGATTCACCAGGGTAGCGGTAGCCTCATTTCTCTAATTAGTGATTTCATGTGGCCAGCACGCTCTCTTAATTTGGCCCGCTACGATTTTTTCCAGTGGGGATATCTTAAATATCTTGCTTTTATAACGATTGTCCCAGAACTCTGAAAACCATTTTAATGAAACATTCGAGCCCACTTAAAAAGACTGGACTTCAAATTCATCAGTATCGTAAATCTTGTTGACAGTCCAAGAGATGGTATTAACATGGAAAGGCAGTAAAGTACAATAAAGATTGTGGAGGCGAAACAGGGATCTGTACATTCTTTAAGAAAGTGCCATCAATTGGTAAACTAATGGAACGAAAACGACTGTAGGAACTGCTGCTGTAATTTTTAAGGCCTAGAATCAAACTTTACATTCCGATGGAAGAGTACACTAGTATCTTAGAGGCGAAACTTCAGGAGAAATTCGATAACAATCAACCGCAACCAAAATATTACCAGTTAGATATTAGATAGCTGAACCGGACTACACACTGTCAGTGCGTGAGGAGGAGGCAGATCTTTCACTCATCGCCTTATTTAATGAAGCTAAAGTATAGGGTGGTCCAACGAAAAGGCACGATGTGAATTGTAAATAAAACAAAAATTTTCAGAGGATTATCTCAATATTTTTAATTATGATAGAAGGATCTATGACAATAAATTATGTGTGAAACAAAATATCGGCCAAATGCTCGCCACGGTTTTGGTGGCATACCTCTATCCGATGGTTCATGTTTTCAGTGACTCTAATTTTCAATGACATAATTGAGGTTCAATGTCATTTATGTGCCGAATTATCTCATCCTTTAGCTCTTGAATTGTTCTTGGCTTATTGACGTAAGCTTTTTCTTTTAAATACCCCCCAAGAAAGAAGTCCAACGGTGTCAAATCACATGATCGTGGTGTCCAATTAACATCGCCACGATACGATAACACGGCCATTGAATTTCTCGCACAAAAGAGCCATTCTTTCGTTGGCTGTGTGCAAGTGGCACCATCCTGTTGGAAGCAAATTATCGTCTAGGTCCATATCCTCAATTTCTGGCCACAAGAAGTTGGCTATCATCTCGCAATAGCGAACACCATTCACGGTAACTGCTTGACCGACCTCATTTTCGAAGAAGTACGGCCCGATGACGCCGGCCGCCAGCCTCACCAAACAGTCATTCTTTGTGGATGCTTGTTAACGAATCCACTGAGGTGAAAGTGTGCCTCGTCGCTGAAGATGATTTTGTTTGTAAAGTCACCATTCACTTCTGTCTATTCAACCAACCATTCGTCGTATTGACGAAGCTTGAAATGGTCAGTAGTCTTCAGCTCTTGAGTCAATTGAACCTTGTAAGCGAGTAAACTCAAATCTTTATTCAAAATTCGCATCAGTGCTGTTCGTGAGATGTTCAATTGTTGGGCACGACGACGAGTCGAGGTTGACTGCTCTTCTGCCACACTATCGCGAACAACAGCAATGTTTTCCGCAGTACGAACTGGGCAAGCATGCACAGGTGTTTTCACATTTCCTACAGACCTGGTTTGCTGAAATTTGCGCACGATTCTACCGATTGTGGACACATTTAGTTGATTATGTCGACCAAAAAAATCACGAAGTAAACGAAATGCATTTTGATTTGAACGCCTATTTTCGTAAAAGGCTTCAAAAATCTTAACGCGCTGCTCAATTGTGTACCCCTCCATGGTTGAATTTGTCAAACACTGAAACAAAGAAATGTCAAATTAAGTTGGTTGAAAAACTTAACGTTAAGGTGTGGCTGATAATTAACATCTGCATTATGGTTGGACCACCCTTTAGTATTGCAGAATAGGAGAAACGCGATTTAAATCAAATTAAAGCTAAATAAAAAAAATTAAGTGCACGTCTGGATCGCACGAACCTGCTCTTATGCTTAAAAGGATTTGAATTTTAACAATGGAAGATATTAGTGGAAAACGTTCAAGAACAAATTTAGTTTTTAAAAGGTTTAAAACATTTTTTTTCTTTTAAATCCGTTATGACAATAATGAGAATGTCAAAATTCCAAAAATTTTGTTCTATGTAAGTAATATCTTAATTTAAATTTTTAATCTATAAAAAATTGCACATCGCAAAAATTAAGCGAAAGAAATATTTTTTTTTCAAAATTTTAGTTACGGTTATCGAGAAAAATACGATTTTCGAAAACCATGATGGGTACCGTTATTTTTAGATAAGACAAAAAACAAATTTCCACCCCTTGTAGATAGTATTTTTAAAATGTAAGTTGTCAAGATTCAGAAAAATCGATCATGTGGTTTTCGAAATATTAAGTTATCAAAAAAAAAATTTAAATTTTTTGAAAATTTGAATACTTACACAATACTATTCAAACCTTTAAGGAGCTTAAGCAAAACCTCAATTTAGGTAGTCGAAGGCTCGTTAAGGACCGATGAGCGATTACACTTATCTACTATATAGCGCGTAGAACTGTTGGCAAGTCCGGTATTGTCGAAACGTCTTTGCACAAGTCGGAGTAGATCTCTTTTGGGGTTCAAGATGGCTTTTACGATCGAGGTAGAAAAGATAGTTTTTGGGAGTATAGAACCAGTTTGGGTGGTTGAATTTTAAAAAATGTTAATACTGATATTTGAAGATGACTAATTTTTCTTCTCTTTGACAACTAACATGGGTTTATGTGTTGGTATTATGTAATTTTAATTAGGGATAATCAGGGTGGCACTAAAAAGGTAAAAAACTGCAAATGCTTGCTGTGGCTGTTCTACTTTTATGTAGTTTGTTTATTTTATTTAATATGAAAAAAATAATATATTTATATCATTTTTTGTGAAAAATAAAACAATACCTAGTTTTAGTATTCAAAGAGATTTAAAACCGAAAGATATTAGCACTAAATTAATAAAGCTTAATAAGTTAATTGTAAATCATTGATAAGTAGTGTATTTTTTATGAATTTTCGTCTACCTTTAAGATAGTTATAAGCTAAATTAAAAATGAAAATTAATTACAAGAAGCACGATTTAGTTGTTCTTATGTTCTGGAGGCTTAGGTGTTATTAAAAAAAAGTGCAGAAGTATGAAATTCATTTATCAAATTGGTAAAATTAATTCTTAAAGAGTTTGAGCTAAAAAATAAATACAAAAATGCTCTTATTGTTTCGTTTATGGATAAAAACGAGGAGCTAATATAGGTAAGCAGAGGTAGTCAGTTTATATTTTTTTATTTTTTTTGATTTATTGTAATGTTTATAAAAAGTAGGTTATGCTTGAAAGGTATACAAAAAGAATGAAATTAAAAACGAAAGACAAGCGAAGAGCTATTTTAAAATGCAACTGTTTTAAAGATAGTTAAGACAATCTTTATAAAAAATTAAAAAAAAAAAGATTTAAGTTAATAAATGAATTCTATTGCAATTGAGGAATTGTTTTGGTCCTTTAAAAATCTTATAAGTGTCAAGTTTAAGGGAAAGCTAGAAAAAGACCTACTTTTTTGGGTTCCCTTTCTTAGTGTTATCAATAATTGGTCCCAATCTCGAATTCTATTCTTTTACTTAACTTGGAATTTCCGCGATTTTCTTTGCATTTTTGTAAATTTCAGTAAAACAAGAAGCCATTTTTCTGCAAACGGTTCACAAGAAATTTAAGTATTTATGTAAAAGAATGAAAGCCAAACGTCGTGGCTTGCATGTCAGACAGAATTTTATCTTTTTTGACAGTTTATAAGTTTCTGTTCAAAAAGAAGAAAAAAAGTTTAAACTATAAACCAATCACTTAAGCTAGTTACACAATCATGGGTATTTCGATGAAGTTAAGGCCATTATAACATATAGGTACTATATGACAAGTTGTACATTCGTAAAAAAAAAATCGAACTCCAGATTTTGATCAGTTTTGGTATTACGATGACAAGAAGAAAAAAGTGGTACTTGCAATTCTGTCTGTCTTACTGTAAAGGTACCATTTTTGACAGTGCACTAATTTTTTTTAAAGAAATTTTAGAAAATATTTGTTTGTTAAAATCTATTCCAGAGATTTAAAAAAAATTCAAAATTCCCATAGAATCTTTTTTTTTTTCATTTTCGATTTTATCAAAAGTGGTTTTGTATTTTAAAGTTCTTAAAAATTTTCCAAAATATCTTTTTATACAGCTTTTAAGAACTTTTAAAAATATTACATATATGTATGCTTAAAATTTTGTTTTTTGGATTAAATGAAAAATTGAAAATTCAATACCTCAAAGACGGGAATGATCTTTTTTTGCAGTTTTAATTTTCTTGTGCATAGTAATATTAAACTCAAAATAAGCCTACATTTTTTCTTAAGAATGTCTTGAAAGTTTGATTTAAAGAAAAACGTATGTACATATTTCAACTACTTAACGCTGAAAAGCGTTGGGCCCAGGATGCTTCCTTGTGGTACTTCAAAATGAAATGTCACTTTTGTGTTCACCTAATCTAATGTAAATGTTTTTGAAAAATTCACATTTGCTTAAGAAACCACATACCACAAAAACCACAAAAAAAATTGATCCAATCACGTTTTACTTTAATAACATGCATTTTTGAAATTCTTAAACATACAAACATGTTGCTGCGAATCAGTCTTGCATTTTATATATTTTCTACAATCATTAACGCTGCCAGTTTAAATCTATAACACAATTCATTGTTTAATATTAAGTTTTAAATTGAGTCAAAAATTACAACAACAAAAAATGAACAACTGGATCGCATGACTTGCTATTATATGTAAAAGTACTTTGGAACTTAAGAAATGTTTTAAACTATAAAAAACATGGATTTAGTTAAAGAAAATTTTTCATCTGACTTACAGAAAAGTGAGAATTTATATGAACAAAGTTTAAAAATTGTTTTATTATTAAATTAATTTTGTATATAAGATTTTTTTCTTAATTTTTTAAAAATAAATTCTGGGATGACAATTTTAAGTGTTCAATTATATTGAATTGAAAATAATTTCAAAGAACTAATCGTTCACTCTTTTTCAGGATATCGATTTTTCAAAATCCAGTACCATATTTCTTGGATAATTTTTTATAAAATATTATTTTAAAGTAAAAGGAACTCCTGTGAAAACAATTTGTATAAAATTGCTCGAGCCGTTAATGAAAAAGTCGAACATAAAAAAACAGTTCTATGGCAGCTACCGTTAATAACATTTTTCGCCAAATTTTTGTTTGACTAAAATGTGGTCCCTATTAGAATACCTTATTTTGTTTTTTTTTATCAAAATCGGTTAAACCTTTTTCGAGACATATAAAATTTTACTTAACGATGTGATGTGCTTTTTGCTTGCCAGAGATTTTTGGTCGCCTGATTTCCAGGGTCGCTCTGAAGAAAACACGAAACTTCAGTAGGAAGGTCTTTAAAACCTTATACAAAATCTTTATTGAAAGCACATCTTAAATTCATATAACAACTAAAACATTCTAGACTTCAATCAATTTACACCTTGTATTGTGTATCTGGTAAACATCGGTTATTCTCCTTGTATTGTGCTCCAGTCGGTTTCCTTTAGAAAGCTCTACTCTGGCATCTGGCTTAACGGGTATTCGGTATCGGGTTACTTTTTTAAAAGTACGGACTACGCTCTTGGCACTTTCAAGGTCAGCAGGTTTGACGCCCCTGGTGGCGCTAGATCAGCAAATTCAAGGCCCTGTTGGCACAAGATCAGCAGGTTCAAGGCACCTGGTGGCACTAAATCAGCAGGTTCAAGGCCCCTGGAGGCGCTAGATCAGCAAATTCAAGGCCCCTGGCGGCACAAGATCAGCAGGTTCAAGGCCCTGGTGGCGGTAGATCAGCAAATTCAAGGCCCTGTTGGCACTAGATCAGCAGGTTCAAGGCCCTGGTGGCACTAGATCAATGCATTAGCACTGACAGATCAGCAGGCACCAGGTGGCAATTAGGACGTTTATTCTCCGAACCAAACTGAGGAACGAAATAGCTGGATGATTTCTGTTGTCTTGTAAGCTAAAATCGAGCTCTTCAGCTTCGACCGTTACAAACAAGTGACTTTCCTTAATATTTTCTTTATAAACTGCGGGTATACGGATCGAACGCAAATTACCAAATGTGTTCACTCGGCTGTGACGTCATGATCTTATAGTGACTGTTAATTATATTGGAGCATGGTATCAAATCCCTTATCTTGTCGAAGTGACTGGTGTTGTCGGTAGTTGCAGCTACGTATGGTGTCGTCGGTCGGTCGGTAGCTGCTGCGTGGTATGGTGTCGTCGGCCGTTACTGCGGCGGCGGCGGCTGCGGAATCATGGTTGAACAATGATTTATTATTGATATTGGGAACGCTTCGTTACAACGGTTGCATGAAAGTATCGTTAGTTAGAAGAAAATTTCAATTTCTCCTCTAGAGACTCACGAAGAACTTAAAATACCAAGCCGTATGTCGAGGTACAGACAAAAAACAGATAGATAGACGGAATTGCGGGACCCTTTTTTTTCGTTTTCTCCATTATCGTAATCAACTTTAACCTAAGTCTGAAGCTAGATTTTTTTCCAAATGCATTGAGAATATTAACATGGCATTGTTTTTGTTGAACTTGTTTGAATTCTTCAAAAATGTTACGTGCCAATATTTTCCTAAAGATTTATTAATGTCAAGTATTTCTTTTTTTATTAGAACTATTTTTAAGAATATAATGCTATTTAGTTCTAGAGTTTACAATTTGTGCATGACGAGTAGCGAGATCGGAGCTAAAAATCAATTAAGACAACTTTTTGTTTTTATAATCCAACTACATAGTACAAAAGGTATCTACGCAGTACTGATTAGAATATTCTATAAGATGTATTTACTGAAGTTTGTACGGGGTTGCCTCACAAGATTATACAAATGACCTGTACTGGGTACAAAATTTACCAGGTGATGTGTATTTGTATTGAATACAGATCGACTACATAGTGAAACGTACTCATAAAATATTGTAACGAATACATAATACTATGTATTAAGAAGAAGGGAAACAAAAAATATAAAAACAACAAAAATTGTGTTTATAGTTTTTGTTTTTGTTTTTGTGGACTCTATTGATTAAAAATCAAATTGAAAGTTTTTGCGACCTTTAGTCCAAATGCGTTTCGCCCAGGTACGACAGTTGGGCTCATCAGTTAGATGCTGTCGTACCCTTCTAAGACGCGATATATTAGTCGATGGTTATCAACACACATACAATTTACAGCATGAATGCAGTGTAAATTATATTTTTCTAGGGGAATTTGGTTAAATTCAGACACCTAGAAAATTATGCCCGTGGTCTGGCTAATTTAAGAAGAAGGGAAACAAAAAATATAAAAACAACAAAAATTGTGTTTATAGTTTTTGTTTTTGTTTTTGTGGACTCTATTGATTAAAAATCAAATTGAAAGTTTTTGCGACCTTTAGTCCAAATGCGTTTCGCCCAGGTACGACAGTTGGGCTCATCAGTTAGATGCTGTCGTACCCTTCTAAGACGCGATATATTAGTCGATGGTTATCAACACACATACAATTTACAGCATGAATGCAGTGTAAATTATATTTTTCTAGGGGAATTTGGTTAAATTCAGACACCTAGAAAATTATGCCCGTGGTCTGGCTAATTTAAGAAGAAGGGAAACAAAAAATATAAAAACAACAAAAATTGTGTTTATAGTTTTTGTTTTTGTTTTTGTGGACTCTATTGATTAAAAATCAAATTGAAAGTTTTTGCGACCTTTAGTCCAAATGCGTTTCGCCCAGGTACGACAGTTGGGCTCATCAGTTAGATGCTGTCGTACCCTTCTAAGACGCGATATATTAGTCGATGGTTATCAACACACATACAATTTACAGCATGAATGCAGTGTAAATTATATTTTTCTAGGGGAATTTGGTTAAATTCAGACACCTAGAAAATTATGCCCGTGGTCTGGCTAATTTAAGAAGAAGGGAAACAAAAAATATAAAAACAACAAAAATTGTGTTTATAGTTTTTGTTTTTGTTTTTGTGGACTCTATTGATTAAAAATCAAATACTATGTATTCACTACATTGTAATAAGTTAATAGAATGTTTATATTTATGCGATGAGGACATAGAAGTTGTATTTAGTGTTCCGTCATGTACTCATTTTCGAATAGAACTCTATATTGCATTATTATGTGCAGCAGTATGTGTCTAAAAATATGTGTGCCTGGCCTGTACAGATTTAGTCTGTAATAAGTAAATAACTGATGAATTTACAAGCCTTGAGAAGTTTTTTCTCAGTTTTATTTTTTAATATTTCTGTTTTTGTTACTCCACAGAAAATTCATAAAATAATGTTTAATCATTCAATTGAAAATCAAGGCGAAACAACATGTTCCCAAGACAGGGAAACACCCTTTATGGCCGAAAACATTCAAGAGGATTACTTTCCCTGTTGAAAGTTTTTTTTTACTACTCAGTACGAATAGGGTACCTTAATCCTGGAAACTTCTTCTTATACAAGCCAAATGGATACTTCATAAATAAAGTATGTAGCGATAGATAAATTATTTTAAAATTCAGAACCCATGTCAACCGCGACCGGAGTTTAATTAAAGGCTTGTTTTGCGTATGACTTGAGAGTTTAATTAAAATCGCATTGTATATTTAATAGAAAATCAATTGCTATTGAAGTGAGTTAATATGAATAAAATGGAATGGTGGTGGTGGTGGTGGTGGCCTCCATCCATACACACATACCTAAACAAAATAAAATAAAAATAGAAAAACAAAATAATTAAAAAAAAAAAACAAAACTTATTATAGAACATCCTCTTTTTGGGTTGGAGCAGTATCTCCTCATAAAAAGCCACATCCTAACACACTCCTATTCGCCAGTGAAACTTTTTTCCTGAAACGATTCGGCTATTTAACTCGTGCTTTTTAGATGTGGCTACCCCCCTATACCCCCTCAACTCAGTTGTCTGTATAGTGTTGTTCACCGAAGTCTCCTATGTAATAGGGTTGATTTTTATCCCGTGAAAAATTAAAAACGCATATATAAATAAATTTAACAAAAATAAAATAAAAATCAAAATATGTAGTATGGAAAAGTTAAAAAGTAAAAAAATAAACAAAACAAAAAAGTGTAGAAAAAATAAATATTTTTTTATAGCACTCTTCTCTCCAATGTGCGTACATTGAAAAACATTAAACTGGAGGGATGTTCTTTTTTCGTGCGGCACTGCCAAATGTGTAAACCCTACCCCCGATCTATTAATTTTTTATTTTAATAATTTTTTTTTTATTATTTTTTTCTCCTGCGGAAATAATTTCTGTGCACAGTTTTTATTTTTTGTGATTTTTTTTTAAACTTTTCTTTTTTATTGTGTGCATATTTTTTTTTAGTTTTCTTTTTGTTTTAACATCGATGGCTGCGCGTTGATCGAGAATGAGGTAGAAGGGTGGGAAAGTGATGGGGTATAATTTTAATGCAAGTGCATACGCATTAGTAGAAAAAAGTATTCAACATATATGGGAAAGGGCTGGAGTGCACTGAGAGAAATAAATTTCTTGAAAGTTTTTTTTTTAAATTCAAAAACAAAAAAAAATACTCAGTAAAATAAATTAAAACCAAGAAGAAGACCACACTTCCAACTCCAAGGGCTTAAATTTACTGTTTTGAAAATCAAAATAAGGTTTGTTTTCAAAAATGAACGTTTTTGGAAAACTATGTCAAAATAATTAAAAAATATCAACACAAATTGAATAGCTTTTAACGAAATTTTCAATATAGTATATGCTTTACTTATGAACAGAATAATGATGGTGTTCACATTGGCTTCAATCCGTTGACGTATTTAGGCGTATTTTTAATAATTTTCAGAATCTTTGAAAATTGAGTAATATGGGGGTGTCGCAAGGTTGTATTTTGGGACCCATATTGTTTTGTATTAACTTAAATGAACTCTTAAAAGTCTATTAGATTGTACATAGTGTCTATTCCGTCTACGCACTTTGTGCTTTTAATGACATGCTTCGATGCTAGTATATGGCCTTGGATTATCTTCAGCAAGATCTTAATGCAGGTGTTGTATGTTTTTGCACAAAATTATTCATAGGAAAACGCCATCATATGTTCATGAAAAGCTTAGATTTTCTCAATGCTTTAAAAATTTTAAGCTCTTGGTATCAAAAGCTACATAAATTCTTTTCGGGTCTTCTTGATCTTTCCAAAAAATTCAATAAACTTTCTTGTTTGACAATTAAGAAATAATATTTTTTTCAAATTTAAAAAATTCAATTATATTTTTCTTTTTCGTTAAGGCTCCTCTCAAAATTTCTAAATATATTAATGACGAAGTAAACAAGGGTTTCTTAAAGATAACATTTGTATAAATATAAACTTACTTACCTAATCAAAAAGAGCACTACAGTCCGGAGGGACCTGAGCCTTAATCATCAAGCTTCTTCTAACAAACTCAGTCTATGATGCCAGATGTCTCCAGTTTCGGTAGCCAAGTTAGTTCAGGTTTTCTTACAACTTAAAGAGATTAAACGTTCAACAACTTGTGAAAATGATTAAATATTGTTTTATGAAAATTGGTCTTTTGTTCGAGGAACACATCGATCACTGCCCCATTTCGTTGTTTTACTACCGTTAAAATATTTAAGAATAGTGTGAGCGTTTAGGAAATTTTGAATGTCCGATTATCATAATGAAAGGGAAATATAGACTTGGGTTAAGCATTCCAAATTCGTGTAATGCGGCTAAAGAACGAATCTTTGAAAGAATCTACCCTTAAGTTGGGCTCAGGGGTAGATTGATGGGCACTCCGTAAAGCGCTTGAATTACGTCTAAATTGTTTAAAGCAACAGGCTATTTCAAATGCAAGAACAGGCATTGCGACGGTGCTTGAGAGATTCAAATGTTTCTATCACCTATAATCTTTAAAGCTCTTTTTTGGATTCTATCCAAGAGACTCAAGTGAATTATTGGGGCACCTGCCCTATTATGGGAACTGTACTCTATTTATATTTCTTGCAACTTTGAAGGAAACCTAAACACTTAGCAGCGTTTTTGGCGTTGTCGAATTTGTGGCCATTCCAGACAAGGTGATATGTGATGCACATACCTAAAACTGAGAACTTTTCGCCTGCCTCAATGCAAGTGCCACTCATAAATAGTGACAGGGGGGTGAGTTGTGCTTAAACGAAAGAAGACAGCATTGAGTTTTGAAGCATTAAATTAAACGCGGTTTATGGATTCCCCTTTGAAAATGCCATCAAGATCAGAATTTAATGAGCATAAGATACGCTGCGGTTCTCAATCCACATCAGATTAAGAAGGACAGGCATCTGCAAACGAATAATGAAAAACTGAGATTACTGTCGGTCGTCAACAAAACAATTTCATGTATTAGAAATTTCAGACAAAAGATCATTGATGAATATGAGAAAGAGAGTCGGACACACAACACTGAACCAAATCGCGTAGATGATATTGAAGAAAATATTTTGTTAATTTTTGAAGAATCAATTATTCAAATCAGCAATTTTTCATAGTATTTTTCTTCATATTGAAGACTGAATATTTAAAATGAATAAGGTTTCTTCAAATGATGAATGATTTAGTATTTTATTCAAACTAATGAAATTTTGTCATATCTACGAAAACAATTTGTTAATTTTTGATTCATACGAAAACACGAGAGAGATATTTGAGTAGCATTTTGAGACAAGATATTTTATGTATCACAGTGGCACAATAGGTAGAGCACAAGCACGGCAAGCGAGAGGACTCGGGTTCGAATCTCAGTGGAGGCACAGAGGTAAATTAAAAAAAAAAAACTTTTAAAATTCTTTCATTCCAGCAAAAAATCACATAAAGATTCGAATATAGGGAGGCAAGGAAAAAATGGAGAGAACTCGAAAATAATCAACAATAATAAAAAAACCAAACAGTTAATAAAAAACTTTATTTTTATTTATATAATTTCAAGAAAGAAGGATGAAATTTAATCAATTTCACAAAATTTTGTGGATTTAACACGAAAAATTTTATGCATTTCTTCAAAATGACAATATTTCTTCAATATAACAAAATTTTCTTCAAAACAACGGATAGGTTTCATTGACCGTATATTGATCACCCTTTCTTCAATTCTACCTACTTTTTCTTCAATATGACTACCAAATTTGGTTCAGTGAACAGAGCCCTGTGGCACATCAACCTTTATTTTATTTAATATATTTGATCCGGAAAGCCCTGTCGCAGTTTAAACTTAAGGCCATCGTGCCAGACCTTGTCGAAGGCTTGAGAGACATCTAGAAATGCGCTAGTGATTTCTCAATTTCATTGGTTATCCTGTACACCTGATCAATTGTTGAGTGGCTTTTCCGGAAACCAATTGATGTTCAGGAATAAGCCGCTTTTCTTCGATAGTAGGAAGCAGTCACTTTATTAAGATTTTCTCAAATGCCTTGGAGATCAGCGGCAAGAAGGAAATCGGTCTATAAGATTTCATTTGGTTCGGATACTTTTCTGGTTTTGGAACCATTAAAACAATTTTCGTGATATTTTGCTTAACTTAAAAAAATGGTCCATTTCTCTGCATTTCTGTCTTAAAATATTAAAAAGGTATAAACATAATCGAATATAAAAATAACAAATTATTAAATTGAATTAAGGAAAGCATGTGCAGGTACATAATATATGTAGGTCGTATGTAAATAACTTTTAAATAGTAAATCAAACATCTTCGTTTACATTACTTTAGCCTCTTTCAATAATGCTCTGTATGCATGTCTTAAAGTATTAAATAGGAACTCGTACGTATTAAAAAAAATGAATTAATTAATTTAAATGAAGGAATTATAGTGTTGTACATGACATACATAGTTCTTAAATACTTAATTCTAATATTTTTGTGTGGCCGGTTTTTGAAAACGGTTTTTTAACAGTTTTGAAAAAAAAAATTGAAATTTTTTTAAAAATCAAATTTTTTTTTTTTGAAAATTTGAATACACAATTCTATTTAAGTTTTTTGGGAGCTTACGCAAACAAAAAATGATCAAAATCGGTCATGAGAAAATCAAAAACAAAAAAATGGTTCTTTGGGGGGTACCCTCTATAACCATTTTTCGGAAATTTTTTTTCAACTAGTACCTAGCTTTAATTAAATGAATTTTTTTGTATCTTTTTTTTAAATCCGTAGAACAGTTTTTGAGAAAAAAAATTTACAAAGTTTCGAAAAAAATTCGTACGGCAGGTACTGTTATTTTTGGTCTTAAAAAAAAGAAGAAAAAAACGTGTGGGGGGGGGGGGGAATTAAAAATGATAAATGTTTAGGCTGTAGTCGAACCGACATACAGACAGAATTGCGAGACCCACTTTTTTAGTCTTCGCTATCATCGTAATGATAACTTTGATCAAAATCTCGAGTTCGATTTTTTTTACGAATGCATAACTTGCCGCACGAACTTGCTCCTATGTAATAGACTAGGAATTTTAAAAACGAATGTTATTAGAAAAACTGTTCATAAGGATAAAATTATCATCATTTTCTAAATTCTCTTAGTAGTAAGAGACAAAAACAGAATGCTATGCAAATATGAATTTATGCAAGAACAAAAATTATACATAAGTCGTTGTAGTGGTTTCTTAACAAAATAAGGTTTTATATATAAAATTTTTAAAATATTAAAAAAAAAAAGAATAGTACGTCAACATTAGGTTTTTATTACTCTACGAATGAAAATTAAATTTCCAAAAAAAAATATTTACCCATTTTTGAGATATCGAATTTTCCAAAAAAAAAGATTTTTTTTTTTTCAAAATTCAAAAAATATTTTTTTTTTAAGTTTTGAAATGCAATGTTTCTTAAAGCTTTTAGAAGCATCTCTATAAAAAAATTTCATTAAAATCCATTATGTCGATAATGAGAAATTCAAAATTTTTAAAAATCGTTCTATGGTAGGTACAGTGACTGTAATGTCTTGTTTTCAAAATCTTTTGTATTAAATTATAGACCTTAAAAATTAATCGAAAGACTAAAAATTTAAGCAAAATTCTCGGAACCGTTTTGGAGAAAAATACGATTTTCGAAAACCATTTTTTAACATTTGTATGGAGGGTACCGTTATTTTTAAGTAAAATAATTTTTTTTTCTCATATCTTGTAGATTATTTTAAGAAACTTTTATTTATTAAGTTTTAAGAAAATCGAGCATGGGGTTTTCGAAATATTGAGTTTTAACATTAAAAAAATATCAAATTCGGTTGTACCGTTTTTGAGAAAATCAAAAACAAAAAAATGGTTCCAAGGGGGGTACCAAAAATAATAATTTTTTGGATTTTTTTTTCATTCATTACCTAGGTTTAACTAAATGAAATCTTATGAATTTTTTTTTTTAAATCTGTAGGACAGTTTTTGATAAACAAAATATTTATAAAATTTCGAAAAAAAATCGTATGGCAGGTACCGTTATTTTTGGTCTTAAAAAATCAAATCAAAAAACATCCGGGGAAAAAAATAAAACCCATATCTACCAAGTTTAAAGAAAATCGGCCTAGCCGTTTGGGCTGTAGTCGAACCGACAGACATACAGAATTGCGATACCCACTTTTTTGGACTTCGCTATTATCGTAATGTCAACTTTGATCAAAATCTCGAGTTCAATTTTTTTTACGAATGCATAACCTGCCTTATAGTATACCTATAAGTCGCAAGTAAAAAGAAAAAAGTGTTATGGTTTTTATAATTGTGAAACGAAGAACTGCCCAGGGGGGGCAATTGCACCCATTGCCCTCCCCCTGTATCCGCGCTTGCTTAACATAGCCACTATCTCGGAGCGTCGAATTAAGAGCAATCTGTGCAAGCAAATTGGCTTTTTCTTGAGCTGACATAAGAACTGACTTAAAGATGATCGTAAGAACCTTAAGAACTTTGGTTCATGTTTGAACTTACTCCGGTTATAATCAGTGGGGTTGGTCTCATAGACTTGAAATCTTACTTCTCCGTTTTATATACAAGTATCTATAAATCAACAAAAATGCAAGTTCTAAGCCGGTGCAGGAAACTAACTGCACATGTGAAATAACTTCATCATTAGTGGGTATTACTTACACTTTTCTTTTGGTGAATATATTTTTCTCAACTTTTTATTTTTAGAAATCCATTTCTTTTCCAGTAGAAATTTTTAAGCTGTGTATAAGTACAGATGTTCATAATCTGTCCTCAACAATTTACTGCTCACCCAATTTGACAGCATTGTAAAGTCAATTATGTTGCCACAGAAGGCGCTGTCAATAGTTTTCTTGGAAAATAGCATGTCCTAACACAACTCCTCTGCTCATTGGTGGTATCTTCAGTTGTCAATCGGGCGCCCTTATCCATGTAAAGGTTCTTTCACCAAAAGGTGTAGTAAATCTTCAGGCTTGGTGGGAGTTGACTCCACTCTGAGAAGTGGAACAGATTCTCATTGACAGTGGAATAAAGTTTCATGTGAAGAAGCTTCCTGTGTAATTACTTTCATCCACCTGCTTAACACTAGATTAATAGAGCTATACCGCTTGGAACCAGCGAGTTATAAGTTAAGGATTTCATGAACTAGAATTTTTATCTTACCGCATGATAGTTTTAATTAAAAATAAACACTTTTATTTCGATGACAAAATATATTTCGTTCTAATACTCTACCTGCCAATCAAAACTTCCACCACAAATCGCACATTCTTACCGTGTACCAGAATGCAGTCGAATTCGACACTGTCCAGGAATTAAATTGGCACTGTATTCATCGTGATGAGAGGGTGGTTTTGAATTCACCATAACAAGTGCATGTGGGGTGAGTTGTATCCCCGTGGAAAAACTAAAAAACGAAGAACATGTCAACACGTTTAAAAGTGTATGCAAAAAAAGTAAAATAAAATAAAAAAAAACCAAAACAAAACAAAAAATCGAAAAAAAGCAAAACACAAAATCACCCCCAACCACCATTGCTGGATTCGGGATATAACGGGAAAAATCGCGTACACTGGTCGTTTGGATTTTTATTTTCGTGCGTGTAGTACCACCAATCTATCTAGCGCTCCTTGTTTTGCATTCACTCGCCGAACACATACACACGCGTGTGCGGAGTGCGATAGTGGGCCACATGCCCAATCATCGATGAATGCATTAGAGAAGGATATAAAAATGTTGGATTTTTTTTTTCGCGAAATGTTCGCATGTAAAAGTTTTTCTTGTTGTGTTTTGAATTTTTATTTTTATTTTTTTGTTTTTGTTTTGGTTGCCCCCCACTGTACTGGGGACCGAGGGAGAGGTCCTTGTGTGTTTTTTGTTTTTGTTTTATTGCAATCCCACCGATAATGTGATATTCGAATTTCGTATTAGCGGTAGCTGGAAGGCAATCCTGATGCTTGTGCCTTGCCTATACGCAGCCCCACGCGCCTTACTCATCACACTCCATCCGGTTGGTGGCGCAGTAGTCTATAGTATAGTGTGTGAGATGCACTTTTGTGGGCAGCCATTGTGCTGGAGTGTGATGCGTGAATGGGGCTGTGTGTGTGAGTTTGGCTCTCCCATTCTTCTCGAGTGCCAAAGTGAGTGTCCTGTGAGAGTCCTTTTTTTTTTGCTGCTACGTATAACTACGAAGTCCGTCGACTATCATAACGACGACGACGGCAATGATCATGTTGATGGGTTTGGCCGAGTTTTGCGAGTTTAAGTGCAGTGAAAGGCAGAGTGCAGCTGTAGCTACCTTTTTAGTTGACTTCGTTTATTTTTCATTTTATTTGTATCGCTTATTTGAAGGACTTTCGCAGGTTGGGGTGAATTAATTTCTCCCACATACTTATTTCTACAGATTCACGATGGTGGTGGCCGTTACTTTCTTTTTGGTCGATTTTTTTTGTTTTCTGAAGAGGGAGAAATTAAATTATTTGTAAGGGATTGCTGGTGGGGTGGTTGTGGATCCCAATTTTTTTGTGTTTGCGTAGACTTTCGTGGATTTATAAAGTCCATTGATCCATAAATAGGATGTGAATGGTAATTAGGGGATGAAGCGCAAATATTTCGGCTCGATCGAGCATACTATGGGTATAGAAAAAGTTTCAGACCTCAATTTGTAGCTAGTGAAATTTTTATCAGTGTGTGTGTGCTTTTTTATAATATTATTTGAATCTTTGATGAAGTGGCCATCATCTATCCATCTGATCATTTGAACCGAAAAAATAAAATATTAAAAAAATCACATAGCGATTTCTTTAGCTGGAACTTTTGAAACAGCTAGGGTAAAATTTCTGTTTTAACTTTAATAGCAGTTAATCAAATTATAAAAGGCAAGTGGCGTTATTACTCTCAAATCATCATAAAACAACGCTTAAATGATTCTTTTAAATAATTTTGTTTTATTTTTTTTATTCTTAACAAATTTGTGTAGAGGAATCTTTTTTTTTAAAAAATAGATAGGTACAGCTTCAACAACTGCAGCTCGCATTTTAATTCACTATATTCTGTTTTCTGTTGAACCACTTCTTGATAATCCAAACGTGAAAAAGTATTCTACTGTAATAATTCTTTCAAGTGATTTCGAATGCTCTTATGAGAGTTTATTAGTCAATTTACTCAACTGGTCCAGGAAATAAAGTCGGACTAACAATTTCTAAAAGAATTAACCTTTCGAAGTTATAACGACCCACCCGAAAACTCCGGAAACTGAAATATACAACCCCCCCCCCCCCCCCTCCAACCTAGAGAGTGATTGCACTTTAAAATAAATCTTTAATTTAGAAAATCATATAAATCCCCAAAAGGGTATATGAAATATTTTGGTCAAAAGGGAAACAAATATCGAATCATCACCCAACTTTTCTGAAACGGGTTATGTCTTAGAAGCAACCCTTGGGGTAGTGGTTAATATCTTGGACTGTCACGCCAGAGGCTTGGGTAGGATACATTACCACTTCCGCTTAAAACATAAAACAAAAATTTTTTAATAGGGGCTCTGCCTCTTGAGAGAAAGTGCCATATTCCTCAACAGTAGGTATCATATTACGATCTCTCATAGTTCGAACTCGGTAAAATATCATAATACAAAAATTTGGTGGTGGAACATTTCGAAGAGAATCAGGACCTAGTGACTTACAATTTTCAACCATTCCTGGGTGCATTTTACTAGAAATGGGGGGGGGGGGGGGACCTACAATTTTCTACCGATTCCGAGCAGCTAATGAGCAGAAATTTTTCTGACAAGAGTTAGCCTTAGAGGATTTGTCAAGTCTTCGCAAGAGATAGTACACTCCTGAATAACTTTTTTGCAGCGGCTGAGAAATAAACCTAAGACTGCATGACATTCTAACGCACTAACCATTTTGCCAAGGGTTTCTGTGACAGAATATTGTAGGACCCCTCAACTAATCCAAAGAACAATTGCACAGAAATGGTTGAGAGTTGTAAATCTCTAGGCCCAGTTTTTCACGTGCTTCAAATATATTTATTTCATATACCTACAGGTAGACATACAACTTCAATAAGATTATGAAACCCAAAAACTGTGTCTCATATAACGTGATCCATTACAGATTGCACAGGGATAGGTGACATTGCCGCCGGCGAGGTTTTGATAGTAAATTATTCGCCGTCAATAGTTCGGATTGTACTGCCTATGTCACCTAATCCTCTGACTGACCGCAAAGTTCAATTAGAACGGTATTAGATACCCCACCGTGTTGATTTTTTTCAGCGCACCTGAAAATTCATTATGCACATTTTTCTTTTTTCATTTTTCGGCATAGAAAGTAAGAATTGTGAATTTGCACCTTGCGCGGTATAAAAATAAAAAAATATGGTTGATCAAGCTTACCTCAGTAACCACAGTGGGGTAAAAGTGGAAAACCACTTATTTGAAATTTGAAGATATGTGATATGTTATCCATGAAAATCATAAACATTCCTACACATACTTGTATCACAACCTGTTACCTACCAAACCAGCAAATGCAACCAACAACTGATTGATAAGCATAACCCTCTTGTGAGCCGAGTCCTATATATTCCCCACATTACTTTTAAGTTGGTAAAAACAACAAGAACAAAGTATGGTGAGTTTAGAAGAGAAAAAACTTATCAAAAACTAAGATCGTTGGTGAAGGCAGCGAATAAATGATGATCGAAAACCAAATCCCCCTGTCCCATTGCCTCTTCTATAACGATCAAGGGACGGCCCATGGTTAACCAGATCCGTCTGAAGTGTTTCCTGATTCCGCGTTTTTCGGTGATTTCGCCAATTCATAAATCCTTTATCATATTTATCTGTGATTTTACCGGGTTGCTCGTCAATTACTAGATTCTTCCGCCATTTTACTGGAATCGTCTAAGATTTTCCCAGATTCGCCCAATTTTACCCGGATTTGTCTAAAATTTCAGAGTATTCAGTGTCTGGGTTTCGTCCCTGATTTAGAGGAATTCAAAATCATAGAAAATTAATCGGTCACAGGTTTTGAAAATATTGATTTTTCGAAAAACCCAACAAATATTTTTTCGAATATTTTTATAAACAATATTATTTTAAACTTAAGGGGCTACCGCTTAAAAAATTTGGATAAAATTGTTAGAGCCGTTAATGAGAAATTCGAAAATCAAAAAAACCAGTTCTATGACAGGTACCGCTAATAACATTTTTGATATTTTTTATAAGCATGTTTGCCGGCGGTAGAGTGAACCAAAAACGTGGATAAAAGGTATACGTTCCGTATAGCCCGTCACGGTTACAAGTTATGGTTAAAGGTTTCATGTAGCAACTTACCTTACGGAATATTGTATTTAAGACCCTGTTTACATTGGAAATATTGCGTACTTACTACATCCTGTTTACATTGGAAACTTTGAGTACTGAAATCTCGATTTTATTACTTTCCATTGCTGGTAGAGCCGTTTCAATCGCTATCGGTTCGGTCTTTGTAACCCGTCCACCAAGAAGATTGATTGATTGCAATCAATGTAAACTAAATCAATCAATCCTAATGTTATGTTTCGTTCATTTAACTTGTTCTAAATCATTTCACAATACCAAATAAGAATGGACATGAAACAGAATGTATATTCCTCATTTTATATACAATGGAAGATGGCGTGAATGAAGCAACGAAGTCGAAAAAAGTCAACATTTCGTTCATTTTCACATTGTTTCGGTCTTCGTCTGAACGAAACGATTGAAAAAAAAAAATATTTTAGTTGAATAAACGATCGTTCGGAACGAAACGGCTGGATAAAAAATGATTTCGATTGAATGAACGATTGATTGAAAAGATCGAATTCTTGAACCGATCAATCAATGATTGATTCGATCTTTCAAAATGAACGATTGGCACAGCTCTAATTGCTGGATAGAACTAAATATATTCAATCCTCCAACATTTCTTGACCTCTCGACCAATATGTTAAAAAGACGAAAGAAAAAAAAAACTCCAACAAAATATTCCCGATACGTCAAAATTTAATTTCTCCCTTATCTGTCATACCGTATAATTATTTTATTTATCGAATTAAATATTCTATGTTATATGAAAATATATTTTTGGCATTCGCTATATCAAAATACAGATCGTTCTCCATCTGTCAAGCCATGAACTGGATGATGACTACGACTTCAATGGATTAAAAAATCATGTTTTTGTCACTTCTTATAATTCCTTTACAAGGTGGGAATGATGTCAATCGGTTAATAAATCTCCGACAAAGGGTGTAGGAAAAGTTTGAGGATCGGGTTGATTTTGATAAGGTGAACGCTCCATCTAGTGGCTTGTCAAACACAAAATGTTTCGACATATTAGCTGCATGACAAGCGTATTTGAGAATGTGAACGCATGTTCGTCAAGCATGTTGGTCCGCCATGGTCAAAATTCTAATGAGAAATGATGTTTGACACCATGTTTGACGAATGTGAACGCTCCTTTTTTTATCCACCAAATATTCATCATGCCGTGCTTGTCAAACAAATTTGAGAATTGAGAATGTGAACGCACCTATTAATGCTCTTAAAAAATAGTTGTACAATGACTGCTTTTAAACGATGCTATATCACTTTGCAATTTGTAAGCATATTTGCTACTACACATACATATGTAGTATCTTATTAGTTGTAAGCCAAATTGTAAATAGTATATTCAATAAAACAAAATTGAATTGAAAAATTGCGCGAGACGTATATGGTTGCATATACACACATCAAGCATGAGTCTTCAATATTTTATTTTTACATCGGAGGAGTGGCGAGAGGACGTTGCGATTGTGAGACCAAAGAAACATTTTTTAAACATTTCAAAAACATTTCAGAAACATTTAAAAAACATTTCAGAAAAAGAGAAACATTTCTGAAATGTTTCTTAAATGTTTCTGAAATGTTTTCTTTGGTCTGGACGCTCGGATCCACTCTTGACGAAAATTTTAAAAATAAAATCAAAAAAGACAATGATATATCTGAGATTTGCGAAAATTTAAATTGTGATAAAGATGAAGTAGAAAAAAAATTCAAACAACAACACAGGCGAGAAAAAATTTACACACAACTCAATCTGGAAACAATGGAAAACAAAGAAATATTTCAGAAATGTTTCTCAAAGCGTCCACAACAAAAAAACAAATCAGAAACATTTCTGAAATGTTTCTGAAATGTTTTTTAAACAAATGGGAAACATTTCAGAAACGTTTTTTAAACAATGTTTCCTGAAATGTTTCTTTGGTGTGGACACACCTTTATAGTAAAAATCGCAGTGTTTAAAAGCACTCATGCAATCGAAAGGAACCCAAAAGAGAAATAGAGATTAAAAATCGATTTCGTGTAAAAACAGTTTTTTTTTTGTATTAGATACCATCTCTGTTTGAATATAAGTGTAAAAATGTAATGCTGTCTCAAACAACATCCCTGTTTAAACATAAGTCAAACCAACTTTACGTTACGTAGCGGAGTCCATTGGTGCGTTCTTTTTCTTACAATATTTAAATTATGAAATAGATAGGTTTGTTCCCTTACTTTGAAGCTCTACTACAGACACGTCAAAATAAGTTTGAGGAGTAGGTTCAATTCCAATGTAAGCACTGTCCTAAAATTAAAGATTAAAAAGTCAATGATAAGTTTAAATTATGGCTACGTATGCATATGTATAACTGGCGCATTAGTCGCCCATATTTCTATGGTTGCGATAGTTACAGGACATGTATGTATGTGTTTTGGGGAAAAGCGTTTTGTACAGCTATATAGAGATATTTCTGGATTTAAGTATAAGTGAAAGGGATAAATTGTGGGAAAAATAGTGGCTTGATTTCAATATATCTAAAGTCACAAGCTAATACGATTGCATTGTATGTATATTAAGTGGGTACGTTCGAAAATAAAAATTCGGCACACGGACGAACGTTGATGTTTACACAACATCTTAACCGTGTGTCCGGCACTGACACTTTTTTTTCTATAATTTTTTTTGTACTTAAATGTAGTCCATACCCATCTAAGCAAAGTATTTTTTTTCAAAATCATTATTTTTTTAAAAATCCAAAAACTATTTTTTTGGAAATTGTTAAAGATAATATTTTTTTAAATTGAAAGGAGCTCCTGCGTACAAATTTTGGTTAAAACCGTTAGAGCTGTTAATGAGAAAGTCGAAAATAAAAAAAAAAAAACAGTTCTACGACAGGTACCGTTAATAACAATTTTTCTTAAAATTTTGTTTGACCAAAATGCAGTCCATACCTATAATAGCACATTAAATACAGGACATACAGACAGACAGACGGAATTGCCAGACCCACTTTTTTCATCTTCGCTATCACCGTAATGTCAACTTTGTTCAAAATCTCGAGTCCGAAACTTGAACTTGAACCTTTATCGCAAGTAAAAATATATTGACCTTTTTTGAGATATCTAATTTAAAAAAAAAATTATGTTTTGTAATGCAATGTTTTCCAAACTTTTTAGAAGCTTCTCTATGAAAAAATTCATTTAAATCCGTTATTCCAATAATGAGATACAACAGTCGGTTGTATCTTGGTTTCAGAATTTTGTATTGAATTATAGTTCATAGAAATTAATCAAAAGAATAAAATGTATCAAAATTCTAGGAACCGTTTTTGGGAAAAACACGATTTTCGAAAACCATTTTTAACATTTGTATGTGGGGTACCGTTATTTTTAGAGAAAATAATATTTTTTTCTCACATCTTGTAGATTGCATTGAGATACTTTAAATTTGCAAGTTTTAAAAAAATCGAGCATGCGATTCTCGAAATACATATTGAGTTTTTAAATTTTTGTTTAAAATCAAATTATTTTTTTTTTTGAAAATTTTGATACACTACTATCTAAATTTTTGGGAACATTTCGCATAATAAAACTCCTAAGCATAATGGCTAGTACGTTTGACTGTCATGCAGACGGTCCTGGGTTCGATTCTCAGCCACTGCAAAAAAGTTTTTAAGGGTTGTACTACCTCTTGCGAGGAATTGACAAATCATCTAAGAGTTTATCTTGTCATTAAAAGTGCTGCTCATTAGCACTAAAAAAACACTATCTTCCAAGTTTAAAGAAAATCGGCCGGACCGCTAAGGTTGTAGTCGACCAGAATACAGGCGGAATTGCGAGACCCACTTTTTTCGACTTCCTTTTCATCGTAATGTCAAGTCTGAGCGAAATCTCTAGTTCGATTTTTTTACGAATGTATAACTTGCAATGAAGTACCTACTTATCGCAAAAAAAAAGGAACTAAGTATTTATTTATTTCTATTAGATACTCGTAGTTACGGACTTAAAGGCTTTGTAAAAATCTCCATACTTTATTTGTACTTGTAGTTGCAAGTCTAACAGAACAACACTAATAGTTTTATAAAACAGGCCCCAGTTTGGAATCCACTCTATTGATATCTTATTAGCCAAAGAACACGCTTAAACATTGGAACTGCCTTAGGTCCAGAAATTTCAAAACTACAAAAACATTCAAATAAGAAAATTAATTAACAAACTTCACTAGTTCTCTTAAATGAAAAATACTTTGCTTCTTGAAGTTATCCAATACCGAACAAAAATTGAAAAAAGAAAAGTGTGTCTTTCGACTGAGTCGCAGAAACAAATTAGGTATACCTCATACACAGGATTTTATCTTATGGTCCTGGAATTTATACTTCAACTTAAACTTTACTAGAATTTATATTTTTAAACTTTCCTCCAAGAAATCTCCGATGCCCATGAGGCGTCCTCTTAAATTTTCAGTTTTTAAATTATCTGACCATTTTCAGTATAAATGATGTCCTAGCGGACCACGTTTGCTTTATGGTCCGCAAAGCAATAAGATTGCCCGTTACAATTGCTTGTATTTCATGGCAATCATCCACTTACAACTTCAACTCCCTCGTTCTAAACTAAAACAACAACACAAAATTAGACTGTGGTAATAGAAAGAGCTGAACTCCAGCCATAACCATCGCATCAACTACCAACCGCGGCATACTCAAACCACCTCGCTTCCAAAAATGGCCAACACAATTGCCCGCCAACATCTCTTCCTTCGGGCCATATCGCTAATTTATTGCATTCTTTAGTGCGGCTTATGAAGTGCGTAATGTGAAATCACAAATTAAATTCGCATCATTGCGGGAATGAATGACCACCGCAAAACGGGACCACGCTACCAGTGGAACGAATCTCGTGTCTTATGATGTCGGGATGATACCGGTTGTACGAACGGTCGGTCTCGGTGGTGGCAGAACGACATCGATGTCAATTACGGCCGTAAAATTAAAATAATTTCTGTTTTCATTTTTTTTTTTCTTCTTGGATTTCTTCATCTGTTCTACCAAAACTTAGGGAAGATGGTTCACATTTTTATATTTCCCCACGGTGCTCGTGGTGTTGTAGGAGCATCTTATTCTCTGGTGTTTCTTTGACTCACCTTCTTAATGGAAAAGCCAGCGCAAGCAACAATGATGGGGAATGCCACTGAATAACTCAGGGTCGGGGTTGAAAATGGGACTGGGACGGAAAATAAAATATACACGAAAATTCCAGCAAACCCAACTGGCAATTTGAGGGCTTTACTCATCACGGTTGTTCGGTGGCAAGTGTTACATCTGCTCAATGGTGCTTAGGCCAGGACTAAGAAGGAAGCCAGATAGTGCGAATAAAATAAAACAAAAGTGTCCTCCTTTAATTCACTGCACCTAAATATAACGCCGCCGCCGCTGATAAGGCAGGGTTGCCAAAGGGCTAATACTACCAAATGACATCACTAGTCTTATGGATAGTAAATTAAACAAATATCGATTGTGACTTTTAATTTGACATTTCAGAAAAGCGCTGTCATTTTAAACAATTTCTTCATACAATTTAAAAAAAAAAATTTTGCTTGTTCTTGGCATCTTTTAATCAGCAGAATCACTTTTTAAGTTAAAGTATCGAATGAAATACATTTTTGATAAACAGTTTTTATGAGTTGGCTTTGACGTTTGGCGAACAGCTGAATATTTTCCATATTAACGCAGGTATTTTTAGTGGGTGTTCATGCAAACATGTTGCGGAAAGTTATTTCTTTCTGCAAAGCGGAAAATTATCTCGTTGCATGAATATTGCATGAATTCCAAACTTGTGACGATGGTAAATTCTGGGCAAAAGTTTGTATTGAACATTTCGGAAGTTCTAAGGACATCTTTTTATATGCGCTATAATACAATTGTTGACTTCTTTTCGTGGCAAAACGGGACGGTGCAGTTTGTAAAGTTTTGCTACTTGAAGGACGCTTCCGTGCTTTTATATGCCTGAGCTGAATTGAATTGAGGTTGATTTGACAACTCCTTATTGCTAATTGGTAACGACATTTCAATAAAATAATTGAGCTCTCAACTCAAGCGATGAAAAAGATTAGTCGAAATTCTAGGACACATGACGAAATACATGCTGAAATTTCAACAAGAAAGGTTGCCAAATTCTTGAGCTCTAATAATATCTACTGCACTCAAGAAGACAAAGAAATAATGTGAAGCACGCCCCTTAATTGCGATTTGTTACTTCTCGTTTTAACTTAGAATTGCAATTACAGAAAAATGTTCAAACGGGTAATGTTCGATCTTTAAATTGATAAGAAATAGAATTTCTTTATGGATTTCAGAGCCTCGTATGAAAGCAACTATGCGGATGAACTATGTAGGGGAGAGTGGGGCACATTTGAACACTTTTTGCTTTCCAGACTGATAAAACCTAAAATATTATTTTACTCACATTGAACAATGGTATTGAGGTTCAATTTAGAAAAATATTTGGTCCATTTAACGAAATATTTATATTGAATTTTCATCTCCAACCAATATAGGTTCTTATGTTCAAAAGCGCCCCATGTATAGGGCAGTTTTGAACTTGGAAAGGGCACTTTTGAACATGAATATAATTTTTTTTTTATTGAATAAAAGAACTTTTAAATTTTATTTTTATATTAATTTTTTTAATAAAAACTTATCAATAAAACTCAAAATTAATACTTTTACGTATTTGTAGAAGGAAAACAAAAATCCTTAAAAGATTAATAAAAAATATTACAAACTTAAAATCAATCCAAATCATCAAATGCTAATACTCGAGCTTGAATTTTCGTCAATCAGTAATTCATCTTTGAGTTTCGGATCAAATATTGGACCCTGTGAATAAAAAAAAAAGAAAAAGCTGAAGGTTTAGCTTGTTTTCCAAGCCTAACCTTCAATTTGTGTGAATAAAAATAGCTTACTAGAATATTATAGTTAAAGCTACAAAAATTTCAAGATTTTTTGGACCTGTCTAGAAAGCTTTAACTAGGTCTTATTTTCAGTATTCAATAGCTCAAAAATGAGACAGAGAACGTATAGACGCAGAGACTGACGATATGACAAAAACATTTTGATTAATTGCTTGAAGCTGATTAAATGTCTTAAATATGTTAAAAAAAAAACCTAATCGGGGCAGTTTTGAACAACACGCCTGTTTAAATCTGCCCCAAAAGTTCTAGTGACATAAAATGTATTATAAAAATTTAACTGAAATACCAGTACAAAACCAACCGCAATTAATTTTAACATTTATTTTTCCTCCAAAAAAATGTGTTCCTGTTTTAAAATCGCGCAGTAATTTTTTTTAAACTCTTACAACTAAAAAACGAAAACAAAACAGTCCCACTAGCAAAAGGACCATTCACCTCTAAATCCGAGAGACAACTGAGAGAATCAAAGAAAGTCAATGACGTTTATGGATATGGTATTGACAGGTTAAATTTTTAAATTACTTTTAAAAAAGAGTAATAAAGTAAAATTTCCTAAGCATTGTTCAAATGTGCCCTATGTTCAAATGTGACCCGTGTTCAAATGTGTCCCACTCTCCCCTATTATATAAGTTAATTTCTAGATTTGTTATACCTGGAAAACTTCTCTATTTTTGACCGGATGACGATGAGGAGTGCACGCTGATGCGATGCTCTGTAATGGGACTTCTTTAACATCGTTCTCACGAAAACACTAGCGGTACAATCCTTCAAAAGTGCGTCCAATCGCTCGGATATACCTCCTGACATTATTGACATAATTGGAAGAAACAGAAACAGAGGTACAAAAAAAAAAAAAATTGAATGCCGTCTGATTTCTAGATAAAATATGTTGTAGGAGTTTTATTAGTACATTTATTTTTTATATAATAATGTACATTTTTATTATATAAATACATAAAAGGAAAATTGAAAAACAACTGTCCTATTTCTTGAAATATATTTTAAGAAATTTAATTTAATGTCGGTTATGAGTGACAAAGTAAGACGTGAGTGAGTTGGCAGCCGATTAAAGATATTAAAATTTGTTACGACTCACTTTCTGACAAAATCGAAGAACAAAAAACGGTTAAAAATGATTTTTGTATTTTTTTTCAGGTCATGTCTACAATGTAACACCAAATTTTTGTATCATTTTTATAAATGATCTCTTGTCTGAAACTTCTAATCCACTTCATTGTTTTGCCGACGACTCTACTCTCAGCTTTTCGTACTCGTTCCCAAATTCACGTCCATCTCATTCGGAAGTGGAATTGCAACGGTTTCGTATGATAAGCTCATTAAACTCCGATCTTTAGAGCAGTTGAATGGGGTAAAAAAAACCGTATGGAGTTTAATGCTTCGAAAACTCAATGCTGCCTATTATCGTTGAAGCAAAATGTTCCCCTTATGCCATTGTCTCTGAATGGCACTTGCATCGAAGAAACCGAAAAGCTTTCAGTACTCGGTTTGTGTGTTAACGACGATCTTAGTTGGAATGATCACATACTCGAGACCGGCAAGAATGCTGCTAAATGCTTAGGATTTCTATATCAATGTAAGAAATTTTTCACCCCTTCTGGCTACCATTTATAAGGCGTTTATACGACCAAGACTCGAGTATAACTCACACCTTTGGGCAGGCGCTGCACAATCTTCTCTCCATTTATTGGATAGAATTCAGAACAGAGCGTTAAAACTGATTGGAAACAGAGCTATCATGGATTCATTCCCATCTTTTGAACACCGTCGGAATGTTTCATGTATTTCCCCGTTTTATCGCTTCTTTCACAAGCAATGCTCTCTTGAAGTAGCCAGTTGCATTCCTCCCCTTTATCAATTCACCCGTGATACTCGCTTCGCTAGGAATGCTCATCAGTTCACTCTTGAGCCTAACTTTGGTCGTACCGTCAAATATAGAGATTCGTTTTTTAGTCGCACAACACGATTATGGAATAACTTACCAGTATTATTTTTTTTTGTCCAAAAATCGAAATATTCATAGATATTTGTATTTTATGCCGAAATTCAACACCAATTGACGAATAGTGTTGTCAGACGTTGTTTGTTGAGTTATTCACGTAGAGTGCATTTTCAATCTACAACGGCATTATCAGCAGGTACCGAAGCCCCTGGTGGCAATTAGGACATTAAATTTCGAACTAAGACCCCTTACCGCTGGTGGGGGGAAGCCTTAATAAGAAATAGCTGGACAATCTCACCTACCTAACTTGTCTTCATACGAAACCCCTTACAACTGGTGGGGGGAAGCTCCGCAAAAAGCAAGGGAAGCTAAATGACCAACTCGTCTATACTTCTTGTCTACGACTGGACTTCGAAAGATTTATTCAATCAATTTACTGTGCCGCCTGACTGAATGTATGAGCGAAGAGGTGCTTTTTGTTCACCCAAGTAGGTTCTCTTGATGGTTTTTCAGTAGAAACTGAATGTGAACTATGTAGGTGGCGAACGAAAAATTTTAATGTTTTGATTTTCCTGTGACGTCATGTGCTCATGGTGCTTGTGAATTGAATTGGAGCGAAGTACAATTCTCGGTATTAATGCAGAAGTCATATAGAGTGGAGTAGCATGGAACGCTTCGTTACAATATCGAACGTGAAATTGCAGCAGTATCGGCCGATTTATGCTTGAAAACCGTCGAAAGTTGGGTTCAGCGTCTGGACTTCTGCAAGTGTGCAAAAAGAAATCGAGTTCCATACATAATGGCATCGAACGAAAGTACGTTCGATGCCATTATGTAATATAAAGGAATAAAGAATTTCATTGATATCCAAAACCATTTTTGTTTTATTTAAAAAAACTTTTGTAGCGCTCTTATTGAAAAACCCGATACATACATTGGTACCCTATATCTGATACCATATCCGAATTTTAAATCTCACCGCTAAGATTCCCTGAGAGTTATGCAGCATTGTTAGAAGGTTAGAACTGTTTTTCTGATACTATAGCACCGAATTCTGTTGAGTTGGTGAATGAAACTCTTAAATACAATTGTTGAACATTTCATCCAGGATTTGGTCCGACAAAGTTTTTCGTTTTGGGAGCACAGCTGCATAAATGTGACGATTCAATGTCTCAAATAGGAATAATTACATCCGAGGAAAAAGGAAGCGAAAGCTTAATCTATTACAAACTTTTCTCCTAGTTTTAAACAGCCAGCAAAACCATTTAAAACCCTCATTTTCCTTGACTTTGAAACTTTTTTTTCCAGTAGTTTAACAGGTTTTGTAAAAGACAAAAATATGACTCGGCTGACATGAGAAGCAAGTATGAAGATGTGTTCGCTGTTGGTAATACTCATAGATCTGACATTTCAGAATCGATATGAACTTCAGAGATAAATATAACTTCTTCATTTTCATTGTTACCTTCAGTGCTCCCAAAGTGTCTGACATCAAAGACAGATCTTGCTGTGAATATTTCTACAAAAAAAAAAATCACGGCTTCAAATATTAATCAATGTTCAAACCAGAACTATTGGAAGACGAACCTATATTACTGGTTTCTTCAGCAACGTCATCTTTGGTTTCGCTTTCATTTTGAACGACAAACACATTACATCTTTTATTGTTTAAAGTATTGTAAAGAAAAGAAAATTAATTATTTTCTGTTTTTTCCCGAGAAAATTTATTTATTTTTTATTTTAACATATTTATCTTTATTTATTCAGAATGTGATACATAACTTTATATATACTAAAAGCAGAGAGATGAGAATTCTATGAATTCTTAGCAACTATAAATTTAAGAAAAATGAGAAATAATTAGGAAAAATGTATTTTGTTTTGAGAAAGACATTTTTTTTTAAAACTCATTGCACATATAACTAAAATCTTAAAACTAACATAAAACAATTAAACATATTATTTGGCAATGTTTTTCAATATTGGGTTTTCATTCATTAAGCATTTGTTTATAAAGTTCGTGTGTATTATGAAACATTTGTCTTTTACTGTAGGAATATTAGCAATTTCATCTAGTCCAATTGTTGAGAAATGCCAAAGGAAGTTTTAAAATAGTTTTGAGTATTTTGTTTTGACAGATTTGTATTTTTTTATAGTGACAATCTGCCAACACGGTGAAGCATAGCGCATAGGGCATAGCGGGGAGAAAAATTACTTTGTATAGATATTAGTAATTTATTTTCAAGGCTGAGGTGAGAGTTCTTATTCAAAAGTGGATACAAAATTTTTATTAAAAATTGAACTGGAGCATTGCACACTAAAAGATTTGTTTGAGGTTGATTGCTTTGCTTTCGTTTCTTGGTAAAGAAATAAGATTGAGTTTTAACAGGGTTTATTTTGATTTTCCAGGAATAAAAAAAAGTGTTCAATCGCACCAAGTGCCTTTTGAAGGTTAAATAAAATTTGTTCAGATTTTTCTGAGATACTATATATGCATGTATCGTCTGCGAAAAAAGATCTTTTACAGAAGTTGAGAACAGGAAAGTCAGATACGTATATATTGTACAGCAAAGGAGAAAAAGTCGATCCTTGAGGAACGCCGGCCTTTAAAGAGTACAATGGGGATTTGCTTAGCGAAATTTTAATAAAAAACTTTCTTTCCTGCAGAAAACTTTGAATTAATTTAATAAGATACGAGTATGTAGGAAGACCATTTACTAAGAGCTTATGAACGATGCCGTCATGCCAGACTTAATCAAAAGCCTTGTCAATGTCAAATGACACGATTCCAACAGATTTTTTATTTTTAAGTGCTTTTTTTATGTCTTTGGTTAATCGCATTATCTGATTTGTTGAAGAATATTCTTTTCTAAAGGCAAATTGTTCTGGCGGAAGAATATTTTTAGTTGAAACGATTTCTGTCATTTCTAGACAGATGATTTTTTTATTTTATTTATGATTTTAATTTTCTAATTTCTAATGGGTGGGCGAACCAAAAGCAAACTTTTCTTTTACGACAATTATTTACGCTGTCCTTTTTCTAAAGTTCATTTTACCCTATTTTGAGAGGTGGTTGTGCTAACTTGACTGTCAAGTTAGCATTACCAGGGGTTATTTTTTTTTAAAACAAGCGTAACTAGTTTTTTCCTTTCACGACAAATTCACGACAGTTAATCCAATTATTATCTACATCTTTAAAATTTTGAAGTGGAAGTGCTAACTTGACGGACATAAAATTTTTTCGCAAGATTTCTTTTCGATTGATGTGCCTCTAGGTACATCCATATAACGAAATATAAAGGATCTCCATGTTCAGTAATTTTTTTGTGGTTTGTCGAACATCATTGTCCCTAGGCTGCAGGACTACCTAGCGTCACGGCCCACACCCATCAACATTATCTCCAACTTCACATCAATAAATAAGGCATCATGCACGAGGTATAGTGTCGATTTTCGAAGACTTCGACAAGCGCAACTTGATTAGAGACTACAATATTCGTCACAGTATAAACCAATGAATAAATAATCTAATTGCACAACTTACATATATAACGATGCGCCAGTAATCGCGATTCTGCTGTGTTTTGCAATGTTTTCGTACAAACATTGCAATAAGCTGCATATATACGACTTATTCTATCTCAAGACACACTTCACAATTTGGTTTTATTAAAAAAAATCGCAATATCGTTATATCGTGCGAAAAAGTCACTCTCAGCATTTTCCAAATTATATACCCATAAGGATTCGGCCACGCACTGAGCGACGAGCGACTGAGCGATTGAGCGACGTCGCTCTGTCGCTTAAAACATTCCAAAGCCGCTCAAGGCTTATGTGGCCACCTTCATACAATTTAATGTGTTTTAATTTTTTTGCGTCGCTCAGCGACTCGTCGCTCGTCGCTCAGTGCGTGGCCGAAGCCTAAGAGCTAATAACTGTGATTGCGTACTAGTCATACATTTAATGCAGCACCTTTTCTAAAAACACTTAAGATGAGCCCTAGAACAGGGTTTTTAACTAACCTGCAGATAAACTTCCAAAATCACTATTCACCTTTTCGCTCTTCATTTACTATCTAACCGCACTATTTGTGCAAAGAATTTATTTTCAAGATTAAGTTCTGCCGTCGGCAACTCTGCAGCGAATCACTCATTGGTCGATGGACGATTGAAGGCGAAAGGGCGTTCTTGAGAATGAAATGAGCAAACAAAACTTATAACCAGGCATTGTCCTCGACTTGATGGCATGTTTGAGACTCATGCAACGCTGTGATCATTATGGCGGAGGGTGTGGAGGCAGCGGCATCGGCAGCGTTGGAGTGTCGTTATCGTCATCGTCATCATTGTTGTTTGCGGTGTGCGGCAATGGATTGCGTAACATCTCGATTGCCTTGGATTTGATTGTCCGTCCATCCGTCCGTCCGGTTAGCTGGTTGGCGTATTAATTTTTTTGTGCGCTTCCCTCCTTAACACAGGTGATTTGTAGCGGCGACGACAACGTGCGTTTGATGCATACTTAAGTAGGGATGATAACATAATTCCATTGCGAGCACCTCGTTGATATTATTCTTACTTTTTACGTTTATTTTTTTGTCGTCATCCAAATCCACAACAAAAGAGGAGAAATCTGAAAGTGAGTCTCCTTTTGAAAACGTTTCTAAATTTTCTCCGTGAGGACCCTAAAAACAAAGGTGCATCGGGTACGACACGTAACCGGTTGAACGGTTTGGAGCATACCTTCGTGAGCGCATCATTATCATCTTCATATCATTGTCTTGCCATCGCCCTCCTCCGCTTTGATTTTTGTTGCAAGTTTATTTTTCATCTGTCCGCATTTAACCTGGGAGGGAGCCTTTTGTGTTACCTACCTTACCTACCTACCAGTTTGGCAAATTTTTAGAAAGTCTCCAACATTATTCCAAATCCAAAGCAAAGGGGGAAGGCATAGGAGAGAGAAAGTAGGGAACCACTTCTGAAGCCTTAGTCCCTGCCTATACGAGTAACGGCAAATGCTGTATTGTTTTATATACTTTTCTCTTGGTCGTGGTTTCATGGTGTAGTTTCCTTGGTTTTGGTCTCAATTTCTCCTGAGATTTGTGTTCTTATTTTTATTTTGTAATTTTTGACAAACAAAAAAATGGCAACATAGGTATTTGTTGAATGAAGGTGCTCTCTTTGGGATATCGAGATGGAAGTCGTGTAAAACGCATTATGCATGGTCTTGTGGTTTTGTTTATGAGCCAAGCCATAAGCTGCATGGCTAGGGTGAAGTGTGAAGTAAAATTCCATTTGAGTTACAACAACAAAAAGGTGTGGTTTTGGTGGGCTATATGGCGTGTTTTGAAAGAAGATTTGATTGTAATTTCAAGGAAATGCAGCTTTGGCTCCTTTCGTGCTACGAAAAATATATTCAACACACATAGGTACATAAATCCATTCTTAAGATTTAATTTTATAAAATGTTCTCTGAAAGTTCTGAACTGCCTTTTCATTTCCCAAAAAAAAAAAAAAAAACGTTGAAATGGATGCAGTTTCAGAGCTTCGGTTTTCTATAGTTTTTTCAAGTACCTACCTACATTTCGTCCGTGATGAAAATCATTTCCAGCAACGCACAATTGGATTGCACCCCATCGAACTTTAAGTATAGGTACCTACATTTTCAAAATATAGAATCTCGATTAAGCGGGGGAAGGTTTTCAATTTCACTGAAATTTTTTACAAAAAACGAAAACATTTAAAGTATGATTCTGTTAATAGAATGATTTGTGAGATTTTCTGATTTATCGAAAGTTTGTAATTAACTTTTTTGAAATGTTTTAATCCTGCATACAAATGTTACAATACGTTCATTTTACTTACTTAAGGTGGTGCTACAGGTCGGACTGAATCAGGGCCTCAATCAACAAGCTTCTTCAGCCATCTCGGTCCCTAGCTAGATGTCTCCTGTTTTGCACGCCAATTTGGTTGAGGTTCTCTTCCACCTATGTGCACCACCTGAGTTGCAGTCTTCCTCTACTTCACCGTCTCCCAATGTTTGATTTGAAAACTCTCTGGGGCGGAACAATTGCATCCATTTGCTCCACACGACCCAGACATATCAGAAGTTGGACTTTAATTCGTTTAGCTAGGCAGTTTTATATCTTCTCCTCCACACTCCATTTATACAGACAGGACCAAAACTCACCCAGATGTTTCCTCTGGAAACATTCTAAAGCGTACTCATCCACTTTTGACAAGGGTGGTCCAACAAAAACGCACGATCTTAATTGTAAATAAAACAAAAAGTTTTCAGAGAATTATCTTAATATTTTTTATTATGATAGAGGGATCTATGACAATTAGATATGTGTGAAACAAAATTTCGGCCGAATTCTCGCCACGGACACGGCTTCGGTGGCATACCCCTATCCGATGGTCCATATTTTCATGACTCTGAGACATAATTGAGGTTCAATATCGGTAATGTGCCGAATTATCTCATGCATGGTTTAGCTCTTGAATTGTTCTTGGCTTATGACGTACACTTCTTCATTTAAATATCCCCAAGGAAGGAAGTCCAACGGTATCAAATCACATGATCATTGCGGCCCATTAACATCGCCAAGACGTGAGATAACACGGCCCTTTGATTTCTCCTCGCGCAAAAGAGTCATTGTTTGAAGCCCATATTGTCCAGGTTCGTATCCTCAATCTCTGACCAAAAGAAGTCCGTTATCACCTCGCGATATCACGGTAACTGCTTGGCCGAGCTCATTTTCGAAGAAGTACGGCCCGATGACGCCGCCAGCTCATAAACCGCACCACTCTTTGTGGATGCATCGGTTTTTCAACAATCACTCGTGGATTCTCATTTGCCCAAATGAAAGTGTGCCTCGTCACTGAAAATGATTTTGTTTGTAAAGTCACCAATTACTTCCGTCTTTTCAACCAACCATTCGGCGTATTGACAATGCTGACCAAAAAAATCACAACCAAAAAAATCCCAAGGTGCACGCAATGCATTTGGATTTGAACGCCCATTTTCGTTAAAGGCTTCAACAATCTTAACCTCTGTATGGGTGAATTTGTCAAACACTGAAACAAAGAAATGTCAAGTTAGGTTAGGTTAGGTTAGGAGGGGTGTGCACAGCACAAGGCTGTTGCGTACACGGGGGCCTATTGGTCCATTGTGATCCCCTATTAATAAAAGCAGAGATGCTCCTAACTAATGTCTTATGTAGATTGGTTCATTTTCGAACCAGCCTGTGCTTACAATGAATTTTCTCATGTTTGCCATTGAGACCTGCGTTAGATCGTCTAGTTCACCAACAAACCTGTTTCCAAAGTAGCGGAGGCGATTTGCTTGGAGGTTTGGACAGTCACAGAGCAAGTGTTTAATGGTTTCAATCTCCTCGACATCCTGACAGCTCCTACAGAAATCTGGCGCAAATGCACCCATTCTTATGGCCATTGTGCCAATGGCGCAGTGACCCGTCAGTACACCTATCAGGATTCTGATGTTCTTTTTACTGAGCGATAAGATATATCGAGTTTCCTTTTCATTAATTTTAGGCCATAAACTTCTAGAGATAACGCAGTCGTCCCTGGAGGACCAGGAGTTATTGATTCGCTCTTTCGTTATTAGGTCTATTTTCCTTTTAATCACGCCAATCGGGATTTTTGGTCCCAAATTTAAATGGCTACTGCTGTTTTTATTTGATTCTGACCCTTTCCTTGCCAGTTCATCTGCTATTTCATTCCCTTCTATATTACTATGTCCAGGAACCCAGCAGAGGTTGACTTGGTTGGTGTTGCAAATATTGTTCAGCATGTCTCGGCATTTTGTTACTGTTTTGGATCTTATAGTCTCACTGGCTAAAGCTTTGATGGCCGCTTGGCTATCCACAAAAATGTGATCTCCGACGAGTTCAATTCTTTCGTGCGTACCAATTCTGCCGCCTTTTCAATAGCGTAAATCTCAGCCTGAAAGACACTACACTCATCTGGGAGTTTGAATGATTCTTTTATATTGAGAGATTCACAGAACACCCCAGCTCCTGTTCCTTCTTCCATTTTTGACCCATCGGTGTAGAATGAAATACCTTGTTCACTAATTAGTGAGTTGGATTCCCATTCCTGTCTTTCGGGTATAGCAGTGGAGAAGTATCTGTTGAAATCTATTCTGGGTGGTAAGTAGTCCGTTGTCACATTAAGCCCTGCCACTTTGTCATACCTTTGCTGGATAGACCCATGACCATGACTGCTGTGCTTCCAAGAGCCCATTTCTTTAAGCCGAATTGCGCTTTTGGCTGCTGTGCATTTGATGTGCTCGTCCAGGACTGGAAGATTTAAAATAATTTCCAGCCCCGCCTGTGGCGTAGAACTCTGTGCCCCCGTTATTCCTAAACAGGCTAGTCTCTGTACCTTATTCAGGTTTTTGAGATAGCTTCTTTTTTCTACGGCCGTCCACCACACGATCGACCCATAGGTAAGTATGGGACGAACTATCGCCGTGTACATCCACTGTATGACCTGCGGTCGCATGCCCCACCGTGTACCGAAGGTTTTTTTGCATGTGTAGAGAGCGCATAATGCTCTTTTCATTCTTTCCTCTGTGTTACGTTTCCATGTTAGCTTGGAATCAAGAATTACTCCAAGATATTTAGCCTCGTTGGAAAGTTTCAGGGGAATATCGTTAAGCTTTGGAGGGGTAAAATCCTCCAATTTCCTTTTCTTCGTAAACAGGACTAGTTCGGTTTTGGAAGGGTTAACTCCGAGACCGTTTTGTGCTGTCCAAGAAGATAGTTCTTTAAGTGTAGATTCCATAATATCCTTGATGGTGGTAAGATATTTACCCGATATCAGAATTACTATGTCGTCCGCAAAAAACTTGACGTTAAGGTGTAACTCACAATTAACAACGTGCATTATGGTTGGTTGACGGAATGATAAGGGTCTTAAATAGAGATGGAAGAGTTATTCTCCGTTTGATTTTAGCTGACATTACGTTTTTTTTTCAATAGCGTTAATATCGTTGGCGTATTCGAGTAATTGGACAGACTTTATGAAGAAGACGTGTCTAATGTTGAGGCGGGAGATTTGCACTATATTTCCAGAAATATGTTGAAAAAGTAGCATCACCGATCATCGCCTTGTCTAGAACCTTTTTTGACATCAAATGCATCGATAAGATTTCGACTTCTCAGGATTTTTATATCTTTTGGAAGTTTGTTGAAAAATTTAAAAGAAACAATAGAATAGGAGTTCCTCTAACTTGTAGTACGAAACGCAGGGATGGCAACATAAGCGTTGAAGATGCTATATACAAGTTATGAGGACTATGTATTTTAAAACAATCATGATCGCAAGCATCACCTTCATCAAAAAGTACTTTAGAAGTATGAATTTTGAATTGGAAGCAGTTCGATACATATAAAATTATGGGTTTACTTCTCTCCTTAGACTAAAAAACATTAGTTTGGTTATGTTACCAATAATCAGCAATTTATGTTCAGCAAACCAAGTTCATAATATGTATGTCCATATTATTACTAAAATAAGTAAACTGAGTCAAATACGATTCCTAAGTCGTCAGCAAATGTCTTTATTTACCCATCATAACATATGTAAACAGGGAGTTGAAGTATACCAAGAATAATATTGGACCAAGTACTTATCCTTGAGAAATTCCAAGTTTAACTACCATATAGATCTGCTAATTCTAGAACCAACTTTATCTTTTTGCTTCAAGCAAGTCTCAAACCAATCGTAAAAAAAACTTGAATTATACAATTTTTTAAAAGTATACCATGATCAACCATGTCGAAAGCTTTGTTTATATCTACAATAGGGCTCATTTAATCCTTTATGTATAAAGGAACATAAATCCAAGAGAGTATCTTCGGTAGATGGACCAGCACTGAAGCCGAACTGTCCCGAGCTAAAAAAACCTATTTTTATTTAAGTACCTTAAAACTGTGATTTTGACTGTTTTTTTTTAGTACTTTTGAAAAAGAAGGCAACAATGAAATTAGACGATAATTATTTTTATAATAATTTTTATTTAATTTAATCTATTTCAGATAACATATTTACTATATGAATGCGAGTTTTCAAAGGAATTTATAACCTTAAGTATTTCGTGTCCGAAAATTTGTTCAAAGAAAAAACTGTTTCTGTCAACCCTTTGTTTTATATGACACTTCTCACTCTCCAGAGCACACTTCTTACTAAAAAAAAAACTGCTCCTCTATCCGCTCCCATAGTTCATTTAAGTTACTTGGAGGCTTACCGTAAGATACCAAGCGTCTTTTGCGAATTGCCAATAGGTTCCCGAACGGGTTTGGAAAACGGACTTACTTTTTGTTGACCACTTCATAGTCTTAAAAAAATATGAAATATATGTTCCCCAGGTCATCTCTGGATAATTAAAATGCCACCTCCATGCTTCATGGTTTCTTTCGCCTGATGGTTTTTAGAGTTTCATTCTGCCGATCGATGCCAAAAATATTCTTTACCATCTGACTGAAATCGATTTAGTTTCGTCTCGTCTGACCAACCTTCAATACTTTAGTTTTTGTGTTCTTTACAGTTTAACTTAATTTAATTATTCTATCGCTTCTATTTTAATTTGAAGTATACATAGTCTAGTTTTTATTTTTTAAACAAGCAAATATTTTTTCAAAAACTCTCGGCAACAGAAGTTTCTGTTTTTATTTTATATTAAACTTACCTACTACTTAAAAATAACTCTTACGCTTAAACAGGTTATATTTAAAAGTACTTAAATCTATAACTTTAAAGGCGTCTGCGTTTCTTAAAAGACATGTTTACTTATACTTAACTGGCTGAACAGTCTCTACTTGAGATTTGGAATTCGAACACTCTCTTAGCTGGAGCATTGTTGTACATTGTACTAGTACGGTCTAGAATGCCAAAAAAACGCACGATTTTTGGGAATTTTTTTCTCGGAAACCTCATTAGGTAATAACATAAGTTTTTTTTAAATAATGAACACATGCGTCAAGAATACAAAAAAAAATGTTTTTTGTTTAATTTTCGAATTTTGGCCGAATTATAGAGGGCGCAAACGTCGACTCATCAAAAAATACATGGTCCTATTGCGGATAATTAATTAATCTCAGAACTGGCTGGACTGAAACCAAAAAAACAAAGTGGGTTATTTAAAGGAAGGTTTTTTACCAGACAATTTACCACAATTTGACCAAAAAATTATGAACAAAAAAAAATGGCGACCCAGAAATGGCCAAAAAAATTTCCAAAAAAAATTTTTGTTTTCAAAGCTTGATATTTTTTTTTGTTTTGACTTTTTAAACAAATTGTGGTAAATTGTCTCGTAAGAAACCTTCCTTTAGATAACCCACTTTGTTTTTTTTTGTTTCAGTCCAGCCAATTCTGAGATTAACTGTCCGCCATGGGACCATGTATTTTTTGATGAGTCGATGCTTGCGCCCTCTTTAGTTCGGCCAAAATTTGAAAATTAAATAAAAAACATTTTTTTTTGTACTCTTGACGCATGTATTCATTATTTAAAAAAAAAATTATGTTATTACCTGATAAGGTTTCCGAGAAAAAAACTCCCAAAAACCGTGCGTTTTTTTGGCATTCTAGACCGTACTAGTACCTTAATATGGCCAAGCCAATTAAGTCGCGGTTATGTATATCTTCTCCTTCATTCACCCTCCTCGCACACAGGACCAAATTTCCGTCGACTAATTTTCCTTCCATCTCTTCGTCTCTGCTCACAGTCCAAAACTCGGCGCCGTAAAGCAGGACTGGAAGTATAAGTGTTGATAGCTTATACTTGGTCTTGTCACCCTTTACCTCAAGGTCAACAAGTCTTGCACATATTTGGGCAGGTGGTCCAATAACCCACTTGAGTCTCTTGGATAGAATCCAAAAAAGAGCTTTAAAAATGATAGGTGATAGAAATATAACGGACACATTTACATCTTTCGAGCACCGCCGAAATGTTTCCAGTCTTTTTTAAATATTGCCGTTATTTCTATAAACAGTGCTCTATCGAAATAGACAGTTGAATTCCTCTAATTCTCAATTCGACCCTAATATTCTCGCTTTTAGGAATGCTCATCGGTTTACCCTTGAGTCCAACTTCGGACGTACAGAGAAATACAGAGATTTTTTTTTCAGCCGGACTACACGAATGTGGAATACTCTACATAGCTCTATTTTTCGTTCCCATTGTAATATTTACAGATGATTTACATACCATCTGTTTATAGACTTTAAGGCCGCCTATGATAGCATAGCCAGGGTAGAACTTTACAAAGCCATGAGAGAATTCGGCATCCCAAATAAATTGACACGACTATGTAGGTTGACCATGACCAACGTAACAAGCCAAGTAAAAATAGCCGGATTGCTATCCAGACCAATCAAAATCTTTAATGGACTCCGACAAGGGGACGGTTTGGCCTGCCTCCTCTTCAACCTGGCGTTGGAGAAAGCAATCCGTGACTCTGGCACGGCAACAAGAGGGACCATCGTCAACAGGTCCAGCCAGTTACTAGCTTACGCAGACGACATTGACATCATCGGAAGAACCGAACAAGCTGTACACGATTCCTTCATCCAGATCGAGCAGGCGGCACAAAATCTGGGGCTGCACATTAGTGAAGGTAAAACAAAGTACATGGTGGCGTCGAATGCGAGAGGAACAGTTGGTCAAACAATCAAGGTAGCGGAGCACGAATTTGAAGTGGTGCAATCCTTTAAATACCTTGGGTCAATAGTAGCAGCCGATAACAATATAGAAGAAGAAATACGCGGGCGGCTTCTCAAATCCAACAGAGCCTACTATAGTCTGTCAAAGCTTTTCAAATCCAGAAATCTCACCATAACTTCAAAACTGCTGCTGTACAGGACCATGGTCCTGCTAATACTCACATATGGATCCGAGACTTGGGTGCTTAGCAAAAGGCACTCCGACCTCTTAGCTGCGTTCGAGAGAAAAGTCTTAAGGAGAATTGTTGGCCCCATATGTGAGGAAGGACGATTCCGGAGACGGTACAATCATGAATTGTACGCAATCTACCTATAAGCAGATATCGTGACAAAAATTAAGCTCGGTAGGCTCCGGTGGGCAGGGCACCTAGCTCGCATGAGCGAAGAGGAACCTGCTCGGAAAGTTCTTTGTGGTACATTCTATGGTAGACGACGGCGTGGTAGACCATGCTTGCGCTGGAGAGATGGCGTAGACCAGGACGCCCGAAGCCTTGGGGTGCGCAACTGGATGGCGTCGGCTAGAGACCGGAATAGGTGGAGAGACTTGTTGAAAGAGGCCAGGACCGGAACCCGGTTGTCGAGCCGATGATGATGATGTAATATTTAGAAATTTAAAACTAATTTATATCGGTATCTCCTTTTAAACCCTTCCTTGTTTACCTAACGCTTGTACTGTGATAATCAATTTAAGGGTAGTATAGTAATAACCCCTTGAGTACGCGCTAATTATAAAAAAAATGGTGAGCCACGACTTGAAATTCGTTGGCCTTTTCTAGGATTTGCCTCAATGTGAATATTTAGCCTATGGTGATGGTCGATCTTTTGTAGTTAGTTTTTATTGACTATTCTCAGCCTGAAAATAATTCTTTTTGCATAGGTTGTGTTTTAGAATGATGCCGGCCGCCTTGATGATACAATTGACCCTATAATTTTCGTCAACTTTAGATAGTATGTTGTAAAGTGTTTCCTCGATATCATTTCTATCACTTGTTTAAGATTAAGGTTCACATCGCACCTAACTGCAAGTTCTTTAAGATTCTCATATCAAATAACTCTCTTTTGAATGATGTGCAGCGCTATCATTCTCATAAATATTCAACATTAAGCTTTTTGATAAACAGAGGTGACTTGTACTTTTAGCTTTATAAGTTTTCCAAATTTAAATCGCTTGTTATAATAACGCCAAGATAGTTATAGGATCACACGATTTCAATCGGTTCACCGTTTAAATGCCACTTCTCATTTGTGGACAATTCGCCGGAACCCTTTTTAAACATCACCACAAAACATTGCATGGGCATGGTGGATGCAATATTATGCCAAGCCGATTGATCATAAGTTGCAATGTTTCCGGTGAATAATCAAAAAGCACAACATGGTCAGCAAAAAGGAGGGCTTTAATTCCGATTCCAGCAAACTCTATACTCTATACATAATGTAGGTATAAGAGGTTTGGACTCAAGGGCAACCCAGCTTAACTCACATTTTTGTTTGAAAGCAATCCGACATTGCATCTCCGTTGCATACCGATGCACGGTTTCCATTATACAGGTTTTCTAATACTTTTCTAAACTTCGATGTCATGCCAGCATTGTATGGTTTGTAAGACAAAGCTCTTCTTTCAATATTGTCGAAGGCTGCTTTGAAGTCAACAAAGAATACATGTAAATTCTATTTCTGGGAGGAAGTGACAAAAGCTACAAGAGTACCTAAACCTTATTCTAAAAAGTGCACCTCATCTAAGCCGTATGGACTAAGCAGGAAATTGTAGGTCCCCTCCATTCCTGCGGACAACATTTGGGGATGAAGTCACTAACTTCACATTTACAGTTTAGAAAGGTATAGAGTATCGTAATGAAGTGAAAAGTTGTAAATAGCTTTATTGATGAACTACGAGTATATACATATGTACATAAAACAAAGATTCATATGAAATGTTTGTATGTAGTACAATAAAATTTCAATTTATACATATATTAGAAGAGCTGAGCCTAGTTTAAAGCTTTGAAATTGGTACACATACATATGTAAGTTGGAGTCATTGCCATTACATTATGTGGCACTGGCACCCGAAATCAAACAAAGTGCATCGCATACAATAAAGTTCAATCGACGACACACGTTAACCCTACTCCCCCTTCACAAACAAAAAAAAAAAAACGATCACGATCACCTTCCCCATCTTTGCTTCCCTCTTTTTAAAAGTAACACAAAAAATATTCCTTTCCCATGCACATTCGTAGGCCTAATCTCTCATTTCGCGTCCACCACCACATTGCATCTACATCATCAACTAACTGCGACGAGGTTAACGGCTTTAGTTTGCAATATGTACAGCTTTTTTTTTAAAAAAAAAAAAGCAATCAACGATCACAAGAGTCAAGTATAAAGAAGATTGGTTAAGAAGGGATGAGAAGAGCCAAGAGAAAGAAGAACATAAAATATAAGTCAAGATAGGAACCAGGGACATAGAAACTGAAATTGAAAACCTGCACACACAATCCCAGTTTCCTTTCTGTAGCCATGCCACAAATAAAAATACGTGACTACTACAGGCAAATTCACCCCTCTCCAACACCAAAACTTCAATTCACTCACACAGTTTGACATACTGATGATGATTAACTGCAATTTGCCGAAAATTTCATTTTTTGTACTGGTGTGCGTGAGTCGCTGGAACACAAAATTTCGTGAGTCTTCTTCTATAGTCTTTATACAAAAAAATTTTCATTCTAAGAATGTAGTAGATTGCAATACAAAAAGAGACCCACAGAACGAACGATCCCTAATTCGAATCTGTGTGATCTCAGTTCAAAGGCCGACAAACGATATAAACACGTTCCTAGTCATTTTCGTTAGGTAAGTTCTTTTTTTTTAAAGCTTTGTTTTGGGGGTTCTGTTCACTCAGTAGGTGAATTTCAGCATTATGATATCGATATCATTAATATTTATAAAATCTACTTAGCAGAAACTACTTTTAATAGCCATGGATATGGACAATAAGTGCGACAGCCTAGAACCATGTTTATATAAAAGCTATGGCAACAAAATGTGCCCTCATAAAATTTGGGATATCATATTCAATCTTATTCAACAGAGGAAAAAGTCGCATATATAGAATTTAGAACCATATCAAAAACAACGCTAGGGATTCTGATTAATCTGGTTTACCTTATATCAAAGGCTTTATGGAGAATTAAGGATGTTCTAGACGAAAAACGCTATTAGAGGCAAATTTTATTGGAAAAGACATGCGACATAAAAAAACTCTTCACGAAAAAGTCTAATTAATAGCTGAAAACACATGATACCTACATATACATACGTGGCTCACGCCTAGAGCCAAAGGAATCAAAATTCGTTGAGTCGTTCCATGGTTAAAATTCAACCTTATTTATGCGCCATAATCATCAAATATTATTATTCAGCTATTGACAGAGCAGAGATATCTCACACAAGGGTCGTTTTATGCAATTTTAACATCAACCTGTTTAGTTTCACCAAAATCTTCTATAAGCTAAGCCCATAGAAAACGCAGAATCATTTCAAGAAAGTTACACAACGAGTCAAGAAGGGCCAATACTTCAACATTTCCCACAAAAAAAAGAATTTTGAAAATATATATGCCAAGACTGATTGCTATAGTCAAAACTTTTATAGCTAACGAAAGACATGAATAGCTGGAGAATATTGTAGATTGCCGGTGAAATCCATTTATAGCCAGTGAAGAATAATGAATGCAGGTGTAAGCCCTTGATATCGAGTGAAAGCTGTCAGTGAAACCCGTGTATAGTCAGTGAAACTGTTTATTGATAGCGAAAGTCGTCGAAATCCAATAAAATCTATTGGTAGTCGATGAATAACATTGATTTTCGGTGAAATTTGTTGTAAACTTGTAAAACTGTTGATTGCCGGAATAAGCCCTTGAAAACTTTGATTTCCGGTGAAAACCCCCGTTAGTCAATGAAACTCTTGATAGCCAGCAAAGGTCTATTTGATTTCGAATGAAACTGTAGATCTCCGCGCTGTAAATGACCACGCTTACCAAAGCATAAGTCATCGATAAACTGAAGAAGGTACAAAGGACTGCCAGCCTTGACAACAAAGGAGCTAAAAGATCTTGCTCAACTGATGCCTTAAGCGTTTTTCTGTACCTTTTACCACTCGACAGCAATATTAAGGAGTTGATTCCATTAGAGATCTTTTCGACTCCCACTGACTACCGCACCCCTAAAATGGGCATCAGTAAGGATCAGTAATATACTCTTAGGATGACGTGTCAAGCGAAGTATCCGACGTCACAGTCGAAGAAGTTAGTGAGGCGGTAAAATACTCCAAAAAGGGAAAAGCTGTTGGCCCAGACGAAATACGCTCAGAGTTTTGGAAAAAGATGGGAGACATCGGGTTTAGATGGCTCATGATTCTTGTCTCCAAACTTATACGAGGTGATCGCATGCCTAATCAATGGAGGGAAAGTTACCTTTTTCCAATTTATAAAGGAAAGTGTGATACTCGAAGCTGTGATAATTACCGTTCGATTAAGCTGATGTCACACACCATGAAGATCGTTGAGCGAGTCTTGGGTAGCCGACTGCGAAAAATAATTAGGCTATCTGATGACCAGTGCGGGTTTGTCGGGGGTAAGTCAACCACGGATGCAATCCAGAGTATAAGAATAATTATGGAAAAACATCGGGATTCTTTGGAGGATTTGCATGTCGTATTGGTTGATTTTGAAAAAGCATTCGATCGGCAACCACGAGATCTAATATGGGTGGCCCTCAGGCAACGAGGAGTTCCAGAAACCTATGTGCGGATAATTATGGACATGTATGATGGAGCAGTTACTAAAGTAAGATGCGCAGCTGGAGTCACCGAAGAATTCGAAATCACAGTAGGTGTACACCAGGGAAGTGTCTTGAGTCCCCTGCTCTTTATTACAGTTCTTGATTACCTGCTTGAAGGCAAAGTGCCGGATCCAAAAGTACATCAGTTATTCTTTGCTGACGATGGAGCCATCATAAGTGAAGACCCGATATCCCTACAACGAGCACTTGACGTATGGGTGGATGTTCTAGAAGGAAGTGGGTACCGCATAAGCGCGAAAAAGACAGAATACCTATGCTGCCCATTTTCTGATCCACACAGGCCTATTCCAGACAATTATTTGAATGGAGTAGTGCTTCCCAAGTGTGAAAAGTTTAAATATCTGGGGTCTATGATAAATAACGAAGCTACTTGTGATGACGATATCAATCATCGCGTAAGCGTAGGGTGGATGAAGTGGCGCGAAAATTCTGCTATCTTCTGTGACCGAAAAATGCCCCCTAAGCTGAAAGGAAAGCTCTACACTTCAGTTGTGCGTCCAGCACTCACATACAGTTACAATGTTGGACAATGTACAAAAAGTATGAGAGTAAGCTAACGGCAGCTGAGATGAAGATGCTTCGTATGACAGCAGGAGTTACAAAGCTTGATCGAATTAGAAGTACGAAGCTTGGCACAGTGTAGGTGGTATCGAATGAGTGTGGTGATCCGGCTGAGTGAGCAAACACACAATAAGAGACATCAGGACCTGCTAGATATTTTCATATTTTTGAACTTAATCCACAACTTCTCATATCAATTCCATCCACAGGTTCACACGAACAAAGTTCACAAAGTGCTAGACTTGCCAGTGTTCGCTACTTCCACCTTCCTACCTAACATGCCAAGCCTGATTGTTAGTCAAACATTTGACAACTAACCGTCAATAGCTGGATAGTATCGTTCATTGCAGCACTAATTCGCTAGTAAAACTATTAATTGCTAGCGAAAGTCGTTGAAAACCAATAAAAGCTATTGGTAGTGAAAACTATTGATTTTCGAAAACTTTTGATTGCCGAAATAAGCCCTTCATAGCTCGTGAAAGCATTTGATAGTCGTTCAAGAAAATTTAATATCTGTTAATAGTCAGTAAAACTGTTGATCTTCAGCGAAAGTCATCAATATCCAGCAAAAGCAGCTAATAGTTGGTGAAAGCCGTAGATTTCTGATGAAAATTGTTGATAACCGTGTAAGGCAAAAGCTTGAAATTCTCGCTGAAAACGGTCCATTACGAAAGAAACTGCTGATTATTATCAAAGGTAATGCCATAAACATATGAAAAGTAGCTTTCCAATATGGCAAATTGACAAGTCAATAATTCCGAAATGCACTCAAGTGAAATGAGCAAAAAGACACTATTCTTTTTTATTCCGAATTATGTACCAATTGTTAATTTTTCAACAAAAAGATCTGCGGTCGAGAAGGCCTCTTCAGCAGAGGTGGAAAAAAGTAATCAAATTTGACGAAAAGTAGGTTTCAGTTAGTTTCGTATTCAAGTGCTCACAGGGTGATCTCCTAGGTACGATTTTGTCAATGAATACCTATTACGATCTTCATGGAAGTCATAAGAAAGTATGAAAATGTTTGCTATTTAAAAAAAAGCGAAGAAAAAAATGTTAAAAATTTTAAGGTTCTTGTAGAAATTTTTACAAACTTCAAAAATTCATATAAACTTTCGATTTGGAAAAATTCTCCTTATTTCGTGTAGAAAGTTTGTCTCCATTTTTCGGCAGTTGTTCCCAAAATTACGTTCTTAGTCTTCTTTCTGAGCAATTTTCGGGAATGAAACAGTGGTGAGGCTATTGACTACTGCACTCAGTGTCAGTGCAGCGATGCGATGCAGCAACAACGATATAACTACACAAAAAAAAAACCCTAAAGCGAATCATGATGATGATGATCATCATCAACATCTTCTCCTACGGATCTTGTTTGGTTTTATTTTTTTTTTTAGAATTTTGTATTAGGGGACTCGGAAATCTGAGGAACCACAAAAAAGGGAATCGTGTTTTATATGTACACAGCTCAAAAATGGATACACTTACCATCATCATCATGGGTGCAATGCACTCCTTGGGCTGTGGCCCAAGATGGATATAATGTTATTGTTGGAACCTGCCAGGCTTAAATTTCTATGATGGAAGGCACTTTTGTGGTTTTTTTTGTGTATTTTTGTTTGATCAATGTTTTTTTTTTTTGGTTGTTGAATTTTTGGGGACAACGCAGCTTGCATGCCGGTGCATTACGCACGCGTATTATATGGGTTCCTTTGGGTTTCCTGACTTAGCTCTTGGACAAAACTATCATAAGCTGTCAGAATCGATTAAAATACAACGTTGGCGGTGCGACCAAAGTTTGTTGATGAAAGGCTGCACTCGAGTCGTTTGATTGCAACAATTTTGCCCGCATAATAATTTTGACCGAGCGATTATGTGACGACGATGTTATTTTTTGATGTTGCACTCTTGATTGAGCAGCGTATATGCGTGCATATTTCTTGTAGCTACATAGATTAATGGCGCCTAATAGCCTGTTGATGATAGAAGGACGGCAGGAGATCAAAGATTGGACCCTCATATTCAGATATTTAAATGGCAGTAAGTTTGGTGTTCGCTGAATACTAAGATACACGGTAGGGCAACATAACTTTCTTTTTTCAAAATGCAATTAAAACCATTTTCTGAATCAGAAGTTTTTTTAAAAGTTGAACGTACCTACAGGAACATACATAATGTGTCTAAAGGTTTTTGAAAGCTTATCTATGGTATGAATTGAATAAGCCTGTTTTTTACACTTCCAATGACCCTTATCAGCTTAGTAGAAGTATTTTAGGCAGATTCTGTCATGGTATCGACCTTTTTATAGCGGAGACGGTTGACATCGTAGTTAACTCAAACAGTAAGATTAGTAACACAAACAGTAAGATAAGCGTTCCAATTTTTTCTTAAAAATCTTAAAAATTATTTGTACAGGGTGCGTTTTATGTTCAAGGTGGATTTTATTTGATTATCACTTTTGTTTGAATGAAATTTGTCAGTTGGCAGTAGATAATCGAGAGAGATAACAATTTATGTATCGCCGTAATACTCGTTTTGCTAAGAATGTTAATTAATTTACCCTTGAGCATAATTTCTAGCGCACTGTAGAAAACGGAGATTCTTTCTTAAGCCGTACTACTCGAATGTGGAATACTTTACCCCACTCGATTTTTGTATCTCTTTCAAGGGTTGATTACTCATTATCGACGTCGATGGGTTCCAGAAATTTTGGTACTTAGCAAAACCCGTTTTTAATCTTTTATACCATTTTTGTTGGGTAAATTTTTCAAATAGGCCTTCATAACCCAAACCTTATATTTTTTTAGAACATTTAACGAAATGGGAAAGGAATTGCGGGTCTTGACAGGTACTCAAATTATCGAGCACGTTTTAAAACCACTGCGCTATTTAAAAAAAAAAAAAACATTGCAAAATTCTTGGAAAACAACTCTCATTGTCAGCTATCGTTAGAAATGTGTCCAAAATCAGAAAACTCTTTCTTTACCTACTGCAGGCTCTCCCAAAAAAAAAACACAAAAAAACTGTAAAACAAATTTTTTTTCTTAAAATATACCCAAGAATTACGCCCTAAAATATTATGCACGAATTAAGGGACACCCTGCATATATTTAAAAAATGCTACAATATTTGCTTGGCATTGTGTTTTTAACTCCAACTATTCAGGGAGTTGTTTTCGCTATTCAAACAATTTACATTTTTATCTAATAACATTCATTTCGGCCACGCACGAGCGACGAGCGACTGAGCGACTGAGCGACTGAGCGACTGAGCGACTGAGCGACCGAGCGACCGAGCGACGAGTGATGGAGCGACAAGTCTGAAAAACTCTAAAACTAATTATACCCCAAATACACCCGTAAATACAAAATCATATTTAACTCAAAAACGGCTCTAACGATTTTGATAAAAAAAAAAATTAAAAAATTTTAGGACAAAATGTTACTAATGGTACCTGTCATAGAACCGTTTTTTTGATTTTCGATTTTCTCATTAACAGCTCTAACGATTTTAAATAATTTTTTTTTACCAGGAGCAAAATATATTTCTTGGGTTTTAAAAAAAATTCCAGCATTTTAACTTCTGTATCACATTAATTTGGACACGTCTTAAAAATACTGTCATCAGTACTGCCAACTCCACCTTAGGCAGCAGTCGTAAAAATCGGAACGACTGGTTTGATGATGAATGCAAACTAGCGACTGAACGTAAGAATGTTGCGTACCGAGCAATGCAACAATCTCATAGAACGCGGGCACGCGAAGAGGAATATAAAGAGCTCAGAAGAACAGAAAAACGGCTTCACAGACAAAAAAAAAATCAGCCTGGGAGAAGAACCTAACCTAAGCCGAGAGCGAGGTCCGCACCAGGCGCGGAAGTTCTACCAATCCGTCCGAAACATGACGCAGTACACACCACGCTGCACATACTGCAAGGACGGAGAGGGAAATCTGATCACCGATCCTGAAAGCATACTGGAGCGATGGGAAGTGTACTTTAATGAATTGCTAAATGGTCAGCTCACTGGAGAAGTGGAGGCTCCACTACTTCAAGAAGAATACCCTATGTTGCCGCCACCAATCATAGAAGAGGTTGAGAAGGCTATAGGCCGGCTTAAACAGAACAAAGCCCCGGGAGCCGATGGCATACCAGCCGAATTATTCCATCACGGCGGGCCAGCCTTACGTCAAGCAATTCATAATATTTTAGTACAGGTATGGGAGCAGGAAGAAATGCCAGAAGACTGGCGAAAAGGCATAATATGCCCCATATATAAAAAGGGAGATGTCGCAACGTGCAGCAATTATAGAGGTATCACGTTGTTGAGTACCGCCTATAAGATACTCTTCTCTATCCTACAAGAACGGATAACCCCATACGTTAAATCCATCATCGGACAATATCAGTGTGGTTTCATTCCAGACAAATCAACAACTGATCAGATCTTTACCCTTAGGCAGGCGATGGAAAAATGTCTAGAATTTAACATCCCAACATACCATCTGTTTATAGACTTTAAGGCCGCCTATGATAGTATAGCCAGGGTAGAACTTTACAAAGCCATGAGAGAATTCGGCATCCCAAATAAATTGACAAGACTATGTAGGTTGACTGTTGACAGTGACCAACGTAACAAGCAGATAAAAATAGCCGGATTGCTATCCAGACCAATCAACATCTTTAATGGATTCCGACAAGGGGACGCACAGTGGTAAAAATGGCATATTTAGGTGGACATTTGGTTCAAATTTTATGTTAATCAATAGACTAACTGGGCTTCATATTGTTATAAGGAATGATTGACAACTATGAAACCACATCTTTTTTTTTTTTTTGAGACAGTATAACTTGTAGAACAGCGGTCTTTAATTAGCCATTGGTGAAAAACCAACAATAAAACAAGTTACAATAAAATTCAGTTTGGTGTTAATTTTTTTTTTTTTTTTTTGAAAAGTGTTGGAAATGGTAAGTACCGTATATCTCTATAATATTGCATTTGAGTTTTATATAAACTATTCTTAATTAGCTTAGCAGCTCGATTTGCTTAGCTTTATCTTTAAAAAAAAGTTTACTAAGCTGCAACTTTTTTTTCCCACCTAGTTCCGCGTTCCGGTTTTCGCTGTCCGACAGCTTAATGTGTAAAGATAAAATATTGATTGCATTTTCAACCATATACAACCATATGCAATAGATAGGGCGAATTTTTTTCAGAAAATGACGTTCTCAAGAAAGGAACTTTATGATGTCTGGGTGGAACAATCAGCTAAAAATAAGGATTCTGCTGTACGTCAATATGTGAGTGACCAATCTGTTATAAAAGGTATCAATGATGAGCGTGAAAAAGAACTTTTAATAAATTCGGTGAAAATGTTCTTAACTAAACTGCGTGAAAAATGGGTCGTATTTTTTCGTATTTTTTTTGGTTCGTAAGTATGAAAGAAATCTTCCGTTCTGCTCTTTCAATCAAATATAGTCCTTTCTTCTCGCAATTATGAGCACTTGCTGGTATTGAATATAACTCAACCGTTTCCCTTATATAAACCGAAAACTATTAAAAACTTACTTGAAATGCCAAATATTTTTTTAAACCTTCAATGATTCCAGTTATAACGAATGATAAGTCAATGATTCTCAAAAAAACGAGGGGTTGTGTTTTCTTTCCAATCTGTGTTATTGTTTACTTTTATTTCCTTTAAAAGTCTTCATTGGCATAATCCTTACCGGTATGAAATAATACAGGGATAACTCAAATGCTGTTTTCTTAGGCCAGTTGAATTTGTTTTAAGCGATACAATTTAACAAAAAAAAATTTCTAGCTTAAGATAGTTCTAGGTTTTGAATTTAATAAAAATCAATTTATGAAAAAAAATCAAAAAAAAAATGTAGTTTTTATGAAAAGCGTTTTAAGTTAACAAAAATTATTATTTATTTTTGTGGACATTTTCAGTTTTTGAGTGTACATAAACATATAAAAACGTGTGTTTTAAAATTACTTTATTTTATTTGAGCTGATAAGGACAGTACTCGATTTTAAGAAAGAATAAAAATAAGGAGAACACAATTTTTTTAGTAAAATTATTTATATTAGGTATTTCATCTTTTCATCACGATTTTTAGCCTAAATCCTGTTTGGAACCTTTGATTTCTCTAAAATGACGACTCTATTTGAAACTAAAAACAAACAAATAAAACTCGACTGTTTTAATTGCAAATAATAATTTAAAAAAAAAATATTTTTTAGAAAGTTGTATTTCAACACAAGATTCTAAAATGAGTTGTGAACCATTTTTTTCAAAACTTAGCAATTAAATATATGAATATTTTACCTTCATTTTACAAAAAAAATTGTCAAAATATCTCAACTCGTTCAAAAGTTATGAGCCCATGTCCACCTAAATATGCCATTTTTACCACTGTGGGACGGTTTGGCCTGCCTCCTCTTCAACCTGGCGTTGGAGAAAGCAATCCGTGACTCTGGCACGGCAACACGAGGGACCATCGTCAGCAGGTCCAGCCAGTTACTGGCTTACGCAGACGACATTGACATCATCGGAAGAACCGAACAAGCTGTACACGATTCCTTCATCCAGATCGAGCAGGCGGCACAAAATCTGGGGCTGCACATTAGTGAAGGTAAAACAAAGTACATGTGGCGTCGAATGCGAGAGGAACAGTTGGTCAAACAATCAAGGTTGCGGAGCACGAATTCGAAGTGGTGCAATCCTTTAAATACCTTGGGTCAATAGTAGCAGCCGATAACAATATAGAAGAAGAAATACGCGGGCGGCTTCTCAAATCCAACAGAGCCTACTATAGTCTGTCAAAGCTCTTCAAATCCAGAAATCTCACCATAACTTCAAAACTGCTGCTGTACAGGACCATGGTCCTGCCAGTACTCACATATGGATCCGAGACTTGGGTGCTTAGCAAAAGGCACTGCGACCTCTTAGCTGCGTTCGAGAGAAAAGTCTTAAGGAGAATTGTTGGCCCCATATGTGAGGAAGGATGATTCCGAAGACGGTACAATCATGAACTGTACGCAATCTACCTAAGCAGATATCGTGACAAAAATAAAGCTCGGTAGACTCCGGTGGGCAGGGCACCTAGCTCGCATGAGCGAAGAGGAACCTGCTCGGAAAGTTCTTTGTGGTACATTCTATGGTAGACGACAGCGTGGTAGACCATGCTTGCGCTGGAGAGATGGCGTAGACCAGGACGCCCGAAGCCTTGGGGTGCGCAACTGGATGGCGTCGGCTAGAGACCGGGATAGGTGGAGAGACTTGTTGAAAGAGGCCAGGACCGGAACCCGGTTGTCGAGCCGATGATGATGATGATGAAAAAATTTCAATTTCAAACTGTTATTAATGGAACCTGTCGGTTGTCTGTTATTCGACAATATCCTTAACGACTGAACCGACTTCAATCAACATTGTAATATTGTATAAGGAAATTTTCAAGCAAAAATAAATTTTTAGTAAAAAAAAAGTAATTCAATATTTCAAAAACTGGTAAATTATCAGCTTAAGAAATATGTATCTTGAAGAAGGAAATCTCCTTTATGACCGTGATTACGACTTTACGACTTTCTTAGCAATATCTCCAATGGTGTTCTGATTGTATTATCTCACCCAATAATTGCACAAACTGTGACGAACTTATTAATCTAGATGAATTGTATAAAAACATAGAACCTATAACTGACTTCTTTCCATGTAGTTTCTCGAAGCAGAATATTCTGGAGAGCTTAAATGATATATTGATATGACAAAAAAGCCGGTTATGATTAAATTTCTCCTAATTTAGTATTATTAAAATGTATGCAAATTGATATTTATTTATTATGTCCTAACCCATATTTCAATAAATCTCTAAATAGCTATGAGTGTTTTTTCTGGAAGAATTTAAAATTTCTTACATTGATCCTATTTTTAAGAATGGTCTCAACTCTCAAGCATTTGGTAAAAAACTACAGAACTACATTGTATATACATATCTTAGTTCACCGCCGCCGCCGCGTCCGTCGCCGAGTCAAAATTATTTGAAGAACTTATAACGCATGGGCTCTTTACTTTGCTAAAAGAATCCTTATCCTCATAGCAACATGGTTTCTAAAAAGTAGGTCAACTTGTACTAATCTAAGCATTCTATAAATTTTTGTTGTAACCAAATGAAATATGGGAAATAAGTTGATGTTTTCTATACGGACTTTTTGAAGGCTTTTGATCGGATACATCATGGTCATGTTTTGCAAAAATTAACAAAATTGGATCTCAGAACTGCAATTATTAATTGTTTTAGATTTAACTTAGCAGATAGTAACTTATCAGATAGTAGGAAGATAATTAAGATAGATGGATGCATATCATATTCTATTGAAGTATGTAATTTCAGGGGCTAAATTACCGCTTCAGTGACCGAGTGAGTGAGTCCCATCAGTGATCGAATGAAAATATCAAATAAGTGTAATCGATTGCTCGATGACGTAAGCGGTAATGCCAAACACACATAATTCAGTCACGTATTACTCGAAAACTGATGCGGTAATTCGGCCCCAGGTTTTCCACAAGGAAGTCACTAAGGCCTACTTCTGTTTATCATTCTTACAACCGATTTGATTTAGATGTTTAATGTATGCTGATTATGCCAAATCGTTTCTTCCAATAACTTGATTCCGTGATTGTTCATTTATGCAGCTGGACTTTATAAATTTTGATTATAAATTCCAGAATAACAATTTTCTTAGAGTCAATCGAATAAAAGATCTTAGAGTATATCTTGACTCGCAAGTAAATTTTAGATCTCATATTGACTACAAAGTGTCTAAACGTAACTGTTCTTAAACAGGAATTCAAATGATTTTCAGGATGCATCTACATATGTACATTGGAAATTTTATTTATGTCTCTAAGTGGGTTGGATCTGGATCCTTACCGGATTATAATTTAATTCAAGATGTTCTCTTATTGTTTTTGAAAACTCTCAAAGGTCGGGGGCAGGTTCAAAGTGTTATGTTTATTAGGGATATTTTAGATAATCTGGTATCTACTTGCCTGATGGTTTGTTTAATTCTCTTCTATGTTCGTTAAAGAACGCCTCGAAATAAAAGTGAATACTTCTTCCTAAATTCCGATAAAACAAATTATAGGTTCAATGAATCTATAGCGCGTTTCTTAAAGTTTTTGATTTAATGTGTGACGAAATGAATTTGTGTGTAAAAAGGGATGTTTCTAAAAAATAAATGTTAAAACTATGTAGCTAATCTTTGTTTCACTTTTGAATTATTAAGAGGTCTTTAATGTTATATTTTAAATCGTAACGAATCGTTACGACACCCACATACCCCTAATCATATTACTGAGCGAAACGTTACGACACCTACATATCGTCTTGTTTAATAAACACAATTCACATTCAGTTTGCATCTGAAGTCATGTAATCATTACTTACTTGGAATTCCATACAATTTTGTCTCATGTCTTTCCAGTTCATACTGATTTATAGCCACATATTTTGACTTGCGACTTATAGGTAGATAAGGCAAGTTATGCATTCGGAAAAAAAATCGAACTCGAGATTTTGATCAAAGATAGCTAAATGGCTCGGCCGATTTTCTTTAAACTTGGTACATAAGGGTTTTATTTTTTTCCCCCAGATGTTTTTTTATTTGGTTTTTTAAGACCGAAAATAACGGTACCTGCCATACGATTTTTTCGAAATTTTATAAATATTTTTTTTTCTCAAAAACTGTCCCACAGATTTTTAAAAAAAAAATTCAAAAAATTTCATTTATTTAAAGCTAGCTAATGGTTGAAAAATAATTTCCAAAAAATTGTTATTTTTGGTACCCCCCTTGGAACCATTTTTTTTTGGTTTTTGATTTTCTCAAAAACGGTACAACCCATTTTGATCATTTTTTTTCTGCTAATGGTCCCCAATAGTTTGAATATTATTGTGAATTCAAGTTTTAAAAAAAAAAAAAAATTTTTTGGATTTTTAAAAAATATTTCAATTTTTTTTTTTGAAAATTCAATATTTCGAAAGCCCCGGTCTAGATTTTTTTAAAACTTGATAAATAAAAGTTTCTTAATATAATCTACAAGAAATGAGAAAAAAAATGTATTTTACCTAAAGATAACTCTACCCTCCATACAAAAGTTAAAAAATGGTTTTCGAAAATCGTATTTTTCTTGAAAACGGTTCCGAGAATTTTGCTGAATTTTTTTATTTTGATTAATTTTTACGATCTATAATTTAATAAAAAAAATTTAAATCTGGATATTACTGACTGTATCTACCATAGAACGATTTTTTCGAATTTTGAATTTCTCATTATCGGCATGACGGATTTTAATGAAATTGTTTATTGACAAACTTCTAAAAAGATTAAGAAACATTGCATTTCAAAACTTAAGAAAAAAATATTTTTTTGAGTTTTGAAAAAATATCTAGTTTTTTTTTGAAAATTCGATATCTCAAAAACAGATCAATATTTTTTTTGTAGATTTAATTTTTATTCGTATACATTAATAAACACTTTAAATTGGCTTATTTAATTTAAGAAACCACTACAACGAATTATAATTTTGTTCTTGCATAAACTAATTTTTGCTGAAAACACATGGCATCCTGTGCTTAGCTCCAACGGCTAAGGGAGTTGTTTTAGTTATTGAAAAAATGAATTTTACCCTTAAGAACAGTTTTCTCTAATAACATTCATTTTTGAAATTCTTGGGCGTTTACATAGGAGCAAGTTCGTGCGACCCAGTCGTGCATTTTATTTAAGTTGAAGTTAAGAAAATGACAAAATTGTCTTTTATTCTCGTCCAAGTGTGGATACCAATCTAGTGTATAGAAAATTTAAGATCGGGCCGTAAGCAAATAAAAACATTTTCAAGGCGTTTCGGACTTTCGGTGACAGAGAAGCATTACTCTACTTGTGAAGCCTATATATATGTTTGTTATAAATTGTTAGGGTATTGGCTGGAGTAGGGCAAGCCTTATGATTATTAGGAGTATATATTATTATTTAGTTATTTGCTAATCCAAGGTTTTGTTTCTCTGAGCTTCTCTTCAAGTAGCTCACAGGTCAGGTTCACCAACGAGTGTTCCAACCGTTTTGTTCTCTAGATTGCGTATAAGACTACCCAACCATTTAGTTCCTTTGGGTTCCTCTTCAAGTAACTCACTGAACAGGTCACAAGATTGCGGGCTAGGAACATAGGACTTCCAATTCCAATAAGGATCCCGACCGTTTAGTTCCTTCGTATTCATCTTCAAGGATAGCGCTGAACACGGTTCTCTTCAATGAGTTTCCGACCGTTTTGTTCCCCAGGTTGCGTGCTGGGAACACATTGTATGAAATACCGTGTTAGTTATTGTAAGCTTTGAATATTGTATTATACGAAATAATATGTTATTTATCTTTTAGAGAAAAAAGAAACGTTGTAAACTATATTATATGAAATACCGTGTTAGAAATGAAAACTAAGAACTTAATTGATAGAGAGTTTAGTAGTATTAATAAAATCAATTTTATCCGAAATGTAGACCTTCCAAGCCCAATTTTTGTTGATTCTTTAGGAAGAACCCTGGTGGTATACCCCAAGGTTCTGCTTAGTCTCCGACTCTCTTCTCATGTTCATCAGAAATTTCCAATCCATTCAATTGTTTTGCTGACGGCAGTAGATAAGGCTTCTCATATTCGTTTCAAGATTCATTTCATTGTTCTTCGGATGTAAAACTTGAACAGCATATGATAAGCTCATTAAATTCTGATCTTGACAGTATTTTCCAATCTGGAATCAAAAACCGCAAAGAATTGATTGCTTTAAAACTCATTGTTGTGAACTATTGTTGAAGCAGAATCCACCTCATACATTCCTCCAATAAAAAAACTCAACCGTAATACTCGCGGTTCAGATAATTCCCATCAGCTTGCCCTTGAGTCCAATTTCGGACTTACAGATATTCTTTTTTTAGCTTTACGAACGTGAAAATACCTTCTTTGTTGGCTTAGTTAGTAAACGTCACTTAGCAGAGATTTTGTTTTACTAATAAAATTCTGCAGGACGTACAGATAAACAGTCTTTATTAATTTGGGTGATACTGTTCGACTAATTCATGTAAACAGGTATCTTATATGTATCTGCAGTCTATATTGCACTGTTCTATAGCTAAAGCCTTTGACGATTATATAATTTTGATAACCATTTTTATATTTGAATTGCAATGCCACTCTCCCAAATTACCCCGTTTGGGCACGGTTCCGAACGACCCACTATGTTCATCCAACACTCACAATAATTACCATTCGATAGCAGATAAACGTTCTAAAACTATTTGAACTAAACTAAGCTATAAGCCATTTTTACACCATCAATTTGACACTCTTTGAGAAAAAAAGACTCTTCCAACTACAATATCGTTACCTCGTTATTGTAAAATGAAACATCAAACGACTCACTCATGTGACCCCAAATGTATCACATCCACATCATTATCATGAAAAAGAGCAACAAGGCGACAAATAGGCTAATATAGTGGCCAAAAAATCACTCCTCTGACCCTTAAGTCAATCGAAAGATTCATATCAGCAAAAATTGTCGTCGTGCCTTCAGCATTGCCTTTTTCTTTAAGGATGTCCCCAAGGTCAGGACGAGCTAAGAAATCCCAAGTACTCTCACCCGCTGTTGTCGTCAGCTGGCAATAGGCAATATAGGGAAGAAAATCTCTCACTGGGATATGTGTTCAACCCTTGTAAAACGAAAAGGATAATGTACACATAAACATTTTTCTTCCTCATCAACAGCAGCAATACGTATTATACGATATCCTCTCAACCCTTGGATACATTCTTATTTATTTTTGGAGTGAGAAAGCAGTCAGACATGTCTGGGGCGGTTTTTTTTTCTTGTTGGTACCAGCCAAACCATGTAAATGGTGTGCGTGCTGCTCGGAGAAATGATGCAAAATAACAACCCAAACGACATCCCTTTCTCAATCATCGACAAGTGGGACAGACATCCTTAATTCTCAGACCCCCCAACTTCTTTATCATTTAACCTTCACACCATTTAACAATCGGCTGAGAAAAAAATGAACACAACCAAAGAGAAAAAGGACAAATTTCAATATGCTTGATGCCGGGGTGGGCGGCCAGAATGGGCCACGTTCCTTTTTACGCCATGGGGTGGGGGTTGGAGGCAGTGTCCTGCCGCTGCCGGTGGCTTGTGTGAAGACGAACAACTTGTCTCTGTCAGCAGCACTCTATTTTCTCCGAAGTAATCAGTTTACAGACAATAAAGCTGGGCGCTGTAAGTTTCGGGGTGGCATATATACGATGATGATGGGTCGCAAGGACGCTGGCGGAAGAGGGTCAGTGGGAGTGGGAAATTCCCAACCCACATCTTGGAGTAAGGACAAGAAAAACAAAGCATGAATGCATGAATGACCTACATATTATTCAAGGACCAGTCAGCAACCCTTAAAGCGACTTCAGAAAGGTCAGTCCGACGCACGACCGTATAAGTGAATTCCTCAAAACCAAACCCTATCCTTCGCCTCACATCACCTTGGTCGATGAATAACTACATTCTTATTCTTCTGACGCACACCAGGCGTATGTTTGTTTGAGTGTGCATACGCTTGGGACACCCAAACAACTTATCTTCCCAACCTTCCTCGAACATGATTTGTCCGACTGACTGACTGGTGGTGAAGTGGTGATGACGGCTCCTTCAACACCACCCACCACCGCACCCATGCGAATGTGTGGAACATAACCCACAGGCCAGATCCAGCCCAAGACAGCAAGACACGTACGACCCAAGCAAAGTGGGCATAAAATCGCTCTATGAATTTATTAACTTTGAACGAGTGAAATTTCGGATTTTCTGTCGGCAGTCTTTTATATTGGGGTGGTGGTTGGGTGTGGGACGGCATCTTTTCCCACTTGTGGGGGTTGAAGAAGAATTCCATTCTCGGCTGGTTTTCGGGTGGAAGGTGAACTTTGGTAGAAGTTTCTCGTGCGGCCGGCTGGCGCCTTCGGGCCGGCTTAATCGTATGAGGCATATTAATTAACACATGGTGTCCCAAGGAAACCGAACCCACCACCATCACTACCCAGAAAAGATACCAAAGACCATTCCACCCTTGATGAATTCCTTCGCCTATTAAAATCACTTGTGGTGGTTAGTTTTACGGGTTTCCCCATTCCCATCGTAAAAAGTAGTAAAAGGATCATTGCGCCAAATTAGCATGCTTAGTGCTTCTTCTAATCGGATTTGGGACGTTTGTGTGTTGTTTGTGGACATGTGTGCCACTTTTAAGCCTTTTCTGTTGGGTTTGGGGTTCAAAGGTGGATATTGACCTGTTGCTTGAGAGAGTACGCATAGGTATCTTTTGACAGGACACTTAACCCTTTTAAACTATTTAGCATGTTCTGTTGTAAATGGGATAATTTACAAGAAAAGGTGATAGGGGTTGAGTGGTGTGTTTTTTTTTTTTTTGTTGAACTATGGGCTGAGATTGATTTGACCTCGGTATTTCGGACAGAAGAGTAGGTAGAGAGGTGTCAGTTCGGGGTCATGTGTGTTAAATATGTTATAATTGAATGAATTAAATTGCCAACAGGAATGAATGGGTTTATGAAATAAATTTGCTGTCACTTTTGATATGGGGAATGTGTTTATGTAGTGCTGGGTCAGGATGACCATTTGTCAGTTGATATAATCCTTAATGGTTGTTGGTTTTTGCTTAAGGGAATGAATAATTTGTTCTTGTAATTTGTTAGGCGAATTAAAATTGTCAACATTCGAGTTAGTTGGACTGTATTTATTTTTAGGAGTACCTAGCCTTTGGTTAAATGGTTAATGTGATAGACACTGGTGGTTTGGGAATCTAATCTTTGTTTTATAATGGAAAACGAGCATTACACCTGGTAGACATTTAAAAACAAAAACCCTCAAATACTCCTAAAGTCTCTGCCGTTACTATAGAATTCATTACTGATTTGTACCAGTTTTTCTGCGATATTTTTATTCTAACGTGAAAAGATGATAATCTTGTCAGTGATTACGAACCGAATGGATGCTTTAACTACCCCGGAAAAATAGTTGAACTATTCCTTCCATAGTGGACGTCTTAAAAAACAATATGGACCACTCATAAAGAAAGCTTGGGTCTCCGAGGGATTTCCGAATGAGTGGAAAAAGGGAATGATAGTCAAGCTCCCTTAAAAAGGAACATCTAAAAGCCACACTTGATGCCGAACAAGCAGGTTTCCACACTGGATCCTCATGCATTGATGATATCAATACTTTAAGGATCAAAATTGAGCAGTGCGTCGAATATCTATCAACGCTTCACCTGCTATTCATTGACTTTGAGAAGGCTTTCCATAGCATCAATAGAGAATTTATTTGGCATGCTGTACGCAGGAGGGGTATCCCGGATAATTTAATAGCTAATTAATAAGGCAACTTATGATGGATCCAAATGTCACGTTTTGGACGAAGGGAGGCTGTCAGAAGAGTTTGAAGTCGAAAGTGGAGTCAGACAGGGCTGCATTCTGTCACCAATATTGTTTCTGTTGGTGAAAAGCGATGTCCTGCGAGCGGTATGGACGGGAAACGGATTAATTCGATGGACTCTGACGTCTACCCTGAAACATCTTGACTATGTGGACGACGTATGATTGCTCTCTCATAGGATCATGGATCTCCACCAAATGTCAACAGGGGTGCAGAGAGAATCAGAAATCGTGGGGCTGAAAATCAACTACGGCAAAACAAAGATGATCAGCCTAGGAACCCAGTCATCATCTCTCATAAATATTTCTCAACAACCGGTAGAGAAAGTACAGAGCTTCCAATACCTTGGAAGTATCATCTCTACCGAGGGTGGCACCAAACAGGACATCAGCAGTCGAATCGGGAAGGCGAAGGCCGCTTTCGGTACGCTAGAGAGAAATATATGGAGGAATATGTCTCTAAGAACCAAGCTACGGCTAATTCTATCCAACGTCGAATCCGTTTTACGAGTATACTTAACGGTTGCAGCACTTGGAAAGTAACAGTAAATGTCACTAAGAAGCTGCAAATGTTCATTAATAGATGTCTACGAAAAATCCTTAGAATTTTCTGGCCGAATCGTATATCAAACGAAGAGCTCCTCAGGAAAACGGGTTAGGAACCTATTGAATGTATTATATTGCGGCGCATGCAATGCAGTGGAATACGCTCACTCCAGAAAGAAGAAGAGCTGAACGAGGTGGACGACCGAGAAGCTCATGGAGAAGGACAGTCGAGGAGAAGTCAGCCCAACTAGACAAGAGTTGGAGGGAGTTGCGACTCATATCCAGGAACCGAACACGATTGCGAGCTGGAGGTGTGGATGCCCTATGCCTACGGTGACCATATTTTCAAATTGCAAATAATGAACATAGAAAAAAAGATAAAATTAGTTTTAAACGATTAAGTTTGTATTAAAAATATAATTTATTTTATTTAAAATAAAAAAAATAAAGCACAAGGATTCAATCCATATTAAAATTAAAAATGGAACTGTTTTTGTATCATTAATAAACTAAAGGTAATAAATAAATAAATAAATAATTAATTCAATATTTCATTAAGAAATTAGTATAATACATAATTACATTTATGTATGTATAAGTATTTTTTACATATTATTCATATTCATATTTGAATACTTTTGAGAAGAAAAAATTTGTTTAATTAAATCTGGTTTTTGATTTAAATATTCTCTGAACTCTAAACGGGTCATTTCATGGTTAAATTTGGTTGTCAAAATTGATTTTATAGTTTCAACTTTCATTTGACTTTTTTCATCTGTATAAATTTTAAAACTGAAAAAAACTCTTTTTATGACCCAGGAAGGCACAAACCAAACTCTACAATTTTTAAAATATTTTTGAAATTAATTTTTTTTCTTTAAAATGTTTAAACAATTCTATCCATCTTTTTCCTGCAGTCTTCTGAATTTTTATCCCATGTATTTATTTTCTCCAAGGAAACATAATTCTTAACACATGAAAATTCGATACATCCATCATGCATATTTCCTGGGACTCAATCTTTAAAATGCTATTTTAAAAAAGAGTAGGCTGACTATGTGCAAAAAATAACTAGAGTTCGGAACAAGAATTGTAAAAAAAATGTCTTAATATAGTTGGGCACTTTGGTTGCGACAGAAAATAAATTTTCAAGGGTTCAAAAAATTTCAAAATTCCTTCTATTGCCGGTTTAAGGGTTAGCCATCGTGTTTTCTTAAAACCCATTAGTTTTTTTAAATTCAATATCTGCAACGTAACACATATTTTTTAAATGTTCAACCCTTACTGTATTTATATGTATATAAAAATAAGAATATATTTTTATAACTATTACTTTAACATCAATTGTAAAACATTCAATTGAGGTTTGAACGCAATTATTTACAATATGTTGTGCAGAGTTTACCCCAATGAGCTCGTTTCCAGTTGTTTGTTGAAGTTTATTAAACACATTGTTTTTGCCGTTCCGCCAAAATTACAATTGGTGTTATCTGCACAGAGGGCAACTAGTTTTGTTTCAATATAAACTTTTTCCATGAGATCCGAGATATACATATTTTGTTAAAATATCAGAGGATTCTCCTGGCAGATTGTTGACTTCCAAAATTTTAACTTGAATGCCTTTCTGAGGCATAAAGAAGCGGACAAGTAGTAAGGGCCGTATTTTCGTACTTCCATGATTTAAAGTAACACAATAAGTTGTAACAAAACTGACAGTGATTTCCTTGAGTGTGGTGAGAGCACATTACACACAATTGATTCACACTTCGTTCTCGCGCACGAATATTTTTCGTCAAAACATTTTTTTATTAATTTTGAAAAGCCCAGGTTCCAGGTACCTTCGTTTTTGCTGCTTATTTTGACTGCATCGTCTAACGAGTGTTGATGCGGCAGCTAGATTTGCATTCTTGTGTTTGGCCGTTTTCAAATGCTTTTCAATGTTCTTTTTTTCCATTATTTGCAAGGGAGAATATGGCCATGCACTTATTGCACTTTACATCACCTTCATCAGTTTTTTTTAAGGACTCAAATTCTCGCTGAAGTTCTTCATTGAAAATACTTTAGACGGAATTATAAGTATTCAATCAGTTTTTTTTTAAGTAATTAATTTAAATTTACATGCCGATTTTTTTGTTTACCCTTGAATGAAAACAATTCACTTGTTGATTTTTATTTTAATATTGAAGTTTCGAAATTGAGTATGTTCAATGAATGATTAAGAAATATTTGCACTACATTACCGTTTTTGCACTAAGAAACTAAGGCACATTCACATCATCACTTTGTTGAAAGAATTTTGAGTTGGTTAGTTTTAAGTTTGACTTTTTACGAAATTATATAAAAAAATGAACATGTAATGAACAACTTTTGCAATAATGAACATTTTTATATTTTTGAAAACTAAATAATTCATAATGCACATTTTCTCCAATAATGAACTGTTCATTATAATAATGAACGGATGGTCACCGTACCTATGCCCCACTAGGGGTCCTCTACGGACATAAAAGGTCTGATGACCTAAGTAAGTAAGTAAGGAAGATTTTCAACAATACCGAAACAGAACGACATTGCTAGCATTTATAAAAATCACCAGGATGCCATTGGATGCTCCTTGGATATTGATAGTATCTCCAATCTTTTGTGGCGCTAAGAGAACTTAAGAGGTCTTTGGGAATATATACAAATAAAAGATTTCGCCTCAAAGTCAAGTCAACCAAATGTGAATTGCCTTACCTTATAAGACCCGTAGGAAAATAAAGCAAGATCCTTAGTTTATGCCGATGGATTTCATCTGATAACGAAGCCAATAATAAAGTACTTGGGTATTGACCATGAACCCACGTTAAAGTCAAATTGTGTCTCAACAAGAAACTTTGTATTCTAATTTGGATAGTACTCCGTTTTGACCAACAACGACAGAAGAACGTAAGCAACTTACACAACCTCGAAGCGAATCTTTCTTCCTCTCCAATTACCGACCAATTGCACTAATGTCTCTTCTTTCAAAAGTTGTGGAAACGCTAATAAACAATCAACTTAATAAATATCTCGAGTAACGAAAGCTCTTAAATGGCTGACGGTACGGCTTTCGTAGCAAAAGGTTCACTGGTGATCTGATGGAATATCTCATCGAAAAGTGAATCATGAAGTAAGAACTTGGCGTACTTTTAGATCTCAGTACTTTTCACGGCTGACTTGTTAGACAAAGGTTTTTGTATAGAAGAACTTGGCTCTTTTTTTAACACTTATGTTTTTGGTCTGATCTCACTCCTTTTTGCAAAGATTTTAATATTTTGCCATGTCAAAATTTCGAAAGATACGGAAAGATAGAAGGGTGGACTCTACCTACTAAAATCAACTTACATAGTTTATAGCTTCCTATTTCTTTTGGTATATTTTGTTTTTGTTATTGGTTGTTTTAATTTGCGCTTCAATTGTTTCTTCTTGTCCTGTGGCAAGATACCTAATACTAGTACCTACATCCGCTCAAAGCCATAAAAAAGCAATAGTTGTTGAGGATGCGATGATGTTCTTGTTGCAATTTTAACTCCTTTTTTTAAATGAACGTAGCCCACCAATTAATAGCCTAATTAGTGGTTTGCAATAAAAAGTCACTTTGAATGAAAAATTTTAGATTTTCTATTTTTCGCTTTGAATGTACATTAAGCTTTACCACTCTACCAAATTGCATCGTTCTACGACATTTGGAAGTGCTCCATATAAATTAAACATTTTCTCAGAAAGTGGGGGGATACCACGCCACCTGAATGGAAAACTTCAATTTTTATTGTTGGTCCTTTATATGCAATTCTACCAAATTTCATTGTTCTGTGCCATATTATTTACATCAGTTCTGAGGAAGTGGGCGGATACCACGCCCCTGAATGGAAAACCTCAAATTTTATATTTGTTTCTTTGTATGCAATTTAAACCCTACCGTTTTACCAAATTTCATCGTTTTTCGTCGGAAGTGGTCCAACAACCAACACCAATTCGGAGAAAATGGGCGGATACCACACCCCCGAGCGGAAAACCTAAAATTTTCGATTTATTCCTCTGCTTGCATGACAAAACCTACCGTTGTGCAAAATAACAAGATTCTACGATGTCGGGAAGTGCTTTTGAGGCCTTATATCTCAGGAACAGCTTATGCTAGAAAATTGAAATTTGGTGAGGCGCCTCGCCTGTGCCTGACTAGCTTAGCAAATATTCGGAATCTTAAGTTTCTGACTTCATTGGTACTGAAGATAGGTAGGTGTCAAAAATCGCCTAACTTTGTTCCTGTAAAAAGGGTGTAGTGCCAGAACTTGGCTGGACACTACCGTGCCCTTTGATTATTTGATTTCACCAAAATGAAAAGGAACTTTTTCATCGATATTGTGATGATAAGACTACATATGTATATATTAAAATGCCGGAAGTGAAGAGCTTGTGTTCAAGAAAAAGTGGTGTTAAATGTTTTAGAAATATCAAAAGATTGGTAAGAAATAAGTCTTCTAGGGTACAAACACCCCCCCCCCCCCACACACACACACACCACCCGGTGCACACGAAGCTTAGCAAGACGAATATGACTATACAGCTCCCCACAAACTTTAATAGCTGAAAATAGGAGAAGAGCAGAAAAAGCAGAGGAGAGGACCAAAAGCAAGGAAATGAAGTGACTAGGATTGAGTTTAGTAAATTTTTCAGGACTCCATTGCCTCGAAGTTCATTCTCTCTATTGTTGAGCTAGTTTAAGAAGTGTGTGTCGAAATTTGAGGAGGGAAGCGCTTTTTTTTTGCTTAGTATGATTCAAAATCTTGCTGTCATTGAGATGATCGATCGTGAGATTATTTACATTCAAGAATTGAGTCGACAGGCTATTTTATTTGTATGAGCACTTTTGACTTAAACCTAGTAGCAGTTTTCAGCAGCGGAGAAGACCAAGTAAATGTTGGTGGAGTGGATTGTTTTTCCAGGTGCTTTCAATTCGATAAATTATAAATCGATAAATTAGACACCGTCACTTAAAAAGCCTAAATCTAGTGACTACCTATGTGTTCTAGTAGAAATTAAGGGGACTTATAGTTTTCTTCTGTTTCCGAAAGACCAATGAGCATCACTTTCATGACAAGAATTTATCTTGAAGGATTTGTCACTTCCTCACAAGAGCCAGTCCATCCCTAAAAAAATTTTGTTTCTCTGCAAGACAGCCCAACACAGTTACCATTATGTTTAATGATTCTTTTCTGGAAGATTGATAAATTTCATACATCTTATGAGCTTACCTTTAGTATCCTGCTTCTATGTGTTTGCTTAGAGCCAATACTGGATCACAACAGCTGCATCCAGGTCATAAGGTTGCCTGTTTCGAAAAGGTTTTATCTCACTAAGAAGCAATGCAATGACTTTTGATTTTTTCAGTTCGTTGGGAAATTTCGAGATTCTTGAATGTATGAATAGAAGCTTGATATGAATTCCACTTTATTATTATTTTTAATTATTAAATTAAAAAAAATAACAATAGATACAAAAAGATAAGATCTTTGAGCAGTATCCTAGTTTGACTTACCAAGTTTTGATATATAAAACAAAATATAAAAGACAAAGTTATTATATACATTATTTACAGAATCTTACAATTATTTAAATAATTATTTTGACTAATTGAGAAAAAAAAGAGCAAAAGCTTTACAAACAAAATATTACAGATAATATCATAATACAAAATAAATAATTTAAAAATATTTAATTCGACAAGTATTAAGTATTATACAAGGAGAGAAGCTTCGACTGAAATTTTGATACATTGACAATATTTTGTATATTAATCACTAAAACATAGAAACGTATGAAAAACGCGGTACATTAAGCTTAATGCCTCTACAAGACTGCGCAAATTGCAATGTTTCTTTAAGATATTCTGCCATGAATAAATTATTATGTAGTCTTAAAATATTTTTAAAGTTATAATATCCGTCAAAAGTAATTCCCAAAATAGATCTGTTAAGATGCGATACACTGACATATCTAGGTTTATTATAAATAAAACGCAAGCAATAATTGAATACAACATTTAACTTACCCTTACATTCATAGTCTAAGGGCCTTACCAACAATCAAATTAAGAGACGACTTTAATATTTGAGTGAAATGGACTATTATGTAAAGAGCTCTATATAGTTAGCCATACATGTTATGAACTTAATATTTAAGTGGACTTTAAATCATGAACCATTTATTGAACGGAACCTAAAAAATAAAATGTAGCATGTGTTCATTTCGCTCAAATATTGAAGTCGTCTCTTAATTTGATTGTTGGTAAGGCCCTAAGCACGGATAAACTGAACAGTTAAATATTAAAAATGGGATTAAAAGGGATTTAACCAAAGAAGCTTCATTTAAAGTGAAAGTAATTGAGCAGAGTATCTCAATTCACGAAGACCTGCATATATTTTTTAATAATAACAGATATTGCATCATTGATTTGAAGCCTAAATATGTAACTTTGTCTAAGTAAGGAATTATTTCTCCATTGAGAATAATTGGTGGAAAATCCACGGAATTAATTTCATTTCTGCAACAAATCATAGCAATTGTTTTAGAGGGGTTAAGTCTGAGTTTATCGTCACAAGCCCACAGTTGAATTCGTTTTAAATCTTCATTAGTTCGAACCACAGCGTCTTCTATCAATCCAAGTGGACGATTAATGTAAATTAAAACGTCATCTGCGTACATACATAATATGAACTGAGCAGTCTTCAACAACATCACTTAGATCATTGATAAAGAGAGAGAATAGAAGTGGTCCTAAAACAGAACCCTTTGGTACTCCTGATGTATTTACAAAAAAGGGAGAAGAGATCCCGCTTTCAACTTCTACCGATTGTACTCTATTTTTCAAATAAATACATAGTAGAAGAAGAGATGTATTCGAGAACTTGAAAATTTGTTGAAGCTTAGAAACAAGAATAGAGTGATCAATACAATCAAAAGCCTTTAAAAGTCCAACAGCACCAAAAAAAAAAAACAATTTTGTCAGCATCCGAGGCAAATCGAAGATCGGAGATAACTTTCATAACTGCCGACTCAAAATAATGTAAATTCCTAAAACCCGACTGTATTTAGAGAGGTTTTGGTGGGCGTTAAGAAAGGTTATCATTTGGTTGTACATGAGTTTCTCAAAAACTTTCGAAAAATATGATAGAAGTTTCTACGAAAAAATGATATCGAGAATACCTGCTATTTCATCTTCCACATATTCTGTATAGTGTTATAGCCTAAAAAACTCGAGCACCTGTTGAGAATTTCTTTTCACTTATTTCCGAATCTGCTTGATCATTCTGTTTTCTACTTTTTCTACAAAGGGTTTGAAGAGCTTCACAATTATTTCAGCGAATGTATTTGGACTGATTGAGAATTTTGGTGAAGCCATTGACGTGCTGATAACAGGCTTTTCGTCCCAAAGTTGGTATATTTTTTGAGTATTTGGCAATAAGCACTGCATGCTCTGTCGAAAGGCTTCAGATATTTTTCTGCGCTTTGGGGTTTTCAATTTTTTCGAACTGTTCATATAGCAGATGGATTTCTGAGAATACACATAATGTAAATGTTATCGATAAGAATGGAGATGTTTTTTTTCGAGCTGCTTAGATGGAAAATAATTTTATACGACAAGATATCGGGTTTTTCAATAAGAGCGCTACAAAAGTTTTTTTAAATAAAATTAAAACGGTTTTGGATATCAATGAAATTCTTTATTCCTGTGAAAGTACGTTCGGTGCCATTATGTATGGAACTCGATTTCTTTTGCATGGCCACCACGGGCACTCTTGCAGAAATCCAGACACTGAACCCAATTTTTTCAAGCATAAATCGGTCGATACTTCTGCAATTTAACGTTCGATATTCGTACGATTGGGCTTTCTGCAACTGAAGCCTCAGCGGCAGCAATATTCTCGACACTACGGACACTTCTTTGTCTCACTGGCACTGGGAACATTTTGTACTGTGCCTGTGGATTCAAATTTTTCCACTAGACGCTCAATTGTTGATCTGCTAGGACGATTATGACGAACATAAATTGGACGTAGCGCTCTTAACGTCGAGGCCACTGACTCCGAATTTCTGTAGTAAATTTTAATAATTTCGACTCGTTGTTGGCTCGTATGTCTTTCCATCATGAAATGGCAAACCTTACTGAAGAGAAATGTCAAAAGAGCGGCAAGAAATATGGCGTCGTTTGCTGTCCCTGTCGCTCTACTTTTGTAGCGTCCCTGTTGAAGAACCCTTTAGATACTCTTAAATAATCTTCCTCGCAAGGGACAGTTCTTACCTATGTAGTGCATCTGTAGTCTCAAAGCAAAGTTCTTCGAACAAATGATAAATCCAACTATCTTACATATAACGATATAACTTTCAAAAGTGTGTGGATTCCACGAACAAAAAGAAAAGAAGGTGGGGAGTTCTAGTTCCCTCTTTTGTAAAAGGTATTAGCTTTTATATTATTTTAATAATTGACAAGTACTCATGTTTACCCTCAAGAGATTATGAATACCCTTTAGCACAGCGCGAGCGCTTAGGAAGAGCAGGGAGAATTGATCAGGTGATAGCGATGTACGTCTTGCACGTTTGCATATTGAAAAAACCTTATGGGTATTACGCTGAAATTGTTTAAGGGAAGGAATGAGTCTGGCTATTTCAAAGAGCAATATTGAAGAAGTACCGATAAGACAGTGATAACCAGGAGACATGTTGTACCTCTCGCCATAATGGTAGGGACAAATCCTCCAAGAGCATCTCACTAGGTTTGGGCTCTCTACGAACCGCAACGGCCTCTAGTTTCTAAGCAGACAAACATTCTAATACTGCAGATAGGTAAATATTTTTGATGAATTCGGTATTCTTATATCAACTTTTCATTTTACAGTTATTTCAGAGACATGTTTCCTGATAACTAGCATAGTCTCACTAGGCATTTAACTTAATATGTTATGTACCTAGTTATAAATTAAATGGATTGTTATGGAAGTGAATTACATGAAACTGCTAACAATAGTGTTTGCTCCCTGGCTAAGTCGTTATATCCTCAGAGTTCTTCAATCCCAACATTTTTTTCCACCAAATACGGCAATTTGACCATCTCAACGTCATGTCAATCGCATGCATGATGCGTTGCAGAAAAGATTTTCACGTTGATTATAACCTGCCCACAGTGGTGCAATTTATTCTGTATCCAAACCAAACACATCTTCTATAGAAAAAATAAACAAAAAAAAAAAAAGAAAATAAAAACAGCCCATGGTGGTTGCCTAAATTCTTGGTTCGTTTTCGTTCGTTTGGTTCCTTCCTTTCCTTCCACCCAAACTTTCAAACCCAATAACTATGGAGCCGAACATAGCAAATGGCCAAATGGCCATCCGAGAACCGAGTTACATTGCCCAAATTATTGTAGCGTGTTATTTTCGTTTGGTTTGTCGAAAGTGCATCTCATCTATAACAGCGAAATCGTGTGGCCAGAAAAAGTTGCCGGTCATTTTGTCTCCCTGGTCCCTGCTGATTTTTTGGTCCCGGAAGACGAGGTTTGGCAAATTTAAAACCCTTACTGCGACGAGACGAAAACGCAGTGTCTTTATTTTCGGCTGAGTGCGCCAATGCACATAGTTGGTCCGAAGTCTACACACAAACCAACAAAAAAAAAATAAAAATGGGAACAAGTTTGCTTGCAATTCCTAGACGGGGTCCGAGGAACAGGAGACGACAACGTTTTTGTTGCTGATTGTATTAGTGTGTTGAATAAACCCATCTTGCATATGTCAAAGTCACGATTGAGCGAATGTATAATAGAAGCACCACCGAGGGGGCAGGATTCATGTCCAATGCATTTTTGGGCATCGACGATCTCTTGCGGAGCAAGCAACGTCTATGTAGGTCGATGCAATTTAATACAACGCGACGCGGCTTGATTTTTTTTTTAATTTTTTTTTTTAAATTACGTACAACCTTTCCACGATGGGCTGATGGGATTGGGAATGCTATTTGAGAACTAAGATGTTTTGAAATCCTTATCGGGACCGGTTTCGAATTCACCATCTTTTCTTTCCTTGAACCAATGGAGCTATATGTGTGTAAGAGCATGGGTATTAAATTTTGTTGCAAAAGATTTAGGCAATTTCGACTTGGTTTTTTTTTGTTATTTTTAGGTTGTGTGCCAAATCGAAGTGATTTGCTGATCCTGTACTAAAGTTGGATCGCTTCGACAGCCAACAAATGATCCTATGGAAAGAAATGCTTTGGCTTTCGCTAATGACGTTCGATGTTTGGTTAAATTGATTGCGTCCTAGATTTTGTCGCAGATGTGAGTAGGTATTTAATGTGAGGTTCATCGAGATGAAAATGAATGAAGTAGGGTTTGAAAAAGAAAGTTGTTGTATTTTAGATTTGAGGCAAACTTCTTTTTTTGTCAAAATGGACTTGCTTCCGATCTTAATGTGTATACATGCACGACAATAGTTCTGTTTGACAAAATTTTAGGTTCTTTAAATCTCCAAAAAAAAAATTGATTCTTTTTTGTTACTTAGAGCTAAAAATTAAATTTTATGCATTACAGTGAGCTGTATAGGTATTCACACAGGAGTGCAAATCCGGACCTACCGAGCATTGACTTGACACAGTTCTTAAGATTCGTCGAGTGTCTTAAAGTTCCTTCAGTGAATAAAGACATTCAAAATTTCTGTTGTATGAATCCGAGTTTTCGATCAAATGAGACACCATGAGCAGAGACATCGTTTTTGTGGAGTATAGCTGAACTTCTTCAAGAAGATCCGGGAGGAATCATCAAACCTGTAGCTTACTCGAGCAGACAGCGAGATGAATGCTATATATTGTCGGTGAAGCAAAATGAAACCCTCATATCATTATCCTTGAAAGGCACTTTCATCGAAGAAACCCAAAGGCTTTCAGTACTCGGCATGTGTGACGATCTTCGTTGAAATGACCACATTCTCGAGACCACCAAATTGGAGAATAGTGTAAGTCTGCCCCCTGACAATATTACTGAAATTTTCTTAAATATATGTTGGCTCAATTTATCTTAACCGCTCCATGTCATTTTCAACATGTATCTCGAAAATGGGATTTTTGTGGATTCTTGGAAAAGTTCATAAATAACCCCAATTCATAAATCTATAAGCCGATTGCAAAACTTCAATTATTGATTCCTTAGATTTTCGAATCCTTTGTTAAAATTAAAATGTATGATGCAGTTAAAACACATATCTCGCCCTTTGAACATGGTTTTGTTACTGAGAAATCCACGGCAATTACCCTTAAATTATTTACTAACTTCTGTATAAACACAATTGAAAAAAGAAGCCAAGTTGACGTCATATTTATACTGCCTTTTCAAAAGAATTTGATAGAGTAAGCCATAAACTACTTTTTAATTATGGGTTTTCAATCTCAGATGTTCATCTAGATTAAAATCTATCTAGTAAATTGAGTTCAATTAGTAAAAATCGAACAAACTAAAATAGATCTAATCTCTACTTACTCAGGAGTTCCTTAGGGAAGTCATCTGGGTCCACTATTGTTTTTTCTTTTTGTTAATGACTACCTAGCTTTGACTCATACTGGCTTTCATTTGCTGATGATTTTAAAATATACAGAGCAATCTATTGTATGCAACTCCAAAAATATGTGACTTCCTTGTCAAAATGGTGTTTGTTAAATGTCAAAAAATGTTGTATTCTCAAATTTACTAGGTCCTTCAATTCAATTTAATCATAAGGATTTGGAATTTACTACCCCAGACTTTATTTCAGGATGCATGTTGATTATATCGTGTCCGGAGGCAATATTATGCTTGGATTTTTGTTAAGGAATTCTAAGAAATTTAAGTGTCCTTATACAATTAAATCATTTTTAGTCAATTTTGTTCAACCAAGATTGGTAGCTTGGTCTTCTTATTCTTACTACAAAAATCCGTCCAATAGAATTGAAAGAATTCAAAAAAGATTTAGGAAATATTCGCTTCATAAAACGATTGTCTGAGGATTGTTTGCATAACCCCGAAACATCAAGTAGCCTCTAAGAAGGAAGTCCAGGATGGTTAAATCGGGCCAACTTACTGGCCATGTTAGTTTTCCAAAACGGGAGATTACGCAACCAGGAAACGCTTCCTTTACAATATCCATTGTGGCTCGTGTTGTGCGTGCGGTTGCAACGCCTTTTTGAAACCACATGTTTACAAAGTCCCGCTCATTCTATGCCGGTAGTAAGAAGTCGTTTATCATGGCCCTGTAGAGTTCGCTGGTGACTGTATTACCGATGACGTCCTCAAAAAAATACTTCCCAATCACTCCTGCCAATGAACACCGCACCACACAGTGACTTTGAGTAATGGCTCTTCATGCATCACACGCGGATTTTCAGTGCCCCAGAAATTAAGATTTTGCCTATTGACGCAACCGCCTAAGTGGAAATGCGTTTTCGTAGCTCATGATGATTTTCGACACAAAATCGATCTTTTCGTTGTTGAAATTGAGGATGGCTTGGCAGTAATTCACAAGTGACGGACGGACGGTCAGCAGGCATTAATTGAGGCACTTTGTATGGGAACATGTGAAAGTCTTTCCCTAAAATTCGCTGTAGGGTCCATCTGGTAGTGTCCAATTGTGTTGCCCGTCCTAGCTTGGTTGATGTTTCTTCTTTCTCAGCGACATTGGCAGCCACATATATATTAGCTGCCGAACGACCAGTCTGGGTGACGGCCAGGCCCTGCACGATCTCCTGCGGTTTTGGCATGTTGGAGTCGAGTTGGCGCGACACGATTAGAAATAGGAAATCGATGTCGAAATTTACGCTGTGCTAAAGACCACCGGTGATTGGATTTTGTAGGAACTGGGGGCTTCAAGCTGTAACTTTTCCTACACATCAAGTGCTTACATTACCTGCACAGTGGTAACTGCCGGTTACTGGTCTTGGCTTTATGTCACATGGCTTGCTAAGCTTATAAGTGCGTATGTTGACCAAGGAAAGAACTGCAACACAAAACCCATGGCTCTACAGATTGAAGGTTAGTGCGTGCGTCGGGCCAACGACACGGCCAGAGTAAAAAAATACCTCTTGTTATGAGAGAGACGCGAAAAGCCCCGGATACCGACTCCCCTCAAATGGCAACCAGACCCGGAACGCAAATGAACGAAAATGGACAATTTACGAGTATGCACCTGGAATCTAAGGACACTCTATGCGCTAGGTGCTACTCAAAAACTTGAATCTGTCCTCTCGCGGTACAAGGCTGACATTACCGCTATCTAGGAGACACGATGAATTTTTAAATTAAATTTGGTGGTGCAACAGCTCGGAGTGAACCAGGACCAAAGGAAGAAATTCAACATTGCATGCCTTAGCACACCTGAGAAAGCCAGAGACTACAGTAAGCAATTGACCGGAAAACTCTCTGCAGTACCCACAAACGTCAACAACCAGTGGAACCAGTATCGCGACATCATTAAGGAGGTAGCCGAGACCACCATAGGCTACCAACCACATAGAAAAAAGAACCCGTGGTATGATAATGAATGCGCGGTATTGAAGCAGAATGCATGAATGCAAATGCTGTAACTGAAAACAAGAGAAGGAAAGAGGAAAAACCCTGCGCAGGAAGAAAAGAGCATCCGCAGTTTCTCAGTTCAAGTATCTCAAGGAGTCTTACACCGCCACCAACACCCGCCCGGTTCTACCAGCCAAGCAACTGGCATCAGGTTATAGGACCGATACGCAAGCTCTTCGAAACAGCGAAGGGAATCTAGTCACCAAAGCACAGGGAATTGTAGACGTGTTTAAGCAGCATTTCCAGCAGCTGCTTAGTGGGCGTTATTTAGAGGAGGCCACAGGAGAGCAAAGGAGCATAAGACAGGTCAATGAAGATCCAGTCCCAGTCCGCAGTACTGAGGAGGGTAAGAAAGCCATCCACAAGCTTAAGAACAACAAATCCGCCGGCTCGGATGGTCTACCTGCGGAACTTTTCAAGTATGGGGAAGATGTCCTGATAGGGTGCATGCATCATCAACTAAGTTTGGGAGGAGGAAAATATGCCTGACGACTGGTCAAATAGCTCCATATGCCCAATCTACAAAAAAGGCGATCATATGTCCTTCAAAAACTACAGAGGCATTTCCCTGCTCAATGTTGTCTACAAGATCCTATCCACTACTATGTGAGTGTCGACAACCTTTCTGCAAAACTATGATAGGCACATACCAGTGTGGCTTCAGAGCAGGCAGATCAACGATAGACCAAATCTTCACATTGAGGCAAATCGAGACCCACCATATTTTCATCGACTGCAAACCACATATTATGATAGCATAAGTTGCCAAGAACTTCTATTGGCGATGTCGGAACTCGGGATCCCGAAAAAAACTGATCCAGCTATGCTGCATGACGTTACAAAATACGCAGTGCAACGTGCAAATGGGTAGCAGCTCGTCCGAGCTACTCCAGATATGTAAAGGGTTCAGACAAGGAGATGCGTTATCATGTGATTTCTTCAACATAGTCCTGGAGCAGATAGTGCGCATGAGTGGTGTTAACCTGGAAGGCACTATCTTCAACAGATCTTCCCAACTGCTTGGCTATGCGAACGACATCGACATCATCGGCCGCTTCAAGCGAGCTGTGCTAGAAGCATTGACAACAGGTAAAACGCGTTGGTTTTGAAGTTAATGAGGACAAAACAAAGTATATGTTATCAACAAACAAAGCTTCAGCAGTCCATCGCCTAGGACAAAACGTCACTCCTGGTAGAATAATTTCGAGGTCGTCAAGGTGTTCGCCTCCCTTGGAACAAACATCAACTCCACGAACGACACCTTAGTGGAAATCCACTAATAGGGACCGGGCGGTTACAGACGCAAGAGTGCTTGGTCTCGAGGACTGGAGGGAGCTCTCGACGGATCGCAACCGATGAAAGACTGCAATATCTCAGTCAGAGACCATCCATGGATCGGGAGCCGGATAAGTAAGTAAGTAAGTAAACACCACCGACAAAATAATTAACACAATTGTGATGCTTTTTCTTCATGGATCAGGTAAACTCATCAGTGTCCAGGGTTCTTCACAAAGAAGTAACAAACTTGAGTTTGAAGGGTCTAAAGCTCATCTTTCAATTAATTTATTTCGTGGTTTTGTATTTCTAACATGGTATTTCATATACTTTTATTAGCAATATTTCTTTTCTTAAAATAAATAACACGGTATTTCATATAAAATATAATACAGTATTCAAAGCATAAATAACTAACACGGTATTTCATATAATGTGTCCCTAGCACGCAACCTTGGGAAATAAACGGGTGGAACTCTAAAAAGAGAACCTCTCCAATGAGCTACTTTGAAGAGGAGATCAGAGGAAAGAAACGGGTTCGTTTAGTAAATAATAATATTCTTAATAATAACAATAATAAATATTTCCCCACACTAGCTAATACTCCTAATAATACTAAAGCTTGCCCTAATCTAGATATAGATAATATAATACTCTATTATTTTATAAATAAATTTAGATCAGCGTCACCATTACGGCAATGCCTCTCTGTCACCGAAACGCCTTTCAAAGGTTTTCGTTTGTGGCCCGATCTTAAACTCTCTATACACGAGATTGGTATCCACACTGGACGAGAATAATAGACAATTTTGTCGTCTTCCCAACCTCCACTTGTTGAATCTACGACTAAGAGTCAATGTGAATTGAAATAAATAAACGACAAAATTGTGTGTGATTCAAAGTGGGTATCGGTCACATGACTTCGGTTACACACTGGTTACTGGGTATGTGTAATATGATCATTTAATAAGGCGTTATGTAGGTGTCGTAACCTTTCGCTCGGAAATATGATCAGGGGTCGTTGGTGTCGTAACGTTTTGCTCGTTAATGTGAATACAGATATGTAGGTATTGTAACGCTTCGTTACACAATTATTCGATTATTATTATTTTTAAATATTCCTTTCAGTATGTAACCGCTATCGTGCTTTAAAGCGGGAATTAGCCGCCTTAAATGGCGTCTGAATTCTTATACAACATTTTTATTTAAATCTTTGTTTATTAAAAAAGGCAGTTATTGGACGCTTGGTCCTTGGGGCAGTATTTAAAATTAGAATTTTTAAAAAATATTTTGGATTCCTTAAGTCAACTTTTGTAGTATACCGACCCGACACGATATAACTAAAAAAATATGTTTCATATAAGTTTTTCTATCAATCGAGCCAGCCTTTTATACCTATGTTATTTTCTGCCTAGTCTTTCCAGAACTTGAATTATCCTATTTAAATCGCAGGCTGAAGTAGGAGTTGTAAACTTTTAGCCTAAGCGAAAACGTTTTCTTTTTCCCCTTAACGTCTTAAATTTTATTTTACTTGCGATGTATGTCCATTGTCCATTTACTGTAGACCAAGGCAACCGTTGAAGCAGATTTTCCCAGAACTTGATACTTAATGCTATTAAATGACTCCCTAGACGAGGAATTAAAATTTTATAAGATCCAAAAATAATGATATCTGCCAAACAACCCTCAAGAAGAAGCTTGTTTATCTCAAAAACTACCCTAATGACATTAATACAAATATCTACCAGTATCATGAGTCTGTTTCCGAGAAAACTATTTTTTAAAACTTATTTTCAAAACCTGCTTCTACTCAATGTAGCTATACTCGTTAAGTCTCTTATTTCCAATATATTATTTCCTCCACACTGATACTTACGACAAAATAATCGATGAGGACCATACCCCTGCCTCCCTTGAAAATATCTTAATAACAGCTATTAGAACATATATTTATAGCAAGGTTTGTCTGGAAAAGAGAAACGAAAAACCTTGACTACCACCAGTTGCCATGGTCGTAGATGTATTTTTCCGAAGGCGATAGACATATTCATTTTGCAGTCTTCTATTATAACCTCCAAGACATATTTGTATACTTATATGCGTCTCCTTCTGTGCTCCTCGATTAGATAGGTATGGTAAGAATCAACAAATATTTGTTTTTGGTATTTATCAAGAAATGGTCATCAAGAAACCACCCCTAGAGACTAAATAGAAAAAAAAAGCCGGTAAGTCTATAAAGCTGTCCATGTTTATGTAAGAGCTCTAGATCTGGACTATCTTAATTATTTTATTAAATTCTGCTCAGTATTTTTCTCGATTTTCATCCTTGAAACAACAAGCATACATAAATTCAAGTCCCACGTGCACTCATGCTTATTAGAGGCTCTGGTAACTTTTTTGGAGACGTCTCCATAGTTTTTCGATTTTTTCGTATCTATTTATTTCTTAGATATGTAGATACGTGGCCAATGGAATCCCCCCAACCAGTTGGTAATGATGTTGGTTGTGTCCTTTGGAACTCGATAATATAATAAGGGAGCACAGACAAACAACAAAATCCATCTATGGGTAGGTCAGGTAGAAACTGAGCAAAAAAAGAATAAATATTCGCGTTCAGAAAAATATAGACACGTTGCTATAGCTCAAGTAACATACCTACTCCAATTTGAAAACATGACACAGGACATTCGTAGATACATATGTACATAACATATCTATGTACAGGGCGTCCTTTTGAAAAGAACTTTTTCGTAGACATTTGATTTTTATGTTAAAGTTTTCTCCAAGTCTAGGATACAAGGAAAAAGCACAAGGATACACTTTATTCCTCGAACAGCCAGCCACATGTGTTTGCAGAATGTCTTAAAGGAGCATAGACGAGAATGGCGAAGGTCATTTGCGAAGAAAGCAAAGTTGTTTTTCGGTAATTTTCTGAACTTCTAAGATGGCACAGTGATAGGAGAAAGGAAAAATACATAAAAATAACTGTTGCGCGGCGCACACCAAAGCACCATAGATCCTAGACTCCTGGACAGAAACTATAAGCAGCATGGGAAATGGAAAATAATATAGTGTGAGGACTCTTCGAAGGAGAAAAGTTTCAAATGAAAAGAAAAATAACAGAATATACAAATCGGTCGAATCGATGAAAGTTTCCACTTGTAGAACACTTGAATAAGTTTGTTGGGGATATTAAAGAGTTTTGAAGTTATCTTCGCCCCCACCCACAGGAATCTTTTTATTCCTTCAAAAGATCCTAGAGAAATTGCGAAGCCTTTTAGCATTTTGAATTCAGATACAAGCAGATGGTTTTTAGTTCGGTGTAATATGATAATGATAATTATAACTGGTTGTGTTGAATATTCCTGTGGGAACTAAAATATATAAAGAACGACCTGGATTCCCCGGTAATAGTTAGAAGGACAGAAAACCAAACACACCATCTTGATATCTACCTTTGGTATCCACATTATCATTTACTTCATATAAACTTCTATATATAAAAGGTCATAAGACCCGATGGGGTTAAGAATACACACATTGGACTAAGAAGAGAAGGGCAAAATATTTCATTTTCGGGTAGAGCGGCTAAAGATACCTCTATTATTTGACACTACATCCGAATTGAGTCTCAAATCTCAATAGTAAACTGATGAGCAATCATTGCTGGACGAGTATTACGACGGAATTGTAAGCAGGGGGAATGAAACCGACTAGTTCATTTGAGCATTGTTGATTCAAAAATAAGGTTATGTTTAGTTAGCTTGGTCGTCAGCTTCAATACTCATTGTGATACCACATGAATGTATTAGACTATCGTTGAATTACTAAGAGCTCTTTGCGAAGCGTGCGAGACTACAAATGTCTTTATTATTTTATTGGCCAAGTCGGTAGGATCATTATAATAGAAAATCTTCTGCCTCTAGCCTACCTCTTTGGGTTAGAGCAGGAAATGTGCAGAGAAAAATTGAGGAATCGATTGTCATTCTTCCTCGTCCAAACAGCTTCTGCAGAAATCGTGTCGGATTACTACGAGCAGCCTCATTGAATGTTTATTTTACGGAGCCGATGTACATATAATCTGCTTATCAAAGCCAAGTTCTGGCACTACACACTTTTTACAGGAATAAACTCAGGCGATTTTTGACTCCTCCCTATCTTCAGTACCAATGAAGTCAGAAACTTAAAATTCCAAATATTTGCTAAGCACATCAGGCCTCACCAAATTTCAATTTTCTGGCATTAGCGGTTTCTGAGATATAAGGCCTCAAAAATCACAAAACTGTAACTGTCTGACTGACTGACTGACAGATCATCAAAATTATGGAGCACTTCCCGACATCTTAGAATCTTGTAATTTTGTACAACAGTAGGTCTTGTCATGTAAGCAGAGGAAAATTTGAGTTTTCCATTCAGGGGGCGTGGTATCCGCCCACTTTCTTCAAATTGGTGTTTGTTGAATGAAGCACTTTAGACTGTTGTAAAACGATGAAATTTGGTAAAGTGGTAGGTCTTAAATTACATACAAAGAAAAAAATATAAAACTTGAGTTTTTTCATTCAGGGGCGTGGTGTCCGCCCACTTCCTCAGAACTGATGTAAATTATATGGCACACTTCCGATTGCAGTAGAACAATGAAATTTGGTAGAACGATAGGGCTCAAATTGCATATAAAAGACCAAAAATAAAAATTGAGGTTTTCCATTTAGGGGGCTTGGTATCCGCCCACTTTCTGTGAAAGTGTTTAATATAAATATCGAGCATGAAATTTTAGTCAGTAATCATTGAATAATAAAATTTTATTACATTGTAGCTGTTTCAATATTATTCTACTTTAAATATCCGGTATTAAACCTTCATGAAGTAAGAACTTGACGTACTTTTAGATCTCAGTACTTTTCACGGCTGACTTGTTACACAAAGGTTTTTGTATAGAAGAACTTGTTTTTTTCTTTTAATATTTGTATTTTTGGTCTGATAGATTGTGATGCTTTTTCTTCCTGGCTGAGGTAAAACTCGTCGGTGTCCAAAGTTCTTTATAAAGAAGCAACAAACTTGGGTTTTGAGGGTCTAAAGCTCCAAATGAAATAATGTATTTTAATACTCCAAAACTTTCAATTAATTTATTTCGAGGTTTCGTATTCCTTACATGGTATTTCATATACTTTTATTAACAATATTTCTTTTCTTAAAATAAATAATATGGTATTTCATATAATACAATATTCAAAAGGCCTAAATAACTAACACGGTATTTCATATAAAATGTCCCTAGCACGCAATCTAGGAAAATAAACGGGTGGAACTCTAAAAAGAGAACCTGTCCAATGAGCTACCTTGAAGGGAAGATCAAAGGAAAGAAACGGGTTGGTTTAGTAAATAATAATACTACTAATAATAACAATAATAAATATTCCCCCACTCTAGCTAATACTCCTAATAATACTGCAGCTTGCCCTACTCTAGCTAATACCCTACTATTTCATAAAAAAAAATTAGAACAGCTTCACCATCAGTGGTACCACTTTACTTCAATTGAAGTAGATCTACTTCTTTTTTCCAAAATATTTTAAAATCTTCTTCCTACTTCGCACCATCAGCAAAATACTGAAATCTACTTCATTTTAAAAATCTCTGTTTCAATCTACTTCAATTTTACAAAATAAAGCCCAAATCTACTTCTTTTTCTCTTTTGCACTCTAAGTAGTACCTAGTATAACCTCATAATTACCATAAGATAAAAGAACGTCATCATCATCATCGGCTCGACAACCGGGTTCCGGTCCTGGCCTCTTTCAACAAGTCTCTCTACCTATCCCGGTCTCTAGCCGACGCCATCCAGTTGCGCACCCCAAGGCTTCGGGCGACCTGGTCTACGCCATCTCTCCAGCGCAAGCATGGTCTACCACGCTGTCGTCTACCATAGAATGTACCACAAAGAACTTTCCGAGCAGGTTCCTCTTCGCTCATGCGAGCTAATTTTTGTCACGATATCTGCTTCAAGGTAAATTGCGTACAGTTCATGATTGTACCGTCTCCGGAATCGTCCTTCCTCACATACGGGGCCAACAATTATCCTTAAGACTTTTCTCTCGAACGCAGCTAAGAGGAAGCAGTGCCTTTTGCTAAGCACCCAAGTCTCGGATCCATATGTGAGTACTGGCAGGACCATGGTCCTGTACAGCAGCAGTTTTAAAGTTATGGTGAGATTTCTGGATTTGAAGAGCTTTGACAGACTATAGTAGGCTCTGTTGGATTTGAGAAGCCGCCCGCGTATTTCTTCTTCTATATTGTTATCGGCTGCTACTATTGACCCAAGGTATTTAAAGGATTGCACCACTTCAAATTCGTGCTCCGCTACCTTGATTGTTTGACCAACTGTTCCTCTCGCATTCGACGCCACCATGTACTTTGTTTTACCTTCACTAATGTGCAGCCCCAGATTTTGTGCCGCCTGCTCGATCTGGATGAAGGAATCGTGTACAGCTTGTTCGGTTCTTCCGATGATGTCGATGTCGTCTGCGTAAGCCAGTAACTGGCTGGACCTGTTTACGATGGTCCCTCTTGTTGCCGTGCCAGAGTCACGGATTGCTTTCTCCAACGCCAGGTTGAAGAGGAGGCAGGCCAAACCGTCCCCTTGTCGGAGTCCATTAAAGATGTTGATTGGTCTGGATAGCAATCCGGCTATTTTTACTTGGCTTGTTACGTTGGTCATGGTCAACCTACATAATCGTGTCAATTTATTTGGGATGCCGAATTCTCTCATGGCTTTGTAAAGTTCTACCCTGGCTATGCTATCATAGGCGGCCTTAAAGTCTATAAACAGATGGTATGTTGGGATGTTAAATTCTAGACATTTTTCCATCGCCTGCCTAAGGGTAAATATCTGATCAGTTGTTGATTTGCCTGGAATGAAACCACACTGATATTGTCCGATAACGGTTTTAGCGTATGGGGTTATCCGGTCTTGTAGGATAGAGGAGAGTATCTTATAGGCGGTACTCAACAACGTGATACCTCTATAATTGCTGCACGTTGTGACATCTCCCTTCTTATGTATGGGGCATATTAAACCTTTTCGCCAGTCTTCTGGCATTTCTTCCTGCTCCCATACGTGTACTATAATATCATGAATTGCTTGATGTAAGGCTGGCCCGCCGTGATGGAATAATTCGGCTGGTATGCCATCGGCTCCCGGGGCTTTGTTCTGTTTAAGCCGGCCTATAGCCTTCTCAACCTCTTCTATGCTTGGTGGCGGCAACATAGAGTATTCTTCTTGAAGTAGTGGAGCCTCCACTTCTGCAGTGAGCTGACCATTTAGCAATTCATTAAAGTACACTTCCCATCGCTCCAGTATGCTTTCAGGATCGGTGATCAGATTTCCCTCTCCGTCCTTGCAGTATGTGCAGCGTGGTGTGTACTGCGTCATGTTTCGGACGGATTGGTAGAACTTCCGCGCCTGGTGCGGACATCGCTCTCGGCTATTTTCTATTTCACAGATTAGGTTCTTCTCCAAGGCTGATTTTTTTTGTCTGTGTAGCCGTTTTTCTATTCTTCTGAGCTCTTTATATTCCTCTTCGCGTGCCCGCGTTCTATGAGATTGTTGCATTGCTCGGTACGCAACATTCTTACGTTCAGTCGCTAGCTTGCATTCATCATCAAACCAGTCGTTCCGATTTTTACGACTGCTGCCTAAGATGGAGTTGGCAGTACTAATGACAATATTCTTAAGGCGTGTCCACTTCTCATTTACGCCCAGCATACTGGCTCCAGGACTTACTCTCCCTAAATCAAGTGATTCTAGGGCGAGTCCTAACGCATTACCAAAGGTGTTACTTGTGTTTTCATTGCGCAGGGCAGCCGTGTTGATTCGAACCTGATCGGCGGATGCAATGCGTCTTCGCAAGGCAATCCGCCCTCGGAAAACCATACCAACAAGATAGTGATCCGAGTCGATATTGGCACCTCGGTACGTTCGTACCGTCATCAAGTTCGAGTAGTGGCGACGGTCTATCAACACGTGGTCTATTTGGTTACGAGTGACTCCATCAGGTGATACCCAGGTGGCTTTGTAGATATCTTTACGCGGGAACCTGGTACTCGCAACGACCATGTTTTTCGATGCTGCCAATTCTAAGACTCGAAGTCCATTGTCATTAGTGTTCTCATGCAAACTATGGGTGCCTGCGTAGTGCCTGAATACCGGCTCCCGACCTATTTTTGCGTTCAAATCCCCAAGGATGATTTTAACATCATACCTTGGACAGGCATTGAGGGCCCTCTCGACTTGTTCGTAGTAAGTCTCTTTTTCTTCATCTGAGGACTCCTCCGTAGGTCCGTGAACGTTAAGGAGGCTGATGTTCGTAAATTTGCCTCGCACGCGAAGGGTGCATAGCCTTTCGCTTATAGCGTTAAAGCCGATGATGGTAGACTTCATTTTTTCGCTGACTAGGAAGCCTACCCCGAGCACATGGTGTTTTGTATGACAGCTATAGTATATGTCATATTCTTTCTTCTGTAGAACACCATTCCCTGTCCATCTGATTTCTTGAAGAGCTGTTATGTCAGCTTTATATTTTGACAGGGCATCAGCTAGCTGCTGAGCAGCTCGAGCTCTATAGAGCGATCGTACGTTCCATAAGAAAATTCGTAAATCGTTTTTCAGTTTTCGTTGCGTTGGTTGTCGTCGTGTGATCAGTCCGTTTCCGAGGCTTGTTGTCGGTCTCGTAATTCAAAAGTTTTACGGGACAGGGAATTAACCTGTCGCCAACCTGAGGAACCAGCCTGATCATATTAGCCAAACCTTTTTAAAGGCTTGTTTCTAGCGGCCGCCACGGAGAGGCTATGATCAGACTTCCACCAGTCCCGAATAGTTACGGCACGTGCATGTTTTCGTATGCTACATGTTATTCCCCCTATTCGTCTGATGGCTGACCGCCACAAATACACAAATGAGTAATTTTATGCGAAATTTCTTTAAAATTAAAAGAAATGTATTGACAATTTTAAATACATATTACTAGGTAATATGTATTCATTTAAGGAAAAAAATTTGTATATGCAACATTTTTTCTAAAAGCAAGTAAAAAGCCATTTTGAAATCTACTTCGATTTTTCTCAATTTACTTCACTTTTTTCTTCAAATCTACTTCGACTTTTTTTTCCGGAAGTGGTAACGCTGTTCACCATTACAGCAATGCCTCTCTGTCACCGAAATGCTTTATAAAATGTTTTTGTTTGCGGCCCGATCTTAAAATCTCTATGCACTAGATTGGTATCCACACCGGACGAAAATAAAAGACGTCATTTTCCCAACGTCTGCTTATTAAATCTACAGCTGGGAGTCAGTGTGAATTACAAGAAATAAAGCGGGTATTGATCGCTTGACTCCAGATACATACTGGATACGTGTAATATGATTATAATGTAATATAAGGCGGTATGCAGGTGTCGTATTGTTTTGCTCGGTAATATGATTAAGGGTCGTTGGTGTCGTAGCGTTTTGCTCGGTGATGTGATTAAGCCTGGGACCAAATTACCGTTTCAGTGACCGAGTGAGTGAGTCCCATCAGTGATCTAATGAAAATGTCAAATTAGTGTAATTGATTGCTCGATGACGTAAGCGGTAATGCCAAACTCACATAATTCAGTCACGTATTGGTATTATTTGAAAACTGATGCGGTAATTTGGCCCTTGATCTTCTTTTCGGCAATGGGTGCAAACGGCTGAAGTCCAAGCTGCCCTTTTTCAGTATATTTTTAGAGAGTAGGTTAAACAAAGCAACTCGTTGAAGTGGGTTCCCAAGTATTTGACGTTTTGTTTGGCAGCTATGGTGGATCCGGCAGGGAATCTCATGACAAGGTTACAGCAAATGGGTGCGATGCGAATGTCTCTATCAGTTTAAGGTCTCCTAAAGCTGCAGACACTTTCCGATTTGGAAGTGTTGATCCGGATATCCTTTTTCTGGTAGAATAAGAAGAGTCTGTTCGTTTGGATTTCTACTTTTCGGACTGCTATTAGTGGTGACATTGATGTGGAGTGAGTAGGTGAGCGAGTCATCAGTAAACAGAAGGTTCCCGCATCCAGTTGGACAAGGTTAGTCGGAAGTGATCAAGTTGTAGAGGAAGGGGCCTAGTTTTGAATTTTGGGCCACTTCAGCTCTGATTGCCTTCATGTGTGACTTGCAGTTGTCTAGTTTGACGAAAAATTTCCCGAAAGATAGAAAACCAAAGAGAATTTTTATTAATGGCTGAGGTACTTGTATAAGATGAAGTTTGTGGATTAGGCCGTTTATCCACAATGATTTCTTGACATCCAGAATGCATTTGACGGTGACATTATGACTGTCGAGGGAAGTGATGCTATCGTGTTGGAATTAAAGTAGTGGATGCAGGGTTGAGTGTTTTTTTTTTTTTCGAAAGCCGAATTGCATGTCAAGGATGATGGAATTTTCACAGCAGAACTTCTTCAGTCTTCGGAAGATTACTTCTTCCAATTTTGCTGATTTTATTGAGAAGTAATATCGGCCTGTAGTTGGAAACTAGGTTGGAAGGACCTTTCTTCGGAACTGGCACAATCTTAATCTTCGCTGTTTACCACGTCTGGGGGAAGTAACAGTTGTTGATGCACATGTTTAAAATGATTATTGGGAAATTGCATGTGGCCTAGCCCCTCAGTTCCTATCAATTGAATTTTGTGTGGGACGTTTAATTTAACTTTCTTGTAATTTATTTCGGAATGACAAATTACCTACGTTGATTTTATTTTTGTCTTGAAAACGTAACTGAATACCAAAATATTCTTTCCCAGTAATGTGAATTTAAGTAGGTACTCGTGAACAAGTATTTTAAAATAACTTAAAATGATTAAAATGGTAAAAATAAATAAATTCCCTTAAATCATTCCAAACTGAATTATATTCGCACCCATAAGTAAATGCAAGAAGGATAATTTATAAAAAAAATCTCATAACTTTATAGGTACGTTTTCAAGAGTTCAACAAATTAAGACATATTTTGGGTCACCCAAGTCCTAGCAGCTTCCATACCTGTTGCAACTGATGACCATGAAACTTTTCTCGATATATTCTCAAAACTTTCCATACCATCGCAGCATGTCCTTTTCTCAACACCAAAAAAAAAAAGAAAAACCACAAGTTACTCGTACATTGGTGTACCTACATACCTACTTTTTCACAAAACAAACTCAGCTGTTCAATTTCACATCAAAGAGTGCGAACCCAAAAAGGAACACAAAAAGTATAGAGCGAGTATAATGGAGCTAAGAAGTTCCCAAATCCTGAGCTCTGATCCATTTGCTGCCCTCATTTCCTTTCTATACTCGCCTCAGTGCTCCTTGTATTCAAGGACGAATAAAGGTATGGATAGATTTTCTTTGTAATTTCTTTTTTGTGATGTATTTTTTTGTCGTTCTGTTTTTTCTTTCTCTTATATTTCTGTTCAACGTGTATTTTTGCAAACATCGTCCTTGAATAACCGAAGAAGAACACAACCGAAATCGAAAGTCCCGCTGAGCCTTTTGTACTGAGCGAAGAGGCTACATGGAGGAACCACCTTTTGGTAGGTATGTAGGTATGGTGAACGCAGAAAAAGGACGATAGAGCAAAAGCAAAGAAAAAATTGCGCGTGTGGGGCACAGAGAATCAACTTTCTCTCCTGTGGCTCGGCTGGCTGGCTGGCTGGCTGACAACAGCATAAGAGTAGAAAAGGAATTAAACCAAAAGACCATTTTTTTGTTGCTTCCCATTCTTTAGTTGCGAAGTCGATCTGAAGTGAAGTCTACAATTGTGTGTGTGTGTGTTCGTGTTTCCTGGACCCCCTGAAGGAGGAATCAAGCCACCCACGCCATCCTTGCTCGCGTGCAACGAAAGAGAAAGCTTTGGGAAGTCGTTGAGGTTGTCTAGCATGAGGAGGGTCACCTATAGGGCAAATATACACATCCGCATATAGTCAGACTTTTCTCCTTCAACTTGAACCTTTATGAAGCACTATCCAAAAGGGGGCGTTGAGTGGGTGGTTATTTGGTTGGTTGAATCTACTGGAGAACAGTCTTCTTTGGTTTTTTTGTATTCCTTTATTTTTCAAACTACCCATTGTGTGCTGAGATACCTCTGTGCCTCCATTCAGTAGGGACTATGTTTGTGTGTCCACAGAGTCAAAATTCAGAACAAAACCTAAAAAGAAACTTAAACTCGAAAACTTTCTCTTTCGAATATCCTCTCGTAAGCGCACATATTTACACCAACTACTAACTATAAGGTCCTTCTATATATTGAGTGAATAAAACCAGCAACCATGTATCCTTATTTCTATCTTTTCGTAATAAAAAGAAAACATCATGAAATTCTCCATGGAATTTGAGATGCTAAAGAAAAGACGAAAAGCCCTGTCCGTCGTAACAACAATGACACGAGTAGTTTGGGTAGAGGATTAATGGGACAATTTCTCCAGACAAGAGTAACCGCATATATGTAAGCTTCAGTTCTCCAGGTGAATTGAGTTCAGAAAAACTTGGCGAAAATCTACAGGTAAGCAAGTTAAGAGTGAGTCGAGTAAGTTGTTTCGAACGGGCGAGATGAACGGTTTACAAGGATACCATTGGTACTAAGCGGATCCACAAATAATTTGACTTGAGCAGAATTAGTTGAATGTCGACATGATGTATATTCGATGTTTTTTATAGATTTTGAAAAAATTGGTTTTAATTGATTAAAAAGTAGGTTCGGTAGGTAGAAATGGCGATCACTGGCAGTCTACCACTGTGGCCCATTTTAGTACCAAACTCGTATGAACCCGTGGATGGAATTGATTTGGGAAATTGTGGACATTCTCACTGAGTCATTTAGTTTGGAGTAAGTTCAAAAATATGAAAGGATCTCCTTAGTTTGATGTCTCATATTGTATGTTTGATTTTGCACAACCTTCCGAAAACTGATCCCTCACTCAGTCGGACCACCACGCACATCCGAAACCTTCTACACTGTGCAAATCTACAGCTTGTTGACTGGTACTGAAAAAGTAGCTTATCCTGATTATCCGGCCCCCCGCACCATAGGCCTCCGTCAAAGCCATCAGTCCGCTAGTCGGGATGTAAGAAGTCAAACGAAGGCCACGGCACAGAATTAACCGTCGTGCGTTCTAAAGCCATTTCGTCGCGTTGTGAAAAGAGATCAAGTCTTTGATCTTCATTTCAGGAAATTCGGCAATGTCATCAAAAAATACCCTTCTTAATGATTGTGCTCTGAATTTGGCAAGAGCAGGGCATTTGCAGAGGAAGTGGAGGACTGTTTGGTTTTCTCGCTGGTCCCTACAGGTATAACAGTGAGTGTTGTGAAGAATGCCTAGCTTCGCTGCTTGCTATCCTATTGGCCAGTGTCCGCTAAAGGTAGCTACGATCCTGGCTATGTCTTGCTTGGATTTGCATATCAGATCAAGTGCTCGGGATTTATTATAGTTGAGCCAAATCTTTTTAAATCTAATTCACTTAGGTAAACTTCTCCACCTGCTGGTTTGGTTCGCTAAGAAAAGTTCTCTGTTGACTCTTTCCGCAATTGAGTTATGAAGTGCTGATCCTTGCCTGATCAATTCGTTCATTCCCATCAATGCCACAATAGTCCGGAACCCAGATAAGAGTAATATTGTGGTTAATATTGAAACTAGCAAGTTCATCCCGGAATCGCTATACAAATTTGGACTATGATGTACCAGAATTAATGGCAAACCTCTTCCACAACTCGTGGTCCAGTTACTAAATTTCCGTAAAGCCATTTATGTGACTTCACTTAACACAGGGGTGAACTTTCCTGACACTAGTAGTATCAAGTCATCTGCATACGCAACAGCTTTTACTCTACATCTTTCCGACTTAACGAGAATTTTATTCATAACTAGAAGCCATAGAAGAGGGGACAGAACTCCGCCTTGGGGTGTTCCTCTACTAACGTACTTTGAAAAGTTTATAATACCTAACGTATCTAGAATCCTTTTGTCTCTGAGCATGGATATAACACACTCTCTGATGTAGTAGTGAGTCTCCTACACTCGCTGAGTGATTCCAGAATGGACTTGGTAAGGAAGTTGTTGAAAGCCCCTCTACATCTAAGAAGGCAGCAAAGGTATATTCTTAAAATGTAATAGTTTTCTCAATTGTACGCACAACCCTCCGGTGGGCAGGGCACCTAGCTCGCATGAGCGAAGAGGAACCTGCTCGGAAAGTTCTTTGTGGTACATTCTATGGTAGACGACAGCGTGGTAGACCATGCTTGCGCTGGAGAGATGGCGTAGACCAGGACGCCCGAAGCCTTGGGGTGTGCAACTGGATGGCATCGGGATAGGTGGAGAGACTTGTTGAAAGAGGCCAGGACCGGAACCCGGTTGTCGAGCCGATGATGATGATGACGCACAACCTCATGATGCATTAGTGTTTCGCATCTGCTTAGTATGTATTCCGGCGTTTCGTCATGAGTATTACAGAATTAGCATGTGGGGCTTAAAACGATCATGGTTGTAGTTCCCAAGAAGAAATTTGGTCTGCCTCAGTTTTGGGAGTTCTTTCCAGTTTTTTTTTATCTTTCGCCCTTCTCATCTATTTTGATTTCGTTTTTAATCCTGTTTTCTCCTATTCCATACTACGGTATAAGTAGTAGCGCTCTGGCTCTGAGTCATTGCGCCTATTTTTGTTAAGAAGTCTGCCTCCTCATTTCCCTGGACACCTACATATCCAGGTACCCAAAGAAGTAAGACATTATTTTTCTTGCCAAGTTCGTTTAGCCTGCCTACATATTCCCACACGAACTTAAACGTGATGGCTTATGAGCTTAGTACTTTGAGTGCGTCTTGGCTATCTGACATAATGATAATGTTGTGATTTCGGTAATTCCTTTCAAGATTTTGACCTGCACATTCCGCTTTGGCATTGACTTCTGATATTTTCTAGCAGTTCATCCACTATAAGACTCCACAGCAAGGGTGATAGTACACTTCCCTTCGGACAGACTCTTGTTGTGATGATTCTCTGTGATTTCGTCCTGGCTTTTAGCTCCGCTGTTCTAGTGCCCATCATTTAACCAATTCATCCAGTGAAGGTATTGGGTATACATTTTATTACTACGATATGAAATTGTAACGAAGCGTTACAATACTTACAAATCAATAATCACATTACCAACCGAAACGCTATGACCGACATCTATATACAGCATTGTTAAATTAGCATAATGCACATTCAGTATGCACCTGAAGTCATGTATTCATTACTTACTCGGAATTCCATACAATTTTGTCTCTTATCTTCTCAATTCACACTGACTTATAGCTGTATATTTGTTAAGTTGAAGTTAGAAAAATTACAAAATTGTCTCTTATTCTCGCCCAAATGTGGGTACCAATCTAGTTCTTGGAGAATTTAAGAATTGTTGTTATAAGTTTTTAGGACATTAGCTAGAGTATGATTATTATTTATTACTTAGATATTTACTAATCTGACCGTTTTGTTCCTCTGAGCTCCTTGGACAGGTTTTTCACTCAGAGTTCCAACTTTTTGGTTCCCTAGATTGCGTGCTAGGGACATAGGGCTTCCGATAAGGATCCCCGCACCATTTAGTTCCTCTGAGCACCTTTTCAAGTAACTCACTGGACAGGTTTGCTATAGGTTGCGTGCTAGGGACAAGGGTTTCTTGTAAGGATTCCCGACCGTTAAGTTCCTTTAAGCTGCTCTTCAAGTATTTGCTCATTGAACAAGGTTCTCTTCTGTGGGTTCCGACCAGTGTTGTCAATTTACCACAATTGTGGTAGATCTACCACAACTTTTTAAGATTTACAAAATCTACCACATCTACCACGGTAGTTCAAAATTCTACCACTATTTTTTTACATACTCTCCAAAAAAAAAATTACAACCAAAAATCTGCTATTATACTATTAGAACACAATTTGTTTGTCTTAATTTTTCTGAATGCAGCAGTCAGCCTTCTACTACATTTTCTGGACAGACTTCTTTACTCATTAAGATGGTTTCATTTTAATTTTTTGTATATTTTACTCTTTTCAACAAGACATTTTATGTTACATTTTTGTTTGAATATAAAAATTAATTAATATTTTTTCATGTAAGAATAATTGTTAAACAAGCCATGTAACATAAAACAAATCTTGTCACATAGCCAGAGAACTGTAGCGAACACTGAAACACTGATCCGCAGACTGTTGCCAGCTAGAATCTCTTGTTTTCTTCAATGTACCAGAGTTAAGAGATTCGTTTTTTTTAATGTTATTTCAATGGGAAATTTAATAAATGAGTCTGTCGCAGCTTTTTATTTAGTTCCATTTGGCTCATTCTGATGAGTACCTCCAATTAGATAGGATCGAATTCTAAAACTTTATTCACTTTTGGGCAGGCAAATTAAAGAAAAATCTCCCGATTTACACGAGTTTTCATTTATAGGTTGATTTATGTATATTTGGCTAGATAGGGTTAGAGCAGGCATGCAGTTACTGATTGAATTGAACACATCCAAAAATATAACCAGGAAATTAAAATTTATAAAATTAAAGAAAATCTTCTTGGGTATTACATTAAGCTTTGTGACCAGCTAATAAAAAGGTTCGATTTATCAAGTGTGCATCTCCAGCTGCTTCAATTCTTAAGCACAAAAGAATTTCAAAAAGGTCGGCAACAAACTATTATTAAAAGAGTAATTTTAGTAAATATATGTTCAATTTGGCGGCTATACCACATAACAGTGCTGCAGCAGAAATAGCCTTTTCAGAAATGAACGAAATAAAAAAACAAACTTGACGTCAAAACTATAAACAGTCTTATTTTTGCTAAAGAAACGGCAAACAAATCTGATATTTTTATTCCTTGAGCAGAATTGATTCGCTTTTTTTTAATTTTAATTTGTTGATGGTAAGTTTAAAGATACATATATAATATGTATGCATATAGAACAAAATATCACAACAAATATATTTAGGTACTTAAATCAATGTGTAAAACTTTTAAATTAAATTTACAAAAAAAAATATTGAACCGTTTCTGAGATATAGAATTTTCAATAAAGAAAAAATTGATTTTTTTTTTCAAAAATTCAAAAAATATTTATTTTAGAGTTTTGAAATGCAATATATTTTAGACTTTTTAGAAGCTTCTCTATAAAAAAATTCATTAAGATCCGTTATGTGGATAATGAGAAATTCAAAATTCGAAAAAATGGTTCTATGGTAGGTACAAGCTGTAATATCTTAATTTAATTTTTTTTATTAAATTAAAGATCATACAAATTAATTGAAAGAAAAAAAATTTTATCAAAATTTTAAGTGCCGTTATCGAGAAAAATACGATTTTTAAAAACCATTTTTTTTTTTAAATTTTTAAACATTTGTATGGTGGGTACCTTTATTTTTAGGTAAAATACATTTTTTTGTCACGTCTTGTAGATTATATTAAGAAACTTTTATTTATCAATTTTAAAAAAAATCTAGCATATGGTTTTCGAAATATTGAGCTTTAAAAAAAAAATTGAAGTTTTTTTTAAAGATCCAAAAAAAATTTTTTTGAAAATTTGAATACACAATTCTATTTAAGTTTTTGGGTAGCCTGAGCAAAAACAAAATTATCAAAATTGGATGTACCGTTTTTGAGAAAATCGAAAACAAAAAAAAATGGTTCCATGGGGGGTACCCTCAATAACCATTTTTCGGAAATTTTTTTTCAACCATTACCTAGCTTTAACTAAATGAAATTTTTTTGTGTTTTTATATTTTAAATCTGTAGAACAGTTTTTTCGAAAAAAAAATACTTATTAATTTCGAAAAAAATTCCTATGGCAGGTACCGTTATTTTTGGTATTAAAAAAAACAGAAAAAAACGTGTGGGGGGCAAAAAATTAAAAATGATATCAACCAAGTTTGAAGAAAATCGGCCGACCCGCTTAGGCTGTAGTCGAACCGACAGACACACAGACAGACAGAATTGCGAGACCCACTTTTTTGGTCATTGTAATGTCAACTATGATCAAAATCTCGAGTTCTAAATTTTTTACGAATGCATAACTTGCCTTATAGTACCTATTAGTCGCAAATAAAAAATATGTCTCACTTATTTTGCTAATTTTATATAATATCAATAAATATTAACTACCCAATTTGTTAGCATATAATTGTATATGTTTGGAATTATTATCTTTTGGGAAATTACAAATCTACCACACAAAATCTAAATCTACCACTGTTTTTCATCTCAATCTACCTCGGTTTTTGAAATGGAAGTGACAACACTGGTTCCGACCGCTTAGTTATCTAGGTTGCATACCAGGGACATAGCGCTTCCGATAAGGACCGCGACTGTTTAGTTCCTTCGTATTTCTCTTCAACGATAGTGCTGCACAAGGTTCTTTTCAGAGAGTTTCCTATCGTTTTGTTCCCCAGATTGCGTGCACATTGTATGAAGTACCATGTTAGTTATTTTAAGCTATTGAATATTCTATTATATGAAATACAATGTTATTTATCTTAAGAGAAATAAAATGCACGACTGGGTCGCACGAACTTGCTCCTATGTAATAGACTAGGAATTTTAAAAACGAATGTTATTAGAAAAAACTGTTCATAAGGATAAGTTTATCATCATTTTTTACATTCTAAGTAAGAGACAAAAACAGAATGCTATGCAAATATGAATTTATGCAAGAACAAAAATTAAAAGTCGTTGTAGTGGTTTTTTAATAAAATAAGGTTTTATATATAAAATTTTTTAAATATGAAAAAAAAACTTGGTACGTCAACTTAAGGTTTTTATTATTGTACGAATGAAAATTAAATTTCCAAAAAAAATATTGACCCATTTTTGAGATATCAAATTTCCCAATTTTTCAAAAATTCTGAAAATTTTTTTTAAGGTCTTGAAATGCAATGTTTCTTAAGGTTTTTAGAAGCATCTCTATACAAAATTTCATTAAAATCCGTTATATCGATAACGAAAAATTCAAGATTTTAAAAAAATGTAATGTCTTGTTGTCAAAAAGACTAAAAATTTAAGCAAAATTCTCGGAACCGTTTTCGAGAAAAATACGATTTTCGAAAACCAATTTTTAACATTTGTATGAAGGCATGAAGAGTACCTTTATTTTTAGGTAAAATAATTTCTTTTTTCTAATATCTTAATCTACAAGATATTAGAAAAAAGAAATTATTTTTTTAAGAAACTTTTATTTATCAGGTTTTAAAAAAATCGAGCATGGGTTTTTCGAAATATTGAGTTTTCAAAAACAAATTTTGAATTTTTTTTTAAAAATCGAAAAATTTTTTTTTGGAAAATTTGAATACACAATGATATTGAAACTAATGGGGAGCCTTAATATAAAAAAATGATCAAAATCGGTTGTACCGTTTATGAGAAAGTCAAAAACAAGAAAAATGGTTCCAAGCGGGGTACTAAAAATAATAATTTTTTGGAAATTTTTTTTCATTCATTACCTATAGATTTAACTAAATGAAATTTTATGAATTTTTTTTAAAAAAATCTGTGGGACAGTTTTTGAAAAAAAAAATATTTATAAAATTTCGAAAAAAAAATCGTTTGGCAGGTATGTACCGTTATTTTTGGTCTTAAAAAATCGAATCAAAAAACATCCGGTGGGAAAAAATTAAAACCCATATCTACCAAGTTTTAAGAAAATCGGCCGAGCCGCTTAGCTGTAGTCGAACAGACAGACAGACAGACAGAATTGCGAGACCCACTTTTTTGGTCTTCGCTATTATCGTAATGTCAATTTTGATCAAAATCTCGAGTTCGATTTTTTTTCCGAATGCATAACTTGCCTTATAGTACTCGTACCTAAAAGTCGCAAGTAAAAATTATTGTAGACTAAATTAGATGAAATACAGTGTTAGAATTAAAAACTTGTAACGAAGCACATATCTCAGCCGCCTACGCTACTACTCGGCTACTGCTTTATCTGCCGTACGACATAACTGTAAGATATTTTATATTTTTTTTGTATATACATATGTATTTCTTTTTTTTATCACTCTATTTTTGAAGAATACGTATAAAAACAAAAATCATATAGAGAAAAGGAAAAGTTGGCTAAGCGGTTATTAGTTTGAGTTTTGTGAAAATAGTTAGTTTTTCATTTGAAATACACAAAAAAATAATAACAATAATTACCTACAAAGAAAAAAAAAAGAAAGTTTGGACAAAGAAAATAACATGTGAGTTAAATTGATTTATTTATTTAACCACTGAGCCAACTCTAGACCTTAGTTTTGTTTGTGTTATATAATTATTAAAGTTATCCTTTTTGTTTTTCGGCTTATTTTATCTTCGGGCGTGTTAATATCTCGCGAATTATTTGTATTATATATTTTATTATTAATAAATGCACGATAGCTATGTCGATTGTGAGTAAATAAGTTGTATACCGTTAACATACGGAGATGTGCGTTCTCCTGCTTCGTGTGTTTTTAGAGCTGTATCGGGGGTTTACAATCAACTACTGGAGTATCGGTTCGAGTTGCGCGCTCTCCCTTCTCGTTCGCAGCCAGTGGGTTGGTATGTATGTCTCGATTGCTATTGTTTTGTATTGTGATGGGGTGGTTACAACTACCCACTGGAGTATCGGTCCGAGTTGCGCGCTCTCCCTTCTCGTTCGCAGCCGGTGGGTTTGTGTGTAGATATGCTTCGATCACTTATACATTTTTTTTGGTTGGTACGGGTTGCGTGTTTTCCCACCCCGTTACCACTCCGTGTGATAACAGCCACCCTCTGGAGTATCGGTTCGAGGTGCGCGTTCTCCCTCCTCGTTCGCAGCTGGAAGGTTGGTCTGTACACTTCGGACAAGTTCATAAATATTTCTAATATTTATCTTATTGTAGATTCTTCATACGCTTTGCACTCACATCGACTTAAGTACCGTGGTCTTTTAATTATATTTTTAAAATTCGTGTTAATAAAAGGGCTTTGAGTGCTCATGAGTTCTTTTCTCTTTTTTTTACAGATTCTCCACGACCAGAGGAACTCTCGAAGAAGTTATAAGTTGTTCAGTTTAATTTATTAATTCATTTTGTTTCAATTTTCATCTTTAAAAAAAAAAATCTTTTAAATTAAAAAAAAAAGGGTTAAGTTTTTCTTCTTTTATAATTCAGAAGTGGGATACCTGGTCGTGGAGAGTAATATATGGACGCTCATGTTTACCAGAGTAAAATAAAGTACATTGGGTATATGTACCTAACTATTTTGTTTTATTTTCTGTAAACTTTTCTAGTCGTTGTACTACTTAACATTTTTTTTTTCCCTTTCCATTCTTGTTGTTCACATTTTAATTTTTTTTATATATTATACCCTTTAATAAAAACATTAATGTAGATATATCAAGCAAAACAATATAAACAAAAAAAATATGGGCAAACATAAGAAAAAACGTAACCATCGAAGAGATTCTAGCAACGATTCTGTATCGGCTGAAAAAAAAAAGAAGCGTCGACGTTTGAACAAAGCAAAGTCAAAAACAAAAGAAGATAGTTGTTCAACAAACTCATTTGATCGATTTACAGATGTAGTCAGGGAATTGTTAGATAGATCGACTAACGTAGGTACTGGTGGTGGGAAGGGAGATGCAATTCCTGAGTTTGATCCCGAAAATGAAAATCAGTCAATTCAAAAATGGTGTGATCAGGTCGATGAACTTAGGGATATTTATGGATGGTCTGAACAAGCAACTATTTACAATGCACTAGGGAAGTTAAAAGGATTGGCTAAAGTTTGGTACAAGGGACTTCCTAGTCTAAAATTTTCTTGGGTAGAATGGAAAATTAAATTATTGGAATCGTTTCCTGGAGAAAGAGACTTTTACGAACAACTTTGCGAGGTAACTCGAAGACATAAGAAATCCAACGAAAGTTACATGAAATACTACCACGAAATGATGACATTGTTGAATGTCTGTGACATTTCAGGAAGAAAGGCGGTGGCTTGCCTAATTGGTGGGCTTGATGATAGAGTGGTTAAGATAGGAGCAAGAGCTGGGCGCTTCGAAACACCTGAAGAACTATACGTTTTTCTGAGCCAACATAATGATGAACCATGGAAACGTATAACAAATCAAAATTTCATAAACCAACCTCGTCAACAGAAACCAATCGATAGAAGGGAAGGTTTTTTTCGAAAAACTGAAAATAATGAAAATGTCATATGCTACAAGTGTGCAAAAAAAGGACACTACGCCGGCAGTTGTAACGCGAAGCCCGATAAGCGATGCGACTTATGTAGGAGTTGTTTTCATGACACGATAATCTGTCCAAAGAAAAGTCAACCGGGAAAAACCGTAGCTATATTAGAAGGTACAACTTCAAATTATTCAAGTAACGGAAAATATCACAAGAATATAGAATTGAATGGAACAAAAATTGATGCTTACATTGATTTTGGTAGTTCATGTACAATAATCAAGAATACGGAAGCACTGCGGCTTAATCTTACCGTAAATCGGAAAGACAAAATCCCATTGCATGGTTATGGAAAGGGCTTCGTCGTAAGTATAGGTTCGGTAATGGTAAATCTGAAAATTGATGAAGTTGAAGATAATGTTTTAGCATTGGTTGTTCGAGATGAATGCCAGAATATCCCTGTATTAGTTGGTCAATCTTTTACAGAACTTCCTGAAGTAATCGCTATTAAAACTGATAAATCACTGTATTTTTCCCGAAGAAACATGGAACTCTTTCAATTCAATATACTACCAGCAAAATGCAAAATTATTTTACGATCATCAGGGCAAGTCTATATGGCACCAAGGGCCGTCAACATGGTACCAGTAAAAGCCAGTCACGAGAATGTTAATGTCTTAATAGAAGCGACTATACGATCACCAGAAGGACTTGAAAGCTGTATACCCAGGGGTATACTCCACACAGAACAAAATGGAACTTCTTTTATGCCAATTTGTAATCTTTCCGATCAAGAAATAGAAATTAAAGAGAATGCTATCATCGCAAGAGGACACCAATGTGAAGAAGAACATGCTGAGCATGAAAGTATTTTACAAATTAACAAAGAAAAGTACCCACCTATAACAATTGAAATGCTGTCCGTTGGTCCTGTGAATGAAACTCAAAAAGAAGAATTGTTGCAAATATTGAATGAATTCCGTGACTGTATCGCTTTGGACATTAGTGAACTAGGGTGCGCAAATTCAGCGGAGATGAAAATTAAACTTGACGATGAGAAAAATTTTTCCTTTCGACCATATCGGATGGCAGTAAAAGAGCAGGAAGTAACTCAAAACATTGTGAAAGAACTCCTTGACAACAATATAATACGAGAGTCTCAATCTGATTATGCCTCGCCGATATTATTAGTGACAAAAAAAAATGGAGAACAAAGATTATGTGTAGACTTTAGGAAATTAAATTCAAAGACAATTAAAGACTGTCATCCATTGCCACGTATCGACGATCAGGTTGACAAGTTACATGGTGGTATATGGTTTACTAGTTTGGATCTAAGATCAGGTTATTATCAGATACCAGTAGAAGAATCTTCGAAGCGATTAACGGCATTCGTTACATCAAGTGGTCAATACGAATTCCAACGTATGCCGTTTGGGCTATGCAACGCCCCCAGAGTATTTCAACGCTTTATTAATCGCATTCTAAATCCAATTCAAGACATTGCAGCCTTTTATCTCGATGACATTTTATTGCATTCCAAAACAGTTTCTGAAGCTTTACAAGGACTCAGGCGAACATTAAAAATTTTGCAAGCAGAAGGATTAACTCTTAATTTAAAGAAATGTGTTTTTCTCATGGACAGGACGGATTTTCTAGGATTTGAAGTTACTCAGGGCAAAGTGAAACCAGGAAGTGGAAAATCCATCGCCATTCGTGACTTTCCGGTACCAAAAACTGTTCACCAAGTGAGACAATTTCTTGGACTTACAGGATATTTCCGACACTTTGTTGAAAAATATGCCATCATCACAAAACCATTAACAAGCTTGTTGAAAAAAACGAATCAGTGGATTTGGACTGAAAAGGAGAAAAATGCGTTCTGTCAATTAAAGCAAAAACTTAGTGAACGACCGATATTAGCTATTTACGAACCCGGAGCCAAAACTGAGGTACACACTGATGCGAGTTCTATTGGCTTGGGAGGTATCCTATTACAATATCAATCTGATGGTCGACTTCATCCTGTGGTCTATTACAGTCGCCAAACACGAAATACTGAGGAAAAGTACCATTCGTATGAGCTGGAAACTCTAGCAGCTGTAGAATCTATAAAAAAATTTCGCACATATCTCCTGGGACAAACTTTTACGTTGGTAACTGATTGTAATGCTCTTAAAGCAACCCAAAATAAGAAAGAGCTGTTACCACGTATTGCGCGATGGTGGCTGCAACTTATGGAATACGATTTTGAAGTAAGATATCGACCCGGAGAGCGTATGAGACATGTCGATGCACTCAGCCGAAATCCTTGTACTACAGACAAAATAGAGACAATAATGCGAATAGAACAAGCAGATTGGGTATTGGCAGGACAGCTGACAGACCGTAAACTTCAGCGCATACGCGACCTTCTCGAGAAGACACCAAATAGTGAAGAAGAAAAGGAGATACATAAGAACTATTTACTAAACAAAGGGAGAATATACAGAAAAACATCTCATGGTAATCAATGGGTAGTACCAGTAGGTATGCGACATCAAGTAGTACATGCCGCTCACGATGAAATGGGACATTTTGCAATAGAGAAAACTCTTGTCAGACTTTGTTCTCATTATTGGTTTCCAAATATGCGACAATACGTAGAGAAATATATAGCATGCTGCATTCAGTGTCTGTATAACAAAAAGATGACAGGAAGACGTGAAGGTTATCTTCATCCCATACCTAAAGGCAGTACTCCAATGAAAACCGTTCATGCAGATCATTTGGGTCCTTTTCCTAAAAGTAAACGCGGTAATCTTTATATAATCGCTGCTGTTGATGCTTTCACTAAATTTACTTTTATCCGAGCTGTTAAAAATACCACCGCAAAATTGGTCATCGAATTTTTTAAAGACATTTTTAGTGTTCATGGTGTACCACTAATCTTGATTACAGATCAAGGAAGTTCTTTTACTTCAAAAGAATTTCAACGGTTTTGTGAGTCTAATAATATAAAACATATTTTAAACGCCGTAGCAACTCCAAGAGCGAATGGACAAGTTGAACGTTTGAATCGTTCTATTCTCAGTGCTCTTTTGACTACCACACTGGAAGAAAATTTATGGGATTTAAATATACGTCAAGTACAGTTCGCAATAAACAACATCACAAACAAAAGTACCGGAAAAACACCGAGTCAGTTACTATTGGGTGTTGAGCCTCGGAGTGGCACCGATGCTGTATTGAAAGATGAAGTTCAGCAAGTAGTGGAAATAATAGCAGATCTTGAAGCTGAAAGGCAGAAAGCATCAGAAAGTATTGAAAAATCGCAGCAGGAGCAGAAGAAATATTTTGACAAGCAACGTAAGCGACCTAAAAAATATAAAGAAGGGGACCTAGTAGTTATAAAAAAAAAAGAAATGGTAACAGGAACTAGCCGAAAGATGGTATCGCCATTCAAAGGACCATTTGTTGTGAAAAAGGTGTATCCAAATGACCGATACCTCGTTTCAGACATCGATGGTACACAACGTAAGAGGAGAAATACGACTTACGAGAATATAATTGCTGTTGATCATATGAAACCATGGGGTAATTATGAATCTCTATCAGATTATTCAGATGACGAAGAAAAACAAATTGGTGACACTCGAGACGAGTTTTTGTCAGGATAGGCGAATGTAAGATATTTTATATTTTTTTTGTATATACATATGTATTTCTTTTTTTTATCACTCTATTTTTGAAGAATACGTATAAAAACAAAAATCATATAGAGAAAAGGAAAAGTTGGCTAAGCGGTTATTAGTTTGAGTTTTGTGAAAATAGTTAGTTTTTCATTTGAAATACACAAAAAAATAATAACAATAATTACCTACAAAGAAAAAAAAAAGAAAGTTTGGACAAAGAAAATAACATGTGAGTTAAATTGATTTATTTATTTAACCACTGAGCCAACTCTAGACCTTAGTTTTGTTTGTGTTATATAATTATTAAAGTTATCCTTTTTGTTTTTCGGCTTATTTTATCTTCGGGCGTGTTAATATCTCGCGAATTATTTGTATTATATATTTTATTATTAATAAATGCACGATAGCTATGTCGATTGTGAGTAAATAAGTTGTATACCGTTAACATACGGAGATGTGCGTTCTCCTGCTTCGTGTGTTTTTAGAGCTGTATCGGGGGTTTACAATCAACTACTGGAGTATCGGTTCGAGTTGCGCGCTCTCCCTTCTCGTTCGCAGCCAGTGGGTTGGTATGTATGTCTCGATTGCTATTGTTTTGTATTGTGATGGGGTGGTTACAACTACCCACTGGAGTATCGGTCCGAGTTGCGCGCTCTCCCTTCTCGTTCGCAGCCGGTGGGTTTGTGTGTAGATATGCTTCGATCACTTATACATTTTTTTTGGTTGGTACGGGTTGCGTGTTTTCCCACCCCGTTACCACTCCGTGTGATAACAGCCACCCTCTGGAGTATCGGTTCGAGGTGCGCGTTCTCCCTCCTCGTTCGCAGCTGGAAGGTTGGTCTGTACACTTCGGACAAGTTCATAAATATTTCTAATATTTATCTTATTGTAGATTCTTCATACGCTTTGCACTCACATCGACTTAAGTACCGTGGTCTTTTAATTATATTTTTAAAATTCGTGTTAATAAAAGGGCTTTGAGTGCTCATGAGTTCTTTTCTCTTTTTTTTACAGATTCTCCACGACCAGAGGAACTCTCGAAGAAGTTATAAGTTGTTCAGTTTAATTTATTAATTCATTTTGTTTCAATTTTCATCTTTAAAAAAAAAAATCTTTTAAATTAAAAAAAAAAGGGTTAAGTTTTTCTTCTTTTATATAACATACATCAAGGATTCATCTTATAATATAAAGAACGTTGCATACTTTGAGATGCCCACAAAGTACTCATGGCAAATCCACACATGGTTGGTCAACGTTGGTTAACAACAAAACACATCGACGAGTGAGCAAAATTTTTCTACTTTTCACTGTTCACAGTTGCTTTTGACCACAGATATGAAAAGCAAAGGTGAAATATCATGCAAAAATCAATTTTTCTGCCCTATCGTTGACTGTGTGGTACAGAGGAAAAAGGGTATCCATTGAACCAGGCCGCTGGGTAAGTAGTGTACCAGTAAGAAGTTTCTAAGGTTTTGAGGCTTTGGCCACTAATTTGTGTTATGTTCGTTCTGCCTTTTCCGCACCCTCCCCTTATTTTGTTTCAAACTTCGTTTAAGGCTAGGGATTCAATCCCACATTAGAACCGTGCTATTATTTGAACCGAGGCTAGAGATTTAATCTCACCAACCGTTTTGCCCGGCATTCAATTTAATTGGATTTAACCCCATTAGCGTTTGCCTTAAAGTCAGTCAAGGCTAAGGATTTAATCCCACCATCTGTCCCTTATATGAAATAGGTACCGTGTTATAGTTATTTAGGAATACGATAAATTTATGGGTATATGAAATAACTTGATATCTTAGTTTAAGTTAAACTGAATAAAAGTTGGACATTAAAACCGAGTTTTGTGCTTTTTTCGGACTTACCGTGGACCCGCTGACGCAACCTCAGCCTAAGATAAAAATTTATTGATTCAAAATAGCTTTTTTGGCCTTTAGTTCACAAAAATTGGCGTTTCGTCCGGGTGATCTCACATGGATTCATCAGTTGACTGTGAGAGATCCTTGGACTGTGCCTAGCATAACTTGTGCTACGATATGGAACATATAAAAAATCCCCATTTCTTGGTCGCAAACTACGAGCAGGTGCATGCATTCACAACAGCACTGGACAATCAATAACAGAATTGAGGACATCATAAGCAAAAAGTACAGAATTTAATTTTCTTCTCAAAATGAGAGGTTTTAGGTCGATGAGAACACACACGAAAAATTTATTTTTGAGTCGAAAATCACTCCGAGGTCCTTCTGGTAACCTACACTTTGTAAAGAGTGGCTATCAAGCTTGTATTCAAAACAGAAAGGATTCAGTACTTTTGAATAAGTCACAACACTACAATTGTTATTGTCAAAAAAGAGTCCATTCAACTTACACCATTGAAAATTTTATTTAGATCAGCTTATACATTATTTGCATCAGATTACGATTTTATGCAGCTAAAAACTTTAAGATCATCAGCATACAAAAGGCATCTTAAAAATGAGAGGAGGCTGGGCAAGTCATTAATAAAAATAATGAACAGTAACGGTCCACGGTGACTACCTTGAGGTGGCGCGATGGTTGTGTGCTCACCTGTCAACCTCAATATCACAGGTTCGATCCCTGTCGTCTTCTATGTCGTCTTTAATTCCATTAAAACCTTCTATAATTTGTCATCAATGGGTTGCTGGTTTACTCATTACATGTTGTTCAGGCATAACACTAACAACATGTAATTGAGTTAAACTAGTATGCCTAACGAGGATGAAAAACGACTAAAATAATGCGAATTATAAGGGACATAGAAATAAGACACGGCAATTCTCCGCTTTAGTTCAGCCGCCATCCCTGGAGATAAAAAATCTGAGACAACCACCTTCAGTCTCAGAACATCGTGCCACCACATCTTTCCTATCCTTCTTTTAGACTAAGAGCCCACAGCAATTTTTGGGTGTGATTGATAACAAAAAATAATTAGCTTAATTAGATAGGCCTTTTATAGTTATTTACAAATGTGAAAGCCTTGTATACTCTAGTGGGCGCAATAGTGCATTATAGTGCATTAAGTATGCAGTTCTTTCCAAATCCAAATAATTGTGATAATAACTTTGCCAAAATGTAGAGTTAAGCCCCCTGATTGAAAATATCGAGGTCCAAGACGTTTTACAGACAGCCTTTTGCCTGCCAGACGCGATAAGAATAGGCAACTTCTTGCACTAAGAAGGCCACCTTCAAAACGTCATGGACCTCGATATTTGCAATCAGGGCACTTAGCTGTTCATTTTGAAGTTATGGCAAATTTTGTTTCCCAATTTTTTAGAATAAGGAAAGAACTGCATACTTGATGCACTATAATGCACTATTGCGCCCACTAGAGTATGCAAGACGTCCACATTTGTAAATAACTACTAAAGGCCTAACTAATTATGCTAATTATTTTTTGTTATCAATCACACCCAAAAATTGCTGTGGGCTCTCGGTCTATTTCTCTTCCGTAACATTGAAACATTTAAAGGGTAATCATAATCCCTTGAGCGTGAGTAGATTATAAAAAAAAAAAAAAATCTCCTTAGATAACTCGCCACCAATTTTGACATATTGTTTTCTGTCCTCTAAATTACTAAATGTATCTCATTTTGGCGCCCGAGCAGGGACTTAAGAAAGTTTAACCGAACTCCCAACTTGAAATCTCTTGGAAGGCCGCCGTTATGCGATTTTTAAAAAGCCCTTCTCAAAAGATTTATTTGGTACCGTGACCCTTCGATAAGTTATACCGTACCCAGTATCCACCGCACAGACCTAGATTCAACATGCCCGATTCTGATGAATCACAGAGTGAATATAACCGGTATAAGAATCTGGGGTCCATTTATTTTTTTAAAGAAAGCCGAGCTCATCGAAGTGCTAACCACCAGGAATTTAGACACTACCGAAACACTACAGACGCTGCATAAAAGACTGAGTTAACATTTCACATTCGTGCGCATGCCTACTCAGAACTTATGCGACGAATGGGAAGAAATTGTGGAGAAAAGAAACGACATTGACACCGCCGAGAAAATTCAGTCAACTGAAAAGCAGCACTCACACGCAGTCATTTAAAAGCCATCTGGAATTGTAAACAAATGGGGTACCGAAAGGAAACGTTTGGTAGGCCTTATCGTTTGCTTTGTTCGTACTGTGAAGTAGATGACCTTTTAACAAAAGACTACCCGTGTAACCGAAACCCCGTCGCTGTCGCCAATACACTATCGCCGGCAGTAGACTTTCAATATTTTATTCCCGTCCAAGTCGATAATACTGAATACCAGGCTTTACTCGATACTGGTTCTTCAAAGACCTTCGTAGGCCAGTCACTGAGGGTTCAGGAATTAGACCTCCCAATGCGTGAACATCATCAATCGATCCACTTCTAAAGGGAACCCGATTAACATCTGAGCATTACACAGCCACGTTTACGATATGAGATATCAATTGACTGGTGAAGTAACAAACCTGCCTAAGCTTGTAAAAGGATACAATAGTTTGGCTGGATTCTGCCTAGGCGCAACCCTAACTAACCCCCGTAACTTAAGGTTGTTACCCCTTTTCGGAATCCCTTATCACTACCAAATTATTCATTTTATAATCCTATGTCTCGTATGCTTGCTAGATGTAACAACTGCTTTTCGAAAAATTTAACTTCAATACCTATATCCAAATGCACCCTTCGTAAATCCCTCCTATTAAGTATACCCCATTAATGTATATTCCTATTCTTAGCCCTTAGCGAACCTCTTTTCTAATATTGTTGTATTTAAGTTTAATTCTTTTTTTATTATTATTATTTTTCTTTTCTGGACGTACTTAAAAAAATGTTTTATCTGGCTATGCTAAGCTTTTCAAAAATTGTAAACGCCATGCAATAACTGACCTTCACTATTCCTTATCAATTTATCTGTTACAAAAAAATAATCTATTTCCGACACTTTTGGACTAGTTTTTCTTCTAGATAATACCTATAGATACCTACGAGTAACTATTCCAATCTAAAATAAGAGTGCACTACCCACACAAAATTATTCAAGTTAGGTACTTAAACTATTTTTAGAACATCCTACATCAACCATTCAAGTGCACACAGTTAATAAGTTTTTCTCTTTACTGTGTGTCTCTTCAAAAATAGGTGAATAAAAAAACTCGTGTTTTCAAAACAAAATTTGTTGATTCAACTCATTATTCAAAGAAAGATTGCTAACAGGTATTCCTACTATTTGTTACCTTAATTTATTTAAATTACAATCCGCCAGGTAAACGCAATATCAAACAAATTATAAAAGCTTGTAAAATAAAACGCAAACAATAACAACAACAACATTTTGAAGGTCTATGTCATGATCCAGCAATATTCCACTATCGGCCATTCCACTTATTGCTTCTATTCATAGACGCAATGGTAGACGTCAATTGTAAATACTAAAGTCTATTTCTACACAAAAATACTCACACTTGTGAGCCTTATAGAGCGTAAAAGCAAATAAACTATAAGTAAAAACGCCAAACGACCTTGTTGGCGTTCAACAGCCCGGTCCCGGTCTCCGCATTTGAATTATTGCTGGAAGCTTAGAGAACATTCGCCGTAAAAAGCAAACGAAATACGCACATCTATCTAATCAGTAGAATCAATGAGGGTGATGTAGAGGTGGCAGGTGGTGGGGGCTCGGCTAAGAGTTTGTCTGGATCTATCTATGACTCAAAGTAAACATTCGTTTCGAAGGGGGTATAGCCGTCGACGAGTTGTGGATATTTAACAGACTTTCTGCGTCGTTGGTTTATTTATAATTTTTGTTTAGCTTTTGCTGATTTCACTGATCTAACAAAGAAACTATGAATGGGTATGGGAATTCCGATGGAATTGGTTGGCTGAACTTGATAGTCTCTCTGCGCGGAGCAGACTATCAACAAAAACAAGATTTAATTCCGCACCGTCTAGACGAAGTTTGTTACGCTATTTGAAAATACAAGTTCATGGACATGATCTTGACCATCAACAACTATGAACTAAGACCTTCGACTTCGTACGTACAAATGTGTATTAGTGGGTTTAGTGACCACGAGACTTCAGTGGTTTAGTTGAAAGTATTAAATTTTGATTTTGTTTGTTTTGCTCCCAGCATTATGATTATCGAAAGAAGTTGATCACTATGCCATTTGGAAAATTTGTTGGAAGCTTTTTACTTGCGACTTATAGGTACTAACTAAGTTATGCATTCATAAAAAAAACGAACTCAATATTTTGATCAAAGTTGACATTACGATGATAGCGAAGACCAAAAAAGTGGGTCTCGCAATTTTGTCTGACTGTCTTTTCGACTACACCATTAACGGCTCGGCCAATTTTCTTTAAACTTGGTAGATAGTATTTTTAATTACCCCCCCCCCCCCCCCCCCACACATGCCATACGAATTTTTTCCCACATTTTATAAATATTTTTTTTTCGCAAAAACTACCACAGTTAAAGCTAGGAAATGGTTGCAACAAAAATTTCAAAAAATGGTTATTTGTGGTACCCATTTTTTTGGTTTTTGATTTTCTCGAAAACAGTACAACCGATTTTGATCATTTTTTTATGCTAAAGCTCTCCAGCAGTTTGAATATTATTGTGTATTCAAAACTCAATATTTCAAGAACCACACGCTAGATTTTCTTGAAACTTCAAAAATAAAAGTTTCTTAATATGTATAAGTAACAAGATGTGAAAAAAAAAAATTATTTTACTTAAAAATAACGGTACCCTCCATACAAATGTTAAAGAATGCTTTTCGAAAATAGTATTTTTCTCGAAAACGGTTCCGAGAATTTTGTTAAAATTTTTTTCATTTGATTAACTTTTACGATTTATAATTTAAAAACAATCAAATCAAGACTGACTATACCTACGATAGAACCATTTTTTCAAATTTTGAATTTCTCATTATCGACATAGCGGATTTAAATGAAATTTTTTATAGAGAAGCTTCTAAAAAGTTTAAAAAATATTGCGTTTCAAAACTTAAAAAAAAAAAAAATTTTTTGAATTTTTGGAAAAAAATCTATTTTTTTTAATTGGCGTACCAAAAATTTTTTTCTTAAAAATGATTTAAAAATTTTGTACATAAAAGCTTATTTTTTTAAGAAACCACTAAAACGAATTATAATTTTTGTTCTTGCATAAACTAATATTTGCCTGAATCAAATGACATCCTGTGTTTAGTTCCAACTACTAAAGGAGTTGTTTTAGTCATTTAAAAAATGGATTTCATGCTTATGAACATTTTTTCTCTAGTAACATTCATTTTTGAAATTCTTAGCCTTTTATATCAGAGCATGTTCATGCGACACAGTTGTGCATTTTATGTTTTTTGGAATTTAGCGAGTTCGGTAGAAAAACTACATCCAAAGATTAAACTGCTTAAGATTTGTTTTCTTCGATCAAGCTTACACCTACAAAACTTAACATTTTACTTGCGACATAAATATATGTAGGTACTGTACTAATGTCAAGTTATTCTGTGATGATTTACTTCTAGGTTGAGGAAAGCTAGATTTCCTAAAGAAGCAACAAAACTTGGGCTCGGAGGGTCTATGTGGTCGTTGATTAGAGACGCACGGTGGCTCGGGTGGTAACAAGAAACACACGGTTATTGGCTTCTCGACCGGTTGGAGGACCTCTGGAACTGGGCGATTACGGATCAACCAAGGATCATCCACGCTCTTACCATAACCTCTTTCATGGAGGATTCGTTCGATGGCCGAGGTAAAATGGGTCGGGTGGCTTCCAAGTTTTGAATAGGCGGTGCTGGGCGTGCTGCATGCTCGGGGTCTGACAGGCGGCTAAAACGGGCGATTAGAGAAGTCTGGCTATGTCCCCTATATTAAAGGAAATTGCATTCAATAATTTTAGAAAATCAATGTTGAATGATTTATTTATGAATTTATTAATGTATTATAATGTATTGGGAGTATTGCACTGCGACTTGGAGATCTATTGTGATCTTAGTATTTGGCGCACCTTCACCCTGGTATTGTCCTAAATGGTTTTTGGTTTGGTTCATGAGTGGACAATATTTTCCTAGTATGTGGTCCGGTGTTTCCTCATGCATGTTACAGAGTCTGAATGTGGCACTGCTTACCATACCAAATAAACTTAGGTGTTTCTGAGTTTCAGATCAAAAGTCATCGATTTTAAGCCGATTAGTGATCGCCTGGCTGTGATCCGCATCAAAATTACTTTTCAAAACATCAGCCTAATATGTGCACACGCCCCTACCGATGAAGCTGAGGAATCTAACAAGGAGGAGTTTTACGACCTCCTGGACGGAGCCTGTCCGGAGTACGATATCAAAGTCGTGCTCGGAGAAAATGACAACAGATAACGGCTTCCGACTAATCGACTTTGCTGCAGCTCGGAATACGATGATAAGTAGCACTAGGTTCCCCAGGCGAAGGATACACACAGCAACCTGGCGATCTCCAGATGGCACGCGTCGAAAATCTTGGACGTGTGAACTTTCCGAGGTTCAAACGTGGACTCTGACCACTTTCTTGTTGTGACAAAGTTCAGAGCCCGACTGTCCAACGAAAAGAAAATGAGGACCGCCCAAAGGAAGAAATTCAATATTGCATGCCTTAGCATACCTGAGAAAGCCAGAGACTACAGTGAGCAATTGAAACTCTTTGCCGTACCCCCAGCCACCGGCGTCAACAATCAGTGGAGCCAGTACCGCGACATCATTAAGGAGGTGGCCGAGTCCACCATAGGCTATCAACCACCTAGGAAAAAGAACCCGATGTATGATAATGAATGCGCGGTATAGAAGCAGGAGACGGAAAATGCACGAATGCAAATGCTGCAACGGAAAACAAGAGCAGCAAAAGAGGAGTACCGTGAAAAGAGAAGGAAAGAGAAAAAACCCTGGGCAGAAAGAAAAAAGCAGCCGCAGCTTCTCAGCTCAGGTATCTCGAGGAGTCTAGTACCGCCACAAACACCCGCCGGTTCTACAAAACAGCCAAACAACTAGCATCAGGTTATAGGACCGGCACGCAAGCTCTTCGGAACAGCGAAGGGAACCTAGTCACCGAAGCACAGGGAATTGTAGACGTGTTTAAGCAGCTGCTTAATGGGCATTATTTAGACGAAACCACAGGGGAGCAAAGAAGCATAAGACCAGTCAATGAAGATCCAGTCCCACTACCCAGTACTGAAGAGGTTAAGAAAGCAATACGCAAGCTAAAGAATAATAAATCCACAGGCTCGGATGGCCTACCTGCGGAACTCTTTAAGTATGGAGGAGATGTCCTGAATGAATCAGCTCATCAACCAAGTGTGGGAAAGGAAAGTATGCCCGACGACTGGTCAAATAGCTCCATATGCCCAATCTACAAAAAAGGCGATCCTATGTCCTGCAAAAACTACAGGGGCATATCCCTGCGTAATGTTGCCTACAAGATCCTATCCAACGTACTATGTGAGCGTCTAAAACCTTTCTGCAACACTATAATCGGCACGTACCAGTGTGGCTTCAGGCCAGGCAGATCAACAATAGACCAAATCTTCACATTGAGGCAAATCCTGGAAAAGACCAACGAATTTCAAGTCGAGACCCACAATCTTTTCATCGACTTTAAAGCCGCATATGATAGCATAAGTCGCCAAGAGCTTCTATTGGCAATGTCGGAACTCGGGATCCCGAAAAAACTGATTCAGCTATGCCGCATGACGTTACAAAATACGCGGTACAACGTGCAAATGGGTAACAGCTCATACGAGCTATTCCAGACGTGCACAGGGTTCAGACAAGGAGATGCGCTATCATGTGATTTCTTCAACCTAGTCCTGGAGCAGATAGTGCGCAAGAGTGGTGTTAACCTGGAATGCACTATTTTCAACAGGTCTTCCCAACTGCTTGGATATCCGGACGACATCGATATCATCGGCCGCTCCAAGCGAGCTGTGCTTGAAGTGTTCACAGCTATTGATGAACAGGCGAAACGCGTTAGTCTCGAAGTTAATGAGGACAAAACAAAGTATATGCTATCAACAAACAAAGCCGCATCTGTCCATCGCCTAGGACAAAACGTCACTGTTGGTAGCAGTGATTTCGAGGTAGTCAAGGAGTTCACCTACCTCGGAACGAACATCAATCCCACGAATGACAACTTAGTGGAAAAATCCAACGAAGAATTACCCTAGCAAACCGCTGCTACTTCGGTTTGGCCAAACAAATAGGTTCAAAACTCCTTTCTCGAAAGACAAAGTGCACCCTATACAAAACGCTAATTTTACCAGTTCTACTCTACGGCGCCGAGTGCTGGACGATAAGTAAAAAAGGGGAATTGATACTGAGCACTTTCGACAGAAAAATTCTTCGGCGTATATTTGGTCCTATGCGAAGAGGGCGAATGGAGGAGAAGATTCAATCGTGAATTATACGAGCTGTACCAAGATGTGGATGTAGTCCAAATAGCCAAAACATGTCGACTACACTGGATCGGTCACATCGAGCGAATGGACAACAACGTTCCAGCCAAGAAAATCTTCGAATCCCAGCCCCCAGGTTCGAGACGACGAGGAAGACCGAACCTCCGCTACAGGGACCAGGCGGTTATAGACGCAAGAGCGCTTGGTCCCGACGACTGCAGGGAGCTCGCGAGGGATGGCAACCGATGGAAGACCGCAGGCAGAGACCCTCCATGGATCGGGAGCCGGTTAAGTAAGTAAGTAAGTAAGTTTCTGAGTTTGCGCAGTGTCCAGTTAGGATATCTGTTATTATCCTTAGGTTATTTCTATTTAAGTTAATGCGGTTTTCGAAACGTTGCTGGTTGTAATTGCCCAGTATCTAGTAGTTTCGCTTGCCTCAGTTTTGGGAGTTCTTTCCAGTGCTTGAATCGGTTTGCCTCCTCTTCTTGTTTAATTTTGTTTTTGATGACATTTTCTCCTATTTCGCAATAAGGCTCAGGCCCTGTTAAAGGGGTTGATGCGCCTATTTTTACTAGGCCTTGACTATCTGACATTATGGCAATGTTCTTGTTACGAAAATTCTTTTCGAGATTTCGATCCTCGCATTTCCCTATGGCATTTACCTCCGCTTGAAAGATACTGGTGGACTGCCCCATCGGTATGGAAAGTTGGGTTCTTGGCCCAAAGATTCATGCAGCAGTCCCTTCGCTTGTTTTCGATCGATCAGTGTACCACCTAGTGGTATTTGTTTCGAGGGTGCAGTTTATTTCCTCTCCTACCCAATCTTTTTTGTTGTTTTTTGATCATGCCATCTCTTGGGATGTCAAGAAGGTTTGTTATTGTGGACTTACTGATTTAGTCCCTCTCTGAGACCAATAATTTTGCCTGTCCCAGTTCTTTTCTTTGAGAACCTCATGATACCTCCCACTCCAGCACTGCAGAGAGCTGGGAAGATACCATCTACACCTGGTGATTTATAGGGTTGGAAGGTATTAATTGTCCAATCTATTCTTTTGCTTGAGCAAATAGTCGTAGCTATCTTCCAGTCCCCTCTATTTGTAATGAGAGTTGGTCTCTCTACCAATTTAACATGCACTGGTTACCTGCTGGGAAGTGTGTGTTAAGCAGCAGGTTGCACCTCTGCTCTTCTTTTTAGTGAAACTCCCATCACTATACCGAAGTGATTGTGACTTTATAGTCTTCTCTTTTGCAAGATCTTTGTGAAGTCTTGCCGAAGCAGGGGTTGTTGAAATTTGTGAAATTATTCCCTTTGGCTTTTCTTATCTCTTTATTATACCTATGTATATTGTCAATAAGCAGATTAATTTTGTTTGCCTCATTATAGAGCTTTCTAACGTTGGATCTTAGTTTATTGATTCAAAAGGTCGTCTACAATATTACGTCGTTTTTCTAGGGACTGAAAATTGATAAGCTGCAATAATTAATCATGGTACAACTCGGACTGCGGGGAGGCTACTAGATTAGGAGATTTAAGCGTTCAACGCCTTAAAGCTGACCGGAGTGAATTTAATAAAAAAGTTAGACGGAAAAAACTTTAATGTTCTAAAGCCACCAAAGCTGTTTTTGTCTTTTGCCAAAAATGTTATAAACTCTTCCAATTGATCAAACCCAACGTTCATTTTCAACGATGCTTCTAATGTCAGCTCTCTAAAAAAAAGCGAACTAACTTGCAGCACATTTTTGGTAGACTCCAACCTGTCCGATAGCAATATGATACCACCTGTGCCTGAGGGTGCTCCAAACAACACAAGAATATAAATATTCGCTATCGCAAAGTTAAAAGAGTAGTCAAAGATTTCGACATAAACAAATCCGGTAGCCTAGATTGCATTTCTACTTTAGTTTTGAAGAGGTGTTCTTCCACACTGGCCAAACCTTTATGTAAGTTTTTCTGCCTTTCCTATTCTTCTCGACTCTTTCAAATTTGATGGATCAGGCGTACCTAAAAAATGGTGTTGTCTGACCAGAAAAAAACATTTGCCCGAATATGGAATGGAAATGAGAAGGGAAAGTAAAGTTTCTTCTAAAGAAGCTTGCTGTTGTAGTATATGTAGTGTTTCATCAAGTTCACAAACATCATAATTTATCTTAAGCCGCTTGGGGCTGGTGTTGTGTTCAATATTAAATTTCCTACACAAACGTGATATGAACTAAAATGTGGAAGAACAATTTATTATTATTTTCAGAGTTCCACCTTTCGGGTATGCAACCTTTAATTCATCGTTGACTTGTGAGTATGCATGTATGCTTTGTTGCATACTTTAAGGGATACTCGACAAGTAATTTTCTGTATATGTGGAGAAAATATTGGAACGCTTCTTTACATTATTTCGAGAACAGCTAGAACAGTGGACTAACAAAATATCTTGATTTGCATTTTGCCAAACGAAACGGCCAAAGTTTGAGAACCATTTAAGGGGGATTTGCGTGGAGTTTTTACATATTACACTACTCAGCAGTGTTACCACTTCCGGAAAAAAAGTCGAAGTAGATTTGAAGAAAAAAGTGGAGTAAATTGAGAAAAATCGAAGTAGATTTTAAAATGACTTTTTACTTGCTTTTAAAAAAATTTGAACTCGAGATTTTCATCAGTTGACATTACAATACGAAAAAGTAGTGATATTATGTACACCATACCAACAATGCGATCTACTTTGGTAAACAAAAAAATGGTATTAATGGTACCGTCATAGAACTTTTTTTTTAATTGCTATTTTCTCAATTCTGACTCTACCGATTTGGATTAAAATTTTTATATTCGGAGCTTCTTTGATTTTGAAATTATATTGTATAAAAAAAAAAATTGTCCTTACATTTCTTTTAATTAAAGAAATTTGTATACAAGGAATTAACTTATTAATGAAACTTTTCGTTTATAAAGAATAACACTAAAATTACTATAATTAAATATAATCTAATTTTAAAACAAAAACACACACGCAAGCGAAATTTTCATAAGATTTGTATACACATGAGTGTGGTGAGCTTTTATGCTTTTAAAATTACCAATTTGTGTATTTTTATGGTGTTGACATTCGTTTTTTTTTGTTGGGAATTCTGGTGCTATATACCAGATATATAGATATATAGAGTGAACTATTGAAAAGGAAGTAGATTTGGGCTTTTATTTGTAAAATTGAAGTAGATTGAAACAGAAATGTTTAAAATGAAGTAGATTTCAGTATTTTTCTGATGGTGCGAAGTAGGAAGTAGATTTTAAAATATTTTGAAAAAAAGAAGTAGATCTACTTCAATTGAAGTAAAGTGGTACCACTGCTACTCAGTAAATAAATCTACGAAGTAGAGACACTTAAAGCACTGGCAACTGAGACCATCGGCTTATACATTACAACCAGGGAGACCCACACAGAAAGAAAGAACAACAGAAAAAAAACACATGTCAACAGCACATGGTTGGTATTTGAACGGTCCTCCATCCAAGTACTAACCATGCACAATGATGCTTGATTTCGCTGATCGATGGGAAGCGATGCTTCAATCAAAGATTAAGCCGTTGACTGCATGGAGTTTTTATTTGCACGTTCAGAGCAGGAAAATTAGCAGTCTAAAAAATATTTAATATAGGTATGTATGTATATTTTATGATCCCACAACACTTACCAGAGAACTCACCTTGTGATTCTTTTTACACTTAGAAAATACACTTGGAACGTGTACCATAATGAAGTTTCCACTTTCATTTTCTCATGGAAAATAATACCTAAGCCTAAAGGTTAAGTCATAATACAGGACACAGAAATGGGCAAATCTACAAAAACCGATTCACATATACGAACATGATCGTTTGAGTGAATGTCTCTATAAAGAACAAGTTCATAATTTTTTCAACCAAATTATACACTTTCTGCAGAAATCACTAAGAACACTTTGCCGCGCCGGTCGTTCCTTAACCATTCATGTATAGTTACGCAAAACTAGGGAAAAATAAATGAACTCCCGACGACTGTTCTACATCCATGAAACCTGACCATATCTCTCAAACAGGCCATCTCGTTAATAATGGAATCTTTCTGCACGAGTCTGAAGCTATTGCGACCTTCAAGCAACCCACGAGTGAAAGGAAAAAAAAAGAACAAAATTATTCTGTAACGGGAGGAAGGTGGAATTTGTAAACAAGCGTAGATTTGATGTTTCGCTAAATCTATGCGATATCCTTAAATATTTGAAGGAAGACATCACGACCACGAGAGCCAACAACAATACAACAACGACAACGACGACGACGGCAACGAAGAAAGTGAAAGGATGTACTTTGTGCCATTGCACGGCGTGCCATAACCATAAATGGGCTTAGCAATGAACTTCCACCTTCCCCGCTTCCTTCAACTCGTACACCCTGTGTGGGCTTTGGGAATGGGAATATGACTAGGACTAAGGACGAGAAAGTAGAATAGCATTTCTTTCGGTTGCTCTTTTCGGCTAAGGCTGACTCCATTTTTGGCTGCGAAGGATATTATACAAATGACATGGAATCAGATAAGGATAAGTGCAAATTGGCTTACAAGCTGGGATTTCTTTGTACTCTATCCAGGATGATTCCTTCTATATGTTCCTTGTGTCGCGGGTTGGGGTCTTCTGTACACAATGCTGCACGAGGCTATATGTGGATATGTGGTGCAAATGTGTGTGCCAGGATATTATGGATCGAGTGAGTCCATTACATAACACATAAAGCACATGCTCATGCGGAGCTTGTCTACTATTATGGAGTATAGAGATGGAGAAGCAAGGATGTGCCTGTTGAATATTGTATGGGACGAAAGTGTGTATTACTTCTTTTCAGTATGTATGATGCGAGCTCATTCTTCAGGAGTCACACTGTCGAGTACAGGAAATAGGAGGTTATCCTTTATTTTTTGATTTTTATTGCCATACATAGCGATGGAATGTGTGTTGTTTGACTATAGAAGAAGGCTTTGGGCCACGACACAGGGCATATGGCATAGCACAAAACAGCACGACAACGAGCGACGATGGCGACGACGACGACGGGCGCTTAAAGGATTCACATGGTTGGAAGTAAGTACATTCATTCTCGTTTGCTCTCGTTTGGCGAATGGCTGTTTTATGGTCTCGCGAAATGGTGTCAAGGATTTGTTTGGAATATTCTTCTAATGAATTTATATCTTTTTTACTCACTTTTCTTTGTGTTCTGGGGCAGGAGACATTTGCATTTAAATACATACATATATTCTATGTGCCTACCTTACATGACTTCCCTTAAAGTGAGGTGAACTGAATTGAAAGCAGTGCGGAGGAATTTAATGGCAATCGTAGGTAGGTGGTTTGTCTACCTACCGTATTTAAACAAATCCTTGAGTTAATACAGAAATATGATAGTAATGATATTAGAGTCCCAGGAATTTCAAAAAATGCTTGATAATCCTTTCGGTTCAAAACCAAGTCTCAGGTACTTTAAAACGTATTTCATCGACAAACATAAGTATGTACTTCCTACGCATTTATCAGATAGAGTACATGGTGGCATGGAGTACGCAGAGAACCAGAGCCTAGTGACTTGCAATTCTCATCCATTCATTGGATCACATTGAAGACAGAAATTTGGAGACCTGCAATCTTCTACAGAGTCTTTAGGGTTTAGATGTGGACAGTTAAAATAACGTCTGTGAGAAATGACTACGCTTTGGAGCAGAATGTCCGATGTGGCATCAGCTGTGTGGCACGTAGCATAATCCATATATGGGTATTCAAATATATCTCACATTCAAAACCCGCGATGGATTTTTTCAAAGGCAAACTGGAATAACTTCACTGATGAACTTAAGTCATGCTTACAATGTATTCCATCAATATTTTTGAATTAAAATAAATGTTTGGTAATTGGAAAATCTACTTCGACTGAACTGAAGAAAGCAAATGAATCCATTACAAATTTAGGGTATCTAAAAATCTACAAATTAGCAAGAATTGCCAAAATCGTTTGTGAAGATATTTACAGCCACTCTAACAGGAGAGAAAGGAGTTTGTGACATCCTTTTTTCTTTCAATCGAAATTTTAGCTCATCGATCTTTGTTAGGCCTGTTCTGAAAAAAACACGACACTTCAGTGGAAAGGGGATAACACCCCTGGTGGGACCATTCAGCATGTACCTACTTGGCCTCTGGTGGCACTTGACAAAGCTCTGGGCAAGTCATGGAACATCTTGGTGAATGGGTACATGAAAACAATTTATTGAGTGAATAACAAGCCATGTTGGATTTCTATTCCTGTAAAACATGGGGGCCAAGCCCAACCATCATCAAGCGAAGTTAGACTTGTACTGACATACGGTAACGTAGTCTGGCGATCTCGAAGAAAGGTGTCAGGAATATGATCTCTAACTACAGCTACAGGCCAATTTCACTTAAGTTTTGCAGAGAGAACACTAATCGTGTAACCGTTGGATGCTTTCTGTATGTCGAGAAAGCATTCGATAGCGTCTGGTTAGACTTCTATTTATAGAGCTGTAATCAACCACATAGTACATTTAGAGCTACATAGTTCTATTTAGAGCTGTAATGAACTATACATAGTTCATTACAGCTCTAAATAGAGGTCAATTTTGCGGAATTTAAAAGAGCCTTTGAAACCAGCGATAGGGAAATCCTAATTAATAAAATGAAGAGCTATGGTGTAAAAGGAACTGAAAAGAAATGGTTCGAATCATACCTGAACCAAAGATCACAAGTAACCAAAATTTAAAAATTGAATCCAACGAGAGAAGTGTAGATATTGGATTGCCACAGGGTTCGAATTTAGGTGGTGAATTATTTCTCCTGTACATAAACGAAATTAACAAATTGTTAAAATGATGTAGATACCTAAATATGTTCTTTTTGCAGATGACACTTTAATTTACATTGACTTTAAGAATATTATGGATGTGAATGCAAAAATTTATGAAGATCTTAATAACGTTTACCTAACCTAAATTTGTCAAAAACTAAATTCATGATTTTAAATTCAAATGAAAATGTTAATTTGCCAATTGGATCAGAAAATATCCAACAGGTTAAGAGTATAAAATATTTGGGGGTAATTATTGATAAAGACTTGAACATTCCAATTATATTTGTGCGACGATAAGCAAAAAAGTAGAATAAGAAAGAAATTAACCATTAAAAATGCAGAAATGATTTTCAACACAATTTTTCTACCACATTTTGAATATTGTGCAACAAATTTAATCATGTACAATATGGACTTCAAGCAAAGACTTAGAGTTCTTCAAAATAAAGCTATGCGTGTTGTTTTAAAATGTAATAGATATACCCCGTCAAGCTTTATGTTACAATCTTTAAAGTGGTTAAATGTTAATCAGCGTCTATAATATTGAAAGACCTAATATTTATATATAATATACAATTTTGCAATTATCCACAGTACCTACAAGAGAATTGGTTTATGTTGGCGAATTGCAGCCATTCAATATCAGATTAGCGAATGATTTCCGACTTGAGAGATATAACAGAAGCAGCACCCAAAAATCTGTGATTTGTACCAAGGAGTCAAACTTTTCGATTCGCTGCCGAGAGTAATAAAAGATGAGTCCAACTTCCATCGATTTAAGAAACTTGTCATCAATTTCATTAAAATAAATTATTGTTAGATTTCAAATATTGTTGATGTTCAATTGCTTTTAAAATGTAAATTTAAATCCGAATTTGTTTTAATTTAAAATTTTGTTAAAAATCAAAACTTCACTCAAAATGTATGTGGGAAGTTTTTTTCTAAAAGAATTTCAATGTAAGTACAATTTTTTTCGGAAGTTTTCAATTTTAAATGATAAATTTATTTTCAGGGGCCCTAAGTACATAAAATAAGGAGTTTTTAAATATTACTTTGATTGTTAATTATATTTATAATGAGTTAATTAATTTTTAACTTTATTCATATATGTGACAATAAAATGAATTAAAAAACTATTTTTAACTTACAACATAAATACCTTTTGTTATTATTTCTTACAATAGATATTTAAGGAAATTTCAGGGAACAAATTTAATGGTAGTAAGTTCTACAATAGTATTCGTACAATATACGAATGGAGCTGTATAATTTACGAATGAAATACAAGGGCATTAGTAAATATTACAACGATATTCGTACAACATACGAATGGCATTGGTAAATATTACAATAATAGTCGTACATTGTACCAATGGTATTCGTACAATAAACGTTTGTTTTTCTACGAATATTCGTAAAATGTACTAATAAACGTCCATTCTACGAATACTATTCGTGGCTGAAAACCATGAATAAAATTCGTAGAATGCACGCATGAATTAGTAATATTTACACACGAAATTTTTTGAGTGTTGTAGATTTTTTTAGATTAGATTAGATAGATTTTTTATTAGAATAATATAAATACATTTTACAAATCATGTTTTTACATATATACAAACAAAAAATCATTACGACATGGCATTTGCCGTCTGCCAGATTGACAATTAACATAAATTATACTAATATTGTAATAAGCTTTTATAATTATTTATGTGGATTTAAAAAAGAAGAAGTTTAAATCAGAAATCTTCGTTCATAATTCTAGATCTATAACTTAACGCGATTTTGCAATATTTGTACAAATTGCCGACATTCATCTCATTCAGCAAGGCAACAACTTGTTCATCCGATAAGAAGTCGCTTCCAAAAAAGCTCCTTCTTGTTTCCATTAACGGAGGGCATTTTCCAACAAAATGAATAACGTCCTCCCTTTCTCTAAGATTGCACATACTGCACTCCAATGGTAATTCGGGTCTATGTGGTATGAAATTCAGGCTTATAAGTTCGCTTCGGAGTCTAACCATTGTTGAAATCTCGTTCACACTATTTGCATCACTGAAGTAGTTTCTTTCAGCAAGATTGTGGTTCAGCCTTCTATAAACAGTTCTGAATAAGGACTCGGAAGCTTCAGCTACATAATCTTCTCTACATTTTTCATCTACTTTCGCAATCACATCATATAAGGTATCCTTGCAACTTGATATGCTTCCAACGTTTAAATTGAACTCCATGTTACATCCTTCGGCGAGGCAATTCCACTCCCTGTACCAGCTATTTTGATTTTGTACTGCTTTAAGAGCTACTTTCTTGACCAGTCGGGAATCAGGCATCTTGAAAACTTTCAGTAAATAGTCCGCTTGCAGTTTAAGGGTTTTGACGAATAGAGGTGAAAGTCCTGTCTCTAGCATAATAACATAGTTTGGTGTGTTCGATGGCAGACGAAATACTCTTTTCACGTAGTGAGTTAGTAGTTTCTCCACTGTGAGAAACTTTTTACATCCCCAAACTTGGGCGCCGTATAAAAGAATACTCTCCGCTGCAGCTTCAAATATATTATATTTTATACTATGAGCTATGTTGACGTTCATAAAAACTCTTTTCCATGCTATATTTATAGCTGTTTTTGCTTTTTGCAGTTTTTCTACTAGATGCTTTTCCATGTTTAAGTTGCTCGAAAAGATGACGCCTAGGTATTTATACTCCTTGACACATTCAATGTCTTGTCCGTTAAACACCCACTTTTCATTCGATGCGTTTCGTCCACCTCCTCTTTTAAAAATCATCACCTTGGATTTTTGAGTGTTGACAACCAAATTCCATAAACAACAGTAATTGTAAATCTTGTTTATCATAAGTTGGAGTGTTTTTGGGGAGGAAGCAAACAAAACTATATCATCCGCGAACATCAGTGCTTTAATATGCTCTCCCGCAAAGTCAACTCCTCCAGGAAGGAAATCAATTAGATCATTTATGAAGAGCGAAAAGAGGGTAGGACTCAGTGTGCATCCCTGCCTCACTCCTGACGAAGTTGCAAACCAATCCGAAAGTTCCGCTCCATTCCAAACTGCAGCCCGTGTTCCTCTGTATAACTCTTCGAGTATTAAGCCGAACTTCAACGAAAATCCCAGATTGTACAATTTGTAAAATAAGGCACCTCTGTTGATCGTGTCAAAGGCTGCTTTGAAATCAATGAAAAATACATACAATTTTTTACTCTGCATGCAAAAGCTTTCAGCAATGCTCCTGAGGACAAAGATATTGTCGATTGTAGAGTATCCGGATCTGAAACCAGCTTGACACTCGTTTAGCACATTTTGCGTTGTAATCCATCTTGTAAGTCGTTTCTGTAACATTGTTGTGAAGATCTTATATGTTGCATTTAGAAAAGAGATTCCTCGATAGTTCGCTGCATCCAACAAGGATCCTTTTTTGTGTATCGGGAATATTACAGCATTCCTGAATTCATCTACCGGAAGATTCCCCTCAAAAACATTATTAAATAATGTTACCAGATGCGCTTTCAGTGTGACGCTTCCGTATTTGTAGAACTCTACTGGAATACCATTTGAACCTGCCGCTTTCCCATCTTTAAGTGTCCATAAAGTTTGTTCAAGTTCATGCATACTAAATTCTGGGTCTAAAATTACGTTCTCAAATCGAGGAACTGCATAATGCCAGTTTGCAACTGTTGTTTCGGGATTTAGTAGATCTTTGAAGTGAAGGAAAAGTGAATTTGCACACAGTTTTTTGTGTATTACTGGTTGTTTTCCATTTAATTCCCAAGCCAGTTTCCAAAAGTCCCTAGCGTTTTTACAAGACAGCAATCTGCATGCTTGTTTTTCTTCATATTTCAACTTTTTGGCTTTGCATAGCTCTTTAAATTTCCTATTGGCCTCTAAGTAGTTAATCCTAAATGAGCTTTGGGAGGAACTTCGAAAATTTTTCAACCATGCAAAAGAAATCTTCCTAGCTTTTCGGCATTCTTGATCAAACCAAGGCTCATTTCCTGAATTCCATCCTTTTCCGCGAGGCTGTTGTTGGGGGTAAGATTCCTTTATGGTTCGCTCTAACATTTGAAAGTCTGGTCTTTGATGCGCTTGTAGTCTACTATCCAGTTGTTGTCTGTATGCTGAGGCTTGCGATATCTTCCAGTTAAGTCTGGGCAGTGATTGCGGGCAAATAATTTCATCATCATTTGGTTGCAAGCGCCGCCGTTGGAATGTTACAACAATGGGAAGGTGATCCGAATACGGAAATTCTTTAACTTCTAGATCCGTCACCAGTGACTCCCAGTCTTCACCTAGGATTGCATAATCAATCAACGATGATCCTTGGCCTCCAATAAATGTGAAATTACCCAAGGTGTCACTCGCACTCGTTCCATTCTGAATTCGAAGTCCAAAAGAATCGCAAAGCTCTAAGAGTTTCTTTCCTCTTGCATTACAAACAGTATCCTTTGATTGCCTATAAAAACCGTTAATAACGTTCATTACTCCTGCCTCTAGCCCGATTCTCGCGTTCAGGTCTCCAATAAGCATAACGTTCGTCGATCTCATGTGGCTAAGTAACTCCGTTGTTCTTTCAAAATCTTCTTCCCAATTATTACAGTTGAGGTATTGAGGAAGTATCCACAGGTGTTTGGTATTAATTTCTAAGTAAACAAACCATATGTTATTGTGCATCCGAAACTCGCATTTCAAACTTTGACGCTTTTTTTTGAAACCAAAGTAGCAACCTCCACTTGCTCTTCCACGCTCATGCGTCCGCATTGCCGGGATCCACTTAAATACAAAATCTAACAGCTTATTTTCGATAATTGAAAAGTTGTTTTCAGTTACAAAAGTTTCATACAAAAATATCAAATCAAAGCTATTCACAAATTTATAAAAATCACTAAATAAGGATTTATTAAACAGACCTGATACATTGTACGATAAAATTTTAAAATATTCTTTTTCTTCGCTTAAATTACTAGATACTACAATTTTACTTGAATGGCAGACGGCTTTAGTACTAAGCACTACAATTAAAACCCTCTTCGACAGCACTGGGTGCTGGCAGCTGTACTGCATTACCGACGATGTTGACTTGTTGTGCAGTTCCTGTCAGTTGATGACTGTCACTACCAGCTGTCACGCTAATGAATTTGTTTATTACCGCCATCCCGCCTTCTACTTCACACTTCAGAGTATTGTTATGGTCGAAGTAATAAGTTTTGTTATCGAATAAAAGTTGTTGTCCACGAATAGATACTTTGGTGTTTTTATTGTCTGCATTGATTTTTGCCTTTATTTGCGTAAGAATTCGCCGTTTTTCTCGAGCAGCTCTGGTATAATCTCGGTGGATAGAAATTCCAGTATCTCTCAACTTTATGGCAGCCATCAATATGCGTGGTACGTCGTCGCTGTGTTGTAGTTCTACGATGACATTAGCCAATCTATTATTCCTGGAACGAATGACTTTTGTTTTTCGTATTATTGCTGGGTTGTTTTGTTGTAGAAGGTCCAAGCAAACGTTTTTGGCTTTCTCCATCGCCTGTTGGTCATTTTCCATTGCCGGTATGTGCAGTACCAAATTAGTCTCGTTGCTTTTCCTTTCGAGAAAATCTATTTGTCGTTCTAGAACCTGGCATTTATTCTCCACTTGCTGTAGCTTGGTTTGAAGCAGTTCATTGCTACGTTCCAGGCATTCCATTTTAGCCTTAACTTCGATTAAATCGGTTTTTGATGCCAAGTTCTTCATGCGCTCGTCAAGTAGAGCTGCTAATGAGCATTCGAGCGTTTTCACATCGATCACTTGCATAGCACCCGTACTGGGACCTTGTGTAGATGAGTGCATCTCTGGTGAAAGAACAGTGCACGGACGTTTTTGCGATTGCGTGGAGTTAGGGTTTCTATTGTTAGGGTTAGTGGGTGGTTGTGTGACGTTTGTGTTTCTATTGTTGGTTGTAGGTTTATTGTTGTTGTTCTTTGTTGGTGGTGTTCTTTGTAGGCCATTCATTTTTACGTTGTTTTAATTTTTTAAACAAAAATTAAAGCTCACCTTTGAGATGTGACTTCCAAGATGAAATTTACAATTTTTTCAAATAAAGATAACACTTTAAAAATACTTTTTTATCACCAAATTTCAAGAGATTTTACGGAGCTTAAAACAATGTCAACCAAACTATATCGAGCCAGAGTTGCCATAGTTATATTAATATATATTATTGTAATAGTTATACATATACTTATGTATGTATAAGTATATAATTAATAAAATAAATAAATCAAAAAATCAAAATCAAAGGATTTAATCAAAATGTCTGCCCGTGCCCTATCGTTGTTTAAGGGTAGGGATTTAATCCCATTTGCGTTTTGCCTTGAACTTTAGTCACTGTCGTCGCTTAAGGCTAGGGATTTAAGGCAAATTACACTCAAAAAATTTCGTGTGTAAATACTACTAATTCATGCGTGCATTCTACGAATTTTATTCGTGGTTTTCAGCCACGAATAGTATTCGTAGAAGGGACGTTTATGAGTACATTTTACGAATATTTTATAAGTATTCGTAGAAAAATAACGAAGCTACTTGTGATGACGATATCAATCATCGCGTAAGCGTAGGGTGGATGAAGTGGCGGGAAAATTCTGCTATCTTCTGTGACCGAAAAATGCCCCCTAAGCTGAAAGGAAAGCTCTACACTTCAGTTGTGCGTCCAGCACTCACATACGGTTCACAATGTTGGACAATGTACAAAAAGTATGAGAGTAAGCTAACGGCAGCTGAGATGAAGATGCTTCGTATGACAGCAGGAGTTACAAAGCTTGATCGAATTAGAAGTACGAAGATCCGAGGAAGCCTTCATGTTAAGAATACCATTTCCCAAAAAATTGAACACGACCGACTCAGTTGGTATTGCCATGTTCAAAGGAGAGATCCTGAGAACCCCGTCAAAAAGGCAATATCATACAACGTTCCAATTCGGAATAAAAAGAAAGGTAGGCCTAAACACTCCTGGTACAAACAAATGCAAAAACACCAGCATTCAGTTGGCCTCAGAAATGGAACAATACAAAACCGGGAGGCTTGCCGCCGATTTCTGAGGTCAACCCGGCGAACCCCACAGGCGGATCACTAGTGTGAAGCAGATACGTGGGAGAGTTATGATCCCCTCGACATCGAGATCATAACAGCGCCGAAACAAAGCAAGAAGAAGATTCGTAGAAAAACAAACGTATATTGTACGAATACCATTGGTACAATGTACGAATATTATTCTAATATTTACCAATGCCATTCGTATATTGTACGAATATTATTGTAATATTTACTAATGCCCTTGTATTTCATTCGTAAATTATAAAGCTCCATTCGTATATTGTACGAATATTATTGTAGAACTTACTACCATTTATGTTCTCTGAAATTTTCTTAAATACCTATTGTAAGAAATAATAACAAAAGGTATTTATGTTGTAAGTTAAAAATAGTTTTTTTTTATTAATTTTATTATCCTATATATATATATGAATAAAGTTAAAAAATAATTAATTCATTATAAATATAATTAACAATCAAATTAATATTTAAATACTCCTTATTTTATGTACTTAGGGCAGTGCCGCCGCTGGTTGTTCGGGCGCCCTTGTGCAAGAACCTTAGATTGCCGCCCCCATATCTTGGGTGCCGGGGGTATATACGTTGAATAAGTGGAAGTTTTATTTATTCTCCATTTCGCAGTTGAAAAATTTAAGCAAACGTGCATTGTTGCTGTCGCGTTCCAATCTACATCAAATTCTTATAAAACGAACGTAGTCAGACTAGGATTGGGGGGTCTCTCCTGTAAATGAGCTTGAGAGTTTCTGTTATAGCATAACAATATTTGCATCCTCTTAAGATTATTTACTCTTTTTACTTGAGACTTATAGGTACTATGTATATTTGTATAAGGCAAGTTATGCATTCGTAAAAAAATCGAACTCGAGATTTTGATCAAAGTTGACATTACGATGATAGCGAAGACGAAAAAAAGTGGGTCTCGAAATTTTGTCCCCACACGTTTTTTTCTTTTTTTTTCAAAATTTTCAAAAAAAAATTAGTTTGGATTTGGTAGATTTTTTAAAAACTTGATACAAAAAAAATTTATACTTTGACAGACAGAAGACAAAGTAGTTTTTGATACTTTCAAAAGTATTTGTTTTCACCTCTCTTTTTAAGACACTTAGGGCCATTTGCTGAAACGAAACTTAAATATTTATGTTCAACCTAAGCGCTTATGTTCTACTACATAAGAGTTTATGTGGAACATAAATGTTTATGTTCCGTATCAGCAAATGGGCTTTAATCATTTACTTCCGGATCTGGAAGTATTATATATAATTCCTTGACATCTTAGGTATCCTTTGATGGAGTTTGACATTTTGTGATTTGTGTGCGAACTATATTTTGATATAAATAGAGTCTGAATCTGAACACTGAATGTCAATTGAAAGCTCAAATTCGAACGAACAGTGAAACGTTAAATTTCTGGGTTATACTGATTTTTTTCAATTCGTTGACATTTAAGTTATTTATCAATTCAATTCTAAAATTAATTAAAAACTATTCGTAAATCCTTATTTAAAAACAAACATAAATATTTAGACACAAAACTTTTTTTTCCTTTTACCTATGACCCTGTCGCTGTTTTTTTTTTTTCGTTGTAAAGGTGGTTTGTTTATATTTGTTTCCAATGTTTTAAATCATCTTTATTAATTTAGTTCCAAGGTTACCAACTTAGATTTAAGATATTTAGCTATATCATTGCAATCAGAATATTGAGACCCATTTATACAAAAATACGATAAATTAATGTTTTCGAGACACTGTTTTCGTTTTATTTTATGGGAAATACATGGGCTGTAAATAAAAAAAAAATCAATATACTTTTCGAGTTTATAAGTCTGAGATGTAGGTTGCGTGGAAAGCTATTTCCCAAGTGTCAATCTATGGCGACATGGCGTTAAGCAATTTAGACTACGACTGCAATCGAAGAGGTTATTTGTTGTGAGGTGCGACAGTCAGAAACAAAATATGAATAAAGATTGGTAGTAGATTGTGTGTGGGTATATTAAAAAGTGAACGGTCAAATGTAAACAGGTTCCAATAACTTAAGGAAAACTTTTGGAGCATGCTATATATGTTGAGTTAGATCGATCTCTTAATTTTCCGCCCGTAGACGTTGGCGCCCTTGTGCGCCGCACATTTTGCACATATGGTAGCGGCGGCCCTGACTTAGGTCCACTGAAAATAGATTTAACATTTAAAATTGAAAACTTCCGAAAAAAATTGTACTTACATTGAGATTCTTTCAGGAAAAAAATTCCCACATATTATGTATGCTCGGCTACTTCTGGATGCTGTATTTTAAATATAAAATGAGCTTTAAAGCAAATGTATGTCTAGGTACTTACTTCGTCTTTTCGATAAAAGCAGATGTTAGTCTGATCCACAACACTGCAGCACTTTATAAATAATATCACGTTTCAACGTGTTGACTAATGGAATACATTTAATTTTTAGAACTGAACACATATTATTTTTTTTACTCATGATTAGTAAATAATACTAATGCACTTCATGAAAATACGAAGTTATTAGCACATTCTACGCATAATGCGTACGGTCTACCTACGAATGAATTCTGTCTACTAATATTAGTTTTACTTAGTAAATAGTACGAATTTATTAGTAAATACTACGAATGCAAAAGATTAAAGTACGAAGTCATTCGTACGAGAAATTAACGATCGTTATTAGTTATATGTACACAATAATTCGTACGATGTACTCAAACAAATTGTTTACTTCTTGTTTACGAATAAAATTAGTGTATTAAACGAATAGATTCGTGGATAGTACGACAGTTATTAGTAAAATTTTACGAATGCATTCGTAGATATACGACTGTACAAATACTTCGTACATCTTACGAATATTCGTACAATGCACGAATATTTTCTTTACGAATATCATTCGTAGCCATTTTACTAATAAATTTTTTGAGTGAAGCATTTTGCCTTAACGTCAGTCAAGGCTAGGGAACTAAGATTCTGAACTTTCCAAAGCCGAATTTTGCGCCTGGACCATGGACCCGCTGACGCTACCTTAGCCTTAGACAAAAAAAGCATCACAACTGGTCTACCACCATTACACCTATTCCCAATGAGATTACGCTCCACATACATCCGGAAAGTCACGATGCAACCTACTCATTGTCTCACATAAATATAATCACCAAACACTTCCAAAGCAGAAATATGCAGCTCTTATGGAATGGTCAAGACTTGAGAGGGAGCTTTACAAGGAAAGCATCTAGAACTACTTGAGAAAATTTGAGTTTCCCAATGAAACAATTGTCGAATGCAAAGTCAATTGAGGAGCACTTATAAACTACTCTGTTATGATCTCTAGTCCGAAAATTATGTCCACTATGAGTATTGTCATGACATGGTATCCCTTATCTTCAAAGCCAGATGTTAGCTCTTACTCTTCAACTACTTACCACAAAAGACGGATATTAGCTGAGCATGCACTTTATGCAACCTTATAACAAATGGAGATATTCAGCACTTTATTGGAGTATGGCCTGTTCTCAGACCAATATACGAGGAAAAGTCTTGGCAAAAGCACACTATGAGTTGATGAAATGGTACGAATAAAGGAAATACTTTTTTTTCGCTAAAACTGTGAACTTTGTAACTTATTTCGAACTTAAAGAAATAAAATTACATATTACTCCTATTCATATCAAAATAGTACCCTCCCCGAGCGCTGAAATGTAATAGACAAAAATTAAGGTTAGGATAGAATTTCCACATAAAGATTACTCCTTGTTAAAAAATAATTTAAAAAAAAATGTGCATTGAGTTATAAAATTGATGTTTATTTGTAGGTACACCTTGTCTACACAAAAAATAGATAAAACCCTTGTTAACCTTTTTCCATCGATAACAATAATTCCCATAAAAATTCTGCATTCGCAACTTGAATTCATGAGTTGAAAAAAAGCCTTTAATCTGTTCCTCGCACCTAACACAATGAGATGTATAGGTAAGCTGTAGGTATACATATTGCAGGTACCATCAGTACCACACAATACCCACCAGCTACCTTCACCGCCCAAAAACTCCTTTGTTTTTTTTGTACTTTTTTCTTCAGTTTTACGAGTATTTTAATATTTTCCATTGCTAGATGGTGGAAAAAAAATTAAATTCTGGGACTCTTCCACTTCCACATCCACCGCATCACAAACTCAACTTAATCAGCGAATATTTGCCTCCGAATGATGTCCGGTTGTGAACATCAAAACCTTGTGCATCCAAATATAATCGAAATGGACTCTCCACTGACGCTCTTCAATGTGTGCACACATGACCAGTCGCGTCCTCCGCTAATTTTGTGTAAATTATATTTTTGTGCTGGCCTGTCATTTTACCCATAAAACAGCAACAACGCAGCACAACAAAAAAAAATTAAAATGGATATAAATAAAAATGGACCTTTTTTGTTTCTTATTTTCAAAAAAAAAAAAAAAAAAAAAAAAAACACCCCCTGTCACGCACCCCAAAAGGAAGTGCATCCGGCATATACTACACACGTCAAATTGATTTTGCCGCTTTTCGGCCTTTGCCAGGCTCCAAAATGCATACAAATAACCCAACTCTTTGTTCCAACACGAGCTAGTACGATTATATATACCTATGCGAAGGGAGAGTTTTATCAACCCTTGCCCATCCCCCACATCGACCCCCAGCCGATAATCATTCATTGCAATGTACAGGCATTCGCTCTGTGGTGCTAGGTGAAATGCTATGACGAGCATAATCGGTGCATCCAACAATAATTATTATTGCATCCGCAGACGTATGCTGGGGTGGGGTGGTACTTCAGCGTAATACACCCCTAGAAAAAGCTGCCATCATTTTTTTGTCTTTCAACCAAAAAAGAAACCCAAAAAGAAGATCCGACAGAAAAAATGTTTTATCAGTTTTTTGCTAAATGTTTGCGCTCATTGCAACTCATTTTTCATCGCCAAAGAGTGAGAGGGGGTTGGGGGAGAGGGAGCCCGGCTGAAATCCGCTATACGCTTTCATGTCGCATCAGAATGCATTACCCGAGATAAAAGAGCACATCTAGGAATGGGATTCAATATATAGATACACCTGAGCTAGGTATGCCAAATTTTCGAGAGCCCAACTAGCACCTATCTAGTTTCGGGGTGAGAACAAAAAAAAAAACACCCATCCGGAGACGAACTTTTTCGTTGTATTTTCGTGTATAGGAAAAGGTAAATTGGCCGCAAATGCAGGTGGTGCATCACTGCACCGGTGTTCTGAGCTCCTCTATATTGAACCTCAGTGTGTGGTGGTTCAAACTTAATTTCGACATAAAGTGATTTTAGTTCCCGATTTAATGGAATTCCTGTTGGTCTTCTCTTCTAGCTCCGTTCGAATGATGTTTCTATTTTTTGTCTTATTTTATTTTTTTTTGTGGAAGTGTCCTTTTTGTGAAGTCGAAAATGTGACGTGTGGCTGAGAGACTCAACTCCACACAAACACCAAATCCGTTTTGGAGTAGATTCGTCATATTCGTTGTGCCAATTATTTGTGATGAATCGAGAATCTGATGGGGTTGCGACGGAAAGTCAGGACATGAACAACAAAAAAAAATATAGCGACAAGCCAATATAAAGTCCTGCATGGATTGATGTGGAATTAAGAGGCCGTGTTTATGCGAAGTTTTATTTTTATGAGAGCTAACAATTTTTTACATTTGGATTTTCTGTTAACCAAGTGATAAAGGATGTTTTCGTCAAAGCAAAAAAAGAAAAATTTATTCTGTATACCTACTGCCAACACATATGAATTCAATTTTGCAAATGGAATTCGTAATTAAGTAGGTTTATTTTCAATAATAATAATTTTCGATGCCACCTTTAGCGATACAGCTTTGGCTCAGATGGAAATGGGATTTTATTCGAATGTTAATTGAAATGCATTCGCAAATACACAAAAATCCTGAACTTTTTGGTGAAAAAACTATATTGATGTTTGCATGAAGGATTTTTAAAATTTTAACTTCGAAAAGGAAGACAAGAAACAGCGATATAGCAACCCTCACACCTTTTCAAACATCCTATCAAACCTAAATAATTACCGAGCAACTGCTCTAACATCTATTCCTTCAAAGGACGTGGAAACGCTGATCAATCATCAGCTAATGAAATATCTCGAACAACGAAAGCTTATCAATCAATGGCCGGCAGTAGGGCTGATTTACTGGGGTCTTAAATACATCAAATTAATGCTGGTGTGCCCTAAGGCTCCCTATTGCCTCCAACACTATTTCTTATTTTTATAAATGAACTGTTTCGCTGATGACAGCATCCTTAGTTTTTCATACTCATTTCCTGACTCATTTTACTCTTCTTCGAGTTGAGCTCATAATATTCTGATTTAAAGAGTATTGTTATATGGGGCATTAATAATCATAACGTAATTTTTTTTGAAAACTCAAATTGTCTTTAGTCGTTTAAGCGGAATATACCGCCTTTATCATTAAACATGAATGGAACTTGGATCAAGGAAACTGAAGAGCTTTCTATTCTTGGTACCGCATGAATGTGAAACTCCTAACCCAATTCTGTTTTTCCTTCCTATTTCTATATCCAGACATTAAATATATCGCGCATCGATATACCTCCTACTCAATTCTCCCTCTGTTTCCTAAACGCTCGCACTGTGGTAACAATTTTAAAGGCAGTCATAACCCCTTGAGTACGCGTCAATTATAAAAACAAAAACTTTATATCAAATTATATTTTCATAAATAAAAGTAAGTATAACTATGTTCTTATTAACTTAATAAGCTCCTGACCCGTAAAGCGTCTTATACAAAGACACAGCAACTTTTCACTTTCCTTAATTCTTGTCACCATGACTCCAGTCACTCAGACTAAGCACTCTGGGATACACGATGGCCTGGTCTATAAGGCAGAGGATCGATCTTGATAGAGGCTGGGATCCGTAGACTTACTTCACTGGAGTATCGATGTCGATTCGTCTGACTTTTTAGAGGAGATCCACATTTCTGTAAAGCTTATAAATATCGCCAATAAAACTGCTCCTCCATAAGCCTCCCTCGCACTAAGGACCACATTGTTCGTCGAATATTTTTTCATATGATAAAACCCAACTCCACCTTCCTTGATACTTGGCACGCTGCTTCCAGTCATTTAGGCCAAACACTCTTGGATTCACGATTTTCTTGTCTTAAAGCCGTAGAAATGATCTCCCTTGTTGCCTCCGAACAAACCTGGAGGCTGGAATCCATAGATTTACTTTGCTGGAGTATCGATGTCGATTTGTTCGACTTTTTCCACGATATCCGCATTATTGTAGAGCTCATAGAATTCGCCATGAAACTGCCCACTTCACATACCGAAGACGACATATTCGTCGCAGATTTCTTCATACAGTAGATCCCAGTATCAACCTTTACTGCTGATATGCCAACACTTTTTATGCCACACTGCAGCTCTACCACTATAAGAATTTTGTGAAGCGTACATTACGTCTTAGGCTTGCGGAATTTCGAACCCATTACGTGAGCCAAACTGAAATAGTAGCGGTTACCTAGGGGAATTCTTCGACGGTTTTCCAACAAGATGTAACTTGTGAAATTAATGTTTGCTCCAAATAAATAAAATCCTTAACTACCCTATAGGTAGTTGTTTGAACTAGGCGCTGGACTTATGCTTGTTTATTTTTGTCCTGTTCTTCAATTGCCGAGAAGGACTCTGTATTGAAAAAACATGAGTATTCAAGCTTTGCGTTCGATGCATTGAGACTTATACATACATTAATTTGTATTAGCAATGAAACAATTTCAGCTTTCAGAGTATCGATGAAAAGGTCGTGTGACCCGGCTTGAAATCCATTATTCTCTTAGTGTGGAGACAGGAATAAGCTTTGATGTGTCCGGTTAAATACAGGATAACACATTTCGTTGATGGGAAATATGGAGCTGATAGGCCAGTCACGATGCAGGTTTCCTTCGACCTATACGAAGTTGATGATTTGATGGCGCCACTCTGTCAAAAAACGCCTTTCGTTTTTTGAAGAACTTGACTGGTAACTCATGAAAACAGTTACTCTTAAATATTGAAATTAATTGATTGAGGGGGCTACTTGTAGAAGTAATAGTCATCAATTTTAACCCAATCCAGGTTTGGTGGGTTAAAGTCACTATGATCAAAATTTCATCTTCAGGTTCTAATAGAACATAGATACTTTCTATGCAGTCAATCAGTTTTTCATAAACGTCGTTATTAGAACTCGAAGGTATGTAAGCAAAGCCGAGATAATAAATCAGACCAAAAACATAAATGTTAAAAAAAGCCAAGTTCTTATATACAAAAACCTTTGTGTAACAAGTCAGCCGTGAAAAGTACTGAGATCTGAAAGTACGTTCTTACTTCATGAAGGTTTAATACCGAATATTTAAAGTAGAATAATATTGAAACAGCTACAATGTAATAAAGAAATTTTATTATTTAATGAATACTGACCAGTAACCGGTCAAGTTTTTAAAACCTTTCGAATTGGGCATAAAAAAAACTTGCCAAGTAAGCCCATCAAATTTTAGTCAGTAATCATTAAATAATAAAATGTCTCTATTACATTGTAGCTGGTTTCAATATTATTCTACTTTAAATATTCGGTATTAAGCCTTCATGAAGTAAGAACTTGGCGTACTTTTAGATCTCAGTACTTTTCACGGCTGACTTGTTACACAAAGGTTTTTGTATAGAAGAACTTGGCTCTTTTTTTTAACATTTATGTTTTTGGTCTGATCTCACTCCTTTTTGCAAAGATTTTAATATTTTGCCATGTCAAAATCTCGAAAGATATGGAAAGATAGAAGGGTGGACTCTACCTACTAAAATCAACTTACATAGTTTATACTCGTAGCTTCCTATTTCTTTTGGTATATTTTCTTTTTCTTTTTGTTATTGGTTGTTTTGACTTGCGCTTCAATTGTTTCTTTTTGTCCTGGCAAGATACCTAACACTAACATACCTACCTTAATTCCAGCAATCGGAAGTGCTTCATATAAATTAAACATTTTCTCAGAAAGTGGGTGGATACCACGCCCCCTAAATGGAAAACCCCAATTTTTATTTTTGGACCTTTATATGCAATTTGAGCCCTACCGTTCTACCAAATTTCATTGTTCTACTGCAATCGGAAGTGTGCCATATAATTTACATCAGTTCTGAGGAAGTGGGCGGATACCACGCCCCTGAATGGAAAACTTCAAATTTTATATTTTCTTCTTTTTATGCAATTTAAGTCCTACCACTTAACCAAATTTCATCGTTTTACAGCAGTCGGAAGTGCTAAATTCAACCAACACCAATTCGGAGAAAGTGGGCGGATACCACGCCCCTGAATAAAAAACCTCGATTGTAATTTCTGGTCCTTCATATGCAGTTTGAGCCCTACCGTTCTACCGAATTTCATCGTTTTACAGCAGTCGGAAGTGCTCCATTCAACCAACACCAATTCAGAGCAAGTGGGCGGATACCACGCCCCCTGAATGGAAAACCTTAAATTTTCGATTTTTTCCTCTACTTGTATGATAAGACCTACCGTTGTGCAAAATAAAAAGATTCTGCGATGTCGGGAAGTGCTCCATAATTTTGACGATCTGTCAGTCAGTCAGTCAGTCAGTTACGGTTTTTGTGATTTTTGAGGCCTTATATCTCAGGAACCACTTATGCTAGAAAAATGAAATTTGGTGAGGCGCCTGTGCCTGACTATCTTAGCAAATATTCGAAATTTGAAGTTTCTGACTTTATTGGTACTGAAGATAGAGCGGGGTCAAAAATCGCCTAAGTTTGTTCCTGTAAAAAGGGTGTAGTGCCAGAACTTGGCTGGGCACTACCGTGCCCTTTGATCTCTGGTTCGGCCATTTCATTTCATTCACTCACACATTCATTCAACCAGCCAATCGTTTTCGAGATCAATAGGCACGGAATCACGGCTTCCTGGATAGCTACGTGCTCTCCTCGAACACCTTCATTGTCGAATCTCATTGAAACTTTACTGTTACGCACACATTCAACGATTCAGCAAATTGTTGGATGCCTTTCCAAGCCTTTGAAAAATCCAAATGGCTAAGTTCAGACCCCTTTTGATTAAATTTTTTGAGAAATTCTAAAATAACAAAAACCGAGAAATTGTTTTGTCTAGGCCTTCTCCTAGTTATTATAAATCATTCTCGAATGATTCGAAGCATAAAGCAATATCTCGAAATGTGAGAGGACATTATAATGGAAAATGGAAAAAGTTAATTTAAATTTACTGGAAAAATGTACAGTACGGTCAAACAACAATCTCATACAATCTGCTCTCAAGGCTAGACATGTCGATAAGTTTAAGTCTACTGTTGTAAGGAGGGAGTTCAAAGCGATTTTCCCAACCTAAACCTATTCCAGAATGTGTCGAACCAATGATGCAATAAGCTGTTTGACTCCCTTTTAATCTAACCTAGAATTGAATTGGCCTAACTAGCTATGGCATTGAAGTATGAATTCAAGTTAACGATCAAATAATACACCAATGACATTTATATAAGTGACAAAAAAAACTCTTCAAAATCAGAATTAACTTTTAAGTTATTCGATTCGTAGCCGTTAAAAGTACCGAGTATGATCTATAAATTAAATAAGATTGAAGCCATCTTATAAAATGTTCAGTGAATCCTAGTTTTCTTAATTTAAGTACCAAATCTTGATGAGAGACTTTGTTATAAGCCTAACTCAAGTGTGTAAAGACCAATCTGCTTGCCTTTTGTTGTTAAATTATAAGATGGCTGACCTGGCAAACAATGTTCTGCCCTATAAATTGTGTCTAGGGTATATTTTAATTGTTAAATAAAAAATAACGAATGTATTGTAAGTGGGTTTGAATTTTTTCAATGATCTATAAAATTTATAGAATGTGATCAATAAAATAGAACGATCGCTTATCGATAAAATGAACGAATGACACGATTTGAAAGAAAATGTGTTTGACGTTTATGCTGCAGGCAGTGACGTTACGCATTGTCATTCGATAAACAAACGTGAAACGTTCGTTACTCTTTCTATTGAGAGACAAATGATAAACTTCAAACAAAAAATAAAAATAGATAAAGTTGTTGAACTTAATGATGAAAAACAGTATTTTACCAAAAAACGTAAATATTTGTTGTAAATTAAAATACATATACCGTTTAAAATTTTGCACGCACTGCGTTGTGATACATAACAAATACAGAATGAAATGTCAAAGTGACGCGACATTTCACGTCAATGACTTGCGCAAGTGTGGATCAAAGTTTGGAAAAGCGGACGTAGCGCCATCCGTCAATCAACAACATAAAACATTTCGATCTGTTTGAAAATCGAACGACGCACGCGATTATTAAATTGTTTGAGTTTTGATCATACAAAAATACTACAATCGCGATTAAAAAATAAGGCTTAGAGGTAGGAGGGTGAAAATTTGGGGTTATATGTAGGTTTTCTGATGTTAAATCTAAAAAAATACAAAAAAAATGTTCCTCAAGGGTCCACGAGCTAGGGTGTTTAGATTAAGATACAAGTAAGAGTCCGACTGACTCGATTTCTTTGTCAGCTCATGTGCTGGAATACCATCAATATGAGACCACCCGTTTTTGTAGTTAATACGATTTGGAAACACTCTTGTTGTACTCGATTTCTAACATCGCCCGAAAACCTCCTTTTTGAAGTAAAACTTCTTTTCCGGTGTTGGGGGTAAGAAATTTTCTATGGAGCTGTTAGTGACATGTCAAAACGACACGCTAAAACGACAATTTTTGTTCGAACTTTGTTAGAGGTTATTAAAACACTTTAAAAACACACTTTATCGCCGAAAAAGAATGTTCTTTTAATAGAAGAACCACACCAACTTACCTACACAACAATTAAAAAAATAATTTCATTAAAAAATTAGATAATAAAAGCTGTTTTTCAATGAATTATGTGTCCGAACAATTTCTCGATCGAAAACCACTTCCTTTTGTACAAAAAACACAAACAAATAAATATTTTTTATAGTTTTATTTATTTAAAACATAAAACACTTTAACCTAAGCAATACTGAATACTTATAATACTATTTAAATTGAAAAATAAGCACTATTATTTACAAAATACTTAAATCGAAATATAAAAAAAACACTTGTAAATAAAATAAACTATCTGCTTTAGTGCTTTCTGTTGTCAAATATAAACTAGCATTGCCATATGCGAAGAATTTTAAATTTTGTGTCAAAATTAAATTAGCATTGCCTACAATTTTAAAATCCTTGGGCTCCAACACAATGAATGAGATAAGAAAAATGAGATGTAGCGTGATGAAACATCGTCGTTATTGTAAATCAGTTTCAAACTATGAAAGCAGACGAGGATATACGCAATTAAGCATTTCTTGTCGTCACTTTAAATTAAATTAATTAATGAAGTAAGAATAGTCGCGCACATTCAATTTTTAGTTTCACATCTCTGTTGGTTGCTGAGATGAAACATATGGGCTTATGTTTTATTTTACTATATATTTATTATATTTCATTTTATCAAACAAACAGTTGCGAAAATAAAAATTGAATTTACGCTTCAGGCCTAAGGAATTGCGGAACGACTTTATAACAACGAAAAGGTGACAGTGAATCATGTCTCGGTCTCGTTTCGTGTTCTCTTCACATTACGAATCGGAAATAATTAGGCCGCAGTTATAGCTTTCATTGAAATGCATCATTGGAACAAATCAGTGGAATGCTGATTTTGACAAAAGAGTTATAGCAATCATTGAAAGATTGGTTTAAGTAAAAGATCCTTTCATTGGCTGATCACAACCAATTCTATGCATTTGAGATTAGAGTTGATCATGAAAGGAAAACTGACATTTGAGAACAGAAAGAGATTCGAACACATTCAGCGGAACGATTGTGTTCCATATTAAAGAAAAGAAAATCAGCTGTTCATTGAAATTAGTAATAAATAATAATAAAAGTAGATTTAAAAGAAAGTTCAAATCAGAATTTTTGTATTTTATAGAGTAAAAAAATTCTACTATTCATTAGCTTCATTTTGGTATCAATTAAAGCCATTGCAGTTTGTTTATTCGCCTTAAAAGTTGTAATAAAAATTTTCAATGATGCATTTCAATCATACCTATAACTAAAGCCTTATAAAAACTTTTGTCTGTTGTTTTCAATTGTATTTCGAAGTCAAAATCTGACAAATTTAAGCGATGATAAAAATTAACTAAGAAACGGCTAGTATTGTATTAGTGTCCTTTCATGATTTAATGATGTGCACCCAGCTTAGTAATCATGTGCGTTAAAAAAGCGCCATCTCTGCGTCATACAGAGAGCCATCTGTTCGTCAAAAAGAGCGCCATCCATTTTGATCAACTTTAGTAACAAGCAAGTTATGCGCGAAACAGATTAAACCAGCAACAGCACCAGCATCGTCAACAGCAAACAGCACGCTGACCAGCAAACATTTCTCAAACACATTGCCACCAGCAACGTCATTTCATCTGCTTGACATTTCATATGGAAAAAAAAGCTTTTCATTGTGGTGCCACTGAATATTGCAGTGGGAAAGTTGACAACACCGCACCAGCAACAGCAAATTTAGGACTTTGGCCTAACGACGCTGTTGACGTTGCTGTTGCTGTTCTAATGTGTGTTGAACAATTGAAATACATTGGCTCTAAATTAATGGCGGCCGCTGTTGCTGTTGACGGTGCTGTTGCTGGTTCAATCTGTTCCGCGCTTTATACATTATTTTCTTAATAAATTCAAGAAATTGGCAGATAGACAAAAGTGGTCATTTCAAAACTAATTGCATCATTTCTATAATTGAATCAGTTTTGAGTTCCAATTTAAACCTCCTATCATTTTCAATTCGAAGAAATATCTATTTAAAAAAAATGTATTTGGAAGTGGTTTTGACATCTTGCAATTTACAAGTCTATACTAAAACTAGATTTTCTTTTATGTTTCCAAAAAGCACATGAATCGTACAGAGTCTTTGCTTGGAAAAAGAAGTTTTACTTCAAGCGCGCGTACGTCAGTACACACACATTTTTTTTTACTATTATATACCTACATGAAAAGCAGGTTGACGGATACCAGGTTTCTATTGAAATCTTCAAGTATTTTGTAGCTGCAACTGGAAAGGAAGGCTAAAAATGGAAAAGCGAGAAAAAAATAGATAGGTGAGACTTTTTTTGGTAAAATTGAACACAACACTATAAGAATATACGACATGGACTTTACTTTCAATGTTGTTTATTGGCCATTAACAGTTATCTCTATACGAATGAATTTAGTATTCATGAAATTATTTACCCCACAAACTTTCTTTTATCCTTTTTTTCAAATGTTCCTTTTGGGTATATTAAGAAAAAAGGCTTTGGGGTTTCTTGGTGAAGCTAAACCATAGTTTCGTCATTTATAGATGTTCCTCATTGACATATACCAAAGCAACTTAATCAAAAAACTCAAATTAAATGGGCAATTCCATAAAATACACAAAAAATATAGGTATTTAAATTTAAAAACCTCAAAAAGCTCGCTTTATATCTCTCTTTCTATCTGCAAGTAAAAATTTATATTTCCATTGATTTAATAATAAGTGGCACAAAAAAATTCAAGTAACCACCATCACAAATCAAAACAAAAGACTTTCCCTTAAATCTCTGCAGCACGGTGCAATAAGGAAAAGAAAAACTTCCCCCAATATTCTCGAAAATGTCAACAGATTGTGGTCCTCGATTAAGAGGCCAAAACTCAACTGGCATACGAGTGCGGGTATTCTCAAAAATAAAGCAACAAGGAGACCTGCTCAATGGAAATCATCTGTATTTATAACATCCGAACCGAGCGACAACTCGACTTATATGGACTTCCCTCTTCACACGGACAAAAAACCTAAATGACATATCAATTGCAACCACCTGTAGCAGCAAACAGCAGCAAGCACAACGTCCTATCGCTTAATCAAATCCATGACGGAATCTCAGCATCGACAAAAAACAAAACCACCCACCCCCCGTCGCGTCGTCGTCGTCGTCATCGTTCGGAGCTGAACAAAAAATACACATCTCCATTCCGATACACTAACACCTCATCAGTCTTCGGCATGCCCTCTCAAAGTGGCACAAAAATCGTACAAGAAAAAATCATTCGCCCGCATTGTCCCGATCCAAGTTAACATGCTACTCGGAAAAAGGAAAAATCTTTCGAAAAAACGAACATTCTTTAGCTATCATTTTTTTGCTAGCAGCCCCCACCGTTTCCACCCGTCCGTCCCGGTAAACCAATTGTGTACTGTGATACCAAAGATGACCTAACCGCACGACACCCGACCACACAGCACAGCACAGCGAATAAGCTCAGGAATGGGAAGCCGAAAAAATCACTCTTCTGCATCTTTTTGTCGGGCGCCCAGGACGACGGCGACGATGATGATGATGGCATTGGCACACTTAACACACAATCGAGTACGTGGCGCAATTCTGCAAGGATCACATTCGTAAAAAATCCTTTGAGTAGAAAATACTTGCCCACATCCACTGCCGAAAATAAAACCGACACAGCATCAGCACAGTGCATTAATCTCTCTCCGACAACAAAAAAGAAACAGAATACCGCGCCGAGCCGCGCCGCCAGCGTAGTCGTAGTCGTAGACTCGTAGTCCATCGCAAAACGTGACGTCACAGGAGGTGGAGGAACTTTCCGTCCACTTTCTGGATTATTCACTTTCCTGGTTGCCCATTTATTTTTCCGTCGGTGCAATGTGATAGCGGAAGCGGTGGTGGTAGCTGGTAGCGGTGACGTGGCATAAGCGAAGCGGCACTACCTTTTTTATGTGCACCTCCTTTTTCTCATCCTTTTCATCCAAACACTGAGAGCAAAAACACGAGAAGGACTTTTCTTTTTGCCTTCCACATCCACTTCCATTTGCACAGTATGTGCGGTGATTTTCAGGTGCAAAGGAGAATTTTCCGCAATATTCCCACAGAGCATGGAAATTTCTGTTTTGTGTGTTCGCGATTGCATGCTTACATTGCGGCTACAATATTGACAAGAAAATAAAACGGCTAAGGCATCATCACATACCAATACCACACACGCTTCCTGAATTTGAAGAGCTGTACGTGATGGATGGATCAAGGTAACAATGAAAAGTACTAAGGGAATTTCTGTTTTACAGAAACGGGGGTAGGTATGATATCTTGCCCCTTGAGCATACATTTAACTGAATTTAAAAATGAGCTCAAAAAAGTTCCGAGTCCGACTTGGGATTAGAACTCAGCTCATTTGCCTTTTCATTCCTTATTTTCGAATTGCAGCTTAATATGCGCACACACCCCTACCTATTAAGTTGAAGAACCTGTCACGGAGAAGTCTAATGACCTCCTGGATGGAGTCTAACCTATCCGGAGTACGATGTCAAAGTTGTGCTCGGGAATTTGAATTCTAAAATCGGAAAGGACGATATCTTCGGCGGATTAATTGGTAAGAACAGCCGCAACGAAAAGACAAAGACAACGGCTTCCGATTAATAGTTCTTGCAGACGCTCGTAATATACGGTGATAAGTAGCACTAGGTTTCCAAGGCTTAAGCGGTCTCTAGGCGTTCGAACGTCTCTAGACGTGCTTACTTTTTGAGGGCAAAAGCTTGACTCTGAACTGACTATTTAGAAATTCGGAGCTCGACTGTCAAACGAAAAGAAACTCCGAACCGTCCTAAAGAAGAAATTTGACGTTACAATAAGCACTTCAACAAGAAGCTCTGCGCTGTGCATTCATCTACCACAGATGCCAACAATCAGGTATCCACTGATCCCAGCATCGTGATATTATTAAAGAGGTAGAAAAAACCACCATAGGCTACCAACCAAACAGATAAATAATTCGTGGAATAATGATGAATTCGTTGAACCCAATATAGAAGATGTAGGCTATAAATAAGCTTAAGAACAACAAGGCCATAGGATCTGATAGCTTATTTTCAAATACGGAAGTAATGTTTTGGTGGGGTGAATACATCAAACTATCAAGCAAATAAGGGCGGAAGGCAGTATGCCCGATGACTGGACCATCAGCTCGATGTTGTGATATACTTTTTGTCTAAGGCTGAGGTTTTGCTCGCCGGTTTACCGGGGTTCTATCTAAAGTAGTACTAACTTCAGATTTTAACATCAATATTCCTTTATTTATAAAAACTATCGAGAAGCGAATTTTAATTTAATTAACATTTATTAATTTACATATAATTTCAATGGTTAAATGTCTTTTTTGCTGGTATCCTCGGTTTGTGCTTCTATGATGTTCCTTAGATGTTCCTTAGATGTTCCTTTATTATTCGTCTTGCCACTGTCCGCAAGTGGATTGTAGATGATCAAGGGCTGTTCCTCACAGTAGATGCCGGCGGTCTTCAGATGGGTCTGGCAATCATAGAGGATTCTGGCGAATCACAGACGAATCTGGCAGACCAACGGACGAATCAGGTAAAGTCAACAGACGAATCCGGTAAATCAACGGACCAATCCGGCAAATCAACAGACGAATCTGGTAAATCAACGGATAAAATCCGGCAATAACTTGTGTTAATTTGTTTGAGACCCTTTACCACTGGTGGGGGAAGTCTTCAAACTATTTTACTTAATTACCTTCTTTTGCTCGATCTTGATGTTCCCTTGTTTAAAGTTCTCCACACTCTATTACTCGATGTTGCCCTGGTAATGGTCCACCGCACTCTGCTATCCGATGTTTCTTCGGTAATGGACTTCGCACTATGTGTTTTTGTCGAACGTATGGCGGTCTTTTATTATACTTTTCAGCTAAACCATGCGTGAGCTGTAAATCTAGAAAGTGCACATTTCCACACAATATGCCCTCTTTCGCTACGTCATCACTATTTTCCATTAATAAACATTGTTTTCCTCCACATACACTCAATGGTGCGGGCGACGGGTGGCATCATATTTAACTATACGTTATCTCTCACTGCGCTCACTTATGGTTGCAGGTGGGTGGTAAGAGGGTAGCCTAGCTAGTTCTTTTATGAGCCTTAACTCACCATCGTTGTTCTTCCTTCTTCGACTTTTCGTAGATAACCTCTTGCTATCAATTCACCACTCCTAGTAGTTGTTGTTGGTATTGCGTAATTAGTGTGGTGTAATTGTGCCATTGATTTATGTTTACTGATGAGCTCCTTTGTAATCAGTTGCTGGCCATGGCTTACGTTTGACACATGCTATGGGAGCCTGTTGTCGCTTTGGTAAGTATTCGTTTTATTTAATTTTTAACAGGTCCGTAGCAAGGGGGGTGGCAGAATTGTAATGCTTCAACTACATTGGCTCGGCCACATTGCAATGAGCGAATGGAAAACAATGCCCCAGATAAGTGAGTGTTCGAATCCCAGACCTCAAGTTCGCAGCGAAAAATAAAACACCGAACCCCCGGTTTAAGGACCCAGCTATCACGGTTGCCAGAGTGCTTGGCCTAGATGACTGGAAGCAGCAAGCTCGGGATCGCAGAGGATGGACAGCTGTCGTGTCTCAAGCAAAGAGCCTACATTGATCGAGAGCGGGATAGGTAAGTGAAGTCACGTTAAGATATATCCATTTAATGATAATTAAAAGTTGATGGGAGCTGTTAAATAAAGAGTGTTTTTTAGAGGCAAATAACTTTAATTTGAATTAAAACACAGGAAATGTTTTTAATATCCAAGAAATTGGCCTTAGAATATTCAAGTCCAACGTCACAGGAAACGAAATACTTACAATTGTCATTCCAAATTTTTTCTCGAAAAATTTTTCAGAAATTTCTTATATAAAAAATTAATTTAAAAAAAAAATAAAATTTTAAGCTTTGTTTGCATAAATTCATACTTTTCTAAAAATCAGACGGCAATTTTATTCATCTGAACATTTTTCCATTTATGTTTCATATTCATTTATACATAATTTTTAAATTCCAAAGTACTTTTACATAAGAGCAAGTACGTGGGATCCAGTCGTGCATTTTATTTATTTTAGAAACGAGGGGCTTATCAACTAATTATAATCACTTTGATAAGCTTTAAGTCATTTACAGTCTTGGCCAAAGGTATTAGGCACCCCCAAAAAGATGCCATAATTATAAAACCAAGTAAAGTTCAAAAAAAAAAAAAAAAACAAGTATGCAGATGGCAATTTAAAACAGTTTTTAAAGTTTCCGAGTTCAGGGCTTCATTATAAATTATACTGCTTACTTCAAAGTTTGATTCATCTGACCACAAAACGTTACTCCAATCTTCTTCAGTAAGGTTTTGGTATTTTGTTGCCCATCCTAGCCGCAACTTTCTGTTTCTGAGAGCCATGGCTTTTTCCTCGACTTGCAACCTTTCAATCCAACTTCTCCGAGCCTCCTTCTAACGGTTCTAGCTGAAATCTGTTTCCCACAATATTGTGTTATGTCAGCAACTAGCTCATTTGATGTTTTCTTTACGGTTTTTTATAAAGGTTCGTATTAAAAACCGATCTTCTCTTACCGTGGTTACTTTTTTTCTGCCGGATTTTTTACGATTTAGATGGGATCCAATCTTCCGAAACCGATCTAAGGCATTTTGCACGGCACAACGCGAACAATTTATTCTCCAAGAGAATAGAGCGTAAAATATATGGTGCCCGTGCCTAACACTTTTGGCCAAGACTGTAGATATAATCTTGACTTTTTTTGAGACGCACTGGCTTATATAAAGTAAAAGTGGGCTACAAGTAGAATAAAATTTTAAAAAATTATAAAAAACACGATTTTTAAAAGGCTTGTAAAAATATTAGTTCAAAAGCAAGAATGCCTCTTAATTTCATTGAACTTATAACTTTCCTTGAAGGTAGACAAAAATTCATAGAAAAAAAACCTATATGTACATATCATTTTGAAAATAGAAAGAACGGATTTCTTGAACATACATTTATTATACTGGATATCTCATGGTTCATTTTCTCAAGGATAGTTTGGGAAACGATTCTTGGGTATATTCTAAGAAAAAACTCATTCTCCATTGTTGAAATTAATTTTCTGGAATTTAAAATAGACTATGATTTATTAACCGGAATTAAAAATACCAATTTGAAAAATTGTTCAATTGTCATAAAATATCATTTTTACTTGCGACTTATAGGTACTATAAGGCAGGGTTCGGACTTAGGTTTTAAATTTTCGAAGTAGATACGGAAAAAAACTGAAGTAGATTTAAAATTTTCGAAGTAGTTTTAGGAAGTTAAATTATATAAGCATAACATATATAAGTAAATTCTGATTTCAGACTTTTAAAAAAATTTTAATTAAATATAATTATTTTAAAGTAAATTTTCCATCAACGAACTTGTACGAATTTTATCAATTCAATAGGTGGCTCATAAATATCTTTACGTTTTTCTGTAAGTGATCTCAAAAACATTAAATTTTCCACAGTGCTTACGTTTAAATGATTCCTAAACTTGTTTTTTATGTAATGCAGAGTGATCAGCGCTGTCTCTAAATATGTTGGTTTAGAATTTCAAAGAGAAGTAGATCATAAAAAAGAGAAGTAGGGAAGTAGATTAAATCTTTTTCTCAAAATCGAAGTAGATCTACTTCGATCGAAGTAAAGTCCGAACCCTGCTATAAGGCAAGTTATGCATTCGTAAAAAAAATCGAACTCGAGATTTTGATCAAAGTTGACATTACGATGATAGTGAAGACCAAAAAAGTGCGTCTCGCAATTCTGTCTGTCTGTCTGTCTGTCTGTCTGTCGGTTCGACTACAGCCTAAACGGCTCGGCCGATTTTCTTCAAACTTGGTAGATATGGGTTTTAATTTTTTACCCCCTGACGTTTTTTTTTTTTTTTTTTAAGACCAAAAATAACGGTACCTGCCATACGATTTTTTTTCGAAATTTTATAAATATTTTTTTTTCTCAAAAACTGTCCCACAGAATTTTTTAAAAAAAATTTTAAAAATTTCATTTGGTTAAAACTAGCTAATGGTTGAAAAAAATTTTACAAAAAATTGTTATTTTTGGTAGACCCCCTGGGTCCATTTTTTTTGTTTTTGATTTTCTCGAAAACGGTACAGCCGATTTAAATAATTTTTTTTATGCCAAAGCTCCTCCAAAGTTTGAATATTATTGCATATTCAAATTTTCAATTTTTATTTTTTTGGATTTTTAAAAAAAAAATCAAAATTTTTTTTTGGAAACTCAATATTTCGAAAACCCCACGCTCGATTTTTTTCAAACTTGACAAAAAAAAGTTTTTTAACATAATCTACAAGATTTGAGAAAAAAAATTTTGTTTCATCTAAAACTAACGGTACCTTCCATACAAATTTAAAAAAATGGTTTTCGAAAATCGTATTTTTCTCGAAAACGGTTCCGAGAATTTTGCTAAAATTTTTTTTCTTTTGATTAATCTTTACGATCTATAATTTAATAAAAAAAAATTTTAAATCTAGATATTACTGACTGTACCTACCATAGAACGATTTTTTCGAATTTCTCATTATCGATATAACGGATTTTAATGAATTTTTTTATAAAAAAGCTCCAAAAAAGTTTAAAAAACATTGCATTTAAAAACTTAAGAAAAAATATTTTTTCAATTTTTAGAAAAAAAAAGTCGTTTTTTTTTTTGAAAAATTCGATATCTCAAGAACGGCTTATTATTTTTTTTTGGAAATTAGACCTTTATTCGTACAATAATAAAAGCTTAAGGTTGGCGTACCAAAATTTTTTGTTAAAAATGTTTTAAAAATTTTGTACATAAAAGCTTATTTTTTTAAGGAACCACTACAACGACTTATAATTTTTGTTCTTGAATAAATTCATATTTGCATAGCATTCTATTTTTATCTCTTACTACTAAAAGAATTTAAAAAATTAATTTTATCCTTATGGACAGTTTTCTTAAATAACATTCGTTTTTAAAATTGCTAGTCTATTACATAGGAGCAAGTTCGTGCGACTCAGTCGTGCATTTTATTTTGTAAGTCACAGTATTTTTTACTTGCGACTTATAGGTACTATAAGGCAAGTTATGCATTCGTAAAAAAAATCAAACTCAAGATTTTTATCAAAGTTGACATTACGATGATAGCGAAGACCAAAAAAGTGGGTCCGACAATTCCGTCTGTCTGTCTGTATGTCTGTATGTCTGTACCTCGAACTACAGCCTTAACTACCGGGGGTATTTTCTTCAAACTCGGTAGTTAAGGGTCTTCGGTGATTCCCTAGAAGAAAAATTGAAATTTTTTTTTTAGCTCTAAAACTAACGGTACCCCCCATACACCCATAATGCAAAATCTTGTTTATCTCGAAAACGGCTCTAACAATTTTGATAAAAAAAATTAAGTGTGATATTATGGACATGGACTATACGAGTATCTTGGTGAAAAAAAAAATTTGGGGGGAAATGTTATTAGGGGTACTTGTCATAGAACGGTTTTTTTGATTTTCGAATTTCTCACCAACGGCTCTAACGATTTTAACCAAAATTTTTATGCAGGAGCTGCTTTGCATTTTCAAAATTACAAACTAAACATTTTTTCGAAAAAATAGTTTTTGGATTTTTAAAAAAATAATACAATTTTTTTTTGAAAATTCAATATCTTGAAAACGGATACACGATTAAATTTTTAAATTACGTTTTAAAATGTATTTTATTAAATATCTATCTACTAACAATTTGCATATTAATTTTTTTTATACAAATTTTAAGGAAAATTTAGTACACAAAAAACATGTGTCAGTGTGTCTGTATGTCTGTATGTATTTCTTTCAATCTCGGTAGTTAAAAGTCTTCGGTGATTCCCTAGAGGAGAAATTGAAATTTTTTTTTTTAGCTCCAAAACTAAGGGTACCCCCGATACACCCGTACTGCAAAATCTTATTTATCTCGAAAACGGCTCTAACGATTTTGATAAAAAAAATTAAATCTGATATTATGGACATGGACTACATTTTGGTAAAAAAAAATTTTGGGGCAAAATGTTATTAGGGGTACCTGCCATAGACCCGTTTTTTTTATTTTCGACTTTCTCATTAACGGCTCTAAGGATTTTAACCCAAAATTTTTAGCAGGAGTCCCCTTAAGTTTAAAAAAATATTTTATTATAAAATATTCGAAAAAATATTTATTGGGTTTTTTAAAAAAAAAAAATTTTAAATCAATATCTTCAAAACCTATGAACGATTATTTTTTGAAATTATTTCCTAAAACCAATATTATTACATACTTAAAATTCGCATCTTGAACAATTTTAGAGAAATTTCTTATATAAAAAAATTATTTAATAATAAAACGATTTGTTAAGGTTTATTTGCATAAATTCATACTTTTCCGGAAACCAGACGGCAATTTTATGCATTTGAACATTATTATCTCATTAAATCCATGTTTTATATTTATAAAATGTATCTTAAATTCCAAAGTACATTTACATAAGAGCAAGTTCGTGCGATCCAGTCGTGCATTTTATTTCTTATATTTTTAAGACCAAAAATAACGGAACCTGCCATACGATTTTTCTTCGAAATTTTATAAATATTTTTTTTATCAAAAACTGTCCCACACAATTTCTTAAAAAAAAAATTTCAAAAATTGCATTTAGTTAAAGCTAGGTAATGGTTGAAAAATTTTTTTCAAGAACTGGTTATTTTTGGAAGACCTCCTGGAAACATTTTTTTTTGTTTTTGGATTTTAAAAAAATTCAATTCTTTTTTGGAAACTCAATATTTCAAAAAACCCTATGCTCGATTTTTTTTCAAACTTGATAAATAAAAGTTTCTTAATATAATCTACAAGAATTGAAAAAAAAAAATGTTTACCTAAAACTAACGATACCTTTCATACAAGTGTTAAAAAATGGTTTTCGAAAATCGTATTTTTCTCGAAAACGGTTCAAAGAATTTTGCTATTTTTTTTTTTTATTTTGATTAATTTTTACGATCTATAATTTAATAAAAAAAAAATTGAAATCAAGATATCACAGACTATACCTACCAAAGAACCATTTTTCTGAATTTTGAATTTCTCATTATCGGCATAACGAATTTTAATAATTTTTTTTAAAGAGAACCTTCTAAAAAGTTTAAAAACCTTGCGTTTCAAAAGTTAAAAATAAACATTTTTCGAATTTATAAAAAAAAAACATTTTTTTTGGAAAATTCGATATCTCAAAAACGGCTCAATATTTTTCTTATAAATTTAATTTTCATTCGAACATTAATAAACACTTTAAATTTGCGCTCCAAAAAAAAAAAAAAAAAAAAAGCGCGACTGGGTCGTATGAACTTGCTCCTCTGTAAAAGACTAAGGATTTCAAAAATGAATGTTTTAGAGAAAACTGTTCTTAACGATATAATTCATTTTTTAAATAACTAAAACAACTCCTTTAGTACTAAGCACAGGATACCATGTGTTTTAAGCAGACATTTTTAGTTAATGCAAAAACAAAATTATAATTCGTTGTAGTGGTTTCTTAAAAAAATAAGCTTTTATACAAAATTTTTAAAGCATTTGGTACGCCAATTTAAAGTTTTTATTATTGTTCGAAAAAAAAATTAATTTACAAAAAAAAAATATTGAGCCGCTTCTGAGATATAGAATTTTCAAAAAAAAATAGTTTTTTTTTATTTTGATTTTTTAACATTTGTATGGTGGGTACCTTTATTTTTAGGTAAAATAAAATTGTTTTCTCACATCTTGTAGATGATATTGAGAAACTTTTAAAAAAATAGAGCATCGCGTTTTCGAAATATTGAAGTTTTTTTTAAAAATCCAAAAAAACTTTTTTTGAAAATTTGAATACACAATACTATTATCGAGTGTACCAAAAACAAAAAAATAAATGATTCAATGGGGCGTACCCTCAATAACCATTTTTCGGAAAATTTTTTTTAACCACTAGCTAGCTTAAACTAAATGAAATTTTCTTGTGTTTTTATTTTTTAAATCTATCGAACAGTTTTTGAGAAAAAAAAATGTTTATAAAATTTCGAAAAAATTCAGGTACCGTTATTTTTGGTATTAAAAAAAAAGAAAAAAACGTGTGGGGGGAAAAAATTAAAAATGATATCTACCAAGCTTAAAGAAAATCGGCGGAGCCGTTTAGGCTGTAGTCGAACAGACAGACAGACAGAATTGCGAGACCCACTTTTTTAGTCTTCGCTATCATCGTAATGTCAACTTTGGTCAAAATTTCGAGTTCAATTTTTTTTACGAATGCATAACTTGCCTTATAGTACCTATAAGTCGCAAGTAAGAACGAGGAAGAGAGTCGGAGACAAAACGAAGTGAAGATCAGGCTCAAAACCATTCAATGCAACATGTATTGAACGATCCAGAGCATGAATGTTTATATAAGCTGTGTTTTATTTTCCCCCGGATCTGATCCAGATTGGATCTTCATTCAAAATTACATGTATGTAATGTATGTACCTTTAACAAAAACAACATAAGGCCCAGTTTTGTTTGTAGTTGTTGTTTTACATTTTATTTTGAAGACAAAATCCAATCCGGATCACATCTGGGGGAAAATAAAATACAACTATTGATACCAAACGCACGCATTTTCGATAAGAGAGTCTGGTGCCAAACTCTATCAAGCCTTAGAAATATTAAGCGCAATAATAATAATTTTCCAAAACAATGCAAAGGTCTGTTCCGTTCTTCGCTGACACTATTGGAACATTTGTTGCTAAAGCTATATTGCAAGTCATTATGAAGCTTTCGGTCTTCGGGATATTTCTTGAGCTGATGATGATCCATGACCTTGGAAAGAATGGATGTAAGTGCAAATGGTCGGTTCGAGAAGGGAATAGGTTGAACATATGAGTTTTTCCATCTTCCAGGAAAGATTCCAGAATAGTTGGAGCGTGAGGGAAAATAAGTAAATGAAGAAAAAGTAAAGCTAATATTTATGTTTCAAATCAGGGATAACTTTAACGTTAAATATTTGCAAAAATTACTAAGCAAACTCAATAAAGATAAGCATTGGGCTGAAGAGTTAGAAGAACACCTAAAATGGCTTTCGCTATCAAATACAAAGAAATGGTCACACCTGTCTCTACATGTCGATGCAACGTTCGGCAGGCTCGGCTAGTTTGAAAAAAAGTATCTTTTTAAATTCTTGGAATCTTAAATATAGATTACTTTAGTCGGAATTCCATTAAACAATTACATTTTATTATGAAAAATCGTCATCAAAACAAAAGTGTTACACAAAGCACTTTTCAGCTAAGTACCTATTCAATGCAACCGAAGGCATTTGCCTGCATCCAATGAAATACATCATCGGCATCAAACACTGCAGCAATTCCCCGAAGTGAAGTTCCGCATTCCGAGTGGTTTCCCCCAAAATAGAGTAATTCAAAGGATACTACCGTTTGGCTGCACACATGCAATTCAATTGGCCAATCCGCCCATAAGTCGAGAGGTGAAATTTATTCATTTCCTCATCGTTTTTCGCAAGCAGGAACAAAAAAGACGACCCCACTCTCCATCTAAATACTTCTTTTTCTTTCCATTTTGCATCCATTCATCTATCCATTGCAGCGCCATCGTCAGTTGCGGCAACAACAAGCCCCAACTCTGGGGGTTTCGTTTGGGCTATGCTCGCTCAACAGCCGAGTGACATGGCGCAAAGCTCCTCGTTCTTGTGGTGCATGCAGAACCCATCTCACCATGGTTCCATCGCTGCCACCCGTTCTCTAGTGCGATTGTGGAATAGAGTCCTCGTTCTGGAGTTGTTTGTGGCTTTTTGGTGTGCAATGGCAGTAGGGGCAGTAGAGGGCGCTGCTGTTCGTCGAAGGACGTTTGTTTTGTTGGCCCGTTTGGTTTGCACGATGATTTCACTTAAAACGTGTCGGTTGAGAAAGCCTTTTTCGTCAATTTTTTGTGGGAGCTTCTGGCGCTGCCGGGAGGCTTGGTGCACCCCGACCTCGCTGAGGGGCTTTTATTATTTGTTTACCTATCCGAAAAAATATGCATGATGATGCCTTTCGCGCGGAATGTGGCGAAGAAAAAATCACTCGGCACTCAATTTTCGTGATCCGCGAGAAGAGTGAACTATGAGGGGCTTGGGTAATAGGCCGGGCACATGTTATGCACCGTTAGTAGTTTGTTCTTATTTCTTGTTTCTCGTTGGAGATGATTTTTTGTTTGCCTTGTTGGGATCTATTGAGCGTAGTGCAGAGGCTTTGCATGACCAGGGGACTGAGGATGGTTATTTCTATGCGCGCAGTCGGTTTTTACGGTTTTTACCAAAACGGATATTTTTAGATAGTTGACGAGTGCAGGTGGCTGTGCGCCCGGCACGGTTCCATGGGTTTTGTGTGATGCTATGGTGAGCTGAGGGCTTGAAAAATTGGATTAGTACCAGGTTTTTAAGCATTTAGCAGATTTTGTTACCATTTTCGGGAGCAATTTGTTTTATGGGCTTTGAAAAACGGTCCAGTGGAGAATGGGTTGTTTTTATACTTCTGGTCAAAAGCCCTTTGTGCTGAATGCTGTTGAGTTATGGATTTTTCTTATTTTTTTTTTTGGTAATAATTTCGGGAGTGCTTTGCATTTATTCTCTGTTTGGAGATGTTTTGTTGGTTTTCTTGTATTTGAATGTTTTTGTTTGGGTTTTGGTTTTGATGGTGGTTTTGTTGTTCCTTGTTTGGTAACATGAGGACTGCTTCACTTTGTGAGCACCCCAAGTGGACCAAACTCATTCTACTCGCGTACTCCAGATGGAAACATTATTCACGCTAGGATCAAGTGCAACTTGATGAGTACTTTGGTTTATTGAAGGGGGAATGATTTAAAATTGTGAGAACACATCGTTTAGCGAGATGGGTTTTAACATTTTCATGATAATATGTTTTACTGAAAAATTGTGCTTATTTTAAATTTAGTTTTGTGTTTTCTTTTAATGATTTAAGAATATTTAGTTTTTTTTTTATATTTCACCATAGTTTGGAAGTTTAATGAAATTTTAAACAGTTTTTATTTATATGATTGTGTAGTACCTTTTAGGGGTAATAGTTTGTTGGGATATCACCTTCTACCACCTTCTAGAAACAAATTTTCTTTTGTCAGCGGTATTGGCTTTTGCAAGGAGTATTTTTCCTCATGAATAGAACATCTCATCTCTGCCGTTCGAACTCAGCAGAAAATTGTAGATTTCAGCCGAATAGGGCTCGATTCTCTACAAGAAGGTTTGCCCGAAAAAAATCCCCTAAGCGCTGTTTAGTTATTTGTAATAGCCAGGAAATTTTCACACCGTAATCTCTAAAGGGAATACCGATACCAAAACTTTGCCTTACAGTCAAAGCAATACCTTATATCTCAAGAGAAGCCTGGAGACTCAGTTCTTCTTTCTAATGTATATTATGCCATTAAAAAAATACCCAGTAACCCAGAAAAATATACCTCATAACTAAAATGAATATTTCTCTTGCTAAAATATCTCGTAACTCCGTGAATCATACCAAAAAAATACCTCGTATCCAAGAGATATGCCGGGCAACTAAGAAATAATACTTCTTAAGCCGATAAATACAATACCTCTTAAGCCAAAATTTAACAAAAACACGCCCATGCCATTTAAAGGGGTTTTCAACAGGGACCCTACAAAAGTACAGCGACAGGGACAGCAAACGATGCCATATTTCTTGCCGCTCTTTTGACATTTCTCTTTAGTAAGGTTTGCCATTTCATGATGGAAAGATATACGAGCCAACAACGAGTCGAAATTATTAAAATTTACTACCGAAATTCGGAGTCGGTGGCATCAACGTTAAGAGCGCTACGTCCAATTTCCGGTCGTCATAATCGTCCTAGCAGATCAACAATTGAGCGTTTAGTGGAAAAATTTGAATCCACATTCACAGTACAAAATGTTCCCGTGCCAGTGAGACAAAGAAGTGCCCGTAGTGTCGAGAATATTGCTGCCACTGAGGCTTCAGTTGCAGAAAGCCCAAATGTATCTCTCACACGTCGTTCTCAAGCGTTGAGCATCTCTGTGACGTCGGTGTGGCGAATTTTGCGGAAAGATCTTGGCCTACATCCTTACAAGATTAAATTGACGCAAGAACTGAAGCCGCTTGACCACCAGAAGCGTCGTTTGTTCGTGAATTGGGCTGAGCAACAACTTGAAAATGATTCGGATTTTCATCGAAAAATCATCTTCAGCGATAAGGCTCATTTCTGGCTGAATGGCTTCGTCAATAAACAAAATATGCGGTATTGGTCAGGCAGCGATCCACACGTACTCCATAAGTCATCATTGTATCGGTGTGGTTTATGGGCCGGCGGCGTCATTGGGCCGTACTTCTTCCGTAATGATCAAGACCGGCACGTTACTATGAATGGGGATCGCTACCGTTCAATGATAACCGAATATTTTTGGACCCAATTGGATGATATAGACTTGGAGGACATGTGGTTCCAACAGGACGGCGCGGCGCCACAAGCCACACAGCGAATGTCACAATCAATTTATTGGAAACCAAGTTTGTGTGTTATCTCACGAAATGGTCCAGTCACTTGGCCGCCTCGGTCGTGCGATTTGACGCCGCCGTTAGACTATTCCCTGTGGGGCTACGTCAATTCTATGGTCTATGCCAATAAGCCAGCGACGATTGATGAACTTCGTACGAATATCGAACGTGAAATTGCAGCAGTATCGGTCGATTTATGCTTGAAAATCGTCGAAAATTGGGTTCAGCGTCTGGACTTCTGCAAGCGTGCCCGTGGTGGCCATACAAAAGAAATCAAGTTCCATACATAATGACATCGAACGTTCTTTCACAGGAATAAAGAATTTCATTGATATCCAAAACCGTTTTTGTTTTATTTAAAAAAAACTTTTGTAGCGCTCTTATTGAAAAACCCGATATTTATAATTATACTTTTAATAGCAGTTATCTATGACCCTTAGAAGAACACTAATGAACGAAGCCTCAACTTAAATTTGGTCAATTCTTTAGTCGCAATTATCGCTTAAATACTTTTCTTTGTCTCCTGAAAAATAAAAGGCATTGGAACTACAATGATGTACGAAAATTACCTTTAACACAAACATAAATCGTAAATAAAAACTAACTATCCATAATTCTCGATTGTAAAGATCAGTTGTCACATTGGATATTATGTAACTAGTCGATTGATCAATAATCCAGCCAAAATGTAGTTTATGCCTAGCACACATAATTTTTTGTTTTTATAAAAATCTTAAGAGCCGTTTTCGAGATAAACAAGATTCCTCTCTAGGGAATCAGCAAAGACCCTTTAGAACGGAGTTTGAAGAAAATAGTTCCAGTGGCTTAAGGTGTAAGGTGCAGACATACAGGCAGACAGACGGAATTGCCGGACCCACTTTTTTCTTGTTCTCTATCGTGCGTTGTAATGTGATCTTTGATAAAAATATCGAGTTCGATTTTTTTTACGAATCATAACTTGCCTTATGGTACCTACATATAAATCGCAAGTAAAAATATAAAATGGAAGTAAACATTGTTGTATAATTGTACATTACCTACTGGAACAAGCTCTCGAGACAGAAATGGTTTGACACAAGTTCATCCATATATCTGTGCCGGAAGCGTTAGCGGCATATTCCTCGGAATATCCTCGCTTAACTTTTCGCTTCATCAGTTTAGCATCGCTAGACAATTTTATGTTTGACACTCGATTTGAACGCACGACGACGGTTCCCAAACTAGTTATATATGTATACCACGACTTCTTAGGTCCAATGATGTGTAAAAATGATCAAAATATACAACATGGTTCAAGTCCTCTGGAATTTTACTGGACAAATGAAAAACGACATTTGATTCCATCAACCATATACTGCATGAATTCATCAGTCACAAGGTAATAGAAGAAATCAAATGTTGTTTTCAAATACTTTATTTCATCTGGCAGCTCTTTTAAGCCACAAATACGACTTCGTTTACATGTAGTTTTTCCACAACATGGATTTGAATTCCTCATAAATAAAATGCACGACTGAGCCTCACGAACTTGCTCTTATGTAAAAGACTAAGAATTTCAAAAATGAATGTTATTAGAACTGTTCATAAGCTTAAGATTCATTTTTTAAATGTCTTAATCAACTTCTTCAGTTGTTGGAGCTATAAACAGGATGCCTTGTGATTCAAATAAGTATTAGTTTATGCAAGAACAAAAATTATAAGTTGTTATAATGGTTTCTTAAAAAAATAAGGTTATATCGTAACTTTTAAAACATTTTTAAGGAAAGATTTCGGTGCGCCAACTTAAAGTTCTTATTACTATACGAATACAAACTTAATTTCCAAAAAAAATATTGAGCCGTTTTTTTAGATATTAAATTTTCCAAAAAAAAATAAATACATTTTTTTTTTCAAAATTCAGAAAATATTTTACTTAAAGCAATTTTTTTTTCTAAATTTTTACCTTCTCTATAAAAAATTTCATTAAAAGGGCTATTTTTTTTTTCTAAATTTTTAGCTTCTTTTAAAAAATTTCATTAAAATCCGTTACGCCGATAATAAGAAATTCAAAATTCGAAAAAATGGTTCTTTGGTAGGTACAGTCAGTAGTTTATTAATTGCAAGATTTTTGCTATTAAATTATAGATCGTTAAAATTAAACAAAAGTAAGAAATTTTTCATCAAAATAAAGGGTAGGTACAGTTATTTTTAGGTAAAATATTTTTTTTTCTTAAATCTTGTAGACTATATTAAGAAAGTTTTTTTTATCAAGTTTTAAACAAATCGAGCATGGGGTTTTTGAGATATTGAGTTTTGAAAAAAAAAATTGAATTTCGTTTTTAAAATCCAAACATTTTTTTTTTCAGAATTTGAATATGTAATAATATTTAAACTGCTCGGGAACCTTAGCATAAGAAAAATGATTAAAATTGGCTGTACCATTTTTGGGAAAATCAAAAACCAAGAAAGTGGTTCAAAGGGTGTACCAAAAATACCGTTATTTTTGGCCTTACAAAAAAAAAGAAAGTAACTTGTGGGGAGAAAAATTTTAAAACGATATCTACCAAGTTTCAAGAAAATCCGCAGAACCGTTTAGGCTGTAGTCGAAACCGACAGACAGACAGATATACAGGATTGCGAGACCCACTTTTTTAGTCTTCGCTATCATCGTAATGTCAACTTTGATCAAAATCTGGAATTCGATTTTTCATACGAATGCATAAGTTGCCTTTTTTTTATTATTAACGCGCACTCAAGGGATTATGACTACACTTTAAACGTTGTTTTAACACAGTGCGAGCATATAGGAAACAGTGGGAGGATGGAGTAGGAGAAACCGATGTAAATTCGTCTTAAATGCCTGGACATTGAAATTGGGAGGAAAAACAGAGTCGGTTAAGGAATTCCACATTCGAGTCGTACGGCAGAAGAAAGAATCTCTGTAATTAACTGTACGTCCAAAGTTTGGCTGAAAGGTATATACCTATAAGCCGCAAGTAAAAAGATCGAGCGTATAAGTTGCCATGAAAACCCACTCATAAGGCCTTTGAAGGACTTTAATATCTATTAATAACAGCCTGCTTGATAAATATTATCTATCACAATTTAATATTCTAAAATCTAAATGAAGGATCTATTACTTTATTGAGACAATATGCAAATGACAACATGCAAGTGACATTCTATGAAAATTCATCCCCCTTTAACTATAGATACTGTGATGCTGTTAAAATAATTTTTTCAAATAAATATTATAAACATTATTAGACCCTTGAAAACTAGACAGTTCGGCCAAGATATCATCCTCTGTGATATGAAGAATTCCAAGATTAACTAAAGAGTATTTAAATACTACCTCCGATTCAGTTTCGTGTTCAGCAACATATAGTTAGACTGAAAGAAACTTGTAAACATATTGCACCACATTTCTTACAAATCACTGACTTTCATTGAAGATGAATTCCAACCGATTTCCTCTTAGTGTTCAACAAAGCCCATATTCTAATTCTAAGGACAAAATATGCTGGCGAAAAAGAGATCCTTTTAAAAATTCATATTCTTTACTTAATCGACCTTCAGACTACCAAACTTTGCGAGTGTATTTCAAGCTGAAATACTAGCAATCAAGGAGGCATGCAAGTTGCTCCAATCTAACCAAAACCAATTCAGAAATATAGCTATCTGCTCAGATAGCCAGGCGGCCATTAAGGCCATTAAATCATCTACATCTACCTCAGTACTTGTCCAGCAATGTAGGGACGAACTGGCGAGTCTGAACATTGACCTCCAGGTCACTCTCATTTGGGTTCCAGGTCACAGTGACATAGAGGGTAATGAACAGGCTGACGCTTTAGCTCGGCAAGGCTCGGCCTTACATAGCTTACTAGCGGAAAACGTAAATATTCCTCTTGGTGCTATGAAGAGAAAAATCTTCTCGATTTTTCTCAATGAATCCAACCGTAGGTGGAGCAGTCTCACAAACTGTGTCATATCAAGAAAGATATGGCCTACTTACAACAACTCACGTTCCAACGATCTAATATGCAGACCCAGGCGCGACATAGCCAGGATCGCAGCAATATGCACCGGGCACTGGCCCGTGAACATGCAAGAAAGCTAGGCATCCCCTACAACGCACACTGCCGCAGTTGTGGAGATCCACAAGAAAAAGAAACTGTGGTTCATTTTCTTTGCGATTGCCCCGCCTTAGCAAATTACAGGATGACTTCCTTTGGGAAAGCCTTCCTCGATGACCCCAGCGAACTTTCGGAGAAGAAAATCAAAGATCTGATTATCTTTCTGAATGCGACAAAATGGTTTAAGCAATGCTCCGCTAAAGTATATAAAAGCCATATTCTTCCGTACTAAATCCTTATTAGGTTGACACGAGTTAATGGTATCAAAAGGGCGCACCCCAGCGCTAATTGAGTCGCGGGCCCAGGGCTGGCGACTACCATCTCTACCTACCTACCTTACTTAATCGACAGAACTCAGCATAAAATAATCCATCTAGTAAACTATTTTTTATACATACGCTTTGTCTTTTTGAATATTAAGTAATAGTTTATTAAACAATAACGGTTTAAAAAAAAAAATCTTTTTTCGAGGCACCTTTCACATCCTTCAAACTGCTGATATGTATATGCTGTGACACCATGTAGTTGATTTTTAATTTTTTGGGGAAAATGTCCTTCTTCACTGCGTTCCACAGAATATGACCAGCGCTTGTCATTGCAAGAGACTCTAGAAGGATTTATCAATTTCTCGCAAGAGGCAGTTCATCTCTGAAAAATATTTTTGCAGTGGCTGAAAATCGAACCCAAGACTCTCGGCATGACAAAGCAATGCAATAATCATTATACTAAGGGGCACAACAGTGTAAAGTCAGATATCCAGAAAAAAAGTATTATAGCGTCAAACTTTCTCATATCCTCTTTTGAAGACATGAATTTCTGAGAGATTTGGAGTAGTGCGTATATATGGAAAAAGTGTTCAAAAATTTGAGCTTTGTTTCCTATTTCTGAGCAATGTCTTAAAACTTAACTCTGGCTGTGCTTTCTTGCCTTAGATAAGCAAGTAAGATATTGGTATAATCTTCTAATCCGTCGTTGATTTCAACATCTACTGGTCCTGTAATTTCAACAGAAACATGGAAATGAAACGAAATCATCGTGGTCCTTCTGGTCTGGTTGAATATAATCTAGGATATCAACAACAGCCATGTACAGATTTGGATGGCGCCAACCATAAAATCAAATGTTAGAAAGAAATTTCTCTGGGAAATAGGATGAGAAAAAAAAATATTAACAGGGTTTTGTCCAGCCTACCACTTTTGTGCGGGCGGGATTGTACGGCGGGTTTGAGTGGTATGGCATGTCCAGGGCTTCACTGAACTCTCTATTGTTTTCCTGCCAATTGCACAGACAGGCCTTTGCGCCTGGGTGCTGTGGAGGTCAACTTTAGTTGATGTTCTTTGGGGCCTGCTCAGCTGAATTACCAGCGAGTCGGAATAGCACCTTACCTTTAGCTTGTCTTTCCACGTTCCTGTCGACCTCCTCGTGGTGTACGTGGATAGGTTACGAGAGTAACTGAACCGACTAGATGGGAACAAAAACGGGACGGTATCCATTAAAAGTAGGAATCCGCTAAGGAGTGTGTTACAACTCACCTGAGGAGTACGCATATCTGGACGTGATTTCTACTTCGATCAGGTCTGGAAAAACGTATATCTAATAAGACTGGTAGGTCTTGGGGCTTTTGTAGGAAGTACCTATCTACAAGTGTGACCCACGAGGTTGCGAAGCTTACCAGATGCTATATTCTGGTGCCCCGGGAGATAGTTGCCCAAGGAAAGTGAGCAGTATGTCTTCGGACTCTCTTATTCTATCTCCGATAGAGAAGTGCAGTCGTCGCATACAAAGCGAGCAATCCATGAAGTTTGTGAACAATAGCGTATCGTCTTCGGGCTCTCCTATTCTGTCTTCGGATGGTGAGGTGCAGCTGTCGCGTGCGTGTTTGCTCTCTTCAGGCTATCTATGAGGTAGGCCCCCCTAGTGGGAGTATCGTGGTGGCTGTGGTTTATTCCATAGCGGAGACATATGGTTTCCAGGCGTGCCTGGATTCAAGAGGTGTAGATAGACCTCGACTCTAAGCAAGAGGTGTTCATGCCTACAACATATTCAGCTTTGCTACTAAGATGGCTTCGGCTATCTTGGGGTTAATGGTCAGGACACAATCTGACTCCGATGGTGGTAGGCCACCCGTGGGGTAAAGGCTTAATAGCTAGGGATCCACGTTAAACTCAGACAAGTTCTACCACTTTTGTGTAGGACCTACCATGAACAAAAAACCATTTTTTGTGTAAGTTTTATTTGATATGTTCAACTTTTACATCCATCATATAACAGCTCAACAAAATAATTCCGAATGTCCAAATCCATGTCTATCCTTGCTTTGCAATTGCAATAAGTTTAAAACCAAGCCCAGTTTTTGAAAAGAAAAACAATTAAAATTTTTAAAAATAAAAATAAAAAAATGCGATTCAGATCTACCTTTCTCAGCTACCTCCAACGTCTCACCAGGCAGCCACTTAGGACCTCTTCTTTTTATTCTTACTATTGATATTGAAACAGTCATCAAATATTCTCATATCTCACTCTACGCCTACGATATCAAGTTTTTCAAGACCATGTCTTCGACTCTTCTTCAACTTGATCTTCAGTCCTGGTGACTCAAAAATTGTGAAGCAGAAAACTAAAAAAGTTCGGAATTAATTATTTCAAGCTAAAAAGTTCTCATGCCATATAAATTATTTTTAATTCAATTTAATTAAATATAAGGTAATTCCGTTTTAAAACAAAATAAAAGCCATTTTAACCCTCCACTCACCAATTTAGGTCTTCATCTGCCTGAATAAGGGCGGTTTCAAATTCCCTTAAATAATTGATGTCCGATTTTCATCATGTATTCCAATCTGTAGAAAAACCACCAGCCATTTGTGCCAAAATTTTAGGAAGGTGTAGCCATAAGAAATAAAACCCCTCACATGAAGAAACTTAACTAGAACATTGGTCACGCTATTCCAATAAAATTGCATAATAGGATTTTGTAAATTTTTTTTAAGTCCAAAACCACAATTTGATTTTATGCACCATAACCCAAAGTCCTCGTATAACTTCAACTCATACACCCATACCCCACTTCCGTCCACTAAAAACTTGAACAAATGCTCGTATATAATAAAAAAAAAGACTCTAAGCCTGAAGATCCATCAAAATGGGATTTATACATAATCGAATTGCCCAGGAATAATAAATTCTAGAGCATAAAGCAGCAGCTAATCACATCTTACATCCCTCTGCCAAAAAAAGAAACAACAACGAATCAAGTACGAAAGTACATAAAAATAATAAAAAAAAAATAAAAACATAGGCAGGGGGCTGCAGCAGGCAGGCATGAAAAAAATGTATAAAGTCCCAAAAACTGATGACCTCTGGTTGTTTCTCTAGTTAAACTCGAATAGAGATCTGCGCCATTACCCGCGCAAAATAATCCCATTACAAAGTTTCTAAACTTTACGATTAAATATAAAAAAGAGCGCTGAAACAGCCCTGGGCATTAAAACGCCCTCGGTAGTAGATGGGGTAGCAAAAATGATGATGGGGGTGAGCTTGCGATTTTACGGTCCCTGCAACATTGATCACACAACAGTAACCTAGAGCGGTAGCAGTGTAGGATGCCGGGATGTATAGTATAAGGACCGCTTTAATACTTTGCCTCACATCAAATCTCTGATTCACCTTCTCCTGCCCACCGACGACGCCGCCGTTGTCGTCGTCTTTCTTCAGCATCGTCGTCGTCATTTCGGTTTTAATTTCCGTAATTTCAGCAGAAAAATTTCTGCAATATAAAAAGGAAATATCGGAATTTATAGACCTCTCCCTGGTGCTGCTGCCGCTGCTGATGCTCGATAGATGCTTTATAAGCGTCGTCGTCGTAGCGCATCCATCCCGCTAAGGATGGATGTAAAACATTCTCCATGCATCTCTTGGTTGCGCTGCTCACTACTGCTACTGCCCCAAACGCGCAAACGGGGCGAAGCGATATTAAAACTTGAAATAACTTCAAATAACAACACACCCACACCGAGATAGAGACTAAATCTATACAAGTAAACAATAACAGGATACAGGATGCTACTTGGGTGGTTTGCCATCGCTCCTGCCGCTGTATATAAGTGATGGATACAACGTACTACACGGAAAAATTTAATGACAACACTAAAAAGTTTAACCGTTATTATTTTCTAGGGCAAAAACCCCCGGAAAAATATGAGGCTGTAAAAATGGCAAATTCATGACCCGCTCGCGCTTATTTTCTTACACCCCACACACACACTCCTCCCGCCTCTCAAAACCTGTCTGCACACATCGATGGTTTTGTAATTCACCAGCGGCATCTTTAGAGCTCCGGTAATAGTAGCAGGGCAAAAAAAAAACACGAAATGTATATTTTTAACAACTTTGTAGCGTCCATGCTTAGAGAGACAACACTGTATAGAAAGTTAAACTTTATGCCCTTCAACGACGGACAAACAAAACACAAGGGGTGCAAGGACGCATTAAATGTACTCTCTCTCCGTGCCATCCATCTATACCTATCCTATCCTATGCCATGCTATCCTTTGGTGCGTTTTAATGGTACAATAAAATAAAAAGTTGCATTAAAACTGAAAAAACAATTAGCGTAAAAAGCGTTTTTGAATTTATTTCGGACTAAACTGATGGGGGAAACTATTGCGGATCAACTCCCGGAGCCGGGACTGCCTCGAGGGGATTGTTTAAAAGCCGTGCCCGTAAGATAGATATCCTTGATGGATATCCTAGCCTTGCAAGTACATAGTAAATGTAGTATAATTCTGTTTGTTTTTACGCCAAGACTGTGTGTACCGGGGATGCTGAAAGTACCTATACCTATGTTTTACGTTGCGACTTAAATTGTAGAAATTTATGAAATGATGTGCTATAGAGCACAAACAAAAATGGGTGCCGATAAAAAAGCCTTACAGAACAACTACAATAAGATGGTTTTAATGGCTTAAGAGCTAAAATCAAGTCAATGTTATAATTCTGACATAGAAACATTTTATCTAGGGATCTTGCTGGAGTACTATGAGGGAGTGAAAAGGCTGACAATAAAGCGAATTAAAGAAGTGGAAGACCTTTTTATATTTAAAATGTTGACTTTTGATGAAAAGTTTGGAAGTAAGAAACTTGTTCAATTAGTATAACTTTAAAAAATTTCCCAAATACGTCTTTGGTTCCAACGCTTGTCATTCCTTTTGTAAGCTCACATGAAAAAGCCTACTTTCTTGCATCACAGTTTGCTGATATTTTGTTGCTGCCAGAAAGTAACATGACTCCTTCTATAGTTGAGACCTTCAGAGCGTAAGCGATTTTATGGGACAAATCTTCTTTCGAACTCATAGAGTTGCAAGATTACTGGATGTACAAAAATCCGCTGCAACGGATAGCATCCCTCTCATTGTTCTGAAGAGGTGTTCTTCAACGGTGGCAAATCTATTACAGAGAGAGAGAGAGAGAGATGTCATACCGGAGTTCCACCATGGCTTTCGAAATAAACACTCTACCCTACAACCACTACTGGGACTCCATACTAATGTTACACTTAGACTCAACAAAAAGGAAACCACTTATCATGCTTGCTGGGCATTGAAAAAACTTTCGACATAGTTTCGATAAGAGGATTACTATTCAAACTCTCGGAACATGCACTTCTTACTTCGTAATACTCGTAATAATTAGAAATTTCCTAACTCCTATGTACAGGTAGCAAAACATATATCATCAACTAAGAAAATCAACGCTGGAGATACAAGGTACAAAGACGAAGCTTTATGCAGACAACTCCATCACATACACAATACACCACATATTTTTCACCAGAAATTTCTGCCAGGAGAATACTATTAGTCCGGTCAATCTACACATTGCAAGCTACAAAAATTACCATCAAGCTTAACTTGAGTAAACTTGTTCAAAACACAATTAAAAACAACTTTTCAAAATTCCCCATCGTTACGACCCATGAAAAAAAATTGACTCAAGGTCAAAGGTAAAAAAAATGGGTTTTTCACGATTTTCTTCAAAACGGTAAGTTTTATCGTCAATTACCTTAGACAAAAATTGTAGATCATAAAATTATCTATAAAAAAGGTATCAATAATTTTTTTCCTAAAAAAGCATTTTACAGGAGAGGTAAAACAACAGTCTTTAAAATGTTTGATAAGCAAGATTTAGTTTAATGTGCTGAAGTTTTCAAAAAAAGTAATTCAACGCCACAAAAAGTTATCACCAACGGAATTTGCTTTCTTCTTCGTATGTACGGAGCCCCTAAAAAAACTACCTGCTTAGATAAGTATCGATATGCATGTTTTGTTAAAAACACTACTCGGAATGAAAAACAAGTACAATTAGCTTGTCTTCCTTCAACCTCAGTCGCTGCTCATCAACATCTTTTTCGGGTATATTATCAAGTTCAGACGTGGCTTGGTTATCAGCTGGACCCAACAGATTGCGCCGGAAAAACTGCTAAACTCAATTTTTTGCAACTGTAAAAAAGGATGCAGTGCTAAATGTGGTTGCAAAAAAGTTGGACTGTTTTGTTCTCTTGCATGCACGAATTGTCAAGGCCGGTCGTGTTCTACTACTGATGAACAAACATGGGATACATCGCTTCTCACGCAATTTACTTGCACTCAAGATAAAGAAGAAAAAGAAGAAGAAGAAGAAGAAGAAGAAGAAGAAGAAGAAGAAGAAGAAGAAGAAGAAGAAGAAGAAGAAGAAGAAGAAGAAGAAGAAGAAGAAGAAGAAGAAGAAGAAGAAGAAGAAGAAGAAGAAGAAGAAGAAGAAGAAGAAGAAGAAGAAGAAGAAGAAGAAGAAGAAGAAGAAGAAGAAGAAGAAGAAGAAGAAGAAGAAGAAGAAGAAGAAGAAGAAGAAGAAGAAGAAGAAGAAGAAGAAGAAGAAGAAGAAGAAGAAGAAGAAGACGAAGACGACGACGAAGATTAACAAGAAGTAATTGAAGAGTACGAGTAGAAGTAATACATTTTTTTACTGTTTTTTAATTTCCATCGCTTTTATCAATTCCAACTTCAATTCCAACTTCCATTTCCATCGCTTTTATCAATTTCAAATTGTGGAATAGGCCTACAGGGAAAACCACGTTAAGAAAAACGCGCTAAGTACATTACCCCTGAGGTGGCGTGGAAACGTGTGCATAAAATGACGTTTACAACTTTTTGAATCGTTTTATCTCAGAAGCGGTAGCTTTTAGATTGGGTTCTGACCATTAACCGAGGTCTATCTAACGCCTCTTGAATTCAAGCAAGCTTGAAAACCATATGTCTCCGCATTTGGAATAAACTACAACCACGACGATACTCCCACAAGGGGACCTACCTCATAGATAGCTTGAAGAAAGAGATGTAGGCATGGGCCAAGCAAGCCGAACAGCCCTCAACTTTACAATGAAGATAGTTTGAGGAGAGCGGTAGGCACATCAGCGCTATCAGCGATTTGCTCCGAAGAGACTGACCGGATTTGCTGCGTCAGCACTCATCCACACACTCCCACCTGCACACACACTGAAGCAACAAGATCGTCTTTTGGTTTAACGTGAGCACCTGCCTACCCACAGACCCACGGGAGGCCTACCTCCATTTGGAGTCAGATTGGGTCCTGACCATTAACCCCGACATAGCAAGCTATCTCGGTCGCAAAGTTGTGATATGTTGCAGCATATGCACACCTCTTGCTTTGGAGGCGAGTTCTATCTAACACCTCTTGAATTCAAGAAAAGAATCTTGAAAACCATGTGTCTCCGCATTCGGAGTAAACCAAGCCACCATGATGCTCCCACTACGGGGCCTACCTCATAGATAGGGTTTGAGCCGAGGCAGGGTAAAACTCAACCCCCGACTCAAATGGGCACTATCTCCCATGGTACCAGAATATAGCTTCCGGTGGAGCTTCGCAACCGAGGTCACTTACAGATGGGCTCCTGCAAAACACTGGGCCTGTCAACCCTTAGGATACACACACCAAGAAGTCGGCCTAATGTGCTTCCTTTCTTCATTTGCCATGCGACGAACTAGGAAAGACACTCCTAGTCTTTTGCTCACCTTACGGCAAACTTGGAAGACACTCTTAGTCTTTTGCTCACCTTACGGCAAACTAGAAAAGACAATCCTAGCCTTTTGCTCACCTTACGGAAAACTAGGAAAGACAATCCTAGTCTTTGCTCACCTTACGGCAAACTAGGAAAGACACTCCTAGTCTTTGTTCTAAAGAACGAGCACGACGATCCTCCTATTATTTGCTACTGCAAATAAGATCTCCAGTTACGCAAGTAACCGGAGACTTACCCTTATTACACCTTAAATAACCTTATAAGTCTCTAGCCGCATAAGAAGCCGGAGACCTCACCAGTTAACTCCCGTTATAACCCAGAAAAACCTTAAAAATCTCCAGCCACGCAAGTAGCCGGAGACATTACCAATTTAACCCGTCATAACCCGATAAAACCTTAGAAATCTCCAGCCAAACAAGTAGCCGGAGACTTCATCAATTTCACCCTTCAGAAACCTTAAACACTTCCAGCTACCAAGTAGCCGGAGACCTTAGCGATTTCACCCTTGACACCCTAGACATCCTTTCAAATCTGGAGAATACCTTTAAATCCCCAGCCACGTAAGTAGCCGGAGATTCAACGATCACACCCATTTTGACTCCCTTGGGTTTTCTTAATTGTCTAAGGCCCATTTGCTGATACAGAACATAAATAACTTATGTTCCACATAAACTCTTATGTGACAGTTTAAGTAGAGGAAAAAGTAGAACATAAGCGCTTAGGTTGAACATAAATATTTAAGTTTCGTTTCAGCAAATGTCCCTAAATCTCTAGCTGGAATAGCAGCTGGAGAATAGACGTAAGCCTCCCCACCACGACAAGGTGAAACCCGTCGGGGAGGACACTGAAGCAACAATGAAATCATCAACAAAGTACTTGGGAATCAAGTTTTCCAACAAACTGAAATTCAAAAAGCATGCAGACTTGATGTTGAAGAGAGCCAACTATTCTCTGCACTTGGTTCATCCAATACTCAGGAGGCGAAATGGACTAAGTAAAAAGTTCAAGCTGCTTGTGTACAAACAACTAATTCGACCCGTTCTGACCTACGCCTTTCCCATCTGGTTTACTATTTCACCTACAGCAATGAAGAACATGAAGCATTTTGAAAAAAGTATGCCCCGTATTTGCAAATTAGAAGCTGTTCGAAGAAGCAAAGTTAATATCACTTGTCAAGTATTTACTGCGGCTCTCCGGAAAAACCATCAGGAACCTGGAAGATCATCCCAACTCAGAAGTACAACAACTCCTCCAGCATGAACTAGAGCCTTGTGACAGGTATCTACACACGAGGGCCATCAGAGACGATCAATTTGAAGAAATCATTCATAAAGAAGACGCACCCTTGTACGAGAAGAACAAGAATCTGTATTACAGAAGGATAAAATGCCCACTCATCAAAAATTATTATACAGTTAATATTTTAAAAAATTATGAATTTGATTAAGAAAACATTAATATGAAGGATTATTATTTATAATACAAACTCTATATGCTACTAAAATAAATCAGCCAAGTAGAAGACTTAGCACTATTGAATTATTGATTCAAAATAGCTTTTTTGGCCTTTAGTCGTTTTGTTCCGGCGATCTCACATGGACTCATCAGTTGACTGTGAGATCCTTGTGAATATGCAAGTTTTGTTACATTCATCTTACATCGATTTTTTGACAAAAATCGAATGTGAACTATAACCAACCAAGATTAAAATATTAATATGATATTGCAATATGATATATACACAATTGAACCGTAATACTAGCGCTTCAGGGAATGCCCATCAGTCTACCCTTGAGCCCAAATTCAAATGTACAATAACATTCAGTGATTATTTTTTTAGCCGCACACACGAATGTGGAATATTTTACCCGGCTCAATATGTCCCTTCCATTACAATGATCAGACTTTAAAAAACCGATTTGCATTAAAGCTTCTCCAACTTTCCTAAGAATTCAAACTGTGCTCAAATATTTTAAGGGTACTCGCTTTATTGTACGCAAATTAAAAGAAATGTATCAGACCATTAGAAAACTGCTTCATCATATCCCTAATATCTATGATGAATCACATGTAATATTCTTTCTTGTAGGTTAAGTTAAACCTGCATGGTCTAAAATAAAAAAAAAACTTAAACGTTTTTTTTTTCTTCTACTTTTCTTTATTTTATTTATTTTCTTTATTTTATTTATATATTTACCTTTTGCATTTCTTTTTATTAATTTATTTGTTTCTATTGATTAAATTAAATTCTAAAAGAAGGGCCGCTGTCCAAAGCAAAGGGCTGCACCTTTCAGTTAGATTGTTGGATTAAGACTAAGTGGTGAACTATTCCACAAATATAAAATGAACGCGGCGAAGTTCTTCCCGTGGGCAAGGAATGCACTTGTTTACGAAATATTCATATTTAATTTGACAAAATAAAATATGAGTATTTTCTTTTTCGTCTGTTGGTGGTAGGGGAATGGTGGGTGTATTGGTTTGTGAATTGGTTTTGCCATGTAAGCAAAAATGGTGGGAAACCGTTATGGCTTAGGTTCAAATGCCGTTAGGTAAAGGGTGTGTGGAGGAATAACCAGTTTATGGTTACCAGTGAGGCTCAGACGTAACTTTCTAAAGTCTAATGTACCATTTCTCAATATTAGTAGACGCACAAAAACTGAACGTTCTACGAAAAAATGGTGGTAAATAGTTCTCAGAGAAAGGAATCAAATTTGTCCAACCAATCGGACCTTTTTAATCAATTCATCTCGATTTGACTCAGCAGCGATGTCTGCCACATTGTAACGAAATTTTACCAGTACGTTGTCTATGAGTTGAACTTTATCGTCCTCTTACTTATGGAATTCCTCACCTGGTCCATGGGATAAACGCGGCAAAAATTAGGAAATTTCGTAGGTCTATTAGAGTTTTGGAATTTTATTTAAATTAAAAATCTACTAAGATTCTTCGAGCATTACTCCTTTATTTCTAACTCAAATTGATGTACCAATACTTCCATGCATCTTCTTAGGCAAATCAATAGGATTATTTTGTATAGGTATATAATATTTTTACTTGCGACTTATAGGTACTATAAGGCAAGTTATGCATTCGTAAAAAAAAATCGAACTCGAGATTTTGATCAAAGTTGACATTACGATAATAGCGAAGACTAAAAAGTGGGTCTCGCAATTCTGTCTGTCTGTTCGATTACAGCCTAAACGGCTCGGCCGATTTTCTTTAAACTGGGTACATAGATATCATTTTTAATTTTGTCCGCCCACAAGTTTTTTTTTAACCAAAAATAACAAATAACACTACCTGCCAAAAGATTTTTTTTTTCAAAATTTCTTAAATATTTTTTTTTCTAAAAAACTTGTCGACAGATTTAAAAAATAAAAATGCAAAAAAAATTATTTAGTTAAGACTAGGAAAAAGTTGGAAAAATATTTCCGAAAAATGGTTACTGCAGGTACCCCCCATAGAACAATTTTGTTTTTGTTTTTGATTTTCTTAAAAACGGTGCAACCTACAGTATTCCCCGCTTAATTGCACTGACCATTTTGTCAGATTTTTCGGTCAATTATCCGGGTGTTTCAATTAACGAAACCCCGCTTAATTGACCGACCTGTTCAATTAAACGAAACCCGTATAATTGCACGAGTCGGTCAACTAAAAATTAAAATATTCATCCCAGAAATTTACGATGAATATTTCATTTTCAACTTACGAAAACCTTAAAAAAAAACTGAAAAAGAATACACACAGAAAAATATTTGAACACGTTTTATTTAAAAAATAAACATACATACTGGGGTGGGTCAAAAAAATCAAGTATCTTTTTTTTGGATCCGACACATGAAAACTAGTTCCTAGGTACCTCTAGAAAGTACTTACCAAATAATAGCTCTTAATATTGACGGGAAGATTATGCTCATCATAGTTTTCATTTTCAATTTAGTATCATATAAAAATGGTCATATCTTATCAACAATAGATCGTTTAACCAATCGCATAGTCAATATTTATAAGAAATTGAAAGCTCTACAAAAATGGTCTTATATACTTTTTTCATTAATCCAACCATTTAAAAGATATTCAACGTCAAAGATTGAAGTATTTTAAGGAAAATAACTTTTTTGTTTTGAATTTTGTAAGTTAATAAAAAATAATTATTGTCAAATTAGTTTCAATTATTTCTATAGGAAATTGAACGCTCTACAAAAAAGATCTCTGTAGTTAATCAATTACTCTAGCCATTCAAAAGATATTCGCAGTAAAATTCCAATGCCTACTGATTTTAGTAGTTTTTTAATAAATATTCCCAATTTACCCAGTTAATTTTTGAATTTTAAGATAACATGTCAGCAGAAAAAAAAATTCTATTTCACCATATGAAATTTTATAATTTAATAAGTATTGATACAAAATGATTCAAATTTGAACTAGTTTTCATGTGTCGGATCCAAAAAAAAAAATACTTGATTTTTTTGACCCACCCTAATACATACATAATTAAAACTATGAAACAGAAATAAATTATTCTTAAAAAAAAGTCACTGTTAGCTTCGAAAAGGATAAAAAAAAATAATAAATACAATAGTAGGTATGTACCTCAAAAGGCTAATAATGGTTATTTGCATACATTGGTTTGAAAAAATTTGTGATTTGATTTTGATTGATTGTTTTGTTTTGAATAATGTCTTCTTGTTTTTCAGCTCAACTGTAAATTTATTTAGTGGTAAGAAGTATTAACGTAGAATTGCAATGTCCTGAAGAATTTCGAAAGTCGATGGTAATATGGTTTCAACCTCTTCTTTTTCTTTAACCATTGTACTTAAGTATGTTGTTTATGACCACGATATCATTTTCCGGCTGCTCTTCATCTTGAATAATACCTGTCTTTTAAAAAACCACTTCAGACGTAGGTTAAGTAATAAAATATTTCTAATATTTGTTTTATTAAAATTTATTGTACGTCCAATTATCCGAAAATTGTCCATATATTTTTGTTTTCGGGTGCATATTTTAAAGTTCAATTAACCGAGTAATTCAATTAAGCGGGGTTCTATTAACCATCTTAAAAGCTATGCTACTAATACGGGAAATTTTGCAATGCAAATTTTTCGGTCAACTAAGCGGGATGTTCAATTAAGCGAGGTGCAACTAAGCGGGGATTACTGTATTTTGATAATTTTTTCATGCTTAAGGTCCCTAGCAATTTGCTGAGACCGAAATGAGAAGAACTTTTCGTGATTAGAGGATTTATCGCTTTTTGCAGGAGGCAAAACCCTTTTAAATGAATTTGTTTTCGATTCCACCGTTTGGGTATCGATCCCACACCATCGGCATGAAAACCCTTGGCATTACGTCAGGGGTCTTCAAGAAGAAGTTACAAAAAGTGGCATGTGCTGTGTTGTACGTAACGCCGTCTTATTGAAACCACATATCGTCGGTGTCCTTATTATCCAATTCGGGCCTAACAAAATCGCTTATCAATGAATTTGGTACCCAGGCCAACGTCGCGTGTCGTTCTCGCAGAAGTATGAACGTAATATAATGCTAAGTTTTGTGGTATATGATCATGTATTAAATTTTAATATTATATGTATTTATTTGGGCTTGAATGATCGATGAGGTGGATGCAATTAATAAAAAAAAACTAATTCATCTTATGTTACCCTACGTTTCGCTGGCTTTTTTCCGGCTTCTTCAGGGGTTTTTTATTAATTTAAAACAACCAATTATACAATATTATTTAGAGTATTACTTATGGACATATGTACTTAATTATTCTATAAAAGTGAATATGGAAAAAATTTTAAATTAAACTTACTTCTGATGTTTAAAAATAATGTTTTACATTATGTTTTAAATGGAATTCAAATTTAAAATTAACAAATAAACAATTTAACACTGAAAAAATTGACATTAACATTAACACTATTAGAAACACCAAAAATTAAAACTAGTATCACTTCTTGGTATCACAGATTGGAAATGGCAACGCCATATATCGAGCTGATGTTGTCAATGTCTTCTTGATGGTTCATCGTTGTTTTTATGTTCTGCTGAATCCGAAGACTTTCTAGAGTGTAGCGGGTAGAAGTGCGGCTCTCTTTGTCAAGTATTTTGACATTTTCGAAATCAGCCATATGATCGTTGTCAGTCATAATATGTTGTGAGAGTGCTGTTGTTGTTCTTCTTCTTCTTATATCAGCTTCATGCTCTGAGAGTCTGACAGTCAGTTTACGTTTTGTTGTTCCTATGTATATCATATTGCATTTTTTACATGCAATTTGGTATACAACGTTGTGTTGATCTTTTTTGTCTATTGTTGGTTTTGTGTTTGTGAATATTGTATTGAGTGTTGAATTGGATTTGTGTGCGAACGATGTTTTTTCTCTTTCAATTGGTATTGTGTTATTTAGTGTTCGATTATCGGTGAGGTGCGGGACGTATGTTACAGAGTAATATTTAGGGTTGCCAGGTTTTGCTTTTGATGATTGTTGTATCTTATTTTGATTTTGTAATTGTTGAAGTTTGTTATTTATGAGCTCGTTGATTATTGTGTTTGGGTAATTGTTCATTTGTAGAATATTTCGTATTTTTATGGTGTAATTACTATGGTAAATGTTGTCACTGATGTTTATTTGTCAATTTTAAATTTCAATTCCATTTAAAACATAATGTAAAACATTATTTTTAAACATCAGAAGTAAGTTTAATTTAAAATTTTTTCCATATTCACTTTTATAGAATAATTAAGTACATATGTCCATAAGTAATACTCTAAATAATATTGTATAATTGGTTGTTTTAGATTAATAAAAAACCCCTGAAGAAGCCGGAAAAAAGCCAGCGAAACGTAGGGTAACATAAGATGAATTAGTTTTTTTTTATTAATTGCATCCACCTCATCGATCATTCAAGCCCAAATAAATACATATAGTAATATAATGCCGTCAGCCCAAAATCCACAACAAACAGTGACTTTTTCAGGATACATTGCTATTTGGTGAAACTCGTGTTGATTGTGATTCGACAATTTTGCTTGTTGACGAACCCATTCCTCCAGAAATGGGTTTCGTCGTTTGTTAAAGATAACTATAGTAGTTCATGAATATTTTGCATCGCTTCTTTGACTTTCTTTTGTTATTGTCCTGCATCTGCAAGTTGCTATTCTGCTTTTATATTCTTACATATGTATGTACTCGTATGTGTGTTATTTCCCCTCTTCGGTAATTCTTTATTCTTGTAATATCTTATCGTTACTTATCTATCATCAGTCTGAATAAACTGCTTATATTCATATTGTAAGGACGTGTTTTTATTCTGCGCTACATTTGCTACATCGTTGAATAGGATGTTTCGACCAAAATCGGGGTCAACTTTCATCTGCTCGAGAGCCCAGTTGGCGAACACAGGTCATGTTTTATGGTTGAGTCATGTTTGAGTTTGTGAGGGTGTCATGAAACTAAATTCGCTAAGTTGTCGTCTCAGATTCTACTTCACACTCTTATGGCAAGTGGGGATATTTTCGACAGATCTTGTGTTTTGTTGACTAACGGGTTTTGGCGGATTCGTGATCGATTCGAATTTATCCACCATGTTAGGAATAGTCCTCTCGGATGTACGATTATGCGACCATAAAGTGGGCGAAACTCGAAATATTATTCGGACGGGAGACCCACTTTCACAAAACATTTTAATATTTTGTACTGGTTGCTGAACGCTGTTACTCTACATGTTGAGATAGGTAGACAGAGTTAATAAATGACACCTAATTTGAAAGATTGAGTTTCAACAATATGGCACAATTACCTATTAAAGTTCAACAATCCGTATTGGTAAGCCTTTTCTTTTGTTTTAGTCAGAAATTGATCGAATTTGCTACTAGTTGAAGATGATTTGAGGCAAGGGTTTATTTCATCGGCAGCAGTCGATCTTGGAATGACTGGCAGTGTTTGGCGGAAATCGCCAGATAGTAAAATCACTGCGCCACCAAAACTTCTCGAGCCATTGCGCAGATCTTTTAAGGTTCGATCAAGAGCTTCCAATGCGCGTTTGTGCGCCATTGTGCATTCGTCCCAGATGATGATTTTTGAGGCTATTAAAACTTTTGCCATTGTTGAGTTTTTTGCAATGTTACATGTCGGTTGTTCAGTAGTTTGAAGATTTAATGGCAATTTCAGCGCTGAATGAGCCGTACGGCATCCTTCCTACAACGTGGTTGCTATTCCAGAAGCAGCGACTGCTACCGTAATTTCGGATCTCGCACGAATAGTGGCCAAAATCCATGACATGAGGAATGTCTTTTCTGTTCCACCAGTTACATCCAGGAAAAAAAGCCACCATTTCCAGCATGAAGTGCATTCATTTATGTATCATAGACTTCCTTCTGTTTTGGGTTCAACAGAGGTACATTCGTTTGGACTGATTGGCCTAATACAATATCGATCATATTCACGTTCACATTCCAATTCTCTATTAAATGCGTCATTCACTCCACGATCTAGATTTTATTTTATCAATAATATTAACATTGTACCTAGTGAGTGCCCCTCATCAATCAGGATTTCTTGAACTGACACGTATTCAATGCTAAATGTCTTCTGACATGTTATGTTTGTATTTGTTCCACAGGTCATGTGGATTAGATGGGAAGCATGAAGAAACTATCATAGCAAATAATGTGCGTATCTGACTTGGAGATGCAGAAACAATTGCTTTAGCGATTGTCGTGTCCCAATGAGTATCGTTTTCAAGCAAATTGAGCTCTTGGCATGCCGCACGAAATGTTGGGCACACTATACCATTAACAGTTCGTAGTGATTCAAATGAAGTTGGCTCACGAGTATTAACCAGCAACAACCGCCAATAGAAAAATTCATCATTCTTTGGATGAACTGTGTAAATACGAGCAACAGTATAGAATGCATATCCGGATGATCAGAAACCGCATTTTTTGATGAAGCGTTCCAAGTGTAATAACATGGCATCTCCGACTAAAGCAATGTTCGTGTGATCGGATCGCTTTGGCAAGTCGTAAAGAAATTGGTTTATGTTGTCGCTGGAGGAGTTTCAGCACGTTGAGCAGGATTCGACACTGTGCAATATACACTCTTTGACCGTTCCCCAGATGCACCGACAAATTTACAACAGAGGGATGACATTCGTGAATAGGGAATGAGAATATACGCCAAATTGCCAAAAACGGCCATATTGTTGCCTTTCGTGACATATTTACAAATGTATTTAACGGATTTCACCGAATTGCAATACTCAACGTTACAATGTGCCTTAAATGTTTTTGAAAGAAGTGGCGAATATGGAACGATCCAACTGTTGTCGACCACGAAATCGTTTCCTTTATGTTTGACAGTTACGAAACCCTTGAACATTTTGTATGGGAAAATGTTTTTTCTTTTATTTAATTTTTTCGTCAATTTTCAAATCTTTTTAATACTCGTAGTTATTCTGCTATTCGGGACGGAGAAAAATACAACAAATCAGAATCCATGCAAATCCAGCCGTTCTCGTGTTATAAGTGTTCGAACAAACCCGACTTTGTTTTATATACATATATACTCATACATATTAAGATTAAAAATTACAGGGCATCTTTTAAACATATAGTGATCATATTTCCAAAGCATAATCTAAATTTAAATAAATGCCAAAATTAAATAAAATCAGAAAAAAATGTTATTCGTCAAATAAATTATAACGTTGCTTATGCGCCACCCTGAACTTGGAAGTCGGAATTTGGATATTCAAAATCATGTAGATTTTCCTACTTTTTGGCATAAAGGTACCTATAGTAAATGTCAAAGTCCTTTACAGATCATAATGTTAGGTCCCAATCTTTCTGTAGGCAAGTCCTTTGGCGTTTTTTGAAATAACCTCTATTCAAATTTTGTTGTTATATTTCACACATGAAGAGGGGAAATACAATTTTAAACCATAATTAGTTCCTTTGCAGGTTTATCGTTGGCTATAGTTAGTTGTCAGTGAATATCAAACACCTCGGGTCTCAGCTGCATCTTTTGCCTTGTTATCTGTAAGTATATAGGATTTACTTTATTATTCTGGAGGTTGCCTCTTCAAACATGTACCTAGGTATTTTTTGTATTATTTTGCGCTGCTTACCTTTTTGCCATATTTGTTAACCTACCTTACTTACCCTCCTCTTTTTAGTCTGAATAAATTGATGGGAGCGATACAGAGATACTGTTTTCCGTGATGCCGCAGATACGGAACCTAAATGAAATAATTAATGTTGGGGATGCAACTCACCCCCAAAGCGCTTTCTCTTCTATATGCCTACTTTTGGGAATTTAATTCTTTCCTTCTTTTTTTTTTTTTTTTTTTTTTGAAACGTCGACGTATAGCTTTGTCCAGGTTCATGTTGGATTCTTTTATTTTTGGTGTTCTGCGTGAAAATCACATGGCCCCACCCCTCGTATCCTGATTTATAATATAAAATAAATCTACTAACGAAAATGGGGTAAACATCACAGTGAGGTACAAGTACAACCTTATCGCATCACACTAGCACACCACCATTGCGGGGTTTGTTGTTATTATAGTCGCTACCTAGATGTTGATGGGCTTCACTGCCTCAGCCTGGTTTACCCCCCCTAGAAAAAAAATCGTCATTGGTCGGCTGTGGGGGTTGTGCTCCTTTTTTTAACTTTTTTACTTTTTTATTCTGGTTGTCTTTCTTTTTTAGCTGATTATTTATATATTTTTTGTTGTTTGCTAGATGCGACCATGTTTGCTTTAAGTTTATGCATTTTTAAAATTAATTAACAGAAAACGGCCGGCAATGAAATTTTTGTTGTGGAGCCACCATTTTTTTTTTCCTGTTTTTTTTTTTTTTTTTAATATTTAATACCAAACACAGTTAGTAGGAACCTTTATTGATAGAGGAATGGTCAAACCATAGGTTTGATGACTAAATTTTTTTGGAGTTGGTGTTGGAAGTGGGTGTGTGCTGGTGCATGGTGCATCAGAGATAAATTATTCCCGAAAGTAGTCCAAAGTAACTTGTGTTCCTATTTGTGCAGAATTAATATTCGCTTCGATGCATTTTATTTGCTAAAGGTAGAAAATCGGTTTTTATATTTAGTATTCTTAATTTAAATTTCTAATGAGATGTTTGTGATTATATAAAAATAATAAAAAAAAATATTGTTCCAGAAAAATGAGGCTTTTGGCTACAAAGAGTACTTTTGATGGTGAAGGAACACAGTCTACATCTTAGATATACGTTTTTCAGGCGCAAATGGCAACACCCGAAATCTTCTTGTTACAGCAATATTCAGAGTTCAATTGTCCAGAAAAAGAAAAGCCAATGAACTGACTTGTTTTAATATAGGAACACAATTTTTTCGAATGTAACCATTTCGCCAACGTACAGGGAAAAGAGTATAAGATGTATTTAAGCAGGATTTCGGGCGGGTCTTAAGAAATCGTATCCAACCACAGTCAAAAGACATAAAAAGGGTCCAGGACGACTCACGTGTTGTCTGTAGGAATAGCAACAACCGGAGAATGGGCACCTCGCCTATACAGACACCAGAGATTGCCAGTCCTACTGTGAACACGAGCGTCAGTGAGTAAATTGGTAGAATCCTCTTTCGGAAAGGGACAAACTCTTCGAAAGCAATCCTGACCAAACAAACGGACACATACCTACACCAAACATTGACCCATAAAACTCATCTACCAAAGTTGCAAAGAGTTACATATTCCTACGGGCCTGGTAGAGGGATGATTTCTCAAGTATGGTTAAAGGAAAGTATCACGCCCTTTAAAGTCGTCTATATGTCCTCAACCAAGTGATTATGTAATGACAGATATTTCTTCCATCACTTAGAAGTGTCCTCCGACATTTTTGGCTAAAGCTAGCGGAAACTCATCAACATCATTAACGGACTTGAATGACATGGGATTTATCATAGATTTAATTAAATGGGAGTCACAATCCCTAAGGTATCACTACGGATCTACATTGATCTGAGTGTGACGGTAGCAAGATCAACTGTCAACTTATGACTGATGTTGACGGCTGAACACCCAAAACTCCAGCTCGTAGAGTCCTCAACGGTATACCAAGGAAACCAGGCATATCTCAACTTCGATGGTGCGATCACGTTGAAGGTGATCTACATTGAATTAGTGTATGAAATTGAAAACGGCTGGCGCAGCGGGATAGATATCGAGTCTACTAGAGAGGCATATTAACTGTTTCAGTTTCTAATAGAGCTAAATGTTGTCAAGAATTTGCTTACTGAAATCTTTTAAATATAGAAATATGTAGGTATAAAATAATCTAACTACGGAAACAGAGAAGACATTTGTAGAAACATCAAGGCTACAAATAGGTCCTCTATAGAGGGTGGGGGATCTAATGGTTTCTTTTAAAACCATAGGTTATTTTGACACTGACAGCTGTTTCACGCTCGAAGAAAGTCAGTATCAAACCTCCGCGGAACGAAATGAGCTGCTTTACGCTTGAACAACGTTGGGATATATTAAAAACTTATTTCCAAAGTGAGTGCTGTGTTAGCATTTTTACGCACTAGCCTGAGAAGAATTCTGCAAAAAGATCTCGGATTATTCGCTTACAAGATCCAATTTACTCAGCAATTGAAGGCGCCCGACCTTTCGCTTGAACGAAGTTGTGTTCCATAATTAATGGGAATGTTTGCTCTTACTTATAAGGCCAAAATACATGGGAAACATTTAATTTTGTTCATTTTATTGCATTTTTGAAAAGAAATTTTATTTTTGGCCCACCCTGTACTTTTACAAACAATGTCAACTGAAAACGTTCCTCTGGTTTTTCTGGAAAAATCAGATTTAACCTGGTCTTTTGTTAGAAATCGAAAAAAATAAAATAAAAAAATAAAATAAAATTGGAACGAAAACTGAAATTGAAAAGAAACCGCCAAATTGCACATAACAATTACACAATTATTTTATATTACCGGGGTTATTAATCTTACGATGATCGATAATGGCACCAACACGCAATATTCATGTTATAAGAATGTTAAAAAATAAGTTTTAGATCCAAATTGACAATGTTCGTCGTAAATGTTTGAGGAAATAAGGAAAAATCAAGTCAGCACGGAGTTTGTTCACGATAATCAAAATTAATTGTCTTGTTGTTCGATGTTCGTGGTAAATGCACAATAATGAATACGAACATAATGTGATCAGTAGCCAGTTTAAGACCTTAGACTGTTTGTAGTTCAATTTTTCAGAAATCAGTTTAGATTGGTGTAGGTTGTCAGAGATGACGTTGGGTCAAATTCTTGTTTGTGAAGCCGCAAGAGTAACCTTGACACATGTGAAGTAGTGCGAAGTGTTTTCTTCATAGACAGTAAAGGAAACATGATGTAAAATGACATCCGATTAAAAACCGACACTTGGCCAGTTTCAAGAAATATATCAAAATTAATCACCGTATCGGAAGATGTTAGAATTTTCACTAATGGCGTCATCGTCAATTATATTTCACATCTGCGAACTAGAAAACTGCAGTAATGGAACACTATCTACAATCCGCAAGAGCGTGGAATAATTGTGTCGATTTTTTGACCAATAATATAATCGGTAGGTGGTGTTAGCGCATAGCGAATTTCGAGGTCGATTTCCTAATCATGTCGTGCCAACTGGGCAAACATTTCGGCGCTTAGCAACTTGACTCGAACAGACTTGAACCACCATAGAAGAAAATCCAGGACGTGGCCGCCAACAGACTAGTCGTTCGCCCGAGAACTTCACGGCTATGGCTTCCGATTTAGCTGAGAACGAACTAATATCAATCAGATGATGGTACAAGCAATTGGCCATCAACAGATGGGCCATACAGCGAATTTTAGTGACAGACGTACGCATGTTCCCGTACAAAGTGCAGACAGTGCATTTGTTGTTAGGTACCTGCTGACCGTCCGTCGCATGTGATTTACTGTCAAGTCATCCTCAATCTCAAGAACGAAGAGGAAGATTTTGTGTCGAAAATCTTAATGAGCGAAGAGACGCATTTCCACTTAAGCGGTTACGTCAATAAGCAAAATCTTCGTTTCCAGGGTACTGTGGGGTGCGGCGTTTACGAAAGAGGAGTGATTGGGCCTTATTTTCTAAGGACTCCATCTGCAATACGATGCCTGTTACTAGAGAATGCTACAGGGCCATTATAAATCACTTCTAACTGCTGGAATTGGATAAGCGGAGTTTGGTAAATATGTGGTTTCAAGAAGTCGGTGCAACTACACACACAGCACGAGCCGCAATGGATATTTTTTTTTTTTCGTGGGTAGGTGAAGAATCTTCATAGACACTATGAGCCCGGTACTCAGGGTAGTGTAAGATTCTTACTCACTAAAAAACACCCCCTTTTGGTCGTACAACTACAATAAAGTTACCTTATCAAGTAGTTTTAATTTCATAATATAATCACGTTTGGCAGGTAACTCCCCACTGAGAGGACCTGCGGATACCGCATTTGAAAGCGGATACTCCTTATGGTGCTAAGAAGAACGCGCGCAAGGTTTGTCTCATAAATTGTTTTTCGAATAATTCTATTACTATGGTCATTTAAGTGAGTTCGTAGCTTCCCAGCGAAAACTGCTATTTCATCTTCAACAGTTGGTAATCGTAGGTCTATGTGTAAATCACTGTTTCTAATGTACCACGAAGCATTAACGATTTCTCTGAGAACTTTGTTCTGGATTAGTACAACCGTACGTCCATACTGGTTTTATCACTTGCAATTTATTGTAGATTCTGAGTTTGGAATATCTTCCAATAAGCCAATTCATTTCACGTAATTTATTTTCAAGTCGATCTCGTTTCTTTTTAAGCTTAGCGTCTAGTGTCATTCCTAGGTACTTTGCTTCATTAGTATATGGTACCTGCACCAAATTATTGTAGGTGGGCAGATCGTTAATTTTTTGTAGGTAAAATTAACATGTGTTGTTTTGGAATTATTAAGAACAATTCACCATTTCTTAGTCCATACCGACATTTTATGTAGATTTCGTTGGAGCTTCTCGGTTACAGATTCAACTGAATCGGATATTGCAAGTATAGCCGTATCGTCTGCAAAAGTACCAATTATAATATCTCCTTCTTGAGAAATATCGCTGGCATAAGGTACAAACAGAATCGGACCGAGAACACTTCCCTGGGGAACACCAGCATTGATTTCTTTAAAATCCGAATATTCCCTCCCTTAGTTAACTCGAAATAGCCTTTTTTCGAGGTACGACTCAAAGATGTAATATATTTGATCCGGAAAGTCCTGTAGCAGTTTAAACTTAAGGCCATCGTGCCAGACCTTGTCGAAGGCTTGAGAGACGTCTAGAAATGCGCTTGAACATATATTTTTGCCCTCTAGTGATTTCTCATTTCATTGGTTATTCTGTACTCCTGATCAATTGCAGAGTGGCTTTTTCGGAAACCAAATTGATCGTCAGGAATAATAGGAGGCAGTCGTTTTAATAAGATTTTCTCAAATACCTTCGAGATCAGTGGCAAGAGGGCAATCGGTCTACAAGGTTTCTTTTCGTTCGGAGACTTTCCCGGTTTTGGAACCATTAAAACTTCTGCGTATTTCCATTAGCGTTGAACGTATGAAAGCCTTAACGCCGCATTGATTAGGTGCTGAAGTTTAATTGCTACTTTTCTGGGTAGCTCTTTAGGCACGCGAGCATTTATTAGGTCGTACCCGAAAGATTTATTATTTTTAAGATTTTTAATAGCTTGTTAAAGTTCAGATAACTTGATATTCCGAATAACAAAGTTTTCAGATGACCATTGGATATCACCATGTTCATTTATCAACGCCTGGCGATGAATATTGTGAAGAAAGCGTTTCCTGGTCGCGTAATCTACCTTTTTGGGCAATTTGGCATGTCCAGAAAGATCGCCCGATGTAACCATCCCAGACTTCTTTCTTTGGAGACTTGAAGTCTGCCAACAAACCTTAGACAATCACTGTTCTTAAGGAGAATATTTGACAGGATACGTACAGCTATCACCGGAAATCTTGCGGAAAGTCATGGAAAATTCGATAAAACAGGCATAAAACCGTGTATCAGCACTTGACGTACTTATATCATCTTTTCCATTTAACAGAAAAAAAAATTGTAAGGGTTAAATAAAGATTTCCATCACTCAAAATTAAAAAAGGGAATTAAAAAAAAAGAAAACAAATTTTATGATTAATTTTGTGCCACCTTGTATTGGAAACAAAATTGACTTATAACTTAAGGTTGACAGGCTGTAAATATTATAACGCTTGATATGGAAAGTATCTAATAAGCTGTCATGGAAATGGTCATTAGCAGAAAGCTCCATATCTTACTTTTTCAAAGGTGTTAAGACGAAGATACAGAAAATGACTCAGTTCGTTTTCTTTTTTAATGCCCTACGCTAGCACAAAGAAGAAGAGCAGAGCTTATAAGATTATTTCTGGTTTAAGATAAGTAAAAAGGAAAAGAAATACCCAGCTTTTCTTTTATTCCATTCCCTTGCATCTTTCTACCTTTCCAATACTTAAAACCTAGGAAGCGCAATTACACATGATACCTCGACCTGATGACAAAACTATTTTGTACTGCCTTTTCCGAGGAAGTTACAAATCTTTCATGAATATCTCTTGTCATGAGAAATTGATACACTTCTAACCCGTTCGAATTTGGCAGAAAATAGAAGGGATTGTATGAATAGTTGGGAGTTCTTAGTAATTAAGCCTAGCTCTAGCGTCACAAAAAATTTATTCTTTATTTAGGTCGTGCAATGGATCCATTCAGCCACGAATTTGGTTAGCTTTAGGCTTTTTTGATAGTTTTTAAAAAAGAAACAAATCTTAGCCGATAGATCTGGAAACTCAATTAGTTCCCATAGGTATTATGTAGCTGCACTGCAAAAAACAATTAGGATTTTAGGAATCACCAAAATGAAATGGATAGTTATTTGTTACTAGCCGACCCAGCTCTCGAAATTCGAGTGCCAATTTATTTATTTAATTCATTATCATTCAATAAAAGACAGAGAATTCATGATTTTTTTTAAATTGTTGAATGCAATGAGAAGTACCTACTAAGCAGTGGCGTAGCGTGGGGGGGCGGTGGGGGAGGTCCGCCCCGAGCGGCAGGTCTAGGGGGGCGGCAAAATGTCGCCGGTGATGTGGGTAGAGTAGAGATCATATGTTTCATGACAGATCGTTTGACAAGTCAACAAACAACAATGATGTAAATTTGAAATTTGCCACCATATCTGTGGTTCGTCGTTGACGCTCTCGGCTGATTTTCGTGAGTTCGTAAACGGTGAGTAGGGCCGTATGAGTGCATTCTGTATTGTCGCGCGACTCGCGAAACTAAAACAAAACGTTCCGAAACTCTCGCGAAACTGAAAGGGGACGTTCCGAAACATATGATATGCATATGCGAGATATGATAAGATAACTAATATTCGACGGAAACGTTATTCTAGTCTCAGCCAGCTCAATGTTTTTGCTCCCTCCCGCATCACATAAAGTTATTTCGATTGTGTTGTTTATAGTTTAAATACAGTTGAATCTTCTAAAACTAAACATTTAGTACTTCCATCAACCTTTGAACTAGTTTTTGGAAATGAAAAAAGTTAAAGGAAGCGGCGCGGAATACCGCAAGAAAAACGCTAAGAAAGAAGCAGATGCGAAGAAGTCTCCAGGTGCATAACTGAAATATTTCAGTTCTAGTTCTGGTTCGAAAGCTACGTTGACGTCTTCGGCGGCATCCAGCAGCAGCGGAAGTGTTTCCAATGTAAGTATGATTCCTCCATCTACAATCGTGAGTGGCCTAGAATTGTTCTCCGTCCAATATTCATGGTAATGCATAACTTATTTTACAGGCAGAAGAAGAAGACGTGTCTGCCGTCGAAGTTGGAACGGAAGTCGTTCTGGTCCCACCACTGAGCAGGGTCAAGACGAAGTCGACTCACCAGAAGTACCTCCAGCATCTGGTCACAAGCCTGCAGAAGAAGTGAACCTAGTCTTGCCAAAGATATTAAGCTGTAAAAACGCTTAAAAATAAGTTTGTGGAAGTTCTTGAGGTACTGGAAGAATTGACGGATCGGGAGCCAGTCTTCTTCTGACAGTCATGTAGTAATTCAACTTCCTCACTTTTCTTGGCTTTTGAGCTACCTGAAGAAGATGACGCACAGATTTACCTGCAGCAACGTGGACTGAGTGTGGATAATTGTGCTCAGAAACTCTGCGTTTTAAAAGGTATCCTAGTGGAGAGCAGAGACCGTTTCGTCCAAGCCGCAATCGACTTTTCTAAGACTCTCTGTGAAAAACTCGGAATCGAATTCAAAACGAGAAGAATTCGCAGGAAAAAACGCATGCATGGCGATCAATCCGCAGATGCAGCTTTGTCTTATGAGCCTCATTCGTAAGGCCCGTAGAATCCGTTTATGAAACCGCTGATCCTATTTTACCTTCAATAAAAGATACCTCATTGCCTGTGAAATTATGTCTCGAAATTAAGTTTTAATTTAGTATTGAATGGGGGCGGCAGAATGAGTCTCCCACCCCGGGCGCCGAGATGGCACGCTACGCCACTGCTACTAAGCACTCAATCCTGGAGTCCAAAAGAAAACAGTTAATGGTAAACAAACTTTCAAACCTTTACACATTTTTGACACATTAACAATTTTTGTTTCGATTCTTTCATGTCATTGTTCTTCGTTATGGCCATAATATTGGAAACGAACCCACAGGTCCGGAGTGACGTCAACCTGTGAATTTTGTGTTACATACATACATGTGATTTTTTTTTTTTAAATTTCACTCTCATCATTTTTTGATAACGCGCCTAAAGAAATATAGCGAATTTCAAAAACATAAATTTAATTTACTTTCGTAAAACTTTTTTTGTTGTTGCCGATCGATGTCGGCCAGCTGTTTATTGTCAACAAAAAATGACATAAATGGAAGTGTTCCTAAAATGAGGTAGGTTTGAGCCCATGGAACGCATTCAGCCATGGAGATTAAGGCCGGTATTCACCGAGCGCTCATAACTTAAGAAGCTCATAAACCTACATATTCACCAAGCAATATTAGTGGAGATCTACGAGCGCTCTTAAAAGTCGGGACCACTCCTAACTTACGAGCGCTCTCTTCGAAAGTTTGTTCGCTTGTGCGTGTGCCACGCACGCATTTGACTCGAATCCATGTGAGCAATGCCAAGTAGACGAGCATCCATTTGCTGTCAAGACCAACATTCCACAACATTTCACAGATTGGGTATGTCTGAACAAGAGAGAGTGGCTCTCATTTTCGAACTTCGAAAAACACTTGCGAGTGGTTGGTGAATACCCCACAGAAATTTCAAGTTAAGAGCCTCGTAAAGTTAAGAGCCGTTTAGGAGCGCTCGGTGAATATGAGCCTTAAATTTGTATCGTAAAGTCATGTTCGTCCGCATTTTTGACGACGCGACGTCTCATGTCTGCATTTTCTATCTTTCCTCTTTCCCTGACAAATATATTTCGAGTATTTTGTATTCTCTTTTTTCGCAAATATTTAAAATTCAAATGCAGACATACAAATAAGTTTTGGAAATAATTGACTTATACAAATACGCAGAGCTTACACTTTTGCATGAATACCCCTATTATTGTAAAGCCATAACTTCAATGAACTTGAAAAGTGAAAATGTTAAAAAAAATCTGGTCTCCTTTTCCAACTCAATTTAAAATTTTATCTCCCATTCCAAAAAACCAAAAAGTAAATGTTTCACTTTTTGAAAACACTAAGGCTAGGCGCACACATTCAATTTTTAGTTTCGCAACTGCTTGGTTCGAGCAACTAAAAAGTTTGTGTTTTGACAAAAACTAAACGATTGTCTAAAATGAGTTCGTTAGTTTGTTTAACATATAATTATATGCACCTGCGCGGACATTCAACCAAATAGTTCATCTGTTTTCTATAAGCAACCAAACAGTTGTGCAACTAAAAATTGAATGTGCCCGCCTAGCCTAATACATTGAATAAATTGCTTTAGCAAATGACCGATAGAAATGTCGCCAAAATGAAAGCCACAGATGTCGCTAGTGTATGTGTGTATTCTTTTTCATTTTTTCACTTATTGTACTTTTTGCAAAAATTGCCAATTGTAGTTTACGCTTGATGGTTTAAATGGTTCTACCTTTTTACTTTTTCACTTTTTAAGAACACTATTACATGGAATACCTACATTTTTTCAGAAAATCACCGATAGATGTCTGAACTGTAATTGTATGGTGTTAATTATACGCTCTTTTCAGCAACAGATGTGGCTAGGCTAGTGTATGTGCGTATTCTATTTCACTTTCTGCAAAAAGTGCCGATTCTAGTTAACGCTTAATGTTTCAAAATTTTATTATAAGAGCTCAAATAATAAACAAACATACGCCTAATATTTATATTGATAATATTTCTTCATTTAGGGAGGTTCACATTTAACAACAACAACATGTTCATCAACTTCAGTCGTGTTGGCGGTAATGTGAACACCACTGTGAACCCATCATAATGTTTCGGGTTTTGGCTTTTCGCTGAATGGTTTATTCTGCATTTGACATTTCTAATTATGTGTCAGTCGATTTGACATTTCTAATTGTTTTTGTTTTTGTTTTCCGGGCATTGTTTTGCCGTTTTTATTTATTGTTTTAAACAATTTCGGTGTAGTATATTTAAATAATTTTGACATTCTGCACATCTATGCAAAAAATGCTTTCGTTTAATATGTAATTTATGCTCCTTCGGTTTTTGTGGGCCGCGAAAAGTGTACCACAAAAAACATTTTCTCCGTTTTATTATATGATTTGCAGTGAATTCTTCCTTAGGGTAAACTGGGGCACATTTGACACCGGGGCACATTTGACTTTGTGATTTTCGGTGTGAACACATTCTTTAAGAAGAAAAGTTGGGATGGTGAACGAAGCTTCAATTAATATAAAGAAACGTTATGAACTTCGGCAGTTTTGCTTCAACTCGTCTTCGAGTAACACGTGTTTTTGTGATTTCGGGATTTTTGATGTAATTTTTGACTACAGGTTTGTAAGAGATTTGTGAATAAAATAAAAAAGTTTTTTTTTATTGTGAAATAATATTCTGATAGCATTGTTCCTAAATTATTAATATTTTAAAGCCAATTTTGTTAAATCAAAACATTAATATAAAAAAAACATTAAAAAAGTTATTAAAAACCTTTGGGGCACCTTTGACTTTTGCAAAGGGGGCACATTTGACTGATAGTAGGGGTACATTTGACATTTGTTAAATATGCCCCAGCATGATTTGTTATGCTAATATTTGTGTTTTATTTTGTTTTCATGTTTATTTTGAAGAAATGGTGAGAAACTACAAGAGAAAGACAAATAGGATTGCAATCGACGAAGAAAAGGTGAAGATGGCTATTGCAGACATACGGAAAAAACTTGAAACGCATACATCAGCTGCTGAAAAATATGGGATAAATAGAACCACTTTGATCATGCGTATGAAAAAACAGGATCCCTTAAAAGATTGGTCAGATTCGGGTAATGAAAGTAGCCCTGACGAAGGTTTCACTTTTCAATCGAAATATACGCCACGCCAAACCCTTACAAAGCTGCAAGAAAAAGAACTGGTAGAATATGTGAAAAAATGCTCTTTTCACGCGTACGGCTTGTCAAACGATTCTTTCAAGAAATTTGTGTATGACTTTATTAAGGCTAACAATATCAACTGCCCACCAACTTGGGAAATTTCAAAAAAAGCAGGAGACGATTGGCTTTACGGATTTTTAAAACGAAATTCTGAACTCTCGCTACGCAAGCCCGAAAATATGAGCCTAGCCAGACTAAAAGGTTTTACCAAATCAGCCGTTGATAATTTCTTTCAAAACCTTCAACAAATTTATGCACAATATTCATTTGACCCTAAGGACATAATATACAACTTAGATGAGACGGGAATAACAACAGTAATGGATTCACCAAAGGTAAAACTATAAACCATTCATTTATATTAAATATGGATTTATTATTTCTACCAATATCTACCAGATCCTCGCAGCAAAGGGTCAGCGTTCTGTCGCTCAAGCAGTATCAGCCGAGCGTGGCTGTTTGGTGACAATGGTAGGCATAGTAAATGCCCGTGGAAATCGTTTGCCACCAGCATATGTGTTCCCTCGCATCCGCCTTAACGAGCGATTTTCAAATGGTTGCTTTCCTGGATCGCTTATTTTAAATTCGAAATCTGGATGGATGATTTCCGAACTCTTCGTCGATCTCCTAAAACATATACGACACTTTACTAATTGTTCAAAGGAACACCCAATTTTGATTGTTCTTGATAACCATGCATCACACTGCAGTCTTCCAAGCATTGACTTTTGCCGTGATAATGGAATTATTTTACTATCTTTTCCACCACATACGTCACATCGACTTCAGCCATTGGACGTTTCAGTTTTCGGGCCGTTCAAACGTTTCTGTAAGAAAGCATTTAATGATTTTCTAAGCACCAATCATGGAAAGCAAATAACAATTTACGATGTCGCAAAACTGACCAACCTTCCATTTCAAATGGCTTCCTCATCAAGAAATATATTAAATGGCTTTCAAGCAACTGGAATAAATCCCTACAACTCCCAGATTTTCGGAGATGATGAATTTTTAGTGGACACTTTGCCAGGTGAAACAAACTTAGTCGAATCTGTTGCGGCCACTCAAAGCAACACTAATACGCCTATAAACATAGCTACCACCGTCAAATCTCCAATTCCATCTCTAACACCTGAGGCTGTAAGACCCATAGCACGAATAAGCACACCAAATAGAACTTCTAGGAGTGGATGTTCACGAATTCTTACCAGCTCCACCGAAAAGCGAAGAAAAATGCAAAAACCGCTAAACGAACGCTTAAACTTTTAGACAAAGGTGAGAAAAAGCCGAAAAAAAAATCATTAAAAAAGCCCAACAACTTGAATTAGACTCGTCGGATGAAAGCGATATAAGCGTTTCCTATGCCGAATCGGATAAATCTAACGGTTTTATTTCTGACCAAGATAATTTAGAAATGGAAAGAACAGAGCTTTTTGACTATAAGCTTACAAATGATGAGAAATTGGAAGTCGGGCATTATGTTCTTGTGAAATTCGGTGAAAATTCTAAGAAGCCATTTTACTATGCGGGGGAAATTGCAGAAGTCCACAGTGACTCTACTTACACTGTTAACTATCTAAGAAAAGCATCATTGGTAGGTTGGCTTTTTACTAAACCAGCCGTTGAAGATATTTCTTTGACTTTAAGGAGTGAAATTAAATTCAAACTGCCACAACCCACAAATTCAGCCTCAACTTCTCGTTGTCGTCAAAAATATTTATTTGACGTTGAATTCGGCAAACTCTATATTAAATAAGATATTTATAAATGTTCCTATGAATAATTCTTAAGCACCTTATGGACTGATAGTTTTTAAAATGAAGTTTTATAACATGTAATTTTTTTTTAAAGAAAATGAATTTATTGATTTATGTTTTTTTATATTATTAAAATAAATCGTTAAAACAATTTTTGGTTTTTGCTTTCCATTCAAACAATAGGCGGAATAGACCCGCTGATACTTCTTATGCATACGATTATTAGTTAAAACTGCAATTGTCAAATGTTCCCCGTGTAAAGTCAAAGGTCCCCCATGCCCGGGGCACTTTTGACAAAATGACTTTTTTTTTAAACAAATTTAAAAAAATTGATGCAGTTGATATAACAGTGAAATGTATCTGTGAGTCTTATCTAGAATAGTCAATGCATCATATAAATAAAAAAGTATTGGAATTCAAATATATTCTTCGGAAAAACAGACTTTTAAAAATTAAGTGTCAAATGTGCCCCAGTTTCCCCTACTTCCCTGTTGAGTCAAGGAATCAAAATGTATGTAAAAGATTTATTTATTTATTAAGTTACTTTCATAGACAAGCAATTTAATACATACATGACACACATATGAACAAACTAAAAACATCCCAAAACAAGACAAGGGATGAGTCTAACTATCCCTTATTTCACGAAATGCATTACACTAATTTAACATGGACCTAGCAATTCATCTGTGGTAATTCTAACCCGCAGTTATGTTTTCCCAAGTGATTTTCTGCCAAATAAAAACCCGCTTTATGCGAGAAACTTTGAATTCTTTTATCGGCCGATAAAAACGATAATCATCGTTATGCGAAGAAATAATGAGAAATGCCAAAACAAATTTGGGGGTATGCCCCCGTGAGTGCACTCCTCGGATATACACAGCTTGCCAGTGATGTCGACCAAGCCATATGGGTGTTTGAAGACCATATTTTGAATGGGCGGTTGTGGTGTACGTGACAGCAATTCTAATGTTTCTTTTTTTCTCTTCTTGTTGTTAGGGGGAAAAACTTCCCTTCAAGGTAAGACACAACGAATAAGGTTCTGATGGTCTTGAGAAGAAGTACTATACACTTTTCTTGTGGGTTTTTCTTTTTTGATATTTTTTTATTGACGCACAAATACAATTCTCGCTTTTTTAAAAAAAAAAGAACAAAATAACTGCTAGCCGAAGAAAGAATATTTGAAAAAAAAAAAAAAAAACAAAATAAAAGAAGGAGTGATCTGCGTGATGTTTATACATAAATGTTTCATTCAAAAATTTTGGTTCCTGTTTTCGTTGTCTTTTTTTAGAGTAGAAATTTGTTGTGTTAAAACGATGTCGAGCACAAACAACAGAGTTAGCTTAGTTGGTGTTGCTATACAATAAGCTGCCGCTAGGGCTAAGATTCGAACAAGCTTAGAAGCATTTGCGGTGAACGATGCCAGGGCCGGACTCATCGTATTCCTGCTTGGAAATCCACATCTGTTGGAAGGTGGACAAGGAAGCCAAGATGGAGCCTCCGATCCATACGGAGTATTTACGTTCTGGTGGTGCAATGATCTTGATCTTAATGGTAGAAGGAGCCAGGGCAGTGATTTCCTTTTGCATACGATCAGCAATACCTGGAATTGCGAAAAGAGCAAAAATAAGTTTTTTTTGGAAAGACTAAAAATAAATAAAAAAATAACTTAAAAAGAGCTTTTAAAACCACTTATCTAATCTTAGTGTTTGTGCACAATTTAAAAATGGACATAATATTGATAAATACAGTCGTTGCTTCAAGAAACTAGCTAGGTTTTGGAAACCATAATAGTTTTTTGATATCTTGAAAACGGCTTATAATACATTTCAAGAAATTCAGCCCCTAAAGGTCAGATTCACACTATTGTGTCGATCTCGAAGCGCTCTCTGCGTACGATAAAATATGTTTACACAATAAACTATGAGAGCACCGAGAGCATATTCGGTATCGATATTGTTTTTGTCTTCATCCCAAAAATGTTGATTAAATTCGTTTTAGGAATTTCCTAAACATTTGAAATGTTTTCTCACCTGGATACATGGTAGTACCGCCGGAAAGTACATTATTGGCATACAAGTCCTTCCTGATGTCCACATCGCATTTCATGATCGACTGATAGACGGTCTCATGGATACCGCACGATTCCATTCCCAAGAATGATGGCTGGAAGAGAGCTTCTGGTGTGCGGAAACGTTCATTACCAATAGTAATAACCTGACCATCGGGCAACTCATATGACTTCTCCAACGATGTAGACGCAGCAGCAGTAGCCATTTCCTGCTCAAAGTCCAATGCAACATAGCACAGTTTCTCCTTGATGTCCCTCACGATTTCTCGTTCAGCGGTGGTTGTGAAAGAGTAACCCCTCTCGGTTAAGATTTTCATCAAGTAATCGGTCAAATCACGACCAGCCAAATCCAATCTTAGGATGGCATGTGGCAAAGCATAACCTTCATAGATGGGCACAGTGTGTGAGACACCATCACCAGAGTCCAATACAATACCAGTGGTACGACCGGAAGCGTACAAAGACAACACAGCTTGGATGGCAACATACATAGCTGGCGAGTTGAATGTCTCAAACATAATCTGAGTCATCTTCTCACGGTTGGCCTTTGGATTAAGGGGAGCTTCTGTCAAGAGAACTGGATGTTCCTCTGGGGCTACACGCAGTTCATTGTAGAATGTGTGATGCCAAACCTTCTCCATGTCATCCCAATTGGTGATGATACCGTGCTCGATGGGGTATTTCAATGTTAAAATACCACGTTTGCTCTGAGCCTCATCACCGACATAGGAATCCTTTTGACCCATGCCCACCATCACTCCCTGATGCCTTGGGCGGCCAACGATAGATGGAAAGACAGCACGTGGAGCATCATCGCCAGCGAAGCCAGCCTTGCACATGCCAGAGCCATTGTCTACAACTAGGGCTGATGCTTCATCGTCACACATTTTGGCGGTTTTTTGAGATTAACTGCAAATGAAGGAAAATTGAAATATTTTTAAAAATCAATTTTAAATATTAAAACTGTTATATAGTGGCAACACTTATTAGTAAGGAACTTGTATGCTGAATTCTCTATTCATGTACATATGCATACATGCAAACCTTATGAGTTTATGTACATTACATATATAATCCAATGTATAGATTATGAAACAAATTTCATGTCACTTGTGGTTTGACATTCTAACAATCAACATTAAATTAGAACTAATAAACGAAATAAAATTTGAACGGTTGGCCTTTTATTAAAGATAAAACATTGGCGACGAGAGTAAAAAAAAAAAAAAAAAAAAAAAAAAAAATATATCGGCTATAATAAATCGAGACAATATTTTCAAGTCGCATGCCCGGTGAAATTAAAATAGATAAATCTTCTACTTCTCCGAGTGTCATGACTAATGTGCAGACCATCGCGGTTGGAAACAGCTTTGAAGAATTCAACCCAGAATTCGTGGACTGGGAAGTATTCGAAGCGAAACTTGAACAATATTTTCTCAGTGTTGGAGAAGAAGATGAACAAAGAAAAACAGCATTTCTGTTAACTAAATTGCACCATGAAACCTTCAAGCTTCTCAGAGACAGCGCATACCCAAAAAACATCAACACATTAAGTTTCGCCGAAGTTAAAAATAATTTAACAAACTTCTATGGGAAAAAGGTGGCAGTATTTGTTGAACGGCGAAGTTTCTATAACTTAAAGCAGATGGTAAGCGAAAACATAAATGAGTGGTATACAAGAGTCAAAAAATCCGCGGTAAATTGTAAATTCGGTAGTCAGCTTGACGCAGCATTGCGTGATATATTTATAACAGGTCTTAAAGATGGTCCCATTCTTGAGAAGTTGCTAGAAGAGGATGAAACGATCACTCTCGACAAAGCATGGACAATTGCAATAAAAAAAGAGACATTGATAAATAGCCGAAATGCAAGCACATTAATGGTAAATAAGGTAAACACACATACACGGTCACCACATAATGATCAAAATAGGCAAAGTCGAACCACCAAGTCATACGGTCATACCCCTGCAGGTACAGCTGCAGCGGGGAAAAATAAAGGTATACGCACGGTAGAAAAAGCTCGCAAGAATGATGGATGTTATCGATGTGGTAGAGTGGGGCACAACAGTGAGCAGTGCTACTACAAAAGTTATGTGTGTGATATATGCAGAGTTCGTGGGCATCTTAAAATTATGTGCAAAAACAAATATTCACGAAATGAACAGATTAAGCACATAAGTGCTGATGAAGGGGCACAAGAGAATGACGATGACGAATACATCGAACTAAAAAACATCACATCTAACTCAAAGAGCTGTCCACCAATAACTCTGCAAGTAAAAATTGATGGCCGTCAAATTAATATGGAGCTTGACACGGGCAGTGCAGTTACAATAATTCCGCAATGTGTTATGAGGGACTTATTTGCGACGAAAAAACTCATGGCATCAAATTTAAACGTAAAGGGCTACGGCGGGGAAGAAATTAAAGTATATGGCAAAATGGAATGTGTATGTGAATATCAAGGGAGGAAAAAACAACTGGAGGTATACGTAACGGAGCCGGGTAGAAGTGCATTGTTAGGAAGAGACTTTGCAACGGAGTTTGGATTAATTATGTCGTTGAAAAATCCAATCGAGGTACACAGCATAACAAAAACTATTGAATTTAAAATTAAGGAATTAGAAAAAAACTTTGCGAACCTATTTGGGAATAAAATGGGTAAATTTAAATACGAAAAAATAAATCTGAAAATGGAAAATGAAACAGTAACCCCAGTGTTTGTGAAACCAAGAAATTTGCCATATGCTCTAAAAGAAAACGTAGAGAAGGAAATTGATCGGTTGACAGCTGAAGGCATCATCACACCGGTAGAGTACAATAAATGGGGAACACCTTTAGTACCTGTAATAAAGTCTGATGGTCGTATTAGACTATGTGGCGATTATAAGTCAACAATCAACAAATATCTTGAGGTAGATACATACCCGCTGCCCAGGATACAGGATCTGCTGCATAAATTATCCGGAGGTGAGAAATATTCGAAAATAGATCTAAAAGAAGCTTATTTACAGATAGAGCTGGACGATGACAGCAAAAGGCTCTGTGCATGGTCAACGTCAAAAGGGGTGTATTTAGTCAATCGGATGCCATATGGAGTATCACCTGCAACATCGAAGTTCCAGAGAATTATGGCCAAAATGTTTCACGACATTGAAAATGTCACCGTATTCGTTGATGATATCTTGGTGACTGGAAAAAATGATGACGAACACATTGCAAGTCTCGAAAGGGTGTTCAAGAGGTTGCAAGATGCAGGTATGACGGTGAAGCTAAGCAAATGTGAATTTTTCAAGGACGAGATTTGTTATTTGGGTCAAGTCATCAACAAAACTGGCATAAGAAAGAATCCCGAAGGTGTCAAAGCAGTTCTCAAGGCTGATCCGCCGAGAAACGTCAAACAAGTACAAGCTTTTTCTGGTCTTGTGAATTACTACGGGAAATACATTCCAAATGTATCAATTGTGATGGCGCCAATCTACAACTTGTTGAAGTCTGGAGTAACTTTTGTTTGGACTCAGGAGTGCCAAGCTGCGTTCGATGAAATAAAAAGCATTATTGCGTCAGACAAAGTGTTGGTGCATTATCATCCCGAATGGGAAGTCGTGCTGGAGTGTGATGCATCCGATGAAGGTATTGCTGCAGCGTTGTCGCATAAGTTGCCGTCTGGAGAAGAGCGACCAATTTCATTTGCGTCCAGAATTTTGTCATCGTCGGAGCGAAATTATAGCGTGCTCGATAAAGAGGCTCTGGCAGTGTACTATGGGGTACACAAATTTTCCGATTACTTATTCGGCAGGCAGTTCACTATTAGAAGTGACCATAAGCCGTTGCTCGCAAAGTATGGTGAACATCGCAGCATTCCATTGATGGCAGCTAAAAGGGTGCACAGATGGGCGACGTATCTGGCAGCATTCAATTATAAGTTCGAATACATCAAGGGTAAAGACAATAAGGTGGCCGATATGTTGTCTAGATTTTCATATAAAGACGAAATTGACATGAGAGAGCAGGCTGTGGAAGAGCATATTAAAAAGGTAATTACAGAAGTAAAAGTTATTAATTTTCGTGTTATTCAAGAGCTCATCAAGAATGATCGGGTGCTTATGGAAGTGCTGCAGAATATTGAAAAAGGATGGCCAACTAAAAATGTGGGTGATGACTTGAAACCATACTGGCTAAGAAGGAACGAGCTTGAGGTTATCAATGGCGTTATTATGTGGGGCTTCCGAGTTCTAGTGCCGGAAGAGTTGCAATCGCAAGTACTAGAGGAACTACACGATGCGCATTTGGGAATGTCCAAAACTAAGTCATTGGCTAGGTCGTATGTGTGGTGGCCAAATTTGGATATTCGCATCGAAAAAATGATACGAAGTTGTTTAGCGTGTGGAACACACAATGCCAATCCTCCGAAAGCTGCAATTAACCAATGGCCAGAGGCGACAGAACCATGGGAAAGGATACATTCCGATTTTGCGGGACCTTTTCTCAATCGGCAATTCCTGATCATCGTGGACGCCAAAACAAAATGGGTAGAGATCTATCCGATGAACAGCATCGTAGCAAAATCGACAATTGAGAAGTTTTATGAAACTTTTGCACGATTTGGGTTGCCAAAAACTTTGGTGACAGATAATGGGACTACGTTCACAGGTAGTGAATTTCAAGCTTTCATCAAGAGAAATGGGATAAAGCACATAACATCACCACCGGGCCATCCGCAAAGCAACGGTTTGGCCGAAAATGCAGTGAAGTCATTCAAGTTGGCAGTGAAGAAAATCTTAGAGGGTGGAGAGAAGTCGGTACCAATTGCTCTAGCTCGATACCTATTTCACCATCGTTTGGCAAAACATACTACAACAGGTTTGTCACCGGCTTCACAGATGTTTAAACGTAACTTACGTATGAGGTTGGACCTTCTAAGACCAGAAGTTGACGGCGGCGTACATGCAGTGACAGGTGTTGAGAACAAATCAATAAAACGTGATCGAAAGGTGTTTTGTGAGGGTGAGTCAGCATTAGTCAAAGATTTTCGCAGCGGCAAGATTTGGTCTGTCGCAGTCGTGAAAAAGAAGATTGGAAAGCAGACATATTTGGTTGCTACTGATGATAACCATATTTGGAAGAGACATTTGAACCAAATGAAGAAGTTTTCCGAGAAGACAGAATCCGAGACAGAACAAAAATCCGATGAAAGGAGCAAACATCTAGATCACATAGTCATCAAGTCACAGGCAACAAGGGAAAACCCTACTTCTCGAGAATACGAATTGAGGCGTCGCAGTCGATTAAAAAAACCGAGGAGATATCCGAATTAGGGGGAGGAAATGTTATATAGTGGCAACACTTATTAGTAAGGAACTTGTATGCTGAATTCTCTATTCATGTACATATGCATACATGCAAACCTTATGAGTTTATGTACATTACATATATAATCCAATGTATAGATTATGAAACAAATTTCATGTCACTTGTGGTTTGACATTCTAACAATCAACATTAAATTAGAACTAATAAACGAAATAAAATTTGAACGGTTGGCCTTTTATTAAAGATAAAACAAAAACGAAAAGTGATTGAAGTTATACGTAATTTAAGATAAATATGTACATATGTATATTCAAATTTCAAATCGAAGGAATAAATATGGAGACTCACAGGTACATATTGCAGGGCACCCAATAATATTACTATTTTAGTAGTTATTGTTTTATAGTAAAACAAAATGCTCATAGGTTTGGTTTGTAAAAACAATCATCTAACATTTCTGAAACGTGGATTTAGTAATCTCTATCACTTCAAGTCGGTTTTTTCAATTCTGATAAAATTAACATTTTTGTATTTGCCTTATTCTAGCCTGCTTTGAAGTCCATACATTTTGTATTTAATATCTAAGTGAGGGATATTGTGCCATTTTTCATCTATAGCTGTCTTAAGTTCCCTTATGTTGGTTGGTACTAGTATCCTTGCCCGAACCTGTTGTTTAATATTGTCCCATATGTGGACTACAGAATTCAGATGTGGGCTGGGTGCTGAGGCGACTCTTACACTGATATCCCTGATATCCTACTGTTGTGGCTATATGGTACACATACGACACTGGTCCTCTTAAGTCTACAACAGCATGTTCTTTCACTTTTTAATAATAGACTTAACATATTCTTGGGCAAAGCTATGTCTTGCCCTACGATGTTTTGGGAGTAATTTAGGGGCTCGGCCTGGCCGAAATGATCATAGATTTCTTTCGCCAGTCCTTTTTCTTATTGTTCGTAGTTTAAAAAGACGTTTACAATTCTTACATTTCGCTTTTTGAAAAGACGAGTATGATTCGTCGAGGTCGCCATTATCGTCCTTACGAGAGCACCATTCATAATGAGGTGGATAAATTCGAGTTGACCGTTGCAGTTAACAATCCACCAATACACCTACGTCAACGAAAAGCGAGTGATGTTGGTCGATGATAACCAATTTCTTTTTCCCCGAATTGGATGATGTGGGAACTGAAGATATATGGTTTCAATGCTTTGAGCAATAATTTAACCATTGAAGGAGGTGGTCAGAAAAAGTGCAATAGTCTCAAAAGACTGTTTCTTATGCTTTATGTCAAATCTCTAGAGTCATCAAGTGTGACAGTTTGACATGTCCTTTATCGCCAGCATCCAGAACATTTTACAGAAACCTAAATCATCAAATGCTAACTGAAAAAAGCTAATTTAACTTCAAGTACTCATCTGAGGCTATAAGTACCATTTTCAAAACTAGAGTAGAAATTCTTAGTCTGAACTACATTCCACATAGAACCTATCGTAAGCAAACTTGCAACTTATGCATTATGCAATAGAAGCGAATCTGAAGATATTTATCACTTCAGCGCCAGATGTCCTATTTTACAAGAAATACGACGCTTATATTTTCAAAAAAGTTTTCTGTCACTTAATAGTCTGTATAATATATTAAATGGCGTTCGAGGTTGGTCCAACTGCAAAAATGCTCTAGATTATCGAAACAGCTTTCAACAAATGTAACTTGAACTTCTATGTCCTAAAATATATGCCTTTGTAAATATTTTTTGTTGTATTAAATAAACTAATCCAATCCAATCTATGGAAAGGGCTCCAAATAACACCACAATATTCTAACATTGAGTGAACTAAAGCAACATCGAGCGTAATGACATGGATCATTAAAATCCCTCGAGTTTCTTAATATAAACTCAAGCATAGCATTAGCTCTTGATGTGAATATGGGCTGAGAGTCAAAACCAGCGTTACCACTTCCGGAAAAAAAGTCGAAGTAGATTTGAAGAAAAAAGTGAAGTTAACTGAGAAAAATCGATGTAGATTTTAAAATGACTTTTTACTTGCTTTTTGGAAAATTAGAACTCGAGATTTTCATTAATTGTCTGCAGGTCTGTACCTCAACCTGTAGCCTAACTAAATGAGAAATTGAAAAATTTTTTTTTTTTAGCTCGGTTCCTTCCATACCGCCTGTTATGAAATATCATATTTATTTCGAAGACGGCTCTAATGGTTTTTATAAAAACAAAATATGTTCAGACCGTACCAACAATGCAGTCCACATTTTGGTAAAAAAAATGTTAATAACGGTACCTGTCATGAATCCTTTTTTTGAATTTCTACTTTGTCATTTCTGACAACCGATTTCGATCAAATATTTCATATAGGAGCTTCTTTGACTTTGAAAACAAAACATTTTTTCCTTAAATGTATATTAGGTATTAAATATTAAAAATTGTGGTATCACTGATCAAAACTCACTTCTCAATCTTTTTTTTTATATACACTCGTGTGAGATCAATGTTAGAGATACTATAATCAAACAAAATGTGGTTTTCCAACATTTTCGAATGTTTTGATTTAAAGACTTTAAAGTTATTGAATCAATGTCATCTTGAAACTGCCAACAATCTGAAAAGGATTACGTCATTTCAAGCAATTCAAAATTATCTGCAAATAAATTTTTATTACAGAAGCAAGTCGTTAATAAAAATAAATAAAAAAAAGTAGTGGACCAAGATGGCTGCGTTGTTGAAATCCTGAGTAATTTCTCATAATTTTAGATGACAAACTCTCTATTTTTACACACTGAGTTCTGTTAGTCAAATAACTTCCAATTCATTCTAAGAATTTTAAATGAAAGCCCATAATTGATAACTTAAATAAAATGCACGACTGGATCGAACGAACTTGCTCTTATGTAAAATACTTTGTAATTTAAGATACATTTTATAAATATAAAACATGGATTTAATGAGATAAAAATGTTCAAATGCATAAATTGCCGTCTGATTTCTAGAAAAGTATGAATTTAGCCAAACAAACTTTAAAAAATCGCTGACAATTTTTAGTTAAAATAAAAAAAAAACGGATCTATGATAGGTAAGGTACCGAATACCATTTTGCCCCAAAATTTGTTTTGATTCAAATGTAGTCCATGTTCAAATTATCACACATAATTTTTGTTATCAAAATCGTTAGAGTCGTTTTCGAGATAAATAAGATTACGGGTGTATAGGGGGTACCGTTAGTTTTGGAGCTAAAACAAAATTTTCAATTTCTCTTTTAGGAATAGTTCCAGTGGTTTAGGCTGTAGGGAGAGGTACAGACATACAGACACACTGAAACAAGTTTCTTGTGTAGGTACTAAATTTTCCTTAAAATTTGTATCAGAAAAATTGATATGCAAATTATTAGTATTTAATAAAATACATTTTAAAACGTAATTTAAAAATTTAATCGTGTATCGGTTTTCAACATATTGAATTAAAAACAAAAAAAAATTGTATTATTTTTTTAAAAATCCAAAAACCATTTTTTCTTAAAAAATTTTTAGTTTGTATTTTTTCAAAGCAGCTCCTGCATAAAAATTTTGGTTAAAATCATTAGAGCAGTTGGTGAGAAATTCAAAAATCAAAAAAACGGTTCTATGACAGGTACCCCTAATAACATTTCCCCCCAATTTTTTTTTTTGACCAAAATATAGTCCATGTCCATGATATCACACTTAATTTTTTTATCAAAATTCGTAGAGCCGTTTTCGAGATAAATACGATTTTGCATTACGGGTGTATGCGGGTTGGGGGGTACCATTAGTTTTGGAGCTAAAAAAAAATTTCAATTTTTCTTCTAGGCAATCACCGAAGACCCTCAACTACCGAGTTTGAAGAAAATACCTCTAGTAGTTTAGGCTGCAGTTCGAGTTACAGACCTACAGACATACAGACAGACAGACGGAATTGTCGGACCCACTTTATTTTTCTTCGCTATCATCGTAATGTCAACTTTGATCAAAATCTCGAGTCCGATTTTTTTATGAATACATAACTTTCTTGCCTTATAGTACCTAAAGTAGCAAGTATAAAAAGAAGAACATCGTGCTGTAAGCGATCAAACGGTTTAGCGAAATCAGTAAAGACAACGTCAACTTGATGTCTATTTTCCATAGCATTACTATGGCTTCAAAAATCTTCGTAATAAGTTGAAGTTTAGCAATGACATAAAATAATTGTTGGTGCTATTATTAAGGGTTTAAGCGTAACTTATTTTTCGACATCTTCAACATTTAAGAGTAAAATGTTAAAAACTATGGCGCAAAGGTTTTAACAGCCTATTATTAAGGTATTAGTATGATACTACTTAGCAATTTGCTAACTTTGAAGTAGTTTACTAACTCAATCATAATTTTAAACATTTTCTAACTAGTATCGTACTAACCCAGTTTTCTTAATAAATTGCTTCTGAAAACACCTAAAACAATGACAGTTCGTGCAAAAATTTAAGTAAACAGACCTTTTGTGGCGTTTGTAGATAACACGATACTAAAAAAATAAAATAGGTATTCGATGATTTTAACTTTAATAAAAGAGTAGAGAAAGTATGATGCTATTGGATTCGATTAAAATTTTTAAAATCGTTGTGTTAACCTAGTTTCATACTAAAACAGCTTCAACACCATACTAATTGAACTAAAATTTTGGGCCTATATTTTTGGTAAAATGTGCGTCCTTGTGGAAGCTCATATTTATTCAAAAAAAAAAAATTGTTAAAGTAATGTTTGACAACATTAACCGAAAAGAGTTGTTAATAAAAACAAACAGTATTTTAGAAATTTAATCTTTTTAAAAACTGTCGCTTGTATTATTAAAAAACAAAAGTATTTTTATATTTTTTGTAGATTATTTTAAGTTCCAAAAATTTGTCGTAAATCATTTATTGACAGTTTAGTATTTTAAAAGTAGATTACCAAAATTTGATATTTTTGGTTCCAGCCAAATGTTTGTACGAGTATGTTTAATATCTTAACATAACTTAGGAAAGAAACATACATAGTCTTTTAAATTTAAATAGTCGTTTTGTAAAACATTCACCGTTAAAGAGTTAAAAATGAAAACAACATAATGCTTCGTTTAAAGTTTTTGTTTTTTTTTTAAGATGGTAATGTCTTTTAAATAAATTGGTCACAGAAAGAAAGTGATTCATAAAGTTATGTAAACGGTGGCGTTTCGATTGGGTTCACAATTTAAAAACTTAAGGGCGCAAGTGAATATCTCGACTGAAAAGGTAAAGTATGTTAAGTCAATTTCGATGATTTTTCAGGAGAGCAAAAAAACACTTCAAAGCTGTATCCCAAAAAATCTTTCAAATAATAGACTTTATTCAACAAAGCATTTATATGTAAAATTTTATGATATATTTTTTGAAATTATTTTCGAAAAGATATTTTTAAAATTTTGGTCGTTATGAGGAAAAATATGACTTAAGATAGTTTGGCTTTTCTATAAATTGAATTTTATATTAATTTCCAAAATCTTAAGTTGAGATAAGATATTTTGCCTTGCGTTTTCGAAGGACGTTTTCAATTCTTATGTCCATTTAAGATGGGTTGCGTGTGCAAAAGTGAAAAAAAAGAGATTTAGGATGATATTTGGTGGTTTTTATTTAAGTCGTATATGAAAAAGTCACATTTGTTCTATAAAGCTTTAATAATAAAAAAAAAATAATAACTAATATTGGTGTGAACTTCTTCGTGTGCGGACGTATTTTTTTGCCTTCTCATACAATGTCTAACAATAAGTGCTTTAAATGCGGAAATTCTTTTCTTCATGAGATTAAAGTAATAAAGTGTAGTTTATTCTGTGGTAAACTATTTCATCGAATATGTTTGAATCTGCATGATGAAGTCATTAACGCAATTGTGAACAATAATCAGAATGTTTCTTATCGTTGTAATGATTGTGTGAAATTGCCAATTATGGAATTACTTGCTAAAGTCAATGACCTTTTACCTATTGTTAGTGCTCTTTCTAATAAAGTTGACAAAATAGACTCTAATATAAAAGTCTTAAGTGAAGGCATAGACAATTGTAATGCTAAAAACAATAACAAAGGTAAGCCGCTTGCGCATATTGAGAACCAAAATGCACCCAATTCTTTGGAGATTGGGGTTACCCATTGTGTGCATGACGATGCTGTTGCTGCTGGATCATCATCATTTAACGAATGGGGTGTAGTAGGTAAACGAAATAAATACACTCCCCTTGCCTCTACTTCTGCTCTTAATCATCAAGTTGTGGCTAATAAAAACTGCAAGAAGACGATGGAAGGGGCGTTGAAAGACAAAGGTGTTGGGTCTGTTCGATGTTTATGTGATGCTGTGAATGCTGCTGCTGCTACTGCTGATGTTGTTGTTGCTCCTGTTGCTGATGTTGGGTCTAAGGGGAATGAAGGAAAAGTAAATAAATTTTCTATTCGTGTTGTTGGTATGGATGATACTAATAATTCAATTGCTGATTTTGGTGTTATTGCACGTTATAAATGGTTGCACGTCTCAAAATTTAAAACATCTACGACTGAGGAATCTATAAAAAAATATATTGCATCCAAAATAAACTGCGATGAAGCTGAAATTCAATGCTTTAAGTTGATAAAAAAGGATGCTAATATTGATGACCTTAAATATTTAAATTTCAAAATTGGGTTTCCTGCGGAATTGTTAAATCATGCCTTAAATCCTGTAAACTGGCCGAAGAATGTGTTGGTTAGAAATTTTAACTTTATTCCAAAAAACGATCAGCAAACTTCAATCAACTGATTGAACCTCATTTTGAAGAAACTCATTCAACATACAACAATTTTTCTAAGGATATATCTGCTATTAATGTGTACTATCAAAATGCTGGTGGTCTTCGAACAAAGACGAATCAACTATATATCTCTAGTTCTATACATGAATATGATGTTATTATATTTACTGAAACATGGTTAAATTCAAGCTATAATTCTTCTGAAATGTTTGATAGCTCTTATAATGTGTATCGCTTAGATCGAATGTATTCTGATTATTTAAAAAGAGGTGGTGGAATTTTAGTTGCTGTAAAATCAATTTATACAAGTAAATGCTTATCATTACCTTTTGTTGGAGATTGTATTGAGCAAATATGTGTAAATGTAGAGTTTTTTGGTAAAGAAATTTTGTTTATAGTCAGCTATATACCTCCAAAAAGTTCATTAAATATATATGAAAGCCATATTTCCAATATTGATCATATTGTTAGTAATTTATCAGTAAATCAATATCCATTTATAGTTGGTGACTTCAATTTAGGTGATGTAACATGGATTTATTCTAATGATGATAAATGTATTATTCCTTACAATATGACAAAAGATATTGAATATACTTTTATAGACTCCATGTTTTCTATGGATGTTTTTCAAATTAATCATGTACATAACTCTTTGAATAGACTTCTTGATCTTATTTTTATAAATAATATGTATTTTGAAATTATTGAAGTTAATTTTCCATTGTTAAATAATTCAGTACATCATGTTGCCATATGTTGTATTTTAAAATTTGAAAAATGTGTTGAAAACTCTCTTTTACTATCTAATAATGATTTACATTTTAATTTTAATAATGGTGATTTCATTGGTCTAAATAATTATATTCAATCGAAAGACTGGTCATTTATTCTCTCTGGTTTATCGTTACAAAACGCTTACATAAAATTTATGGATATCCTGAAAATTGGCTTTTATGAAAATATTCCAAAGAAAAAATATTTTAGATATTTTAAAGTTCCTTGGTCAAATAATCGCCTAGTTAACCTAAAAAATGTGAAAAATAAAGCTTTCAAAAAATTCAGAAAATCGAATTCCGAATTAGATAAGAAATACTTCTATCAGATTCGAAAGGAATATGATTTTCTGAATAAATATCTACACAAGCAATATGTATTGAACATTCAATCTCGTATCTCTATTGATCCTAAAGCTTTTTGGACTTTTTTAAATAGTAAAAAAGGATGTGCTAATTTGCAACAAAATATGGAGTATAATGGAGAGACATCGGATGATTTACATGGTTCATGTGAACTTTTTGCAAATTTTTTTGAATCGGTTTATGTAGATCATTCTTCTTTAAATATTCCTCAAGCTGAAAGCAGCTTGTCACTTAATGCGAATTTATCTTCTTTACTTTTCTCTGAACTTGATATTTTTAAAGGGATAGCAAAAATGAAATCTAGTTTTAATCCAGGTCCTGATGGATTTCCTTCTTTCATTATTAAGCAATGTCAACTTTCTTTAGCACTTCCACTTCAAATTATTTTCAATCTTTCTCTGTCTACTGGTGTTTTTCTTAATGAATGGAAATTTTCGTATATTACTCCAGTTCACAAAGCGGGGCAAAAGAACTTAGTTGTAAACTACAGGGGAATTTCTAAAATATCTGCAATTCCAAAGTTGTTTGAGCTTATGGTAAGAGACCACTTGTACTTCAACAGCAAAGAACAAATTTGTGATGAACAACATGGATTTATGCCTGGCAGATCCACTGCAACCAATCTTATGCTATATTCCAGATATGTAATTGATGCTTTTGAATCTAGGTACCAAGTCGATACAGTCTATACAGATTTCGTGAAGGCATTTGATACTATTTGCCAGGGGCGAACGCAGAAAATAATTTCGGGGGGGGTTTTCAAAAAAATATGAGATTTTCATAAATATATTATTTTATTACTATACTGTAGGTACTTGTTAATTACATATTCTTTATTGTAATTATCATAAATATGTTATAAGTAAATAATATTTGCTCTAAGGGATAGGACCTATCGGAACAATTTCATACAGCTAATCGCAAAAACAAAACATCATAAAGATGTTGCAACGGATACCTATTTGGCAAATTTGAATAATGTTACCAAAAGTTGGAAAATATTCACTACGAGGGCGTTTTTTGGTGCTTCCCATTCGGGCATTTTTATTCCGGAATTAATTCTTAGACATAGACTTTTACTACGGGCCTTGTGATGGAGGCCATCATTTGGTTCGTAAAATATCATTAATGCAACAAGAAGAAAAAGAGTGTAAGTGATTCCATAAGTGTACCTAACAATAGAGTTATAATAAGTTCTAGGTCCGCCTAGTGGTCCAAATCTGCAAAACTAAATCCGGTATATATTAGTACGTGAAGTTATAACTTGTTGTACTTTTGTGATCATAGGACAAAGAGTTATACGAAAACATAAGGAAACCATCAACAGTCAATTGGTACCTACGTTAACTATACATTATATTACTACATAATTATAACCAAAACGCTCTCAGAGGGTGCTATGTGCTACTCATCTGTAACCGTAACTTTCACACAAACGAAATGAGTGAGTTTTTTCTATTGCTGTAACTACGACCTTGGAACCATCAATAACTCAAACTTATATAAATCGAAATCATTTATTAGCCATAAATCGGCCCTTAAGATTAACACGGATATCTGTATCGGTATATTTGTTCCGTTAGTTAATTATCAAAAACGCAACTGCTGTTCGATTCGTCTCTATTTTTTAATCATCAATTCAAATTAAGACAGTTGCGTTAAAATACGAAGACACATAAAATAAAATGCACGACTGGGTCACACGAACTTGCTCTCCTGTAAAAGACTAAGAATTTCAAAAATTAATGCTAAGAGAAAAAGCATAAAATTAATTTTTTAAATGACTAAAACTCCTTTAGTAGTTGGAGCTAAGCACAGGATCACATGTGTTTTGAGCAAATATTAGTTTATGCGAGAACAAAATTGTAATTCGTTTTAGTGGTTTCTTAAAAAAATAAGCTTTTGTATACAAAATCTTTAAAACATATTTAAGAACAAATTTTGGTTCGCATATTTAAACTTTTTTCTTATTTTTCGAATAAAAATTTAATTTACAAAAAAAATATTGAGGTTTTTGAGGTATCGAATTTTCAAAAAAAAAATAATTTGTTTTCTTTCAAAAATTAAAAAAAAATATTATTTTTTAAAGTCTTAAAATGCAATGTTTTTTTAAACTTTTTAGAAGCTTCTCTAAAAGTAAAGATTAATCGAAACAAAAAAAAACTATCAAAATTCTCGGAGCCATTTTTTTGAAAAATACGATTTTCGAAAACCATTTTTTGACATTTGTATTGTGGGTACCTTTATTTTTAGGTAAAACAAATTTTTTTCCTCAGATCTTGTAGATTATATTAAAAAACTTTTATTTATCAAGTTTAAAAAAAAATCGAGCATGGGGTTTTCGAAATATTGAGCTTCCAGAAAAAAATTTTGAATTTTTTTGAATAATCAAAAAATAAAACTTTTAAAATTTGTATACGCAAAAATATTTAAACCTTGGTGGGGCTTCATAATGATTAAAATCGGTTGTACTGTTTTCGAGAAAATCAAAAAACCAAAAAAATGGTCCCAAGGGGGTTTCCAAGAATAATCATTTTTTGGAAAAGATTTTTCAACCATTACCTAAAATGACAAAATGAAATTTTATGAATTTTTTTTTTCAAAATTCTGTGGGACAGTTTTAGAGAAAAAAATATTTATAAGATTTCGAAAAAAAAATCTAATGGCAGCTACCGTTTTTTTGGTCTTAAAAAGAAAAGGAAAAAAAACGTGTGGGGGAAAAAAATTCAAAACGATATCTACCAAGTTTAACGAAAATCGGCTCAGACTTTTAGGCCGTAGTCGAACAGACAGACAAACAGAATTTTGGGACCCAAATTTTTCGTCTTCGCTATCATAGTAATATCAACTTTGATAAAAATCTTGAGTTCGATTTTTTTACGAATGCATTACTTAAGGCAAGTAGTACCTATAAGTCGTAAGAAAAAACAACACTAGCAGAAGAATTTATGGCACGAAAATAACACTGTTTTTTTTTTTAACAAAATAAACGTTTATTTTTGAGGTCGTTTCGGGGGGGGTTTGAACCCCTAAAACCCCTACCTGCGTTCGCCCCTGCTATTTGCCATTCCTTATTACTAAGTAAATTAAAATCCTTTGGAATTCATGGACAGCTTCTGAGTTGGTTATGTAGCTATCTTTCTGATAGGACACAATGTGTTAAACTTGGAAATACTACTTCGAAAACATTTAAAGTTATTTCTGGAGTACCTCAAGGAAGTCATCTTGGACCACTTTTATTTAATATATTTATAAATGACATTCCATTTCTCTTAAAACATGCTTCTTGCTTAATTTATGCTGATGATATTAAGTTATTTATGTGTATTAAAAATTCATCAGATTTTTACAATCTTCAAAATGATTTGAATTCGTTGGTTGATTGGTGCCAAACAAATTTTCTACCATTGAATATTGATAAGTGTTATGTCTTTACGGCCCATCGTATCTTAGCCCCAATGATGAACAACTATAAAATTTTCAATCAGACTCTGGCTCGCAAATCTGAGATTCGTGATCTTGGAGTCATTTTTGATACAAAGTTGTCATTTTCCTTACACATTGACTACATCATTGCAAAAGCAAACTCTATGCTTGGTTTTGTCAAGCGAAATTGCAGTGAGTTTACTAACCCATATGCTTTAAAATCAGTTTATACATATGTCCCTAGTACGTCCAGTTCTTGAATATTGTTCGATTGTTTGGTGTCCTTCAACTTCTGTAAGTATAAGTCGCATTGAAAGAGTTCAAAAAGCATTCACAAGATTTATGGTAAGACAACTTAAATGGAGAATTGATACTCCTTCATATCGCTCAAGATGTGCCTTAATTGGCCTTGACTTTTTAGAGAAAAGACGTTATGTTCAGTGCTTGTTATTTGTTCATGATGTTTTTTCTTACAGAATCAAATGTCCAGTAATTATACAAATCTTTGAAATATATATTCCAGAAAGGAGAATGCGCCAGCGTCATTTTTTAAATAATCCTAGCCATAGGTCTAATTTTGGATTTAATGAATCATTCACTAGGTGTATAAGACTTTATAATAATTTTTGTTATGAAATTGATTTATCAATGAATAGATTTGAATTTAAAACTAAAATATTATATTTATTGAATTAACTATAATTTTACTTTTCAATAATGTTAGTAGTCTGTAAGATATAACATCTGTAGATGAATGAATAAATAAATAAATAAAGATTTGAATTTCTTTAAAAAAAAAGGCTATAAAATCACATTTGGTTTACAGAATAGAAACAGTTTAGTTTTATTCAGATAATTTATTTAAAAAATATTAAAATAAAATATAAAATAAATTATTAAATTATTTTAAAAAAATCATTGATGATTGTAAAAAATGTTACAAGAAAACATATTTTTAAAAGTCAAATTAATAATAACAAAAAACTATTGGAAAAAATTTACCTAGGGGAGCCAAGGGGAGATAGGAGAAATTGAAAATTGTTTTTACCTCCGAAACTAACGGTATCGCACCCGTAGTGTAAGATCTTATTTATCTCGAAAACGGCTGAATAACATGTTATTAACGGTACCTGTCATAGAACCGTTTTTTTTAAGTAAAACTTCTTTTCCGGCGTTTAAGCCGATGGTCTGAGTTACCAGTCCTTTCAGTGTCTCTACTTTGTAGATTTATCTACGGAGTAGTGGAATATGTAATGTAATGTAATGTTTTCCGGCGTTGGGGGTAAAAAAATGTCTATGCAGCTGTCAGTGACGTGTCAAAACAACACGCTATCAGTCAAAGACAGCGACATGTAAGGAAATTTTATTTCTACCGCGCGTACGTCAGTACACACAATCTTTTTCTTTTTATTTTCGACTTTCTCATTAACGGTTCTAAGTTAGAACTTCTAACGATTTAAACCATTTGTTTTTAGCAGGAGCCCCCGAAGCTTAAAATAATATTTTATATAAGAGCATTCGCAAAAATATTTTTTGGATCTTTTGAAAAAAAAATCTAATTTTGTTTTTTGAAAAACCAATATCTTCAAAACAAGTGAAACGATTATTTTTTGAAATTATTTCCTAAAATCAATGGCACAAAATTTTAATTGAATTAGCACGACCGACGTTAAAGCTGATTTAATATGAAACTAAGTTAAATCAACGATTTACCAAATTTTATTCGAATATAGCATCATACTATATCTATATCTACCCTTTTATTAAAGTTAAAATCATCGTAAGAATATCGTGCTTCAGAAGCAATTTATTAAGAATTCCTTTAGTACGATACTAGTTTGAAAATGTTTTAAACTAAGAAGGAGTTAGTAAACTACTTTAAAGTTAGCAAATTGTTAAATAGTATTATACAAAGAAATTAAAAATAATAGGTTGTTTGACATTTTGCGCCAGTCTTTTTAAAACTATTCGCCAATACTACTACGTAATTACTTAAAATTGGTATCCCAAATTGTACTCTTGAAAGCTTTGAAGAAATTTCTGGCATAAAAATTCTTTTAATAATAAAACTATTTTTGAGCTTTGTGTGAATAAATTCTTAGTTTTCTGGAAATCAGACAGCAATTTCATACATTTGATCATTTTTATCTCATGTAATCCATGTTTTATTTTTATAAAATGTATTTTTAATTCCAAATTCGTGCAATTCAACTCTTTTTTGTTGGATACGTATGTGTTTCATTTGTAATAATTTTTCAATGGTGTATGAAACAAAACTCTCTGAAACACTAAACGAAAAAATAAGAAAAACGGTCGCACAAAAGGCAATCTAGAAACAAAATACGCTTAAAAATATCTTATGTCCTTGTTATTACGGAAATTGTTTTAGGTTTGCAAACGGTAAAATATCCTATGACTACTTAGGGAGCGAAAAATTTCAGTTTTAAATTTAAAAATTAATCTTATGTTCACATAAGATGATTTGCGTTTTCACACTTTTTTGGAATTTTTCTAAGGATTTTATCTTATGTCGACTTAAGGATGACTTTTGTTCCTGTTTGCACGCGCGAAAATATCTTAAGTCAACTTAATATGATTTACGATTTCACAATAATAAAAAAGTCTTAAGCCAATATAATCTTAAGTCTATTTTAGGTTTTAAAATTAAGCAGAACACACAATCTTATGTGGACTTAAGATATTTTACCGCGTGTAGAGATGTGTCTTTTGAACATAAGATGAAGTTGTTTTTGTCTATAAAAAAGCACAGGAGTGAGATAGAAGGAAGCCGATAACACAGAACTGTAGCCTTTTAGAATGGCACTAAGGATCAACAAAAAAACGCGAAATATCTTAAGTCGACTTAAGATACTTTACCTTTTCAGTCGAGATATATTTTTGACATTTGACTTTTTAATTTTCATTTTGTTTGTCATAAAATTACATTTTTCCTTTGGTGAAGGAGATCTAAGACAGTAACTTTAATGAATAATGAGAGTCTTTTGAAATCAATTTTAGTTCTGTAATTTTTTTGTATTCAATGCATCGATCAATATTTAGACCAAATGCCAGTCTTGACCAGCTCCAGCAAACAAAATCTTATTCACAATGGGTTTGTCTTGAGTTTAACAAAACTGATCTAGCGTAGGAAAAGGATTATGTGAGAGTATTGCCAGATATATTGCACCAATTTATTTCTAAGAGTTTTTAATCAATTTATTATTTATTAAATGCTGGATTTCGAAAACTTAACTTTTTCAAATACTATATAAAAATCTCAAAATCTCTTTTGTAAAATCGATACATATTAAGAAGAATATTTTTTAAAGTTTGACGAAAACAGTTATAGCTATTTTCTGGCTGGAGATTTCGATTCTTGTCAGATTTTGCGTTCCCTTACTCCAAAAAATAGATTTATCCGTATTTGAAGAAAGGTTTACACGTACTTGCTCACACACCAAACAAAAATTTTCGATCCGGGATCGAAATTCTCATTGTGTAAAGGAAATCGACATTAGACTTTAAAAAAAGATCATTAAAAAAACTTTAAATTCGAATTTTGTTCCACAGCGAAAGTTGCAATTATCTAGGTTTAGGAAAATCCTGATGATTGAAGATGTATCGACTTGGTCTAAGATTTTAAAGTTTCACAAAAGTCTTGACCGAATGTTGAAATAATTGCAAAGAAGTAAAAATCACAAAAATAAAAACCACCGAAAAAAAATATTCCGAAATAACTTTAGCAGAAATTTTGTTAAGTCTTAAGTCTTGAGAACACCAAGACCCTTTTCTATACAAACTATGATTTAGCAAAATGCACTCTTGATCGATATACGATAAGGAAGAAAACGATAAATCTTTTTGACGTATTTACGTACCGTACTTCTTGTGAATTCCGTGAGTGTAGCGACTAGAGTGATTTGATTCTGGTCGGTTTGCTGTCTTTTAAATAAATTATTTGACAAAGTCACTTCAGCTTGTCTGCAATAATTATTTGCAATCGGATTCTATGTCATTGTTTTTTGTTTTATTTTTTTTTATTATTATTTGACACTTTACAAAACAAAAACAATAAAACAAAAATTCACAACAAAGTGTAAAATTCTCGGGTGTAATTAAGATTTTACAAGATTTTGTGCAAATCTTGTGCCAAAAGATGATGTTGAATTTGAGTCTTTTTGAAAATACGTTTGTTTGTGTGTATTTGGGGCATTGCATTGGCTTCTGGCTGTCAGAGGGGGCGCCCAGGATTGATTTGTTTGCCTACCAAAAAGAGGGTGTGCTAGAGGGAGATACTTCGGAAAGGAGTCAAAACGGTACATGATGCATTTAGTTGACAAGCTCAAAATAAACACTTTGTTTTTGAATGACGACGAGGCATTTCTTCGGGGGAATTACCAAAGATGGTTCGGTTAATGGATGCTGGTGTTGGCAGATGGGTTGCATTGTTTTCGTATTGATTTGAAAGACGGCGCGCAAGTTAGACCGGGCATGTGGTCAATTATGGTGATGAATTCTTGACTGGTCCGCGTCCACCGACGTCGGCGCATTGAAATATCTATTTAATGCTTTGATATTTTTCTTTTTTGACTACAAAATTTAGACAAAAAAATAAAAAAAACTAATTTAAGTGGCAATTAGAGTCTTTTGGCATTGTCATAGATAGATATTCAGCTCTTATTTTCAAACAGATTTCAAGTGACATAATTAGAACGATTTTGTAAGTATTTTCGGAATTTTGCTGAACCACCAGTTGAAAGACGCTGATAGATGAATATTTAAAATTTTGGACTTACTGCTGTTTTAGGCAGGTTTCGTTTTGTGCAAGAAATGTTCGATGTTTATTTTATAGTTCTTATGATCTTACCCTGAAAAGGGTTCAGTCTGATTTTTAATTATTTTATTATCAAAAATGCCCATAGTTTTTGTTTATTTCTCAGTAGTGCACCAATTTTTATGATTTTTTGTTGAGCAGGTTCTTCTATGAAAGTTTTTATTAAATATAAAAAAAATTACTAGATAATAGTATATTTAGTATGTCGGAACTTTTTTACTTGCGATATAGGTACTATAGGGCAAGTTCTGCATTTGGAAAAAAAATCGAACTCGAGATTTTGATCAAAGTTGACATTACGATGATAGCGAAGACGAAAAAAGTGGGTCCGACAATTCCGTCTGTCTGTCTGTATGTCTGTATGTCTGTATGTCTGTATGTCTGTACCTCGAACTACAGCCTTAACTACCGGAGGTATTTTTATTTTCTTCAAACTTGGTAGTTAAGGGTCTTCGGTGATTCCCTAGAGGAAAAATTGAAATTTTTTTTTTAGCTCCAAAACTAAGGGTACCCCCCATACACCCGTAATGCAAAATCTAATTTATCTCGAAAACGGCTCTAACGATTTTGATAAAAAAAATTAAGTGTGATATTATGGACATGTACTATATTTTGGTGAAAAAAAATTTTGGGGGGAAATGTTATTAGGGGTACCTGTCATAGAACGGTTTTTTTGATTTTCGAATTTCTCACCAACGGCTCTAACGATTTTAACCAAAATTTTTATGCAGGAGCTGCTTTGCATTTGAAAAAATATAAACTAAAAATTTTTTCGAAAAAATAGTTTTTGGATTTTTAAAAAAATAATAAAAATTTTTTTTTGAAAATTCAATATCTTGAAAACCGATACACGATTAAATTTTTAAATTACGTTTTAAAATGTATTTTATTAAATTCTAACAATTTGCATATCAATTTTTTTTTATAAAAATTTTAAGGAAAATTTAGTACACAAAAAACATGTTTCAGTGTGTCTGTATGTCTGTACCTCTCACTACAGCCTAAACCCTTGGACCTATTTCTTTCAATCTCGGTAGTTAAGGGTCTTCGGTGATTCCCTAGAGGAAAAATTGAAATTTTTTTTTTAGCTCCAAAACTAAGGGTACCCCCCATACACCCGTAATGCAAAATCTTATTTATCTCGAAAACGGCTCTAACGATTTTGATAAAAAAAAATTAAGTGTGATATTATGGACATGGACTATATTTTGGTGAAAAAAAAATTTGGGGGGAAATGTTATTAGGGGTACCTATCATTGAACGGTTTTTTTGATTTTCGAATTTCTCACCAACGGCTCTAACGATTTCAATCAAAATTTTTATGCAGGAGCTGCTTTGCATTTGAAAAAATATAAACTAAAAATTTTTTCGAAAAAATAGTTTTTGGATTTTTAAAAAAATAATACAATTTTTTTTTTGAAAATTCAATATCTTGAAAACCGATACACGATTAAATTTTTAAATTGCGTTTAAAATATATTTTATTAAATACTAACAATTTGCATATCAATTTATCTTATAAAAGTTTTAAGGAAAATTTAGTACACAAAAAACATGTTTCAGTGTGTCTGTATGTCTGTACCTCTCACTACAGCCTAAACCCCTGGACCTATTTCTTTCAATCTCGGTAGTTGAGGGTCTTTGGTGATTCCCTAGAGGAAAAATTGAAATTTTTTTTTTAGCTCCAAAACTAAGGGTACCCCCTGTACACCCGTAATGCAAAATCTTATTTATCTCGAAAACGGCTCTAACGATTTTGATAAAAAAAATTAAGTGTGATACTATGGACATGGACTACATTTTGGTCAAACAAAATTTTGGGGCAAAATGTTATTAGGGGTACTTGCCATAGACCCGTTTTTTTGATTTTCGACTTTCTTATAAACGGCTCTAAGGATTTTAACCCAACATTTTTAGCAGGAGTCCCCTTAAGTTAAAAATAATATTGTATGTAAAAATATTCGAAAAAATATTTATTGGGTTTTTAAAAAAAAAAAAAAAAAAAATTTAAATCAATATCTTCAAAACCTATGAACGATTATTTTTTGAAATTATTTCCTAAAACCAATATTATTAAATACTTAAAATTCGCATCCCACATTTTTTTCTTGAAAAATTTTAGAGAAATTTCTTATATAAAAAAATTATTTAATAATAAAACGATTTTTTAAGGTTTATTTGCATAAATTCATACTTTTCCGCATTTGCACATTATTATCTCATTAAATCCATGTTTTATATTTATAAAATGTATCTTAAATTCCAAAGTACTTTTACATAAGAGCAAGTTCGTGCGATCCAGTCGTGCATTTTATTATATTTAAATCTATTTTTGGAATTTTTGGTTGATAAAATTTAATGAATTGTACAGTTACTCACAAAATTATTGGGCCAAATTTCTTTCCTGACTTAAATGTTAAATCAAAAAGAAGCAACGTACAAAATGTGCTTTTAAAAAATAAGGTTTTATTTTAAAACTTGTAAGTAACAATTAAAATGAAAAAATCCGTTCCGTGAACGTAAGGAAAAGAAAAAATAAGAAAAATTGCATTTTAAGTGTAGTTTTTAACATCACAAAATTATTGGGTCAAAATTCTTAAATATTATTTGGACACTATAATTTAGATATAATTTTAATATTCAGTACTCTGTTGGATTTCCCTTCCTATAAATAACACTTTTAAGCCTTCCTTGCATAGATTCAACCAAGTTTTGTGTTGTTGAAGACCTAATTTTACTCTATTCTCCATTCGAAAAGGTAAAAACACATCTTTTGATGAGATGCAACTTTTAATTTTCCATTATACCAAAGGGAAAACTTAAAGGGAAATTGCAGATTTGTTAAATAATCCAAGGAGTTCAGTTGAAATTACAATTCGGAGGTCAAAAAATTAAAATTAAAATATAATTCAAGACTAACTCTCGACGCTCATGTATCTTAAACAACCATGATCATAGGTGGATTTTACAAAACCTTAGAAAAAATTGGCACATAAACGTCCCAAAAATGGCAACTGAAACTGAGTTACAAAGTTATTGTGGAAAAACTGTTGACCCAGTAACCATGCGCTGCGTTTTCAGAAAAAATGGCTATAAAGGCAGAGTGGCCAGAAAAAAACCATTCATAAATAAAAAAAGTCGAAAAAAGAGACTATAGTTTGCTAAAAATGTAAAAGATAAGGAACTAGACTACTGGAAAACAGTTATTTTTTTGCGGACGAATGTAAATTTAATGCATTTGGATCAGATGGTCAAGGTAAGGTATGGGATCATTACAGAGCTAAACAATGAAAACCTGTTACCAACCGTAAAACATGGTGGGTGTAGGGTTATAGTTTGGTGCTGTATGTCAAAGGTGGGGGTTGGTTATTTGGTTTTCATAGACGGAATCATGGACCGAATGGTCTATTTAAACATTTCAATTTCAATTTCAATTTCAATTTATTTATAACGGTGCACAATAAGACATAGTCTTTTATAGTACTTTAAGCTAATACAAGTTAGATCGGATAGATTGATGTTACAAATGAGTGATAAGAAAAAAAATTCAAATAAAGAGCTAATAATAACAAATAGTAAAAATAATATAAAAATACAAGCAAAAAAATTAAATGATAATAATTAAGAGATATTGAAAAAAGGTATAAGAGTTTTAATTTACTTTTGATTTCATTTTTTGAATTTAAATTTAATTTTGAATTACAATTTTTGAATTTCAATTTGCTGTTTGGTTCACTACTATTGAAAATTCAGAGATACAAACAGTGCTTTTTTAAATTGATTTGTTCCTATTATTTGTCTTACAGTTACAGGTAGGGAGTTCCAAAGTCTAATGCCATATACAAAAAAGAATCTCGAAGAATTTAAATAATTTGATGAGTGTGTTGTGAGATTCAAGGTTCGGGTAGACTGCGCGAAGCGAAGCTTATCAAATAGATATAACGGTGCTTTTCTTTGAATTATTTTATGCATAAACATGCAACATCTAGAATCAAGGAAGTGTGAGAACGAGCAACCTAGGACATGTTGATGATATTGAGAAACATGGTTAAACCTACGCAAGCCATAAACATACCGAACCATATCATTAAAGGCAACTAATAGTTTTTGCATTGAGTGCGAATCAGGTTTACAGTATACTACTGCAGCATAATCAATGATAGGCAGTAGTAAAGTTTTAACAAGTCTCAACAAAATTTACGGCAAAGTGCTGAATCAATGGGTATTCTAAGGGCATTTCAATTCAAACAAGATATCGACTCCAAGCATAAATTTCGAATTGTAAAAGAATGGTTGCTTTATTTTTGCCCGAAAGTAATCCAAACACCATCTCAAAGCCCAGACTTCAACTCTGTAGAAAAATTATGGGAAATTCTAGATCGCGGAGTCAAAATATATACTATTTCGAACAAATCGGGTCTTAAAAAAGTTTTATTTGAAGAATGCAGTAAAATTAGGTCTTCAACTACACAAAACTTGGTTGAATCTATGCAAGGAAGGCTTAAAAGTGTTATTTATAGGAAGGGAAATCCAACAGAGTACTGAACATTAAAATTATATCTAAATTATAGTGTCCAAATAATATTTTTTCACTTTAATTGTTACTTGCAAGTTCTAAAATAAACCCTTATTTTTTAAAAGCACATTTTGTACCTTGCTTCTTTTTGATTTAACATTTAAGTCAGGAAAGAAATTTGGCCCAATAATTTTGTGAGTAACTGTAGATACTAGAATGTAATTTTTCGAAGATAAATATACTCAAAGACATTGTATGGGTAAGCAATGCATAAGATATGTACTTTTGAGATTAAGCTGGGATTCCCGGAAATCTAAGAGTATCAACCAGCATTGAGCGAGCTATTCCACACATCAGCATAATATGTGATAGAGCTTAAGTATTTGACTTCATCAAAGAACACTTTACATGCGATAGTGGGATATTTAAATTTCATGCCAATTTAGCAGATAGTATTATTAGTAAGTATTATTCATAAAAATACTTATTAATTTTAAGTATTATTAATAGCATTATATAAGGTATTTTATTAGGGTAAGTTTGACTAATGTTCAACATCCTCGGCCCGGGGCAATGATGTGAGTTCCAAGTATTGCAGTTCTATAGATCATCGAGTTTTTGATCCATAAGCGTAACGAATTTCGCAAGCTCTTACCTTACCGTAACGTCCAGTAAAGGCTTTCTTAACAACTGCTAACTTTTAAGCTATTCCTCCCAACTAGGGGACTCGCTCTATACAGTAAACTTTTAACGTATGCGTCTGTTGCTCGGAATATTTTGCACCAGATTGTCATCCGGTACTTATTTGGTATCATTGAGCTCGAATGCTGCTCTGCGAAAATTCTTAGCATTGTCGGAGTGTATCGTTGTTGGAACACCTCTCTTAGAGCGATAAATCTCCTCAGTCCAAGTCAAGATGCACGGCTCGCATCGCAGCACAAGTGAAAACCATCAAAAAGCTTTTATTCATCTGGTTTGTTGAGTCATCTATAAAAAAAATAGTGAACCAGCAAAGTCTATTCCGACGCAGTCAAATTGACATCGTGATTCGTTTGATGGGTAGAGGGCCAAACGTTTGGGATACAGACTTGCCAAATAATTTCTAAGAAGTGACGCACTTTTAATCCGTGCTTGATAAATGGACGTCTCTTTAAAATTCAGAACCTCTTACGTAATTCGCATAAAACGTTATTTGTGGTGCATTTAAAGATTGAAGACAATTCTTTAAAAGCATTAAACGATTTACATCAACAAAGAAGCATAATTGAGATATTTTTGATGTAAGTAAGAAATATCGTTAGAAAATGAATTTTGTTATGAATACCTTAGCCAATATGATTCAGCTTATTCTATTTCGATAGCGGAGAGCTCAGCAAAGTCGAATGGGGGTATTGCAAATTCTATCTTCTTTCATTTTGAACAACCCTGCTGCACATTGAAAAAAGCTGTAAGTCTTAGCAAGCCGTTCCAAGAACTAAACTACCAGTAAGGCAACAAAAATTCGGGTGAGGATTCATGTGGAGCAGAAACGGCTGCCAACAGAGCTGCTGGTTTTAAGCCTTGACAATTAGATTCCTTCCCTTCTTCACTGAAATTGGTTTCTAAAACTAGCTAGGTCCATAAGCCCATAAAGATGAATTAAGTAAGTTATCAGCGGTGCCTTCTCTGGTGAGAAGGTCGACTCTGGGTTCTCGTTTCATTTACAGTGCTTTTAGTCGACAACTGACGAGTTTCGGTTACGGCAAATCTAAGGACACGGCACTTTCATCCCTTGTGGCAAACTATGAAAATGGGACACTCATTTAGACAAAGAGTATTACGAATTAACTCACTATTAAAGTTCCACTTCCTGAGGTCCATGCATGTGTTTCGCATCACCAACTTAGATTCTTCACAGATGTGCTTACCTTCTTCTTCACCACCCTAACTTTCTTCAAAATCATCCATGTAAAATCTGTCCATTAGAATTTTGCACGGTGGTGGTTGAAGCTGTTTGTAGTTTTCCAGATGAAGACGCAAGGTTGCTGTCAGAAGAAAAGGGCTAAAGTTTACGCAGAAAATTACTCTCGTAATCCGGTGTTCGACGATTTTCCTTTTAGTGTTGTTGTAGGTAGGAGCGATCTATGCAAATCTGTGGTTGTCACGATCGTTTCTTTAAAGCTCGATTTGAAGAGAAGCTTTTTCTATATCCAAGGCCAAAATTCAAGAGAATCTTTAGGGCGTGGGGAAAGAGCTCCCACGTGAAGGAGATCGTTCAATGAGGGGGATTGTTCAGACTGAGGAAAGGCGTCGAAAACAATGCGCTTCTTCCTAGTCGTACTCGCATCTTTTTACCCTCGGCAATTAGGTAAGTAAATGTAAATGACACGACGCAAATCGCTGCTATTGGATGGTGGATACGGTTTGGCAACATACCGTTTGTAAGAAGCTGTTGTACCCTTGCATCTTACTGTTGATACTGTTCTGGACTTCTTGAAAACCGTGTGAAGAGCGACCTGAATTTGTCGGACGATTTTAGATTCCCATAAATAGCCGTTCGAAATTGCTCCCAAAACGGAAGCCAATCTTGGTAATTGCCATCGAGGGAGTTTGATAGAATAATTATTATTATTATTAGATGATGAAGTGCTGAAGTTGAACAAGCATGGGCGGATTGAGCTTGTATTAGAATTTCTGGAGACACCTGTTGCTGAATCTTGATATTCGCTGATTTTTTGATAGTTCTTTATGCAGCTTATCTGTCTTGAGAAGACACCTCTTTGTTCACCGGATTAAGAATTTCATTAGCGGCAGTCAGTCGTTTAATAATTTGAACGATGTCTTCCTCAATGGTGTCCAGATCATTCGTGAAATTATGTTGAGATCCCTCACCGTCGAGAAAATCAGTAGCACTTTTCATAATTTGTTTACTTGGTCTATATAGGCTGATAGTGCTGATAACTCCATGGCCAATAAGTGATATTGAAACGCGTTGCACTTTAACGTTTAAAAAGAACTCCTTATTAGTTTTTATTAATCCCTTTACACCTTTCTCCCTGGTTTCGGCACCATACTTTTAGATTTTTTCTAAGTTAAGGTGGACCAAATCTAAGTTTCTTTTTTAAAATGCAATAAAATGAACAAAATTAAATTATGTACATTTATGATGGTTTTATGAATAAGTGCAAACATTCCCATTAATTATGGGACACAACGTCGGTCGTTTAAGTGGCTGTTTCGGCTGACTTCGCAGTAGCGCATTCTGTCAATCCAATTTTCCAAGACCTTGCATACCTCTCACGAACTTTTTGCACAAACTTACATACAGTAGGCGCGGTGGGTGCTTCATTTCGGTCAAAAACTTCTTTTCAAAAAACGCACTGTTTGGGCTACACATCACTCACTTTGGAAATAAGTTTTCAATATTTTCCAATGTTGTTCAAGCTGACTTTTTGTTGCGATTTCGAGTCAGTGTCAAAATAACCTGTGATTAGTGATTAAAAAATAAACCACTATGGCCAACCCTTTACTTGTTATCAGAGGAATTTTTCTTTAAGTTGTTTGTATAGGTATGACAAATTTGGTTATACTTCGGACATCGTCGTCCTCTTTGAGGGAGGGAGTGGGTCGTCTGACAAGAGAAAATCTTAAAGTTAAATGTATTTTAAATCAGGGCACAATGCTCTAATGTTTTTATATAAATTCAAGTAGTTATAACTCCGACACAAAAATTATCGTTTTCGAACCCCCACTGCTCCGGGCTGAAAAAGAAACCTTCCAGACGATTGAATTGGATACACACACATTCATTTATATGAATTTTGGTTATTCCTCTACTCTTAAGATCTGCTTTCGGCTATTAGACTATTTGGTATGAGTAATGGTAAATGAGTATTGGTAAAATTTACCAATTACATTTTTTTCTTCACTTTTTTTTGATAGTAAATATTATTCAAAGAATAGATTTTTATGAAGATTTTTATACTAAAAACTCTATATGTACTACTTGTAGCACTGTCATTGGACTTGTTGAATTATTTATTCAAAATAGCTTTTTTTGGCCTTTAATTTATAAACGGAAATCAATTTAATCTAAACGCAAATCGATTTAACTCAAACACAAATAAATTTAACCCAATCGATAAAAGATTTAGCCCATTTTAAGCTGTATTTTCGTCTCTGTACATAAACAAAACATGTCTCGGCCTTGGTCTCGTTAAACTAATTCTGATTGCAATCTCGATCAGTAAATTTTAGACTAAATCGAGGGTCAACACTATCAATTTCAGATTTCTTGTCGTGCAACAGCTAGTTTAAGATAAAACCGCTCCGCTAGTTCTAAACTAAAAACTTTTGAATGCTATATTCCCTTATAGTACCATCCTACTTTCCACTTGAAAAAAAATTAAAACCAGCCCTCTCGAAGTAAATAAGTTTCATTAATGAGCTAGATTTTAGAACTTGCAATGTGTTAAGACGGTCCCTTCAAGTTCTTCGCAAACAAAACTTAACCCAACGATTTAATATCGTATAATTTAATGCCTATCAATTTAGATAATTTCGTCAGATTATTATCTCAAATGTATTATGTCAGTTCACCTTGAGCCGTCTAAGAAGATACTCTTGAAAGTATATAGCTTCTCTTAATCTACCTACGCCGAATTATTTCATATAACTAATTTCTTGCGTCTTTTTCGTTAGGGTCGATGGTTTCAAGATATAATCAAACTCACTGATGACCACTGCCTAAAAAGGAACAATGCACAAGTGGTAACACAACTCACTTCCAAAAAATTAACTAAGCCCACTTCTTTTGGGATTCGATGCGGCCACTACCCGTGCGCGGCAGACGCGGAATTGATGTGCGCGCAATTGAAGCCCACTGCGGTTTAGTTGCCAAAATACGAGTATCCTACTAGTTGTGCTGATGTAGGTATATTTTCGTCATTTTGGTTTCTTTTTGGTGAAGTTGATTTTTTTTGTTTGGTGATTCGGTCAGGTGAACATATTTTCTTTTTTGTTACTTTATTTTGGCAAATGCTCGTTCTGATCTAAGGATGCATTGAAAAGGTGTACACACCAATGCGCATTTTCTGCGTCCAGCTGCGGGTCAACGAACGGTCTACTCACCTTTCGTAGATTCCTCGCAGTTGGATGAACCCAGTCACTGTGGCTCATCCTTCTTGTTCTCATGCAAGAGAGTTGCGCATGCGAAATGGGACTGGCCAGAAAATAAGCAAATGCAATTAGATTTTGGAAAAAGGAAATGGGCATCTATTAGTTTGAAGACCTATAAGCAGGTTCTCATTACTAAAATTTGAAGGGATATAAAATCGCATGGAAGGGTAGATAATACTTGTTGGAAGCTTGAATTCTTAATGAGATGAAAAGAAACACGCAGTAGCAGGTTATCAGTGCAATTTCGTATTTAATGCAGAAATGCTTAAGGTGGATTTGTGGAACTTGAATTGGGCTACCAGGGACTCTTTTATGTGTCTAAATAAAAGTGCACATCTGAAAACTAAGATTAAAAGAATTAAAGAAAAAAAAATCTGTTGAAGCTAGATCTAAAATTAGCAAGTTTTAATAATTTTACACAGGATTTGACAAATTGGAAGATGGGTACGTACTACGTAGGTATCTCGACGTTTCCTCTAAAGATGGTATAATCTGTTTTTAGAACACCATAGCGTGGTTGGTACATTTTTTGACACGTCAGAGAGATGTTGATCTATTCTTGGCATTAGAATAATACCTTTTGCGAAGAAGTGACAAATTTTTAAAGAGTGAAACATTTTCTTTCATCTTAGCCGTTCCAGCTCGGCCGATAGTTGTAAATATCTTCTTTTTCTATCTACAGCACAGAAACAGAAATGACAGCGACTTGTAAGTAACAAGACTCTGAATCTCTTCAAGCTTAGGAGATTACTATGAATTTAATACTTGAATTCACATTTCAAAGAACATATGGACCAGAGTGATAAGAAGGTCTTAAAAGATAAACATATAAGATCCACGATACTTATTGCCTTAAAGAAAAGACCATGGATTATTTTGTAATATCTACATATTTAATTTAAAATTTAGTCAAATAGCGTAAAAAGTGAAAAAAGAATTACTCAAAATATCATTACAAGCAAGAACACCAACACCAACAACAACACCAACACCAATAAACTGGAAGATTTTTTGTCAAGCTCGTAACCACTCATCCTTTTTAACTCGTAGAGCTAAAAAAAGATATTTCTTTTCAAAATTAAGCCCTGATCAAACCTCACGTAAGTTTTTGAGTAGTCTGCGTTCATTTGGTATTGGTAGAAAGAAAGTGGTTGAAAATTTTCCGGATCCAAATGATCTTAATAAATGCTTTGTGGATAACAACTTACATGCATCTTGCTTAACAATTAACAGCCCAGCCATTTATGAACCTCCTTCTGAATTTCAATTTGAAGTCGTTTCTGAGAATGAATTGGTCATGTATATCCTTTCTCTTCGATCCAACTCAGTGGGTGAAGATGGAGTTCCAATACGTTTTATTAAAATGATATTACCACAAATTATACCCACCTTTACTCACATAGTAAATTTTTGTATCATGACCTCTTCTTTTCCAAAATGTTGGAAGCGTGCAAAGGTAATACCTGTGCCCAAGAAAAACAATCCTTCAACTGCATCAGATTTTCGGCCTATAAGTATACTGCCTTGCTTGTCTAAAATCTTAGAAAAAGTTTTGTCAAACCAAATTTCAAACTACATGCGGATTCGTAACTTATTTTCTCCGGTGCAGTCAGGATTTCGAGCAGCTCACAGCTGCTCTACGGCTATGGTTAAGGTTCTTGAAGATATTCGAATTCAGTATGACCAAGGCATGTTAACGCTTCTCTGTTTGCTGGATTTTACAAAAGCATTTGACCGAGTTAATCACAGTATTCTGTGCAAGAAACTAAAACTTTACTTTGGCTTTAGTGACAATTCGGTTCGTCTCATTCAAGACTATTTAAGTCATCGAACTCAAAAGGTTAAAGTTGGCAACAATTCTTCTGATTCAATCAGATTACTTGCTGGCGTCCCACAGGGTTCAATTTTGGGTCCTATTTTGTTCTGCATGTTTATAAATGACTTACCACATGTTTGCAAAAATGTCATGATACATCTCTATGCAGACGATGTTCAAATTTATCTTTCGGGACATTTTAACTTACTGGAAGATCTAACGTGCAGAATAAATGAAGATCTGGATGAGATTCACAATTGGTCGCTCTGTAATGGCCTTACGCTTAATCCAGCGAAATCCCAAATAATTGCTGTCTCTAGACGGAAATTTGATACGAGCAATCTACCACCTATTTTTCTAGCACAGTTTCAAATTGAGTTTTCGAGTACTGTTTTAAGTCTAGGCTTTAAAATAAATCGTTCACTTTCAGCCGTCGACCATATTAACCTCTCTGTTGGACGTATCTATGGATGTCTTCGGAAATTAAATATGTTCTCTAATCTAACTAAACTGAGAATTAGTAAATCGTTGCTTGTACCACTTATTGACTATGCTTCAGTAGTTTACCCCAAACTGGATTCTCAATCACTGCGTAAATTGCTTGTTGCTTTTAATGATATAATTAGGTACATTTTTGGCTTGCGAAGATTTGACCATGTTTCTCAATACCATCAACTTGTCCTAGGATACACTTTTGAACAATTCTTTGAATCTAGGTGTTGTATTTTCTTACACAAAATATTACAAAGAAGGACACCATCATACTTATATGAAAAAATATGCTTTGCGCAGTCTGATCGAACAATGAATCTTATTTCACCTATATGCACATATCTAAATTCATCAAGGCTATTTTTTGTATATGCCATTAAACTCTGGAACTCATTACCATTGGCGATAAAGCAGATAATTGGAATATCACAATTTAAAAAGGCAATTCTTAGTCACTTTAATTAAACATTTATAAAACAGTAACTAGAAAGTATTATGTATCAAATCTTAATTTTATTAACTTATATTATGTATTTTTTTTTTAAACTTTATTCATTTAATCTTAGTAATGTTAAAAGAAAGCTCTAGTTTTAATTAACATAAGAGTCCAATTTTAAGGTACCTACTATAAAAGACTAAGTCTTATTTGTACGCCCGCTTTAAAATAAATAAATTGAAATTGAAATTGAAATTGAAGAACATTTAGGAAAAAACATCACAATCATTACAAAGACTGAAACTTTCATGGGAAGAGAACATGTATTTTCAATTCAATTCAATTCAATTTATTTTCAAAAAGGGTGTACAAGTAAGACTTAGTCTTTTATAGTACCTAAGAACTGGTTACATTTTTCGACAAAACTAGGAAAATTACAATCAAAAATTAAGAAATAATAATAATAAAAATTAATACTAAGAGAAAATCTAAATAATAAAAAAAAAAAGAAGAAGCCTGTGTTATTCACTTTTTAATAATAAATTATACCTTGTTTTACAGATTTTTGCCATTTGATCCGTATACATTTCTCCCTTCCCGTCACCTCCCAATTTCACCACCCATCCCTCCCCTTTACTTCATTATTTCCATCTTATTTTATTGGCTAAAGTGAAGTATTATTGCTTTCTTAAAATTTGCGGTAGAAATGATTTTTTTAATAGTAACAGGCAGAGAGTTCCATACCTTAGTTGCATGAACAAAAAACAGCCGTGAAGAATTCAAAAAGTTGTATTGAGACATTGTAATGAGTACATATACATATACACTGTAATCATCAGTACATATTTCATTTAACGTAATAATGGAATAGACGTAGGTATTTACTGGATGTTTCACTGTAATAATGGGGGTGGCCGTGGCGCGATGGATGTGTGCTCGCCTGTCAACCTCATGATGACAGGTTCGATCCCTGCCGTCGTCTATGTCGCTTTAATTCCATTAAAAACCTTCTAAAAATTGTCATCAATGGGTTGCTGGTTTACTCATTACATGTTGTTCAGGCATAACACTAACAACATGTAATTGAGTTAAACTAGTATGCCCAACAAGGATGAACACGAATAAAATAATGTGAATTATAAGCGACATAGAAATAAGACACGGCATTTCTCCGCTTTAGCTCAGCCGCCATCCCTGGAGATAAAAATATCTGAGACAACCACCAACAGTCTCAGAACATCGTGCCACACCTCTTTCCTATCCTTCTTTCTCTTCATTAACTTCACGCCCGCGCTGTGTTGAAACATTTAAAGGGTAATCATAATCCCTTGAGCGCGTGTAGATTATAAAAAAAAAAAAAAAATGAAGTTTATGTTGTCAGTACAAATTTTACCATGTAATAGGTACATAAGTTATGTGACTTAATATAATTATGTTCTGATTACATACATTTTTTCTTCATACTGGTAGTTCTGAAAGAGATAAGGAGATAGGTAATAATGTACAAATTTATTTTCTGTGATAAATAAACTTTTCCCATTTTTCTTTGCATTAAAACCTAATTCTTACTATTACGAACATTTAAGAATAAAAAAAAACATGGGTAAAGACTTTCATTTTTATTTATAAAGAAGATTTAAATTCAGAAACGTCCTGGAAAGGGTTCGCAACTATTTGGTAGGACTTAATAAAAAATATTATAAGTTAGAGTGTACTAACACTGAGACAGGTGGCTTGTTTTTCAAGGTTTAAATGGTGTTTTTTCGAGGCGGAGAACTTTAACTTTAACTGAAACAAAGAAAAATGTTTTAAATATCCATGAAATTGTATTTTTTGTCGTTAATTTTAATGAATCTCTGATTAAAACAGTACGTCCGAAGTTCAGCCTAAGGGGTCAACTGGTGGGCATTCCCTGAAGCGCGAGTATTACGAGTATGGTTGAATTGTTTAAAAGGAGGAATGGCAAAATAATAAAAGCCAAGAAATACTGGCGGGGATCAAGAGATTTAAATGATTCTGTAATATTTCTATCACAGTCTTTTTTTTTGGTTCTTTCCAGGAGATTCAAGTGGGAAGTTCGAGTACCGGCCCAAATATGGAAATTATGTTCGAACTGTAGACAAATATTGCCTTATAAAGGATTTATATATTACAACCAGATCAGAAGTGGTGAACAATTTCTTGCAACGTTAAAGGAAACCTAAACACTTTGCAGCGTTTTTGGCGATATCGATCCACATACCGCGAACTGAGAGCTGTTCGGTTTTCTCAATGCAAGTGACGCTCAAAGCGGCATGGAAGGGTGGGTTGCACTTTAACGAAAAAATACAGAGTTAAGTTTTTGAAGCATTAAATTCTATGAGGATCTTCGTTCCTTATTTGACAAGCCTGTCAAGATCAGAATTTTTTGTGCTTATCATACGCTGAAATTGAAAGTGGTTGGAAACAAATTTATAATTCAAGGAAGAAGAGATTTATTACTCGTACAACCAAATGCCCCCATTTTCGATAAGAGAGCTTGTTGCCGAACTCTACCAAATACTTTTGTTATATCAAATGCTTTCTCCAAAACAATGTAAAGATAAGTTGCACTGTTCGATGAGAAAAGCCATCAGATTATCAGATTAATGTTAGTGGACATTTTACTACGAAAGCCATACTGCCGGTTTAGGAGGAGCTTTTGTTTCAGCTGATAATTTATCAGCGTTTCCCTACCTTGGAAAGAAGAAAATCAAGCACAATTGGAAGATTTAGTTAAAGGGGGAGGAAGATTCGTCTTTCTTAGAAACTGACTGGACAAATTCTATTATCCATCCACTCAGAAGGAGACCACCTGAGTAGGACAGATGGAAAACCTTAAATACGAAATGGTTTTGCCGGCGTTGAAGAACATCTCTTCAGAACAAAAGGCGCAGTACTATTCGGTTCAGCGAATTTATGTATATCGAGATCATTTATTAGATACGAGTAGTTCGACAAAAGATTTGATCCATAAAATCGTTTACGGTCTCAAGTACAGGAGCTGTTTTTAACAGCTTCGAATTAGCAAAAAATTGTGCTTCAAGCTAATTTGTTTTTTCTTGGGAGCCCACAAAAAGATTGTCATTGAAGATGAGCTTTAGTGCCGAAGACGGATTAGTATTTCGTAATTTTTTTTAAAAATGACGCAAAAAATTTTACTTCTAGTTCTTTTTGCGTAAATGTTTGTTTGTGCAAAAATAGGGTTGTCGAATAAAATCATTACAGGGCTCTCAAGCTTACTTCAACTTATTCCGGTTTTCCTCAGTTGGATTGTATTTATAACATCAGTGTATTATAGTATAGTTTTCAAATTACAAAGATATGATTTGTATCTGTTTATCTTTCTATTAAAAATTATTTTAAAAAAAAGTAGTGTAAGAATAAGAAAAATTAAATGAAAAGCGATAAAAACTCCAATTATTTATTTAATTCTATTTAATTATTCATATACTCGTACATACATACATATTTAATAATAAATAAAATCAAAAAAAAAAAGAAAAAAAAAACAGCCTCACAAAAAAAAAGTCTTCTGGCTCTTGGATGGTACCATGTGTCTTATAGGTTTTTTGGCTCACTGATTTCAAATCCGTTTGACTCAATCAGGTCAGGTTTAAGGGCATTTGAAGGTCAAATTGCGAAATATTCGTTGAAAAATCTGAAAACCTATATATATACAGGGTGATTGGCATAAGGTGTGACAAAAAGCTACGGCGTGTAGGTTGGACTTAGACAAGAAAAAAATCGTATGGGAGGGGGGGTCTACTTCCCCCCGTTTAGGCAGGAGGGGCAATTTAAGAAAAAAAAAAACACTTAAAACAGAAAAAAAATTATTAAAAAATAACGGTGATACCTACAGAGTAATGCTATAGCATTTTGAAAAGCCAGAAATACATTCTTTAATTTTGTTTTTAAATAAAGTTGTTCGAGTGAATAGTTTTTGAAAAATTAATTTTCAAAATCAAAATTTTGAAAAAAAATGAGATTTTTTTTTTAAACAATTTTTTTTTCAAAATTTTACTTAATTAAGTATTATTTTTTTATTCAATATTCAATGCTCTTATTAATTTTTGATCAAACACAAAAAACCGGATGTCAAAATGTTTTGTAGTTTTTGAGAAAATCAAAAATAACAAAAACTACTTTTGTTCTAAGAAAAGCCTTTTATTTTAGTTTTTACGTTTTTGGATTCTTATGTAGGTGAATTTACGATTGAAAGGATTAACTTTCTTTTTACTATTCTTTTAATTATCGTCTTATAAGCATACAATAATGTGACAAAGTACTGGATTAACCATATTTCACACATTTTTTCATTGAGAACACCTGCGTGAGAGCATTGGTTTAAAATTGACCTGCCACTTTTTTATTATGGTGGGGTCGGCTTGGCTTAGGTGCATTTACGAAAGAAAGGATTAACTTTTTTTGTAAAATTTTTTTATTATCAGTCTTATAAGCATACAATAACACATTTTTTCATTGAGAACACCTGCGTGAGAGCATTGGATTAATATTGATCTGCGAATGTTTTTTAAATAATGCAGCGTTACACGCCCTAACTAGTGACAGAAAAATGCAATTGCGAAATAAGAACAAAAATGTTCCTGAATCTTGAAATCAATTTAAATAATAAATACATGCATATTTAGATAAAATACATAATTACTGTTTATTTTAAGTTAATCCTTTCTTTCGTAAATGCACCTAAGGCAAGCCGACCCCACCATAATAAAAAAGTGGCAGGTCAATTTTAAACCAATGCTCTCACGCAGGTGTTCTCAATGAAAAAATGTGTGAAATATGGTTAATCCAGTACTTTGTCACATTATTGTATGCTTATAAGACGATAATTAAAAGAATAGTAAAAAGAAAGTTAATCCTTTCAATCGTAAATTCACCTACATAAGAATCCAAAAACGTAAAAACTAAAATAAAAGGCTTTTCTTAGAACAAAAGTAGTTTTTGTTATTTTTGATTTTCTCAAAAACTACAAAACATTTTGACATCCGGTTTTTTGTGTTTGATCAAAAATTAATAAGAGCATTGAATATTGAATAAAAAAATAATACTTAATTAAGTAAAATTTTGAAAAAAAAATTGTTTAAAAAAAAAATCTCATTTTTTTTCAAAATTTTGATTTTGAAAATTAATTTTTCAAAAACTATTCACTCGAACAACTTTATTTAAAAACAAAATTAAAGAATGTATTTCTGGCTTTTCAAAATGCTATAGCATTACTCTGTAGGTATCACCGCTATTTTTTAATAATTTTTTTTCTGTTTTAAGTGATTTTTTTCTTAAATTGCCCCTCCCGCCTAAACGGGGGGAAATAGACCCCCCCTCCCATACGATTTTTTTCTTTTCTAAGTCCAACCTACACGCCCTAGCTTTTTGTCACACCTTATGCCAATCACCCTGTATATGTTTTTGGGATCGATGAATTCGAATCAGGGCTTTTTTTGACCCCAACATGTAAAGAACAAGGTCAAACGAAGGTCCAATCCCTAAAATCTAACGATATGATATTTTTGACCCAAGATTCTGAAAGAGCGGAACATTTTACATCTAAATTCATCTAGACCTGTTGTTTGAAATTACCCCCGGAAGATATTCCAAGGTCAAATACTCCTTTTGGATCTCTCGGCTGATGTATCCACAGTAAATCGGGATTTGGGGTCTCGAACCAGTTGATTCTTATTGTTTTGGAGTCACTGACTCCGAATATAAGGTGCGTTTAATCCCATTTTGCAGAAGTCGGTAAACAAAATTCAATACATATTTGGACGTAAAATATTCCGCTCTTTCCGAATCTGGGGTCAAAAATATCATATCGTTAGATTTTAGGGATTTGACCTTCGTTTGGCCTTGACCTTTACATGTTGGGGTCAAAAAAAACCCGGATTCCGGTTTTCATATTTTTCAGCGAATATTTCGCAATTTGACCTTCAAAGACCCTTAAAACTGACCTGATTGGGTCAAACGGACTCCGGATTTGAAATCAGCGAGCCAAAAAACCTACAAGATACATGGTCTCATCCAAGAGTCAGAGGACTTTTCTTTTGTGGAGCTGTGAAATAATGTAGACGGAGAAACAAACAAGATTACGTATGAGTAAAATTCCTTATCAATTTTTAATTGATAGATAAGTGGATTTTCGAGAATGTCGAATAAAATTTTAAATAAATACTATAGTTTTTTAATTCTATTATTAGAGATCAGCTCAAAATTGGTTCTCAATTGAAGGCCTATTGTATGATGCTGATGCATCATGATACATTATACAACATTAGATCTATTAGAAGGGCCTTCGGGAAGAACAAAGTAAGAAAATGTAACAAAATCATAATTGAGTTGATTCAAGTTAAGGTTAGGTATGATAGCATTACGGTTTCTTGCCAACACAAAGTTCCAGAATTTCATCAGTTAACCAAGATCGGTGACGATGAATAATGGTTTTGGTCAAACAAGGAACATGATGATTGAAGGGATCGACGATGTTTTTAATAAATTTGATTTTCCCGGTGGCAAATGTGTAATAATCTTGTCGCATGCCAAAGTAAAGCCTAACTGGATGGGACGAAAAAATTGCTGTATCAACAGTACATATTACTATATCATAATCAGAAAGTATTGAGAAATTCTATGTTCATTAATTGTACAACACTGGTCCGAGTATCGAGCCTTAGGGTACACTAGCGGTAAGTATTTATTTTTTATATAAAAAAGTATTTTTGAATTTTTGAAAGATTTTGGGATGCAATATTAATAGTATGGTTAAGAAGTAGATATCTTTGCGTAAAATTTGATTTTTTTGGAAATAATTCGAAACTAAGGTTAAATTCCATTTCCCTTGTATGCTTTTAGCACAGAAACGGAAACCCAGTTATGAAGTTTAATCAAAATAAAAAAAAAAACAAGGAATGAATGATGAAAAATAAGGGATGACATTTTAAATTCTTCCGCACCAATTTTCTAACAAATCGCCTTACACATTTAGGTTCTAGCTTGATATAAAGGAACACACAGAGGAACGAGCGTACTAGCGTACGGATTCATAGAACATTGAGAACCACTTATAATCATTTAACCTGTGATTATATCCGTTTCTGTATCAGAAGGATTTTTTGTATGTTTTTTGAACAGTTAAGTTCTAAATTTTTATCAAAATTTCTTAAACAAATTTTTAGAAAAGTTGGATCAAAATATTATATTTATAGGATTTAGATAAGATGTTGTGTATCAAATTTGAAGCATATGGTCATCCTATTTGGGAGAACATAGATACTTGTTCTTTAATAATTTTTCGATGATCTAGACGATCGTTTTCTCAAAGAGCACTAATGCGATTCAAGTGAGGTGATACGCCCGTGTGGTTTTTGTGATACAAACCTTTCCAATGTTACATTATTCAAGGTAAAACTAAGCGCAAAGCAAAATATTAAATTTGAATAAATCTGCGATTTATTTTTACACGGAAACAATTCTAGCCTTAAAGAGCCATACAATGTATACGAGACACCACAAATATTAAGACTGAGAAAGTTATTTAAAAAAGATGAGAATCAACAAGAACAAACATTTTTATATAAATTTATCACTTCTTGTAATTTCACCGAAAAGACATTTTAATTGAAAGTTCAGGATTTTTGATGTGTGAGGATAGCTTCTTTTGTAATCGGGGATCATGAGTTTTTGAAAATGGATACTTTCTTCAGCGATCATTGAAAGCTTTAATATTAAGGAAGCTCGTAACTCAAGTATGTTTTCACCACGTATTTCGAAAATTTTCGAGCAAGTTTGTCGTGTTCACGGTTATAAGTTGTATTCGCGATCATTAGTTTTGAATTTTATAGTACCTTCTCCTTCTGGATAAGTGCATTGATCTGTCATGCAGGAGGTCTGTGTTGTATTCCGAGCACCTGAGAAAATGTTTTTCAGGGGTGCACCGCCTTTTGCGAGGAACGGACAAATCCTCCAAGAGTATCTCTTATCATGAAAATTGCTTCTCATTTAAGCCGTTCGGAATTGGTAGAAGATTGTAGGTGTCGGCACTCTACGAGCTCTTAGTATATCTCAGTGGCACCGTTTTCTGCAGCACTCAAAGCAGTCTTAAAAAAATTAGACTAGGAGCAGGGCTCTTTCAAATCTTTGATTTGCAGTTTGTGACGTCACCGATCTTTAATATGACAAAGAAAAAAAAAAACAAACAAACAAACCCCAATCGATTCCTATCCAAAAATTCCCTTTTATCTCATAGATACAAACCACGAAAAAAAAAGAAACCGTCACCTGAAAAGAAAAAAAAAAATGATTAAAAATTGATTTTTTGGCGGGAGATTGGCACCAGAGTCTGTTCCAAAAGCTGACTTCAAAGAGGTAGTTTTGGAGGCAATCTCTGGTGACCAAAAATCACTTATCTTTAGAATATTCCACGTCAAAGAGATTTTAATCGTAGAGGAAGTATCCGATAAGGTGTTCCTAGAAAGAAAAAAAGGAGAAATAATGATAAAATAAGACTTCTCAATCCAATATACAATGTAAATTTGTTACTTACCGGGTAGTTAATTTTCTGACAGCCTGTAGTTAACGAGCCTTTTTTTTACCACACGACATGACTTAATTAGCTATGAATTACGATCTACTGAATATTCACAAAATTCCTTTTGGTAAAATCCTTTTTTTTTGCTTAAGTATAATTGTTAGAAAAACCTTCGAAGTAATAAACATTTTTTTTTTACAAAAACTACACGCGAAATAAAATTAATGTCAAAAATTTGACAGTTTGCAGACGCACAAGAAAGTAAAAAGGGAGAAAGAAAAGAATTAGAAAAAGTAGGAAAGGAAAAAAATAAATTTCGGAATAAAAGATGGAGTCACTCCGAAATTGATCAAATTAAGTGTCCGTTACGTTTAAATTATTAAATTATTTTTATCTTTATGTCTTATTAGTGCAATATAATATTAAGTAGGGATTATTAATTAAGTTTAAAGTTACTGTGATAATATTTATTAAGATTTATAGTCAATAAGATAGGTTTAAGGATTGAACTTTAAGTGTTTCTGCAACATTAGGAGTAGTCTTAGATTCCACACCCATACATACTAGATAGAGAAAGACTGACGTAGGAAACAGACGAAGGAAAATTTCATAATTGTATATGTGGGTTCTCAAAACTTCCAGTCTGCACACTGCAACGAAAGAGGTAAAGAAATTATACGATAGGTCAATGAACTGCGAACTTTCGAATGCAATTGAAATGCAATTACGACTGCAGAGAAGAAGGAAAAAACAGGACACTTACAAGCGGGATACAGATTGTGACAGTCGTCTAGAAAAAAAGAGAATTTTTCCGAGAGAAAAAGAAAAAATCAAAGACAAAAATTTTTCAAACCAAAAAAAAAAAAAATCCAGTGAATAGTTTTTTTTTGATTTCCAAAACTGTTAAAAATTGTTTTAAATAATAGAAAGCTTGAGAAATAATAAAAGAAACTTGAATAATAACTTGAAACAAAATACAAGAAAATCAAGACATAGTGTGAAACCTATCCTCAAAAAAAAAAAAATTAAGACATATATTCTGAGTTTTTGCTAAGCTCGAAAAAAAAAAAAGACTCCAGATCCAAGGATCGCGCGTAGAGCAAGGAAGAAAAGTCCTGTAGTTCCACGGAGGACATCTAAAGGACACCAAAATAGAATTTGGCTGGGTGTTCCGCAGACAGTCTAACAGTGCCTTGTACCTTTGGCGGCAGTTTTTCTTAATCTTCAAAATTAAAATATATGTACTTCAAAAAATTTTTTTTTATTCCTTTTTTATTTGTTCTTTTTTTGAATAATTGTGGATTGCTAATAATTTTAGTTTATAATTAAAAAGTGTAAAAGTGGTGAAAGAGGATTAAATTGCCGTGTTTATCATTTTACATTAAACCTATAATTATATAAGTATAAATATACATATACTTATATACGTACTTTATATAGAAAACAAAAGTTATTACTTAAATACGCAACAGAAGCGGATTCCTACAAAGCTTGCCGGCAGGACTGCGAGGGATGAAGCCAAGTAAGTCGTTCCTTTTTCTTATTTTTTCATATGAACTAAGGTTAAAAATTACAAAAGAAGTATTAATCTTTTTATTGCTACGTATATTTATATATATATATTTATATAATAGGTAAAAAGAAGAAGGTTTCGCTAAATAAATGTACACTCCGGGCAATGATAACAAAGCCATAAAAACAATAAATTTAATTTTCTTTCCCCTTCCTTTTTTTTCAAAAATTTCATTTTTATTAAATTCATCTGTTGATGTGTAAAACTGAATACTACATATTACATATTCATTTTCATTTTTTTATTTGCATTTTTTTTATTTTTTTTTACATTTTTATTTCATTTCTTTTAATTTTCATTTTTTTATTTTTAATCTTCATTTTGAATTTTCATTTTTAGTTTTTTTTTATTTTAAATTCTCATTTTTTATTTCATTTAAAAATATCCACAAACTCTTTGAAAATTGTTAATTTCAACAAAAATCAACATAATAAAGAAATATTAATTAATATAAGTGAAAATTGAACTTTCTGGTTTGCTTAAAAATTTCACATGACAAGGTTTAGCACAGATAAGATGTGTTGCTGAAGTCCTTATTTATAGGTGTGTGGAGGCTCGGCTGAGCCGGCGGCGGTAAGGGATGTTTCACCCATTGGGCTGTAGATAGACATATCACCGACATGTTACACTACTGACTGACAAAACGAACTTTACACAACTGCAGATTTACGTAAAGACGGATATACTGACATGGATGCAACTAATCGACAAAACATGACATCGATAAACTATAACCATAGACAACTACATGACGTAACCATGCAGACTACTTACTTTGCAGACATACGCCACCCACATACCTACCCATTACTCTCGACAAAACTACTGCCTTACTTACTAACAAAATTGACTTTTCTGCTAGGACACATTCCACATACACAAAGACTCACTAACTTACGATCCACCCACTACTAATATATGATGACTTGACAGATACAGACTACACACACACACACATACTGACTACACTAGGAAAGTAAGAAAAGAGCGACTGAAAGCGATCTTTTGGGGGTGTCTTCACTAAGAATCAGGCCAAGAAGATACCGATGGTTGTATCTTAGAGATACAAGGGTGGGTAGGCCAAATTTGCCGATAACATCTGGCAAGACCTTTGTGGATTCGGCGACCCACTGTGCTGATGCAATGGTGAATTCGACTACAATCTTCGACTGGAATTGGAATAAAGTTTCACATATTAGATTTAGTTTAGAATAGGTTTAGCTTTAGTTTTATATCAAGTATTTGATATAATAAATTTATAATATAGATTAGCATAGTTTAGGATTAATTTTAAACTTATTCCAATTTCCAGCTAGATTGATAGTGGAGATTCACCCTTTCATCAATGCAGTGGTACAGGTAACTAAATTTGTGCGAATTTTCCTTCATTGTCCTTTCCTTATTCCAATTACAATTCCAGTGATTCCCCTCCTCTTCCTATCCTTAATCCTAGGCACGAAATATTTTGTTTGCTGTGTAGGAGTGGTGTTGGAGAAGGGCAAGAACCACCCCAATCCTTCGAGCTGAGCCGAGCTAGAGCAAGCGTGCCGCAGCGCTTTTCCAACACCCGAAGTTGCCCCTGTGGCTTAAATCCTGACACGCAACAATGGCGCCCAACGAATGAACGGCTTCCAGATCCATTGGGACTCCAAGGAGATGATTTTGTTTTTTTTTCAAGGTCATTCCCTTGGACTCACAATAATCTGTCCTAAATTTTATCATTTTTTATTTAAATATTCCCTAACCTTTAGCACAAGTTTAGGAACCGTTTATGCTCTTTTGGATATGAAGAGGTTAAGCTCGGCTGTCCGATCTATCAGGTCCAGAACCAGTAGATTTAGTGAGGTAGAGTAAGATCCTTCATACCCAAGGAGCGGAGTAGAGTCTACATACAGCCTACTTACTGTCAACCATGCAGTCAAGCACGGCTGGACTCAGAGTGTGGCGTAAGTGGGATGTGTTGAAACCTACTCGTGTGGAGGATTATTTCTACATTCTAGCCAACCGCCTTTTAGGTTCAATACCAGAGAGTTTGAAGTGGTGGAATGCTAGGAATAATCCAAAGCACTCGTCAATTCACAAAGGCTCCAGTCGCAATCCTGACTACAAAAGACCTAACGAAAATCTGAACGAACGTAAACATAGACTCAACGTGACAACAATAACGACATTAAAACTACAGTACCAGGATAAAACACCCTATCCAACAACCCGCTAGGATACTTAGTTGGGTCTTCACACACCTAATTTACATATGAAAGCACACAAGACAAGAATATATTTTTCTTTTTGAATTCTAGTTGATTTTTGAAATTTTATCAACTCTATTGTTTCATTTTTTTTATTTTTTATTTTTTTACACTAATTGAAATCGTTTTTTAACAGATATAGCATTGAATTGATTTTGTTTTTATTAAGTTCGTATTACATTGAAACATTAAAACAATATTTACCTTTTAATTTTTTTTTTAATTTTTCTTTGAATTTTTGAATTTTTGAAATTTATTTATTTAATTTTTTTTTCTTCATTAAATTAAGTTTTTTTTTTTGAAATTTGAATTTTGAAATCAAAAAGAAAAAAAAAAATGGAAGGAAGCACGGGTGCTGTGAAAAAGAACACCCAGCCAAACCGTAGTGGTAACAAGCGTCGGGTAACCCGTCTTGCACTTGCCGCCGGTTCTACTTTTAGTCCACCACCTATAGAGCCGGATCAAAACGAAATCCTTCCAAACCCTTTCGACGACCTCCTTGAAAGAAGTCTAGAAAACATGAGAGTTGATTTAGATGATCATCAAGTAGGGGCAACAGCGTTGCCAGAACCAAGTGTTAGCCAGACGAAGACAGGTGTGGGCACTAGTGACCCAAACGTAAGTGAAATGATAGGTGAGGATGAGATAGAAACGAGGGAATCGGTAAATAGGGCTACTGAGCAATTAGGTAGAAAGAGTTACCAAATAGGCCAGGAAGGAAATGTTACCAATTTAAGGCAGAGTAACGAGATTCCTAATAGAAATGAATGCTTGAAAAAGGTCATCGATTTTGAAATTTCTAAGTCCGTTAATGAGACACAAGAAAAAACCATGAGGCTACTTGCAGAACAAGCTAAAAATTTGACGACAATGCATACGATGATACAATTACTGACGACTAATATGAGTAACATGAGTGAGAGAATAGGAGTGGTTGAGAAATCAACCCTAGCATCATATGATAGGCAAGAACGTAGGGAAGACGTATTATTAGAAGACCTAGATATTAGTAGACCCAAAGCTATAGAAGAGAATGGAGCCAAAGGAGGATGTCATGTGCACAGGTGTAACAGCCAAGGTCACCGAGTCGACATCCACAAGTGGAACATTAAGTTCGATGGAACTTTGAAAAGTATGTCAGTAGAAAGTTTCATTTTTAGAATCGAAACTCTTCAGAAAAAGAATAAAGTTTCTAATGATCAGATTTTTGCCAATTTTCACCACTTTGTTACAGGGCCGGCTGAAAAATGGTATTGGCAATATCTAGAAGAAAATGAGGGTGATGAATACCTTAATTTTTACGATTTGAAATCGGAACTTTTAAGACGTTTTCGTAACAACAAAACTGATCACGAAATATTAAGAACAATTTTAGATAGGCGGCAACAGCCAACAGAGTCATTCGATGACTTCTATGAAGAAATAAGAGGTCTGACTCTTCAAATGAAAACTCGACCTAAAGAGGAAGAATTAGTAGATATGGTAAGGCAAAATTTGAAGCTTAGAGTTGCAAATATGATTTTTGGTTGTCGTATAAAAGATATACGCGATTTACGAGAAGAGTGCAGAAGGGCAGAGAAACACATTGCAACGCGAGAAGTACGAGTACCTAGACAAATTAATGAAATACAAAACAGTGACATTACACAAAACATGATAGACTTTACAGACTCAGACGACGAACCCTGTATTGCAGCAATGCAGCACAATCGTGCAGTCAAACAACAAACAAACTTTAAAACAGATAATCGATCACAAAACTACAAATATAACGACAGAGACAAAAGGACGGATAACACAAATAAAAACTCGACCTCGACAACATGTCCTCTGACAACATGCCCTTCGACATTCCACGCACTCACTTGTTTTAGCTGCGGCCAAGGGAACATATCCTTCAAATGTGGGTCATGCCAGGGAAACCCGAAGGTCGGAAGTGTTCCGGAGGTCACTCAGCCGACGAAAACTTCAACTCCGGAGAAATAGAGTCTGGAAAGATACAAATTTTAAAGAGAGACAAGACTGAAAATCCAAATACTTACCATAACGAAAAACCAAAACATGACGTGCAATATAAAACCCTTCATCAACGGAAGCTAGAGTATGACGAAGCGAGAAAAAGAATATTCAATGAAGGAGTGACATTAGAGACAAATCCGACTACAAGAAAGTTTAGAAAAATTAGTAAATTAAGAGAAAAATGTGCAATAAAAAGACGGACTAAGAACGAAATAGAGTCAACAGTATTGGCTATAACTGACGACAATAGGCCATATGCAAAAGTTGTAGTAGATGGTGAAGAGATGCTAGGCCTATTAGACAGTGGCGCATCTGTTAGTTGCCTGGGTAAAGGGGCAATTGAATTTTTGACGAAACACGGTCTACAGATGACAAAAATGACACTAAACATAAAGACAGCCGACGGAAAAAACCAAAACATTAATGGACGAGTTAGAACAGAAATTACATGGAACGGAATTAGACAAAAACTTGAACTGTACGTGGTACCGAGCCTACAACAACAGCTTTACTTAGGCGTAGACTTTTGGAGAACATTCAAGGTAGCTCCTAATGTAATAGCAGCGTTAGATACTCCATTGCCGACGGGAGGACAAGAGTCTGACCCGATGATGAAACTTTCTCCAGCACAAACTGAGGAACTGGATCGGGTCAAACACATGTTTCCTTCCTATGCAGTGTTGGGATTGGGAAGAACGTCACTGGAAGAACATGTCATTGAGATGGAGGACGAAAACATACCCATCAAACAGAGGCACTACCCAATCTCACCTGTCATACAGAAGTTGATGTACGCTGAGCTTGACAGGATGCTCGATCTTGGTGTAATAGAAGAAAGTAATAGCGCATACAGTTCCCCAGTTGTGTTGGTTAGGAAGCCAGATAAAAACAGACTTTGCTTGGATTCACGGAAGGTGAACGCAGCAACGAAAAAATTTGCGTACCCTCTTCCAAATATAGCAGGAATTTTGAGTCGACTTCGAGATACACGTTTCATTTCTAGCATCGACTTGAAGGATGCCTTCTGGCAGATTCCTTTGGAGCTCAAATCAAGAGAGAAGACGGCTTTCACAGTCCCTGGACGGCCATTGTATCAGTTCACGGTTATGCCGTTTGGGCTGTGCAATGCCGCCCAGAGAATGTGTAAGCTGATGGACAAGGTCATTCCGACTCGTCTGAGAGAGAGTGTCTTTGTTTATCTAGATGATCTCTTGGTTTGTTCTCCAGACTTTGAAACCCACATGAGTGTCCTGAGAGAGGTGGCGAGATGTTTGCGTGAAGCGAAGTTGACGATAAACGTGGAGAAAAGTAAATTCTGCCATAAGAAGCTCAAATACTTAGGTTATTTCGTCGGTGATGGGGGTCTAAGAACAGATCCAGGAAAAGTTTCAGCAATTGAAGAATTTCCAATACCAAAGACTCCTAAACAACTCCGTCGTTTTCTAGGGATGGTAGGTTGGTACAGACGTTTTATCCCAAATTTTGCGTCTGTATCAGCCCCAATGACAGACTGCCTCAAGAAGGGTAAGGACTTCAAAATGACTGACGAAGCTCTGAAAGCTTTCGAAGAACTCAAGACTCGACTGGTGAGATCACCCATATTGGTCCACCCAGACTTTAAACGACACTTTTACATACAGTGTGACGCATCAACTACGGGTGTAGGGAGTGTTCTTTTCCAGATGGACGATGAGAACAACGAACGGCCCATAGCATTCATATCGCAAAAACTTAATTCGGCTCAAAGAAATTATAGCGTAACAGAGCTAGAATGCTATGCGGCTGTTTTGTCTGTAAAGAAGTTCCGTGAGTATATTGAGGGTTTACCTTTTACGATCATTACTGACCACGCGAGCCTTAAGTGGCTGATGACTCAGAAGGACTTGAGTGGGAGGTTAGCTCGCTGGAGCCTGAAACTGCAAGGTTTCGACTTCACTATAGAGCATCGAAAGGGAACTCTGAATGTGGTCCCGGACACACTTTCACGAATCTATATGGACGAGATCACGACTGAAGCACCCGAAGTTGACTTTAATTCTCCACATTTTGCATCAGAAGAATATGTAGAGTTAAAGAAGACAATCAACGAAAACAAAGACAAATTACCTGACGTATGTGTTTCTGATGGCTTCGTATACAAACGGACTGACAAACGAACTGGAGACCCAATTCAAGAGGACAGGGCTTGGAAACTCTGGGTACCGAGGGAGTTGTGTAGGAACCTTTTGGTAACGGCTCATGATTCTTTTGCGGCAGGCCATGGAGGAATACATAAAACTCTAGCCAAACTTCGGCAGAGGTATTTCTGGCCAAACATGACGAATGATGTTCAGGATTATGTAAAAAACTGTGATATATGCAAGTGCAATAAACCAACGAATTCAATTACGAGACCACCCATGGGACAACAAACTATAACTGAACGACCTTTCCAACGACTCTACATCGACTTTTTGGGACCATACCCAATGACGAAGAACAGAAATACCCACATCTTTATAGCTTTAGACCACTTTAGTAAGTACGTTTTCCTAAAACCTTTAAAAAAAGCAACAGCAGCTGAGGTAGTGAAATATCTTGAAGAGAGCGTTTTCCACATGTTTGGAGTTCCAGAATTCATTCACTCTGACAACGGAAAACAATTCGTATCAGAACTGTTTTCCAGCTTTTTAGCTAAATATGGCGTTAAACACATACGCACAGCCTTTTATTCGCCACAAGCGAATGCTTCAGAACGAGTGAATCGTTCGGTTTTAGCCAAAATTCGGTCCTACATAGATAGTGACCAACGAAACTGGGACCTACATGTGAGCAGTACCGCGTTTTCAATCCGCAGCGTCTTACATGATGCCATAAAATATGAACCATATTTTGCCGTTTTTGGTTCTCAAATGGTCCAAAACGGAGAAACCTACGAGCTGTTAAGAAAACTTGATATGTTAAAGGATACGAATATCCAAATTATTGAAAAGGCAGATAGGCAAGCCTTATTGAGAAAACAGATTTTCGAAAACTTAAAACTTGCACATCAAAGATCAACAAAAACTTACAATACAAGAAGCAAAAACATATCCTATAAAGTAGGACAAATTGTTTATAGGAGAAATTTTAAACAAAGTAACCTCACAGACAAGTATAATGCTAAATTAGGACCTAAATTCTTAAAATCAATCGTCCTTAAAACAGTAGGAAATTCTCTCTACGAGCTAGGGAATTTGAGAGGTGAAAAGGTAGGAGTGTACCATGCCAAGGACATTCATACCTAATGACGCACTCGGCTGCTGTTGCATCTAATTATCTGTGATATATGTGTTATATAGTTATTTATTTATTTATTTATTTATATATTCATTTATCTTAGTTCCTTATTTAAATTTATTTATCTATTTATTCATATACTTATTTATTTATTTGACTATTTATTCACCTAACACTTGGTGTGAAATCTGTGATATCAATGTTTGTGATGTCCATATGTATTTATTTATTTATTTAAATTATTTATTTATTTAAATTATTTATTTAGTTATCTATTTGTTTAATTATTTATTCCATATTATTTATTTATTTATTTATTTTTATATTTCGTTATTTATTTATTTATTTAGGTAGGATTTTTTTTGTGTACGTATTTGTTTATTTATCATCTACTTATTTTATTTATTAAACCATTATGTATTCACAGGACTGTAAATATTATATTCATACATATATCACATCTATCTACCTACCTATTTTCCCCATCTACGCTTTAACCTTCTTACCCTATCTAACTGATTCTGTTATCTTCATTCCTCATACCCATAACTATCTTTCATCCACTCCTAATGTTGCAGAATCTTAGTTTTAGGATTCTTAAGATAAGAAAGAATAATGAGAAAAGACTGAACCTAGCATAGATAATTAAAAACATGAGACTGATAGATAGTTTAAGCACAACGACAAGTTAAGCCCGACCTATTCATACTAAAAGTATCTCAGGGAGTGAGACGTGCCACACGATGAGAACGGCTTACTTACTTCAATGTGATATAGGTAAAAAGAGACAAATTAGGTAAATAAAGATCGTATCCTTTTTTTTACGAGGCCGGTTTTCTCACGACCACTCGTAAACCGTCGTCGAGCCTGTGACGTCACCGATCTTTAATATGACAAAGAAAAAAAAAACAAACAAACAAACCCCAATCGATTCCTATCCAAAAATTCCCTTTTATCTCATAGATACAAACCACGAAAAAAAAAGAAACCGTCACCTGAAAAGAAAAAAAAAAATGATTAAAAATTGATTTTTTGGCGGGAGATTGGCACCAGAGTCTGTTCCAAAAGCTGACTTCAAAGAGGTAGTTTTGGAGGCAATCTCTGGTGACCAAAAATCACTTATCTTTAGAATATTCCACGTCAAAGAGATTTTAATCGTAGAGGAAGTATCCGATAAGGTGTTCCTAGAAAGAAAAAAAGGAGAAATAATGATAAAATAAGACTTCTCAATCCAATATACAATGTAAATTTGTTACTTACCGGGTAGTTAATTTTCTGACAGCCTGTAGTTAACGAGCCTTTTTTTTACCACACGACATGACTTAATTAGCTATGAATTACGATCTACTGAATATTCACAAAATTCCTTTTGGTAAAATCCTTTTTTTTTGCTTAAGTATAATTGTTAGAAAAACCTTCGAAGTAATAAACATTTTTTTTTTACAAAAACTACACGCGAAATAAAATTAATGTCAAAAATTTGACAGTTTGCAGACGCACAAGAAAGTAAAAAGGGAGAAAGAAAAGAATTAGAAAAAGTAGGAAAGGAAAAAAATAAATTTCGGAATAAAAGATGGAGTCACTCCGAAATTGATCAAATTAAGTGTCCGTTACGTTTAAATTATTAAATTATTTTTATCTTTATGTCTTATTAGTGCAATATAATATTAAGTAGGGATTATTAATTAAGTTTAAAGTTACTGTGATAATATTTATTAAGATTTATAGTCAATAAGATAGGTTTAAGGATTGAACTTTAAGTGTTTCTGCAACATTAGGAGTAGTCTTAGATTCCACACCCATACATACTAGATAGAGAAAGACTGACGTAGGAAACAGACGAAGGAAAATTTCATAATTGTATATGTGGGTTCTCAAAACTTCCAGTCTGCACACTGCAACGAAAGAGGTAAAGAAATTATACGATAGGTCAATGAACTGCGAACTTTCGAATGCAATTGAAATGCAATTACGACTGCAGAGAAGAAGGAAAAAACAGGACACTTACAAGCGGGATACAGATTGTGACAGTCGTCTAGAAAAAAAGAGAATTTTTCCGAGAGAAAAAGAAAAAATCAAAGACAAAAATTTTTCAAACCAAAAAAAAAAAAATCCAGTGAATAGTTTTTTTTTGATTTCCAAAACTGTTAAAAATTGTTTTAAATAATAGAAAGCTTGAGAAATAATAAAAGAAACTTGAATAATAACTTGAAACAAAATACAAGAAAATCAAGACATAGTGTGAAACCTATCCTCAAAAAAAAAAAAATTAAGACATATATTCTGAGTTTTTGCTAAGCTCGAAAAAAAAAAAAGACTCCAGATCCAAGGATCGCGCGTAGAGCAAGGAAGAAAAGTCCTGTAGTTCCACGGAGGACATCTAAAGGACACCAAAATAGAATTTGGCTGGGTGTTCCGCAGACAGTCTAACAGTGCCTTGTACCTTTGGCGGCAGTTTTTCTTAATCTTCAAAATTAAAATATATGTACTTCAAAAAATTTTTTTTTATTCCTTTTTTATTTGTTCTTTTTTTGAATAATTGTGGATTGCTAATAATTTTAGTTTATAATTAAAAAGTGTAAAAGTGGTGAAAGAGGATTAAATTGCCGTGTTTATCATTTTACATTAAACCTATAATTATATAAGTATAAATATACATATACTTATATACGTACTTTATATAGAAAACAAAAGTTATTACTTAAATACGCAACAGAAGCGGATTCCTACAAAGCTTGCCGGCAGGACTGCGAGGGATGAAGCCAAGTAAGTCGTTCCTTTTTCTTATTTTTTCATATGAACTAAGGTTAAAAATTACAAAAGAAGTATTAATCTTTTTATTGCTACGTATATTTATATATATATTTATATAATAGGTAAAAAGAAGAAGGTTTCGCTAAATAAATGTACACTCCGATCAATGATAACAAAGCCATAAAAACAATAAATTTAATTTTCTTTCCCCTTCCTTTTTTTTCAAAAATTTCATTTTTATTAAATTCATCTGTTGATGTGTAAAACTGAATACTACATATTACATATTCATTTTCATTTTTTTATTTGCATTTTTTTTATTTTTTTTTACATTTTTATTTCATTTCTTTTAATTTTCATTTTTTTATTTTTAATCTTCATTTTGAATTTTCATTTTTAGTTTTTTTTTATTTTAAATTCTCATTTTTTATTTCATTTAAAAATATCCACAAACTCTTTGAAAATTGTTAATTTCAACAAAAATCAACATAATAAAGAAATATTAATTAATATAAGTGAAAATTGAACTTTCTGGTTTGCTTAAAAATTTCACATGACAAGGTTTAGCACAGATAAGATGTGTTGATGAAGTCCTTATTTATAGGTGTGTGGAGGCTCGGCTGAGCCGGCGGCGGTAAGGGATGTTTCACCCATTGGGCTGTAGATAGACATATCACCGACATGTTACACTACTGACTGACAAAACGAACTTTACACAACTGCAGATTTACGTAAAGACGGATATACTGACATGGATGCAACTAATCGACAAAACATGACATCGATAAACTATAACCATAGACAACTACATGACGTAACCATGCAGACTACTTACTTTGCAGACATACGCCACCCACATACCTACCCATTACTCTCGACAAAACTACTGCCTTACTTACTAACAAAATTGACTTTTCTGCTAGGACACATTCCACATACACAAAGACTCACTAACTTACGATCCACCCACTACTAATATATGATGACTTGACAGATACAGACTACACACACACACACATACTGACTACACTAGGAAAGTAAGAAAAGAGCGACTGAAAGCGATCTTTTGGGGGTGTCTTCACTAAGAATCAGGCCAAGAAGATACCGATGGTTGTATCTTAGAGATACAAGGGTGGGTAGGCCAAATTTGCCGATAACATCTGGCAAGACCTTTGTGGATTCGGCGACCCACTGTGCTGATGCAATGGTGAATTCGACTACAATCTTCGACTGGAATTGGAATAAAGTTTCACATATTAGATTTAGTTTAGAATAGGTTTAGCTTTAGTTTTATATCAAGTATTTGATATAATAAATTTATAATATAGATTAGCATAGTTTAGGATTAATTTTAAACTTATTCCAATTTCCAGCTAGATTGATAGTGGAGATTCACCCTTTCATCAATGCAGTGGTACAGGTAACTAAATTTGTGCGAATTTTCCTTCATTGTCCTTTCCTTATTCCAATTACAATTCCAGTGATTCCCCTCCTCTTCCTATCCTTAATCCTAGGCACGAAATATTTTGTTTGCTGTGTAGGAGTGGTGTTGGAGAAGGGCAAGAACCACCCCAATCCTTCGAGCTGAGCCGAGCTAGAGCAAGCGTGCCGCAGCGCTTTTCCAACACCCGAAGTTGCCCCTGTGGCTTAAATCCTGACACGCAACAAGTTGAAATTGTACTTATTTCAAATAGTAGAGAAGAGTTGCAAGCTCGTCAACGGCCTTGGCTCTGATGAAAGCATCGCTTCCCATCGATCAGCGAAATCATAGGGGACCGTTCAAATACCAACCGTGAGCTGTTGACATGTGTTTTCTGTTGTTCTTTCTTTCTGTCTGTCTCTCTCTGTTGTATTGTATAAGCCGATGGTCTGAGTTACCAGTGCTTTCAGTGTCTCTACTTCGTAGATTTATCTACTTCAAGCTAAACTGATGGGCATTTCCAGTAGCACCAGTATTACTGTTGAATCGCTTAAGTGGAGGAATGCAACTGAATAAATTACTATAGAAGACTATTTGTAAAAATAAGGAAAGCCAAAGAACATAGCGACGGTGTTTCAGAGATGCACTCATCATTTTTAAAGGTCACTTTTGGACAACATTAACAGCCAAATGGATACGTTTTTATGAAAAAAGGAGAATAAGAATATAAAGGTAATATAAAGTTAAACGCTGCTAGAACGATCATATTCGGGCAACATGTCCATTCTATTGACGACGGATTTTCGACAAAAAAATATGGAGAAGTCTAGGATAGACTTATGCTAACAATATTTAAAAATTATGTAGTTAGTAAAACGATTTTTGAATTTTTTCAACTCTATATGCGCTTCGTCATCTTAATCAGTTAATCTAAAATTACTCAATCAAAATAATTCGGAGTTGACTCAAATTGACCGAAAATATTTTTTCATGCCTTAGCTTCAGTATAATCCCGATCTGGCACTGGAAAAGTGGGCCTTGACATTTTAAAACTCTACATATCACGATGGAAAACCCTGATAAGGTCTATGATGCTTTTCAGAATCAACGCTAGCTGTGTACAAAGATGAAGGATTTCCTTCATTTCGACAAAGTGCCTTTTTAATTTTGCACACTCAAAAAGTCTACCTGAGAATAAAAAAAAACAACAGCTGTCACAGTACGATAGCACTTCAGAGCGAAAAAGCTTGTTAGCAATGTTGTTATTAATAACAGGAAAAAATCCACTTAACATTTTGAAGTAACTTGAAGTCTTTTTTTCAAAGTTCAAACACAATAGTGTATATATTATGTGCATTTATGCCATCAATGTATTGTGAAGGGAGTTTTTCATAAATTTCACTCTCGTGCTTATCGGTTATAACACTTTGACTTGTGACACCGCTAATACCCGAGTTTCCGAACAAAGGTGAGTTTGAGTTTCGCAATGTGACGCACTATGTAAAAATGCCTGTCGAACGCATTTCTATCTCACTCCATAATTGTCTCTTTATCTCTATGCATTTGACTCGCTCTCGCTCACACACTTCTGGTAAAATGCATCGTTAAGGCTTGCAGACTGGCGCCCAACGCCAGCTAAATCATCCAGTACACAAAATCTCATCAACACACTACCACCGCGATATAATACATTATAAATTAGCACACATTTATTTAGCACGAGAAATTCTTTTTTTTACCGCATCACGTTTTTTAGTTTTATTAGCTTTTTTTCAAATAATTTTTAGGGCGGAGTTTTTAATTTTTATTTTCCGCCATCCGCTATCCGCAATCCGCCGTCGCTCCCGTCCGCAACCCGATCTGTTCGACGTCCCTGTGCATTTTATCCACATGTGCGAGGCCAAAAAAAGCACACTGCTCTCCAGAATGCAGCAACAACCAACATAGGGACTACCTAGTTTGATTTTTTTATATAACGGTTTTGTGTATCTTTTTTCCCAATTTTTCCCGCTTTTTTTTGCTCCTGTTTTGTTTTGTACGAGTTTTTTTTTTTTTTTTTAATTTTTTTTTGCCATGCCGTGTGCTACTTTTTATATTTATTTTATTTTAATATAATGCATCCCCTAGATGTGGTCGGTGGGTGGGCTTGGGGTGGCTGGAGTTTAATGCTGTTTTACAGTGCAAACACGATGCACAGCCGCCTACTTAGTCGACCATCATCCATATTATCATAGTGCATTCGCGTTGCGAGGTATTATTGCTGCAATTGGTTAGTTGGGAGGGTTTGAGTTCGGGGTGCTGGTTGACTCACGAAAAACACAAAAAGTTCGAAAAAACCAGGACAACGAGCAAATAAAATAAAAAAAAGGAAAACAAATTATGAAAAAAAAGTAAATCAACCGACGGACAACGAACGTAGGTATAAAAATTCTATTTATTTCGCTTCGCTTTTTTACCTCTACTCGTAGGCTCATTTTTAATTTTGTATGCGAAAACGAAAACGGGGTGAAAAAAACGCATTTTTCCTATACATCCCCAACCTACATTGCCGACCGATCACAATCGCTCACACATAAGTATTGCATTTGCAGTACGAGTAGTGGTGCTTAACGGTAAAAGTGGGTTCTTCCCCATTCTACGGGCAATCGTTCGACACTTGTTTGGCATAAATGTGCCGCACGGATAAGTCCCACTGTAATAACAAAAGTACACGTGCTCTCTGTCGTTCTTTTTGCTCGTCCGAACTAGGTCTCCCTCTATCGTGGAATCGTGGAATCGTGGAGGTGACACTCTCTCATCTCAACCCTTAGTCCATGTCCATGTCCATAGGACCCGGATGAAATTTAGGATGGCAGTTTATTTTTCGGGGAATGCACATTACCGGGGCTCAGAAGTGGGATATCACTTCACATACTCCATAGTCGGGCAGCGGTTGGGGTGGAATTTTTTCCAATTTTTCGTGTTTTTATGCGTAGAGGTGCTTGCTTAAATTTTTTTTTCGGTGTGTGCTTATAGTTGGTTTGGTTTTGAGTCGTTTTTCGTGTGTGTGGGGGAGAGAATTTTGTGTTTTGTTTGATTTTTATTTTTAACGATTTTTTCGTTTTTAGTTTTATTTTTATTTTGTGCGAATTTTTTAATGTAAAATCGGGGACGGAATGGGTAAGGGTTTGGCAGGCTGATGAGTGTGCTGTGCAATGCGAGAGAGAGCTTTATAGCTTGAATAATGACTGCATTTTTATTGGCTGATTGAAAACAATGTACTAAGTAGTTGCCCCCTATTTTTTTGTATTTTTGCGCCCAGCTGTGTGTGCGAATTTTTCGTTGTTTTGTTTGATTTTTTTTTTGTTTTGAAGTGTTTTTTAGGTTTTTTTTTGGAATTTTTTTGTTTTTTTGTTTTTGGGGTTTTGTTGCACATAAATGCGAAATGTTTACGTATGTGCATTATTATGATGAGGCTGATGCTGATGATGATAAGTGGGTTGGGGTTGTTGGCAGCCTAGAAACCAGGGGTTGGAGCTCGGACGCACAATTATTATTATAGATTATGTGTGTGTTTATATTCTGTCGTATATTTTTTGCAGGTCGTTCGAGTCGTTTTGTTTTGTTCTGTTTTGGTTTATTTTATTTATTATTTATTATTTTTTTTTTTTTTTGATTTTTTTTTGAAGAAAATATAACTTGTATTCCTTTTTTAGCCATTAAATGTGTTTCGATATAATAATGCTGTAAAATGTATCTGAGAATGAGGTGAACTTTTTTCAGTAGACAGGAATGGCGAGGGGATATATTTGGGAAAACGAATTTCTTCTTTGTTGTGTTTTATTTTTTAGTTTTTTTTTTTTTTTTTTTGGGATATTGTGGGTGACGATGGTCATTGCATTTTGGTAATGACTGAAGCAGAGAGACCATCAAGGATGCGTGATGTGAATGGGATTATTATTTTTTGTTTCGTTGGGTGTTGTGCGAAATAATATTGTGAGGTGACGGTAGATGGTTGTGGGGGTTTTAATGGTGGGTTGATATATTGGAAACAGGATATACGGTGCATTTGATGGCGGAAAAATAATTACCTTGTCGATTTTTTGGAAAGAATGTAATTTCGATTGAGATGATGGAAAATGAGCAAAGGGAAAATTAAATAACACAAATGTCTTATATAAAGACACTGAAGCTTAATACTATCTAGCCAAGTAAGTCAAATTGTTTGGTATCCAGATCTACAGGCATAGAAGGAAGTTTTTTTCCTCTGATATTTTTCTTCTGATTATGACCACTCTACACTCAAACAATTCTTGCAGTAAAACACTGCAAGAATTATTCGAGCTCCATTTAATTTCAAAATTTGACGAAAAATCTCATAATTAAAAAAAATCTCTACATACTGTTTCTACATCATTCTTAAAATAATTTCATTAAAGCAGGCATGAGACTTGTAAGCAAAAATTGTTAACTTGACAATTAAGCTTGGTGCCCAAGCTTAGGAAAAAAAACTGAAATCAATTTGAAGTAGTATTTTTTTCCAACCTACCTAATTGGCTACACAATAATAATGATAAACAAAAATTGGATCTAGGGTAATATGGGATAATATGGTGCACTTTCTTATTCTCAAAATTATACTTCAACATGGAAAAAGTTGTGATTTAAATAAAAGTTTTGATTAAGAAATATTATAATAAAAATAAGTTAGCACGACTAGATTGCACGTTCTTACTTTTGGGGATACGATTTTCTCTTTAGAGAAACATAGTATATGTAATTCGTTTCTTAAATTGTTTAAGCATCTTCTAAAAAGGTTTGAGGCTAAGAACTAGAATGCTCCTTGATTTCAGGAAGAACAAAATTTTTATAAATCTTTATAGGAATGCAATTGGTAAATTAATTCAGTTTCTTAAGTAATTAACGATATATATTCATTTAAGGACACTTTTGCCAAAAAGAAACATCCACCCGTTTTGAAGGTATTCAATTTTAAAACGGCTGAAGTCATACCTATTTTTAAAAAAGGTGATCCTAAGGCAATCAATAATTATAGGCCTATTTCTCTGATTTCTACTCTTTCTAAGATATTTTAAAAGGTGTTAAAAACAAGAATCATAAGGTTCCGCGAAAAACATTCATTTTTAAGTCCGAGTCAGCTTTAGAGCAAAAATATGTACAGAGGATGCTCTTTTAAGTTTCTGTTCTGAGGTGCATGATAATCTAAACAGTAAAAAAATGACTGCATCATTATTTATTGAAATAACAAAGGCTTTTGATACGGTGAATGTCTTGATATTGATACAGGAGTGCCTCAGGGTTCAGTTATTGGACCCCTACTGTTTTTAATCTATGTAAATACTCTTTTTTCTCAACCTTTAAGAAGCAAAACTATTGGGTTTGCAGATGACACCGCTTGTGTGTATTCGGCCCCATCCTGCGAATGTAAACCATGACCTTAAAAACTGAGGTAAGTCGGTACTTTCGACACTAGTTTTTTAAGTACAGAATTTATACCTATCTTTACTTGTTCCATTTATATTTCTATGAAAAACACTTATTATTTTTAAGTAAAACATGTAAATATGAATTTCCATTTATAGCTTAGAGCTAAATTATGTTTTTTTATATGAGTTATAAGTAAATAAATAAATAAGAATATACGCAATATTATTTCAAATTCAAAAAAGTTTCTGTATAAATTTTTGTTTATCGAAATTTTTTTTAATCAAAATCGTTTAAGTATTTTTCAAGATATATAATTGTAACTTTAGTTTTTGATCTAAAAAAATTCAATTTCTCATAGAAAACCAACGAAGACCATTAACTACCTGATTTGAAGAAAATATCTTCAGCGGCTTACGATGTAGGTCAGACAGAAGGAATTGCGGGACCCATTGTGTTCGTGTTTACTATTTATCGTTATGTCAAGTTTCGATCAAAATCTTCAGTTATATTTTTGTTTCCAAATGCAAAACTTGCAATATAGTACCAACATACAAATACATATGTAAATCTTAAGAAAAATCATTAGCATAATGAATAAAAAAGAAATATCGCGTAGCCTATGGAACAAAGTGTTACTTGCTTTTTTTATTATTATTTTGGTTTTTGTTTATTTTTTGAATATAAAATGTTCTTAGAAAAAAATTGGTAAGCCAACTGTAAGTACATATGAAATAATGGCTATAATTTCAAAAAATTTACTCACTCATTTTCGTGATATTGCGTGTTCTTAAGTTTGATTAAAATCTCAAGTTTAATCGAATTTTTAGAAGATAGCTATCTGATTGTCAAGAACTGTTCCTCAGATATTCAAAAAATAAATCAAAGAATTTCATTAAGTAAAAGATAGCCAAGTAGAAAAAATGTCCCATTTTTTGAAAAAAAAAAAAAAAATAAACACATGAGAAGGTAGAACTGATCTTGATAAATATTTCTTATTTTAGAGCATATTAAAAGTTTGAACGGGTTCTTAAAGAAAATTTTAATTTTGTTTTCTTAAAACTCAATATTTCCAAAAATACATGCTCAATTTTTTTTTAAACTACGCAACTGGAATTTTAATTAAATATTTTTTCGTTTCGCTTAATTGAACGAACTTGCTCTTATGTAGCGTAACGGATACAATTATTGGCACCCTCTTATTTTGGACCAACTATTGGCACCCCTTCAGTCAAAAATGGTTTTTATACAATCTAGTAACCCGAGCAATTAAATGTTGGGTTTTTCTTAAACTGTATCTAATTCGCCATAATTCTGTGTTTTTGTTTTGATCAATTTTCTCTTTAGTTCGTTTTTACAAATGCAAAAGTAAAATCATGTTTAGTGAAAAAGTGATCAAAAATTGAGAGAGGAAAGAGAATTCGGTAAGCGTTCGTTTTTGATTATTTTATGGCATATTTAATAAAAATTTAAAGTTTTTGTTAAATCTAACAAATACTATCGCTATGCTTAAGATGTCCCCCCAATTTTTCGTCTTCATGAGAGTACTATAAGTTTTATATACAAAGATACTATCAAATCTTTTGGGTAGCTTTACCATACAAAACAAGATGAAGTATCAATATATTCCAAGTACAAATTTGAAATAATTTGAAAGAACTAACAATTTTTTTTTGGATTTTTGATTTAAAAAGGAAACTTTTTAAGAGTTAAAAAAAAATATTCCGTGTCTGAACTTTAAAATAAAATATTTCTTGAATTTTTCAAAAATTAATTCAATTTTTTTTAATTCGATATCTCAAAAATGGGTCAATGATTTTTTAAACTAAATTTTCATTTTCGCAACAATCATCATCATCATCGGCTCGACAACCGGGTTCCGGTCCTGGCCTCTTTCAACAAGTCTCTCCACCTATCCCGGTCTCTAGCCGACGCCATCCAGTTGCGCACCCCAAGGCTTCGGGCGTCCGGGTCTACGCCATCTCTCCAGCGCAAGCATGGTCTACCACGCTGTCGTCTACCATAGAATGTACCACAAAGAACTTTCCGAGCAGGTTCCTCTTCGCTCATGCGAGCTAGGTGCCCTGCCCACCGGAGTCTACCGAGCTTAATTTTTGTCACGATATCTGCTTCTAGGTAGATTGCGTACAATTCATGATTGTACCGTCTCCGGAATCGTCCTTCCTCACATATGGGGCCAACAATAAAAACTTCAAATTGAGGAACCAACATTTATTCTTTAAAATGTGTTAGTTCTAATTATATAAATACTTATTTGAAAAACAAAACGCTTTCAAATGATTATCGAATAGTTTTAGTTCTTTAAAAATGTGCTAGGTATTTCAAATAATTTAAAGTTGCTATTTCAGGGGAAAAACAAGTTCTTCCTTATACCAAAAAATATAATATATCAACGTCGGGATATCTTGCGAACAGTGAACTGGTCCACTTCTTCCTATCTGATGATCATCGTATACTTTTCAGCTTACCAATTTGTTATAAACCTCATGTGTCATGTCCTTTTTGAGTTCCTTTTGTGTAAATTATCCGCAGACCATGTACTCGTATGAAGATTGTGAATATTTTTGATCCCATTACAAAAGCAAGTGATTCGTGATGAAATATTGCCCCTGGCAAGTCTTCAGAAAAACTATTTCTCTTTTCATTATAATATAATGTGCAATGTGCATACCTTACATTTTTGACAAAAAGTGAAAGACATATAATATCAGTGCTTTGGGCATATTTGGCGTATTCTTTTTGAGATGTGGAAAATGACCTATACTATCATCTCTTATTAATGGAAGTGGATGGTCTTGGTGCCTTGCAGGACGCCAATGTTGTTGGAGTCCCAAGTTGGCTAACGTTTCTTACAATTGTGGACGTACTACATTTCCACTGACTTCCAAACTAGGTGCATTTTCAGGAAGTTTGTTGCTTTGCTCCCCTGCAAATATTTCAAATCGTAGCTATGTAAGTTCCAAAATTCCACTTAGAACTTGGTTCTTATAGATTTGTGTGTTTGATGGATTATATTATATTGCTCATCTACTGAAAGGAATTTTTTTGGAGAAGTGGTCGCATCCTCTTGTCCCAAATGGTTAGTAATCACTGTTTTTTTTTTTTATTGAAGTGGAGGCATCTTTTGATTGATAAGGGATTTACCGATGCTCTTTTTTCAGTGATTCGGTAGACTATTAAGAATGTACGTGATAAGTCATTAAATCAATGGGTTTTCTAGCAGACCTATTTTGTCAACATTTTTATCAAAAAAGGAAGCATAAACTAAGCTTTTCTATACTCGTAAGTATTAACAAAGCACACTAATGCAAGTCTTTTCTTGAAGCATCGGTAAATGATGTCCACATTGGAGTAAGATCCTTACAGCCAGATTAAAAAAAAAATGCTGAATCAATTAATATTCCACTATTCGAATAAACTATGGAATAGTATTATAGTACCCCTTGGCATAATGGTAAGTGCATTGGACTGTCATGCAGAAGGTCTTGGGTTCGATTCTCAGCCGCTGCAAAAAAAGTTTTTTTTTCAGGGGTGTACTGCCCATTGCGAGGAATTGACAAATCCTCCAAGAGCATCTCTTGTCATGAAAAGGGCTGCACATTATCTGTTCGGAATCGGCAGAAGTAGATCCCCTCCATTCCTACCTTCTTCGGTGGCTTAGCTAAAACGTTTTTAGCAAACGTCATTTACAAGAACTTCGGTTTATTATTGCCTTTATTGATTTGGGTGTTACTGTTAAGAACGTTTTTTTTTAACATGCGGAATAATCATATCCCAAAGCATTGTTCTCCAATGAAGAAACACCCTGTAGAATTTATATCCTTATCCAGATGATCCGGATCAGAAATTCCTCAAATAATTTGCGGTTAGATATCAAACCGAATTAATTAATAAATCGCTGAAAGTTCTTAATATTGCAAATACAGAAGATCAGATTTTTGCCAAGCCCATTTTTGTATCGTTTTTGATTTTCCGTCTTATTTAATGTCCCTTGAAAGTTCAATTTCTTTAGTTAAAATATCTTGGATTGCAACTATCCTATAATTTCAATCTCGTAATAGAAGTAAGAGAAGTAGATATTCCAATTAAGCTCAACTCAGCACATGCCGAGAATTGTTCTTCGGGTATCAGCTTGACGCTATCACTCAACAAAACACCTATAACAACTTGTTTTCCACAAGTTCATCCTCTCCCTTTACCTCGAACTTAATCCGCCAACTTGACAAGACGTATTTCTATTATTCAAAATTAATAGTAATTTTTCAAGTTCTTCTGACATTCTCATTCCGAATTCTCGAAGCTGCAAGCTCTCCTCTATATTTGGTAATTCCTGGTAGGAAGTATAGTTGTCAAATCAAGGACTCTACACAACAACGATATAAATCTGAATATACTTTTAATAAAAATTCTTCCCCCTCGCCTTCCTTAACCAACGTTTTTGGTATTTTGTGAGTATAAATTCATTTTTGCACATCTGCTCTCACCCGGGAATGACTTTGGGAGAGTTGGATGTTACCCCATCTCTAACAGAGTTACAAAAAATGAAAGTAGGTAAAGTTACCCCAGCCACTTCACCAAAATAAAGGAGGTTTGAAGAGGGAGGCTCGCCAAGCCAAGCCAAGCCAAACAAACACATTTTTTAATATACGAGTATTACAGCAATTTTACGAGTGTATTTTATTGCAAAGCAGCAGATAAGCATGCCTACACGTATTTGTGTATTATGTCCTTCCATAAAAATAATATTAAACATTGTTATATCCTTTTTAACTATTTTTTTTTCGCTCAGCTGCTCCTCTCCGTGTATAGCGAATATCAAATTATCCTTTTTTCATATTCTGCCGCGCGTTGGTTATATGTGCGCTTTTTATTTTGAAGCAACATTTTTAGCTATCGCCGCGATAGGAGCGAGTTGCGTTCCATATAATACACCAGCAACAATCACACTACCTCCATCAGGCTCGTCTTATAAAAAATTGTAAGTTGGATGTTGGAATGGAAACCTTATGGTCCTATAGCGGAGGAGGGGGTGTGGGCTGAGTGGTATACCTATATCCACTTTATAGTTGGTGTAATTTCATTTTTTATTTCTGCCGCTCATTGTTTCAACACAGTGGTGGATGGTATTTTTAGCGTGCTTACTCAATTTTCATCATTTCTATGTCCCCTCCACTGGTTACTGGCCTCACCTCCTTCATCACTCTATTTAGTCAAGAGAAAATACTTTGAAGTCCTCATTGGCTATAGGGTAAAGGTGGCACACTTCTGCAAAGGGGCACTTTCAACAGTCAAGGTGTTTTGTAGAGTTGATTTTTTTTTAATTTTTTCGAACCTAGTTAAAGAAAAGCTGAAATTTACCTCAACAAATAGGGACATTTTTTTGTAAACCTTTGAAATTCTCAATTGCTGTATGCCAAAAAACTTATTTTTCTACAATGAATAGATTTTTGTTTTATTTTAAAATATAAATATATAAATGTTCGTGCCGAGGCTATTTTTTTTTTTAATTGTTCTTGAGCACACCTTAAACACCTTGCAAAAATAGAAATAAAAATACTCTAATTTCTTAAAATTATATTTGTAAGCAAGGATTAACCCTTTTTTAAATGAGAAACAAAAAAAACATAAATAAAACATTTTTTTTTTATAATTTTGTTCGAAATAGTTAACAGCTTATTTTTCCCTATGCTCCCACAAATGTTGGATTTTATTTTTCGGTAAAAGGATTTATGAATTACTTAACAGCTAGTGTCTTCCGGATATTAATTGATTAATCATTAATTTATTATTTAATAGAATTTGTATTGAAAAATAATAGCGAATGCAATCATCGGAAAAAATAGATGTGTGCTCGTGCTTGTTTAAATACATAGGTCCACAAAGTAGCCCTTCATAAATATATGAAAACAATGAACGGCTGGATTGGACGATTCGTTATGTTTCTGTGTCCTGAAAAACATGGAATTGCTAAACCCACCCCAAAATAAAATCAGAACACGAAAATCGAAATACCTCCTTAAATCTTGAAATATGAATTTGTGAAAAAATAAATTGCTCTTATGTACAAGTAGTTTGGAATTGTAAAATTAAAGATATAAGAACATGGCTGTAATCAAAGAAAATAAAATGCACGACTGGGTCGCACGAACTTGCTCTTATGTAACAGACTAGTAATTTTAAAATCGAATGTTATTACAGAAAACTGTTCATAAGGATCAAATTATTTTTTAAATTCTTTTAGTAGTAAGACGAAAACATAATGCTATCCAAATATGAATTTATGCAAGAACAAAAATTATAAGTCGTTGTAGTGGTTTCTTAAAAAAAAGCTTTTATGTACAAACTTTTTAAAAGCTTTTTAAGAAAAAATTTTGGTACGCCAATTTAAAGTTCTTATTATTGTTCGAATAAAAATAAAATTTACAAAAAAAATATTGAGCCGTTTCCGAGATATCGAATTTTCAAAAAAAAAGAAGAAATAATTTTTTTTTTCAAAAATTCAAAAAATATTTATTTTAAAGTTTTGAAATGCAATGTGTTTTAGACTTTTTAGAAGCTTCTCTATAAAAATTTTCATTAAGATCCGTTAAGTGGATAATGAAAAATTCAAAATTCGAAAAAATGGTTCTATGGTAGGTACAAGCTGTAATATCGCATTTCAAAATTTTTTTTATTAAATTAAAGATCGTAAAAATTAATTGAAAGAAGAAAAATTTTATCAAAATTCTCGGAACCGTTTTCGAGAAAAATACGATTTTTGAAAAGCATTTTTTTAAATTTTTTAGCATTTGTATGGTAGGTACCTTTATTTTTAGGTAAAATAAAATTTTTTTTCTCACATTTTGTAAATTATATTGAGAAACTTTTATTTATTAAGTTTAAAAAAAATCTAGCAAGGGGTTTTCGAAATATTGAGTTTTGAAAAAAAAAAAAATGAAGTTTTTTTTCAAAATCCAAAAAAAATTTTGTTGAAAATTTGAGTAGACAATTCTATTCAGGTTTTTGGGGAGCCTTAGCAAAAAAAAAATTATCAAAATCGGCTGTACCGTTTTTGAGAAAATCAAGAACAAAAAAAATGGTTCCATGGGGGGTACCCTCAATAACCATTTTTCTGAAAATTTTTTTCGACAAATACCTAGCTTTGATTAAATGAAATTTTTTTGTGTTTTTATTTTTAAAATCTGTTGAACAGTTTTTGAGAAAAAAAAATGTTTATAAAATTTCGAAAAAAAATCGTATGGCAGGTACCGTTATTTTTGGTCTTAAAAAATCAAATCAAAAAACATCCGGGGGGAAAAAATTAAAACCCATATCTACCAAGTTTGAAGAAAATCGGCCGAGCCGTTTAGCTGCAATCGAACGGACAGACAGACAGACAGACAGAATTGCGAGACCCACTTTTTTAGTCTTCGCTATCATCGTTATGTCAACTTTGATCAAAATCTCGAGTTCGATTTTTTTTCCGAATGCATAACTTGCCTTATAGTACCTATAAGTCGCAAGTAAAAATCGTTTCCTAAAATAGTTTAAGGTTAAAAAAATGGAGAAAGTTTGAATTTATGGAAACAAAACAAAAATAAAATGCACGACTGGGTCGCACGAACTTGCTCTTATGTAACAGACTAGGAATTTTAAAATCGAATGTTATTAGAGAAAACTGTTCATAAGGATCAAATTATTTTTTAAATTCTTTTAGTAGTAAGAGACAAAAACAAAATGCTATCCAAATATGAATTTATGCAAGAACAAAAATTATAAGTCGTAGTCGTTTCTTAAAAAAAGCTTTTATGTACAAACTTTTTAAAAGCTTTTGAAGAAAAAATTTTGGTACGCCAATTTAAAGTTTTAATTATTGTTCGAATAAAAATAAAATTTACAAAAAAAAATATTGAGCCGTTCCTGAGATATCGAATTTTCAAAAAAATAAAAAATAGATTTTTTTTTCAAAAATTCAAAAAATATTAATTTTAAAGTTTTGAAATGCAATGTGTTTTAGACTTTTTAGAAGCTTCTCTTTGAAAAATTTCATTAGGATCCGTTATGTGGATAATGAGAAATTCAAAATTCGAAAAAATGGTTCTATGGTAGGTACAAGCTGTAATGTCTTAATTTCAAAATTTTTTTTATTAAATTAAAGATCGTAAAAATTAATTGAAAGAAAAAAAATTTTATCAAAATTCTCGGAACCGTTTTCGAGAAAAGTACGATTTTTGAAAAGCATTTTTTTTAATTTTTTAGCATTTGTATGGTAGGTACCTTTATTTTTAGGTAAAATAAAATTTTTTTTATCACATCTTGTAGATTATATTGAAAAAGTTTTATTTAGCAAGTTTGAAAAAAATCTAGCATGGGGTTTTCGAAATATTGAGTTTTGAAAAACAAATTTTTAAGTTTTTTTTAAAAATCCAAAAAAAATTTTTTTGAAAATTTGAGTACACAATTCTATTCAGGTTTTTGGGGAGCCTTAGCAAAAAAAAAATGATCAAAATCGGCTGTACCGTTTTTGAAAAAATCAAAAACAAAAAAAATGGTTCCATGGGGGGTACCCTCAATAACCATTTTTCAGAAATTTTTTTTCAACAAATACCTAGCTTTAATTAAATGAAATTTTTTTGTGTTTTTATTTTTAAAATCTGTCGAACAGTTTTTGAGAAAAAAAAATGTTTATAAAATTTCGAAAAAAATTCGTATGGGGGGTACCGTTATTTTTGGTCTTAAAAAATCAAATCAAAAAACATCCGGGGGAAAAAAATTAAAACCCATATCAACCAAGTTTGAAGAAAATCGGCCGAGCCGTTTAGCTGCAATCTAACGGACAGACAGACAGACAGACAGACAGACAGACAGACAGACAGACAGACAGACAGACAGAATTGCGAGACCCACTTTTTTAGTCTTCGCTATCATCGTAATGTCAACTTTGATCAAAATCTCGAGTTCGATTTTTTTTACGAATGCATAACTTGCCTTATAGTACCTATAAGTCGCAAGTAAAAATAGGTTTGTTTACATGCAATTATTAAAACATTTTTAATAAAAAAAATATGGTACACAAATTTGTTTGAGATATTAAATTTTTCAAGCAAAAATGATTTTTTTTAAATCCAAGCAATAGGCGTATTTTATTGGTAATCCATATACATAGTGCAGCAACGCAAGTCCGAATAAAATGATTTTTTGACTTCATACACACTTTTTTTTAAAGTTGGTATGCTTGGCATTTATACCCATGTCAAAATCAGCTGATTTGGAACAAAAAAAGTAAAATAAATACATATATAATTTCTTACAAAAATAATAAAAATTGAAATAAATAAAGAACCAGAACAGTTAAGGGCTATAAATAATTTCTGAATTTCTTTTAACAAATCATTAATTTAGTATATATCAGACTTATTAAACTGAACCAAAAAGTGCAGTCATATTGATAATTTTGTGAGTTGAATTGACAATTTTATTGTCAATTTTGATGCAATAACCGGTGTAGTAAATACGATAATTTCAGATTGTCAATTTCATAAATTATAGATTTGGTATTCATATTGACAACTACGACTGTTAGTTATCAATACCACGATTGTGGTATTGATAACTGTATTATCAATTTCAACCAAAGCAGTTGTCAAATTGGCAATTTCTATTTGCAATTTGATTACTGCAGTTTCTAATTTGAAAACAATGGTTGTTAATTTGATTACAGAATTTGTCAAATTGAACACTTCAATTGTAAATTTTATCACAGAATTTTTCAAACTGATGACGACTGTTGTCAATTTGACAACCGAAATTGTCAGTTTGATCTCAGCATTGTCAACCTGAAAACTGCAATTATCAATTTGATCACAGCCGTTGTCAAATTTACAAATTATATTGGCAATTTGAAGGCAGTATTTGTCAAACTGAAAACTATGGTTGTTAATTTGATTACAACAGTTTTCAAATTGAACACTTTGATTTTATATTTGATCACAGAAGTTGTCAAACTAACAACTTGTGCTGTCAATTGATAACAGCATCGCTATTCAAAGTTTTGAGTCATCTCAATATAAGTCATTTCCATTCTGAAATACAAGCTTTTAAAAAGTTTTAAGAAAAAATGTCTCACTTTAATTTTCAGATCAGTTTTAATGTATTGTAATATTTTTACTAGGTTCGTTAAATAAAACTTATTACTCTTTCTAGTATTTCTTCTTTATTTACACTTTTCAAATCACAACAATAAATCGTAGTTTATAATCAACTCAAATACTTTATTCAGATTAAATCACACTTCTTTAATTCCACAATCCAATAGTTCAGCTTTGCACACTTTCATAATCGAAAATAAACTGTGTCGTGCTTCAAGGTTCAAGGTTTTTTTATTGAATTATATATATATACAATTTGGTAAACTTAAACTTAAGGATAATATGAATATAACTACAAAATTTTGTTGGCACATAGGGGGCCTAACTTAAGATATGACATTTTTCTAGGATTAAAGCATTTATAATATACATGACTTGTTATTTTAATTAAAATGATGGCATTGTTTATTTCTCGGGTTGTTCAGTCCCGGCTGTGTCGTGCTCAACGCGAACACTCCCTTATATACTCATGTTAGTTGTTCTCGAAAATTCGCGAAGCTTCTCGTCTTGGAATGTTCTAGATGATTGGAATAAGGGGAAATACATTTGACATTGGAAAAGAGCTTTTTGTTTCTTCCATAAATTAGATATGCAATTTTCCAACAGATGGCGCTGTAGTAGTATAAAGGTCTGTTCACAACAGTATAATCAATTTTACATAGTTTTATACTAAACAAAAGTAAACTTAGGCTTCCTGAAATTGTCCTAAATCAAGAATAAATCCGCAGGAACGGGTCTTGCCACAGTGACATTGTAGCGACACAGACACTGGCTGAACTCAGCCTATAAAACAAAACCGACTGAACTTGTTCACTTGACGACTGAGTGGAAAAAGGTCATGATGGATCGGTAGATCGAAAAAACCTACAACAAAGCCATTCCGGTATCGCCTCCTTCAGCGGCTACATCTCGCCTTCTGCGACCAATATAAATTGTTGAAATCAACTTTGAAATATATTAATAAATTGAAATTATCATCTGTGTTTCATTATACAATAAAAACAATATATATATAGATGAGTGCGATCCTATAACTGGTGACCCCGATAATCGAACACCTAACATCTCGAAAGAGCATCGCAAGTTCTTCAAGCACACGACGAACGCCACATTGGTTGCCCCGCCGTATCATTAAAATCAGAACTTGTAATCATCATCAACCTTTCGATACAACGACGTCACATTATCCCGTTGTAGCACCATCATCAAAACCGTCAACCATATACAGTACATCAAACATACGACATCACGTTATCCGTTATCCGTTATACCATCATCATCAAAACCGGCAATCGTAGTCAGCAGATCAATATACGACGTCACATCCATCGTCTGGCAATACCAACAACATCAGAAACGGCAGTCACCTTTAATCCAATACAAATTTAACATCATAGCATTAGAAAAGACCAGCTAGCATTAGAAGACAGTACTGAAATTAGAATTGAAGTCCTGCTGACCGAAGAGATTTCGCAACGTGGGAATTTTATCTATTTTAAAGTATCAAGTCAATATTTTTTGTTTGAAAAATTGAAAATTAATTAAATTTTAATTATCTAAATATAATTATCAGTAATTTAACATTTCCCTATATTTTCCGTGTAAAGGTTGATCGATTTGCCGAACTCATCAGACAAACTCACAAAATGACTGGAATAAAAACACCAATAGAAACGGACGGACAACAAAACGAAGGCAACAACACCCAGTCAACCAGCACTTTTTTATCCACTGGAGGAATCTCAGGGAACAATGTGACTCCAACAGAACAAGTAAGCGCGTTAATTTTCAAAAATCTGCCATTTTGGCCCAACAACCCTGATGTGTGGTTTGTTGCGTTAGAAGGTCAATTTTCGGTAGCGCAGGTTAGATCGGATAACACGCGGTATTTTACAGCTTTAGGCTTACTAGATGCGCGCACTATTAACATTTGTAAAGACGTCATAATGAACCCACCCTTAAGTGGACTTTACGAAAATTTAAAATAGACCGTTTTATCTCGCCTTTCGGAATCCGAAGAAACGCTACTAAATAAACTCTTAAACGATACACCTTTAGGTGATCGGAAACCAAGCGAGCTCTTTCGCGAAATGCGAGCATTAGCAGGATCCCAAATTTCAGAATCGGTTCTGAGAAGTATGTGGATACAAAGGCTTCCTCCTACCGTGCAGGCCATCGTTATAGGTAACGCGGAAAAAGACTCTGAAATTGTGTCAAGCATTGCGGACAAAATATTAAGCAATTTATCTATCCAAAACGGTGTTTCGCTTCTATCTAATCAAACCAGGGACTCAACGTCCAATCCGAATAGAGTTATGCAAATCGAAGCAAACTTCGAACACCTACAGAGAGATATTTCAGAATTAAGAAATCAAATGAATGGACGACCGCAACGTGGTAGGTCAAATTCTCCAAGACATAGATATTCTCGGCGGCGACGGTCCAATTCACACGAACGCATAGATTCTTCAATTTGTTGGTACCATAGAAAATGGGGAAGCAAAGCAAGATTATGTAATCAACCCTGTAAGTTCAGGGAACAAAATAACAAACATTCGGAAAACTAAAAGCCCAGTCGATTGCGACTTGCGATTCGGGCTGCTTTCAAAATTGTCGCCTTTTTATATACGATTTTTCTAATGGATTTAAGTTTCTTATTGATTCAGGTGCAGATATACCATATCTGTCCTTCCTATTTCATCTATTTTCCCTAGACCTCAACCTAGTGGAAGGTTATTATACGCAGCTAACGGTTCTCCAGTTGATTTAGGTTTTAAACGAAAATTCACTTGGGTATTCATGTATGCTGACGTAGATAAGCCTATAATTGGAGCAGATTTTCTTAAGACTTTTGGTCTCTTAATAGACATTCAAAATAGACGCTTGTTGGACCCTTTTAACCAGCAATCGTGTGAATTATCAATTTTAAATAAAGACCGTGTTAGCCAGGAGGTTATGAACCTTATTAAAAAATACAACATTGTATCTAACGGTAACATTTTTGTGCGCCCAGTACAACATAATGTTACACATCAAATAAATACAGGAAAAATCAGACCTTTAGCTTGTAAACCACGCCGACTCGCTCCCGACAAACCTTGTCAAAAAGAAAAACGGTGAATGGAGACCTTGTGGTGACTATCGCAGGCTGAACGCCTCCACGGTGCCAGACAATTATACCCCTCCCCCAATTCAAGATTTCGCTAACGGTCTTGAAGGTAAGAAGTTATTTTCGGTGATTGATCTAGTTAGGGCATATCACCAGATACCCGTACATCCTGATGATATCCCTAAAACTGCAATTTCAACTCCCTTCGGCCTTTTCGAGTTTTCAAGAATGACATTCGGATTAAGAAATGCAGCACAGACTTTCCAACGATTCATCGACTCGGTTCTAAGGGACTTACCATTCTGTTTTCCCTATATTGATGACATACTGGTTGCTTCAGAAAATGCTTCGGAGCACTTACAACATCTCAATCTGTTATTCGCGAGGCTCGAAAAATTCGGTTTAGTTATCAATACGGATAAATGCAAATTCGCTCAGGCCACAATCAAATTTCTAGGGCATTTGGTGTCCGCCGAGGGTATTAAACCGTGTCCCGAGAGAGTGAAAGCGATATCCAATTTCAAACGCCCAACCAATATTCAAGAACTCCGTCGTTTCCTAGGAATGATTAATTTTTATAGAAGGTTCATTCCAAAAGCAGCAGTATCTCAAATACGTTTGACAAAGTTCCTAAAGGGACGAAAAATTGAAAAGCGATAAATCACCAGTTAACTGGGATAGCGAGTCAAACGAGTCCTTTCAAAAATGCAAAGACAAATTGTGCAATTCGACCCTGTTAGCTTTTCCAGCAAGTAATAGGCAAATATCACTTTATGTCGACGCGTCGGACGTAGCGGTAGGCGGCGTCTTACATCAAATGGATGATCGAGGGTGGCAACCTCTCTCTTTTTATTCGGCAAAGTTGAATGATAGTCAAAAGAAATATAGTGCTTTATGACAGGGAATTGCTAGCGGCATACCTATCTATTAAACATTTTCGTTTCCTTTTGGAAGGAAGAAATTTTCGTATTCTTACGGACCACAAACCACTCACTTTTGCTTTCAAACAGAAAGCAGACAAAGCATCCCCCAGGCAGTTGAGACAGCTCGATCTTCTCAACTGACATACATTACGTACCTGGTAAAGAGAATGTTGTCGCCGACATGCTCTCAAGGCTCGATGAAGTATCGTTACCATCTAGTAGAGATTTTGAAGCAATCGCCAAAGCTCAAATCGAAGATGAAGAGCTTCAAAAACTCATGTCAGTTAAATCATCACTGGAACTACGAAAAATTACCTTCGCTAACTCACCACTCACTCTTATTTGCGACACATCAACAAAAAATCTACGTCCATTCGTACCAACAAATTTTCGAAGGGATGTCTTCAAAAGCATACATGACCTGGCACACCCCGGCACTAGAGCTACAGTGAAAATGATAGCCAAACAATTCATTTGGCCTTCAATGAACAAAACATGTAGAGAATGGGCAAGATCCTGTCCAGAATGTCAGAAATCAAAAATTTCAAGACATGTTAAAAGTCCTCTCGGAGATTTTGAACCCGTTTCAAAACGTTTCGACGAGATCCATATTGACATAGTTGGACCTCTCCTGCCTTCCGAAGATTTTCGTTACCTACTCACTATAATCGACAGATATACGCGATGGACAGAGGCCGTTCCTCTACGCGATATTACTGCTGAAACAGTAGCCACCGCATTGTTTAAAGAATGGTTTGCACGTTACGGAATACCTACCTCAATAGTAACCGATCAAGGAGCGCAGTTCGAGTCTGCACTTTTTAACGATTTGTGTAAGAAATTAGGCATAAAACATAATAGAACTACGTCTTATAACCCCAAGGCCAATGGTTTCGTTGAAAGATGGCATAGAACATTAAAAGCCTCTCTCAAATGTCACAATAACCCACAATGGACAAAAAGCCTCCCATTTGTACTTTTAGGACTACGTTCGGCTTATCGGGAAGAATTTAAAACGAGTGCTGCGGAGCTCGCATTTGGAAAAACAATTCGCTTACCTTCCGATATTTTTACATCCGAAAAAACATCGGTCAATCAATCGGATTTCGCAAAACAATTGGGTGAATATTTTAAAAAAATTCAACCTAGCCTGCCTTCGTGTCATCGCCAAGAAAAACCGTTTGTTTTTAAAGAACTTAAAACATGCTCACACGCGTTCATTCGTGTAGACAAGATCCGAAAGCCATTACAGCGACCTTATGACGGCCCATTTGAAATAATATCGCGAAATAATAAAACGTTTAAACTTTTAATCAACGGAAATGAAATAACAATCGGCATTGACCGTTTAAAACCTTGTTTCGGTTTAAATTTAGACTTTGATGAGAGACAACATTCGGGAAAGCTACAGAAACCGATTATTAAAACTAAAAAGAAAGTAACATTTGCAACAAATCACATACCAGAACATCAAGGATACCGAAGTAGGTCCGGACGACTCATTGTGCGTCCTTTAAGATATCGTTGAATCCAGTTCCCTGGGATTCAACTGGTGGGGGAGTGCTGTAGCGACACAGACACTGGCTGAACTCAGCCTAAAACAAAACCGACTGAACTTGTTCACTTGACGAATGAGTTGAAAAAGGTCATGATGGATCGGTAGATCGAAAAAACCTACAACAAAGCCATTCCGGTATCGCCTCCTTCAGCGGCTACATCTCGCCTTCTGCGACCAATATAAATTGTTGAAATCAACTTTGAAATATATTAATAAATTGAAATAATCAACTGTGTTTCATTATACAATAAAAACAATATATATATAGATGAGTGCGATCCTATAACATATCACTCGAAAACTAGGATTTTGGGTATAAATGTATGATAAATTGCAACAAAAGATAAATAATAATCATAAATTATACCTTTTAAGACTGAGTATAAATGTTCTTCGTTCCAGCTCCTCAAAACATTTTTTAACTGCGTATTGACAACCAGATTTATCAGTTGGAGTGTAATATGAAAATTTTGATAACTGTATTTCTTGTTATGTACATATAAATTGGTGGTATTTGTTCCATCATTTGTGAATACTTGGCTATGTGAAAATTGAAAAGATCTATATTTTAAAATAAATAATAATGTAAAGTGATTTACCTTATACTTTCTCACTTGTTTTTGTATATGCACTTATAACACTGTTAAAAGCAAAGCAAATTATCTTGATATTACTATCCTTATGACTTTCAGTAAAAATTAAATTGGAACAGACAAACTTTTGCAACCGACTCTGATAACGCCAGACATATTAATGACCTAACCTAACACTAAAAGATCTTTACATGAATTGAAATCTAAATAAATGCAACTCCAGATATTCAAATTGACAATCAGAATTATTAAGTTGATGACTGTGGTTGTCAATGGGAACATTTAAGGGAAATGATCATTATATTTATTGTTAAAGCGATAACTGCAACGGCAAAATTTTCGTATTGACAACCATTTCAAATATCGTTTTTAAGTTTGTGAACTGCATCTGTCTACATATTTGACTATCATAATTTTTAATGTGATGACTGGAATAATTTGATCATATTGACAATAACAATATTGTCAATTTATTGTCAACTACAATTATTGTCCATTTAATGACTGTGGTTTTCAACGTGATGGGGAAATAGGCCATCGTGATAATGACTATCATTATTGCTAACTACATGATTTTAGTTTTCAATCTGATGACGAGGCATCATATCGACTTTGAAAATATTCGATTCTCAAATTCAAAATTAAAATTGAAAATCTAAAATTTTCATATTTACTATCCAGTTATAAATTTTAATTGTAATTTTTGAAAATTTACGTCATATTGATTACTTTTTCACCATTTTGACAATTTTCAGTTTACTATCAATAATTGTTGATATGACAGCGGTTATTTTTTTTCAGTGAAGTGAACATGTAACGAAGCGTTACAATCATTAAACAATTTAATCACATTACCGAGCAAAATGCTACGACGACGCCTACATACCGCCTTATATTACTTATAATTATATTATACGTATTCAGTGTGTATCTGCAGTCATGTGATCAACACCCATTTTCATACACGTACAATTTTGCCGTTTGTTTCTTGTAATTCACACTGACTCCCAGCCGTAGATTTGATAAGTGGTCGTTGGGAAAATAACAAATTTGTCTTTTATTCTCGTCCAGTGTGGTGTGGATACCAATCTAGTGTATAGAGATAGAGAGTTTAAGATCGGGCCGCAAGCATAAATCTTTTATAAGGCGTTTCGGTGACAGATAGGCATTGCCGTATTGGTGAAGCTAATCTAATTTTTTTCTTATAAAATAGTAGGGTTTCATTAGCTAGAGTAGGGCAAGTTTTAGGAGTATTAGCTAGAGTGGGGGAATATTTATTATCATTATTATTATTAAGAGTATTATTATTTACTAAACCAACCCGTTTCTTTTCTTTGATCTCCTCTTCAAGGGCAGCTCATTGGACAGGTTCTCTTTATAGAGTTCCACCCATTTATTTCCCTATGTTGCGTGCTAGGGACAAGAGTTTTCTATAAGAGTTCTCGACAGGTTCTCTTTTTAGAGTTCCACCCGTTTATTTCCCTAGGTTGCGTGCTAGGGCACAATATATGAAATACCGTGTTAGTTATTTAGGCTTATGAATACTGTATTATATGAAATACCGTGTTATTTATTTTAAGAAAATAAATATTGTTAATAAGTATATGAAATACCATGTTACGAATACGAAGCCATGAAATAAATTAATTGAAAGTTTTGGAGTATTAAAAAACATTATTTCATTCGGAGCTTTAGTAGACCCTCCAAACCCAAGTTTGTTGCTTCTTTGGGAAGAACCCTGGACACCGACGAGTTTTACCTCAGCCACGGAGAAAAAGCATCACAAACAAAGAAAACGAAAAATGAAACATATACCTAAAAATAAACAATCCACTTTTGAATGAGCTAAAGGATACGTTGGAAAAGTATACGTTTTTATATGTCCATAGAGTTGAAATTGATGGTTATACGAGTATGTACATTATGTAGTAGATGAAAAATAAAATTCTTAAAAACATCACTTAAGCTATAAACTCGTTTAAGATAATGTTTGATAAAAACAAATGTCAAAACCATTAATTCAATCTTAACTTAAAGATGTGGTTTGTGCTGAATTAAGACCACTGACAAATTTTCTGTCAAACAAGTGGCAAAATTATTAATAACATTAAATCTTAATGGCATGTATGTATGTAGACAAAATCAAATAAAGGCTCGGTGTCAGAAAAATCAGCAAAATCATGCTTCTTTACATGATTTGCAATATGGTGGTCATACAATATTACGTGTGTTTGGTATTCTGAAATTTCTCACAAATTTTCACAATTTGCTGTTGAATATAAACCCCGTACGCAAAAACCAGCTAAACTAACCTTGGTGAAAATTTAAGTTACTTTCGCCAGGAAAGGGTGGCCGTGGCGCGATGGTTGTGTGCTCGCCTGTCAACCTCATAATCACAGGTTCGATCCCTGTCGTCGTTTATTTCGTTTTAATTCCATTAAAAAACCATCTAAAAATTGTCATCAATGGGTTGCTGGTTTACTCATTACATGTTGCTTAGGCATAACACTAACAACATGTAATTGAGTTAAACTAGTATGCCCAACAAGAATGAATACGAATAAAATAATGTGAATTATAAGCGACATAGAAATAAGACACGGCATTTCTCCGCTTTAGTTCAGCCGCCATCCCTGGAGATAAAAAATCTGAGACAATCACCTTCAGTCTCAGAACATCGTGCCACACATCTTTCCTATCCTTCTTTCTCTTCTTAACTTCACGCCCGCGGTGTCTTGAAACATTTAAAGCGTAATCATAATCCCTTGAGCGCGGGTAGATTATAAAAAAAAAAAAACAAAAAAAAAGTAATGACATTTTGTTTCTATCTTTTTATCTTCTCAGTTATTGGAAATAAGATATCGAAATCGTGGATTTTATGGATTTCGTTGTTAATGTCACCGCAAAGCCTTCCAATTGTTTTTTTAAAGGCGAAAAATATAAATTTCATAAATGCTTTTTATTCTATTGGCATCGCAGCCATCCTTCGATGATACTCTCACGTGACAGATAGGGAACATGCAAACGCATTAAGAAACAACATTTTGACTATTGACTCTATTAATGTTTACCGTCTAATCGTAGATTAATATTTAAAACCACATAATTTTGGCTCTAGTGACAACAAACCATAAAAATCAAAATCTGCCAAACTTACGAAAAAAAAAAAATCTCCAACCAATTTGAGGGTCATTGTAATGCAGACGCTCCAAAACTTTATCAGCACTATTATGGTCCCCTTATCAACAAATTCATATGTTTAGAAGCGAGAGCATTCAACGTAATTACCTATGTTTTGACCTTCGAGGTCGAGCAATAAACGACAATCTCTTCATTAATCGACTTCTTTCAGGATCTGCTGAATGCATAACCTCTACAATTCCACCTCTTTCAATACTAATTCCAATAATATTAAAAATCCTCGTTTCTTCTACGAGTATCTTCCCATACAGATTCATCGTACCTCTTATGGCTCCAACGAACCTATTTCTCGCATGCTTGGAAGGATTAATTTATAACATTCAATGTTTCGGCTTTACCCTCAGTCCGCCCTGCCAAAAACTTCGTCGACTTACTCATATTTCAAGTTCACTCCAATCCTAGATTTATATAATAAGAGCTTTATTTCAGTTAGATTAAGAAGTAACTTGTATTAAGTCTAATATATGAGGGTGTTCCACCCACTAAAATTAATCAAAATATGGCGGATTCTATTATTTTTAAACTAAAACAGCCGTATTAATAAAAAACGCTTATTCCACCTATATTCCATGGTTTTGCTAAACCATGGAATAGGAGTTAAGCCATGGCTTAAATATTTTCATTAATAAAAACAAAATGTTCCCGGAATAGTATAATGACGTTTATCAAAAATCCTTTTAAGAAAATCTTCTACAAAAGTAAGCAATCTCTTTTTTATATTCTGTGGCTACCTAAATTGATTGTCAATTGCTTGTGTCTGACTGTGGACATTTCTATTTCTTATTCCTTCGCTAAACCACCTACTTCGGTGGTTTAACTTTATCATAATTAGTAAACGTCACTTAACAGAAAATTTGTTTTATTAATGAAATTTCGCACTTAGTCCAGGACTTAACGATAAACCTCCACTAAACCATCTTTATTAATATGGGTGAAAAAGTTTACACCCTAGAGTATCCCCTCAAGACCACAAGTCCCAAAGTAACAAAAAAGCTTACCTTCTTCTTTTGGCTCAATCTATTTCAGCAGTTATTTTAGATTTTAAGGAATGAATTTCGTGCTTTTAAACATTTTTGACATTTACAAATATATACCTTGAAACCCAAAAACCGGTACATTTTTGTTGTGCTTGAACCATTTTTGTTTGCGACTTATAGGTACTAAGGCAAGTTATGCATTTGTAAAAAAAATCGAACTCTAGATTTTGATCAAAGTTCATATTACGATGATAGCGAAGACCAAAAAGTGGGTCGCGCAATTCGGTTCGACTACAGAACAAAACAGCTTAGCCGATTTTCTTTAAACTTGGTATTTCGCCCCCCCACGATTTTTTCTTTTTTTTTTTAGACCAAAAATAACGGTACCTGCCATACGAATTTTTTTCGAAATTTTATAAATATTTTTTCTCTCAAAAACTGTTCGACAGATTTAAAAAAGAAAGATACAAAAAATTGCATTTAGTTAAAGCTAGATAATTATTGAAAAAAATTTTCCGAAAAGTGGTTATTAATGGTAACTCCCTGGAACCATTTTTTTTGTTTTGATTTTCTCAAAAACGATACAACCGATTTTGATCATTTTTTTATGCTAAGGCTCCCCAAATATTTTAATAGAATCATTTATTCAAAATTTTTTATTGATTTTTAAAAAAAGTTCAAAATTTTTTTTCAAAACTTAATATTTCGAAAACTCCATGCTAGACTGTTTTTAATCGTGATAAATGAAAGTTTCTCAATATAATCTACAAGATGTGAGAAAAAAAAACATGTATTTTACCTGAAAATAATAACTACTTATACAGAGGGCGAATATACACATAGAAGAACCGAGGATACCAACGAAAGCAAACCGGCGAGCAAAACCTCAGCCTTAGACAAAAGCACGTCACAGCGTTTGGCCTTGAAGAACTGTTTATACTCAAAAAGACAGTATTTTCGACACCAAAATAAGGATAATTGTTCCTAAAAATCTTCATTTGGAGTTTTAATCAATTAGTTTTCATCTGTACACTTTTCTTTGTTTTATTAATTTTGATGCAAAATATACATAAGTAACCATTATATACTTTGTTGGACAACTGATTTACAAGATAAGCTAAAAAAAAGGAATGTTTTGATGGGGAAAACTAAGGTTTGGTAATCAAGCTTTTAGCAAATGGTGAACAAATACCCTTTGTTTGTCACAAAGTCTTAACTACGGACTAAACCAAAAACGTGGTTACCTTATCACAGTGCTTGTTAGCTACAAAAAAAAAATAAATCCTTTATTTGAAAATCACCTTGGAACATCCCTTTCAACAGTAGCTGATGTAAACAAGAGTTCTTCCACAAAATGTCGAAACATGCCATCTTCACCCTAATTTAAACAAAAAAAAAAAGAACAGACATTTCATCCAGATGAAATGAGATATTTTATGACAAAACATTACACTCGGTGTGAAATTGTGCTGAAATCCTTTAACGTTGCCATCATTATTTCATACTGTTTTGTTGGTCTTGAGCTTCTTTTGAAGGCAGAGTCTAATTTAGTGGATGTCCAGGCGAACCTAAGGATAAGAGCTCATATGGAACTTATCGATAGCGGGCCATTATAATTCTACATTGAAAACTAAGAGACATTTCGCCATCATGTTCACCTTCATCGCGAAAGGGTTCTTCGTGTTTTCTCCATTCTAAAAAGGAGAAGAGTAATAAAAATATTTATTCCTGGTCAAAAACCAATTTAAAGAAATTATTTACTTGTATTATGGAGCCAATAAAAGATATATGGGATATGTCATCTTTTACCATCGCAAAATCTAATAAAAGTTCACATCATGTATCGTAAAAATGTTTCGTTAAACGGAACCTAACGACTAAAACAGAAGAAAAGGCGGCCATATCACGAGAACGTTTTCGAGATAAAAGAAGATGTTTTTTTGGATGTACATTTTTCTGTTTTTTAATGCGGGAAATACTAGTAATAAAAATTTTCCATTTTCTTCAACGGGGGATGGAAATTATTATTTTCCTTGATGTGAATTTGATACGGGTTAAAAAATAAAAAATGTACTTACACTCTCTGGGACTTTTGTATAGAGTAGGTCCTCTATCTATGCACGCGCGGCATATGTTTTAAGTAAATGTGCCATTTTTTATGACCGTGTTTTTTTTTCTTTACGACATCATATTAATATCGTTACGTTTTTGTTTGGCCTACTGGCAGTATTTTTTCTTGTCAGAGATACACAATATTGCTATAGTGGTCTTGGAATGGGGTTTAAAGTCCTTTGAATGAAATTACATTATTATCGGGAATCGTATAAAAGACGTAGCTATGTGGAGATATCTTTATTTCAATCCTTTTGCTCTAAAGTTTATGATTTCATTTAGATTCGTAAAATGAATGTCTTACGGGTGAAAACAAAATTGCTTTCTATAAAAAGTGAATACCTACCTCTAGGAATTGTGTACTCGTACATGTATATTTATGGTTATCTATAAAATGATACTCTTTTAAATTTCTAAAATCATTAGGTACAGGCCTGTTCTAGATGGAACATATCAAGATAATATAAAAATACGCTCGTTCTTGAAAACGTAATCTGCCTCAAAGCTGCATTTGCTTGATGATCTTAATCGCAAACTGCAAAAGTCTTCTGTTTGAAAACGCAAAACAAATTTCATTGCATTACCGTTGTGTTCGAAAATGCAGTAGCAGTTTGCTTAGGGAATTTAAAAATTAAATTATTTGAAGTGAGGTAAAATTAAATTGTTAATGGAATTGCTTTTTAAAGGCTTTGTGTTTGTGACTTAAGGTATTCAATAATTATTATGTTGAATCGGTATGATGAAGCAATTTTACTATATCCATATAATGGGTGATTTTTTTGGTATTTTCTTTTTGGCAAGACCGGGTTTTGACAGCTCACGCACGTTTCGTGTTTTGTGTCACTGTCAAACATCTTCAGTTTGGTCTATAATTTAACCATGAATCGTCTTACAAACGAACAACGCTTGCAAATTATTGAATTTTATTATCAAAATACGTGCTCTGTTAAGAAAGTTCATCACGCGCTTCTTCCATTTGATGGTCAGCTTAATCGACCTACTGAGGCGGCTATTCGGGCTATTGTGGTGTGACGTGTGACATATCACTCCAAATTCACATTGATGTACATTAAACCACCAAAACACGCTTACGTAGAGTGCGAACTGAGGAAATTATCGGAGCTATATCGGCCAGAGCTAGTGATGACCAGGAATTATCGATTCGGCGCCGTTCGCAGCAATTGGGCCTCTGTTACGTGAAAATTTTGCAGAACGATTTATGTGTGAAGCCTTTCAAAATACAGCTGGTGCAAGAATTGAAGCCCAACGACCTACCACAACGCCGAATTTTTGGTGAATGGGCTCTTGAAAAGTTGGCCGAAGATCCACTTTTTTATCCAAAAATTGTGTTCAACGACGAAGCTCATTTCTGGTTGAATGGATACATGAACAAGCAAAATTGCCGTATTTGAAATGAAGAGCAGCCAGAAGCATTGCAAGAGCTACCAATGCATCCAGAAAAAGTCACTTTTTGGTGAGGATTATGAGGGTTTGGAATCATTGGGTCGTATTTCTTTAAAGATAATGCGAATCGCAACGTTACTTTGAATGGTGAGCGCTACCGTGCGATCATAACAAACTTTGTTTTGCGCAAAATGAAAGAGCTTGACTTGCATGACATGTGGTTTCAACAAAACGGTGCCACATGCCACACAGCACGCTTAACAGTGGACCAATTGAGAGGCGAATAGTTTATTTCACGTTTGGGGCCGGTAAAGTGCGATTTAACTCTTCTAGACTATTTTTTGTGGGGCTATGTTATGGCTCATGTCTATAGTGACACGCCCACTTCGATTGACGTACTGAAACTGAAAGCCAACATTGAAGCATTTTTTCGTGAGATACCGGCCGAAATGTTAGAAAGAATATGCCAAAATTGGACTAAGCGGATGGACCATTTGAGGCGCAGCAGCCGCGGAGAACATTTGCATGAAATAATCTTCAAACATTAAATTATATCGACCGTACTAACGATTTAAATAAAGATTTCATGCATTTTTATGAATTGTATGTGTTTTTTTTTTAATTTCCGATAGCTCTTAAAAAATCACGCGTTAGTATCAGTCAGTTGGCTCCATTCAGCAGATCGAAAATTTAACTTTTAACCAAGACGTTTTTACCAAAGTGCATTCTTCTTCTTCCTGTAGAATCGGACATATCCCAAGAAAATGACTAATGTTTTCCATACGGAATTAAGTTCAGGCGTAACATTTCCCCTCGTACTTTAAAAATAGTTCCAATAGCTTCACTTGTCAGGCTTGAAACGAAGCGTTCCATGTAACTGCAGCTTATGTTACTTCGGTCTTAAGTAAAATTGTACTTCACGAATTTTGATTCACACGCACCATGGACACATGACGTCACAGGAAAATCAACCACATTATTAATTTTCGTTCATTACTTACACAGTTCACATTCAATCTTTACTAAAAAAGCATCATGTGGACGTACTTGGATTAACGAAAATTACCCCTTCGATCATACACAAAGTCAGCGATAGAGTAAATTGGTTTTATTGAACATTTGAAATCCAGTCGTAGACAAGTGTAAGCGATTTGGTCATTTTAGCTTTCCTAGCTTTTTCGGAGCTTCCCTTTACCAGTGTAAGGGGTTTCGTGGAAAGACAAGTTAGGTAGATGAGATTGTCCAGCTATTTCTTACTAAGGCTTCCCCCAACCAGTGATAAGGGGTAGAAGTCAAACGACCTAATTTCCACCAGGGGTGTTGTACCTGCTGATGTACCAGAGCGTTGTAGCTTGCTGATTTAAGCGCCACCAGGGGCATAGTACCGTCCGATTCCGTCATAAGCCTGATGTCAAAATAATAGGACCAGCTTTTAAAGCCGAATTGCCAGAAGCCAGATTATCTGAAAGCAAGTACCATCATCAGCAACTAAGTATAACCGATACGAGAAAGAGTTGATATCCGTGAATCATTCGGTTACCAGAATTAATTGAAATACTAGTAACAGAATATTGTGTGTGTTTATAGATATACGAGTAAGTTATTTTTAATAAAGATTTTTTAACAAGGTTTGAAGACATTTTCCTCTGAAGTACCGTGTTTTCTTCAGGACGACCTTGGCGAGACGAGAGAGTAAAACCTCGGCTGGAAAGCAAAAAGCAAATCACAGGCAGGGGTTGAAATAATTATATAAAAAATATTTCTAGGTTGAAGATTTCGCTTTTTCTATAATTTTCCTACATTTTTATCAGTGATTTCATATTATTGCTTTCTTATCTGTAGAGCACTTTTTCCTTCGAATTTCAGTCTGCTTCCAATTTTTAAACCAGTTTCATACTGAGCTGCGCAAAGCCATATCAGTTTTGGTATCTTAGAGTTACGCATTTCCGCAATTCTAACTATATAGTCCGCATTCAGTTTTAAAGTTGAGACGAATGGAGTTGACAGACCAGTTTATAGATAGTACATGTATCTGGGGGTGTTATTTGGTAAGTAGAAGATTTTTCTTAAGAAGAACTGCAGTAAATTTTTTACTGAATGAAATTTGCTAATAACCCAGACCGGCGGCGCTAGATTTTATCTATTTGTCCTTTTCTTAACCACAATAGCTCAGAAAAAGTTTTAATTCATTTGAATTAATTTTGTATTTAAAAATTAGTTTTTTTTAAAATTCACTCAGTTTGTGTATTTTTTGTTAATTACATTTAGTATTCTTTTTAAGAAAAAATTTTTGTTTTTTTTTTTATGAAAATAAACTGGGCTTTAATAATAAGCAAAAAAAAAATAATACTCATTAACGTGTTTTTTTGAATAAAAAGATATCAAAGTGAAAAAACAACTTAAAAAACAAAAAAAAATGGGTTTGTGCGAAATTGCGGAGAAACGGTTGTCCGCAGAAAAAAAAGTTTTGGGACAAACTAAAACTGTAATAAATTCTTAGTTGGTTATAATAAAAATCTTACGAATCGGACGTAGTTTGGTAAAGATAAAGCCAAGGGAAAAGTGAGCAAAAATCATAAAAACCGTTATAACTCGAAAACGTTACGAAAACGATAAAATTACCTCTTAAGTTTTTCGACTTAAAATGACCTCAGGAATCCATGGTTTTTATTTGGGGCGGTAAATGTGGGACACCCTGTATATAAAAATCAACTTTTATACTATAACGTAAGTAAAATTATTTTTTTATGAAGGGTGTCTGGCAAGAGGTTTTCACTACGCAAAGTGTCTGGCAATGAATAACGTAATTTTTAATAACATTCTAAATATAATACCAAAAAATCAGCCTTTATGATTTGACGAAAGTAGATCGGTATTTTTCACATCTTTAGTACCGTTTTACTGCCAAAGCCACTATGACCCAAACGTCATAATGGTCCATCATTCTTACCTTTTTGGGAGCATGCACTGACAAACTTTCAGCTTTTATAAAATGACGAAGGTCTGGGGTGACATTCTGTATCGCACACGCGAACAAACGTTTTCGCGTGTGCGAACGATTTGCTTCATGTAACTTAAAAAACGAAAGTTTTCGTTCGCACATGCGAAACAAAATAAACGACAGCTTATTCTTTGACGTTTCTCTTCTTAAATACTCGTAGTTCCGTTTTTTCTTCAAAAACGTTTTTAATAAATTAAAAAAGAAGATGATACGCGAATATATTGCATTTTTGACCGATAGTGAAAAAGAACAAGAGGATTCAGAGTTATTGAACTTGCGGAGTATAAAAAGAAATCTGAGAGATTTGTCTGACCCATTTACTTTGTCAGATCAAAGGTGTGTTTTTATTATTCGTTGCAAATTATTGTTTTATAATATTTGTCTATAAAATTATAGCTTTATTCAACGATTTCGGTTGAATAAAATAGCTTTCAAATATGTGTTGGAGAATATCCGCATAAAAACAGGGACGCGAGTCACATAATATTCCTCCAATTTTGAGACTTTGCTCTACTTTAGAGGTACTGGGTGGAGGAAGCTACCGGTCAGTTGGAAACGATTTCGTGTGCCCTCTTGCACAGAGCACTCTGTCAAAAGTATTTGGCGAGTGCTTAACTTCACTGGGAGACCAAATTTGCCCGGAGTGGATCAAATGGGCATCAGAATCTGAAGACGAAACAAAAAAATACTTTTTTAACAAATATAAGATCCCCGGTGGTGAGCAAATGATTTTTAATACGTATATTAGTGCTTATTCATTATAATCTTTGGTAAATTTCATGACAGCTCCAAAATAAACGGGTTCATGATTTAGTTTCTAGACCGATGTTAAGTGTGAGTAAAGACAAATTTGCATCACATTTCAGACAAAATACAATCTGCCACAGTAATAGTGATGAGTCTTCTTGGCATGTTATGTGTATACAAATTTACTTTCATCGATATTTAAGGCTTTTTTATTATTTATGTGTTTTTTTTACTTAAAAATCAACAAAGCTAATGTTAATTGATATTAAAATCCCAAGAAAATAAATTACGTACCTTCTTTTTCTTAATTTTGCCTCATTTCATTTCTTAAATCATGTACATGTCATCGATTTTCTCGAGTTTTATATATCGATTAAAATTAATGTTCCATCCTTCCAATTATCTGACAGCTATCAACATCATAGAAGTATGCAATAAAATTTGTGTGGGTTCGGAGCATAAACGAACATAGAACCAAAAACGAAATGCGATACGGAATGCCAATTATCGCTTTCGCAGATTTTCTTTCGTTTTTGAAAAACGAACAATCGATTTCGTTTCGTTAATTACATAATCTGCCCCCTGGCTTTCACAGGCACTTAGAATAATAGGACATATTATTCAAAACTGATCGAATAAGAGCTTCATAAAAATATTCTAGCGGGGAACCGAACTTGAAAATAATATTTAAAGGATCTCTCAATTTCTCCTTAAAGTTTACTGAATTATATTTAAAAAAAACTCTGCAGGTATTCCATTTGATCCTGCTGCTTTTCTTTGAGGGAGTTCATCACATCATTTACAGTGCAGCTGTGCAGTAAAAAATGGAGGTGACGATAGAAACAAACATGGTGGTTCGAGCGATGTTAGCACACTTTTTCACTGTCATTTAGGGAGTTCAGTAAAACAGTAAAAACACGTCGCGCTTTAAAATGACGGGGGAAAATGAATCTGAAAATTCTTATAAGGTTGTTGAGGAGCAGTAAGTTTTAATTTGATTTTTTTAAGTCAATGCCTTTTGCTTATAGCTCTTCCACTCCATCACAAATAGTGATCGACAGTGAACCTGAAACGATCAATCCAGCTTCAAAAAACCGTAGAAAGACTAAAAGAATATTATGAAGAAATGTGTACAGTCGACAAATTTTCCTTTAAACGTGAAGAAATATACAAATTTGTTTACGACATACAAACGGATTAAAAAAAAGGCCGGAAGAGGCGCCAAGAGGGGAGGACTTGGATTCGATGTATGGCTCAACGAATTTTATAAGTGCACCCACCAGTCCAAAATGTTGTTGATTTCATTTAACTTCGGCGACGAAAATGATGATTGTGAGGAAAACTCTTCAACAGGTCCACTAAAAAAATCTTAAAAGAGACTTAAAAAGTGTAAAAATTTAAAAAAGGGCCACTGTGGTCATAGAACCATTGTAAGCTTCACTAACATAGACATTCAAACAAACTAAATTTCACTGGATGACTCCGTGAGAATGTCCACATTTTCCCATACCCATTCCATTCACATCAGGTTCATTTGAGTTAGTGTATCAAAAATGGCGCTAATTGGGCCACAGGGCTAGACTGCTGGTGGTCGCTATTCTACCTACCTACCCACCCATTTTAACCCAGTCACTCTAACAAATATTCCAACATTTGGAATGGAAAACTGGGTTCTAACCGCAAATCATTGGTCTTTACGGACGGTTCCAAAACGGAAGCTGGGGTAGGGTCAGGCATCCATACAACGCACCCATAAATGTACCTATCATTAAAGCTACCAAACTTATGCAGTGTTTTCCAAGCGGAAGTGCTTGCAACTTGTGAGACCAGAAGATACCTTTCTACATGTGAACTGTTGAAGAAGAACATTGATATCTTCATAGATAGCCAGGTGGCAATCAGAGCCATTTCGTCAATGGTCATGAAGATTGTTCGGCGAAACGGTTCATCACTTGAAGCGATCCAAATTTTACCCTGGATACTTATGCCACTGCAGCAGGAAAGGTATAGAATTCACCTTAATAGCTCTACAGAATCTAGTTGAATATGGTCATGGGTTTTTCCAGACGACAACGGTTTATCCGATTGACGTTTTGTAAGACAGTTGTACACTGTACAGTGGTACAAGGGAAATCATGAAAAACAGAGGATTAATTTCTAAAAGACATGTTTTTGTTAAACAGCGAACATTATTTTTGCCGAATTCTTTACTTAAAGTTCTCATATATAAATATAATTTTATATAAATTTATAAACTAATTATGTATATCATTATAACTTTATTTTTTTATTTAAAATAAATATTTTAAAAATGAAAAATCTGAAAGTACAGTTGACGTCTAATATAACGAATACCCGATATAGCGAATTTGCGATATAACGAACGCTTTTTAAATTTACATTAACAACTCTAAATAGCGAACGATAATAAAAATTTGCTATCCGATATAACGAACGCGTAGATAAATTGCCTTAAAATGTTGTTTTTGTTGCATGTGCATCTATTCTTATGTCAGCACACAATTTCATTCTCGTATGTGTGTAGCCCTTTGAGTATATATAATATGGAGGGCTCGTTTCTATTCCAAATGCGTGACTATCATAGGGGGCGCTACTCAAATGTGTGTAAGACAAAGTTATTGCCGAGTGCTTCATATCACATGTGACGGAGAACTATATGCGAGGAGAAGGTAAGCACAAATCGGAGGATACGGCTATATCCTTAACTTACAGAAAGTGAGACAGCGACCCCTATCACAACTTCAAGTACTACAATGCATTAGGGATAGGAACGAGCCCTCCATATTATATATACTCAAAGGTGTGGCCCAAAAGTTCAAAACTAACAAGCTTTCTGTTTTTCTTTTAGGCTTCGCATCTCATACTGTAACATTTTTTTTTGAATTCTTATTTGTTGGTTTGTCTATCGCTATGCAGTTTTGAATTCTATCCACGCACACATATATTAAAAGACACGACAGCAAGATAACGTTAGCAGTTAAATAGTGTTTTTGTTGGTTAAAGTCTCGTCTGGCTGAAACGCTCCGTAATAATTTTGTAGATTTAGTTTTGTGTACAAAATATTAAAATGAATACAAAATCTCAACGTACTCGGCTTTCATTAAAAGACAAAGTCAAAATTATTGATGAGTGCAACAAAGGCGTTTCACTTAAGGAAATTTCAATAAAATTCTGTGTGCCAAAATCAACAATATGTGGGATTAAAAAGTCGCGTAAAAATCTTGAAGAACCTGAACTTGACACACAATGGCTCGCTACAACGTACCATAAATCTATGCGAAAGGGAGAGTTTTCTAATATGGAAAATCGGCTGTACAAATGGGTGAAACGACAAAGGGGGAAAAACATTCCCATAATTGGTGCTATACTAAAGGCTAAAGCTAGTGTAATTCATCAAAATCTATATGGTCAAGAGAGTGGATGATTCTGTGCTAGTAATGGATGGCTCACAAAATTTAGGAAACGTTTCGGTGTCCGGATCCTCAAAGAATGCGGAGAAAAACTTTCATCACGCTTTGATCTCGTTGAGCCGTTCAAAAAAGATCTACTCGAAGTCATCAAACACAACCATTCAATTTAACATTACCAATAAAAAACATAATTAATAAATCAACCACTTATACATCTCATTTGTTTTTGTTTTACCGTTTGACTTGTTCAAACTTAGGGTTGCTAAAATAAAAGTTGCATCCGGTATCAATAGCAACTCCATACAGTCGATACTACTTCAAGCGAGTTGAACCATTGGGACCAAGCATTCACCAAACAGCACATTTCAAAATTGAATTCTTCCAAATTTAAAATCAATTTTATGGAAATCCATTTAGGTTGGGGAACAAAGTTGGTTCGTATTAGAAAGTACCATTGGGCCCCTGTCAATTATTTTTAAGTTGACGCACTTTAATAGAGTCTCTCCCCTACCAATGTTATTTTCGCCTAATTTAAATACATCCATATAATGGAAAATTCATAAAAAAAGTTAAACTAGCACCAGAGGACTGAAAACCTAATGTAGAAACGGTCTCCAACTGTAGCCAAAGATCTCAAGACAAAACTGTGTTTTGGAAAGGTAATAGAAAAACATAAAATGAAAAGTCGTAAACAGAAATTTTATACCTTCGCGAATTGAAGAGGTAGTAGTAATAGTAGAAGAAGGTATAAAAGACAAAGAAAAAAAACGAGAATAAATCCCTAAGCCTCCCTTACACATACTTTCCCCCATTCGGCTCAGCGAACTTGCTTTTGTAATTTCTTCGCGTGCTGGTTTCCTTTTTTTTCACTTCTTCCTAATATTACGAGTAACATCTTCAAAGCTCAAGGCTCTCTTCTTTCTTTATTTTATTTCACTTTTTATGTGTACTTTGTTTGCATCACCCTCGCATCTGTCGTTGACTAACAATACAACCCCTTGGAATATCTCAAAAATTAATGTGAATTTCCTCTACCCCTACGTACGCACATCATCATAATGTGCTCCATGCACGGGTTCCCTCCCGCCTTCGGCGTGCCATGCTATGTGTACTGCCATGGAATGTGAGTTTTGTGTCCTTGGGAAGTCCTTTTTTAGTTTTTGCACATTCATCGGGGTTTTTCTAATCCAAAAACCCAGCACGAGTACTGGACGGAGCGATTCTAAAAGCAACAACAATAACGGAACACATCCAATGCATCTTTGAAGGTTTCCTAGTTTGGAAGTTGGTTGGTCGGGTTGTGGTGACTGGGGGTGGGCTTGGGGGGTATTCATCTAACCAAAGGGAAAATTATTTTTGGATCGGATTTTGCGCTTATAGAGCGCACAAGGCATAAGGCACAGAGGCAGAGCATCACATATCCTCGCTCGACTCCGCATGTGGCAGCCACGGTTACAACTATGAACGATGGGATCCGTTTAGACGGTTCCGCAACAACCACTATGCTGGCAGCACCGGATTTTTATCCCGTTTTTTGGGTCTAATCAGATTTCTACTCTAGTCGTGTACCGTATGGAGATTGTTTATGGGCAAGTGTGCGCGAGTATGCGGGTAATTCTGATAGGTGTGTATGTGTGTTTGGTTGAGTTTTCACATTGTCTATGGCCTGGCTCGATGTGGAATACACACGCCCTCTGCAGCAGATACGGTGTGTGTAGTTTTTTGCGACCTCGTTCTCGTTCGCTTGTGCTCCTTTTTTGGGCTTGTGGGGGTTTTTGGGGCTCTTGTTAGTGCGGGGTGCGCCAAAAAGGGATGTGCTAGAATTTATTAAAATAATTTGCGATAGTGTGATTGGCTTTTCCGTTCGTGACGTCGTCGTTATCCTTCGTCGGGATAGCCTCGTAGTGTCGTGTCTGTTGTTGTTGTTGTTGTAGTTGAACGGGGGTATAGGCACGAGTGGTAGGCATCTATTTAGGCATCAAAAACGAGGACGACAACGGGCTATGCTATGATGTAGGTTGTGATGTGTGTTCCTCTCTAAAATTAGGCGATGAAAATGGGTGTGGAAATATAGAACAGAAGGCAAAAGGCAATAAAAAGGTTTCGAAAGATTTCTACTGGTTGATTTGAAAGTGTGTGTGCTTGGGTTTTCCACTGTGTGTATAAAGGGATTTATTAGACGCAAACACAAACTTTATGTTTAGTTTGTCGTTTTTTGTTGCTGCTAAGATTGAGTGCGTGGTTTTTGTTTTATGTGTGTACATAGGCGTAAGGGGATTTTCTAATGCCGAAGAGGATTTCTGCAGATGGAGAAAGTTGGTTTATGTTTAATTGTTTTGTACACACAATGTAAGTACTGATGAAGTAAATGTAATGTTTGGAGTATTGGTATGATGGGTAAGAGTACTTATTCCGTGACATGCAACAAGTGAGAAAGGAGTTGAAAGAAAGTTTTACTCAGAAATCTTTATATACCTATGAGAAATAATGGTTAAGGTTTTTTTGTAGGTACATACCTACATACCTACCTATAATGAAAAGAAATGTGTGTGTGAAGGAAAAATGAAAAATAAAAGCTATTGAATGATTGATGGAAATAGGTATTCCAGAAGTCAGTTCTTCCAAAAAATGACTTGATTTGCAAAATACCGACATATACCTACCTATTTTTTTAAAATTCCTTATAAATAGGTAGTACCTATAGGTATTATCATTGGAGAAAAAACCAATACCTTAAAACAAAAACATTGGCGCAAAATTTTAGTGTAATTAGTGCGATGTTAACTGTTTTACTGTTTTAGAAAGATACTTGGTTAAAGCGACGATTTTGTACATTTTAGTTCATTATAGCATCAAACTTTCTCTAAAGTTAAGATCATCAAATATCATACTAACTTCATATGATGCTTTGACATTTACAAACATCAAATAGGTCTGTTTACTTTGTTTACACAAACTGACATTGTACCTATTAGGCGCGTTCAGAAGCAATCTATTAAGAAACAGAGCCTTAGCACGATTTTAGTTAGAAATTGCTTAAAATTAAGAAAACTTAGAAAACTACTTTAAAGTAAACAAATTCTTAAGAAGTATCATACCTCTAATTATACCTTAATAGGTATTAGGCTGATTAACATATCGCGCCATTGGTTTTGGTTGCTTAAATGTTTAAGAAAGTGGTAGAGTCTTGCAAATTCCAAGTACCTATATGCTTTGCATATGTATTAGGGAGCCGCCTTATACATATCTACCTACTTTTTAAGATCAATCAATAAGCAATTATAGACTAAGAGCCCACAGCAATTTTTGGGTGTGATTGATAACAAAAAATAATTAGCATAATTAGATAGGCCTTTTATAGTTATTTACAAATATGTGAAAGTCTTGCATACACTAGTGGGAGCAATAGTGCATAATAGTGCATCAAGTATGTAGTTCTTTTCAAGTCCAAATAATTGTGATAACAACTTTGCCAAAATGTAGAGTTAAGCCCACTGATTGAAAATATCGAGGTCCAAGACGTTTTACAGACAGCCTTCTGCCTGCCTGACGCGATAAGAATAGGCTACTTCTTGCACTAAGATGGCCACCTTCAAAACGTCTTGGACCTCGATATTTGCAATCAGAGGGCACTTAGCTCTTCATTTTGAAGTTATATTAAATTTTGTATTCCAATTTTTTAGACTTTGGAAAGAACTGCATACCTACTTGATGCACTATAATGCACTATTGCACTCACTAGAGTATGCAAGACTTTCACATTTGTAAATAACTATAAAAGGCCTATTTATCTGATTATGCTAATTATTTTTACTTGCGACTTATAGGTTTTATAAGGCAAGTTATGCATTCGTAAAAAAAATCGAACTCGAGATTTTGATAAAAGTTGACATTACGATGATAGCGAAGACCAAAAAAGTGGGTCTCGCAATTCTGTCTGTCGGTTCGACTACAGCCTAAACGGCTCGGCCGATTTTCTTGAAACTTGGTAGATATAGGTTTTAATTTTTTCCCCCCAGACGTTTTTTTTTTTTTTAAGACCAAAAAAAACGGTACCTGCCATACGATTTTTTTCGAAATTTTATAAATATTTTTTTTTCTCAAAAACCGTCCCACAGAATTTTTTAAAAAAAATTTGAAAAATTTGATTTAGTTAAAGCTAGGTAATGGTTGAAAAAATTTTTCCAAAAAATTGTTATTTTTGGTAGCCCCCCTGGGTCCATTTTTTTAGTTTTTGATTTTCTCGATTTTCTCAAAAACGGTACGGCCGATTTAAATCATTTTTTTATGCTAAGGCTCCTCCAAAGTTTGAACATTTTTACATGTTCAAATTTTCAATTTTTTATTTTTTGGATTTTTAAAAAAAATTTCAAATTTTTTTTTGAAAACTTAATATTTCGAAAACCTCATGCTCGATTTTTTTCAAACTTGCCAAATAAAAGTTTCTTAACATAATCTACAAGATTTGAGAAAAAAATTTTGTTTTATCTAAAACTAACGGTACCTTCCATACAAAAGTAAAAAAATGGTTTTCGAAAATCGTATTTTTATCGAAAACGGTTCCGAGAATTTTGCTAATTTTTTTTTCTTTAGATTAATTTTTACGTTATATAATTTAATAAAAAAAATTTGAAATCTAGATATTACTGACTGTACCTACCATACAACGATTTTTTTGAATTTTGAATTTCTCATTATCGGCGTAACGGATTTTAATGAAATTTTTTATAAAAAAGGTCCTAAAAAGTTTTAAAAACTCTGCATTTCAAAACTTAAAAAAAAATATTTTTTCAACTTTTGGAAAAAGTCATTTTTTTTTGAAAATTCGATATATCAAGAACGGCTAAATGTTTTTCTTGGAAATTTAACTCTCATTCGAACAATAACAAAAACTTACGGTTGGTGTACCGTTTTTTTTAAATGTTTTAAAAATTTTGTGCATAAAAGCTTTTTTTTTTAAGGAACCACTACGATGACTTATAATTTTTGTTCTTGCATAAATTCATATTTGCATAGCATTCTGTCTTTATCTCTTATATACTACTAAAAGAATTTAAAAAATTCATTTTATCCATATGAATAGTTTTCTTTAATAACATTCGTTTTTAAAATTCCAGGTCTGTTCCATAGGAGCAAGTTCGTGCGACCCAGTCGTGCATTTTATTTGTTATCAATCACACCCAAAAATTGCTGTGGGCTCTCGGTCTATTACTTTTAAGCAGGGCCAGATTAACAAGTAGGCAGAATAGGTAGTTGCCCCCGATTTTAGGGGGCCCCCGAAAAATAAAAAAGACTTCTTAAATTTTCTTACAAACATAAAATTCTAGTAACACTTTTTTTTATTGCAAAATTTTGTTGTCAAGTCCGGTTAGCAATGGAGTAGGTCTTTCAGTCGCTATAATTGCAGATTTGTCTACTGAATTCCACTTGTAAAAGGGTTTGCTTATAAGTTTTTCAATAACACAATCACAACGGTTTTTAATAACAACTTTTTCACTACTTGATGCCAGAGCTACAACGCGACAAGAGCGGCTCGAGATGTTACGTATACTTTGCATTGAGTCAGATTTATTGAACAAAATCGATATTCATGATATAATTGATGAATTTGCTGAAAACAAATGTAGAAAACGACATGTTTAAAATGTAGATAGTAATTTTATTGATATTATTACATTTTGACAATAAAATTTTTATGAAAGATATAGGTTTGTATTTTTTAATCGAAAAAAGAAGGGAACGGACGTGAAAAAAGGGCCCCCAAATTGATGGTTGCCTAGGGCCCCGTTGAGGGTTAATTCGGCCCTGCTTTTAAGGCTGCTTGCACAAACCGAATTCTTAATACCTTCATACAAAATTTTCGTATGCAAACTTAAATGTGTATCAACACATTATAGATCTTTTGATGAGCAATTTCAAAATGGCTACTATAAACTCTTATCAAAAGGTCTAATTTTGTAAATCTGGTCAACGTAGATTTCGATAAAACGCTGACTTCAAGCTCGTCTAAAGTGATTGCGTAGACTAAAGGACTTCCCGTAGACTAAAGGACTTCCCGCAGCTTCAAGGAAAACAATCGAGTGGTGTCAAGTCGCATTCTCGCGGTAATAATTTAATGAAAACTCACCATGAGATGACTGAGTCGCCAAATTTATCCTTCACAACTTCGAGCGTTAGAACCACGATTCGGATAAATCGATGTTGGCGAGTTCCGGCCAAAAAAAGTTGGTTAACATTGTAGTGTAGCTACTTAACCTACCTCAACCCTACGAGACAACCTAAACGAAAACATTACAAACAAATAAAATAAAAACAAAAACAAACGAAAACGAAACCTGCACACGATGCACACAATGACTTCGACGATGACTATGACTGACCCACCTAAACCTAAACTGCTGACACAAGCAAACGATGACTAACAGTATTGAACTCTAAGTAGTTCACCCAAATGTGTAACATATGACACTAGATATTAAGATACAATATTAAGTTCTATTATTATTATTTGTAAATAAAGTATTTGTAAATAATAAAGTATTTGTAAGCAATAAAATATTTGTAAGCAACTAGTATATAAGCATGTAAAATTTGAAAATAAAATCAGATTCATTTTAGTTATACAAAGTGTTTCTCATTTATGGCAGAAAACCTATGGCATTTTTATGCTCTGCCCGTCGAATAGATAATTAGATAGAAGGTACTTTACAACATCGCTCTTTACCAGAGACTATTGATGGTAACGATGTCCTCTGTCTTTTTTAAATAAAAAAGAAATAATGTCCGATAATGCATGTTATAAGCCGAACAAAAAAAATCATTCTTTGTGTATGCATTGATGCTTGGTCAAACACCTGTGGATTATATTTGCTTCAATAATGGTAGTTTTGCTTGCTGACTTACGACGAGTTGAGTCAAAAATTACCCTCTTCCGAGAAGATAATTTTGTTTTGCCAAAACCGGATCTCCAGCCAACATTTCCAGCGCCCCATTAACCACTTCAGGGAACTGTCTATAGTCTTTCGGATGAAATAGTAAACCTAACTTAATATTTTTTATTTATTATTGCTACTGGTGAACCTTTAGATGCGCTTACGGTGTCGATGAAAAATGAAGAGCAATCTCTTAATACAATATTTACCAATCGTTAATAAAATAGTATTTTAATAACTCTTATTTTCTATAATATGTCAGTCTTATAAAGGTAATTAAGTGAATTTTTGTTCATCATTTAGTTTTTAATAAATCGTCTTTTAAAATAAAAATCGTCTATTAAATAATAATGTTTCACTGATTAAAATACGCTTTTTTTAGAATAAGAATTCGGATTTAATTGAAAATATGTATAACCCTTGTCAAATGTACCCTCCGAAAAATTAAATGATTTCTTTTCGTAAAAAAAATAAAAAAATATCCTTTGTTTAGTAATGTATTTTCGGATTAGAAAACAACAAGCATAGGACCAAAACTGTCTTGTGTTTAACGTGGACACCTGTCTGTTAAGAATAAATTCCACGGAAGGCCTACCTTCATCGGAGTCAGATCGGGTCCTGACCATTAACTCTGACATAGCCGAAGCCATCTCAGTCGCAAAGCTGTGACATGTTTCAGCATGTGCACACCGAGGAGGCGAGGTCCAGGCACGCCTGGAAACCATGTGTTGGAATAAACCACGCCACCACGATACTCCCACAAGGGGGCCTACCTAATAGATAGTATGAAGAATGATTGCACACACGCGACAGCTCCAACTTCACTATCTGAATAGGAGGGCCAGAAGACGTGACAGCTCTCAAACCTCTGGGCACTGTCTCCCGTGGTGCCAGAATATAGCTTCCGGTAGAGTTTCGCAACCGTGAGGTTACTTACAGATGAGTTCCTGCAAAACTCAGGGCCTGTCCATCCCAGATACACACACCCAGCTATTAGTCAAGGTAGAAACCAACAACTAAGAATATGCACTCCTCTAGTGAGTTTTTAAACATTGCTTAGCGGATTCTTACTTTAAGGATACCGTCCAGACTGTTCGCATCTAGTTAGTTGAGTTACTTACGTAACCTATCCACAGGCACCACGAGGAGGTCGATAGGAACCTGGAGTGATAGAGTTGTGCATAGGTTATAGTAATACCGGCCCACCGATAAATCAGTAGACGAGCGCATTAGAACTACAAACCAGCATTAAACTACTTCAGCACCCATACACGTTAGTGCATGTTTTGTGCATCCATAGCAATACCGGCAGAGTTCACAGAGCTCCGGACATGCCTTAAACTATCATGCACACGCTATCACCCCCACCTGCAGACCAGTAGAATCACTGTCAACAATGCATCAAAAGTGCCACCACTGATGTGCTGGGGGATCACAACAAAATCCCTGTTTCAATGAAAAATGCCGGCTGGCGTATGCAGCCAAGAACGAAGCCTTCCAAACAATGCTGGAAACTAGAACCAGAACAACTAAGAGAGCAGCCCGGGAGCTGTACGGGCAAAAACGAAGGGAGGAACGCCGACCTTTATAGTCCAGTCAAAGCGTCATGAAAAAGGGCCTGACCTTGCGCGCAGAGGCATGGTCAATTTTTTTTTCATGGATCGAAAGGTGCTTATGAGAAAAGCTTAAAACCAAATTTGCACCACATGACAACTTTTTTTACCAAAGTTATTGGTAAAAATGTGTTTTGTGTCATTTTTTGGTCATTTGCGAATATCTCGGCTCCACTATCTCGTACAAACAAAAATTAAACATGTATTTATTCCTAATAACATTATCTATTATGTTCTAAAAAAAACATTTGTTTAAACAACTGAAAAAAAAAGTTATAGTAAGTTAAACAAATTTTTTGTTGTTTAAAAATCACTTTTTCGTGATTATTAAGAAAAAAGCTCATTTAACGAGGAAATTTTTATATTTTATTATTAAAGTTCTTGTAATTCCCTACAATTTAAAAAAAAATTCAACACTCTACGATGAACGAAAGCCGAGTAATAAATTATTGAACATAGGTAAGTCAGCGCACCCACGCATTTTATGATTTTATGTTTTAATTAATATCTCAGTCCCAGTATGTCGCAAAGTGAAAATAAAAACTGTATTGCTAATAACAATATTTTCTATCAACTTGCATTTAATTTAATATGTTTGAGCAAAAATATAAAAAGTTACCGTTGGTTTCAACGTTTTTTTCTTGTTTTTAATACCTTTTTTTCATAGTTATTGAGAAAAAAACTGTATTTCACGGTAAATACTTTTCAGTTTTGGATTTTTGTTTTATAGTCCTGTTAATTTTCTTCAAATTAAAAAAAAAATTAGTCCATTACGACAAACGGGAGCCAAGATATTCATGATTTAAAAACTTAGGAAAGCTTACAATTTAGTATCTTAACCTTGTAGCTTGTAATTTTGGTGTCGCCAGCAACAAGAAGCAACAAATATGTGTAAGTATGTGTGGAGTGTTTGAAGCATACCAATAGGTGTGTTTTTTTTGCAAGTCCATATAGAATTGTAAAAAAAAACGACATCGGGGCTAAGCGCTTTACATGCAAATGCAACAACTACTTAAATCTATACAGAGTTAGCTAAGACCAGATAATTATCGAGAGTTAATCTAAGACCCGATAAAAATGGTGATGCCAAAATAGTAATATCTATATGTTATCGATAATTTGCTCAGAGACGTCAAAAGTGAAGTTTTTGGATTGGTTAATGCTAGTCGTCAATAAGCTGACAAATGTCATAGCGTACACAGTGCTTCCAGCTATGTGGAAAAAAAGCTCCTAAATCCCGATGTCGTTTTTTTTTACAATTCTATATGGACTTGCAAAAAAACACACAATATATCTTGTTGCTGGCGACACCAAAATTACAAGCTACAAGGTTAAAATACTAAATTGTAAGCTTTCCTAAGTTTTTAAATCATGAATATCTTGGCTCCCGTTTGTCGTAATGGACTAATTTTTTTTTTAATTTGAAGAAAATTAACAGGACTATAAAACAAAAATCCAAAACTGAAAAGTATTTACCGTGAAATACAGTTTTTTTCTCAATAACTATGAAAAAAAGGTATTAAAAACAAGAAAAAAACGTTGAAACCAACGGTAACTTTTTATATTTTTGCTCAAACATATTAAATTAAATGCAAGTTGATAGAAAATATTGTTATTAGCAATACAGTTTTTATTTTCACTTTGCGACATACTGGGACTGAGATATTAATTAAAACATAAAATCATAAAATGCGTGGGTGCGCTGACTTACCTATGTTCAATAATTTATTACTCGGCTTTCGTTCATCGTAGAGTGTTGAATTTTTTTTTAAATTGTAGGGAATTACAAGAACTTTAATAATAAAATATAAAAATTTCCTCGTTAAATGAGCTTTTTTCTTAATAATCACGAAAAAGTGATTTTTAAACAACAAAAAATTTGTTTAACTTACTATAACTTTTTTTTTCAGTTGTTTAAACAAATGTTTTTTTTAGAACATAATAGATAATGTTATTAGGAATAAATACATGTTTAATTTTTGTTTGTACGAGATAGTGGAGCCGAGATATTCGCAAATGACCAAAAAATGACACAAAACACATTTTTACCAATAACTTTGGTAAAAAAAGTTGTCATGTGGTGCAAATTTGGTTTTAAGCTTTTCTCATAAGCACCTATCGATCCATGAAAAAAAAATTGACCATGCCTCTGCGCGCAAGGTCAAATGACGCTTTGACTGGACTATTAGGGGGAAAACGAAAAAGCAGCTGGGGAATGCTGGAAAGTTCTCCCGAAGGGTGAGGCAATCTATCCAAGGCTACAAGGCTAGACGGGAAGCCTGTCAAGACGAGAGTGTGGAAGTATATGTTAGATATATGTTCAAAGTAAAATCGGTACTGAGGATCTGAAAATAACACTTTCCTAGACTGCTGAATGAAGATGATAAGAATTCTTCTATTAGACTGAATAATCCATTTAGTTTGGGCGATGATGGTTAAAATTTCCGTCTTAGCTATCGCTTAGCCATGTAATAACTGTAATTTCTCTCAGTTTCACAGTGGCCGGGAACCTAGATAAGAGTGACATTGAATGTTATATTCAGTCTTTCAAGCTCATCCCAGGACTGGTGGACTAATTTATAAGGATTAAGAAGACGAATCAATGGCGTTGCCAGCAGCCTGGCTGATGTCTGTGAAAATGATTGTACTCTAGTTTTGCATGATTCATTTATTTTCAGTAACTCGAGTTTGAAAGACGCTAACCCGTATCCAAAAAGACCTACGGACACTTAAAGACTCAGAGAAAATTACCGAACCGAAACCGCACTAGATCTTTAAGCCATATCAGTAAGAATGGTTGTGTCGAACTCTCTCTCATCACAATGTGTTCTTCCCAGTATTTCTGAGATGGTACTATGTTTTTGAAATGAGCCCAAAGTAGGACTGTAGTCGGTGTTTTTGTCGAAAAAATGTCTAGGTATCAAGTTAAAAGAAACTTTTCCTAGCAATAGAATTTCCAAACCTATTTTTTACATGCGATATATAGGTAATATGGGGCAAGTTCTGCATCTTCGGTGATTCCCTAGAGGAGAAATTGAAATTTTTTTTAGCTTTAAAACAAACGGTACTTCCATACAACTATAATGCATAATCTTATTTATCTCGAAAACGGCTCCAAAGATTTTGATAAAAAGAATTAAGTATGTGATATTATGGACATGGACTACATTTTAGTCAAAAACAATTTTGGGGCAAAATGTTATTAACGGTACCTGTCATGGAACCGTTTTTTTTTTATTTTCGACTTTTTCATTAACGGCTCTAAGGATTTTAACCAAAAATTTTCAGCAAGAGTCCCCTTAAATTTAAAATAATATTGTATATAAAAATATTCAAAACATATTTGTTGCGTTTTTTTGAAAAAAATTGTTTTTTTGCAAAATCATCGTAATTAGGTATTATTACATATCGCAAGTAAAAATATAAATTATAAGTAGTCATGCCCGGGACTTGCCAACAATCTAACTAGGTAGCGAAATTAAATTAGGCGTATTTAATTCCCAGCGCAACCTTTCTTAGCCCTTAAGCTTTTTAAACCCACATATTTCAATTTCAATTGATCGGAAAGAGATAGGTAGTAGTTACAGTATCGTTATCCTAGGATAAGTTGAAATCCAGACCAAGTCCCTCGGCTTGTCATTTTGAATGACTCCGAAATATTGTAATTATTAACCTTGCTGGCCTATTGAATAATCTGCAATAGAGAAGAAGGACAGAGTAATCCTGACACATTTTTCTAAAGCGGGCAACTAACAAGCAAGGCAGAGGAATGTCTCTACCCTCATTAATTAAAAGCAATGGTTCTTCGTGTGCCTAACATCGAATGCAAGCGATGTGAACTGACAAATTAATAAAGGTTCTGTGCTGAACTTAATTCATCGAACATGAGAAATAAAGGACCCCATCGGTTACGGCGGGAGGATGGTGTCCAAACTCATAGTAGTGTCAATCCAATGAGAAAGGAAAATCGCTGGGGCTGTTGGTTATCAACCAAAAATACGTCATTGGTTATTGAGTCATTCTTCAATGGTTAGATAGAAAAAAATCTGTACCAAAGATTTCTCTATTGCATTACAAATAAATTGATATAGGACCTCGGTCGCTGTTACTGTATGGTGCATGGACCGTTTGATGGCGTGACTAAATATGAGTCACTTTAAAAATAAAATAAATAAATTACAGCCCATGACGGCTCATAGAGACCTAGTTTCTTACAACTCTCAAGCATTCCTGTCCCGTGTGCGTGTTACCAGGAATGGAGGGGACCCATAATTTTCTGCCAATTCCGAACGGCTAATAAACAGCACTTCTCATGACAAGAGATACTCTTGGAGGATTTATCAATTCCTAACAAGATGTAGTACACCCCTGAAAAACTTTTATGCAGCGGCTGAGAATCGAACCCATGACCCTCTGCATGACAACCTAACGCACTAACCATTTTGCCAAGCCATGTTACTATGAGTCACTTTAATCATTCCTAAAATTGAAATGAATGAACTATACCTTAAAAGGTGTCGTCTTCTGGAGGCATGGCTACCTGAGAAAACTCAAATAGAAAACTGGGACTTTCAAGAAAGTTTTTTGTATGCGATAACATACATTATGTGCAGTAAGTTTGCAAAGCCTTAGCACTGAGTGCAAATCTCAGTCAAAGCCAAACAGTTTTTTCAATTTAAATTGAAAGTATGAAGGCTATGCAGAACTAAAAGGAGTCCGATGATCGGTTTGGCACCCGTGAAATAGCTATAACTCTAAACTTGGTGGTAGTTCATTCAAGCTGTTATTGTGATATTCAAAACCTTCAATATAACTGGGACTTAGGTCCTGGAAACGCTGTTTGATCATGTTTTCTTCAAACCCAAGGAACTTGCAAGCGAGGTGGTGAGATAGAGCCGTAAAGGAGGGTGCTCACCTAAAACTTTATTTAAGTTCTGGTCAAAAAAAAAAAAAAAAGTTTTGAACAGTTCTTATCCGAGTTTCCCTAAATCAGTTGTTTAGTAAAAGTAATTTACAAAAATGGGGCAATAGATGAGAATGAAGTGCTTTGAAAATCATTTTTTTTAAGTTCATTAAAATTTTTATTAGATCAAAATAATACTGCAAATACCCAATGCTGATTTGCTTAAAGCCTTTTTAAAGCAGCTTATTTCTACGAACTTTCATATATCAAATACAAACACCGGTAGAAAGGTGATAAGTCCAAAAAATAATTTGCGTTTTTACGTCCACTTTACATGGAGCTATAAGCTGGTCGACTGATTTTCTTCAAATTTTGAACATTTATGAGAATATTCTCTTAAAAATTTTGTTCCAAATCTTAAGAAAATCGATTTACCCCTTAAGGTTCTAGCTCGATGCTAAGTGAAAATAAGAACGCAAATTACTTTACGGAGTTATCATGTTTCTACCAAACACCACAGAATTTTATTCATTTCCTTTTTGCTTTCCAAGTTCACCGCCAGGGTATGAAGTATAGAACCATATAATACCATATAACAACCTTATAACAATTAAAAATATGGCCTACCGAACTTTTCCAATATGTGAAGAATAATTGAGTTCTAATTTGTTCCTGTCTTGTCTCCTGAATCTAATTACTACTGGATTCAATAAATAAATCCGATTTTAATTCTCTGCAATATCTCGTCGAACTCTGCTTAATCAAACAAGCCCCGAGCCGAAGAACACATTAGCGAAATTAAATCTCAATTTCAATAATTCCATTAAGATCAGCATTTTAAGTTCTATTCTTGTGTAGACCTCCAATGCAAACTCAATATACTTAGAGGAGCTCCAGGAGCGCATTGAGGGCTTATCTCAAATAGGGGGCGTTGCTTTAATGATGATTTTCGCGAAATCACTGCTGTAAGTATTCATGATTTTCGTAAACTTTAACACCTTTATTAGAATTTCCAATCATAAAATTTATAAACTTTGTGAACATTTAGAGATTTAGGGCCCGATTACCGTTTATCGACTTTCTATGTACTTCTTTGTTCGAATCATACTTGGTACTTGGCTTCATAAATGTTCCTGTTGCAAGAAAAAAATAAATAAGTCCACAAATACGAGTTCTGGATTTTTGCAGTAATTTGTCACGAAGTTCCCGCCAGCTCCTCCATTGCCCACGCGATTCTGACAAAATTGTAAAATTATCTTTGACATATTTCTGTGGGATTGTCTTATGTGTTGGGATCCGAAATTTTGACATTCCCAATGGGCCTAATGAGAAGAACAATAATTACTTATGCCCCCTTCTCATCACGATGATCCGTGCCTGAGCACATTCCCCCCACCAGCAAAACCCCCACAAAAAAAGTTCAAACCTAGGGATGTCTTTCAAAAAATTAAGATTTGCATATCAAACAAGTGAAACTTGGCATTGTTGGCGTCTCGAATTTTTTCCTCATTTCTTACATCATCAGCGCATCAAATTCAGCAGTCTAACGTGGTTGTGGAGTTCTAAATTTTTTATTTTCACTGAAGTAAAGATACCCATCACCTATTTACGCACCACAAAGTATGTGCGTATCTCGAAGATTGATTAAAAGTGTTTTCGGCTGGGGGTTGCTTTTGGGGGGTTAGATGGCTTTGGCAGATGAGAGATATGGAACAAATTGAAATCCTCTATGCATTAGGCATGGACTTATTTCAAATTGAAATTTTTCCATATGCCTGTATAGCTTGGAGCTACTTAAGTTTTCCTCCGGCCGGAAGAGACACCCTACCATCTTTGTTTCTTTCTTAACATTAAAGAATGGATCTTTCTTAAAAAAAAAAACACACACACCTACACATATGGTTGAAATAAATGTGGAGAGGAGCAGCACACAGCACAGTCATCCGCGACATATGCTTGGAGCTCGGAGGCAAAGAGGATGCCTTTGTCCTACATCCTTACATACTTGACGCGCGGATGTTTTTTTTTTTTTATTTTTTTTTTCTTATTTGTTTGTTTTGATAGAAAAGAGAAAAAGTTTTTCGTTTTATTCTTCTGAGCTGCTGTTGCTTGAATTTTTGGAAAATTTTTGTGAACATAAATTAAGCTTTTAGATTTTTGTTTTCAAGGCGCTTAGTGTTGCTTTACTTCGTTTTTTGCACTGCGACCCGCATGGGGTCGTTTGCTTTTGTAAAAACGAAAGTTTGTTGGTTGGTTTATAACGCCCTCGTATATGCCACGAAGTAATAAGAGAATCCCCAAGACTACCCCTTTGTCATTTTTACAGGGTGATCCTGTGGTGGGGAGGGGGTATTTGTCAAGGCAAACACGAGGTTCTACTCGTATGCATGTTTGTGATAGAAAAGCAGGAACATGCTATATGTCAAAAACTGAGCACTAGATTATAACGGGTGAGCTTAGTCAAGAAAAGAAGTAAAAAGTTGTTGCGGTTCTCTTAGAACAATATTGCCTCCCACACAACGAACACGAACGGTGGAAACGAAGGCAACATGTGATTTTTAAACTCACTTATGTTGCCAAATGGAAACACTCTGTCACTGTGGGGACTTTTGGAACACAAAAAATGTTTGCTTATACTAATGTCAAAAAATAATATTAAAAGAAATTCATTATCCAAGCTCATTATGCCTTTCAATAGTGGCAGGCATTCAGTTAGCCTTGGATATGAAACCATCGAAAACCATGAGGACTGTGTTCGACTTGAGAAACTAGGACCAGGAGGAGTGTTAATGTTTTTGGTAAGCAGAGCTCAATGGGTCAGCCAGAAGACTCAACAAGACTTTTAGGAAAGACTTTCTGTGATATATAAATTGTAATTTAGAAGTGTATTTTTTCCAACACGAACTAAATTCACAATCTTAGTTAAGCACTATTTTTAGACATTTTGATCTAAAAGCTTTTCCAACAGGGACGTTTTTTTTTTAATTTCTGCTCACACTAAAGGGATTATGATACGTCTCTTAAAATGGTTGTTGTCTGAAGATGATTAAATGGAGATATCAATGGACATTGGTTTGGAATGTCTGAACATCGGAATGTGAAGAAAATATTGGATTGGATAAAGCATTCCACATTCGTGTAGGACGCCAAAGAAAGAATCTCTGATTTTTTTTTAAATTTTGGTGTGGGCAATATCCACATTTGTTATGCTTACGAGTAATTTAAGCTGATTCTGAATGTAACTAAAATATAGCTCTTATCATCTATTTAAATCTAGGATTGGAGTGAGTTGAAAAATGATTAAGAAGACGGAGTTGAAGACAGGATGAACTGAGGTTAAAGTCTAAACAGTTAATTTTACAATTATACCAAGGAAGTATGAGAATAATAGGTTCGTTGGAGCCATAAGAGTTGCGATAGGTGGACAGATAGAAAATAGCCGAGGATTAATTAAATTATGGGAACTAGTTTTAAAAGAGATGGAATTGCAGGGAGTTGTGCAGTCAATAGATCCTGAAATCAGTCAAAGAATGAAGGGAATGTCGCTATTTCTTGCTCTTCGCTCCTCCAGCGTATCGAAGTTAATTAATAAAAGTCTGTCTCGATACGGATGTAGAATTAAAGGGTTATTTCAAAACAGACCACGAAGGGCAAAACGTAGTAAACGACGTAGAATGCTTTCGATTCGGGGCGTATGAATTTTTGTAACAAGGAGGCCATACTTGACAGGCGTATTCAAGAAGAGGGCGAACAAATGTTATGAATAAAGATCAGGGCCCTCATCGCGTAATTTTTAAGACGATCGTCGTCCAAGCGATTGTCGAACACGACGTCGTCGTCAAAAGTTTGCTTCGTGTAAAGTTTCAAGCGCATCGTTCGGTCGTGTCGTCCATCGTCCACAGTTTGAGAACATCAAGAAGCAATAAAATGTCATTTTGGGATGTCTGGTTGTAATCAAACTAAAGTTTTCGTTGGAAGTGAGAGAGGGTGCGATGCATTCCTTATGTTGATTTCCTTTACACATAAGAAATCAATTTCTGTATGAAGATTTCGGTTAATCGACAGATTTTACGTTCCTTCACACCAAAAAAATCGATTTTTTTTTTTACAGAGATCAAAATCTTCGAATCCTTATTTGAAGATGGATTTATGCATAGCTGGGCATTAACTCGTTAATCCGTTAATCGTTAATTAACGAAGTTAAAATTTTGATTAACGGATTAACTTTTAAGTTAACTTTTAAAAATGTTAACGGACACGTTTAATCCGTTAATCCACGTTAAGTCCGTTAATCGTTAATCCAATGCCTACTATTTACCGCGCGGCGCGAAAAACAGGTTCAGACAAGTATGAGGCAAGTGCCGTGCGGCACGTGCCGCGGGTGAAACAAAAACATCTGGGTACGTATTATATTTTAACGGCACGTGCGAGTGAGAAAACTGCGAAGAGATGCGTTTCGTTTGATCATTTCATTATGCCGGTCGTCCAGTATGTGCCCGATAAGTTCAACCAACTTCGTTCAACTTTTTAATCAACTCTTTCGTTGGATAAACGAATTTACAACCTCTTACACTAGTGCAGTAACTTACGTAGGTAATTCACGTGAACAACTAAAGTTGAACAAAATGCGTTTGGAGCCCCGTACACATAATTGACCAACTTTCCCATATGTTGATTAACCTCGCACACCTAGTTGATCAACTCTTAAAACTTATTCCAGTGTTGAATAGTTCCGTACACCTAGTTGACCAACTTACTCAAATGTTGAACAACCTCGTACACTAGTTGATAAACTTGTTCGATTTTGAAAAAAAAATTTTTTTCTAATCGACATTGTTGCTCAACCAATTGATGAACGAGTTGATACCTTCGTACACTTAACCAAGGATCACTCGTTGGGTAACGCGTTGAACGCACCACCATGAACAAAAAACTCAAACGTCAAATCTGAAATAATTTTGACTTCAGTTCGGTACATACATTTATTGTCGACGCACGCCTTCGCTTTAAAATATTCTTAAATTTGTTGTGTATGAGTATGATTCCCTCTAAGAAAAAAAAAGTGGTTGCCGCATTAATAATATTAGAAAATGAACGACAAAGGAAGAAAAAACACCCAAGACGATTCTGGGTAAATGATTTTTTCTTGAGTCGCGAAGAAAATTGTTTTTTCAATGAAATATATGAGAAATTAAAATCGATTAATCCCACCGTGCCCATGAATTCGAATTCAAAGTTTAGGAGGCAATTGTATTTTCGAGGAAATTTGAGACTAAGCCAATTCCCTGGCATCTCGATTTTTATAAGAGGGGCTCTTAATGTCCCATATATTGGGCTCTGCTTTTGTATCACCTTCCATGACGAAAAACCAAAATAAACTACAGTTTGCAAGTTGCAACAACTGCAAGGCAACGCAATAGTTCAACCACGTAGACACATTTCACTGCAGCCAACGCAACGTAACACAATATTACGTCAAGAAATAATGTGCAACACATTATCTTGAAAATGTTGCTCAACGTGTTGATCGAACATTTTCAAGGAGCAACACGACCTTGTACACTACCCGTACAGTGGTTGCGCGATTCGTTGAGTCAACTAGATCCAACCGCTGGTTGAACAGAATTAAAGGCACCGTACATTAGAGTTGAATGCGTTGAATTCGAAATTTGTGCGTTGATCGCCTAGTGGACGAACGGCATTACTTAGCGCCGCGCCGGTGCTCAGAGTAAAAAAATATAAAAAATGCAATTTTTATTACATGTTAACGGATTAACGATTAACGTTAACTTGCGTTAATTCTTCCGAAATTTAACGCTTTAACGTTTAACGAAGCTAACTTTTTTAGTAGCGGATTAACGATTAACGAAGTTAACTGTTTGATTAACGGTGCCCAGCTAGGGATTTATGTATACGAAATGCGCACACCAAAAGAAAACAAATTATCCCGGATCGAAATCCCTAGTGTTAAATAAAGGAAATCGAAATTAGTGTCCTTCGCATTCGCATTTATTCGATAGTTTCGCTTTCATTTAATTCGCTTTCATTATCATCGAAAAATAACAAATTGTAATTTAGTAACATTTTTTTAAATTAATTTAAATTAAAAAAAAAACTTTCAAAAAATCCACAAAATGTATGAGACGATTCTAAAATAGCAATCGTTCAATCGCAATCGTACAGTCGACCATATTTGACAGTTCCACAAGTTACATTAAGCTAAAGTTGAATCGTCTTAACGACATCGTCCCAGACGATTCAAGTTTGTATGTGTTACACGAAGCAGTTCAATCGTTCAAACGATGTCGTCAAACTATCGTCGTCTTACGCGATGAAGGCCCAGGTCATGCAAGGGTTACAGAATTCCTTAGACCATCGTTTCAGAAAGCTTTGTGCTGAGTTTGCTTTAAGAATACTCTCTTCAATTTATAGGAGCAAGTTTAGCCCTCTATCGTTTGAAATGCCAAAGTCGCGAAATGATTCACCTTTGAATATGGTTTGTTAATAGAGAAGGTAGAGCCGGGGTGGAGTTTGTATGATTTTTTGTGAAAAAAAGTGATAGAATGGCATTTGACAATATTTCGCTCTAAACTGTCGAGATCAAGTCAAAGAAGAGTAGAATCATACGTCGAAGAAATGGTCTTGAAAAACTTGGTATCGTGAGCGTAGAATGATATAGAGGAATATTTGATGACCATTTCAATATGGTTAGTAATTAGAATAAAAAGAGGAGGTACTAAGTGGCTACCTTGTAAGGCCTCGGACGTAGCTGAGAAATCATCAGAGAAGGTGTACGTCGACTCCGCTTATCTGCACTCCGCTTAACTGAAAATATCGGATATCTGAAACAATACATCTATCACCGATTTATTTTGTACTATTTTCCAAATAAATAGGTTCGCTTAATTGGAACTCCGTTTAAGTGAACACTCCTTTTATTCGAAACAATTTTTTCCCCCAAATAAACAGTTTGTATTAAAATAACTCCGCTTAAGTGCAACTAAGAACGTGTCCAAAAATTTTCAAACGAACACATAAAATTTTACATTTGAAGTTACAATATGAAGTTACATTATCACCCTTCCATCAGTCATTCCAATCGTCACAGTCGTATTTTTACCTGAAATTTGAATTAAATGCAAATCGTCGGCTGGATGCTTCTTGTTCAAAAGGCCATTTTTTACGAAATCGAGTTAGTCCTCGTAATTTTGGGACGCTCTTTCATTTGGCGGAAACCATTTTGTTCTATCTCTTTTAGTTTTCAATTTACAGAGAACTGTTTTGTTCAATAAGACACTTTTTTAACGATTTTTCAATTCATTTTTGTTCAATAAACTGCTTTTCATCTTTTTTTGTATTATATTGAACAATTGTTAGTATATTCAAAAAAAATGCATAATTTCTATCTTGTACAATATCCATACATATAAATGACTTCCTCGTTGATTTTAATTTATAACTAATTCAAAATAAAATAAAAACAATTTCTGTAGCTTGATTTATAAACAAAATTGTCAAGGCTTTCAGAAAAAAAATAATACCAATCAAATATTTTCTTACATACACAAAAACTTTCAATTTGAACTTTAAAAATCGATTTCCCAACATTTTGAAAAATGGACATTGAACAAGATAGCATCCAGCCGACGAAATATGCATAAAAGTAAATACAATTTGAAAACAACTCCGCTTAAATGAAAAAGAGTTGCATTTATCCGAAGTTCGCTTAAGTGCAACAAGGTTGCAGTTATCCGAAGTTCGCTTAAGTGAAAAATCCGCTTAATTGCAACGATTCTTTTGCATTTTGGGGTTGCAGTTAAGCGGAGTCGACTGTATCTGAATCGAACTTTGTAGTAGCGCTACAAATCGAACTTAAGAGCCGAAGGTTGGACAGTTTGAACAGAATAACCAGTACATCCGGGTAAACTGATGGAGTTCCTGAAGCGTGAGTATTATGGGGGTTTAGGGAAGGAAAACAACTGGCTTTTCTACTAGATTTAAAAATTGAATAGCACAAGTTGTGTTTAAAAAACAACAAAATTTATGTTTTGTTTGAAACTGCTATCAATAACAATATGACTAAATCGTTCATCAGAAAGTCCATTCTGGCATCAGTTGTGTGACTCTTAGTGGTATCCTGCTGGAACAATTTGTCGGTCACATAGGTACATATAATCCAATTTGGGCTAAAAGAAATTGGTTATCATCGAAAAATGGCGCTTTCCATTGATGGTGAATGCAATACACCGTCGTCTTTTTCGAAGTAGTACGGACCAATGATTACCTAGACCAGCCCACAATCCACACCGAGCTCTAACTTTAATAATTGGAAGCAATTAAATATGTTTTTAGATACCATGAATCCTGAACACTGCAACAAGAATCCGAGCCAATCCGGATTCCTCACATTGCAGGTCAATCCGCCAACACACTAGACTTGTTCCTTACCTCTGACCCTGATAAATACATCATAGACCTTAGAGCCTAGCCTAGGCACATTAGACCATTGTGTCATATCTGCGAATTTCTAATTTCTCGAGTCAACAAACCCCAGTTAAAGAAAAACCTATCTTGAGGAACGAAAACTTCTTAATAACCGACAGTATGGCCTTCGTAGCAATAGGATGTTATGTATGTATATCTCACCGAGCAGTGGCACAAATCTTTATATCGCTTTGCAGAAAGTAAGATTATTGCACTTGATATTTCAAAGGCATTTGATAAAGTTTGGAATCAAGCTCTCTTACCGAAAATGCGTGCATTTGGTACCGATGAATATCTTCTTCGTTGGATTAGAAATTACCTTTCAGACCGTTCACTACAAGTAGTATTGGACGGTTTCAAATCTGATATCCACAAAATTAACGCTGGTGTGCCCCAGAGCTCTGTTTTGTCTCCGACACTCTTCCATAAATGATGTTTTGTGTGAAACTTCTAATTCACTGAATTGTTTCGCTGAAGACAGTACCCTCAGCTTTTCATATTCGTTTTTAGATTCAAAGCCTTGTCCTTCGTTTGTGCACTTTTAACGGCAGCGTATGATAAGCTCATTAAATTCTGATATTGACAGCATTGTTCAATTGGGGATCAAAAATATAGAATTTAATGGTTCGAAAACTCAATGATATTGGGTGGCACTTACATCGAGGAGACTGAACAGCTTTCAGCTCTAGGTACATACAATCATTAGCAAAATTATTTGCACAACGTAAAATTTACACAACATCTCTTCATTGAATCTTCATAACTTTTAAAATAAAAAAGATTTTGCTTATATTTATTTTTATTAATAATGAAAACATATTCTCAATACGGTACATAAAATAACAAAATCGAACTTCCAATGGTTCGTTTTAAAAACATAAAAGGCAAAATTACTTGCACATCATATTAAACCGGCAAAATTATTGGCACATGTTTGAATTACTGCATTTAACACCACTGGAACCCAAAAAGTAATTTTTTTTTTAATTAAAACGAAACATTGTTATGAAAATAGTATTACCTAGTAAGTTGTGCTTCCTCCTTTCGCCGCAATAACAGCAGCGAGGCGCCTTGGCATTGAGTCTAACAAATTTTGAATCTGTTCTAACGGAACTGTACTCCAAGATGTTATAAACTCTTCCCAGGTTTCATTTGAAGATGTTCCAATGTCTTGAAGAATTTTTGATTTAACAAAATGCCAAACATTCTCAATGACATTTAGATCAGGGCTCTGTGAGGGCCATTTTAAAACTTCTTGGTCTACCCCAGATAAAAAAGTTTTTATTGTCCGGGCCGTATGTATAGGAGCATTTTCTTGTTGCAAGATAAAATTACTCCCGATTAATATTGACCCTGCCAATAGTGCAATATCATTTAGTATTTCCAAATAATGCGACTTTGTCATAGGGTTGGAGCACCAAACAATTAGTCCTACGCCACAGTATGATATGCATCCTCATATCATTATTTTACCTCCTTTGGAATTTCTTATGAGTTGTGTAAACGGTCTTTTGTTTTTTGATTTGCGATCGGAGTAATAAAATTTTCGGCCATAGTTACCATCCAACGAACAAAATACACTTCTCCAAAAAGCTGGCGGTTTATTGATATGCTCCCTAACGAATTCTAGTCTGAGGATTTTATTTTTACTTGCGACTTATAGGTACTACAAGGCAAGTTATGCATTCGTAAAAAAAATCGAGCTCGAGATTTTGATCAGAGTTGACATTACGATGATAGCGAAGACCAAAAAAGTGGGTCTCGCAATTCTGTCTGTCTGTATGTCGGTTCGACTACAGCCTAAACGGCTCGGCCGATTTTCTTCAAACTTGGTAGATATGGGCTTTAATTTTTTCCCCCCGGACGTTTTTTTCTGTTTTTTTTTTTTTAGAAACCAAAAATAACGGTACCTGCCATACGATTTTTTTGCGAAATTTTATAAATATTTTTTTTTCTCAAAAACTGTGCCACAGAATTATTAAAACAAAATTTGAAAAATTTCATTTGGTAAAAACTAGCTAATGGTTGAATAAAATTTTACAAAAAATTGTTATTTTTGGTAGCCCCTCTGGGTCCATTTTTTTTGTCTTTGATTTTCTCGAAAACGGTTCAGCCGATTTAAATCATTTTTTTTATGCCAACGCTCCTCCAAAGTTTGAATATTATTACATATTCAAATTTTCAATTTTTAATTTTTTGGATTTAAAAAAAAATTCAAATTCAAAATTTTTTTTTGGAAACTCAATATTTCGAAAACGCCATGCTCGATTTTTTTCAAACTTGACAAATAAAAGTTTCTTAACATAATCTACAAGGTTTGAGAAAAAAATTTTGTTTTATCTAAAACTAACGCTACCTTCCATACAAATTTTAAAAAATGGTTTTCGTATTTTTCTCGAAAACGGTTCCGAGAATTTTGCTAAAATTGTTTACGACCTATAATTTAATAAAAAAAATTGAAATCTAGATATTACTGACCGTATCTACCATAGAACGATTTTTTCGAATTTTGAATTACTCATTATCGGCATGACGGATTTTAACGAAATTTTTAATGAAGAAGCTCCTAAAAAGTTTAAAAAACATGACGGATTTTAACGAAATTTTTTATAAAGAAGCTCCTAAAAAGTTTAAAAAACATTGGCGCAAAATTTTAAACATTTAAAATCTACTCTAAATCAATTTTAGAATGGAAGTCGACTCTAAATATTGAGTATAAAACGAGACCAGACTTTTTGTTAATTTTAAAGGACATAAACTATACTTTAACGCTAAAGAGCTCGTCTTACTTTAACAGCAGCAAATAGCTAGTTTATATTTTAAAAGTATACTTTATCCATATTGACAATGGTCATTTCATACCAAAGCAAATGGAAGAAAAAATGTTTACTGGTGTTTTATTCGATTTTTTAAAGATGTTTTTTGTAAATAGACTGAATAACTGAATATTATAAATACGAAATAATCGTACGAAAGTGCTCTACGATGAACAAATCTGTAAATACAAATGTATGTAGGTACATACATTTATCTTATGTATGCACGCGCGCCGCCGCCGCCGCAGGCCGAGACGAGTATAGCTAAATGAATCTGCACCTTGCACTTGCAACAACAAATTGAGTTTTTATGCTGTGAATTTGCGATTTATACTTTATTTCCATCTAAAATAATGTAAATAACTTATAAACAATCACAATTCTTTTTACTTTTTTTTTTGTGTTTTTGTAGTTGTGTGAGTTATGTATGTATCTGTCAAATTAAGGGTTGTTCAACGCAAATTCGCTTAGGTTCTGTTGTAAAACCCACATCAGTTAGAAGAGTTGTCTAACGTGTTTAAAATTAGGCAAAAGTTAGACCAAGTCTCCAAGCTAAACGACTGCGTTAAGTAGAGCCGGTTTTATTTCTTAAACGAGAACTGTTTAAAATTTTGCGCCATTGCATTTAAAAACTTAAGAAAAAATATTTTTTCAATTTTTAGAAAAAAAAGTAATTTTTTTTTTGAAAAATTCGATATCTCAAGAACGGCTTAGTATTTTTTTGGAAATTAGACTTTTATTCGTACAATAATAAAAACTTACGATTGGCGTACCAAAATTTTTTCTTAAAAATGTTTTAAAAATTTTTTACATAAAAGCTTATTATTTTAAGTAACCGCTACAACGACTTATAATTTTTGTTCCTGTATAAATTTATATTTGCATAGCATTCTGTTTTTATCTCTTACTACTAAAAGAATTTAAAAAATTCATTTTATCCTTATGAACAGTTTTCTTTAATCAATATATTAAGAAACTTTTATTTATCAAGTTTAAAAAAAATCGAGCATGAGGTTTTCGAAATATTGAGTTTCCAAAAAAAAATTTGAATTTTTTTTTAAAAATCCAAAAAATAAAAAATTGAAAATTTGAATATGTAATAATATTTAAACTTTGGAGGAGCTTTAGCATAAAAAAAAAGATTTAAATCGGCTGTACCGTTTTCGAGAAAATCAAAAACAAAAAAAATGGACCCAAGCGGGCTACCAAAAATAAAAATTTTTTGTAAATTTTTTTTCAACCATTAGCTAGTTTTAACCAAATGAAATTTTTCAATTTTTTTTTTTTAATTTTGTGGGACAGTTTTTGAGAAAAAAAAAATATTTATCTATAAAATTTCGAAAAAAAATCGTATGGCAGGTACCGTTATTTTTGGTTTAAAAAAAAACAGAAAAAAACGTCCGGGGGGGAAAAAATAAAACCCATATCTACCAAGTTTGAAGAAAATCGGCCGAACCGTTTAGGCTGTAGTCGAACCGACATACAGACAGACAGTTATAAAAAAAGTTATAAAAATATTGCATTTCAAAATTTAATCAATTTTTTGTTTTTGGAAAATTCAATATCTCAAAAACGCCTCAATATTTTTTTTAGAAATTAAGTTTTTATTCGTATAATAGTAAAGACTTTAACTTGTCGTACTAAAATTTTTTCTTTAAAATGTTTTAAAAAATTTTGTATATGCGAGCTTATTGTTTTAAGAAACCACTACAAGAACTTATAATTTTTGCTCTTGCATAAACTAATATTTGTTTGAATCACATGGCATCCGGTTATTAGCTCCAACTGCTAAAAGAATTGTTTTAATCATTTAAAAATTTTTTATGTTTATGAACAGTTTTTCTCTAATTAATACCATTCATTTTGGAAATTCTTAGTCATTTATATAAGAAAGATCGTGCGACTTAGTCGTGCATTTTATTTTATATTCGACTTTCTGATTATTGCCATGACGAATTTAAATTTTAAATGAATTTTTTCTTACAGAAGCTTAAACTAAACTTAAACTTATTATCGTTCCTTGCAAAATTGACACATTGTAAATGGTCTGCTTACTTTTTGGTAACGATACATTTTAAATTTCATTTGAGCTACGAATACAAAATTGTGACTTACTGTTTAAATGTCTTTTGCGGAGTATATGCTATTGTTGCCAAAGTACATAATTAAGATAATTAATACTTTAGACAGAGATAAATTAGCAAGCTCTGGTAAGAGGATATATTATGTCTTTTATGACTAATGTTATTGAAGAGGACTTAAGTTGTGAAAAGGTTAAATAGATGAGCTATGCACAGTGGTTAATTAAGTCTTGGTTAATTTCCCAAATTTCGATCATTCTCCTGATCGACCTCACAGTCTTGTTGTGATAAGAATTACCACAGCAAGAATCATCATCTAGCTGGGTATACACAGTACATGCACCTAAAGCAAAACCTCAAAATATTCCCCTGTTAATATTTTTCTTCTCAAAAAAAAAATATAATATACCCTCAGCCTCACCCAGTCTCACCATATCGCCAGAGGAACAACATTTTACTTTTCTGTGGAAAACTTTCTTCTTCTAATAACTCTGTACACACAGTTTAAATAGAATTTGCGTTATGTTTTTGAAGTCGGGTTTTGGGCAAAAGAGGGTCTGGCATAACTGAGTGTTGCGGGGCACATGAGTAGAACAAGAAAGGACTAAAGGGCTGTATATTATAGTATAGAGCACTCCAACCACATCATCAGTGCAAGTGCAGAAGCAGAGAGGAGGTATTTCATTATTTAAAAAAGGGAAAAAGTTTATAAAATTGGCAAAAACTTGAGTGTAACTAAACATAAATTTGAGTTGTTTTTTTCTTAAGCACGGATGGGTGGGGGGTGGTGTGTGCGGTACGAGATGAGAAGTTTATACTTCTTCGGCGACGTCGACGACGACGACGTTAGAAGGCTTTGGTAATTTTTTTCTTGTTCTACTTATTCCTTTGCAAACAAAAAATTAATTTAAAACACACACATGTGCGGGAAGAAAGAATAAACATCCAACTCGAACTTGGGGATACATCCTTTGAAAGTTAGTTTAGGGAATTTTTTTTAAGAGGGATGCAAACGTGTATAGGCTTATATGGCGGTTGGTGTTTTTCGCTAAGAAAAAAGTTTTCAATTAGGCAATAGATGTTGCTGCTCATCGTTCATGTGAAAGGAAACGGAAGGATTATAAAATGTCTGTCTAATTATTATTTTGTGGTCTGTGTTTGAGAATTTAGAAGGTTCGTGATAAAATAAATGAATAAACTCATACGAATTAAACGAGACATTTTATTTAGCTAAAATAAGCTTACAAAACTAGCTCATCAGAGTATTTGTCCATGGTCGACTTACTATGACTCCTTTACATCATGGAACCCAGAGCATCTTTGAACACTCATAACTTTTTTTTTGCCCTAGGGTTATTTCACAATAAACTAACCTTGAATTTACTACTATGCTTTTTGTACGTTCCTTTGATCACTGGCAGTAGTCTATAAATGTGATATGACCACTTCTAAAGGTCGAGGAAGAACATGTTATTTCATTTCAATAAGAAATGGCCAAGGCAACAATACTTACCAGAACAATCTCTTGTCTTTTGTCTTCTGCTCTGTCTTTTTTGTCTTCTGCCCGTGGGTAGAAGTGATAACTGTCCCTTTCACAAGTAAACCTCTAGAAGACTTTCTTAAAACCAGCTGATCTCTACCTTGTTTGTTCGGAACATAAGTCTCCAACGCCATTCTTTCAGAAATCAAACATGGATGTGTGGACTGGATGATACTGGATTCCGTTAATGACTTCCAGGAGTTCAATATAGACATCGAGACACTCTTAACTGCAAAAGGTTTTGGCACATCAATTTTGATTTTCCGGATCGTGCCAAGGATGGTAATTGATGAGCAATCTCAAGGCCAATTCTACGGGTGTGAAGAATTTATCAGGAGTAAGGTTGCATCCAGTGTTGAGATATGATGGCATCAGCGACATCAAAATATCATATCCACGACCAAGGTACTGTACTCTTTTCAGAGCTTCCAGTGTACATCGACATCGACATCATATTGTATTAGCGATATTTACAGCGGTTATGGAACCCATTCAACTAATGATCGACTGTTAGATTTTCTGATAGAATAAAGTATTCGGATAAAGTCTGGTTCTTGGTTCCGATTTGCTGAAATTTTCAGCAGCACAGCACGAATGTGGAATGCTCTACCTAGTTCTTATTTTCTTTTCCATGGTATTATTTAGAAATTTAAAACTAATGTGAATCGGTATCTCATATTAAGGATAGTAATAAATCCTTGAGTACACACATGTACAATAAAAAAATAAGCATCTTGTACGCGAGAGAAATCCGATATCTCTAGCTCTTTCATTCAGACCATGATTCTTGCTCAGTTGGACTTGTTGCCTCAACCGCAGCTTAATTGATAACGTTATAATCAGATTCTTCTAATTAGTTGTCTTGGATGTAGTTTGCATCAATATCTCGCTTATCGCAACCAGCATCGAATGGATAAGCCCCAGCTTCGTTTCAAAAATCCATGTCCACCATGACTCTCAACGCTATTTTGCTTTTTTTCATTGCCATTATAGGCGTTTTTCTTTTTTAGTTCAGTATAGAGCTCTGAACAGAGTCCGAGCATGTCAAGCATGTTCCGAACATTCTCTGAACCAAGCGTGCTCTGAGCGCTCTGAGTATATTTTGAAACAGACCATCTGTCAAATGCTTGTGTTAAGCATTTTACTGTGTCTGCTCAGTTATTTTATTCTGAGCTCATAGAGCGCACTCTGAACACGCTCAGAACATGCTCAGAACCAAAAAAGAAACACATTTTCGAAACTCTGAACACTCTGAACTAAAAAAGAAACACAATTTATTTTTTGACAACTCAGGTTCTGTTCTGAACTAAAAAAGAAAAACGCCTTAATGTGTTGTAAATTTTAACTTCGCTGTCTTGAAAAATCTTTCGAAATCATTAACAGATAAGTAAGTTATTATAATCGAATAATATATCATAAATATCAGCTGGTTTTTTATAGAATAAAATGCATGACTGGGTCGCACGAACTTGCTCCTATGTAATAGACTAGGAATTTAAAAATGAATGTTACTGGAGCAAACTGTTCATAAGGATAAATTTTATTTTTTAAACTCTTTTATTAGTAAGAGATAAAAACAGTGTGCTATGCAAATATGAATTTATCCAAGAACAAAAATTAAAAGCCGTTGTAGTGGTTTCTTAAAAACATGAGGTTTTACACAAAAAATTTTTTAAACATTTAAGAAAAAAATTTTAAAAAAATTTAAAATTTTATTATTGTTCGAATAAAAATTAAATTTACAAAAAAACATATAGAGCCGTTTAAGAATTATTGAATTTTCAAAGAAAAAAAATAATTTTTTTTTTTGCAAAGTTAAAAAAATATTTTTCTTGAAATGCAATGTTTTTTAAACTTTTTTAAAGCATCTCTATAAAAAATTTCGTTAAAATCCGTTGTGTTGATAATAACTAATTCAAAATTTGAAAAAATGGTTCTATGGTAGGTACCAGCTGTAAATTCTTAATTTCAATTTTTTAAACTAAAGATCATAATGAATTAATTGGAAAAAACAACATTTTATCAAAATTCGAGGAAAATACGATTTTTGAAAACCATTTTTTAATTTTTTTTTACATTTGTGTCGTGATTGGGTACCTACCTTTATTTTTAGGTAAAATAATTTTTTTTATCACATCTTGTAGATTATATTAAGGAACTTTTACGTATCAAGTTTTAAAAAAATCTAGCATGGGGTTTTTAAGATATTGAGTTTTGAAAATAAAAAAATTGAAGTTTTTTTAAAAATCCAAAAATTTTTTTTTTGGAAAATTTGAATACAGAAATCTATTTAAGTTTTTGGGAAGCTTTAGCAAAAAAAAATTACCAAAATCTGTTGTACCATTTTTGCGAAAATCAAAAACAAAAAAAATGGTTCCATGGGGGGTACCCTCAATAACCATTTTTCGCAAAATTTTTTCAAATACTACCTAGCTTTGACTAAATGAAATTTGTCAATTTGTTTCTTAAATCTGTCAAACAGTTTTTGAGAAAAAAAAATATTTGTAAAATTTCGAAAAAATGCGTATGGCAGGTACCGTTATTTTTGGTTTTAAAATAAAAAAGAAAAAAACGTGTGGGGGGAAAACAATAAAAATAATATCTACCAAGTTTAAAGAAAATCGGCCGAGCCGTTTAGGCTGTAGTCGAACAGACAGACATAATTGCGAGACCCACTTTTTACTTGCGATATACATACATATGTAGGTACTATAGGGCAAGTTCTGCATTTGGAAAAAAAATCGAACTCGAGATTTTGATCAAAGTTGACATTACGATGATAGCGAAGGCGAATAAAGTGGGTCCGGCAATTCCGTCTGTCTGTCTGTCTGCATGTCTGTACCTCGATCTAGAGCCTAAGCCACTGGACCTATTTTCTTCAAACTCGGTAGATATGGGTCTGTGGTGATTCCCTAGAGGCGAAATTGAAATTTTTTTGTTTAGCTCTAAAACTAACAGTACCCCCCATACACCCGTAATAAAAAATCTTATTTATCTCGAAAACGGCCCTAACGATTTTGATACAAAATATTAGGTGTGATATTATGGACATGGACAACGTTTTGGTAAAAAAAAAATTTGGGGCAAAATTTTATTAACGGTACCTGTCATAGAACGGTTTTTTTGATTTTCGACTTTCTCATTAACGGCTCTAACGATTTTAACCAAAAATTTTCAGCAGGAGTCCCCCTAAGTTTAAAATAATATTGTATATAAAAATATTCGAAAAAAAATTTGTTGGGTTTTAAAAAAAAAATTTTTTTTGAAAAATCAATATCTTCAAAACCTATGAACGATTATTTTTTGAAATTATTTCCAAAAATCAATATTAACTTAAAATTCACATCCCACATTTTTTTCTTGAAAAATTTTAAAGAAATTTCTTATATAAAAAATTTATTTATTTAATAATAAAACGATTTTTTAAAGTTTGTTTGCATAAATTCATACTTTTCTAGAAATCAGACGGCAATTTCATTTTAAATTCATGTTTTATATTTATAAAATGTATTTTAAATTCCAAAGTACTTTTACATAAGATCAAGTTCGTGCGATCCAGTCGGGCATTTTATTTAGTCTTCGCTATCATCGTAATGTCAAATTTGATCAAAATCTCGAGTTCGATTTTTTTTACGAATGCATAACTTGCCTTATAGATAGTACCTATAAGTCGCAAGTAAAAAATTGTAGGTACAAATGGACCCCATTTCACGATTATGCCGGATGTTGTATTTGTTGTTAAAAAGGTTTAAATTTAGCAGTTAGTGTTAGTATATTTTTCATTTTATTCAGGGGCCACTATTTCTTTTTCTTAAGAATATAATTTAATTTTCAAGATTCTTAAGCGGGGTAAGACCAGTTACATTAAAAATATTCCAACTAAGGATTGTTAGCTGTCTTTGCTATATGTGAATAACTTCTCTCCACAATAAACTAAGCCAGTTCCTACCAAGCTAAACCTATTACTTTACTCACAGGGGAAATAAAATAAAAATAAATCAATACAAGATGGCGCTTAATTAATCACCCTATCGGAAGATGCTTTATCCTATTTAACAATTGTGAACTAGACAGCTGCAGTATATAAACGGTCAAGCAATGCGTAGAATAATTAGGTTGATTTTTTGTAACTAAAAATCGGTGGTGTTAGCGCAGCCTGAATTTCGACGTCAATTTCCTAATCGTAGTGACCTTATTCACTGTTAATGGCGAACGACTTCCTTGCCTAACTGCCGGAATTGGATGAGCGAGGCTTGGTCAACATGTCGATTCAACAAGACGGTGCAACCGCACACACAGCACGAGTCACAATGGATATTGTGAATTAAGCGTTTTTCGTACGCGTTATCTCCCTATTTGGCGATTTGAAATGGCCAGCAAGCTCCAACGATTTAACCATCCCAAACGTCTTCCTTTTGAGCTACTTGAAGTCGCTTGCTTATGCCAACCAGCCTCAGACAATCCCAGCTTTTAAGGAGAATATTCGACAAGAATGCGAACAGATATCATCGGACATTTTTTACTGCAGAATTAAACTAGACAAGTCTTGCTGAGGAAAGACGCTAGGTAGAAAACTCCCATTACGCTAAATACAAAAAGAAATACCAGTATAGGAATGGATGGCGATAAATAGAAGTAAGAATTAATTTTTGTTTGATAGAGTCCCGACCACACCTAGGTTTTTAAAGAAGTTGAAAAAAAAACCAAGAATAGGTACCTACCTCAAAGCAGAAAAATTATTTTATAATACCAATACTGCAGTTATTGCAGTTGCTTAGAAATTAGCAAAGCTGTTGATTGTTGTTTTTATTCGGTCCTACGCTCTTCACTCTTCTTCGATCCACTTGCATGCTGACGACTTCAACTTTTTCAAAGTGCCCTTCTTAATACTGTTGTTCCAGCATTTCATCTTTTTAAAAAAAAAATTTCAACAGCATTCAACGTTTCTGTAATACAAAATAATTCATATTTAAATTCAGGGAAATGAAAAGTTTTTGCAATTTTCGGAATCGGAAGAAAATTATAGGTCCCCTATTATTTGGATAATAGGTCCAAGAACACTTTACCCGATTTCGTTGTAAGAAGTTGTTTCTTATTCAAGACTGAATTATTTACGATTCGTATGACCAAGCAGGACTTAAAAGTTTAAGGTCTATTTACTGAAACGAAACTTAAATATTTATGTTCAAAATGAGCGCTTATGTTCTACTTTTTCCTCTGCGTAAACTGTCACATAAGACAGTCACATATTTATGTGGAACATAAATATTTATGTTCTGTATCAGCAAATGGGCCTAAGTGCGCTTGAATCAAACCCAGGTCGATTTTAGCAAAGTCTCAAAGTATTTCCGGTGTTTCATTAGATCTCGTTATTTTTAATGGCAGTCTTAAGCAAAAAATGTGTTGTAAGGACTAACTTAGCTTAAGCATCACTTAGTTTTAATTTGGATAATTCAACTCAGAATTACCTCTCATTTTTGAATTAAAAATGATATCGGCCTTATGAATGCAGCACTCCAAACACCATACACTTCTTCAACTTCCTTAAAAAACTATTATGAAACATCTTGATAAATGATGTTCTATACAAGCATCCTGTCATAAAGGACCCAATTTTCTCACAATGCAATCAGTTACGAGTATTTTAGTGTTTCTTAAGTAAAAATTTTTCCATTTTCCTGGCAAAATTATTTCGTTAATGCTTCCTGTGCACACTAAGTGGCCGGATGTTTTATAATTCTTTTTTCCAAAGAGTTCCGTTTCTCGCACTTTTGCCAATTAGGCAGCAAAATGTATTCTATTGTTTAAGTCGAATTATTCTGGATTTTTTTTTTTGTAAACAGGAACCTCTGCATCTAGCTGATAAAAAGCGAACACCATACTCGTATAACACTACCATTTATTATTATAGCTTTATATTTGCAACCAGTGCTGTTGTAAGGCACGATTTTTGTGTTTTTGTGTTTTTGTACGGGAAAACAGGTAATGGCTTGGCCATTCTATGGTTCTATTATATTTTTGTTTTAATGAAAATTTTAATTGCCCATTGTGAAGATGAATTGTCTAGTACCTATATGATGTGCATGTGTTTTATTGTATAAATTAATTTTTCTAGATTTCAATAGTAGGCATGCACTTAATAGACTTTTCATAAAATGAGTTAATTAATTGCAACCACACATGGGACAATTAAGGCTGGTCATTTATCTTGAAGATACTATTTTCGAAGGTGCGGTGCACTTTATTTCAATTATAAACAGATATAAAAAGAAATACAAATTTGTTTCTAACTAGCTGACCCGACAGACGCACACTGGTTTCTCCCATAGGCCAAAAGTCAAAATTTCAAGGTTAAACAAACTAATTTTTTGCATGCAATAACTTTCTATGATAACGGGACAATAATTAGCAGTAAGTTAATCTCAAAATACGACATCGCGGTTTCACCATTTCTGGTCTGTTGTTTAAAGTTAATTTTGGAAAAAAGTTGATGTGATCAAGCGCATTGACATTTTTCATATTTGGCATACGGCGAAGAAAGGTCGCAGTATTGGCAAAATTAATGAGACATTGACAATTTTTAAGGAGAATTACCAAATTGAATGTATAGACGCAAACAAAGAGATAAATACGCTATGTAAGTCCTTTCATAGAAGGTAGGAGGATTGTTCCAAAAAAAAAAAAAAAAAAACGTATTTTTACCTACAAATTGTGCTTGGCTTGATTTCATCGAAGACTTGAGTTCTGCACAGGCCCAAACAGAAGTTTTTGAACGGTTGACGGTGAGTACAACCATGAAACCTATAGAGTTAGGGAGTTTCCGCAGAATCGCATCCCATGATCGAAAGGTCAAAGTAGAGTATGATGCCACTACTAAATACCCTGCAACAAAAGCGTGTTCCCACCAAGCCGATCTCGAAAAGACTGAAAAATTCTGGTAGTGTCTCCAGTTCCAGGTGGGTTGAACTACTTGGTGCACAATTGACGTGAGCTACTCTGTTATATATTTGTATAGTATTTAGAAATGAGGTCAATTAGGATTTTCAGTATTCCCGTAACAGGTTGCTGTTGGATTATTTGGACTGCTGTCTTAATGGAAAAAAAGGGACCATACTTCTTGTTATGAAAGAGAGACAAGAAGCCTCGCATAATTACTACCCTTAAATGACACCAAGACCCAGAACGTCAAAGCATTATGATCTGAGAGTATGTACCTGACACCATAAGTTGGTCTATTGTGATACCACATGAATCTACACAGTAAGCTTTCTCCCTACTAGTTGAACCACTCTTTACGTAGCGTGTGAGGTGTGAGACTACTTATGTCCAAAATACAAGTTTCTTTTTAAAAATGCCATAAAATTAACAAAATTTAATATTTTCCATGTATTATGGCTTTTATAGTAAAATCAAACATTTCCATTAATTATGGAACGTAACATCGTTCAAGTGGAGGCTTCACTACTTCAAGAAGAATACCCTATGTTGCCGCCACCAAGCATAGGAGATGTTGAGAAGGCTATAGGCCGGCTTAAACAGAACAAAGCCCCGGGAGCCGATGGCATACCAGCCGAATTATTCCATCACGGCGGGCCAGCCTTACGTCAAGCAATTCATGATATTATAGTACAGGTATGGGAGCAGGAAGAAATGCCAGAAGACTGGCGAAAAGGTTTAATATGTCCCATACATAAGAAGGGAGATGTCACAACGTGCAGCAATTATAGAGGTATCACGTTGTTGAGTACCGCCTATAAGATACTCTCCTCTATCCTACAAGACCGGATAACCCCATACGCTAAAACCGTCATCGAACAATATCAGTGTGGTTTCATTCCAATCAAATCAACAACTGATCACATATTTACCCTTAGGCAGGCGATGGAAAAATGTCTAGAATTTAACATCCCAACATACCATCTGTTTATAGACTTTAAGGCCGCCTAAGATAGCATAGCCAGGGTAGAACTTTACAAAGCCATGAGAGAATTTGGCATCCCAAATAAATTGACACGACTATGTAGGTTGACCATGACCAACGTAACAAGCCAAGTAAAAATAGCCGGATTGCTATCCAGACCAATCAACATCTTTAATGGACTCCGACAAGGGGACGGTTTGGCCTGCCTCCTCTTCAACCTGGTGTTGGAGAAAGCAATCCGTGACTCTGGCACGGCAACAAGAGGGACCATCGTCAACAGGTCCAGCCAGTTACTGGCTTACGCAGACGACATTGACATCATCGGAAGAACCGAACAAGCTGTACACGATTCCTTCATCCAGATCGATCAGGCGGCACAAAATCTGGGGCTGCACATTAGTGAAGGTAAAACAAAGTACATGGTGGCGTCGAATGCGAGAGGAATAGTTGGTCAAACAATCAAGGTAGCGGAGTACGAATTTGAAGTGGTGCAATCCTTTAAATGCCTTGGGTCAATAGTAGCAGCCGATAACAATATAGAAGAAGAAATACGCGGGCGGCTACTCAAATCCAACAAAGTCTATTATGGTCTGTCAAAGCTTTTCGAATTCAGAAATCTCACCATAACTTCAAAACTGATGCTGTACAGGACCATGGTCCTGCCAGTACTCACATATGGATCCGAGACCTGGGTGCTTAGCAAAAGGCACTCCGACCTCTTAGCTGCGTTCGAGAGAAAAGTCTTAAGGAAATTTGTTGGCTCCATATGTGAGGAAGGACGATTCCGGAGACGGTACAATCATGAACTGTACGCAATCTACCTTGAAGCAGATATCGTGACAAAAATGAAGCTCGGTAGACTCCGGTGGGCAGTGCACCTAGCTCGCATGAGCGAAGAGGAACCTGCTCGAAAAGTGGTACATTCTATGACAGCGTGGTAGACAATGCTTGCGCTGGAGAGATGTCGTAGACCAGGACGCCCGAAGCCTTGGGGTGCGCAACTGGATGGCGTCGGCTAGAGACCGGGATAGGTGGAGAGACTTGTTAAAAGAGGCCAGGACCGGAACCCGGTTGTCGAGCCGATGATGATGAACATCGTTCAAGTGGCTGCCTCGGCTGACTTCGCAGTAGCGCGTTCTGTTACTTCAATTTTCCAAGACCTTGTTGATGGTTTAGGGTTGTAGCTCACGGATTGCTTGGATGATATTGGCCTTAAGTGTTTTGTTTCTGGATTGTTGGAATTGGTCTTTCATGGTCCCCCACAAAAAAAAAAGTCCAAAGGGGTTAAATCGCAGCTCCGAGGCGGGCAATTGACATCGCCAAGACGGCTGATAAAACGATTTTGGAATTTAGTGTTAAAAAAACCGATTGTGGCATTGGCTGTATGGCATGGCTCGCCACAAGAACCAAAAGTCGTCCAAATCCATGTCCTCAATTTCAGTAAAAAAATAAAATGCATGACTGGATCGCACGAACTTGCTCTTATGTAAAAGTACTTTGGAATTTTAAATACATTTAAATTTAAATGCATGGAATTGCCGTGTCGGATTTTCGGAAAAGTATAAATTTATGCAAACAAAGTTTAAAAATCGTTTTAAGGTAATTTTTTATATAACAAATTTCTTTACTCACTTTGGATATAAGTTTTCAATTTTTCCAACGTAGTTCAAGCGTAAGGCGACTCATTTTGTTCCCGGGAGATATGATACTGACTTTCAATCAAGATTTCGCGCGGGAAACAGCTGTCAGTCTCAAAATAACCTGTGATTTAAAAAGAAACCTCTAGATGGCCCACGCACATTATCGAGTTTAACAGTTCTAAAGGTTTTCTTTATTATTTTAAGAAAATTCCACATTCACAATTACGATTAAAATGGAACTTACTTTTGACCATGGCATTTTACTGTTCGTGAAAAAAGACCTACATTATGTTAGCGTGATAACCTAAAAGAAAAACATCAAGAGAGTATTAAAAGTCAGTGAGATTTATTTGTTCAATTATATGAAGGTTTGTTCTCTCTTGAGAGAACTCAAAAAATTTTACCATTCCTATTACCCTAGATTTCTAGATGGGCTGATTCTAACTAACTATAGTTAATCCATTGCAATAAACTTTATACTTGAAAACAACGTCCCTCTAGTGACTTCCTAATTAGTTTTTTGCAAATTGACTATTGTCACAAAATACTATTTCATATCATAATGTATAGTTCCAAGGAAAAATTCAATTCCAGTGTTTAACTTAAGCACAATGGCGCAGGTTCTTAAACTCTCTCTGATTGCAATGGCAATTTTTAGTCGAGTAATAGGTTCAAAATTTGAAACAGAAAATAAGCTAGCAAAGTGTCTCAATAAGTTTATTAGCAACGAAAATGTGACCGATTCAAGAACCTTTTCGATAAATATTCACGGCAGCTCTCAGTTTGAGGAATTTTATTTTAAAGATGCAATCGATCGGTTTTTGGCAATAAACAAAATGAATTTTTCGTTTGAAATAGCGTCTCATATTGAGAAACATTCTTCAACAGATTTTCATACGCGAGTTCTTCTAGTTGGTTCATTTGAGTCATTTGAGTAAGTATTAAAAAAAAGAAGTATTATTAACTCGTAATTGAAACTGGCGTATTGAATAACACCACCCAACTCTAATTTTATAAATCTAATCGTTAATTAGTTTCGAATCGATACTTAAATAAAAGAAACGAAAATAAATATTAAAGAAAAGAACGAATTATATTTATTCCATTTGATAAGGAATCGTATGAACAAGTGCGGGAAAATTGTTGGCTTTGGCATTTGGTGGGCCGTTTGAGGAGGCTGGAGATTTTAAGAGATCGATTAGTTCTAAACGTAATAGAAGCTTGGTTAGAAGTCGAAGAATTCTGCCATATATGTACCATCTCTGACGGCGACTGCGTAGTTCTAATAACTTCTTTATTGCTTGACCGGAGGTCTAACACAATGGGGCGCTTTAGCCAACTTATAGAATACATAGGTACAGTTTATTACTCCTATCAACGTGCGATGGGAACGCTCTAAGAATTCATTTAACTGAGCGTGGTTTTTATTGTGTGATGGTTTCGCTTCAAAGTATTAACACGATTCCGAAAAAAAAAACAGGTAAGGCGAATTGTCTTCCCAGCTCGAAAATCATTGCGATCGGGTTCCAAATTCAACCAGTGATTAAGGTTTGCGCAATTCGAATTACTATTTTCGATTTTTTTACCAGTGAGACATAGTGTACAAGAGTCTTCCACCCATGGTCACCATTAAGAACTTAGACACACTAATCCAACGAAAGAAATAAATAAATTCTTCTTTATACATAATCACCATCAAGTAATGAAAATACACAAACAACCAAATCGGAAACAGATTTAAAAAATTTCCAAAAACTTAACAAAAGGTACAAAAATCCTGTAGAAAATCAATTTCGTCGGCAAATGGTAGCTTGCTTAGCAGCTTGTCTAGTGCGGATAGGCATGCTTGCATAATCTACTTCTAGCTCGACGGAGGGGGGGATCATGCTCCAACTTACCTAGCAGGGTCACTCTACTCCATGCCTTTATAATAAAATAAAATTTAATTGAACACAAACTGGTGATTTTTAAAACACGGACACACCTACTTAAATTTCGTGTATGGCTTATTAAACTATTCCTTATTCAATTTTTTTCTTTAAGGATAAATGTTATTCTTATCAGCGAACAATGATCATTTATGAAGCGCTGATATTTTAGAGAGTATTCTTCCCATACAATCCCAAGCCATGGGACTAGACGATATCGCTCCTGTATTTTTAAAAATTGACTTAACAATTGTTTTGCTTTACGTTACTTTTATTTTCAACACCACTTTATGACAAGTCAATTTCCTAATCCATGCAAAAGAGTTGCCTCTACCTAAAAATGCAAAAGCAAACGAATTCAGACCAATTTTAATCCTGCCATTTTTATCAAAAGCATTCGAAATGGTCCTGGAAAAAAAAAAAGTTCTTTTCTTGCTGAAAATAAAATGTTCAAAATAATCGGGAAAAACGCAATTGCATCACAGCTCTATTAAATATGACTGATGATATTAGAAAGGTGCTTGATGTGGATGAATTGACTTTTCTAGTATTACTTGATTTGATAGAGTCAACCACATAAACCTCTTCACGAAGCTTACGCAACAACTTATTTTCACAAACCCTGGGTCAAAGTTGAATTATTGTAGTTTGACAAACCGAAAACAAACTGTCGTACTAGGTAATAATCTATGTGATTTGCTCTCCAAAGTTTTAAATGTTCCTCAAGGTTATGTACTTGGTCCTCTTCTGTTTACATTGCATGTTAATTAACTCCAATCTACTATTCAGAAATGCTCTTCCAACATGTATGCAGACGACAAGTTCTCAGTCTTATTAAGCATGGTGCTTTGTGTGTCAATGAAGACCTAGAGAGGGTAGTACTTTGGTCCAAATCTAATGACCTTACCTTTAATCCAAGAAAGACAAAGTGTTTGGCGATCTCAAGGAAGCGATTAGATATTTCCTTCTTTCCTTCGATTTATTTAAGCAATGTCCCAATGGAATAGGTCAAAACCTCAAAACTAAATCTTGGCATGACGTTCAATAGAAATTAAATTGGAATAACCATATAAATTTACTCGTCCGTAAAACGTTCGGCATAGTTCGGAGTTTATGGGTGTCTCAATCGTTCACTCCCGAAAAAACTTTTTTAATACCGATATTGATTTATGCTGATAAATTTATTTATGATAAAGCTGAGTATTTCATTTAACAGTTTTATACATTTATGTCTTGAGAAGATGTGGTAGGTTGTCTAGTTAAATAACCCGCCTGCTAAGTATGCCTTTTCAAAACTATCACCAACTCCGAAGCCTAACCTTGCTCTCAGATATTTAGCTGACTCGTCAACCAATTAATTTTTAAGCATTCTTATGTAAAAAAAAAAGCATGTTTTTGAAAAGCACGTTTTAATGATATCAACTTTTCTTCTTCTTTCTCAGGTTTTTAATCAATCAACAACGGAAATACGCTTTCGACATATCCGGCTTGCATCAATACTTTTATGCAATACTTCCGAACAACATTCAAGGCTTAAAACTCCATACGGTACTTCATAAAATTATGAAATACTGCCTTCATAACTATATCCTACACATAAATGTTCTGCACGAAAACTCAAATGGTGAAATCAAAGCTTATACATATTTTCCTTTTGATAAGGACAACTGCAGAAATAGTATCCCAGTAATTTACAACGCTTGCAAAAATGGCCAATTGAAATGGATGAAACCGTCTTTCCCAAGAAAACTGAACAATTTTTGGAAATGTCCTCTAAAAGTTGTCCTATGGGATGAACCGCCCTTTACAAATTTGTATGAAAATAAGTTAGTTTCCGGCTTAGATGGAAACTTTTTGGCGACTTTAAGAGAATTTATGAACTTTTCTCTTGAACCTATATTGTCTCCAGAAGGTAGAGGCATCGTTTTCCTTAATGGAACCTTAAGTGGAGCTTTTAAATTGGTGAGTTTAGTTGGAATATAATTGAATCAGATATTTCTAATAGCGCAATGTGAACTTATCGACTTCTCTTTTTAGACAGGGGATGGCTTTGGGGATTTAATGCTTGGAGGATCGATTTGTTCAAAGGAGAGAAAAACACATTTAGCCTCAACGATCTTTTATTTCTCCACACCCGTTAGTTTGATAATTAAACAACCAGAAACGTACAGTTCGCTAGAAATCTTGGTGTTTCCATTTGATTTCTATACTTGGTTTATTATTTTGATACTCTTTATTGCACGACAAATAGCCCCGATTCTACTGAAAACCACTTTCCCCCGCATAAATGGCTTCTCGTTTAAATTCAAACTCAAACTTTTTCCATGGCTATTTGGCTTGCTAGTTTTGAAGAGCTCGTACGAAGGTTTAATTTTTCGATTTCTCCACAATAGACCTAAAAGAGCTGTTCCCAACGATTTCAAAGAAGCTGCCCAAAGTGGTTACAAATTTATTTCCGAAATGAGACTTAATATTTTCTTAAAAGATTTTACTGAATTAGATAACAAATTGATATTGTACGATATTTCACAGTCAAAAATATTCGATAAGTTTTACGAACTCGATGGAAAATTTGGATTGATAACAAGGGGTGAATCGTTTGTGGGAAATCAATTGAATTCGTCAATGTTTCGGTGGTTCTCGAGAGTTAAGAAGCCAGTAGTGCAAAATATATTGTGCATGTACATGCCTAAGTTCTCATTTCTAACAACAGAACTTAATAGAAGAATTGAGCAAATGGTAAACTACGGGTATGTGAATAGAATTGCCGAGAAATCAACACAACGTCAATTGACATGGAAATATAAACATAAGAATGAAGTTAAGATCATGACCATAAATCATTTGAGTGGAGCTTTTCAATTGTTGCTAGCTATGACGGGATTGGCCTTGTGTGTGTTTGTAATGGAACTTCTTTCGGTTCGTTAAGAATTTATAAAGCTTTAAATAAATACTTTTGAAATTCAATATTGAGTCAACTGAATTATTTGAAAATAAACAAAATCGTTTTAATGTTTTTTCTTAAGACACTATGGTAAGTAGAATTCGATCTTCTCTAGCAGTTACCAGCCGACAACCTTCTAAAGGGTGACCAGATAGCAATGATAGTCCTAACAGTTTGTTATATTTCAGCAGCTGTCAAAGTTATCAATGGCATACAGCTGTCAATTTTTTTTAGTAAGGTTTGTTATTTCATTCGGATGACCGACGTAAGAACCTCCTTGGCTTGCTAATTCGGTTGTGGAAATGATGGCGGGAGATCCAGATTTTAACCAAAAAGTAAGCTTCTCGGACGAGTCGACTCTTAGGCTCAGTAGCTATGTCAACAAGCAAAATTGCCTTTTTTGGATCGAACACAATCAACAAATTTTAGACTAAGCATCCAAGCACAGATTTAATATTTATTATCAATAATTTCGGATATAAATCGATATTACCCGACGTTCTGTGGCCAGACTTCAACAAAATTGATATATCCGATCTGTGGTTCTAACAAGACGGTGGCGCTACATGCCATTCAAGCGGCGCAACTATCGAAGTTGTGAAAGAGAATTGTGGTGACCTCTCATCAATTAACCGCCGCGGTCATGCGGTTATTTATCGATTGCTTTCTCAAGTCCACGCTAAAAAGCCAACCATTTTCGACGTCCTCAAGGCCAACATTCCAAACAAAAATACTTAATAGAAATTTGAATTGATATCTACTTTAAATACGGATGACCGATGTTGGAATGGATGACGTTGGGACGTCCAGACAGACGGCGAGATAGTCAATGGAGCTATCACTACGGGAAGGTAGACAGCACTATGACGAGACGAAGTCAAGTCCGGTTGGACGGACAACGGATTGTGGGATTTTTGTTATACGGGATTTTGTTTTGCTGGCAAACATAGCCAACCCAAATAATGTGCCGAATTTCATTTGAATTCGTTCATCCGTTCGAGAGTTAATAACAGACAAAGTTCATAGCCACATATGTATACATTATACTACATATTAAAAAAATCTATCCGGAGTAGGTCCAAACACCAGAAGGTAGCGGCTAAGATATTCATATCCGTCAAGTTAGCACTACCACTTCAAAATTTTGAAATTTTATCATAATTAAGGCATTTTGGTGGACAAGAACGGCGCGGCAAATTATTTTATGACGGAAATTATTCAAAGACGTCCTACGACAATTGTTTAAACAAATTGCATAGTAAAAAGTTAGTTGTAAGGGATGATTTTGATATGGTAGTGCTAGGTTTTATGAAAAAATGCAATTTTAAGGACTTTTGCATTTTCAAGGCATATTTTCTGAAAAAAGAATGCGACAATTTGTTTTCTTTTACGATATATTTACGACAAATTTACCACAATTAATAACGCTGCCCTTTTTCTTTTTGAAGTTAATTTAACCCTATTTTCAGAGGTGGTAGTGCTAGCTTGACTTTCAAATTAGCATCACCAGGGGTCATTTTTTAAGAAATTAGGGCGACAAATTTTTTCGTTTCACGACAAATTCACGACAATTAATCCAATAATTACATCTTTAAAATTTTGTAAGTGGTTGTCTCAGATTTTGTATCTCCAGCGGAACTAAAGCGGAGAATTACCGTGTCTTATTTCTATGTCCTATATAATTCGCATTATTTTATTCGTTTTCATCCTTGTTGGGCATACTAGTTGGGCATACTTGTTGGGCATTTTAGAAGGTTAGGAAAAACGAAGAATACTTTCTAAAAATAAATAAGTAAGTAAATAACATAATCACCCCTATTACAGAATTTGGTGAATGAGCTAAAGTGACAGTTTCAATTAATTTCCAAACTTTTGCTATTACTGAATCCGACGAATGAAAGTTGAACGAATGTCGGTAACAATCCCTGTACCACTGACATTTTGTTCAACTTATATGGTATTACAGAATTCGCAATCCATATGCACTCCATACAATTTCTATCATTTTACATTCGCACCAATTTCGAGACGAATCTGAAGTGAATTTTTGATTAAACGAAAATAAACAATGGAGAGTACAAAAATATAAGTCAAAAGCTTATAATACTGAATGCTAAAGTGTTTGTTGTTTGTTTAACAAATTTTAATAGAAAACGCAACGCAACCAGAGAGCAAAAAATCTAAAAAAAAAAAAAAGCACACGGTTGGTTTTGAACTGTCCTCCATCTTCGTACTAACCACTCTCAACGATGCTTGATTTCGTTGATCGAAAGCGATACTATTATCACAGCCTAGGCCAGTTGAATAAATGTTTGTAGCTGACGATACGAAAGTTCACAAATGATAAGGTAATTTTAGGAATCGACAATGTAGTTCATCCGACGAATTTCGTAATTGAGTTTTACAGCGGATGCGAATCGAGTCAACTCACCGGGAGTAAAATTCTGCGAATTCTGTAATAGACATGAATATTACCTTAGCTTTTCCATCACTCTTACTGTCCTGGAATCTTTCCTAGAAGATGGAAAACAGCATTTGTCCAGCCTGTTCGTTAAGGAAGGCGACCACTCGTCCACCTTCTCCTACGGACCAATTGCTATTACATCCCTTCTTTTCCTGGTCATGGCTTCGCTGATCAATCATCAGCTCCACAAATATCTCGAAAATTGAAATCTGCTTAATGAAGATAATGAATACGCCTTGCGCACCACTCGGCTCGCTGTTGATCTTATGGTTTCTCTCACCGAATAGTGAAAGTAAGCTTATTGCGCTTGATGTTTCTTAGGCAGTTGATAGCGTTCGACATCAAGCTTTTTGTTATCGACAATAAGTACGTTTGGTATCAATGAAATACTTTTTCTTTAGATTAGAAATCACCTTCTAGATCGTTCAATACATGTTGTATTGGACGGTTTCAAGTCTGATATGCACAAAATAAATGCTGGTGCTCCCCAGGGCTCCGTTTTGTCTCCAACAGTCTTTATCATTTTTGTAAATGGCCTCTTGTCTTGAACTTCTAATCAGCTTGATTGTTTTGCCGATGATTCTACCCTCAACTTCTTGTATTCATTCTCAAATTCACGTCCATCTCGTTCGGAAATGCAATTGTAACGATATTGTATGTTAAGTTCATTAAACTTTAATCTATATATCATTTTTAAATGGTGTATACAAATCGTTTGGAGTTTAATACTTCGAAAACGTAATACTGTCTATTGTTGTTGACACAAATTGTACCCCTTATGACATTGTCATTGAATGGCACTTGAATCGAAGATGCCGAAAAGCTTTCAATAATCGGTGTGTGTCAACGATTATCTTCATTGGAATGACCAAATTCTCGAGACAGCTAAAAACGCTACTAAATACTAAGAATTTCTATATCGTTGTAAGAAATTTGTCACCCCTCTGATCTGACCACAATTTATTACGCGTTAATACGCCCAAAACTCGGGTATAACTCACATTTTTGGCCAGGTGCGGAACAAACTTCTCCTCATTTACTGGATAGATCCAGAACATAGTGTTAAAACTGATTAAAACTGTGAGGTAATAGAACTATCATGGAATCATTCTTATCTCTTGAATACCATCAGAGATCAGAATGTTTCATGTCTTTCCTTGTTGTATCGATTCTTTCACAAACAATGCTCCCTCGAAGCAGCCAGTTGCATTTCTCCCCTCAATCTCACCCGTGATAACCGTTTAACAAGGAACGCCTATAAGTCCAACCCCTTATTTCGGACAAACTGTCAAATACAGGGATTCGTTTTTTAGTTGCACAACACGATTATGGAATACTAAATCACCCGACACTGTTTTCCCTTGCCATTTCAATTTGCAAACATTCAATACCAATGTTTTTCTACACCTCCTTTCTCTTCCTACCTAATATCCACTTGTGCTGTGTTTAAGATAATAAAGGTATAAATAAACCCTTGAGTGAGTGTGAATTATACAAAAGTAAAAAAACTCAACATTTCCCACGCTTAACTTGCTTTAAAAATGATTTCTTAGAACCATAGTCGTACAAACGTGGTTCATCGTGGGTTCAATATTTTAACTTGGGTGAATTATCTAATTTTTAATTTTATTTCATTATTGTACAATTTCAAACCGTGGTTGATCCGCGGTTCAAGAACTTTTCCTACAACTTGGATTTTTTTTTCTTGAAACCTCTTCATCAAAAAGTTCCGCCAATTAAAATTATGCAAATATTTAAAATACCTTGCAGGAATATGGTCTGAGGATTGTCTAGAAGATTCGACACAAAAGTGTTGAGATAAGATTAGAAAATCCGTTGACTCTGCGATCACAAGCAGAACCTTGTTAATGTTTTGATGGTTGCGCTGACAATCAGGTTGACATGCCTTATAGTTATAATATAAGGCTTTGATTGTATTCGTTGGTCGTATAATCATCCTGTAAACGATGTTATAACATCATCGTCAAAGCGTTGACTGTGTTTTAACATTAACATAGCAAATTTTCTGTCATGTGAATGCACTTTCCGTATAACTTCCTTTTCGCTGGTATATCTTGTAATATTAGACGATCTTCACATTGGACTTACTTTAAAATTAAGATTATTTATTTAGGGTAAACTGCCCAATTGTTGGCACCCCCCCAATGATTGGCACTTACAGTTTAAATTACTCATATTAATAACATTTAAAAGTTTTCTAATAAAATCTTTTTAAAAATATTAGCCTTAGTCTATTTCTGATGATTTGGCATCATTTCTTTTGGCATCTGAAGTTAGTAGCAATTAGAAAAACGCTGTTAAAAATTTAGAATCAAGTTCGCGCCAAATTTAATGTGAAACTTGTGAAAACCGTAAGGAAAGTGGTGACATTATAGTGTAATTTAATAATAAATTTAAGAGGAAAACCATTGTCAAGTGCAGTTATTATAAAAGAATTAACTATAACAAAGAGGTTAGTTCTTTTTATTTTAATATTTTATTAAAAATATAGTTTTTATAAGGGGTGTCAACTATAGGAATGTAAATCCATCAAATTTCCATTTATTGGCACATGCCAATCATTGGATGAGGTGCCAATCACTGGGTTGATTGGCACTATACCAATCTTTGGATGCCATGCCAATCATTAGAAAAAGTGCCAATCATTGGCTATTGGCACTGTGCCAATCATTGATAAATGAAAAAGTTATAGATTTTCATAATTTTGTATCAATTTTCCTTAGGTTGATAATAGACTTTTTTATCAATCAATAAAAATCTTATCTAATCTCGGCCTTAATTTAAACATAATGTAACTTAAAAGACTTAAATATAATTATAAAAATAAATTACCTTTTATTTATTAAATTATATAATTGAGTTATACTATTTGTTTATTTTGTTTTTATTGGTTTTAATAAACTTTAAAAATTAAACAAAATCAATGTGCCAATCATTGGTTTGTTCAGTGCCAATGATTGGAAAATGGTGCCAATCATTGGTAAAAGGACATTGTTTTACTTTTTATTAATTATTTATTAATTTTAACAAAAAATAATGTATTTAATGTTTTTCACTAAACAAAAATATAATCAAAAATAAAAAAAAAATAAAAAAAACTGTCGTTTCCTAATTCCCATAAGTTATATAAGCCGAATAAGTGGTGAGTAACCTTAAGGTGCCAATGATTGGTCGGTTTACCCTATTTTGACGTTTTTCAGTGGTTCGTCCTTAATTGGTCTGTTTCTTTAGCAAAATCAGAAAAGTGTTTGCAGTTAAAAATATTTTGACGTAAATAGATTCCATTGGTAATCGAGAAGCTTTCTGCGCCATTCAGAATCAGTTCTTCTTAAGAAATATGATGCAATTTTTCAAGATCTGATTTCATTCTTATAAGCAGTTTGGAATTCAAATCAAATCCTCAAAAATTTAGTTTTTTTCTGAAAAATAAAATGTCATTTTTTAAAAAGATTTTTTACTAAGCTTAATCCCATAGTTGGTATAAAAGTACTCAGAATGTCACCCGAAATTACTATATAAAAATGGCGCTTTCGATTCGTCATTTAATAGGAATTCTTTTTCTTAAAACAGTTAAAACAGAAAATACATTGGGAATATATTTCAGAACCGCAGACAGAAGCGTTCCGGATTACCAATCATCAACATAACACAATTGCTTGTTTTCCCAGAGCAAAATAAAATGTTGAAAACTTCATGTCTGCACTGGCTGCGAAATATACAGATTGACTTAACATGCCAGGGTCGTGTAATTCAAGCGAAAAATGATTAATTACATAGCGATCTGTCAACGGCGAACGTGTACGTGTACACTGTTTATAAAAATAGCATAAAATAATGAAATGCATGAAAGATTTAGGCAGTTTTCGAGCGACGCAAATGTCATTTAGTTTTCTCATTTTAAAGGTCTTTTTTGGAATTCTTCCAAGGGACTAGATTGGGTTATTGGGGCACAAAATGTGGGAATTGATATTTAACATTGCTTGCATAAAGATCTAATAGGGAGCCCTGTGGCATACCAGCATTTATTTTATGAACCGTCCAGCACAACTTGTATTGAACTGTTCAAAAGTTATACTTAAGTCCAACGAAGAAGGGACTCATCAATACCAAATGAACGAGTTTTTAATGAGAGAGCTTGATGCCAAATTCTATCATTTACTTTTGAAATGTCAAGTCCGATGATTTTATTTATTACAAAATAATGTATAGACCTGTTCGTTTATCCGGTGAGATATACCATCAGATTACCAATGGATCTTTTACTTCAAAAGCCATACTGCCGGTTATATTGTGAATCATTGGTTCTTCAAGATATTTCTTGAGCTGAATATTAATCATGACCTGAAAAAGAAGTAACTTAAGTGCTATTGAGCGATAGTTGGAGGGAGAAGAAGATTCGCATTTAGGACTGGCTGGACAAATGATATTTTCAATTCACTCGGAAAGATACTAGGAGTTTAGGACAATTGGAAGGGTTAACAAAGTGGATTTTCCAGCGTTGAAGAACACGTCTTCAGGACATTGGGAGAGATATTATTCGGGCCCGCTGGTTTGTGTACATCCGGATCCTTCAGTTTGCTTGCAATTGTCCAATTAAATTTCGTACGCTCTCAACCACAAGAGGAGTCATGATACGTTTTGGTAGCGTCCAATTATCAGAAACAGCGATGTACCAGCAAACTTCACGTGTGCTCGAAATGCGAAAAAAAAATTAAGGGTCTTCAACACCGCATTACGCATTGGCTTTGGGTTATAAAATTGGTTCTCTCATATGGTGTATTAGAACTATGGACTGCTTTTAATAAAGATATAAATTGCGAAGGCCAAAACTTCTTTTTCAATATTTCCCAACATTGCTCAAGCGAAAAGCGACTCATTTTTCCGTTCCGCGGAGGTATAATACTGATTTTCTCTCAAGATTTCGGGCGGAAAACAGCTGTCAGTGTCATAACCTATGATTTGAAAAGAAACCACTAGATGGCTTATCCGTTGTTAGCAAACAAAAGGTCGCGAATACAGCCATACTTAGGCCTCTTCACAGTGGATCAACAATGCGATTGTTCACTTCGGAATTTTGAATTTATTCAGATCGTTTTCAAGGAACATTAAATACACGATGACTCGATAACATTTTAACAAAAAATGTCACCTATCATCACGAACAGATCTACTTGGGAGCGTGTATCATTCCTGGAAGATAATTCAGTTCATTTCTATACTTATGGATCAAAAATCGAAGATGTTGTTTGTTGAAGTATTTACTCAGACAGGCTTAACTTAAGTCTTCCATTTCGCTGTCCTAATCAGCATTTTCCACGCAGAACTTTTAGCGAATAAGGAAGGCTTAGAACAAACGTGATATCTACAAATTACATTAGTATCTTCTCAGTCTACAGACTTGAAAACAGCCCTAAGCTACCGATTGTTTCTCGTGGAGGTGACGTAAAATTTCAACATTCAACTATCTTCTGTGCCGGACCATAGCTACATTTAAAATTATGCTTATCTACGCAAGATGCTATAAAGACTTCAAACCTTAGATGGAACAACATCACCATTTGCTTGGTGACAAAATAGATCTGGCCGACGCTCTATTTAAGGCAATGTAAGCATCTTATATCTTTCAGAAGATTGAACATTAACTCCGTAATAATTGTCATAACCGAAAACAGTCTTAACGAAAGACATACTGTGCAACTTGGCGTTTATTTAAGTATTTCTGCGGAAACTGCATGTTCTGATTTATTCCAAAGACATGGAACTCATTTCGCAGAATTATACTAAAACTGTCGGAGTGATAATGCAGTCTTAAACGCTTCATAAGGAGCTCAAACTGGTTTAACGAGTAGGAAAAAACTTTAGTGCACCCATGTGGTATCACAGCTAACCAAAAATTGTTCTAAGTGCGGCGGTTCTCTGCCGGCAGCCTCTCAACCTAACTAGCAAATTGACTTTATCTAGTGAGATTACAAAAGGAGTGTCATCGAATACAAGTGTTAGAACCGAAGACGAAGAAATACTTCGAACCAACCAATTTTACTTCTTCAGGGCATTGTAGTATTTTTTGCCTTCATTGTCGGTCCTGCGAGAATTTAGTTCGTCGAATATGATAATTACAGGCTTTTCTAGCTTTTTGAACTTTCCCCGGTTTTCCATAGAAGAAGTTGGCTTTATAACATCGGAAACTTCATTCTTGACCCTAATAACCTCCTTACCGCTCAAATCAAACCATGAATTCTCTTTTGGTTTGATAGATTTCTTGCTATTCGGGATATTGTTTCTCATTCCGAAAATAAATACCAAACTTTCTAATCATTTCGCTAATGAAGCCAAAGTCACTATAGAGGAAGCATAATGACCAATTAAAGTTCCTGAAGAAATCGTTGAGACCCTCCCAGTTGCATTGTTCGTATTGCCAAATGGTTGTCTAAGGAATTTTTTCTAAAACTAGGTTTTGGTGCCACGAGAAATTAGCAGATATATGCCTAGAGGTGCTAAGTGTATTTATAAGCGTCAAAGCTAATAAACAAGTCTAGAGTATTATCGGGTTGACCTGCAGCATCAACGCGCTTGTCAAACTCAGCAAAAATCGCGACACATCTTTCTTCGGGTATTGTCTTACTAGAATAGTGAAGTCACCAAGAATTGTGTATCGCCTGCAACAATCATTTCACCGTGCCAATATTGAGAAACAATTCTCTGGACAGAGTCAATCCAAAAGTACTCATCCAATTGAGCCAGCAAATTTCAAGCATTTAGCTAGCAAGATTCTTGTTCAAGTACACTGACTGAAAAAAAATGTGTGTGTACTGACGTACGCGCGCTAGAAGTAAAACTTCTTTTCCCAAAAGCAAAGCCTCTAAGATTCCTTTCAGTGCTTTTCGGAAACATGAAAAAAAAAATCAATTTAAAGTAGTTTTAGTATATAGTCTTGTAAATTGCAAGATATCAAAACCACTTCCAAATACATTTTTTTTTAAATAATTCTTCGAACTTACAAAATTGCAAAATAAATTAGGAAGTTTAAATTGGAACTCAAAACTGTTTGAATTATACAAATGATGCAAAATAGTTTTGGAATGACCAGTTTGGTCTATCTGCCGATTTCTTGAATTTATTGAGAAAATCAAGAAAATCATGTATAACTTGTTTGTTACCGAAATTGAGCAGAATGGATGGCGCTATTTTTGACGCACATATGCCGCTTCTTTGACTAACAGATAGCGCTTTTTATGACGTATACATGGCGCTTTTTTAACGCACATGATTGCTAAGCTGGGCGCACATCATAAATCGTGAAAGGACACTAATACAATACTAGCTGTTTACTTCTAAGTTTTTTTTATAGTTAAAAAATTAGCAAAAAAGAACTTTCCAGAGAAAAAATAAAACACAACCAATTACTTGAAAAATATATTCATAGTGTCTTTTTATTTGATCATGAGACCTGATGTATAGTTGATTTGTACATTCGTTGCATTAATTTTGTTACATTTTGACATGTAATTAAGTTGTGGAATGTATCAGAGGTTTGTTCGATTAATAAATTTTCTGTACTTCCGTACATTCTCCGCCTCGCAATGGAAATTTTGCGTTTCATCCTACCACTCGTATCGTCTAGTGTGAATCAGCACGGACATCGAAATTAAAGCAGCTTGGCATCACCTTATCGTAGAAATAATTTTCGAACTACCTTATCAGCACGATCTAGTACTGGACTGTCATCACCTTCTATTGCAGTTATCGTGTTGCATGTCGTGTAAGTTTTTCGTTGATATGATGGTATCGTTATCATTCTGTTGTTCGGTTCGTGTTTTTTTTTGTAATTAATTAAATTTAGCGTGTTCGGTTTCGGTCGGTAGTGAGTTGTGAGTTTATAAATTAGTTTATTTCGCTAGCGTCGTTGTATTATTACTAATACTTATAATAAATAATTATATAATAAATAGTTATTTTATTGAATACAGGTGAGTGATTAATAAAATGTTGAATGAGCTTTATATGTAGCGTGCTGTCGGAGTAGCGAGTCGCGCGTGCGGCCATAATATAAATTTCGATTTCGTCGCGATCGCGGTGTGTGCATTAGTTGTGTGAATGCTTTATTTCATATTTTTAAATAATTAATATGTATGTAATTATAATTGGCTTTGGTTGCCGTTATTTATAATGCAGTAGTTTTGATATATATGTAAAAGCAAATTTGGCGTCATTTGCTGTATATAGTTATGTACATATACGTGCTTATATGAATATACATAATAGTGTATTTCCAAATGGAATATTTCGGTTTCCATTGGAATGAATGGAATGTTTACCTTTGCATAAAGTGCTAAAGTGGTGAAAACTTGGAAAACAATGAAAAAAAAATAAATTTATTTGTTAAATAATGAAATAATTATGCGTTAGTTTCAGTGATGTGTATATGACATAATTATGGTGTTAATTAAACCGGCGCGGTGATTTTAATTTGTTGTGATAAATTCTTAAATTGTCTTCGTAGAATTTTTGACGTTTGTTCTTACGAGTATTTTGTTTTGATTTTCTTGTTGGTGCTCAATGTTGATTTGTTGGTTTTTTAAATATTAATTTTTTTTTTTTTTATTTGATTAATATTAATTTGATTTAATTGCATTATAATTAACGTAGAATTTTGTTTGATTTATATAAAATTAATTCAATTAAGATTTTAATATTTATCGCGATCGAAAACTTGTTTTTGCCGACGGGATTTGACATTTTGTATTTGTTGTTGAATATTTTGGCATATTTGCTTGTGGATTGTGTTTAAGTTCATGTGAAGTTTCAATCGTTCTGTTTATTTGTGAAATATTTTACATTTGTGATTGATTTTGTGCATTAAATTTTGAATATGATTCTGAAATTTAAATTAAATGCATGCCTTGTTACAGTGCAAAATTTAGTTTTAATAATTATTCTTCAGATGTTTATTCCATGCATTGCCGCAGTCGAGAATTTGGATATATGATGTGAAATGCCATTGAATGCGATGGTGATGACATCAATTAATTTTATTTAAATGTTAATTACGGAGTAATGTGACTTTAAATTAAATTATTTATTGTTAAGTTTGTGAAAATGTTGAATCATAATTAATAAAGTGTAAAATATAATTTTGTGTTTTAATTATGTTTGTTTTGGCCATGAAATAAAAAATTTTATCATGTGATATGGATGTTATTCTTGAAAATTTAGATAAGATTTCCGTCGGATTTGTTTTTGTTTTGTAAATTATTAGAAGAATAATTTTCCTTCAATTGGATGGAATCGAGATGAAAATATCTTAAGATGATTCTGATGAAACTTGATGAAACTTCAGTTTTTTTTTTTTTTTTTTTAACTTGTTTTGTACAAAGAAGTTTATTAATAAATTATCATATGTTTTCGTAGATGGTGTTGAAATAAGATTTTAATTTTATTTATTTCGTTTTTTATATTATGGCAGTTTGTTCAATAGAATTATTTGTGGGTAAAAGACAAATTTTTGCTATTGGTCGTTTTATCTGTCCGGATTGTGTCTTTACAGTGACGACACGAATAAGTCCGTCCGATCCGGCATGAGTCGCTTCAATTCGGGCTAAATTCCAGTTCTTCGATGAAAGTCGCTCATCCTTGAGTAAAACTAAGTCTCCTATCTTCGGCATTTCTTGTATTTGCGTCCATTTTGGGCGTTGTTGAAGTCTTGCGAGATACTCGGAATTCCACTTTCTCCAGAATCCTTCCGCCAGCGCTTGAACCCTTTTCCATCGGTCTAAATGAGTGATGTTGGTGTTGATTTCGCCTTGTGGTACGGCGTGCAGTGATTCGCCGATTAGAAAGTGTGCAGGGGTAAGTGCGTTCAAATCATCGAGGCTGTCTGAGAGAGGGCATAAGGGTCTCGAATTCAGACACGCTTCTATCTGTGTCAGAAGCGTCGCGAGCTCCTCGAATGTGAGCCTCTCAGCTCCGAAAACTCGTTTTAAATGGTACTTGACCGATTTCACACCGGCTTCCCATAAACCACCGAAATGTGGGGAAGCGGGGGGAATAAAATGCCAATTTGTGCCATGATTTGCTAGATTTTCTGCAATTTCTTTCCAATCGTGGCTTGCTTCCTTTAACATCTTGGCTAATTCGTTGTTAGCACCGACAAAATTGGTACCGCAGTCGCTGTAAACCTGCATGCAGCTTCCTCTTCTTGCAGTGAATCGTCAAAACGCTGCCAAAAACGCCTGTGTTGTCAAATCTGACACCACTTCCAAATAAATGGCCTTCGTTGACAAACAAATAAAGACAGCAAAATAACCTTTCAAGATTTTTGCACCTCGAGCTTTCCATGATTTGATCTCGATTGGCCCTGCGTAGTCGACACCAGTATGGCTGAATGGTCGGGACATACGCACTCGAGCAGCAGGCAAATTTCCCATTAATTGTTGCATTTCGGATGCCTTTTGCCGATAGCAAGAAGTACACTTATGCAATTGGTGTTTTACACTTCGCCTTATCTGCCCAATCCAATATCGTTGACGGATGTAAGTTATCATCTGCTGGATTCCACCGTGCAGGGTGTTCTTATGAGCATCTCTTACAACCAGACTCGTAAAGTGGTGGTTGTTTTGTAACATTATTGGATGCTGAGCATCATACGAGAGAAGAGAGTTCGCCAAACGTCCTCCTACTCGTAATATTCCATCCATGTCGATGAATGCATTTAATGCACGTAAATTTTTAGGCATCTCTTTATTCGCAATTTTTTTAATTTCACATTCGAACATCTCCTTTTGTGATGCTTTGACGACGAGTAGATGAGCTGCATATAATTCTTTTGAATTTAGTGGTCCTACAATAGGCCCCAATTTAGGTCGACAGTTTTTTGTGAAGCGACCGCAATAAGCTATTACACGTACAACTTTGAGAAGGCTCGAACAGTTGTAGATCGCCTGTAAAACTCGATCGCTATTATCTACATGTGAACTAAATACCTTAACTTTTCGCTTTTCTTCGTCAGTGTCAGCTTCGATGGGTTGATCAGGAGCATCGAATACCCATTCGCTCCGTAAAAATTCAGGCCCGTTCCACCATGATTCTAGCGATTCCATTTCAGATGGAAACACACCTCTGGATGCTAGATCGGCTGGATTATGCAGCGTTGCAACATGACCCCAGCTATCAATCCCTACCATTCGCTGGATTTCGGAGACTCTATTAGACACAAACGTAGTCCATTTTGCGGGTATACCGCGTATCCAGGCAAGTGCGATCGATGAGTCAGTCCACGCATAGGTCTTGACATTGGGAATGTTCAAAACTTGCGTGGTATACTGCAACATTTGAGCCAAAATAACTGCACCACATAGCTCAAGTCTTGGAACAGTAATCGTCCGTTGGTTTGGTGCTACCTTCGTTTTAGATAGCAGCAGGCTTACGTGGATATTGCCGTTACTATCCAGAACGCGGACGTAAACTGCTGCACCGTATGCCTTCGTTGAAGCGTCACAAAATCCGTGCAGCTCGATCTCCTTGTTGGTTTTGGTCATCTGGGTCCACCGTGGTATTCGAAGCCGTTCGATTAAAGGAAGTTCTCGATGAAAAGCATCCCAATCCTTTTTCAGCGCTTCTGGAATCGGTTCATCCCAATCGCAGCCAAGTTCCCAGAGTCGCTGCATCATTAATTTTGCCGTGATGACGCATGGCGAAATCCAACCAAGTGGGTCGAACAGTTTGGCTATAGTCGACAACATGGAGCGTTTTGTTGTTGCTTCTGACGCAGGTTGCAGATTCATATACGAGAAGCAATCTTCGATGGGAAACCACTTGATGCCGAGTGTCTTCACGTGGTTCGACAAATTGAACGGAAGTTCGAAGTCAAGTTCACGGTCCTGCACTGCTATGTCTTCGACGAGTTCTCTAGCGTTACTTGTCCATTTCCGCAAACTAAATCCGGCAGACGACAACAATTTCCTCGCTTCATCACGTTTTATTAGTGCCTCTTCAATTGAATCCGCACCGCTTATCAGATCATCGACGTACATGTCTTCGCGGACAACCTTCGCCCCTTCCGGAAAAATATTGGCTTCGTCGTCAGCTACCTTCTTCAAAATCTTTATGGCGAGATAAGGTGCACTTGCTGTGCCAAAAGTCACGGTATTCATTTTGAAAATTCTTATCGGCGACGTCTTCTGTTCTCTCCACATGATGAGTTGGTAATATCGATCTTGAGAGCTTACTAAGATCTGCCGATACATCTTTTCAATATCCGCCGTAAACGAAAATCGATGAGTCCGCCATTTTAGTACGAGATCTATGATACTCGACTGCAATTTTGGACCCACAAGTAGACGGTCGTTAAGGGACTTTCCGTCTGAAGTTTTCGCTGCTGCATCAAACACCACTCGAAGTTTAGTTGTAGAGCTAGCTTCCTTGAAAACTGCATGATGTGGCAGGAAATAGTGAAATGGAGTATCAAGAACTGCATCATTTGAATCTATTTCCTCCATGTGATGGAGTTTTTCGTATTCCTGTATGCACTTTGTGTATTCTGCACAAAGTTTTTTATCAGCATCGAACCTCTTCTCCAGATGAAGAAATCGTCGGAAGGCGGTTTGTCTGCTAGATCCCATCGCTGGAAGATTTTCACCTTTGAACGGCAGCTTCACTTCATAACGCCCGTCAGGTAGGCGTCTGGTGTGCAGCTTGAAGTGTTCTTCGCAAGCGATGTTCTCTTCGGTTTCTTGTGCTTGGAACGGCATTTCTTCCAACTCCCAAAACTTCTCCAATTGAGAGCTTAAATCCGTGATTTGGATAAAGCTTCGGATTTGCCGGGGAAGTTCCGCTGGAACCTTCCCTAACACAATCCACCCTAGATGCGTCTTCTGAGCAATCGGTCCGATGCCACCTTCTGGACGTCTTATATCAGGAAGGAATATCTCGGCACAGACGTCACTTCCCAATAACATGTCAATGGGTGCAGGCTCGTACAGATGGGGATCTGCTAAAGAAAGACCCTTGAGATGGTCCCATTTGCCAGGTACCACTCGTTGGGTCGGGAGATGCCCAGTCAGCGACTTGAAAACGAAAGCTTGAACAGCTGTCTCAAACGTCGAGTGGCGGGAAGCTAAACGAACTTCGACGGAGTTTTGTGCAGTGCCGCTGCTGACCAACTCTAACCCAGATACCTGTGCAAAGGTGCGTCGCTTTTCCAGCTTCAGAAGTTGTGCGGCGGCTTCAGTGATGAAAGACGTTTCTGATCCGGTGTCGATCAGAGCACGTAAAAGGCGTAGCCTGCCATCTGCTGCCCGTGCCTTCACAACCGCCGTCGCCAGAAGCACCTGGTGTGTAAATCTACGATCACCATGCGACGCGTGGTAATTAAAAATTGGTCCATTTGTTGAATGGAGCTGTTGTTCTACCGTTGTTGGCTGGAACTCTGGTGCATTTGGGTTCACGGAAGCCGCAAATGCGTTCGTAGCAGGATTCCTCGACTGCTGTACTGAACTCGGAGGTTGTTGTGGAGTGCGTGTATTGTTAAATTGCTGGTTGTTAACATGCAACAGCGAATGGTGTCTCTGCTGGCAAAAATAGCATGAGCTCAAGCTGAGACACGATTGATGTAGATGACCGTAAGACAAGCAGTTTTCGCAAACTTGGAGCTTACGAACAGTCTCTTTTCTTCCCATGTGGTCCATGTTCAGGAAACATTGGCACCTTCTCAGCGTATGCTTCCCCTGGTTGCACAATTTGCATGTTAACTGATCGTTGTTGTTGGTTTTGACTGCTGGTTTGGGTGGCTGCTGGACGACCTGCTTCGCATGTAAAACTTTCGGCTTGGATGCTTGGAATCGTGGCCGTGTGTTGACGTGTGGCTCATCTTTATTCCGGAAAGCTGTTCCATGTTCCTGCTGACCTAAAACCTCGAGTGTGCGGAATCGGGTCTCTAAAAAGTCAGTAAACTCTTTGAAATAAGGTAATTCCTTTCGATTTCCTAACCTCTCTTCCCACAGTTTTTGGCTCGAAGATGGAAGTTTCTGGTACAAAAACCAAATTAGCACCGTATCCCAGCTAGAAACGGGTACCTCCATGTTTTCCAGGGCAAGAACACACTCTCTGGTGGTGTACAAGAGATCTTTCAATCCTGTAGCAGTCTCACGTGTCAGCGATGGTTGACCAAAAAGCGTTTGCATTTGTATGTGAACCAGAATGCGCTTGTGGTCATACCGTTCCATCAGCAGATCCCATGCCGCCTCATAACTTGCTGCTTCAACGGATAAATTTTGCAAAAATCGATTAGCATCACCTATCAGGCAAGATTGCAAAAAATGAAGCTTATCGATGTCATCCAGGGTTTTGTTGTTGTGTACGAGCGCTTGAAATCTGTCGTGGAAAGCACGCCAGGTCGTATACGAACCATCAAATTTTGGCAGATCGATCCTCGGAATTCGAATCCCCGAATGAGATGCTACAGCGGCAGTGGTATTAGTCAGAGCACTATTGATCGACGCAGCCACATTGCCTGACGAGGATTTCTCCATCGCTTCAACCAGCTCTGCCCGATACTCAAGGTATAGTTCATTTATCTGTTCATAAACCACCATTAATTCGTCCTTTTTAAACTCTTCTTCCAGTTTACCTCCCCCAACAATGGCTTCATGGTATTTTGTAGAAGTCGCCATTTCTTCTTCTAATTTGTTGAGCCGCCCCAAATTGTAAGCGCGACCCCTACGCTCTTTCGGCGCCTTCTTAAAATTGGTGAGATCTTTAATTATTTTTGTTAAAATACCCTTTTGAAGTTCACCATATTTATAACCTTTGTTGTCAGCCATTATATATATGTTATTTGTTTTCTTAAATAGATTTGTTTGACGAAAACGAATAAAGAGACAAGTTTACGGACACTCAAAAGCAAACACTTACTGCTTTGTGTTACTGCTGCTACTGCTTCTGCTGCTGCTGCTGCTGCTGCTGCTGCTGCTGCTGCTTCTGCTGCTACTGCTGCTGCTGCTTCTGATAATTTGTTCAGGTGCTCCGTTGACGTTGTCGCGGAAATTTAGTTTTAATTTATTATTATTATTTTTTAATTAAGTTAAATTAATTAGATTTAAGTTTTATTATTAAAAGAAAATCACAAATTAAACCGATTACTGTTTATGCACGTTTAACTGTCTTTTTTGATGAATCGTAGATTCGATCTTTTATATTATAAAAATGTTTTGCACACACTGCACCCTTTAAAAATGTCTAATTGTTTATATAGTTTGTTAAAACTGATTCAAAAAAAAAAGGGCTCGAAGGACCAAATGTTTACTTCTAAGTTTTTTTTATAGTTAAAAAATTAGCAAAAAAGAACTTTCCAGAGAAAAAATAAAACACAACCAATTACTTGAAAAATATATTCATAGTGTCTTTTTATTTGATCATGAGACCTGATGTATAGTTGATTTGTACATTCGTTGCATTAATTTTGTTACATTTTGACATGTAATTAAGTTGTGGAATGTATCAGAGGTTTGTTCGATTAATAAATTTTCTGTACTTCCGTACACTAGCCGTTTCTTAGTTAATTTTTATCTTCGCTTAAATTTGTCAGATGTTGACATTGAAATCCAATTCAAAACGACAGAAAGTTTGTATAAGTCTCCAGTTACAGGCATCATTGAAATGCATCATTGAAAAATTTCATTCCCATTTTTAAGACAAATAAACAAACTTTAACAAAAATTAAGGCAATGAGTAGTAGAATTTGTACACTCTATAAAATACAAAATTCTGATTTGAACTTTCTTTTAAATTCACTTTTATTATTTCACTGATAGATATTAATCTCAATGAATAGCTGATTTCCGTTTCTTTAAGATGGAACACAATTATTCCACTGAATGTGTTCGATTCTCTTTCTATTCTCAAATGTCAGTTTTCATTTCAGTGATCAACTCTAACCTCAAATGCATAGAATTGGTTGTAATCAGCCACTGACAAGATCTTTTACTGAATGCTATAATTGATTTGTCAAAAAAATGAAGTCAGCATTCCACTGATTTGTTCCAATGATGCATTTCAATGAAAGCTATAACTGGGGCCTAATTATGTCCGATTGGTAATGTGAAGAATACACGAAACGAGAGCGAGACATGATTTACTGTCACCTTTTCGTTGTTATAAAATCGTTCCGCAATTCCTTAGGCCTGGAGCGTAAATTCTGTTTGGTTGGTAAAATGAAACATATGGTAAATATATAGTAAAATGAAACATAAGCCATTAAGCCTAGTACGCAGATCGGGAAAAATTTTGTTTCCCATAAATTTTTTTTCCTGGTACAAATTTTGTCTTGCATATTTTTCTGAGCTGTTCCGCGCAAAATTCATACTTTTGTTCATTGCTGTACAAAATGTCTCCACTTAATTTTGCCAGGAAAAAGAATGCAACAAGAATTATTTTGCGGGACAAATTTTGACAGCCACCGTATTTCTGAAAGTGATTTTTGTCAAAACTCTGGTTTTATGTAAAAGGTGCTGACTCTTCTCTTGAAAGCATCAAGAAGAGATTCCAAAAAGGTATGAACGACTTTTGTAAGGCAACCCGTTCCAGAGATACACTACAAAACACATTTAATTAGATTTTATCTCTCCAAATTCAAACTTTTGGGCGAGATTTGGAGAGATTAAAATTGTAGAGATAAAATTTGTCTTGTCTCGATCTGCGTACTAGGCTTTATGTTTCATTTCAGCAACCAAACAGATGTGTAACTAAAACTTTAATGTGCGCGACTGTTCTTACTTCATTTATTAATTTCATTCAGGCTAGGCGCGCACATTCAATTTTTAGTTGCGCAACTGCTTGGTTCGAGCAACTAAAAAGTTTGTCTTTTGACGCAAAGTAAACGATTGCCTAAAATAAGTTCGCTATTTTGTGTAACATATAATAACGCCTGCGCGGACATTCAACCAAATAGTGCATCTGTTTTCTATAAGCAACCAAATAGTTGTGCAACTAAAAATTGAATGTGCGCGCCTAGCCTTAACGTGACGACTACATTTATGCTTTATTGCGTATATCCTCGTCTGCTTTCATAGTTTGAAACTGATTTTAAAATAACGACTATGTTTCATCACGCTCACATCTCTCTTTTCTTATCTCATTCATTGTGTTGGAGCCCAAGGATTTTAAAATTGTAGGCAACGCTAATTTAATTTTGACACCGAATTTAAAATTCTTCGCATATGGCAATACTAGTTTATATTTGACAACAGAAAGGACTAAAGCAGATAGTATATTTACAAGTGTTTTTTTTTATATTTCGCTTTAAGTATTTCGTAAATTTTAGTGCTTAGTTTTCAAGTTAAATAGCATATAATTATTCAGTATTACTAAGGTTAAAGTGTTCAATGTATGAAATAAATAAAACTATAAAAAATATATATTTGTTTGTGTTTTTTTGTACAAACGAAAGTGGTTTTCGATCGAGAAATTGTTCGGCTACATAATGCATTGAAAAAAAAAGCTTTTATTAACTGATATTTTAATGAAATTATGTTTTTAATTGCTTTGTAGGTTAGTTGTTGTGGTTGTTCTATTAAAAGAACATTCTTTTTCGGCGATAAAGTGTGTGTTTTAAAGTGTTTTAAATAACATCTAACAAAGTTCGAACAATAATTGTAAAAACCATGTCGCTGTAGCGTGTCGTTTTGACATGTCACTGACAACTCCATACAAAATTTTTTACCCCCAAGCCCCAACGCCGGAAATGAAGTTTTACTTCAAAAACTTCAATACTGGCATTTCTAGCCATTCATTAACCGTCTGATCTTTGAAGCAGGAATGAAAGTTTAAGCTATTATTACTAGTAGTACACAGAACCATTAGTATTAAAAGTATTGTTCGTTGTTGTTAAATATTTGCTGTCTCTACCTTCCCATGGTACCTATCATGGTACTTCTTAATTCTGATTTTCATATCAAAATCAAGCAATTTGACGGTCCAATATTCCTGCAAGTGTCCATTTTCTTACCAAAAACAACATTTTACTGCAAAAAGTTAGCAATCTTCAAGTCGCTCAAAAAACAGAATTAACTCTTACACATTGTACATATAGTGGGGTACGGTTCAGAGGCATGCCATCGATCCTGTGAAAAGAAACCAGCGACAGCTATTGTGATTCCCTTTGCTTTGTAATTGAAACGTATCCCCCAATAACTCATCCCCCACACACACTTACCAGTAGGTATAGAATTCTTTATAAAAACCCAAATTCTTTCAGAAGTAACGCCAAGGTCAAGATTACGACGAAGGACAACAAGTAAAGAGTACAAAAGCATGGTTAACTCCCGCGTTGCTAATTGTCGACCAACCCCGAGGAGACGGGAACTCCTGAAAAGGAAAGAGAAAAAAATATATAACAACAAATTAACACATGTTTCCTCTTGTCCTTGTGATGTTTGTGCTTCTGTTCTTCATTGTGTTTCGTCCTGTTTCTTAAGGAACCCCCGACATTCCCATAATTATTATTATTTCGAACGCCGAGTTTCGGTCGAGGTTGGGATCTTTTGAAGCAACACACCAAAAAAGCTGTCTCCACGTGCCCGACTTCTCCCACCCTAAGAAGACCTTTCCCTTACCCACCACTCGACCTTGGGAATTCCTGATTTTTCACCTACTTTCATCCACTTCGCCGAAGATTGAATGTCTCTCAAGTACAATTTCTGAGAAAATTTACTTTTCATGAGAAGAACAACACGAAGACGGAGAGAGGCACAAGTGAAAGTGGAACGATAGCATGTGTGTTTGTGTGTGTGTGTGGGCGGGTGGAAGGATATTTTCGGTCGAAGACTGGAACAGAAAGTATGTATCCGAGCCTTCGCTGCCTGACCTTGTGAACAGAAAGACATACTCGCACATATGAGTTAATACCTCTTGTCATCGCCAGGATTCCGAAACGGAGTCCTGTTGCCATCGTCGAGGATGTCGCCGTTGTTGCTATTTGATATTGTTGCCATCTTCGTCCTTGGATGGTGGCCAGACACAAGACTGAGCAAGGGTGGCAGAAGCAGCCCAAATGTTTGGATAGCTCCGAGACCAATTGTGTGTATTTTTGTGCCACCCACGAAGGACAAAGTCTGATGGTTCTTATGCAAAGAAGCTGCGGGTGTTGCGTTGTGGATGTGCGTCCATCACAGGATGTCATACATCGGCTGTACAAGAATAAATCAATTACAATTGCCTGCGTTCCCCAAGGCGGATGATATGCACAGGTAGCTTCTGGCAAATGACATGGCGAACCACTCACAACCGCCACCCACTTCCACCCAACTCATTCCCCTCCTATCAACGCAATAATTTATAATTTCAGCAAAAAAGCAGAAAAAATAAGGACTCTGGGCTGGATGGACAACAAATAAGAGTTTTGTTTTACTATTTCTCCGCACTTTTTGGTGATTTTTATTTCCATTTTGGCCAGTGGGAGGGGATAGGATACACATTTGAGCTGACCGACAGACGGACAACGACGATGGCAGCGGAAGTTCACCCTCATTGGGCTCATTACCAACGCATAATGTGGGCCCGAAAATGGCCTCCCGCCGGCCGTTGCACAAAAAAACTGCATCCACATTCGTGGGAGGAGTTTGGCGTTGATTTTTATAAAAATTCATGTTTTTTTTTTAGTCGAACAACAAAAAAAGGACACTAAAAATAAAAAATAATAAATAAAAAAAAACAAGCTGGAAAAAAGGATACCTGCCTGTATAATCGCATAGGCCCATCTCATAAAAAATCATTTCAACTATTTCTGTGCCATAGTCCTGGCTACATTGCACTGTGTGTGGATGGATGGAAGCCCCGCCTGCTTTCCGTGTGTTATGCTTGTGAGTTATCCTTTTTTTGTAGATTTTTGTTTTGTTTTGGAGGTCCTTTTTTGGGAGAGCTGGTTTTTTTTTATTCAAGCAGATAATTACATTTAAATAAAATAAAAATTTTATGAACGGCAAAACGTTGTAGCTGAGTAGGTGTTCGTTGTTCCAGAGTGGGAGCTGTGGTTGGGTGGTAAGGATATCACCCGTGGTATTGCAATGCAAAATAGACTGTATATCTAGATGTTATTTTATAATTTATTCGCATTACGGTATTTTTTTGGAAGTTTTTTTTCTTTTATTTTCGGCTACGTCGTCGTGCGTTGCGTTGGTCCAGGGATGGGGATCCAGAATTTCAGGAAGCCCTTTCGTTCTAGGTAGATACATATATCCTTTCCGCTTCGCATACTCACAAATGTGTAGACAATTAATATACGTTTTGTGGGGCAAACTCAAGAAGGGGTACAGCGGGTGGCTGTCCGACTGTTGGATATTTTTGTCGCAATCAACTGGGAATCCTTGGTGGAAAGTCGGAGAATTCCTTGCAAAATTTTCTATGTGTATGCTGCTTGCTGCATTGTGTGTCCTTATCCTTTCTACACATAGTGCCTCGCTGTTCTCCTGGCAATGTTGATCTCTCGGTCTTTGGAGCTCCAAAAGGGGTTAATTGTCTCACAAAAGTTTTGCAGTTTTTTTTTTTGCTATTTTGGTTTTATTTCTAGTGAATGGTAGATTTAAATATTTTTATAGGTACGAGTATAAGAACAAAACACAATGAGGGAAAGATTTGGAACAAAGCAAGGAAGCGCAAAAAAGGATTCTATTTGCTTTAGAATTATAAATTTAGGATTTTGCGACATTTTTCGTTTGGTTAAGGGTTTTTATTTTTGGTTAGGCTATGCCACGGCTTCATATATGAAGACTGTGAGCTATGAAAGGTTGTTTGAAGGTGAAGTAGCTACATAGGTAAGGTAATAACTGTATTATTCATGTTAATACATTGCGGACAGGCATTACCAAGCTATACGAAATACCTACCCAAGTATACCTACTTTCTTGAGTAAATTTTGATTATTTAAAAAGGGTTTTATAAACATGTGGAATTTCTTTGTTTTAATTAAGAGATCCTAAAGATAGGTATTCTCATAGACCCTGTTTTTTTCATAAATTTTTAAGGGTAGGTACTTTAGGTCTAGACATTTTTATTTGTACACTTTTCGTTTTTAAAAAAATTGTAATTCTTCATCGAAGCTTTGTATTTCGAAGTACCTATATATAACTGGTCAAAATATTCTGAAAGTATTGTTCAGGTACCTACTTTTATTTTTAGAGCTTGATATTTTTTTTTTACATTAAAATTTAAATCTTAATTTCTTTTAACGCCTAGTTTGAATGTTTTAATCCAATTTAGTCAAAAAGTTGAATGAACCTACATATGACTGAAATTGGAATTACCAGTCGAACTAGATGGCTACCTTAGATAAAGTTGTCTTTTTGAATCTTCTATAATAATCCTCATTCAGCACCAAACGGATGTGGAATGCTTTAGACCAGTTCCTTATAGGTATTTACCTTTCATTTTAATAAGTAGCTCTGTACGTGTATGCTTCTACAATAAGGCTTCGAACGCAGCACGTGCGAAATCAGTCGCACGATTATTTAGTCACGAGAACTAGAAAGCATGAGTTTCAACTTAAAGAAACGAATATTATATAAAGGACTCATAGTGTGTTGCGATAATTTTTTTTTAAGTCGCAACGACGGAAAATCGCAAGCGCATTCCTAAACTTTCTTTATTCTTCTTCATTTTTTATACATACGAGTACCTACCCTAAATTAACATAATGACGCACTTCAACATCATCAATGCTTGGGCTTATTATAGTTCTTAGGATAGAACATTTACGCGATTTTAATAGCGCGACTTTTCAGCCACAAAAATCGGAACACATGAATTTCAATGTGAAAGAATTCGTATTATATTAAACAATCGCGACACTCAAAAGGCAGAATTTGTTCATATTTTGTAATGCGAATGTCGCAAGTGAGTGCATTCATGTAAATAATCAAGTAAATCTTACACTTGCAATTTTAATAAAGTGACAAGAAATAGACATTCCATGCACTCCTCTTTTTTTAATCGCACGATTTTTAGCTGTAAGAAATCGTTTTAAATGTAATTTTTGTGACATAAAAATCAAATTAAACGAAAAAAATGTCACCAGTGTAAGCAGCTTAAGACTTTGGTTAATACAATACTAAAACAATATTCGGTTAACCAAATAAAAGGTCTTTCCTCGTTAACAGATCCACAACAACTGATCATATCTTTATTCTCTCAGTTCATTCTTCTACCTAACCGGTAGTCTCTTTCTATTAAATACAATCATTCAGTGTTGGGACTTCTACCACTTAAGTGGTATTTCTACCACTTTTTGCTGTTCATGAAAACCTACCACCTAAAAATCTAATTCTACCACTTTTTGCAACTCAGATTTCACCTACTCGTATATTTCTACTTTACCATATATGTATGTATGTATGTACCATACGACCAAAATCACTCCTAAAATTTATCCCAAATATTAATCCTAATATTTTAACGATTGCATGTCATAAATTAAATTTGTGCTCCGCTTATGCTGCTAAATGTATACCGTGGCAAACAGAAAAATCATTAAAGGAATATATAAATATGTATTTCTATGTTTGCCACAGCTCGAAAAAAAAAACAAAAAGATTTCATTACTTTCCTAAAAGCACTTTGCGCTAATGACTTTTTACCATTTTTTCATTTGTATTTTGGCCTTTACTTTGAAAAGTACTCATTAGAAAATGACATTTAAGTTTTTGGTTTGGAACGAGTTTAAAATGAAATTGTATAATATGTATGTATGTGACTTTCTTCCAGATAATAATGTGATCTTTGAAACATAAAGAACCGAAATATTATTTCTTTTATTTTTGTATTTGAATTATTTTCAATAAATTTATTTTCAATATACGATTTGCTACATAAAAATGGCTTTTAATTTCTACCACTTTTTTGACAACCTTTCTACCACTCTTTAGCTTCTGCGAAGTCCCAACACTGCAATCATTATATCTTTCTTTCATTATATCTTCCTTCTAAACACTCATTTATTCTTTTGTTTTTCTTATTCTTTCTTCTGGAAGCGTTGCCACACCAGTTATATTTTTTGAGCGATTTTTTCTGTCGCAAAATTAAAATAGATCAAATGGAGTTCAATCAATCTGCATGCACTTGAAAGCGTTATCTTTGTTTTGGGAATAATCAGTTGCGATTGTTATTTATCTTTGCGATTAAATTTTTGAATCATATCGTGGTTTCTCATCATAAAATTTATGTTGTAAATTTTGCCATTAAATAATTACGCAACAGTAAAACACAAGTACTTGCTTTGTCGAATTTCCTAAGACCACGATTTTTAAACACCGACAGATAATCGCAAGTGTGATATTATCAAACTATCCATTCGCAAAAGTTAGATTACTCGATTTTCATCAAACAAATGACTCTCTTAAAAGTCAAAAATTTGTCTCGATTCTCCCAACATGTGATTGTCGCAAGTAAAAGTTAATAAATATTCACTAAAAAGTCAAAGCACACACACTTTCAATATTAATAACTGCGACTAAAATATCGTAATCGCAATACGTAATCTGCCTGTAGGGATTTGAAACATGTTGTATATGTTTGCGTTAGGATAAATAATCGATCCACAGATATCCGCAAATGAGTGCATATGGCAATTATTGGTTGTGATCGTTATCGCAACGACAGAAAATCGCAAGTGTGTTTCTTGGCTAGGCTAGGCACTTTTAGCCTACAATTATTCAGTCGCATGAAAATAAAACACAAGAGCTTAAATATAAATGATCGTACGAGTAAATGCGATCAATTCTTTCAGTAACAACCGCAAACAATCGCAAGTTCATTTCCAACCATTTGCAGCTCAAATCATACCTAATGTCTAACGATTAAAACTCGGGCGATTGAAAACCACAAGTGCATGCATGTTAGTGTATTTGATGAATTCAAACACGAGATGATCACATCTCAAGAAAATTGAGAACAATTCTAGTTTTTTAAATATTTCGAAAGTTTTCTGCAACTGAGCTCCAACTGAATGCGACCGATTTTTTTTTTGGAAAATTTGAATACACAATAGATAATATTCAAACTTTCGGGCAGCTTTAGTATACAATAAAATGTACGAATGGATCCAACGAAATAGCTTCTATGTAAAAGTACTTTGGAATTTAAAATACATTTTATAAATATAAAACATGGGTTTAATGAGATAAGAATATTCAAATGTTTAGAATTGCCGTCTGATTTTCGGAAAAGTAGGAATTTATGTAAGCAAAATTTAAAAAACCTATTTATTATTAAAGTAATTTTTTATATAACAACATTCTTTAAAGTTTTTGAGAACGAAATTTGGGATTCCAATATTAAGTATTTAGTAGTACAGATTTTAGGAAATAATTTAAAAAAATAATCGTTAACACGTTTTAAAGATATTTATGTTTCAAAAAAACTTGGAATTTTTTTTTCAAGAAATCCAAAAAATATCTTTTCGAATATTTGTATATATACATTATTTTAAACTTAAGAGGGCTCCTGCTAAAAATTTTTGGTTAAAATCGTTAGAGACGTAAATGGGAAATTTGAAAATCTAAAAAAACGGCTCTATGACAGGTACTGTTAAAAACATTTCGCCCCAAAATTTTTTTCTGACCATAATGTAGTCCATGTCCATAATATTACACTTAGTTTTTTTTTATCAAAATCGTTAAAGCCGTTTTCGAGATAAATAAGACTTTGCATTACGGGTGTATGGGGGGTACCGTTAGTTTTCGAGCTAAGAAAAACATTAGCTCCAGTTGCTTATGCTGAAGAACGAGGTACAGACATACAGACAGACAGACGGAATTGTCGGACCCACTTTATTCGCCTTCGCTATCATTGTAATGTCAACTTTGATCAAAGTCTCGAGTTCGATTTTTTTCCAAATGCAGAACTTGCCCTATAGTACCTTTGTAAAAAATGATTGAAATCGGTCTTACCGTTTTTGAGAAAATCAAAAACAAAAGAAAGATTCCAAGGGGGTTACCATTAATAACCATTTTTCGGAAAATTTTGTTCAACCATTAACTAGCTTTAACTAAATGAAATTTTTCGATTTTTTTTTTAAATCTATCAAACAGTTTTTGTTTATAAAATTTCGAAAAAAAAAATTTGGATGGGGCCCTCTGGCGTCCCAGTAAAAATAGTCACGTTAGAATTTAAAATAATAAACCACTGATGTACATAGTTACCCAAAACAAATGTTTTACCCCCTATCACACCGTTCAAATAGGCACGTTATATCTACCCTTCCGCCCAAGTGAAGTTTATCAGCAAAATTTTCCGTTAAATCGCGTAATTTCAATAAGATACATTTTTGCTTTTTTATAATAAGAATTTTTATTTAACATATTTTTGGCTTACCCGGCTTCTATCCTATTTGGGTAACAAAATAAGGGAATTCCCCGACCGTCACTAGCTTGCTCGCGTCACCAATGTACCGCGACAAAAAACGAAGCAACCAATGGATGCGTTCTGAAAATCGACATCTTTTTGTTTTGAATGTGTTGAAATTTTAATGATTAGTTTGAATTTGTTTATGGTCTTTAGTTGTGCCCCACTTTAATTGATTTTAAGTACTTTAAAAAAATTATAATTTTTAAGTACTTAGGTACAAAATTTTTTTAAAAATGTTAAATTATTTCTGAGCTCGTGGCGTCTGGGGCCGGGGCCCTCTTGGGTCGGGGGCCCGTGGCATTTTGCCCGCCCTGCCACCCTATAGTTACGCCACTGCTTATGGCAGGTACCATTATTTTTGGTTAAAAAAAAAACAGAAAACAACGTGTGGGGAGAAAAATTTAAAAATGATATCTACCAAGTTAAACGAAAATCGACCGAGTCGTTTAGGCTGTAGTCAGATTAACTTACAGATTTGCTAGACCCACTTTTTTCATCTTCGCTATCATCGTAATTGAATCCATAACTTGCCTTATAATACCTTTAAGTCGCAAGTAAAAGGGTTAGTCTTTCTTTTGAAAAAATACTACTTTTTCTATGAAGAATGTAAGGTAGAAGATTTTTGCTTCAGTAAATTTTTTTGTTTGTATCCACAGCTCCACTTTAAAACTTTAAATCATTATTACATTCGAAAACTAATAACAATTTTTCTTTCACGTGTAAACCAAAAACGTGGGTCTAACGCATGCGTTCCGTGTAACCTCATATGATTACACTTTCCGTTTAGCACATTAACTAGGATTTAATACCCTGTTCATATTGGAAATATTGCGTTCTTACGTGGAAACTTTGAGGCGCATTAAAAACAGTTCAATGTTTAGTGTAAACGGATTGAAATTAGGATTTTCGTACTTTCCCCTGATAGTTGGAACTAAAAAATATTTTATTCCACCAACATTTCTTCACCTCTCACCAATCACCAAATATGTTAAAAAACGAAAGACAAACAACTGATGTCAAATTTTATTGCAGGTTCATTCAATGTTTCAAACAAATGGACGATTGTATTTTATTTTATGCTCCGAAAAAATTCATTTTCAGAGCTGACATTTAAAAAACCCGCACAGTGGTGTTTTTTTTATTTTCTGCTCCGGAAAATGTATTTTCAGGCAATCGGTAGACATATGCAACTAATTATTCTCGATACGCCAAAATTTAATGTGTCCCATCTGTCAAACCACATAATGCCAAATGTTAAATTAAATATTCTAAATACATCAACATGTAGATCGTTCTCCATCTGTCAAGACATGAATTGGATTATGACTACGATGCCAATGGATTAAATTGTTAGTTGCTTACACGAATATTTACTTTGACAATTTCCATTACAAGATTGAATTGATGTCAATGGGCTAACAGAGGTGTTATAGTGAGATAAAGTAAAGAAACGTCAAAAAAAGTCAGAGGATTTAGTTCAGTGTGATGTGTGAAGGTGAACACCGTCTATAGCAGAAAAAAGACACCAAGAGCCTGATCACACGATACTTTGGTGTCAGGTGAAGAAGTATTGCTGAATAAAGCTACGTTTCTACACTCGTCATCTAAACTGTCCAAAAGACGAAAGGAACGAAAAAAAAAAGAATCGTGTAATCAGTTTCCAATAGAGTCATACTGCAGTATCATATTTTCGTGCACGATTAGGAGGGTTCACTTTCTTAAACATGTTTGAGCAGTACGGTATGATTGGCTTGATTTTGAAAATATGAACGCTCGCTACAGGGACTTGTCAAGCATGCTGGATGGATTTCTAAATGTGTTGATATTTTGGCTGCATGACAAGCATAATTTAAGAACGCATGGTTTTCAAGTCCGAAGCAAATTTCCTTTTCAATGACGCTCACATCAAGAAAATATATCAACATGAATTTTATAAGTACCTAATTGAGGTGGATTTGATTATATTAATAAAAGTTTTCTGGAGACGTGAAATACAAAAATGAAGTTAATTTCCTCAGATACAAAACAAAACAACTAACAGTTATGTACTGCTGCTCAGGAAAACTGTTGCTACAGGCGCCTGCCTGGCGACTGAACATACCCTAAGCGAAGCAACGGAGTTGCGTGAGCGGGTGTGTGCCCCGAAAAGGGAGTTAAAATCCTGAAAACCCGTGAAGCGGGCCACACAAGGTACTGTTGCTGAAGACAAAACATATTATGTTTGGCCTTAAGTCACAAACAAATTTGGCCTTTTGTCACTTGGCGTCACGGCACCACACACCACACACAATAACCACACCAACGTGAACGATGGCTCTGTAATCACAGGTACTTTGCTCGATCTGAAATAGTATATAGTATAGTATATAGTATATAGTATATAGTATATAGCTTTTTTAATATTTTACAAGCAAACTGCATGTGACCACAGAGCGCTCTGTGGTAGCATACAGTTTGCTCTACAATACTTTCAAATTCGGTGAGCAGAAAATGGCTGAGCACAGACTAAGGAGATCTGTGCTGATATACAGTTTGGCAATACGCGATACGGCATGGTCAAAATTCTAATGAGAAGTGATGTGAGATAGCATGTTTGACGTTAATGTTTTTCATCCCTCAAATATTCATCATGCCGTGCTTCTCAAATAGATTTGAGAATGTGAACGCCCCTAATAATGCTCTGAGTTGTAGTATTTCATATCAGATAACATTTCTGTTTGAATATAGGAGGAAAAATTTAATGTTCTAGCAAATAACATCCCTGTTTAAACATAAGCCTAACAAACTTTAGGGTACGTAGTGGAGTCTAGTGCGGAATTCTTTTCTAACAATATTTAACTTAAACATATTCGTTCCTTTAATCTGAAATTCTGTGCAATTCTTTGAAATTCAGTCAAAAGTTGAATAAAATTCTACTAAAATGTACAGAAAATGTTTCCAATACTTAAAAACAATGTTGACATTACGATTGCATTACTATGTATGTTTATTGGGTACGTTCGACATTTGGAAAATTCAAGACTAAACCTGAAACGCAAATAATTTTCCAAAAGTTTAATTCAAAGGTTCCCATCAAGTGAACGATGTTCTTCCATGTACTAGGGAGAAGAAAGTAAAATTGCAAGGAAGTTAGATAAACATATTAAGATCTAGGTATTCAAATTGACAATCAATGAGTCAATGTGAATGGATACGTCGGAAATGAAGTGAAAAAGTTAATTTTACTAATGAGATACAAATAATTAAGCTTTTCAAAGGTTGAAATTGAAATTTCGTTGATTTAGAAAATCAGGATTTTGATGATAACAAGCGTACTACTATTAGTGATAACCAAATGCAAGCGTCTGATGAATATATGAGGTCTAATTGTTTTCCCGTAGAACCCCTTAGCATAATGGTTAGTGCGTTGGACATGCAGAAGTTTTTGGGTTCGATTCCTAGTCGCGGCACAAAAGTTTTTCAGGAGTGTAATACCTCTTGCTAGGAATTGACAAATACTCTAAGGGCCGTTTTCTTCACTATAGCTCAACTTGAGGCAAACTCTCAAGTTGATCAACTTGAGAGTTGGATTCAACTCGAGAGTTGAAACGCAAGTTGAAATTTCTTTTTCTTCACAATTTTTTCTCAACTCCCGAGTTGAAAATCTAAAGTTGATCAACTTCTGATTTGAAAAATATCCCTGGGATATTTGTTGTGACAAGTGACAAGCTGTCACTTTCAAAATTAAATTTTAATTTATTCGGTCAATCTAATTGAATTTTTGTGTGATATTTGTGAGGAATGATTTTCTCTTCGATCTACATAGGGATAAAAATAAGTTGTTACTATTACCGTCTCGCGTTGCAAGGAAGTGAATCCTTTATTAATTCTATCAACATCACTGCTGTCGGTTTTGAAAAACGAAAACAATAATTGAAGTCACGGTCGTCCCACTCTTCAACTCCAATGAGCGGCAACATTCACTGCTCGATGAAGTTGAAGTCCAATTTTCCCAAAAATAATTGCTGCGAAAAATTATGCCAATATTTTTTTTTGTTGTGAAAACTCAATTAAAAAAACTTTTGAAGCAAAATGTATGTATTTTATTAAAAGAAAAACAATGTTTCATGTCAACTCTCACTTTTTCTCTCTCAACTTCTAGTATTTTCGGAAGTTGAGAAAACCAGAAGTTGATCAACTCGAGAGTTGAGAATCGAAAGTTGAAACTGTCAACTTTGAGTGAAGAGAAACAAAATCACAAGTTGAGAATAAAAATCCTAAAGTTGAGTTCAACTTCTAGTGAAGAAAACGGCTCTAAGAGTATCATTTGTCATGAGAAGTGCTGCTCATTAGCCGTTCAGAATCGGCAGAAAATGGTAGGTCCCCTCAATTCCTGGTAAATCCGCACACAAATCCGCACTAGGCTTAGACCCTCTACGAACCATTATGACCTCCTATTTATTTATTTGAATTGTTTTCCGAAGATATTTTAAATATTGTTTAGTTGGTAAATACTATAATTACATTCTCAGAAGTGGGATACATTTTTTTCTTTGTAGTCATTCCTGTCTATGTTTATGTCATTTACATAGATTTTTCAGCTTTAAGTTGTTCGATATTTGCTCTGTGCTACCATTCTTCGCTGAATTATAAGTTTTTGAATGAAAACTTACCATTTACTTTGAGTCATCGATACTTTAAGAGCAGAAAATTGTATAGCAAGCAAAAGAAGAGTTTTTAAAGCTTCAATCAATCTTTTGGTGATTTCGGGGAAAATGTTTATTTCTCAATATTGGTTGACCCTATTTATAAGGACAGATTTCTTAATCTTATATTTCTTAATTAAATACAAGCTTTGAAAGCTATCACATATGCAAACTACATAAATCAAAAATCTTTATTTAAAAAAATTTACTGTAGAGTAAAGTCGGGTAATATGGACCACCAATCATATTTTTGCTAATAAAACACAAACGGTGTAAGTTTTCTGAAAGGTATTTATTGCAAACAAATATATTATTAATTCACTTTATAAAAAAATAACAAAAAATAAAAACTAAAGTAACTCTAAAACAACAAAAAAAAAAGTGGAGGGTAATATTGAACACCTGGTGCATATTAGCCGGAGCCGCAACACTAGAAGGAACATAACATTCTCTTATGAGGAACAAAATTCACAAACAAACAGTGGTTTTTCACATCAGCCTGCACAGAGTTCATGGCTCCAAGTGTGGCAAGAAACGCATTGTATCCATATTTCGCCGGGTCGATCTTCCGAGTACAGGGTACAACAGTACATACATTCAGCATCTTTTTTATCATCGGCGGTGACGGAATGCGTTGGACAATTTTCGAGGTCCGACTCGTCATGATAGCTTATTTGGCCAATCTCTGGGCTTGATGAGCCTTCTGTTAACATCTTCTGCAGTTATTTCTTGTTCTTACCCAAGAAATAAAAGGTTTCAAGATAAATATATGAAAGGCGTAAAAAAAGCAGTTATATATTCTTATCGGCAGATTTTTTCTGAGCTTTTGAAAGTGATTGCTTAGAAGTTCCCGGTCTGTTCTTTTTATCAGAAAATTTTTTCAGCGATTCTTCCAAAGTTCTTTTGTATGGGGAACCGGTAAGCAATGTTGATTTTCCAGCTGGTCTACCACGAATAGTTTTAACCTTTTTCTTGACAGGAACCGGAAATATGTCAGCTGGTGTCAAAATAATATTTTTACTTGCTGATGTGTGCAGAGTGCCAGATGAAGATTGAACAGCAACATTTGTGGGCATATGATTTCTGGGCGTTTCTAGAACTGAACATCCAATAGCTTCTGGGGTAGTTTCACGTTCAACAGCAGATTCCCTAATTGACTTGTCTGGTGGGAAAACATCATCGTCAGCTGCTAGGAAATCACTATCCCTAAAGATGTTCCTGTCAAGTGGGTAAATTCCAGTGGCCTTGAATCCATTGACGGCTATTTCTCCAGTTTGGGTCTGAACCCATCCGGAAGGATGACATTCGTAAATTGCTCCTGGCAAGGGATGTTGCCGTCGTCGGATGAACGAAAAGATAAGTTGGGGTTTCTCTCTAGGAACAGCAAGAACAGCTGGTGGTCCACATTACCCGACTTTACTCTATGCTTATTTGTGTCATTTCGATAGTAAAGTTGGTAAATAATTTCCATTTAATGGCTTAGTTTTGACGCATATGTATCAAATAACAAACTCTATAAATGCTTAACTCAGCAAAACAGATACCTACTGACAATTTTTTTCTGGTACGACTTAGTTCAATATTGTGCAACAGACAAATTAATAAACCTAGATTCAAAATTGTCCTCAAAGAAACCTAAGTTTATATTTATAAACAAAGTGTCTGCATGTACTGCACTTCAACTGTATCTATACTGACAGTTGTGCTTACCCAAAGCTTTGTTCCCATCATCATATTCGCAATGACATTTTAATAAAACACTTCATAACGCCTTCTTTAAGTAACAACAACAACAACGACAACTGTTGCAAGTATTTGTAGTGCGGTTTCACAAACAAAAAAAATTAAAAAAAAAATCCAAAAAAACGTTCTCAACTAGAATCCATTTCGGGAACGCGCGCGACAATCCTTTGTCCCACATTAAACGGTGCTATTCCGGTGCCGCTTGCATTTTGTCAACTGTTTCCCAACTCAAAGCAAAGCGTTCTAACATGATTTTAATTACAAAAAATCACCCTTGAGCTTACACACAAAAATACATTTCAAACTGACACACAGAGGCATCCGGAGGGGGTGCTATTGCTGCTACTGCTATCAATGCTGCTGCTGCCGCTGTTCGCCAACCCACCCTATAAGCCTAAAGCCTTCTCAGCCTCCATCATACAAAACCCGATACCACATACCACCTAACCACCTCAGCACTGCTCTCAAAGCGGATCCAAACATAATAACGATGAAAATTTCGTTGATGACTTTGTATTTTCTTTGCTATTTTCTATCGGAAACAGTGGCGGTTTAATGAGTTCGGATCTGTTGAAGGCCCATTAGACCAAGTCTATAATTATAAGGTTATCACACTGTTTCTCTCTGTTCTTACAGAATGATTTCTGTAAAACTTGGTGAGAAGCAGATTAAATGTAACTTATCGTGGAATTGAGTCGTTCGGTGTAATTTTACAACCAGTCTTAACACTGCTGGTGTCGATTGGTTTAATAAACTTGCTCTTTCTTCAATGATTTGTTGCTCAAAATTTCCCTAGGGCCAATATCACAAACGATTTAGGTATTGTATGGATCGAGATTGAGTCCAACCCAACCCATGGATTAACAGACAGTCAAACAAATGTTCTTGAACTATGGTTGAACCTCATATAATTCAACGAAATTTTTCAACCGCCCGCCGACCAAATCTTTTGTGCACTTGTCCCAAAGGTGTAAAGGCAAATTAGTATAGGCTTTTTCCCTTAACTTGACTCTTTAGAGGGCAGTTGCTGGACATTTACTTTGCTTATTCTAACAATTTGTTCGATTTAATAGTTTGACAGTAGGACAGTGTGGAAGTTTTGAAGTATGACAGAGTGAAAGTGAGAGTAAGACAATCTTACAGTGTGATAAACAATTCTCCATCTCCATAAAAAAGAGTTTTGACAAAAAGAATCTTTTTTTGAATTATTTTTCAAACTATCACACTCTGAAACTGTTATACTTTCGCATTGGTGTCTATTAAAATTTTACACTATAACACTTTTCTATTGCTATATTCAGTATGTAACACTATCTCCTTTTAAAACTGTCGCACATTTGATCCTCCAAAGTAATACTGTTTGCATGTTTGAAATCAAAGTCTTATGAGTATTTCAGAAATTATATTTAAGCTGGCTTTTAATTTATCTTCGGTTTCATCTCAAAAAAAAAATTTGTATTCATTTCCATTGCTATACTTAGATATATTTACAAGGTTTTCAAAATGTTTCCTTCATAAAAACAATAATGTTATATGGACTTAAGACTTTTGATTGGCACCCTTGTCCTTGAATCGATTGCTTGAACTTTTCAGCACGATACTTTCTACCCTAGAAAACTTTATTTACACTAAATTCGGTTGTGATCACTCTTTACCTTTCCAAACTATCTATGTTGATGCTCAGTCATAGGGTAGCCACCTTGGTCCTCATCTTTTTATTCTTACAATTAACGATGGCGAAATAGTTCTTCTTCAACTTGTTTGAGAGTTTTGGTTAGTATTTAGAGGAGAGCCTTTAAGATGATTGGAGATATTAACATCATAGAACCCTTAAACAGTTTTACCTTACTAAGTGCGCTTTTACGAATGCTTATTCATTTATCCTTGGATCAATTTGTGTCATTCTGTTTAGTATAGAGATTATTTCTTTCACGCCGCTACACGAATGTGGAATGATCTACCCAGCTCAGATTCTTCTCTTCATTTTGAAGCTTAGAAATCCAACACCAATTTGCATTGGTCCCTCCTTTTTATGCCTCTTCACTTGTCCTAATACTCGGGCCGTGTTGTCCAACACCTTGAGAGTTTTCTCATATCTCGTAAAGGTGCTAAGTTTTTCAAAACCATTTCTTAGTCTGGATGAATTTGAAATTACTTGAAACCAAATGTTAGAAAACTATGTAATCAATTATTTTTTCATTTAAAACAAATCTCTATACCTTCTTTGTATCTATGCAACCGGTATGTACCTAGGACTCGATTCGCGACCTTCGGAAGAAGATGTAAAACTCCTATGTCACATAAGACTGACCTTCTTTCTCAAAACCTTCGTTCTTATTTATAAACGGTTTTCTTATATATTAACGGTTTTCTATTAAAAGTTTTCTATCTTTTAATTATTAAAAATATCATCATTATTCAAATATCGCAACATATCCAATTCACATTGTACATTTTGGTACGGGTTATGTGCAACAAGGCACCCTACATGTCATTGGTGTTCATATCGTCCAAATCGGTACAAAATATATTGTTTATTATCGACTGATTGCTTCTGCCGTTGACGGTGATTCTTAAAGTCCTTCTCAAGGAAGTATTGGCTGATACTGCCATCAGCCCAAAATCCACACCAAACAGTGAGTTTCTTTTGATACATTGCAATCATGTGTCTTGTGTCCGCCAACAATTTTCGACCGAAATTAGGTTAAACTTTCAACTGCTCAAAAGCCCAGTTAGTGAAACATATATGCGTACAGTGGGGCCAAGGCGGATTACGTCAATTCCGGGTGAACTAAAAATATGATTGTTTTTTTTTGCTTATAAAGGATACTAAACAATACAATACAGCGTTAAAAAATTATCAAAAAAAAATTTGAGCGAATTACAGTAGTACAATATAAGTAATGAAAAGTTATAATCACTTAAAGAAAGTTCCACGTTTCTACCGTCTGAGACAAATATTTTCTCGATGTACAGATGCCAAACTTTACATCCAAACTAAATTTTTCTGCAAATACCTGCAAATCCACACAGTGAGCAGGTTTAAAGGTACGAAATCTTGCAAACAAAATTTTTTTTCACTTCTGTTTCTTAAAAAGGAATATTTGTATTGTATTTGTACATATAATCTTTGTTCAATAATTAAGAAAAAATACTTAGCAATATATGATATTATTAAATATTTTTTATATTATATATTATTAAATATTTTTTAAACAGAGTTAAATGTCATATTAGTAAGATTTAAGTGTAAAATGGGCGAATACATTTTTTAAGGACTTAGAATTAGTATTATTATAAATTTAACTTTTTTTCTTTTTTTATATACAATGAACATTGGAAAACGTGAACCCCCCAAAACGTGAACTATCCCAAAACGTGAACACCGTAATTTTTACATTGACTGCTCTAAAACGTGAACAAATCAAAAAGCTCTAAAACGTGAACAGACATTTTTTCAACATTTCTACATAAAAATGCACTGAATTAATTTTTTAAAACTTTGGGGGCCCCATAAATTTGACAATGCGTAATATGAAATATTTAAAAAGGATTTGGAATGGTGTTCAGATGAAGGTTTTGACCAAAGCGACATAAACGCCTTAGAGAAATTGTAGTTACTAAAATGTTGGCAAAAAATAGAACAGACAAAAATTAAAAAAATTGTTTGTTAAATAAAACTTTTATTTGTAAAACGTTCTAATTTAAAAATGAAATCTAATCAATTTTTTTAATAACCCGTTAGGTACCAGTATGAACCCGTAGGTACCAGTATTTGTAAAAATGTTAAAAAAATTCATAAATCTATACTACTGCAAGCAAAAAGAAGATAAAATGAAAGAAAATATGTTTTATTTTAAGAGGAGTAGTAAGACTTAAGACAATACGGTAGAAATACTATCTATATAAATAAAAATGTAAATGTATGTTTGTTACTAATGGCTAATCTCGGAAAGTTCTTAACAGATTGCTTTGAAATTTCGACACAACATTGCACTCAAGTACGTTAGTGTTTATATATACTTAAAACAAAAATAAAATGGTGGCCTTAAACGCAACAGTAGCTTGACTGAGATATAAGGAATATATTATATACCTTTATTTATCAAAAACAAACATTCAAAGTTTTTTTTTTGTCAAAAAATATAAATAAAAAAATAGATTTCTGTAAGCATATATATACATACAAGGAAAAAGTCAAAGAAAAAAGGTGTCTTATAACAAGAAGAGGACAAAGAAGATTATAAAGAAAAAGAAGAACTTTTTTCCAGAAAGCTTAGTAGTTGGTGTAATAGGTAAGTCCGATTTATTTTCTGTTAAATATTCAAAATTCATTTTTTCCTTTGCTTTTTAATTTATAGATTTGGAAGTTGTGAATAAGCATACATAAATACCACAAATATTAGCAATTGGTGTAAGTCTTTTGTTGTATTAACAAAGTTTTCGTTGATGTTACAAATTAGTTTTTTAGTATTATTATTGGATTAACCAAATTGTTTAATCCACAAAAAATTTGTCAAAATAGTTTTTTTTTTAAGTCCACAAAAATTTGCGTTTCGTCCTTACGAATCAAAAGTGAGGGCGTATTGACAATACGCAAATTTTGTTAACTTCAAATAATCTTATATCGATTTGTCGACAAAAACAAAATTGTGAACTATGTAATACACAAAAGAAATGTCATCATCAAAAAAATATTGTATGGTAACATGATTATTTATGTTATTAAGCTGTGTCATTTTCCATATAGTCATTTCATTTTTTTTAAAGATAATCAATAAATATTCTTTAGATAAAAAAATAATGCCTCGCAGAAGATCAAATATTGGCCGGCGCACTCGCGAAACGGAAGCAGTGCGGAGAGTATTTGCAAATAATACTGACGCCCAGCGGACATTAGCAAATGAGCGAATCCGGCAGAGAATGGTTCAAATACGTGCCGGGGAAGCGTCAATAGAACGACGTGTAACCAGGTTAGAAGATGCACGGAGGAGAGCACGGCGATCGCGTTGTACAGCTTCAGATCAGCTACGTTTGGAATACAATGAACGTGACAGATTGAGAGCGGCTGAGAGACGCCAATGCGAAACAGCAGATCAGCGTCAAACACGACTTCGTTGTCAGCAATCCCTCGATTACTTTCGCCTTGCATTCAGATATAACCCTGCTGATGATTACAGTTTGAGCCAGTATGTTTTAATCGGCACAATGACTGAAGTGTGCCATTATTGCAAGGCCTTAAAATTTCAGGGAGAAACGATAGGAATTTGTTGCGCAGCCGGAAAAATTAAACTTCCTCAACTTGTAGAACCGCCAGAACCATTAAAAACTTTACTTTCTGGATATTCACCCGAATCGAAACATTTCCTTTTAAACATTAGGAAATACAACTCATGCTTCCAAATGACATCTTTCGGTGCAGAAATAGAAACAACTCATTTTATGCCAACTTTTAAAGTAAAAGGTCAAATTTACCATAAAGCCGGATCCCTGCTTCCATTTTCAGATGGTCAATATAAGTTCTTGCAAATGTATTTCATTGGTGATAGCAATGATGAATTGAGTGCACGCTGTGGAATTTCTACTGGTATAAAAAGATCCATTGTTTCTCAAATACAAGAGCTTCTTCACGAAAAAAACAATTTAGTGCGTTTGTTTAAAACAGCAATTAATATGATGCCATCTAATACACATAAAATTGTTATTCATGCCGACAAAACCCCTGCTGGAGAACATGTACGAAGATTCAACGCTCCAACTATAGATGAAGTGGCAATTGTTATAGTTGGAGATCAATTCCAACGTAGAGATATTGTTCTTCATCGAAGAAACAACCAACTGATTAAAATTGCAGAAACTCATCGATGCTACGATGCCCTGCAATATCCAATTATTTTTTGGGATGGGGCCGATGGATATCACTTCAATGTTAAAATGGTAAATCCAATTAGTGGAGAAGAAACTAATAAGAAATGCAGTGCAATGAATTATTACTCATACCGATTAATGATTCGGGAGAATGAAGAAAATCTGATTTTGAAATGTCGTCAATTGTTTCACCAATACATCGTTGACATGTATGCAAAAATTGAAACAGAACGTTTGTTATTCATCCGTTTGAATCAAATCAAGCTTCGTTCTGAAGAATACATTCATTTGCGAGATGCAGTTGTAAATGACGGTAATTCAACTAACCTTGGAAAACTTACAATTTTGCCATCTTCATATGTAGGTAGCCCACGTCATATGCATGAGTACGCTCAAGATGCAATTGCGTATGTTCGGCAATATGGGTGTCCAGACCTATTTATTACATTTACATGCAATCCGGCTTGGGAAGATATACAACAGCTCTTACTTCATGGGCAATCGCCAGTAGATAGACATGACATCATAACTCGAGTTTTCCGACAGAAGTTGAAATCACTAATGGATTTTATGGTAAAACATGAAGTGTTTGGGTCTCTACGTTGCTGGATGTACTCAGTAGAGTGGCAAAAGAGAGGATTGCCTCACGCACATATACTGATCTGGCTCTATAATAAAATCACTTCAAACGAAATCGACGATGTAATATGCGCTGAAATACCAGATGTTGAAGTGGATAAAGATTTATATGAAGTTGTGACGAAAAATATGATACATGGACCTTGTGGTGCACTGAATCCAAACTCACCATGCATGATAGACGGAAAATGTTCCAAACGATATCCTCGAGCTTTAGTATCCAACACAGTAACAGGAAATGATGGATATCCTTTATACAGAAGAAGAAAAACTAAAGATGGCGGTAAATCAATAACTTTACGAAAACGAAACGGAGATATTGAACTGGACAACAGGTGGGTTGTTCCATACTCGCCTTTGCTATCGAAAACATACAAAGCGCACATAAACGTGGAATACTGTTGTGAGGGACCTCCTGTATAACAAACTACCTATTTATAAAAAGAAAAATAGTATATAAAACAAGCCTTTCATATCACCCTGTATAAAACAAAAAAAATAACACTCGGAATTCCATCACATACCAGCTAATTTACTCCTGTCAAAAGAATGGCGGAAATAAATGAGATTCGTCAAGTGGCAAAATTTCCTGAATCCATTGCGTACATTCTTTCTTTCTCTTCTGAAACCTAGCCAAAGTCGGAGGTACTAACCCTATAACTATTCCGAGAGTTCCCAAAAAAAAAGGTTTTCATTTATCTTATTGATATAAGTAACAAATATTTATACAGTATATGTTATATATACGTATACATAGTAACAAAGTAAGTTAATTTTATTAAAGTAATCGAAATTTAATCTCAGTTTATTGACCAAAAGAAATTAAATACTATTCTTAAATAGGTATAGCTACTTAAATCCCGCATACCTAGAGTATTGGGAAAGTAGAACGATCCACGAACACCACGTGATTCGCGTCGGTCTTCAACCACAAGTGGCTTTTGAGAGTGCCTTTTAGTGCATCAGAGTATGTCGAATCTTGCGCCAAATAGTAATCGGAAAAGGCACCAAAATTAACACGAAACTTACAGTGAGTGTAATAAAGAAAAAAAAATCTTAACCTATTACCATCAGGTTTAATACTCTGATTAGGAACTTTACTTCCAGAATTGTCGAAAATCAATTGAAGCCCCAAGGCTTTACACTGAATATTGTGTGTCATGGCGAGAGATTTGTCAGTCAAAGAGTGATTAAAAGGCACTGCGACGTCGCACACAGGCGGATTTTCCTAAAATCATGGCCAAAATTAGTTTTAAGTGTTATATATTAAATTATTGCGTTTATTTATCAGATTTAGACAACTAAAACTATAACAACTTCATTTGTACATATATATGTGATTTTTATAAATATTTATGATTTTTAGAAAAAAAAAATAAATAAATAAAATTAATTAAAATAAAAAATAAATACAACAAATGTGATTTAATTTAAATTTAAATAAAAACAAGGGTATTATAAACAAAATTGAAAAAAAGACATGTTTGAAAATAATAACAAATAAAAAGGAATGAGTTAAAAAAAAACAATAACTAATAAAAAGAAATAAGTTAAGCAAACATTAGATATAGGTACCTAGGAATAATTTAGGATCTTGATTTGAAAGCTATTCCAGATCTGTGACCTCAACTTCTGGTTCTTTTAAGAACTGCAGTACTTCTGAAGGAAATGATTCATTTTTTTTTGGGTAAGGTTTTTTCAAACTACTAATATATGGATCAGAAGAAACCAAGAGGTTATGAAAAATATCTTCCATATTTTGTTGTCTCGAAAATTTTCTTGAGTAACTTTCTCGAAAACGCTTTATATCCTTATTTCGAGCTTCTTGGGCATCTTCTCCAAGTTGTCCAATAGGAAGAATAGCTTCCGTCAGAATTTCCGGACTGTGCACTAAAATTTTATGCACTGTTGTTGGCATATTGTACCACGGATATAGGTCAACAAACTTGTTTGCAGTATCAATGCAGTACTCCTTAAATTCATCTATTTTAATCGGAAAACCACACGATATTGTTAATAACACTACTCGAAAGCGATTAATTAAGTCTTCATCTATGTTGGTTATTCGTGATGAAGTGACAGAGTCATCAAAAAATCTGCGAGCAGTGTTTGCATCGTTTGTACTTCCGTAACCTGGTTTCGGTTTATCGACTAACAAACCCATTTGACAACGGAATTCTTCTTGGATCCTCTTTTTATTTTGTTCTACTTTTTTTTTATTTACTTCACCACGTGCTTGCCATTGACAGATGACCAGTTTATAAGAAACATGAATTAAGCATTCAAAAAACCGAATCCAAGCATGTAACGGTGAAAGCCCAAACCTCAATTTTGATTTGTCCTGAACTTGTTTGGTCACAACAACATCCATTTTATTAAAATCTTTCGATGTTAGTCCGCACAAATACCACCTTTGTGTTGATGAATTTTCTGTGATAGCATTGCAAACCTTTCCATCTATCATGGTCAGTAGCATTGTATGTTTAACCGAAACACTTCCACTTGAAACTTTATAATGGTCTCACTTAATGAAGATATTTGTCTTTCAACATGTTCAACTTCTCTTATCGTTACATCAGTTGTTTCATGGAGAAATTGAATCCGGATTGGTCTGCAAAATCTTGAAGAGGATGGACGAGGATTTTGTCATAGAACTATTTTATTGCTGGTGTTTGGGTTCCCTGATATTAATTGAATTGGTACAAAAGAGGTTAAAAAAATACTAGCATCTGAAATATTCGGGTCTGAAAAACGTTGTTTGTACTCGCTCATTCCCGAGCTTCCATCGCAACCCCATTTAGAAACAAGGTGAAGGTTACGCATTTCATTACAATGCAAACTGTCAGCTACTTCTTTGATAGCTTTAAACAAACTCTGAGTAGTGTGATCGAGTAAATTTTGCAGAAGCGATTCTGCAACTGACTCGGTTATGATCAAATTTCTAGGATAACACTTTTTTTTCGCTTCTGTAACCGCTTCATAGGTCGGATATAAATTGACATTGTGTTTTTTTGCCGCATCCCTTATTACATTATATTGAAACTTTGTTAATTTTGCTTCAACAAGTAGTGACAAAGCTTCATCTGCGGTATATGGAATAATATCACTCTCACTCTGCAATTTTTTAAAACCTTTTTGGTATTTTTCTGCACGTGTCGGAGTTGAAAAAACGGTGTTTTTCACCACAACCGCAGAATCTATCTGTCCTCTCTTCCGAAGTTGCATTTGAGCAGCATAGCATAGCTCTTCGGGTTCGAAATCAGATCGCAAAACTTCGGTTTTTCTCCTTTTGGATCTTTCACTTAGTTCGCCAAAGTTGTCTTGTGGCCGTCCAACAAATCCATGGGCTCTGCATGGAAACGAGATTTCGAGCTCCAGCCAAGTTTTGTTTTTATTATTGAAAGCCTGGTAATTTCTTGAGGAGGCTAACCATCGCAATTTATGTTCCGACACGAACCTTGCTAATGTTTTCTTGGTTTCATCTGATGCATCAATGTGGGTCAAACTTTTAACTTTTTCTGATAAAAAAATAAGTTTTTCATTGAAATCCTGAGATGAACAGTTCCTCAAGAACTCACTTAGTAAATTTCTTGATAAAAAAATAAAACTTGAATGTGATCCTGTAGCAAAAAAAAAAAAATTGAAATGAACTCTTATTTTCCGTGTCTTACATCACTTTCCTTCACATATCTTGTAAAATTGCAAAATATCGCAATGGATTATTATTATAACTTATTAAGGAGGTTTGTATATAAATTTAAAGTTGATTTTTATAACCGGGACATGCCCGGAGCATAAACTTTTTCCTTGCTCAATAAAAAAACAATATTTTTTTTTGATCCAAAAATAAGCTTTTTTTGGAATCCATTCAAATCAACTTTAAATATTAAATTAAAACAAAGTTTTGAATTATAACTATTAAACTTGCCACTAGCAACAGATTCCATATTATATTTGTTAAGTAAATGCACACGGAAAATTAAAACAACTTAAAGAACACTAACTTCTAATCACAAACGAAATCTGGTACTACACCTGTTTAACAAAAGTGTTTACTTTAGCCGCATCGTATGACAAAACGGTTGCAAAATAAATAGCGGGACTAATCAGATAATATGCTTTTGTTAAATGTAAACAAGTTGTCAGCCAGAAAAATGAACAAATTAAAATAAATTTTTTTATAGTTTTGGCCATGTTTTTGGGAAAATCCGCCTGTGTGCGTCGTACTATAAAATCTCGGTCTGCTTATCTCGAATCATCTAGTTCCATATTGGCCATTGCACATGGTCATTCAAATTTTTTTTTATCATCATACCAAATTTGGAATCCCAAACGAGCTATTGGTGACAACACCAGCAACGTGATAAAAACAAAAAAACAAAAAACGGCATACGTAGCAAGATTTCGAGCCTCCACTGGACTCGAACTTGCGAAATATTAATTGAGACGAGCACAAGATTTAATAAGCACCCGCCTAGCGTGCTTTGATCTCTACATCATCACCCAATCCAACTGGTTGGTCTAGCACGCATCGATGAAGGTAACTTTAAAAGGTTCCCACGAAGAACAAAAACAAAAAAATTACAAAAAAAAAAAAGCTTATCAGTTCAGCTGACACGAACCTCATCCTTGGTGCGAGACCGTTACGCGAATGAAGGCGTCTTCATCCAATATCACGTTCCCAGTATAACCATCACGATCAACATCAACTATTAATAGTAATTATCGGATCATATATATGTAAAACATGTGATCTTGTTTTTTTCTTATAACTAGTATGCTTATTCCGCTCAGCTGCTCATTTTTAATCTAAGAAAAAAAAGAGATAAGTATTTTCTATTTTAAATGCCTTTGTAAGATCGTTCGAGTGCAAAAGAATTTTGTTTTACTTTCATCCAGGTGTTTAGCCTAAAGATCGAGCCACCTCTTATGAATGCTGTGCACACCATCCATCGGAGGACAAAGCCGTCTTCATAACGTATAAACAACAAACAACAACCTTGTGAATGAATGATGATAACTTAGGTAGGTGGGTCAGGTGGAATGAAATGGTGTTGTTTGACCTATATTCCTTTGCAGCTTTAGGCACGCTTGCGATCGCACAGGCATTAGCTCGTCGGTGGGGTGGGATCTTGCTGCATATACCCTAAGCACACATGTTATCGTGCCTGTATGTTTTTATTTTATTTTTATTTAAAAAGAAAGTTGAAGAGAATAAATTAGATTGAAAGATAATGAAGCGAAAACAAGAGAAATTAACAGAGAAGTAGAAAAGAAGAGAAATGAACAGCTGTTGACTTATGTTTCTGGTGTTGTGAAACATTTGGACGTACCCTCCCCTCATGTACCCGAATTGGACACTCCTTGGTTATCTTCTTCCAAAGGTTCATTTAGATAACCCCTTAAGGAAATCCTCTCCCAATTCCCTCAATTCATTCCCGAATGGCTTAAGATACTTATTCCAGGAAATTAATCATTTTTAAGATTTTTGTTATTTGTTTTAGATTTAATTTTTATTTTTAGAAGATTTTATTTCTAGGATTTCAAATTTTAACATGAATTAACCATGAACCAGAAAATAAAGAGTGAATGCAAATTGATTGAATGTAAATCCATAGCAAAAAAAAATAATTAAAATATATGTATATGTATGTTGATGCGTATGTATGTTTGGTTTTTATATTAATATCTTTTGTATGTTTTGTAATTAGACGTAATTTAATAGTTTTTAAGTAGGTTTTTAATATTTTTTTAAGTTTTGTTCATAAGTAGGTTTTAATAGGCTTTAAGTTTTAATCTTGTATAGGTTTTAATAAAAGGGAAAAAGCTATATAAATTTGCCAACGAAATACAATGTACAATATAGTACTTACATAAATTATCACGTCACGACGAAAGTTGTGGCCACAAGTTTCCCTCGTTGTCTTCAGGTGTTGAATTATTTTTCACGATTGGTTTCTTGATAAATTATAATTTTAAATTCTTTGGCAAATTAGGTTCTTTTACCTTTTTAGAAACTTACACAATTACACACATACATTAATTATTAGTTTTATGTACATATATATTAGATTTATATCTTTCTGGATACTGTTTTGTTGTTTTTTTTTTTTTTCTTTTTTTTTGTTTTTGGTCTCGGTTTCGTTGATTAATTTATTGATGTATTTTCTCAAGTATTATGTAGATGAAAGACGTAGTCAGAGATTTGATATTTCGGTCGATGTTTCCTTTTTAATTCTCAGATCGGGTATTCTTATAAATATAAGGAGAGTTTTAACTCCAGATTTGCGGACGCACTGTCGTGGCTTGAACGCACGTGGATCCACTTTTGACAAGTAACGTCCGCAATTATCTGTGGACGTATTTTGTCAATTATACACTTTTGTAAAATAAATACATTTTGATAAAATGAACATACCTTTTATTTTATTTTATACGCAAACACGTGATTTTTGATCGGGCGTTTCGTTGTGGGGATTTGGCCGATTCTTGATGCTTAATCTCAACTATTAGAAAATTTTCGTAGCTCGATATGTTTTCCAGAGCACGTTGTATAAATTGTGGGCTAAAAACTAACTTGGTTTTAGGATAATTTATCCAATTATAAAAAAAATGATTCAAGTTCTTACCGAAAACCTTTTTTTCTTATATTCAAATATAAAAAAAAACAAAGTTACTATACTGAAGAAGCACTTATTAGACGAGACTTCTTGCCACTTTGGAAGTTGAGATAAGAAAGGCAGACTTAGGAAATGAAAGAGCTAAGCTAGGCTGATTTCCGTCGAAGAAAATGTGCAAATGGGCTTTCGATACTCGACTTAACTTTTCAAGATGTTCAGAATTCGAAGATAGGTTTTCACACAGCCTGTTTACACTATGCATTTCGATTATCATGCGTTTGCATTAAATACTTTAAATTTATGGATCTAATATTTTTAAGGTGTACGCTACAAAATCAAGTATTTTTAAATAATCCATATTTCAAAAGACTTGAAGACCGTACAGCTGTTATCCTTCTTCAATAGGTTTTTTTTTTTTTTTTTTTTTTTTTTTTTTTTTTTTTAACGTGTGGCTCGACCCATGACCTTGAGACGATGCTCTACCCCCTGAGTTAAGATCGCAAGTCCTTAGCATGATAAATTCCGACTAATTTTCCATCTAAGTTCTCTACCTCATACATTGAATTTCCTATTTTTCGTAAAATTCTACACTTCACAAATTTGTCACACAATTTAGCGTTAAGATTTTTCGAAGCGTCGCTTAAAATAAAATTTCGTCGATAGCATTCTGTTCCTGGCAACAACAATCTTTTCGAGCTTCTCAGATTGTAGGACTTTTCGTTTTTGGAATGTGCTAGTTTCAGATTTTCTTGTACCTTTTTCCGTATTAACTCTAGTCTATTGTGCTGAGGCAAGCACTGAATTTCACTTTCGTTCAGAGCATTGAGTTTTCGAAGCACATTATACATGCTCGCATGAGTAACCATATATCTACCAAACAAAATAAAGAATGGAGTCATTCCAGTAGACTGGTGAACCGAAGTCCACAAAGCTTGCTGTATCTCCGACAAGTGCTTGTCCCAATCACGGTGATCCTTTTTTTTGTAGCTACGCACTGCAGATAAAATTGATTGGTTAACCCTTTCAGCTGCATTCGATTGCGGAGAATAAACTGCATTCCTTATTTGCTTACACCCATATTTAGCAAGAAAATCTTGGAAATCTTTTGCAATGAATTGTTTCCCGTTATCGCTATGGACGATTTCCGGTACTCCATATTGACTGAAAACTGTTTGTTCTAAAAATTCAATGACGGATTTAACATTTGCTTTTTGCATTGACTTTAAAAATACACATTTTGAAAAACCATCAAGGACTACAAAAATAAATGCTTTACCACGTTTGCTTCTAGGGTATGGACCCATAAAGTCTATGAAAATTTTTTGGAATGGTCTATCTAATTGTTTCTGAGGAACCATAGGAGGCCTCAAAGTTTTGTTTACTGATTTGGTTTGTTTACAAATTGAGCAATTTTTAACGAAGTTTCGAATCTGAGTGGTCATATTCGGCCAATAGTAAAAGCGTTTTACTCTGTCTAATGTTTTTATCATTCCGCCATGGGAACAATTTGGTGGATTATGTGAATTTTCGATGATGGATTGTGTCAACCCTATGGGTATCCACAGTTTCCATTCACATTCACTCTTCAAAAAATCTTCTTCTTGTGGAAATTCGCGTTTATACACATATTTTTCATCTACAATTTTAATGTCAGGAAAGTTCGATTGGTTCTTCTGAATGGTTGAAATTAATTCTCGGTAATCTGATGAGTCGAACTCTAAAGAATCTAGGTCTACTGCCTTGTATGTGTCTGAATTCAACGAGAGCTCTTCCATGAATGCACGCGACAATGCATCGGCTACTACATTTTGAGATCCTTTTTTATGCTTAATATCAAAGGTGAATGCCTGAAGCTTTAGTGACCACCGCGCTAACCTACCGCTAAGATCCTTTAGGCTCATAAGCCATTTAAGGCTTGCGTGGTCAGTCACCAAAGTAAAAGGCAAACCCTCCACATAAGGTCTAAATTTCTTCACCGCTTGCACTGCCGCGTAACATTCCTGCTCCGTGACACTATAGTTCCGTTGACATTTATTTAACTTTTCAGAAAAGAAGGCTATAGGCTTCTCGTTCTTATCTTCATCATACTGGTATAAAACACCGCCAATACCGCAGCTAGATGCATCGCATTGTATGACGAATGGCTTCGTAAAATCAGGATGACTCAGCAAAGGTGCAGATATTAAAGCTGTCTTTAGAGCTTCAAAAGATGCTAGTGCATCAGGGCTTATGACAAAAACTTTTCCTTTTTTAAGTGTGTCCGTTAAAGGACTTGCTATAGCAGCGAAATTCCTAATGAACCTCCGGTACCATCCGCACATTCCTAAGAATCTTCGCACCTGTTTTTGCGAAGTTGGAACGGGAAATTCTTTTATGCAGGAAACCTTACCGGGGTCTGGTTTGATATTGCCTTGACCAACAATATATCCTAAATATTTGAGTTCCTTGAAGCAAAAGTGAGATTTTTCGACGTTAATTGTAAGATTTGCGGCTTTCAATCGTTCGGCTACCTTTTCAAGAATCTGAAGATGTGTGTCAAAATCCTTTGAAATTATAAGGAGGTCGTCAACATAAGGGAAAACATATTCCCTAAGTTCACTGGGGATCACCTTATCAATTACTTTACACATGGTCTGTGCTGCATTTCGCAAACCGAAAGGCATAACTGTAAATTGATACAGTGGTCTTCCTTGAACGGTGAATGCTGTTTTCTCCTTTGCTGACTCCTCTAAAGGAATTTGCCAAAAGGCATCTTTTAAGTCAATACTGCTTATGAAATGAGTATCTTTCAAACGACTTATTATTCCTTCAATATTTTGCATCGGATATGCACTTCCTTTTGTATGAGCGTTCAGCTTCCTGGAGTCCAAACAGAGACGAACTTTGCCAGGTTTCTGGACTAAAACTATGGGTGAACTCCAGGCGCTGTTGCTCTCTTCTATTACTCCAAGAGCAAGCATCCTATCAAGTTCTTTGAAAATTATGTTTTGAATTGGTAGCGAAACAGGATAATGCCTTTGTTTTATTGGCTCAGGCTCATTTGTTTCAATAACATGCATACCAACTGTTGTTCTTCCCAGACCTAATTCGGAAAAAGATGGAAAATGCTTAATGACTTTTTGAAGCGATAAGAATTGTTCGTCCGTTAAGGTATGCGGTTCAGGTTTTGATTTTGGTATGTCAATGTCTATATCCTTGGCTATCTCACTTATGATGTTTGGGGCGATTTTAAATTTTTGCCAAAAATCTATGCCAAGATATAATGGCTGATTAAGTGAAGGTATAATATACAAATCTAGGTTATTAGTTTGATCATTATATGAAACATCAACATTTACTCTTCCTACAATAGCTTGAGATTTGCCATCAGCAGTTTTGATAGATGCATTAAATTTAAGAATTGGGATTTTTAAACGATTCACAAATTCCATTGAATCGGTTCCTAAACATGAAAGTGTTGCACCACTATCTAGTAAACCTTTGATTTCAGTTCCATTGATATTTATTATGGCATAAGGTCTAGGATCATTATTTGAGTGTATTACACAACTACTTATCATTGAATGAAAAAATGATCGTTTATGGTACCTATTGCGAACCTTTTCTAATTTGTTTTTAATAATTGGTAATTTGTAGCTGATTTCATTAACGTTGAAAATTTTTGATCTTAACTCATTGTAATGTTTTAATCTTTCTTCATAGCTTTTGTTTCTAAAAATGTTTCTTTTGTGTTTATTTATATTTTCATTTTTACTTGTACTTAAATCTGGTATTATTTTGTCATGGCCAATGTCTTTATCGGGTATTTTAATAATATTTGGAAAATCAGGGTAAGTATTTGTAGAAGAATCTACTTTGGTTGATCGGGATTTGTCTGTATCGAACGAGACGTTCCCGTCAATGTCAAGTTCGATTTCAGGTTTTCCTGTTTCTGATGACATTTTGGACAGTTTAAAACTGTGAAATTATCAGTTCCACACCGATAGCAAAACAATCTATCAAAAGTCGAAGGACAATTAATGAACAAATGTCCAGTTTGTTTACAATTAAAACATTTGATTGCATTTTTATTTACGCTATTCTGTTGCCTATTCAAAGCCGAAACTGATTCATAGCTATTTATTTTTGTGTCATCATAAAAATCATCTATATTATCATCCAATTCATTTACACTTCTAAAAGGTCTATTTTGAGCAGGGTATCTTGAACTTAGCATCCGTTCAACTCGCTTACACTCAGCTCTGAAGTGCTCTAAGGAGGTTATTCTCATTGGATATATATAGGTTAATAGTTTTGAATTGATATTTGACCTAAGGATATCAATTAAATCATCATCCCTCATAGGGTTTTTAAGTTGGCCTTTAAGCTGTAATACGGATACAAAATATTCCTCAAAGTTTTCTTGTGACAACTGCTTTCTATCCATAATTTGTTTAATAATTTGAAAATCATTCTCATGACTTCTAAAACGCTTCAACAAAGAATCACGCAACGTAAACCAGTCGCCTCTAGGATTATTTCTTAAATGTTGCCAAAACCAATCTTGAGCTATGCCTGACAACAGAATATGAAATTGTCGAATAACATCATCCCAAGAATATTTGCAATTATTTTTCAAAGTTTCTATGCGGAACACAAAATCTTCAATTGACATTGTTTTGGAAGTGCCATCGAATTTCACTCCCCAACGATCTATACGTAATGTTTTATTATCATATATTGATAAATTCCTATTTTGTTCCCTATTCACATCTGTATCGAAATACGAATAGGCTCCTCCATACAGATAATCATCTAAATTTTGATTTAAATTATGATTTAAATTTTGGTTTGAAGGCAAATTATTAAAATTATTTTGATTGATTGGCTGATTATAATTATTAGTGTCAAATCCTACTTTATTGATATTATCATTTTGTTTAGGCTGAGAATCGCTCTTATTTGTACCATTATTTAAACGAGGCAAAATCTTTTGAATGCTATTTTGAATAAGCCCTGGGAGCTTTAATTCTAATGTCTTGGTGATAAGATCTTCGATATGCTCGTCTAGTCTTTGCATTCGAACTGAATTATTACTTACTATTTGTACTCGTGGTGGATGTGGTAGGTCATGGTCTATGCCGTTGGCAACATAACGATCAGCTGGTTGAGCACTGTTTGTATTAACGTGTGTAATTAAATCACTTGCAACACTTTCTAGGCTATCAACATTAAGCAACGGGAATGCTATGCTATTCGCAACATGATTAATATTATCATTACTCTGACGAGTAGAAATTGTTGGAATGTTGCTACTAGCTGTCACAGTTGTTGTCGTTGTTGTTGTTGGCACAGTATTAGAGAGCATTTCTCTATGAGAATTATTTAAACGAGGGTTCTGCAAGTCATTCAAATTAAAAGACATATCTCTGCCGGTTATTGGTAAAGGGGAATGCTGAACAGGATTTGGAGTCGCTCCAAAGCTTCTGTTGGCAGATGACTCAACGAGACTGTCATTGTTAGAGCGTGTTTTAATGCCTCTCCTCGTACTGGGATATCGCGGATTTTTCGGAATAGCTCCGTTGAGTGATTTATTATTAGCACTCATATTTAAAAAAAAAATGTTTTGAGTAATTTTATCAGAAATGTTATATATATTTTTTTTTTTTTTTTTTTTTTTTTTGTTTGTTTATATTTGCTTTTTTGCCATTCAGTAATGATTGAGTTTATTGCGAGGGATTAGAGTCAACTGTGTGTTTAAATCAAAGGAGAAAAGAATATAAAAGAGAAAAAGTATTAATGCATGAATTTCTCTGGACTTTGACTAATTAAATAGATACTTGTTTTAGTCCCTTAAGTACTCAGAGAAATAATTTTATCAATTAAGATTTGTTTATTTTTTTGAAAACATTATCTATTGCTAACACGATCGAATTATGGTGAATATATGTCGTGGACTCGTAGATGACGTTTAAAAAAAATAAAAGGAGTTTCTCTATCAAGTGCAACGATGTTTATATCTTTATAATCGGACTCCTTAATAAAGAAATCTACCCACTCAGTGGCAACACTAAATAAATTTTAAGATTGAATCTATAGTGGACTCACTGGATATCCAAATTGATAAATAAAGCAAAATTTTATATTTTAAATCAGAATTTAAAACAAAAAATATGTATTCTGCTTTATCTTAAGGCATTATTGCAAAAGCAATAACGAAGCCTTATCCGTTGGGCGCCATATGTGTGAATGAATGATGATAACTTAGGTAGGTGGGTCAGGTGGAATGAAATGGTGTTGTTTGACCTATATTCCTTTGCAGCTTTAGGCACGCTTGCGATCGCACAGGCATTAGCTCGTCGGTGGGGTGGGATCTTGCTGCATATACCCTAAGCACACATGTTATCGTGCCTGTATGTTTTTATTTTATTTTTATTTAAAAAGAAAGTTGAAGAGAATAAATTAGATTGAAAGATAATGAAGCGAAAACAAGAGAAATTAACAGAGAAGTAGAAAAGAAGAGAAATGAACAGCTGTTGACTTATGTTTCTGGTGTTGTGAAACATTTGGACGTACCCTCCCCTCATGTACCCGAATTGGACACTCCTTGGTTATCTTCTTCCAAAGGTTCATTTAGATAACCCCTTAAGGAAATCCTCTCCCAATTCCCTCAATTCATTCCCGAATGGCTTAAGATACTTATTCCAGGAAATTAATCATTTTTAAGATTTTTGTTATTTGTTTTAGATTTAATTTTTATTTTTAGAAGATTTTATTTCTAGGATTTCAAATTTTAACATGAATTAACCATGAACCAGAAAATAAAGAGTGAATGCAAATTGATTGAATGTAAATCCATAGCAAAAAAAAAATAATTAAAATATATGTATATGTATGTTGATGCGTATGTATGTTTGGTTTTTATATTAATATCTTTTGTATGTTTTGTAATTAGACGTAATTTAATAGTTTTTAAGTAGGTTTTTAATATTTTTTTAAGTTTTGTTCATAAGTAGGTTTTAATAGGCTTTAAGTTTTAATCTTGTATAGGTTTTAATAAAAGGGAAAAAGCTATATAAATTTGCCAACGAAATACAATGTACAATATAGTACTTACATAAATTATCACGTCACGACGAAAGTTGTGGCCACAAGTTTCCCTCGTTGTCTTCAGGTGTTGAATTATTTTTCACGATTGGTTTCTTGATAAATTATAATTTTAAATTCTTTGGCAAATTAGGTTCTTTTACCTTTTTAGAAACTTACACAATTACACACATACATTAATTATTAGTTTTATGTACATATATATTAGATTTATATCTTTCTGGATACTGTTTTGTTGTTTTTTTTTTTTTTCTTTTTTTTTGTTTTTGGTCTCGGTTTCGTTGATTAATTTATTGATGTATTTTCTCAAGTATTATGTAGATGAAAGACGTAGTCAGAGATTTGATATTTCGGTCGATGTTTCCTTTTTAATTCTCAGATCGGGTATTCTTATAAATATAAGGAGAGTTTTAACTCCAGATTTGCGGACGCACTGTCGTGGCTTGAACGCACGTGGATCCACTTTTGACAAGTAACGTCCGCAATTATCTGTGGACGTATTTTGTCAATTATACACTTTTGTAAAATAAATACATTTTGATAAAATGAACATACCTTTTATTTTATTTTATACGCAAACACGTGATTTTTGATCGGGCGTTTCGTTGTGGGGATTTGGCCGATTCTTGATGCTTAATCTCAACTATTAGAAAATTTTCGTAGCTCGATATGTTTTCCAGAGCACGTTGTATAAATTGTGGGCTAAAAACTAACTTGGTTTTAGGATAATTTATCCAATTATAAAAAAAATGATTCAAGTTCTTACCGAAAACCTTTTTTTCTTATATTCAAATATAAAAAAAAACAAAGTTACTATACTGAAGAAGCACTTATTAGACGAGACTTCTTGCCACTTTGGAAGTTGAGATAAGAAAGGCAGACTTAGGAAATGAAAGAGCTAAGCTAGGCTGATTTCCGTCGAAGAAAATGTGCAAATGGGCTTTCGATACTCGACTTAACTTTTCAAGATGTTCAGAATTCGAAGATAGGTTTTCACACAGCCTGTTTACACTATGCATTTCGATTATCATGCGTTTGCATTAAATACTTTAAATTTATGGATCTAATATTTTTAAGGTGTACGCTACAACCTACGATATTAGAAGAGAAGAATAAAACAAAACAAAAAAAATATAAAATCGGTGAGTCCCATTTTTTTTCTTTTGAACTTAAACGATCATTGCCTCATTTTTATTAAAGTGTGAACCTTAGGATATTTTGAGAAATACTAGTTTTGAAATATTTATATATCTAAGAGAAAACATATATATTTTGATTTTGAGACATTGAACTAAGGAATTAAAAGAGAAATATGAATTAATAAACAGTAAATAAACTATGTTACGAACCGATTAAATTTAAGAGAGCGAATTAGTATCAGATAAAGTACGTATACGCAAGAGTGTACATGTGTTTGTGTGAGAGAATTTAATCGAATAGAAAGGAGAAATGTACTTAGTATCGAATGGTAATATTAATAAAGAGACAAACAAAAACTATTGATGATTTGTAATCGTGAATATATGTATATAATTTAAAGAATCCCTATAAAAATACTCAAGAGTAAACATATATACACACCTACGAACGGATACGTACAATGAGTAAATAAAATATAATCACAGAAGATTAATTTATATTTTAGATTTAAGATATTATTTAGAGGTCAATAAATTATGCAATTAAATACGCTGAAATCTGAATTATGATGTTAATTTATTCGAAATACTTTTCATGAGAGGGAATATTGTTAAGAGAATGAGTTATTAAGATATTTTGAGTGCAAAGGGGGAGTATAATAATGGTAGGTAACCGACGTAAATTGAGAGTATTTTAAACAATTACTCAACTTTGAGTTAGGGGCTTTCGCCATATTCTTTGTTTGCGAGGCGTTGGCCATGGATGGTCACTATTTCATTTTTATTATAGTTGACTGTGGGAGGGTTACGCAAAGGGAGCCAAATACCACCTTGTGGCTTCCCAATAAGAGATTCGGACGTAGAGATAGAGTTTGCTTCTAGCCACATTATAGAGAGTTTGTTCGAAATATTTATTAGTGTTTCATTTTTAAGAATTTGTCGATAGGCATGTAAAACGTAACGAATGTCCGGTAGCAGTGCAAGAACCCACGACACCGACGAGCTAGTGACGCGCGGGAGCAAGCATGCCTGCCGCACTTCCCTACCCCGGACAACCTTCTCTACAACCCATTATTGAAACCAAAGGGGGTTCCTGTTCCTCTTGGTCTTCGGTGGGCTGGCAGAACACCGCTTCTTGTAGGCAAGGGTCAAGCTAACGTTACACTGTAACTCCGTTAAATCGATAAAATATATATGCAAGTACGTAAATAAAGGGAGTGACATGGCAGTTTTTGGCGTACAACCAGAAAATAGTGATAGAAATGCAGTCATAGATACTGATGAGATCGCACAGTATCAGGCTGGAAGATATATAAGCAGTAATGAAGCTGTATGGCGCATTCTTTCGTTTCCTATACATGAACGAAAACCAGCTGTTATTCACTTAGCAGTTCACCTAGAAAATGGACAACGTGTTTATTTTACACCTTCAAATTTGCAACAAATAGCAGTGAATCCACCAGCTACAACATTAACTGCATTCTTCATATTATGTCAAAATGACGCCTTTGCGAAAACTCTGCTGTATACGGAAGTACCTACGTATTACACATGGAATTCAGGCAGAAAATCGTTTGAACGACGTAAGCGAGGAGAGAGTTGACGGACAACCCGGCATATTTAAAGACACTGCGATAGGCAGATTGTACACCGTGCATCCAAATCAATATGAATGCTTCTTTCTTCGCATGCTGTTGGTAAATGTGCCTGGTCCAACATCTTTCCAGCAGTTAAAAGTTGTCAACGGCATTACACATGCCACTTTCCGCGGTGCATGTCAAGAATTGAACTTATTGGAGAACGACCGTCACTGGGATACATGCATTAATGACGCCTGCAACACATCACGCCCAAATCAAATTCGTGCATTGTTTGCAATAATATTGACTGCCTGCTCTCCTTCATCTCCAGTTGAGCTATGGGAAAAGTATAAATCGCACATGTCTGAAGATATTTTCCACCGAATAAGCCAAGAAAATTTGAACATGGAGATCACAGCAGAAATATACAACGAAGTATTAATTATAATAGAAGATTTGTGCTTAGGAATTTCAAACAAATGTCTCATACAGTTGGGAATGATGTCACCAAATCGATTAGCTGCTACTTCGTTTAATATAGAATTACGTCGTGAACAAAATTATAATTCTGGTGAACTTTTGTCATATGTGCAAATAAATATACCTATGCTAACGTCTGAGCAAGAAGATGTTTACAAAAAAATAATGAAAGCTGTCAATAACAGGGTTGGAGAAATTTTCTTCTTAGATGCGCCAGGAGGCACTGGTAAAACGTTTCTAATAAAACTGATTCTAGCAGCAATTCGATCCCGAAATGACATAGCCTTAGCTCTTGCGTCGTCCGGAATTGCTGCAACATTGTTACCAGGTGGACGAACTGCTCATTCCGCTTTGAAATTGCCATTGAATATGCAATTTATTGAAAATCCCACGTGCAACATTTCCAAAACATCAAACATGGGAAAAGTATTGCAGCAATGCAAATTAATAGTATGGGACGAATGCACAATGGCACACAAAAAATCGCTTGAAGCTCTTGATAGATCATTGCAAGATTTGCGCGAAAATTCTCGGCCATTTGGAAATGCAGTAATATTGCTTGCAGGCGATTTCAGACAAACATTACCAGTAATTCCTCGATCGACTCCAGCAGACGAAATAAATGCTTGCCTTAAATACTCTGCTTTGTGGCGATACGTAAAGTCTTTAAAATTAAGTAAAAATATGCGTGTCCAGCTACAAAACGAGAAATCAGCTGAGATTTTCTCAAATCAATTACTGGAAATTGGAAATGGAAATGTACCGGTTGATCTGACCTCAGGACGAATTTCATTTCCAAATAACTTTTGTAATTTAGTGAAGTCAAAGGAAGAACTGGTTCAAAAAATATTTCCAAATATTCAGACAAATTATGAAAATCACGATTGGCTTAGTGAACGAGCTATTCTTGCCTCCAAGAATAAAAATGTCTTCGAAATCAACAATATTATTCTGTCTTACATTCAAAGCGAGGCACTCACATACAAGTCCGTCGACACTGTTGTGGAAGCAGATGAAGCAATCAACTATCCAATAGAATTTTTGAATTCGCTCGATCTGCCAGGGATGCCACCGCATATATTGCAATTGAAAATTGGCGTGCCAATTATCATGTTGCGAAATATAAACCAGCCAAAGTTATGTAATGGCACGCGACTTGCAGTAAAGAAATTAATGTGTAACGTAATAGAAGCGACGATCTTAACAGGACCTTTCGAAGGTGAAGACGTCCTTATTCCAAGAGTTCCTTTAATTCCAACAGATATGCCATTTAATTTTAAAAGATTGCAATTCCCAATTCGCTTAGCATTTGCGATAACCATCAACAAATCACAAGGCCAATCTTTGGAATTCTGCGGTTTGGATCTACAAACGGATTGCTTCTCACATGGGCAATTATATGTAGCGTGTTCAAGAGTCGGTAACCCAAATAATCTTTATATTTTTACAGACAATGGAAATACTAAAAATATTGTACATAAACAAGTGTTATAAAATTAAACATATTGAAAAGCAAGTCCTTTTTCTTATCTCTCTTTTCCGTTTACCCACAGTAACGAGTTGACCAGTACAGCAAAAATCTGCAAATTATAGCGTAGATTTACATATTATTCATTGTAGATACTTGGAGTCGTTGTTACATCAGCTGTTTTTTTTTTCAAGAGATTACAAGAACAAAAACCTATTCGTATAACCTTAGAATTTAGATTATATAACTCAAACGCGATCGTTATTATTGAAATTATAGATAAATAGATAGATAGATAGATACAGATCAGGCACGAGGCGTGATTTTTTCGATAGCGGAAGCACTGAACATAAAACCAAAAATGAAAAACCTTTGAGATCCAACCTTTTAAATTCCACTTTATGGTAATACACATAAAATAATATACATAAATAATATATTACAGTAAAGTCTTATTAAAAAAAAAGCTTGATGCCTTGCGCAAAGATTTATACTTTTTCTTTTAAGGCAAAATTATCTAAGTACGATTTGATAAGAACTAAGCTACGAGTAGATAACCTTTCTTGTCCACATTTATTTCTAACAAAATATTTAATTCTCTTAAAACATGAATATGATCTCTCTACAGGTGCCATTATTACGGGATATTAAAAATCTTAAGATCCCTTGAAGTTTTTTTTTAATTAAAATTCTCATAATTGAAAATAACCTTTAGTTATATTTCTGCTGGAATGTCAAGAAACCTCAGATATGAATATAAGAAATACTATTTTTGACCACTTTCTTTATAATAACAAAAAATAAACAGAAAACAGGTGGATTGTATTTATCGCCACGAAAATAATTAAAAAACTACCACCTTTTAAATTCATATTTGTTTGTTTTCTGATAGTTATGAATGAATTGCACCTAAATTTGCACACATGTTAAAATAAACCTCTTCTACCCCTTTTGTTCACGAAATTAAACTCATTATCAGTTTGAGACAATAAGCAACTCAATAGATACATTTTTGTTTTTCTATCTCTCTTGTAGGAAATTCTCGTAATGCATTCACTCAACTCATTCTTCACACATTGTGCAAAAGGCAAGAAACGAGACAAAATTATTTTGACTTTGGGTTGAGATCTAAGTTAAGTATGCGAAATAATGGAATGCCCAGCTGTTGTGCATTCTATACCTATTGTTTGAAATTCATTTTTGTTTGAGCATTTTGTGAATATTGGTGAGTGATGTTGTAGGTATATTTTCAGTTCACTTGGAGTGGAAGGGTATTTTTAAATTGAGTTATGAAGGCGATAATAAGGAATGCATAGCTGTTAAGCATTTTAGCAAGAACTTTCATGAGATTGAGCATTATAAATAATGGAGTGATGTTGAGCATTCTCAGTTGGTTTGCAGTGTGGCATTTTAAGTTGTAATAACCCGAGAGATCTTGATTTCCTTTAGTAATTTTAGTAAAAGATGATAATGTTGTCATAATGATGTTGGAATGTAATTTACAGAGTAAATGAAGATTCATTAATAGATACAAATAAAATAATAATTATATTAATACAATTTGGAATTTTGAATTTAATTCCTTGCTAGGTACGATTTTTGCAAATGGTTTAACGGAAGCACTCATTCCACTCAATATATGGACGCTTCGTCCCTGATACAGATATATACCTAAAGTCCAGTTTTTAAATTTTTATTATTTCAGTTTTATATTTTAACTGTTTTCTTTTAACGAATATTTTAAAAACAGAAAATGGATGCATATGAATTAAAAAAAAAGACAATGCAAGCCATAAACAAATTTGAAGATTCTATTAAGAATTTTTCTGAAGTCCAACAAAATATTATAAGAATCGATGTTTTTAAAAATATATATCTTGCCACAAAAATTGAAATCGATGAAGGTAAAACTGATTGAGCAGACTTTTGTAGAATGTTAATTAATTAGTTATTTTATTTAAGATGTTCCAAAGAAAAAAGTCCGATTGGAAAAAAAAAATTGCAAGAAAATGAAATTATCAAAAAAGAAGAACAAGCTATGAAAAGAAGTAACAGCGACAAAGAAAAAATAGATATTTTTGAAATTCAAAATTTATTTGATGATGAAGATGTTGAGGAATCAGCACAAAATCTAAATAACATTACTATTTCCAGTAGTAGTAGAAATAAAACTACAGATGAATCTTCAGGAGAAGAATAAAAATTAATAAATAAAAAATTAAACGAATTCTTTAAAAATAATTTTAAAATTGTATAAAAATAATTTGCTAGAAGTTATGAACATCTCGCAATTTTGTATTAATATAAATAACGCCCAGCGAAGCGGGCTGATAATAGCTAGTTTTAATCATAAAAATGTTACATTCCAAAACATGAACAATCTCAAAAACATGAACATGAACACCCTCGGTTTTAATTAGTTCACGTTTTCCAATGTTCACTGTATGAACATACATATGACACTATTGCGTAACGTACTCGTTCTTTCCAAAAACTTCTTTTCAAAATTGAGAAAAATATCTTAAATATTTTGTGCGTTGATTTTTGGTTCTGCTTTGTTTGAAGTTTGCGCATTATTTGATGATGAGTAGTAAACACATAATTATATTTTCTTAATTACTCAAAATTTAATACCATCTTCGGAATTCAGATAGCCTTTTGTGTGCTTGTGTCAGTGGGTGGAAATATTTTATTGTCATTTCTGAAACTATCCTTTATAATATTTGAACATTTTATTTAAATCGATTTTATCACAATAACCACCCTTCAAAACCTGGAGAATACCTTAAAAATCTCCAGCCACGTAAGCAGCCAAAGATTGTACCAACACACACCCGTTTTGACCCTACTACTCCCTTGGGTTTTCTTAGTTGTCTAAATCTCTTAGCTGAACGATCAGCGAGAGAATAGACGTAAGCCCCCCCACCACGACAAGGTGAAACCCGTCGGGGGGAGAATGCAGTTACAATAAAATGCGAAAAAACGGTTTAAAACGTGGCGTGAAACAGAATTCAACACATTAACTTTTATAAAAGAACCACCCCCATTAACAGCTAACAACACTAATGAACAGTTTGATAACTTCAGTGAGCGACAAAAACAGGCCCAAGTTTTACGTCAAAGTACATGCAGCACTACGCTTCTCTTTGCCAAAAAAATGAAGCTGAAAGGTGAAGTTAAGCTTGATGCTTCAAAAGTAATAGATTTTTTAATAAAATACCATGAAAAGGCAGAAGAAATTTTGTATAAACATATATTAACTAGAACAATATTCAATATAAAAAACATTAAAATTAAAATTTGAACGATGTCTCGAAATACAGATTTAAAAAAAAGTGGAATAATGCACATCAAACGTTTAATATGAATTAGGAGCAATAAATATTAATTGTTCTTCCTCCATAAAATTAATTTTATTTGCCTAAAGCTAAAATTTGAAAAATTCTTAGTTTCAGGGGTTATGTTATTTTTTTTTCGAAAATTGCTCATTTTTTTCAGAGTTTTTGAAATATAGTATGAAACTATAATTTCTCAAGAACAAAATAGTGAAAACCGTTTCAAAATCTATCCATTATTTCAAAAGTTACAGCCCGATGACCACTTTTTCATTATTTCGTTCCACTGTGGCGTTGCGTCGTTGTCTCTGGTCGCTAACTCTGAGCTCCTAAGTCATTTAAAATTTGCACAAGTGTAATCTAAGGTCATGACGCAAAATTCGAAAAATTCGCAAAATTCAATGTCTACGAAAGGCCGAGTTCTTAGACAGAATTATTAAATAAAAACCAATTTGACAGATATAGCTTCAACAATATGGCCGCAATCACCTGTTACAATTTGGAAATACCTTAAGTTTCAGAAAGCACTCTCCATTATCTCTAACTGAAACTAATTTTAAACATAGAAATATTAAAAATAATGACATAGAAATATTAAAAACAATGGCGCAAAATTTTAAAAACTTAGTATTAGAGTATAAGTCTGAAACCAATTAACAATTTGCTCACTTTAAAGTAATTTACTAGTCTTTTTTAATTTTAAACATTTTGTAACTAGTATCTTGCTAAGGCTATTTTTTTTTTAAATAAATTGATTCTTAACACATCGAAAATCAATTAAAATTTTGAACCAAGTAACATATAAAAACAAATTTAACATCGTTCTTATTCAATTAAGATTTTGCGCCAGTGGATTCATGAATTATGATTTTTAAACTCCGCAAAATCATAGCAGCCTCTCTGCTTTCCTCGTTCATTCATGTGTGCCCACCCCGAGGATTGTATTTTTGAACACATCCTCAAGAACTGTCATCAATCAAATACTCAATATGTCAGAAATTACATCCAGCATTCTCCATTATATGTCAATTTGTTGTTTCTATCATACAAAAATGATTTCTCGCTAATTTTTAATGACTGATCTCGTATTTTGGTTTTCTCTTTTGGTTTTGTACAAAACCTTTCCAGCTAGCAACCAAATTATCTTAGTTTAGTAACACGCCAAGGTTTTTTATTGGAAGCTTACATTTTATTTTTAACCCATGACTAACAATATTATTTGTTGGATTTTAACAATGACATTGTGCTTTAGCAATTTAGTTTAGGGTGCGATTGCACCCCACTTCAAAATTAAAACTGTTATATTTTTTAAAATAAAAGAAGTTATTTTTGAAAAGTGCCATGACTTTTATTTATTTCGTTTTTGCTTTGTACCTGAAAGATGTTAAGTGCATTTTATCTCACCTAACTGTAGATATCGTGGTCTCTGGGGTGTGCTGGCACCCCATCCATACGTGTTAGTCTAATATTTATTTTTTTTTTTTTAAGAAAAGTGCATACAATATTTTTAGTTTTTGGAACTCTAACAAGCTAAGTTAATGAATCTTTTCAGAATTACATTACAAAACGTTCCTCAAACCATTTAAGCTTGAAAGTGAATGTAATCTTTAAATAATATAATTGATTTCAATTAAAGGATTGCATTCATTGACTATGTTTTGAGACTTCAATTTTAAATTATGCAATCACCATTTATTTGAAATAAAAAAAAATCCAATCATTTTTCTCCATTTTAAGGCAATCAATTAATTGCATTATTTTGGAAATTCAAGACCGGCACGTTACTGTGAATGGGGATCGCTACCATTCAATGATAACCGAATATTTTTGGCCTCAATTGGATGATATGGACTTGGAGGACATCTGGTTCCAACAGGACGGCGCACAGTGCGGCGACTAGTGGAAAAAAATAAAAAAAAATGTGCCAAAAATGTGTAGCAAGTATGCCAAATTCAAGGTAATAAGTCTAAATGAATGAATCGACAGTTTATTTATGATAAAGTTCAATTTTCTGTTATCAGAGATCCTCAGAAGATCAGCAAAATAACAAATAGTGAGAGTAGGATTTGTAGTTACCGGTTGAAAGAGCGTTTACTGAAGAAAAGAAAAGAACATACGATATTTTTTTCGCTATGCTCACAATCAGGAGAGAAACTATAGTTCGTCGTCGTTCTATGAAAACTCCCTAAGTCCATTTTAAAAAAAAATGTGATTCAATTCTTATTTAATTAATTTCGGATAAACGATTTGCAAAAAAATGTATTGCACAATGGCTACACCAAACCCATTCTACAATTGAAGCCTGAGATCGTGTTATTCTGATAATTTTTGGATTTTTTTATATTAATTTCCAAGTTTAAATGCAAATATCTCAAAAAACAAAAAATGGACTTAGGGAGTTTTCATAGAACGACGACGAGTTATTCTAACTGCATATTTTTTTTTTTACATGTAAATTTAATTTTTTTTTGAGAGTCCAAATCAAAGGTTCTTTGTTCGTGTTAAGAACTGACTTTGATAAGTCATATATTTTGTGTGGTGCCATATGGGAAAAAAGTGTTTTTATTTAAAGAAAGAAAACAAACATATCTTTTAAAAAAAGTAAGTTTTTTTTGCAGCAACTTGCACTCTTTCTTGCAACAAGTGTTTTTTTACGAGCATTTTTTACAGAATGTGTTCAAACAGAGAGCTTTTTGATGTTTGGTTTTCCAACACAACAGCCCCAGTACCTGGTGTTTTGCAGTTTATGGATATAAAATTAAATATGCAATCAAATTTAGAGCCTGAAAATCAGAAAATCTTAGCAAGACACGCATCATCAACTTGCTCAGAAATAAATAAACGTTGTCACTTCCATCGCTTATACACTCGAAGACTCGGATAGTGACCTTTTTTCGTAATTTTTTATTTTTCGGTTTTTCTTTTTGTTATTACTTTTTTTGAATAATTATTTTTGTCAACTATAAAAGCATCCATTATATTTTGCAAGATCTTTTATGCGATATATTCTGTGGTCGTTGTGCTTTGAAAAAATGTATACTTTCCTACTAACCTTTAAAATATTACAACTTTTGTATATCGAATAATCATAAAATTTTTTAAATGTTTGGCTTCTAACTAATCATTTTACAATTGTAGGCGTGGCAGTGGGTGGATTTTTGTTCAAATAAATTTTTCTTATCAAACACATTAATTTTGTACATTTTTTCAATATCATACGAAAAATTAAAAAAAAATCATTTTTATAGCAAAAGTGGGCGTGTCAGTGGGCGAACTTTGCGCTATTTTAACTCATAATTTCTTCACTGACCAGAATAATAATAACTAAAATCACTATCGTACTAGAAGTTTTCATGTAACCAATTTATTACCAAAAATGGGCGTGGTAGGGGGCGTGAAAATTCCTCAAATTGAGTAAAATCCCCTATTTATTACATTTAGCAACCAATTTTTGATCACAGTTATCTTACTTTTGAAAAATAGATTTTTTTCCACTACCTGCATACAATCGACGCACACAGCGAATGTCACAATCAATTTATTGGAAACCAAGTTTGGCCCAGTCGCTTGTCCGCCTCGGTCGTGCGATTTGACGCCGTTAGACTATTTCCTGTGGGGCTACGTCAATTCTATGGTCTATGCCAACAAGCCAGCGATGATTGATGAACTTCGAACGTGAAATTGCAGCAGTATCGGCTGATTTATGCTTGAAAACCGTCGAAAATTGGGTTCAGCTTCTGGACTTCTGCAAGCGTGCCCGTGGTGGCCATGCAAAAGAAATCGATTTCCATACATAATGGCATCGAACGTTCTTTCACAGAAATAAAGAATTTCATTGATATCCGAAACCGTTTTTGTTTTATTTAAAAAAACTTTTGTAGCGCTCAATTGAAAAACCCGATACTAAGCGGTCTGGCGGCGTAATGCCATTTTAAACACCTCAAATATTATTTTAGAAAACTTGTATCAAAAATAACTTACGTCCTGACTCGTGTAGAGTTTTTTTTACAAATAAAAGGAAACTTGTGATTTTGTTTTCTTTGGTGAAACAGAACACACAAGAAACTTGAAAGCTCACAAATTTCTTACTTGTAAAACACAAGTCTCAGTGAAACGGAAACTTACTTTTCACAAATTTTAAATGGTAACTTACAATTACAATTTTGTAACTACAACAAACTGGTGAAACAAAATTTATCGAATTTTCACAAATTTTGTGAAAAAATGTTTGTAGATAACTACAATTTTGTAAGTTGGTGAAATAGGCCCCAGAGTTACATATATGTAAGTACATAATATTTAAATCCCATAACTGAACTACTCACTCCTTAAGTGACCGCAATCCGTTTCTAGGTATACATTTTAAAGTTGGAAAGAAAATTTGAATCCAATCTAAACTAACGCCTATTTAACCGAAACGTAAATACGGACCTGGAGTATGCCGACTGATGGGTTTTCGTGTGTAGAGTTTTATATTTTAGGTTTTAATTTAAATCCTTTCCACTTTGTGTAAGTGAGTGAGTAAGTATGTGAGCAACACAGTGCCTGGCAGAAAGTTCTTTTAAATTATTATAACATTTCGTTCGTTTTTTTTTTTCTTGTGTGTGTGTTTTGCAATCCTTCGCCCCATAGAAGAGTGTAAGAAGAAACACGTTGTATCGTCGTCGTTGTCGTCTAAAAGCTTTTGTGGTTTCATACGTCATTCCAAGTCATGTACATTATTTTCTTCTTTTCTTCTAAAAATATAAAAAAAAATACATCACACAACAACCCGAAGTCATATACTTGTATAACGGGTATAGCAGCCTCTCTGCTCCCATACTTGCATTATATCCAAACCGTTTCCCTTTGTAGGTAAACATCAGCGAGTCCCCGTTAGCAAGGAGCAACAAATACAGAAAACCAACGAAAAATAATTTATAAATTTTTGAAACAAAGTGAAATTTTATCCACCAGTGTGCCTTCCCCTCATATCTCTAGCTCAAACTCTCCCAACCCACTATGCCATCGGATACCCTCCTCTCCTACATATATAGTTGTAAAGAACTTCTGAAGAATGTTGCGAAAAATAAAAATTCTTACATTTGCCATCATCAACCATGCCTTGGTTAGGTTTTTTAGGGAACTCTCTTAGCGCCCTTCTCGATTTTTTTAGCGGCTTGTAACAACGTCTCTTAGAAGTTTTTCTCCCATTTTGCTGGTTCGTTGAATTTGGAAAACTGGGATCTTTGGAGGAGCATAGGTATACAGTATATACACTAAGAAGGGTTATGTTCAGATTTTGTGTGATTTTTTTTTCTCCTTCTTATTTGTAACTTTTACAAAAAAACAAAAATTCTCAAAAATCCTAAAATAATTAAATTTTCATTAAAAATAAGAAAAGAAGAGACTTTCTTTTGAACTTTCTGCGAAAACCACAGAAAACCTTCTACACCACTTGAGACCTTAACAAAAAAATGTTTATAATTTCACCATGGTTTTTCGTGTACCAAGGTGTTCTTGAGGCTGGAGAGGTGTGTGATAGAGATTTGGGTGAGAGGTGGCATTGCGAAAGACGACAATCTTCAGAGGTTTTCGATTCAAAGGTTACAACGTACGTCATCTCACAAAGAATTTGACGTTCAATACTAAACTCTAAAATAGTTTATTTTCAAACCGCTAGAGATTGGACTTTGTCAAGCAACATCAAAGAAAGCACCAATTTATTTTGCTTGGTTAAAGTTTGGTATGGCTTAAAATTACTAAACCAAAAGTTGTCTGTTTAGTTTTCTAGAACTTTACCTAAATTCTGTAGTAACCCTTGGCATAATGGTTAGTTCGTTGGACAGTCATGCCGAAGATCTCAAGTTCGATTCTTAGCCGCTGCAGGAGTGTACTGCCTCTTGCGAGGAATTGACAAATCCTCTAATAGTATATCCTGATAATAATTTGAAATCTTTGAGATTTTGGAATTTTTAGCCTAGAAATACTAAATTATTTATCAAACCTACAATTTTGATAGTTGATGAAATATTGCGCGTGCTTATGAGAAGAACCTCAGTTTCGATAAAATGGGGTTTCCATTTAACTAAAACGAAACATTTTGTTCGCTAGGGAATATGCCTACACCAATTTAAAACAAAAAGTTAAACCACTGCAGCAATTCACAACCGTGAATTTTTGTGCAGCTGAATTTTGACGTGGACATTAATTTGAAGATGAAAAACGTTATGGAACTACAAAAATTGCAACTATTGCCTCAACTCAACCTCACCAACAGGAAGTTGACAGGCGGCGTGGAAAAAGATAGCAAGGGCTATGAATATAACCAAAGAACTTGTTTGTCACATATCGCTCAGATTGAATTGACAGTTTCAATATTCGGTTGGGGTAGTTTAAGGAGAATAAATAAGAGTTTTAAATTTGGATACCTTTTCAAGTTTCAACCTAGAAGCGCAATAAAATGCACGACTAAATCGCACGTACTTACTCTTAGGCCGAGTTTCCATGTGCAAGTAAACTCGTGGAAGTCTTGAGAGGTTTGTTGTAGTAGCATTTACATTGTAATATAAATTCTTGCAATTTTTTCTGCAATAAATTGCTTGCAGGAAGCTCGCGCATCTATTAACTGTGTTTTATTGGTTAGTGAATACGCTACATCGTAAAATTTAACATGGAAAACAACAACAAATCATTAGTGAATAAAAATAACCTAGTAACTGAAAAGAATATTTTCCTACGCTGAGCAGGTTCGGATGTTGAAATGTAGGAGGTGTTTAGGTGGTGTCCGAAAAAATACATGTTGGTATTATTGAGGGTGTGTTCGTTGGTATTTATTTTGTTATACTTTGCCTTTACTAGTCCAAAGTGTGATCGCTGCGCAATTTACAGAACAAATATTTTGAAGATGGTCTTCGATTGTTATGTTTTATCAGTACACTGGCATTTGTTCAGAAATGTTGTGTAACTGCGGCATTACGCTGAATTTTGTATAATGAACAAATTAAAATACTATCAGTGTTGCCCACTAATTATTTAGTGTACTAGACTGCAACCCTTAAAGGTGTTGCTACATTTCTCCCTCAGACTTTAATTGTCAAATATACCAGGCTGGAACAGGACTGACTTTTTTCTTATCCTTCCCGTTCGTCTGAGTGTAGGCGTAGCTGTCAACACAGTTCTCTGCGTATTTGTTTTCTGATTTTCAGTTTGACGTCCTAGTGTGACTGCCAGATGCCATGGGGCTGGAATCAGTACTTCTTACTTCGTGGTCTATTGCGGTGTCGTCGCAGGATGAAGGGCTGTCAGGTGACGATAATGGTACTGTACGTAAATCGATTTTGAAATCGTCAGTATTAACTTCGTTTCCGAGTTCTGTATGTTGTCGTGTTCGAAGTTGATTTTGGTGACGTTTGATCTCGCCTCTGGATGTTTGCACGATGTAAGTCATCCGTCCGACTACCCTGGTGATGAGTCCAGCGATCCAACGATTCCCTCTGGTATAGGACCTTGCGTAGACTTTTTGTCCGATTCCAAATTTGGTAGACAAATGCTGACTAAGGTGATTTTCTGAAAACGTGGCCGAAAATATGGTGCGAGGTTGGCGGCCATGCAAAAGTTTCGATGGTGACTTTTTTGATGATTGGCTTGGTGTCGCTCGAAATGTAATCAAATATTTGTATAAGGCCTTCTCTCGGTAATTTTCTTCTTACATTATTTTTTTTTTTAAAAGACTCTTTGAAAGTCCGGACTGTGCGTTCAGCTTACCCATTTGATGCTGGACGAAAGGGTACCGTTCTAACATGTTCAATGGAATTAAGTTTGCAGAACATTTCGAATTGGGCTGATGAGAACTGTGGACCATTGTCGCTGACCATTGTACTTGGCAGTCCCTCGATTGCAAATATTTTTTGGAGTGCATAGATAGTAGATTCATGACGTTGTGCATGGCAGGGGCAGCTCAAAGACAAATGGAAAACTGGAAAAGGAATCTACAACAATTAGCCACATTCGAGAGAAAAAAGGTCCTGTAAAATCGATGTGGATTCTCTCCCATACGGTCCAGCTGCTTCAGGCCATGATGAATATTGTTGCTTCGGTTGACTTGCGCCACAGGTTGAACAAGATTCTGAAGAATTTTTGATCGCTTAGTCGATGTTCGGGAACCATATCTACATATCTGCGCGCAACTTGTTTCATGCGGGTTTGGCCCCAATGACCTTCTAGAAGCATTTTGAGAAGCTTGTCTTGGAGCGATCTTGATATAACAACACGAGTATGTTCTGTTTGCAGAAGCAAAATTCCACTCTGAAGAGAAGGTGCAAACTTCCAGTTAAAGTACGGAATTAACTTTATCTGTGATTTATGTAGCTTCTGTGGCCACCCGTTTTTAATATAATGTCTAACGCGACTAAGAATTTCGTCTGACTTGGTATGTGTTGCGATGAGATCTGCACAGATCGGGAAATCTGCAATAACTGACTCATAGATATGGTCAACTGTTAACATCTCTTTTTCTTTGTTATCAAATTCAATGTCATCTCCCATTGGCAGGCGTGATAACACGTCAGCATTAGCATGGTATTTTGTGTTGCGGTAGTGAATCGAATACGTGTTGGCCTGCAGAATAATAGCCCAACGTTGAAGCCTATGAAGCGTCATAACTGGTGGTTTTTTTGATGGATGAAAAAGAGTGACGAGTGCCTGATGATCGGTTAGTAGAATGAAGTGTCTCGCGATCCCGAATGGCATCCTTTCATATTGAAACAGATCAAAAGGAGTGTTGACAACGATTAGCTTTTTTGAAGGCTCTGTAAGTTCTATCTGAAGATAAGCGTCACTCAAATCAATTTTAGTGAATAACTGTCCACCGCTGAGTTTATGGAACAGCTCCTCGATTCTTGGAATTGGGTATCGGTCGATTTCGATTTGAGGATTTACAGTGACTTTGAAGTCAGCACACATTTTTTTCCATTGGGTTTTCCATTGGGTTTTTTCACTACCACAATTGGAGCAGCCCACTCACTTGAATTTAGTGGCTTGAAAATATTTTGAGATGCCAATCGGTTAATTGCGGTACGTACGTCGTCATAAAGTGCTAAGGGTAGAATATATGGCTTGTAAAACTTTTATTGAGCATTTGGTTTTAATACCATGTTGGCCTTATACGTGGAACAGAGCCCAAGTTCCGATGAAAATGTGGACTGAAATTCAATTCTTAGAGATTCCAGATCATCCTTAAAAGATATTTGGTCTACTTTGAAACATCGAAGGGTTAAAGAATTGAACTCGTTGACTTTGCTGATGTTCTTTGGCATCTGTATGCCGAATTCCAATTTTTTAAACCAATCCATGCCGAGGATGTTGGATGCACTTTGACTGTCAACAACTATCAAACTCGAACTTTCTTTATGTGACCCTAAGGCTACGTCTACTGCTATTGTGCCTTTCAGTGGTAAGATATTACCGCCATTATGTTCTTAAGATTTTCGTTGTAGGTAAGCACATGCAGTTGCTGAAATCTTTCAAGGCCAATAAGTGAACACGGCGGCGCGCCTGTATCTATTTGAAATTTAAGAATTTTATCATTGACGCTTACATCTACGAATAGCTTATCTGAAATTACATGGCTATGATTGACTTCGATATGCGTGACACAAGTAAATCAAATAGATAAACAGTGCTCACTGTTTCAAATGGTTTAATCTGATTTATGGTTTCATGCTTTTTTTTGTTCTGCCACTTTGGGACGTCTTGTTTCTGATTGTTTGACTGGGATGATCGATTATGCTGAGATGATTCTGGAATTTTTGATGACATGCATACGGCTGCAATGTGTCCGACTCTTTTACATTTCTTACAGATCGATTTGTTTTATAGTGGAAGCACTCCGATCGCTGATGAGAGATGTCGCATCCAGGCCACGACTTATTACTTTGTCTCGCTGCAATCTTACTACCAGTACAGTTGATATTTACCCGCATACCTCTTGGTCGTTGATGTGTTGCTTGATGGACTGCATTCACCTCTGCTCCACTTTTCTCCTCGCCCTGAAGTTCACTGCACATTTTCGTAGTTTCTTCGTAGAGTAATGCAACTTGAATAACCTCCAGAATAATTTCAAGAGTTGCAGCGTCCATACCCGTTGAGTTAATTCCTTTCCTCGTCGCCAATGTTATGAAGAAAGAAATGATTAAATAATTATAAGATTGTAAAGATTTATTCAAATTAAATTAATTTTATATCAAAGTACAAAAAACTAGGTTTTTTGGTTAGAAAAAGAGTGACAATATACAGGGTGTCCCAAAGTCACCGTCCCAACTGAAAAACATGGATTCCTGAGGTCATTTTAAGTCGAAAAACTTAAGTGGTAATTTTCTCGTTTTCGTTCCGTTTTCGAGTTATAAAGGTTTTATTATTTTTGCTCTCTTTTCCCTCAACTGGCTTTATCTTTGCCAAACTACGTCCGATTCGTAAGATTTTATAAGATTTATAACCAATCAAGAATTTATTGCAATTTTAGTATGTCCCAAAACTTGTTTTTTCTGCGGACAACCGTTTCTCGGCAATTTTGCATCAAACCCAATTTTGTTCGTTTTTTAAGTTGTTTTTCCACTTTGATATAATTTTATTCAAAAAAACACGTTAATGAGCATCAATTTTTTCACTTATTATTAAAGCCCAGTTTATTTTCTTAAAAAAATAACAATTTGTTTTCCTTAAAAAGAATATTAAATGTAATTGACAAAAAATAAACAAACTGAGTGAATTTAAAAAAAAAAAATTTTTTTTAAATACAAAATTAATTGAAATGAATTAAAACTTTTTCTGAGCTATTGTGGTTAAGAAAAGGACAAATAGATAAAGTTAACTAGTATCTAAGACCGTTTACTAATGTAAACAGTAGATAAAGATTTGTATTATGATTTGAAGGTTGTAACTGTCTTTCTTTTTAGGATGCATTATCACTTGATGAATCTCATGTGGGTTGGTGTCGTCCAACATACGGATATTTTGTTTTTCACATAGCCATTCATCCATGCGTCCGTCTCGTCGCTAAAGATGATACCTATTTTTTTTGCTAAAATTGGGATTCTCTTCCAAACACTTCGAAGCACAATTAGAGGGCAAACGACGACGTTGGCTATTGTAAAATAAAAAACTTTGAGCTTTTGGGTCAATTGCATCTTGTACGGGTGTAGGCCTAAGTCCCGGCGTGAATTTCGCCAAGTTCAAGCCTTTCACGGACCATGGCGGTGTTCTCGACCGATTTTCGTCCCATTAACGTACAAATATTGGCTGATTTATTACTTATCCGGTCGTTCCAAATTTGCCTACCCCACGTTGAAGAGTTGATAATATAAAGGTTTATCTAAAATTAGCAGAACACGCGCAACGTTTAAACTAAGGAACCCTCATTTTTATAATAAAGTCTCATTATTTGGATGTGATGTTCATTCGTGTTAATTGCCATGGCGATTTGGCATCAGTGATTGAATAATAAATAAAAGAAATAAAAGATTTGACAGATTTCACCAAAAAACCATGGGCGCCACAAAACACGAAAATCTTTTCGCGCCAATTGAAAATTCATTTATCTAATTTAGTATTTAACCAATGTTTCCATTCTTCGTATAAGGACAAACATCCTTAGTATTTATCGCATTTAAATAACCAAAAGCTGATTGGGATAGTTCACCTAACTATGGTAGATTCCGAACGATTTTTCGTTATTTCATTCTTTTTTATATGTATCTACTTATGTACTTATATTTGGAATGCTGTATAATGCGTATCATTATTTTTGTTTTTATTATTTTGTAGCTCTTAAAGTACAAAATACGACAGAAATAAGATTTAATATTTTGTTTTCAGCAACCCTTTCATCAGCCAAACATATAAGCGACAGATAACCTTGTGCTTGCATCCAATATAACTTTAGGAAGGTACTATGATGTCCTCATTTTACCCCAGTCATGCTGTTTTTATCTAAACGCGTTTAACTAAAACGTAGCCCGTGTCTCCGTGTATACCTACATAAGCACAAACATCCTTGCCCAAACCCCAATTAACTCGCTAACATTGTTTTGTAATGGAATTCTACAAACACACACACATCTAGCCATATGCAAACTAAAAGGACCCATTCATTATTATCTCACACAACCCCGCATTTAATGGACCCAACTCTGCCCCATCCCTAAGCCGCTGCTTTTAGATTTACCTCCGTCATTTTCATCTAACACAACCCTATCTGTTCATCTATCTCTAAGGCTATTATAAATGATATTATGCATACCATATGTATGCACATACAAACAGCCCCCTCTGACCAGTTTAGAAAAAAGAAATAAGCCCGTGCCGTGGAGTATCCGGCTGTATTTGACCAAAACAGTTTTCATTCCCGCGTATACCGTCTAGTTTGATGCTGCTATTTGCTTTGCTATGGTGAAACCCTTTTTGATTTTGTGAGTGTATGTGCGCTCCTCGAACTATACATATATAATAGGTACACCGTTTTATACATCAATCATGGCAGTCTCCACTGTCACCCTATCTTCAAATACTTAGACTCATTATTTTTAGAGAATTTAGAGAGCAAACTCTACTCGAATCTACCCCCCACCTCATTTGTACATCAGACACGAAACTCGAGCAGAAGCTGCCGGCTCCTGCTGTTGGTTCGGGTTTGTCTTGCATTAAAGAGTTGTTTTGTTTTAGGGCTTTTTAGCTCAAATACACAAACACAATCACGTCTTTCACATGTGTGTAGAGACTGGGCAATTAGGGTCTAATGATGATGGCAGCACCAACTTGATATGAATCTTTGTCACCATCCCCAATCCCCACTCAACTCAACTATTAGAAAGCGGTTGGGTTTGGGTGACTTTGTGAATGCCACGGCCAAGTGTTTAGACAGTTGGTATGGGTGATTTGGAAAAATAGCTCGTAGGCGAACGTTTGTTTTGTTTTGTTTTTGGAGAAATCTTTTTTTTAATAGGGTGTTGTAGATTTTTCAGCAATTTGTTACACAGAGAAAATTTGGGCGTGTCCTTGAGTTTTCTGCTTGCGTGACGCTCTATATTTTGATTGCCTGTTTCACATATAGGACGAATTTTTGGGTGACGTTTGTCCACTCTGAAATATTATATATTATTATTTCTCTTAGATCAACTACGATGTTATAATAAGATGCAATATTTTCCTGATTCATAAAGAACAAAGCTTTCATTGTAAAAGCCTTCATGGCTTTGACGGGCTTCATCGGCATCGTTTAAAATTTTCGTCACATATAGTTCATGCTTAGTTGGAATGTGAAAACAAAAAGGGGCGATCTGCCACAGTTTCTGTTTTTGTTGATCGCATGCAGCACGAAAATAAATTAAAAATGCATAATATTTTTTCTTCCGACTTAAGGAGCTTTGTGCTAAACTCGATATATTGAAGAATTGATGCACAATACTCGTAGAATGTCCTTCTCTAAAAACTACCTAGCAGTAGCTTAAGTTTTGATTTTCTCTTACCCATTTTGTGAATGGTGCAACCATTTCCCAGGCAGTGTATCATTGGACGATAACTTGGCAGAGAGAACTCCTCTCATACCAAACAGAGAGGACTGTAAAAAAGCTACGACCATTTGCTCAAGTAAAAGGATAGATTGGGAAATTAATAGCTTTTAACCCTTTAAATCATCACATGTGGATGGTACCTTCTCAGCTCTCTTGAAGAAAGGAAAAGAAGACCTTATGCCCTCTCTCATCAATATTTTTCGGAGTAGCATGGCTAGGGTAATCTTCATTCCCAAACTAAGGGAAAAGGAAGAAGAAGAGGAACCCCTCCAAAGTCTCTCAGGCCAATAAGCTCAAAATCTTTTGTACTGAAAACTTTGGATAACTTTAGAAGATCAGAAGTTTCAATTAGTAGGCCTCTTAATCAGCGACAACATGCATATAAGGCGGGCTGATCAACAGAGACCGCCCTGTTTGAACTAGCAAATAAGATACAGAGAGCTTTATATGTATATAAAGAAAATAACATTAGCTGCTAGGAATCTTTTTCTTTAGACCTAGAACCAAACTTTCCATACCGATGGAGCAGTCCAACAGCATTTTTCAAGCGGAGGTAAAACCCATAAACCCCAAAATCTCGAATGGAACCATCGTTACAAGAACATAGCCATTACGTCAGATAGTCAAGCGGCACTCAAGGCACTAAGTTCATATACTATCAGCTCTAAACTAGAGTGGTAGTGCACAAACATGCTAAACAAACTTGGCAAACAGAACAGGGGTCACACTTCATTGGGAACCTGATCATGTGGGTGTTCATGAAAACGAAGAGACATACTCCCTAGCAAAAATAGGTACATCAACCCATTTAACAGAGCCTGAGCCCTATTGCGGAATAGGAGAAAACATTATCAAAAACAAATAAAAAAAAGAAGAGGAGGCAAATAGATCGAGGAATTGGAAAGAACTCCCAAAGCTAAGGCAGGCGAAACTACTACCAGACAATTACGGCAAGAAACGATCATAAAATAAATAGTAACAACTTAAGAATAATAACAGGTATCCTATCTAGACAATGCAAACTTAGAAGACACCTAGGTTTATTTGGTGTAGTAAGTACTGCAACATGCATGAGAAAACACCAGAGCTCATACTGGGAAAAAGTTTCCCACCTATCTGGGATGATACCAGTTAGAAGAGAGCCACATATTCTCTCTGAGAATCCCCAAGTACTAAAATTTCTATGATTTGGAGGAAGAACTGTAAGATGAGCTAACAGGTAAAGTTCATCAAATATTTGCGGTATTGCATCTACGAGTACATATGAAATTTGTGGTCTCCCTGGGTTAGGCATTCTTCAAAAATGATTTTTAAGAGTGTTAACTTCAACTAGGGTTCCTACTTTGTTTGACTTGAGTTGAGTTTTGTTCGCAATTGTCCAAAAATCTTTGAATCTTTCAATTTTTCCGAACGGTAAAGCTGTACCTTATGCCAATACTGCCAAATACCTTGGAGTGACTGTAGATGCAAAACTTTAATGGAAAAAGCACGTACAAATTTTGAATAATATTGAAAAAAGGTTATCAAGTGGATGCTATCTATACAAATTTTGAAAAAGTATTTGACAGAGTAGATCATAAAATATTGTTACAAAAGCTTATACAAATAGGATATCACTCGAAAATGGTTAAGTTCCGCTCAATATGTTAAAGTTGATTCGGCAAGTTCTTCATCTATAACAGTTACATCCTCAAGTTCCTCAAGGCAGCCATCTTGGCCCACTCCTTTTGTTTTACTTATTAACGACTTATCTAATGTTTTTTCTACCTCGTCATGTCTTTTGTTTGCAGATGATCTTAAAATGTATTCATCCTGTTGATTGTTATCTGTCACAAGAAGACATAAATAGGCATTCAGAATGGTGCAATCAAAACTAACTTACTTAATTATTGTTTGATTACTTTATTGATAATATATTTTGTATTAAGAAGATGTTGGAGTTATTTCTGCCTCTAGTTTACAGTTGAATCATCATACCGATTTCGTAGTCAATAAAGCTAAATTAATGTAGCTCTTTCTCTTCCTTAACTTCACGCACGCGCTGTGTTCAAACATTTAAAGGGTAATTGGGGGTGGCCGTGGCGCGATGGTTGTGTGCTCGCCTCTCAACCACAATATCACAGGTTCGATTCCTGCCGTCGTCTATGTCGTCTTTAATTCCATTAAAACCTTCTATAAATTGTCATCAATGGGTTGCTGGTTTACTCATTACATGTTGCTTAGGCATAACACTAACAACATGTGATTGAGTTAAACTAGTATGCCCAATAAAGATGAAAAACGAATAAAATAATGCGAATTATAAGGGGCATAGAAATAACAGACGGCATTTCTCCGCTTTAGTTCAGCCACCATCCCTGGAGATAAAAAATCTGAGACAACCACCAACAGTCTCAGAACATCGTGCCACACATCTTTCCTATCCTTCTTTCTCTTCCGTAACTTCACGCCCACGCTGTGTTGAAACATTTAAAGGGTAATCATATTCCCTTGAGCGTGTGTAAATTATAAAAAAAAAAAAAAAAAAAATCATAATCCCTTGAACGCGTGTAGATTATAAAAAAAAAAAAAAAAAATAATTCAAACGGCTTTAAAGATCCGCATACACTAAAATCATTAAATGTTGCATGTGTCGGATCAGTTTTGGATTTTATTGTAGTATTGTGTGGATTCCGTTTTAAGCATAACATTCAGAAGGTCCAAAGGAAGTTTACTCGATTTGTTATAAATAAACTTGGTTTCTTAACAATATACATAAGATGCCAGCTTATTGGCTTGCATACTCTTCAATTAATTTCACAATAGATATATTATCTTATCGTATTATCAGTTTGCGCCCTAACAATATGACTAAGTTCAGCATAATCAATTTTATTCGTCTGCTCATTAACACACTCAGCTAAGGCACCGATACCTTTAAAAAAGAAAACACCTCCAGTATTTCCAAAATGCAACAATACCATCACAATATCTCATCTATTGGACTCATGCTTTCTTTCTAAAAATCTTCCTCAACACTCCAACCAACGCGAATACAACATCCTGGCGCAGTCTCTATTCATTTTATGTAAGAACTGAAAGTAGTGTGATACTAGCGTTCTTGAAAATTATAAATATAAAGATAAGAACCTGTATGTTATAACATTATACATAGTTCCTGGAAGCCTATAAGAGGTTTATTCCAAAGCTTTCGAATACTTAAGCTATATCTATGATTTATTGGAATACAAGGATGAAATAATTTGCCTTGGCGATTTCAACCTTCCCAATGTCACTTGGACGCGCTGTCGTGACACAAATGGTATGTTACCATCTGGTAATCTCAGATCCAACGACTCTAAGCTAATTGATGATTTGACTTCACTTGGACTTCTTCAATTAAATGATGTTTTAAATATTAATGAAAAATTGCTGGATCTAGTGTTCACTACTATTGACGATGAAATTACAATACGAAAATCCACCGAGCCTTTAGTACCTGAAGATAACCATCACCCATCACTGATCTGTTCACTTTCTAAAAAATTTAACAATTTTGATAATGAATTGTGTGAAAACTTTTACTCTTTCAATTTTAAAAAGACTGATTATATAAAACTTAATTCTTTGTTATCACAAGTTGATTGGTCTTGTTTGAATAATTGTTTGAATGTTAGCTTAATGGTGTTTAAATTTTAGAATGTATTGTTTGATTGGTTTCTTAATTCTGTTCTCATCGCGATTGTTAAAACAAGATCTTTTGGGCCAGTTTGGTACGATAGTGAAATAAAAACTCTGAGAAATCGAAGAAATAAGTTATGGTCTACTTTTAAACTATACCCAACAGAAACCAATTTTAATATGTATTGTGAATTGAGGGATATTTTCAATAGAATATCTAGTTTAAAGTATCTTAATTACATTCAGAAGGTGCAAAGAGATCTAAAAATGAATCCAAAGTGTTTTTGGAATTTTATTAACAGCAAAAGAAAATCTTGTCCTTACCCGTCTGTTCTCAAGTTAAATGACATTTCAAGTCATGACCCACGGGTTATAACGCAACTTTTTTCTGACTTCTTTCAAAGTGCCTTCAACTGTGATACTTCAAACTGTGATACCTTTAACTGTGATTCCCCAATCTGTGATGTATCTGACGAAATGGCTCAAAGCTTTGACCATTTGAAATCTTTTACTTACTTGACTGATATGAACTTTAACATTGATATCGACAACATTCTAAAGTTTATATCTAACCTTGACGACAGCTGTATACCAGGTCCTGATGGTATACCCTCTACTATTTTGAAAAACTGTGTACGTCAACATGTTCATTCCCATCTATTTGGAAAAGTTCATTCATTATCCCTCTACATAAAAAAGGGAAAAAAGACGAAGTGAAAAACTACAGGCCTATTGCCAAATTATCTGTGATTCCTAAACTTTTTGAGGCTATTATTTGTGAAGCTTTATGTTTTTATGTTAAGTCATTCATTGTTCCTAATCAGCATGGTTTTATAAAAGGACGCTCTACTGTTACTTTTCTAATAGAGTTAGTTGAAAATTGTATTGATTCATTTAAAAACAGTAAACAAGTAGATTGTGTATTCACTGATTTCAGTAAAGCTTTTGTTTTGCTTTTTAAGTTAAGAAAATTAGGTTTTAGCGAAAATTTTGTAAAATGGCTTCAATCTTATTTATTAGACAGATCTTATTCAGTGCTATTTAACGGTTGCGAATCAAATAAGTTTAAAATCAACTCAGGAATTCCACAGGGTAGTCATTTAGGACCTATCCTTTTTATTTTATTTATAAACGACTTACCATCGGTGTTAAAATACTCTAAGTGCCTCATTTACGCCGACGATGTAACAATCTTTAAAACTATTTCAAGTACTCGTGATTGTGAACAATTGCAATGTGATCTTAACTCGTTTTTTGACTGGTGTACTCGTAATTGTTTGTTTCTTAATATCGATAAGTGTAAAACTATGTGTTTTACAAGAAAGTTTTCTTTTATTTCGTTCAACTATTTGTTTAATGGCATATCAATATCCCGTGAAACAGTTATATCTATTCTTGGCGTCACATTTGATCGCAAACTCGAATTCATGCAACATATAAATTTCAAACAAAGCTAATTCCATTCTTGGATGGATAAAAAGAGAGTCGAAACAATTTTCAGACCCTTTCGTGACAAAGCAGCTTTTTATATCTTTTGTTCGCCCCATTCTAGAATACGCTTGTCAGGTTTGGTCACCTCATTATGAATGTCATAAAAATAGACTAGAACAGGTGCAAAAAAGATTTATTAGGTTTGCCCTCAGGGGACTAGGATGGGATAATCCTTATGATCTCCCACCTTATAACAACAGACTTCGACTAATTGATATACCCAGTCTCGAGAACAGACGTTCCTATTTATGTTTTGCTTTCATTGTAAAATTAATTAACGGTAACATAGACTGTTTGCACCTTCTGTCCCGTATTAACTTTAATATTCCTCAAAGAAATTTGAGGAACATACCGGAGATTATACATATTTAAAACTATCGTACCAATTATGAGAAATTTTCTCCATTAAATAAAATGTTTAAACTATTTAATTTCTACAATCATAAATACAACAATTTGTTTGATAAAACAATAATAAATTCATGTCAATTTAAATCAACACTTTTTCAATGAAATTGTTTAAAATATTATTATAAACCTTTGTTAGAAATTTAGAAATTTTTTTTGTAAAACTAGCAATTTAGTTATGTTAATAATAATGATTTTTCAACCAGTCGAAACGAGTCGCTGCCATTATTGATTATCTATCTATCGACCAACTGCTAAACTTTCACATATCCCACAAATTTTTTAAGGCATTTTATATATGAACACCTCAGTTTCTGTTGCAGGTTCTTAATTACCCCAGCACAGCATGGTTTCTTAAAAAGCAGATCCACCACCACAAACTTTGTATATTTCACTCTAAGAGCCTTAAATAATAGGAATGAAGTTGATATGGTCTCCCGCGCTGACTTCAGCAATGCTTTCGATAAAATTTCTGACAGTCTCATAGTTTTTAAACTCTCCTCTTTAGGTTTTTAACCCCTTTTTCTGCAATGGATTATCTACTTCTTATCTAGAGAATTGTAAATATTGTGTCCGGTTCAGATCCGCACTTTCCAATCACATTCTAGCCACTTCTGGTATCCCCCAAGGAAGTTATTTAGGCTCTCTATTCTTTAAATGAACGACATTGACATGGTTATTAAACATTGTTAAATATCTCATTGCGCTGTCGATACAAAATTTTTCCAAATGATCACTGCACCAAAAGAGATACGTATCTGCCCTCCAAGCAGATCTCGAGAGTTTCTCAACCTGGTGTACCCAGAATTGCTTAGAGCTCAACATTAGCAAATGCCAGACAATTCCCTTTTCATGTAAACGCATTAAAACAACTCCCCGTCTTTACTATCTTCATAATCAACCCATACAAATAGTAGAAAAGGTAAGGGATCTTGGCCTTTTATGTGAACTTAAATTTCTACTTCATATTGATGAAATAATCCATAAGGCCAACTAGGCATTTCGTTTTGTAAAAAGATGGTCTAAGGAATTTTCCAACCCTTATATGACCCTTAACATAACGTTTGTTCAACCTCTACTTGAGTGTAGTCTCCATATCAAAAGATATACATATATCAAGAATAGAAGGCATCCAACGACGATTCCTCCGTTTCGTACTTCAATGCCTTCCCTGTGATAATCCTTTGATCTTTAAACTTCAACTCATTACAGGAACGTAGATAAATTGCTGATATACTTTTCATACACCGGTTTCTCTCTGGTTCAGTTGACTACTCCTCTCTTTACAACTAGATTTCTTTCAACACACAGCCGTAAGCTGAGAAACCATCGCCTATTTATTTTATTTACATAACTAAATTGCTAGTTTTACAAAAAATTTCTTACAAAGGTGTACATTAAGATTCTTAAACAATTTCATGGAAAAATGTTGTTTTAAATTGACATGAATTAATTATTGTTTTATCAAACAAATTGTTATATTTAAGATTGTAAATATTAAATAGTTTCAACATTTTATTTAATGGAGAAAATTTTTCATAATTGGTACGATAGTTTGAAATAAGTATACTCTCCGGTATGTTCCTCAAAGTTCTTTGAGGAATATTAAAATTAATACGAGACAGAAGGTGCCTATTCTATTTAACACTATACACCACACCTCCTATGGCCTTAATAAACCTTCTGAATCAAAATTCATTTGATTTCAATATCAGCACCTACAACCTCCAACTCCTTTTGTGTTACCACCACTCATAGTTATAAGTTTATATTTAAGTTAGTTTTTAAGTTAAATTTATAGCTTGAATTAAGCTGAATAAATGGGGGTTAAGTCCCCACTAAAACTAAAATTAAATTATTTCGATGTTTGGGCAGGTTCTCCAATAAACCACTTGAGTCTCTTGGATACAATCCAAAACCGAACTTTAAAAATGACAGGTGATGATAGAAGTAAAATAGAAACATTTGAATTTCTCGAGCATATTTGACCGTTATTTTTATGAACAGTGTTCTAGTTAAATATAGGCAGTTGCATATTCCTCCCCTTAAACAATTTAACCATTATATTTTCACTTCAGGGAATGCCCATCTGTTTACCTATATGAACCAATTCAGAAATTCTTTCTTTAGTCGTACTACACGAATGTGGAATACTTAACCCGACGCAATATTCCCTCCCATTACGATATTCAAAACCTATAGACATTCGTATCTCCTTTAAGATCTTCTCCAACTTTTCTAAAACACTCGCACTGTGCTCAAACATTTTAAGGGTAGTCATTATCCCTTTAGATTCAAGATATTTTGTATTCTTTAATTTTTTCACTATCAACTTAAAACTAGTACAATCTTTGTATATAAAACTTATGGGTTATGCTTATAACTTAATGTAAGGTTATACATAAATATATACAAAGGTACAGTTAAAAATATTGAAAGAATGAATAACAGGTATCATTTTTTACTTGCGATATAGGTACTCGTACTATAGGGCAAGTTCTGCATTTGGAAAAAAAAAATCGAACTCGAGATTTTGATCAAAGTTGACATTACGATGATAGCGAAGACGAATAAAGTGGGTCCGGCAATTCCGTCTGTCTGTCTGTCTGTCTGTATGTCTGTATGTCTGTATGTCTGTATGTCTGTATGTCTGTATGTCTGTACCTCGATCTAGAGCCTAAGCCACTGGACCTTTTTTCTTCAAACTCGGTAGTTATGGGTCTTCGGTGATTCCCTAGAGGGGAAATTGAAATTTTTTTTTTAGCTCTAAAACTAACGGTACCCCCCATACACCCGTAATGCAAAATCTTATTTATCTCGAAAACGGCTCTAACTATTTTGATAAAAAAATTAGGTGTGATATTATGGACATGGACTACGTTGTGGTAAAAAAAAAATTTGGGGCAAAATGTTATTATAGGTACCTGTCATAGAACCGTTTTTTTGATTTTCGACTTTCTCATTAACGGCTCTAACGATTTTAACTAAACATTTTCAGCAGGAGTCCCCCTCAGTTTAAAATAATATTGTATATAAAAATATTCGAAAAATTATTTGTTGGGTTTTTTTGAAAACAATTTTTTTTTTGAAAAATCAATATCTTCAAAACCTATGAACGATTATTTTTTGAAATTACTTCCAAAAATCAATATTATTAAATACTTAAAATTCGCAAATTTCTTATATAAAAAATTTATTTATTTAATAATAAAACGATCTTTTAAAGTTTGTTTGCATAAATTCATACTTTTCTAGAAATCAGACGGCAATTTCATTTTAAATTCATGTTTTATAATTATAAAATGTATCTTAAATTCCAAAGTACTTTTACATAAGAGCAAGTTCGTGCGATCCAGTCGTGCATTTTATTAACTTACAAGTTAGTGCCCGAAAAATGAATTTAAACGTCAGAACTCTTGGGAAGTATTTTTGGCATTTTGTTGTGTATTTATATTTTATTCAGAAGTGGAAATTATTTTGTCATATTTCCATTTGGAATACTCTACAAAGTGCAATAGTTGCTTTTATGTTGTCACACGATTTCGTTTATTTGAATTGAACTTCCTTTTGAACCGTAATTAATAGGGTACTGCATAATTCATAACAAATCTGCTTAAGTACCAACATATCTCGTTTACTTCTAAATACATTCCCAAAGCCATCGCCGATAGAGTATTGCATGCAATACAAATTCTTGTCAAACTGTACATAGACTAAAGTCCAAGGCGTAGGTAGGTACACGACCCAAGGGGAAGGTTTTAATAACACACAACAGAATCGCCAAACTGAATTGTGGGGTTGTATAGCCTGATTGTTATTATACAGATGGGAAAATCCACCCTTTACAAGATAAGAGATTTGAGCATACTGTGAGGTCAGTTTGACACAACTAGCTTTAGGTTCATAAATCTACTGCCCAAACAGAACAGTTTTCAGGGGGGTTGTATGCATATATACTTGTTAGGGCGAAGCATCAGCTTCACAATCAAGATAATTACATGAAAAGGGTTTTTTCTTCTATGGTTATCATTAAAAGCGGTTAAGTTTCCCCCCAACCGCGCACCTGGTCACATAAATATAGTACTTCGACATATCTACCTTTATAACAATCATACGTGCGTATGTATTACGAATAGATAAGCAGCAAAAGAGTGTTGTGCAAACTTAAAAAAGGCACTTATCCACGTCACATCTCTCACATAAGCCCTTAAGTTACATATTCACGAGTCACCCCACCCCATTTACATATGGGTATGTATAATTTTTTTTACGCGAAGCTTCACGGCCCTGTACAAGCAACTTTATCTCATTGTGACACGTTCTACAGCCATTATAGGTTTTTATAACTTGTACACATCGATACGCATTAAATTTTAACATCGTTTCAATAACGCACGCACCAACGAAGAAACGAAACAAACTCCCGAGTGTACCACTCGACTTGAATGTCCTGAACAATGGCATTGCGAGTTTAGTCCTTTTCTTTTATCAGATGGCGGTAGGGGAGCCTTGGCATTGGTATAGTTAAAGAAGCTTCGCGCTTTTCTTAACACTGCTGGATCTGTAACGAAATTTGAGCTATGAGCGAGGTGTATAAATGCGTATGTTCAGGGCCGTCCTACTCATTGGGTTTCTCATGAAGAAAAAAATATGAACGTGTATGGCCATTAAAAAATAAAATATTTAGAATTTATTCGACTCTAAGATAACTAAGTCTCATTTCAGATGGCAATAGTAAAGTGGACATAATTCTTGGGTCCCAACATAGAGGTGGGCTTGTTCAGCCCTACTTTCAGCAGAATTCTTTGCTAAATAACTACTATTAGCCAGACTATTTCTTATCCTTAAACTCCTTCTAATAAGTGCCGTGCGATTCACGTTGCATCTTAAAAACAGTATGTCTTACAGGGCTCTGGCATTTTGAATATCCCATACATGGGATATTCGCAAAAATTGTACCATCTAATTAATCGGCAGAGGGTCAAAACACGTCAACTATTTAGATCTAGATCTATATAATAGGTCAATATGTTTCAGTAATTCGTCAGCTATATTTGGATAATTTGAAAGCACAGCTTATCTTAAAGACAGCTAGGTTGAGTTATTTTTCAGTCATAAATTTTTTATGAATTCTTAAAGATTCTTTTTTCTGTGACAATTACTTAAAAAGTTGACATTTTATCCAGATCTACTGATTTTTCGGATGATAAACATTTTCTGCGAATATCCCAAAAATGAGATGCCAAAAATCGTGCAGGCCTTGAAAAATCTTAATCCTTGATTACAATTTTTCTAGGGCTTACCAATTTCTAAGACTTGCTTATCTTCTTTGGCCGATCACATGGCAAACTATTTGTCCCGAATATCCCATACATCGAGTGCCAAGATTCCAGAGCCGTCTTTTAGGCATAAAGCAAAATTTAAAATATTCTAAATTTAAATTTGTTAAGTATTAAAATTATGAAGTGCAGTTGAAAATAAATACGAAAAAAGTGACTGTTCCTAAAAACAACACAAAAACCTGGGCCTTAAAACAAAACACTCGAGCCGACCCTGTGCAAATTGTGTGTTGTATTAATGGCAAAAAAGGCATCCGCGAAAATATATCTAAGCAAAAGAAGGAGCAATATGACCTCCCTTATTATTTCAGCAAAAGAGGCGGAGGAGCATCATAAATGTACATAGAATCCTTTTTTTAATGGCACTCGCGCGGATGTACGAAGGCGCATTAGTGCGTGTTCTAAGAATAAATATATTTTTCGGTGTTGTGTTATGCCTGACTATAGTGCGGTGTTTTTTTTTTTCTTTTTGTTGGTTTCGGGAATGAAAGGAGGACGATGTATCTCTGAGGACATACTGAATCGTTTATGATGCTGTTGTGTGCTCACATTGGAAAACTGCGTGTATAACAGCCGCGTGTACCGAATGGCCCCATCTGGCCTAGCTACAAAACTACCATAAAAATCCCATTTAAAATATATGTTAGAATTTATATGCACGAAGTGACATAGGTACCTCTATATGAAAGTTTGGTCTTGCAAAAAAAAGAGGCGAAGATTCGAAAAAAAAGCAACCAAGTAAGCGCGAGCAGTGTGAAATAGAGTATCAATATACATATATTACGACTTATAAAAAGTTATAAATAACACAAAAAGAAATAACATTTTAAAATTGATATGGATGGGCCTGGGGGATCATATAGATTTGTTTGCATAGAAAGCAGGAGTCATTCGGTTTCCAATGCGTATAAGTGTATTTTATACACGTTTGGCGTATCTAGGACTTAGAATTTGTCAAAAGCCTCATTAATTGGCGGATTCTTGGTTTTGATAAAAAAAAAGAAAGCATCGAAATTAACTGCGATAGATATTTATTCTTTTTAAATAAACTCTTCAGAAAAAGAAACGTTATAACGTTATTTAAATTATTTGGTTTGGAAGTATGTACTTATGTATTATTATAACAAAAGGATATATCGTAGTGAAAGTTCTGGACAGTAAGAAGCATCACTTAAGCTGCAGGTATTCATATTTTCTTTTATATTTTCCAATTGATAATTTAGTCTTTGAAGTTGATCCTTGTAAGAAACCATTGTAGCTTAAGAACGATTAAAATAAATGTAGCAAAATAGCCAACCGTTATTTTTAAAGATGTTACATAAAAAAGATGAGCTGCCAAGTTAGTTAATCAACATTCGCTTATCGAAAAGCAATTAGATTGACAATTTCAATTTGCAATCAATTAGCTGTCACAATTTCAAATTTGTCGTTTGACAGTACTATGTATATGGAACGTCTATATATCCGTCAATTAGCCTACATTCTAAACGGATGGGTCGATTTTCTAAGAACCTACCGTTTTTCAGCCACCCCCTTCCAAAACTTTTGTTTTATGAGGAAAAATACTAGTAGTACTTGCCCCATCTTATTTTAAAGGCATTAATCTCAAGTATTGTATTAATAATCATTAGTTACTTGTTCATTTCTGCTCGTTTCAATTTAAATACGTAATATCAATCAAATAATATTTTGCATAGAACACAAATTTGAAATACAAATGTCAATAAAATAAAATAATTCAAAAGAGAACAGTCAATTTACAGACTGTTTACAGAGAGTAAACTGTAATTCTCAATTTTGCAAATTTTTATCAAATATAGCATCATACTTTATCTATCCATTTATTAAAGTTAAAATCATCGAATACCTATTTTTTTTTTACTTGCGACTTATCGGTACTAAGAGGCATTCGTAAAAAAAATAGAACTCGAGATTTTGATCAAAGTTGACATTACGATGATGGTAGTAAGACGAAAAAAATGGGTCTCGAAATTCTGTCTGTCTGTCTGTACAGACAGGTACAACCCATTTTGATCATTTTTTTATGCTAATACTCCTCCAAATTTTGAATATTATTGCGTATTCGAATTAATTTTTTTTTTTTTTTTTGATTTTTAAAAAAATTTAAATTTTTTTTGAAACTCAACATTTCGGAAACCCCATACTCGATTTGAGAAAAAAAAAATTGTTTTACCTAAAAATAACGGTATACACCATACAAATGATAAAAAATGGTTTTCGTAAACGGTTCCGAGAATTTTGATAAAATTTTTTTTTAAAAAAAAAAAGAAGATATTTAGCCGTTTTTAAGATATCAAATTTTCCAAAAAAAAAAAATATTTTTTTTTTCAAAATTGCTAAAAATATTTTTTTTTATAGTTTTGAAATACAATGTTTTTTAAACTTTTTAGAAGCTTCTCTTTGAAAAATTTAATTAAAATCCACTAAGCCAATAATGAGAAATTCAAAATACAGTCAGGTACAGTCAGTAATATCTTGATTTCAAGTTTTTTGTATTAAATTACAGATCTTAAGAATTAATCGAAAGAAAAAAATTTTAGGAAAATTCTCTGAACCGTTTTCAAGAAAAATACGATTTTCGAAAACCATTTTTTAACATTTGTATGGAGGGTATCGTTATTTTAATTTTTGAAAAATTAAAAAGGTACCCAATAATATTGAAACTACTCGGGAGCTTCAATATAAACAAAAATTATCAAAATTGGTCGTACCGTTTTTTAGCAAATCAAAAACAAAAAAAATGGTTCCCAAGGGAGTACCAAAAATACCCACTTTTTGGAAAAAAAAATTCAACCATTACCTTTAACTAAATGAAATTTTTTAAATTTTGTTTTAAAGGATATGTGGAACATTTTTTGAAAAAAAAAACTTTCGTTTTTGAAATTTTTAGTTTCTTACATGTAGGTATTATATTTCTATCTAAATCGTTAGAGCAGTTTTTGAGATAAGGAAGATTTTCCATAACAGCTATATGGGAGCTACCGTAAGTCTTGGAGCTAAACAAAATTTCATTTCTCCTATAGGAAATCACCGAAAAACCTTAAAACCCAATTCTGAAGAAAATCCCTTCATGGACTTAGTCTGTAGGTCGATGGAATTGCGTGACCCACATTTTCGTGTTCTCTCTCATCGTTATGTCAACTTTGATCGAATCTCGAGTTCAATTTTGTGTCCAAATACAAAAGTTGCCCCTTATTAAAAATAAGTTTGTAGTTTTGTTTTATTTTTATAAAAAATTGAAATTAAGATATTACAGCTTGTACCTTCCATAGAACCATTTTGTCTTATTTGAATTTCTTAGTGTCGGGCTAACGGATTTCAATGAAATTTTTTTATAGAGATGATTCTAAAAAGTTTAAAAAAAATTGCATTTCAAAACTTAAAAAAAAAAAATTGTTTTTAATTTTTGGAAAAAGTCTTTTTTTTTGGAAAATTCGATATCTCAAAAGTGGCTCAAAATGTTTTTTTGGAAATTTAATTTTCATTCGTACAATAATAAAAACTTAAAGTTGGCGTACCAAATTTTTTTCTTAAGAATGTTTTAAAAATTCTGTATAGAAAAGCTTATTTAAAAAAAAAAAAACCAGTACAGCGACTTATAATATTTGTTGTAGCACAATTTGCATAGCATTATGTTTTTGTGTCTTACTACTAAAATAATTTAAAAAATTAATTTTACGAGTATACATGTGAAAAGTTTTCTCTATAATAACATTCGTTTATAAATTCTTAGTCTATCACATAAGAGCAAGTTCGTGCGACCCAGTCGTGCATTTTATTTTTTTAAATCTTAAGAAAAGGTTCTTATTATTGTTCAAATGAAAATTAAATTTCAAAAAATAGATACTGACCGGGTTTCCAAAACTTTTTTTTTAAACCTTAAAAAAATAAATAAAAACTATTGTTCTTGAACGACGTGAAATCGGATTAATAAATAATAAAAAAAAATAAAAATAAGTCGTACACTTTAAATGATTTCACAAATTTCTTTTTTTACTTTAAAAAACACACAATTTACGTAACGAACACGAATTAAAGGGTTTTAAAAAGGAGTACCTTGAATGCATTTCGGAATGATTCATTCCATCTTCAGCATCACGACTAAATCAAAAAGTGCAGTGCGTGCTTTGATGTGTATTTTGATCTCTAGTTGTTGTAGGTGGTATTATATAAATCGAGAGAACAAGTTCGATTCTATATTACCGTTGTCCAGATTCATAGAGTTTGTGTCTTTTTGTATGTAAAAACTTTTTGTATGTTCAACGAAAGACAAAATTGATAGTTTAAACAAATCGGGAATATATGCAATACAGTGTAGTGAATGTGAAAGTGTTTATTATGGCCAAACAAAAAGAAATGTCCTAACGCGTTTCAAAGAACATCGAACGTACATTCGTAACAACCAGCCATATAGATCTGCATTAGCAGCACACGCACTAAACAATAATCATTTATGTTTGAATATTGATAATGTAAAACTTGTAAAAGAGATTATAGACGACCGAAAGCTCGACGCATACGAGAGTTTTTACATACAAAAAGACACAAACTCTATGAATCTGGACAACGGTAATATAGAATCGAACTTGTTCTCTCGATTTATATAATACCACCTACAACAACTAGAGATCAAAATACACATCAAAGCACGCACTGCACTTTTTGATTTAGTCGTGATGCTGAAGATGGAATGAATCATTCCGAAATGCATTCAAGGTACTCCTTTTTAAAACCCTTTAATTCGTGTTCGTTACGTAAATTGTGTGTTTTTTAAAGTAAAAAAAGAAATTTGTGAAATCATTTAAAGTGTACGACTTATTTTTATTTTTTTTTATTACTTAAAAAAATATATTTTCTTAAGTTAATGTACATGTTACAATGTTTTTTAAACTTTTTGAAAGTTTCTGTTTAAAAAGCTTAATTCCAATCCATTATGCCAATAATGAGAAAATCAAAATTTTGAAAAATGGCCCTGTTGGTATGTACCATACATTGTACAGTCAGTAATGTCTTTATTTCAATTTTTGTTTTATCAATTTGTAAAAAATTAATAACCATTTTACGAATTTTTAGCTAAAACTTTTGAAATTTAATTTTTTTGTTTTTGAAATTGTTTTTGAAAGAAAAAAAGTTTCGAAAACAATTTAAATAGCAGGTACCCTTTATTTTTAGTCTTAAAAAAAAAAACAAGATAACGTCTAAATAAATCTACGAGCCGCTTAGGCTGAGACAGACAGACAGAATTGATTGAGAGATCTACTTTTTTTCATCTTCGTTATGTCAAGTCTTATCATAATCTCTTGTTCGGTTTTTTCTTACGAATAAATAACTTGCCATGTTTTACATACAATTGTATATAATGGAAATAATAACTATGTTAAGTAAGTATTTCAATTTGAAATCCTTTGAAACTCAATAGAGGTTGTAAGTCATAACCTTTATTTAAGTAACCCTCAGTGGTGTCATGTGTCCAGTTGACTGTGGACTTTACTGTTAAATTAGAAGTATCATTTCACGTCTTACTGAATGTTGGCATATTCCTCTGATAATGATAAATGTTGTAGGTTGTGAGCAGGTACCTATGGTGCTTAGCCGCAATGGTAGGCTGACACAATGTCTGCGTAGAACAAAACTGCTTCCTCGTTGTCCATGATTACGTTGTCATGCAGAATTTCCATTAAGGTACCTCGATTTGGGATGTCGTTGTTCAGTAATCATCCTGCTCATCAGCTAATTCGGGTGGTCGGTACATTTTCTTAATTAAAAGTTAGGTACTAGGTATTTGTCCAGTAAGATTAAATACGCTTCTGTGTAGAGATGCTCGTTCCTGTATAGTGGTTCTGTCGTTGTCGGCTGAAGTAGAGTTTAGTGCAGATCCTCAGTATCTTCCTTCGAATAATTGAAGTCTATCCATACGCTGTGGAAAGCTCTCTCGACCTACAGAAAACATCCGATGGTGACACGATGAATGTTCAGAGCAGTGGTGATATCGTGTTGGAATTTAAGAAGTAGATGCAAGTTTGAGTGTTTTTCTCGAAAGCTGAATTGCATATCCGGGATGATGGAATTTTCACTGCAGAATTTCTTCAGTTTTCGGAGGAGTACTTCTTCCAATAATTAGCTGATGTTGTTGAGGAATGATATCGGCCTGTAGTTAGAAACTAGGTTGGAAGCACCTTTCTTCGGAAATATTACAATCTTTGCTTTTTTCCAGTTCTGCCTGAAGGAACAGTTGTTGATGCAGTTTTTTTTTAAATGATTGTGAGGAAAACCATTCCTGCATGTTACAGCCTTTTCAGGATATAGTAGGAGAGACCATCTGGTCCAGCAGAATTTTTTGGCTGAAAATTGGTGATGGGAGAGCTATGGTAAAAATCGGTTGCAAGAGCTTCACTTTCCTCGGTAAGAAATGCAAGCGTTCTTATTTGATGACGCGTAGTTCGCGTAAAGTTACATGGACTGTCCTCCACAGACGCCAGCACAAGAAGGCCATTAAAGAAAATCTCAAAAAGAAGTGTAGCCGAAGAAAACAGAAATTCCAACGTGCTATTGTTGGTACTTCATTGGCTAAAATTATGACCAGGCGCAACTTGAAACCAGAAGTGCGCAAAGCCCAGCTATCACATTTGCAAAGAAATAAAAGAAAGTAACAGCTCCAGCGAAGGTTAAGTCCGTTACTCAGAAATCGGCTCCAAGGGTTGGTGCAATGCGATAAAAAATTTCCTGTGGTAGTAAGTAAAAGTAAATTTCCAAAACCCATACTACCTATACATTGCTTTTTGAATCCTCAGTTCCTAAAAATAAAGAATATACATACGAATAGAATAAGCCAGTGCAATCAAAAATGATAGTTAAGTACCCTTTGATTAAGATTATACAAACACACATTCAGACTGTTTCGACTTGCAAATTCAAAAGCTTTCTGTAAAATTGTTTTTGATCCCATAAATCATGCATATACATAAACACTGCACTAAGAAACGGCAACCAACGATAACGGCTTTCCATGGCAACCCTTTGGATAGCACCCACTGATTCCATCCAATTACTCCTACTTTGGGGATGGCAGTTCGAGTGACAATGTCATTTGAAACCCGTTAATTGTGACAAATGCACATGACATTGTCTTACAACCCCATAGATACACATCGTTTTTTTTTTTGCTTCAAATAACAAGTACTTATACAATCTCTATATTGCTTTTCCCCTAATAACTTTTATCCCAACATTCATATAGGAACGTACAATAGACCTATTGAAAATTGCACGGCCGATAGGCAACACTCAGTCAAGAGCAGAAACAAGAGGACGAACAAATAATCCTTAAAGCGGCCGAAAAACACAAAAGAAATCCACCTCTATTCATGCATACCACACTCACCCTGTAGCCGACTAAGCTCAAGAGTCAAAACGATACGCATTCAGTGCCACAGAAATTTTAAGAACAAAATGAAAAAAAAGAAAAAAACAAGCGCTATCCTCGCCCCCTTCTGTCTGACAGAACTGAAGAACAAAAGTCTCATTTTTCGTTTGCAAATCATTTCACTTTTAATATAAGAAAATAAATGAGAGAACTCCAAGTATATACATATATACGATCTGAAAACTTAGCTAGAGTACACACGCTCAGGAAGCTTTATAAGCGGAATACTGAGCTCCAACTCACCCCCTCTCCCACTTCAACTAACTATTAAGTATGCTATGAAATAAAAAAAAAAAGAAAAATCTTTAACATTCATTGCCTTTGTCCGTAACATCCTGCTAAGCATCCTTTTCATCTTTTCATTTTTGTTTTTTTTTTTTCCACCCCTGGACCTTATTCGTATTCGCTGTATTTATTTTCTTCCCCACCTATATTTGCAAAAAAAAAATATGAAATTTTAGGAATCTCAAGCGGAAGAAAAGAATTTTCACAACACAATGTGTGCAAGGAGTATAGTGGTGGCGGGCGGTATGGGGAGGTCCTTAAGTGGGTGAGTCAGTGAAAGCGGGATTTACCCCCGGCCTCCTATAGAACTTCTGCCATCAAGCCCGCCACAAGCAATGTCAATGTCGTACGTGCACTTTTTAGTCGTGTGCTTTAGTCTCTCATGTTTCTGTGCATTAAAACTTGTCGTTTGTCGTCTACGCTTGCATCCTCCCTTCAAGGAGTCCAAAGCAACATTTATGTATATGCAGCGCGATGCACTTCTTTGCATGGGTCACAATTACAAAATTGTGTAGGGAACCTGCATGCTCCAAGCTCTGCATCTCTGGTGGTGATATGTTGATTATTACGTCGACGTCGACGACAATGATAACATCCATCAAAGCAACCATCTTACAACTGAATTTCACCATGATTAGGAGTTTAACAAAATTTTAAATTTAATTGCTGTTGGAAATTTTATGACCAATCTTCCGAAATACGAAATCTTATTTCAAGATCGAAAATTTTAAATCATTTTTACGGACGATTTCAATGTACACAATTCTTCGTGGCTGCGCTATTCTGGTCAGACAATAATTGAGGGAAGGTACATATGTCGAGATTTTTTCTGAGTTTAATAACTTGACTCAGCTCATTCACCAGCCTACTCCAATTCCTGACGTTGCAGGTCAATCCGCCATAACTCCAGCCTTGTTTCATACCTCTGACCCTGAAAAATAGACTTTAAGTGTGATATCACCCCTAGGTACATCAGACCATTGTATCATAACTGCAAATTTCTAGAGCCAACAAAACCCAGTTAGAGAAAAAAGAGAACCGTTTAGCAATACAAGAAAGTCAACTGGAACGGTCTAAATGATTTCTTCAGGAACTTTAACTGGTCCTCGATATTGATGCGGAATTCAGTTGTTTTCGGAATAAGAAATTTTATCCTTAGCTTTAAAGATGTTGTTAGGATCATAGAAGTATTTTATAAAAAAAAACCTACCTAAAAAGACCTGTATTGATCGTATTCGAAGGAACAAACTTTTTGATGACCAACAGTTAAGGCAAAAAAAAAGACAACGTCACAATTTCCCAAAGGTACCTAGTAAAAATGTTTTGTCATTTTTAAAAACTTTACGAAGTACTACTTGATCTTCGGTTTCAACGAACATCTTCAATGGTACATACTCCTTATGTCAGCTCCCAAGAATTTGTAGATTGCAGTTAATTCGAAGCTCCCACAAAGCTCCAATAGCGTACGAGATTTTATTTGCAATCGCAAGAGTGCTGAAGGATCTAGATATAAGCAAATCGTCGGGCACGGATAATATCTCTCCTAATGTTCTGAAGACGTGTTCTTCAACGCTGGCAAAACCACTCCGTAAACTTTTTCTTCTGTCCTACTCGACTGGTCTCTTTTCGAGTGGAATGAAAACTGCATTTGTCCAGCCTGTCCCTAAAAAGGCGAATCTTCTTCCCGCACAAAATATCATCCAATTGTAGTTACGTCCCTTCTTTCCAATGTCATGCAAACGCTGATAAATTATCAGCTCAAGGATTACTTTGAACAACGAAAGATTCAAAGACCAGCAGTATGGTTTTCGTAGCAATAGTTTCTCGGCCTCGGTGTCTTGATGATATATCTCACCGAACAGTGGCACAAATAGTAAAGTTTTTGCTCTTGATATTTCAATAGCATTTGATACAGGTTGGCATCAAGCTCTCTTATCGAAAATGCGTGCATTTGATATTGATAAATATCTTCTTCGTTGGATTAGAAACTACCTTTCGAACCACTCAATAATCATCATCATCATCATCGGCTCGACAACCGGGTTCCGGTCCTGGCCTCTTTCAACAAGTCTCTCCACCTATCCCGGTCTCTAGCCGACGCCATCCAGTTGCGCACCCCAAGGCTTCGGGCGTCCTGGTCTACGCCATCTCTCCAGCGCAAGCATGGTCTACCACGCTGTCGTCTACCATAGAATGTACCACAAAGAACTTTCCGAGCAGGTTCCTCTTCGCTCATGCGAGCTATGTGCCCTGCCCACCGGAGTCTACCGAGCTTAATTTTTGTCACGATATCTGCTTCTAGGTAGATTGCGTACAATTCATGATTGTACCGTCTCCGGAATCGTCCTTCCTCACATACGGGGCCAACAATTCTCCTTAAGACTTTTCTCTCGAACGCAGCTAAGAGGTCGGAGTGCCTTTTGCTAAGCACCCAAGTCTCGGATCCATATGTGAGTACTGGCAGGACCATGGTCCTGTACAGCAGCAGTTTTGAAGTTATGGTGAGATTTCTGGATTTGAAGAGCTTTGACAGACTATAGTAGGCTCTGTTGGATTTGAGAAGCCGCCCGCGTATTTCTTCTTCTATGTTGTTATCGGCTGCTACTATTGACCCAAGGTATTTAAAGGATTGCACCACTTCAAATTCGTGCTCCGCTACCTTGATTGTTTGACCAACTGTTCCTCTCGCATTCGACGCCACCATGTACTTTGTTTTACCTTCACTAATGTGCAGCCCCAGATTTTGTGCCGCCTGCTCGATCTGGATGAAGGAATAGTGTACAGCTTGTTCGGTTCTTCCGATGATGTCGATGTCGTCTGCGTAAGCCAGTAACTGGCTGGATCTGTTGACGATGGTCCCTCTTGTTGCCGTGCCAGAGTCACGGCTTGCTTTCTCCAACGTCAGGTTGAAGAGGAGGCAGGCCAAACCGTCCCCTTGTCGGAGTCCATTAAAGATGTTGATTGGTCTGGATAGCAATCCGGCTATTATTACTTGGCTTGTTACGTTGGTCATGGTCAACCTACATAGTCGTGTCAATTTATTTGGGATGCCGAATTCTCTCATGGCTTTGTAAAGTTCTACCCTGGCTATGCTATCATAGGCGGCCTTAAAGTCTATAAACAGATGGTATGTTGGGATGTTAAATTCTAGACATTTTTCCATCGCCTGCCTAAGGGTAAAGATCTGATCAGTTGTTGATTTGCCTGGATTGAAACCACACTGATATTGCCCGATGACGGTTTTAGCGTATGGGGTTATCCGGTCTTGTAGGATAGAGGAGAGTATCTTATAGGCGGTACTCAACAACGTGATACCTCTATAATTGCTGCACGTTGTGACATCTCCCTTCTTATGTATGGGGCATATTAAACCTTTTCGCCAGTCTTCTGGCATTTCTTCCTGCTCCCATATCTGTACTATAATATCATGAATTGCTTGACGTAAGGCTGGCCCGCCGTGATGGAATAATTCGGCTGGTATGCCATCGACTCCCGGGGCTTTGTTCTGTTTAAGCCGGCCTATAGCCTTCTCAACCTCTTCTATGCTTGGTGGCGGCAACATAGGGTATTCTTCTTGAAGTAGTGGAGCCTCCACTTCTGCAGTGAGCTGACCATTTAGCAATTCATTGAAGTACACTTCCCATCGCTCCAGTATGCTTTCAGGATCGGTGATCAGATTTCCCTCTCCGTCCTTGCAGTATGTGCAGCGTGGTGTGTACTGCGTCATGTTTCGGACGGATTGGTAGAACTTCCGCGCCTGGTGCGGACCTCGCTCTCGGCTGTTTTCTATTTCACAGATTAGGTTCTTCTCCCAGGCTGATTTCTTTTGTCTGTGAAGCCGTTTTTCTGTTCTTCTGAGCTCTTTATATTCCTCTTCGCGTGCCCGCGTTCTATGAGATTGTTGCATTGCTCGGTACGCAACATTCTTACGTTCAGTCGCTAGCTTGCATTCATCATCAAACCAGTCGTTCCGATTTTTACGACTGCTGCTTAAGATGGAGTTGGCAGTACTAATGACAGTATTTTTAAGACGTGTCCACTTCTCATTTACGCCCAGCATACTGGCTCCAGGACTTACTCTCCCTAAATTAGGTGTTTCTAGGGCGAGCTCTAACGCATTACCAAAGGTGTTACTGGTGTTTTCATTGCGCAGGGCAGCCGTGTTGATTCGAACCTGATCGGCGGATGCAATGCGTCTTCGCAAGGCAATCCGCCCTCGGAAAACCATACCAACAAGATAGTGATCCGAGTCGATATTGGCACCTCGGTACGTTCGTACCGTCATCAAGTTCGAGTAGTGGCGACGGTCTATCAACACGTGGTCTATTTGGTTACGAGTGACTCCATCAGGTGATACCCAGGTGGCTTTGTAGATATCTTTACGCGGGAACCTGGTACTCGCAACTACCATGTTTTTCGATGCTGCCAATTCTAAGACTCGAAGTCCATTGTCATTAGTGTTCTCATGCAAACTATGGGTGCCTGCGTAATGCCTGAATACCGGCTCCCGACCTATTTTTGCGTTCAAATCCCCAAGGATGATTTTAACATCATACCTTGGACAGGCATTGAGGGCCCTCTCGACTTGTTCGTAGTAAGTCTCTTTTTCTTCGTCTGAGGACTCCTCCGTAGGTCCGTGAACGTTAATGAGGCTGATGTTCGTAAATTTGCCTCGCACGCGAAGGGTGCATAGCCTTTCGCTTATAGCGTTAAAGCCGATGATAGTAGACTTCATTTTTTCGCTGACTAGGAAGCCTACCCCGAGCACATGGTGTTTTGTATGACAGCTGTAGTATATGTCATATTCTTTCTTCTGTAAAACACCATTCCCTGTCCATCTGATTTCTTGAAGAGCTGTTATGTCAGCTTTATATTTTGACAGGGCATCGGCTAGCTGCTGAGCAGCTCGAGCTCTATAGAGCGATCGTACGTTCCATAAGAAAATTCGTAAATCGTTTTTCCTTTTTCTTTGCGTAGGTTGTCGTCGTGAAATCAGTCCGTTTCCGAGGCTTGTTGTCGTTCTCGAAATTCATTAAGTTTTACGGGACAGGGAATTAACCTGTCGCCAACCTGAGGAACCAGCCTGATCATATTAGCCAAACCTTTTTTAAAAGGCTTGTTTCTAGCGGCCGCCGCGAAGAGGCTATGATCACACTTCCACCAGTCCCGAATAGTTACGGCACGTGCATGTTTTCGTATGCTACATGTTGTTCCCCCTATTCGTCTGATGGCTGACCGCCAATAACCCACTTGAGTCTTGAAAAATTCATGGGAACTGGATCAATTAGTGATCTTAAACACTCTGGGTTTCCTGTCACAAGCCGTTCAACAGGAAACATCGAAGCAGTTCGCGAGAGTATTGCTGATGACAATCCAGGAACATGAATTCGGTACAGTAGTCTAAAGCTGTGGCATTTCGAGAAGCTCTTTACAGCAAACTTCATGCTTGCAAAGTTCAATTGATTCAAGGACTGAGGTCTACTGACCATGCAGTGCGAACAGAGTTCGTTGAATGTATTTTGGAACAACAACAAGTGGATGCTGATTTTTCGAACAAAATCATCTTCAGTGATGAAGTTTATTTTCATCTTGATGGCTTCGTTAATTATCAATATTGTAGCATTTGGGGTTCGCGTTACTGTTTGGTGCGGATTTTGGGCTGGAGGCATTATCAGAGCATTCTTCTTCGAATATGCGACTGGTCAGGCAGTAACAATTAATGGTGTTCATTATGGACACATGATAACTTAGTTTTTAGTGAATAAATTACAAGATATGGATATGACCAACATGTTGTTTCATCAAGAAGGTGCCACTTATCATACAGCCAGAGGAACAATTCAATTACTGCATGAGTCATTTCCTAATCGTGTAATCGGGAGGTGTTTTAAAGAATTCTTTTGCTTAAAGTGTATGTATTGTTTTTAGGATGGACTTAAGGGATCATTTGTTTTTCAACATTAAGAAAATTATAGGGTAAAATGTGGTAAAAACAAGAAATTATGATGCAAGCCGAAGATCACTTAAGGGCTAGATGGAATTCCAAATTTAGCTATTTAAAGCATTGACTTATTATATATGTACTGGTCGGAGCCAACTTCATGGTGGTTCCGTTTATTTTTATACCGTAACTATCGCTATTGATGCAAAGTCGGAAAACATCGTCTATCTTTTAATTTTGATACTTGATTTATCAATTATTGGCACTTGAATTTGTAAAGCGTGTTTCGTGGGAACTTTTTAAGTTTTTTATTAACTAAACAAAACTTCAGAGTCTTTTACATTCTTTATTTACGCAAATTAGAGTTGGAGCGGATTTTATGTACAGCGGGAATTTTTCCATTTTAAGTGGTAAATGCTTTTCTCGTTTACTAACACTAACGGCGTAAAAATAAGAGAAAAAAGTATTGTTTGATGCTGGATTTAGCAGTTATATAAATCCAAAACCAACGCCAAAATTTCCACAAAATTGACCTCTATTTAGAGCTGTAATAGAGGTCAATTTTGCGGAAATCCTGGCGTTAGTTTTGGATTCCTTTAAAATGACTTGATTCGGTACAGCTGCGAGCCCTCCAAATATTGTTTAAAGTGCTGCGATTCGCAGAGTTGTGCATCATAAGGCCCTATAGTTCTATATGAACTGCTGCGCTTTGTTTTTATTTCCAAATTTTTGATTCAAGAGATGACCTCTGGAATAGATATTATTGTTATTTGTTATTAAAATAAAATAAAAATAAAAAGGGTAGATAAGAGGAAAGGTCTTCTCTTATGTATAGTGTGCCTCCGTGAACCATCCTGATTTCTGAATGAAGTTAAGGATGCTTTTTAGTGGCAAACGTAAGACGTCGTCCAGTTCATCCAAAAAGTATTCCCCGAAGGCATCTTTTCAAGTTGTGGCTAATCTGGGGTTCCATTAACGTACTATCTTCTTTAATTTTTTAAAACTATTTTAGTTTAAAATTGTAGTGCAAACATTTTTAACGCTCTAATTCTTAAGTTCTAAAAATTGTTATCCTACTTAAACTCTCAATATTGGTGAAGTGAATAGGAGTGGAATATGTTTTAAAGCAGATAGTTTAAGAACTTAGCTCTTCGCGTGTACCGTTTTAAAGAATTCTTTTTTTAGTTGCAGTTGAAATTAGTTTTCTTATTAAAAACATTTTTCAAACTTCTATCAAAAATTTTTTTCGGGTCGTTAGATTTATATAGGTAGAGTTAAATTAAAAATTCTTTCCCAAACTACATAATATTTAATGAATTATGTTTTTATTTAGCAACGACAGCTCCCCACCCACTTAGGTCCACGGCTCATAGAGAACTAATACCTAGTGACTCACAATTCAGAACAAGACAAAAACCTAGGCGGAAATCATGCTAACGAGTAAATGCATTTTTATCCTTGATTTTGATTCAGTTCAGTATTTTAGTTGGAAAAGTTGATTAACTAAAAGTTTTATTCATCTCAATTTTGCTAGCAAAATTTCGAAAACAAAATAACCCCAGAACTGACGAAATTCCCCTACCAGCTAACAAATGTGATGAGGTCGCTTTAACGTACCTATACACATGTCACACAAATGTTCTACCCGGCTGCATCCTGTTCAACATCCAGATGGAAGCACTTCGAGCATATATCCTGTGGATGTGTGGGTCTGCTGCTACCGCCTCGTCTTCGTCGTCTAACACAATCTGGGGGACACATAGCCGGCACGTACATTCAAAGCACTTGCCACTTGAATCAATAGACAACACTTTCGCTTCGTACCTGCCTCCCCATCAGACGCTATAACATCCTCAGTCAGCCACCCCCAAAGCAGAGCTCTGCTTAGTGCATTAGAGAGTCAAGTGCAGCGCACCCGAAACCCCACTATGCGGGGAGAATTGTGAACGGTGTGTAGCTCCGAGCAGAAGCAACCACCCCTAATGCTCGTGCCGCTGCTCCACACGGGCAACGAAAGTGAAATTGTGCTGCTATTGTGCACTACTAATAGACTCCTCGTTGGTTCTGTGTGGTGTTGCTGTTTTGACGATCGAGGGACGGGTCGAGGGGTGTTTGGTGCTGCACTTCTTGTGCGTCCTTTCTCTGTGTCTCATTATCATCATTGCAAGTATCGCGTCTATGAAGGTGTCTAGGTGAAGGAGATTCCAAAAACTGGGTGGTTGGGTTGAGAACAAGATGACGGACTGAAGAGCCAGCTTGGGTTTCTATTTTTTTTTTCTTTTTTCAGTTTGAATAACTTTCCATGTGACTACTTCTGAAAAGCGGCGACCGTGGTTAAGACTTTTTTTTTAGACGATTCTAGTGTGAGCTGGGCATTCAGCTCAGACACTCAAGTCTCGAAAGGGTGGTAGTGGTATACGGTGGGCATTGTGCTATCCCTGTGTGAGTGAGTTATTTATGTGTGAAGCTGGTACGTAAGGGTATATGAGTTATTTAGAAATACCCAGGGGATGCCGAATTGATGCATAACTTTAATCAGAATGCAAAGTGGAAGTATGAGGGGATGAAGGTGTTTTGCTAATGGGCTTTTGGAAAAATGTCATCTTCCTTTTGGGGTTGAGTTGAAGATGAATAAGGAGTTATATGGTTAGAACTGGTTTGGGTACATGCTTAAGACATAGGTATAAACTTTAAGTAGGTAAAATATGTACAAAGACTAAATTTAACTATTGGAAAAAATTTCTGATGATGTTTGGCTTCTCGTCGTTACCCAAACCTTATTTAAACTATAAGTCTGGGATTTATTTAAAAGTTGAGAAAGTGTTTAGGCCGTTACAAACGCTGGATGATATCTTGTTATGGCCTCAGAAAAATTTTCCCCTGCTTTATGCCAGCTCATACAAGTAAACCTTTATAAACTCACATATTTTGGCAAGAAGCCGTAGACTTAACGTTAACCCGATGCAGACAGATCTGGTGCTGTTAACAAGGAAAAACAATATTCCCAACCTGTACCCGCTGACATTAAACGGAACTTCGGTTCAGGTTTCGGGCACGTTGTACTTGATGGTAAACTGGATAAGAAAATATTAAAGAAAGCGAGAAATAACCATCAATTGCTTTTTACATTTGCAGTAGAATTTTTGGTACACGATAGCGTCTCCTCCCAGAACCATTCAATAGATGTTTGCAGCTGTGATAAGGAAACATATCGAAAAACCATGACAAAAATTCAAAGACTAGCGTGTACTTACACAGCCAGTCCCAGTGCTATTAGAACTACACCAATGGCAGCCCTAGAAACTTACCTTTTACTAGCCCCATTCGATATGTTTACGAAAGTTTTGGTTAATCAGGTTTCGGCCTTTACGGACGGGTACAAGATATACGAGGAGTTAGTGGTTGCCGAAATGAGCTGATGTTTCTCAGTGCAACGAACATAGTTAACCACAAAAGGGTCACGGGACATTGTGAACGAAATGCCAAATGAATTGGAAAAAAAAAATTTTGGTACGCCAACTTTAATTTCTTATTATTGTACGAATAAAAATTAAATTTCAAAAAAACTATTTACCAGTTTTTGAGATATAGAATTTTCCTTATAAGGAGTTTCAAATCCCTTATGCCAATATGAGAAATATTTGTATGTTTTATGACCTTTACGAATTAGTGTAATTTGTTGTTGGCTTTTGGGCTGTAGGTCAGTTTTATTCCTTTTCAAATTAAATTAAACACAATAATTGTTTTTAAACGACGTTTCGTTCATGATTATGAACATCATCAGGTTTTTATTTCTATAAACACATTAAAGATAATACTGAGTCAAAGCAAGGATTTACAAAATTGAGCAAGAGTAATGCAAGAAATTATTATAATAAAATTGTTATATTCTAACTGACTTACATGTATTTTTACAATGAACATTTAAAATGTACATATATAATAGCTGACATCACTATACATTTATATTGCACTTGTTTAAACATTCATATTGCTTTATATACATATATATTGCACTTAAATTTAAACTTAAACAATTGAAAAACAAAATTACATTTTACTTGCGCACAATACTATACTTTACATTTTGAACAAGAAATTTTAGGAGGAAGAAAGCATGAAACGATGAGAACATTGTTGGACATCACATCCATGGGGAAAGCGGGTATTAGGGTGATCTGGATCTTCTTTTCTTCTTTGTTCTTTCAATCAGGTACTTGTAGTGGGGACTCACATTGTCAAGATCTGTTTTTCTATTCATAGTATTGGTCGTGTTAATAATATTATGTAGTGTTTCAATTGTCATCCTTTTGTTGTAGTGGTGTTCTCTCTGTAATATTTTCGTCTCGTCAAAATTTGGTTTATGGTTGTTTGTTATACAGTGGGTAGCTAACGCTGTTTTTTGGGCTGAATTTGATTTTAAATCTGATTTGTGTCCTGATATTCTGTTTTTTAGTTTTTGTTTTGTAGTTCCCACATAGACATGTTCACACTTATCGTCTTTTTTGCCGTTGCATGTTATTTTGTAAATGAGGTTAGAATCTTCCATTGCATCTACTTTTGTTTTCAATTTGCTGAAGACCTGACCTAAGTTGTTGGTAGAGCTCATTGCGATATCGTATTTTTCTTTATCGATGAAACCGGATTGTTTAAATCTATCTGCTATGTGCTTTACGTAAGTAAACGATTTGTATTTTATGGGTGGAGCTTCAGTTCTTTCCGCATGAATTATTGTTGGTTTATAATTTCTAATCAAGGTGTGTATTATATTCGTTGGAAAACTGTTAGATAATAGTATGTTTTTGATAATATGTTTGTTTTTAGCATGAAATTCTTTATCGCTGATGTTAAGAACTCTGTTGACTAGATTTATTGCAGTGTTGAAAATGGTTTTTTTTGGATGATGGGAATTGAAATTTATGATTCTACCAGAAGATGTTGGTTTCTGATACCAATCTATTTTCAGCCGTCCCTCTTCCCTAATAATGACCGTGTCCAGATACAGTAGTTTATAATTTTTCTCTTTTTCCAACGTGAATTGAATATTTTTGTGATAGCTGTTTAATACTACCAAGGTTGAGTCTATTTCAGACATTTTAACTATCGCAAATATATCGTCGACGTATTTTGTCAAAATTTTTGGTTTGTGAGTTAATTTGTTTAAAGAAACATCAAGTAACTCCTCCAATATGATGTCAGCTATAATGGGCGAAGCTGGATTCCCCTTTGGCATACCGTTGCGTTGTTGATATAGTTTGTCTTCGTACATAAGGTAATTATTGTCAATTACACAAAAACACAATAGGTCCAAAAATGTCTGTCTTGTGATTCTAGTATGCTCCTTTATATTATCCCATTTTCTTTGTATGAGTTCTAAAGCAAGTTTCACGGGAATGTTGGTAAAGAGGGAAACTACGTCAAAAGACACTAGAATTTCGTCCTCGTCAGTTTTGATATTGTCAAGTTTGGATTTGAAATCAAGTGAGTCTTTTACGTTGCACTGAGAATTTCCTGTCAGATGTTTCAATATGGTGATAAGATATTTCGAAAGGTTGTAACGCGGGACTTTCTTTGATGAGCAAATAGGTCTTAAAGGCATTTCTTCTTTATGAATTTTTGGAAGTCCGTAAATTCTTGGTGCCACCGGATTGTATATCATCATCTTCTGTTTCTCAATTTGGTTTAATACGTTTTTAGCATGGAGGTAAAATTTGGAAAATTTTACTTTCTTTCCGATCGATTATAATCGATTTTAAGAGGGAAGTATTGGAGCCTTGATTTTCTAAATGGATTCTTACAAAGATTATTCGTATACAGCCTTATTTATTATTTTTCACTAATACTGGGTTCAACCTCGGAATAGTTAAACCGAGCCGAAGCACTTACTTCGAGTTTACGCCACGTCAAACAAATCCTTATTTAATATATATTTTCTTAGCCGTATTAGCTACGCCTTCCTTATGTCAAATATACTGGGAATATACTGGGAAAAAAGTGACAAATCTAAAACTCTGGTTATTATACACCTAAATCAAACCCCAGCTGGTTTCCATTATTATTCATTTTATTATCATTGTATGCATATTGGAAATTGGATACATTTAAAATTGGATTGTATAAAGTTCAAATCCAATAAATGAATCTACCAACCAAACCACATTGCGTTCCCAATACCGTACAACTGTTAGAGCGTTTGGAAAATATAAATAATTTATTATTGCAAAATATCTATCCTTTTTGTCTTAGTAAGAAACGAAAAAAAAATTGCTTACACTCCTTTTTGTAAATTTCACAAGATGTCATCTCAAAATGACATTTAGATACTAAAACGGCCTTAAACCTCCTATGAACCAGTTTTAGCTTATTCCACCGCTATTCCTCGTGCATTTTCATTATAAATAAGGTTTTCAGGTTTAGAGCCGTTGTAAAGTCGAAGTAACTTTACTCCGTCGCTAAAACGAGTTAGTAAATAAGGCTGATAAAGATTTCCTAAAGTTCAATATTTTCAAAATTTAACAACAACTTGCTTCAATTTAATTAAAAATTCACTGGGGCGTATGAGAGATATTTATTTTTTCGTTCTAAATTTACTTAAATTAGCTAACCCGTATAGCGTGTTGCACTTTTTCTTCGACGCGAATTGGTATCCGACCTTTTTATTTTCTATTATTAAAATTATTATTATTATTAATTTCGTTAATAATAATAACAAATTACCCGAACGCTAATTAAGAAAACAAAACGAAAAGCAAACCCGACTCGATTTATCTCGACTTGTTTTGAAAGATCAAAAAAAAAACTAAGAGAGAACAACAAAAAAATGCAACTTGTAGCTCGTTGAGATGAGCTACCACCGCGGCTGCTCAGCTCGGCTGGGTTCAGTGGAGGTGGAAGAATTCACGATAAGGAGGATATCGTCTTATTCTTGTCGCTTTTGCTTGTGTAGTGTAGCCTGTAGCGCGTTTATCTAAGATCAGTTATTCTTGTATTCAATCTAGATGTCAAGTAGATTTCCAAAATAAATTTATTTCAATCGTTTTCGTTCACAATTTTCAAATAACTCAACTGTGGTGTTCTCAAAATATATGTATGAGATACTTTGATTATAATACTCTACTGTAGTATATACAAATATACTAAAATAAGTTCACTAAGCTTATTTCAATTAATTTTTCATTTGTATATTTGTATTTTCTATTCTATTATTTGTTCTCAATCAATAAACACATATTATTTTGTTTTTTATAAGAAGCCTCGTTTCTTTTAGTAAGACAAGACACAATAATTGGCGACGAGTGAAGAAAAATCGATCTAAGTGCATACAACATTCAACATAAGTTTAAAAAAATGGATACAAATCAACTTCAACAAATTCTGAAAGCTTTTCAAGACCAACAGACGATGATTACCCATCTTGTTGCACAATTGCAAGTGCCATCAATTCAATCTAATATTCATCCTTTTGAAAATTACGAAGCAGAAAAAGAAAAATTTTCAAATTATTTGGAACGTTTCGAAAATTATTGTAGCATGAAAAATGTTACAGATGTAACCAAAAAAGCACAACTTTTATGTGTTTCGATAGGTTCCTTGCACTACAATAACCTAGCTGCATTTCTTGGTCCAGAAAAGCCCGTCAAAAGCCTATCACTAGATAATCTAATCGCTAATTTCAAAAAGATGCTAATTCCAAAGAAAAATGTGGTGGTTTCTCAACATTATTTCTTAAACATTTTTCAAAAAGAAAATCAGAACGTTGCTGACTTTGTTTCCTCGTTACAAAGAGACATTCTTGATTGTGAATTCAACGTTTCATGTCAATGCCAGAATACTGTATCTGTTTCTGAAATTTTTCTACGCGCTCAGTTCATACGTGGCCTAAGAGATGATTGGCTACGCGAACAAATTTTGCAGTCTGACAAGACTACATTCGATGATATCCTACTCAAAGCAACAGCTCTAGAAGCTTCAAAAATCGAAAGCAAAGAATTACGTCAAAATTCAAGAATTTCCAGCGCACATGCCGATGTCAACAAAATTTCAGGCTCGAGAAACAAGAGTCATTCAAAATTCAGGTACCCTTCAAAAAGCGGTCAAAATTCAAATTTTCATTCTAGTTCAATATCTCAAAACATCAACTACAAAGCCCTGGGAATACAAAACTGCTGCTTAAGATGTGGACGAAACAATCACAAAGTTTCCTCTTGCCGTACCGACAAGTCTCAACTCAGGTGTAATTCTTGCAAAAGAAAAGGTCATATTTCTAAGGTATGTCTTTCAACTCTTTTATCTAAAAATAAAAACTCCAACCATCCGACAAATGCCATAAATGTTGAAGATTGTTCAGATAATCCAAATGAACAATATGGTCTCTACAAAATAGAATCTATTGAACATGAAATAGTAGATTTATTCGAAGTTAGAAATTGCGACAAATACCTAATCGATGTAACTCTAAACAACAAGAAACAAAAATTCGAAGTAGACTCAGGTGCAAAATACTCACTTCTAGCTCAAAACGATTTTCAACGTCTTAATCTAAACTTATCTTTGGAGAAGTCTCAAGTTGCATTTCGCTCTTACTCAGGCAATATTATCAATCCCTTAGGCAAATTATCGCTTAATGTTGCTTACGGGGGAAAAGAAATTATTGGTGAATTACATATTGTTCCAAATGGTCACGATGCTTTAATTGGTAGACAATGGATAAGAAGTCTAGGTATTGAGCTCAGGAAAATTGATTCAAATACGTCAAACCCGTCACCTGCTTTTCAAATTCAACAAAATTACTCAATTGATAACATTTTAAAACAATTTTCTTCTATTTTTGAAGAGAAAGTTGGTTGTGTACCAGATTTTCAAGTTTCACTTCAACTCAGAAAAGGTGCAAAACCCATTTTTACTCGAGAAAGAAATGTGCCATATGCTCTACAAGAACGAGTCGATAAAGAACTTACCTCACTTGAAAAAGACGAAATAATTACGCTAGTTTCCGCAAGTGATTGGGGTTCTCCACTGGTTGTCATACCGAAACCCGATGGCGGAGTACGCTTATGTGTCGACTACAAATGTGGTGTTAATGAACGCCTAGTGCAAGCTAATCATCCAATCAGAAGAATTGATGACGTTCTACACAGCCTTCGGAACTCAAGATATTTTTGCAAGTTAGACCTGTACAAAGCTTACCTACACTTAAAGGTTGATGAAGAAAGTAGTAAGATTCAAACAATCTCAACACATCGAGGCACTTATCGAATGAATCGTCTAAGTTTTGGTATTAAAACCGCACCTTCAGATTTCAACCGAATCTTATGTCAAATTCTTAAAGGTCTTCAAGGAGTAGAAGCTTACTTCGATGACATTATAGTACACGGTCATTCACGACACGATTGTCTTCAAAATCTTGTTACATGTTTACAAAAACTCTCTCAATATGACCTACACATCAATAAAAAGAAATGTTTATTTTTATTAGAGAAGATTGAATATTTGGGACATATAGTCGAATTCAACAAAATTAGTAAATCTCCAGAAAAAGCTATTATATATGTACATTTTAAATGTTCATTGTAAAAATACATGTAAGTCAGTTAGAATATAACAATTTTATTATAATAATTTCTTGCATTACTCTTGCTCAATTTTGTAAATCCTTGCTTTGACTCAGTATTTTCTTTAATGTGTTTATAGAAATAAAAACCTGATGATGTTCATAATCATGAACGAAACGTCGTTTAAAAACAATTATTGTGTTTAATTTAATTTGAAAAGGAATAAAACTGACCTACAGCCCAAAAGCCAACAACAAAATATGAGAAATTCAAAATTCGAAAAAATTATTCTATTAAAGGTACAGTCGTGCAGTTACCATTAATGGTACCTTTAGATGTCTATACTTTTCACGTCTGACTTGTTACACAAAAGTTTTTGTATAGAAGAACTTGGCTCTTTTTTTTTAACATTTATGTTTTTGGTCTCATCTCACTCCTATTTGCAAAGATTTTAATATTTTGCCATGTCAAAATCTCGAAAGATACGGAAAGATAGAAGGGTGGACTCTACCTACTAAAATCAACTTAGTTTACCTTAATTACAGCAATTTTAAATGCTCCACATAAATTAAACATTTTCTCAGAAAGTGGGTGGATACCACGCCCCCTGAATGGAAAACCTCAAATTTTATTTTTTTTTCTTTGTATGCAATTTAAGCCCTATCACTTGACCAAATTTCATCGTTTTACAGCAGTCAGAGGTGCTCCATTCAACCAACACCAATTCGGAGAAAGTGGGCGGATACCACGTCCCCTGAATGGAAAACCTCAATTTTTTTATTTTTTCCTCTACTTTGATGACAAAAGACTTACCGTTGTGCAAAATTACAAGATTTTACGATGTCGGGAAGTGCTCCATAATTTTGATGATCTGTCAGTCAGTCAATCAGTCAGTCAGTTACGGTTTTTTTGACTTTTTGTTTAATGTAGTGTACGTGTATATATAGGGTTGCCATCCGTCCGTATTTTCCCGGACATGTACTCTTTTTTCACTGTGTGGGGGAGGTCCGGGATAGTTTTTGATAATTGCCCGGGATTGTACTCCTTTTAACCATTGTGTATCTATTTACTTTTATGCTACTTATAATTAAATGGTTATTCAAAAACGAACCGAGGCCCATTAAAATTAAGTGAATGAACAGATCCAATATATGAGAAAAGAAATTATAGAACAACTGCCCAACTTATTGTTAAAGCTCTTACACAAAATAACTTATTATCAAAAGTAAGTGGATTTTGCGCTGACAATTATTGCAATACCAATTTTGGTGGAAGACAAAGGAAAGGTTCGAACAATGTCTATTCGAAGTTAAAATCTTTAGTCAACCAAAACATGATAGGTATAGGATGTCCACCACATTAGTCAATGCGATCTACCATGGATGTGATACTTTACCAGTTGACGCCGATATCATAATTGTAAAAATATACAACTATTTCTCTATCTACACAGTCAGAACGGAAAGACTTCGAGATTTTTCTGAATTTCTTGAAAATGAATATAAGCCTTTCTTATACCATTCGAAAACCAGATGGCTTTCTCTCTATCTTGCTGTTGAACGTCTTTTACTTATGTACGAGAATCCGCCTAAAATATTGCAAACATTTTTTAAAGACGACTTAAGCGAGGCGTATTTATTTTTGGTTCATTCTCTCATATCAACATTCAACGTCAATATTCAAAAACTTGAAAAACAAGACATTTCTATTATTGAAACCGTTGAAATTTTACAAAATATTGTCAATAATATTTACGAGCAAATCGATAACGATTTTGTTCGACTTAAAATTAAATCTATTTTGAAGAAGCTTGATGATTCCGGCTGTAATGAAAACGTTATTAAATTCACGTGGACAAAAGATAGAAACAAACTGTTACCTGATTCCGTCAAAGGAATTATTTTAACAAAGGAATTAATTTAACAAAAAAGCAACAGTGATATACTTAACAGTACTAGATGTAATGAAAAGTACAACAAGCACTGTAAAGGCTATTTATTAAAAAAAAAAAAACAAATGAAGTTCCTTTTTTTATACCTCAAAGATGTTTTGTAACTTAAAAATGTGATTTTTAAACTAAATATTTATTTTTATTTAAATGTTAATACAATTTTTTGTTTCCTATTACAATATAAATGTGTTTATTCTGTCCTTGTTTTGTACTCTTTTTTCAATCCTCATTTGTCCGGGAAAGTCCGGGTTTTTGAAACTCCAGTACTAGTTTCACCTAAACATATCTGGCTACCCTATGTATATAGACACTTATTTTAAACTAAAGAATTTTATTTCGTGTCAATCTATCTCACTAAGGATTTTAAAACATGGTCGTAAAAGCCGTATAGCACTATACTTTTCAACCTGAATTATTATCATGCGAACATTTAACTTTCTTGATACCTACTTAAATTAAAAATTAAATTGAATTAATCATATCGAACATTGTAATAACTTCAGTTCCAGATAAATTTATGTCGATTTCCTTTACACACTAGGGATTTTAGGGATTTCGATCCCTTGTCAAATTTTGTCTTTTTAGTGTGCGTATTTCGTATACATGTAAATCCCTCTCCAAATACGGATTCGAAAGATTTGATCTCTGTCAAAAAAAATCGATTTTTTTGGTGTGAAGTAACGTAAAATCTGTCGTAAAAGTCAAAATTTGACAAGGGATCGCAATCCCTAAGATCCCTAGTGTGTAAAGGAAATCGACATTAAATACTTGTATTGAATGCTAATAAAACAAAAATGTTAGACGACATCTAGTGACACTTGGTAAAATTAAATAAATGTAAAAGTCGTGGCAAAAAAAGTTTAGTAAGTACATTCACCTTTTTTCTTATTGAAATAAATAAAATAGCCCAATTCTAACAGTTCACAACTTAACGGAAATTTGTCATTTCGGTTTGAGTGCAAGTTTTGTGTATGTCTGGTTTGTGCATAAAATGAGCTTTTTATTGTTAAAAGCTCCTATAAAGCTGCTAAAAGAAATATACTCGAACTTTGGTATTGGGGGTTGAATATTGGAAAGCAATTTTTTTATAACTTTTATAGGAATTTTTTTGCGACTTCTTTATTAAAGCCTAGTACCATTGAATAATTACAAATAGAAGGGACACCGGGCAGATCCTGCTCTAGATGGCGACACTTATTTCTCAAATGCTCATAAGTCGCTAGTATCGCACGGCGAGTTATTGTATCAGTCTATCAAATACAACACCCAATTTTACAGATTTGGTCCTTATGGGAAATTTACTCACAATTTGTTATGGTCGAGAAAGATAACGGAATATTGTTATTTAGAATAAAAAACAACAATAACAACTGTGTAGGTACATATGTCTGTTAAAGTGTGGCATTCAAGGCCAAATCACGTTCGCTGCAGAAAATGTATTTTGAAGGTTTGTTTTTCTTTTTTAAATTTCGTTCTCATTCATAAAAGGAAAATGATTTTGGTGCTTTTCGGTGCATTCGACATGATGATGTTTTGTGAGTTTCTGTGAGTTTTTCTTCAATTTCGTTATTAGTTTGATATGGGTTGGGATAGGTTTATTTTTAAATTTCTTTTTTTTTCTGAAAATAGGGATAGTGGACGAATCATACTTTACTACAGTGTACATACATAAGCATAGGTAGGTAGGTATATTGTTTAGGGTAATGTTAGGTAGGTAATTAGTAATTACATATATGTAGGTAGGTATTCATATGCACAAATGGAGGTTAGTAGGAACTTTTGTATGGAGGTATATATGTATGTATATAATAAATAACACAAGTTGGGGGCGTACCTATTAGATTTTTCAACCATTTCAGTAGTATTTTTGGCAGATTTCTTTGCTTTAAAGCAAAAAACTGTAGAGTGAAGAAAAAAAGATATAATCAAAGTGGAGTAAAAAAGGATTCTTAAAGCCATTTTGGATCATGTTACCATTTACCAGTGCACTGTGCGTACACAAATAACATACAATTTCTTCTTGCATTGTTTTTTGTGATATTGTTTTGCTTTAGGTTGACGGTTGCATGGAAGTAGATTTGACTTTAAGCAGTTTTTGTAGTCACATGTCAGTGGTAAAGAAATTGTCTTCTTATTATACCTCGCTTTATTTTTATAATAATGTGTTGTGCCAACCTTGAATAAGACATACATAATTATATTTATCGACGAGTTGTTTTAATTAAATGAAATTTACAAAGGTACCTATCTATAAAAGTTATGAAAACTAACCTACTTTTGGTAAAATATTTATCTACATACCTACTTATAATTTTCAAGGCAGTAAGGTACTAACATATACCTAAAGTATCTTCTTGAACCTCTTCCGATTTACGTTGTTTATCAATGTTTTAATCAACTTTAAATACTTTGAATGTAAAGCTGAAGATTTTAAGTAATTTTTGTTTTGCTTGAAAAAAAAATTGTAAATTGAATATTTTTACAAACCACATTAAATTAAGTTGCAACATTGTGTCAAAACTCTAAAATAAAATTATTCCGGAGTCAATAGCATTGTTTGTTTTCGAGACATTCTAGTCGAAACCATTTTTGAATAATTTTTAGTAGTTTTGTTTTGCAATTTAGTTGATTTAAAAAAAAAACTGTCAATATAATTCTTCTAGAAACCTTATTGACTTTATCATTGTGCATAAAATAAAATCATTCCGCCTTCCAAATCAGTGTTTGATCTCAAAATATTGGAGCCAAAAAACGTTTTCCAACAATTTTTAGTATTTTCTTGTAGTTTAATTTGCTCAAAAACAAACTCGATTTTTTTTAATTTTTATATCAATAATAAAATATTAGCATGTTTTATTAATAACATAAAGACAAGTGCCCATAGGTATTTCATTTAATTACAATTAGGTACATTTATTTTCATTTTTATACAATATACATAGGTTTTGAGGTTAAATTATGAGAAAAGTGTACTGTTTGAGAGTACTGTTTAAATGTGTAGTGTTTAAAGGTGATAATTTCTTATTAAAATTGATTTTGGTTCTAGTCTTTGTGGTTTAAGTGGAAGGGGAAACGGAAAAGGAACTTTTATTCTTTAATGATTCAATGATGATGATTATATTTATATACCAGCAATGGATATAATGTTTTAAAGAAGAAGAAAAAGTGTGTTGAAATCTTCAAAGTAGGTACTTAAAGCGAACATTTAGTTAGTTTTTCAATTAAAAGTTGGGAATGGAATAGGAAAAAGTTTAAATGTGCCTTAGTATGTCGAGTTTTTTCAATTTCTTTTTTGAGCACTTAGCCCTAGCATTTATAATTTTAATTTTTGTTCTTATTAAAATGAGAAAAGTTTTATTTAATATGATGTTTATGTGTTCAGTGGACGAACAGAGGTAATTTTCTTTGGTTTTGAATATATTACTTAAGGACTGTAAAAGATTTTTTTTGGAAACACAATGAATCAAAGTTTTCCTCAAAACATTGCACAATATATTCAACATAAGTTACAAATTCTGTGGTGGGAATGGTCAAGCCTCCATTAATTGTATTTTCGAATTGACGAAATTTTATTAAATGTTCCCTTGTTTCGAAGTTATGTTGAAATTTGCTTTTGACCATAAACAATTTATATAAATCACAGTCATTTTTCTTAAGCACACATTTTGCAATATATCCTGCAAAATATGTTGAGGACATTTCATTAATGCTGCTTTGAGTTGACTCTTCTTGATCTAATTCTTCGTTTTCAGAGTCATCAAGCTCACAAGTGTTTTCTTCTTCATCATTTTCTTTTATTTCATTATTATTTTCAACGTCTCCTTAACAAAATTAAGACAAAATAATTTATTTGATTTAAGTTAGGCATTGTATAAATAATTGTTATAGAATCTAAACCAGAAATCAATTTCTTTATCAAACCAATTGTTTTTACTTTCGTACATCTGTAATCTTTTGCAAAGTCTTATCTTAATAAATAAACTAGTTAAATTATTTTTTAAAGCTTACTTTAAAAACTTAGATTTAAGTTATTTCTTTCTTTTTTCTTGTTATAATTTTAAAAAAAGGTTAGTATCATTTAATAAAATGAACAGGATAGCTTTACCTATCCGAAGATAAGGTTTTTTAATTTGGTATGCAAGCAATCTATTAGCTAAGTACCTTCATTCTTATAATTTACACAAATATTTTTTTCTGAATAAATTTCGTTGGTTTACTATCGAAAAATGCTAACTCACCTGCAGATATAAGAATTAGACTAGATGGAAGACAATCATCTTTTTCTTCATTTAAACTTTCATTTCTTTCTCCATCTGGGTTTAAGAAACCTTTATGTTTAACGATAATAAAAAATAAAATAAAGAAAATTTAGATTTGAGTTTACGACATACTTTCTACATCCGCCATATTCAAAATTATAGCAGAGTCGCTTGTGTCATAACTTGTTGAATCTGAAGCCATGATGTTATAAAAACTCATTTGTTTGAGATTTTTGTGCAGTCGAAATGAAGATGGGTTTTTTTCATACGAACCCCTATTATTTCGAACAACTGAAATTGTATTTTCCAAACAATCTGTGTTCAAATGTGATGTTAATAAATAAAGCTGATCATCGCTTTTAATGTGGTTCCAAAGTTGTTTCACCCCATTCAATGTTTGGCATAAGCCTTTCAAACAAAAGACAGCTCCACTTTTTTCGCGTTTCCACTTTTCAATCCAGTAAATGGCATCTTTTATGTTTGTCAGTACATCTGTGTGACTATCAGATATTGCACACTTATCTGGATTTTGTGAAAACTTATTTTTACTGTTCAAATTGTCAAACAATTTGTTCAACCGAAAAAAAAAATTGCCAGTACTTAAAGCAATAGATATTTCATTTTCATCAAAAATTTCGGTTGAAGAAGCTGCGAAGATTGCTGAAATGAATGAATGAATGAATGAATGAAATGTGATGACTAAAAACCTGCGTTGCTAACTTAGCGCTCATTTTTTGGAAGCTGTCTGGTTGTATGTGAGCTTCTGTAAGCTTGTGCATCGATCTTATTAATGCATTTTCCGCAAAAAACAGTTTTTTCAAAATAGACCAGGACACAACTTCTCCATCAACGATTATATCCGATATGAGAAGATTATTTCGGACACTTTTGAAAAGATGAACAATATCATAGATACAAAAAATTTTCCGTTCTGATATTGTGACAAAAGGGGCAACCTCTGTGACACCCAATTTCTTGTAAGCCATTCTGTTTGGAGCACCTTGGTCACACGAAATACACACAATGTTTATATCTTCGGATATCAATAATTTGATTGTGGATTGTAGGATTTCAGCCAGTTGGTTCCCAAGGACATTTCCATTGTAGTAGCCAATTATCTTTGGAAGAGAATTATCATGCTTATGGTATAGAATTTTGTATATGATTGAATCAAAAAAATAAGCAGAATGATAAGAAAACATTGATGACATCGGTTCGTACGTACTTTTTTTTGTTCGAACACTATTACGAAATAAATTAGCCCATAAAAAAAATAAATTGGGTGGCGCAACAGTCCACCCAATTTAGCCCATATTCATGGTTATAGTTTACAGTTTCCTTGTGAGAAAATTTTTTAATTCATCGAAATTCCACCCATATAATATGTTGAGCATGCGAATGTTTTTCTTTTCTGGCAATTTTTTTTTTCACGAAATGAATGCCATGAAAAGGGAATTATTATTTTTTAATAACTCCCTCTTCATGGCATTACTTTTATTTAATTAGGGTAAATTAGGCTATATATTAGTTGCTTATGAAAAGGCAATTAATGTTATGCAATATAATACACATTATAATTATGCAAATCTTTTTTGAAAATTTTCGCACGGAAACTATTAACTAGACTTAACCTTCCGATCACAACACATTTAAAATATACATACACCACAACAGGGGTGGCAGAACACCCCAGCCAGGAATAAATTAAAAAAAAATACTTTCGAGGACAACATAAAATTTTTATTCAAACACAACAATTCATATACTTTATCAAAAACAGAAAAAAACTTAATTCATTAATAAATAAATATATATGTATATATTTACAAAGAAATAATAAGTTAAGTACAATTTTAGCATATCTCTTTTCTGTGTTCAGGGCATACAAGACATTTGCATTTAAGACACGTAATCTTGCTTTTCCGGTCTTGTTTCCTTGGACAAATTGCACATCGCGATTGCTTCTGCTGTTTCGGAAGGGGCTCACCTTCATTGGACTCCATGGGGTGTCCTACAACCCCCTTTATTCCTTCAGCTTTTCACATACATGGAACACAACATGGGGTGATATACAACCCCAATGCATACCTTTTGCCCTCGCATTCAAAAAGTATAACCTATCGCGGGGACTACTCATCAGCAAATGACACCTGAGATATTAAACGACAAATACATAGAACGACAGAAAGAGGAATAAAGAAAAATCAAAATTACAGTTAAAATAAAAATGCCTGGGGTGCTATAGCACCCCTGTTGTGGTCGGAAGGTTAAGGTGTATTTAATTCATACAACCATTACAATACAATTTTCTGTGAAAAGTAAAAACTAAAAAATTGTCAAAAATGTTATTTTAATTTATTTTTGTTTATATTTGGATACCAGTTTATATTGTTTATTTCTTATAATGCATACGTGACTTGTTTACTTTAGCATAGACATAAAAAGTAGTTATAAACCATCTATTATTCGTAAAATTGAGCCTCAGCCCTCAACTACTACTTTATCTTTTTATTATAATTTATTATAATATTTATTATTGTTAATGATATTGAATGCTCAATATTTTGTATTTAATTACCTAATATGTATATGTTTTTAATTATTTATAACTAATATATGTAATATGTTTATATCTGTTTATCTGCGTACCTGTTTCCAGGATTGGTTAAGTCCTCGGAGCATTAGTAGAAGACAGTGATTAGCCATTCTCTTGTTTCTCCCTAACTCACCCAAATCCTCAAATCCGTAAATTATGTCTTCTTTAGAATTGTATTCTAATTCAACTTTGGTGCTCATCTCGTCAAAGACGAGCACACACGTTCTATGGCTTTTTGGTAGATCCTTAAGTTTTTCTTTAAGCATGCAAAGGATGCTTTTTGAAATGCCAGTTCCAAATGGGAGCATGTCATACCATCGTGTTAATGTTTTTTGGGATGGCAATACAAACCCTTAATTTTTCAAAAATTTATAAAATGACGGTGATTTGTAATGGAATTTCAAAAAAAGATCTTTTTCTTCTGCGTTCCATTTTGTTCTTTTTTTGTGTACAATTTGGGTTCTTACAAAAATTTGTACGCTTTTTGACTTTGATTCTAAAACCTCATTTAAGATATTACTACACGTATTTTTTAAAACACCGATTGGTTTAAATTTGCTTGACTTTGGCGACTTAAGAAGTTTTTCAATATCTATTTGAACTGGTGACGGCGGCGTTGGTGACGACGGCGTTGGTGACCAAGATTGTGGTTGACATACGTTATTCACAGCTCTTTCGGATTTCTTGCAATTATTTGAATAAAATTTATGAGGGGGTCTTTTATTCAAATGAAGAAATTCGTCGTCTTTATTTACTGCCGAACTGTGATCCTCACTATCTTCAACCGGTGTAATTTTTCTTTTTCTGTGGGAAGAACTTTTTGGCTTTAGAAAAACATACATCTAAAATTATTTAAATGTAAGAAAGGCTTCATGTAGTTCAAGTCACTTAAATTGTTCAAGGTTAAATAAGCATACATAGGTATACAGTGTATACTATACACCCCTCCCACGCAATTTGTTTTTTTGTCTCAACCCAACCTATACAAACCCTAGCATCTTATGCAAAACACGCTGTATACAACCAATAATGTATATTTGTCACCACTTTTAATTGAAAGCAAATAACATACTAAATCATTTTAACCATTTTCTGATTTATTTTGTATGATACCATTGTAAGTTCCGTAACTTATTTGGTTTATTATTTCTATTTGGTGTACATAATAAGTTATTAGTCACCTTTCATAATAGCATTCATAGAATGCAAACTTAAATAAAGCTAGGTGACAAATTTAAGGTTCCTACATCAACCTTGCCTTTTATGTGGTCAAAAATGAAAAAAATTTAATTATTTTATTTGATAAGAGTAAGTAAAGTGATCAGCTATATATTGACATTAAGGTAATCACTGGACTCAAATAAAAAGTTAAAATTGTCAATTATAACTGACACCTTACATATTCATGAAAATATTTCTTTTGTGATTTAAATTAACTTACGTTACATTCCTATTACCTATAAACTTTCTTATTTTGTTGTATTGGAATCAAATTTGCGGTTTTGCAATTATAAGGAACTGCATCCATATTCAATCGCGATCTTATGCTGTTCAAACATATTTCACTTTTATTAAAATGGTCTGCACAAATAAAAATTGGCTCATTGTTTATTAGCTTTTCGGAATAGCTATTTCCGGAGTTTACTAGCCAAATTTTGGCTAGACCTTCGTTTTGTGGCAGTCGAAACCGCGGCACACCTGAACTTTTTTTATTTAAACAATCCTTATAATCACAATACATTTTTACTTTAACTACAAATTTCACTACAAATTTCAATCTACCCGTAGACAAAACCGCACTCAAATACAAAAACTTACAACAAAAAGTCATCTATATGATAAACACAAATGAAATACATATACATACATAATATGTCTGGATTGATAATTCATTTTTCTTCCAAAGATGTAGGTATACCTATGTATTCCTTAAACTGTTTTTTTCAACGTGTACATATTATTGTCCTTTTCAAAAAAGATCCCAAAAGGACTTTTTTAATCCCTTTTGAGCATATGAATTAGCATATACAACAACTAATATCATGAAAATGATATTCAAGCTACTAATGGTACTCACTGGATGCTCATAAGTCGCATGGTCGTTTGAGCAATGTTCGGTGTCCACTTCTATTTGTAATTATTCAATGCTAGTACTCACCTAGCGTGAAATGAAAAATAAATACTGTAATATTTTTTCCTAGGTCCGTTAAATAAAACTTATTACTCCTTTTAGAATTTCTTCTTTATTTACACTTTTCAAATAAATCAATAAATCTCAATTTATAATCAACTCTAATACTTGTATTCCAACTTAAATCCACTTCTTTAATTACACTTTCCACAATCCAATAGTTCAGCTTTGCACACTTTCATAATCGAAAATAAACTGTGTCGTGCTCACCGCGAACACTCCCTTTTATACTCAAACCAGTTGTTCTCGAAGGTTCTTGCCTAGAATATTCTATTTGCTTGGAATAAGGGGAAATTCATATGGAGATAGAATGTTCTAGTAGTTTGGAATAAGGGGAAATTTAGATGCGATGGAAAAGAGCTTTTTTTGTTCCTTCATAAAGCAGATATGTAATTCCCAACAGATGGCGCTGTAGAAGTATAAAGCTCTGTTCGCAACATTGCCCCCTTCTTAAGATTGTTCGTCCCGAACAACTCTATCACCAGCTTCGGCACTGTATCGGTGCAGTCGATCGCTATGCACAACTTTTAGCTTTCCTCTTAACCCTCTTTGAATTCGGTAAACGACATCATTGATTTTCGTGACGACAGTATAAGGGCCTTTCCAGTTTTGTTGAAGCTTCGGTGACAATCCCTTTTGACGATGTGGATTATACAGCCATACACGATCTCCTACTTGGAATCCTGTCGTGTTTGCTCTTGTGTCGTACCTTGTCTTCATTCGATCGCTGTAAGTGCTCATTCTAGTCCTGGTCCTTTCATGGATGCCGATTAGCCTCTCTTTTAGGTCACTCACGTAATCCCCTGTTTCCTGAGACTCTTGTGGTGGGTGTCCAAACCTTATCTCACTAGGCAGGCGTATGCTTTTTCCGAACAGGATTTCAGATGGTGTTTGTCCTGTTGAGCTATGTACTGCACTTCGATAGGCCATCAAAAATAGTGGTATGTGCCTATCCCAGTTTCTTTGGTAGTCGCCTACGACCTTAGTGAGGTGCTCTTTTAACGTCCTGTTGAATCTCTCGTCCATTCCATCAGATTGCGGGTGAAGTGGTGTGGTTCTCGTTTTCTTAATGCCAAGGAACGCGCAGACCTCTTGGAATATGTTCGACTCAAAGTTCCTTCCTTGGTCAGAATGGAGCTCCATAGGCACACCGAACCTGCTTACCCAGTTAGACACAATCTGGTCGGCCACGGTCTTGGCTTCTTGGTTCGGGATAGCGTATGCCTCAAACCATTTGCTGAAGTAATCCATTACCACCAGAATGTATTTGTTTATAGCATTCATTTCCGGAAATGGGCCAGCCACATCAACAGCAATCCTTTAAAGCGGTGAGCCAACATTATATTGCATCATTTTTCCTTGCAGTTTTCTACCAGGTCCTTTGGTTGCAGCACAAGCGTCGCAATTTCGGCACCACTTTTCAACGTCGTCTCTTGCATGCAACCAATAGAATCGTTGCCTCACCTTTTCTAAAGTCTTATTGACTCCCAAATGGCCTCCTGAAGGTCCATCATGCATCTCTCGAAGAACCTCTTTGATTTTCGATTGAGGTAACACAAGCTGCATCACATAGGATTTACCATCAGCGGACTCCCATTTTCGCCGAAGAACACCTTCTTGCACATGAAGTGAGTCCCATTGTGCCCAATAGGCTTTTAAAATTGGACTCCTATCGGAAATGTCATTCCATGCGGGTTTTTCTTCATGTTCTTTCCATGCGAGAAGAGGTTCAATGTCGGGGTCTTCTTGTTGAGCAGATCTTATTTCTTTATTGCTCCATCCACAAATGGGGTCAGCCCTTATTCGCTGAATGTTGATGGATTCCTTTTCTTCTTGTCGCATGCAATGCTTGCAATCTATTTTACAAGGCCTTCGGGATAGTGCGTCGGCATTTGAATGCAGCTTTCCCCTTCGGTGTTGAATTTCGTAATCGTAAGTCTGCAGTCTTTCTATCCACCTTGCGACTTGTCCTTCTGGGTTCTTGAAGTTCAACAACCAGTTAAGAGCACCATGATCGGTTCGTAGAAGAAACTTCTGTCCATAGATGTATTTGTGGAAGTGTTTCGTTGCCAAGATGAGTGCCAAGAGTTCTCTTCTGGTCACACAGTAGTTCCTTTCGGTCTTTGACAGTACTTTGCTGAAATAGGCGACAACCTTTTCTTCGCCATTGTGCACTTGTGACAGAACAGCGCCGACTCCCACGTTGCTTGCATCAGCATCGATGATAAAAGGCTTGCCTGGAGTCGGATAGATCAGCACCGGAGAATTGCATAGACGGTATTTCAGTTCTTGGAAGGCTTTTTCACACTCACCTGACCATCTAAACTGCTTGTTCTTTTCCCTAAGCTGATGCAAACTCTTCGCAATTCCGGCAAAGTTCTTTACAAAACGTCTGTAATAAGTAGCAAGACTAAGAAAACTTCGTAGTTGATGTTTGTCCTGCGGTGTTGGCCAATTTTTGACGGTGTCAACTTTTTCAGGATCGGTCTTGACTCCTTGGGATGAGATGATATGTCCCAAATACTTTACTTCAGTCTGGAACAGTGCACATTTTTCTGGGTTCAGTTTAAGGTTAGCCTCTCGAAGTCTCTGGAACACACCCTTTAGGTTCTTACAGTGTTGGTCGTATGTTTTTCCATAAACGATAACATCATATCCAAGTAGACAAGGCAAGTTTTCCACGTCAGGCCTTGAAGGACGCACTCCATCAAACGCTCAAATGTTGCCGGAGCGTTGCAAAGACCAAACGGCATCACGTTGAACTGCCACAGCCCATTACCTGTGGACAACGCTGTCTTTTCTCGATCTTCAGGGTGAATTTCAACTTGCCAATATCCACTTTTCAAGTCCAGTGTTGAAAACCAGTGTGCTCCTTCCATCGCATCTAAGGTGTCACTAATTCTTGGCAGGGGGTAGCTGTCTTTCTTGGTTACGTCATTCAACCTTCGGTAGTCAACACAAAACCGTGTACTTCCGTCCTTCTTTTTGACTAGGATCACTGGTGACGCCCAAGGACTCTTGGAGTTCTCAATCAAACCATCCTTCTTTATGGTGGTAATCATTTCCTTAGCTTCACCTTGTTTGGCCAGTGGCAGACGTCTTGCGGGCTGACGAATGGGTCTTGCATCTCCGGTATTTATTCGATGCTGCACCATTTGTGTCCTTCCATATTTCCCATTTGGTGAAGCGAAAATGTCGGCATACTCATTCAGAAGGCTTTCTGCCATTTTAACCTGATGTTGGTCTAGATTAGCTGAATTGAGTATCTTTGCCTTGATGCTATTGAGCTCCTCAGGGTCTAATGCCTTTCTCGGTGTTTCAGCGTCAATTCGTGTTATGGCTGCGACAGATTCGCACTTACCGATAACTTCCCCTTTCGTCAATTTAACATCGTACGGTTTGGTGTTGAGTATCCGTACGGGGACCATATTGTTCTTCGGAGCCACAAGTGTCTTCCCAATGATGACGTTTTGGGAAGAACAATCTGGGCCTGGTTCCACCATTACGTATCGATGGCGTCCACACTCACCTTCTAATTTTGTACAAACGAATACCTCAGAAGAAGTTGGAATAATCACGTCTTCTTTGATGACAGTCCTTAGAGTTGTTGTTCCTTCGTGCCCATAGTTCATTGGAATCTCTGTATTCTGGTATTTGAGTACCTGTTTGCCAATATCCAAAATTACACGATGTTCTTTCATGAAGTCCATGCCTATGATGCATTCGTCACATATATCTGCCACCAAAAATTTGTGTGAGAATTCTAGATCTGCAATTCGAATTCTAAGTCGGACTTCACCATAAACCCTACTTGCTTCTCCTGTGGCAGTTCTCAGACGGTAGGTATTGGTGTTATGTAGCCAATTCAGGTGCACTAGGTCTTGACGCACAATGGAGGCTGTGGCACCAGTGTCGATGGTGACCACACGTTTGTTGCCATTTACAGTTGCTTCGATAGTCAGACTTCTATTGTCTCGTTTAGTTTGGGAGACCTGGATGGGGTTTCTGGGGCCATCGATACCAGAAACCAGCTTCTGCCCCTCGAAGTTGGTTCTTACTCGTTTCCCTGTTGGGAAACTGTTCGGGAAATAACACTGGTGTTATTGTTACCTTGTTTTGGGTTTGAAACTCCATGTCCACAATGTTGCTCTTCTTGGTGGTAATCGATATTGACGCTGTAAATGTCCAGTCTTGTTGCAATTTCAGCACTTTGCAAGTCCGTTTCCTTGGTTCCTTTGGACATCAGTTCTTTGGCATGAGCATTCTTCGACGATGGCTTCTCTAAGTCGATGTACTCCGTGAGATGCTTGCTCTGCTGCTTCCATTGTCAAGGCAAACGCTAATGTTTCCGAAAGAGTTCGTTTTCCAGCAGTTCGCACGGCCCTTTGAAGATGTATGTCAGAAATGGCGCGAACAAATGCCTCAACTGCGAACTGGTTACAAATTTCCTCTCCAACATCTGGATATGCAAGATGAACAAGCCTTTCAATGTCCGCTTGCAGTTGTTGTAGAGTTTCGCCCCTCTTCTGAACTCTGGAATTGAGTTGCACTTTGAAGACTTCTTTCATGTGGCTGTTACCAAGCGTTTGTCTATAGCCAAAACCAAGGAATTGAAGTCGCCGCTCTTATCTGCTGGTATGGTTTGCAACAACTCAGCAGCTGCTCCTCTAAGAGCAAGAGTTAAGGCTATATACTTGTCAGCCTCATCCCAGCCATTTGTTGTGGAAGCTGCCTCGAATTGCTTCTTGTATATAGACCAAGAAGTTTGTCCATCAAAGGTTGGAGGTTGCATCTCCTTTTTCCTCAAGGTTTCTCCAGAACTTTCCCGAATCTTTATGTTTCGAACACGGTCCAACTCTTTTGAAAACGTCTCCATTTTGTTTTCGACTTGATTCCCTAGCAATGAAACACGTTCATCTAACTCTGTTGAGAACGTCTCTATTTTGTTGTCGACTTGATTCTCCAGCAATGAAACACGTTCACCAAGTGCAGATACATTATTCTCGATATTAACAAGCTTGCCTTCTAGCATGTTCCTCTGTGCTTCCAGAAGGTCTTTTTGTTTCTTCAGGCGTTCGAGAATATTCGTTTGTTCGTTTTTCTGTTCCTTGAAATGTTCGAGAACATTCTTCTGTTCTTTCCTTTGTTCATTTCGTTGCTCTTCGTTCGAGAACATTCTTTTGTTGTTGAAGCAGAAGACTTATCATATTTGAAACATCTACATTTTTACTTACGTCTGCTTCCTCAGCGTCAGCTTCAAAGACGAAAATGTCCGGGTCTTCATTTTGTTGTTTCAAATATTCGGCCAAACGCAGAACAAGCTCATTTTTCGATCCTGCTCTAGAAAGTTCTCGCTTGCCTAATTCACTTTTCAGTTCATTACAGTTGAGCTCTTTCAGTAACTTGCTCATTTTTTAAAAAAAAATTTTTTTCGCACACTTCACTGCACAATAAGTTTTATTCCACTTTTCTGACACCAATGTAATATTTTACTAGGTCCGTTAAATAAAACTTATTACTTTTTTTAGTATTTCTTCTTTATTCACACTTTCCAATTCAAAACAGTAAATCTCAATTTATAAATAACTCAAATACTTTTATTCAAATTTAAATCACACTTGTTCCAAAATCAACTGTGTCGTGCTCACCGCGAGTACTCCCTTATATACTCAAGTTAGTTGTTCTCGAATGTTCTCATCTTGCAATGTTCTAGATGGTTGGAATAAGGGGAAATACATTTGACATTGGAAAAGAGCTTTTTGTTTCCTCCATAAATTAGATATGCAGTTTTCCAACAGATGGCGCTGTAGTAGTATAAAGCTCTGTTCACAACAATACTTTACTCGTACATTTATTACATACAGAGGGTTACAATATTTATTTTTCAATATTTCTGGTATTCAATCTTGATGTTATCGATGGCTTGAGCTCCGTAGTTGGGTTACTATTTGAACAGGTATTGGATACGATCTTCATGTTAGTAGATCTGCAACTTGCTTCTTCAGGAGTTCAGGCTGCTCTCGATTAACATGCCTGTACACTTGCAGCGGCTTTCGTTCACAGTTTTTGCAGGCTATCAACGGCTTTCGCCGGCTATGAACGGTTTTACCCGGCTATCATCAACTTTATGTTTTTTTCAAGGGTATACAGGGAGGTTTCTGCACATTTTATTCATGATGATATTAACCGCCCAGGTACCATGATCGTTGTTATGCTGCTATCGTCAGTGAAGGTCTTGCTGGTCGTGGATCGTTGTGTGCTCAAATTCACCACACTAGTTGCTCATGCTCCTTTCAGTGGTCTGGGGAAAAAAGGTTATAGAACTGATAACGATAAGAGGGAATTATTATTCGGTTGTTGATGATGACACTTAATGGTCAGGTATACGCATGCAGGAGCAGGAGGATTTTCTATCTCATGTTCTATTTGGTATGTTATCATTCTACGATCAGAGAATAATACATTACTTTAGGACTTCCAGTCACTGATTACGAAAGAATCATATTTAGTGGAAAGCGTCACATTGAGCAGATCTATTTTACTTCTTATAAAAATGGCAGGCTCGTTTATACGAGTAAAAATATACAATCCAAATAATTTCATGAAGTATGCTACTTATGTATTTTACGTGAGAGGGCGCTCTAAGCTCTTATGTGTATAATAAAAAAAAGTTGTCATTACTTATCTGCAATAGGTACATATATTTACACAACTGTGCTGAACAGTCCCGATAATTCCTAAACTCATTACTTATAAATCCAGCAAAGTACCGATATATTAAGAACTACTCCACATGGGCAAAATATGTTTACCTTCTTATTAGCTTTATAAAACATGTAAAATATACAATCCTCCTACACCCAAACTCAAATGCAAACATATTAATTTATAGCATTAACACACAAACCAACGATTTATAGCCATTCCTTCGCACATAATCGCGCCGTAAAACTTTGACTATCAGTCCATTAAATGTGCCAATATCCACATTAACCGCAGAGCTAAGGAGTTTTTGTTTCAAGATTTAATGGCCACTTTACACCACCACTAGATACACAAACACTGTTCCATCTCCTCTTTATATTCCTATACAATATCCGAACATTCTCGTGAGCAATCGCCCTAAGTCACTCTTATCTTTATAGGCGGCATCCGGTTCTTATCGAAAGAGCAATATGGATGACACCCTTCAACTGCGACATTTTATTTTGGGCCATTTCCCTTCCAAAAGCGGGTGGTTTTCATATTGAAATTCCGGTCCTTTCCAGCTGAAAGTGAATAAAATTTAATATCAACCATCAAGGTGCGAAGAGTGGACTTAGGGCAGAAGCCGTAAAAGAAAGTTCAGTGTCTCTTGAAACAGTTAGTTTTTATTTCAATCAATATTCAGCCATAATATTTACATGAATACTAAAGACTATTTCTTCGAAACACAGCGAACCATACTAATGTGTTTTGAAATCGCATGTTTTCAAAACATTTCACATCTCAAATTCATGAAACTTACAAAGCATAACAAATCTGCCCTTAATTAGAGGCAAACAGAAATCGCACGATTTGATTCAAGGACATTTCTCTAGTTAACACGTCCGGGAATGTTTTAATGACAACAGCAACTACAACTTTGCCAACCCCTAAGTTGACCTTGCATTATATTTTACCTTGCAAGGATTTTACGATTTACGCTCATTCAAACCTCAAAACTTGTCGTGCACGTGTATAACTCTATCCAGAGGAAAATGGCTAAAACCTAATATGGCGGTGATGTAGGAAGTACAAGGATTTCCTGACATGTCTACTTTGTGAATGTTTAAAATGGCGTGTAGAATTTGCAGGATGCCTTTGCAAATAGATATACAAATCAATTTGAAATTATGCGGTTGGTGTTGGGTGACATGGGAGAGAAGGATGAATTTCGCAGCATCATCAACAAATTACTACAACACGTTTAATGTTTTGCAACTCAGAATGTTGGATGTAGATTTCATGTTGTAAATCTGCGCGAAAAGGACATGCGTGGAGGCATTTTTCGAAAAAGCTTCATCATGGAACCGAAATTACTTCTCAACTGAGCTCGCTTTTCGGAGTTACTCTATTCGATATGCGCCTGTGTGGAATCAAAAGAAATAAACTGCGTCTCTTGTTAGTATTCCAACCTCAGTTTTCTTTTGCTGCTATAAGCACTCAATACGAACTTAACGACTTATCAAATCCAAATTTTAAAAAATTACTAGGTGTTTGGGAATCAATGAAGAATTTTCATTTTGACTTTCTAAGAGAAATGTTATTTAGAATTTTAAAGTTAATTTAGAAAAAACTCAGGGTGAAAATTGATACAACTGGGTATCTTTGGCAAACGTAAAAATGGTGGAGGAATTTTGTTTCTAATAAAAAAAACTGTTTTATATGTTTGTATGTTTTTATAAGTTCAATTCTAGTTGAGAAATCACAGAGAAAATATAATCACAAACTAAAAAAAAATTGTTTTTGGCTTCAATTTTAAAGGTAGCGTAAATATAGTGGTAAGAAAGAGGAATATACAGCCTAGGATATGTTGAGCCTTTAAACCTACCCTTGATGGACAGTTGGGTAAGGCAACAGAGGAAACAAACGGTCTCAATTTACTTGGTATGCACAAATGAAGTCAAATCGCACGTTGGTAGAGGGCGGTGGCGATGATTTGTGGCAAAGCAACCTACGTTCATGGAAATTTTAATCGAATTAAGTATCACTCTACATTTAACATTTTATTGAAGATCTATTTTTATCGATATTAGAATCGAACTATGTTATTCCATATAACGACACTTTGACATTTATAAATGTCAAATGAGCTATTTTTGCTTGGTTTTCTTCCAAGAACTATGACCGTTATTTGTTTAGTTGTGCTCAGCTACAAATACTCGTATCTTTAATATTCAGGGTGTCCGGTTATTCGTGTGCCATACTTTGGGATGTGTTTCTTGGTCATATTCTAAGAAAAAAATTCTTCTAAAGTAAAGTCTGATTTTCAAATTTAACATCACTTTTTGACGATTAAAAAAAAGGCTAACTTTGGTGTACCTTGACCCATGTTAAGGTCAATTTCTCTGCCGTTTAAAATTTTTGTATTAGAAGTAGTAACCTTTAAAACTACGTTTAAATTGAGCTGATATGTTTTCAGGGTTGCCAGATATTCACTTTTAAGTGGTGTTCAATTTTTCTTGTCCGAGAAAAATTTTGACTTTGAGGTAAATTTTTTTCAAAAAATGCGTGATAATCATAAAGTTTTCTTATTTTTACCTGATCAACAAAACGATAATAAAAAATACTCATAAATAAGTGCACCCAAAAACCCATAAATTTTATCATACTTGGGAAAATCTAAAACAGGTAAAATTAAAAAAAAACCAATTTCTTGCCCTGAGGTGTAAAGGGTTTAAATAAAACAATAATTAGTGTGGTTTTTAGTAATTTTTTATTTTATGTACATTCAAATAGAGTCATAATAAGTCCTTAAAGTGCCCTCCTGTGCTTTGAGTGCATGCTAGAGACCGTTTTTGGATTTCATTTTGAATTTTTATTCTTGATAACTCTTGCCTTACTTTTAGTGATCCTTCGCAATTACACTGATCTAATTCCGTTAAAGTTGTTATTTCAGATAATAGCCCGGTCAAATTAGCTTCAAAAATAGAGGTAAGGTTACATAAATTCGCATAAAGCTGAAAATTGGCATGAATGTTGGGAACACTATTACAAACAATTTGTCAAAAGTCCCCATCGATCCGACGTGTGCAAAAAAAATTATTCAGGGTCAAATGTTGCAAAAACCGGTTTTTTGCATTTTTCAGCTAAACGGCAAGTTTTATCATAAAAATAGGTGATACAAAAATTATTCATCATGCAATTATCTATAAAAATTGTTCAAACACTTTTTTTCCAAATAATCACCATTTCGGAGATATAGCGATGCAAAAAGTTGAAAAAGTTGTGTTCTTCATAATATGTAGGTATGTCAATTACCCTTAAATACAATACGTAACGGTAATACAAGTAAAAATATTTGTTTTCGTGGCGTCCTTCATTTTATGTGACCGTACGGCCTTGAGCAGCATCTGTCTGCTATTCAATTGTCCGTGTGGCGACGCTCGTATACATGCTTCGTTTCTAAGGCCAAGCGCTCACATTTAATTTTTAGTTTCGCAAATGTTTAATTGCTAAAATGCAACATTTATGGGCTTATATGAGACACCGCGCACTTAGAGCAACTCGATTCGAGCAACTAAAAAGTTTGTGTTTTGACACAAACTTAACGATTAAATTATTTGATTTCGATCGCAGTTGCCAGTGCGCGATTAGCCTAAGGGCCCAACAAAAATAGTATTAATCTCGAGCGTTCCTTCGTAGTAAGAACACAAAGTTATAGCTTTATTTCCAAACAGAATTTGTGCAGTTTCTTGTTTAAAAAAAAATGTCTCAATTTTGCTTTATCTGTAGTAAAAATTTGGCCGAAAGTGAAATTGTTACTGTTGAGCGTGGTCTAAAGACGTTAATTGATGCAAGTGTTGAAAGAGGTGACGAATTTTCGGAATACTTGAAAGATCAGACTTCTGTGACAATTCATGTGCAGTGTCGGAAAACTACACTCGGAAGAGTACCATTACCGTAGTTAAAAGACATCACGAACAAGAACAAGCTGGTACATCAATAATTAGTCCTCCTCGTACTAGAGCACGCGTAAATGAATCAGTTTTTTGTTTAAAAGAGTGCTGTTTATTCTGTGGCAATGAATTGAACAAAGCGTTTGAAGTGAAAAAAGCACTGCTATATCGGCGTCAAATTTGTAATGTAAGTACACTTTCATTCAAAGAATCAATTGTGAATATAGCCCAGACTCGTTCTGACGATGTAGAAAAAGCTATTATTACTCGAATTGAGTTCGAACATGATTTAGTTGCTGCCGAAGCTAAATATCATAAAGACTGTTATTGTTCCTTCTTGAGACCGACTACGGGGGGTAAAATCGGTCATCCGCAAGTTGAAACTACAAATCTTGCAATGGAAGAAATATTTGCATGTATTGAAAATAGTGATGATTGTCAATTTACATTAAACGAATTGAAAAATATTTGCAAAAATTCTGTAGATAATAGAACCATTAAGTTACGATTAAAGTTGAAGTATGGCGATAAAATTATCATAACAGAAAAGTCAGGAACATCAACATTCATTTGTTTTATTGATAATCACTATGATATTTTAAATCGAGCTTGCTACGAAAAGAAAAAAACAAATGAAAACGAAGAGCGATTTAGAATTCTGAAAGATGCGGCAGCGATCATTCGAGAAGATATTCAATCTGCAGTATTCGATAATTCTAATTACCCCCCGCCAGGTCGTATGTTTGAAGATATTAACAATCAAATTCCAGAGTCAATGACTTATTTTTTGGAGAAACTTATTCTAAAAAATAAACGATTAAACTTAGAACATTTAAAATTAGTATGCACAAATATTAGCCATAGTATTATGACTGCTGTTCGGCCAAGGTCCTTCAAATCAAAATTATAATTGGGTCTCTCTATTTTTTTTCATCGGTGATTTGGGTCAAAACGTCTTATACAAATTTTTTCGTCTTTCGGTTTGTGCGCATCATAAAATGATACTATATTGTACGAGGCAGCAGCAGTTTTTCACCATCCACCTCACATTTTACCACCAGAAACTGGTACATTTGTTCAGTATGTTGCAGACAATGCTGATATAAATGTAAATACGCTGGACGGTCATAACACGCTTCACATAATGGGTATCATTCAAATTGTTACGCCAAAAAGTTCAGTTTTACTAGAAGAGCCGATAGAACGAATAAAAGAAACTCCTCCAGCAAAAGACTTCGCGGCAATAGCTCATGTGCCAATACAGATCTACCAAAATGATGGTGTAGTAGGCTATAGTAAAATAAATGTTCAAGATTTTGCTTATGAAAGTGAAGTAACAGTATCTTTACTCAAAAAAGTCGATGCGATATGGTTCTATGGCAAATGGAAACATTTTTCAATACCCGGTTGGAATGGTTTTATTGAACATTTAACAATTAATCTTTCGAATTTTTCAAAATCTAAAATTTTATTTTTACCATTTATTCACCAACCAGCTAGTGATTACAATACTATATACACGACTTTACTCTGTGCATTACAGAATGCAAAACGTTATGGTCATGATGTATGCATTGTTACTTTTGATCAGCCTCTGTATGCAAAAGCTCGAGAAATCGTATCAGCCGCACCTGAAGGGTCTGAATTATCGACGATCATAATTAGGCTCGGAGGATTTCATTTACTCATGTCGTTTCTCGGTGGAATTGGTTACATTATGCAAGGAAGCAGCATGAAAGAAATACTTTCTTTGATTTATGCACCTGGGTCATTAGAAAAAATACTCAATGGTCATGCTTATGCGAGAGCTGTTCGAGCTCATACATTACTTCAGTTAACTTTAGCAATAATAATATTAAAAGAGCTTGTTATTGATGACGTCATGGATGCAAATTTAATCATCACTGCTGAAAACATAATAGACAACACTATTTCATATAATGATGTTGAAAATGACGACGAAACATCTGGGGCATTACTTAATCAGTTCAATCAAAGACTAAGAAAATATGAAGAACGTGGACCTACCGCAAAACTGTGGATTCAATATTTTGATATGGTATCAATTGTAAAAGAGTTTATTAGGGCTGAGCGTATGGGAGATTGGCAAGCTCATTTGAACAGCGTTAAAGAAATGCTTCCTTACTTCCACGCATCGGGACATTTTCCTTATGCTAAGTCTGCACACTTATATTTACAAGATATGTTACAATTACAGAACTGTATGAATCCTAGTGTTTACCAACAGTTTACAGAAGGATGTTTCACTATTCGACGTTCAGATAAATTAAGTTGCGGAACTTCAACAGATATGGTGATCGAGCAGTCAATGATGAAAGCTATGAAGACAGATGGAGGTATTGCTCGAGGGAGAAGTACAAAAGACAGTGTAATAAGTAAATGGGTTTATAGTATGCATGCAATGAATACTGTTTGTGAAGGATTGGAAGATCTCGCTAATGTTAGAATGGATACAACAGATCAGCATGTTGATGCAAGTGATTCACGAGTAACGAGAGATTCTAAAGACATACAAAACCTGCTGCAGTGGTTTTCATTGCATTATCCGTTTCCGGAGGTTAACAAAATTGTATCTATTGCCAATGGAGTCGTTGGTGATGATAAAATTAACTGTCATAGAACTCGTGAAGTCGGGATTGCCTCCATGTCAAAAATGACAGGATTGACGTTTAATAACATTAAATTAAAACGCGCTGATAAAGTAGTACCTCTCTTAGCTATGAGTAGCACCGTAAAAGTTCACGATGAGAAAGTTCCTGTCGATCCTGTATTATTATTTCAACGTATGAGTATTACTAGTGCTTTCGAAGATGAAATTGAAAAATATTTCGAATATGAATTGGCTCCGTATCCGTTGTCACTGTTCGATGATGCTGGAATGCGTAAAACACAAAAGTCAGCCATTTACGATTGTTTTCAAACAGTAAACATAGATATTGACAACATAAATGCTACGTACATCATCGACGGAGGATATCTATTACACCGTGTAGTGTGGGATCGCGAAGAAACATTCAACAATATTTTAGATAAATACGTGCGGTATGTACATAGACATTTTGACCATAGAGTGACTGTTGTATTTGATGGCTATACTGATTGTACGAAAAATATTAAAGCCGCAGAACAACGTCGTCGAGCTACAACATCTTCATCTTCTGATGTCATTTTTGATGAATTTATGACAGTTCCCACAAGCCAACAGACATTTCTTGCGAATACACACAACAAGTCTCTGCTCATTTCAATGTTGAAAGAAAAATTTACTACTGAAAATATTTCTGTAAAACAAGCTGACAATGACGCTGATGTCCTGATAGTTGAAACAGCGATAGAACAATTTAACTCGACAAATCCAACATTTGTTGTTGGTGAAGATGTTGATTTATTGGTATTACTTACTGCTCGAACTCCAATCGAAAAAATTATTTATTTTCTAAAACCTGGGAAGGCTCAACAGCAATCGAAAATATATTCATCCAAAAGTTTATCTGCTTTTTCAAAATGCCAAAATCACATACTATTTTTACATGCAATAACTGGCTGCGACACGACATCAGCATTTTTCAGGAGGGGTAAAACAACAGTTTTAAAATTGTTTGAGAAACAAGATTTAGTTGATTGTGCTGACGTTTTTAAAGAAAGTACCTCTACCGCACAAGCTGTAATCACTAACGGAATTCGCTTCCTCCTTTCTGTATACGGAGCTCCAAAAAAAATTACGTGCTTAGATAAGTTTCGATACTTATGTTTTGTAAAAAATACTCATAACAAAAAACGAGTACAATTAGCTTGTCTTCCTCCTACCTCTGCTTCTGCTCATCAACATCTATTTCGGGTATATTATCAAGTTCAAGTGTGGCTTGGTAATAAACTCGACCCAGAAGGCTGGGGTTGGAAGTTAATTGACAATACATTAGAACCAGTGCAGACTTTACTCCCACCTGCACCGGAAAAACTCCTCAATACAATTTTTTGCAATTGCAAAACAGGGTGTAGTGCTAAATGCGGCTGCAAAAAAGTTGGATTATTTTGTTCATTAGCATGTATCAGTTGTCGAGGCCAATCGTGCTCCAATGTTGAATCGCCACTAGAAGAGGATAATTACGATATATGCGAGGAGACATCTGCCGCATCGCTCTTTGAACAATTTAATTGTACCCAGCAGAAAGAAGAAGAAGACAGTATAGGTGAAGTTCCATTAGATGATTATCAATCAGACGAATAATTTTCCTAAATTACTCATAACTTGAACCACTTTCGTCATTTCTAATAATAGTATCTTTCAATTAGATACAAAATTCGTAACTCAATAGGACCACAATAGATCGTGGAATAGGCCTACCGGGGAAACCACGTTAAAAAAACGCGCCAAGTGCACTACCTCAGGGGTGGCGCGGAAACGTGTGCATATTATGAAGAACACAACTTTTTCAACTTTTTGCTTCGCTATATCTCCAAAATGGTGATTCTTAGGAGAAAAAGTGTTGAGACAATTTCTATAGATAATTGCATGATGAATAATTTTTGTCTCACCTATCTTATGATAAAACTTGCCGTTCAGCTGCAAAATGCAAAAAACCGATTTTTGCAACATTTGACCTTGAATAATTTTTTTTCCACACGTCGGATCGATGGGGACTTTTGACAAATTGTTTGTAATAGTGTTCTCAACATTCATGCCAATTTTCAGCTTTATGCGAATTAATGTAACCTTGAATGTCTATTTTGACCGGGCTATAAGTAAATGATTCCTTTCATTCATCCCGATATACAAAAATCCAGTACAGTGAGATCGGGAGATCTTGCAGGCCAGTGAATTGGTCCATTTCTGCCTATCCATCAATCCCCGTATTTTTCATTCAGCCAATCCTTTACTTCACGACCATGGTGGGTCAGAGCACTATCTTGTTGGAAATATGATAAAGCTTTGGAGCAGTGGAACATCCTCCAATAGGTCTGGTAGATTGTTTTGTAAAAACTCCAGACAAGATAGTAGAATTAAGTCGGGGTGATAATTTGAAAGGCCCGATTAATTTATTTCCAATTACACCTGCCCAGATATTGACATTGAATCTGTGATGAAATGATCTTTGCCGTCTTGAATGTGGATTACTCGAAGCCCATGTGTTTCAAGATTATGAAAATTCGTAATACCATCTCTTGTGAATTGAGATTCGTCTGTCCAAAGAATTCTGTTTAAAAACTGGTTGTCATCCAAACTTCTCTATAGCAACCAGTTAAAAAATTCGAGTCTCTTTTTAAAAACATCGGAAAGCAGTTCTTGCACAGGTGTATGGGGATTTGGATACATATTTTCTCCATGCAGTATACTGGAAATTCTGTGTTTGGAAACATTAAACTGTAGAGCCAAGCGTCTTATGCTGATGGAAGGATAGATTTCAACAGCTGCCAGTATTCTTTCATCGACCGAAACTCTTCTTGTGCTTGCATCTTAAAAAGCGCTGGGTACCTGTATTCGTCAAAAAGTGATGTCAAAGTTGAAAATCAGACTTTACTTTAGAACAATTTTTTTCTTAGAATATGACCAAGAAACACATCCCAAAGTATGGCAGACGAATTACCGGATACCCTGCACATTAAGAAACTTTTATTTATCAACTTTGAAAAAAATCGAGCATGGGGTTTCCGAAATATTAGTTTCCAAGAAAAAATTTTGAAACGTTTTTTAAAAATCAAAAAAAAAATTAAATTTAAATGCGCAATAATTTTCAAACTATAGAGGATCTTAAGCATACAAAATAATTATTAAAATCGGTTGTACCGGTTTCGAGATAATCAAAAACAAAAAAAACGTTTCCAAGGGGGCTACCAAAGATACCCATTTTTTGGATTTTTTTTTCAACTATTACCTTGTTTTAACTAAATGAAATTTTATGATTTCTTTTTTTAAATTCTGTGGGACAGTTCTTGAGAAAAAAAAATATTTATAAAATTTCGAAAAAAGTCGTATGGCAGGTAGCGTTATTTTTGGTCTTAAAAAAAAAAAGAAAAAGCATGTGAGGAGAAAAAATTCAAAACGATACCTACCAAACATAAGTAAGTTCGACCGAGTCGCTTAGGCTGTGGTCGAACAGACAGACAGAATTGCGAGACCCACTTTTTTCGTCTTCGCTATCATCGTAATGTCAACTTTGATTAAAATTTCGAGTTCGATTTTTTTACGAATGCATAACTTGCCTTATAGAACCTATAAGTCGCAAGTAACAAATACTAAACTATTCGATTTCAAATTTCTAACATCGAATAAAAAAATTAATCCTATAGAGTAAGTCAAAAATTCTTAACACTTCTGGTTGTTGATTTTCATGCTCATTGTTAAAAGTAACTTGACATCACCAAGCTGATTTCATCATAGCCCTTAGGCCTTATAACTCCCACAATGATTTCACTTTTGAGCTAAAATTTCCTCTCGTTAGGAATAAACGAAGTGCTTTTCCTCTTATCAGGGGAATAAAACAAAAAAAAAAAAAACAAAAAACTTCTTCTCTATGCCAAACACATTCGTTCAACAATTCAATTTCAATGCCATATTTTCCCTATGGAAAATGAATAGATATAGCTTACGTTCTTTCAACCCCCTCAAAAGCGCCGCCATCTAACCACCTTATCCGTTACCCTTAGCTAATGTTTCATTGAAAGTCGTGAGTTCTTGAATATACAATTGACGCCGCGAAGAACTTCCGCCAGTAGTTTGATCTAATTCTAGTGAAACATTCCATTTAGGAGCTTTACCTACAATGACTTATATCAAACTTGTTCCCAAAGCCAATGCTAAGGGTTCCCAATTTAAATTAAAAAGAATGATACAAAGCAAAACATCGCTTCTGGAAAAAGACAATTTAAGGTTTGAATTTATAAAAATTAATGATCAGAAGACTAAATATGATATTCTTATAAATATACATAGAATATTAACTATACAATTTATTGGGTAACATAGTGGATAGAATTGGTAGAGGACATCATTGAAAGTGACCGTCATTTGCCCTAAAAATCATATTGAGACATAGGTTAGGTTAGGTTGTTGGGCTGACAATTGATGTTGCTATTGTCACACTTAGATCAATGTAGATCCATTGTGTTACCCGTGAGTGTTATCACTCTTTCCTGATAAAACCTATGTATTCTATTAATCAGTCAAGCCATTTTGAAGCATTGACGAAGTTCAATATGTGTATTTCTGAAATATTAGAAATATTTTCTAGATTATCAAAGAAGTAGCTACCAAGCCATTTCCTTCTCTGGTGGCATAGTGACGGGCAATGACAGAGAAAGTGTGATGTGTCTTCATGTACCTATATTGAGACATACATACCTCATTCATTCGTAAATTGTTCCCTTCAATGATTCAATATTTCAATCCCGAGTCGAACACACTATTACCTCTGACACGGAGAACAGCTTGTAATACAAGCCAGCGATATGATGTCCACTACGTTTTTCCTACCCAATCTTACTTGGCTTTTGATTTTCCTGTCCTTGGCAGGACCCTTTTGGAATGTGTAATGCATATTGATGGGCGTTATTTAGTTGAAAGGAATTACAAATTACAATGTCTTCGAAAATAGTTGAAGAAGTTTTGACTACTTTCTGACAAATATGGTACTGGGAAAATGAATCTTGATGTTGGATCTGAAACTCGATCACTATAATTCTCGTTTCGTGCAGTAAGGTTTTTGGTTTTCTCAGTGGTTTTCATCTGACATCAAAACTACATGACACTTAGACATCTGATAGTGCTTAGACGGCCTATTCCCTTCCTCAAAATCTTCGAAAGATTAATCCATTTAAGAACAAGCATTGGTACGACACCTAGACATCTCTATGGTCTAAGATGCAGACTTTAAAGGGAAACCGGTGGACTTTTCAAACATTGGTAGCATTCATTGACTATTCCCTCCATCATAAAGACTATACTATTATTGCATTCCTAGGTATAGAAGGTGCTTTGTACAACGTCGACTCATCTGCAATCAAACTGTCACCTCCGAATGTAGATAGTGTGGTTGGTGAATTGATTAGTAAAATGATGAACAGCGGGATTTTTAATTTAAAATTGGGCACTTTTCCACAAGAAAGGCGTGTCAGTAGAGGTATATCTTACTTTCTTTGGAACTTGGTAGTAAATGAGCTGCTGACCTACGTCTGAGTGAAGATGTCCATGGTATCAAGAAGCATCCTTAGAACTCTTACAAAATGCTTTAAATATGCTTGATAAATTGCGCAGATTGTTATGGACTGCTGCAAGCACAGCCATTCGCCTTAAATCTTCTTGACAGTGGATCAATAACGAAACTGGCCACTCGACTATTCTGAATTCATTTCAGATCAATAGCAAGTCACATAGACTACACAATTCCACAACGACAGTTCGATTAAAAATTTCAGGTTAGTATCCCGTCCATATCCATATTTGCTGAAAGGAAACGTGACTGGACTTTGTCTGTACAAGCTCTACAACAGCTTTTAACTGCCGATCATAATATCTCAAGGAGATTATACAGCTAGGTGATATTGAGAAAACATTATTCCTTCGATGGAATTCACATTGGCTCCGCAATAGCTAATAGGTGTCATACACCAAAAAGCGTCTAATGGGTACACAACGAGTCTCGGTATATTCTCATATTCTCAAATGATTTATGGAGAAGCTGCTGTATGGACGAGCAATAATCGATTCAACATCTTCTCTGTACATGCCCTGCTGTATCTCAAAGACGTGTGCTCTATCTAGGATAGTTCTACTATAACGATCCTACTTGGCATATACTCGTATAGGAATTGATAGCCTTGCACGATTCGAAAGTCTACTTGATTCATGTGGTATCACAATGGACCAACTTATGGTCTAAGTGTATCAAGCATTTTTTTAGGGGTCATGTTCACGGCCCTTATTCTGGAAGAATTTCATCCTAACATAACAAAATTAATAGTGATTCCAAGCTGTCTAAAGTACTAAAAGATAAAAAGACATACATTTCTTTCATGTCACACTCCTGAAGGCCTATCACAACAATGCGACCTCAAGCTGAAAATATTCCCACGCTAAAAAAGAGATAAACGATTGACGTGAAAAGTATGCAACAAATATTTTATTGAAAATGGAGGCGCTTATAATTGTCACAGTGTGTATGACTAGACTAGGTTTTAAATGAAATCAAATGAATTCAGAATCACCCAACCCCAATTAACTCGAGATTAAAATCTACTGAAAAACTTGGTTCACAAGTCAACTCGAAGTAATCTTCAAAGTTGTATGAACTCGTACTGAAAATACTGAGCACTTGTATATCCATAGAAATGGGATATACAAAAATGTATGCTTAAAATTATTTTGATAGACAAAAATCAATTTTTTTTTGTTGTTTATAGAATTATTGTTTGTTTTGGAATATTAGCAAAAATAATATGCTTTTAATTATTGAGTCATTAACTAAACTAAACTATTTTTTTTAATATTATTAAATCTATAAGAAATGTTTATACTTCTAAAAATTTAAGCAAAACAATTTTAACTTTTAAAAAGTGGGAACCCCGTTGTTTCAGATTTGGCACGACATCCACTTTAAAATACTCAAGTTTCTGAATTAGAAATTGAAGGATTTCCTTTGTCTTCTTCTGTAATGCTTTCACGTTACTTTGTTTTGGGAAGAAGGATAAGATAAGTCTTTACAAATTAATATCCTTTGGGTTTGAATGAAATGATGTTTTCTCTTAGGTAGGGGATTTATAGGACCAGATTTGTTGAAACTATGGTTCTATCGTTTGATTTTTGTTAACCAATATTGAATAACAGTTTTTTAATATGATACATTTTATTTAATTTAAACAAACACTCTTACTGATATTAAAGGCCCTATATAGTTGGACAGCCATACAAAACCTGAATTGCATTTACTTTTAATTATGAGGGCATTTTGAACGAAAACTAAAATATTTCTGTCAGCTTCGCATGCATCTGATTTTAATGTAATAGTTCTAAAGTGGAAATCGCTACATTACATGATTTCGAACAATAATTTTTTTTCTACCAATTTCGTGGTATACAGTAAAGATAGACACTTTTATCTGATCGCCTCTATGTTATGTGTTCATAGCTCGTACTCGAAATTTTGATCAAATTTGAAAATGAACTGTTAGAGGACATGAATAAATGGACCTACAATTTCATCTATTTGTCTGTATATCTATACCTTGACGCACCCTACATTCCCTCGACTATTTCCTCATTAAAAATTTTTATGACGAAAAAAGAAACATTTAAAAGGTCGGTTGCCTGTATTGTCCTCAGGGTGTTCATACCCGGTTGTCAGTGGTGATTTTTATGGGTTGTGGGCAGGGATGGTGTTTTAGCCGCGTAGTCTGCGTAGAACGAGACAACGTCCTCGTTGTCCATGATTACGTTGTCATCCAGAGTTTTCATCGCACTGAGGTACCTCGGTTCGGGATGTCGTTGTTCTGTGGCCATCCTTCTCATAAGCTGATTCGAGTGGTCGATGATGTTCCCAAATAGTTTCTTCGTTGAATGAACTAGATATTTGTCCAGTGGGATTAAATTCACTTCTGTGTAGAGATGCTCATTCCTGTTGTGTTTCTGTCGTTGACGGTCGAAGTAGAGTCCAGTGCAGATCTTCAGCATCTTCCTTTCGAATAGTTGAAGTTCCTTCATAGCTGTTTTCGAGATGGAAAACCATACTGGGAAGGAATAGCTGATCACTGGTCCAGGAGCTGCTTGTAGATTAATATCTTTGTCGGTTGGCTAAGACTTGATCTTCTTTTCAGAAATGTGTGCAAATGACTGAAGGCTAGCGTTTTTCAGAACATTATTTGAGTGCAGGTTAAACCTTAGCAACTTGTTGAAGTGACTCCCATCAGGGAGTCTCTGAAGCAGATTTCTGCAAATTATTGCGGTGCGAATACGTCTACCAGTTGAAGGTCTCCTGAAGCAGACAAGTTCAGATTTTGAAGTGTTGATTTGGATGCCCCATTTCTGGTTGAAAGTCATCAAGTTGTAGAGGAAAGGGCCTAGTTTTGAGCCTTGAGCGACTCCATCTTTGATGGTTTCCATGTTTGACTTGAACGAAAAATTTGCTGAAACATAGGAAAGAAAAGAGAATTTTTATTAATGGCGAAGGTACTTGTATAAGATGAAGTTTTTTGAATTAAGCCATCTATCCACACGCTTTCCGAATGCTTTCTCGACATCCAAAAAGCATCCGACGGTGAAACGATCACTGTTGAGGGTTGTGATGATATCGTGTTGGAATTTTAGTGAACGCAACGTTGAGTGTTTTTCTCGAAAGCCGAATTGCATGTCAGGGCTGATTCAATTTTCACCGCAGAATTTCTTCAGTCTTTGGAGGATTATTCCTTTCATATGAAGGTTTTTATAATACAAACTCTATATACTACTGAAATAAATCAGCCAAGTAGAAGACTTAGCACTATTCCTTTCAGTAATTTGCTGAGAAGTGATATCGGCCTGTAGTTGAAAACTAGGTTGAAAGCACCTTTCTTCGGAATAAGTACAAACTTCGTTGTTTTCCACTTCTGAGGGAAGTAACAGTTGTTGATGCAGTTGTTTAAAATGATTGTGAGGAAAATCATTCCTGCATGTGGCAGCCCTTTCAGGATGTATTAGGAGACACCATCTGGTCCAGCAGAATTTTTTGGCTTATAATCACCGATGATTTCTACAACCTCCTCTAGATTGCATAAATGTGGACTATCGGTGGGATCACTTGCTGGATTGATGTTATTTAAATTGACTCAAAAATCTTCCGTTGATCCCTATCTCAAGAAGAATTCTCCCTTCCATGACCCGAATACATAAAAAGAGTGAAATCACCCACCATCCTGCAATTGCTACACATTCAAATATTCCCAAAAACATAAAAAGCATGGCTTTGCAAAAAGTATGTCTACGACGACTAAAGTGTTGTGTTCGAATACTTTAGCCTCTTAGTCTTAGGGAAGAGAAACAAAGTGGACGAAGTTGTCTCAACCGATTTCAATAAGGCTCTTGACAAAATTTCACATAAGATAATTCTATTTAAACTGTTCATCTTTGTGCTTGAACCAATCTTTCTTAAGATATATTATTTCTTCTTGTCTGAAAAACTGTTATTAAGTTCATAAGGATCTTCGGGGTCCAACAAGACAACCACTTAGGACCTTTCCTTTTTACTTACGATATACGAGTAAGTAGTATAGGGCAAGTTCTGCATTTGGAAAAAAAATCGAACTCGAGATTTTGATCAAAGTTGACATTACGATCATAGCGAAGACGAATAAAGTGGGTCCGACAATTCCGTCTGTCTGTCTGTATGTTTCTATGTCTGTACCTCGATCTAGAGCCTAAATCACTAGACTTATTTTCTTCATACTCGCTACTTAAGGGTCTTCAGTGATTCCCTAGAGGGGAAATTGAATTTTTTCTTAGCTCCAAAATTAACGGTACCCCCCATACCATACACCCGTAATGCAAAATCTTATTTATCTCGAAAACAGCTCTAACGATTTTGATAAACAAAATAAGTGTGATATTATGAACATGGACTACATTTTGGTAAAAAAAACTTTTGGGGCAAAATGTTATTAACGGTAACTATCGTAGAACCGTTTTTTTGATTTTCGACTTTCTCATTAACGGATCTAACGATTTTAACCAAAAAATTGCACCAGGCGTCCCCGTAAGTTTAAAATAATATTGTATATAAAAATATTCGAAAAAATATTTTTTTGGTTTTTTGGTAAAAAAATTCAATTTAATTTTTGAAAATCAATATCTTGAAAAATTGTTAACGATTATTTTTTTAAATTATTTCCTAAAATCTATCTAAAATTGGCATCCCAAATTTTGTTCTAGAAAAATTTGAAAGAAATTTGTTATATAAAAAATTACTTTAATAAAACGATTTTAAAACTTTGTTGCGTAAATTCATACTTTTCCGGAAATCAGACGGCAATTCCATGCATTTGAACATTTTTATCTCATTAAATCCATGTTTTATATTTATAAAATGTATTTTAAATTCAAAAGTACTTTTACATAAGAGCAAGTTCGTGCGATCCAGTCGTGCATTTTATTATTCTTGCTATCGTAGATATTGAAATGATCATGTATTCCCTTATCTCACTCTACGGCGACGATACCAAGTTTTTCAAGGTCATATCTTCGACACACGATTCTACACTTCTTCAACATGATCTCGACAATTTCTCTGTCTGGTGCTTGAAATTTGCTTAGAGCTAAATCAATTACACTATTTTATGAAAACGCATCCAATCTCATCCCCGTATCTAACTTCTCAATTATCAACCCATACTCACAGCTGTGTCAATTCGCGATCTTGGTGTTTTATGTGGTAGAGAACTCAACTTTTTCACACATATTGACGTGATTATTCTTAACTCAAACTCAGCATGGTGCTTTCTGAAACGATGGTCCACAGAATTATCTGACCCCTACGTGAAATATTATTATCAATTTACATAGACTTTATTCGCAAATACTGCCAGGTTCTCTTATCAACATATTGATATATCCATAATCGAGAGTATTCAAGATCGTTTCCTACGTTCCATCCCTTCCTGGTCTGTCTTGGAATAACCCTTCGATTCTACATACTTATCGAGACCAACTGCTATTAACTAACTTGAATACGCTGGCAGAACGAAGAGCAGTAAGCGATAGTCTCTTCATTTAGCGATTACTTTCAAGATCTGTTTACTGCACACCTCTCTATAATTCCTTCTCCTTCAAAAATAATTCCTGTAATCTAAGAAATCCTCGTGTCTTCTATCTGCCCACCCACACCGTACCTCTTATAGCTCCAACGAACCTATTACTCGCATGCATCAGAGGATTAATTATTACCATAATTCCAATTCCCCCTGTCTAAAACTCAGTCTCTTAAATGATCCTTCAAACGTACTTCAATCCTAGATATATGTAATAAAAGCTTTATTTAAGTTAGATAAAGAATTAGCTTGTATTAAGCCTAATAAATGGGGGTATTGCCCACACCAACATTTAAGAAAAAAAATTATGGATTGAAAAAAATATTTTTTAGGAAGTCTTGACCTATTACAATACGTTCAAAATATCCCGGAAGCACTTTTATCATTTTCCCACAAATCTGAAATACAACCCTCGCCCCTAAATGTGTGTCATTGTAAGTAACAGGTATACGGATGATCCCTATTTTGATTTCTTAGGTTTTAAAATATTGTTTGTTTCTCAGATTCTTTTTCTTCAAATATTCCACTATCCAAGTGTCAATAACACTCAAACGACATTGTAAGCCGCTGATTAACGCACATACACAGTTTATCACGTATTTTATAGATTAATGTTATCATTTCTCTACGAAAATAGTCAAACCGCAAATCTATCTTTGTTCTGTTAACAATTCTCTTGATCTTAACGTGCCATAAACAAAACAATCACTTACAACTCAGCGCCAGCCACAGCTTGTTCATGGTGACTCAAGATAAGCCCAAGTCCATACAATGATTCCAAGTCGAACTTTTATCACAGATTTCTCCATAAATCGCAAATAGCTGCGCGGAAAGTGAAAATACTTACTAGTATTGTAAACAAATAAAAATTTAAAGTCGTGAAAAATGATTTTGTTCAGTCAGCTTCTGAATTTTACTGTGACAAGACAGCATCATGAAATGTATCTTAATATCTGTTCTTTGCCTCATGGTGTGTCCCTATTTTTCCGATGCCAATTGGTGTATCCAGGAGACAACAACAAACATGAGAGTAACAAAAGCCCTTACGAAGATAATAACGTCTCGCAAATGGTTTGGGGGAGTGAAGAGAAAAACTGTTTCGTATGTTGTCACCGAACTAGTTCCAAGGACCCGACAACACCGAGTTTGCTGTGAGGGATATACTATGGATAGTGTACAAAGAATCTGTGAACCCAGTTGCCCAGTGGGGTGTCCTCAGTTTTCGGGATGTGTTAGACCAAAGACCTGTGAGTGTCATAACGGGTATCAAATGAAAGGAAATAGGTAAGCTTAACTGTGCTATTCAAGCAAGTGAATGACTTAACGATGATTTTTTATTTTAAAAAGCTGTGAGCCAATATGTGATCCGACTTGTGCACTCAACGCCTTCTGCTCGCGTCCAAATGTGTGCTCATGCAGATCTGGCTTCGAATATAATGATTCAACTAAGTCATGTGATCGAGACCAGAATGAAGACAGCACAATCCCAGATGGTACGTCGACGCCAGCATTATCAATTCTTACAGTAGTTCATTCAGAGTCAACAGCTAATTCGCAAACAACTTTAAAAGCATCAGATCCACCTGCCACAGAAACATCAGGGTCGAGTGACATCAAAACATCTTCTTCTTCAACATCTACGCCCAAGTCACTTAAGATAGAAACGACTACGACAAGTGGGATAGATTCATCAATCCAGATAGATACCGATCAAGGCTATCAAAGCCGAAATATACATTGCTCTTCCGCGTTCAATTGTGATAACGGACACTGTAGACTCGTACTTGATAACTGTCAATGCAACGAAGGTTTTGTAAAAGCTGACTCAGCTTGCCATTTGAAATCTGGCTTCAAGCCTGACGAATGCGTTGAAGAGAGTATTTGCAATGAATCAACAACAGAAGAATATGGAACAAGCACAGAACCGATCTTGTCAAGCGGAAGTCCTGACACATCGTTCCCTTCGATATATGATGACAATGAAACATATGACGATGTTTCTTCAAATTGTGAAAATGGATGCTTCAATGGAATTTGCATAAATGAATTGTGTGAATGTCCCCAAGGATCGGTCTTCAGTCAAAAGTCAAATGACTGTGTCAGTAACTCTTCCTGTGATAAAATATGCCTTAATGGAATTTGTCAAGAAAATGGTTTGTGCGAATGTCTTCAAGGATTCGTCTATCAATACGATAAAGGCTGTGTTCCGCATTGCGAACAAGAATGCACAAATGGTATTTGTTCAGCTCCAGAGGAGTGTGAATGTCTTGATGGTTTCGAGCATAATCCTGAAAACTTATTTGAGTGCATAACAGCTGAGAAGTTATCTGGAAAACTTGAAAGACACACTAACTTAGATTTTCCTTGGTTATTTGTGGTTTCGGCAATGCTGGTCATAGTGATCTTTGGACTGTTTTTATTTAAGAAGGCACGAAAACATAACTATAACGTCGATAAAGTTGGTAAGTTTTTTTTTGATCAAACTATCATTGTCTTGTGTATAACATTGTGCATGTTTTTTTTTCAGAAAAAGATCGTCATATTGTGCAGTTCGATTGTAAAGGTGTTTAAAGTGATCGCTTTATGGAGTTATGTAGGTGGAACATTGGATCCAATAATATTTAAAATAATTATAATTTAATTAGTTCTTATCATAGTTTAATATATTTGTGATAACTAATATTTTAGTTCTAAGAAGAATACAGATTTTAATTTCTCAATTTCTTAGCGATGAGTAAACAACGTATGGAAATTGTTTTCAATATTTGTTTTATTAGTCACAATGCAACGAACAATTTATGGACGTCATCAAGGTTTTTCAAGATAAGTCATAGGAAGGAAGTAGGCAGAAATAATTGGTGTAGATAAGAAGCCAAAAAACAACCTTCCCTTATCGAGATTATCAATAAGATGCAAACTCTTATTTAGGTTATATAAAATTAAATTTAAAATGTCGGTTGTATTGTCCTCAGGGTGTTCATTCCTGGTTGTCAGTGGTATGGAATGATCTGGTCTATGAATGATCTTGTAAAACGAATCCACAAACAAAGCAAGTGTGTTGAGGAGGTAGAATAATACATATGAGATGGTGTGGTGATGATAGGGTGGGTAAGTGGGTACATATATATCATTGTTGATCTTTTGGTAGCTTCAACCTCTGTTGGACTGCATTCCTGCAACACCATAGAAGTGCCTGAGGCTGTTTTCTCCAGCTATTCCGAATGCTGGGTCCATCATGGAGAGCACCTGGAGATATCGGTCGTCTGTGGCTGTATTACGTGTAGTTAAATTACTAAGAGGACTGGTATGGGTTGGGGTTTTTCTCAGCATATTAGTGCTGAGGTTGTAGATAAATTTGTCAATCGGGACAATTTATTTATTTATTTATTTATTCCATCTACGATTTGAAAAATCTACAGATTATGCTTAATATTAATATATACAAAATAAATATAAATTTCAATTTTAAACTAACAATTATTTAATAATAATGAACAAAGAGAATTTTTGAATTGAGATCTAGTATTTACTATATCTAAGTTATCATAATATAAATTAAAAATTTTACAGCAATGAGATATTGGTTCCCTCTGACCATAATTTGTAGAATGAGGATTTTCATAAATAAAATGTCTCATTCTCAATGATCGAGTAGGTGCATAAAAATTAATTGAAGAAAGAAGAAATTCACAATCGATATCATTTGAAATAATATCTCGAACAAATAATACACTATACATTCTTCGTCTTGATTCCAGAGTTTGTATTCCTAATAATAAACATCTACTATGGTAGTTAAGAGCTACATTGTTATTAGCAGAAAACTGCCTTAAAGCAAATCTTAAAAAATTTTTTTGAATGTTTTCAATTCTATCAATTAATTTTTTAATTTCAGGATTCCAAATAACTGCACCATATTCCAATAATGGTCGAACAATAGAGCAATAAATAGCCTTAAGAGTATAAGGGTCTTTGAAATCACTGGAATTTCTTTTTAAAAAACCTAACATACTATTTGACTTAGAAACAATGTAGGAAACATGAGAATCAAAACTTAGTTTAGCATCAAAAATTATTCCAAGATCTTTGATTTCATAAAGCCGGGATAATTTAAAACCACTTAAAGTGTAATCAAAAACAATTTGATTAGACAGACGGCTGTAAGTTAAAACAGAACATTTAGATAGATTTAGACTCAAATCATTTTGCTGGCACCAAGCCTCAAACTTACAAATATCTTGTTGAAATGCAATGCAATCATTATAATTCTTAATGACTTTAAACATTTTTATGTCATCAGCAAAAATTAAGCATTCTGATGAAGATAATATTGTTGGAAAATCATTGATAAACAAATCAAACAACGGTGGGCCTAAATGACTTCCCTCAGGGACGCCAGAAGAAACAATAATTGGTCTAGATTCGACATCGCCAATTTTAACAATTTGCTTTCTATCAATCAGATACGACCAGAACCATTTAAGAAGAGTTCCATCAAAACCATATAATTTTAATTTTTTAATTAAAACAAGGTGATTTACTCTACTAAAAGCTTTTTTAAAGTCTGTGTAAACAACATCCAATTGGCATCGATTTTCAAGTGTATTAAAACACGTTCTTGAAAAACAAGCCAAATTTGTTGTAGTTGACCGACCACTATAAAAACCATGTTGGCTATTTGAAATATGGCATTTAATCATAGCATATATTTTGTTCTTCATAATTTTATCAAACAGTTTTGGAATGGTTGGCTGCTTACAGATTGGGCGATAGTTTTCAATTTTCTTTTTATCACCACTTTTGAAAATTGGATTTATATAACCTACTTTCCATTCATTTAAAAAAATTCCAGATAAAAGTGATTGATTGAATATGACCTGAAGGGGAAAGCTTAATGATTTGAAACAATGTTTCAGCACAATTGGAAAAATTCCATGAAAATCAGGACTATGTGAAGCATTCAATTCAAATAAAGCCGTAGAAACTTCATCCAAATCACAATTCAACACACAGCACTCTGTCATTGGAATTAAATTATTTGAAACATAGTTATTTCCAACTGCTAAGTCTGAAGTATTATAAACACTTTGAAAGCTTTGGGCAAACCAATCAACAATTGTACGAGAGTCACTCGAAAATTCATTTTTATAAGTCATTATTGAAGGGAAACCGACAGATTTACGTTTAGAGTTTAAAAATCTCCAAAAATTTCTAGGATTTTTCTTCAACTCAATTTCAGTGGAATGAACATAACTACTATAACAAAATTTTGAAAGAAATACATACTCTTTTCTGATGCTTCGTACAGCCTTTCATATTTCATTGCTATAATAGCGGTAAGAGTTGGATTTTTGGTAAAGAGAGGTGCAATGGCGGAAAGCTTTTGGTCGAATAATTGCAATTTTAACTTGCGACTTATAGGTACTATAATAGTCCAGTCATTTTAGGCATTTTAAACCTCAATCTGCGGAAAAATTCCTAGTGAGCTGAATTTTTGTATACACCTATATTACGGCATTGTAATGAAGATGTGAAAAATCGACATTGATATCGTACCGGCTATAGGGGTCAAAAGGTCACAAAAATCAGTTTTTCGCAAATATCTCGCGATCTATTGCTCAGAGGTCAATAAAGGTCATTATAAAAATTGTTTGTCGTGAAATTGTCTACAAAAAATGTCTCTTGCATTTTTCTGTAAAATTAACCGTTTTCGGAGTAGAGCGCTGAGAAAGCGAATATATTATGACGATTCACTCGTTTCCTCACCACCTTCGAGGTAGAATGCAGTGCGCGTTTTTTTTACATGTTTTCCCCCGTAGGCATAATCCATGATATGTAATCAGAGGTTTTTTTTATTTACGAGTGAATAATTTTTTATTTGAATACCGTTAGTTTTGGAGCTAAAAAAAATTTCAATTTCTCCTCTAGGGAATTACCGAAGACCCTTAACTACCGGGACTGAAGAACATAGGTCTAGTGGCTTAGGCTGTAGGGAGAGGTACAGACATACAGACACACTGAAACATATTTCTTGTGTACTAAATTTTCCTTAAAATTTTCATAAGAAAAATTGTTAGTATTTAATTAAATACATTTTATAACGTAATTTAAAAATTTAATCAAGATATTGAATTTTCAAAAAAAAATTTGTATTATATTTTAAAAAATTCAAAAACAATTTTTTCGAAAAAATTTATAGATTATATTTTTTTCAAATGCACAGGAGCTTCTGCTTAAAAATTTTGGTTAACATCGTTAGAGCCGTTGATGAGAAATTCGAAAATCAAAACAACCATTCATTCATTTCATTTAATATCATTGTCTATAATATTACACCTAATTTTTACTTGCGACTTTTAGGTACATACTATAAGGCAAGTTATGCATTCGGAAAAAAAATCAAACTCGAGATTTTGATCAAAGTTGATATAGCGATGATAGCGAAGACCAAAAAAGTGGGTCTCGCAATTCTGTCTGTCTGTCTGTTCGACTACAGCTAAACGGCTCGGCCGATTTTCTTTAAACTTGGTAGATGTGGGTTTTATTTTTTTCCCCCGGATGTTTTTTTATGTGGTTTTTTAAGACAAAAAATAACGGTACCTGCCATACGATTTTTTCTCGAAATTTTATAAATATTTTTTTTTCTCAAAAACTGTCCCAGAGATTTAAAAAAAAAAATTCCAAAAAAATCATTTAGATAAAGCTAGGTAATGGTTGAAAAATTTTTTTCAAAAAATTGTTATTTTTGGTACCCCCCTTGGAACCATTTTTTTGATTTTTGATTTTCTCAAAAACGGTACAACGGATTTTAATCTTTTTTTTTCTGCTAAAGGTCCTAAATAGTTTGAATATTAATGTGAATTCAAGTTTTCAAAAAATATTTGTTTTTGATTTTTAAAAAAAATATTTCAAATTTTTTTTTTTGAAAACTCAATATTTCGAAAACGCCATGTTCGATTTTTTTAGATTTGATAAATAAAAGTTTCTTAATATAATTTACAAGATATAAGAAAAAAATTATTTTACTTAAAAATAACGGTACCCTCCATACAAAAGTTAAAAAATTGTTTTCGAAAATCGTATTTTTCTCAAAAACGAGAATTTAGCAAAAATTTTTTTTCTTTAGATTAGTTCTTACGATTTATCATTTAATAAAAAAAAATTTGAAATTCAGATATTACTGACTTTATCTACCATAGAACGATTTTTTCGAATTTTAAATTTCTCATTATCGGCATAACGGATTTAAATGAAATTTTTTTATAGAGAAGCTTCTAAAAAGGTTAAAAAACATTACATTTCGAAACTTAAAGAAAAATATTTTTTTTTGATTTTGAAAAAAAGAACAATTTTTTTTTTGGAAAATTCGATATCTCAAAAACGGATCAATATTTTTCATTCGTACATTAATAAACACCTTAAATTGGCGTTCCAAAATTTTTTCTTAAAAATGTTTTAAAAATTTTGTATATAAAAGCTTATTTTTTAAGAAACCATTATCATGAATTATAACATTGTTCTTGCGTAAAATAAATTTTTCTTAAAACACATGGCATCTTGTGTTTAGCTCCCAACTACCAAAGGAGTTGTTTTAGTCATTTAAAAAATTAATTTTATCCTTAAGAACAGGTTTCTCTAATAACATTAATTTTTGAAATTCTAAGTCGTTTAACATAAGAGCAAGTTCGTACGACCCAGTCGTGCATTTTATTTTAATCTTCACGCGCGTCGGCTTGAGCAGAGCTAACTGTCATTGGCTGGTGTTGTTTTGCGTTCTTGCAACATCATAGAAGATCCCGAACCTCTCTTTGCCAGCTATTCCGAATGCTGGGTACATCATGGAGAGCACCTGGAGATATCGGTCGTCTGTGACTGCCTGTGACTTTTTTGACTTTTATTTCCCATTAGAGATAATGTTCCCATGCTCTAAGTCTAAGGATTTGTGCCTTAACTCTACGGAGGGCTATGTCTGGCCTAATGGATGAGCTCTTTGTGACGGAGTCATCAGCAAATAATAGAGTGTTTGTCATTGGCAGGTTGGATCGTTGGTCGAAGGTGTAGAGGTAAATAACTTGGGTCCAAGGCGAGATCCTTGAGCGACTCAAGGGGCAAGTTAAAAAAAAGAGTAAGTTCGAGAATCTAAGTAATTTATATATTTGATAAGTGAACGAAATTGCAGTTTTTTGTCAATATACTTTTTTTAATAAATGAAAGTAAATTAAGCTAAATGTTTCCTTTCTTCGCGGCCTTTGAATTTATGCAAGAGCAAAAATTATAAGTCGTTGTAGTGGTTCCTTAATAAAATTAGGTTTTATATACAAAATTTTTAAAACATTTTTAAGAAAAAAATTTGGTACGTCAACTTTAGGTTTTTATTATTGTACAAATGAGATATCGAGTTTTCAAAAAATATCGATATCGAAATTCAAAAAATATTTTTTTTTTAAGTTTTGAAATGGAATGTTTTCTAATTTTTTTTAGAAGCATCACTATAAAAAATTTCATTTAAATCCGTTATGTCGATAATGAGTAATTCAAAATTTGAAAAATCTAAAAAATTTTTTTTTTGAAAATTTGAATACACAATTCTATTCAAGTTTTTGGGGAACCTTAGCAAAAAAATGATTAAAATAAGTGGTACAGTTTTCGAGAAAATTAAAAACAAAAAAATGGTTCCATGGGGGGTACTCTCAATAACCATTTTTCGGAAAATGTTTTTCAACCTTTACCTATCTTTAACTATCATCATCATTATCGGCTCGACAACCGGGTTCCGGTCCTGGCCTCTTTCAACAAGTCTCTCCACCTATCCCGGTCTCTAGCCGACGCCATCCAGTTGCGCACCCCAAGGCTTCGGGCGTCCTGGTCTACGCCATCTCTCCAGCGCAAGCATGGTCTACCACGCTGTCGTCTACCATAGAATGTACCACAAAGAACTTTCCGAGCAGGTTCCTCTTCGCTCATGCGAGCTAGGTGCCCTGGTGGGCAGGAGTCTACCGAGCTTAATTTTTGTCACGATATTTGCTTCAAGGTAGATTGCGTACAGTTCATGATTGTACCGTCTCCGGAATCGTCTTTAACTATACTCTGTGCAATTTATATTTGCAGTACAGGGAATATAGGATGTCTGCCTTTCAGTTTGACCATTATGGATTTCAATAAGCTATCTTTAATTTAAAGCTCTTACAGTATTGCCGTAGGAGCATTAAAAATTGCCGCAAATCTCAGAAAAATATTTGCTACCAAAAGCTCGAAAAAGCTTAAATCCTGAAAGTTACAAAGCACAAACGAAAGAAAATGGCATGTGAATTTCTATTAACTTGGCAATGGTAACTCTGATTCAGTGTTTTTTTTATAATAAACACAATAAGGGTTGGTTGCAAATTGGCGATCAGTGATCAGACTCCTTTTAGCTTTTACTCATGGAGCAGATAGGTCATGGTAGGCTGTACGTGAGCTCAAAGAAGATTACACAAACAATTTTAATGTAACTCAGTGATTCTCTTTCTTATTTCAGTGGCACTTTCTTAAGTTAAGGTGCCGTGCAAACAGCAGCAGGCACTAGTGTTTCTGAAAAAGTTCTTCCATAAGGCCTGTACTGCAAATATAAATTGAACAGAAATTTTTTTGCATTTTTAGTTTTTGAATCTGTCGAACAGTTTTTGAGAAAAAAAATATATATAAAATTTTGAAAAACATTCGTATGGCAGGCACCGATATTTTTGGTCTTAAAAAAAGGAACAAAACATGTGGGGGAAGAAATTAAAAACGATATCTAAGAAGCTTAAAGAAAATCCGTCGTGTCGCTTAGGCTGTAGTCGAACAGACAGACAGACAGGCAGAATTGCGAGACCCACTTTTTTAGTCTTCGCTTTCATCGTAATGTCAACTTTGATCAAAATCTCGAGTTCAATTTTTTTACGAATGCATAACTTGCTTTAAAGTACCTTGTCCTTATGTGCAGGGTGGGCCATCAAGTGGTTTCTTTTTAAATCTAAGGTTATTTTCTCATTGACAGCTGTTTCCCGCTCGAAATCTTGACAGAAAGTCAGTATCATACCTCAGTGAAAGAAAAGAGTGGCTTTACGCTTTAACAACGTTGGGAAATAATGAAAACTTATTTTCAAAGTAAGTGCTGTGTAGCCCAAACAGTGAGATTTTTGAAAAGAAGTTATGGCCGAAATGAAACACCCACCGCGCCTGCTTTGTGCAAGTTTGTGCAAAAAGTTCGTGGGTTCGCCATATCGACCTCAACAGCTCAACATTTCAGGCACTAACCTGAGGAGCATTCTGCTCAAAAGATCTCGAATTATTCGCTTACAATGTTTAATTGCCTCAGCTTCGCGGTTTGGGCTTTAGAGTAGCTTGAATTGGACAATGATTTTCGGCGAAAGATTATCTTTTCTGAAGAAGCGCATTTTAATCTGGGCGGCTACTTTAACAAAGAAAATTGCAGCATCTGGGGCTCGGAAAAACCCGCACGTAATTATTCAGAAGCCAATGCATCCACAGAGAGTGACAATTTGGTGCGGATTGTGGAATGGTGGCATCATTGGAACATTTTTCTTTAAAAATGAGGCTGGGAACAACGTCTCGGTCAACAGTGGGCGTTGCAGAGCCATGTTAACCGACTTTTTTTTTTACCGAAATTGTAGACATAGATTTAGACAACCTCTAGTTCATGCAGGATGATGTGCCATGCCACACAGCCCATGCTTTTTTTGCGCATCAAATTCCCAAATCGTATTATCAGCCGACATATTTGTCCCCTTTGAATTTTTTTAATGGGGAACTGTTAAAGACCGATGTTATCCCAACAATCAAAACGATTCAAGCACATAAGATCAATATCATCCAAGCAAGCAATCCGTGAGCTACAGCTCGAAAACATCAACAATATCTTGGAGAAATAGGAGACAGAATGCGCTACTGCGGAGCCAGCCGAGGTAGTAACTTGAACGGCGTTGCTTTCCATAATTAATAGAAAAAATGTAATTTTGTTCATTTTAAGTAATTTTTAAAAAGAAACTTGTATTTTGCCACCCTTTAGTAATCTCCAAGAAACTGACGTCCTTCACTTACTTTCCTTCAGTTATTCCTAGCAATGATCCTGTTACGATTTCTAGCCGTGCTTCCGTACTGGTACGGGAAGAGCAGAAACGGAGAGTTGAGTTAAGATGAAATTAATTAAAGAAATAGTCTTGTATTTGTATTTATTTGTATTTATTATTTGTATTTATTTCTCTCTATTGTATTTAAAATAATAAGGCCCGCTGTCTACGGCAGGGCTGCGACCTTATTGTTTAACTATTCGAATATCAACTCTGGTCTTCTCCTCATTCGGTTCCATATTTATAATTTTTATCATCATTCATTTCCCACCACCATCCAAACTCACTTACCATCCCAAGAACCATGTCACTTCAGTTCGCAAGAACCAGGCCACACACCAAGGTCATAATTCTTCGTATATTGTTTTGTCTAAACCTTTGTGCTGATCATATGGTGACCCACTCAAGTACTTCTAGGTGTGTCATCATCGATCGCAGTTCGCAGGTGTCATATTGCATATTGTACTTGACATACTCTAATGTATTGCAGTTGTTTATTTACATTTCTGCATTCGCATCGTATTGCACTTGACATGCATTCGTTACATTAGAGTCGTACATTTGGCTTGAGTCATTATGACGTGCAATAAGCAAGGCATTGTTCTATAATTAGAACGAAGCGAGAATTATGCCTGGTTGGTGTCTGATTTCGCTATTCATTGGTTGGGTGACTGTTTTACGGGAATGGGCTCTGAATAAATGATGTTGAGAATGAATGATTGGGCTTTGAGAATAGTTGTGGCTCTCGGGTCACAACATCCTCCCCCTCTTGAAAAAAGAAAGTTCGTAGCCTAAGAAAAAAAGGTTAGGAACTTTCGCAAAAACGCGTAGAGTTGAACCAAGTGAGAAGAAGTCGAGGTTTTACAATATATTTCTTAAACAATATTACAATATTATTCTTAAACAATTGTTCCTTTACTGTTTTATGATTATAAATAATAAAAACAAAACAAAATTTTTCTAAAGACATTTTTTTTCAAATTGTGTGTATTATATATGTATGTATATAAACGCCCATATTTTTTTTTTTTTTACATAATTTTAATGATTTTTAATATAGTGATATAATACTTAAAAAAGTGGATGACATTAAAATCTTAATTATAATAATTTATCGTTAATAATGGTATAATGACAATATATTTTTTTTTTTTTTTTTTTTTTTTTTTACATATATGATATAATTTTTCTTATTTATCATTTCGAATTGACTTTTTTTTTGTAATTTCAAAATGTGTTTTTTTTTTTCTCGTTTAATTGCTTAACACAAAAATTGGTGTTTCGTTTTCATTTTTGTTCATCTGGACAATATTACCCCTTCCTAAACTCTTTGTTTTCTCTTGTTTTAGTTTATACGTATTGTATCGTCTGTAGCAAAGTGATATTAAGAGAATCGTGAAGATTATATAAATAACCGTATAGTGATGTAAGTCATGCTTGTCTATTGTTAAAAAGGGTGTTAGTTCTTTAGTTTTTTGAAATTGTATATTCTTTGATAGAAGTTTTAGTTCGTCTTGACTAGAGTATTTAATGAATGTAACCTCGGGTTTTGGTTCGTGTTTGGGATAGTTATTCTTAATTTCGGAAATATTTAAAGCAGGGATGAAGGAATTGTAAACGAAAGTAGATTTTTCGATTTTAGACCGTATAGTGATATCTTTTGATTTTAGGAAACAGTTTCCAGTGAGTTCTAAAATAGCTGTTCCTTCAAGAGTATGTGTTACAACAATATCCTGGCAAATTTCGTCTATTATATATTTTCCTAAAGAAGAAAATAGCCATGTATTGTGTTGTGATACTTGTATCCAAACAGTTGAAACGTTTGACTCTTTAATCTCGCAAGAAGTCGGAAAAGATTGAATTCTTTGCAAAAGTTGGATTTCACATTTGGGGTTATTGCTATTTGTACTAAATAATGGATGTGTCATTTCGCATAAAAAGTTGTTATTCAAATTCTTACAATGATTCAGGTCTTCACTTTCTATGTTATAGTAGTGTTCCTTTTTGTAATCAATGATAAGATATTTTGAAGTTGGTTGTACAAATACAAGTTTGTTATTTAAACGGGTTGGTAGAGGGATAACTTTATAAAGTTGGAAATTTTCTCTGAAGGGTAAGGGAATTTTGAATTCATAGATTACTTTTTCTTTTCTAATGGTTGCACTCATACTGCTTATTTCGTAGAGTGGTAGAATATCATTCTCGATGCCCAAGTATGGTAACTGTAGGTCACCAGGAAGTTCCTGTTTTATTTTTAGCAAAACATTTTTAAGCTGATCCGGTGTAATGATAGTCGGATGCGGTGTACCGTTTTTTGCGTTTACTAAGACATCGAGGATGTCAGAAATAGTATTTTGGTATCTTATGATGAGGAGTGTTAAAAGTGAGGTAAGAGATTCTATTTTTAGTATTGTAGACTGATCTGAGGTTTGATTGACGAGTCCGTCAACTGCGTCTTTCACGTCTTCGATTTTTGAATTTATAGCTTTAAATTGAGATTCAATAGTAATTTCTGATTTGTTAAACATATTGGTTGTTGTTTCTATTATAAGCGTTTGGTTCTTCACGAGTTCTAGAAGGTAATTTTCATTGTACTTTAGTTTCTCTATCTGTTTGTCGTAAAACTTAGCATCTTCTTCATCCATTGTTCCGAACAAAGATTTACTAATCGTTCCTATAACATTCACTAATGCCCTTTTGTTCCTAAGTTTATGTTTGGGTTGTATTAAGCTGAATTTTAGTTTTATATCATTCATTAAGTGCGATACTTCCGCTACCGCGCTACTACAGAGAAGGTCGAAATTTGGTTTACCTTCTAATTGTTTACACAGACTGTTTATCTCGTTGACATAAAATTCTGCTTGTGTTAGAGCTCCATTGAACGATGTTAGGTCGTAATATGCTATAAGCTTCCATTGTGTTGTAAAGAGTTCGACCTTGCCCATCTCCTCGAAGTAGATTCCCGGATTATGATCGATTTGGCTTATTTTGAGAGTTGCGCTGGTCAACAATGGTAGTAGAATGAAGTACAATAGTGGACCCATGATCTATAATTCCAAAGAAAATGGTTGGTTTCCTGTATTTTGTATACTAACTCCTGATTTTTGTTTTTGACTTAGTGTTTTCTTTGTAATGTTACGTTTTCTTTATGTGTGTAAAAGTGTTTTTGTATGTGTTTGGTGTGTAAAAGTTGCATGTAGTTATTCGTTAAAAGGTTGTAAATTGTTGTTGTGAATTAGTTTTGATTTCTTACCCACTCTTACTACAGTATTTTCATCTGAATGGATTCTTATGACTTCATATGGTCCGTCCCACAGAGTCGAAAGTTTATTCTGTCTGGTTTGATTCTTTATTAGGACTTTATCTCCTACGTTAAATATTTTTGGCCTAGCATTCTTGTCGTAAAGAGTCTTTGATTTTTCCTTTTTCTCTTTAAGGATTGAGTTTGCTGTCTCATATCCGTATTGTAATCTAGCCTTAAGTTCGTTAATGTAGTTATCATAGTTATAAGAAATCTTGGGTTTTTGTGATAGAACACTTGGGATATTAGCGGGGAATCCGTATAGGAGTTCATAGGGTGAAAATCTAGTACTACTGTGTGGTGTTGTATTGTATACAAACATAGAATAGGGGATCCATGTATCCCATGACAAAGGATCTTGGTTCACATAGTGTCTTAGGTATTCGGCTAACGTTCTATGGCTTCGTTCTAATGCTCCATTTGTCTGTGGATGGTAAGGCGTTGTATTCAACTTTTTTATCTTCATTAGACTGCACATTTCTTTGAAAAGGTCACTTAAGAAGTTTGTTCCTTGATCAGTCAAAAGAGAGAGAGGGATTCCGTGGCGACAAATTATGATTTCCACGAATGTTCTAGCTACAGTTGAAGCTTCGGCGTTTTGTATTGGCATAGCTTCCGAAAATTTTGTCAAATCGTCCTGGAATGTGAGTAGGTATTTGTTTCCACCGTAGCTAATAGGAAGTGGTCCAACTATGTCTAGAGCGACCCTTTCAAATGGTCTAACACTAGTAGTTGTAATTTTCATGGGGACAGGTGGGTTTTTTCTACTTTTATTCCGTTGACAAGATGTGCATATGCTCACATGCTTTTGTACATCAGCTTTCATGTTTGGCCAGAAGTATTTCGCCTTTAGCCGGTTATACATTCGTGAAACACCTTGGTGACCTCCGAATGGGGAATCATGATACTCTTTCAGAATCTTCGAAATTGTCTCTGTATCATTCAAGGAAATCCTTTCATCAATGTGTAGGTATATGTCTAATGTCATATCCCTGAAAACTTCATTCAATATTCTTTTGAAGGTGTGTCTAACTGGGTTATCTGCGACAGGTAGTGAAAAAGAAATAGTTTTTTCAACCTTAGTTTGTTTCTTAATTGTTCGGAGACTCTTTTCGGTTATTTCTTCGTCCATTGTCGTACGGAACGGTTAGGGTAGCGTAACGACAATCAAAGAATTATATACATTAAATTTGCCTAAAGGGGGTTTTGTAAAGTTTTGAATTCTTTTTACTAAGGATTGCTCATCTGTTGAGTCTATTAGGGGTAATATAACGATTTTGTAGTTGGAATTTTTATTTGTAAAGATAGATTCGAATTTTTCAATAATATTACATTTGGGTCTTGCGTCAGTAATAGATGCTGTAGTTTCATTAGTTTGAATGTTATCTTCGATCTGTCTTTGTTTTTGCCCTCGTGTTACAACCATTATTTTATTTTCTATATTTCCCTCCGATTCACCTATGTTCCGACTTAAAGCATCTGCATTTAAATTAGTTTTTCCCGGTTTATGCTTAATGGTATATTCATATTCTGATAATAAAATTTTCCATCTTGCTAGTCTGGACATAGGATCGGTGCGAGAAAATAACCATTGCAGAGGTTTGTGGTCAGTATAAATAGTGAAAGGTTTACCGTAAAGGTAAGGACGGAATTGTTGTATACCATAAATGATTGCAAGTAATTCCTTTTCTGTCGTACTATATCTGATTTCCGTATCATTCAGAGTCCTACTTGCAAAGGATATCGGTTTGTCTTGTCCGATGGAACCTTGTGACAAAATAGCTCCTATTCCGACATCACTGGCGTCTGTGGTAACAATAAATTCTTCTTTAAAATTGGGGTAGGCTAAAACTGGAGGGTTTATTAGTTTATTTTTCAGGTTTCGGAAGGCCTCATCGCAGAAAGCATCCCATTTAAAAACGCAATTTTTCTTTAGCAGCTTCGTAAGAGGTTTTGCTATCGTAGAAAAGTTTTCTATAAACTTCCTATAATAGCCAACGAAACCAAGAAAAGATTTTATACCCTTAGCGTTTTTAGGTGTAGGATATGTTCTGACGGCTTTAATTTTTTCTGGATCTGGTTTTAGTCCATCTTCCGAAATAAGATGACCCAGATACATGAGTTCGTGCTTAAGAAAATTGCACTTTTCTGGTTGTAGTTTCAGATTATGTACATTTAGTTGATTGAGGACCTTTTTTAGCTTGGAATTATGATCCTTAAGATCATACCCATATAGAACTATGTCGTCCATATAGACGAAGCAATCGAACCCTTGCAAGCCTGTGAGAACATTGTTCATCAAGCGTTGAAAGGTTGCAGGAGCATTTTTTAATCCAAATGGCATTCGATTATACTCATAATGACCAAATGGGGTGCTAAATGCAGTCTTGCATCGATCTTTCTCGTCCATCAAGATTTGGTGAAATCCTTTAGCCAAATCCAAAGTGCTGAAATATTTAGCCCTACCCAGTTGATCGAATATGTCACTAATATTTGGTAATGGGTATGCATCGCCAACTGTTAATTCATTCAGTTTCCTGAAATCTACAACTACCCTCCAACGTTTGCTTCCATCACTTCCGGGTTTCTTTGGAACGAGTAGCAAGGGTGAGTTCCAGGGACTGGAGCTTGGTCGTACGATGTCATCGTCTAACATTTCTTGAACCTGCTTATGGATTTCCTCTTTTTGGCTTTCTGGGAGTCGGTAAGGTTTTATGTAAAGGGGGGGTTTACTCTCATCGGTACCGACTTTATGTGTAATGGAATCGGTGTTGGTGAGGTGATCTCCCTCTAGATAAAACAATTCGTTGTACTCTTTACAAATCTTGAGGATCGATTCCTTCTCTTCAGTGTTGCAATGGTCTAACATCAACATTGATTCTAGTCTCTCTATTCGTTTTTCTATTTTATTGTGGAAGTTACTCATATCGGCTTGGTCGTACTCATCTAAGTTGTCATAATTCAAGTTTATATTGTTTATTTCTATCGTTTTTTCAGTTTCTAGGGTATTCATTGCTAGTACCTTTATTCTATCATTTTCTGGTCTAGAAATGGTTTCACCAAGATAAACACCTGGGATGATTTGTTTTTTTTTTAAGACAATGTTTTCGGAAATATTATCATATTTATTAAATGGAATCTCAATCATTTGCTGACTACGGGGTGAAAGGGTTATTATTGAATTTGAAAAATTGTTTATATTGATACTTTTAGATGTATCCTCATTTAAAATCTTTTTAATTATTGCTTCAGTTTCCTTGCCTTGTTGACTTTCGTTTTCTGAAGTATTTTTAATTTTTGCTTCAGTTTCCTCGCCTTTTTGGCTTTCGTTTTCTGAAGTCTTTTTTATACTACCTGCTATCAGTGTAGTCTTATTGGTAGTTTGACCTTCTTCTTTTAACAAAGACGTCGGCGATGTTTCTCTGCTGTTGGAATTAGTATCCATGTTATGCTTATCGGAATTTCGGTTGATGGTGGCTTTATTAGGTTTTAGAACAGAATCGTTCTCCTCAGCCTTTTCATCGCCTTTCGATTCCAAATCGTAGCCCGTAGGCACCGCCTCGTGAGGGGTAGCTTTTTGGATACGTTTTTCTGCCACAGAGTCATCACTCAGACTCATGTCGTTAATTTCTAATATCCCTTTTTTGTAGTTCACCTTACATTTGTGCTTACTGAGGAAGTCGTTCCCCAGTATGCCATCGTAGGTTAAATTAATTCTTTCCGTTAAAACCTGGAAAGGATGTTTTAACGAAAGACTCTTTTCTTCATCTACTATAATTGAACCTGTTATTTCACCTAGGGTGAAGACTGAACTACCCGATATTGTGGATAACGAGCAGGATTTTGCTTGTTTCGCGTTTGCCCCCAGTCTGTATTTATAAAGGCTGACTTCCGCTCCAGTGTCTACTAAGAATGTGGAGTATTTTTTGTCGGAAGGCTGAAATTGAATTCGTACGACAGGTTCGTAGAATTCAGGGCAAAGTGAAATTTTTAAACATTTTATTTTTAGTGTTGTGGGTCGGTTGTCAACTCTAGTCGGGATGGATGACCCATCTCTTCCTCCCGAGCATAATCGTTTTCCGAATTTTGAGGATAAAAGTCCTCACCAGAACTCCAATTCTTATACCCCTGTCTAGTGTTGTATTGCCGGATGTTGTTGTGAGGATTTTGATAGGGTTTGTTCTGCGAGCTGTCCCTAAATGGGTTAGGGTTGCTCTGGCCGAGTTGAGACCGTTTTAACCTACAGTCTGCTTCTCGATGATTAAGCTTTTTGCAATACCCACAGGTAAGCCGTTGTACTTCTCTTTTTATATTTGTGGGTTGGTTTGTATTGTTTGATCTCCTGTTAGGATTACTATAACAATGTGTACTTGTATGACCCACTTTGTTACAGAATTGACACGTTGGACGTATCGAAGGTGATGAGTTTGTATAGCTTGTAGAAGGGCTAACCCGTTCTAGTCGGTTCGAATGCTCTTCTGCGTAGAGAATGGATTTCTTTAAATCCGTTTCTCCATGAGCCTGAACCATAAACCTAAGGTTTTGGTTCCGGATGCCGTCCTCGAAAGTTTGAATGGCTAGTTTGTCATTTTCCTTGAAAAGGAAATTCCTAACTGACTCTTCCGTGGAACTGGCATAGGTTGCTGAGTTGAGGGCATTTAAGAGTTGACCGACACGGTCACCAAATTCCTTAAGTGTCTCCCTTCCCCGTTGCCGAGCTGAAATCAACTCGTTTTGGGCTGAGGACCGAGACTTTACCGAGGAATATTCCTTCTTTAAAAGTAAATGAAGATCTTCCCACTTCTCTACGGTTTTGAATTGGATGAATTCGAATGCTGGTCCTTCAAGCCTAGTTTTCACTATGCTGAGGAATAGTTTTTGCTCATCGGCCCTTACCGATTTAAAGAGTATATCCCCGCATGCAAGAAATTTTGCGAGATTCTCTGATTTTCCATCGAAAATTGGGACGATATCTATTATGTCCTTTAGATTCATTTTATATTCTGTCATTTTAGTTTGCAAGTTAACAAGCGTATGAAAGGGTAAGTTCTTGAAAAGACTAGCTTTAAGTTTTTGATTACGGGTAGTAATTTTGGAAATTTATTTATTTTTCAGGAGAGAGTAAAAAGAAAAAAAACTATTGGTCCAGGTAGAACAAAACGAAAGTTGTACAAATGAAAAAAAAATGTTTTTATGTGTATGTACTCGTATATAAAAAAAAATTTTTAGCAACGATCTTATATTGTACGTAAATTAATATTAATATTGCATGTAAATGAAATTTAAAAGGTATTTAAATTTAATATATTTAATATTTAAATGTATTTGTATATATATTTTTTTTTTTGTTTTTAAATTTACTTGTGTTGTTGTTGTGGTTGATGCCGCTGTTGTTGTTGTGGTTGATGCCGCTGTTGTTTGCCAGGCAGGCTTCACGCCCTATAGCTGATTATTACGGCCTGGTCTTTTTAACTGCCTAAATTCTGCCTCCGGCGTCCGCTTGGGAATTCGCCAGGTCTTACTTTTATAGGGCTTTTTTTTTTTCACTGCCTAAATTTTTAGGACTTTTTTTTTTCACTGCCTTATTTTAAGAAATTTTCACTTAATTACACAACTTTTTTTTTTCTGGTGTTTAGCCCCAGGTAACGCCTCAAGAAAAAAAAACTTTTGTTCTTGTGTTTGGTAGGGAGTATCCCACCGCTGCCACCAATGTTACGATTTCTAGCCGTGCTTCCGTACTGGTACGGGAAGAGCAGAAACGGAGAGTTGAGTTAAGATGAAATTAATTAAAGAAATAGTCTTGTATTTGTATTTATTTGTATTTATTATTTGTATTTATTTCTCTCTATTGTATTTAAAATAATAAGGCCCGCTGTCTACGGCAGGGCTGCGACCTTATTGTTTAACTATTCGAATATCAACTCTGGTCTTCTCCTCATTCGGTTCCATATTTATAATTTTTATCATCATTCATTTCCCACCACCATCCAAACTCACTTACCATCCCAAGAACCATGTCACTTCAGTTCGCAAGAACCAGGCCACACACCAAGGTCATAATTCTTCGTATATTGTTTTGTCTAAACCTTTGTGCTGATCATATGGTGACCCACTCAAGTACTTCTAGGTGTGTCATCATCGATCGCAGTTCGCAGGTGTCATATTGCATATTGTACTTGACATACTCTAATGTATTGCAGTTGTTTATTTACATTTCTGCATTCGCATCGTATTGCACTTGACATGCATTCGTTACATTAGAGTCGTACATTTGGCTTGAGTCATTATGACGTGCAATAAGCAAGGCATTGTTCTATAATTAGAACGAAGCGAGAATTATGCCTGGTTGGTGTCTGATTTCGCTATTCATTGGTTGGGTGACTGTTTTACGGGAATGGGCTCTGAATAAATGATGTTGAGAATGAATGATTGGGCTTTGAGAATAGTTGTGGCTCTCGGGTCACAACAATCCCATCGAATGTGTCTCTACCGCTAAGAATTTGGGAATTACTTTCAATAAAACGTTTACCTTAAGTAACCACATTAGCTAATGGAGTTTTACGCTTCTTATGGGCGTCTCAGTATTTTACTCAAATTAAAACCCAAAAGGTCCTTGTCAAATCACTCATAATGCACATATTTACTTAAGAGTGGGAAATATCCGGAAAACGCGATTCGTTCTTGCGTAATAAGGTAACTATTTAATTGCTCAAATAAATAAGTAACACAAAATTTAAATATGTAACTTTTGTAATTAACCCTCGAGTCCTTTAAGTCTTTGTTTGCTGGGGATATATGAGGATATACTAGTTATACATGATACAGTATTCCATTATTAAAACGTTTCAATTTGACATAGATAAAGCCCTTGAATGGATCTAGAACAAAGGCGTATCTGTATTCATTAAAAATGTATTGTCCCTCTTTGAGTGTAGGTTATTACAACCAAGGCATTATCTAAAATGCGCAACAACAAGAAAATAAACACAAAACAAAGCGTTTAATGTAGTAGATACATTTTGATTAACAATTTCCCGCTTATAACTTATGCATAGAAGAAAAATGTCACTCATACGCCACCGTCAACTTGTTATCCTACTGCGTTTAAGTAGAAATAGGTTTTGTAGAAATATAGAAATCATCTTTAAATCATGAACACAGAGTTTTTCAAATACAAGTATTTTCTTTAATACAAAAATTTCCTTATTTTTGTGTCTGTGTTGACAAGTAAAAGCCCAATATATTCGATAACAAGATAATTTTGTATAATGACACAGATTTCGTCGAATTCCACAGTCTTCGGTTTTAAAAGAGGGTGGATTGATTTAAATGTATCCTTGAGTTGGATGGCTATCTTCTGAGATGAAATGGGGGAGGTATCTGAGACCGAGGGCATAGAATATAAAATGAGTTCTATTCTCTTCTTACCTGTTTTTGAAAACACTTTTTTTACATTGAATCAACTTATTTTGATAAAAAATGCGGAAATTTAAAAAAAATACGAAACGAGACAAATTTAAATTGAATAGAAAACCTTGAGCTGAACAAGCCAATAAGGCTTTTTCAAATTTCTTGCCAGTGATTTAAGTTTTTTGTTTGTCTACAAAGTTTTTGGCCCAGTAACATCCATTAGAAAATATTTTGTCTTGTGTTTTGTTTCCCTTAAATAAGCAATATCCCACTTAATATATTTGTCAGAGAAAGAGGGTAATAAATCATTCTGCAAAAGTGTTGGTGATTGGCAAAAATATTTTTTAAAAAGGAAAAATTTGGGCATAAATCATTCTATAAAGGACGTTACAATACCACAGAACAAATTTGTAAAAATTGAAATAATTCAAACAACGAAAAAAACGAAGTGAGCTTTAAAAAAATTAAAGGGCATTGTATTTAGGCATTTTCGGTACAAAACTATGAAGAAAATGGCTTCTGCTTGGTGATTACTTCAATTAAAATGAATTTAAGGGCCGGTCGTCAGAACACTAAAACCATGAGTAATCGCAGCATACCTGGGTGTAAATTTTTAGTTTTAGTTGTTAGTTGTTTCTAGATTAAAAAATGTAACATTAAACTGCTGAACGCTTAAAAATAGCTGATAGTGAATCCTTTACTGATTGCTTGCTTTTTTATTAGAATTAAATCTTCAGCTTGTTTAAAAATAACTTTAAATTACTACTTAAGATATTATACATCCAAAACAAAGGGCTGTCTGTTAATACGTATAGAAACCCTGATTTAATAAGAAAATTTAATAAAACCACTGCAGTGTACATACAATTTTATAGAATTTTAATCTTAAAATCATATTCCTAATCGTTCAAATCAGTTGTCATTCGCCTCGACTTGGAAACGTATGCATCCCTTTATCTACATTTCAACATCATATGAAGAAAATCTAAGAGCATATATCATTACTTAGAAAGATGTAAATATTATATTGCAGATTAATCGATTTTGTTAATCACACCAAAGATCAGTGTCGGAGTCTTTTGAAGGTATGTTTCTCAGGAATGCTAAATCACTTGAGAGATAAAACTAAATCTATAAATCCTTTTTAATTGTTGTAAGAAGTGGAAAGACCAACATTACTGACTTGTGGGCTTGTTTGTTTTAAGAAATTTGTTATCTCGTGTCTATCTCATCGAACACAAATACTTGTGAGAAGATTTATTATGGAATGAGATTGAAATATTAGTTTGAAACGTGAAAGACTAGCTTCAGCAAAGATAACACTTCAAGTTTAACTTTATGACTAACGAAAGTCCTTCAATAGCGTCTTACTGGAATGTTAACACTGTAGATGAGCTTATGTAATGTTAGTGAACTTTTCTCTGTAAGAAAATTTTATTAAAGCAAATTCGAGATTTGAGAATTACGTAAGAAACTTGCGACTTTGTGGATAATGTTACAATTTAAACCCTATATACACATACAGCTTATGTATCCGTTAGCTGAGAGAAAACTAAAAAATAAAACAAAACATAAACACTTAGATAAGTGAGAGTTTAGGAGAAGAATAAAATATGTTCAACTTAAGTACCTATGTATTTATTAAAGTTTCATATCAGAAAACACTAGTCTATTGGTCTAAGATGTGGTTTTTATAATATATAAAATTTCCAAAAAATTTTTAAGAAGAAATTTTGGTTAGTCAACTAAAATTTTATTTATTTTAAATTTCGGAACACAAATCATCTACCCGTTTTTGAAATGTCAAATTTTCAGAAATTTTTCTTTTTAATATTTTCCGAAAATCTAAAGTATATTTTTTTTAGTTTTGAAATGCAATATTTTTAAAAACTTTGTAGAAGCATCTCTATAAAAAATGTCATTAAAATCTTTTATATCGATAATGAGTAATTCAAAATTAAAAAAAAATAGTTCTATGGTAGGGACAAGCTGTAATATCATCTTAATTTCAATTTTCTGGCAAAATACGATTTTGGAAAACCATTTTTTCACATTTGTATGGTGGGTACCGTTATTTTTAGGTAAAATAATTTTTATTTGCCACTTATAGGTACCATAAGACAAGTTATGCATTCGTAAAAAAAATCGAACTCGAGATTTTGCTCAAAGTTGACATTACGATGATAGCGAAGACTAAAAAAATGAGTCTCGCAGTTCTGTCTGTCTGTCTGTCTTTTCGACTACAGCCCAAGCGGCTGGGCCGATTTGCTTTAAACTTGGTAGATATCATTTTAAATTTTTTCCCCCCTCACTTTTTTTTGGTAATTTTTGGTAGCCCCCCCCCGGAACCATTTTTTTTTTGTTTTTGATTTTCTCGAAAACGTTGCAACCGATTTAAATGATTTTTTTATGATAAAGCACCTTCAAAGTTTAAATATTATTAAATATTCAAATTTCCAATTTTTTATTTTTTGAATTTTTAAAAAAAATTTCAATTTTTTTTTTGGAAACTAAATATTTCGAAAACCCCATGATTGATTTTTTCAAACTTGGTATAAAAGTTTTTTAATAAAGGGTGGTTAAATTTTAAGGCCCGATGTCAAGAAACGTCAAGTTTTTTCTGCATTTCATTTGACATTTCTCAATTTCAGACTAACTCAATTTGAACCATGGAAAGATACACAATCCAGCAAGGCGTTAAAGTTATTCAGGCTTATTATGAAAATGGGCGTTCAAATCAAAGTTCATATCGTGCACTTCGTGATTTTTTCGGTCAATTGAATCGTCCAAATGTGCGTTCAATCAGTGCATGCTCGTACAGCTCGTACTGCAGAAAATATTGCTGCTGTTCGCGATAGTCGTGCCCAACAATTACACCTCTCACACTCGTCGTTGATGAACATTATCCATAAAGACGCTTACAAGGTGCAATTGATTCAAGAACTAAAGCCTCTTGACCATTTAAGCGTCGTCAATGGTCAGAATGGTGGCAAGAAATGGCAACAGTGGATGATCAATTTTCGAAGAAAACCATCTTCAGTGATGAGACACATTTTCACCTCAGTGGATTCGTCAATAAGCAGAATTGCCGCATTTGGGCGAATGATAATCCAAGAGTGATTGTCGAAAAATAAATGCAGCCACAAAGAGTGACTGTTTGGTGCGGTTTGTGTCCTGGCGGCATCATCGGGCTGTATTTTTTCCAAAATGAGGCCAGTCAGGCAGTTACTTTGAATGGTGTTTGCTATCGTGAGATGATAACGAACTTTTTATGGCACGAATTGGAAGATATGGATGTGGACGATATGTGGTTTCAACAGGACGGTGCCACTTGCCACACAGCTAACGAAACAATAGCCGATATTTTGTTCCATACATAATTGAACCATACCATATTATCAAAATAAAAAGAAATGACAATTATTTTCCTACATAATTTGTGCTTAATTCAAAATCAACATCGGCCCTTAAAATTTAACCATCCTTTATAGTCTACAAGATTTGAGAAAAAAAATTTTATTTACCAAATTTTAATTTACCCAAAAATAACGGTATTGGAATATTTAATATCTCAAAAACGGCTTAATATTTTTTTTTATTTTTGATACGTTTAATAATAAAAACTTTGAGTTCGCATAGCAAAATTTTTTCTCAAAAATGTTTTAAAAATTTTGTATAAAAAGCTTATTTTTTAAGAAACCACTACAAAGACTTATAGTTTTTGTTCTTGCATAAGCCAATATTTGCTTGAATCACATGGCATCTTATTTTACCTCCAACTACTAATGAAGTTGTTTTAGTAATTTAAAAATTAATTTTATGCTTTCCAATAGTTTTTCTCTAATAACATTCATTTTTGAAATTCTTAGTCTTTTACATAAGAGCTAGTTCGTGCGACCCAGTCGTGCATTTTATTTTTTTTTTCACACGAGTATCTTGTAGATTATATTAAGAAACTTTAATTTATCAAGTTTTAAAAAAAATCATGGGGTTTTCGGAATATTGAGTTTTCAAAAAAAAAAAATTGAAATTTTTTTTCAAAAATAAATTTTTTGAAAATTTGAATTCACAATAATATTGAAACTGCAGGGGAGCCTTAAAATAAAAAAAATGATCAAAATCGGTTGTACCGTTTTTGAGAAAATCAAAAACCAAAAAAATGGTTCCAGGGGGGCTACTAAAAATAAAGATTTCTTGGAATTTTTTTTCAACCATTACCTAGCTTAAGGTAAATGAAATTTTTTGATTTTTTTTTTCTTAAATCTGTGGGACAGTTTTTGAGAAAAGAAAATATGTATTTATAAAATTTCAAAAAAAATTCATATGGCAGGTACCGTTATTTTTGATCTTAAAAAAAAGAAAAAAACGTTAGGAGCGAAAAAATTTAAAACCATATCTACCAAGTTTGAAGAAAATCGGGCGAGCCACTTAGGCTGTAGTCGAACAGACAGACAGACAGACAGAATTGCGAGTTACCATAGAACCAGTTTTTCGATTTTTGAAATATATCACTATCATAACGAAATTTAGTGAATTTTTTTAAAGAAAAGCTTCTATAAATTTTGGAAAGCATTGCATTTCAAAGTTAAAAAAAAAATATTTTGAAATTAAAAAAAAAGACAATTTTTTTTTTAAATTCAATATCTCGAAAACGGGTCAATATTTTTTTTTGAAATTTAGTTTTTATGCGTACAGTAATAAAATAATTATTTTAGGCATATAAACCATGTCGCTATTCGATATTACTCCTTTTAGCGAGAACAATGACATCAATCCTCTGGATCTGGATGAACACATTGCACACTGTACGGATGTGGTGATGTGAATTTCGTTTCTATTTCCTGCGTACGCTTCAATAAAATTTTTCTGGCAAGGACAAAACAATCGTATTGTTTCTTCTGAATTCCATTTCCTGTACATTGCTGTTAGTACTATGTTGATGTAGAAAGACGAAGTATGGGAAATGCTTATAAAGAACGGGATGGACTGTCAATATATTTAAAAATATAAACCACTTAACCCTTTTGTAAGTGCTGCCAATAATATAAGGGTAATTGTATCTTTGAGCAAGACCTATTTAGCTTATTGGACGGACCCTGCGTTGAGGTAGTTGTGTTTTGTAATTTTGAAAATGAATGGTATGCTTTTGAAAATTGTTCTCCACTTTTTGTACACATAAATATTTCAAATAATTAGGTATTTTGAGATACAACAATATTGTTGTTTCGACTATTACTTAGGAAGTTCATTACTAAAGAGTTCTGTTTTAAATAATCATTAATATCCAACTATAACACGTAGCTTGAGTACCTTCTCAGGTTTTGTTTTTAGCATTTGCTCTGAGGCCACGCTCCGCTTTATTTTCACCACCCATTGCCTCTCAAGCACCCTTAGCTTTTCTATTTGAAGTATTGCAACATTGAAACCGCAATAATATTCCATAAATTACATCCAGTCTCAAGAGAACCATGTAATCAGAAATCCTGTAACATTTCCTCCCATCAAGACGTACACAATTCTCTTGAGTCGAAATTCCTGTTTAAAATCCAAATCTAAAGTAATAAAATAACCCAGAACTGAGAACGTAAAAGTATTTCTTAATTAAAGTCAAAACAAATAGTATTCCATTTGGGGTAAGCAACCCAATATGGATTTAATATTTGTGGTTAAACTCTAAAGGAATCAATTTGTTTTATTGTAATTGATGTTTGGTATTCGATTAAAACAAAGTCGTTTCAAAGGTAAGCTCTCAAGACCTCTATCATTGGATTTTAGCCAACAAAATTAATCTTGACTAGTATACCTCTCTGCTATCGAAATGAACAAACAAATCCCCTCCGTTTACGACTGTGTATATGCACTATAAGCTTTGAAAATCAAAAGGACTAGGTATTCCAAGAAGAATACAACTCTAATGGACAAAATGTAATTTTCGTTAAAAGCCTCTTCCATGAGACGAAGGGCACACAATCTGATAGGATTTAAGCACCGATTTTAGACAGCCAGGTTGGTACTGTGCCTCTTCTACCCACGTTAGCTGTACAATGCACTTAAAGTTGGTCATGCTATTGCATTGCAATTTCAAGATGGACCAGCTCAACTCTTAGTTTTATTAAGTTTTTCAGTCTCTCCCCCTACACAACCACCATACATATCCGGTGAGATCGTAAAACAAAATTCTACCAATACCTCCACCTCTGGCTCTACACATATTTACAACTAGCATCAATATCACTGGCCTTATTGGATGCTCGTTGTCAAAGAAAAAACAAGGAATAAAAACGAGGCAAAATTATCTGCTACGCTACCAGGCGAAAACTGACGATGGGGAATAAAACAAGTCCTTAAAAAAGTTTTTAATTTTTTTATAGGAAACTTTTAAGCATTAGTTATAAATCGCCTTCATGATGCGAAAACACAAAGATAGATGCAGAATCGATAACTTTCTGAAGCAGAGCCATTTATAGAAGAGTCCTCTTTGGTGTTTGGAAGTGGATTTGATCGAAGCGTGGATGCGGGAGGGTGGACAACATTGAGTAAAGTCATAATTTCAAACCATTCAAATGTTTGTGAAAACAATAATAAAAGTATGATATGTCTATGGGTGAAGAGTAAGTGTTTCCACACAATGTCAGGAAGTCATAATAAAATAAAATGGAGGAATTCCTCCATAAATCAGATCAACGTGGCTATCAATAATGTTGCTCTGGGGGAATGCATGTTTTGTCAGCACCTCAAACTGTGAATGACGGGACAATACCCGATGATGATAGACACTTGCAGCTGTGAAGAATCAAAACAATTTGTTTGTCATTCAATAAAGAATATAATATAAATCTATTGGTGAAAAACTTAGTGGATAAAGAATCTTAATAAAGGGGTGGTGTTTTTGGGCACCAAGTCTCCTTTCAACTTCTGCGTGAGGTAATTGAGACCCTTATAATGTTAAACGCAGAACGGGCGAAAAAAAAAACAATGAGTACCGAAACTTAAAGCAAAATATTTTTTAAATTTATAAAAAAATTGAATTTGAACATTCAATATTTCAAAAATGCGATTTTTTTCTTTGTTAAATTTAATTTTCCCACGAACCTTCTCTTATGTTTTAAAAATTTAGAGTTTTGAAAATCGATGTTATTAGTGAAAAATCTTCAGAATCACAAAATTAGCTTATAAAAGTGCTTAAAGATTCTTTTAAGAGTTCGGGCTGAAAATAAAATGCCAAAAGCAAATATGAAATTATGTAAGAATACCAATTTTAAATCGTTAAAATAAATGTTTATATATAATTTCTTTTAAGTTTTTAATATAATGTTTTCAAACTTCTGAAAAGCTTCGAAAAAAAATGTATAGCAGGTGCCATTATTTTTGGTCTTAAAAAAATGTAAATTCAAATTCCTTACAGCAAAAATTCTTATAAAATTCTTCAAAGAACGATTTTGAACACTCTTCTATAGATACGAGTAATTAGATATGATTATTTTTTGGCCTTTCAAATGTTCGCGCCTTTAAAAAGAAAAATCAGTTGGGCGCAGTTAAAAGGTCCACAGAACAGAAACCCTGAGCACAGACAGCAGGGACCACTTGTATCTAAAAGTGAAGCTCTACTCCAAAAATGATGAATTCCATAATCCAAAAGAAAAATGTCACTTGCCGGACCTAAATTATATTCAAAAATATTGAATATTGTAGTTAAGATCCTTCAAGATATGAGATACTTGAAGCCATCCATCATCCAATACACTAAAACCTTTGGAATTTGGTATTGGATGTCTTACTTGCGATATTCATAAAAAAATCGAACTTGAGATTTTGATTAGACTTCGCAATTCTGTTCAAGCTCAAGCGGCTTGACCGATTTTCATTTTCTTTAAAGTTGGTAGATATCATTTTAAGTTGTCCTCCCACAGGTTTTTTTCTTTTTTTAAAAAGACCGAAAATAACATCCGATTTTTTTCGAAATTTTATAAATTATTATTATTTTCTCTCAAGAACAGATTTTTTCAAAAGAAAGTGCACAAAATTTCATTAAGTTAAGAGTATGTCATTAATTCATTAATGGTACCGTCCTTAGAACAATTTTTTTTTTGTTTTAGATTTTATTAAAAAGGGTACAAAGGTACAAGGGTACGATTTTTATCATTTTTGTTATGCTAAATCTTCCCAAAAATTTGGATAGTGTTGTGTATTCAAATTTTTAAAATATTTTTATTTTAATTCAATATTTCGAAAACTTCATGTTATTTTTTTTATTAAATTATCAATAGCTTTTTAATACAAAGTACGAGTAAAAGATGTGAGGTAAAATAATGTTGTCTAAAATTAACAAAACTTGCAAAAATATTTATCTCGAAAACGGCACCCAAGAATTTTAATATTTTTTTGTCTTCTATTAATTTGAAATTAAGATATTACTGACTGTTCCAACCATTTTTGAACCATGGTCTTGAAAGCTTGTGGATCTCAATGAGGGGAAAAAATTGAGAGCCGCAAAGATTTCCACGTTCTAGTACGATAGTGTGGCTAAGGAAAGAACTAAGAAAGGGTAAGTTGATGAGCATTCACAGCAAGACGAGTATTAAAGCGGAATTGTTTGAGTAGAGGAATTCAACTGGCTATTTCGATTGAACATTGTTGATAGAAAAAGCAATAAAACAGTGCAAGACAGAAGACGTTACGACGGTTCAAGAGAATCAAAAATTTCCGTAATGGGTGTGTCTCCTATATATAAGTCTTAGCTCTCTATTCTGAATTCTATCCTAAGAATTTTGCTGCGTTCTTAGCTACGTCGGATATATAATCATTCCACCGACTATGGAAAGCTTTTCGGTTTTTTTGATGCAAGTCCCATTCATGGACAATGACATGGAAAGTATATTTTGGTTGGCCGACAGAAGACAGCTTTATGTTTTAGAAGCATTACATTCCACGCGGTTGTTAGTACCCCGAGATTAGAATCTAATGAGCTTAGCATACGCTGCCATTCCAGTACCACACTGGAAGAACTGGGTTGTGAGTCAGAAAACGAGTATTAAAAGCTGAAGCTTCTGTCGTCAGCGAAAAAAGTGGATTAGAAGTTACAAACAAAAGAACATTTAGGAAGATAAGGAAGAGTGTAGCAGACGAAATGGAGCCTTGAGGCACTCCAGAATTTATTTATTGAATATCAGAATAGAAACCTTGTAATACAACTTGTATTGAGTGGCCTGAAAGACGCGATAAGAATAGGGTACGTCTTGCACGAAGAAGGCCGCCTGCAAAACTTCTTGGACCTAGATGTTTGCAATCAGGGCGCTTAGCTCTACATTTTGAAGTTATGATGAAGTTGTTATCACAATTTTTTAGACTTTGGAAAAAATTGCATATTTGATGTTGTATTACTCAATGTTGCTCCTACTAGAGCATGCAAGACACTCATATTTGTAAATAACTACTTAAGGACTATATATTCGTAATTATACTAATTATTTTTCATTATCAATCACACCCAAAAATTGCTGTATGCTCTTAGTCTAGAAGAAGAGACTGATACCAAATGCATGCACTTTCTATAAAAGAGCTTCGTGCCAATCCCTATCAAATGGTTTAGAAATATCAAGTAGAATAACCTCTGTTTCACCAAAACTATGTAAATATTGCTTCCACTTTTCACCAGTGGACCTTTTGCTACGTAAGCCGAACTGCCGGTCATTTGACAGTTTTCGTTCTTCGAGATATTTCTTGAGCTCACTGTTTATCAGGGTTTAAGCGAGAGTTCGAAGGGGAGGAAGATTCGCCTTTTTTAGGGACTGGCTGGACAAATGGTGTTTTCCATCTACTCGGCAAATAGTGTGAAATATAGAAAAGCTTACGCAATGGTTTTTTCAGCGAAGAAGAACACCTTTTGAAAACTAAAGGGGATATACAATATGGACCAGCGGATTTATGTTTTTCAAGATCTTTGAGGACTCTAGCTACTGCACGAGTGCGAAAGAAGATATGTCCCATAGAACCATTAACGCTCTCGGGAGAAGTCATAACACTGTGCGGCAAAGTCGAAATAGCAGCAAATTGCATTGCCAGCAAGCTGACAAAAGGAGTGTTATTGTGAACGAGTGTTGGAACCGATGACTAAGAAGAATTTTTCACATTTTTTACAAAAGATCAAAAGTTTTTACTTCCTTTAGAACATTTAGCACTTTTTGACGTATATTTTGGTCATGTAAGAACTTTGTTCTTCGAATATGAGCAGTGAAGGTATTGATCGCTTGTCTATACTTTTTCCGGTATTCGTCAGTGGGGTTTGTTTTGTTGCGGAACTCTCTCAACCTGATAACCTCTTTACATTCATAATCGTTCCAAGAACTCACTTTGGAACTAACTGCTTTTGTCCCATTTGGGATAAAAGTTTTCATTTAATTGAGAATAACGCCTATTATCATTATCAGCATTTAGAATCTATATTATTTTAGAGGAAGTATAATGACGTGTTAAAGTTTCGAAATATGTTGTTTAGTACGTTTCAATTGGCTTTTTCTCATAATGCCAAAAAGTTCTCTTTGGAGTTTTTTTGTTGACTGTGTTGGTATTGTATGCTGATATGGTACAATGTTCCGCTGTGTCTAGACGTGCTAATTCACTATGATTATATTTATCAGGATCAGATGTGAGGAACAGATCAATCGTATTTACGGAATTACCTTCAACGTCAGGTATTGGAGTTAGCTCGTTCACAAACTGAGTTAAATTGTTTAGAAAAAGTTTTAAGTCTTAAATTTTTGTATCGTTTTTTCTATCAACAATGCTAAAAAAGACCAGTTGCATTCTTCCCCTAAAAAAATTATTCTGTATTATTAGTCTTGCTAGGAATAGGAATGCTCGTTAGCTTAGCCTTGAGTAGCCATGATTTAAATGGTATAATATTTTTGAATTTTAAAAACAAATTTCTTCTAAATGATATCTTTCCAGTCTTCATTAAAGGAAGCATGTTGGCATGTACCATGCCTTAAAAAGTTATCCCTTCCTTAAACGCTGAATTTTCCAATCATAGATAGATATTCCCTTACTACTTTCTGTCACAGGATATTGCACATAACAGAATATGCTTATTTGTTACAATTCTTCGTTTATTAATAATGGTTGTATACAATTCATTAAAAAAGAAATACATTGTGTTTAAAAAAAAATTAAATCCTCCTTTTCAATCATATCTAATGTCTCCAAAGGCTCGAACATCCACTTAAGCCGACATGACAACTCAAATAAAATATCAAACAACGGGCCAACATTTTCAAAACAAAAATCTGCCCTACCATCTTCATGTAGGTTTTTCGTTAGACATTGATCCTGGACTTTTAACCTTAATTCTTCCATTAAGCCAAACCAACAAATGTTGATAAGAGGCAATGTCATTCAACGTCAAATAAAATCGATTATTGTTGTTATTTGAGACCAACCCTCATATTTTCCAACTCTCACACACAACCAAAAGAAAACCTATAAACGAAAGTCAAAACTCAAATATTTGTTCAATTTACGAAGATGATATGAAAACATCCTTTCTACCGTTGCTCCTGATGTTCACAGGGATTTTCATTGCTTGAAGTTAAACGAAAGGAAGATTGCACAATATCTCGAGGGTTTTTAGGTTTTTTATTCTTCGTTCTTAGGCTGTTTGTTGAGGATTTTTGTCTTTGACTTCGGAAACGAAATTCTTAAGTCATTTCCTGTGGATTTTTATTGAAACTTTTCTGTATATGTTCATCATGAAATGGATGCAAAAATATTTGTTGTGATTTTTTTGTGAAGCCTTGAGGATGTGATAAAAATCAACTTCGGTGATTGATCTACTGGCTCATTAGATTTATTGAAAATTAATAAAGGTAGAATGAAAATATAAAGAAACAAGAAATTCGTAACTAGTGTTTTTTCATATTGCAAACTGGAACTTTTTTTCAAAATTGGAAGGTTAAAAAAAAAATGATTCAAAAGTAACAAAACGAACTACAAGCAACAACGGAAATAGATTCGCCCTAAGGCTAAAAGAATCAGGGATTTGCATAATTCTCAACAGAGTTGACTAACTACAACAAGGAGATAAGGAAAGTCAGGAGGAATATTTTCAAATCCTTCTGTGAGAGTATTTCCTGAACCCCTGCTGCGGCAAGACTATACACATAGACCCTGCAAAAGGGAAGACATTTACATTATTAGCACTTCTGCAACATGATGCAAGCCTAACAGATAGTACTGAGCTGTGCAAGAAAGGAGTATCGTCGAAGTTAAGTTTTTGAAAGTTTTGGAACATCGCTATAATACATCAACTTCTGCAGTCGGATTTGGAAGCAAAGTATCCGGAAAATTCGAAGTAGAAATAGAACTGAGACAAGGATGCGATTTGAGTCCCCCTTCACTGCTAGCAGAATCACCTGTAACTCTCCAATTGATGATCAATAGATTGTTTTAAGTAGAGGCTCCAGGTGGACCTAGACAAGTCCAAAATTATGATATTCTTTTACAGCGGCGGATGCCGAAACTGCCGCAGTAAAACTTAGAAATTTGGAGCTCGAAGTTTTAAAGTCATTAATGAATACAACTAACTTGGTGTGCAGATACCTGTGGGAGTGTGTGGAGAAGTGCTGATGTAGTTGGTAAGGGTAAATCTCTTCGGAGTAATTGTAGTAGTAGTGGGACGGATGGCTACTGATGCGCAAATCTATTCCACTCCGGGTTCCTATCGTCCTCCTCGTGGTGTCTGTGGATTAGTAGGTAATTATCGTTGGTTCGTTAAGGCAATCAAAGAATAGAGTTATCGTTCCTAGTTCGCTCTAAGGTGAACAAAGATTAGGACTATCGTTACTAGTTTGCTCTAAGGTGAACAAAGAGTAGGACTATCATTCGTAGTTCGTTGCCAGGCGAATAAAGACAAAAAAGGGCGCACACCAGTTGTTGGTTACTAATTCGATTGATTGCTGGGTGTGTGTATCCTAGAGTTGACAAGTCCTGAGTTTTTTAGTAACTCATCTGGAAGTGACCACTGGTTGCGAAGCTCCACCGGAAGCTATATTCTGGCACCATGGGCCATAGTGCCCTATAAAAAGTACTGACAATGCGTCATAAGAACGCGTCTTTACTTAAGCTATCTATGAGGTAGGCCCCCTAGTGGGAGTATCATGGTAGTTGTGGTTTATTCCAAATGCGGAGTCATATGGTTTTCAAGCCTGCTTGAATTCAAGAGGTGCTAGATAGACCTCGCCCCACAGTAATAGGTGTGCACATGCTGCAACATGTCACAGCATTGCTACTGATATGACTTCGGCTATCTCAGAAGTTAATGGTCAGGACTCAATCTGACTCCAATATGGGTAGGCTCACCGTGGAATTGAGTCATAATCTACAGGTGTCCACGTTAAACACAAGACAGATCTGTGCAGATACCTAAAAATTTGAATAAAAAAAAACCATATGGGTGATAAGTTGGCCCAATCCAAAAACTTTTTAAACGCAACATGGAGGACTGTGATTCATTGTAAAGATGTTGACTACGAATCCAAATATAATAATTTTGAAACCAGCTCAAGTTTGGGGCTACAAAGAGTTTGATGAAGTTGAGCAGCTTCTGCGTTTAAAACACACTTCCCAGACATTCAACTTTTAACAGGACACTCTCTGGAGATAATACCTCTTAAACAAAATAGAGAAGACTGGAGGATAGCTGCAACCATCTGTTCAAGTAAAAGGATAGACTGGACGATAAGCAACTTAATCTTTACAACCTTTTAAATCACCAGGTGTAGTTGGTATCTTCCCAGCCGTCCTACAAAAATGTAAAGAAGATCTTATGCCTTATCTCATTTGAATATTACGTAGTAGTATTGCTCTTTGGTGTATATACTATAAGCCTATGGAAAAAAGCAAAGGTAATCTTCATTCCGAAATAAGGAAAAAAGGTACAACCCATTCCAAGTCTTTCAGGCCGATAAGCTTAACATCCTTTGTACTGAGAACCTTGGAAAATCTAATTGACTACTTCATAAAATCAGAACTTTTAGTAAATAGGCCTCTAAATTTAAGCCAACATGCCTACATAGCGGGTAGATTTAGAGAAACCGCCCGGTTTAAAACCACTAATACCTTACAAAAAGCTATAGAAACTAAGGAAATGGCTTTGTGTGCGTTCCTAGACATAAAGGGAGCCTTTGATAATACTTCCCAATTCGCAGTAAATGAAGCCCTAGTAAGAAAGTGTGCTGTTAATACCATAATTAGATGAATTGGTGAAATACTGGGCACTAGAACAACAGAGGCAACATCAGAACCAAATTTACTGAGAATCATCACGATAAGAGGCTGTCCGCAGGGAGGAGTGCTATCACCCCCTTGCTGTGAAGTCTAGTAGTGGATGAAATGTCAGAAAATCAAATCTTTCAAGGCATCTGCATCGGTAACGCTGATGATATCGTTATTACAGCCCTAGGGAAGTTTGTAAAAACTCTCTGTGATATCATCCAGGGTGTTATAAATATTTTAAGCAAATTGTTTCGTATCTGTATCAATCAACCCTTCAAAGAAGACTATAGTACCATTTACCAAGAAATAACTTGTGCCACGCATGAAACCTATTCGGTTAGCTGGTGAAATGCTAGTAACAGAGAAAGAAGTAAAATATCTATAGATAGTAAACTCCTCTGAATCAAACACGTAGAATAAACGCTCGGGAAAGATTCAAAAGCTTTATGATATGCAATAGACTTCGAAATCATTGGAGTGAAAACCATCACCCAAGCAACACATAAACTCTTGGAGAGTACTTCAATAAATGTATCAGCTCTTTACAAGCTGTTAGTTCAATCTTCTTAATACCATTTCACTTTATGACCTCCTAATTTGCTCTTTAAAATGTTCTTTTTGTTATAGTATAATTAAATGCTCTTTAAAACATCTTAGAGATAATCATGACAAATGTCACCATATTGACTCTCTATGTACCCTCTATAAAACCTCTTTAAAAGGAGTAGTTTTAAAATGCTGAAAGAGGTTTTCATTATAATCTTTCGAATACATCTTGAAGATATTCTGTGGAAGTTTTCACTAAAACGTATTTATGAAAGCTTAACATCAAGAATTACTACTTTCCTCTTTGGTTGAAAAAAAAATGTTTTGTTTCGCCTAACAATTGTGAATTGTGAAACCAAGCGAAAATCTTTTTTTCTCTCTTCTGTTTAAAGAAAACAACTCAACTATTTAGTTGAATGTGCGCGCCATTGCATATGATTATGTTTAACAAAAAATAAGCAAAACTGCACAACTGTTTGGTTGCTTATAGAAAACAGATGAACTATTTGGTTGAATGTTCGTGCAGGTGCGTATATGTTACACAAAATAGCGAACTCATTTTAGGCAATCGTTTAGTTTGTGTCAAAGCACAAACTTTTTAGTTGTTCGTAACAAACAGTTGCAAAACTAAAAATTGAATGTGCGCGCCTAGCCTAATTGTTGTGTATTTGTTATCTTTTTCTTTTACTCTTTGCTTACACTTTGTTTGCTTTTTTTTTCTTTGAATTTGATTGATTGTAAACAGCTATATTCTTCCTTTACTCTTTGCTTACACTTTTTTCACTCTTTGCTTTGAATTTCAGTTTCGATATCTTATTGTGAAGTGCTTAAGATATTTTAAAGAGTTCTTAACAAATGGGTGGCGTATCTGTATAAAATACATATATTTTGTAAAGGGTGACATTGTTAAACGTATATTGAAGATAAAATTATTATTTACTAGATTTTTATGTTTTATCGTTTACTATACGAAGTCATCAGTTTCTACGGATGTAAGTAAATGAAAGAAGGATGAAGAACTTTGGCAGAATATAAAAGAAATGTTGAAATAAAATTCAAATTCAAATAAAATTGATAATGGGTATTATTTTGATTATGTATAATATCAAATTTTCTGAATTTTCAGTGATTCTTTAGTCGGTTAACAGTTGAACTCAATATTTTGTATCTTAATAGAATGTTGACGCAACAATGAAATGTCAAGTTAGCATATCTTTCTAACAGATTTTTAATCCAGGGATTTTAACACTTTGTGAAATAAAAATTAAGGAATGACATATATTTTTACTTATTTTCATCTAGTATGTCTTTTTCTATCTTTTCTCTGTAAGATGTATAAAACCTGTCAACTTACATTTAAATTTTGAAAAAAAAAATGCAATAAAAATCCGGAATCATTCTTCAAACAATTATTATGTTTTTTCGTGTTTTGTAATATAAAGGAGATCTTAGCATCACCATATACAATAAAAAAGTTGATTTAATTTTATTTCATACAAGTAAGTGCTAATATGTCGCTCAGTTTGTAAACCTTTTGAGTTTTATTTATTTGCTGAAATTACATATTTTACATTTTAAAATTATTCAGATCGAACAAAAAAAGACCTTTCATAAAATAAAGCACCCTGTAGGTAGGAATATCTTCGATACATACACATACATGAATCGGCCATATCTATTGCATACAGTGCTGCCGTTTTAGTGACTTTGTCACTATATTTAGCGGAATTTTCAAAAGTTTAGCGACAAAAAATTATTTTTTGTCACTAGTTAATTCTAGCGACTTTTCTAGTGACTTTTTGCAAGAACATGTGATGATGTTACATCCCTGGCATTCGAGTTTGGCACTTATGTTCGATTGACTCTCTTTTTACCACGACCACTGAACTGAATTTGAAACTTCACCACACAAAATAAGACCAAAAGGAGTGTGATTGCGAGTGAACGGGTATATGTTTTAGAAACTAGACTACCTGGTCATTTCGTTTATATGATTTATTTTATGTACAATTTTAACTGTAATTGTTTTTGTTTGGTTTTGTCGAATCGGCCAAAGTGGAGATTCCGGGAGTAAACTTACCTTTTTTTGTAAGTATATTTATACTTATTTTCAAAAAATTCAAAAATTTCAATAATGCTTTAGATATTGAAGTCAATGAAATTGATGAAGATGCTATAATGGCTATAATTATTTGTGATTGATTATTTTTATAATAGGTGTTTGAAGTTATTATTAAAACTTCTTTACTTTTCATTTAAAAAATGAAAAGTAGTAATATTTTCTAGACTGAATTTGTTTTTGTTTTTAAGATTTTTTATGTTAACTTAATGTTTATAAGTTTTTCTTTACTATTCAAAATAAATTTTTTGTTATAACTGAATATATTTTTTTTTTTTGATATGTGTACTGAAATTTTTTTCTAGTGACTTTTTTTCAAAATTTTAGCATATCTAGCGGATTTTTAAGGTCGATCTAGCGACTCTTTTTTTTGGCTTGCGGCAACACTGATTGCATACTTAAACGTCATTTCTTTTTTTTATTCTGAAGGCATTTTTTTTTTCTCTCGCAAATCAAAACACACAATCATAAAAAGGGTATACAATGAATATCGTAAATCCAGTCATAAATTTGAAGGAAAGAATTCGCCATGTTTGTGTATTTATATTAGTCAATCCATTTTATTTGAATTGCATTAAATTTGTATTTGCGTGAAAGAGAAAGACATTTTTTATACATTTTTCTTCTTCGCAGTTCAATCTTTCTACTCAAAAATATAAACATCTTGAAAACCACTTGAAAGTGTCTTTATAGATTAATTAAAAAATGATCTTTATGAAGTCTTACAAATACTTTACTTAGAACTCTTTGCTCAATACAATAGACTCCTCCCCTTAAGGCCTTTTTGGGTATTACAGACCTCTTTAAGATTGTTCAAAGAGTTGAAAACACTTGGAAAATAACTTTTCAAGATATCTGTAAGAGGCAATTGTGTTGCTTGGGCATGTACTGTATACGTAGAGCCATAATTACCTATAGTGCTGTTGCATGGCACAAAAGAACCGAGTTACAAACATCTAGGGAAGCACTACGAAAAATACAAGAGCTCGCTTACTTATGTATCACTGGATCAATGAGAACTTTCCCCAGTGCAGCGATGGAGGTTATTCTTCAGGTGTCCCCATTAAATGCAGAAGTTGGAAGTGCTGCTAAGGGTTTGCCAAGTAAGGAAATAGATTCGAAAAATTTATAAGTCAGAAGGAGAGGAACTGCCTTTTAAAGTCAGCAGTAACTAACATTATCAATATTCCTAGAGATGAAATGATTACAAAATACAAAATTATAAAAAATTTAAAAACGGTATTACGTTGAAAAAAAGACAGGGTAGGCGAAACAGAAAATTACACACTGAAGGTCAATGCAATTAAGTGGTACACGGATAGCTTGAGAACGACAGAAAGGACTGGTGCTAAAATTGTTGGGCTTTCCATACCAATGGGACAATGTGCTGGTGCTGGTCCAGATATCAAAATAGATAACCGACACCAAAACATTGCCCTTATGTCAGATAGCCAAGCCGTACTGAAAGCACTTAGCTCATACGCCATCACGTCGAAGTTGGTATGGAAATATGTAGGTAGGTCAAACGAATAATAATGTCTCACTTCATTAGGTACCTGGGATTAGGTGTCCAGGGAAATGGAGAAAGAGACTCCCTTAGCAAAAAAAGGCACAAGGAATCCTTTAATGAAGCCAGAAACCAACTGCGGAATAGAAGAAAACAGGATTAAAAATGAAATCAAAATAAAGGAGGAGGCTTAAAGATACAAAAACTGAAAAGAACAAGCAAAACTGAGCCCGACCAAACTACTTCTATTGAACTATAACCAAGATCATTTCATGAACTGTTTTAGCTTAAGTAGGAGCAATCCACGAATAGTAACGGGACTTCTCACGGGTCACTATAAACTTAGAAGAAACTTCAGTATTCTTGGCCCCACATGCAGATTCTGCAATACTTACGACGAAACGCCGGAACACATACTATGCAGATGCGCAGCACTAATGCATTAAAGAAACAAGCATCTGGAACGCTACAAGGTAGAAGAGAGTAATTTATCCTTTCTGGAGGTACTCCAAATAATTAAACTCATAAAAAGGATAAACTTGGAGGAAGAGCTGTAGGGTTAGCAACTCATCTAGCTCTGGATGCGGGCACAATCGATTTTTAAGTCGCAAGCCTTTTTCAATATTCATTCATTCAATCAAGTAAATTGATAAAAAGTTTTTATATCTATTTTATTTGCGCTTAAAATGTTGTGTTATTTAATGCAAAATATTTTTTGTGACCCATTGATTTTTTCTTCAGAAGTAAAATGGTTAAAATTCGGATGAAATAACATTTAAAAAAAATTGGCGTAGAAAACAATTCGTTTGGAATGTCGTTATTAAAACAAAGGATAGCTGGTGGATACAAGAACGGAATAAAAAATATTCAAACAAAATAAAATACATTCTACATATTTTTAAACATAAAAAAATCTTCAAAAAAGTTCAAACTTCAAACATATCAACAAAAAATTTGCGCATTTAATAAACAAACTGAAGCATAAAGAATAAATTCCATAATATGTATACTCGTATGTATTTGTATTGGGATTGTGCAATGGGAACAATGCCTTATGTGTTTTCAAATAAAAAAAAAAATCTGAATAATTGAGGTGGATTAAAAACAATCATTCTATTTATTGACTTTTAAGTTTTACTGAATTTGAAATGCCAGTTCTTTGATGCCGAAAATTCGATCAGACATGAGTAGAGAAAACAATAATACATATACAGGGTGATTGGCATAAGGTGTGACAAAAAGCTAGGGTGTATAGGTTGGACTTAGACAAGAAAAAAATCGTATGGCAGGGGGGGTCTATTTCCCCCCGTTTAGGCGGGAGGGGCAATTTAAGAAAAAAATCACTTAAAACAGAAAAACAATTATTAAAAAATAACGGTGATACCTACAGAGTAATGCTATAGCATTTTGAAAAGCCAGAAATACATTCTTTAATCTTGTTTTTAAATAAAGTTGTTCGAGTGAATAGTTTTTGAAAAATTAATTTTCAAAATCAAAATTTAAAAAAAAAAATGAAAAATTTTTTTTTTAAACAAATTTTTTTCAAAATTTTACGTAATTAAGCATTATTTTTTTATTCAATATTCAATGCTTATATTAATTTTTGATCAAACACAAAAAACCGGATGTTAAAATGTTTTGTAGTTTTTGAGAAAATCAAAAATAAGAAAAACTACTTTTGTTATAAGAAAAGCCTTTTATTTTAGTTTTTATACGTTTTGAATATTGAATAAAAAAATAATACTTAATTACGTAAAATTTTGAAAAAAAATGTTTAAAAAAAACAATGTTTTTATGGCTTTTCAAAATGCTATAGCATTACTCTGTAGGTACCACCGTTATTTTTTAATAATTTTTTTTCTGTTTTAAGTGATTTTTTTCTTAAATTGCCCCTCCCGCCTAAACGTGGGGAAATAGACCCCCCCTCCCGTACGATTTTTTTCTTGTCTAAGTCCAACCTACACGCCCTAGCTTTTTGTCACACCTTATGCCAATCACCCTGTATATATTATGTACATTGTATAACAAACTATAACGGAGAATTCTACAATAATAATCATGTTTTTTTTTCTTACGATTTTTTTTTCAGAATTAACTTTGGAAAACATTTTTATAGAAAGACTCAGCACGGTACAAAGAACCAAATTATTCAGACACAAAGACCATATTGAAATTCCTTTCATGCGCGAAATGCGCCCAACGTTCCAACAATCTATAGATTGGTCTAACGTTTTTAGCAGCAAGTGGCTTTCCGTGATCTTCCGCGTGCAGGAAGACTTCGTGCAGTTCGAAATGATGCAAACATTGCTCGGGTACAGACAAGTGTTGAGGAAAACCCCAAAACTTCCACCAGGTGAGGTTATCAGCAGTTGGTGATGTCTAGGTGGTATTTTCAAAAAAAAAAAGAGGCTGGGTGCGACCCACACTGATAACTTCCCATTTGTGGTCCTGAAAACTTGTAATAATTACGAAGGTTGGTAGGTACATATTATATACTGAATTATAGATTTCCGTGTTTTTTAATACTATATTATAGAAATTATTTTATTATTTCGGTTCCAAACATTTTAATTGAAAAAAAATTAAAAACGAAATATTCGAATATAAAAGATATGGTTTGGTTATTGATGCAAGGGTACTTACAAAATATATCCGTTCTAAAACTATATATATGTCAAATATAAACCATTTGTTAGAAATTGTATTATGTATAAAATTAAATAATGGCAAAGTCAATATCATTGCTCGTTCTCAAGATATTCTAGTCGAAAAACAAATATTACCACTTTTTAGTAGTTTTTTTTTTATATTTTTGTTAAAACTGTCAATTCGATACTTGTCAAAATTTAATAATAATTGTATTATGTCGATACCTTCCCGTAAGAATGTACTAAGCGGCACTTTTTTCGAAAATGACTTTTTGATGAGGAAATATAATATATGTTAAGGGCCACGTTTTGGCCTGGGTTTCGCCAACGAACTTTCTTCGTTTTTTTCGTTCCCTGAACAATTTTAGAAATGTCGCTTAGTATACATTCTTACGGGAAGGTATCGATGTATAAAACAACATACTTTAGAAGGCACTGTCGGTGTTTATTCCCAAGAAATTCGACTTGAAATACAATTTTAACTAGTTTTCACTAGAATTTTTAATAGTTTTTTTATTTAAAAAAAAAACTATTAATTCAATATTTGTCAACATTTTACCAATTGTACAAAATTATACTATGTATAAAATAAACTAAATTAGAAGTCAATATCACTACTAGTTCTCGGGAAATTTGAGTCGAAAAACAATTTTTACCAATTTTCAATAGAATTTTATATAGTTTTTTATTTTTTGTAAAAAAACTGTAAACTCATTTTTTTTGAAATTTTCACCAGTTGTCAAACACATTATTTTTCGTAAAATAAAATTATTTTGAGTTTCAAGTTGTTTTCCGTTCTTAGAATATCTGGGTTATGAAATTTTTTTTTTTCAGTTTTTTTTATTTAAAAAAATAACGGTATGTTCATTTTTTTCCAAATTCATACCAAATCTGTACGACCTTATAATGAGTACAATAAATTTTATTTGAAGTCAATAGCATTATTTTTTCGTGAGATATTTGAAACTAACCAAAATTTTTACTTTTTTTTTAAACCGTTATAGTGAAAAAACTACTCACTGAATTTTAATAAACGCCCTTTCAGCCTCTTTCGAAGTTATTATCTATTAAATAAAATTTATTTGAAGTCAATATCTTTACTCGTTCTTGAGATATCGACGACGAAAAATGGTACAAGAACGTACGGACGTACGAACGTACGAACGTACGAACGTACGAACGTACGAACGTACGAACGTACGAACGTACGTACACACACACACACAGACATCTCTCTAAAAATGATTGATATAGCCTCTAGGGGCCTTGAAACGTCGAGAAATGTCAAAAATTCCAATTTGACAAATCGGACCGATTACAATAACTCCCTATGGGAAGTTAATAATGGCAGCTACACCTATTTCCATATAAGATTCGATTGGTTCACGAGTTGTAATCAAATACGCGTTTTCAAGAATTGTTCCGAGAGAATAACTATTATATTCTTAAACTTCTAATCAGCGATAAGGCCCACTTTCACCTCAACATAAAATAAAATGCACGACTAGGTCTCACGAACTTGTACTTATGTAAAAGAGTAAGCATTTCAAAAATGAATATTCCTAGAGAAAAACTGTTCATAAGCATAAAATTCATTTTTTAGATGACAGTATGGTGTGGAATATCCTCAGAAATGTTCATTGGACCATATATTTTAAAAAATGACGAAAAAGTTGCGGTTTGTGTCGATGTCTTTCAATAGAAGGAATTGATAAAAAATTTGTAGAGGCCAGATGCGTAGAATAATTCAGAGTTGTGAATCCATAAAGATGAAGCTACATATCACATAGCTTATCAAATTGTGGCTCTCTAAGGAACATTTTTGGTGACCGGATGATATCGCGTTTTTCTGATTTTATGTTAAGGAGGCACCGATGCGCATTGGTTTTGAACTTCTTGGTATCGAAATGAGAGGGAAAAACAAAGCTAATGTAAAGCATTTTTTTATTTTTTCAACGCCATCAGTACTGCTTAATGCAAGCATTTGTAACAATATTTCTTTTCTCTTCGGGTTTTTCACCTTTAGATACTTAGAAACATCAGCTTGTCACAGTCATCATTTAGCGTGGTGTTAGTTGTAAGTGAATAAATATACATACATATAGCCTAACACTCTACTAAAAAACGAACAAATATGACAAACAAAGAAATAATAAATATTAATCTACTATCTGTAGCTACAAAAATAACTACAAGTCAAATAATACTAGCTATAAAAACAATAACGTTACGAGTAATTTCGAATACTTAATGAGAACGCCCATACAACCTGTGCTTAAGTGTAAGCTTTGAGTAACTTAAATCGAAAACATCATGGTTTATATTAGCTTCATGTTTCATACGTGTCAAAGGCTCATTGAGACCATAATTGGTACGGTGGAAGTCTATATGAAAAATTTCAGAGTTCCGAGAACTGTGGCTTCTAGCTTTAAAATGGATTTGTTCTAGAAGAACCGGTGAATCTATGGAACCAACCAAGAGCTGGTGTAAAAACATAACATAGCTGACTTTCCGGCGTTTTTCTAGAGAATTCATGTTTAAAAGAAGAAGGCGACTGCTGTATGGAGGAAGATGATTTGGGTCACTCCAATTAAGATGACTTAATGCGAAGCGTACATATTTACGTTGGACAGATTCGATTCGATCAATGTGTATTGAGTAAAGTGGCGACCATACAGAACTAGCATATTCTAATTGGGGACGAACAAAGGTGTTGTACAACGAAGATGTTATAAGACTACAAGAAAATTCCTTACTCCAACGCTTAATAAATCCAAGCATTGAGTTTGCTTTACTGACAATTTTCTCAATGTGGAGTGAAAAGTCTAGATTATTTTGCGAGAAGTGAACGCCCAGGTCGCATGTTGTTTCTACCTTACTTAGAATGGCTTGATTAATGTTGTAATTGTAACATATTGGGTTTTTTTTTTTAAAGAAGGACATTGATTGGCACTTTGAAACATTTAGAAAAAGATTGTTATATGAGCACCATTCAGAAAACATATTTATGTCATTTTGAAGAGAAACACAATCGGATTGGCTTCTGATGATTTTAAATAATTTAATATCATCTGCGTAGATAAGAACCCTACATGATTTTACAATTGAAACAACATCATTGATTGATACTATGAAAAGAAGTGGACCAAGGTGACTACCTTGTGGAACACCAGAGTCAGCAATAATTGGATCAGAAACGATTCCTCTAAAAAGAACTTGGTATGTCCTTCCCTTCAAATAAGACCTGATCCATTTAACGAATGCAGAAGGGAATCCAAGAGATGAAAGCTTATATAAAATTAGACTATGAGACAACTTGTCGAAGGCTTTACTGAAATCTGTATAAATGCAGTCAACTTGATGACCATCCTCGATAGTTTTATTTGTAAACGACGTGAATTCAACGAGATTAGTAACAGTAGATTTCTTTTTCATAAATCCATGTTGCTCGCTCGCAAGGAAAGGTTTGCAGCTGAAATAAAAACTCTTAAATATGATAGCTTCGAATAGTTTCGGTAAGCAAGAAAGTTTGGCTATTGGTCTATAATTAGAAATATCACCGCGATTTCCTTTTTTGTGAATAGGTATAATGAATGAATTTTTCCAACTTTTAGGGAAAACAGCTTGTTTTAGGGAGTTTTGAAATAAAAACGTTAGGAGTCTTGCCAGAGGTTTGCAACAATTTTTTAAAATATACGCCGAAATTCCATCAGGTCCACTGGACGTGTCGTGGTCTAAGCCCGAAAGATGGTCTAATACATCCTCAACTGTGATAACAATATCACTCATTGAGCTTTGAGAAAAGCTATTCAAATGAGTAAAATTACTCTCACAAGGTTCAAAATCATCATCACAAAACGAAAGTTTAAAGAAGGAAGAAAACATATTGCAAATAACAAGAGGGTTGTTGTTGGTTTCATCCAAGTACTTCATAGTAGATGGATATCCGTCAGATTTTGTCTTGCTATTAACAAATTTCCAAAAAAGTTTGGGGTCAACAAGAAGTGAAGACCGCATTTTTAACATATAACAATCATAGAGGATTCTGCATAATGATTGGAATTCTTCATATAACGATAAATAACTGTTGTAATCATCCAATTTATTAGATATTAGGTACTTTTTCCATGTTCTGTTTCTTAAGTTACGTAGACTACGAAGCTCATGGGTGTACCAGGAGGGTGTTGTTAGGGCCGAATGTCTCGATTTTTTTACAGGTACAGATGCAATGAAACATTCAAAGATACTTAAGTAGAAATTGGAAACCATCACATCAATGCTTCCAATCAAAAGTAAGTCAAAGTCAATGTTTGTAATTAGTTCATTGAGTAAAGGGAAGTTCGTTTTCTTGAAGTCAAATTCAAGAGAGCCACTATCAAAGTCATAATCAGTTGTGTGAGCATGGGAAATCAAAACAGAAAGTGGGGGATGGTAGCTATCAACTTTCGTCATGGGAATTGGACATAGTTCAACAACACAATTACAAGGGTTAGTAACGAATATCAGATCTAACTGTCGAGAAATACTATTTTTTATACAGCTCACTTGCTGTAAGTCACAAGATATCACATTGTCAACAAACGCTTCCTGCGGAGAAGAGTCGTTGGTGGGTATTAAACATATTTCGTCATCAGAAAGAGTCCATTCTAGGTCAGGAAGATTAAAGTCTCCTGCAAGAAGAACATCGTCAAGAGGATCGCAAGTATCAGAAATATAGTTAATGGCATTTGAAGCAATATTATATATTTCCAATGGGCTTTTTGGAGGAATGTACATATTTATTATGTAAAGGAATTTATTTCCGATACATACTTTAACGCAAATAATATCAACTGAGTCAGTATTAGGGATTGGGAATATACAGCTATTTTTCGTGTTGTGCAACTTGAGAAGGAAACTCTGTTCAGTTTTACTGTAAATTGGGCTCAAGGCTTAACTGATGATGGACGCTTCGGGTAGAACGATTATTGCAGTTTGATTGTCTTAAGGGAGCAATGCAACTGGCTATTTGACTTGAATATATTTTCTTAAAATAACGATGATATATTTAAAGACAAGGAACATTCCGACGGTAATAGAGAGATTCGAATGTTTCTGTTGTACTTCTATTACTTACCATTTTCAAAGTTCTTTTTTGGATTCTATCATGAGACTCAAGTGGCCAGATCAGAAGGGGTCAATGCAAGTGCCTCGGTATGAGAGGTGAGTTGCACTTTAACGAGAGAAGACAGCTTTGAGATTTGAAGCATTGAATTCTGCTCAGTTTTAGCTTTCCCATTTGATATTGCTATCGAAATCTGATCAGCTTATTATAAGCTGGCATTTTAAATCCTCATTCGAACAACTAAGACAGCATAATGGAAATGAATATAAGAAGCTGAAAGTACTGTCGTCACCAAGCAACTTAATGGGTTAGAAGTTTCAGACAAAAGTTCATTGATGGATACGAGAAAGAGATTTGGAGACTGAATTGAGCCCTGTGGTACACCAGAAATTATTTTATGAACTTTAGATTTTAAACCGTCCAATACAACTTAAATTGAGCGTTTCGAAAGGTATCTTCTAATCTCACAAGGAAAAGATTAGCCAATACCAAATGCACACATTTACGATAACAAAGCTTGACATCAAACTCCATCAAATGCTTTTGAAATATCAAGTGCAATAATCCTACCTTCTCAAAAGCGGTGTAAAGATTTGTGTCACTTTTCGATGAGATCATCAGATCACCAGTGGATATATTGCTACGAAAGCAATACTGCCGATCATGGAGAAGCTTTCGTTCTTCAAGATATTTTTTGAGCTAATAATTTATCAGCGTTTCCGTGACCTTGGAAAGATAAAAATACAATTGGACGATGGTTAGAGGTAAGATGATCCGCGTTTTTAAAGACAGCCTGGATCAATGCTGTTTTCCTTCCACTCCAAAAGAAACGAGTAGAGTAGGAGATGAAAAAGATTACGCGATAGTTTGCCATCGTTCCAGAACATCTCTTCAGAACAATAGAGGGGGATACTATTCTGGCCAGTGAATTTGTGTATTTCAATACTCTTTCAACTGTAAGTGTGGGAAAAAGATTTGTCCAAAAAATTATGAGGAGTCATGACACTTTCCAGCAGCGTCGAATTTGCAGAAAACTGTGCTGCAAGCACATAGTATACTCACCCGTATTCTGAAACTCGTATTTATGACTCGTATTCGACTGTAGTCGTATGTTGGTATTCCAGAAGTCGTACATTCGACTTCACTTGTACTAATATCGGGAAACGCAAAACATCGCATACGACTATTCGTATTTTATCGTTATTCCGAATCTCGTATTCGATTTACTTGAAGTCGTATTTGTGTACTTTTTTACTCGTATTAAATTTTCTAGACGAGACTTATTTTTTTTTTCGATAAAAATGAACAAAAAGTTAATGTAAGTACATTGGTACCTTTTGGCAAAATGGTTAGGTGTTAAACTGTCATGCGGAAGGTCTGGAGTTCTCTTGCAAAGAATTGACAAATCCTCTAAGAGTATATCTCTTATCTTGGAAAGTGCTGCACATTTGCCGTTCGGAATCGGCAGAAAATTTTAGGACCCCTCCATTCCTTGTAATACGCACACAGGAATGGTTGAGAATTGTAAGTCACTATAGGTCCTGGTTCACTTCGAGCTGTTGCACCACCAAATTTTTTAAAGCACATTTTTTATTGGTTTATTATTTGGACTCAACATTATTAACGCGTTCATGTTTAGTAAAATAATAAATCGTTCACAATTTAAGGCATTGGTTTGTGCATTGGAAGAAAATTTGGAGGTAGCAAGGGGCCATAGGAAGAGTGGAAAACTCAAAGCAAATAATTAACAGTTTTGGGCGGACTATTTAACAAATTGTAATTCATGCCTCTGTAGGTCTGCAATGATCAAAAGTATTTAGTTAAAACAGAAACTCCATCACAATAAACAGCAATTTAAAGGCACAGGGGTGGTGAAATTGCAACCATATGCTAGAGCAAATTTGAGGAGTGCATTGCTAACATTTTAAATTTAAATTGTTAATCCCCAAGGATCAAACATTGGAGTTTTTCAGCCTCCTCCTGTAATCGAAACGATAAATACTGAAGATGAAACTGACATAGACCAAGAATATAACGAGTATTCACAAGCCAGTAACACCACTTAGACCGAGAGCCCAAAGCAGTTTTTGGGTGTGATTGATAACAAAAAATAATTAGCATAATAAGTTAGGCCTTATAAAGATAAGTATTTACAAATGTGAAAGTCTTGCATACTCTATTGGGAGCAATAGTATTGCAGTTCTTTCCAAGTCCAAATAATTGTGATTGCCAAAATGTAGAGTTAAGCCCCCGATTGCAAATATCGAGGTCCAAGACGTTTTGAAGGTGGCCTTCTTAGTGTAAGAAGTAGCATTATTCTTATCGCGTCTGGCAGGCAGAAGGCTGTCTGTAAAACGTCTTGGACCTCGATATTTTCAATCGGGGGCTTAACTCTACATTTTGGCAATCACAATTATTTGGACTTGGAAAGAACTGCATTACTATTGCTCCCAATAGAGTATGCAAGACTTTCTCATTTTTAAATAACTATAAAAGGCCTATGTAATTATGCTAATTATTTTTTGCTATCAATCACACCCAAAGATTGCTGTGAGCTCTTAGTCTAACTCGTACAAACAAAAAAGAAAAAGAAAAAACAAATAAAATAGAAGAAGAGCCACTTCAAATCAATGGAGCTCATCAGAATTTCATTATAAATAAAATAATTTAATTGAAAAAACAACAAATGACTTTTTCAATTCAAATTTATTGATTTTGACAATTACCTACGGGCGACAATATACGTTGTTTTTTAAAGCTTCTCGTACGCAACGTATACGACTTGAAGAATAACGATTTTGATACGAGACGAGTTCGAGTTCGACTACGAGTACGAGACAAAATACGACTTGTGGAATATGGGTGACTATTTTTCCAGGGTCAGTCAAGGGGCAAGAAATGCTCCTTTTGTCCAAGACTTGCAAGCTCCTCTATTAAATTTGAACAACGTCAAATGTACTTTTGATTTTGCATCAGGCATCTGTTGTTATAAGTGAAAAATGGTAATTTGTCGTCAAATCCAAAATGGCGGCTTAAGATCCAGCATAATTTTCCTGAAAATCATCACTTATAGGTACTCCTAAAGACTTCCTGCATCGAGAAGTGAAAGAAAAGTGTACAACCAAATGTTTTCTATTGTATGTTTATTTTTTGTCAATAGTTACGTTTTAACTCGCTTCTCAGTCACTGACACCTACTATAAGGGACATTTTTGTTTCCATCTGCCTCTTGCTTTCAGGAACAATGATTCTCATCTTATAGTCGTTCGTACTCGGCAGAATATAGACTACGCCAAACACTGCTCCCAATTCCAGGTTGGTCCCAAGCAGATGGTTAATAGTAAGACATTAAGGTAAGCTCTTCTATACGAACTGTTAGCTTTTATTTTTTTTTTTAATTTATTTCGGGATGTTGATGAAACTTTACATACATAAATATCATAATGGAATTAAACCATTAAAATAAAAAGTTAGCAGCTTATATTTGATCAACATAATTCTTTAATTGAGGGAAGACAAAAAATTGAGTCCGGCAAATTTGTTTGTCTGTCTGTAACTTGACAGCTTGAAAACGGATGAACAATTTTTTGATTTTGTTCTCAAAAAAGTCTCCCTTTAGCTCAATACCCTTCATCTAACGTATCTTCAATTTGTTGATGCCTTGAAAATAATACGTTTCAATGATGACCTCTTCTTTAGACCAACCTCGTAGCTCCGAGCCATTTCTTCGTGTTTGGAAAGAAGGAATTTGTATTTTAAGAGATAATAAATATTAACCCCTGAAGAAGCCAACAAGTAATTGGCGAAACGTAGGGTGAAAAATGAATTATTAACTTCCCATAGGGAGTTATTTAAAATAATTAACTGCATCCACTAAAACGATCATTAAGCCCAAACATCAATTTTAAAGGAAAATATTTTTTTTGTTGGCAAATGCGATCGTTCTTACCTTAAATCGCCTTGAAATCGATGCAGCATCTCTGCAAAATATGCGCCGAAGATCTAAAAAAACTATCGCTATGACCATGTTTTCTGAAAAACCCACCTTGGCCTTCTTCAGTTTTGGATCACCAGAAGTTTATTGATTCGACTGTTCCTTGGTCTCTCGTGTGTCGTGATACATCCATGTTTCACGTTTACAAAACGGTTAAAAATTCTGTAGAATTTTTCATGAACATCACCAAACATTCCTCTTAAGTTGTCAAACGATGGCGTTTGTTGTTGCAGAAAGCTTTTTTAAATATAAATGTAAAATTCAAACTCCTGATCCATGTGATTATCCTGACAAATCGTGGATTTTATCGATTATTTCTGGTCTGGTGACCTCAATTGGTTGAATAGAACGTTCGACGTCACATGTGCTGGAACGATCTGAACAAAATTGTGTACACTAGTAGTTATTGATTCCAATCCATGGTTGACTCTTCAAGCTTTTGTTTGATTAGTGTAATGGTGATTGGTGATGGTAGAAAATAGTGTTCCATAAGCTCCCGAAAGGTTGGGATAAACTTAAATATTTAAGTTTGGATTAGACCTAAGAGACAAACATAAACTTAAAAAAGAGGCTGGGTGCGACCCACACATAACTTCCCATTTGTTTAGTTTTTTTTTTTTTCAAATAACCCACAATAAGCGACATTAATAAAGATCTCATTGTCGTGAGCAACAAAAAATTTTGTTAGATGTCACTTAGTTTAACCAAAATTGTCTCTTAGCACACTATGATTCAACTAGAACTTTCTTCGTTTTTTTCGTTTCCTGAACAATTTTAGAAATGTCGCTTAGTATACATATTCTTACGGGAAGGTATCGATGTATAAAACAACATACCTTAGAAGGCACTATCGGTGTTCATTCCCAAGAAATTCGACTTGAAATACAATTTTAACTAGTTTTCACTAGAATTTTTAATAGTTTTTTTATTTAAAAAAAAAAACTATTAATTCAATATTTGTCAACATTTTACCAATTGTACAAAATTATACTATGTATAAGATAAACTAAATTAGAAGTCAATATCACTACTAGTTCTCGAGAAATTTGAGTCGAAAAACAATTTTTACCAATTTTCAATAGAATTTTATATAGTATTTTATTTTTTGTAAAAAAACTGTAAACTGATTTTTTTTGAAATTTTCACCAGTTGTCAAACACATTATTTTTCGTAAAATAAAATTATTTTGAGTTTCAAATTGTTTTCCGTTCTTAGAATATCTGGGTTATGAAATTTTTTTTTTCAGTTTTTTTTATTTAAAAAAATAACGGTACAGTGGACGCTCGTTAACTTGAACACGGACGAAACCAGGAGTGTTTAAGCTATAGGATTGTTCAAGTTACTGGATCCAGTTAAAAAAAAATAGTTTTTATTTAATAATTATTCATTTTAATGATTTTAAAACATAAAAATTGATATTATTAACAAATAATTTTAATTCAAACTTTTTTCGATTCCTAAATACGCACGTGTTCAAACGAAATTCAGAAATTCACCGATTATGAAGAATAAAACCTTATACGGAAATACTAAGGAAATTTCCTGGGATTCCCCTTTACAAAAACCGTTTGTATTCTGTACCAACATCACAGGTACCTTGCATAAATTCAAAAATTTAAGAAATTCAATATTAAACTTTGTTCAAGTTACAGAGTTCGCATAAATTTTACTTGTTCAACTTATAGAATACTTAGGGCAAAAATTCAAGGTATTGAGTCTTAGAAATAGTCCGTTCAAGGTATAGAACACGTAAAGGGAAAAAATATTTGTTCAAGTTATTGGAGTGTTCAAGTTATCGTATGTTCAAGTTAACGAGAGTCTACTGTATCTTCATTTTTTTCCAAATTCATACCAAATCTGTATGACCTTATAATGAGTACATTAAATTTTATTTGAAATCAATAGCATTATTTTTTCGTGAGATATTTGAAACTAACCAAAATTTTTACTTTTTTTTTAAACCGTTATAGTGAAAAAAATACTCACTCAATTTTAATAAACACCCTTTCAGCCTCTTTCGAAGTTATTATCTATTATACAAAATTTATTTGAAGTCGATATCTTTACTCGTTCTTGAGATATCGACGACGAAAAATGGTACCAGAACGTACGGACGTACGAACGTACGAACGTACGTACACACACACACACAGACATCTCTCTAAAAATGATTGATATAGCCCCTAGAGACCTTGAAACGTCGAGAAATGTCAAAAATTCCAATTTGACAAATCGGACCGATTACAATAACTCCCTATGGGAAGTTAATAAGTTTAAAAAATGGTTTAACCTTAATGTAAAGGGGTTTAAAAAATAGGAGGAAAATTCAGGGCTTACTGCAGTGAATTTTATCGTTCGATTATTCTGTTAGACTGACGAAGAAGCTGGTAATTGATAATTGGTCTTATAATAAACTTTGGGGAAGCCGAGTTAAAGGTATCTACCATATTCGAATGTAATCAAGAGACGTAGCTTAGTCCATATTCACATGATACCTCCAGAACCCGCAGGCATGCAAATACATAGCTCACCTTGCCTTCAAAGGACATACAACAAGCTTCGTCTTCAAGGATCCTGTTGAAATACAAACATAAGCTGTTTGGAAATTTTTGTCGGGACCCACTTCGACACAACCTCATAATGTAACTTTACTAATTTTTCCAAAACAAATATCCTACCAGATGCAATAAACTTCCCAAACGATTCTCCAAATTTTAGCAATTTAAACCTCAATACAAACAACCTAGTGATTACCACACAAGTGAAATGAAAACATCCTCCTTATACAATAGCCAACAGCCCAACTCACAATATTTTCTAACCTCATAACTATTAAAGCAAAAAAAAAATAGAACAAAATTGTCACTCCCTAACTGCCCTATCGGATTACACGATTCAAAAAAAAAAAGAAATATATCCCCAATTTCGTGCCATGCGGTCAAAATCCCATGAACAATCGTTATCTAATGGTTTTATTTAGTGAAATAAAAACTCTAAATGTATATTGCTGCTGTTGTTGTTGTTGTTGCTGTAAAATGATGCCTTTATTAGAGAGGGTCGGCTATAAAGTAATAACTGAGAGGATTTATGGACGCTATTGCGATGCTCCAGACCTAACTCTGTATCTATGGTTTCACTTGAGGCCTTTTATCATACGCCGAACTCAATAATGCTGAACCGGAACCATGGACATGTTGGATGAAATCACGTACGAACAGTTAGGGTAGCGGAGGTAATCATCGATGCAGGATACAAAGTGAACTGGGTCTAATGGGAACCATTTATGGCTATGGCAACTGGTGAGTTTTAAACGGCACTGTCAGCACATTCAGATTTGGCAGATATCTAACTCCAACAAACATGATCTATGTGTAGATAGGGCATAGGGTCTTTTATGGAGTTTATTTTTATTTGAGAATAATAATTTTGATAATAGTTTAGTTGATAACCTTAAGCCTTCTTTAAGGGATGGTGCTGAAAACATAAACAAAAAGGCGTACTTCTCTATGACATCTTAGTGGTTAGATGAAGGTAACAAATAAATGTTCTGTCAACCACCCTATTTATCAAATTCAAAATAACCCCTTGACACCTAGAGAATCGAAAATAACATTATTTATGAACCCCATTTGAGATATATGGTTTTGGCATATTAAAATTTGACAAAGTTAATCAAATGTGACAGAACAATTTTACGTTTTGTCAAAAGATGAATAAGTCATAGAGGCAAAGACATATGTCACAAGTCACATATTTTGACATACATACCTACAAGTATTGCCTGCCTTGTTTGACTTTTGTTGGAGGAGTAAATCTTCTTGTATCTTTCATATTATACTCGTAGATGTTAAGATAAATATCATAGTTTATTTAATATTTAACACCACAGAAAGACTTCCTGTTTCCTGGGGTGTCTTTGATATATAGTATACATTTTGACAGCACATAACAAGCACTAGCACTGACATTTAATGTAGATATGGCTTTTCTAACACACTCTTGTCAATAAGTGCTTTTGTCTTTTTGAATGACACTTCATTCTCGCTCCTAGTTATGTAAAGGGTGGTTAAATTTTAAGGGCCTATGTTTATTTTGAATTAAACACAAATTATTTAGGAAATTATTGTCATTTCTTTTTATTATGATAATATGGTATGGTTTTATTATGTATGGAACAAAATATCGGCCAAATGGCCGCCGCGACCTCGGCGGCACACCTTCATCCGATGGTCCAAATTTTCGATGACGCTGAGGCATAATTGAGGTTCTATGCCGTTGATGTGCCGAATTATCTCATCTTTTAGCTCTTGAATTGTTACTGGAGAAAAAAAGAAAAAAGTCGAACGGTGTCAAATCACAAGATCTTGGTGGCCAATTGACATCAGTGGTGCAGGGCATGCACCGATATTTGTTCAACTTTCATTTGTCGGATTCAGTAATAGCAAAAGTTTGAAAATTAATTGAAACTGTCACTTTAGCTCATTCGCCGAATTCTGTAATAGAGGTGATTATTGTACGAATGAAAATTGAATATAAAAAAAAATATGGATCAGTTTTTGAGATACCGAATTTTTTTCAAAAAATCCAAAAATATTTTTTTCTTAAGTTTTGAAATGCAATGTTTTTCAAACGTTTTAGAAGGACTATTGCATCATATTAGCAAATTCCTCATGCTTCGCCAACACAGTTAAAGACAAAATTCCAAAGAGACCCGTTTGACACTATGAGAAAACCAATCGGTACGTACTAAATAAAATTTTTCAAAACTGTAACTGGTCATTATGCTTCTTCGATACTGATATATGTATATTCCAGTGCTGATATGATAACAGGCATTATTCTCAATGGCATGAAAACTTTTATCCGTAACAGAATAGAAGTAGTTACTTCCAAAATGAATTCTTGGTACAATTATGGATGTAAAGAGGTTATCAGGTTCAGAGAGTTAAGCTTCCGATGCTAGAAAACAAAGCCCACTGAGGAAAACCTGAAAAGGTACAGACAAAGGAATACCGGCACTTCTCATATTCAAAGAACAAAAATCTTACATGACCAAAATATAAGTCAAAAAATACTACAATGCCCCAAAGGAAGTAAAAACATTTGGTCTTTTGTAAAAAATGGTAAAAACTCTTACAAGTCATCGGTTCCAACACTCGTTCACAATAACACTCCTCTTTTCAGCTCACAAGAAAAAAGCCAATTTGCTTGCAATACAGTTTGCTGCTATTTCGACCACATTATGACTTCTCCTGTACTTGAGAGAGTAAACGGTTCTATAGGACAAAACTACTTTCACACTCGCTCAGTCGCAAGAGTTCTCAAAGATCTTGAAATACATAAGCCTATTGGTCCAGAATATTATATCCCCTTTAGTTCTGAAGAGATGTTCTTCTACGCTGGAAAAACCATTGCGTAAGCTTTTCTATCTGTCATACTCATTGCGTATCTTTCCGAGTAGATGGAAAATACCATTTGTCCAGTCGGTCCTCATAAAAAGTCGAATCTTCCTCCCCTTCCAATTACCGACCAATTGCACTAAAGTTAAGGTTGTTGAAATGCTATTAAATAATCAACTCAAGAAATATCTCGAAGAACGGAAGCTCTCAAATGACTGGCGGTGCTGATTTCGTAGAATTAAACCCACTGTAATATTGTGGTCTGGAAGTTGAAAATCAATCAGAAATCTGAAACGATACTGTTTAGGACTGCGCTGCTTGGAGCCTCATGAGATACGAGAAAGAACTGGAGCAAGCTGGTGATCGTATAGGGAAACATGGACAGGCACTGTCGAATAAAAGTATAGCAGAGTACCCTGTTATCTGGTTGGATCACTATTTGTACTTCGACAGACATATAAATGCTGCTGTAACCAGGGATAGGGGAGCCTTTCTCCTAAAGAAATTGTTTTCTTACATCAGCAGGCTTGACAGCAGACTGAAGGTTATTTGCTACATGGCCCTTATCCGGCAGATGATTGCCTATGGGTCCCCGGTGTGGTTTAACTTTGCCCCATCTCAAATGAAAAAGAATCTGGTGTATTATTTTTATAATTTTTTGATAAAGCTAATTCGGGGTCACATTGCAAGAGCGATGTCCTCGACCAACAGCCTAAAAACGATTATTATGAGAGTGTACATCTAAGCGGCTCTTTAAGAATTGTAAATCGGTATCTGACATCTTCTACAGGGTAATTTGCATAAGGTGTGACAAAAATCTGCGGCGTGTAGGTTGGACTTAGACAAGAAAAAAATCGTATGGAAGGGGGGTCTATTTCCCCCCGTTTAGGCCCCGTTAACGGTGATATCTACAGAGTAATGCTATAGCATTTTGAAAAGCCAGAAATACATTCTTTAATTTTGTTTTTAAATAAAGTTGTTCGAGTGAATAGTTTTTGAAAAATTAATTTTCAAAATCAAAATTTTGAAAAAAAAAATGAAAAATTTTTTTTAAACAATTTTTTTTTCAAATTTTACGTAATTAAGTATAATTTTTTTATTTAATATTCCATGCTCTTATTAATTTTTGATCAAACGACAAAAACCGGATGTCAAAATGTTTTGTAGTTTTTGAGAAAATCAAAAATAACAAAAAATACTTTTGTTCTAAGAAAAGCCTTTTATTTTAGTTTTTACGTTCTTGGATTCTTAGGTGAATTTACGATATTTTTCTTCAAAACGGTTCCGAGAATGTTGCTAAAATTTTTTTTTTCAATTAATTTTTACGATCTTTAGTTTAATAAAAAAAAATTGAAATTAAGATATTACAGCTTGTACCTACCATAGAACCATTTTTTCGATTTTTTAATTTCTCATTATCCACATAACGGAACTTAATAAAATTTTTATAGAGAAGCTTCTAAAAAGTCTAGAACACATTGCATTTCAAACCCTTAAATTAAATATTTTTTGAATTTTTGAAAAAAAAAAAATCTATTTTTTATTTTTTTGAAAATTCAATATCTCAGAAATGGCTCAATATTTTTTTTGCAAATTTAATTTTTATTCGAACAATAATAAAAACTTTAAATTGGCGTACCAAAATTTTTTCTTAAGTTTGTATATAAAAGCTTTTTTTTTAAAGAAACCACTACAACGACTTATAATTTTTGTTCTTGCATAAATTCATATTTGGATAGCATTCTGTTTTTGTCTCTTACTACTAAAAGAATTTAAAAAATCATTTTATGCTTATGAACAGCTTTTCTCTAATAACATTCGTTTTTAAAATTCCTAGTTTATTACATAGGAGCAAGTTCGTGCGACCCAGGCGTGCATTTTATTTATTATGGTGGGGTCGGCTTGGCTTAGGTGCATTTACGAAAGAAAGGATTAACTTTTTTTTGTACAATTTTTTTGTTATCAGTCTTATAAGCATACAATAAAGTGACAAAGTACTGGATTAACACATTTTTTCATTGAGAACAACCGCGTGAAAGCATTGGATTAATATTGACTAACTAGTGACAGAAAAATGCAATTGCGATGCGAAATAAGAACAAAAAAGTTCCTGAATCTTGAAATCAATTAAAATAAGAAATACATGCATATTTAGATAAAATACATAATTACTGTTTATTTAAATTTTTAACTATTTTTTAACTGAAGCTTAGTACAAAAAATTTTCGATATTATCCCCATTTTATAGAAGGCAAGGATTATAGCGCCTTCTTATTGCTGCACATAAATTAATACTTCATACATTTTCCTGTAATTTGACTCCAGCCACTTCACTCCGCTGTTTCAGTTGTTCCAAAGATTCTATTTCCACTTCGTACACATAGTTCTTCATGAATCCCCAAGCAGTTATTTTTTTGTTTTTTTTTATTTTTGATTTTCTCAAAAACTACAAAACATTTTGACATCCGGTTTTTTGTGTTTGATCAAAAATTAATAAGAGCATTGAATATTGAATAAAAAAATAGTACTTAATTACGTTAAATTTTGAAAAAAAAAATGTTTAAAAAAATTTTCATTTTTTTTTTTTTTAATTTTGATTTTAAATATTAATTTTTCAAAAACTATTCACTCGAATAAAAACAAAATTAAAGAATGTATTTCTGGCTTTTCAAAATGCTATAGCATTGCTCTGTATAAGACGGATTTAAGTTCATATTAAGTAGAGAAAAGGCGCAAGTGGGCGGTCCGATAGAAGGAAATAAGAAAATAAATTGAGTCTTAAAATGTTCTTAAATCGGGATTTCATTCTTCTCAAATACTTCATTACTCCTACTTAAATAGTTCCTTACATCTTCTTAAATACTTCTTAACTCCTTCTTAAAGAGCTACGGCAATTCTTAAAAAAATTGATAGAAACAATAAAAATAAAGTTTTTTTATTAACTGTTTGGTTTTTTATTATTGTTGATTATTTTGGAGTTCTCTTCGTTTTTTCTTTGCCTCCCCCTACATTCGACGATTTATGTGATTTTTGCTGGAATGAAAAAATTTTAACAGTTATTTTTTTTGTTAATTTACCTCTGTGCTCTCCACTGAGATTCGAACCCGAGACCTCTCGATCTCCGTGCTTCTGCTCTGCCTATTGTGCCACTGTGATACATAAAATACCTTGTCTCAAAGTACTACTCAAAAAACTCACTCGTGTTTTTAATTATACTGTTTAAGAAGACTTAAATACGTATTAAGGAATCTGAAAAATACCGATTTAGGACCAAAACAAAAAAGTTATATATTTTTAGAAGGATTAAAATTGGAATTAAATAACAAAACGAATCGATTTAAGAAATGCTAATCTAAGAAGTATTTAAGAATGCTTTAAGTAGAAGTAAACACACCAAGTTAAGTGCTTTAAAACAATACCTAATAAAGATCATATTAAGATGGAATTAAGTAGGCATAAATTGACATACCTAATAAAGAAGGAATAAAGTATGAATTAAGAAATGTTATACCGAAATTATACCATTTTGTGCTACTTGTGATAGGATTATGTGAATTTTTAGGTAGAGACAGTCAGAGTGGCAAGCTCTCAAGAAAAATAAAATGATATACTCGTACATAGTTTAATATAAAAATATGTAGGTTTTAGGCCGAAAGGTATTAGAATTAAGATATAGTTTAGCTTAGAGCGCCCGCATAGCGCCAGTAAGTTAGTTGTAAGATATTGCTAAGTAGGCCAGTTTTCATGAATTTTTGTCTAGCTTTAAGTTAGTTATAAGATTAATGTTAATAAAAATTAATTTAAAAAAAATAAAAAAAAAATGCCAGTTGAAAGACTGCAAGATTATAATTTATGTGTTAATATCGTGTTTAATATTATTGGGAAAATGTTTTTCTTAGGAAAAACAAAAATGACCAATTGGAACTCTATTACAAAACTTATTCGTTCTTTAAAAACTTTTCTTTGCGTTTGATTCAAAATTTAAGAACAAAAAAATCAAATTAATATTATTGTATACTTAATAAATTATAATCGATCTTGCCATACCTATCACTTGATAAACACAACTGCAAGTGATGCCAATTCAAAACTCCATATCTGGTAAAATATTACTTGTTGGCTCTCATAAATTTGAAGAAAAAAAAACATTAGGTTTCATTGCGAGTTCTCTATTGCAAATAATAAAAACTTTTACTAGCTATAAGCAAAATTAAAATTTAAAATCCAGTCAAATGCGACTGTACACAATTTGAATTGGCAGCACTGTTTCTAACTTGTTGACTAAAAACAAGTTTAAAATAGCCCGTTAAAATAAATCATTTATTTAACAGATCTTTGTTTAATTTTAGATGTGTCCAGTCACAGAACCGTTGGATTTATGAAATTTACCACTTGTTGAAATTTAACAAGAGAATTGAAAAGGTCTTAGAAAAAAGTTATTGCTCTGAGTTAAGCTTAAATAATTGTTCAGTTTCACTTGTTTAACAAACACTTTGTGTTTTATATGCAAATTTGAAGTGAGAATCACATAAAGAATTTTTCTTCTTTTACAAACACACTCTTTTCATATTTGAAATTAAGTTTGAAAAAAAAAAACTAGATATCAGTTAATAGAGCTAAAACAATCTTGAATAATGTGAAATTTAATAGTTCCTCTATATTCAGGCAAAAACTCACAATCCGATAGTTAAAGAAAAAATTATGGTTTCAAAAGCTTTATGATCTTTTTACTACGAGTATATCCGCACATTTAATTCTAACCAAAGTTATTATTTTCAAAAACAAAAAAGTAGTATGTACATAACTACAAATCCAGCTTTAAAAATTCTCTTTGCTGTGATAATGTTCTTATTTGAATTGCGTCCATGACACAATTTCGCACAACAAACTGCACTTTTTGTCGTTCCAACAGCTTTTTTCAATTAATAAATCATTAGCTTTGGCCCCCATTTCGCCAATGTCACAGGCAAATATTAATCCTCAAACAACACTAGGACATCCCGGCTTACCCCAAAAAAGTCCCAACAATAAATATTAATGTACAAACAGTATAAGCTGTCGCCTCAGCAAAACGAAAAAAATGTATACAAAAGTCATTTCTGTCTAATTTAATATTCACATAGGAAACGGAAATTGTACATTTGCTTTTGCTGTTGTTTTATATCCAAACATAAAAGCAAAGTCTCACAGTTGGAAGTGTGCAGCAACCGTTTAGAAACTTTTTCTGTAAATAATTTTGTTTTATTCTTTATTTTGTATCTATGGTTCGAGACGGGACACGGAGTATTATTGTTGGGAGTCTGGCTGGAGGTTTAAAAAAAAGAAACAACGTTTTTTGTTTAATGAATCCACCTCGTCCCCAAAAGACCAAATCAAGCAGCATAAACAAAGCAGAGCTATAAGAGAGCAGTTCCATATCCTTGGAATCATATCAGTTGTATGGGAAAGTTTCTATTTCAATTTCCATTTTAAATTAACGACCTTGAAGAATGAGGCAAATGGTCTCTGGGAACTGGGTTTGGCTAGAATTAGGACAAGTTTGTGGTCTTTCTTTTTTGTGGTGGTGTAGGTTTTTTTGTCTCTATCGGGATCGGAATAGCCTTAGGTTATAGTAAATTTCCCAAGAGTGATGGAAATATAATTAATTGCTACAACTAGCCACATGATAGGTCATTCAATGTGCACCATATGGATACCTTTGTGCAAGTTAACTTTTCTGTGGCAAAGACACATATAATTATGTAATGCACGTAAAGGTAAAATTACTCGTTGTGGTTTTATCAATTATATATAGTATACTCAGAAAGATTATTAAGTTACAACATATACGTGAATATAATTTTACATATTGTCCTTTCGGAGTAAGTGAATAATTAAAAAAAATAAAGTAATTGGATTTTAATGATTCATTACTGCAAAACGTACTATGTATACTATATTCTAGCTCAGGTAAAAAGTATTCACTTAAAGTTTATTTAAATTTAAACTGATAAACTGAGGTTCGACCCAGCCAAACTATGAGCATTGAATTGCTTCGCATTTTAATTAAGAACTAAAAACAATCTTTGAATTATTTGTTTTTAATTGATCGTGCTAGTTCTATGTTCTTTTTGTTTAAATTCTCTATTCCAGCATTTCTTTGTCCAAACCACACTTAAATTTTATATAATTAAGAAATCTTTGTGCACACGAGAGTCAATGGGAACAGAGATTTCTGTAAATTTTAAATAGCACCAAGATACTTTAAATTTTGTTTTGAAATAAGGAATCATAACCCGATCCCAGAATCCATAAGATCTCTGACAAAACACGCGTAAAACCAAAGATATTATTCCTTCTATCAGATTATACAAAAAATATAAGTAATCACAATCTACGAGTACATATGAAAAATTTATTTTATTTTTTTTTAACTTTATTTGAATAAGTTCATACTTTTCTAGAAATTAGACGGAAATTTTATCTACTAGAATTCTAATTGAATCTATTTTTTTATATTTATAAACAAGTTTAAGATTCCAAAGTTCTTTTGCATAAGAGCATTTGATTTTTTTTAACTTAGATTTTTTAGCAAATTCCTAATTTTGCAAAAACAAGAATTGGTATGCTAAAAATAATCTTAGGTCTCTAAATCTCAGAGCCATGTTTTGTGTCGAATTTTATTTTCTAGTCTAATTTTGCTCTTGTTTGATTTTTTCTTAGCGTGAGTCACATTTTATGTTTTTTTGTTGGTAAGAAAAAATTCTTCTCTTTGTATATCAATAATGTGTCACAGAAGACCAAAAACTTTATGTATGAAGGATACTTCCATTATTTTTAAAATATGATTAATATGATTTTGAGTATCATGTTGATGCTTGCGATTCACTCTTTTAAATTTTCCAATACATTTATCAAACTTTCATCAAACCTCTAGGTGGTCAGTTTTTTTTTTTTTAGTTTTAAAACTGAGAAGAACAACTATGTAAGTACTCGTACAATACAAAATGCAAGGTCAACCTTCTTGAATAAAACTATAATAAAACTTCACTTCAATGGATTACCACATTACTTAATCCTAAAAAAAAATGTCGTTTATCCACCTCCACAATTTCAACATTTTAGTCCTTCTCTATTGAGAAGCAAGGTTATTAAAGAACAAGAAAGTAAAGCTTTTCCCTTGTTTCCACGAACTATTTTTATCCAGGTGGAAATAAAACTTCTTACTTTCATCTTTTATTTTACAGAGGCGTCCTCTTATTTAAAAAAAAAATAAAATAAAACAAAACAAAAAACTTCGTCTGTGGAAACAATAAACAGCTTTAAGGACATATTAATAATGATTTCCGGGAAATTCGCCATGAAAAGGAATTTGAAGGAATTCATCTGGAAGATTTTTAGTTACATCTATTCCAAATGTTCTGTTGTAATAAGGAGACAGAAATATTGATTATGTTCCATTCAATTTTGTCAGAAATAAGGGTGCTTTTTAGTATCATAAAAATATCAGAGGAAGGTCTGAATATTATTTTAATTTGCCTATTCAAAAAGATCACTTCTTTAATTTATTACTTTTAGGGTTTCCGTGGTTGTCAGCACATGACATTTTTAGATTTTCGGATTAGCGGCGTTATATATAAAATATATTTAGCGAGTGCAATACTGTACTCACCCCTAACGTTTTGCTACAAACTTCATTGAGTATTGTCACCGGGAAACTGCCAGTTGGATGTTACATGCGATTTTGGCTACCCAGATTGTAGTGATGCTGAAGAGGTTCTGTCCCTTGCTGTTGTCTTGTTGCAAGATGAGAGCAAACCGTGTTCACTGTATCCCTGTTGGTGTGAAATGGAAATTGCATGAACCTTCACGAGTTAATGATGGGATCCCACGTTCCTGACGTGACTGAAATTATGGTTGCTATTAATTTGGCTCGTTAGCTAGAACCCTAGCTTGATCAAAGTGGATCCATTGGTGGCCATTTGGATGATCCATTATTACTTTTCTCTTTGGTTTTTACTTACAGCGTTTATATATGCATGTTTTTTCAAACGGGTAGCAATGCGCCTCTGAGTCTGTCCTACTTATGATGACCCGCAGCTGCAAGGTACGGCGTATATTCCAGGTGATTGCACAGGGAATTGGTCTTTTGGAGATGAAAGGTAGTTAATCACCTTTTGCAGAGGTAAAAATATGGACTTTATACCATATCGCCTTAAGACTTTTCTTATCCTGTCTGACATAACTCTTACATATAGCAGAAAAGCTTTTTTCTCCAAATTAGTTATCTTCCCTTTCTTGCCACAAACTTGGTTTCCACGATCTTTTTTTTTTTGTTGTTTAGATGTTCTAAAAAACTCAAAATGGCGGAATTTTTAGGAACGCAGAACGTGTCGTCAACATATCTCAATCACAGTTTTGGCTTTTCTTTGGAGCAATTTAAAGCATTTTTCTCGATATGTTCCATCCAAATAACTGCAATTAAGGGAGCCAAAGGCAGACCCATAGCAACGCCATCTCTCCGTAAGTAGAAATGTTTGTTAAAACAGAAATACCCTTATGATAGCCAGAAATCCAAAAGTGGCACATAGTTATTGTTGAGATAAGTTCTCGATTCATGGCAAGCACTTCCTGCACTGGCACATTCGTAAAAAGTGATTCAACATGGTCAACTTAGCTGAATAAAATATGAAACTCAAAAGGCTTCTTTTTTGGTGACCCATATGTAAACTTTGAGAGGGACTTGTTCATAACATAGATAAGAGGTTAAAAAATTTCCATAGCTGTAAACAGAAATAAAATGCACGACTGGATCATACGTACTGGCTCTTATGTAAAAGTACTTTTAATTTAAAAATTGTGAATACAAAGAGCAAGATTTAATTAGAGAAATGCGTAAAATTGCCGTATGATTTATTGAAAAGTATGAATTTATGCAAACAAATTTTGAAAAATCGTTTTATTATTAAATTAATTTTTTGCCTACAAAATTTCTTAAAAATTTTATTAGAAAAAAAATTTGGTATGCCAGTTTAAAGTACATATTTAAAAATATAGATTTTAATAAATAATTTCAAAAACATAACGTTCAAAGGTTTTCAATATTAATGATTAAAAAAAAAACAAAAAATCGAAATTTTTTTCAAAAACTAAAGAAATATTTTTTCGAATATTTTTATATACAATATTTTTTTTTTCAATTATTCAAATGAGCTCCTCGACAAACATTTTGGTTAAGATTGTTGGAGCCGTTAGTGAGAAAGTCGGAAATAAAAAAAAAAAACAGTTATATGACAGATTCTCAAATTTTTTTTTTTTGACCAAAATGTAGTTCATGCCCATAATATCACACTTAATTTTGTTTATCAAAATCGTTAGAGTTGTTTTTGAGATAAATACAATTTTGCAGAACGGCTGCTTGGCAGTTATTTTTAGTTTTGGAGCTAAGCTAAATTTCAATTTCTAGGAAATTACGGAAGACCCTTAAGTATCAAGTTTGAAGAAAAGATCGCCAGGAGCTTAGGCTATAAGCTGACGTACAGGCATACAGACGGAATTGCCAGACCCACTTTTTTCGTCTTTATATCATCGTAATGCCAATGTTGATCAAATTCTCGAGTTTGATTTTTTTTCAAATGCAGAACTGGCCCTATATAGTACCTGCATAAAAATACTGGAATGTATACTTGCTTTACAAAATTATGTAAAATAATTTTGTATATACAAAGTTTCTCTAAAAATTAAAAAAATTTCAAGATATTGAATTTTTAAAAAAAAAAAAAATAATACAATTTTCAAAAATCGAAAAATATTTTTTCTAAAATTTTTACGCACAATATTATTTTAAAAAAAAAGGTTCAACGGTGTCTACGGTCGAGCTATGTTAAGGACCAAATACTATGAGTTTAAAGTTTCTGAATTAATAAGTACTGAAATTAGAAGCGCCCGAATATCGCCTGAGATTGTTTTTGTAAAAAGTGTGAGGTGCCTCAAACTAAGGTAGACACTACCACGACCTTTAATTAATTGCGGCATAAAAAATTTTCGATTCAGTTAAAATTGTTGATTATTAGGAATCCGTCTCTTCTGTTTAAGCAGTTGTAAGGCTCTTTACTGACATCGTCATATTTTATTGGGCAAGAATGCGTTCTATACAAATAATGGGTATTGGAACCAAGCCTTAGATTGCCTTCGGAGCTATCTGGTTCTCTCTGGAACCACTAGGAGAACAAGGATCTTGCTTCGGAGTACTATGAAAAGTTTGTGCCCAGGAATGAACATTCTTAGAAGAAAAACATCATATTTGATGTGCATCAGAATTGATAAATTTAGAGTAACGAGGAGATTCTCCAATTTTATGGCTTAGAGCCGACAATATTATCCCTAGAAAGGTAATCATATTTTTTAGTACGTTAAAGGTAATCATTCGTCGAATCGACGAAGTAAAATTGAAATGCATTTTTTCAAAAGGTTATTAACAAATTCTTGTAGATGTTAATAATTTATTTTTATCAAGCCTTTCTCTTAATAAAAACACACTTTTCATTTTATTTTTTTAGATTTGTGACTTTTTATTCTCCTTAAAGATCTATGAAGAATCTATGAGAAATTTTAAAATGAAAAAAATGATGTTCGTCTAATCGACGAAGATTACCTTTCTATGGTTATATGTTACTAATTATTAATAGTATATTTTTAATATTTTATTGATAAGAAAAAATAAATAAATAATATATTATGGTTAAAAAAAAATTAAACCAATTCAATATAAATTATCAAAATCCTAAGCTTTTCAATTTTTCTGAATTTTTTTTAGGTAAACCATGTGCAACACTTTGATTATGTTCAAGTATAGAACGGGACAATGTTGTCTAATTTATTGCTCAATGTATAAATAAACAAAACTCTAAAAAAACGAGACTAAGAATGACTTACAAATTAAGTTTTAAACATGTATGCTAGCATTATACGTTTAACAGCAATATAACAAAAGGCAAATCTGCAATATTTTTTTATAGCATCGGTAATGTATGCAATGAGATTTGAGAATAGTGTAGAATATTATCGATGTAAGTCAGATCCACTTTGAATGAATAGCAGAATAGTGATAAGTGAAAAATTTAAGAAAATTCCCTCCGATGGATGAATAGCCAAATGGAGCTACCCATCTTCATTTTATTTTGTGCACGCAATAAGTCCTTTTTCATCATAATACAAGTTTAATAAAAGCTGAAAACTTCAAAATAACCATAAAACCAAGATGTTAACTTCCCAGATTTCTAAAATATCGTCTACTTCTACAACTTGCATGTCGAACCTCATGTTGCCTCATGTAATAAACTTCACTCCATAAAATACGAAAGCACTTATAGTCCTTGGCCAGGACAGGACATAATACTGCAATACTCCAATTTAATGAAGTCTGTACAGCAACTTAAGTTACAATCTTAATGCAACCAAAGTTTGTTTATTAAAAAGAAATTAATGACATGAATAGTGGCGAGTAGCTTAATACTAGCTTTAACCAAAAAGGTTATTGAATTACATTTTGATGTTCCTACAAGGTAATTAAGCTTTGAGAGGAAAGAATAAAAATGTGATAAGACAGAACGTTGCCATCGGGGATGAATATAGTAAAACTTGACATAACGATTATAGAGAAGACGAAAAAAGTGAGTCTCGCAATTCTCTATATCTGTTTGTTCGACTAGAACCTATTTTACTTAGCAGACATCATATTTTTTTCGAAATTTAAGAAATTTGCTTTTAAAAAAGTAATTTTTTTTAGAGTCAGAGATCTTTAAGTTGAAATAAAACACAGACATTACAGATATTTTTTTGGCATTAATATTTTATGGCAATTTTGGACGGTGTAATCGAGACGTCCAATTCTAACACCAACATTTTTTCGCAAAATGTACCATAAAAAGGATGGGAACAAGTCTGATTGTTGAACAAGACGACCAACTGACACATTTCTACCATCATCAACGCTACGCTGCATATTATCAGTAATCGCTTGTTCTAGGCGCATTGAAAGACGTCTTGAGGGGAGCTATTACCTTTTAGTGTAAGCATATTGCCAAAATAATTCATACTTTTTCAAATTAATCGCTATAATGGGCGATTTTGTTCACGATGAAATGCACGTAACGATCGATGTATTTCTCGAATTGAACCATGTTTTCGAAATAAATTTGAACAAAGTGAAAAAAAAACGTTGTTCCGGCGCGGCGAGAGAAAGTATATCGTCGTCGTTCTATGAAAACTCCCTAAGTCCATTTTTTGTGTTTTGAGATATTTGCATTTAAAGTTGGAAATTAATATACAAAAAAAAGAAAAGTAGTGTCAGTTTGAGCTCTGTTAAATTTCATATTTTTTATAGTAACAACCAAAGTAATTTTAAAATACAATAAAATAAAACATTTAATAACCATTTTGTAACCTAAACTTTTAATTTTGTGGTCGCATAAGTATTAATATTTGTTAACATAAGCAAAAACAATTTAACAAATTGCTATTTTCAACGTTTTCTTACCAATTTTGAGTGAAAATTATGGATAATAAGGAGCAAGTTAGAAAGACGAGGTCTGCGAAAATCATTACACCTATCTCACCACATTGCGGTTCACCATCACCATCGACATCACGGTCTCAAGAGAATTTGTGGCAAACAATTAACACTCGATTGGACTCGTTTAAAAACGAAGTAACGGAATCAATAATTTCACATATAAAAACAGAAATTAAAACTTTAACTAACAGTCTCTCTGAACAAATTAATTTAATCGAGACTGATTAATTTTCACACACTCGAACAGGACATCACTAGAAGAATTAACATAGTCGAAGGTCATTGTAACCGATTGTTTGATGTCGAAAACGATTTATTGGCTTTGAAATCACAAATGGCTGAAAACAACAATACCGAACTTCAAAAGCAAATTCTTGCCAAGCAGTTCAAGCTCCTCTTTACTTGACGATGTTAATTACCCTGATTCAAACATGGGCTTTTCCTTTAACTGCATCGAATTAGATGATGTTATTGATTCAGTTCGTTCTGTTAAATCGGATGCCATCGGACCTGATGATATATCTCCAAAGTTTATAAAGTTAATTTTACCCTTAATTGTGCGGTATGTTAGATAAGCATATGTTTAATTTCTGTATTTGTAGAAGTATTTTTCCCATGTGCTGGAAGGAGGCCAAAATTGTTCCTATCCCTAAGAAAATAAGTCCCTCTTTGCCAGCTGACTTCAGACTCATAAGCTTGTTACCCTATCTCTCAAAGCTTTTTGAAAAAGTTATTCAAAATCAAATGTTAAACTTTTTAAATGAAAATAACATGATTTCTCGCTGACAATCTGGATTTCGGGTCAAGCATAGTTGTGAATCAGTAGTCATCAAAGTTACAACAGACTTGCGGATGGAACTAGATTTTGACAAATTTGGTGTATTATTGTTATTGGACTTTTCAAAGGCCTTTGATTGTATTGATCATTCAATTCTTATGTCAAAATTGAGAAATAACTTTAGCTTTTCAAGTACTGCTATACGTTTACTGCAGACCTATCTCAAAGACAGAATTCAAACAGTTAAAACAGATAGTGGTGTATCAAGACCACTTACTATAAACCAAGGAGTCCCACAAGGCTCTGTTTTAGGTCCGCTTTTGTTCACACTATTTATAAATGATCTGCCTGATGATAGTATAGAATCAAGTAATATTCAAATGTACGCAGATGATGTCCTTATATATTTGAGTCGTCCATCTGCGCTAATAGAAGACCTAGTAGAAAGAATCAATGAGGATATTTCAAAGATACAACTATGGTCCACTCAAAATAAACTAAAACTCAACCCTTCAAAGACTTTAGCGATGCTATGTTCAAGGAGAGATATTAGTACCCGAGAATTTCCAAACATTATTCTCAATGGAGAAATTATACCATATGTTGAAAAAGTGAAATATCTTGGGTATATGTTGAATAAAAATTTGAGCTGCTGCGATGCTTTTTCGAGTACAATAGGAAGAATATATTCTGGACTGAGAAGTTTGAGGGCATCTGCCAGTCTACTTCTCCCAAACATGAAATTGCGTTTAGTTAAAAGCCTCATTATACCATTTTTCTTATACAACTGTTCCGTATATCCAACCTTGGACTACGACTGTAAACGCAAAATAAACGTAGCATTCAATGACTGTTTACGCTTCATTTACAATATTCCAAGACACACCAGTGTTTCACACCTTAAGTCAACTATCTTCGGAATTTGTCTTAATGACTATTTTCAGTTGCGTATTATGATAAAGCTTCATTCTATCGTACAAAATAAATGTCCTGTTTACCTGAACGAAATGCTTCGATTTTCCCAATCTCCTAGAGGTTTACGCCTTATATTGTCTAGGTTCACGCACACCATTGCTGAGCAATCATTTTTCGTGGCAGCAATTAAACTGTGGAATACTCTTCCGGTTGAGTTGCAGAGAGGATTACTTGCACATTTTTCCCACAACAGTTGAAGCCAATTAATATCTATTATTTCCTTTTTCTTTTCATTGCTGAATTGATTGCGAAATACTATTTTGAATTAAATAATAGAGTTAGTTTATTAATGCATTTATTTTTAATTTCTTAAATAAAATAATTTTTTCTCACTCTTTAAATTTGAATTAAAATACTGTAAAACATTTTTTTTTTTTTTGTAAATTTATCTTTTTATGCTTTATCATAAGATATTAAATCTTGAAGCATTGTGTCATACTAACATCATCATCGGCTCGACAACCGGGTTCCGGTCCTGGCCTCTTTCAACAAGTCTCTCCACCTATCCCGGTCTCTAGCCGACGCCATCCAGTTGCCCCAAGGCTTCGGGCGTCCTGGTCTACGCCATCTCTCCAGCGCAAGCATGGTCTACCACGCTGTCGTCTACCATAGAATGTACCACAAAGAACTTTCCGAGCAGGTTCCTCTTCGCTCATGCGAGCTAGGTGCCCTGCCCACCGGAGTCTACCGAGCTTAATTTTTGTGACGATATCTGCTTCAAGGTAGATTGCGTACAGTTCATGATTGTACCGTCTCCGGAATCGTCCTTCCTCACATACGGGGCCAACAATTCTCCTTAAGACTTTTCTCTCGAACGCAGCTAAGAGGTCGGAGTGCCTTTTGCTAAGCACCCAAGTCTCGGATCCATATGTGAGTACTGGCAGGACCATGGTCCTGTACAGCAGTAGTTTTGAAGTTATGGTGAGATTTCTGGATTTGAAGAGCTTTGACAGACTATAGTAGGCTCTGTTGGATTTGAGAAGCCGCCCGCGTATTTCTTCTTCTATATTGTTATCGGCTGCTACTATTGACCCAAGGTATTTAAAGGATTGCACCACTTCAAATTCGTGCTCCGCTACCTTGATTGTTTGACCAACTGTTCCTCTCGCATTCGACGCCACCATGTACTTTGTTTTACCTTCACTAATGTGCAGCCCCAGATTTTGTGCCGCCTGCTCGATCTGGATGAAGGAATCGTGTACAGCTTGTTCGGTTCTTCCGATGATGTCAATGTCGTCTGCGTCATACTAAGTTTGTTTAAATAAATAAATAAATAAATAAAATAAATAGAATCCATGCTTCTTTATGGATGCAGCACTTGGAAAGTAACACCCACACTCGCACAAGAAAGCTGCAAACGTTCTGGCCTAACCGTATATCTCCAATGATGGAACTTCATGCGAGGACAGGTCAGGATCCCATCGACTCTATAATACGAAAACGTAAGTGGCAGTAGATTGGACATACGCTTTGAAAAGGCCACGATTGCATTGCGAGTCAAGCGATGCAATGAAACACTCTCACGCAGAGAGGCAGAGAAGTGGGCCGACCCAGAAGTACTTCCCGAAAAACGGTCGAAGAGGAATCAGCACAACTGGGGAAGAGTTTGAGAGAGCTGAGGTACATCTCCAGAAACCGTACATGATGGCGCGCAGGAGTAGTGGAGGCCCTATGCCCCGCAAGGGGAACCACACGGACATAACAGGTCCGAGGACCTAAGTAATTAAGTAATTTAAAGAATATAATAATACAGATTTTCCAGAATAATTTGAAAAACTAATCGTCAACTTGTTTCAAGATCTTGATTTTTGAAAAAAAAAATAATTTTTAAATTTTAGTCAAAATCACAGGTGACATGTAAGGCTTATAACATTTTTTTATTTTTTATTATCAAAACGTAGTTAATGATATACTCGTAACGTAAGTCATACTCGTAATTAAGTCATAGTTAACTTTATGTTTTGATGGATTGGGAAAATTGAATTTTTTTCGAAGAGGAGTGAAGGCAGATCATTGATAACAAGGTGTTAAATAATTGACAACAGCTAACTTCTAGAAGCTATTGAAATTTGCAACGAAGTATCAGAGTATGGTATTGTAATATATGATCAAATCAGCGCATTCCATAAATGTAACTTTTGTTGCATTAAACCCTAAACGTAGCTAGTGTTGAGATTTGGAGGCAAGTTTGCTTAAGACCTTTGTAGATTTAATTTTGCCTGAAATTTAGCTAAGAGAATGAAGAGAAATAAAACCACCACAACTACTCAAACTAGGAAGCAAAACCACGTTCTTGTAGGATTTTTCACATGCCTCAACGTCAACATTATAACACGAATATTTTAGAATAGAGGGACCCTCTGTACCTTTCAAACAGAAAATTATGAAAACATATTGGTGAAGCTTAAACTTTATTAATAACATTTTCTAAGCTTTCAATGGATTTTCGTGATATCCCCTAAAAGAAATATACTTTCTCTTACAAAATTCTTAAGTGTAAAATAAATACAAATCAGAACTGTTATACATGTAAAAATCAAGAACAATAACCATTTTTTTTTTTTCATTTCATCCTCTTATCTCTTTTCTCATTTCAATTATTTTCCAAAGGGACCTCTGATCTCCAATCCAGTGTCAAAATTAAAATTAAAGAAGCTATATAGATACACTTCTGTCTGTACCAATATGAAAAATGGTCCTTATCCTGCTGAAGAAGAGCTGCGAGATCTCAACCGATATGTACGAGTACAGGAGAATATTATAAGCTCCTGAAACAGTATGCTTCCTGTTTTATTTTCTTCACGTCAAACACCAACGGTAAAAGTGATTAAATAATAAAATGGAGTTTTCATGTTCCAAAGTGAAAGACAATTACTTACTTCTTGACAGATTCGTCCTTTAAACGAAGCTCTGATGGCTCAATAAAGAATACTCGTAAGAAGAAGAAGCAAAATAAAAAAAGAATCCCATTTTGTAATGAAAATTGAAAAACTGAACGTATATGATGGATTAACTTTTTTTTTGTTCTAAAAATAAAATAAAAGTATTCGCTCGGCAGAAATTAAATAATTTAAATTATATTTTCTCCGGCAGTGATAAATGGCAGGATGATAGTCAAGGGTACTTCAGGAAGAAAACGAAATATAAAATTATCTACCTTCGGCAAGGATGTGATTGAAGATTGTACTTCAATATTGAGCACTTTGAATTAAAATATTTTAAAGATTTTAAATTTAAAAATTTTGTCTTTACAAAACTCTTTCGAGTTTTTTATGTATTTATGTAAGGAAATAAGAGGTTGAGTAGGAAAATAAACTCGGTAGCTACTACCAGATTGACTTTTTTTTAATTCATGATAAATAGTTTTATTTCATTTTATTTTTATTTGTATTTAGTTCTTAAATCACAGTTTACAAATTATATAATTTTCAGACAAATTGTAACGGAAGTTGGTCCTATCAAACCAAAACGCGATCTTAAGCAATCCCAAAGATGCCCAAGAACACAGGAATTCTTGCAGGAATCTAAGGGTGGTGTGACAGGTTGTTCAGCCAGCAATGCACGGGTAGGCATGCTTGCGTAATGCACGAAAACTAGCTCGTCGGTGGGGTGGGATCTTGCGCAGGCTGCTGAACGTCCGTACATATTTACATGCCTAGAAAATTGAATACACTCTTCCTAAATCATAAAAACAATAATCAGCGAAATTAAACTTCAAACCATGGGAAACTTGAAGATGGTAATAGTTCCCCTGAGTGTTGCCCTCCCTCAGTCTACATATCAGAAAAGATATGTGGATAAACCTTGGCTTTTACTCCACTCTATTTTTGTAAAAGCCCCTAAAGTAAGCCTAGGTGAACCTTTAAGGTATCACTTTTTCATTACAACTTTTACACAATTGCTTCACTTCCCCACACATGCACAAAATAAACTAGATGCTCATCTTCGAAACTCAAAGCGAAAAAAAATGTATGATTATTTCTTAATAAATTGAAAAAAAGTAGGTTTCATTGTCAAAATTCAAAATCGAGATAAATTTTATTCATTGTAAAAGCTTTTAAAGAGTGTCATTAATACTCGTATACACGTAATGTCGATTGTTTTAACTTAAGTTATATTCTGAATTCACGAAAAGAAAAAAAAACTTAATAGAGCTTTCAATTCAAATTTAAACTTTAAAATGTATTCAGTACTGTTTAGGAAAACATATATATATTACGAATTGTAATAAGATTTCAATAATTATAGTTCGTTCATAGGTAAATATATGTATTTAAATAAAGTTATCATTCATAATAAGAAATGACTTACCAAATCATGACAAGAAAAATTGACAAAAAAAAGGAACTTGAATTACCATTTACGCAGCATCGGTGATGTCTCAACTTGTTGTGCACAGCAGATCGAAAGGCGGCCGATGCTCTAGCTAAATGTTATTAAAAGGTAAGAGAAATACAATTATATAACAAATGAACGATCTTTACAACAACAAATAACAAAAGGAAGGTACTCAACTTTCGGAATTCAGAGATCAGTGCTCTTGTACTGATAAGAGTAGTAAACTCGGAAGAGAATACAAAAGAAAACAATTGATACACCAACTTAATGATGATTAAGCAATATGCATTTGCAGTAGAAGATGCTGATGATGGTATGTACAGATGATGATAATGATAATATGTTGATGATGATGCCGGTGCAGAGACTGTTGTTTGGAGATTTGCAAGATTCAAAGAAAACTGCTTCTCGTTCTCTGATAAGCGTAATCACCAAATGGAGCTATGGTGTTTTGCTCGATGACCAATCTTACACTTGTACGAGCGATGGCTTGGAGCGTAAGTTTGCTCTGAAGATTTGGTACAGTTGTGTATGTCTGGATTTTAGTTTTCTTTTTGGTTATGAAAAGAATTTATAAAATTACACTGCCGGTGGTGATTCAATTCCTTTTGTAATCGAAAGATTACAGCTGGAATTGATGGATTTTCACTCTTCGTTTTTTTTTTTTTTGTTTTTTTATATGATGAAAATAACGTTTGAGGGCACTGAATAGGGATTGTGTAAATTTAGAATATAATTCAAAGGGAAAATTGCGAAGTGGTTTACCTGTAATCACCGCTCAATAGCTTTTATATAAAAGTTTATAACAAATGTTGTATTTTGTTTTTCTTTTAAACTTGGTAATACGATTATTGCTCGAAATATAATTAATAAAATACAACTTATTTTATTTCGACAAAGCACTACGTAAGTGGATGGAAAAGCTTAATTCTGTCGGAGAGTTCTGCCACCGGCAAGTGCTAATACGGAAAAGAACGATTGTGTTTGACCAGATCTCTCATGAGGTTTCGATTTCACACATTTTATGCAAAGGAGGAAATGGCTTTAGTTTCGCTGAGTTTTGTGTGACATTTGATATCAGCTGTAATAAAGATCGAGTACTAATGGAATTCCGTATGGGTGGTGTTCGTAAATGCATTCATTATATTTTGCCTTTTGTTTTTATTTTGGCGATACAAAAAAAAATTATATACCTACTGGTGTTGAATATTAGGCTTAGGGGTTTGGTCCCCAACAAAATGACAAATGTAAAAATTAAGTATACATCAATTCAAATAAGCTGCAAGAAAGCACTACGTTCAGATTAAGTTTTTTAAAAGAACCATGACCTGATATGAGCTTATCTGATCAATTATGTGAATTTGACAAAAACGATAATTTACTCGATGAAGAGATTAATAAAAAAGGTTTTGAGTTAAGGCAGTTATCTTGACAAAGAAACGACTTCGACCAAGTACAAGTTTCAACAATTCATGACTACAGTTCTCCGTACAAATTGACAAGACTTAAAACAAATTTTATATTTTCCATCTACTTTAAAAAATCGGCATAAAATTATGAAGCCATATTCTAATAAGGATTTCACATACCTACTGCAAAGAGACGTGATTGTCCGTTAATTATTAAAAGTTAAGCCCATAAAAGATTTGGCATTAACAAAATCAATAAAGAAGTAAAGTTCAGGTAAATGAGATAATTAAAGATTCTATTGGGATATCAACGACAAAAAAAGATCTCTACCTTTAAAGAAAGCCTTGAAAAAATATATCAATTCTGGGTATATTTGTCAAAATTGAACCACTTCGAAAGGCAAAGATTTTTCCACAAAGTAAACGCCTTTGGACACACTCAAGAATACCGCATCCGAGAGTTTGTTTGTATTAAATGTGAAGGAATACATACAACAAAAAATTGTCCACTGTGCAAGGAACATAAAGCTAAATGTGTTAACTGTCAAGGTAAACACCCTGCGAACCTTAGAGGATGTCCAGTCGCCAAAAAATTTTAAAGCACAAACACTTAAAATCGCAACATGGAATGCAAACGGTCTTATCCGAATTAAACATCTTTTTAGACCCCTGCTGGGTTTCCACCTTGGAGTGGTGGGGAGGCTTACGTTTGAAGCTTCAGCTGATCGGCTGTAAATTTGTATTTTTTAAATTCTCAGCCGATCTTCTGAAGTTTTAAGCCAACTAAGAGAAACCCACAATGATAGAACCATGGGCCCCAACAAACATAAACGAACAAAACACCAGCGGGGATATACGCTGAAACATCGACAGAAGTCACGGCTGCCGGTGCGGACTTAGCCTCTCTAATAGGAGGAGGGGAGAAGTCGCCAGCAACAAACAATAACTACAAACAACAACATAACAAGACGACAAAGACAACGACAAGGACAATGACAATTACACAAGACGAAGAAGACCTTCTCCTCACCCCTTTTCAGACGACAACACAAGTTTCGTTACCAGCTCCACCTTCTCAAGATTGTTGACGACTTCAGTTCGGAGTAGAATCTCCAACTGTAAAAAGACGGTCAAAGGACTTGGAAAGCGGAGTTGGGAGGAACTCAACGACAACGAACGCAGACGACTTCAAAACGCTCGTGCTTTTCTGGCGAATGATATTAAGAAGACAGGAAGGGTACTTTCGCAGCCGTCCAAAGAGTTGAATTTTACAGAAGGTACGAGCTTGAATAATCTAATGGGACCGCCCAATCCGCCGACTTTTAAAATCCAATCAAAAGAAAGTCCTATCTCATTTGAGACTCTCTCGACACACTCTCTCGGAAGCTCTCCGATGATCAATGGCAGTTGATGAAAGTCAGAATCCTGCACGAGGTCAACGATGTTATCGTTAAGAACGGGCATCCGCCTCTCTTCTGTAATCTCAGAACCATCCACGGATTCAAGATGCTGACTTGCGAAGACGACAAAACTCTCGTGTGGCTGCAGGACTTCGTCAAAAAAACGATAGCTCCCTGGCCTAATGCTAACCTTCGACTTATAGGGCTTAAGGAAATAAAAACCGACCATCCCTAGGGACCGCATTGTGAACTGGAAAGAGCTTAAGATGGGGGAGCAGACGAATGACGGCACAGAGGTGGTTGTTCAGCTCAGTCACAAGTCTATACCACTTTTTAGAAAAATTGGCTTCAAGGTTCGCATCGGGATAAACCTGTGTAAACTGCGATTAATAGCCAACAAGAACAACCAAGTAAGTAAGCGACGGGAGGTTATTAATAAATTATGAACATGAAAGTAGTACAAATTTATCTCCAACTCACTAAAGCCATACAAGGTAATGAAAAAGCCGATGAGTTGGCAAGACAGGGATCAGCGCTTGACGTTAATCAAGCAGAGATGGTAATAAGTATACCACTCGGCAACATTAAGCAGAAAATTCGCAATAGAATAAAGTCCTTTTTTTTTTTTTTTTTTTATAATCAAGACGCGCTCAAGGGATTATGATTACCCTTTAAATTTTTGAACATAGCGCGGGCGTGAAGTTAAGGAAGAGAAAGAAGGATAGGTAGTAAATTACCAAAATATGCAAATTATCACGCTGCGCATTCAGCCGAAAAAGAAGCTAGGGGAGGATCGGCAATATTTATTAAAAAGTGCTTGAAATAATATCAAGAATCAAAGTTCACTAATGTAAACATGCAAGTAACAACAATAATTAGTATTGGTATGAAAAAGAAAACGTTCAAGAGAGCAGCTATATATTGACCATCAAGGCGTCCCATAACTGAAGAAGAGTATGGGGAACTCCTTACTTCCTTGTTCGGTTCGTATCGTCTTCAATACTAGAACACAATCACTGGAAACGACTCACAGAGGAGTATTCGACCTCAAAATCCGGTCAAAAATATTTTTTTTGTTTTTCTTATTAGAATTGGCCTAAAATATTATTTTATAACTTATGATGCATTAAAAAGTTACACTGAAAAAAATTGTCGGGTTAGATAAAAATAAATTTTTTTAATTAAGTATTTTTTTTTTAAATTTTATTTAATTCATTTTAATTATTTATACATGAAATTTTTTCGTTTGTTGCTTTCCTTAAAGATCATTTGAATGTAATTTGGTTATATATCTAAATTAAACATAATTTTTTAAACAACAAAGGGCAAATTGACTAAAAATACCTCAAGACTAAGAAACCCCATTAAAAAAAAATGTGACAAGATGGGTGACTTTTTTATATGTACATGAGATGACAAAAATGTACAGTTAAATATAAAAGAAAAATTTTTGCCCGATCGTACCCGGAACTATAACAAAAACACTTTTTTTTCCACCGAAAATTACATAAATTTTCATTTTTTTCTATGCATTCTTGTCATCTCAATTTTTAATACTTTATCAATAAAATATATGGAAATTTCTGTATTAAAATAAAGTACATACCTTGACCTTAGACATCCATTAGAAATTTTTCACAATTATCATAAATCACAATAAAAAAAAACAGACTTCAGTGTTAATGATTAGAAAACAAAATAAGCTTATGTGGCGTGAGCTTATAAAATTGACAAGATTTAGACTAAGATCTTGAGGATTAGGGGGTCAACAGTTATTATTTGAAACCGGTTTTAGTTAGCATGGGTATTGAAGAATGCAAAAAGCAAAAATTAACGGGTCGAATGCGATTTTTTTTTTACTTATGACCGGATTTTGGGGTCGAATACTCCTCTGTGCGACTGTTCCAAGAAGACCGCAAATACAACTGCGAATTCTATTCTGCTGGTTTGCCAACTACTGCCCATCTGACCCTAAGAAAATACCAGACCTTAATGACTTTTTCGTAGCTAAAGGATTAAAACGAATTTATATAAGTGTCAAAGGTAATTTCGATTTATCGTCAGATCATACTCCAGTAATTTTGTCACTGACTGAGGTGGAAATGATAAAAAAGTACTCCTATACTCGTGAATAAGAGAACAAACTGGAACGAACTCAGAGATAGGCTTTTAAGATCCCCTATGGAAACAATTGAACGACTTGAACATGAAGTAGAGCAATTCATGGCCATTGTGCAACAGGCCGCAGAAGAAAATACTCCAACTATTTCAATATGCATAGAAACAAAAAAAAATATCCTGTCGAAATAAAAGAGCTGATATTAGAAAACAGAAGGGCTCAAAACAAACATCAAACTACGATATTTCACTTGATAAATTCCTCAAAAGCTTGACGTCAAATGCTTCTACAGAATAATCCTTATGGAAAGCAAAAAAGCGTCGAACATTTTTGAGCCATTTTCAGCAAATACAGACGGCTTAAAGTTTGTTAATAAAAGCGACGAATGGGAAATTCCCATTGTCAGGCTAAAAGAAGTAAGAAGAATGTGTCAACAAAAGTTATCGTACAAAAAATGACCAGGTTTCGATCTAAAAACTACTAAAATTATTAAGAAATACCTTTAATAGCCTTAAAAGAAAACTAAAATTTATTATAAGCGCATGCCTTAAGCTTAGATATATGACATATCATTGGCAAATTACAGAAGCCATTGTTATACCTAAGCAAAGTAAACTTTTCAGACCTATATCGCTTGCACCAATCACGGCAAAAGTTTAAGAAAACTGCTTCTGAAAAGGCTTAGTAAAATAAAAGAAGAAAGAAGACTTATCCCGAACCATCATCAGTTTGGATTTAGAAATAAACATTCACCAAGTGCATGGAATTACGGACGTTGCAGAAAAAGCACTTGACGAAAAACAAATATGTTCAGCTCTATTCTTAGATGTAGTTCAAGCCTTTGATTAAGTTTGGCATTTGGGTCTTGAGTAAAAACTGCATTGGGACCTTCCCAGGTAGTGCTACGAAATGCTGAAATCCTACGTAGCGAACCAATTCTCAAGAGTACGGTACGACCAAAATTAATTGGAACTAAATTAAGTTGAAGCCGAAGTACCACACGGAAGTGTCCTAGAACCAACCTATTTTTTCTTATGTACTAGGAATAGGGATATTACAGTGGACATCAACGTTATAATGGCCACAAAGGCTTCAGAAATAAAATGCACGACTGGGCCGTACGAACTTATTCATTTTCAAAAATTAATATTTCAAGAGAAAAACTTTTCATAAGCATAAAATTCATATTTTAATCGACCAAAACAACTCCTTTAATAGTTGGAGCTAAAAACAGGATGCCATGTGATTCAAGTAAATAATAGTTTATGCAAGAACAAGAATTATATGTCGTTGAAGTGATTTCTTATAAAGCTCTTATATACAATTTTTTTTAAACATTTTTAAGAAAAAAATATGGTACGAGAACTTACAGTTTTTATTATAGTACGAATAAAAAATAAATTTCCAAAAAAATTCAAAATTCAAAAAAAATTTTTTCTTTAAATTTTGATATGCAATGTTTTTCAAATTTTTAGAAGCTTCTCAAAAAAATTTTTAAAAAATAATTCTATAATAGGATAATCAGTAATGTCTTAATTTCAAAATTTTCTTCTTTTAACTAAAGATTGCAAAAATTTATCGAAAACAAAATTATCAAACGTTTAGGTGCCGTTTTCGAAAAAAATACAATTCTTGAAACCAATTTTTAACATTTGTATGGTGGGCACCGTTATTTTTAGGTAAAATAAACTTTTTTTCTCATAACTTGTTGATTATATTTTTATTTGTTAAGTTTCGAAAAAATCGAGCATGGATTTTTTGAAATATTGAGTTTTGAAATTTAAAACAATTTTTTTTTTAAATTTGAATACACAATCATATTTAAACTATTTTAGCATAAAAAAATGATTAAAATCGGTTTTACCGTTTTTGAGAAAATCAAATAGAAAAATAATTTTCGAAGAAGGATACCATTAATAACAATTTTTCGGATTTTTTTTCAACCATTATTTTTACTTTAGCTAAACAAATTTTTTTGGGTATTTGTCTTTTTGAAATTTGTGGAGCAGTTTTTGAGAAAAAAAAATATTTATTAAATTTCCAAAAAAATCGTATGACAGGTACCGCTACTTTTGCTCTAAAAAAAAGGAAAAAAAAGCTGTGGGGGGAAAACATAAAAATAATACATATCTATCAAGTTTAAAGAAAATGAGCCGAGTCGTTTAGGCTGTAGTCAAAAAAACAGACAGACAGAATTGCGAGACCTACTTTTTTCGTCTTCACTATCATCGTAATGTGAACTTTGATCAAAATTCTCGAGTTCGATTTTTTTTACGAATGCATAACTTGCCTAATAGTATCTACATATAAGTCGAAAGTTAAAATACAAAATGCAATCGATAAACTTAGAGATTGGACGCAACGGTGGCGTATCAAAAATATATCGAAACAAAATCGACACATATAAGCATTACAAGTAAAAAACTAAATAATGTACCAATTTTTATCAACGGTAAAGCCAATACTGCCTAATCAAATAAATTGAAAGGATTTTGGATGCAAAAGCTCAAATAGAAAGACCTCAGCGCAGAAATGTACTGGTTACAGGGACAGAACTCTGACCTATCTAACCAGAACAGAATAATATTACACAAGTTTGGATATATGGTATCCAGCTATGAGTCTGTAAAAAGAAAACAAATGTTGAATTCATCCACAAAATTCCAAAACAAAGTCCTTCGTGAAATAATAAATGCCCCTTGGTAAATAAAAAATAGCAATCTACTTTGTGACCTTGGGATAGAAATGGTCACAGAAGTGGTTAAGAATCACGCTGCATCACACAATCAGCGACTGCGAAGCCATACCAACTCTGAGATTGAAACGGTCTTAAATGTTAGAGATAATGTTCGGAGACTTAGAAGAACCAAGGGTGGCCGTGGCGCGATGGATGTGTGCTCGCCTGTCAACCTCATGATGACAGGTTCGATCCCTGCCGTCGTCTATGTCGTCTTTAATTCCATTAAAAACCTTCTAAAAATTGTCATCAATGGGTTGCTGGTTTACTCATTACATGTTGTTCAGGCATAACACTAACAACATGTAATTGAGTTAAACTAGTATGCCCAACAAGGATGAACACGAATAAAATAATGTGAATTATAAGCGACATAGAAGTAAGACACGGCATTTCTCCGCTTTAGCTCAGCCGCCATCCCTGGAGATAAAAATATCTGAGGCAACCACCAACAGTCTCAGAACATCGTGCCACACATCTTTCTATCCTTATTTCTCTTCATTAACTTCACGCCCGCGCTGTGCTGAAAAAACATTTAAAGGGTAATCATAATCCCTTGAGCGCGGGTAGATTATAAAAGAAAAAAAAAAAAAACCCAGCCTCATGAGCTGATGGTCTAAAAGCTATGGGAAAGTATTTAAAGTTTGAACTTCCCTTAAAGTGATTTTCAAATAAGAAAGGAAAACCATTTGTCGATCTTTCATAAAGATTGGTTCTGATCCCGGTGGTCTTGGTGAGGTAAAAGCCCCATACTGCTTTTAAACATTTTCCTGAAGCAATACCAATATTCCCAATCCATTATGCCAAAAACGCCGAAGGAAAAAATGAGATTTTAATGTTATTAGCTTTTAAATTCAAATGAAAATTTATTGATAATACATCAAATAATATGGTGTAAAATTCAAAACGAAAAAATCAAAATAAAGGTGCCACCCAATACACGTTTTGAAATTTATTAAATATTCTTTGAAAAATATGCCTTGATTTTACATACAGTGCAGACTGTCTTACCCTCTGTTTAATGATAAGGATCTGTTTTTCAAACGTTGTATCAATTATCTCCCAGTTCACCCTTGTACAATATTTATCTGAGATTGTTTTTGTTGCAATATAACATTGATTCCCACATTCTACTAGGAGGATGGTAATTTAAAAATAAATATATCCAAGTATAAAACACAACAACCTCACTTGAGTGCTTTCAAAACAGATTTGTCAAAGTAGCTCTATCTTGAAACGATTAAAAGTAATACTCAGCAAATGTCAATCCTGGAAAATAACATCCTAAGATATTGCTTTCTCAAAATTTTCAAAACAATAAATTCTCAGAAACACTTCTACACATCCTTATCCACATTCATATACCAAGAGCCCAAGACATCTTACAGGGTTAGGTGCGTGGCTTAGCATATTTGTGCGTTTCTGTGTACCCCAATTTGACTTATTCGTCCCCCTTTCCCTAATCGTTCTTTTTTATTTCCATTTTATTAGCTCTATTTCGAGCAACCCCAAGGGTTTTAGAAAATCCTACGAACAAACGAGGACTCCCTTTTTCTATATTGAGTCTTTCAAGCATTCGTCTTTATGTTCCTATTCTATTCGTCATGGTGACTTGTAAATGGATTACGCTTGGCTGGCTTTTGCTGTCGTGCCGACATTTTTATGAATCCAAATATGACGGAACCAACTTTCGCCGATTCTTCGTCATCGCATTTACATTTTCACGCCAGGATTTTTTTTTGTCCTTCATCCTGCTTTTGTATATTTTACATGGCGTAATGTAAATTTCGCCTTTGCCATACAATAATTTTGCTTGTATTCAAGCCCTGGCCTTGTACGAACGCAATTTGTTGCATTTGAAAGGGTTGAAAAGATTTCGTCTAACCCTTGATTTTTTTCCTTACACTTGGGAACATAATCACGAGAAATATATATATATACATAAGCATATATATGTTTGTATAAATTTTGTAAATTGAAATCGACAGTGTTGTTGGCACGATGTCAAGGATCAATGATGGGTGTTGGTGTTGAGTGAAAATAAAAACAAAGATGTGATGGAATTTTTATTTTGGGTCTTTGTCTTTTTGTTCTGTCTTTAGTTCGTTTACTCCCTGTCTTGTGCTTGTCCTTAAGACAAAATGTCGTTGGTTTTTTGTTTTGTGGTGATCCCTTTAAATAAAATCAGGATAATGAAACCATTAAAATTCTTGGCCTTTTCATCGGGCCTAGAAAACCTTGGTCGTTTATACTTAATTGAATGAAATAAATTAGCTTCTAGGCCTGGCAAAAGTCTTGAGATTTTAGGGCAAGCCATCGTGGCAATATATAAGTAAAAGTGGAATATTCGAGGAATGCAAAGTGTGAAACTACGAGTATTATAATAATATTCAGTGTTGTATTAGATTTGAAAAAAGGACGTATACGCCACAGTGACCTGTTCGCATATGGTGTATTTTGATTTTCATTTATTTTTTACTATGTAGAAAAACAAATTTAAATTAAAATTCTCAAGTTTTATATGTAGAGCCTATTGAGCTTACTGAAATAAATATAAAAAAACACTTGTGACTCAGTGGTTCATGATATTTGTAGTGTTCTTCAGAATCAATTGAACCGTGAATGTCTTATTTCTTTTTAAACAATTTTTTTTTTTTTCAAGAACCCATTACACTTCAATACACTCACTGAGTGGGATTGTTAATGCTGTATATTTGAATAAACCAACTTCAAGCTCATAAGCTCTTTCAAAACTTTTAGGGCTAAATTATTTCCAATGCAAATTAAATCACTGCCAAATGAATAAGCATTCATTAAGTTAATGTGCTTGAAGTCGAATTTGGCATTGGATATAATTGAAGGGGAATCATTTTCACCTGAAAGTTTTATTTTAGCTTTAAATTTATACATCTATCCATGTAAAATTGGCGAATTGATGTTGGGGACAAATGTAGTGTTGTGAAGAATCGGTGATCCAGTTGAGTGAAGCTTCAAAATCTGATCGTATGCACTAAGTGTCTTTTGCATTTATCTACAGTTATCTGCAGCGTGGGCCGGTTTATTTTTAAATCGTAGTTTTTTTTTTGGAACTGACTGCTGTTTCCCACTCGAAATCTTGACAGAACAATAGCGTTGGAAAACATTGAAAACTTATTTCCAAGGTGAGTGCTGTGTAGCCTAAACAGAGAGTTTTATTAAAAGAACTTTTGGCTAAAATGTGGCACCCACCGCGCCGGCTATACGCAAGTTTGTGCAAAAAGTTCACGAGACTGGTATGCTAGTAGACCACACTCATGGTCTCTGTCGTCCTACGGTGCACACAGACGGGAATGTGGCTCCTGTAGCCGAGAGTGTGAGACTCAATTCACGAACATCAACTCGCCATCGATCTCAACAGCTCAACATTTCACGCACTAGTCTGTGGAGAATTCTGCACAAATATCTCGGATTATTCGCTTACAAGGTCCAATTGACTTAGCAATTGAAGGCACACTAACATCCCCTTCCTTATCACTTCGCAGTTTGTGACTTTGAGTAGCTTGAATTGGACAATGATTTTGGGCGAAAAATCATGTTTTCTGACGAGGCACATTTTCATTTTAGCAGCTACTTTAACAAAAAAAATTGCCGCATCTCGGACTCGGAAAATCCGCACGTCATTTTCCAGAAGCCAATGCATCCACGGAAAGTTGCAGTTTAGTGCGGATTTTGGAGTGGTGGCATTATTTGACCATTTTTCTTCGAAAATGAGGCTTGGAACAGCGTTTCGGTCAGAGCCATAGTTTCCAAACTTTTTTTTAATGAAATTGAAGACATGGATTTGGACAACCTCTAGTTCATGCAAGATGACGCGCCATGCCACACAACTCATATTACAATCGATATTTTGCGCACAAAATTCGAAAATCATGTTAGCCACCGTCTTGGCGATTTCAATAAATTGGCTTTATTGGAGCTGCGATTTGACTCCTTTGGACTTTTTTTTTTGTGGGGAGCCGTGAAGAACCGATGTTATGGCAACCATCCAGAAATGATTCACAAGCTTTCAAGGCCAAAATCATCCAAGCAATCCGTGAGGTGCAGCCCGAAACCACCAACAAGGTCTTGGAAAATTGGAGTGACAGAATGATCTACAACGAAGCCAGCCGAGACAGCCAGTTGAAAGACTTTGTGTTCCGTAATTAATGGGAATGTTTGTTCTTACTTATAAAGCCCAAGAAATGTGAACGTAGCTCTAGATTTGCGACTTTCAAATAACGACCTTCAATTTCGTTGTTTTAGTCTATTGTGCGGACTTTCGGGCTGTAGGGATCATGATTATAGTCATTATTGAGACTTGTCTAGTAGCTTGCGTCTCTGCCAAGACCTCAGCTTCAAAGAAACTGCTGTAATTAGGAAATCTGAATGAGCTGGCTAATACAAGGGTTTCTGAAAAGAACCCTTCACCAACACCAGTTTCAATCTCTGGTAGGAAAGGCAGTCTTGAACGGCTTGTAAAATTCTAAGTGGAGCTCGCTATTAATATAAATAGGTCTAAGGATCTTAGGTTGAGTATATCTTCCAGACCTGCTGTGGGGGTGGACCTATTACCCCTGTTAATCCAATACCTGCCATTTTTCGTACATTGGTCATGATTTTAAGGTTGGTAAGTTTGTCCAATGCATTCCATCAGACTACGTTACCGTATATCAGTAGAGATCTAACTATGGCCGTGTACTTTAACTTGATACTTTTTGTTCTTGGTCCCCAGGTTTAACCAAATATTTTCTTGCGGGAGTATAAAACAAACAGCTTTATTCCTTCATAGTAATTCATATAGGGATGCAACCAGGAAAGTGAGCGTTAACCTGGAGTTCCAGTGTTTCTCTACACGATTCTGTCCAATTTCAGTTGGGTTCCTTAAGAGGTCACAGAACAAAAGGTCGCTTAGCAAATATTTTCAAGAGTCGTGCTGATTCGTTGGCACTCTTAACTTGACAGCAGATTTTTCTCCACGAGCTGCGTATGGCTCTTTGTGTTTACATCTTGAAATTTTTTCGACTAGATTTGTTCTTTTATCAAGCACTTTCTGTTCCAGTGTGCTTGGCAATATTAAAAAGTCTCCTTGTTTCTTTCCTGATGTTCCTAAGTTCAATTGTCCACCAGGAAAGATTCTTTTTACTCTGTCTCCATGGTTTTATTGGACATCCTTTTTGTAACGCTTCACTGTGAATCTCAGTAAAGCTATCAGTAGCTCTGTCTATAATCTCTGTATTTTGCATTGCATTAGTACTCATCTTTGGTATTTCGTCCTCTCTTTCCCTATTTATAATATTCCAGTTGGTTCTTCTGAGATTTCTAAATGCTTTACGAGGATATATGGCGTGGGGTATTAAAAATTCTATTAGCTTTAATTCAGGATTCTTGAATATCAATGTCTATTTGTCTATTCTCAATGAGGTAAGCCAAGATGGCACTGGTGGCTTTACTGTGGTGGAGATTTATTTGAATACACTTCATATTATATTTAAATTCACCACCTCGTTATTTACCTTCTTCTTGATGGATATCAGCCGCAGCTTGCATCGGTTTGTACCGACACGCACCTTGAAATCAATCTTCATTAAAAGCGGTTTCGATTTGCAAATTTTTACAGCCTTCTAAGAGTGTATTAATTTTTACATGTTAGTATTTTGAAGCCTTGAAAGGTACTGAGAGTACCGAAGAGTGGCGGTGGCAGCTCTTTACAATAGCCCCGTTAACCTCCTCAACGATCCGAAGTTCCGTTAGTCGCCTTTGATCATCCGTCAGTTGGTGCAGGATTCCCACAGTCTACTATGACAACTTATTAGTATTTTACTGCATTCGTCGGGGATACGTCCCATGGCGAACTATTAGCTTTCCTCGCTCGCTTGGACGTACTTGCATTAGCTGGTGGGTCAGTGCAGGGCATGTGACTGTCCTTAAACACTCCAAATACAGTATTCGAAAAGATCGGCTTTGTCGCTTTATTGTCGCGTTTGTTAGTAGTTTTGTTGCATTTTAAAGTTGTTAAAAGTATTGTCAGAAGTTTTTGTTTAGATCTGTCCAGAGCCAGCCGTTCCTTCACCGTTAAGATTTCAGGATTTTTGTTAGCTAGGAACCTTGCATCATTTAGTTTTTGTCGGGTTGAAATTCCTTGTCTTGCACTGCGTTGGGTTCTCCAGGAATATCATGTCAGTTATGTCACTGTTTTAATTTGAGTTTTAAAGGCATTCACCTGATTGGGAGAAGCAAGACGCATTTAGGTTGCATGTACGGGTGGTGACCAGGATGTTTCCCGTATACTTTCTACTTCCTTCAACATCACCAAAAGCTGCCTTCACACCATCCGGGCGCTTAGGAACAGGTGGCTCTATGAAATAACAGCTTGGTGTGTTGGGAAGCTTCGTGGTGTGTTCCTTTATTGGGTCCGTCTTATCATTTGCCCTTGTTTAGTTTAGTTTATTGAATTCAATGAGTACCTACACATTAAGAATATACTTCTTATAAATTAGTGTAAGTCTAAATTTTAAATTTAACAATTATGTGAAGAAGAGCTACTTTGATTGTATGAGCAATAATATTTTATAACATTTTATTTTAATAAATTTGAAATAAGAAAAAGTTAAAAGTTAAAAGTTAAAAACTACACCTTGAATATAAAACAAAGAAAAAGAAAGAGAAAGGAAAAATAAAATTACAATTACATCTCTATTTAAAAAGAAAGATTCGTTATTTTTTTAATTAATTTTGAAATTAGTTTTGAAAATGACTACGTAACTGTCTACGAAACAGTGTTTCGCCACTAACTCTTCTTATGTGCCTCGGAAGGGAGTTCCACAGTCGTATTGCGTTGACGAAGAACTGTCGCTCAGAAGTAAGACAAGCATAACGTGGATGTCTGAGATTTTGGGATCTATTCGAGGACCCAAACTGTAACCTATTGAATAGGCTACATGGTTCATTAGTATGAATTATATTGAACAGTAATACCAGAGTTCGGAAGCGGAATAAGTTATCAAGGGAAATTGTGTATATTAGTATGGAGAAATTTGAAACACGGTCCATTCTATGTAACCCAAAAATATAACGTGCGGTATTGTTAAAAGCTACGTTAAGCCTTCGCCTGCTGACTGCATCGCATTTGCAAAAGATCTCGCACCCGTATGTAAGTATTGGTATAACAAGCGTTTTAGCCAATAACAAACGAGTTGCAATAGGGGTGTAATATTGCGAGGACCATAATTTACGGAGTACTCCATATACCTTACCAACAGCAACATTTATATGAGCATCCCAAGACAGTGTACTATTGAGATCGGAGATTTTGAGTTGAGTCCCTTCAATCAATGGAATCTTAAAAGTCGATAATTTAATTTAAGGAGCCGTTCGGTTTTTGGCGGGTTAACGGCTAGACCACAGTTCTATGTCCATGTCTTCACTATTGATAAGGAATTCTCATTTCTTCGCTAATTGTGGAGTGAAATTTAGCTGTCGCTAGTATCGCTAAGTCATTACTCATTAGCATATGCAATTACTTGCACTCCACTATATTTAAGTCTCATTAGAACTGTCATCATGAAAGTCCAGAGAAGCGGAGAAAGGAGTCTCTCTGGAAGTATAGATGCTCTTATCTATACTCCTCCTAACTCCGAGTTGAAATATCTCTTCAATTCAATTTTATTACAATTTGGTGTACAAGTAAGACTAAGTCTTTCATAATGCCTTAAAATATATGGTTATATACGAGCCGTATTGTCTAATTTATTTATTTTTATATTACTCGTATATTTTTAAATGATATATTTCCGCTATGATACTATATACATATATATTTTTCAGCACAAAAATTTCTTTAATTATGTCTCCATACTGTACTTTATTCTTTTCCAATTTATGGCGAGATTATTTCATGCTTTTGTTTAGATAGAAATTTTTGTAGTCGTTTTTGAAATATACGCTATCTAGATTTTAGATACTGAATTTGAATCTTGTCTCGTATCCGTTCCGATCTTGTCTGTTATCCGTTGATTTAAGTTCTTCATATACTTCAAGAACAAACCATACTTTGTAGCTTAAAAATCTTAGCTATTTCTATCTATACTTCTATGAACACAAAAAGTCCATATGCTCCCGAAATAGCGATTTTCATTCCGCAAACATAATTACCACTGCGGTCCTTCATTACAGATACAAAATGTCGTACATTTTGCCCAAACCATAGTTATAGTTATTTAATACTTTTATCAACCTCAGAACACTGATATTTTAGTTTAGACTAATTGCTGTGTAATTATTCATAAAAAACGTTCTCCACTTGATGGTGTAGAGTTCCCATCCTGTTTGCCGGACTTGCTACTTGCCTCTTGTATAAACGTTCACTTTTGTGTGTCACCATGTAAATGCGTGAATTTAATATTCAACCAATGCAAGAGTTCACATCATTTTCAATTAAAGCAAGAGTTGTAAATTGTAAATTTAGATCCCGTAATGTGATACTGAATACCTCAACCATAGCTACAGAAGGTCTGCATATTGGAACAGTTGTAATACCTTCACCACACTATTATACATTCAGACTCGCTAGATTGAGGTTAGAGGCAAAACATTTTACATTCGTTAAGGAACAAAAAATTTAAAGATAACCATTTTTATATCATTTTCGGGTAAAGTAGTTATTAAAAATAAAATGCACGACTGGGTCGCACGAACTTGCTATTATGTAAAAGACTAAGAATTTCAAAAATGAATGTTATTAGAGAAAAACTCTTCATAAGCATAAAATTAATTTTTTAAATGACTAAAATAACTTCGTTCGTTGTTGGTGCTAAAAACAGGATGCCATGTGATTGAAGCAACTATTAGTTTATGCAAAAACAAAAAATATAAGTAGTTGTAGTGATTTCTTTAAAAAATAAGCTTTTATATATCTATAAAAGGTTTAAAACATTTTTAAGAAAAAATGTTGGTACGCCAATTTAAAGTTTTTATTATTGTTCGAATAAAAATTAATAATAAAAATAAATTTCGCAAAATTCTCGAAACCGTTTCGAGGAGGTTTTCGAAATATTGAGTTTCCAAAAAAAAAACTTTAGAGGAGCTTTAGAATAAAAAAATGATCTTAATCGGTTGTACTGTTTTTGAGAAAATCAAAAACAATAAAGTGGTTTCAGGGAGGCTACCAAAAATATCCATTTTTCGTAAAATTTTTTTCAGCCATTACCTAGCTTTGAATAAATAATTTTTTTTTTTAATTCTGTGGCAGTTTTTGAGAAAAAAAAATATTTATAAAATTTCGAAAAAAAATCCTATGGCAGGTATCGTTATTATTGGTCTTAAAAAAAAAGAAATAAACGTGTGGGGGGAAAGATTTAAAATGATATCTACCAAGTTTAAAGAAAATCGGCGAATCCCTTTAAGCTGTAGTCGAAAAGACAGACCGACAGAATTGTGAGACCTACGTATTTGCTCTTCGCCATCATCAAAATCTCGAGTTCGATTTTTTTTACGAATGCATAACTTGCCTTATAGTACCTATAAGTCGCAATTAAACATGTGTTAACATAACACAGACAGAGTAAAAAGAGATTTCGAAAGAAATAATTTCCAATTGATCTGTGTCGCCTGTTAACTATTACTTCATACATATTTTAATTTGTGTCAAGATACGAGTATATTCTTAAGGGAATTTTAGGGCTAAGCTTGATTTTTGTTCTTCTTGTTTGAAATCGTAAAATTCTACAACTCTTAATGGAAAAATTCAAGTGCAAATCTGAGGAAGGCATTCTAGTTGGTTACGTGGAAGAGTTGCAAGCTTATAGACACTGGATGCCAAATAAGCGAAGCGTAATCGGAAGCAGAGACATCCGACTTGCTCATAAGAGCAAAATTCAGTTGTAAAGTATCAACTTTAGAAACAGTTATTTGTATTCTTTCTCGGAACTATTTAGAAAAGGAAGGTACGACTCGTTGCCACAGTGTTTGATCAAATACAACTACTACACTCAAGATACGTATTCACCAGTGGAAAATATCAGTTCAATCTAGTTGACTATGGAAATCGCGGTGCAAAAAGAACTGGATTTGCAACATCTGGACTTATCTTCAGCATATTTAAATGGTGACATTGACACTCTTGTAAATATGGAGTAGTCGGAGAGTTTTAAAGAAGGGAACCAGGTATTGAAATTATATAAAGCAATTTATAGGTTGAAGCAGAGCGGACGACTTTGGAACGTGAAGTTGGTCGAAACCCTAAAAAATGATTGGTTTCAGTACCTCCAATTACGACAAATGCATCTACTAAAAATTTGAAAACGAAATCATATAAAACTAATCATAGTCGATGACCTGCTAGTGGAAACGAAAGATTCTGAGGGGTTTAAATGATTATTTCGAGATCAGATATTCTGAGCTATGTGTAGGACTTGTAGTTAAACGTTCAAACACAATTTCATCTACCAGCCAAGGAGGATTCATCAAAAACCTGTTAGATAAGTAAAGAATTACGGAAGGACTGAAAGTCCAATCGATTACATATGCACAGGTTTTTGGTTGAAACTTGTACCGAAAATCAAAGTGGAGCGAACGGGAATTGGCAAAACTAGCTGTCGCCAATTGATAGGAAGCTTACTACATCTTTCAAATTACAGCTGATTTGACACAGCTTATGCAGTGAGCGCGTTATCACAATTCTACAAATCCTGACTGCATCAATCACAGAAGCTGAATGTGTTAATCTCAGAACTATTGCAAAAGAAATATCATTATTCCGAAAAATACTTGAATACTTCAGCAAGGACCAGCGACAATCTTTACCGACAACGAAAGCGTATTTCAATATTTTGCTTAGTAAAAATATAAATTCAAGCAAATATGTCAAATGCGTTTGAAAATCTGCTTCATTAAATAAAAATTCGTAAAAAAATGACATCAATCAAATGACTAAGGGTGTGCTTCAACACACATTTACTTAACCAATAATTTACTAGATGACGGTTTTTGCAGGCCAGGGATATGGAGTACTAGGTATGTTAAAAATGGCTGTAGTGCGTTCGTTACACACAACAAACATACTCTAGGTTTTGCCGTAGTCGCCCAACCGAACCAAAAGGCTTGCATTTCCGAGGTATACATTTTGTTTCGAACTCAGTCTACTACCGCCGAAAACGGAATGTATAGTTGGTGTGGTGGCAGAAATTTAAGCATAATTAGTTACGTGACTTCAGGCAGGAAAATTGACCAAACCACAGATAGTTGAGCGTCTGCTCTGACTATAGTTTGTGGGTGGCAAAAAATTAATGAACATCCATTGAACGTGCATACCGTACGAAATACAATTCATTGAAAAACGAGCTGCAGTACTCTTTTCTGATGACCTGAAAAGTTTGGTTCTTTATCTGTAAAATAACAGAGCCTCGTTTAAATGACTTAGGGTTTCAAAAAAAGTGTTTAATGATTTTATGTTGGATTTTATTCACGGAAGAAGAGAATGATGCTTTTGAGCAGTCATATCAATATTATTAAGGTGATGACTATCGGGCTTATGGTGATTTTCAAAAACTTTCTATAACTCCTACAAAATAATTTGGAAATACAAAAAAGCGAACTAACCTAAACCTAAAAACCTAACTAACTAAAATTTTGGAAAGCCAAATTTAAATTGTTACTACTACGTCCGAATTGACCCGTTTGTGAGATATGGAATTTTCAACAAAAAAAAGGATTTTTTTTTTAATTGAATAGCATTTTTTATATGTTTTAAAATGCAACCTTTTTTCAAACTTCTTAAGAGCCGATAGTTTTAAATTCAAAGTCCGAAAAATTAAGAAAATATCAAAATTCTAGATGGGGTTTTTGAAAATATACGATTTTCAAAAACTGTTTTTAACATTTGTTTGGTAGGTACAGGTAAAATAGAACTTTTTTCTCAAATGTTGTAGACTATTCAAGAAAACTTTTAACTGTCAAGGTTAAAAAATTAGAGTGTGGGTTTTTCGAAATATTGAGTTTAAGAAAACAAAAATTGAAGACTCTTTTAAAAATCTAAAAAAAAAAATGTTTTAAAATTTGTATGCACAATACTATCTAAACTTTTAAAGAGCCTTAGTATAAAAAAAAAAATTATCAAATCTGTTGTACGATTTTTTGAGACAATTGAAAACAAAAATAAAATGTACGACTGGATTGCACGAACTTGCTTTTATGTAATGGAGTAAGAATTATAAAAAAATGAATGTTATTAAAAGAAAACTGTTCATAAAATTCATTTTTGAAACTCTTTTACGAGTAAGAAATAAAAACAACATACCATGTTATTTCTTATGAAAATTTGAATCAATGCTGAAAAAAAATTTAGTCGTGGCGGTTTCTTATGAAAATAAGCTTTTGTATGAAAAATTTTCAAAACATTTTTGAGAAAAAAAAATTGATACGGAAATTTTAAGTTTTTATTATTTTAGGAATAAAAATTAAAATTCAAACACAGATATGGCTCGTTTATGGGATATAGAATTTTCAAAAATATATTGATTTTTATTTCTTAAAAATTCAAAAAATATTTTTATTTTAAGTTTTGAAATGCAATGTTTTTCATAGTTTTTAGATCCGTTATGCCAATAGTGAGATCTTAGGAAAATTAGTTTTATGGTAGGTACAGTCAGTAATTTCTTAATTTAAAAATCTTACTGAATTATAGAGCTAAGAATTAATTCAAGGAAAAAAACTTTTATATGAAGGTTTTTAAAATACAAACCCTATATACTACTGAAATAAATAGAGTTTGTACCTGTTATAAATGTTGAGTAAACTCGGTTGTAAGTCGAATGAATACTAATTTTATTTTACAACGTAATCTTCCTTAAATACTATTTACAGATGAATTTACATTATTCTTATCTCTATGAGTATTCTTATCTAGGTTTTATGCTTATCTAATATAACCGTCAGTGCATGTGCACGATGATCCGTGTTATCTTTATTTATTTTCATGCACATGGGGTTATCTATATTTAGGTACTATGTTCATGTTTGAACATTCTGCGGGCCAACAGAAAGTGCTAAAATAATTTTTTGAATATAATGCCCCGTACGATATAAATTGCTACAATAACAAGCAAGATGCTACTTAACATAAATCCACTGTGACCGCTTATGTAATGAAAGTCCAATCCTTTATGGTGAATGTTTTCTTCCTTGAACTGTTCTAGGTCGCTTTGAATCTTCAGTAGTTCATGCTTGCTGTTTATTATAGTTGCTTGTACAGTCATATTGTGTATTCAATTGATTTGAACAAGTTCTCAAATTCATCATCCCAGTCATGGTTTATTTGCCATAATTTTTGTATGAATATTTTCGCTCTTATCGTGACTGGAGCAAGCCATCCAATAGGATCGAATATTTTTGCAATATTTGAAATGCTTATATTAGATGAATCTATCACAAATCGGAACTCGTCTTGATCTGGATCCCAGTGAAGTCCCAATGTTTTCATGGTGTTGCCTTCTTTGACATTAATTATTTTATGCTCATTATTCGAAATTATGCCAGTCAGCAACTTTTGATTGTTTGAAGACCATTTCCGTAATTGAAAGCCAGCATTTGAAAGTTTTTCACTTACTGCTTTTATTATGTATCTGCATTCGTCTTCGTTGTTGGCGCCTGTCATTAAGTCGTCAACGTAAAATTCTTCCCTTATGATTTCTTTTATTCTGATGTCTTTTTCCTTGCATTGGTTTGCGACTTCTTGCAATGTTCGGATTGCTAAGAATGGGGGGTTTATATTCTCTTATATTGTCTCTTGGTTGTTCTCTCCAAAATATTCGATGATATTCTTGATGTTCTTCAGCTAAGTTGATCTGCCTGTACATTTTTTCGATGTCTGCCGTAACTACATATTTCCATTGCCTCCATTTGATGATGATGTCAAAGATATTGTTTTGTAGTCTTGGCCCAATCATCATTGCGTCATTAAGGCTGTATCCGTTGGAAGTCTTCGCTGAGGCATCGAATACAACTCTTGTTTTTGTAGTTTGGCTTGTATCTTTCACAACTGCATGGTGCGGTAGATAGTATTTGCCCATATTTTCGTGTTGTTTGTCTACCTTGACCATGTGGCCCAGGTTTTCATATTCTCGCATAAACTGTATGTAGTCGGTTTTTATTTTGTTACTGATTTTTTTCTCAAGCTGTAAGAATCTAGCTAATGCTTGTTTTCTAGATTCTCCAAACTCTATATCTGTTCTTAATGGCAACATAACTACATATTTGCCATTCGTATCTCTTGTTGTTGTTTCTGCAAATACTTGCATGCAGATGTCGTTTTCTGATATTTCAATATCTTTTTCTATTTCTTCTATCTCCCAGAATTTCTCCATCGATGACGTAACTGCTGACATGACTTTGCCACATTGTCGTTTCTTGTGTAGTGAGCCGGAAACTATCCACCCAAAAATAGTATTTTGTCCCACGATGCCATTGTGCTTCCTAACTCCTTCTTCAATTAACTTTGGATACAAGTCACTACCGATGATAATGTCAATACGATCTTTTGTATTTAAGTTTGGATCTGCCAGAATATAGTTTTCCCACTCATTTTTATTAAATTCAAATGATTCGTCAGGTAGTGGTTTTATGAGGGTGGGTTACCAAAAACTCTGCTTGCATTTTGTTGTTGCTCATAAATCTTGGTCTTATCTCTAAAAACACTCTTGATTTTGATGTACCCACTGCTGCATCTGAGAGTCCAGTTAATTCTGTACTTATTCTTTTCCTTGGCAAGGAGAGGATCTGCGCTGCTTCCTCAGATATCATTGATATTTGAGAGCCCTGATCAATCAATGCCCGTAACAGACATGTTTCACCATTTGACGATTTGGCTGATATTTGTGCTGTAGCTAATATTACCATTGGACTGCTTATCTTCTTTACCATAAGGGAAGATAATGACTTTTCCTTTTTATAGTTGTTGTCTGAAGGACTCGATTTTTTGTATTGGTTTCCCTCGACCCTTTTCTTCGTTTGGTAGTTGTCGTTGTGTAGTAGAGTGTTATGCGATTTATTACACTTCTTACATTTTGTTTGAGAGAAGCATTTGGTTTCTGCACTGTGCTTCAGACATATACTGCATATTTGCTTATTGCGTATGCATGTTAATCGATTGGGTATCTCGGTGTTTAAGAATTGCTCACAGTGATAAATTCGATGACCACTCTGCTTACAGAATTCACAGTTCCACTCCCTTCTGTCTGATTGGAAGTTTCCAACTTGTTTTTTGTATTCTTTGCTTTGAGCCATTGTTTGTTGTTGAGACTCAAGGGTTTGAAATAATTGCTCAAGAAAGTCCATAACATCCTCCAGTTTTTGTATTTGGCTTGGTTTTTTGATGTGTTGCTCATATAATTGTAAGCCCTCCTTGTCAAATTTTCGAAGGAGTAGGTGAGCAAATATTTCATCGTTTTCATTCTTTTCTTTGCCTATTGTCGTTTTGATTATGTAAATACATTCATTTGCTGCATCGTGAAGTTTTTTAACATTAGAAGGTGATGTAGCGTTCATCATTGGCATGTCCAGCAAGTAATTTAATTGTGTGGAGAAATTGATTCTTTTATTTTCGTATCTTCTGATGAGAGTCTTCCATGCTTCTTTGTAATTTGCCGAAGATCCTTGTATGAGGCTAGCAGTTGAAGTTCGAGCTTCGCCGGCGATATATGATCGCAAGTGATTTAATTTCACAGAATCTGGCACATCATTGTTATTGTGAACCAAATCTATGAACAGGTCAGAGAATATCTTCCATTCTTCAATTTTTCCATCGAATCGAGGCAGTTCAATTTTTGGAGTTCTTGTTGATACATTTGCACATGGATCAGATTTTATGCCCTCATGTTTTCCTTCCAACTTGTCAAGAAGTAATTTCACATCTTCTTCCAACTCGATTATATAATTGTCTTCTCTGAATGCCTCTTCTTGTATTGGATTCATCTTAGACAGCTCAACTTGCAATCGTTCATTCCATCGTTTCACTTTTCCAATCCATATGTTTTTATTATGAGGATGGGAAATGGCCTCTAATTTCGCCTCGTCTATTGTTTTCCTTAAGCTCTCCATTATTGTAGGTATTTTCGTTAACTCTATATGAGTTTCGTGATTTGCTATTGTTTTCATCATCATCTCATTCATTTGTTTTTGCTGCAAGTCTAGTCCAGTGGCTAGCTGTTGATTAACAGTTTTTAATTCTGCTAATTTGCTGGATAACGCTGCTTCGCTTATGCCTTGTTCTACACTGTCCAGATCTTTGTTTTTCAGCAAATTTTGAATTTTCTGAAAGTAGTTCTCTGCTCCTTTCATCCATTGTTCCTTAAAATAGGGAACATCAATAACACCAAGCTTATGAAGTAGCTTGTCATTTTCCTTGAATGCTTGAAGATTCTTTTCAGCATAGACAATAATTTCTTGATTTTTGCTCCGCGTTGTTACACTTTCTCCTTCTTTTAATAATTTTTCAAGGTTTTTTAAGATTTCAACCTGTTTTTCAATTATTTTTAGATGATCTGATGACATTTTGAATTTGTTTTTGTTTTTTTTTTTCTTTTTGTTTGAATTATGTTTATCTGTTTTTTGTTTTCACTTTATCAGTATTTAAGCTCTGACAACGCTTTTTCACTGTATATGTATGTTTTTTTTTCACTTGTCAGTATTTTAGCTCTGACAACGCTTTTTCACTGTATATGTACGTTTTTTTTTCAATTGTCAGTATCTTAGCTCTGACAACGCTAATTTTCACTTTATCAGTATTTGTAGCTCTGATAACGCTAAATTTACGCTTTATCAGTATTTGTAGCTCTGATAACGCTAAATTGACACTTGTTCGTTTATTAAAAATCTCTTACCACTGGTGGGGGAAAATTTTTAATCCGGCTCGAAGGACCAAATGTTGAGTAAACTCGGTTGTAAGTCGAATGAATACTAATTTTATTTTACAACGTAATCTTCCTTAAATACTATTTACAGATGAATTTACATTATTCTTATCTCTATGAGTATTCTTATCTAGGTTTTATGCTTATCTAATATAACCGTCAGTGCATGTGCACGATGATCCGTGTTATCTTTATTTATTTTCATGCACATGGGGTTATCTATATTTAGGTACTATGTTCATGTTTGAACAATAAAAACCTTCATATAGAATTAACGCCAGGCCACGGGCAAAATCTTCCAACGTTAATGATTACAATTTTAATATTGGTTGGGTATAGTTCACATTGGATCTTTGTCAAAAAATCGATGTAAGATGAACTGAATTTAACAAAAATTGCGTATCGACAAGGTCCTCACAGTCTGATGAGTCCATGTGAGATCGACGGGGCAAAACGCCAATTTTTGTGGACTAAAGGCCAAAAAAGCTACGTACTTTGAAAAAAACTTTTATTAAAATTCGTTTTCGAGTTAAATACGATTTTCGGAAACCATTTTTTAACATTCTTATCCTGGGTACCGTTATTTTTATTAAAATAAATCTCACATCTCTTGTAGATTTTATTAAAAAACTTTTATCAAGTTTAAAAAAAATCGAGCATGGGGTTGAGTGCATTGAATGGCATTGAATTTTCAAAAAAAAAAATTAATATACCTACAATACTATTCAAACTGTTGAGGAGCTTTAACACGAAAAAAAATATCAAAATCTAAAAAAAACCTAAAAACATGGTTCTATTTTCAACCAGTAATGAAATGACATTTAATTTTTTTTTAAGCCTGTGGGATAGTTCTTGGGAAAAAAAATATATTATTCAATTTCGAAAAAAAATCGGATGGCAAGTATCGTTATTTTTGGTTTAAAAATAAAAGAAAAAAAATGTGGAGGAAATTTTTTTTAAATGATATCTACGAAGCTTACGGCAAATTGGCGCATGCGTTTATTCTGTAGTCGAACAGACAGACAGACGGCAGAATTGCGAGACCCACTTTTTTCGTCTTTGCTATCATTGGAAGGTCTATTTTGATTAAAATCTCAAGTAAGATTTTTACGAATAGCACTTAAAGTATAAGTCGCAATTAAATGTAGCAGTTAAGATTAATTTAAAAATTAAATAAACAATATTTAGAAATAAGAAATTTAGCTGTGGGTTTTGGGAACGAAAATATTAAAAACAGAAAAAACGTTTAATTATTTAAATTGAAAAAAAAGTGGAAAGAGAAAGATATCAGTTTCAAGTTAAGGAAAATGTACAATAATATTAAAATAAAAAAGTCTTTGCTCTCTATCTTACATTTTTTTTTTGTTAAATATTTTTTTTTTTGTAAAACTAAGTTTCGTTTTATTGTCTTCTTTTATCATACATTTTTATTTGAATTTGCTTAGGCAAAACGTGATCTGTAATCGAAACTAATGTAAAAACACAAAATATCATTGAAAATTGATCCAAATAAAAGTCAGTTTCCAAATATTCAATCTATTTTTGCAATTTATTTACCAGATAGCCATAAAAGATCTTGAATTCCCCACCGACCGAAGAGTTGTGCGCAATTCATCGGGAAATCGGTAAGTCTATTGTTTATTATTGTCATTTACCTATATAAAATGGAACATATCATTTGACATTTGAAACAAATTTAATTTTTCAAATTTTTTTAATTGGAAAAAAGGGTGGGACACAAAGCTGGATTTGTATACCAAAAGTTATATAATCTACTCTTTTGACAACTGGGCTTAGTGGTTGTTCGTTTAAGGCAGCTGCTTTATAATTTTTAAAAAAATTTCATCGCAATTCTTTTTATTCTTTTCTTGATTCACATTATTTTGATTCTTTTTTTTGTATAGAAAAATAATAAAATCCAAAAAGTTAATTGAGAGCTGGCCATCTGGCGATACACGCTAAAGTGTAAGCAGAAGTCACGGCTGATGGCGAGGGCTTGGCTTCGCACGAATCCAAGTCGCCAGTGATAAAAACCTGCTGTACAAGCACAACAAGAACAAAATAATGATAATGAAGGACGAGGATGAGGACCTACTCCACAGTCGCTTTGCAAATCTCGGATTTGAGGATGGAACTAGTGTCGGAACATTTAACAGTGACGATTTCGTTGACTGCTGTTCCGTAGTTGTTACGACTCTAATTTTTCCGGAGCAAAATCTCCAACTGTAGAAAAACAGTCAAATGACAAGGAGAAAGTATAGACTTACGAATACAGAACTTAAAAGACTGCACAACAAACGTGCGTCTCTGCAGAAGGAACTTCCAATGAAGAATGGGCCACCTGTCCATTAATCGGTCGAGGCTACTCCTGCAGAAAACACTGACGTGAGTGGACCGATAAGATCATCTGCTCCGCGTGTTGGTGAAAACCTTACAAAGGAAAAGACGGACTCCTCAATTGCCTCAGCAAAGACAATTACGGACACTAAACATGGACCAACTACCGGAATATCGAACTCACTGACAGACGTTGCATAAAGCATTCCGCTCCTACGGACCTTAAGGGTAAGAAGATATCTCCAGGAGAGGTAAGTGCGGAAAAAGAAGCATTATGGATCAATGCTTAGAAATTAGGACAGGTAAGGGGATAAAAGGATACATTTTTTAGGGAGTTCTTTTAACTCCCTTCTTTCTATTAGGGACCATTACCTAAAATGAGTAATCAGTTTCCTGTCTTTAGTACTATGGTGAGGGTAAACTACTCTGCGAACTCCAAAATTTAAGTACTTCAACGGATGTGACATTTATTAAATCCACCACAGACAACGCTCGAATTAACATCTCCGACTACAGGTCTGAATCACAGTAACGCAGTCCTCTTTCTGTCATCAAGAACTTACACCAACCGACGAAACTGAAAGAGACGAGCAGACGTAGACCGATATCTAGAAAGTGAACACTCCTTTTTGGCCATCTTTCCAAAGAGCTAAGTGGGTCTGTAACTACTAATCCTAAAGATTGATAAAGGCGATAAGGGTCAATGCGTTTTGTTTTTGAATGCTTCAAGCGGCCTCTTTTTATCCAACTGAGTAAAAAGTCTCCTTCACTTCTTGTGATCAACACCACCGATCACAACCCAATGAGTTACCACAAGAACAAGAAACTCAGTAAGGACGACTTACCTCACTACATGTGTCACTGCCGTGCGCTATATCGTCTGAGAAACAGGCTTCTAGGAAGGCACTTCTTCAACGATTTGAAGGAGCTCTCTGACATTCAAAGCAAAAACATACTGACTATATTAACGATACCAAATGGCTTGAAAATTCCTAAGTTCTATCCAGAGAGCCGGCCACGAGGCTGGAAATCTCATCCAACCATAGTTAAAAAACATAAAACGAGTCACAGACGACAATGATAGTACGAACGAAAACGACTGCACGATGCACGTGTTTCTTGCAGGTGTTGCAAAAAAAAACGGGCACTTCGCCTATATACCAGCGATTACCACTCCTCCAGTGAACACGAGCGCCAGTAAGTTGATTTGCAAAAGGAACAGCACCTTCGATTTAATAAGCAATGCTAATCAAGTAAACGGACATATTCACCAAACACTGCCTTCTCAAACTCATCTACCAGATGTTGCAAGAAGCCATATGCTTCTATGGGCTTGATGGAGGGATGATTTCTCAAGTTGGGGTTGTTAAAAGGCGTCTAACTTTCTTCAAGCATGTGATTATGTGACGACAGATATTTTTTCAATGACTTAGAATAACCATCCGACATTTCAGGCTATAGCTTGCTGAAACTCACCAACCCTCTTAACGGACTTGAATGATATAGGAAATAGGATTATCATAGGTTGCAGTACATGGAAGTCACGTTGCCAGGGTATCACAACAAATCTATATAGTGCGACGGTTCCAAGATCAACTGTCAGTCCATTAAATAACCTTACCAAACCCAGCCTATTCCAATCTCCATATTTCTCATTCTCCGGACCATCAATTCCTTAGTCCCTTCCCCTTGAATATTTGAAGAATTGTTCCATCACCAATAATAGATCTATTCACACAAATTGTAAAAGAAAAAAACTGGAAACTTTACTTACATTGGTACACAAGGGTCATCGGTAATCGATCTCTGCCTTGCGAATGGTGACTGGAATTCTTATATTACGGACTTCGAGGTAGGTCAATTACCTTATTCAGATCATCAGCCACTTATTATCGAATTTGGAATTGAAACAGAAGAAAAGGAAGAAACTGTAGAGATGAAGCTTTTACCAATGCTTAAATGGAAAAACGCCCGCAGTGATGCCTACAGAAGGAATTAAGATATTATTATTTAGATATTATCAACCCAAGAAATAACTGAATTTGGCCAACTAGAAGAAGTTATAAAAACAGCGTCTCAGGTGAACAACCAAGAACAGGGAAACTTCAGGAGAACTTTTGTGCAACCATGGTTTGATGCAGAATGCATGCAAGCTAGAAAACGATCCTTTGCGTGGCTTAGAATATTTCGAAAAAGCAATGGAGATGGATTTAGAGACCAATACATCGAGGCAAATAAACTTTTTAAGGCATTATGTTGGTGTAAGAAGAAGACCTACGCTGAAGAAACAGCAAGAAATCTAACAAATTGCAAAAATGCAGCCTACTTCTGGAAACAAGTGCGTAACATTAATGGAACGAGGCCTACCATAAGCAAAAACCTAGATGCAGCTACATTGTGCGAACATTTCAAAACATTGCTAAATCCACATAATATTTCGAATTCGGTCCAATCTGCTTCTCCTCGCTTCGAAGACGACATTTTGGATGCACAAATAACAGTGGCAGAAACGTACGCAGTGATAAGAGATCTTAAAGATGGCAAAGCACCCGGATTGGATCGCATTCCAGGAGAATTTTATAAGTACGGTTCTGTTGAGCTCATACAAACTTTAACAACCCTTAACAATGACATTTTGGAGAACGGCGTTGTTCCTCCAGAGTTTAAGAAGGCTTTGATAATTCCGATATACAAGAAAGGCAATAAAACAGATCCAAATAACTATAGGGGAATCTCCTTTTTAAATGTGGCTTACAAAATTTTTACGACCATTTTGCAACGGCGACTTACAACTTGGATCAACAACAAAAACCTGCTTGAAGAGTACCAAGCCGGATTTAGAGCAGGATACTCAACGGTAGACCACATATTTGTACTTCGAAATGTAGCAGAAACATTTGTGTCACAAGGGAAGAAACTGTACGCGTTCTTCGTGGATTTCAAGGCCGCTTTTGATACTGTGGATAGAAAGTCGTTGTTGTACAAATTATATTCCAAAGGAATGTCGCACAAATTTGGAAAAGTTATAGAAAACCTTCTAGAAGATACGTGGGCTGCAGTCTGGGATGGTCAAGTTCTGTCCGAATGGTTCCAAACTAAGATGGGAGTGAGACAAGGATGTTCTCTGAGTCCTTTGCTGTTTGCACTATTCATCGATGATATAACTGAAATCCTGCCTGGTGGAATTGAAATCGACAGAACCACCAAAGCACTTCTGTTTGCAGATTACATAGTGATCCTAGCTCAATCACCGGAAACGATGCAGCTGATGATCAATCGATTATGTGAATACTGTGCCAGTTGGAACTTAGTTGTGAACCAAGAGAAATCTAAGATCATGATCTTCAACAGAGGGAGGGGTAGACTACGAGCAAGCGAAAATTGGCACTATAATAACGAAAGACTTGAAGTGGTCAGCGAGTATAAGTACCTAGGAGTGATATTCACAAGTAATTTAAAAATGGAGATACACTTTAATGAGAAGCTTGCAAAGGCAAAAACTGCAATAAACTCAACTTGGAAGATTTGTTTCTCCAACAAATATCTAAGCCACAGTACTAAGTTCAAAGTTTTGGAGTCCGTTGCAGAATCAGTCATGCTTTACGCAGCGCAGGTTTGGGGAGGTCACCAATATGATGAAGTGGAAAAACTTTTACGCTTCTATCTAAAACGAGCATTCAGACTACCGTCAAACACACCAAACTATGCGTTGAACCCAGAGACTGGATTATCACCGTTGTTTACTAGAACCCAAAAACTACAGGCAGATTACGTTATCAAAGTTTTAAACATGAATGAAAGTCGACTTCCGAAGAGAATCATGATGAAAACAGTGAGCAGCAAAGTTGGTTGGTATAGAGAGTGGCTGGAGCTAGCACGTTTGTGTAACTTCGATTTAAAGTTAGAACAAGAGCTGCACAAAAACTGGAAACAAAGACTTTTCGAAATCATATCCGCCAACAGATGCTAACACCAGGAATGAATATGAAAGGGAAGCAAGGGAATCTCTCTACAGATCGGTATACAGCAGACTCAACTACAATCTACAACAGGCAAACTACTTTCGAGACGGAAATAGCGTAGAATCGATTTCATTAATGCTAAGGCTTAGGGTAGAACTGCTGCATCTCAACTATAGACCGCACCGAGATGACCTTCCAATATTGTGCAATATATGCAATACAGCAGAAAGAGAAGACGTATTTCATTTTGTGGGTAACTGCTCGACTCTTCGCGAAACAAGGCGACATTTCCTCGGTAATGATACGCTCTCAGCAGATCAAGTTTTGGATTTATTGAACGAAATGAACGACCCATTATTAAAATTTTGCAAAACAGCTTTAACTTATCGGGATAGAATAATAAATGCTAGCTTCTAAGGAATAAGTCATCGTCCAAAGTAACCCAATTACAAGTTTAGTATTATTTATATTTAAAATCAATTATTTATTTATTTTTTAATTTTTCATAATCAGTACCAATCGGCAGACGGCATAGCTACGCCACACAGATTTTGTTTATGTAAATTTGTATATATTTATGATGTTAATAAATAAATCATTTTAATCTTAATCTAAAAAAATGTAAAAGAAAATTAATAACTGATTTGATTTTTGTAATCAAAGAACGTTTTCTCACACACAAAAATCCCTCTTGAAAAAAGATCTGTTTCAAAACAATAAAATTATTATCCATAGAACACATATTTTCCCTTTCTTAATGAATGAACTTATTCCATTAATAGTCTCTTAAACTCATTAACATTTGATGTTAAACGTTGTCAACAATCAAAACCTTAAACATTAAAAACCCCCAAAAATTCAAATTCAAAATCATAACATTGTTCAAGAAAGTTCTCTTCAAAGCTATAATAATAAAGTTTTCATACAAGGAAATAAACAACCTTTCTCTCTCCCTATCGACCAGAAACCTCATTTAAGATTGACGTCAGTCTAAGGCTGACAATATCCGCTATCCGAAACCTTTTATAACTACCACTTTTAACCACAAAACAATATCACTTCTCGGATTTAACCCTTTTAATTGCTATGTTTAAGTTTATCCCCCATAGATATTGCTTAAAGTTATTGCCTTATTTTTATTAGGGCATGGGAATTTTTTAATAGGCAAATTTAATTGAATGTTTCCCACTCAAAAAACTTTGATCCCTTTTATAGTTTTGGTTCTTTTTATCGCTGTTTTTTGTCTGTATACTTAAAGCCTATTCAACAGACAGTTATATGTTATAGGTGACAGTAAATAAGTCTGAAATAAGACATCTAAAGTGAACATTTAACAGCTTTTTAAATTAGAAAACAATGTGTACTTATTTGAAGAGGTAAAATATACTTAATCGCAGTTTCAGGAGGTTTCCTTAGAAATTAAGTGGAAATAGTTATGTCAGATAAACTCAACAACTAACGTCTTAAAGAGCTTTTGATCTTTCACTTAAATTTCTTCCTCAGGAACGTAAGTTCGAAACGACAAAACTTGCTTCGATAGTACCTGTCTCTGCTTATGCTACATATAATCACACCAATTTCCCTCCCTATTTATAAATGTTAAATGATAACAGGATAATTTCGGCACCCAACAAACATATTAGGAGCTTTTTCTCATCTGGAACAGCTGAAAGTAAAATTTGTGCAAAAATAAAAAGTGCACGAAAAAGTCCTGCGTACCAGCAGCATCCAGAGTTTGATGTGGTATTCCAGTCAAAAGCTCCATTTTCCATGGTTACATCATACTAATATCCATCTCATTATCGTGAACTTTCTCTCTTCTCGGATCGGCTCTAAGGATAAACATAACTGCGTCTGTACCATAAAAGACCACCTTGCTTCTGCCGACTATTCCAATCAGTTCCTTTTCGGTACTTGAAGAGTTCGCAACATAAGCCAGGAATTTCGGGCGTTTTTTCATTCAGAGTCGCGCCTTGCTTTCACACAGACCAGAGAGTCTCTTGCTCCTGTCTAAGGATTATTAATATTCATAAATTTATCATTTTCCTATTACCAACGTGTATCGAAGAACACCACATACAGTATTGTTTTTTCTTTCTATTTGCCTTCTAGAACTAAAGGCGTTTTTGTGTCTTGTGTTGTGTTGCTTTAATGTCCTTTTGTATCCTGCCGCGGGCCGACGATTATAAGAGTGTGTAGACAAAAGGAAATTATACATTTTCTGAAAAGAATTGAAATAAAGGAAAATAATAATTTTCCCTTTTTCCTTTTCGGAATTATATTTCCGTTGTTGTTTTTGTGTTTTGTGGTTCGGTTAGTGAAAAAGGATACGTCGCGGTAGCAGTGCATTTTACAAGAGAGTAGGTCAAGAAGATTATTTGTATGTGTTTGAGGAAACCGGAAAAAAATTAAAGTATTCGTGTGTGTGTTCTCCATTGTGGGCTTTCGGAGAAAACGCTTGAGTGTGTCTTTTTTAATGTTTGTTTACTCAAATAAGAGTCCTTTTAAATTATAACCTACATAGATAGAAAAATTAAAATTTAAAGGGAAAACAAAAGAAAACGTTTTTCCAAGAGAATTGAGTGCATATCTGATGCGTTTTTATTCATCCATAGAGAAAATGTGTTAAGTGCGGTTGGAAAATACAAACCTACGTACAGAAAAATATATACATATATAGGTATATTGATAATTGTGTGCGCAGCAATAGAGTTTCTCTGGATAACCGAGCAAAGGATATTTGTTTAACGTGCAAGGATATTTGATTATGTGAATGGATATAAATATTTCAACACAAGAGCTATTCAAACGTAGGTACTTATTGTTATTTTGAATGAGATAGTTAAAGCGTTTTTAATATTTTTATTGTTTTAATAAATGAAGCTCTTAAGTTAATATTGTTGTGGAGTACTTTTGGCAAGGATATAAATATAATTTTTCTTATTGAAATTTATTCTGCACTTCAAAATACAGTAAAATATCGGGTTTGCGCCAGCTTGATTCTGATTGGTTTTGAGAGTTTAAGTCTATATCTATAGGTTTGTGGTTACATTCTTGCTACATAGTAGTTGAGAATGGCTACTTCCCTTCCTTTTCTTAAATGTTATGTTTCCGTGGTTGTAAGAGTTTGCCTTTTAAAGGTGTAGGTCTTTATCTGAATGTAAAAATATTAATTAAGTTATCATAATTTGAAAGAACTAGGCATAAAGAGGGGTAGTTCCCTTTTGAATAATGGTTAGTGCGTTAGACTTAAGCTTCAAAGGATGACAGAAAACAGAGACTTAGTTCGTAGACTCCTTCTTGGATGACAACTTCTTTATCGTCAAAGATCCGCAGGAGAGAGTGGAGACTGTAGGCGCCTATTTTAAGCAACTTGGAAAACAGAGCCCTGCTTCACCATTTCTACCTTCGACTGAAATGACGCAATGACTATCGAAGAACCGCGGTTTTATCGGGTTCAATGATGACCATTTGTTAGACGCCGTTACGGTGGAGCTCGAACTCATCTTCGACTCATTAAATAAAAAGAAGTCAAGAGGAGTTGATGGTATATTCAACGTTGTACTACGGCAACCACCTTCGGAGGGAGTGTTTAAAGGAGGTACATGACACAATACATGTCGCGTCTAAAGCGGTCTCTATTATCCAATGGAAGTAAAATAAGATGCAGTGTACTGGTGCCTCTTTGAGAAAGCCTTAGACATCATCTCTATCCGAAGCTGACCAGACTCGGCATAAGTAAGCCACTGTTACATAATGCCTTACGACAAGCTCAAGAGTAGAAAGTTTGTTGTCGAAATTGGCAATGTAACTTCTACTACAATCTTTGATATTGAAAATGTCAGCAGGGAGCAGTCAACTCATCGATTCTACTCAGCATTTATACCAGCTATCTGATATGTAGTCTAACTCAGGCAATGGCGTGGCATTATGTCAACGACCTACTAGCTTATAGACCAGCTTTAAAGATCGAGGTCGTCAGAATTGTTTTCCTGTGTAACTTCGACAAGATTCAGCGATATCGCGATGTCTGGAAGATTTAAATCAACTCTTAGAAATCTTAAACTATTCTGTTTAGGACTCTTTTGGGGCCAGCTGGTGATCGTAGGGCCACATGGACAGCCATTGGCGAGTAAAAGTATTGTACTTGATCAATATTTGTGTTTCAACAGACATATAAATAGAAATACTGCTCTGACCAGGGCTAGGGGAGCCTTTGACCTGACAAAAAGGTTGTTTTACAACAGCCATCTTAATAGCTGAGTGAAGGTGATTTGGTACATGACCCTCATCTGGCACATGAATACCTATTAGACTAAGAGCCCACAGCAAATTTTGGGTGTGATTGATAGCAAAAAATAATTAGCACAATTGGATAGGCCTTTTATAGTTATTTACAAATGTGAAAGTCTTGCATACTCTAGTGGGAGCAATAGTGCATAATAGTGCATCAAGTATGCAGTTCTTTCCAAGTCCAAATAATTGTGATAAAAACCTTGCCAAAATGTAGAGTTAAGTCCCCTGATTGAAAATATCGAGGTCCAAGACGTTTTACAGACAGCCTTCTGCCTGCCAGACGCGATAAGAATAGGCTACTTCTTGCGCTAAGAAGGCCACTTTCAAAATGTTTTGGACCTCGATATTTGCAATCAGGGCACTTAGCTGTTCATTTTGAAGTTATGGCAAATTTTGTATCCCAATTTTTTTGAATTAGGAAAGAACTGCATACTTGATGCACTATAATGTACTATTGCGCCCACTAGAGTATGGAAGACGTTCACATTCATAAATAACTATAAAAGGCCTATCTAATTATGATAATTATTTTTTGTTATCAATCACACTCAAAAATTGCTGTGGGCTCTTGGTCTATATGAGTGCCCGGTAGTGTTATTCGTTTTTCCATCTCAAATGGGAAAAATTCAGGTGTTTGATAGGTAGTGTCTTACAAAATTGTAGGTACCCTCCATTCCTGGTAATCAGCACACTAGAATGGTTAAGAGTTGAGTTTTACTACCCTATAATACGCATGTCGTCAATTATAGTGTATTTGGGCATGGTTCTTTATTGTACTTATGATGTGTCTAAGCTATACCTATTAAGAGACTATAAGATTAAGAGATTGAGCTCCCTTGATTACAGTTGAACTTCATGTTACTCATGGTTAACCCTCTGGCTTCATAGTCCAGCTATTCCAACTACAATTTTTGTTGCTTGATATCAAAATCAACTTTTCTCTGCCCAGACCGGTTTGACAAGCCTGCATTTGACATTTCTTGAAAAAAAATATTAAGGCATTGAAGATATTAGTTATGAATTATGTATTGGGCGTATGGCACTGCAACTTGGAGATCTATTGTGCCCCAATCAAATCTGGATAAGCTTGCTCATCTAAAAGAGTTCTTACTCTAAGTTGATAGGTTTTAAAAATTTTAGTACTTGGAGCATCTTCAGAAGAGATTGAGAGTCCTCTAATTTAATTTCTTTAATCCTTACACCAAACACATTTCGTATATTTGAAGATAAGTTTCAAATCACCACTTTTGATGTTCGCCATTAAACAAACATCATCCAGATGACTGGGCCTTACAAACAGTTTCTTTTTCTTCTTACTCCTTAACAAAAAACCTTACACTCCTATTACAATTCTTTAATAATAGAGTCATGGATAGCTTTTGTGATAAATGATCTCCAGATGCATTCGTTATAGTGATAATTGAATTTTCCATCGCGTGTTGCATTCACATAAGACCAATAAAGGCCATTACCTTGAGTCAGAGAGATACACTCTTTATAGCCTTTAAATTTATACTTACATATTTAGTTAATATGCAGTCTCTTAGGTACATTATGTAGGTAAGCCCTGTGGAAGTGGCCCATTTTGATAATATACTCGTAACTCGTATAAACTTATGAATGGAATTGATATATGGGAAATTGTGGACATTTTCAAGGAGTCATCCAGTTTGGATTAAGTTCAAAAATAAAGATCTAGTAGGTTTTGATGTCTTTTATTGTGTGTTTACTTTTGCAAAATCATCCGGAAATTGTATCACTCACTGTTAACGCTTCCAGCACCTAGGAATTCACGTTTATTCCTTACCTTATCGATAGTCTCCTTGGTGTTGATTCCGTGAAGGTTCGTCTTATTGAAACGCAAACACGACCGTTTGTTGCAAAGGTTGGATTTATTCTGGTCTTAGTTACTGAGAATACAGTACAGACCACATTTTAAATTGGTATAAAACTGAATTTGTTAGCACATTTCAATTACTTAACATGTCGCCCGCCTTGAAATATTAATTTCAAAATGTAAGAAAAAAAGCAAACATCCATTAAATTGACTGGGTCGAACATTTAACAATTTATACATTCAGCAAGTTTAAAGATTAAAATTTCATTTTTATATATTTAAAGTAAATGTATAAAATAGTATTAATTTAATTTATCTAAGCAAAGTAAATTGAAGTTCTTGATCAACAATGACCTTTACGTTACTGAAGCAAATACTAAATTTAATTTACTAACTTATTAATTCAAATTTAATTCAAAGTTAATTCAAGGTTAATTTTAAATTGAATTCAGCTATAGAATTATGGCTTTTACAATGAACGGTATTCAGTCCGTGATGAGCTGCACAATTTTGGCTATAGACCGCTTAATGATGCCATTCTTGGTTAAAATAGTAGCAACTCGAACTAGGCCGTCGCTCCCGCAATGAATTTCGCGAACCCTACCCATCAGCCATTTGCCAGGTGGTTGATTATCATCTCGAATAAGAACCAAGTCGTTTTCTTTCAAGTTCTCCTTTCGTTTGTTCCATTTGAGCCTTTGTTGTAGTGATGTAACATATTCGTCTTGCCAACGCTTCCAGAAAACTTGTTGTAGTTTCGATATAAGCTGGAATCTTGACAGCAGGGTTGGTTTTACATGCTCGTAGTCAGGTTCTGGAATCAAATAAAACGAGGTTCCCACCAAAAAATGAGCTGGCGTAAGTGGTTCAAAATCCTCTGGTTCACAGGTCATTGGGACTAATGGTCTTGAGTTTAAGCAGGCTTCAATTTTGCATAACAGTGTTTGAAACTCCTCAAAGCTTAGAATGACACTTCCGGTAACTCGTCTCAGATGGAATTTAACGGACTTAACTGCAGCTTCCCAAAGCCCTCCAAAATTAGGAGCTGCCGGTGGTATAAAATGCCAATTGATGCCGTCGTTCACTGCTGCTCTGTTTAACTTCTCTTGGACATTTCTTTTGCTCAAAAACTCCTTTAGCTCTCCCAACAAGTTCCTTGCTCCTACGAAATTAGTCCCGTTATCACTGTATAAGTTTCTACATTCTCCTCTCCTCGCAATAAAACGATCAAGGGCCGATAAGAACGCTTCAGTCGATAGATCTGACACCATTTCCAAATGAGCAGCCTTTGTGGCAAAACAAATAAAGACTGCGATATAAACCTTTTGGCTTCTACACCCCCTTGAACGACGTGGTGTTGCCGCAAATGGCCCGGCATAGTCAACTCCCGCATTTAAGAAGGCCTTTTCCTTCTGAAATCTTCCAGCCGGCAAATTTCCCATTAGCTGATGCATTGGTTTTGCTCTGAAACGTTGACAGTCAATGCAACGATGAACGAACTTCCGAATAGCATTTCTTGCTCCCAGAATCCAAAATTGCCTTCTTATGACGGCCCCTACCAATTGTGGACCAGCATGAAGATATTTTAAATGAGTATCTTTTATGACTAGTCTCACAAAGTTCCCCTTGCTAGGAATTATAGTTGGATGACGTTTTTCATATCCGAATGATGCGTTGTGAAGCCGCCCGCCAACACGAAGTATACCATCCTTACCCAACATTGGATTGAGCTTAAGAAGTTCCTTTCCAGAAGCTTGTTTTCCTTCCTGCAAGTCGGTAATCTGCTCACCGAAGTATTGCCTTTGGGTTGCCTTTATCAGGGAAGTTAGTGCGATTTTCAATTCGCGGGATGTTAGCCAACCTACTGAAGAATCTTCTCTTTTGATGTTGCCATATTTGTGGAAAAGCTTGTTCGCACTTTTAACCTTGCAGTTGTGAACGAAACGAAGAAGATAAGCAGTTATCCTTAGCAAGCGATTTAGATGGGAATATCTCTCCAAGTAGTCCCAAGTTTGATCAGAACACAGGGTGCCCATAACTACCTTCCTTTCCTCCAGTGTACCCTTATCAACCTGACAATAGGGAATCGATTCAAAGACAACTGGGTTTTCATGTAAAAATGTTGGACCTCTCCACCAGAGTTCATGATTCAGCAACAGGCTTCCAGATATTCCTCTTGAGGCGCAATCCGCGGGATTTATATCTCCTCTAACGTGGAACCAATTATCCTTTGGAACAACGAAGTTGATTGCAGAAACGCGATTTGCGATGAAACTTGCGAATCTTTGAGGATTCCCATGTATCCAGTGCAGTGTTACCATTGAGTCAGTCCAACAATATACTGGTACATCCTTGTATTCCGGTATCTCGCGTATTTTATTGACCAACTTAGCCAACAGATGAGCAGCGCACAATTCTAATCTTGCTGTGACCAAAATCGGCTTTAGAGGTGCCACCTTCGATTTAGCCGTAACAAAACTAGTCATGACCTGTCCCTTTCTGTTGACACTCCGCAAGTACAAAACAGCACCGTAGGCATCCTCCGAAGCATCAGCAAATCCATGCATCTCCCATGACTTCTGGTCGTGAGGTTCATATCTTTTTATCTCGATCTGCTCAACGTCATTTAAACCTTTGATCAACTCTTCCCATTTTTGTATGACACTAATTGGTACCTGGTCATCCCAATCTATTCCCTTTTCCCATACGCGCTGAAGAAGGATCCTGTAATTTATAATATAAGGTGCCAAATACCCCAAAGGATCAAAAATCCTCGCCATTTCCGATAGAAGATTCCTCTTCGTAAAGCAGGAGATTTCTCGCCTTTGCACCTTGAAGCTAAATGAGTCCGTAATAGGATGCCATCTAAGTCCTAATGTTTTAATGGATTGATTTGAATCTATAGACCAGCTCCAATTCGGTTCCTTCCTTTCAACCGGGATTCCATCCAAAAGACTGCGAGAATTGGAAGACCATTTTCGAAGAATCAATCCTCCGCTTTGTAGCAACTGACAGAGCTGATCAACAATTCTCCTGGCTTCTTCTTCACTGCTGCAGCTGAATATAAAATCATCCATGTAAAAGTTATTGCCCATTAAGCTTGATGCTTCTGGAAACTTCTCCGCTTCATCTTCAGCCAGCTGTAAAAGAACCCGAGTAGCCAAGAATGATGCCGGAGTCATACCATACGTTATAGTATTTAACTCGTACTCCTTTATATCGTCCGCAGTTGAATTCCTCCAAAGAATGCGTTGAAAGCACCTATCTCGCTCATCCACCATCACCTGACGATACATTTGCGCAATATCAGCGCTTAGCGCTATAGGATTTATCATGAATCGCAAGAGAATATGAGTTAAATCATTTTGTAGAACGGGACCATTTAAAAGTTGAGAATTTAAGGACTTGCCACCAAACGGCTTACAGGAGGCATCAAAAACCACCCTTAATTTGGTTGTGCTGCTTTCGGGTTTGATAACCGCATGGTGGGGTAAATAATATCCTTGATTTAAATGGTCCTTACTAAGGTTGAGTTCCGTCATGTGACCTAGGCTTTGATACTCCTCCATAAATTTAACATACATTTTTTCTAGCTCCTTGTCTCTTAAGAATCGTCGCTCCATCGCCTTAAGCCGTTGTTCCGCCATTAAACGAGAATCTCCCTCCATAACCGAGCCTTCCTTAAAAGGAAGCCTTACAATAAACCTGCCGTCCTCCATCCTCCTATAGTTTTCCTTGAAATGTTTTTCACAAGGATGAAAATCATATGATCGCGTAATAGCAGGCTTTGGATCTTCTATTTCCCAAAAACGTTCAACGGATGAATTGAGATCCTTTAAGGTGTGATAGACGACTCTCCTCTGCCCTTGATCATCATCATCCTCGCTCGCTAAGACCCATCCGAATTCCGTACCTATTGCTATGACCTTGTGCCTTTCATCGAATATTTTGTTGCCATTGATAGATTGAAGAACGATACTCGCCTTTAACAAAATGTCAATTGAACGTGGGGTAGAGAAGTGAGGATCTGCCAACTGTATGTCACCAAGCTGTGTTTTCACATCGTAAAATACCCTCTGTTGTGGCAACTGCTTTGTAATTGTACCCAAAATCGCCGCCTGAGTTGATACCTTGAAGTCGCTAAACCTAGACTTCAGTTCCAAATTCAATGAACCTCTTACTTTGGCCTCTCCCTCTCCCACAGCATCTATGGTTATATTGGAATGACTTCTTTTTAGTCCCAAGTACTGCACACATGCCTCCGTTATAATCGACGCCTGTGACCCGGAATCTAAAAGTGCTCGACATGGCTTGTAAACACCCCATTTGTCCTTTACTAAGATGATTGCGGTTGGCAGTAAGTTGTATTTTTTAGTGGTTCTCAAAGACTGTTTGACGCTAACTGTTAACACTCTGGCTGAATTTTGTAAAAGCCCTACTGCTCTATCATTGGTTTTACCACCTTCCTCTTCAGCTGTTGATCTACCCAAAACTACTAACGTTGATGCGCTGCTACCTGATGGCTCTGTATGAATCAGCGTATGATGTTTCCCTTTACACTTCCTACAGATGACTTGCAGTCCTTGACTGAATGACCCGAATTTAAACAATTATAACAAAGACGGTTTTGAGATATTACAGTACGCCTTCCATTTAAATCTAATTTGGTGAACTGAGGACACACGCTCACAAAATGTTTTTCATTGCATACCGTGCATAACAAGCTGATGACAGAATTAACGGCAAGACGCTTGGCCCTGTTTGTTAAACTCGAAGTTTTTTTTTTATCTTGGCATGAATCTAGTTCAAATACTCTAGCTGATAGAAACTGCATCATCTCGTCAAATGTCGGAGACTTCACGTTAGCTGTTTGTCTTGCCCAGAGTTGTTTAGATTCGGAGTCCAGTTTTGACGTAATAACATAAATAAGCCAACAATCCCAATGTTCTGTTGGTACCTTCAACGACTTAAGTCCAGATATAGATTCCTTAGTTGTACTAAAAAGGCTCCTGATGCAACTTGCACTTGGAAAGGGACCTACCACTGGCTGCTCCATTAGAGTTCTAATATAAGATTCTATAATTATTTTTTCCTTATCATACATGCTGTTCAAATCCTGCCATGCCTGTTCATAATTCGCGTCACATACATTTATATGTCTCAATAGAGAAGCTGCTTCCCCCTTCAGAGATAATTTTAAGTACTGCAACTTCTGTGCACCTGACAAGTGTCTGGACTGGTGAATAATTGAAGTAAAAAGATCTTTAAAGGTGGGCCATTCCTTGTATTCGCCTGCGAATGTCGGGATCGAACATGTGGGCAGCTTAGTACCACTATGCGATTGGGGTAAACCGCCTATATTAGCCTCTGAAAGTCGTGTTAATGCGGATGCGATTGAAGCTTGATTATTCGAAATAAGTCGTATAGATTCCTCAAATTCTGGTGATATGTGTTGAGTGTGATGAACATTTGTAGATTCTGCCGAGACAGAAATGCGGCCAGGGTTTATTTTGTTTGAACACCATGTTTTTATTGCATAATACTTATTTTCAAACTCTTCCCTCACACCTTCCTCCTCAGCTAATTCTGCATCTGGCAACAACGCCTCAATTTCTAATTGTACCTGTTCAAATGCCTGCATATTCTCTTCTAATTTAATAAGCCGAGTGTTTGCATCGGCTGCAGAAATAGCATCGTCGGCGGTTTCCTTAAAATATTTTTCTAAGCGACTGAGGATTCCCTTATAAGTACCTCTTCTCTTTCTTAATCCTTCCATTTTGATTGATTTATAAATAGAAATAAAAATACGTACTCACCCCTATACGATTTATTAACGTGTATTGTAAAATAAGTGTTGAACTTTTACCAATCCAATTGTATATGTCTCACTTGTATAGCCACTACTGTGTTCAAGTAGAATACCCCAATTGTATTCCGTTTATTATATTTTTTTTTAGACTTCGCATAAACACTCAGAGACTCACACATACACAGATTTCTCGTTCCTTTCGCACCAACAACATTCGCACAGCTTTATCGTTTCGTTTATTTGCCTTTAACCGTTGGCTTTTTTTTTACTCTTATGTTAATAAATCCCGTTGTAGCTAATTTTACTTTTTTCCTTTTAAATAAGAATTACCGAAATGCAACTTTTGTATATATGCCACTTTTCAGAATATATATATCATATAGATTTAGATTAATCAACACTTTTATCGTTATTATTTAGTTTCTTAGGTTCATTTCACAACATAAACCTACCGCACGCCGCGTCGCCGCACCACGCACTGACCGAAGGGAATCAAACACCTTTTTTTTTATAAAAACTTTACCGTATCCTACTCGAAAGACCAATGTTAACGCTTCCAGCACCTAGGAATTCACGTTTATTCCTTGCCTTATCGATAGTCTCCTTGGTGTTGATTCCCTGAAGGTTCGTCTTATTGAAACGCAAACACGACCGTTTGTTGCAAAGGTTGGATTTATTCTGGTCTTAGTTACTGAGAATACAGTACAGACCACATTTTAAATTGGTATAAAACTGAATTTGTTAGCACATTTCAATTACTTAACACTCACTCAGTCGGATCACCACAGTCATCCGATTTCATCTACACCGTGCTATCCTAGGCAGGTTGTTGACAGGGGCTGAAACAGTAACCAATCCAATTGAGTGATGATTTGTCCTTCGGCACCGTAAAGCCCTTAGTCTGCTGGTTCTGGATATAGGGCATTCGACGGAGGGCAGGGCACAGAAGTAACCGAAGTTCATCCTGGAGCAATTTCGTCGCGTTAAGAAAGGAGATCAAGTCTTTGACCGTCATTTCCGAAAGTTCGTCAATGTCATCAAAAAATGCCCTTCCTAAATGATTGTGCTCTAAATTTGCCCAGAGCAGGACATTTACAAAAAAAATTGAAGCCTGTTTCTCATCCCGCGCGCTGGTCCCCACAACTTTGACAACGAGTTTTGTGAGGAATATCTAGCTTCGCTGCATGATCTTTTATTGATCAGTGTCGCTATACAGGTAACTAGGGTCCTGGCTATGTCTTGCCTGGGTCTGCATACCAGATCAATTCAACAATGACCCGCAACTCAAATTTATAAGAAGTACTCCGTGTATACTGCTAGAGTAACAACGAAAATTCTTACGAATTTTAAAATTGTATACATACTCGTAAACGAGTGATTTTTGGCTTCTAGTTCGTTAATCGAAGCGGGATTGTCGCTATAGACATGAGCCTCACAAAAAATAGTCTAGAGCTGTTAATTCGCACGATCTAGGCGGCCAATTGGCCAGCCCCAAACGTGAAATAAACTGTTCACCGAACGCCCCCCTAAATTGGTTCATTGTTATGCGTGCGAGTCGTTGTCGAGGAAAATTATTTATAATTTTTATGAAATATTTTAGATGTGCTAAGAAATTTTTATGTATATGTCAAGCTTCAAAAATCGATTTTGTGGTTTTTGAAATATTTATTTCTTTTTATTCCAAAAAAAATTTGAAAAAATATCCAAAAATATAAAATTTGCTTACCACAGTTTTTGAGAAATGAAATATGTGTACCAACATCAGATAGCGTTATTTTTGTTTAAGCTTAAAAATTTAAACAAAAATTATCAGTCTAAAAACTGTATATACTAAATATAAAGCCAAAACCCAAAAGTAGCCAGTTAGGCTGCATGAAAGAGAAACAGAATTGAAAAAAGCCCCGTTTTCGTCGGCCCTGCCATCTTTATATCGAGTTTAATCAAAAACTACAGTTAAAGTTTATTTAATATTAACTTGTCTAGTGCCTAATTATTGCAAGTTAACCGACCTTTCTTTGAACAGTATATAATTTTGAAGAAGAAGAAGAGTTTTTAAATGCTAAAAAAGAATATAAATAAGAAAACATAGTGGGCTGCCTTGTGGAACTCAAGGAAGAATACTGATATAAGGGCTTTCTAGGTAGAATCCAATTGAATAAGATATATGTGTAGACAGCCGTTGGTGAACAAGTTAAAAAGGATAAAGTAAGGGTTTCAAATTCAATTACCATTGAACAAAAAATAAGGTATAATACGATTTTATTGCCTTACATACTTAAGTTATATGTAACTTAAAGTTAAAAAAAAAAATACTTTCAAAGATTGTAGGAGTTTTTCAATGTAGCACTTTAGGCATGGGTTCTTGTCAGGAAAGAGGGTTTAAATTTCTTAAGGATCTCTGAAAGGACGAGAGAAGGGATGGAAGAGCATACTTTTACGCGAAGGATTATCAGGGGCAGGGAAAAAATGAACAAATCAATCTAACTACATACATATTTTTCGATGAGATATGTATGTGCAATATGTAATAAATGTGCGGAAGAAGATATTTGGTAAGTCAACGGCCTTGGCTTTTGTGAAATCATCGCTTCCAATCGATCAAGGAAATCAAGCATCATTGTGCGTGGTTATAGTAATTGGATGGGGGACCGTTCAAATAACCGTGCGTGCTGTTGACATGCGTTTCTTCTGTTGTTCTTTTTTTCTGTTTGTCTCTCTCTGTTGTATTGTCTAATCCGATGGCCTCAGTTGCCAGTGCATTTAGTGTATACTTTGTAGATTTATCTACGGAGTAGTGTTATATGTAATACGTATTTGGTAAATAAAAGCAGAATCAGGGAGTAAGGGACAAAGGAATCACAATGTGGAAGTAATATACAAAAGTTGGCAAATGTGCTGGAAATTTTCTTAATGAATAAAAGAAAGAGAGAGTTAGCGTAACCAACCAATTTTTGGAGTTGACAAATCCGAATAAGGACTTCGGATATTAAATAAGGTTGTTTTGAATTTGCGAGAAACTTTGAATACTAAAAATTAAGAATACGAAATTTTTCAAATTAATTCGAAACAATGGACCAAGTCTTCTCCGCGGAGGTTCACAGGAAATATTTTTCATTTCATTTGGCAATACATTAAAAATGTCAAAACATTTTTTGGTCAAATCACGGCATATTAAATTAAGAAAAACAAAGTGAAACTCAACATCTTTAGCCTATTTTTAAAAATAAGGTATTGACAAGTTTTGCTTTTGGAAAAAATACTTAAGGTTCTTCGGTGATTCCCTTTATGAAAAATAGGAATTTTTTGGCTCCAAAAATAGCGGTACATGCCATACAGCCGTTATGAAAAATCTTATTTATCTAGAAAACGGCTCTAGTGATTTTGATATACAAAATATGATTTACACTTTGGCTAAACAAAATTTTAAGATAAAAAGTTGATTATGTGAATTTGAAAAAATATAAATACAAAAATGCTTGAAAAATATTTTTTTAATTTTTCAAAAAAAAATCTTAAAAGTTTATTTTTGAAAATATAATACCTGCGCGACCGTTTTTTGATATTATTAATTTTAAATAATTAAAATGGACATACCAAATTTCTTAGACATTTTTTTTTTAAACAAATTTTGTAGTTTATAAAAAAACTAATTTATTAACAAAACGATTTTTTAAAATTTTTTTTTTCGATTTAACATTTATTTTTATAATTACATCCACTTTTCTTAATCTACAATTTTTAAATTCAAAGAGCTGGAAAATACCCTAGAACAGAAGTATAACATTAAGTCTGTAGTTTTCAATAAATTCTACATTATGTACATTTTGGCGGCCTATAAGACAGTTAATTCGCCAAAACGAGATATCAGTCGACTGTTAAGCGCTATTGTTCCAATTATTTTCTGTTTTTTAGGAGTTGAACGTTTCATTGGTTTCTCATATTTTAATTCTTTTGGCTTCATTTTAGTGGAAAAACCGAAATCATATTCGAAGTTTTTTATAAAATATATAAGTATAATGTTTTTCCTACAAGACCAATTCTTATGGTGCACTCGATAAAAATATGAAGAAATTCTCTTAGATTCATAGGGTATGAGTACTACAATAGACAACGCATTATATGGTCTTCATCAATCGGAGTTCTCCATCCCAGCATCCCATCAGCCATTTCTAATGTTTTAATACGCAAAAAAATTATATTCACTTCTAAATTTAAAGCTCACCATCCTTTCGCTTCTTTGAACTTAAGAAAGGATAAATTCAAATTTAAATCATTGAATTTAATCACCCTTTTTTCTCACAAAAGCACCTTAAATTTGCTAAGCACAAAAGCTGCGCCAAAAATACGCTCCACTGACTTCACTTCATTGAAACGGTATTCCTTTCTTTCCTACAGAGCAACCGCACTTTTTGCTTGCTCCGCTGAATACTCATGCATCGAAGGAGCATTGTTATGAAATCGTATTGCATAAAACTAAGTTCCACTCTAAGGTCGGTCTTAAGAAATTCCACATCCCATAGCCATAACCAATCATTTTCCACACAACCGTGAGAGACTTAACGCTTGACTGCGATGCACTCTGAAATCGTGAAAACTTGCGATGATTCCTTCATTTCGCTTTTTGCATATGTGTTTGTATTGGTGTAGGAAGTTTCATGCAATGTCTGTGACTATGGTTCCAGAAAGCAGGGATTATCAGACAAAAAAGCATTAAGTTTTCTGGAGTTTCGGGACTCTTTAACTTACAAGAGGTATCATACATACAACGAACCCGACAACATAGTTAAATGTAGACTATCCAACAACTAATCTTAATGCCTTTCATCACATCTCACGACCCCATCGTTCCTTGGATTCCTAGATGGAGACAAAAGTTTTGCCCTTATGGTTTTAGTGGAAATAAAATGCATTTTCAGCACAAGATAATAGGTGTAAGGGTTCAGAGGTAAATGTCGCATCTAGAACTACCAAATGGAAGGTTTAACGTTTAGTAGACATCAAGGTTAAGGTGCTTTATTCTTAAAGTTAACACATTCTTATTTTTACAAATTTACTAAAAATATTAATAATGATATGTAAATTGTAAGAGCCGTTTAATTTAATCGTTTGTTGGCAGTTTAGGTTTAAAAAGAAAGTTGTTCATAAAACGCTTATTATCTTACACATTATGACTTTTCCCTTAGGAAAAGTGGAGAGGATTTAATAGGAGGTGTCGATAGATCTAGAAAGCTTGTACTTTATATTGAGGGGAAAATATCGAGTATTGAACATATTTCACATTCAAAAAGTGCGGCTAAAGAAGGAACCTCTACTTTTAAGATAAGCATCAACTGTGGACCGCAGTTGTTACAAAAACCGTACTTGCAGTCATTAAAGATCCGTCGTTTCTTAAGATATTTTGTTTAAGCTGATTGCTGATAAGTTTTTCGTTAATCTTGGAAAGAAGGGGCTTAAGTGCTATTGTTCTGTTAAAATAAGTGGAACAAGTTTTGCCTAATTTACTGAAAACACTCTAATTTCTACTTACTCGGAATTCGGAGACAGTCTCGAAGTAACGAGTATTTTGAACGACGATGTTTTAGACAAATGTGTAAAAGGATGACGTAGAAGAAAAAACAATCAATTCGAGGTCATTATAGCTAATAGAGAGTCGCAGACTAGTGACTTATAACTGTCGACCATTTCTGTGTGTGAGTTAGCAGGAATAGGAACAATTTTCTGCCGATTCCGAACGGCTAACGAGCACCACTTTTCATGACAAGTGATAGTCTTGGAAGATTTATCATTTTCTTGCAAAAGACAGAACTGAAAAGGAGTTTTAGGGAATACCTGCCGTTTCCGGCTTTACCCCACTACTTCGCCTACCAAGCACTGACGGCCCAGGACATAGTCCCAGTTGCTTTTTATCTGGATGAAAGGACGCCACCCCCTTTCAGCCTCGTGCAAGACTAGATTCCTAAACAAACCAACTCCGCACTGCTACTAAATGCTTCATCGTTGGTCTTGTTTTCGGAGTACGAGTCAGGCATCTCCAGACTGTTCCAAATTTGTACTTTGTAGGCAGTACTACCTTTGGTTCGGATCTAATTGTTTTATCTATCTATTGCGACTTCTGCTACAATAGCCAATCGCGTATCTCGATTGGTATAACCACAGCCACCTCGAGCTCTCTTTACAGAGGGCCTTCCCAATGACAGTGATTCCATGGTCCTTCCTCTATGGGAGCTATAATTAGCGGGGCATTCAGACAATCACTATCCCCGAGCTACCCAATTAGGGTATTTTATTGTTTTATAGATATCAATATGCGATATCTTTATATTTATTATTTTATTTTATAGATATTAATAAACAATATCTTTATCTTTATTTGTTCTTTACTTGTTACTTGTTACTTGTTACTAATATTATGAAGTTATTTTAAAAATACCACCAATAATATGACAGGTTTAGTAAATTAAGCAAATGGAGTAAAAACCCCGTAGTGTAGATCCCTACAACAAATAGGGATAGAGACACTCCCAGCAATCTTTTAATTTCAAGTACCGGGAAGGACCATCAATTACGATTGCTTTGACCAGGACGACTCAGCAAAAGAGACGCCTTCGCTCAAATACCTTTTGTCTTTGCCCGTGACCCCCACATCACGTTGTTCAAGATTTGTATACACCAGCACTCATCATCATCATCATCGGCTCGACAACCGGGTTCCGGTCCTGGCCTCTTTCAACAAGTCTCTCCACCTATCCCGGTCTCTAGCCGACGCCATCCAGTTGCGCACCCCAAGGCTTCGGGCGTCCTGGTCTACGCCATCTCTCCAGCGCAAGCATGGTCTACCACGCTGCCGTCTACCATAGAATGTACCACAAAGAACTTTCCGAGCAGGTTCCTCTTCGCTCATGCGAGCTAGGTGCCCTGCCCACCGGAGTCTACCGAGCTTAATTTTTGTCACGATATCTGCTTCTAGGTAGATTGCGTACAATTCATTTGCTTTCTCCAACGCCAGGTTGAAGAGGAGGCAGGCCAAACCGTCCCCTTGTCGGAGTCCATTAAAGATTTTGATTGGTCTGGATAGCAATCCGGCTATTTTTACTTGGCTTGTTACGTTGGTCATGGTCAACCTACATAATCGTGTCAATTTATTTGGGATGCCGAATTCTCTCATCGCTTTGTAAAGTTCTACCCTGGCTATGCTATCATAGGCGGCCTTAAAGTCTATAAACAGATGGTATGTTGGGATGTTAAATTCTAGACATTTTTCCATCGCCTGCCTAAGGGTAAAGATCTGATCAGTTGTTGATTTGCCTGGAATGAAACCACACTGATATTGTCCGATGACGGTTTTAGCGTATGGGGTTATCCGGTCTTGTAGGATAGAGGAGAGTATCTTATAGGCGGTACTCAACAACGTGATACCTCTATAATTGCTGCACGTTGTGACATCTCCCTTCTTATGTATGGGGCATATTATGCCTTTTCGCCAGTCTGCTGGCATTTCTTCTTGCTCCCATACGTGCACTATAATATCATGAATTGCTTGACGTAAGGCTGGCCCGCCGTGATGAAATAATTCGGCTGGTATGCCATCGGCTCCCGGGGCTTTGTTCTGTTTAAGCCGGCCTATAGCCTTCTCAACCTCTTCTATGCTTGGTGGCGGCAACATAGAGTATTCTTCTTGAAGTAGTGGAGCCTCCACTTCTGCAGTGAGCTGACCATTTAGCAATTCATTAAAGTACACTTCCCATCGCTCCAGTATGCTTTCAGGATCGGTGATCAGATTTCCCTCTCCGTCCTTGCAGTATGTGCAGCGTGGTGTGTACTGCGTCATGTTTCGGACGGATTGGTAGAACTTCCGCGCCTGGTGCGGACCTCGCTCTCGGCTGTTTTCTATTTCACAGATTAGGTTCTTCTTCCAGGCTGATTTCTTTTGTCTGTGAAGCCATTTTTCTGTTCTTCTGAGCTCTTTATATTCCTCTTCGCGTGCCCGCGTTCTATGAGATTGTTGCATTGCTCGGTACGCAACATTCTTACGTTCAGTCGCTAGCTTGCATTCATCATCAAACCAGTCGTTCCCATTTTTACGACTGCTGCCTAAGATGGAGTTGGCAGTACTAATGACAGTATTTTTAAGACGTGTCCACTTTTCATTTACGTCCAGCATACTGGCTCCAGGACTTACTCTCCCTAAGACAGGTGTTTCTAGGGCGAGTCCTAACGCATTACCAAAGGGCATTACACCAGCACTAGGGATCCGTTACTCAGACAACTGAGATAGGATATAGCACAAAATTTTTTCGGACATAGCATGAACTACAACTGTCCTTTCGCTTTCAAAAATTTGTATCTTTATTATTTAGCAATTTTATTTTATTACGTCAATTCCATAGATTGCTATGCATACATCGAACGAAAGAGATGTCTCGATCGCTTTAAATTATGTATGACCGTGATACTAACGGGTTTGTTTGAGTTTTCTTTGTTGTCTAATCCCCAGCAAGCCGGAGAAAAGACGTAAGCCACCCCACCACGATAAGGGGAAATTGGCTATCGGTTGAGAACTGACACACTTAGACCTAATGTTTGGCCATTGCATATTGCGGCCGAAGGCATCTTTTTGCGGCCAAAAGTCCAAAATAAAAGTTTTGAGTTACGGGTTTTTTGTCGTCAGGCTGTCTAAAGGAGACCCCTAGGAGACGACACATGTTTGTAGTAGAATGTCTTGCCGCAAATCCCCCTCATAATCTTAGCCTGAATGTGGCTGCTAAGTTAACGTAGTCACGCGTCGTTAAGATAGGCTAATGGACACTTCCATCAAAACACGTGTAAAAGTATTAATTTTCAAGCAAATCTATTGCAATAAAATGGATTCAACAGCTGCAAGTGCGTAAAATAAGTTAAAGAATTTCTGAATAAAAATTCCTAAATACTACATTGTTAGACAGAGAAATGTCAACACTATTTATTTACTTGAACAAAAAAAAAAGAAAAATTGTTTGAGTGAAAACTTTTGTTGTTATCTAATAAAATTTCCGAGAAAAAAATTCCCAAAAATCATGCGTTTTTTGGCGTTCTAGACCGTACTAGTACCTTAATTTGCAACAATATCCCTGGTATTGTATGCCCACGTTAGTTCACAAACTTTTAATTCATGGCCGTGAAATAATATAATATTCAGTGTTACCTATTTCTCAAATGTCGGAAGATGCACAAGAAGCATGTAATAATTTCTAATAATCTATCAAGCTAATTTCGCAAGAAACCATTATCGTCAAAAGACGTTAAAAGATTTCTAATCGCATCCGATCCACTAATATCTAGCTGTCGGAAATTACCTCTAAAACCACTTAAATCTTTATCTAAGGACTGTATCAATTTGTTAGCACCTCCACCTTAAATAACAGAACCGAAGATGAACAACAATCTTTTGACAGCTCTTCCGCTTCTGAAAGAGATACAGATGTAGATTATTGTGACTGTTACGAGATGGGCAATGAAAAATTTTTCATGTAAATATCGGATTAACTTATATACGAGTACCTTATGTACCTATTGTTTGCTCATATTGCATTTTGTATTTCTAAATTTATGATTTATAAATTTCTGTGTTCGATTTCAATAAAAATATATAAATAATTTTTTTCCATTTTTTTGTTATATAATATTGCCATATAGCATTCCACCATTTTGAAATTGTTCATTTTTAATAAATTTTCAAGTACATAGCTTAATAATATAAAAAAAAACAAATTTTTTTAACCAACTATATCAAAGTTATTTCATTTTTGATAAGTGTTTTCGTATGACATGACGCCATATTAGGTCGGCCATTTTGAATTTGCTGATTCTGATAACAGATTCCTAATCAGCGACCCCAAAAACCCCTATATACAAATTTGTGGATCATTCTCTACGTTTTTCGACTTTTGGCCGTACAAAGCGGCTTTCGCCGTACTGTGCGTTGTGATGCCATATAGGTCTAAGAAAGCCTTTCCCTACTCTTTAAACTATTTTTAACGTGAAAGACGGAAAGTCAGTATTTCCCAAATCAGTCAGATTATTGTAGGACAATTCTCGTAAATGGAATCTACGTCTTTGGGATAGAGCCACCAAATACATAAGAACTGAGGTATTGTTTTCTCCTCTTTGTGATTCATATGTACATCTTCTGCAGAAATCTATGTTGGAAAAATTTCGGCAGAGTGCAGAATAGAAGTGATACGCGGCAGCTGTACAAAATAACTAAAAGCATCACCGAAGAATGTGCAAAAGAAGTGGACAGACCTATTGGTGACTATAGAAGATCAGCTCCGAAGGTGCAAAGACCACTTTTGTACACTGCTCAACGATATCCAAGATGCAAATCTAGATCCTGAACTTACAAATACATGCAGGTCTTCCAGAGGTATTGACACCAGTCCCCCAACAAGTGCAGGAGTAAAATCCGCGATTCACCTTGTTAAGGCAAATAAAGCAGCTGGACTTGATGGCTTACCTGCAGAGTTCTTTAAAGCAGGATAGAGTCTTAAGAGCCACCAACCGGGCTTTCGCAGTGAGCGGTATTGCGTCGATCACATTAAAACCTTGCGAATTAAACTTGATCAATCATCCGAGTATCAATCACCGCACTACCTCATGTTTGTTGACTTTGAAAAGGCTTTTGACCGGATTGATCGGGAATGTATATATATATAGAGATCTCTAATTGCAAGGGGTATCCCACAAATATAGTTAATGTCATCCAGGAAACCTACAATACCGCAAGATGTTTCGTTTTGCACAATGGAGAGCTTTCCGATTCTTTTGAGGTGCGTCAAGAAGTGAGACAAGGAGATGTTCTTTCACCTATATATACTGTTTTTATTGGCAATTGATGATGTAAGACTGTTACAGTCAGAGGCATGGAATACAATGGAGACCGTTTAACAAGTTCAGCCATATATAGACTTTGCCGATGATATCTCCTGACGTGTTGGAAGACCAAAACCAACCTGGAGGTCAACTGTAATGGTAGAAGCAAGGTTGCAGAATATTTGTACGTGGCCACAGCTAAAACCGCTTGCGTCAAATCGTGACAGATGGAAGGATTTTGTTGCTTTTTTATGCTCCAGATGAAGTTGGAGTGCTACTCAAATAGCCGAAAACCATTATACATAACTACGTATTGCAATTTCTTAAGAAATCAAATTCTAATAGCAGAAGTGGCGATATTGACAGCTTAGGCTGATTTATAGTTTTAAGGAACGGATTTCTGAGATTTTATAGTATCTTGGCTGAGATGAAGGAGATGAAGATCTAATTTATTTCCAATACACTTTGGCTTTCTTGACTCTTTCTATATAATTATAAGATTTCCAGCTTAACTTCTAATGCAAAATAATACACAGGTATTTTGTTTCTTCTGAGACTTTTAGTGGTAACTTTAAGAAGAAGGGGGATCTCCTTGTATGTGCAGAATTGTATATATGCTACAGAAAGCAATATCGTCTGCATGTGCAATAGCTCTGTAACCCTTTTTTGCCAAGGACATTATAGCTGAAAATTTGGTGGTGCAACAGCTCGAAGTGAACCCAGGACCTAGTGACTTACAACTCTCAACCATTCCTGTGTGCGTGTTACTAGAAACGGAGGGGACCTACAATTTTCTGCCGATTCCGAACGGCTAATAAGCAGCACTTTCTATGACACTCTTTGTGATACTCTTGGAGGATTTGTCAATTCCTCGCAAGAGGCAGTACACCCCTGAAAAAAACTTTCTTGCAACGGCTGAGAATCGAACTCGAAACATTCCGCATGACAGTCCAACGCACTAACCATTATGCCAAGGGGTACTACACTTAATACCAAGTTACAAAAGAAGAGGTTAGTGAGAAATCTGTTTAGAGAGAAGCCGTCCAGTTTTCAGTTAATAATCCTGATAGTCAGCATTTGATTTCTCAGATCACCATTGGCCATTTCTCACTTCTGAGATGACAGTGCAGATAAGATTGCAGATGTGTCAAAATTCTAAAAAGCTTCTTCTATATCTAGTAAGGCAACCGTTGTATACTCTTTGTGATGGACGAAGTATCTAACGGTGCCTAGTGATTTGTCGGTTCTTTTTGTTATAAACATGTTGGTCATTAGATACGAATCACTTATCAATACTTGATTTGTAACTTAGGGCTTTTCCAGACTTAAGATATGGGCAAATAAAGAATCATTTTGTATGTGTACTCATTTCTCTTTTTAATTTAATTAAATAAAATCCAAATTTCGGATGTTTCCATTCTTCCTTACTATAAATTCTCTTTTCCAATGAAAAATTTTTCTTTTTCCGATCCAAACTACCTTCAACAGCTTTAAAATGAATCATTACAAGGATTACCGTCTTTTTATGAGAATACTTTGAGGATATATGTATATGTCCTCTTGATTGAACTTACTTTGAGGATGTTCACAAAAAGCAATGTTGTGCATGTGTATGTGTATCCTCCTCTTAAAGGATGTTTAATATTAAACACTTTCTCCCCTACGTTATCTGTGTCAAGAACGGGAGGGTCATTTTTATGATGACTTGTCACAACCATTGACCATCATGTGACGCAAGTTGTCGACTTATATAAGTTGAATGATGACCCGTGTATTGCTTAAGCCACAGCTTGACTCAAGGGAAATTGTCTTCATATAAATTACGTATTTCTCTGGACTTCTCCAAAAAAAAAAAAAAAGCTCAAATGTGTGTGATGAATAATATTTTTTTTTTGTAAATCTCTCCGGATTTTCACACACGCACGTTCACTTTTTCATCCCTGGATGTGCATTTATTAAACAAACACAAAATTGTAAATTACTTGAGATGCGACTTATGACAAAGTTGATCCATTATAGTATAGTCAGGTTGGGCAACTAAATCTCTAAGGTAAGGGCAGAGGACTTGCGAAATAAGTATTTTCATTTAGTGTAAGAGAGATCATCCTTATGAACACGGGACGCACAAAAGTAATATATTTTTTTTGTATTGTAATTCTTTGCCTTCCTCTTATTCCCTAGATATAAGTTCAACCCAAAGCTTGAGATGAAAAATAGAAATAATTTCTTTTACTTGGATGTAAGTATTTAGTTCATTTTGACAGGTTAAATGGGTTGGTTAGGGAAACACAAAAAAAAAAATCACAAAAATAAATTGATTTTACAAAAGAAGGTTTAACTTTAATTGCAAAAAAGGTTGTATCTACGCAGGGAAATTGGGAGAGGAGAAATTTATAATAAGATGAGGGTTTCTTTTGAACAGGTGTTGTTCTTCAAAAAGCAGCAGGAATCTACTTAATGAGAAAATTTAATTAAAACCTGCTTACTTAATGGCATCAATTTATCAAAATTAATTTAAGAACTTAAAAAAAAAGGTGATAAATAACCAAACAAATTGATTAAGTCCTCAAAGGAATTGTGGCTTTAAGTTACCTAAGTCTTAAAGAAACTCACGATTCCAAAAAATAAATTAATGATTAAATATGAATGAATCAATAATGTTTTTGGGGTATAAGTGCACTGGTGGATCTAGTATGGAACTTGATTCTCCCAAATTTGAGAATTTTGCTTGTTGACGAACCTAATCATCCAGAAATAGGCTTCGTCGCTGAATATGATTTTTCGACCACTGTTTATGGTCGTTAATCTGAGCGAGGTTCTGAACAAGTTGAAGTTTTTACGGGCATAGGCCCAAGTCATGAGGAAAAATTTGCCAAGTTGCGGTTTGCGAAAAGCCGAATTCTTATGTGTGGCGCAGAATTGACTGCCTCGGATTCTCATGCACACTTTCTCAAACACTGGCGATTTACCTTTTCGTTGACATACGGGTATTGGCGAATTATTAACTGAGCCGGTTGATTCGAATTTACCCACCACGTTGCCAATAGTCTTCTCGGAAAAATTTAAAATGAGCGAAACTCTTCAAATTTTGGTTGAACTGAAGAGCCACTTTCATAAATCAATTTAATCATTTGCTTATGTTGTTGAACGCTTGGTGGTTGGATGTTGTAGGAACTGGGGGCTTCGAGCTGTATCTTTTCCTACACATCAAGTGTTTACATTACCTCCACGTTGTTAACCGTCAGATACTGGTCCTGACTCTATATCAGGACTTGCTAAACTTGTAAGAGCGAGTGTTGGCCAAGGAAAGAATTGCAACACCAAAGCCATGGCCCTTCAAATTGGGGGTAAGTGTGTCAGGCTAACGACCCGCAACAGTAAAAAATATCCATTGTTATGAGAGGGACGCGAGAAGCCTCGGATAACGACCCCCTTCAAATGACAACTAGACCCGGAACGAGAATGGACTACGACTTACGAGTATGCACCTAGAATATAAGGAAACTGTGCTCCAGGTGCTACTCAAAAACTTGAATCTGTCCTTCCGCGGCACAAGACAGCCATTACCGCGATCCAGGAGATGCGATGGATAGGATCAGGAATAACGAAAAGAAAAGATTGCGAAATTTATTACAGCTGTCATCAAAGATTGCACATGTTAGGATGCGGTTTCGTCGTGGGAAATCGACCCAAATGGAAAGACATCGATTTTAAGCCAATTAGCGATCGCCTGGCTATGAAATATACTTTTCAAAACATTAGGAACATCGGGAAAATGCACGAATGCAAATTCTGCAATGGAAAACAAGAGCAGCAAAATAGGAGCACCGTGAAAAGCGAAGGAAAAAGAAAAAAACCCTGCGCAGAAAGAAAAGAACATCCGCAGCTTCTCAGCTCAGGTATCTCGAGGAGTCTGGCACTGCCACAAACATCTGCTGGTTCTACAAAACAGCCAAGCAACTGCCATCAGGCCATAGGACTGGCACGCAAGCTCTTCGAAACAGTGGAGGAAACCTAGTCACCGAAGCACAAGCACAAAGAATTGTAGACGTATTTAAGCAGCGTTTCCAGCAGCTGCTTAATGGGCATTATTTAGAGGAAGCCACAGGAGAGCAAATAAGCATAAGACCAGTGAATGAAGATTTAGTCCCAGTACCCAGTACTGAAGAGGTTAAGAAAGCAAACCACAAGAGTGGTGTTAACCTGGTAGGCACTATCTTCAACAGGTCTTCCCAACTGCTTGGCTACGCGGACGATATCAACAGCATCGGACGCTCCAAGTGAGCTGTGCTAGAAGCGTTCACAGCTATTGAAGAACAGTTCACATACCTCAGATCAAACAACAATCCCACGAACTACACCTTAGTGGAAATCCGACGAAAAACCCTAGCGAACCGCTGCTACTTCGGTTTGGCCAAACAAATGGGTTCAAAACTCCTTTCTCGAAAGACTAAGTGCACGCTTTACGAAACCCCAATTTTACCAGTCCTACTCTACGGGCGCTGAGTGATGGACGATAAGTAAAAAAGAGGAATTGATACTGGGCACTTTCGAGAGAAAAAATCTTCGAAGGATATTTGGTCCTATATGCGAACAGGGCGAATGGAGGAGAAGATTCAATCGCGAATTATACGAGCTGTGGATGTAGTCCAAATATCCAAAACACGTCGTCTACACTGGCTCGGTCACATCGAGCGAATGGACAACAACGCTGCAGCCAAGAAAATCTTCGAATCACAGCCGGCACGTTCGAGACGACGAGGAAGACCGAACCTCTGCTACAGGGACAAGGCAGTTACAGACGCAAGAGCGCTTGGTCTCAATGACTGGAGGGAGCTCGCGAGGGATCGCAACCGATGGAAGACTGCAATATTTCTGGCAGAGACCCTCAACCTCCATGGATCAGAAGCCGGATAAGTAAGTAAATAAGTAAGTTGAACGCTTTAGCTCTCCAAGACAGACTTAATAAATGACAACAGCCAATTTAGCAGATATGGCTCCAACAATATTGCCGAAATATCCTATTAATTTTTTTTAAATTCCGGTTGGAAGGTATAAGTCTTAAAAAAATTTGGTGGTGCAACAGCTCGAAGAGAACGAGGAGCTAGTGATTTACAATTCTCAAGTATGAAAAGATACTTCTAGACTCTAGAGGATTTGTCAATTCCTCGCAAAAAACACCACACCCCTGAAAAATTTTTGTGCAGCGGATGAGAATCGAAACCAAGACCTTATGCATGACAGTCCAACGCAGTTCAAGGGTATAAGAGGGTATAAGTCTTAAGAGAAAAAATAAATGAAATTAAACTTATAACAAATTTTGTATAAATAAACATACACAATATGAGTAGTAGCTGTAACAAGATGGACAACCACTCCATTGTGGCATAAAATAATTTCGCTAAAATTGCCAGAGGTTCTCGATAGGATTTAAATCAGAACTTAAAGATGGCCGGCGAGGGTTGACATACCTTCCAAGTGTATATTATGGTTTTTTCGACCAAAATTCTGTCGATAATAAATGAACCTTTACCGCTATGACTTTCTAAAAATCCTCGATAACCATACCATAATAAAAAAAATAATCTATCTAATTATATCATCCCAATAGCTTTCTCTCATGCTTTCTGTATCAAATCCATTTATGGCTCTGCCTTTTTTATCTGTTTTTTCAGTCTAAAGGCCTAGTATTGGTTTGGTATATTAACAAAATTTTGAAAGGTAAATCAAACTCATTACAACCAGAATGTATATTGTAAATATCCAAAAAAATGGAATACGGTTTTTCGGTAAAAGCTTATGCACCCATGCGTCCATGAGTCTATAAGTCCCTGGATCTGCTAATTCAAAGAACATCGATGTTCATCAAGTTTGGCACCGAGCATTTTTATGTGACTTGCTTTAGGATAAATTCCATTTTTCGTTTTAGCTCATCTAAAACTCCATACAATAATTTTTGTTTGTTTTTGAAATTTTCTCGTGAACGGTTCCAACGATTTTCATTAAACTTTGTACCTGTGATTTTTAAGTACCCTTAATATGCCAGAGACACAGTATGGGCATTAAGAAAAAAGTAGGGGTTATAAATCACATTATCGATTTTTGATTAGAACTTTACAAAGTGCAAGTTCATGCGATCCGATGTGTATATTTTTTCTTTCTTAAATTTGATGGACAGAATGGATAACCATTAAATATTTTTCCCATTAAAAATATTTGCAAGAAATGCTTGACTAGCCAACCCCATCTAACTCAAATAAACCTTATCCCTTATCCAGAGATACAAAAAAAAACTCAATTATAAGTTGTTGATAAAATAATAAGGAGATTGACTTTTATTTTTATCTTTAAAAGCAAATATTCTATGTATTTGTATTTCGGTCCCAAAAAAATATCCATGAAATAAGAATAAAGTAGAATAATTTATAGCCATATATTTTCATTCGAAACAGACCAAGAAAAATAAAAGTTTGGGAAGATTATCTATAAATAGAAATTTTGCTTTGAAGACATTTTATTAAATTTCATCGATTGAGGAATTTGATTCCTCCAGGCAGTAACCTTTTACGGTTTTAAAAAAATATAAAAAAAAAAGTTCTTCCGTTGTTGGCTTGTTGTACCCTTAAAATTGTTTATGTATTAAGTTTTTTTTGTTGGTTTGTTTTCAGTCAAAACAAAAAGAAACTTCCCCCTAAATTGTATTTGCTGTTTTGGCAACCGCTCTCCAACCAAGCAAAACAGAAGACTTATTAAAAGAATTTTTCAATAAACTTGGTTATAAAAAATTATAAAATGAATATAGATATGCTTAAAATTAAAAAGAAAGCCATCTTAAGGAAGTTCGCCATATGTCACATAATATTTTCTAAAAATTTGCTCGCCATGACAATTATTACAATAAATGTACAATGGCGTAGCGCTGATAGATATGGGGGGCAGATGGAACCAGCTGCTAAAATAATCGAAAGAATTTTTTAATTATTGACTAAAATCGGTGCTAGTGTGATATAGATTTATCTGCATTATCCTTTTTTATAATTTCTTATCTAAAGGGCTCTTCAATAAGGGCAGGTGAGTATCGGAATGGAATACAATAAGCTGTGGGTGATTTATCACAATTGCCTCGGTTTCTTAAGGTGTGTCCACACCAGAGAAACATTTAAGGAAACATTGTTTAAAAAACGTTTCTGAAATGTTTCCCCTTTGCTTAAAAAACATTTCAGAAACATTTCAGAAATGTTTCTGATTTGTTTTTTTGGTGTGGACGCTTTGAGAAACATTTCTGAAATGTTTCTTTGTTTCCCATTATTTCCAGATTAAGTTGTCTGTAATTTTTTTTCTCGTCTGTGTTGCACTTTAAACGCATGAAGTGTTTTTCTACTTCATCTTTATCACAATTTACATTTTCGCAAATTTCAGATATATAATCGGCATTTTTGATTTTATTTTTAATATTTTTTGTCAAGAGTCGATCCCACAAAACTTTTTTTATTTCATAAATTTTTATCACTTGTATAACATTCTTGTTGCTCCACACTTTTCGCGACATTTTATATTTATATTAATAACCACTAATGCACTTTCTTCCTATGTAAATGCTTGGGAAACAAATAAAAAACATTTTTGAAACATTTCAGAAACATTTAAGAAACATTTCATGCAACACAGACGAGAAAAAAAATTACAGACAACTTAATCTGGAAATAATGGGAAACAAAGAAACATTTCAGAAATGTTTCTCAAAGCGTCCACACCAAAAAAACAAATCAGAAACATTTCTGAAACATTTCTGAAATGTTTCTGAAATGTTTTTTAAACAAATGGGAAACATTTCAGAAACATTTTTTAAACAATGTTTCCTGAAATGTTTCATTGGTGTGGACACACCTTTAGGGGCATCAGTGGTTTATTTTTATTATTTATTTGCATAGACGTGCAACTTTAGGAAACCCCATGCCCCTCTTCCAAACGCTCCAAAGCCCAGTCAGCGAGCAAATGGCATTGTCTGTTGTCATGAACTTTGAGCTCATGAGTCACTTGGATATTGAACTGGAGCAGGCCTAAGTGCAGTCGCAAAATTCACTAAGTTGAAGTATGCAAAAGGACGAGTTCTTGTACACGATGAGAAATCACCTGCCTTGGATTCTGCTGTACACTTTCACGGACCGCGGCGATATTCTTAACCGACCCGCGTTCTTTTTTTTTTTGACGTATGAATGTTGGATTGCAGATAAGCGAATCGGTAGTCTAAAATGGGGTCAACAGACATTGCGGAGTTGATTGTGAAGCGCCACCAGCACCACGTCTACACCTTAAAATGGACGCAATGCGAGTAATGTTTGCACTAACGAACACTCATTTTGATAATAAGGCTTTTTCATTTGGACGTGCTGCGCAATCGTGTTACTGGCAATGGTGATTTGGCACCAGTAAATAAATAATAAACTTTATTATTCTTAGATATGATTAAAGTAGAAATTCAGAAAATGTTTCAGCAGCTATAGAAATGGACTTTCTAACACTGCTGGCCGTCAGCCTATCGACTGGACCTAAAAGAAGAACATGAATCATGAATCGAACTTATGAGTTATGACTGATCAAAGGGCACAGTGCCTAGCCAATTTAATGGCACTACAACCTTTTTCCAGAAACAATTTCAGGCTGCTTTGACCACTTCTATCTAAATACCAATAAAAGCTGAAATTAACAATATTTGATGATCGATCTGATCAAACACATGCGCCTTACCAAATGTCAACTCTTGAGCATTAATCGTTCCTGGTATGTAGGACTTCAAAATTCGCTAAGACCGTAACTCACTGAGTCACTGACAGATCACTTAAAATTGTGGACTACTTCCCGAAACCGTAGAAGCTTATAGACCGAGAGCCCACAGTAATTTTTGGGTGTGATTGATAACAAAAAATAATTAGCATAATTAAATAGGCCTTTAATAGTTATTTATAAATGTGAACGTCTTGCATACTCTAGTGGGCGCAATATTGCATTATAGTGCATCAAGTATGCAGTTCTTTCCAAAGTCTAAAAAATTGGGATACAAAATTTGCCATAACTTCAAAATAAAGAGCTAAATGCCCTGATTACAAATATCGAGATCCAAGACATTTTGAAGGTGGCCTTCTTAGTGCAAGAAGTAGCCTAGTCTTATCGCGTCTGGCAGGCAGAAGGTTGTCTGTAAAACATCTTGGACCTCGTTATTTTCAATCAGGGGGCTTAACTCTACATTTTGGCCTACGGCCTGCCTAATTATGTTAATTATTTTTTGTTATCAATCACACCCAAAAATTGCTGTGGGCTCTTAGTCTATTATAATTTCGCCCAACTGTTGTTGTTGATGGCGGTCAGCCATCAGACGAATAGGGGGAATAACATGTAGCATACGAAAACATGCACGTGCCGTAACTATTCGGGACTGGTGGAAGTCTGATCATAGCCTCTCCGTGGCGGCCGCTAGAAACAAGCCTTTAAAAAGGTTTGGCTAATATGATCAGGCTGGTTCCTCAGGTTGGCGACAGGTTAATTCCCTGTCCCGTAAAACTTTTGAATTACGAGACCGACAACAAGCCTCGGAAACGGACTAATCACACGACGACAACCAACGCAACGAAAACTGAAAAACGATTTACGAATTTTCTTATGGAACGTACGATCGCTCTATAGAGCTCGAGCTGCTCAGCAGCTAGCCGATGCCCTGTCAAAATATAAAGCTGACATAACAGCCCTCCAAGAAATCAGATGGACAGGGAATGGTGTTCTACAGAAGAAAGAATATGACATATACTACAGCTGTCATACAAAACACCATGTGCTCGGGGTAGGCTTCCTAGTCAGCGAAAAAATGAAGTCTACCATCATCGGCTTTAACGCTATAAGCGAAAGGCTATGCACCCTTCGCGTGCGAGGCAAATTTACGAATATCAGCCTCATTAACGTTCACGGACCTACGGAGGAGTCCTCAGACGAAGAAAAGGAGACTTACTACGAACAAGTCGAGAGGGCCCTCAATGCCTGTCCAAGGTATGATGTTAAAATCATCCTTGGGGATTTGAACGCAAAAATAGGTCGGGAGTCGGTATTCAGGCATTACGCAGGCACCCATAGTTTGCATGAGAACACTAATGACAATGGACTTCGAGTCTTAGAATTGGCAGCATCGAAAAACATGGTCGTTGCGAGTACCAGGTTCCCGCGTAAAGATATCTACAAAGCCACCTGGGTATCACCTGATGGAGTCACTCGTAACCAAATAGACCACGTGTTGATAGACCGTCGCCACTACTCGAACTTGATGACGGTAGGAACCTACCGAGGTGCCAATATCGACTCGGATCACTATCTTGTTGGTATGGTTTTCCGAGGGCGGATTGCCTTGCGAAGACGCATTGCATCCACCGATCAGGTTCGAATCAACACGGCTGCCCTGCGCAATGAAAACACCAGTAACACCTTTGGTAATGCGTTAGGACTCGCCCTAGAAACACCTGATTTAGGGAGAATAAGTCGTGGAGCCAGTATGCTGGGCGTAAATGAGAAGTGGACACGCCTTAAGAATATTGTCATTAGTACTGCCAACTCCATCTTAGGCAGCAGTCGTAAAAATCGGAACGACTGGTTTGATGATGAATGCAAGCTAGCGACTGAACGTAAGAATGTTGCGTACCGAGCAATGCAACAATCTCATAGAACGCGGGCACGCGAAGAGGAATATAAAGAGCTCAGAAGAAGAGAAAAACGGCTTCACAGACAAAAGAAATCAGCCTGGGAGAAGAACCTAATCTGTGAAATAGAAAACAGCCGAGAGCGAGGTCCGCACCAGGCGCGGAAGTTCTACCAATCCGTCTGAAACATGACGCAGTACACACCACGCTGCACATACTGCAAGGACGGAGAGGGAAATCTGATCACCGATCCTGAAAGCATACTGGAGCGATGGGAAGTGTACTTCAATGAATTGCTAAATGGTCAGCTCACTGCAGAAGTGGAGGCTCAACTACTTCAAGAAGAATACCCTATGTTGCCGCCACCAAGCATAGAAGAGGTTGAGAAGGCTATAGGCCGGCTTAAACAGAACAAATCCCCGGGAGCCGATGGCATACCAGCCGAATTATTTCATCACGGCGGACCAGCCTTACGTCAAGCAATTCATGATATTATAGTGCACGTATGGGAGCAAGAAGAAATGCCAGAAGACTGGCGAAAAGGCATAATATGCCCCATACATAAGAAGGGAGATGTCACAACGTGCAGCAATTATAGAGGTATCACGTTGTTGAGTATCGCCTATAAGATACTCTCCTCTATCCTACAAGACCGGACAATATCAGTGTGGTTTCATTCCAGGCAAATCAACAACTGATCAGATCTTTACCCTTAGGCAGGCGATGGAAAAATGTCTAGAATTTAACATTCCAACATACCATCTGTTTATAGACTTTAAGGCCGCCTATGATAGCATAGCCAGGGTAGAACTTTACAAAGCCATGAGAGAATTCGGCGTCCCAAATAAATTGACACGACTATGTAGGTTGACCATGACCAACGTAACAAGCCAAGTAAAAATAGCCGGATTGCTATCCAGACCAATCAACATCTTTAATGGACTCCGACAAGGGGACGGTTTGGCCTGCCTCCTCTTCAACCTGGCGTTGGAGAAAGCAATCCGTGACTCTGGCACGGCAACAAGAGGGACCATCGTCAACAGGTCCAGCCAGTTACTAGCTTACGCAGACGACATTGACATCATCGGAAGATCCGAACAAGCTGTACACGATTCCTTCATCCAGATCGAGCAGGCGGCACAAAATCTGGGGCTGCACATTAGTGAAGGTAAAACAAAGTACATGGTGGCGTCGAATGCGAGAGGAAGAGTTGGTCAAACAATCAAGGTAGCGGAGCACGAATTTGAAGTGGTGCAATCCTTTAAATACCTTGGGTCAATAGTAGCAGCCGATAACAATATAGAAGAAGAAATACGCGGGCGGCTTCTCAAATCCAACAGAGCCTACTATAGTCTGTCAAAGCTTTTCAAATCCAGAAATCTCACCATAACTTCAAAACTGCTGCTGTACAGGACCATGGTCTTGCCAGTACTCACATATGGATCCGAGACTTGGGTGCTTAGCAAAAGGCACTCCGACCTCTTAGCTGCGTTCGAGAGAAAAGTCTTAAGGAGAATTGTTGGCCCCATATGTGAGGAAGGACGATTCCGGAGACGGTACAATCATGAATTGTACGCAATCTACCTTGAAGCAGATATCGTGACAAAAATTAAGCTCGGTAGACTCCGGTGGGCAGGGCACCTAGCTCGCATGAGCGAAGAGGAACCTGCTCGGAAAGTTCTTTGTGGTACATTCTATGGTAGACGACAGCGTGGTAGACCATGCTTGTGCTGGAGAGATGGCGTAGACCAGGACGCCCGAAGCCTTGGGGTGTGCAACTGGATGGCGTCGGCTAGAGACCGGGATAGGTGGAGAGACTTGTTGAAAGAGGCCAGGACCGGAACCCGGTTGTCGAGCCGATGATGATGATGATCCTTTTTTATAATTTCCTATCTAAAGGGCAGATGAATATCGGAATGGAATACAATAAGCTGTGGGTGATTTATCAAAATTGCCTCGGTTTCTTAAGGTGTGTCCAGACCAAAGAAACATTTAAGAAACATTTCAGAAACATTTCAGAAACAGAGAAACATTTCTGAAATGTTTCTGAAATGTTTCAAAAATGTTTCTTTGGTCTGGACGCTCGCGAAACATTTCTGAAATGTTTATGAAATGTTTTTCTGTTTCCCATTCCAAATAGGAAACTTTATTTGTTTCCCAACCATTTACATAGGTAAAAAGTGCGTAAGTAATTATTAATATAAAAATAAAATGTCGCGAAAAATGTTGGGCAACGAGAATGTTATCCAATTCATAAAAATTTATGAAATAAAAAAAGTTTTGTGGCATCAACTTGTCCAAAATTTTTAAAAATAAAATCAAAAAAAGCCGATGAAATATATGAAAATTGCGAAAATATCGGCCCTAGCGAGGTATCCGTTCGGAGAGGGAAAATTCTCCGATTTCGTACGATTCGGAGGATTTTTGCTTCAAGGTATTCTTCCGAACAGCTGTTCGGAATTTTTCTCCGACTTTTTTTTTAACGCACCCGGCAAACTGCGTTGAGGTGCGATCAATTGCTTTATTTTTGAAATTTCTGACAGCTTAATGCAATTGTTTTTCCGATTTCGCCCGACACAAATTCTTCGCGGAACAAATTACGCCAACGCATTTTTGCACCTATTATTATTCCTTCCGATAGGATACCTCGAAAGCAATTTGAAGCTCCGACAAAGTATGCGTTGCGGAAAATTTTCCGCTCCGAACGGATACTTCGCTAGGGCCGTGTAAATTATGATAAAGATGAAGTAGAAAAAAAAAATTCATGCGCTTAAAGGTGTGTCCACACCAGAGAAACATTTCAGGAAACATTGTTTAAAAAAAGTTTCTGAAATGTTTCCCATCTGTTTAAAAAACATTTCAGAATCATTGCAGAAATATTTCAGAAATGTTTCTGATTTGTTTTTTTGGTGTGGACGCTTTGAGAAACATTTCTGAAATGTTTCTTTGTTTCCCATTATTTCCAGATTGAGTTGTCTGTAATTTTTTTTCTCGTCTGTGTTGCACACCAAAAACAAAACAAATCAGAAACATTTCTGAAATGTTTCTGAAATGTTTTTTAAACAAATGGGAAACATTTCAGAAACATTTTTTAAACAATGTTTCCTGAAATGTTTCATTGGTGTGGACACACCTTTAGGGGCATCAGTGGTTTATTTTTATTTATTATTTGCATAGACGTGCAACTTTAGGAAACCCCATGGCCATCTTCCAAAACGCTCCAAATCCCAGTCAGCGAGCAAATGGCATTGTCTGTTGTCATGAACTTTGAGCTCATGAGTCACTTGGATATTGAATTGGAGCAGGCCTAAGACACAAAATTCACTAAGTTGAAGTATGCAATAGAACGAGTTCTTGTACACGATGATAAATCACCTGCCTGGGATTCTGCTGTACACTTTCACGGACCGCGGCGATATTCTTAACCGACCCGCGTTCTTTTTTTTTGTGACGTATGATTGTTGGATTGCAGATAAGCGAATCGGTAGTCTATAAAATTGGGTCAACAGACATTGCGGAGTTGATTGTGAAGCGCCACCAGCACCACGTCTACACCTTAAAATGGACGCAATGAGAGTAATATTTGCACTAACGAACACTCATTTTGATAATAATGCTCTTTCATTTGGACGTGCTGCGCAATCGTGTTACTGGCAATGGTGATTTGGCACCAGTAAACAAATAATAAACTTTATTATTCTTAGATATGATTACTAAAGTAGAAATTCAGAAAATGTTTCAGCAGCTATAGAAATGAACTTTCTAACACTGCTGACCGTCAGCCTATCGACTGGACCTAAAAGAAGAACATGAATCATGAATCGAACTTATGAGTTATGACTGATCAAAGGGCACAGTGCCTAGCCAATTTAATGGCACTACAACCTTTTTCCAGAAACAATCTCAGGCTGCTTTGACCACTTCTATCTAAATACCAATAAAAGCTGAAATTAACAATATTTGATGATCTGATCAAACACATGCGCCTTACCAAATATCAACTCTTGAGCATTAATCGTTCCTGGTATGTAGGACTTCAAAATTCGCTAAGACCGTAACTCACTGAGTCACTGACAGATCACCTAAAATTATGGACTACTTCCCGAAACCGTAGAAGCTTATAGACCGAGAGCCCACAGCAATTTTTGGGGTGTGATTGATAACAAAAAATAATTAGCATAATTATAGGTAGATAGGCCTTTAATAGTTATTTATAAATGTGAACGTCTTGCATACTCTAGTGGGCGCAATATTGCATTATAGTGCATCAAGTATGCAGTTCTTTCCAAAGTCTATGTGGGGCAAATTTCTACACCCGTACAATTGCAAGAGCCTTTTGAGGTATTAATAAAAACAAATCCGCTGGTCCTGATGTTAAACGTCCATTCTTCTATGGAGGTATTCTTCTCAACTGGAAAAACCATTGTGTAAGCTTTTCCATTGCTCTTACTGTTCTGGAATCTTTCCTAGAAGATGGAAAACAGCATTTATCCAGCCTGTTATTAAAATAGGCAACCCTTCCTCTCCCTTCTCCTACCAGCCAATTGCACTTATCTCCCTTCTTTCCAAAAATTTTTCCGTCCATACGGTTTTCTCGGCAATCACAATCATACCAATGGTGATCTGATGGCATATCTCGCCGAATAGTGAAACAGATGGTTACATTGTTTTGCCGAAAGTAAGGTTTTTGCCCTTTGGCACCAGGCTCTCTTATCGAAAATGCTTGCTTTTGGTATCAACGAGACCCTTATTCCTTGGATTAGAAATTACCTTCTAAATCGTTCAATACATGTCATATTGGATGGTTTCAAGTCTGATCTTTAAAAATAAATGATGGCGTTCCCCAGGGCTCCGTCCTGTCTCTAACTCTCTTCCTAATTTTGTATAAATGATCTCTTGTCTGAAACTTTTAGTCCTCTTTAAAGGTGTGTCCACACCAAAGAAACATTTCAGGAAACATTGTTTAAAAAACGTTTCTGAAATGTTTCCCATTTGTTTAAAAAACATTTCAGAAATGTTTCTGATTTGTTTTTTTGGTGTGGACGCTTTGAGAAACATTTATGAAATGTTTCTTTGTTTCCCATTGTTTCCAGATTGAGTTCTCTGTAATTTTTTTCTCGCCTGTGTTGCACTTTAACCGCATGCATTTTTTTTGTCTACTTTATCTTTATCACAATTTATATTTTCGTAAATTTCATATATTTCACCGGCTGTTTTTGATTTTATTTTTAAAATTTTCGACAAGTTGATCCCACAAAACTTTTTTATTTCATAATTTTTTATGAATTGGATAACATTCTTGTTGCTCCACACTTTTCCCGACATTTTATATTTATATTAATAATTACTCACGCACTTTCTACCTATGTAAATGCTTGGGAAACAAATAAAGTTTCCCATTCGGAATGGGAAACAGAAAAACATTTCATAAACATTTCAGAAATGTTTCGCGAGCGTCCAGACCAAAGAAACATTTTTGAAACATTTCAGAAACATTTAAGAAATATTTCAGAAATGTTTCTCTGTTTCTGAAATATTTTTTAAATGTTTCTGAAATGTTTCTTAAATGTTTTTGAAATGTTCCAAAAATGTTTCTTTGGTCTGGACACACCTCAATGTTTTGCTGACGACTCTGCTTTACCCTCAGCTTCTCATACTCGTTCTTAAATTCACTTCCATCTCCTTTGGAAGTGGAATTATAACCATAAGTTCATTTATCTCCGGCCTATAAAGCATTTTTAAATGAGGTATAAGAAATCGTGTGGAGTTTAATGCTTCGAAAATTAAATGCAGTCTTTTTACGTTGAAGGAAAATGTACCTCTTATGCCATTGCACTTGTATCGAAGAAGCAGAAAAGCTCGCAGTACTCGGTATGTATGTCAACGACGATCTTCATTGGAATGACCACATTCTCGAGAACGCTGCTAAATAATTAGGTTTCCTCTATCGATATAAGACATTTTTCACACATTCTGATCTGAACTCACATCTTTGAGCACATGCTTCTTTTCATCATTTTTTGGATAGAATCCTGAACAGAGCATTAAAACTGGTAGGAAACACAACTTTCATGGAATCATTCCTATCTCTTGAACACCCACCGCTGCGCCGCCGCCGCCGTCGGAATTTCATATTATTTGTAATTTTTTCGAATTCTAACCTTGGCGTACTTTTAGATCTTACTGCTTTTCACTGATGCTTTTCACTGCTGACTAGCTATACACAGGGTTCTTGTACATATGACAACTTGGCTTTTGTTCATGGTAAATATTTATGTTTTTGGTTGTGATGTAGATTCAAAAGGTAAGAGATACAATTTACAATTTAAGCAAATTGGAACTATTAAAGTTTATTGTAGAGTTTAAGTTGAAAGGCAACCTTACTTTCATAATCATAATAACTATAACAAGCAGCACACTTATATGTATATAATCTGGCTGTAATTGTTATTGACCAAAAAATGGCTCACCCAAAACATATCGATTTTGCTACGAAGGAAAGTACAAACAGGAAACATTCTAAGAAGATTTCTTTGTAATAAATTTAATTAAAATAAAATGAATGGTTATACCTACGTGATATTTTTTTCTGTCCAAAGGCAAGACTTTTGTATTGAAAATTCTCACACTCACACTATTGGGAGCTAAATGCTGCCAATCTTTATTATAACAGAATTTCTTTCTAAGCAAAAGATAATAATAATTTCAAAGATATACATAAATATCTATTCGAAACGTCCTTCGTACATGATAAAATAAAACTCATACTGTGCTTGTACTACAAATAAGAGAAGCGACCCAGTTTCTAAATCAAAGAATCTTGGAGTAAAAATGAGGTAGCCACATGGTGAATGTTCCCACTTGAATACAATTATTTTAACTCCTTAAAAATTTTAAAGATTTTAATTAAAAAAATGTACGATTGTGTCGTTTGTATTTGCTCTTTTAGCAAGAATCTTAGAATTTTGAAGCATTTTTATACAAAAAAAAATATAAGAATTTTTGCAAAAACAAAAATTTGATATCGTATGCACATTTTGTATAACAATTTCGCAAATATTTGTTTTAAATTCAGCAATTTTTTTTCTAATGTTTTCCTTTGCCATTTAGGTGTTGGTTCGTTTGATGATGTACCATTTTTCTTCAAGTACCCGCGTAAGGAAAAATTGGAAAGTGTCAAATCAGGGTATCTGGGAGTCTGGCACATCATAAATTATAAGTTTTTCGTAATAAAGATTTGAGGAAATAATTTCAAAAAATAATATTGATTTTTCAAAAAAACAAATTTGGAATTTTTTTTCAAAAACCCAAAAAATATTTTTGCTAATATTTTTTATATGCAATATTATTTAACACTTAAGGGGACTCCTGCTTAAAAATTTTGGCTAAGATCGTAAGAACCGATAATGAAAAAGTCGGAAATAAAAAAACGGTTCTATGACAGGTACCGTTAATAATATTTTTTCCTAATTTTTTTGACCAAAATGTAGTGCATGTCCATAATAGCACACTAAATTTTTTTATCAAAATCGTTAGAGCCGTTCTTGCGATAAATAAGATATTGCATAATGGGTGTATGGGGGGTACCAATAGTTTTGGAGCTAACAAAAATTGAATTTCCCCTCTAGGGAACTACCGGGGTCCTCGGTGAGTTAAAGAAAATAACTCCAATGGTTATGGCTGTAGGGAGAGGTACAGATATACAGATATTCCGAAACATATTTTTTGTGTACCTACTAAATTTTCCTTAAAATTTTTATAAAAAAATTTGGTACGCAAATCGTTAATATTTAACGATATACATATATCCATTTTTAAACGTAATTTCAAAATTTAATCGTGTATCCGTATTGAATTTCAAAAAAAAAAATTGTATTATTTTCTTAAAAATCCAAAAACTATTTTTGAAAAAGTCTTAAAGAATATATTTTTTCAAATGTAAAGGAGCTTCTGAAAATAGTTGTAGTCCATGTCAATATTAGCACATAATTTTTTTTTATAAAATCAAATCGGTTTCTAAAATTTACTACTCAACTTTTCTTCTTTCTATAAAGTAAGTTTTATTTTTCTTAAAACACTTTTCGAATTTTTTGTATTCCAGCCCATAATATAAAAATATTTATTTTAGATTTTTTTTAACTGTACAAAGTGGCATCACTGAAGTTTTTCTTTTGAGGACAAGGTTTATGAAACTCAACGAGAAAATGACTTAGTCCCCAACCGGAACATTTCCCTAGGATTATCTCGAGCGACGTAGAGCGGAAGTACTTCGCGGCGTCAATTGTATAGTCAAAAGCTCGTGCATATGAATGAGCCATTAGCAGAGTGTTTTAGATGTGGAATGAGGGAGGCTAAACGTGATGGTGGGCGATGTGTTGGTTGTAAGCAAACGTAAGCTATTCAAACCCCCAGAGTGAAAGCCACATTTAAATTTAATTTCTCTTCAAACTGCGTGAGGATGTGGAAAAATAGTCTTCGCAATAGCTGACTCTGTAGTTGATGAACGAAATTTGCAATTCCATATTCCCCGGATGCGAGCAAAAGAACTTCCGGCGCGGCGCGTCCTAATGATGGCACGTTGTCATCTACATCGGAGGATTTGTACACATTATACATCTATACATCAAGGAAGCCTTAGAACTTAAGTGAAATAATCTTGTGAGATATGAGGCCGAGGGGGTGTTAATGCAATCAGCTTGAAATAAATCGGCAGGGTGATGCTGGAGGTGGTCGAATAACCTTCCTATTTTATTTGCCTCTAACACGAACAACAAGTAGATATAATGAGGGGAGGATTGATTTAGGAACGTAATAATGCATAAATTATAAATTATTATTTGTACAGTTTGAATGAGCAATTTGTTATAAGTTCTCAGATAATTATTGAGAAAGTCTTAGAACATTGAAACCAATTTAACCTGAGGTGATAATTCGATTACCAAATTTCATCCATGAATTTATCGATTGGAGTGTTAATTTTCTATTGAAGGATGTTAAATTTGAGTGTTACATAACCGGAAGATGTTTTGGAATGTTAAAAGATCTCAGACACTAAGATCTTGATTGAAGTACCTTATGGCAATTCTATTAAATCTTAGGAAACTAAATTGTCCGATTTAACCGACAAAAGGTGAACATTTAGAAACCATAAAATTATAAGAAATTTTAAGTCACAGGGGAACGAGTGGTTGTCATTTAATACCTTTATTAATGTAATAATAGTTTATCGAAAGAAACATCGGTATTGATTATAATATAGTACGATTCCGCTGAAATAGCCCGATTTTCGACTGGATTGGATGAACTCAAAATTCACGTTCAAAAGCTACAAGAGGGATATGCTTCGGAGACAAGATTTAATTCTATTGAATTCAAAGCTAAGGAAGGGCTATGCTAAGGAGACAAAGTTTTATAAAAATTTAAGCAGTATGAATAAAAAATTGGTTCAAATCTGGACCTAAGGAAAAACATGAAATATTTTGAAAATCACTTATCAGCACTTTAACTTCGAAGTGCTCTGAAATTTCATAGTGGGAAAACATTTATGTGAGGTCCTTAAAAGCAGTTCTTTCGGACATGTAGATCAGTTTTCAAATATGATGAATCTGACCGGGGTTATGGAGTCCCGAAAAACTAGAAATCAGTATTGCTGCATTTGGTTCTTTTTTTATTTGATTCACATTTATTAATGTGCATTAATTTCTCAACTACAGATTTGTATCTTATTTGTTTTAGAACAATAACCTAACCTTGTCCTAAATTGGGATCAAGGTCAAATTATTGATTCTTTTTATTTTTTGAATTGATACATTTCGGGTGTGATAACACCCTTCTTCTGATCTTCTGCACAACTGCATTAAATAAGAATTTTTAAGATTTCTTAATATACAAATTATTAATAACTGCAGTCTGAAAGAGGGTCTTAACACACCCGAAACGTCACTACTCAACAAATAAAATGAATCAATAACTGACCTTGAGCGCAATTAAGGACAAATATCAATTTTATAGCTATAAAAGGTCACGAAGAAGGAAAACATTAAATAAAAATACCAAAATTAACATAAAATAAATGTATATGCACGAAAGAATTCCTAACTTAACAAAATAATTTTTTTTAATACTGGTGTTGGAACCTATGTTTGGTTTAACGTGAACACCCCTGTCGATTATGTCTTAATTCCACGGAAGGCCTACCTTCATCGGAGTCAGATTGGGTCCTGACCATTAACCCCGAGTCAGCCGAAGCCAACTCAGTAGCAAAGCTGTGACATGTTGCAGCATGTGCACACCTCTTGCTTAGAGGCGAGGTCTATCTAACACCTCTTGAATCCAGGCAAGCCTGAAAGCTGAAACCATGTGTCTCCGCATTCGGAGTAAACCACCAGCAACCACGGTACTTCCACAAGGGGGCCTACCTCATAGATAGCTTGAAGAAAGAGGGGTAGGCATGGGCCAAGCAAGCGCAATAGCCCTCAACCTCACTATTATGAAGATAGATAGATGAGAGGGGTAGGCACGAGCCAAGTGCCCAAGACGCAACAACCCTCAATCTTCTGCGCACTATCTCCCGTGGTACCAGAATATACATGGCTTCCGGTGGAGCTTCGCAACCGTGAGGTCACTTCCAGTTTGAGTTCATGCAAAACTCAGGGCCTGTCATCCCTCTCCCTAGGATACACGCACCAGAAATCGATCGAAGTAGTAACCAACAACTAGTGTGCTTCATTTTGGTTTTTATTCGCCTTGCGACGAAATAGGAAAGATACTCCTAATCTTTTGTTCACCTTACCGCAAACTAGGAAAGATACTCTTAATCTTTGTTCACCTTACGGTTAACTGGGTAAGATAATCCGATCCTATCTAGTTTGTTCAATTACTTACGTAACCTATCCACAGGCACCACGAGGAGGTCGATAGGAACCCAGAGTGCAATAGAATTGCATCAGTAGCCATCCGTTCCGTTCCAATGCTCCGAAGAGACTTACCCGGATCAACCACATCAGCACCTCTTCACACACTCCAGGAGCGCATTGGAATTGCGCATCAGTAGGAATGACACCGGTCCATCTGAGGGTGGTTCTTCATTGGACGAGCTCGTTGGAGCCCCGGACAAGCCATTTACCACATCAGCACTCCTCCATACACCCCCTCCTGCACTGGTGTTGGACATATTTAAGTCGATCAAATGATAATGATGAAAAAAATCAAAACACATTACATTTATTGGTTCATTTAAACCACAGTTAACTCTAGCCAAGGATGTATAAAAAAATTATAAAAAAAATCAGGACTGTTGGCTAATCTGGAATAAGAATTTATATTCAGTAGACTCAGTGCAGAGCAGATATTCCCTAATTAGAGTTCAAAGAGAAAAAGAACATTATTGACTTCTCTTCAGCGCAGATAAGCCAAGCAGCTTCAATTAATTTTAATAAGGCCAATGATGTTCGTTTGAATCCCATGCAAGATGACGGAGAATAAACAATAAGAATGAGTTATGTACACTTTCTATTTTATTAATAGATACACCATTGTTAGGACACTACACACAGCTTTAATATTCCAAGATAGGACGGACCGGACAATTGGAATATGATAACAAGATTTATGAATGTATGCATACATGTATTGGAATTTTTGTTTTAAATAAATGAGATATACGAAAAAGTGAACAATTGTACAAAATCAAATAAAAATTTATAATCAAAATATATGAGTAACAAACGGAGAAAATTAAAAATTTAATCCTTCCTCGGGTGAATTTGGTTGCGATGAGGAATTAAAATCAAGTGCACCATTTAATTCTTTTGGAGCCAACTCCGACTCATTGTCATTTCCGTTACTAAAGTCCGAGTCCACAATGGCATAGGCTTTCTTGTAGATTTCTTCGTTTTCGTGGGTTTGCAGATTATCCAATCCGCCCATCTGTTCTATCGTCAAGCAAAGACTCTCAGTGACACCCAGTTTCTCGACCAAAGCAAATAGATTCGTTAGACCAGAAAGAACAACCTTTATAGTTCGTGCATCTTTAGCTTCCAATAGATCACAGTATGGCTTTAGAATTTGGTATTTTCCAATTAGATCGATAATTTGTTCGGGCGTGCCGCTGCGCTGGTGGCTGTGTTCGTAACTGCCCATGCGGCTTCTTTTTGCGATTTAAAATCACCTTTTTCCAAGACCTTGCGAATGTGCACGAAGATTTCTGCATCAATAACAGCTTGAATTTGTTTTCGATTCCCAGCAGTAATGTTACTGACAGTCCAAGCTGCTTCTTTGACGATGTTATTTTTAGAGTGCTGAAGAAGTAATCCTAATTTTGGTAAACCACCTGCAGCTACTACAGCGTCAGTCTGTTGATCTGTGCCAGTGACAATGTTGATCACACTACGCAACGCCGGCACTATGATACTCGGTTCATCGGTGGTCAAAAGATTCACTAGCCGTGGCACGACACCCGTATCGACCACAGCTTGGATTTTAATATTGTCATGGTCTGTGACGTAAGAAAGTGCCCAACATGCATCAGCAAGCACCTGGATATCATTGCCGCACAACAATTGTGACAAAACTGGCAGCAAACGTTTAATCTCATCGAACGGTGGCGAGGGATTCTTGTTTCGACACGAATTCGGCATTAGCCAAACGATATTTCGAAGGAACGACAACGGAGTGTTCTCGTTGATTAATTGGAGGATGCCATCGACGACTCTGTGACTGAGGACGATGTCGCGAGCCTTGGCACCATCACCGGCAATGTTGCCAAGCGCCCAAACGGACTGCTCGGCTACCGATATCATCTTGGACTGCAGCAAGGCTATGAAATGCGGAACAGCGTCGGCTCCGATGACACAGCGTGTTTGTTCTGAAGTTCCTGAAGCGATGTTTGTCAATGCTCAAGCGGCTTCGAATTGTAAAAGTGAGTACTCGGATCTCTGCAAGAATCGCACGCAAATCGGAACAATCCCATGGCTAATCATCATATTAATTGGAGGATTACGTTATCTGCTTAGCATCTTGCGGGCAGCCTGTGTGCCAACGAACTGGCGGTCCGGATCGGTGCTGTTCATAGCAGACACAATCTCTTCGACGGACATTTGCGCAGGCGATTGGCCATTGACTTCCTTCAGAGGCGACACCACATCGTCCTCGTTGATGTTGCGCCTCTTGAAGAGTTGATCTTCTTTCTTCGACTTGCGCAACTCAATGGTGACCTCGTATCTCCGCATTCGCATTTCCTGACTGTTGATGGAGTTATTTTTGTAGGCATTTTGGCGACTGCTGGGTTCCATTTTGTTTAATGGTTGTTTCTGGAAAATCCTAGTTAACTGTTGACACAAAGGATTTGCTAATTATATTGGACAATGGACCGAGGACGATGAAGGACAATGGGGAGGAATTCACCTTATTTCCCAAATTAAAGATCAATAACAAAAATGCAGAAAATTTAGAAGCGCGATAAAGAATTCTTGCGAATGGCGGAAAAGATTTGCCGTTTGTGCAATTCCTTAGCAAATCTTTTTATTAATCCAAGACCACTTCTTGCTTTACTTGTCGTAACATCAATATGACAGTTGAGAGACATCTTGACGTCAAATAAAACTCCCAATGTATTTAACGTTTGAACAGAATTAACTAATATTTTCTCGATAAAGCAAGTAAAGGGTTTTTCAACAGGGACGCTACAAAAGTAGAGCGACAGGGACAGCAAACGACGCCATATTTCTTGCCGCTCTTTTGACATTTCTCTTCAGTAAGGTTTGTCATTTCATGATGGAAAGATAAACGAGCCAACAACGAGTCGAAATTATTAAAATTTACTACCGAAATTCGGAGTCAGTGGCTTCAACGTTAAGAGCGCTACGTCCAATTTATGGTCGTCATAATCGTCCTAGCAGATCAACAATTGAGCGTCTAGTGGAAAAATTTGAATCTACAGGCCTCGGTCGTGCGATTTGACGACGTTAGACTATTTCCTGTGGGGCTACGTCAAGTCTATGGTCTATGCCAACAAGCCAGCGACGATTGATGAACTTCGTACGAATATCGAACAGCAGTATAGGCCGATTTATGCTTGAAAACCGTCGAAAATTTGAGTTCAGCGTCCTGACTTCTGCAAGCCTGCCCGTGGTGGCCATGCAAAAGAAATCGAGTTCTATACATAATGGCATCGAACGTACTTTCAGAGGAATAAAGAATTTTATTTATATCCAAAACCGTTTCTGTTTTATTTAAAAAAAACTTTTGTAGGGCTTTTATTGAAAAACCCGATAGATAGAAAGGTTCTGTTTTTCTTTACATATTTTTATTAACTTCCATTCCATTTGTAGTACAGCAATCAGAGGCTCTGTCAATATCATGTTGCAAAAACATGTTTAAATCCGTTTGGATTTTTGAATCCATAAAAGAGCTTAAAGTCGTCAGTAAAGGTTAGAAATTTTGAATATTAGATATCAACACCAATGCCATTAATAAATAGTTTTAAATAATAGTCCAATATTACTTCCTTGAGGTACTCTGGATAATATGTTAATTATTTAAGATATAATATTACTTTCTCTATAAAATCTATATACATATTAATACGTTAACAATTTTTTTTGTAGTTGCTTTCTAATATACATACTTAAATTGAACGCCCGACAATAAAAAATATACCATCTGAAAGCTAATATTAATGAGAAGTGCCATCAGAAAATATTATGTGAATCCGTCGACTATTTGTATGTGAAAATACAAATAGAAAATATAAATAGAAATAGAAATCATGGATTCTCCATACAAAATGTTTAAAATAATAAATACACGATACACACAGCTGTTTGTCAACAAAGCTCATTTCCAACGTGTTTAATGTTGCTCACATTCAATCTTTGCTGTTTCGTTCCCAACAGAGTACGAGTACATCTAAAGGGTGGTTAAATTTTAAGGGCCAATGTTGATTTTGAGTAAAACACAAATGGTATGGTTCAATTATGCATGGAACAAAATATCGGCCAAATAGCCGCCGCGACTTCGGCGGCACACCTCCATCCGATGGTCCAAATTTTCGATGACGCTGAGGCATAATTGAGGTTCTATGCCGGTAATGTGCCGAATTATTTCATCCTTTAGCTCTTCCCCCTCGACGGGTTTCACCTTCTCGTGGTGGGGGGGCTTAAGTCTATCCTCCTGCTGTTGAGCATAAGCAGGAGGTATTAGGCAACTAAGAAAACCCAGGAGTCAGGGAGATAGGGACAGTCAGGTTTGGAGATGATATGAGATGGTTGGGATTCCGGTGATATGCCTAGCCGGAAACCTAATGCATCTCGTAGTAGCTGGTCTTGATTGGATAAGTATGGTGGGGCCGTAGGGTCTCTGGTTGCAGCGACAGCCAGGGGTCTGAAAGTCTTACCATAAAAAGTGTGTGTGCGTTGGGTAAAATTGGCATGGTTCTCTTTGGGTAAAACCAATGAGAACCTTTTGATTTGATCTTGATGGTAGTGTTTGGGCGGGACTGTGGATTTACGACTGGGCATACAGTTGGGGATCCTAGGTCTCATCCGGGGTCTGGGACTAAGTCTGGTGTGACGTGTGTCACGTTAGTACGATAGGTGTCAGAGAGTGTCCGATGTGTCTAATTGGTTGTTTGAAGTGTGCTACTGCTGGAATACTGTCGAAGGTTGCTTACTATATACATGAGGCTTGGTGGTATGTCTCCAGGGTGTACCATGCGTAATTCCCAAGCGATCGTGTGGTAAGTGATTTTGATGGTGGTTCCGGTGGTTGGTGCATGGATAATGATTGGTTGGATGCATCGGATGTGGGGAAGTTCTTCGGCTGATCGTAACCAGCTGGAGTTCTTCAAAAAAGACAAGGACGTGTGTCGAGGAGTGCTTAATGTGCAATAGGTGTCAGAGACTTGGGGGTTCCTGGTACTTGTACCTGGTGTTTGAGTAACAATTCGGGTGTAATTCCAAATCATTACTCATGATCCGGCTCGAAGGACCATGTTTGAGTAACAATCCAGGTGTAATTCCAAATCATTACTAAATTTATTTTACAACGTAATCTTCCTTAAATACTATTTACAGATGAATTTACATTATTCTTATCTCTATGAGTATTCTTATCTAGGTTTTATGCTTATATAATATAACCGTCAGTGCATGTTCACGATGATCCGTATTATCTTTATTTTCATACACATGGGGTTATCTATATTTAGGTACTATGTTCATGTTTGAACACCTGGCGTCCTACGTTAATAGCGTGAAGTGGACCGTCGTCCAGAGTTCTTCGGAACAAAGACCGGGGCGTCACCCGTGTGAACCGTAAGGGGATCAAAAGACAGGAGCGTCTCTCCTTGCTCACCAACTGGTGGCTACAGACAGGGGGGTCTTTCCTTGATTGCCGTAAGGTGAACTAAATAAGACTAGGATGTGCATGAGTTGTTTGTTGACCGCCCTCAACTTACTTCTCTCTATATGTGCATCCTAGGGTTGCTAGGCCCAGGGTTTTGCAGTAACCTATCTGGAAGTGACTAGTTCTATTCCGTGTTTCCGAAGCTGAGTAGGAATTAGGCTTTGTCCTCTTTTCCGTTTTCGCCTAGGAAGGAATAGACGAAGTTGCGAGGCTCCACCGGTAGCCTTATACTGGTACCACGGGTGATAGTGCCCGGGATTTTGAGAACAATAGTGCACATCTTCGGGTGTGTCAGTCCTCTTTTTCCTACTATCTTGAGGTCGGCCCCCTAGTGGGAGATCGTGGTGGCGTGGTTTACTCCAAATGCGGAAACGAATGGGATTCAGGATTCTTTTCTTGGATTCAAGAGGCGTTGGTAGGTCTCGACTTTAAACAAGAGGTGTGCATATGCTGCAACATATCACAACTTTGTTACCGAAGTAACTTGCTACGGAGGGGTTAATGGCTAGGACTAAATCTGGCTCCTATGGTGGTAGGCCACCCGTGGGGTCAAGGCGTAATAGCTAGGTATCCACGTTAAACAAGGAACACTACTATCCTTTAGCTCTTGAATTGTTGCTGGCTTATCGACGTACACCTTTTCTTTCAAATAACCCCAAAGAAAGAAGTCCAACGGTGTCAAATCACATGATCCTGGCGGCCAATTGACATCGCCACCACGTGAGATAACAAGGCCATTGAATTTGTCGCGCAAAAGAGCCATTGTTTCTTTAGCTGTGAGGCAAGTGGCACCGTCCTGTTGAAACCGCATATCATCCACATCCATATCTTCAAATTCGGGCCATAAAAAGTTCGTTATCATCTCACGATAGCGAACACCATTCACACTAACTGCCTGACCGACCTCATTTTGGAAAAAAATACGGCCCGATGATGCCGCCAGCCCATAAACCGCACCAAACAGTCACTCTTTGTGGGTGCATTTGCTTTTCGACAATCAATCTTGGATTATCATTCGCTCAAATGCGCCAATTCTGCTTATTGACGAGTCCACTGAGGTGAAAATGTGCCGCGTCACTGAAGATGATTTTCTTCGAAAATTGATCATCCACTGTTGCCATTTCTTGCCACCATTCTGACCATTGACGACGCTTGAAATGGTCAAGAGGCTTTAGTTCTTGAGTCAATTGCACCTTGTAAGCGTGTAAATGCAAGTCTTTATGCATAATGTTCATCAACGACGAGCGTGAGAGGTGCAATTGTTGGCCACGACGACGAGTTGAGGTGGACGGCTCTTCAGCCACACTATCGCGAACAGCAGCAATATTTTCTGTAGTACGAGTTGAACGACCATGCACTGGTGTCTTCACATCTCCTATAGACCCGGTTTGCTCAAATTTTAACACGATTTTTCCGATTGTACGCACATTTGGACGATTAAGTTGACCGAAAAAATCACGAAATGCACAATATGCATTTTGATTTGAACGCCCATTTTAATAATAAGCCTGAATAACTTTAAGGCGTTGCTCGATTGTGTATCTTTCCATGGTTCAAATTGAGTTAGACTGAAATTGAGAAATATCAAATGAAATACAGAAAAAAACTTGAAGCTTAGGTGTGGTCCGCTTTCAACATCGGCCCTTAAAATTTAACCTTTATAACTGGTTCTCCTGCTTTACCCTAACCCCGAATCCGTTCGGGCATACTCCCACTGAACAGAAGGCGCTTTGTTCCGCCACGTGGGAGGACGTCTTGACTATAAAGGAGCTGCCTATCCACAGCTTTACGACCAATGTGGTAGACTAGCCTTTTTATCATTTACCTGCCCTTGACTATGTCAGAAGAGGAATGAACTATGTTGAAATGTCGCATCGCAAATCACTTTGACCCTCTTATCAAATCGGCTGCCGTAAAACAATCGATTCGTCAGAGCAAAGGCTCTCCTAGCATTGGACAGAGCAGCATTTATTATATCTCTCGAAAAACAACCAGATGCCAAGATATGAGGTTTCAAAAAAACGATGCCGCATATCAAGCAATACGACTCGGTATGGCTTTACTGCAAGGAAAGTTTCATTTCAAGTTATTTTGTGTCTTATATCAACTGGTCACTTAGATACCTAGATTTTATATTTAACTGTTGGATATTTTGTGTGTCTTTCTTCGCAAAATATCGTGTGTATGCACACAACACGCAATCGCTTGAAAAATGAATATTTTTCCAATAACGGCTGAATTTTTGTCCGATATGTGTCCAAAACTCATCAAAAATTTACTTATCAGAATCAATTCCTGCAGAAACTCCCATAGAGCACATTGGAATGAGTTTGTATTCCTCTCATAATGGCAAAATCTAAGCAATACATTGAAATAATTGATCGAAATCTAGTGTGTCAATGTTTGGAAAAACAAAATATGTGCACAACTAGCATCCAAAGGTTTATTCAATTCCCAGCCTATGCTACCTAAAAAATAAAAAGACTTTTCTCCTCCAAGAAGGGAGTGACAAATCCCCCAAGAGAATAGCATCTCATCTTAGTAGTTCAGACTCTGCTGTTGCCTTTTTTCGCATCTTCAAATAAAATGTAGCTGTCTTTAAATAATTCAAATATTTTTAAGAAAAGATGTTAAATATAAATAAATTCAAGGGAAAAATAGAATGTAGATAGAAACTATATTAGTGGGAGCACTCACACTCCTTGTAGACCTTTTGTGCCACAAAAAATCAAAATACCCACATTTTATACCCACCGGTCACCAAATTGAATTTTTAAAATTTTATAAAAAGCAACTTCTTCTGGAAAACCCTCATAATAAAAAAAAATACCTATCGTCATTGTGTCCCGAGATACCTCTTCTCACTTTCCATTTATTTTTATTAGATCCAAAGCGCACAGTGTGCTTTCAATTCAATTTGTCCGCATCCAGATTAACGGATATAAACGCCACTAAGCAAATTTAAATATCTTATAAGATACACTATAACTGTAAATTTTTTTTCTATTCAACTTCCTTCTATATCTTCTGCTCACTTTGCATAAGTTTCGCAAAAATATAGAAAGAAAAAAATGAAATAAAATAAAATCCTTTATTCTAGTACAATATCGTTGAAATTGAATTTTTCTTTCGTTGTTGAAAGTTTCACTCACTTTTATACCTAATTTGAATTTTTTTTTCTTTTTAACCTCATTTCAGAGTGCACACACCATAACGAAGAAGGATAGAGAAGCTGCATAGAGATAGAAGCAGAAAAAAATTCCAATATAATCAACCCACCTTAAGAATACGGACATCCGGTATCCACCTTAACCAACAGACGAGGACGACGACGACTTTGTTTTCAAAAAGGAATATATAAAAATAAAGTTTCTACACTTCTTAACGTGCAACCACGGAGAAGGTTGCTTTGGATAAAACCGTTTTCGAGTGTTTGTTTGTGTGCGTGGAAAAAGTTTTCCGCAAGAAGAGTCCCGTTCTGGGTTTTTGGTTCCTTTACGAATTCGAACCATAAAGTGTACTTAAGTGCAACACATTTCCTTTATTTGTGTGTTGGCATAGAAACCGAGAAATGGGGACAATAATGCAGTTGGAACGTAAAAGTTAACTGAGCAACCCCCGAAAAAAAAAATAAGGAAGAGATACAATATCTAGGGTCTTATAGAATACACGGTTGTCCTGGAATCTGTCCATACTCCGATGGGAATTTGATCCATTCGACCCTTTGGCTATTGAGAGAAGAAGAAAAAGAAAAAAACAGTGGGTACTGAAATACATGGTTTTCAGGATGAAGAGTAAAGTATTATGTACCACGTGTACCATGGAGACAACAAGCTGGCTTCTTGTCATTATTTGTATGGTCCTCGTGCACAACACCGACCTCACCAACTGTGCACCTACAGAAATCAATTCCCCAGGCAACGACCATGTAACTGGCATCTATCCAACAGCAACAATATCACCGACGACGATGATGATGACGACGACGATGCCGATGACTTCAGCCAAATCCTGGTCTTCACAAAAACCATCTCGAAGTAAACACATAACAAAATCAAATCTATACAAAAAACCTTCCAAAGATAAGGGTGGCTGGGCCAAAGTACCATTTCTTTCCCCGACATTAGTCCCGACAGGTTATGATGTGGAAAAGGATATAAGCCGTCATAAGGAAGTAGCAGCACCAATGACAACAACAACAACAGTTGCCACCACCAGAGACACTGTTGTCGACAACGTCAATGGCCCAAAAGATTACACCAACAAAAAGAGTACTAATTCCTTCGCCCTGCGGCACTTCGACTCCCCCTCCTTGTTGGGCATAAGCGATAGAGTCGAAAGCATACTCTCTACAAATGCGAATGGTGACGAGGATTCTGGCAAGGATATTGACTTCATATCTGATTCGAGAACAACAAAAGCTGATGAGACTTATGCAACGACAGAAGGGTATCATGCCAAAGCGGCAGGAGCAGTAGCAGCATTATCCACCACAACAATGCCAACCAGCAGAGTGGAAAATCCCGTATCCAATATGGAACCCAATCCAATGGGATATGTCAAGGGGGTGGTGGAAAAATCGATAGTTCCCTCTGTCGTCGCAGCTACTTACACCCCAATACAGAGTAAGTCAATGCCAGTTAATGCATCGCTATCCTCCTCAAGTCCTTCGACGACTATAGTCTCACCACCAAAACTAACAGACGTTGGCCATGATGGTGTTAAAGTCACAAAAAAGAAACAGCTGTTTGATAAACATTTTATTGCAGCATCGAGTCCTTCGGGTTCGGTGCATCCTCCGATGCGAAAGGATAATCCGTGGCCGTCGCTGTCAATGAATAAACCAACGAAGAGTAATTTCGCTGGTGGCAGTGGCAAAAAGTTAATGGAAGTCCCCAATGGATACTTGGGACCGATTATGATGAAAGAGAAAACATTTTCAGTTTCACATCATGGCAAAAAGCCAAAGCCAAAGCCATCTCTTGTCGAACAGAAGTTGAAAGATAAGAAGCTTGTTGAAATTATTGCTCCCACAGCACTAATGGAACCGATAAGCAAAGCGAAAAATTCACAGCCCGATTTTGTAGCAATTGATATGAAAACATCGACGACGACGACAGCATCAACGACAACAGAGGGCGTTAGTACTTCAACCGAAGTTCCAATGGCAGCGAAAGGCAAGAAGAAAGAAGTTGAGTCCGAAACAGCAACAACTTACTTTTTGGTAGTCACACAAGAAGGTAGTCAGGGGTCTTCGAAAGAAATAGCCGGTGAAACTGTTAGACCACCGGTGTATCCAGAAATGGAACCATTAAACTCTGGGGAAATTGAAACTACGCTGAGGGAAATTTATGCTGAGGTTATTAACGCCATGGAAGGAGGGTCTAGAGCAAAGACTACTTCCACTGAAGTTGCCGTCACAGAAAACAAATCGAATTCCAGAACCACAAGTTTTCCTCTTAATTCATCGAAATTGGGGAATACTAATTTGTCAGACCACAATCAGTTTTCTCACTTTGGTAGTGATAACCAGCAATTATTAGAGAGTGATCATCAAATGTCAAAAATTGAAGAACAAGTTCAGCAGTTTAACAATGATCATGAAAATGCCTCAGTCACAAATAAAATGAGAGACTATGTTGTATCTTCAACTGATTCTTCAATCAATTCAGAAGGAACCCCACAAACCCTCAACATTTTCGATAAGAAATACTATCAGAACTCCGGAAAACAGCTTACTTCGGCAACACTTACTCTGCCAACGGAAGAATCAGCACTCCCTATTGATCAGATCGCCATAACAGATCATGCAACTTTGTCTCCAAATAATCCATCTTCTAATAATATATCAACAGACTCAGCAGAGAAACAAACGATCTTACCAGAATTTGATCCGTTAATTTCCGAAGTAACGACCAAAGCTGAGACGTCTTCAACGGAAGCCCCGAAAATCTATCACAGTTCTTCTATTATCCCATCACCATCTATTAGAACTGATGATCAGCTTATAAAAATTAATACTGTACCCGAAGCACCATCTTTTTTGGTCACGAAAAGTCTTAGATTTGAAACTGCCACTGATTCGCAAAATATCAGAGCAGAGTTAAGTATCAATAAGAATGACTTGGTCGAAAAGATTGAACCCACAACGAGACATGTTGAGACTTTTACGGCCACTTTTACTCCCCTTAAATTACTAGAGAAATCATCGTTACCAATTCTAACAGATGAACTAATAGTTACAGATAGAAATTTCATGGAAGTTTCATCCTCAGAGACTACCCGAAGGTATTCTTCATCCTCAAAAGTTCCGAAATCGTTATTATACGAACATTTGTTACCAGAAGTATCAACCATTAAAAACGTTGTTGAAGCAATTTCATTAACTACCACGCAAATTTCTACGGAAAATTCAGCAGTTGATAACGTTCGTGCTGATGAAAAAAATCACATCTTCACTGCATCGAACACCTCTACTCAGAACTCTTTTGCACAGATTAATGCCACAGTTTTGCCCATTCAGACTGAGTCGAGTTCTGAGGACAGAATTTCTTCACATCCTGTTCCTACTTCTAGAACTTCAAATCTGCTAACTGATTCAACTACTGATAATATTTTCACATCACCGGCTACCAGTCTTAGCAATACCAAAACTTCCTTAAAAATAGAAGTTCATGAATCAAGTACTGGAATCTCATCTGATAAGCCCACTCAGACGACCACACCAGTCATTACAACAATTGACTATGACAGTTCAAAAGTTCTGGATACTTCTTCCTCTTCACCAATCCAAGGTGCTTCTTCGACCATCTCACCATCACTTCCGTTAACAACAACGTTTTCTCAAACGGCAGAGGATCCAGAGAAAATCGCAACCTCTTTTCAGCAAACCCTTCCACTACCAACACAAAATAGCGAACCTGCGGAATCAAAGATCTCCGACATCCAAATCGAAGTCTACGACTCCACTCTAGAACCAATAGTCGCTGCTACCAACTTCAAGCACAGCACAGATATTTCCAGTCCATCGGCCCATGCAACGACAAAACATTCCAATAAAGATCATCCCCAAGAAAGATTTACCCAATACGTTGTCGACAGGTCTTCAGACTTCGCCACACAAGAATCTAACTCAGTTGCAAGGACTCCTGGTAAGCCTGAACCGGCAGCAATCGAAATACACATTAATGTCTCCGAAGGTTTTGGCAACGAAAGTGAAGATTTGGAATTCCTCTACCGGCAATCAGATTTTAGGAAGTTTCCCTCAAAGAAGCCGCCGAATTCCTTAAAGCCGTTCGATGTTGCTCCACAAAATGAGACAAGCAATGAAGCAGCTGAGGAGATTGTCGTTGAAATAATCGATAGAAACTCCAATAATACTGAGAATTCGGCTAGTCGCGAGAATCTCAATGTAAATCCGGTCTTTACTTTCCGTTCAGATGATGACTCCCAAGTGGAGCTCAAAAATGTCAAGTACTATCCGGAGGATAGACCAAAAGACGGTCCAAAGTCCACTGATGACTTCTTTGTACCGCATGTTGGCCAACATCCATCCAGTGCCAATAAGCCCCTGATGGACAGGGATTCAGATACGATATTCTATATTTCCAACACCGAAGTCAAAGTGGGTGAGTCTCTTCCCACTACGAATACCTACGACTCGCAGATGAAGAAATCACGCCTGGAGAGTCAGTTCTTTCCGGCCAACTACGAAGAGCACAAGAAGGCAGCTCCGCAGAGATATGAAGAGGACATCATTTTGTCACCGCAAAAGAGTGGCCCATTAAAGGTAATTCGAAGACCCTTGGACATTAGTTATGTCGGAGAGTCCATTATGGAAGTCGAACAAGTCACATTGACTACAACCATTCCCCCACCTGTACCCGGCTCCACTCCCGATGTTATCATAGAACCAGCAGTCCTCCCTGAGATGGCTATAGGAGTTCCCGTAATTGGTGAGCTGCCTCCACAAATCGAGCTAAAGGAAATCGATTATATGCCAAATTTTGATGGCAACAAGGAAGAATCCTCGATTCAGTATGGCGGAGATCTCATCGACGAGGGTGGTGCTATGGGTGTGGGATTTGACATGGATTCCTATCCACTAGGAAATCTTGGAATGGGTAACAAGAATACTGCTGCTGTTTCAACTCAAATGCTCTTCAATCATCGGGTGAATCATTTGCAGAAGGAGGTGCTCTCGGCGGATATGGGTGCCTCTTCGGAAACCGCCGATGCTAATGACCTACTTCGCCTGTCCAACGATTCCGCAAATGGAACGGCAGTTGGAGAGAAAATAGGCAACGCCACCGCATACTCCGTCATGGAAGACCGAGCAGCTTTCAATGATATTATGTGTAAGTTTGTGATTCATTGTTCATCGCCCAGGGACCGTTTTAACTTATTTACATATTTTCTTTGCTTTTTGTATTTAACAGACTTCTTGACCTTGCGTACGTTGGCATTTATCGCACTTTACACCCTGATTCCAGTCGTTTTGGTAATTTTCTTGGTGTACATATGGCGGTAAGTACGAATATCAAATAGCTTTATCACCCTTCCCCATAACCTCCCCCAAAATGGTCGATTTTAATAAAGAAATAATTGTGACAGCGTTAATTAGAAATGGAACTTTGCTTAGGAGCAGATTTTTAAACCCGGATAATCGCCAGTAGACGGGATAATCCCGACCAGGGCATATTGTTTTCTGAATGTTAAGGTCGAAGATTATAGACGACCCTTTTTCGGTCGTATTGTATTTGTGACATTTTATCTATGGGCTGTGTTGTTGTGCATGGGGTTTGATCTTCTATTTAAATTCAAGGATTTCTAGGAGCACATATAAGTGAGCAATGATTTTTGGGTAGCATATAATGGAAGGATATACCTACGGTAGACTTTTATGAACAGAATTGAACCCAGTTTAGGGAATATCCCATTTCACAAAATATGCAAACTTCCCAACAGGATTATTTATGTTTTCTTTGATCTCTTACTCGTTTTATGCCTTGCATACTTTGGGGCATGGGATCGGAATTAGGGTTTCGATTGACATTTTGTGTATTTTTGCTTGAGTTAATAAATGTAAAATTTAACATGATTATAAATTTATTTATGGGGATGTTCTAAGACTGTCTGACAAAGCATTTGTCAGGGGGAATGAGTTTTAATTCTGCACAGACCAATCATTTTAAAGACCAATTCTCGTTGGAGAAGTCTTGTTCGCTCATTTTGAAGGATTCTTTAAATTAAATTTTTTGTTTTCTGAAAAGTAGCATCAACTTTTTTTTGCATTCTACTCAGCGCTCTTAAGGTTCTATCTAGTTCGAGGTTTATGGCGTGGAATTGACATTTCTCCTGAATGTGACCTATAGGATGTATATTTTTGATATGTTTTAGCTGCTTCTCTATTAGTTTGTGATTTGGGATATATTCAAATCAAGCCCACAATTTGTCCCTTTCACTTATACTTAAATCCAAAGAAGTCTTAAAATATCTCTATATAGCTGTACATAACGCTTTCCCCCAAAACGCGTATGTATTTTTGGACCATGTTCTGTAACTATTGTATCGATAGAAAAATATGGGCGACTGAGGCGCTAGTTTTTAGTTTAGTTTAGTTTATTAGTCAATCAGAAATAATTCTTAAAGACTAGAATACATAATTAATATTGATAAATAATATTTAACAATAAAAAAGAAAAGGTAGATATAGGAAATTTATGAATACAAATAACAATTTTAGATTAACCCACACTTCTGTAGAATAACACTGGGGTATGAAATGCCCCAACAACAAAATATCGTATTGTGAGCCAGCTATTGAATTTTTTTGCTTGAAAAAATCTGTGTTGATCATTAATATGTATTTTATAAGATGAAGTAGGTTTAAAGAAAAATATTCATATTTATTATTAATAAAAAAATTGTTAATTGAAAAAAGTGGTGAAAATGACCATTTTCACCAAAAAAATCTATTTTTTTCATTTTTAATATTTTGAGCTAAAAATTAAATGAGATACTCTCAAGATGTATACCTTCAAGAAAAAAAATACTTCATATTTGTCTTAGAAAAAAAGTATATTTATTTTGTACTATGAAGAGCTTCGACGTCGTAGGTCGACCGCGTGCTCGAGACTGTAAAAGACGGGGATCGAAAGTTGCGTCTTCCATCTCTACATATAACTTTAATGAAGATGAACTATCAGATACGTTGAATTTAGACTCAGAACCATCATCGACTTCAGCATCCGAAATATTCTCAGCAACGCCATTGTTACAATCATCCTCGATCATTTCTTGTCGTAATGTCCTATTGCGCAAATTGTATGCCGTCTAATGATAACGAATAAATATACTAATATAAATATTATAAACGTTGTGAAAAATTCTGAGCAGTCAAAATATTATACTTTATTTTATTATATTATTTAAGCGAAATAGAGCCAAAACAGAGTAAAAAAAAAATTACTTAAATAATCATAACTGCCACACTGGGGTCTTAAACGGCACCACACCACTTCCAACGACTGCCAGAACGATACTAGCGCACATATCATCGCACTATGGGTTTCAGGGGAAAGAGGTATGCTTCAACTAATAACAGATGGAGCCACAATTCCAATTTTTTGAAAATTGTATGTTCTATTGTAATTTAAATAGCGCTGGGGTCACCTGGACCCCACAAGTGCAGCTAAGGGTTAAAGATTAGCTAATACGTTCAACAGTTTATTTTTAAAAGCAACTCTTGAGCAATTCTCAAAAATATCAATTAACATACAAACTGAGTTTACCTCTTTGATGCATCTTGTAATTGGTTCATTGTAACCATAGTTAGTCCGATGAAAAGGAACGAAAAACAAAGCTGTCACCCTTATATTTCTTGAGGGGATACGGAGACCCAATTCATTTAAAAGAAATGAACATTTAATACGATAAAACATCACGAACAAACATAATAGAGAAATATTTTCGTCGAAGAACGAGAGTTTGGATTCCCATTAATAAGCATCTCGCATTATAGCTCGGTAAATCACTATTCCAATAATTAAGTTTGAGGATAGCGTATCTGGAAAATCACCTTTGGACTCTTTCTATTCTATCCGAAGCATTATTGTAATAAGGGTTCCAGATAATAGAGCAATACTCTAGAATTGAACGGACCAGTGAAAAATAAATTGTTTTAAGAGTTAGTAAATCTGAGAACTCACGAGTATTTCTTTTAATAAAACCTAGCACAGAATTACTTTTGCTAATAATATGATCTATATGGGGCTTAAATGATAATTTATCATCTAGAACTATGCCCAGATCTTTTTTTTGAGAAATTCTTTCTATGATAATGTTATTCAAATTATATCTGTAATTAATCTAGATTTTCTTAAGAGAATATGTTAGAACCTGACACTTAGATAAATTCAGATGAAGGGAATTTATGTCGCACCATTGCGAGAGTCTTTCGAAGTCATCTTGAAGGAGTAAACAATCATGAAAGGATTTAATCTTTCTATAAGGCTTCAGATCTTCGGCATAAAGCAAGCATTTAGAATGAATAAAAATACCTGATATACTCGTATCATTAATAAATAGAAGAAATAGCAATGGTCCAATGTGGCTACCCTGGGGAACTCCTGAAGGCACATAGATTGGGTCAGAAAAACTTGTATCGATTTTCACGATTTGAACTCGACCAGTTAAATACGATTCCATCCATTTCAGTAAATTAGAATGAAAGCCAAGACAAGCAAGTTTATGAAGTAAAATCTTATGGTTTACTCTGTCGAATGCTTTATCAAAATCGGTAAAAATGATATCGGTTTGTAAGTAGCTTTCAAAATTCGAAATTATATGATTGACAAAGATAGCTAAATTAGTTGCTATAGATCTTCCTGGTATGAAGCCATGTTGAAAGATCGATACATGTTCTCGGACAACGAAAAGTATTTTGTCACATATGATTTTTTCAAATATTTTTGGGATAGCTGAAATTTTGCAAATTGGTCTGTAATTTGATATGATTTGCTTGGACCCAGCCTTAAAAATTGGTGTTAGGAAAGAAATTTTCCATTCCTTCAAAAATAAACCATTAACCAATGACTTTTTAAACAAAATTGTAAGTGGTTCGGCTAGAGAGTTTGCTGCATTTTTTTAAAAAAGTGGTGAAAAACCATCCGGTCCAGCCGACTTTGAAGTTTCTATTTGCTTCAAGGCAACTAAAACTTCCTCAGCGTCGATATGGAGGTAACCCATACTAAATCTTTCAGGTATGTTAGGAAGATTTTGAGAGTGTGTTTCGTTAGTATAGACCGATTCGAAGTATTTGGCAAAAAGATTGCATATTTCTAATATATCACTTGAAATTTTTCCTGCGTGACTCATACAATTTGGAAGGCCTGTATTTTTTCGTTTGGAGTTAATAAATTTCCAGAAATGGCCACTATCATTTTTGATCTTAATCTCAGTAGAAGTAATATAATTATTGTATAACACTAAATTAAGAGAATCAAACATACGTTGCAAACGTATTATGAAGATCTTGATTACTTTTATTAGATTTGTATCTCTTATAGGCTTTATTTTTCTTATTTTTAAGATGCGACAACCTTTTATTGAACCAAATAGGATTCGAATTACACGATATTGTTTTTTTGGGAACAAAACATTCTATAGTGTTATTATGGTAATTATATCTTTAAAGGTATTGTACGCATTGTTTAAATCAGGTTGATTCATGATACCCCCCAAGACAACGAGGCAAGGTACACATTTATTGCATCAAAGTCAGCATTCTCAAGATTTTCTAGAATGGTTTTACAATTACTTAGATGTATATCATATAGATCGATAGTACTTCGTGGTGGTATATAACTACACATAACAAAAAGTTCTTCTTAATTACACAATAAAACATTAATAATTAATTCATCAATATCGTAATTACAGTTATTATTAGCGGAGGAGTCAGATTCTAAATCTACAAGTTTGCGAGATAGGCTCGATCTAACAGCTATAATAACTCCTCCTCCACGCTCTAAACCTGTTTTTTGTGAACATCTATCTCTTCTAAAAATAATATAAGACGAATTACAAATTTCAGTAGTTAAAAAATTTTTATTTAACCAAGTTTCAGTAAATATAACTATATCATATAATTCTGAAGAAAGAGATAAAAATAATTGATAATTTTGTCCTAACTTTGTTTCTGAAATGTTCAACGATTTTACTTACTTTTTTCTTAACGGCTCAATTGATTTAATACAAGTTAGTAAACCAGTTATTTCAGGCAACTTAGTTATAAGAGCAACTTCATCAAGTATCTAAGATTACTTCAGTCATTATTTTATTCGCATAGTTAAATAATCAGAAGCTTACCTTTTATCAATCCCTCCCTTAATACCTATTTTATTAGCCACAGGTTACTGGTTTGAGTTTAATTAAATCAAAATCACCACCATCATCATTATATCAGTGTAAGTCTTTGGGTAGTCTTCACCATCGAATTTTTTTGATTTTTCCCAACAAATCAATTTAATTAAATCTCTTCATCAAAAAGTTTTTAATCTATTTCTACTGCATTAATTCATCAAGATCTTCCAATTTTTCCCATCATTAATCAGAGCCTTCAAAACTTCCATGGAAACCATGAACTTTAATCATTATACCCAATTCCCAAAACTTATCCCAAATTACCACTTATTTTTCATACTAAGCATCCAGATCACGTTCCAAAGTCATAAATTAGGGATTGATTTGTCAAAAAAAAAAAAAAAATACGAAATTACATTGACCTTAAAAGCAAATCGTCCAAAAGAATATCGCACAAAGGGTAAGCGTGGAACTGTATAAGTCAACACATCCAGGGCGACCGACTTCGTGACGATTTAAATCAAATTAAAATTTTTCAAACCAGCATAAGCTGAATTTTTAACTTTGCGATTTGGCCTTCAAAGATGCCAACCGAATTATAAGGGATACGAAATGAATCGAGTGATTTATTATCCCACGAAAATTGCTCAGGGTTTTTGTGCGTGTGGGAGCGCCTTTCATTCTATGAAATGTTCGAAACAAGTTTTCGAAATTTTATTACATTTAGGTACATATATCAAGCAAAAGAAAAACTAAGAAAAAACTTGAAATTATCCTTGAAACTAGATTTAGACCAAAACGATATAACTGTGGCCTCGCAGTAAGGAAGAACTGGAAATAGCAAATTTGATAATAATGCTGGTGGCGCTCCCCTGTCGGACGAAGCTGTCCAACTTTTCCTTATGATATTTACATATTTCTCCTCATTACCAGGATATGGAGTCAGGGACACGTACTTATAACGAACTGGCACTCTCTATGAAGCAGGTCACACCTTTGAATAGGAGAGCTTTGGTCTCAAACGTCTGAACATCCCTCGAAGTTAAGTTTCAATGAAACTGGATTATTCAATCTAGTTAAATATTTACCATCTGTTGTATAGCAGGTAACTTACTCTTCGGGGATGAAAAGTTTCGTTTGAAACAAAAACACTTCCCTACTCCATTCCAAGATGAAACACTCTTTGATCGACCAGATTTAGAAATCAAAAGAAAAGACCCAAAATTGCAACATGGCATCAATTAAAAATACATTTTCCTACCTTAAGCTTATTTGACTTAACTTTTCCTTTCTTTATTTTAATTCAACACGTTTCGGATATGCGAGTCTTTGCCGTAAAAGTCCCTTTCCACTTAAGGGGAAGTTTTACAAAGTTCTGTAGAGTTCGTACAGTGAGCGCGCACGTGACAGATATTAGAATTGCTGAAGAGCATAAAGGATTAGTTAACCGGAGAAAGTTGCTACGTTATGCCCGTGTGCCGGAACTTAAGGGCCATCTTGCAAGGTCTTGTTTTAAGATCTTGTTTATATGCATCCTGAAGATATGACAAGTCTTTAAGGACACAAACAAGACAAAACGGTCATATGGATGAGTGGTGAAAAATGAGGATACATTTTATTCAATTAAATGTCTGGCAAAGTAGAACGTATACCGCTACTCACAGTCACAGTACACACCTCACCTCACAATCATACCCACCACCTACTTTGTGATGTTGTATAGGTATGTACGAGCTCAAGGATATGATACCGGCCGTGTCATTTAATCTCTGTATGTCACATAATTGATATCACCGTAAGGGTTGTTTTGGAAAGTAAATTTTTTTTGTGGCTCGTCGGAACTTGAGAATATACCTCCAGTCTTTACATGATTCGTCCTTGTTAGTGTTCACTAATTAGTGTAATGGGTGTATTAAAGTTAATCTTTGATGTAAATTTGCAAATGAGACATTTTCGGTGAGCAAGTTCAGTGGGTAGGTTAATTGTGAGATTTCATGTCACAGACGAGTTTGATAAGCTCTCAAGAGACTTGACAGTAAATGTTTTATATAGGACTGGTAATATTGTAAGAATACAAAAAATATAATATCAAATAAAAGAACCATCAAACTAGCTTGGGTTCCTGGTCATACAGGAATTCTCGGCAACGAACTCGCAGATAATGAAGCCAAAATTGTCTCAAAGGAATCTTTATTTACCTTTTAAGTCAACAATAAGCAAGACATTAAAAGAAGTATAAGAAAAGTTTGCCGAAATAAACAGGAAGTTGAATGGAAAGGATATTCCCATTATTATTCGAAAGAATCATATACCAAGCAACTGAATCAAACCGAATGGTGAAATTCTTTGTTCGAATCAGGCTTGGACATACCCTTATCACAAACAGCCATCTCATTATCAAGTATGACCCACCAAATTGTCAAACATGCCATAACAACGTACAGTTAACAACTAAACATTTACAGCCAAATTAATAAAAAAACGCTTATTCCACCTCTATTCCACGGTTTTACCCTTGTATTTAAATTCTTATAGTAGTCTCATGACGAGGAACGCCACGTAATTTACAAAGCGGCAGAGATAACAACTAAGCCATAGATTTTAGCAGAGGTACATTTAACAGAGGTACATTTACCAGAGATACATTTAACGATAGACATTTAATACATAACAGCAATATGAATACTTTATACAAAACGTGTAGGTATGCAAAGACACAAACATTGGAGTAGGATGTAGCTGTGTGGGGATTTGGTAGTTATTATTTTCTGTAGGCAAATATTTTCAAAGTAAGGTTTCAAGACTTTTTTTTGGCGGTTTCGTATTTTTTGGGGATAGAAAAAAATTATTTTTGTGGCTAGCATATGTATGTTATTATTATTATGTTATTGTAGGTAGGTATTTAAGTTAAAAGGCATATTGAATATTTGGGAATGGAAATCAGCGATACCACTTCCAGAAAAAAGGTCGAAGTAAATTTGTAAAAAGCGAAGTGAATTGAAAGAAATCGAAGTAGATTCCAAACTGACTTTTAACTTGCATCTAAAAGAAAGTGGTGATTCCGTCTGTCTGCAGGTCTGTACCTCAATCTGCAGCCATTAAGAAATATCTTATATAAGTATTTTGAAAATGGCTTTAGATTTTGATATAGATATAATGCATGACTGGGTCGCACGAACTTGCTTCTATGCAATACACTAGAAATTTTAAAAACGAATGTTATTAGAGAAAACTGTTCATAAGGATAAAATTAATTTTTAAATTCTTTTAGTAGTAAGAGACAAAAACAGAATGCCATCCAAATATGAATTTATGCAACAACAAAAATTATAAGTCGTTCTTAAAAAAAAGCTTTTTAAGATTTTTAAGAAAAAATTTTGGTACGCCAATTTAAAGTTTTTATTATTGTTCAAATAAAAATTAAATTCACAAAAAAAATATTAAGCCGTTTCTGAGATATTGAATTTTCAAAAAAATAAAAAATAGATTTTTTTTTTCAAAAATTCAAAAAATATTTATTTTAAAGTTTTGAAATGCAATGTGTTTTAGACTTTTTAGAAGCTTCTCTATAAAAATGTTTATTAAGATCCGTTATGTGGATAATGTGAAATTCAAAATTCAAAAAAACGGTTCCATGGTAGGTACAAGCTGTAAAATCTTAATTTCATTTTTTTTTATTAAATTAAATATCGTAAAAATTAATTGAAAGAATAAAATTTTATCGAAATTCTAGGCGCCGTTTTTGAGAAAAATACGATTTTTTGAAAACCATTTTTTTTTTTAATTTTTTTAACATTTGTATGGTAGGACTTTTAGTTTTAGGTAAAATAACATTTTTCTTCTCACATCTTGTAGATTATATTGAGAAACTTTTATTTATCAAGTTTAAAAAATCTAGCATGGGATTTTCAAAATATTGAGCTTTAAAACAAAAATTTGAAGTTTTTTTTAAAAAATCAAAAAAAAAAAATTTTTAAACTTGAGTACACAATTATATTTATGTTTTTGGGGATCAAAATCGGTTGTACCGTTTTGAGAAAATCAAAAACAAAAAAATGGTTCCATGGGGGGTACCCTCAATAACCATTTTTCGGAAAATTTTGTTCAACCAATACCTAGCTTTAATTAAAATTTTCTTTTTTGCAACAAAAATTTCATACTCTTTTGAAAACTCAAACTCTTTTGAAAACATAGGAGCCAGTTCGTGCGACCCAGTCGTGCATTTTATTTATTTCTTTTTAACAAAATATTTTTTCCAAAAGAAGTTATCTGATTTTATTTTCTGAATATTAGTTATGCCTGTGTATATCAATAAATTTCTAAAATTGATGCATGCCAGTGTATATGTATGTATATAAGAACTATTCAAAAATTGACTATATGCATTAAAACCATTTTTTTGCAAACAAATAATAATTTTTTTATAATTGCTCATTAACTGTAATATGTATCTTGTTTTCAATTTTTTTTTCATTAAATTATAGATCTTAAAAATTAATGGAAAAAAAATGTAAGCCAAATTTTCGGAACCGTTTTCGAGACAAATACGATTTTCGAAAACCATTTTTTAACATTTGTATGGAGGGCACCGTTATTTTTAGGTCAAATAAATATTTTTTTTTTCATATCTTGTTGATTATTTTGAGAAACTTTTAATTATCAAGTTTTAACAAAATCGAGCATGGGGTTTTCGAAATATTGAGTTTTCAAAAAACAATTTTGAATTTTTTTTTTAAATCCAAAAAAAATATTTTTGAAAATTTGAATGCACAATAATATTGAAACTGCTGGGAATCCTTAACATAAAAAATGATCAAAATTGGTGGTACCGTTTTTGAGAAAATCAAAAACAAAAAATGGTTCCAACGGGTGTACCAAAAATAATAATTTTTTGAAATTTTTTTTCCAACCATTACCTAGGTTAAACTAAATGAAATTTTTTGATTTTTTTTTAATCTGTGATGAGACAGTTCTTGAGAAAAAAAAAATATTTAAAAAATTTCGAAAAATTCTTCATTTTTGGTCTTAAAAAAAAAAAAAGAAAAAAACATCAGGGGGGGAAAAATTAAAACCCATATCTACCAAGTTCGAAGAAAATCGGCCGAGCCGTTTAGTCGAACAGACAGACAGACAGAATTACGAGACCCACTTTTTTGGTCTTCGCTATCATCGTAACTTTTATCAAAATCTAGAGTTCGATTTTTTTTTACGAATGCATAACTTGCCTTATAGTATCTACTTATAAGTCGTAAGTAAAAACGAATTTTATGGCTATGAACATTTTTGCTATACTCTGTTCAATTTATATTTGCAGTACAGCCCTTATGGGAGAGCTTTTTCAGAAACAATGGTGCCTGCTGCTGTTTGCACGGCACCTTAACTTAAAAAATTGCCACTGAAATAAGAAAGAGAATCACTGAGTTACATTAAAATTGTTTGCGTAATCTTCTTTGAGCTAACGTACAGCCCACCATGACCTATCTGCACAGCTGGGCATTAACTCGTTAATCCGTTAATCGTTAATTAACGAAGTTAAAATTTTAATTGACGAATTAACTTTTAAGTTAACTTTTAAAAATGTTAACGGACACGTTAAATCCGTTAATCCACGTTAAGTCCATTAATCGTTAATCCAAGGCCTACTATTTACCGCGCGGCCCGAAAAACAGGTTCAGACAAGTATGAGACAAGTGCCGCGCGGCGCGTGCCGCAAAAACAGCTAGGTACGTATTATATTTTGATGGCGCATGCGATTGAGAAAACTGCGAAGAGATTCGTTTCGTTTTATTCAACTCTTTCGTTGGATAAACGATTTACAACCTCTTACACTAGTGCAGCAACTTACGTAATTCACGTTGAGCAACTAAAGTTGAACAAAATGCGTTCGGAACCCCGTACACATAATTGACTAACTTTCCCATATGTTGGTTAACCTCGCACACCTAGTTGATCAACTCTTAAAACTTATTCCAGTGTTGAATATCTCCCTACACCTAGTTGACCAACTTACTCAAATGTTGAATAACCTCGTACACTAGTTGATATACTTGTTCGATTTTGACAGAGAAAAAAGTTTTTCGAGTTGATCAACTGCGTTTTCGATATCGTTGTTTAACCAGTTGATGAACAAGTTGATACCTTCGTACACTTAACCAAGGAATTGCTGAAATCATTTGCAAAATTATTTCCGTGGTCCATTCTGATTTTTTATCACCTTCCATGACGAAAAACCAAAATAAACTACAGTTTGCAAGTTGCAACAACTGCAAGTTCATGGCAACGCAATAGTTCAACCACGTAGACACATTTCACTGCAGCCAACGCAACGCAACACAATATTAGGTACGTCAAGAAATCCCAAAGAAAATTAAAAAGTTGATCAACGCGTTGAACAAATATGTAATGTGCAACACATTATCTTGAGAATATGACTCAACGTGTTGATCGAACATTTTCAAGGAGCAACACGAGCTCGTACACTACCAGTAAACTTGTTGCGCAATTCGTTGAGCAACGGCCAACAACTAGATCCAACCCGTTGGTTGAACAGAATTGAAGGCACCGTACATTAGAGTTGAATGCGTTGAATTCGAAATTTGTGTGTTGATCGCCTAGTGGACGACCGGCATTACTCAGCGCCGCCGGTGCTTAGAGAAAAATAAATATAAAAAATGCAATTTTTATCACATGTTAACGGATTAACGATTAACGTTAACTTGCGTTAATTCTTCCGAAATTTAACGCTTTAACGTTTAACGAAGCTAATTTTTTTAGTAGCGGATTAACGATTAACGAAGTTAACTGTTTGATTAACGGTGCCCAGCTATGCCTATCTGCTCCATGGATGAAAGGAGAGAAGGGGACTGATCGCCAATTTGCAACCAACCCTTATTGTGTTTATTAACAAAAAAACACTGAATCAGAGTTACCATTGTCGAGTTGATAGAAATTCAAATGGCATTTTCTTTGGTTTGTGCTACGTAACTTACAGGATTTAAGCTTTTTCGAGCTTTTGGTAGCAAATATTTTTCTGAGATTTGCGGCAATTTTTAATGCTCCTACGGCAATCCTGTAAGAGCTTTAAATTAAAGATAGCTTATTGAAATCCATAATGGTCAGACTGAAAGGCAAATATCCTATCTTCCCTGTACTGCAAATATAAATTGAACAGAGTATAGTAACATTATTTTTTTTAAATATTTAGTCTTTTCCATAAGGGCAAGTTTGTGCCATCGAGTCGTGCATTTTATTTATGTTTAATTTTGTATTTATGAAATATTGCTAAATACAAATACATATAATCAAATTTAAGCTTATTTACAGAAGATTTTTATTTTATTCAATAAGCTTCTTTGATATTGACCAACACGTAACATGTGTAAGGACAGTGGTTTCTTACCACTGGGGTCAAAATCTCGATTTCGTTTTTTTTTTTTTTTTCAAAATGCAAAAATTAGCCGTGTACCCAGATATACATATCGCAAGTAAAAACACCATAATACATATTTTGTATGGGAATTTTGATTTCTTTATATGCTTATAGAAAATTCTCACCAGCTTTCATGAATTGAAGATATCTTCTTTTTATTTATTTCCAATACGTTCCGAATATAACAGAAAAACAAAGGGCTAATAAACATTTCACAGGGAACAGCCATAAAATGTACGACATTAAAAAAAAAATCCTCAAAGGCTTTTAAAAACCCTTTATAATCATCAAACAACGTCGAGACACAATGCCAGACAAACAAAAATTTAAATCCGAGTTTACATAATGCAACTGTTCCTTTAAGATTTGTCTTAATTTTTACACAAAAGACTCACGTCGCGTCAGTAAAAAGAAACAAGAAAACAAAAACCCGAATTAGAGATAGATATTTTTTTACCGACGAGATTATTGTTTTTTTTTTTTATTTTTTTTTTACGAGTTCATGTACTTCAGACAAAAATAAGCAGTGAGATGTGAGAAAAAGGCTTTCTAGTGTCATTAACCAAACCAACTGAGAGACTTGATTTGGGGATCTACATATTTTAGTTCCTTTCACTTCAACATCAACTTAAATGAAACAGTTTTCCCTACTTTATATATTTCTCCCCCACTCTGCTAAGACAAAGACCATCAACATAATTAGAGGTTTACATTTGTCAGTGTCTAGCCTGACATTCTTTGTCATTAGTTTTCCAAGGTTCTTTGACAGACTTAAGAGCTTGGTAGCGGAGGTAACAGCTTAATAACAGTGGGGTGGTTTATTATGACATATAATCATATTCATCTGAATTGAAAATGTCCAAAGAAACACAAAATTTAAGCCTTTTGTGCAAGTGAAAAGAAGAGGCTTAAAATTACCTAGAATAAGTAGCATTTAAGCTATCTATTTTGTTTACTTATGAAATTATGAATTAGTAAAAAAATCATCAAAATTAATAAATTCAGTTGGGATTGTTGGGTGTTGTATTTGAAAAAGGTACAGAGTTGCCAGCACTTGCTTTAAAGCGATTTGGACTAGTTAGCATACAATTCTAGACCTCTGCGTCATGATAGTTCAAGACACCAACGGGTGTTAGAAATAAACAAAAAATCTTTTACGTGGCCTCAAAGACTGACTTCAAAAATGTATACGACTTTGTATATAAGAAATAATAATTGTTTCTATTTAATACCTATCTTAAGGCCATTCTGCCCCACTGTGTGATTTTTGTTTTGATTTCCACCTCGCCCCCAAAAGGACCCACATTCTGAAGAATAACGCTGGCCGTGTCGCAAATTTCTGTTCAACACATTAACAAAAATACTTTAAGGGTAAAATAAGACAAGGAGAATGTCGTATTTATTATGAGGCGTAGAGAATTTTAATCAGAAAATACTCAAGATTGGTTTTGATGGAAATATGGATAGACTCACAAAATACTAACATTCATTCTTTGAAGAAGAATTGGTATCAAAAAGGTATAGAAATTCCAATTGGAAACAATTGAGGTCAGTTAATGGAATAGGTTAGGTAATGATGACGTGGTTGTCAGCACATTTAGACCATGAGTTAGTCCATTGTGAATTGTGATAGATAGATAGCGCGAGAGATTTCCTTATCTATATTTGCAAGATTACTAAGAGCATTATAGTAGAAATCTCCCAGATGAAGTGTACGTCCTCGGAATATAGCAGGAAATGTACAGAGAAGGGGGTGATAAATATGACGAAATGGCTCAAAACTTTGACCATTTGAAATCTTTTACTTAATTAAATGATATGAAATTTAACATTGATATCGACAACATTGTAAAGTTTATATCTAACCTTGACGACAGATGTATACCAGGTCCTGATGGTATACCCTCTACTATTTTGAAAAACTGTGTGCGTCACTTACCATTACCTTTGTCTATTGTTTTTAATCTTTCAATGTCAACATGTTCATTCCCATCTATTTGGAAAAGTTCATTCATTATCCCTCTACATAAAAAAGGGAAAAAAGACGAAGTGAGAAACTACAGGCCTATTGCCAAATTATCTGTGATTCCTAAACTTTTTGAGCCTATTATTTGTGAAGCTTTATGTTTTTATGTTAAGTCATTCATTGTTCCTAATCAGCATGGTTTTATAAAAGGACGCTCTACTGTTACTTTTCTAATAGAATTAGCTGAAAATTGTATTGATTCATTTAAAAACAGTTAACAAGTAGATTGTGTATTTACTGATTTCAGTAAAGCTTTTGACAAGCTGTCATATCGTGTTTTGCTTTTTAAATTAAGAAAACTAGGTTTTAGAGAAAATTTTGTAAAATGGCTTCAATCTTATTTATTCGATCGATCTTATTCGGTGTTATTTAACGGTTGCGAATCAATTAAGTTTAAAATCAATTCAGGAATTCCACGGGGTAGTCATTTAGGCCCTATCCTTTTTATTTTATTTATAAACGATTTATCATCTGTGTTAAAATACTCCACGTGCCTCATTTACGTGCAATGTGATCTTAATTCGTTTTTTGACTGATGCACTTATAATTGTTTGTTTCTTAATATCGACAAATGTAAAAGTATGTGTTTTACAAGAAAGGTTTCTTTTATTTCGTTTAACTATTTGTTTAATAGTATATCAATATCCCGTCATACCGTTATATCTATTCTTTGTGTCACATTTGATCGCAAACTCGAATTCATTCAACATATAAACTCCATTTCAAACAAAGCTAATTCAATTCTTGGTTAGATAAAAAGAGAGTCAAAACAATTTTCCGACCCTTTCGTGTCAACAAAATTTTGTATCGCTTGTCAGGTTTGGTCACCTAATTACAAATGTCATATAAATAGACTGGAACAGGTTCAAAAAAGATTCATTATGTTTGCGCTCAGGGGACTAGGTTGGGATTATCCTCATGATCTCCCACCTTATAACAACAGACTTAGACTTATTGATATACCCAGTCTCGAGAACAGACGTTCCTATTTATGTTTTGTTTTAATTGTAAAATTAATCAACGGTAACATAGTCTTTTTGCACCTTCTGTCTCGTATTAACTTTAATATTCCTCAAAGAAATTTGAGGAACATACCGGAGAGTATACTTATTTCTCTCCATTAAATGAAATGTTAAAACTATTTAATTTGTACAATCTTAAATATAACAATTTGTTTGATAAAACAATAATTAATTCAAGTCAATTTAAATCAACATTTTTCCATGAAATTGTTTAAAATCTGAATTTATAATCTTTGTAAGAAATTTTATAAAACTAGCAATTTAGTTATGTAACTATGTAAATAAATAAATGATATGGTGCAGTCAACAGTGGGCAAGATCATAATAAACATATCGAAGTTTATAGCGAGGTTTTTGCCACATTTTATAAAGTTCCCTATGACATTCGAAGAGTTAAATCAGAACTTTATTACGAGATAGCATGATTTCCTATGGTCATTGGGGCAATCGATTGTACCTATGTACAAATAAAGCGACCAACTAAAATCGTTGGTCCTGTAATGGTGGGAATTACAATAATCGAAAAGGTATTTTTTATTTACATTTTGAAATTAAAAGAGGTATTTACTTCACTTCATGCTATCTTGTACCTAATCCAGAACTAACCTGTCAATTTAATAAAAATATATACATAAACAAACGATTATTAATTATATTAATCAATTTCAATAAAACAAAAAATGTTTTCGTATTCGAAGAGAATCTGTCCGAGTTGTTGATACGATAATTTTTATAAACATATTTTATATTTTATGAAGATATTTAATAAATTTTACCCTTTTCTGCGACAAATCGATTACTACCCTAAGTTTTGAAGAATGAAGTCGTTTGATGTTTTTTTTTTTATTTTCGTTCTGTTTGATTTGTTTCATTGTCAAATTCAGGCAAGTTTAATAAAAGCTTGCAGACTATTTGTTAAACAATTCTTAAGTTAGAAGAGCTCTTTAAAGTTTTTAAAATTAAGTCAAATTTAAACAAGGGTTCTTAACTAAAAGACTATTATTGCTTAAACGAGAACTGTTCAAAATTTTGCGCCATTGTCTTTAGTTTAAATTATCATAAGCCACTTTCGAGAAAAAGATCAAGGAACTTTTTTAAATCTGCAAGATAGTGTTGTCGCCAAACAGCCCAGTTTAAGAAAAATCGAACATTTGGGTTTCGAAATTCGAAATATTGAGATTTAAGAAAAAAATATTTTCATGTTCATGATAAATGAGGTCTTATCAGTGTGCCATTTTCTTTTACTATCATTTATTTTTAAAGGTTATTATGTAATAGTTGTGCCTATTGTACTGAAAATTTTAACTTCTCTGCGTTAAAAAATTGCTTTTATATTCGATCAACTCGTTATTTCAAAAATTTTATTTAAAAAAAAAAATAAATATAATTATTTTAAAATGTTCACTAATTTTTAAAATTGCTGAAACAACTATTTTCAAGAATGCCGTCTCATTTCTTGAACAAACATGCAATAGTGGAAGAATAATTTGAAAATGTGTTGTGTTTTATAGTAATTAAATTTTGTCCATACCATTTTTTTTTAAATTTTAGAATATCCGTTCCACGACAAACTTTAAAAAAAAAAAATCATCCATCCGTTTTGGAAATATTGAATTTTCACAAAAAAAAATTCTCTTTGAAAAATACAAGAAAAAGGAAATACCTTAGGGAATTACATAAGCTCACTTCAGCAATTTAATCAATGGAGCTACAGAGTTAAGTGCAAACGAAAATAATTTTCGGAAACACGATTTTCGAGTTCCCTACTGTCACTGTTTGATTAATATCTCGAGTTCAATTTTTTCATTTGCCCTTTATGAAGTTCCTATACTTACGTACACACCTATAACGAGTACATTTCATTTTCATTTATTTAATCAACATGAAAAGATCTAGCTTTGAAGAATACCTAAAATTCAAGTTTCAGTCCCAGATAAGATATTTCAGTATTATATTTTATTATGACAAGTTATGCATTCGTAAAAAAATCAACCTCCAGATTTTTATCAGATTTGATGTTACGAAGATAGGGATGGATAAGAAAGTGGCTCTTTCAATTCTCTCTGTCTGTCTGTTCGACCACAGACTTAACATAAGGCCCAATACTCTTTGAACTTGGTAGATGGTACTTTTGATTTCCCTTACTTACTTAAGGTGGCGCTTCAGTTCGGGGTGGACCAGGGCCTCAAGCCCTCAACTAACCAGCTTCTCCAGCTATAGCTCGGTCCCTATCTAGCTGTCTCCAGTTTCGCAAGTCAAATTGGTTGAGGTCTTCTCCCACTTGTGTGTGTGACATGAGTCGCGGTCGTCCTCTACTGCCCCTTCCCTTGGGGTTGGTTTCGAAGACTTTCCGGACCGGAGCATTCGATCTACATGACCTAGCCATCTCAGTCGTTGGACCTTGATTCGTTTGACAATAATGTCAATGTCGTCGGCGTGTTTTTCTCTCCTCTTCTGCTTGTAGAACTCACGAGCAGCTCAAGTCCTTCTTTGCAGTCCCGCGTTATATGCCTTTTGTTTTACTTCACGTGCTTGCCGACACTCATCGTCCAACCAGGGGTTTTATGGTGGTCGTCGTCTAAAACCCAGCATATAAAAGGCGGCATCTCTGACGGCTGCTTGGCAGCGTTGCCACTGGTCCGCAATACTTGATACTGGCGGCATAGGACTTCTTAAGAGGTTGTTAGAAACTCGATCGGAAAAGTACCTTGCGATCTCTTGCGATTGTAAACGTCCAACGTCGAACTTCCTCGCAGTACTTTCTTGTTTTGGCTTGGGTCGAGATATCCGCAGTCGAACTTTAGCTACAAAGAGGTGGTGGTCCGTGTCGATGTTGATCCCTCGGAACGTGCGGACATCCTCTATACTGGCGAAGTACCTTGAATCGACCGCAATGTGGTCAATCTGGTTCATGGTTGATTGATCAAGAGATCGCCATGTCCCTTTGTGAATATCAAGATGTTTGAACTGCGGACTAGCTATAAGAACGTCTTTCCCTACAGCGAAGTCGATCAGCCTGAATCCGTTATCGGAGGTTGTGTTGTGCAAGCTATATCTTCTAATTGGATCAACAAAGATATCTTCTCTTTCTAGCTTAACGTTAAAATCTCCAAGGGCACTGCTCGTAGAATATGTCTTTGGTGTCTTCATATTTCTCCTCTGTTGGAGCATGCGCGCAAATCAGGCTTATGTTGGCAAATTTAGCCTTGATGCGGATCGTCGTGAGGCGCTCGTTCACACAGTTGATTTCCCTCTCACATGTTTTTGTTTGTTTTTTTAAATTAGAATAACTTTTTTCTCAAAAACAGTCCCACAGTTTTTTTTTTAATTCAAAAATTTTTATTTCTTAAAAGCTATCTAATGGTTGTAAAGAAATTTTCGAAAAATGGATATTAAAGGTACCTCCCATAGAGCTATATTTTTGTTTTCGATTTTACCATTCTATTCATAGATCAGTTGTTGTTTTAGGCATTTACTCCTGAAAAATGGATTGTATGCTAATTTTTCTCTCATGACATTAATTTTTAAAATTCTGATTGTGCAACATAAAAAGAAAATCGTGTGACCCAGTCTTGCATTTTAAGGGATAATTTCTACAAAGTTCATTAAGTCTTTAAAGTCCTATTTTAAAAATAAAGGAATATGGGTTTGAGTGGGCGCTAAAGTGTCAAGCCAATTTGTATGAAATAATTCCAAAATCCTTAGTATCCCGCAAGGAATAATTAAAAACACAAAACGCATCTCTAAAACGTTTTGGATTATCTCTGATTAGCAGAAAATTCAATTCCCGTCCCTGGAATTGCGATAGTACAAAAAGGAAAGTCAAATTGCAACAATTCAAGCTCTTACTCGTTTTCCTCAATTATTTTTTTTTTTTTGTGGTTTTTTACCACGAATCTCTTAGTACTATATTCCTCCAACTCCATACCTACATAAAAATGTATGCAGTAAAAAAATCTCCGCACACCAAAAAACGCCGAGAGAAAGAGGATTCAATTTGGAAATGGTGTCGCGTCGCTGCAAGGTTTGCTATCCAATTTCCGGTACTGCGATTGTGGTATCTCAACTCAAACTCAAATCCTGAACGTTCGTTCGAAAAAGTGGGGTTAAACTCTTCTCGCGCCCGCATACAGCATACAGCGGACCAAACCAAACCAAACCAATATCATTTAATTAAAATTTGAGGTAGTTTCCCTGGAAAACATCACAGGCACCGCACTTACTTCTACCAACCACCAATGATTGTCCGGATGGGAAGCAATTAAAAATTCACTTCATGGATATGAAATTAAATTTCCCATTCAAGGATGTGTCATTTGGGGTTTTGTGGGTTTCCTTAGCAACGGTTGCTCGTGTCCCGTATCCCGTGTCTTGCTTCCAATGGCCAATTAGTTTGTGGCAGTGTCTATCTTTTAGTTTCATGTCACGTATTACATTTACATTAACCTCTGGTCTTTCTGTGTGTTTTTTTAGGGACTATAACCGGAAGTACAAAAGGAACCCGTTCAACGCGATGGGTCGCAACAGCAGCACTGATCCTTTGGATGCCGAAAAAGGCAATGGCGGTGATGGAGACGTCGATGGGGTCGAGACTCCTGAAGAGGTGAGTATATATACTATATACATGTAGTAGTTAAGGGCAATATTTATCTATATTCACCCACACGACACAAGTCCACCCGATTTCTGGCAAGGAGATAAGGTCAAAGGATTTTTTGGTGCATTTGCAAGGGTATAAGTAGGTACCTATACCTCTATAAATTTAGATTAAGCCAAGAAATAAAATTGTATTCCTTTTTATATTACGGTATTTATAAAGGGTCTTAATTTCGGTGTAAAAAGGACAATTTAGTGGTTTTCGGGTGGTCATTTTCAGTCTTGTTTAGTGATGGCGTAATGACCAAATACCACGAAAACCTTTTAAGGATCTTGGAATATTTACTGGTTTCTGGTTGCCTGTTAGTTTTTTTTATTTAGTCAAGTTGCGATAAAGTTAATAAGCTGACGACATAACATAGCTTCAACAGAGAGACAGAGAAGACAGCGCGAAGTAAGTTCAAGTGAAGCGAAGTCAAGATTATGTCCTTTGATTTGTGTTTGTTTCTCAAAATGACCGCCGGCGGCGCCGGACATTTAATCTGAATCTTCTTACTCAAAGGCTTTTTCTTTTTTTGCCAAGGAAATTGAATTGCTTGAAGAACAAGAGAAAAATGGAAAAGACAGAGTGAGAGCTTTTGCAGGAATCTTCTAGATTATTCTATTTATTTGGGCTTAAAGGCATGCCTTTGAGCAAATCTGGTTATCAAAGGGTTAAGAAGAATAGACGGTGATAAGTGGTGGGATGTCGGTTGAGTTTATGTTGGTGTACTTATAAATCAAAGGAATTCATCTAAAGGAAATTTATTCAAAAGGCTGTCCTTCTGATTTGAAATATTTTGCATGTCAGACATATTTTTAAGTCTAGGCAATATTTTCTTCAACAAAAGTTGGACTGAAAAGTTTGCTAATGGAATATTAAGAGGGTAGTCCCCATTTACATTGATTGATTTTTCTAATTTGTATAAGAAGATTCAAGCAAACTTTACTTGTGCTCGCTCCATCAAGACCGATACCTTATATATGAATACATGAAATAAGGATTTCAACATGGCTATACTTGGTTATTCGACTACTATAGAATCTTTCTTGAAGAATAGTTCAGAACTCATCACCATCATGTCCTGTAACCCCGCTCAGGGCATAGAACGCCAATAAATGGTCTCCATCTTTCACGCTCTCTAATTAGATATTTTAAATGTAGCCTCGTTTTTCTCTGGGAATTCGCTTCTGCTAAGACTGTTGATGTTTATACAGTTCTTGGTTTTCCAACCCGCCGTGCACTCTAATGATTCCATTCAAAGGACTGCTTTGCAATATCATCGTTTGGTTTCCTATCTTTGCTTTCTTATGTCGACGGATCATGACTTGTCCTGTGCCACAATTCCTTGTCAGAGAATATTCAGGATATGATGTAGACAGCATTTCATAAAAGCCTCGAGATTCCTAGAGATGATAGCCAAAACTTTCCAGTTTTCCCAGGCATAGAAAAGCATGGAAGAATCTCAACTAACGGCGGTAGGAGATTTGACTGGAATTCCAAATTTGAGGCAAAGTGCCAAGGGTTGCGTGAGCTTTATTCAATCTATTTTTAACGTCCAGGTCCATGCCACCAGTTGCTGAAAAAATACATACTTCCAAGGTATTAAACTGTTCGACCTCTTAAGCTGTGGTCTCCTCTCCTGTAGAACAAAATGTTGATGTATGGAGCGGCGTAGTCTAAATAGCTAAGCGCCTCAAACGGTGTCCATTGAATGCCCCGCATCTCTGCTGGCCGTCAGTACGTCGTCTATCACTAGCAGAAATAGAACTGGAGATAGAACATCCCCTTGTGTCACATCCTTTCGCACTTCGAAAGAGTCGGATAGCTGACCATTGTGCAAAACAAAACACCTTGCATTGTTGTAATTCTCTTCTCTCTTATAACGGCAAACATTTTTGGTAGAATCACTCTGGAAAGAAGTGATCTCCAAATACATTTACAGTTAACTCGGTCGAAGGCCTTCTCAAGATCCACGAACATGAGGTAAAATGGTGATTGAAATTCCGCACACTACTCAATGACGATACGCTGGGTGTTGTTATGGTCGGCTCACGATCGACCGCTGCGAAAGCCATCTTGATGCCTCTTAAGCGTAGACTTGATTCTAGCCTTTATCCGCTCGAGAATAATGCTTGCCATTAGTTTTGGGAAAACGGACAAAACGATAATACCACGCCAATTATTTCAGAACTTAAAATCACCTTTCCTCCATTGTCCCGGAATGAGCTTTCAGGAATTCAGCTTCTTCTCCATCAAGTTCAGCTGCTTTTTTGTTTTTGAGGAGCTTTATCGAAGATTGGATTTCCGATATTGAAAGCGGTTCAAAATCAAAATCTTCATTCAGCAGGGGGCAAAAGTGATCCTTCTATCTTCATACCTCAATTGATACCAAAAGTGTGCCATCCACATCCATTAGAGGATGATTGGTGTTTCTTTTTTTTCCCGATTTGATACAATTCTCTGATATCTTCTATTCTGGCGGCATTTTCCATATTATCTGGGAGACCATTTAACCTAACTCTCCCGCCACGCCTTACACAATGATATTTTATTTCGCAAATTTATAAATTGCTTGTGAGTTTTTAGTTTGATCAACATTTCGCAGGCTTCGACGATTTAACAGTCCTCGTAATCGTTCTTTCGAGAGCACTATTCGCAACGTGATGTAAAAATTCGAGTTGATCGATATTCGTGACATTGTGCAGAAGAATACTAGGCTGCCAACTCCGCGCCGCGCACAACAATTCATACAAACTCCAATTGATCCAGGAGCTCAGAGTTAACAACGTGTATTCACTAACTAGGCTCTCAAGCAGTTGAAATATGACCCCAACTTTTTTAGAATAATCATATTCAGTGACAAAGTGAATGAGTTAGTTAACAAGCAAAATTTTCGAATTTGAGTCGATTACAATCCACATGAGATCCACCAAATGGCAATGCATCCAGAGGAAGTCACTATTTGTGACTTCCTCGAATTTTGGTGAGCAGTTCAAGCGCGTCGTCACTAATCGATAATAAACCTTTTTCGATCGCTCCTAGTTGATCTATACATTTACTACACTGAACCAAAAAGGTACATAATATCAATTAAAAATTTAATTGCGACAATGAACTTTTTAATTAAAACTCGTCCAATAAACTAGTTTCTTGCGACAATAAACGGCTGTTTATTGATTTCAATTTTCCATAATTTTTCAATAAACTGTTTATTGATTTTAAAAAACGTTTATTGATTTTTAAAAACGTTTATTGATTTTTAAAAATGTTTTTTGAAAGAGTTTATTGGCGCAATAAACCGTTTATTGCGGCAATAAATGGTTAATTGCTATAAACGGTTAATTAAAAAACTCAGTTTATTGGCGCAATAAACTCATTTATTGTCGCAATTAACTCAGTTTATTGGCACAATTAACCGTTTATTGTCGCAATAAACTCATTTATTGTTGCAATTAACTCAGTTTATTGGCACAATTAACCGTTTATTGTCGCAATAAACTCGTTTATTGTCGCAATAAACTCGTTTATTGTCGCAATAAACTCGTTTATTGTCGCAAGAAACTCAGTTTATTGGCACAATTAACCGTTTATTGTCGCAATAAACTCGTTTATTGTCGCAATAAACTCGTTTATTGTCGCAATAAACTCATTTATTGTCGCAATTAACTCAGTTTATTGGCACAATTAACCGTTTATTGTCGCAATAAACTCGTTTATTGGCACAATTAACCGTTTATTGTCGCAATAAACTCGTTTATTGTCGCAATAAACTCAGTTTATTGGCACAATTAACCGTTTATTGTCGCAATAAACTCGTTTATTGTCGCAATTAACTCAGTTTATTGGCACAATTAACCGTTTATTGTCGCAATAAACTCAGTTTATTGGCACAATTAACCGTTTATTGTCGCAATAAACTCGTTTATTGTCGCAATAAACTCATTTATTGTCGCAATTAACTCAGTTTATTGGCACAATTAACCGTTTATTGTCGCAATAAAATCGTTTATTGTCGCAATAAACTCATTTATTGTCGCAATTAACTCAGTTTATTGGCACAATTAACCGTTTATTGTCGCAATAAATTCATTAGTTAGCGCTATGCACTCAATTTATTGGCGCAATTGACTGTTTATTGCCACAATAATCGGTTTATTGTGGTAATAAATTCATTTATTAGCGCAGTAAACTCGTTTATTGCCGCAATTAACTAATCAATTGGCGCAAAGAACTCAGTTTATTGCCACAAATAACATATTGATAAAAATTTTAGTAAAAGATTAAAATTTCTATTCATTGATATAAGTATATGTATATATATAAATAATTAAATTATTGATATATATAAATAAATAAAATGTTTAATATATTTTTAAAATTTCTATAAATAATTTACTGTGGCAATACGTACATGTTAAATATACTTACATTTTATTTCCAACCTTTCCTGAAATTTTTAAGAATTTTAAGTTCAAAAATGAAACATTTTAGTTAAACGTTATAAGATATTTTATTAAACTATATCATTTATTATTATTATTATTATTATTATTTTTATTATTTATTACAATATAAACTAAATGTACATTTTAATATAAGCGATAAACAGCATTAGCTTTAAGCTGGACAAAAATTTAAATTATTTTGGAGCAAGTAAACTTTTCATACATGTATTTAAACGAATACAAACTATTCTTTATATCCTTTTTTATAAAAAGTTACAAAACTTGGAAAAGGAAGTCTTAAGTTAAAAATGAAAACTCTTGAATCAAATCCCACGTTGAGGACAACAGTGGCACTAACCAAAATACCTACAACCGTATTATGGTTGTAAATTATAAATTAATAGTTAATAAAAATTGAAATTCGATATTTTATAACCCAATTAAAAAAAGTTTTGGTCATTTAATCATGCTTACCCTTATGACAGAAAGAAAATTGACAAATATTGTCAGATAGTTGATAATTTCTTAAGGTACTAGTACGGTCTAGAACGCCAAAAATCGCACGATTTTTGGGAATTTTTTTCTCGGAAACTTTATTAGGTACTAACATAATTCTTTTTTAAATAAAGAATACATGCGTCAAGAGTACAAAAATTTTTTTTAAGTTTTCGAATTTTGGCTGAATTATTGAGGGCCCACCATCGAATCATCAAAAAATACATTGTCCCATTGCGGACAGTTAATCTCCGGAGCTACTGAACCGATTTTCAAAAAACTTGTCGCAACTTGATTGTTTTTATGTTTTCTAAGACAATTTACCACAAATTGACCAAAAAGTTATGAACACAAAAAAAAAAATCGCGACCCAAAAATGGCCTAAAAAATAGCCAATTTTTTTTTTTCAAAACTTGACATTTTTTTCGTTTTTTATTTTTTAAGCAAATTGTGGTAAATTGTCTCGCAAGAAATCTTTCTTTAAATACCCGATTTTGATTTTTTTGTTTCAGTACAGCCAATCCTTTCCACAATGGGACAATGTATTTTTTGATGAGTCGATGGTGGGCCCTCAATAATTCAGCCAAAATTCGAAAATTTAAAAAAAAAAAAATTTGTACTCTTGACGCATGTATTCATTATTTAAAAAAGAATTATGTTAGTACCTAATAAAGTTTCCAAGAAAAAAATTTCCAAAAATCGTGCGACTTTTGGCGTTCTAGACCGTACTGGAACCTTAAATAAAATTGAGTTTAAAAGTACCAAATTTCAGTATTTATCAAACATTTTCATAATTAACAACTGTAATAGCGGTGCTAGTTTTGAAATATCGCATGCCGAGAACCATAGTGACACTAACAAAAATTTACACTTTCGAGTTAATGAGTCAGATACTCGTCTAGTTTCCACACGAGGTTCGCTTATATCACCCATAACTCAAAACTATTTTTTTTTTAGTGCCACTGTTGTTCTGAACATGGGATTTGATTCAAGAGAATCTCTAAAAAATTTATTCTTTTATTGCACTCAGGAGGATATGTGCTTTTGTACAACATTTTTGTTTGTTCGGAAAATAGAGCGACTGCATAAAATTCCAAAAATTGGAACTTTGATTTGGGAATTCGAGGTTGAAAAGGAAAAAAGTTTTGAAACAGATGTCCACTGCTCGGATAAAACTAATGAATGGAAACTTCACTCCATCAAAATATAAAAAGATTTCCCTAAAGTTTATAACATCTTTACCCACCAAAATAATGAAGGGTTGCACATTGTCTCCTTTTTGTTGCAGGTACTGGATGTGGTCCTCAGCTACCTGAATTGATCCCGCCACAAAGATAAAAGATTCCTGCGAGTCCTTGATAGTTGGTTTTATCGATGTCTTCATTCCCTTGCGATCTTTTCGCACGAACTTATGTGTGGGTACTAAGTACCCGTGAAGTGCTCACAAGAGAGCAGCATCCCGACAGTCTGAAAATAAGAATGAAAACGTGGATATAAAATTTTGTTATAAAATTATGTAGTACTTAAATAAAACTAGTATAGTAGATATAAACTTTTGTAAAAGATCGATAAATCGGGTCAATAAATGGGAGCCAATCTCGAATTTCGCTATATCGACCCTTTTCCTGCATTTTATCGTAAGGGATGTTTTAGAAAGAAAATAAATTATTGAATTTTGTTAGTACCAATTGAAGCCATCAAACCTGTTGTCATGTTGCAGCTAAAGCACTGTAAATATTCAATGCTGACTTTAGACATAAGTGGTTATATGGATCAGAAGTAAAATTTTGTTTTCTTCTCATACTTTGTTTGTGTCGCTTACGATAATTTGGTGGAAAGGGTTCGATATTCATTGATGTATAAAGGAGAATGAATATGATATACATAGGTCTTTAAGTGTTACACCAATGTGATGCAACCCATAAAATTATGCCCATTCTCCTTTAGTACCTGTCATTTTTAATACGGAAATAAACTATTTTCGTTTTTAATAGGCAAAAATAAAATAACTACATAATATTCAACTTACTTTCTGGAATATTATCGGATGCTATCTTCTCCAGAACGCCCTTAATTGTTTTCTCCTTAGCCCGATCTTCCGTTTTTAAAAATTCTCGTATCTTAGTAAAAACTTGTTCCCATCGATCAAGGAGAGAATTATGGCTTTTAAACATGTACGCAAAATCCATGTCCACCTTTAAGAAAACAAATTAAAATATTTATTCATTGAGTGTATTTTTAAGGCTAGCACTTTTTATGAAATGATTCTAAGAAGTTCCCAAAGTTGGAACTTGTATCAGAAAATTAAAAAAAAAACTTTTGAAAGAAGTATATATCTACTCAAGTTTGACTTACAAATCGAAAGCCAGAAGGAATTTTGTATTGGGGCCATTTCTTAAAAATGTCCGATGTTGTTGTAGAGTTTTTTATATCCGTGAGTCTCGATTTGGAACACGCTTTCCAGCACCTATCAAATTCCTCGGAACTAAGGTTGTCAAATCTTAGTGCTTGATAGCACGTTTCAGCATTTTCTTCTGGAACTGAAAACCATAAATATGTATAACTTATTAGTTTTTTTTTAAATAAATTAATAAAAATAATATTCAAGCTCCTGTTTCTCATCAAATTATATCAACTATTTCAGAAACCAATAGTTTCGCTTGATTGAAATTGGAAAATACTCATTGATGGTACATTAGTTCAGAAGCTTAAAAAATGACTTCGTAAAGTTTAATCGGACTCACATATTGTTTAGAGTCGTTGATGTGTAATTGATGTAGATGATGAGGAACAGGCCCCAGGTTTCAAAAATAAAATGCACGAAAATGTAATCAACTAGCAATTTTACAAAGGAATGTTATAAGCGAAAATTGTTCAAAAGGATAAAATTAATAAGTATAAATTCTTTTCGTAGTATGAGACAAAAACAGAATGCTATGCAAATATGAATTTATCTAGGCAGTGGTTTCTTTAAATAAATAAGCTTTTATATACAAATTTTTTAAACCTTTTTCAAGAAAAAACTTGATTTTATTATTGTACTAATGAAAATTAAATTTCCAAACAAAAATATTGAGCTGTTTTTGAAATTTTCCACAAAAAATTATTCTTTTTTTTTTTCAAAAATTCAAATTATATTTTTTTTAAGTTTCGAAATGCAATGTTTTTTATTTTTTTTTTTAACCAAACCTATAAAAAATTTCATTAAAATCCCTTATGTCGATAATAAGTCATTCAAAATTTTAAAAAAATGTTCTATGGTAGGTACAAGCTGTAATATCTTGATTTCAATTTTTTTTTATTAAATTAAAGATCATAAAAATTAATGTAAAGAAAAAAAATTTATCAAAATTCTAGGCGCGCGCCGTTTTTTGAGCAAAATAATATTTTTGGAAACCATTTTTAACGTTTTTTAAAACTGTTTTTAAAAATCAAAAAAAAATATTTTGGAAAATTTTAATACACAAGTGTGTTTGACTTACTGGGGGCTTTAGCATAAAAAAAATTATCTAAATCGGTGGTACAGTTTTTAAGAAAATCAGAAACTAAAAACTAGTTCCATGGCGGGTACCCCCACTGACCATTTTTCTGAAATTTTTGTCAACCATTATCTAGCTTTAACTAAATTAAATTTTTTTGTATCTTTATTTTTAATATATGTATGTCGAACATTTTTGGAGAAAAAAATATTTATAAAATTTCGAAAAAAAATTGTATGACAGGTACCGTTATTTACGGTCTTAAAAAATGTGTGGGGGTAAGACATTTAAAGAAAATCGGCGTTTAGGCTGTAGTCAAACAGACAGAATTGCGAGACCCACTTTTTTAGTCTTCGGTATCATCGTAATGTCAACTTTGATCGAAATCTCGAGTTCGATTTTTTTACGAATGATAACTTGCCTTATAGTACCTATATGTAAGTCAAGTCGCAAGTAAAAATAAATCGACAAGTGATATTATGTAGGTAAATAAATAAATAAGACTTACCCATTTCGACTTCTGTGTCTGTGTCTACATCCACAGTTTTTCCACTCCTGGGCTTACTTGACGTTGGGGTATTCCCCTCTTCCCAGACCTATAGTACTCCTGCAAAATATTGAATATTTACTTTAAAAATATTGCTTTAAAAAAATTTTGTGTTTGACAAAAAAACTCTTCTTTTCCACTTTGCAAAACGAACAAAACTTTGAACGACAAGTGGAATAGTATGGTTTAAAAAAAAATCGAACTTTCGAGCCTCAAAATGTATGTATATGAAGCAGGGTTGCGAAATTTTGAATTAAAAAAGTCCATGTCATAAGTCTGTAGATGACTTGTGAATTAAAAAAAAATTAAATTCAAAAGTTAGTTAGCGACTTATGATTTAAAAAAAAAAATAATTCACAACCTATTAAGTGGCTTGTAAATAAGAAAAATGTATTCTTAAGCTACTTGGTAGATTGGAAATTTGTAAGCTTGTTTTGACTACAAAAATTATTTAATTATTAATGAAACAAGTTTTTAAACTTTTGGAGAATTGTGTGTGTTTTATTTTATCGATATTGCTTTTTATTCTATTGGGTTATAGGGACTGCATAATCGGTTACTCACACACAATGCTCCAAAAGCTTGAAAACTGGTTTCATTAATAATTAAATAACCAATTGTCAAAACAAGCTTAACGCTGGATGGTTTTAATATGCTATCACAAGAAAAATCAACAAAAAATACCCCAAATAACAAAAAAGCAAAAAACGTGTTCATACAAAAATCACACAAAAGTTATCCTTCGTCGTTTCGACGAACATACCTTTAAAAAAAATATTTTAATTGATCACAGGATACCATAAATCCGCTCACTGGTAGAGATCAACACCAACTGATGTTGTACAAAGATTGAATTAAAAGGGATGAATAGTAAAAAAGAAATTATACAAAATAAAAAGGGTGTTCGTCGATTCGACGAAGGTTAACCATCCAGGGTTAATAATTTCCAATCTACAAACTATGTTATGAATTAATTTTTTTAAATTCATAAGTCACTTAGTAGCAGGTTGTGAATTAATCTTTTTAATTGTTTTTAATTCATAAGTCTTCTGATTTAATTTTTTTAATTCAAATGTCACCAACTATCTTGTGAATTGAATTTTTTTTTTATTCAGAAGTAACCCAATAGCTTGTGAATTAAATCCAAGCTTGAGCTAAAAAGTGACTTAAGCTTTTGCAACCCTGATATGAAGTAATGAGTTCTGATGTGATTTTGTAAAATATGTACGTAGTTAACTTCCCGAAGGACCACTTTCTCATATTTAAAAGTGGAAAAGAAGAGATTTTAAATTATTTCACCTCTTTGTAAGGTATTATAATTTATTAATAAAAATATAATTAAAATTAAATAAAATTGAATTGATTTCTTATAAAAAGGCTTACCAGTTTTTCACTAGGAAATCGTTCAATGATTTCCTTTTCCAATTTATAGCTACCACCTAGTTCAAGATGGATTTTATTCATGATGAAATACTGCGCTATAACACCAATCAAATGACTTCTTGCTTAACTTGACTTTAATTTTGTAGTTTTTTGTATCGAACCTAAAACTGATCAAACAATATTGTTTTGAACTTCTGATCTATCGAAAATCCTAAGAAAGAATTATAGAGAAAAAAGGAATAATTTAAAGAATGAAAGACTGTTGACTTAAAAAAATCTACGAATCATTTAGACTGTCAATTTTCGGAATTTAAAAATAATGCAGCATTCAAGTAACACATTAGAGTTTTGTTTAATTTGTTTAATGGGTGCTATCGCGAATAAAATTTCTCACGGATTTTTTCCCATCGTCGATTACTGGAAACGTGAATTATGGTTGCAGTTTCTCTTATAATGTAATGACATCAAAAATGAATATTTCGTGGCAGCGGGACTGTCATTTTGATGAACCAAATTTGAGACTACAAGAAGCAGTTAAAAATTGTGAACATTTCCAATTTTAGAAGATGGGAGAAATTCCGTGGGAAATTTTATTCACGATAGCCCCGAATATGTACATACATATATTAATAAAATAACTCACCTTGTCTATTCTTTCGATATTTAGTTTTCTATAATTTTTCAAAATTATATCTTTGAGTTTTATTGTTTATCTAACAGCTGGACTTGTACTTGTAGTTCGCGTACAATATGAAAATAAAAAGAAGAAAAAAACAAAAAGTTAACAAAAAATTAAAAACAATAAGGACCGACTTTTCTTACGTCAGATAAAAATGTCTGATAGAACAAGCAAACATGGGTTAGTAAAAACGTGTTCAAACGTGTTAAAATTGAAAAATAGAAAATGCACAAATGTTTGTTTATTTTTATTTGTCAGATAGTTAACTGGAGATGAAAAAATCGGATCTAAATCTGCATCAATAAATAGTTTATTTCGGCAAATAATGGTTTATTGTGACAATAAATGGTTTATTGTGGCAATAAATGGTTTATTGTGACAATAAATGGTTTATTGTGACAATAAATGGTTTATTGTGACAATAAATGGTTTATTGTGACAATAAATGGTTTATTGTGGCAACAAAAAGTTTATTGCGTCAATAAACAGTTTATTGCGACAAGCAACAGTTTATTGCGCCAATAAACAGTTTATTGCGACAATAAACTGTTTGTTGGGACAATAAATAGTTTATTGAAAGTTAACTGTTTTTTGATATGGCAATCTGGATTATCAATTAATAGTTTATTGCGACAAGAAACAGTTTATTGCGCCAATAAACAGTTTATTGCGACAAAAAACTGTTTGTTGGGACAATAAATAGTTTATTGAAAGTTAACTGTTTTTTGATATGGCAGTCTGGATTATCAATTAATAGTTTATTGCGACAAGAAACAGTTTATTGCGCCAATAAACAGTTTATTGCGACAAAAAACTGTTTGTTGGGACAATAAATAGTTTATTGAAAGCTGACTGTTTTTTGATATGGCAATCTGTTTATTGTGCGAATTAATTGTTTGTTTATTAAAAGTTAAGTGCTTTTTGGTCAACCATTTTAAAATGGGAAATTATTATTAAAATATTCCCAATAAACCATTTTCTGACCAAAAGAAATTCAAATGCGGCAATAATTAGCGAAATCAATTTTATTGTTCAACGCTTTTTTTCAGTGCAAGGAAAAATGCAATACTTACTTATATGGAATTGAAATTAACCACTCGCACAAGATTTTTTTGTAACTTTTTGAATGTATTATATTTTATATTTTAATATTTCTACTACAAACTTATTAATTGTTTTATTGTTTTATTTTTAACACAACACTTGGTATACTCTGTTATAAATTAATAGATATGACGTTTACTCACGAAACACACGATCACGACAAGAACAAGGAATAGACTGAATCGTCCCACAATTCTTATTGTGCGTTTGGGTTAGCTAAGACAATAAATGGTTGTTTGCGACAATAAAAAGTTTATTGCGCCAATAAACAGTTTATTGCGACAAGAAACAGTTAATTGCGCCAATAAACAGTTTATTGCGACAATAAACTGTTTGTTGGGACAATAAATAGTTTATTGAAAGTTAACTGTTTTTTGATATGGCAATCTGGATTATCAATTAATAGTTTATTGCGACAAGAAACAGTTAATTGTGCCAATAAACAGTTTATTGCGACAATAAACTGTTTGTTGGGACAATAAATAGTTTATTGAAAGTTAACTGTTTTTTGATATGGCAATCTGGATTATCAATTAATAGTTTATTGCGACAAGAAACAGTTTATTGCGCCAATAAACAGTTTATTGCGACAATAAACTGTTTGTTGGGACAATAAATAGTTTATTGAAAGTTAACTGTTTTTTGATATGGCAGTCTGGATTATCAATTAATAGTTTATTGCGACAATAAACTGTTTGTTGGGACAATAAATAGTTTATTGAAAGTTAACTGTTTTTTGATATGGCAGTCTGGATTATCAATTAATAGTTTATTGCGACAATAAACTGTTTGTTGGGACAATAAATAGTTTATTGAAAGTTAACTGTTTTTTGATATGGTAGTCTGGGATTATCAATTAATAGTTTATTGCGACAATAAACTGTTTGTTGGGACAATAAATAGTTTATTGAAAGTTAACTGTTGTTTTGAAATCGAAATATCAATAAATAGTTTATTGTGACAATAAATGGTTAGTTGAAAGTTAACTGTATTTTTAAATGGCAGTTTGGATTATCAATAACTAGTTTATTGCGACAATAAAAGGTTTATTGTGACAATAAATGGTTAGTTGAAAGTTAACTGTTTTTTGAAATGGCAGTTTGGATTATCAATTAAAAGTTTATTGTGACAATAAAAGGTTTTTGAAAATGGAAATATCAAGAAATAGTTTATTGCGACAGTAAAAGGTTTATTGAAATGCTAATTCGGATTTTTTGTGAACTTAAAAATAAATATAGAAAATAACTTCTAATTTTAAACATTTTATTTCAAGATCAGATCTTTCAAATAAAAGTTAAATAGAATAAGAAACCAAATACAATTAGGTAGATTAGATTTTGGAAATTGTTAATATTGGTCAATTATTTTATGCAAAAAGAAATCGATTCAAATTTTGAACTCGTTTACTATGGAAATAAACTGTTAATTATATATAAAATTACAACTGGGGCTTAGAAAATAATATTAAATTGTAATAACTTATTTATCGTCACAATAAACGATTTTTAATGCTTAATTCAATTAAAAAGTTTATTGGGACAATGTATGAGTTTATTGCGGTACTAAATAGCTTATTATTTTCCGATTTCGAATTCAATAAACTCAAATTAATTGTCACAATAAAAAGTTTATTGATTACGGAAATCTGAAATCAATAAAAGTTTATTGTGACAATAAAAACTTCATTGCGACAATGAAAAGTAAGTCAATAAACGGTTTTAAGAATTTTTATGACGATTTTTATTTTCAGTGTACTAGCTTAGAACACTAGGAGTAAATTGTATTGTACAATATTTAATTACCTAATTTAGTTTCTTACGTTTTTGTTTTTCGTGGTTGCGCTATTCTGGTCAGACAACACCCGAAGGAAGAATTAAAGTAGGTTTTATAGTGAGCACCTGTCAGCTAAGACTTTATTTCACTACTTGGTCTACCAAGCACTGCGGGTTCAATTATCAACTATTGAACAAAGCTCCCAGGATTTAGTCCCAGTTGCATTTCCAGCAGGTGCGAGATCTTGATTCCTTGACAAACAAACTCGACATTTCCACCAATCAATGTCTCGTACAGTCTTACCTCAGAGACAGAGTACAAGCCAGCCTCCATACTGTTCCAAATTTGCACTGTGTATGCAGTACCACCCTTGGTCCTGTTTTTCCATCTAACTATTGTTGGTGACAATAGCCAACCGCGTGATTTGGTTGGTATAACCACAGCCACCTCGTGCTCTCTTTACAGAGAACCTACCCAATTAATAATGATTCCAAGGTTTTTACACCCTGGGGGTTCTAATTAGTGGGGATAAATTCATTAAATCTCATTATTCCCAAGGTACCCAATTTGGGTTATTTTTCTATACATACAAATAAATAAATTTATTTAAATTCAATTAATATTATGAAGTTATTTTAAAAATATCTCCAATAATATAACATGCGCTTAAAAATTTAAGCAAAGTTATGGAGTAGAAACTCCGTGGTGCAGACCATAGCTGACCGAAGCCAACCACAATCTGCACCAATATTTATGATTGGTCTTTTTTGCCCTACAACGAACTATGAATGATAGTCTTAAACAATCTTTCTTTATCTTTTGGAACTGGGTAGGACCATCGATTATCCCGATTGCTGAAACAAAAACATCGAGCAAAAGAGAATGACTATCTCAGTTGCTTTTCTTTTTGTTTTGACATCCCCTAATCACTTTATTTGTCTTTATTCGCCTTGCAACAAACTAGAAACGATAATTCAAAGGGTTTTCTTAGTTGTCCAAATCCCCAGCTAGGCTGTATATCCGGAAAAATAGACTAAGCCTCCCCACCACGACAAGGTAAAACCCATCGGGGAGGACACCCGAAGGAAGATCGTCTTTTGATTTTACGTGAGCACCTGCCTATCTGGGTCGCAAAGTTGTGATATGTTGCAGCATATGCACACCTCTTGCTTTAGAGTCGAGGTCTATCTAACACCTCTTGAATTCAAGAAAAGAATCTTGAAAACCATGTGTCTCCGCATTCGGAATAAACCAAGCCACCATGATGCTCCCACTAGGGGGCCTACCTCATAGATAGGGTTCGATCCGAAGGCAAAACTCAACCTCCGACTCAAATGGGCACTATCTCCCATTGTACCAGAATATAGTTTCCGGTGGAGCTTCGCAACTTTGTCATTTCATGGAGTCTCCCAGGCGATCCCAACCCGGACTAATCCGAGTCGTTGTCTCAAGCCTTTGAAACTCTTAGATCTGAACCCGTCACTTCCTGCAAAACCCTGGGCCTTTCAACCCTTAGGATACACACCAAGAAGTCGGCCAGGGTAGAAACCGACAATTCTATGTGCATCCTAGTCTTTTGCTCACCTTACGGCAAACTATAGGAAAGACGCTCCTAGTCTTTAGTTTACCTTACGGCAAACAAGGAAAGACGCTTCTATCTTTTATTTACCTTACGGCAAATTAGGAAAGACGATCGTAGTCTTTGTTCTAAAGAACGAGGACGACCATCCTCCTATTATTTGCTACTACAAATAAGAAACCCTTGAAAAACCTTAAATAACCTTAAAAGTCTTCAGCCACGTAAGCAGCCGGAGACCTCACCAGTTAACTCCTCGTTATAACCCAATTAAACATTAAAAGTCCCCAGCCACAAAGTAGCCGGAGACCTTACCAATTCAACCGGTCACAACCCGATAAAACCTTAGAAATCTCCAGCCACGCAAGGAGCCGCAGACTTCACCAATTTCACCCTTCAAACCTTAAAGATCTCCAACCACGCGAATAGCCGGAGACCTTACCGATTTCACCCTAGACATCGTTAGTAGACCCTTCAAAACCTGGAGAGTACCTAAAAAAATCTCCAGCCACGTAAGTAGCCGGAGATTTTACCAACACACACCCGTTTCGACCTTACTACTCCCTTGGGTTTTCTTAGTTGTCTAAATCTCTTAGCTGATCGAGCAGCGAGAGAATAGACGTAAGCCCCCCACCACGTCTAGGTGAAACCCGTAGGGGGGGACCCGAGGAAAGGTATGTCGAGATTTTTTCTGAGTTAAACAACTTGCCTCAGCTCGTTCACGAGCATACTCTGATTCCTGACGTTGCAGGTCAACCCGCCAATACTCTAGACTTGTTTGATACCTCTTAGACTGACAAATCACTTCTTGGGAGAACCGTTTGGCAATACGAGAAAACCAACTGAGAGGGTCTCAACGATTTCTTCAGAAACTTTAACTGGTCGTTATGCTTCCTCGATAGTGACGTGGACTCCAGTGCATATACATATTATTACAAATCTAATTCTTGTCCGAATGAGAAATTTTATCCCGAATAGGGCAAAATCTATCAAAATCAATGAGAATTAATGGTTTGATTTGAGCTATAGGAAGGTTAATCCGGTCAGAGAAGCTAGAGAGTTCAGTATCGATCATATTCGACGAACCAAATTTTTAAATGACCAACAATAAAGGCAAAAACTACACATTTTTGGTAATTTGTAAGAAACATTCGGAATTCTACTTAGTGATCTGTTCTACCACTCGTTATCAATTAAACACCTTATGTCAGTTGTTGAGAGAAAACCAATTTGCTTACAGCACAGTTTCCTCCTAATTCAACGATTTATGAAAGTGTTATGAATCCTTGTGTACGCGAGACCGATACTGTGATGTACTTTGTTGTCAAAGGCTGAGGTTTCGCTCGCCGGTGTCCAGGGTACTAACTAAAGTAAGTACAGAAGCTTTAGTTTAAAGGGGTTTCTTTATTCACAAATCCAATTCATTAAAATAATTAACATTTAACAACAGAGGGTTACAATATTTATTTTACTATAATTCAGATATTCAATCTTGACTCTATCGATGACTTGAGCTCCGTAGCTGGTTAACTATTTGCAGCGGGTACTGGATACGGTCCTCGTATATAGTTCTGCAACTGGCTTCTTCAGGAGTTCCGGCTGGTCTCGATTCTGACGGTCCACGCTATCTTTCAGCGGCTTACGGTATCAACAGCTTTCACTGGTTATCAACGGTTTTACCCGGCTATCAACGGCTTACGCCGGCTATCAACGGTTTTACCCGGCTATCAACGGCTTACGCCGGCTATCAACGGTTTTACCCGGCTATCAACGGCTTACGCCGGCTATTGCAACTGGCTTCTTCAGGAGTTCCGGCTGGTCTCGATTCTGACGGTCCACGCTATCTTTCAGCGGCTTACGGTATCAGCAGTTATCAACGGCTATCAACGGTTTTACCCGGCTATCAACGGCTTACGCCGGCTATCAACGGTTTTACCCGGCTATCAACGGCTTACGCCGGCTATCAACGGTTTTACCCGGCTATCAACGGCTTACGCCGGCTATCAACGGTTTTACCCGGCTATCAACGGCTTACGCCGGCTATCAACGGTTTTACCCGGCTATCAACGGCTTACGCCGGCTATCAACGATTTTACCCGGCTATCAACGGTTTTACCCGGCTATCAACGGCTTACGCCGGCTATCAACGGTTTTACCCGGCTATCAACGGTTTTACCCGGCTATCAACGGCTTACGCCGGCTATCAACGGTTTTACCCGGCTATCAACAGCTTTCGCTGGCTATCAACGGTTTTACCCGGCTATCAACGGCTTACGCCGGCTATCAACGGCATTCACCGGCTTTATGTTCTGGTTTCAAGGGCTCCTTACCTCTGGTGGGGGGTAGCCAATGAATAAATTACCTTCCTCTACTGGAGCTGGCGGCGGAGTCCTGTCCTCGTTGGGTACCTGATGATGACTGACTTCTGGTGGCTTGCATGACTCTTATTTATATTACTTTCTCGTGGAACTAAATGTGAGCTTTATATCTTTAAAGTTTATTTTTCTTTGGAAATCAATGATGTGTGCGACGTCATCCTATATCTCCTATTGATATGCGGGGAAACTTCAGCAACATATAATTTAGTTTTATATTCACCACCGAGGTACCATGGTCGGTGTCAGCGTTACCCTTATGCGACTTTAGTCGCATTTTTGCGACCTTTATTGTGCTGTGCGACTATGCGACGACCTTTTTAAAATTGTTTAAAATTGCGACTTTTTCTTTGCTTAAACATTTACCATCAAACTTTTCTGAGAATGTGTGAGTATGATTGTCTTTGCTTTGTTCTTTGCTTTCTGTTCGCATTCTCGTTTTCGAAAGTAGTTTTTGTTTTCCCATTCCCACCACGGAGGCGCTGTTAGATTGTTTTTTGTTCTCTTACGTATTTGGCACTGACGACTGACACTGACATTTCATGGAATTTCTCCTTACCTTTGTGCTTTGTCTGTAACATGTAACATGCGGCATCGTGGAGAAATGGGTTGTTTTGCAACATTTTTTTATTAGGGCTAAATTTGAAGAAAGTACAAATTCAAAAATTGATATTATTCTCGAAAATTTAGTTTATTTAAAGTTTCTAAAATATATTCTTTCAAAAATAAATATTTTAAACAAAGTTTTTCAGAGTGAAACATCACAAATTGCTTATTTGTGCTCTTATATAGAAGATCCTCTATTTATTATTTTTCAAAATTTTTTATTGAAAGAATGTGTTCTTGGAAAATCTATTTCTAAGATTGATTATCGAAACGAAAATTATTTTAAAAATTGAAGAAATATATATCGGCATGGAAGCCGAAAATTGCTTAAAGGATAAAAAACTCACAAATTTTGAAATTATTTGCATAAAAAAAATGTACTTCAATATTATTTGACGCTTTGCTAAGAAATTTTTTAATGTTAAAGATGAGAAGCTTTCTATTTTAAAACATATAGATCCAAAAATAATTAGGTCAAATCAGGGTTTTAACTATTTTCGGTTGGTTTCAAATTTTAATAGCTTTACAAATGAGCCAGAAAAAGTGGTAGATCAATACAAACACCTAGAGCTTCAAGCGTTTGACAAAAACTATGGCAAAATTTTTGAAATTAAAAATATAGAAGAGTTTTGGTACAAGGTTGGTACTTTAAAAAATAGTTTAGGTGATAACCTATACTTTGACCTTTACGAATTTGTTTGTAAAATTTTAACGTTGTCACACAGCAGCGCTTGCGCTGAACAAGTTTTATTCAAAGCTTACGCTTATGAAAAATAAATTAACAAACCGTTTACAAAGGGAAACCTGCGAAAATATGTTAGCTTCCACAAATCTCATTGACTGTGATATAAGTGGGTGGGTTCCTGAAAACAACCTAATTAAAAAGTATAGAGAAACTTTATTAAAAAAACGAAACATTAATGGGATTTACATATCTTTTTAGGTATTTATTTTAACTTAAAACCTACATACATATTAATTTATGTAAAATGAAGTCTTTAAATTAGGTTTTTTTTGTTTTTATTATTTTTTAATGTATGTATACCTACATATCTAAGTGTTTAAATAAAGAAATTCAAAAAAATATCTAAATTGTTTTTCCTATAGTAAAAAAAAATAATATTTAGGTATGCGAGTTTTTCTTTCAATTGCGACTTTTTGTTCAAAAATGCGACTTTTTCAAAGAATTCGAATTTGCGACTTTTTTTTGTAAAAGCGACTTTTTTCTGCGACTTTTTGAAAAATCCCAGGGGTAACCCTGGTCGGTGTCGTGCTGCTGTCCTCAGTGCAGGTCTTGCTGGTTGTCGATCTTTCGTGCGTGCGAATTCACCACACTGGTTTGCTCTGGTTGGTTCCTTTGAGTGGTGTGGGGAAAATGTTATCAACTGATAAGAAGATTTTTTATTCAGTTGTTGTTCACACTTCGTGGTGTACGCATGCTACGAGAGCATGCGGCTGGTTGGGTAAGTATTTTAAGTTTATTATTTGGGACAGGTGCGTAGGTAGGGAGGGGTGCTTGGTAGGTAATCATGTGGTATGCAGGTTAAGTCGGTCCAGTATTGCGGCTAGTGGTTTTAGTATTGTCAGGAGCGTAGATCGGGGGGCTGCGGGGTTAATTTGTAATGGTTCATTACAATACTGATTTCATGGGACTGTGATGTGCTTTTTGCTTTCCAGCCGAGGTTTTGCTCGCCGGATTTCCAGGGTCGTTCTGAAGAAAAACACGAAACTTCAGTAGGAAGGTCTTTAAAACCTTATACAAAATCTTTATTGAAAACAAAGTTCAGTAGGTTTTAGGCCCCTGGTAGGCACTAGATCGACAGGTTTTAGGCCTCTGGTAGGCACTAGATCAACAGGTTTTAGGTCTCTGGTAGGAACTAGATCAACAGGTTTTAGGCCTCTGGTAGGCAGTAGATCGACAGGTTTTGGGCCTCTGGTAGGCACTAGATCAACAGGTTTTAGGTCTCTGGTAGGAACTAGATCAACAGGTCTTAGGCCTCTGGTAAGCACTAGATCGACAGGTTTTAGGCCTCTAGTAGGCACTAGATCGACAGGTCTTAGGCCCCTGGTAGGCACTAGATCGACAGGTTTTAGGCCTCTGGTAGGCACTAGATAAACAGGTTTTAGGCCTCTGGTAGGCGCAGGCAATGTATAAACACCGACAGATCAACAGGTACCAAAGCCCCAGGTGGCAATTAGGACGTTTATTCTTCGAACCAAACTGATGGAACGAAATTGCTGGACAATTTCAGTTGACTTGTAAACTAAAATCAAGATCGTCAGATTCGACCGTAGCAAACAAGTGACTTTCCTTCCCAAAAGGAGGTCCTCTTGTTATATTTTTTGTTATTTTATTTGCACCTGGATTCCAGAGGAACCTTCTCGACCGGATACAATCCTTAAAATTATACAAAGCAGTAATCCAGACCTGCCCACTCATAACTGGAAAGTTGCGAAAGTGGAGGAACCAAAAGGCGCTTCAAGATCTGCAATTATTGTAGTGAATAAAGAGTCCTTGGCTCCTCTACTGGCAACCAAAGGTGTGATTGGGTACGGATTTTCTTCGATTACTCTGAAGGTATATAAAAAAGATGAGGGTAACACCGTTCCTCCACAACAAACAGGTACTTCCACAGTCGAAGAATCTGCGGTAGACATCGACCCAGCAATGGAAATTGATGCTCCCAGCGGCTCTGAGACTGAAGTGAAGACCACAAATATCGCCGAAAAGGCTCCTGAAAATGTCGACAGTCTCTCCGAGAAGGAAGCTGAAGACTCCGTGAGGAAGGTTCTTCTGAGTGAAGACGAACCCATTGGCTCGGACTCTGAAGCCGAGCTACTGGATTCGTCCTCTGAATCGGAAGACCTGAATCTAACCATGTTGGGGGTTGGTCTGGATGAGTGTAGCCAAAATGCTGCAACTACTTCAGATTAACCTTCAACATTCCATCAAGGCTTCGGCCTCACTTCTTCTCCGTCTGCACAAGAACCGAGAGGATATAGTCCTGATCCAGGAACCATGGATTGCCAAATCTGGAATTCAGGGACTCTGGACTCCTGGTTACTACTTGCTGTATGCATCGGACAAAGGTGAACCCAGATCCTGCTGATTTCAGCGATCGAGATATAACCGCCGCCAGAATGCACACCAAAAATGGAACGTACTGGATAGTGTCGGCATATCTTGGCCACGACAACCCTGGCCCTCCTGGCGATACGCTCAAGAGGATCATCGCTGAGGCAAAAAGGCAAAACATCAGCCTCCTTATTGGGTGTGATGCTAATGCCCATCACACTGTTTGGGGAAGTACGGACATAAACGATAGAGGTGAGTCTCTTTTTGATTATATCCTTAGTACTAACCTCGTAGTCAGTAACATCGGTAATGAACCTACCTTTGTTACCAGAAACCGACAAGAAGTGCTAGACATCACTCTTGTCTCTGACACTATATATCAAATGATAACGAATTGGAAAGTATCAGAGGAACACTCATTCTCAGACCATAGATACATCCAATTCAGTTTAAATGATGTACCCACCACACGGCCAGTCTTTCGTAATTATAGGAAAACAAACTGGCAAACGTATAGAGATATTCTGAAAAGATCGCTTACAGCCGAATCTTTAGATATCCCCTACAACACCTCAGATCTAGATAACAAAGTCAAGGATCTGACACTAACCCTGAACAATGCAATGAATATTTCTTGTCCTCTTCTGCAAGTTAGAGGAAAAAAGAAACCTTATTGGTGGAATTCGGGATTAGAACCGCTCAGGAAAAGTTGCAGAAAACTCTTCAATCGAGCTAAATACACAAAAGAATCCTCAGATTGGGACTTATATAAAGAATCCTTAAAGATTTATAAGAAACAATTGAGGACAAGCAAAAGATCTTCATGGAGGAACTTCTGCAATAAAATAGAAGATACTTCTGAAACATCCAGATTGAGGAAAATCCTCTCAACAAATCCAGTCATGCCAAGCTCTTTGAAAATGTCAAATGGCTCCTGGACAAATTCATGTGAAGAATCACTCAATTTGCTACTTGACACTCATTTCCCAGGTAGCTCGCAAAACATTTGCAACATTGACTCACTAGAGTCGGATAACAAAGGTATAAAGATCCAAGGGTTAATAACAAGGGACAAACTAAAATGGGCAATTAACAGCTTCGATCCATATAAATCGGCAGGACCAGACGGCATAATACCAGCCGAACTGCAAGTTGCTTTGGACATAATCTTACCTACTTTAGAGATAATAATGAACAGTTGTCTAAACCTGGTCCATATTCCCCTTATATGGAGAGAAGTCAAAGTAGTCTTTATACCCAAAGCTGGTAAATGCTCCCACGTTACGCCCAAGGACCTAAGACCTATCAGTCTATCGTCATTTCTTCTCAAGACACTGGAACGATTGATTGACATTCATCTGCGTAGTGCTATAAAACCAAACCTTTTTTCTACAGCACAACACGCTTACTGCAAGGGAAAATCAGTAGAAACTGCGGTACATACCTTGGTACGCGCAATCGAATACTCCCTAGATCACAAAGAATACACTCTAGTTGCATTCCTAGATATAGAAGGCGCCTTCAACAATGTCGACAGCGCCGCAATAGCGAAGACACTGCAGAATCTCAATGTGGATAGCTCACTTGGTAACCTTATAAAATTCATGCTGAAAAGCAGAATTATAAATGCGGAACTAGGTAGCTTTACTACAAGAAGGTCAGTCAGTAGAGGAACCCCACAAGGTGGAGTCCTATCCCCACTTCTATGGAACATGGTAGTTAATGATCTGCTAATAGACCTAGAAGAAGAGGGATTCAAAGTGATTGCATACGCTGACGATATTGCCATTGCCGTATCAGGAAAGCACCCTCAAGTTTTAACAGAACTTATACAAACCGCTCTCAACAAGCTACTAAAATGGACAGATCGATGTGGCTTAGGTGTTAACCCCCACAAGACTGAACTAGTCCTTTTCACAAGGAAATACATAATTCCTCAACTAGACCCTCCATCGATTAAAGGTGTTCCACTCACTTTCTCAGATCAAGCTAAATACCTGGGTCTTATTTTAGACAAAAAGTTAAGTTGGAAACCTAATATACAGGAAAGAGTAAGGAAAGCCACGGTAGCTCTCTTTTCTTGTAAAAAAGCCGTAGGGAACAAGTGGGGCTTGTCTCCACAAATTACTCACTGGCTATACACTGCGGTCATCAGACCGATACTTACTTACGGGGTGACCGTATGGTGGACGGCCTTAGATAAAGCGATTAATCGCGATAAACTAAGCAGAGTTCAACGTTCAGCGTGCATGTGCATCAGCGGAGCTCTCCGCTCGACACCTTCCGCTGCACTAGACATACTACTCAACCTGACACCCCTAGATATTTACAGCAAACAAATGGCCGCGAGCACAGCCATACGTCTCAAAGCCATCTCTCAATGGACCAATAACTCTATTGGCCATACCACCATTCTGAATTTATTCGGAACTCTACCAAGTCACTCTGACTACATCACTCCCTTTTTGGTTTTCGATAAAAACTTTGAAGTCACCATTCCCTCAAGGTCAGCTTGGGAGGAAGGGGCTTTGACAGATAATAGATCAGTAAACTTTTTTACAGATGGATCGAAGACTGAAAACGGAGTGGGTGGTGGAGTGTACTCAGATGGACTAAACCTTAGTCTCTCCTTCCGCCTACCAAACCATTGTAGCGTATTCCAAGCGGAAATTCTGGCGATAAAGGAAGTATTGTCCTGGCTTAAAGAAAACGTGGTATCTAACACGGATATCCGTATCTTCTCAGACAGTCAGGCTGCTTTGAAATCCCTTGCATCAGTCTCTGTAAACTCCATTACAGCCCAAGACTGTCGTTCGTCTCTAATGGAGATGGCCAAACAGTTTAACATTCACCTATTCTGGGTGCCGGGTCACAGGGACATTCCGGGGAATTGCAAAGCCGACGAACTCGCCAGAATTGGAACGGAAGTGCCTATCTTACCCGAAAAGGCAAATATAGGTATGCCCATAGCTACAAGTAAACTTATGCTGAAACGAATCGCTCTGGAACAATCAAGCACAAGATGGCTTAATACTACCACTTGTATGGCGACCAAACAAATCTGGCCTAAACTGGATCCGAAACGGTCAAAATGTCTTTTGTCCCTCAGTAGATCTCAGATCAGCTCCGTCATAGGTGTCATAACTGGACACTGTCTCATAGGTAGACACGCCGCACGACTCGGTGTGCTATCAAACGATTTTTGCAGGAGTTGCTTGGACGAGGAGGAAGAGGAGACAATCCCACACCTTCTTTGTACATGCCCTGCTCTCTCTTACAGACGCAAACTTCATCTAGGAGAATATTTCTATAATGAACCAAGCGATCTCATAAATAAAGACATTAAAAGTCTCCTTCGCTTCATCAGAAGCTCCAAATGGTTTTAACTAGTAGGAAACTTTTTTTTTTTTTTTTTTTTTTTTTTGTTCCCTATTAGATCGTGGTATCACAATGGACCTCTAATGGTCTAAGTGTGTCAGACGCTTTAATGACAGCCACTTTAACCTAACCTTAACCTAACCTATATTTTTTGTATAAACTATGTGTGAACTATATACTGGTTGAATGCAAATCACGCAATGTGTTCAAACGGCTGTGACGTCATGATCTTATAGCGACTGTATACTATATTAAGGCAAGGTATAAAATCCCTTATCTTGCCGAAGCGACTGATGTCGTCGGTAGCTGCAGCGTCGTATGGTGTCGTTGGCCGTTGCTGCTGCGGCGGCTGCGTAATCATGGTTGATCAATGATTTATTATTGATTTTGATGGAAGCATGGAACGCTTCGTTACAGGGCGAATATTCTTTCGTTGGAGTCCTTAAAAAGATCCTGAAATACACAAATATGCTGGCCAAAAAAATATTCCCCATTGTTCTTCAACGTTGGCAAACCTCTAATCCGTTTTGTTTTATTGATGGCAGTACTATCAGTGTTTGGGAATGCACGAAGGACCAGCTTATGAAGCAAATGAAATGAATTCTCGAAATCCAAATTTTCGTTTATAAACTATTTATTTTACAATTTTATTGATGTTAGGTAACCAGGTGATGGAATTCGAATGAATTGAAAAAATGAAAATATACAAATTATTGAATAGATTTTAAACTGAGTATCTGATGGATACAGAAACATTAAAGTGTTTTTTAGCAAAGTTATTTTTAAACAATCAGCTTCTCGTATTTGTTCCCAGATTCCACGCCTTTGTTTTTCGAATGTTGATCTAGAATGGCAGCGTATTTTTAACTCAATAAGCTCCGATTTGAATAGCTTGGGGAACCACAAACCGCGTGGAATTAAATGCTTCAAAATCTCAATGCTGTCTCAAGCCTTCTTAGCGGATCCCACTCCACGTGTCGCTAGACATGAGTGACATTTGCTTTAAGGATACCGAATTGTTTTCAGTTCTTGGCATGTGCATTAGAGACCACCTTTTTTGGGATTATAACATACTCGACATCGTCAAAAACGCTGTAAAGGTCCAGGTTTCCTTCAACGTTGCAAAAAATATTTCACCCCTTCTGATCTGGCCGTCATCTATAAGGCCTATATTCGTCCAAAGCTCAATGATATTTCCCATATTTGATGGGCGGTTCTCTAATAACCCACTTGAGCAATGTTTATAGTTTTTCTTTGCTTTCTTTGTTTTACCGTTATAAGAATTACAGTGTTCCAGTGAAATAGGCAGTTGCACTCGTCCCCTAAAACAATTAAATCATAATACTAGAACTGCAGGGAATGTTCATCAGTTTACCCTGGATTGATGTTCCTAATTTCGGATGTACTGTTTACAACAGAGATTCCTTCCTTAGCCACACAACACGAATGTTGATTTGATTTTCTTTTTCTCCCAGCTCTGTTTTTTCCATTTCCATTTCAATATCGATAACTTCAAAACCAACGTGCATCGATACCTTCCATTATAAAAAATACAGCCATCAGTATTTATGAATCTTTGAAACTGTGTCTTTCATAAGTGCGTGCATATAATTATATACATACAAACAAATTAATTAAGATGGAAAACAAATGTTTTGATGATAAAAGCAAATACCTACGACCCACTGGTGAACCTTGTTTCATCAACTCATTAGAGTTGACTTAGTGCATACAAAGTTTTTTTCCTGAAACAAAATAAGTCAAGCAGCCGAAGTTTTTTGAGTTTCCTTTTTTTTCTTCAAAGAACTACAAATTATTCACATTTTATGAATACAATTTCAACTTGGTGAAGTTGATTAAAAACTTTAATTAAAACTTGTAGACAGTCCTACAAAACAAAAATCACTTTTTTGAGTGATCGCTTTTGTGCTTGCCTTTCTGCTCCCATTCCATATTAAGTATGACAAAACGTTGTATACGCTGAGTGTTTAACGGACTCAGTATTCTACATAATGTTATTCGAAAGCTGATTTCATTGGGTTTTTTTTTAACTTTTTCTTTTTTTTTAATTTGAACTTAGGTCCTCACACTTTTTCCTCGCAATATTGTTCTTGTAACTTTATTTTTTCAGGGGATTAATTTAGTGCAAAGTCCTGTTTTCTGGTTGCTGTAGGAACGAGATGCGTTGTTCAAAGGACAATCTGTCGGAAAACTTAATTAAAATTTGCAATAAGTTTTCTGATGAGCTTTGGAAGCCATGCAATGGAGTACTCGTGTATTGTCCCAAATCAGATTACATTCATCGTAAGTTCGTCTACTTCAAAATGGAGGTCGGTACTAGTTGCAGGACATGGAACCCAGAGACACAAAAGGATTTTAATTACCACTTCTGTTTGGGCTTGTTTGCTTCTAGCACTCTAAACTATTGTCAGGACTATTGACCGTTCAGAAGTCTTCTGCCACTAAATACCCCCGCTTGCTATGTGCCACTAAGCCCAAAGAGGACTAAGCAGAAGCACAACAACTTAGCTGGGAGATTTCGTCCAGCCACACTTGTGTGCGCCTTTGGTGTTTCTATTGTTTTTAAATTAAATGTGTGCCAGAGTGCAAACGGCCACTTAAAGGATTAGCCAAACCTGCAAAATGCAATTAAATGCTTATTCGTATTTGCTGTTTGCAGAGGGCGCAAGCCATTTACACTTATTGCTTTGATAAACATCGTTTTTTATTGAAATACAAAACAGGTCATTAAAATTTTGTTGGCCTTAGCAGTCTTTAGTCTTTCCTCATTAGACTGGATTTGCTTTGCGGTTGGGTCCTTGGTATTGCAGTTTATGCTTACATCCGGACAAATTTGTCCCGCTCCATTAGAAGTGATACATATCTGTTTGTTTTTATAATATATTCAAAGAAGCATTCATATGCACGACCTTCCGTTGGGCGCCATTTCTATGGCGAAAAAGCAATTCGAGAGTTATATCATTTTAAATGACATCCAAAATTTATTGCTTTGAACAAACATTACTGGCAAATGTCCTTGCAGGCAATAACATAAATTTAACGTACCCGTAAATTTCACGGAAAAAGAATGAGACTGGTTGGGAAAGGTTAGAAGAAGATTTTTTTTTTTTTTTTCGAAAATAAAAATGGAAAGGCTTAACATTTATTTTCTGTTTTGTATTTGTCGGTGCGAATTGATTTTATTTTTTTATGCCGATATAGCACTGCGAGTATAGATGATACAAGGGGGTTTTATATGTGAAAGTAACATGTTAAAGAATATAATTTTGTTTTCAGAACGTGCCTCAATTATTCTTATCAATTTACATACATTTTTTATGGTTTCGTTGCTTCGTTTGCATAGTCGTTTAGATGAAATTGATTTTAGATATTCATTTGATTCGTTTTGAAGACTTAACCTTATGTTGAAGTGATTGATTATATTTATATAACATAGAATTGATTATTTTGACGTTGGGCTATTAGAATGGCAATTCAGAAAACTCTCAACCATTTGAAACCATATTGAAAGCCCAACCCAAGTCAATTGTACAAACCTGTGAGAAATGTTGGTACTACTTATTCCAGAAAGCTTGCTGCAAATTCTGGAAGTACTAGCTTGGCAATACGTTCTTTCGAAGTCTTGCAATTCGGTCTGCTTATGCTATTGCCGGACTTGCTTCCAGGTCACTTAAGTGCTTTTCTTCAAACTTGGGACTTAAATGTCTAAAATGTCTTATTTAGGTTTAAAATTGCCTTACAAATGATTGCCATATCAGAAAGGGTGAAGCATTTCTTACAACGATACAGAAATCCTAAGCATTTAGCAGCATTTTTGGCGTTCTCGAAAATGTGGTCAAATATCGAGTTCTGAGAGCTATTCGGCTTCTTCGATGCAAGTGCCATTCAAGGACACATCCGAAGCAGAAGGAGATGGACGTGAATTTGAAAACAAGTATGAAAAGCTGAGGGAAGAGTCGTCAAAACGATTAAGTGGATTAGAAATCTCAGACAAGAGATAAATGAAGAAGAGAGTTGGAGATAAAACGGAGCCTTGGGGAACACCAGGCTATGATGATCAGACCTGAAACCGTCAAATACAAAATGTATTGAACAATCACGAAGGTAATTACTAACCCAATGAATAAGGGTTTCATTGATACCAAACTCATTATATTAGAAAGCCTTGTCCCAAACGCTTAGAAATATAAAGCGAAACAATTTTACTTTCACCAAAACAATGTAAAGATCTGTTCTACTATTCGGCGAGACATGTCTTCAGATCACCAATAGAACGACTGCTGCGAAAGCCGTATTGCCGGTCATTCAGAAGCTTTAGATCTTCGAGATATTTCTTGAGTGGATGATTGATCTACCTCTGAACGTCTGACCTCTGAAAGAACGGACGCAAGTGCAATTTGTCGGTAAGAGGAGGAAGTGGAAGGGTCACGTTTTTAACGCATATGCTAGACAAATGCGGTTTTCCATATTTCAAGGAAAATTCCAGAACAGTATGAGCAATGGAAAAGTTTAAGCAATGGTTTCGGCAGCGAGGAAGAACACGTCTTTATGCCAAGCGGTCTTATTGGGTTGTTTCTCTTTAACTGGATGCATGGGAAACGGGAAATTGGTTGATATTACACAATGTTCTGAAGTGCCGAATGGAAACTTTACCGTAATGGTAAAGTTAGAAGTAAGAAAAAAGTCGAGAGTGAGGGCGTTTTGCCCATCAACATCTGGTATTCATTAAAATATCATTAAAAGCTGTTGTGCCGATATTGAGAAGACCAAAACTAAAAAAATGGTTCTATGCTTCATACTTTCAATAATGTCTTAAACTAAATATTTTTTGGATTGGATTATAGATCGCTAAGATTAGGCTCCATTTTAGAGAAAAATACGATTTTATAAATCCTTGTTTTGATATTTGTACGGTAGTCACCGTTAGTTCTAGACAAAATACATTTTTGTCCTACATCTTCTATGTAGTATTAGAAAACTGTTAATAGTTAAATTTCAAAAAATCGAGTATGAGGTTTTTAAATAATATTTTTCCCTCCATACGGTTTTTTGTCTTCTTTTAAAGCCAAGAATAAGGGTACCTGCCATACGAATTTTACTAGAAATTTTATAAATATTTTTTTCTCAAAAACTGTTCCACAGATTAAAAAAAAAATTTCATTTAGTTCAAGCTAAGTAATAGTTGAATTTTTGTTTTCCTAAAAATGGCTGGTAACCCGCTTGGAAACATATTTTTTTGTTTTTGATTTTCTCAAAAACGGTAGAACCGATTTTAATCATTTTTACTTGCGATATAGGTACTATAGGGCAAGTTCTGCATTTGGAAAAAAAATCTAACTCGAGATTTTGATCAAAGTTGACATTACGATGATAGCGAAGACGAAAAAAGTGGGTCCGACAATTCCGTCTGTCTGTCTGTATGTCTGTATGTCTGTATGTCTGTATGTCTGTACCTCGAACTACAGCCTAAGCTACCGGAGGTATTTTCTTCAAACTCGGTAGTTAAGGGTCTTCGGTGATTCCCTAGAGGAGAAATTGAAATTTTTTTTTTTAGCTCCAAAAGTAACGGTACCCCCCATACACCCGTAATGCAAAATCTTATTTATCTCGAAAACGGCTCAAACGATTTTGATAAAAAAAATTAGGTGTAATATAATGGACATGGACTATATTTTGGTCAAAAAAAAATTTGGGGGGATATGTTATTAGGGGTACCTGTCATAGAACGGTTTTTTTGATTTTCGAATTTCTCACCAACGGCTCTAACGATTTTAACCAAAATTTTTATGCTGAAGCTGCTTTGCATTTGAAAAAATATAAACGAAAAATTTTTTCGAAAAAATAGTTTTTGGATTTTTAAAAAAATAATACAATTTTTTTTTTGAAAATTCAATATCTTGAAAACCGATGCACGATTAAATTTTTAAATTACGTTTTAAAATATATTTTATTAAATACTAACAATTGGCATATCACTTTTTTTTATAAAAATTTTAAGGAAAATATAGTACACAAAAAACATGTTTCAGTGTGTCTGTATGTCTGTACCTCTCACTACAGCCTAAACCCTTGGACCTATTTCTTTCAATCTCGGAAGTTAAGGGTCTTCGGTGATTCCCTAGAGGAGAAATTGAATTTTTTTTTTTAGCTCCAAAACTAAGGGTACCCCCCATACACCCGTAATGCAAAATCTTATTTATCTCGAAAACGGCTCCAACGATTTTGATAAAAAAAATTAGGTGTGATATTATGGACATGGACTACATTTTGGTCAAAAAAAAATTTGGGGGGATATGTTATTAGGGGTACCTGTCATAGAACGGTTTTTTTGATTTTCGACTTTCTCATTAAGGATTTTAACCCAAAATTTTTAGCAGTAGTCCCCTTAAGTTTAAAATAATATTGTATATAAAAATATTCGAAAAAATATTTATTGGGTTTAAAAAAAAAAAAAAAAAAAAAATTTAAATCAATATCTTCAAAACCTATGAACGATTTTTTTTTTGAAATTATTTCCTAAAACCAATATTATTAAATACTTAAAATTCGCATCCCACATTTTTTTCTTGAAAAATCTTAGAGAAATTTCTTATATAAAAAATGTATTTAATAATAAAACGATTTTATTTGCATAAATTCATACTTTTCCGGAAACCAGACGGCAATTTTATGCATTTGAACATTATTATCTCATTAAATCCATGTTTTATATTTATAAAATGTATCTTAAATTCCAAAGTAATTTTACATAAGAGCAAGTTCGTGCGATCTAGTCGTGCATTTTATTTGGTTATGCTAAAGGTACCCAAAAATGTGAATATTATTGTGTATTAAGATTTTCAAATCATATAATAAAACGGCAAACATCTTTTTTGTGGTACACTTTTCTTCAAAAGTATTTAACCGATTTCGATAAATTTTATATGGTTGAAAAGCCACAGTTACGGAGAGGTGCAGAATATACTTGAGACACGCATTTACACACTGTGGGTCATTTTTGTTTTTGCACTGTCGAACACTTTGCATATTACATAAAATAAAATTTAATTTAATAAATTTGCTTGAAAACACTGCCAATAAAATAAATAATAAATAAATTGTCACTCGAATTTCGAGAGCTGGGTCGGCTAGTCATTTTTATTTTATTAAAAAAAAAAAATAAAAGTTTCTTTGAAATGAAATATCGTCGCTGTAGATCGAATATCTCGTAACCCAGAAAAGTCGATTATTCAGGAGAGACAAAAAACTTATTATCAAATCAATGAGAGGCAATGAGAGACGTGTTGTTAATTATGCGCGTGGCTCTGCAATTATAGTTTTTAGGTTCACAGGATATTTTTCATTAGATCCGGAATTTTTTTCACAATATAATTGCATCATTACCTAAAAATCGGGTTTTTCTGGGTTACGAGGTATTCGATCTACAGCGACGATATGTGCGAGTATTTCGATTTTTTTTTAAACTTGATAAATAAAAGTTTCTTGATATAGTGTACAAGATGTAAAAAAAAATTATTTTGCCTATACTCTGTCCAACAAAAATATGCAGTGTGGGCAAGATAGGACGTTTGCCTCTCATTCTGGCTACAGTAAATTGCATAAATCTGTCCTTCATTAAAGCTCTCACAGGGTTATCGTAGTGTTGATTTTAAATGGACCCTTTTTGTAAGCTTAATAGAACCAACAGCTAGAGGCCACAGCAATTCAGTGCACACTAGGGGTGTCCACTTAAGAAAAACATCGATGCTTTTATTCGATGTTAGACATCGGAAACCAGCATCGATGTCTTTCGATACATCGCTTAAAAACATCGATGTTTTTCAACATCGAATACTTTATTTAATGATTTTTTACTTCAACAAATAGAAACTAACAATATGCGCTGGCAAAAGTATTATCTTTTATTTTAAAATTCCGAAAAAAAAATTGATCAGTTTAATTGTTTGATTGTTTTAGATTAGCGTAAAAAGGCAAATTTCGATTCACAAATCACACTGTAGATGAGTGAGAGCAAGAGCAAGTATATGAAGCAGTACATATACTACGTTTATATGGAGAATTGAATCGGAATTAAATCAGGATTAAGCTCCGTGTATACCTGGATCGGATTGAAATAGGATTTCTCGATCCGATCCTTTGAGTATATATAATATGGAGGGCTCGTTTCTATTCCAAATGCGTGACTATCATAGGGGGCGCTACTCAAATTTGTGTAAGACAAAGTTATTGCCGAGTGCTTCATATCACATGTGACGGAGAACTATATGCGAGGAGAAGGTAAGCACAAATCGGAGGATACGGCTGTATCCTTAACTTACAGAAAGTGAGACAGCGACCCCTATCACAACTTCAAGTACTACAATGCATTAGGGATAGGAACGAGCCCTCCATATTATATATACTCAAAGATCCGATCCCACTAAACGAGCTGAATCGAATCGAAAATATACTTGTATACCTGAATCGAGGGATCGAAGAATCGAGTGTGTGTACAACAACAGTTTAAAAGAGATTGTCATTTCGATTCCATTTCAATTCGATCTCTCGATCCAGTGCCGCCATATACCTGGATCGAAATCTCAATTCGAAATCGATTCGATTCCTCAATCTAATCTTGTAACCGGGTTAAGAGTTCAAGCAGGACAGTGAAATGAAAGAGTAAACCGAAGAAACTACTCAAAGACAAAAAACCAAAGACAAAAAAGAGCTGATGCACATTTCTACAAATTCGAAAAAGCCGATGCTCACATTTTTGCAAAAGTATGCGTAACCTCAGTTGCTCGGCTGTCATTTCCATTTACATAATATCCAAAGACAAACTCGTAAAAGAGCTGATTCTCATATTCACCGACCTGAATGAAATTAATAAAAATAAGACTATAAATGTTCTTTGTCATAGTTTTTCGATTTTTAAAAAAAAAAACATCGATACATCGAATAGAAAATTTACTAGGCAAAACATCGGGTCAATCCGATGTCTCGTATGGTGAACATCGAATGGATTCGATACATCGATGTTTAGTGAATATCCCTAGTGCACACTCAGATGTGCAGTCAATAGGACGTCGGGTCGACGTTAGATGCAATCGAAAATTTATGGGCGCACAAACACTTTTTTATGGAGGAAATCTTTCAATTTAGTATGGTGCAAAAATATAGCACGCTACTGATTTTGAAAAAGCTCTCCCATAAGACGTGTACTGCATATTTTTGTTGGATGAAGTATAAATATACCGGTACCCTCCATACAAATGTTGAAAATGGTTTTCGAAAACCGTAGTTTTCTCGAAAACTTTGATAAATCTATAATTTAATGAAAAAAAACTAACTAAACTAACGACCATAAAACTATTTTTTCAAATTTAGAATTTCTTATTATGCCTATACAAAAAAATGATATGGGCACAGGGGACAAACCTGTTTTACTCCTATTGTTATCTCGAATTAATTAGAAATTTTCTACTCCATTTCAAACCGCTGCCTGTGGTTTCCAACATATAAACTTTCTAAGACTCTTCCGAATTTCGAGGTCATTTCAGCGTTATATAACTTGTAAAATAGAGCTTTTCTATACACAGTGTGAAACGCTGCCTTGAAGTCAACGAAAAACAAATAACTTATTTTTTTGCTCCAAAAATGTTCCCCCAATTCTTCTTAGAACAACTATGTTATTACAATTAGAATATCAACTTCTGAGACCAGCCTTAAATTACTTGAACTTTTTACTGTAGATAATCCATTCATTTAGGCGATTGTTTAACAGCAAAATAAACACCTTGTAGAAGGCATTCAGAAATGATACTCCGCGATACTCGTAGTTTGTGGGGGAAGAGTGTAAAAAGTCTACTGGCGGATACGCCAAATATGATGCTGCTATGGTTAAAAAATTACAGCAATATTGCAGAACATGCAACTTAAAGGTAACATAAATAAATCGAAGATGATGGTCTTCCGAAATGGACCTGGAAAGTCGAGGAGCTATAGAAGGTCGAAGAGTATGAGTATCTAGGAGTAATACTGGCAAACTTTCCCTTTAAAAGCATTTCAAATCCAAACTTCATCATGCTAAAATGGCTATCAATTGTAACTGGAAAGGAATTCTAAGCAAGAATAAGGACATCGGTGCAACAAGTGTGAAGTACAAATTATTTGAAGCGATAGTAAAAATCATATCGTGTTATGCTGCCCAAATTTGTTTTTTTTTTTCTCAGCATGATGAAGTAGATACACCCTTAAGATACTTTATAAAGAAAATATTTCGCCTGCCGGAAAATACTTCAACGTACCTCGCCCCTCTCTAACTGTACACTCTGCACTTTAGCTATATAAGAAAGGTCAAAGAATTCCCATAATTGGCATTTTATATCAATCAAAGCAAATCTCAATTTTTTAGTAAGTGGTGAACACTGTTATTGGACACGCCCACTTGGGTAAAAACAGTCTAACCATGGATGAACTCAAAATTATTTTAATCGGCGGTTACTGGCTTACTCTGGTAAGCTACGTTAAAACTGCCTGGAAATATTGTTTCCAAATAATAAATGAAAGATTGTGATTAACTTAACTATTTTAATATCATTCATTATTATTATTTATTATTTATATTCAATAATCAATAAATTATTATATTTTCTCTCCTTTTCCGGTTGACGGCTTACGCCATACTTTAACTAACAGTCGCCTTCTTTGCGAATCGGAAATATTATAGATTTCTTAAACTTATACTTTTCATGTCTCCTGTTACTAATATTCCATTGAAAGCTTCTGTAAGTTTTTGGAATGTTTTCGATGTTCCATATTTCAGGAACTCTATCATAATTCCATCTGCTCCTGCTACTTTTCCATCTTTATGCTTATTTGATTTTGCTCTCACATACAGAAATATTAGAATCTAGAATAGGATTAGAGAGAAAATGAATGAGAGTAGTTGGTGCAACTATATCTGGACTTTCTGGGAGTACTCCCTTAGTAAAACGACAGAGATTTTATCGCTAATTTGAGAACTTGAAAATTTGAATCGCTTTCCAAAATTCTTTCGCCTCCTTACAGCATGTTAATTTTAAGGCCATGTCCTAATGAAACCTTATTTTTTCTCTTTAAATATTTGCTTCAGGCCAGGATTGTTACTATTTCGAAATGCTTTGAGCCATTCAAAGGTTTTTTTTCGAGCTACTTCACAATCAACATCGAACCACTTCTCATTTTGTGAGACGATTACTGGCTGCCCCACAAATGTATACTACCAATCGCTATCTGATTTACTCATACCAATCATAATAGAAAGTCCAATAGTTTGTATTCCTCTTGCATACAAACATAGTTGTATCCTTGGAAGCTCTTACTTTGCCTTCAAACGCATTTTCCTTAAGATATGTACGTAATAGAAGAAAGATAATGAAACACTAATAATAAAAATTAATTCCAAAAAAAGTTAGTGAACTATTTTGATCAAAAATACTCCCGGCATAACGAAAAACTAAAAGTTCCTTTGTGCCAACACCCACATAGGTAACTAATTCTAATCTAATGAAGAAGCTATTATTGAATTCTTATTATTACTAATCAATGACTACACAAATAAATTCATTTTGTAGATACCTTCTAGTATATTGAAAAGCTTTCCAAAGTTTCTATAAACAGAACATTTGTAGAATCAATTTTTTATCTCCAACCTGCATCACGTTCCCAGGAACTCAACTTATTGATAATAAACAGAAACAAGGAAAAACTTTTCAAATGATTTTTTTTCCAAGTAAAATGATGATAAACTGTCCAATTACCCCTGAGCAAATCGTTACTTCTATGTTAAAGTATCTAATAACTAACAACTTAAACTTGAACACGCACAAAACTCTCCAATAACCTGAAGGAAACAAGAACGAAGAAAAACATAATAATAATAATAACCTGATAGAATAAAAAAGAAAAAGAAATGAAAACATAAACGCCTTGACACACGCACCTTCGATACCAACAACACCCACCGCCACCGGATGTCTAACAGGACGAACAGGATTTCTTTTCTTGTTATTTTTCTGAAGTGTTGAAATAATATTTACTCATAAATGAAATTATCTATCAGGGATGAGTGGAGAAAAGGAAAACAAAAAAAAAATAAAAAAGGAAATTGGTCCATATTTCGTTTCGTGATATCGTAAGATAAAAATTCCCGCACCAAACGGAAGTTCTCACCCTGGTACTTTTCACCCAACCAACTCCCTGTCGAAAAAAAAATTGCCAGCCACGTTCACAATAAAATTCACAATATCACAAAAAGGCGATGGGGAAATTTCAGGAAATAAGGTTTTCTATGCCTTTATCAGTCTCTGGCTCAGATTGGATAAGAGTGGGCAATACTCGTGAGCATAGGAATGAATAGGAAGGAAGGGAAGTGAGATATGATGACGAGGCAGGGCCGTACTTTCGGTGGTATAGGTAAAGTGATTTCAAGTTTAAATAAGACGACGACGAGAGTGCTTAGGTCTGTCTCCATTCTTGCGCGAGTTGGTTTTTTAGTTAATTTTATAATAACTCTGTTTTTAGATATAATTTGTTTGCTATTACTTACGCTCAAGCAAGGGGCCACGAATACCCTTCATATGATAATTTAAGGATTAAGAAAATTGGTGATAATTAGAAAGGAGGTATATGCCCATTGGTTTTGAATTTCTGCAGATTCTGCAGATCACAATGATAGTGAACAACAGAGCTAAATAGAGCATTCCACATTAGTATAGTGCGGCTAATAAGAGATTCTCAGATAAGCATTCCTAGAACTGCGAGCATTATGGTTGAATTGTTCGAGGAAAAGAATGCAACATCGACAAAATATCGAGAGACACTAAGAAACATTAAGAAAGTGGTCAAGAGATGTAAATGTTTTTTATTTATAATTTTAATATCTCCAAAGATTTTAAAGGCTCTTCTCTGGTTGCCATCTAAAAGACAAAGACTCAATTGAAAGGACACCCGGAAAGATATTGGACTTAGATGAAATATTTACCAGCTATTACCAGGGGTGAGAATCTGCTCGTTATCTAAAGCCAGGGATTTTTGGAGCTAGTGCATTGAGCGCCTTCTCAAAATCAACTGACTGAAATGTCTTAGCCTTTTTGCTAAGACATTTTTTTGCTTTGGTTTTGGGACGTACTCAGATCCAGAATTTTGAAAGTCTTATAAACTTATCGACTCAACCTCAGACATGTTTATTTAATTAAAAATAAAAATATAATGTTTGGACACAGTTTTTTTTTTTTTGTATCAAAAAAATTTATCTTGGACCAGTTAGCTATGTTCTTAAGATCATCTACATCTACATAAAGCTGAATAGAGGAATTGATAATAACAGATGGCAGTTCGTTGATATATCGGCAAAACAAGATGGGTCCCAAGATGGAACCTTGAGGTACCCCGGAAGGTACAGCAATAAAATTTGACAAGACACTATTTACGAAAACAGCATGTTGGAAGCATTTAAAAAAGAGTTACTTTGTACCTGCACATTTTTTTTAAAAGCCTTGAGTTCTTAGGAACTGGTATTATATTAAAAGCACTTCTTGTTAATATTATGTGGAAGGCAATAGGTATGAGGCAGTACAAGAGGCAATATTTTTTTTAGAAATTTAGGATGGAAACCATCAATTTCGACAACTTTATATTTCTATTACGTCAGCTTGGCAAATTCCTGAAAATTCAAACTTATTGCCAAATTCAAAGGTATCATCTAAAGAAATGTTTTGTAGAAAAGTAGGTCGCGCTTCGTTCAAGAAAGATGGAAGAGCTAAAAATTTTTCGTTGAGAGCATTTCCGTCAATGTTGTTGAAAACTTGAGCTTTTGGTTTACCTAGACCTATAGTACCTATGACTTTATTTCACTCGAAGATGGGTCTAGTCGTTTGGCGATTTTTAGTGCAACAAATCAGAACAACAGTTTCTTTCGAAAATAGCAATATTCTCTACAATATTCATTTAGCTTATATTTTTTTCCAGCTTTCGTAAGCCTAGTCAGGGTTTTTCGTGTGTAACCGGATATTATTTGTGATCCAGGTTTGACAGTTTTGGACCTCAGAGGAACATGCTCATCAATAAGCAAATTAGTATTAGTTTCTAAAAAAATAAACCTGTTTATCACATGAAGTCATGAAATATAACTGATCCCATTCTATGTTCCAAACATCGCTCTCTAAAGCATCATGACTGAAAAGTTTAAAGTTCCTGTATATAAAGGTGGAAGGTGAACTAATAATCTTAAAATCAAAAGTTAGTTAGATGAGGTCATGTTTGCAAAAAGGCAGGAGCGGACCAAAATTACTGGGTTCAGTGACGAAAAAAACAACAAAAAGTGTATCTGTATGAGCGCTGAAATGTGTAGGGTATGAAACGTTGACCGGGGATAGATAAACGTCAACATGCTGTCCAACAAATGCCCTTCTAAAAGTAAATCACTATTCATCTCGCCCACACTACAATTTTTGACGAAGGGACAGCGTTGTATTGTAGTAAAGAAATAAGAGGCCCCGTATTTATTGACCTATGAGGCCTATACACAGCTCCGAACAGAAGTTTCTCATCTTTATCAACTACGAGTATCTCTAGAAACAAGTAATACATCTGCCAGGAGACCTACATTTACTTTAGATGGAATCTTTTCCTTTACATTACGTTGCAACCCAACCACCGCTGCATCTAGTTCGATCCGAAAAATTTTAAGTAAGCCAAATCTCTGATACACAATCAAAGTCAACTCAGAGAACTTTCTAAAAAATATTTCGAAGTTCATCAATTTAAACTTTGTGTATTTAAATAACAGATTTTAAGGCCAGATCTATAACTTGTTAAAACTTTGACCAAAGAACGCAGGAAACAGAAATTGTTTTAGCTCACAAATTTTGGACGAAGTGTTTGACAGCTCGATTGAGTTTGTTGATATTGTTGTTTGGGTATCAGAGATATAGCTTTTAATTAAATTGAAATCAGATCAAAGGGATTTAATTTTTATTATTGGCGATTTCAACTTATCTGATATAAAGTGGTCATACATATTCCTTAAGTGAAAATATGCTTATTCCATGTAATATAAAGAGAGATTCTGAATTAACTTTTATAGATCACTTATTTGCTTTGAACTTAATTATATTAAATTAATAGTATTGTTAATAATTTAGGTAAAATTCTCGATTTAGTTTTTACTTCACAAGATGAATTGAAAGTGCCAATCACTGATATTGTTCCACATAATTTGTTAAACTATTCAATCCACCATAAAGAATTATTTATTGAAATCCAATTATATAGTTATTTAAAACTTAACAATTCAAAATCATTTAATTTCTTAAAATCAAATTTCATTGAACTCGATAATTATCTTGGAACTGTAGACTGGAAAACTGAGTTTTTAAACCTAAATTTGAAGAATATGCTTAACCGTTTCACGGGTATCTTAAATAGAGCTTTTAACTTATTTGTACCTTATAGGTTAGGTTAGGTTAAAGTGGCTGCTGACCGGAAAAGGTCAGCACACTTAGACCAATATTTGGTCCGTTGTGATACCACAAGGATTTCAAAAATCCCCCTTACTCGTTAAACCATTTTGAGCTAATAATGAAGCGTTTGAGACAGTGAATGTCTGAATTATTTAGATCACTAGGATCGTTATAGTAGTAGTCTCCCAAGTGGAGTCTACGTCTTTGCGTTAGGGCAGGATTGTACCTTATAGGACAAAAAAAGAATATCTCAAAACCACCGTGGTATAACAAAAGGTTGACTTATTTAAAAAAAAAATTTAAAAATAAATCATATGCCAAGTATGAAATGTCAAACTCATTAGATGACAAAAACAAATTTTGTAAATTTCGTAAAGAATTCATGATTCTCGGCAAATTCTTGCACAGAAATTATATCTACATATATGTATCTATATCTATACTATTTTATAAAAGCGAAACCATTTTAAAGTTTGTAACGCACGATCTCAGAAAGTAGTCAACCGATTTATTTGAAATAAATTTTATTATTTTCTATATTGTTATAAGAGTGTTTATGGCTATAATTTTTTTCATTAATAATTTTTCAAACTTAAATATTATTAATTTTACATTTTTTGTCCATTTTTTTCATTAGTTGACTTACACAACCACTCATATCTTAAAACCTATACAATAATCGACAAAGATTAGCATTGCTTCATAAAGTCAATATTGTTGCGCAAATTTTAAGCCCAAAATCACTTCTTAGTCACACATACAACCTGAGAAATAAATAAAAATAAATTATAAAATTATTAACTTTTTGAATTTATTTTATCCAGGAATTAGATTTCATCACAATCGCGAGGTCGCTGCTTTGTTTCATTTCATTATCATTCCAACATTTTTAATTTTCTTTTCTTCCCATGCTCTCTCTCTCTCTCTTAATATGTGTTCCATTTAATAGTTATGTTTTTCTCTTACCTACCTACCTACATATGTATTCAATTTTTCTGTATTGTATTATTGTACCTATAGTTCATCTAACTAGCCTACACACACACATTGTTTTTTGTTTCTCTAATTCTATCGTCACATCGCTGAGCAATGTGCGGGTGGGCTCTTTTCACTTGCGATATAGGTAATAGGTACTAACTATAGGGCAAGTTCTGCATTTGAAAAAAATCGAACTCGAGATTTTGATCAAAGTTGACATTACGATGATAGCGAAGACGAATAAAGTGGGTCCGACGATTCCGTCTGTCTGTCTGTATGGCTGTATGTCCGTATGTCTCGATCTAGAGCCTAAGCCACTGAAGCTATTTTCTTCAAACTCGGTACTTAAGGGTCTTCGGTGATTCCCTAGAGGAGAAATTGAATTTTTTTTTAGTTCTAAAACTTACGGTACCCCTTATACACCCGTAATGCATAATCTTATCTATCTCAAAAACGGCTCTAACGATTTTGATAAAAAAAAATTAGGTGTGATATTATGGACATTGGACATGGACTACATTTTGGTCAACCAAAATTTTGGGGTAAAATGTTATTAACGGTATCTGTCATAGAACCGTTTTTTGATTTTTTGACTTTCTCATTAACGGTTCTAACGATTTTAACCAAACATTTTCAACAGGAGCCCCCTTAAGTTTAAAATAATATTGTATATAAAAATATTCGAAAAAAAAAACTATTTCTAATATCTATACTACTAAATACTTAAAACTTGGCATCCTAAATTTTGTTCTCAAAAAATTTTAAGGAAATTTGTTATGTAAAAAATTACTTTAATATTAAAAAGATTATTCAGACGGCAATTCCATTTGAACATTTTTATCTAATTAAATTCATGTTTTATATTTATAAAATGTCTTTTTAATTCCAAAGTACTTTTACATATGAGCAAGTTTGTGCGATCTTGTCGTGCATTTTATTTTTTAAGTTACTTGAATACACTCTATAGCATTTTGGGTGACAAAAAAGGACATTCTATTGACTACAGTGCCGTGCACATGAACTATTCTATAAAAGCGAAACCATTTTAAAGTTTGTTACGCACGATCTCAGAAAGTAGTCAACCGATTTATTTGAAATAAATTTTATTATTTTTTATATTGTTATAAGAGTGTTTATGGCTATTATTTTTTTTCATTAATAATTTGTCAAACTTAAATATTATTAATTTTACATTTTTTGTGCATTTTTTTTCATTAGTTGACTTATACAACCACTTATATCTTAAAGCCCTATATAATAATCGACAAAGATTAGCATTGCTTCATAAAGTCAATATTGTTGCGCAAATTTTAAGCCCAAAATCACTTCTTAGTTGCACATACAACCTAAGAAATAAATAAAAACAAATTATAAAATTATAAACTTTTTGAATTTATTTTATCCAGGAATTAGATTTCATCACAATCGAAAGGTCGCTGCTTTGTTTCATTTCATTATCATTCCAACATTTTTAATTTTCTTTTCTTCCCATGCTCTCTCTCTCTTTTAATATCTGTTCCATTCAATAGTTACGTTTTTTCTCTTACCTACCTACCTACCTACATATTCAATTTTCCTGTATTGTATTTGTATAGTTTATCTAACTAACCGACACACACACATTTTTTTGTTTCTCTAATTCTATCGTCACATCTCACATCGCTGAGCAATGTGGGGGTTGGCTCTTTTTACTTGCGATATAGGTTATAGAGTACCTATTAGTAATAGGTAATAGGTACTAAGACTAACTATAGGGCAAGTTCTGCATCTGGAACTCGAGATTTTGATCAAAGTTGACATTACGATGATAGCGAAGACGAATAAAGTGGGTCCGACCGTCCGACGATTCCGTCTGTTTGTCTGTATGCCTGTATGTCCGTATGTCTGTACCTCGATCTAGAGCTTAAGCCACTGCAGCTATTTTCTTCAAACTGGGTACTTAAGGGTCTTCGGTGATTCCCTAGAGGAGAAATTGAAATTTTTTTTCAGCTCTAAAACTAACAGTACCCCAAACACACCAGTAATGCATAATCTTATTTATATCGAAACGGTTCTAACGATTTTGATAAAAAAAAATTAGGTGTGATATTATGGACATTGGACATAGACTACATTTTGGTCAAACAAATTTTTCTGGCAAAATGTTATTAACGGTACCTGTCATAGAACCGTTTTTTGATTTTTTGACTTTCTCATCAACAGCTCTAACGATTTTAACCAAAAATTGTCAACAGGAGCCCCCTTAAGTTTAAAATAATATTGTATATAAAGATATTGAAAAAAAAACTATTTCTAAAATCTATACTACCTAATACTTAAAATTTGGCATCCTAAATTTTGTTCTCGAAAAATTTTAAGGGAATTTGTCATATAAAAAATTTTGGGTGACGAAAAAGGACATTCAATTGACTACAGTGCCGTGCACATGAACTATTCTATAAAAGCGAAAGATTTTTAAGTTTGGGTTGAATGATCTCATAAAGTAGTCAACCCGTTTATTTGAAATAAATTTTATTATTTTCTATATTCTTATATTTATAATATGCACAAAGCTCTTTTTTTCAAGTGTGAAAGAGAATCTAATTCGTTACGGTATGTTATACATATAAACTAAAATAAATATTATTGTAGCAAATATGCTCAGTCCCATTGAGAAATGTTTTCATATGCTAATATTAATATTAAGAAAATATTCGTAGTTACAACTTGCGAAGCAACGCAAGTACGGGTCGGCTAGTTTGTAATAACATAAAGTTCAGCCAATGTCTTATAGGTATACGCTGATGACCTTAAATTATTTTTAAAAGTGAATTCCATTTATGACTGCTTTAATCTCCAAATAGATCTCGATCATTTATGTTACTGGTGCCTAGTTAACTGTCTTAAACTTAACGTTAAGAAATGCTTCGCTATCTCTGTCTCTAATGCCCGATTTCACGAAGGACTTTTAAACATTTAACAGGCTTCTAAACCTTAAAATGAGATGTTTTGGTTTCACCAAGCACTTTTAAATTAAACAAGCTTTTAAACACCCTTATAAACTAAGTGCCCATTTTTGGTTCATTAAATTTTAAAAGTGTCATTGAAATGTCATCAGATGTAGATAACAACAATTGGTTATAGGTATAGCAGCTGAAATTATCGTTCTGTAAGGATTTAGTGTTCAATTTTTGAAGATACAAAATAAATAAATTAATGCTAAATATTTAAATGATTTGTTTCTTTATTTCGAAAAAAATATTGATCGTCTTCATCCAATAATAAAGTGCAACACAAAGTTATTCGCTGAGCAAGAATATTCCAGGTTCACAGAAATACATTATATGACTTCAAAATGTGGTTCCGACTTTCCAACGCATCTGTGGATGAGTTTGTTGAATATGTTTGGTCTTCATTTGGAACCAAATCAAACCCAACAATGCAATAAAAAATAAATTAAGTGGTTATTACTTAACGATTTTATGCCACAGAATGTCAGTATCAGAATCTTTCCAAATATTTTGTGTGCATTTCTTTTTTTTTCATTTCTTGGCATTTGTTTGAACACATAACGCTTTCTCATTTCTTCTCATACATTTCGCTTGTTAGAAAGAAAAAAGCAATTTATTTTTCCCAGGGATGTGAAGAGAACTCAATTTTAACAAAAATTTCCCCAAAATGTCCCTTTTATAGATTGGTGAAACTAAAAATTTTTAAGAGCCTGATAAAATTTAAGAGGATTTTTGATAAAAGTGCTTTTAGTGTTTGTTTATGAAATCGGCCATAAGACTCTCAACTTATGAGCTTACGTATTCTCTTGATAGTATCCCCCTTCAGAGAACTGCTTTAGTGAAAAATTTGGGTGTCTCTTTCAATTCCAAGTTTTCATTTGCCCCGCACATTGATACTATTGTTGCAAAAGCCAACACAATGATTCGTTTCATTAAAAGGAACTCAACTGACTTCTTGGATCCCTATACACTTGTGTCTTTATATAACTCATTAGTAAGATCATCACTTGAGGATCCTGATGTCATATGGAAGCCTTTCCAATAAACGTTTTCAGATAGAATTGAGAAAGTTCAAAATCGTTTCACAAGATTTGTGTTTTTATAATGCGATGGAATTTTTGTTCCGACTCTTAAGCTCGACATAACCTTCTGGGTTTGAAATCTCTCAAATCTCGAAAAACTATTCACGATATAGTATTTGTGCGAGATATTTTATGTTACCATATTAAGTGCCCTAACCTTTTATCATTAATTTGTATATATGCCCCGATTAGATCATTGCGAGAAAGATTCCTTCTTTTTCAGCCTAAACAAAGGAAAAATTATGGTATGAATGAACCAGTCTCAAGGTCAATTAGGGAGTTCAATGAAGTAATCAGTCATATTGAAATAGCATGGTCTAGGAATAAATTTAAAAATGATTTCTATTACTTAATTTTAAGAAATTAAGCATAGTAAATTGTAAATAATTTATATTTTGTAAATACTCGTACCTATGTATTTAACTATTTTTTGCATCTGTTGAGTTTGAAGCTCGTAGATTAAATAAATAAATAAATAAATAAATAATTTCGGTAATTAAAACAGGGTATGATACTTCGAGAGTACTAACCCTTTCGCCGATGGCATTAAGATTAGTTTGTATTTCGGTTATATGATTTTCAATTTGATAAATTTTGTTCATAATTCCCGCTCCAGAATCGGTTATTTGTTTATTGATAGTTGCGGAAATGGGCTCACTTTGGCTTTTTAAACGATCATCGATTTGTTTCCAACCGTGCGTCGCTGGTGTTTTTGAATAAAGAACCTTGAGCTTTTAAGGAAGGGGACGTGATTGGTGTGGTGTAGTTGGAATCTTTTTTTTTTCCAGCAGTTTTGGGATATTCTTGAATATATCTTGCACTTTGACGCTCTATTTTGAAGATTGTAAGACTCTTTTCTATGAATTTTCTAGTGCAGTTTTGGTCAGTTGTCGGTGAAGAATTACTTGTGTATCTCCATAGCAAGTTCTAAAAATGTAATCTTTGAAAAAAAGTCAAAGTTCTAAATAAAGATACGGGCCTGTAACCTAGGACGGACGTGCACCCTAACACTCAACTACTCGAATATAATCGAAAAAAGGAGTTTCATGCCACGCAACGTGACATCATTTTTGATGGGCAACAGTGCGCATCAATTGAGTTCATGAATCGAATCTGAATCTGCTGTTTTTTGTTTCGCTTAAAATTTTTCTCGTCCTCAATATCCCGATTGTGTCCATAGTCAGTCCACTGGTGTTTTGGAATTTTAATGTTTTTTTTTTTTGTGTAGTCCTTTTCGTTTTATCAGTGGATGAAAAATATCGAAATTTCAAAGGTATTTCGGTCGGTGATTTTTGCGCTACTGAAAAAAACACGTAAATATTGGTTTTCTGAATGTCCTGGACAGGGTAGATGGTGTATGATGGCCTATCTGTGTATGTGCACCGCATGTGTTCTGTATGCTACTCAAGGTGATTCTTTCAAGTGTATACATTGGCTAAAGGTTATTTATATCGAGCGCAACAAGGCTAGTATTGATATAAAAGGAATGACATTTACTGTTTTTTTTTTTTAGTTTGGTCTATTTTGTATCGCAGGATTCTTGCTACGGTGGATGGATGGTAGTAGTGTTTCAGGATATTTTGTAGCTGACTATAGGTATGTTTCTTTTTGTGTAATAAAAGAAACTTTGTTTATATATAGCAAAGAACTTATAAAGGTCAGCCTGCTATCATGGGAGGGATTACTTTTTAAAGTATAAGAAAAATCAATGTCTACGCGAAAGATTTGAATTAGGGTAGATGTAAGTGTTGTTCTTAAGCTAAGAACTATAGGATATTAGACTTCGAGAAATAATTCCAAAATAAATTGCCAGTGAATATATGAAATAGCTCCTCACCAAATAATTCAGTGAGTAGGGAATATCCAGCTCACGAGTGACAGGAAATTCGCTTACACATTAGTTTGCTGCTTACTCAATACTGGAACACAGTCTTATTGATATCTTCTGTAATAGCTTAAGGAGACAGATAATTTAATATCGGTAAAAGCTTCTTAGGTTTTCCTACAGTTCTTAAGGTTCTGAAAGTCTTTAAGATCCTAAACATTATTTATTACTATAATCCAACCGATTATTTTGAAGAATTGTTCTATAACTCTAGAAAAACCGCTACTAAGATTTTTCTCACTTCGATTCTTCTGGTACCTTTCTGAGTAGATGGTTAACAGAATTTATGTTTATCGTTCCTTGAATTGGTGAGGCCTGGTGCCTTAAAACAATGCCATAAGTGATTTCGTGTGCATTATACACAACTCTTGTTTCTTTGTTTTTGTTCGTTTGGTTATCAATTTTTAGTTTCGTGGGGTCTCTATACATTAAGTCGAAATATATACATATTAGAAAATTGAAATAAAAATGGAACAGGACAGGTCCGAAAAATAGCATCTTAGAGGGGACTCAGCAATTCCAGAAATTACTAACGAAAAAAACTATGCATTTGCTTTTTTACTTTTTAAAGGAGAAAAATATTGAGATCTCAGTTTTCTGAGCTGAGCAAATATGTTATACCAAATGTCCCAAAAGTCTGTGTTTTTTCAATAAGCTAAGTGTCAAAACTATACACTTACATACGTCAATACTACTATTGAGTGGAAGATTAAGATCTCATATGTCGCTGGTAGTAATTTCGAATATTTTTTTGTTCACCTCGTAGGCACACTTCTAGTAGGTTTTATTATCACCCTTAATAGAAACGTTGATCAATCACCTATGTTAACACTTTTAGAGGTAATTAGTTATGTTCTCCTAATATTGTGGCGGGTTTTATTCTTTTGACTAAAAAACTTTTAGACTTTTTTTCGTCAGTGATATGACTAAAATGGTTTTGTACGGCCAGCTCTCATCGTTCTTGTTTTCTAAGCAGAGCTTTAATATTGATCATTTTACCAAAACGGTTAATTTAGAAGAGGTACAAATTGGGAAAATATTTTTTTATTTATCGTCGTCTTATGAACAGTTGAAGTTCTTAACTGAAAACATTAAAATCCTGTTTAATGAGCATGTGTCATTAAAAACAAAGCTCATAAAAAACGTGTGATAACCCTATGACGCAAATATCCTTAACAAAAAATTTGTTTTCTCATCATTGTTATCTCTGTTGAGTACAGAATCTTTATTTTCGTCTGAAGACCAGTTATGTCGTGATTTTCGCAAGCGGCGAATAGTGCTGATATTGTTGAAAATGAGCTTTCCAAAGGTATAATTCTGTTGGGCTGGATGAATAGTTCACCCCTTATTTTTAAAAATGGTCTTATCAATTATTACATCTCATTTAACATTCATGTTTAATAAAATTTTAATGTCGGAAGAGTTAAGTGATCGTTGGAAAATGGCTAAAATTTTGCCTATTGCAAAAAACAAATCAGTGGTTTATCTTCCATCAAATAATATGCTAAGTCCTTTGCAAACCGGATTTCCTCAAAAAAACACAGTTGTATCAAAGCATTGTTGGGCGTTACTGACCATATAAATATAAGGCAGGCGTTGGAAAGGGATGAAGTCAATTTTCTCGTGGCGATCGACTTTTAAAAGGCTTCCGACGTAGTCAATCATGTCAAATTAAGTGTAAAGCTTATGCAGCTTATTTTTTAGCAGGTGCTACAAAATTACTTTTTTCCTACCTTACTAATAGAAAACAAGCAATTTAAGTTGGTGACAAGTAATCTGACTTTCTACCACATATTACAGGCGTCCCTCAAGGTTCCAATCTTGGGCCCATATTGTTTTCGATATACGTTATAGTTAGCTTCCATCGAAATTGAAGAATTACTCATTGCATATCTATATGATGATGTAAAATAGTACTTCAGTTGTCCTCTTGGGCTCGCTGAGCATGGTACCCTAGGTGCAAATAGACTTTATTTAATCTGGTAATTTCAAGATAATTTCCTTCGATTGCGTTGAGTAATGTTCCAATCGAATACTATGTTGAAACAGCGAAAGGGGGTAACTTTGAATCGTTATTTAAGTTGGGGTAACCATATTAGTGCACTACGTATATCGTGGGTAGCTCAATCATTTACATCTGTGCAAACACGTTTACATTATATAGCTTGCAAAGACCTAGGTTATGCTTATAAAAAGAATTGATATTACTTTACATAATTTTTAGATACAGTAACATATTTTTTCTCATATCTTGTTGATCAAATTAAAAAACTTTTATTTGTCAAGTTTAAAAAAATCGAGCATTTGGTTATCGAAATATATATTGGGTTTAAAAAAAAATTTAAAAAAAATCAAAAAAAAATTGAATTAACAATAAAAATTTTTTAGAAATTTTGGATGATTGTTTACATAAATGACGAAAATTTAAAAAATAAATAAATAAATTAGCGGCAAAAAGTGCACTTATTGAGTTAGAACTATAAACCAATTTTGTCCGAATTTTGTCAGCAGGGAAAAACCACTAAACTCGATTTAAACATTTTTCAGGAAAGCAGTTTAAAAGTTATATAAAAATTTTGAAATTTCAAAATTCTCCAGAAAATTGAGGAAAAATCGAACTCGAGATTTTGATCAAAGTTGACATTACGATGATAGTGAAGACGAAAAAATTGGGTCTCGCAATTCCTTCTAACTGCTTGTGTGTCTGCTCGACTACAGTGGCTAGGCCAATTGTCCTTAAGGGGAGGTTCTCCTTTTTCGGCGACCAAAAATGTATTTTTTTTTTTTTTTTTCTAGTAAGATATGTGTAGAATATGTAGCTAAAACCGTTTGTCCGAATACTTTTTTTTTTTAATTTTTAGAACAAAAACGAGACCTACCCTTTTGTTTCAAAGATTGAAATTTAGCGGTATTTTAAGTGTAGCATGTTTTACATAAATATTTTTGAATTTGGCGCCTATATACCCATACCCTGGTGACCAGTGGCCATGGTCTATTAGCCATAAGGTACATTATTTTGATATTAACACAGATTAATCGCAAAACTTAAAAAAAAAAACTTTAAACGCGTTTTTCTCGAAACCACGTTTTTCCAACTGTTGGCCACGATTACTTTAAAACTACTTGACGGATCGTCATAATTTTTTTTCATTTAAAGCGTACCAAAATCAGGCTGATATATCAAAAACTTTTTTTCGTACAACGCTCAGAAGAGCGAAAAAAAGTGTAAAAAACTTTGGGCAATTATTTTGGTCCAGACTCTAACTACACTCTTCTCTTTTTATAAAAAACTGTGATTTTTTAATTTTCGATCATTTTCGCAGGAGTAAGAATGACCAACATCGAAAAACTTTTTTTGGAGATGGTCTCATTTCCGAGGCGCATTGTTTTTTAACAGCCCGGTATTTTTTGATGAAAAAATTATTTTTTGTATTTTATATGATAATAAACAAGTAAAACAAATTTGAATTGATTATATCATTCCTTTCATGAAAAAAAATTCATGAAAAGTGTCATTTTTGACACTGAGAAAGGAGAACTTCCCTTAACTTTTCACTTTAATTTCTAAATTCTTAAATTCTTACCCCCATACGTTTTTTTCCTTTTTTTAAGACCAAAAATAACGGTTATTTTATAAATATTTTCTTTTTTCAAAAACTGTTCTACAAATTTCTTAAAATAAAATTCAAAAAATGTTTGAAATAAATTCGGAAAAATGATTATTAATGGTACCCACCTTAGAACCATTTTTTTTTGTTTTGATTTTCTCAAAAATATTGCAACCGATTTTGATATTTTTTTTATGCTAATGTTCCCCAAAAGTTTCAATTCCAAATTTTTCTCTTCAAAACCCAATATTTCGAAAACCCAATTTTATTTAAGCTTAACAGTTAAAAGTTTCTAGATAAAATCTTCAATGAATACAATCCAACATGCAAAAATGTTAAAAAATGGCTATCGAAAATCGTATTATTCTCGAAATTAACGCCTAGAATTTTGATCAAAATTTTGTTCTTTCAATTAATTTTTATGATCTATAATTCATAGAAAAAAAATTGAAATTAAAATTTAACTGACTACCATTCCTTTTTTCAAATTTTGAATTTCTCAATATCGGCATAAGAGATTTTAATGAAATTTCTTATTGAGAAGCTTCGATTAAGTTTGAAAAATACTGTATTTCAAAACTTAATAAAAAAAATTATGAATTTTGAAAAAAAAATCAATTTTTTCGTTATCTTAAAAACGGATCAATATTTGTTTAGGGACTTTAATTTCTATTCGTATAATAATAAAGACTTACAGTTGGCGTACCGAAATATTTTCTTAAAAATGTTTTAAGAATTTTGTAAGTATATAAAAGCTTAAAAAAATTAATTTTATGCTTATGAACAGTTTTCTCTAATTTTTAAAATTCTCTATCAAATCAAATGAAAGTATCAAATATAACAAGGAAAAACAACTAAGCTCAAATTTAGTGTATTCCTTGAATATAAAGTGCGATTAGCTTATCTCAAGTCGACTTAAGATAATGAAATCACATTATACAAAAAAACATCTTCGTTGTACATTGGAATTTGTAATCCAATTAGAACAGTTTTCTTATTTAAAATTTAAATTAGTTTTTATTAGACAATACAATTTTTATAGTGATCAAATTTTAAGGGGTGACAAAATAATCCTCGTAGCATATGAGAACTTGGATATTAAAACACTGCTGCGCAATTCGAGTCTTCTAAGATATTTTATACTAAAAATTGCGATTTTATATCCGTTTATCTTTGCGAATATTTGTTTTTTTTTTAATTTTAATATATACATATTTATATAAAATGTTTTATTTATCTATTTCGCTTTAGTAGTTATCTACGCAACCGACTTTAATGAGAAGATTTACTCTCAATTTCAATTTTAAATAGTTGGTAGACATTTAGTAAATATTTGAGACTTTGAATAGATATTGTCTTCAAAATGTAATAGATTATTTTGAACTTCCGCCCTTATAATTATTGCTTGTAGAAAGTTTATTTCTCCCAATGACATCGTTATGACAGATAATTTACTAAACATAAATGAACTTCAATGTTCTTCCTGTTGTGAGCTTGTTCAAAACAAGCCTCTTTAAAAAAAGATCTCTTGAATATTTTTTAAACTGATTCTTCAAAATCTTCCTTTAAAAACTTAAAAAAAAATTATCTCAACGGCCAGAAGTTTTATACTCGTGTTTCCTGTTTTTTTTTTTTCTTTTTTTTTTCTCTGCAATTTCAGTTGCGAGCATCCTCACTTGCATTTGGCGCCACAGCAAATACTCCAAGTCTCGAAATTTGCACTGATTCTAACGAGGCAACAAACGGCAATGCTAGCGATGGTGATGGTCGTAGCAATTGTAATGGTAGCACTTCAAACAGTAGGGCAGCATCCGATAGTATGGACTTAGGTGAAATTCAAGCTTATAAGTCCGGCGACGTCCAAGAAGAGAATTCCACACTTACCATACATTGTTGCAACATTGAATCTCCCCGACCACAACAAATGGTATCATCAAATATTCCACCACAATCTACAACCACCACCAACGCTGCTGCTGCTGGTGCTGCCACAGCCGGCGCCACCGCTGCTGCTAGCAACGTCAGCGCCATCAATGGTCCGAGTCCTGGAACAATGCATTGTAATTATTCCGGGGCAAATGGTTCAATTACCACGATGACCCTTAAAAATAATCACCTTATTGTTGAGACTGAAGAGCGAAATGTAAGTTGAGTGTTGTGATGTGATGATGTGTACGAGTACATGTAGATATAATTGTTGTGTGATATGCATACATAAGACTAACCATATAGAGAGGAGTGCTTTTGTCTGATGGTTTTGTACATAATACAAATTTTTAAGGATGTTCCGAATCCATTTTGAAAATATTCTCAATGTTGTAAATCTGTTTAAAATGTCTCTTTTATTTTTTGCTACTTACTTTGATGTAAATATAATATAATCAACTTTGATGTGCTGTCTATTTTTGTTCTTTTTTTTTTAAATAAATATTTGCTCTTATACCTTCTTTTATAAATTTTACAAATAAAATTTTTTCAAACATTTTACCTGAGATTTTAATAATGGGCCGAGCTTGTTAAAAATACTCGGTCAAAAGATCATTAGCAACCCAGCAGATAGAAGCTTGATATGATTGGAATTGGTTAATGGGTTGTCACTGAGTAATAAAAATGGGCGTGGTTGTTGTTGATGTGCTTCAGCAAGAGTTGAGAACACATTTTAACCTATATCTCAAGAACAGATCATACTTTTTTGATACAATCGTATTAAAATCTTTTATTTTTTCTCAAAAACATTTTATGGACGAACTATACTTGAAGTTCCGAAAAGTTTCCTGTTTTTCATTTGACACTTAACTATTACAGCTTAGGAAGTTAACTGAAAAAGATATCTTACTCTTTTAGCCTTAAAATTTGAATTCTTAAAGTAAGGAAATGTACCTAAATTTCCAAAGAAAATTACTTATATGTGATGGTGACTGAATTACGAACATGAATAAAACCTCTACCAACTGCACTTATCTGAAAGCAGTGTTTTTTAGAATTCACATGCGCTCAAGGGTTTATTGGCACCATTACAATGTTGAACATAAACATTGCACGATCGATGGGGAAATAAGGGAGCGAGAGAAAAGGGTTGTCGATGTTTTTTTGCGAATTAAAGTGCCAAAGGAAAACCGTGCCGTGTAAATTATTCCATAAAAGTGTTGTGCCACTAAAGTCTAAAAAAAATAATTTCTGTATTTGATAGTTCGTCCAAAATTAGGCTCCAGGGTGAACTGATTGAGGGGAGGAATTCAACACTCTAGAGATTGTGACAATCCTTGTAATGTTGTGGTGTAATACAACTCTGATCGTTAAGGTAAAGTGGGGAGGATTTTATAGGAGATGGATGGAAATGGTGAGCTATTGAGATCGATGGCGGGTTGATGTTCGTGAGTTGAGGCACATCCTCTCGGCTACAACAGCCATATTCTCGTCTGTGCGCACCGTCGACAACGGGTACCATCAGTGTTGTCTACAATCATACTAGTCTCACGAACTTTTTGCAGAAACTTGCTCAGAGCAGGCGTGGTTGGTGCTTCTTTTCTGCTAAGACTTCTTTTCAAAAAAACGCACTGTTTGGTCTACACAACAATTACTTTGGAAATAAGTTTTCAATATTTCTGAACGTTGTTCAAGCGTACAGCGACCCATCTCGCTCTGCGGAGGTATGATATTGACTTTCTGTCAAGATTTTGAGCGCAAAACAGCTGTTAGTGTCAAAATAACCTATGACCAGAACATAGCCCAATAGCCCTATAACAATGATGGAAAGCTTTTCAGTTTTTCTGATACTTCTTTTGAGAGTAAGGGATTGGAGGCTCTTAAAGAAAGCAAGGCGCCATACGTTTTCCCCCACAACTGAGTTAATATGGCTATCCCACGTAAGGCTATGGTTGGAAAGAATTCCCAAATTTGTTGCTGCTTAGCAATACCCAATTAGTTTATTTTTGATCAATAAAGAAGAAACATTTAACGGAGCTAATAAATATCTTGAAATAACTGAAATAACTGTGACTATTTGATTTTGGGTAGTACCCCTTGGCATAATGGTTAGTGCGTTGGACTGTCATGAGGAAGGTCTCGAGTTCGATTCTCCGCTGCAAAAAAGTTTTTCTTGGGTGTACTGCCTCTTGCGAGGAATTGTCATGGAAAGTGCTGCGCATTAGCCGCCGTTTGGAATCGACAGAATTTTGTAGGTCCCCTTCGTTCCTGGTAACACGCACATAGTACTGGTTGAGAGTTGTAAGTCACTAGGTCCTGGTTCACTGATTCATACTAGCTTGAAATTTTTATTTCAAATCTTCATTTAGACAAAGTATGTACTGTTTGATAAGACCGAGTGGACAACTCAAGTTGGCAGTACTTTACAATCATGGGAAGTGCATTTATTCACAGAGAAAATAAAAGATGACCCAAAATTGATCGCTGCGGGATCTTATTTTTAGTCATCATAAAGTCAAATAAATGACTTAGTTTCCTCTAGTTAAGTTAGATTTCAACAATTTCACGGATCAAAAGGAGAAATTAAACTCTTGTTGCACAATATGGAGTAATCAAAGGAAGGAATCAATAGCATTAGAAAAGTCCAGAAAAACTGGAAATATGATTCTATTTTCATCTATCGACTATCGCAGATCTTGTATAATTTTTATGAGCAAGGTAATGCAACTGTGTTTAGTACGGAAACCAGATTGTCTTAGCGTTAATAGAGCCAAGAATACATTCAATTGCTTTTGTACAATCTTTTCAAATACTTTGGAAAAGAAAAATAGGATGGCTATGGGTCTTAAATCATCATTTTAAGAACGTTTTTGGAACAGGAAGAACTCTTACATGTTTCCATTGAGTGCAATAATCACTTGTTATAATTAAATTAAAAATATGAGTGATATTTGGCAAGACGATCGGCAAAATATTTTTTTAAAAATGAAGTCAACGAAACGAATTAAAGATTTTAGGCGTTATTTTCGAGGTTATCAACCCCTTCATTCTTCATCTTTCCAATACCTATATCTCTTGAGATTTTTCACAACTGACGGCTGCTTAAAGATAAACTATGTCTAGAATGTAGTCGTGTTTTAATATCTCATATCTCCGATAGATCTTTTGAACGAAAAGAAGAGTTAAATTAATGAAAGTACTTTCCATGCCATTATGTATGGAACTCGATTTCTTTTGCATGGCCTACACGGGCACGCTTGCAGAAGTCCAGACGCTGTACCCAATTTTCGACGGTTTTCAAATTCGCAAAATTCGCAACAACGACACGTCACAGGGATGCCCAAACGCTTGAGAATGACTCGACGTGTGAGAGACACATTTGGGCTTTCTGCAACTGAAGCCTCAGCGGCAGCAATATTCTCGACACTACGGGCAATTCTTTGTCTCACTGGCACGGGAACATTTTCTACTGTGCCTGTGGATTCAAATTTTTCCACTCGACGCTCAATTGTTGATCTGCTAGGACGATTGTGACGACCATAAATTGGACGTAGCGCTCTTAACGTTGAGGCCACTGACTTCGTATTTCGGTAGTAAATTTTAATAATTTCGACTCGTTGTTGGCTCGTTTATCTTTCCATCATGAAATGGCAAACCTTATTGAAGAGAAATGTCAAAAGAGCGGCAAGAAATATGGCGTCGTTCGCTGTCCCTGTCGCTCTACTTTTGTAGCGCCCCTGTTGAAAAACCCTTTATAACCAGTTTATATTTTTATTAAAGAACTGTATATGATCATTCACTGTTTGCTACACTTTTTCCCAGTCTACTAGCCTAGTTTGCTCTTCGAACGCAAAACCGTCTATATTTTGTGGGTTTATTGGAATGAAATAGATATTGAAGAAGAAGAAGAAGTCCAAAGCATAAAATATAAGATCATGTTGTTCAAATTGTTATGGGAAGTTTATCACAAAGTGATATAATTTTTCAATATCGCTTACCCAAAATATATCAAGCAACGTTAAACTGTTTCTCGAAATGTGAGCTGGCATAATAGTATTTTTGGGACATAAAGCTTGGGTATGCAAGAAGAAAATAGTTCTACAATTATGATATCATTTTTCGGGCCTATAATAACCAAAATTGCTCCGTAAAGTCGAATGGTAGACAACAAGTTTGCGGGAAAACCCATAGATTTTATGATATTGGGAAAACTCACAGTAGGTAAGATATATATAGATGCAAATATGTATATATTGATCAGCCTCGATTCTGATGACGCTCCGAGAATACGCTCTCTAATTCTCTTAAAGATGCTATTTTTATTCAATAAATATGCTCTTTCATTCTTCGCAATACTGTAAGGTCAGCAGATCCTGCAAGCCAGTGAACTTGGTCCGTTTTTATTTTTCCAACGTTCACCATATTCTTCATGTAGCCATCATCTAGACTAGACTACAGTGGGCTGGAGTACCATCCTGTTAGAAATATGATGAAGCTAGTTGAATCAGTGAAATATCCTACTTGTTGAGCTCCCGTGTTATGTAGTGTTTTTGAAACCGATATTGTTTCTCGAAAGGTGCGATGCGTATGTCCAAATCCTCCTTTACTAGGAAGTCATCGGATAGGACTAGTTGAATTACTATTGTACAGCCCATGTATGGAGTAAATTATGTCTGCTTAATATTGGTTTGTAAAGACAGGTATTTCAAACAACGTTTCTGAGCCTTTATTAATCTTGGCGTAAAAAGCTGAACTGTTCAATTATTTTTTTACAATTTTTGATTGATAAATTTTCCTAATAAGCCCTCATACTTCAAGTCTTTCTGGGAATATTTAAGTAGTAAATTTAATGAAGGATATTAAAAGTTTTGTAGATAGTCAAATAAACAAGTACACTTTAAAACTTTGGAAAATCTGTGATGTGCTTTCCAGCCTAGGTTTTGGTCGTCGGTCTTGCCAGGAATGTTCTGAAGAAAAGACGAAACTTCAGAGTAACAGATCTTTAAAACCTTATTGCAAAAACTTTATTTAAGACAACTGTTAAAGGTATAACGAATTAATTTTAAAATCACAGTTGGCCTCCAGACATATAAGTCTATATACGTTACGGTAATCTGGATTCTGGTTATCTGGATTCTAGTGTTTTGTTTTGATCACCTCGATGGTATCGTTAGGTACAATGCCCCTGATGATACTTACCAGTAGTTATATCGCCCCTGGTAGGACTCGACACAGCAGGCTTTCGCACTGGAAGATCAGCAGGTACTAGGCCCCTGGTGGCACTCGACACAGAAGGCTTTCACTCTGGTAGATCAACAGGTACCAAAGCCCCTAGTGGAAATTAGGACTTTTGTGTTTGAACTAGGGCTCATTTTACCACATGTGGAGGGAAGCCTTGGTAAGAAAAAGCTGGACAAAACTCCTTACTAAATTTGTCTTCCAACAAAACCCCTTACACACTGATGGGAAAAACTAATTTACCGAAGGGGTAGTTTTCGTTCATCCAAGCAGGTTTTCATCTTACATTTCCTGTAAAGACTGAATGTGAACTATAAAGGTGATGAACGAAATATAATAATTTTGTAGATTTCGCTGTAACGTCATGTGGCTTTTGTGCGACTGTTGTGCATGTGAATTGAATGTGTTGAAATGCCTTCCTTAGTAGTAATTGAGATGTTACCAAATTAAAATAAAGTAAAAATATTGGAACATTATTAATTCTTGAAAAACATCTCTTATTGTTAAATGTTGTTGGACACGTAGGAAATTGTCTTAAATTCTTTTTCTTTACCTGCAGCAGGTTTTCCCAAGTACCATAAAATCTATGGGTTTTTCTCCTCTGAATTTTTCTGGCCTTAAATACTTTGTCAATAGCTTTCTGTACTAATTTGATTCGTTTATTTTATCAATATAATATTTTCTCAAAATTTCAAAAACTAAGTCGGTGTTCCTAACAACTTCTGTAATTTTTTTTCAAAACTTCCATTTTTTAACAGCTTCATTTTCATAAATATATTCATGTACATTTTTTTGCACTTGGATGGTGAAACTTCTTCATTTTTAATAAACTCCATTTTCTTAAAGCTTTTATTCTTATATACATACGAGTACACATATTTAAAAGTCACTTATCAACTTGCTCATCTGTTTTCTTTTTTTTTTTTATTTTTTCTCAGGACATCTCCAGAGACACCAGAGTAACAAAAATGCACTACAACAACTCAGAAAAGGACGGTGTGTTTGTTGTTGAAGTATCCCGAGGAGCTGATTCGAAAATCATGCCTGGCAGTCCGGTATCCGATTCCACTGAGAAACGTCCATTCAATATTGATGTCGATGTCAAAATTGTCCAAAGCGACACCGAAGCACTTCTATCCAATCATGAAAAAGTCCAAGTTCATCCTCCGCCGCCAGAGAATCTCATCAATCACGATGAAATCGATACAAATCATCTCCATCAAATCGACGAAGTTGATGAATTCGAAGAATGCCCCAGATTCACCAAGAATTCCAACACCGGTTTGTCGCAATCTGATTTGAGTTCATCGTCGTCAGTGGACTCAAACAAACGCTACTCCTATGGCAATCAAGAACTCTATACCATCGAAAAACAAGATTACACAACTCCGTCCCCGACAGCCACCAAGGCGCCTCACTCACACGCTGAGTCGAAACATCCCCAGCCAGAGAACCACAACGATGATAATGGACATCCCGAGAATGGTCATTGCCTTGAAAAGAGCCCTCCACCAGCTCCGAAATGTGACTCCTCCATACCACCACCGTCTAGTGACAAGGTACATGATATGAATGGACATGAAAGCGTTGTCCAATCGAAGCCAAAAATCACAGCCGCTCTATTGAAGCAGGACACAGTTGTTGTCAACGAAGTGACAAATGGTTCAAGCCATGACAACGGTAATGAGGACGATGAGAAGGCCACCAAAGGAACTCCACAAAACCCCACCATGGAAAACAACAAGACCAGCGAACCAGTTACTGCGGAAATAAAGACCCTTCCTGAGTACAGCGCCAACACCGAGAACGGCTTCGACAGCATAATCAGCCTTCCCGATCCACCATCTACCGATGAGATAAAACAAATGAACGACATTATCCTAATGGAGACGAATCAATTAGATTCCCTGCCACCTCCACCACCACCGGCCACTGACAACCACCAACATCACAATGGCAATGGCAACGGCGGCGTGGACCAAAATGGCGACTCACACTCGATAGTATCAGAGTCAGAGTCACCCAGACAAACGCCTACAAAAGTGATGAAGCCATTGGTGCCACCGACGATAACGGTGGCAGACACTTCGGCGCTCCCAACAACTGACATCCCTGTACACACCAATGGAAACTGCATGACCGGACATGCAACTACTGTTATCGCCGTAGAGGTCTCTGGCAGTAGTTAATACTAAAAAAAACAACAAATTACCCAAAAAGAAAAAGTATACTTTATCCATCCACCATTTCAGCAAAAACCCAAAGTCTGGAAGAAGAAAGCTGCCCCAAAAAATAACTAAGTGACACAGGATAATGACCAATGCCAAAAAACAACTCGGAACAAGATAAGGCGAATAGCCATGCAAGTTACAGGGTGTTGCAGGACATAGTTCAACTCAAGATGCAATTATTTTATTTAACTGTTATGTTTTATGTTAACGAAGAATTCCGAACTAAATTCAAAAGGATCCACAAACTGTGGAAAACAATGCTGGAAAGTTGCTGACCTGTTAAAAAAAAAATTTAATCTTTGTACACTTTTCCTGAAACACCCTGCCATTTGTGTATTCTAACATGCCACATTAAAGTCCTCCATTTTCATTTTCTTATCGCTTCATCAAAAATAAATTCCAAAGAACATAAATGCAACATTTCCATTGAAACCGAAATCTCAGAAAAACAAAATACCACACAAAATTTTTCAAAAGGAAGTCATAAAAACCAGAGGTATAGATACGAGTAATGGTGGTAGATACTCAGAGACTTCATAAGTCGACCGGAAACTGCATGCGACATTACAGGAATGTATAAAACTGATATACATAAAATATCTCAAAAGAAAAAAAGAAAAACATGAAAGCAAAGCTGGACTGCGTGTAGATACGAAAATAACGGATGCAAGGACATTATACAGAAGCTTATATAAATTTTATTGTGAGACATCAAAACGCTAAACCACCCACCAGAAGAATCAACCCAAGCTAAGTCCAATTTTTTGGCAAGCCTTGAATCCTTTCTATGTGGAATTGCTTGTGGATAGAGAACAACGACTACGATTTTCAGTGTCTTCAGATGTAAGGGTACAATACACAGTCACTCAGAAGTTAAACAAGGACAGTAATTGAATTTGTGAGTAGGGTTTGTATGGTTTGAAAGGAAGCCCAGCAAATTGTGTTTATGAGAAAGTTTGAATTGCTCAATAAAATTTAATATTGGAACAGGAATCCCGTATTTTAAATCCCATAATGGTGATTTTACAGTCTTGGTTTTAGAGGCTTCGTTAGATAGGGTTATTGCTTATTGATTTGAACGAGGGAATTATAAACAAAAGTAAAGGGTTTTAGGAGTCTGAAATGGACATTATTTAGGAGAGCAGACCAAAAGTGGTTACTTTTATGTTCCTTTTTAATTTTTCCTTGAATCATTGCGCATTGTGACTTAAGGGGCCAAAGCACACCGAACTTGTGCGTGCACCGATTTTCGGTGTCACCTTGCGAGTAAAATCAAAAATATCTGATTTTTGGTGTCGGAGTCTCGATCGATCGAATCGTTCTGAAGGGAGGGAGCATCGAAATTTTAGTACTTTGTAAAATGGCATTCATGACTAGATCTTTCCGCTTAGAAATCTTTTGCAAAGCTGAAGCGTGCACTAATCGGTGTGTCGTATGTATGGCGACTTTATGTTTCAACAAATGACTTTAAAAAAATTAATTCCGCTTTTAAACTAATGGAAGACTGGGACTTAAGTTATTTATAGGGGAAGACAAAAAAGTCCTTTTAACTGGTAGAATTGTTAACAGGGTGAAATTTTGTGGAAATGTTTAGAACAGTGCCCATAATTAAGGTCCCCCAAGTTTTCGAAAAAAAATGAAATGAATGAGTAAATAGGATTTAAGTGTACTGCGATCTATTTTGCCCTCATCTAGATCTGAGTAAGTTCGGTCATACTACAGCTCTTCCTCTTGCTTCCTTGAGGAAACCTAAGTATGTAGAGTATGTTACGAGATTATAACTCACTCTCTTCTATCTGGAGAAATTTCAGATATACATATGTATTTGACACAGGAGTGCATCACATGTACCTAATATATGGTCCGGTTCTCCCTTGTGAGTATTACAGAATCACCAGACCAATAATACTGAGGAGGCTTCTGAGTTTACATTGACTAGTGAGAAAACTTGTAATTATTTTAAGGTTATTACTGCCAATTCTGATACAGGATATAAGGCGTCCTTGGTTGTAGCTCCCAAGCAGCTCCGTTTTAATTAAATTTTTAGTCATATTTTTTCTTATAAGACACAGGGCTCAGGCCCCGCTAGGGGTGTCATTGCTCCTATTTAAGCTAGGGAGTCTGCCTTTTCAGTTACAATGACACCTGTGTCTCCCGGTACCCTATGAAATGTGATTATTATTCTTGTTTAGGTTGTGTATAGCCTGTCCAAGTACTATCATGGCAGTTTAGAACTAATAGCATAGGAATTGTACGTTTTGAAAGCTGCTTGGCTCTCCTACATGTTGAGAATGTTTTAGTTGCGGTAAATTCTTTCGAGATTTCGTTCGGCTCATTTTTGTATAGCATTTACTCTCGCCTAGAACATGCTTATGGACTGCTCCATTGACAGAGAAAATTTGGTTCTGAGTCCGAAAATTCCTACCCCTGTCACTTGAGAAGTTCTCGATTCATCAGTATACCATTTGTATATAGAGTAGTTTATTGTTTCGTCTCTCTTCTATCTACCTTTTCGTACTACTTAACTCCGTTTTGAAGGTTTTCTCGAAGTTATACTATTTAATCATGCCATCTTTTAGAATTTATAGTAAACCCGATATTGAAGACTTTCATAGGGAGCCTCTTTCTTTAGTTCCAATATATTATTTACTTTCCCTGGTAAATCTAAGGATATCTTACCTAGGGTACAGATAACCTCCATTGACGCCGTAGGACAAGGTTTAAATATTTAAATAATAATTAAAATCGCAAGTGCCCGAAAAAATTGGAGGTCGGGTTGATTTCTTAAGTGAAGTCTTTTAAGAGATAATTGAGTGCCGAATTTGACTGCCCAAACCAGAGAATCGCAAACTAAATAAGACAAAAGAATTTCGCAACTATTGTTTTGAACCTTTTGCTGACCCAGAGACAATTATTAAAATGCTTAAATTTTAAGAAAATGTTTTGCTTAATTTTATGCGTATGTTCCCCGAAATCCTAACTGTAAGTAAACCACCAATTTAAAAACAAGTCGCAGCTCACGTGTAAAGGACTTTAAAAGAAGATCCTATTTCTTAAAAGGGTTGTGAGAACGCACATACATTCCTTGCCATCTTGTTCAAATCTTTTTTAACTCTGGTTTGCTAAGGCTCTCGCATTTCTACGTGGAGTTGCTGGCTTGTTTGGAAGAAAAACTTGTTGGAGCTGGTCATTCTGATATATTAATTCTAGCGGTCAACATAATTTTTGGTACTAAGACCAAAATTGGTTTTTTTTAAAATGTTTTTTTAATGCTGAATTCAAATTCAAAATCAGAATTTTTCAATCACCTTAGGTTTTCGAGGTACCTACATATTACCAATTGAAAATTCAAAAATCAAAATGGATGAAATGAAATAAAATGTACCATGAAACTTAGAGAATAATTCTAGCATAGCTTTTACGTACTAGGTGACATTTTGTTTTCAATTTTTAAATTAACAATAAACCCTGTGTTCATACCTTTATCTAAAAAAGACATTACAAATATATTTTGTAACTGTATTTATTACGCAAAAATGTAAACAAATTCGCGGAAACTCTTGTGAATACTTTTTAAAAAAGGAAATCTAGCACTATTCAGGTCAACTTTAGTTGCCTAACGGACTTTGACATGAAGTCTCAAGAACTTAACTTGCTTTAAAAACTTTGCAAAAGCCATCGAAGACATGACTTATTCTATCTTCAAGATTAAGCTGTAAGTAAAACATGATAATAATCGTTATATGTAGTTGAGGTGCCCTTAAGTGTGCTTTGTGATACTTTTGGAGTCATTTTTTCTTCTTGCACTAGACTTTTCTGTAAGACACATCAGACTCTTTTAATTGTTGGAAAATCGTTCATAATTTGAATTTTTATGTCAGCAAATGTTAACAAGAAAATGGTACAAAATTTTTCCTTTCAATAGAAAATGGCGGTGTTAACTTTACGTTTAAAAAATGGCTAACAAACCCTGACACTCGCACACTCTCAAAACCAGGGTTGCGAATTTTTGAATTAAAAAAATCATAAGTCATATGTAAGTCTGTAGATGATTTGTGAATTAAAAAAATTTAATTTACAAGGTAGTTAGTGACTTATGATTTAAAAAAAAATTAATTCACAAGCTACTAAGTGCTAAACTAATATTTTCTTTAGTCGAAACTGGATTTCGCAACCTTATGAAGTTGTTTATAAAATCACGAATTTTCGTTGAATCATTGAAATTATTTCATAAGTCAATAGGTGTGTTTTTTTGGGAAAATTATCCGTAGTGAAGTAGGATTTTATACTTATTACAAATACAAAGTTTTCACTGCCGATAAAAGTAGAAGTAGAATCCAACTGCGGATAGAATGTTGACGTTTGCTCGAGTCTCGAATACAAATGTTGGTACAATTGAAAACTCTTTTGTATCTCGAAGGCATGTTCGTAGAGTACGAAAAGTAGTTTGTTGTTTAGCATTTTCCATTGGGAGTTTACGTATTTTTTTAGAAAACCATTTTTATAAGAAAAACGCTGCATTTTGTATCGTGTTGGTGTCGAACTCTTATAGAAAGCTGTTTAATAACTAAGGCGTTTTTTTAGGAGCGAAATGTCGTGGTCAGCTGTTATACTTTAGTTAAACAGCGACATTTAAGAGTTACTAGCGCGACAAAGCCTTCTTATGAAAAAAGCTGTTGAGAAATCCAAAACTAACTAAAGTCTGCGAACAGATCCCTTGACTTTTGTGGTGATAATTGTCAACAAAAAAAAAAAATTCACAAACAAAACTTCTGCTTTATGAAGAATGGCTGGTGAACAGAAAAAGTAAATACAAAATGATTTAAATTGAAATTCATAAATAAAAACCTCCATATATATTTTCAGAAACATGAAAATTACTTGGCAAAAAGTTATTGGCTGTTTTTTTTTCAATTAAATATTTGACAACTAGTGAGTGGAACCAACTTTAAAGCAGAAAAATCGCACAACTGCGGATACGTTTTTTTGGGAAATCCTACTTCACTACGGATAATTTTCCCAAAAAAACACACCTAATGTCATTCGTAAAGTATCAATTTTTTTTCACTGAGTCAATAAACATTTTTCGCTTGAAATAAATTAATTTATTAATGATTTAAATCGTTAGATCAAGGAATTGATTTCATTATTTTAAAACAGAAAATATAACAAGCATGTCATGAATATAAACTTTGAAAATTTAATTCATTATGCTGAATTAATGACTCAAAATACCTTTTGAAGATTTCTCAAACCAGCACACTTAGTTCTTGTCAAAATAACATATCTACTAACTTAACAAAATAGGATATTAAATCGAAAATGAGGGATAAGTTGGCAAGACTCAAGTGTGAACTAAGACTCAACAGTCTTATTTCGATTTACATTACTATGTGAAATTCCATGTCAACTTGGATATGTTACATAAAAAGCTCCCATTATTGAGAAGACGGTTCTTACCCCCATTAACTATCGTCTACTAACGCTTCTTTCTTTCTTTCCAAGGTCATGAAAGCGCTGATAAATTATCAGTTCATAAAATATCTTGGAGAACCAAGGATTCTTAATGATTGTCAAGCAATAGGTTAATGGCTTTCGTAGCAGTAGTTCCATTGGTGATCTGATGGTTTCTTAATGGTGTCTTAAACTTCTAATCCACTTCATTGCCCACTATGCTATTGCCCTTGAATGTTACTTTCATCGAAAAACACGAAAAGCCGTCAGTACCTACTCGCTAAGTCTATCAACCATGATCTTCATTGAAATGACAATTTTCTCGAGACCGCCAGGAATGCTGCAAAATGCTTAGGATTTCTATATCCATGTAAGAAATTTTTCACACTCTCTTATCTGACTAGAGTATAACTCACTTAATTTGGCCAGATGCAGCCGAAGCTTGTCTTTATTAATTGGAAAGAATCCGAAATTAGATTTAAAATTGATAGGAAATAGAACTATCATGGATTCATTTCCATCTTTTGTTTTATCACTTCTTTCACAAGCAATGCCCACTCGAAGTAGCCAGATACATTTCTCCCCTCAATAAGTTCGACCGCGATACCCGTTTCGCTTTTGGTCGCACCGTCAAATATAGAGATTCATTTTTAGGTCGCATAATACGATTATAATTTATCAGACACGATTTTTTGTCGACATTTCAATTTGCAAAAATTCAAAGCCAATGTTCATCAAATCCACCCACATTCGCTCGTGCTGCGTGTTAAAAAAAAAGTGTGAGTGCCAGGACTCGCGGTTAAGATGTTTAAACATCAACGTTCGTTATTTTTTTGTTATCGAACGTACCCAATAAACATACAATGCAATCGTACTAGTTTGTGACTTTAGATATATTCAAATGAAAGCCAGTGTTTTTCCCACAATTTATCCCTACATAACTGTAAATAACGCTTTCAACCTAAACACATGTATTTTTAAACCGTGTCCTGTAAAAACGATTTGGGCCAGGCGTGCACATTCAATTTTTAGTTTCGCAACTGTTTAGTTGCTAAAATGAAACATATGGACTTATATGGGACACCGCGCACTTAGAGCATCTCGATTCGAGCAACTAAAAAGTTTGTGTTTTGACACAAACTAAACGATTGCTTTCGCAACAGTTGAGCTGTTTTCTATAAGTGCAAGAGAGAAAAGAGTGTGAGCGTGAGTTGCCAGTGCGAGGTTCTCTTTCAACTGGTGATTAAACTATTTGATTTCGATCACAGTTGCCAGTGTGCGACTAGCCTTAACCAACTCTTTTGTTGTCTTTACTTATTTCTAGTAAAATAATTATTTCAGAACTAGTCCAAACACATTTTTCTTGTTCATTTTCCATTGTTACTTGTGTTTATGATACTTTTAATATAATGATCAAAAAATTATTAAATGAATTTAAGATTAATGGGATCAAAACACTAGTTAACAACTTAAATCGAATAACTAGAGGAACTACTTTGGTCCTTTTTACACGCCATAACCATGACATGGCGGCCATGTGCAAACTACTTCGATTCCCAGAGTTCGCACTGCATGCCGTGTCAACACTTATTCATTTCACACGACCCAAAAACCTTATCGACAATATGCTTCGATGAAGTAGTTCGTGGCGTGTGTTAGGAGTAAGTGGACTCTGCTACATAACTTAAAGTTTGTTTGACTTATGTTTAAACAGGGATGTTGCTTGAGACAGCATTATATTTTTACGCTTATGTAAACCTCAGCAATTGCGTTTAAAGTTAGATATACATTGTTCAAATGCATGACAAGCATGACAAGTGCTGCATAGAAATATTGTATATGCAAGATTGATGATTGATTATGTATTTATTGGTTCATTTGCGTATAGTATCTACGTTGTAGATTCAACTTATCAAAATCAAACCAATCCCTTAAGTTTTTGTTTTAGGTTTCAGTACTTTATCTTACTCTCTGAGATTTATAAACCGATTGACATCATTCCAATGTTGTAATGGACTTATAAGTGGCAAAAGCTGATTTTTGTTATCCATTGAAGTCGTAGGCTAGGCGCGCACTTTTTAGTTGCTCGAAACAAGCAGTTGCGAAACTAAAAATTGAATGTGCGCACCTAGCCGTAGTCATCATCCAGTTCATGGCTTGACAGATGGAGAACGATCTATATTTTGATATAGCGAAGGCTAAAAGTATATTTTGATATAATTAAAAATATTTAATTCGATTATTAAAATAATTATATGGTATGACAGATAAGAGACAAATTAAATTTTGACGTATCGAGAATATTTCGTTGCAGATGTCAACTGATTGCCCTTAAGAACATTTTTTGATTTTTAATGGTCAACTCTGAAAATGCATTTTTTGCGAGCATAAAATAAAATTTTATCGTCCATCACTAACGTGAAGTGGATATTTTTAAGACATTAAATAAACTCGCTATGAAATTTTACACCAATTGATTTGCCTTACGTCTTTTTGACATAATGGTCGAGAGGTGAAGAAATGTTAAGGGATTGAATTAAGTTCTAGCCAGCAATGGAAAGGAATAAAATCGAGATTTCAGTACTCAAAGTTTAAACACGATGTCGTAAGTACGCAATATTTCCAATGTAAACATGGTGTTAAATGCAATCGTCGGTAAGGTAGGTTGCTACACGGAACGTGTAACCGTAACGGGTTACGCGGAACGTATAAGTTTTACCCACGTTTTCGATTCACTCTACCGCCGGAAAAGATGTTTACACATCAAAACTGTGTTTGATATTTTCAAAAAGAATCCAAATTTAAACTAATCATGCAAGGGCACCTTAAAAAACGAAAAATATCGTATAGTAATGACATATATTTCCTTGAATTTTGTTCAAAAAATCTTCCATCGAAGATAAACGCCCTACGACGGTCAAGGGAATTTTTTTTATGAATTTTATCTTTAACTCTTTATGACCCTATTTACTTTATGCAGCCCAATATAAAACATTATTATTGGTTGTTTCCAAGAATCCATCATTTCAGATATCCTTATCGAATAATGCCTTCCAATGACTCGGTTTTTTTCAAGAAAATAATGTAAGCTAGTAAATTCTGGTATACACTATATATAGGTTTTTAAATATTTCATAAAATTATTGAAAGTCTGAAACCATTTTAAATATTAAAAAAAAAAAAACAAATTTGTCCTCCTCTTAAAGTAAAAGCCAAACAAAAGCTGTCCTTCCGCGGCATAGTAAAAATTTCAAAACTCCGAGTGGCTGTAAAAACCGACCCAACAAAAATAAAAAAGAAGGAAACCCAAACATCCTTAACTGAAAAAGCACTGAAAGTAAAATTTTAATGTAAGTATGTAAGCGGACGGAAGTGTTCTGTATCTGAATGATGGATGGTCGCGAATTCTTTTTATTGTTTCCTCCGAAATAAAAATATAGTGTCTCCCAACGAGGAAAGTTTCTCTACACACTTAAAACATTGTGCAACACAAAAATCTTGCATATTCCTATTTATATATAAAAAGGAAAATAAAAAAGTGTGTTTATTTTTTGTGCGGAAATTATAATTTATTTTTTTTGGTGTGACGAAGGATGCGAAGTTATTAAAAAAAAACAAAAACTTAAAATAATGATTTAATTTTTGTATGGCCCATTATAATCGTAATAATGTTATTATGTTATTTTTTATACAGAAAATTTTTACACTATAAAAATGAACTTACAAAATATTAAAACACAAAAAAAAAATAAGAAAATTATGTAAATGAATAAAGTTTAATAAAATTAAATACATTTCTGTAAAACTAGGTTATACAATGAAACTAATAAAAAGAACGTGCTCTTAGAAGGATTAAATATATATAAAAAAAATCTAATTTAATTACTTTGTTAAGAAATTATAACAATTACCTACCAATGCGGAAATTCAGCATTTAGAAATTGTACCAAAACTATACAATATAACATTTTCTCTCTTTACCTACATTTAAGATGAAAATAAAATTCTCTATATATTTACTACTCATTAAGTGTCAAACAAACTTACCTAATGTCAAACAAAATAATTTAGTTTCTCAGTAAATTTTCTTTAAACAAAAAAATATATATAAAAACGAAATGGCCAAGGATTATTTTGAAAAAATAAATTAAATCTAGCGAATGTGTCAATATATATTTAGAAATAAGTATAATAATGTTTTTAATATTATATTTAAGAAAATATTTAGTAATAAACAATTCCAAGACCGTAACAAAAATCAAATAACAATTTTTTAAAATTATAAAAATGTTATATAGATGTTTTAAGTATAACACTTTATAACTCAAACAAAATATAAACAAACTTATATATGGATTGTAGAGTAAAATTAAAAAAACAATAGATGTTTCTCGTCTTTTATTATGCATGAACAAAATAAAAATAAATAAACCACTAGACACCCCAAAAACCACATATATAACTGTCCCTCTCTATTTGGTAATAAAATATTTATATATAAATATGATGTCTTTTCTCCCGTTGGCCAAGCTACTTTAATTAACAACACACAAAAACTAAATAACAAAAAACCATACACCTATTTAGATTTATAAGCGAATAACAATAGAAATATATTAATATTAAAGTGAGACAACACGATTCACGGCCATGGTGCCAATTGAAACAGATTCGTGTAGAATTTTTACAGAGATTTTTGCATAACGTGAAGAAATAAAATTAATGAAATCCATTTAAAGTAAAATTTTAAATTTAACTTTAAGTTAAGCTAAAATTTAAAACAAACAAAAAATAATGTTATACTGAGGGAGGATTAAGTTTTAGAGAAAACACATGCATACGGTGAAAAGTTGTGAATATTAAAGCTAGGTTATTGAATAAAATAAAATAAAAAAAATTAAGAAATAAATGTGATTGTTATTATAAAAACATTAATTAATGAAATAAAATAAATTAAATTTAATAAATATTAATTTTATTTGAATAAAATCTTGTTTTATTTAATTTCATTTTGTTGGCGATTTTGATGCCACTTTGGTAATTGGAATAATGAACATAAGGTATCGATGGTAAGTTTTAAACTACAAACTTGAGCGCTGGTTAAAATTTTATCATTAAAGATAGATATTGACTTATAAGACTTCTAAGTGCAAACTTTGACAGGTGATTGCGACCATATTGCTAAAGATACATCTGTCAATGGTTTTGATATTTTTTTTATTTTATGTGTGTACTAAAACAGTTATAATAGGTATTCAAAGTATCCTCCTCCTTGGTTTTGTGTGCAGGCTAGAGTTTGTTTTTGAATTTCATTGTGAATATTTATTCATGATGGCTACTGCTTCACTTTTGATGACGCTTGGAGAATACAGTCTTCTAATTCACCTAAATTTGCTATTTTGGTTAAATAAACAAGTTCTTTCATTCTTCTCTATACAAAGAAATCCAATACTGTAAGGTCAGGAGATCTTGCAGTCCAGTGAACCGGCCCATTTCTTTCTATCCGACGATTACCGTGCTCTTCATATATCCAATTCTTAACCTCGACCATAGTGAGCTGGAGCGCCATCCTTTTCGAAATATGATGAAGCTAGTTGCATAAGTGGAACGTCAACGTCCTCCCATAGTTCTGATAAATCATTGCGCAAAAACTTCAGATAGTTTGTATAGAATTCAGCTTGGGAGGATTTGAAGGGCCGATTAATTTGTTTCCAATTACTCCTGCCCAGCCCAGTGCCCGCGTAAGGTCGTGTTAACTCTTCCCGTTTCTCGAAGCATTCGACATGTATTTCCAAACACTCGTAAACTAGGAAGTCGTCGTCGGGTTGGATAAGGTTCCTGGTATATTTGTCGCGCTTTAGATGAAGTTCTATTGCACAGCCCATAAACGAAAATAAATGTCTGCGTATTCCTTCTTTGTAAATGGTTAAAATTCCAAACAGCATTTCTAATCAACTGTTGCATTGGCGTAAAAAATTAAACTCATAAATTTATTTAATTTTCTAATCTAACTCTTTTTGAGAACTTTTAAGGAAACGAGGGTTTTGACAGGTACTCAAATAAACGAGCACATTTTAAAACTAATATGCTATTTTAAAAAAACATTGCAAAAAAAACTCTTATTGTCAACTGTTATTAGAAACATGGCCAAAATCAGAAACCCCTTTTTTACCAGCAGCAGGTTTTCAAAAAAGAAGGAAGAAACTAAAACACCCATTTTTTAATTTTACATGTTTCAGGTTTTCCCAAGTATCATAAGTAAAAAAAATATAGTAAAACGGTATGTTTATTACGCATTTTCTGGAAAAAATTGAGCCCAAAGTCAAAAACTTAGCATGGGCAAGAAAAAAGTTGGAGATAGGCCCTTACTGTAGAAAGATTTTTTTTCTAAGAATATACCCAAGAAACACACCCTAAAGTATTATTCACGAATTAAGAGACACCCTGTATATCAACAGTACTAAAAGAATATTACCAGTTGCATTTCTAACCTCAAACAGGTAACTCTTAAGCCTAACTTCGGTCATACTTTAAACTTAACATAATATACATAGGTATCAGGCACGAGGCGTGACTTTTTCGATAGCGGAAGCACTGAACATAAAACCAAAACTGAAAGACACTTTGAGATCCAACCTTTTAAATTCCACTTAATGATAATACACATAAAATAATATACATAAATAATTTACTACAGTAAAGTCTAATAAAAAAAAGAGCTTTTTCGTTTAAGGAAAAATTATCTAAGTACGATTTGATGAGAACTAAGCTACGAGTGGATAACCTTTCTTGTCTCTCTACAGATGCCATTATTACGGGATATTAAATAATTGAAAATAACTTTAAGTTATATTTCTGCTGATATGTAAAGAAACCTCAGATATGAATATTAGAAATACTATTTTTGACCACTTTTTTTTATAATAACAAAAAATAAACAGAAAACAGGTGGATTGTATTTATCGCCACGAAAATAATTAAAAAACTACCACCTTTTAAATTCATATTTGTTTGTTTTCGGATAGTTATGAATTGCACCTAAATTTGCACACACATTATATTAAAACAAAACTTTTCTACCTCTTTTGTCCATGAAATTGAACTCATTATCAGTTTGAGACAATAAGCAACTCAATAGATATGGTACATCTTTGTTTTTCTATACTAGGTGTGTTTTTTTTGCAAGTCCATATAGAATTGTAAAAAAAAACGACATCGAGACTAAGCGCTTTACATACAAATGCAACAACTACTTAAATCTATACAGAGTTAGCTAAGACCAGATAATTTTCGACAGTTAATCTAAGACCCGATAAAAATGTCGATGCCAAAATAGTGTTATCTATATGTTATCGATAATTTGCTCGGAGACGTCAAAAGTGAAGTTTTTGGATTGGTTGATGCTAGTCAGTCGTCAATAAGCTGACAAATGTCATAGCATACACAGTACTTCCAGCTATGTGGAAAAAAAACTCCTAAATCCCGATGTCGTTTTTTTTTTACAATTCTATATGGACTTGCAAAAAAAACACACCTACTATCTCTTGTAGAAAATTCACGTAATGCATTCACTCAACTCATTCTTCACACATTGGGCAAAATAGCAAAAAACGAGACAAAATTATTTTGACTTTGGGTTGAGATCTAAGTTATGTATGCGAAATAATGGAATGCCCAGCTGTTGTGCATTCTATTTACATACATATATATTGTTTGAGAATCATTGTTGTTTGAGCATTTTGTGGATATTGGTGATGGTGAGTGGTGTTGTAGCTATATTTTCAGTTGACTTGGAGTGGAAGGGTATTTTGAAATTGAGTTAAGGAGGCTATAATAAGGAATGCATAGCTGTAAGCAGCGTTGCCGATGTGGTAAAATCGTGCCATTTTGACACGGAAATTTTCTCGTGGCACGGTGGCACGAAAAGTTTCAATATGGCACGTTTTTGTTCATTATTTTACCTAAATGCGTTTAAGATAATTGACCCAACCTTTTTAAGAAATAATCCAAATAAACAAAGTATTCTGCCACACTTCAATATTTTGTTATCAGAATTTTCTCATCTATTAGAGTGCGAGAAAGATGTTCTTTTTGGCGAAATAAGAAAAATTTTTAAGATTGGACTAGTCGAAAGTATTTTTCTTGAAGATTCAAGAACGTTCTAGGTTCATTAATAATTCAAAATTTATGTTGATTCTTCTCAGTTTGCCTCACGGAAGTGCATCAGCAGGGCGACTGTTTTCAAGGCTAAATAATATTAAAACAAACAACAAAAACAGACTGTAATACAAAACAATTATTGCTATAATATCATTTAATGAAATTATTAAGCCTAATAATTGTCAAAATTTCAAACCTTCAGCTAATTTAATTATTTTACTTATTATAACAAAGCTTTATAACGTCTTTATATTTTTAAATAATAATAGTACTCATCATGTGATGTGAAATAGGTAGGTAAATAATACAAACTTATTACTTATTATGAACTTGCCAAAAACTCCTGTTTCTGGAAAATACCTATACACGAATAGAGGAAGTGATTTTTGGTTTGTTATTTGCTTGTAATAGTATTTAATTAAAATTTATTTTTAAAGAATTACTTGAATTTTTTTTATATGGCACGAAAATGTCACAAATGGCACGTTTTTTCAAAGAGTGTGGCACGAAAATTTTTTTTGGCGGCAACGCTGGCTGTAAGCATTTTAGCAAGAACTTTCATGAGATTGAGCATTATAAATAATGGAGTGATGTTGAGCATTCTCAGTTGGTTTGCAGTGTGGCATTTAAGTTGTAAGAACCAGAGAGATATTGATTTCCTTTAGTAATTTTAATAAAAAAAGATGATAATGTTTTCATAATGAAGTTAGAATGTAATTTACACAGTAAATTAAGATTCATTAATAGATAAAAATAATATAATAAAAATATTAATACAATTTGGAATTTTGAATTTAATTCCTTGCTAGATACGATTTTTTCAAATGGTTCAACGGAAGCACTCATTCCACTCAATATATGTAAGCTTCGTCCCTGATAGGTATACATATGTACACAATCTCGGATGACACCTCGGTTTGAGGGTTGTTTTAAATTTGGACCACGAATTGCCCTATTCTCATAGGGAAGATAGAATATACAGATAAACTATTTATTAATAAAAGTTATTAGAGAAACATTAAATTCATTTTCAATAACTTAAAATAACTCTACGAGTATCTAGTTTGAGCTGAAAAAAGAATACAATATCATTTCTTAAGCGGTTTTGTGTAACATTTGAGAAACTAAAAAATTTTAAAATATTTATGTAAAATTTTGAAATGCAATGCTTTTTAAACTTTTTAGCACCTTCTGTATGAGAAATTTGATTCAAATCAAATTAATAAGCTCGAAATGGAATTGAAATCGATACAAAATAAAATTTATCTACAACTCACTTTTACCGATATCGATTTCATTTTTTTTCGAAGTGAAATTCATGCAAATTTTCAGATTTTGTTTTTGAGGTGATTTAAATTCGATCAGGTTGTGTAAAATTATTATTTATTGTGAAGTTTTCGAAAAAAAAAATTAATAAAAAAATAACCTTTTCTAATATAAAATTGTGTTGAAACTTCTTATACGTCCCATCAATGAATTCAATTACTCCAGGAACATTAAATTTCTCAGAAAATTAAGTTTAGATTTTCATACCTCTTCATTAGCAATTTCAAGTTGAATTAAATTTGGAAAAATTTTATTCTCCAAATCAGAATATTTGACACAGTACTTCGACCAAGACCGATATCAAAATGTTTTCCAACTGATCTGATCAGACCGCACCAAAATTTGAATAGCAGTCAAAAAACTTGACAAAAAAATAGTTTTGCATTTGCCAATTGAGATGTGACAGATGACACTTAAAGTGATTTCCAAATTATATATTCGATTGAAATGAAGAACACTGAAAACAAATTCGCTCGACTTGGAAATTCGTTTTCGTTTCGATTTCACTCGATTTTTGGAACCTGGCTGTACCTGAACCTATAGCCCCAACCTCTGAAGCGATTTTCTTAAAATTCGGTATTGAAGGTTCTTAGGTGATTCCCTGGGGGAGAAATTGAATTTTTGTTCAGCTGCAAGACTAACAGTACCTGCCATACAGCCGTTATGCAAAATTTTATTCATCTCGATAACGGCTCTAACGATTTTGATAAAAAAAAATTAAGTATGCTGCTATAGGCATGGCTATCAATACAAGTAATATTTACAGCATCAGCACGAATGAATGTGTTGAAAACCATATAATATACTGCGTCTAAGAAGGGTACGACAGCATCTAACTGATGAGCCCCATTTTGGCTATAAAGGTCGCAAAAAACTTTAAATTGATTCAATCAATATAGTCCACAAAAACAAAAACTATTTTTTTATACTTTTCGTTTTTCCATATTCTTCTTCAAAGCATTTTTTAACATTTGTATGATGAGTACCGTTGTTTTTAATAAAACCAAAACCAAAAAAATCCACAGTTTTTGTGAAAATTTAAATACACAATACTATTCAAACTTCTTAGAAGCCTTAAAAAATTGATCAACATCAATTACTGTTCTATTTTGGAGAAAATCGAAAAAAAAAAACAATGCACGACTGTGTCGCACGAACTTTCCTCCTATGTAATAGACTAGGAATTTTAAAAACGAATGTTATTAAAGAAAACTGGTCATAAGGATAAAAAGAATTTTTTAAATTCTTTTAGTAGTAAGAGACAAAAACAGAATGCTATGCAAATATGAATTTATGCAAGAACAAAAATTATAAGTCGTTGTAGTGGTTCCTTAAAAAAATAAGCTTTTATGTACAAAATTTTTAAAACATTTTTAAGAAAAATTTTGGTACGCCAACTTTAATTTTTTATTATTGTACGAATGAGAATTAAATTTCCAAGAAAAATATGAAGCCGTTCTTGAGATATCGAATTATCAAAAAAAAAGAAGGACTTTTTTTCAAAAATTGAAAAAATATTTTTTTTTTCAGTTTTGAAATGCAATGTTTTTTTTACCTTTTTAGGAGCTTCTTTATAAAAAATTTCATTAAATTCCGTTATGCCGATAATGGGAAATTCAAAATTCGAAAAATCGTTCTATGGTAGGTACAGTCAGTATCTAATATATAGATTTGAATTTTTTTTATTAAATTGTAGATCGTAAAAATTAATCAAAAAATTTTAGCAAAATTCTCGGAACCGTTTTCCAGAAAAATACGAATTTCGAAAAAAATTTTTTTAACAGTCGTATGGAAGGTACCGTTAGTTTTAGATTAAACAATTTTTTTCTCAAATCTTGTAGATTATATTGAGAAACTTTTAATTGTTAAGTCTGAAAAAAATCGAGCATGGGGTTTTCGAAATAGTGAGTTTCCAAAAAAAATTTAATTTTTTATTTAAATCCAAAAAATAAAAAAATTAAAATTTGAATATGTAATAATATTAAAAATTTGGAGGGGCTTTAGCATAATAAACAAACTGATTTAAATCGGCTCTACCGTTTTCGAGAAAATCAAAAACAAAAAGCCCCAAAGGGGCTACCAAAAATAACAGTTTTTTGGAAAAATTTTTCAACCATTACCTACCTAGTTTTAACTAAATAAAATTTTTTTATTTTTTTTTAAATTCTGTGTGACAGTTTTTGAGAATAAAAAAATGTTTATAAAATTTCGAAAAAAAATCGTATAGCAGGTACCGTTATTTTTGGTCTTAAAAAAAAGAAAAAAACATGTGCGGGAAAAATATTTAAACCCATATATACCAAGTTTGAACAAAATCGGCCAAGTCGTTTAGGCTGTATTCGAACAGATAGACAGAATTGCGAGACCCACTTTTTTGGTCTTCGCTATCATTGTAATGTTAACTTTGATCAAAATCTCGAGTTCGATTTTTTTTTACGAATGCATAACTTGCCTTATATGTGTACATATGTAGTACCTATAAGTTGCAAGTAATAATTATATAGAAGCTACCAATAATAACCAGTTTTTTTGGATTTGTGTTTTTAATCAAGAGCTCACTTTTACTAAATGAAATAGTTAGAACTAGCAATTGCTTAGAAAAAAAATATTTTATAAAATTAAGAAAAACTTTTTTTTATATTTATTGTATGTTATTTGTGGTCTAAGCAAAAGAGTGAGAATTGTGCCGGGGGAAACCTTTTCAAAATAATATGTACGAAGTATGAAGAAAATCGGCTGAGCCACTCATAGTCAGACACATAGACAGAATTGCGAGACCCACATTTTCCGTCATCCTGATTGATTTCTGAAATTACATTTTATCCTGTAATTTCGAAAAAAAAAGTTGAAAATCAAAGCACTTCGAAAACTTACTCCTTTTGAAAGATGATCTTGGTCTCAATTATCAGAAGCTGCAAAAATGTTTTCAATGGCCTTTTGCGTGGAACTGACAAATTCTCCAAAAGTATTTCTTGTCATGAAATTTGCATCTCATCAAAGCAGTTCGAACTCAACTGAAACTTGTTGGTTCCCTCCATTATTGACGATAATACGCACATAGGAAAAGTTGAGAGTTGAAAGTCACTGGCTTTAGGTTCTCTGCAAACCTTTAGTTTATGTATTTACAAGGATAAGGTGGTTTCATATATATATTTTTTTTTCATATAACTTTATTTCATACAACCAAAACTTTATAAGCTAACATTTTTCATAAGTCTAATTAGAAACTTTCAGTATACAAAATAAATGCTTACTATGATTAGGGAAATGAAATAGTTAGGGGCATTCAATTACCAAAAGGTAAGAGTCGAATGCACCATTAATTGAAAAAATTCATTAGTTATAATATTGGTGATAAATATAGATTTAAATAAATTAAAAAAAAAATGTTTAGTATATTATAAACAAAAATATATATGTACAATATTAGTGCAGTTTAAAAGATAATCGAAAAGAGTAAATCAAATAATTATATTCATAAATGTGTTTATTTCAGTGTGGTTAAAAGAAAATAACAACGATTTAATATTTTTTAAGAAAACCGATTGTACTCTCTCACATCTTAAGTTTTCAGCAAACTATTAAACAAGCGAGGTGCGGTTACATTATAGAAAAGAGAAAAGTGTCATATTTTTGAAACCCAAACCACAATACTTTTATTCTTCTATTTCACAGTATATTAATATAGAATTCTCCATTATTCTTATCCTTTATTTGAATGAGTGAGATATCAAAAAATGTTCAGTTATTTTAAATATCTATATATGCCATTTTGTATGGAATATAAAATCATTCAAATATCTGCACGTCTTCCCTAGATGGCGCGCATCCCAAACATCCAATTTTCCACAACTCTGGCGAATAAATCAGTCTGAATATATGTAACTTTCAGAGCAATTGTGGTTTGTAATTGACCTGTAATTTAAGAACCCCTCAAGAAGTCTAAGGGAGTCGAATCGCACGATCTCGGTGGGCCCAGTCAAAATCTACCCAAAACAGTGACTTTCTACGGAGGCATTTTAATTTTTTGGGTTTCGTGTGGATTGTAACCTTTCCAAGTTCGACAATTTTGCTTCCTGATGAACTTGTAATGATGCTGTAGAATTGCTATATAAAGCGCAGCTCACTGAATAATGCAGCTAAGGAGCCGCAATAAAAATGAATCTCAAATTGTATATCAGTTTTAAGACTGATATATTTTACAAGACCTTACAGCTATTTATACTACTTACAAATTATGAATCTGGACTAAACTGTAACAAAATACTTCAATAATACTTCATGTGCATAGTCACTCAGTTTCGTTTGACAAAAACAAAAAAATAAATGAATTTGAATTTAAACTTTATAGTTTCGAATATCAATAAAATTACTATTTCAATTGTGTCGACCGAATACGACATGTGCTTTGTTTACGTTTGAGAAATGAGAAATGGTTTTACGTTAATGAAATGAAACAATTCTTTTTTTACACTACAACCCATTCATTCAGAAATGGACCTCGTCGGTGAATTTGATATTTCAACCGAAATTGGGGTCAACTTTCAACCCCGAGAAAGCTGAGTAAGCGAATACAGGTCGTTGTCTATAGTTGTTAGCTCTGGGTTCCTGGATCGGTTCACGTTTTCACGGTTGTAGGCTCAATCTATGTATGATGCAAAATTCGTTAAACTGTGTGGCTTAGAAAACGCCGAGTTCTTAATGTTCCTATGCGTGACGCGGAATTGAAGGCCTATGATTCTCTACACTCGCTGACACCCAATCGCGATATTTTCGGCAGATTTTGCTTTTCGTTGACGTACGAGAATTGGCGATTTTTTCTCCGCAATTATGGTGACGGTAAACGAAGCGAAGCGCATGAAATATTGCTCGAACAGAAAACCCACTTTCATAAAACAATTTATTCCTTTGTACATGTTACTCAACACAATCACTTTCCACGTTAATTTGGTAAGAAAGACTTAACTTTGACACTGAAAAAATATTTTCGAAATCTGATCTGTTAATCTACGTAGATGACATGAGAATATGCTGAAAGATCTCTTGTACTGAAGATTCCAAATCTCTGCAAATCGACTTGGACAAATTCTACATTATGATGATAGCGAAGATTAAAAAAGGAGGTTTCGCAATTCTGTCTGTCTGTTCGATTACAGCCTAAACGGCTCGGACGATCTTATTTAAACTTGGTAGATGTCATTTTTAATTTATTTCCCCCACAGGTTCTTTTCTTTTTGTTCTTAAGACTAAAACTATCGATATCTGCCATAAGATTTTTTTTTTGAAGTTTCATAAATATTTTTTTCTCAAAAACTGTTCCACAGATTTTTTCAAGAAAATTCAAAAAATTTAATTTGGTTAAGGCTAGACAATGGTAGAAAAAAAATGTTTAAAATTAATATGTTACTAACCTACCATAGAAGCATTTTTTTTTTCAAATTTTGAGTTGCTCATTATCGACACAACGGATTTTAATGATTTTTTTTTTGTATAAAGAAGATTCTTAAAAATTTGAAAAACATTGTTTAAAAAAATATTACTTATTTGAGATTTGGAAAAAAAATGTTTTTTTTTTCGGAAAATTCGATATCTCAAAAACGGCTAAATATTTTTGTTGGAAAAGTTGCCGTACCACAATTTGTTCTTAAAAATGTTTTAAGAATTTTGAATATAAAAGCTTATTTTTTTAAGAAACCTCTACTGCGACTTATAATTTTTGTTCTTGCATAAATTCATTTTTACTTGTGACTTATAGGTACTATAAGCAAGTTATGCATTCGTAAAAAAAATCGAACTCGAGATTTTGATCAAAGTTGACATTACGATGATAGCGAAGACTAAAAAAGTGGGTCTCGCATTCTGTCTGTCTGTCGGTTCGACTACAGCCTAAACGACTCGGCCGATTTTTTTTAAAACTTGGTAGGCATCACTTTTATTTTTTTCCCCCCACACGTTTTTTTCTTTTTTTTTTTAAGACCAAAAATAACTGTACCTGCCATACGAATTTTTTTCGAAATTTCGTAAATATTTTTTTCTCAAAAACTGTTCGACAGATTTAAAAAAAAAAAGATACAAAAAAATTTCGTTTAGTTAAAGGTTGAAAAAATTTCTCCGAAAAATGGTTATTGAGGGTACCCCCCAAGGAACCATTTTTTTTGTTTTTGATTTTCTCGAAAACGGTAGTACCGATTTTGATAATTTTTTTTTGCTTAAGCTCCTCAAAAACATAAATAGAATTGTGTATTCAAATTTTCAAAAAAGTTTTTTTTGGATTTTTAAAAAAAATTTCAAAATTTTTTTTTCAAAACTCAATATTTCAAAAACCTTATGCTAGATTTTTTTTAAACTTGATAAATAAAAGTTTTTCAATATAATCTACAAGATGTATGAAAAAAAGTTTTATTTTACCTAAAACTAAAGGTACCCGCCATACAAATGTTGAAAAATAGGTTTCAAAAATAGTATTTTTCTCAAAAACGGTGCCTAGAATTTTGATAAAAATTTTTTTCTTTCAATTAATTTTAACGATCTTTAATTTAATAAAAAAATTTGAAATTAAGATATTACAGCTTGTACGTACCACAGAACCATTTTTTTAAATTTTGAATTACTTATTACCGACATAACGGATTTTAATGAAATTTTTTGCAGAGATGGTTCTAAAAAGTTTTAAAACTATTGCATTTCAAAACTTTAAAAAAAAATATTTTTTGAATTTTTGAAAAAAAAAATAAATAGTTTTTTTTTTGGAAAATTCGATATCTCAAAAACGGCTCAGTATTTTTTTTGGAAATTTAATTTTCATTCGTACAGTAATAAAAACTTAAAGTTGGCACACCAAATTTTTTTCTTAAAAATCTTTTAAAAATTTTGTATATATAAAAGCTTTTTTTTAAGAAACCACTACAACGACTTATAATTTTTGTTCTTGCATAAATTCATATTTGCATAGCATTCTGTTTTTGTCACTTACTACTAAAAGATTTTAAAACATTAATTTTATCCTTATGAACAGTTTTCTCTAATAACATTCGTATTTAAAATTTCTAGTCTATTACATAGGAGCAAGTTCGTGCGACCCAGTCGTGCATTTTATGTCTATATGGTATAACTGAGGGGTAGAATTTCAAAACTCTTCTTTTGCACTTTTTTTAAAAAATCAGTTAAATATGGAAAAGTGTTTAAGGAGCACTTTCTCATATCGGGTCGTTATCTATGTATTTAACAAAAACATATGAGCACTCATTACTTCATATAACTTTTGAGGCTTCAAAGATCGATTTTTTTAAGAAAAACCATACAATTCCACTTGGTTGTTCAAAGTTTTTTCGTTTTACTCAAAATTCATCAAAGTGGAAAAGAAGAGTTTTGAAATTATACCCTTCATACTGTTTCTACATTTCGTAAGCTTTTGGAAAACCAAACAATTTTCTTACAGATTTTTCCTAAGCGTAAACCTTTGTTGGAGGCTTGTGAAAAGGTCAGATTTTTCAAGTCGTTGTTAATTCCCTAAGTGAAACAAATTATATGAATATTTTTCAAGTTAAAAATACATTTCCTTTTTTAGAAAGTGTTCTTACTTTATTTCGAAAATAGATATCATTAAATGAAACTAATTGGAAGGACAGAACTTGGTCTGGTTCAAGCCTGACTTATATTCTATTGCAACTCTGTAAATATTTGTTTCTATCAAAACTGCAGGGTTCACCCTGTAGATACGCACACAAAACCTCAATACGTATCTACAACACTACTAACCATAACTCTTGCTTTGAGTGTAAGAGTATTAAGCCAAAACGCATTACTTCTTGTCTTCATTCCTGAATTCTGAGTTCTGACTTGCCAACTCCGTAGGTACGAGTATGTATGTATATGACTCGAACAGTTAACCCAGAGGGACTTGGCTCTCAGCATAGAATTACCAAGCACACCCACATTAATATGTATGGTAATTTAGGGCTCCATAGTCCAAGCAATTTCAGACTCGGAGAGATTACCCTGAGCAAGACCTTGACAAACATAATTCGTATACATACTTAAATAGGCTAAGTACGTAGTATGTAGAAGGTATATTGTTATTATTATTATACTTCTGGTTTATTTGTAGGTTTAAGCGCATTTGTTATTATTAAAGAATCGTCAGGAGCTCTTAAGGGAAACAGATATTTTTGAAAGGAAACTCAAACTCCTAACAGGATTGGCTGCCGGTATCTTTAAACAGACTTTTGCCTGGTGTAATTGCCTTTCCAGTCGAATCTCCAAAAAAAGCTCCTCGTTTTACTTCAAATGGCAAATTGAAATCATAATCGTATTACTACTGACCATCTGATTACATTATTTCCAGTTCCGGGGTCAGTGCTAGCGCCATCATGAAAAAGGGTAAAATTTGAATTTGGTAAATACTTGGGATAGCAGATGTAGCAAAATAAATCTGTCTGTCAGATTTGGGTAATTGAATTTGAATTAAGGATGAACATGGTTGGTTATGTATTAGGGTGCTTAGCCAATGAAAAGGAAAAAATCGAGTTCGAGTTTTCTGCAGACCTTGGTGTACTATCGGGGCTTATATTATTTCGCAGGCATCAATTCTGTGTTCTATTACCGCAAATCTAATAGGGTTAATATACTGAAAGCAGAAAATTTATCTTAGAGTATATGCCTTTATATCCCTTTATGAAGGATAATATTCCATTATCGGTGTTCAGTAACACATATCCAGAGATATACGAGTATAAAGCAGAATCTGGAATTTATTTGCATTTAACAGGGCGGGATTTATGGCTTTGAGAGTTGTTCTAGCAAAAGGATTTGACTTTTTTTTTCATCAAAGCCAATCACGCAGTGAATAACTCGATAGTCGATAGTAAGTGTAGAGGTACTCCACGAGGTGGAAGCTTATCAACTCTGCTTTGGTTTTTCGTCGTTATCCAATTCGTAGGTTAACTAAGCCTAAGTGCACTCAAGATCGTTCCATACGCCGTTGACATCGAGTTAATAACTTCGGAAAATTGTGTCCCTAGCTTATGGAAGTTCATACAAGTGCCCTTTGATAAAATCTCAGCGGAATTCCGCATCAGATTTTGGGTACTGCCAAATGCTTTGGTGATTTTCTTGATCGTTAACTAAACTGGAAAGAAAATATTATAGAAAGAGGGAAAAATACCTCAATTGCATTCTACACTTGCAGTAGAATTTTTGGTAAGAGATGAGCTCTTAGCCACAAAACCATTAATTGCATGTACACAGCCGTTAAGACAAATTCTAACGTACGTATGCTAGGTCTAGTTGTCAGCCTTAGATTAGGAAACCAATCGAAAAAAAAACATGACAAAAGTTCAAAGACTTGCACGTATTAGCACAACCAGTTATATGGGAAATTCACCAATGATAGCCATAGAAACTTTCCTTTCACTAGCCCCGCTCAATCTGCTCACGAAAGAGATTACGGCCAAGAGTGCTTTAAGACTTAAACAATGTAATAATAGAAATAGTTGTACGCAGTACAGATATGGGGAACGACTAAATATGAAAGTGTAGAGAAGCTCTTGCGCTACTATATAAAGCGAATTTTCCGAATGCCATCTAGCACGCCAAATTACGTGCTTATTTTGGAAACTGGATTATCACCTTTCTTCATTCGAGCACTCCAAATGAAAATGAAAAATCATAGTGAATCTCCAAGTCATACGAGATAAAACAAGTTGGTATTTTGAATGGTTGGACATAGCTATGGAGTTAGAGATAGACCAGAGTCTAGAAATTTATGAATTTGCAAATCTGTGCTTTATCAGCTTATAGGATCAGCTGATTTAAAATGTACAGAAAGATTTTTGATAAACGCAACGGAACCACAACACAGAGAAATTTATTGTCAACTTAATCAAAATTTGGAATAGGTGAATTATTTTCGGGACAAAAACAGTGTGGGCGGAATATACATTATGTTTAAGCTACGAGGAGAACTTTTACATTTGAATGTTATACCTCAAAATTGTATACCCATTGTATGCTACTTGTGTAACTTGGAAGAAAGAGAAAATACTTTTCACTTTATGTGAATCGTAGGAATATTTTTGGAAGCTATGTTTCGACGAAAGATCATATTATAACATTACCCAACGAAATCGAAATCCAAATAAAATAAAATGTACGAATGGATAGCACGAACTTGCTCTTATGTAAAAGTACCTTGGAATTTAAAATACATTTTATAAGTATCAAACATGGATTTAATGAGATAAAAATGTTCAAATGCATGAAATTCCCGCCTGATTTCCGGAAAAGTATGAATTTATGCAAAGTTTAAAAATCGTTTTATTATTAAAGTAATTCTTTATATAAGAAATTTCTTTAAAATTTTTGGAAAAAAAATTTGGGATGCAAATTCTAAGTATTTAGTAGTATAGATTTTAGGAAATAATTTCAAAAAATAATCGTTCACACGTTTTAAAGATATTGATTTTTCAAAAAAAAAATTGGGACCTTTTTTTCAAAAACCAAAAACATATTTTTTCGAATATTTTTATATACAATATTATTTTAAACCTAAGTGACTCCTGCTGAAAATTTTAGTTTAAAATCGTTAGAGCCGTTGATGAGAAAGTCGAAAATCAGAAAAACGTTTCTATGACAGGTACTGTAAGGGATATTGTCCTTCATAACTTCTAACAATACCTACTCTAAACTTTGTATACATACCTTACCTTTTTTATGTTATTATTCTAAAAATTATTATTATTTGATTAAGAATAAAAATATATATATTTAGATTGATTTTGAAACCTCTATTTCAATACAAGGAGATCCGTTATAGTACCGTTAGTAACATTTTGCCCCAAAATTTGTGCGTACCTACGTTAATTTAATCAAAATCGTTAGAGCCGTTTTCGAGATTAATAAGATTTTGCAATACGGGTGTATTGGGGGGTACCGTTAGTTTTGGAGCTAAAAAACTTTAATTTCCCCTCTAGGGTATCACCGAAGTCTCTTAACTACTGAGATTGAAGAAAATAAGTCCAATGGTTAAGGCTGTAGGGAGAGGTACAGACATACAGACGCACTGAAACATGTTATTTTTGTACTATGTTTTTCTTAAAATCTTTATAAAAAAGATTGATTTACAAATTGTTACTATTCAAAAAAATACGTTATACAACGTAATTTAAAAATTAATTCGTGTATCCGTTTTCAAGATATTGAATTTTCAAAGAAAAAATTGTATTATTTTTTTAAAAATCCAAAAACTATTTCTTCGACAAAAAATTTTAAATTATATTTTTTCAAATGCAAAGGAGTTCCTGCACAAAAATTTTGGCTAAGATCTGTAAAGCCGTTGATGAAAAATTCGAAATTAAAAAAAAAAAAACGTTCTATGACAGGTACCGTTAGTAAAAACTTCCCCCAAATTTTTTTTTACCAAAATGTAGTCTATGTCCATAATATTACACCTAATTTTTGTTTATCAAAATCGTTAAAGCCGTTTCGAGATAAATAATAATATGCGTTACGCGTGTATGGGGCGTAACGTTAGTTTTAGAGCTAAAAAAAAAAAAATTTCAATTTCTCCCATAGGGAATCACCGAAGGTCCTGAAGTACCGAGATTGAAGCAAATAGGTCCAGTGGTTTAGGCTGTAGGGAGAGGTACAGACATACAGACACACTGAAACATGTTTTTTGTGTACTAAATTTTTCTTAAATTTTTTTATTAAAAAAATTGATATGCAAATTGTAAGTATTTTATAAAATACATTTTAAAAAGTAATTTAAAAATTTATTCGTGTTTTCAAGTTATTGAATTTTCAAAAAAAAAAAAAAAATTTGTATTATTTTTTTAAAAATCCAAAACTATTTTTTCGAAAAAAAATTTTTAGATTATATATTTTCGAATGCAAAGGAGCTCCTGCATACAAATTTTGGTTAGTATCATTAAAGCAGTTAAAGAGAAATTCGAAAGTAAAAAAAGAACGGTTATATGACAGGTAACCTTAATAACATTTTTCCCCAACATATATTTTACCAAAATGTAGTCCATGTGCATAATATCACACATAATTTTGTTTATCAAAATCGTTAGAGCTGTATTTGAGATAAATCAGTTTTTGCATTACGAGTGTATGGGGAGTACCATTAGTTTTGAAGCTAAAACAAATTTCAATTTCCCCTCTAGGGAATCACAGAAGACCCTTAACTTCCGAGATTGAAGAAAATAGATCCAGTGGTTAAGGCTGCAGGGAAAGGTACAGACATATGTACATTTGGAATTGTCGGACCCACTTTATTCATCTTCGCTATCATCGTAATGTCAACTTTGATCAAAATTTCGAGTTCGATTTTTTTTCCAAATGCAGAACTTGCGCTATAGTATACCTACATACATATATCGCAAGTAAAAAATATACCAATACTGCAAACTGGCCTTAACTTATAGGGATCGTATCATAAGAGAGAGTTTGATTTTTTTTTCTATGTAATAATATAGTTACCTATGTAATCTGTTGCGATGGATAACTTAATTTTCAAAATAAACTAATTTTAATTATGTTTTGTCAACTAGGCAGACAGACGGCTGAAAAGCCTTGCCCTCAAATGTTTTGTTAATTTTTTTAATAATTTTAGATCAATTCTCAGTGGAACGAAAAAAGTTATCCCTGGATGGCTCCTGGGGCATCGTGATATATAGAGGAACGAAATTTCTGATGAACTATTCAAAAACGGGTAATCTTTTGATCTGAACCAAACCGATACTTATACCACTGGATCAAGAGAAAAGCAAAATTCGCGAGAAAGAAAGGCAGATGGTTAACAATCGCCACTTTCGGGTTTCAAGAATTCTTTGGCCTAATACTTCGAGGAAAAAAAGCCAAGATAAGCAAGCCTCAACTATCAATTCTAGTTGGAGCCCTAATAAGTTGCAATGTAGTGGGCACCCACATGAGCATTAGCTCAACGGACTCATCCCACTTCCTGTGAGAGTGCCCCAACCTAATCTGGACAAGAAAAGCAGCTCACCGAGAATATTTTTTCTATGTGACATTTCTAGCATGCCGCTAAAGAACATGCTTAAATTCATTCATCGTTTAGAATGGCTCCTTAGGGAAGTATCAAATTTTCCCTTAATCCAGTCGCTTCTCTTCTACATAACTACCTTACCATCTTATTCTGAGGAGCAAATGGATCCGAGGGATATGGTACGAGTTTCCCATCACCCCTTCTATGTTAACCTAACTATTTCAGAAGAAAGAAATAATTAAATTGCAGACGAAGAGAGAGACTTTAGGTCACACTGCTATACCGTTTCCGGAATTCAGTTCCCAAAAGTGTTCTTAATATACATAGTTTGAGATAATTTTTCTCTGCGAAAGTCCTAAAGTATTATTATCAAAACTCTTAAGACAACGACAACATTTTTCTTCCGCCTTCATATTATTACTTGAGTAAATCCGCTCATGTTCAAAAAATATCATCGTCTAGCGATGAAATAGCAATAATTTCCTATTCTATTGAAGAGGATACTACCACTGAAGAGAGTTCGGTTAGAAAATATATGTGCACCACAGTGCACGTGATCAAAGTGAATGCGAATCAATGAATTGCATTCCTAATTGCAGAGACTTGAAGGGCCCGGACTATTACCTCGATGTAAGCCCTCACCTCACATACATCCTTGTCAGGCTCTGAATACTGCATAAAAGCGTGGAATTACTGAAATGTGAAGTATGAAAATGTTGCAAGTAAGGAAATCGCTGCAAGGAATATAATGAATAGAATTAGCTGTTGCAAGGGATTCCTATTGCATATGCATGTTTGCAAGCCTGTAAAAAATTGCTTTTCGAATAATTCAATGAGATAAAACTGATATTGGATTTTGTACAAGGCAGAATTATTGTAAGAGGAGTTGAAATTTGCGATTTAAATATGAATGGCGCTCATATGATATTTAAATTTGAAATTTGAAACTTTCTCGATACTATTTTAACTTAGACGTAGGATTTGCAAAAAACCAACCTCCTGAAGCTTGAAAATTCAGTCTACATTCAGAGTCAGAGTGAAATAATTAATTTTTTAAGGACAAACATTTTTCCAGTTGGCATTTATAGGAAAAGGATACAATAATGTATAACTCCTTCAAAATGTCTCACAAAATCTCACTTGTTTCTTCATTTTTTGTTCGGCCTCCTTGAGAAGCTTTTGAGGACAAATGCGTGCAGACTGTTTTCTGTTAATTTTTCAACAGCAATATTCATTTGAGGTATACACCAGGCGGGCCAGGTAGAACAATAAATCATTGAAAACAAATGGGAGCGAAAAAGGCAAAATCTTATATTCTTGTGGAATAGGCTTTTCGGTATAAATCATTTCCACATGACAGCTGGATAAAATACGAAGGTTCGTGAAAATTCAAATAAATTAAAATGGACAGAATAGAAAATCAAAAAAAAGGATAACATACACTTGTAAAAATTAAATGCATGTCCTAAAACTAAAGGCGCAATAACTAAAACTTTTCTAATTTAAAAAAAACCGAGATTTGTTAACGCAGAAGAGAAATCTTTACAGACGTTACCTTAAATATTTATGCTGAACAAATTTGCATAATTGTAACGTAACGAAATCACGTCATCTCTTGTTAGGATGGACCTTTCAATTTTCGAGGAAGACACTGTATAATCTTAAACCCGTCGCGAATTATAATTAATAATTATAAGTAAAAACACATGAACTTTGATTGGGAAAAAGATATTTAAAAAAACCCAATGTTTATTCTCTTGACCGACCAGGTCGAGCTTGCTTTTTAGACTGACTGAAATATATACAATTCATTTTACAATACATAGGATATTTCATTCTCCTTGCGTGTGTCTCATGTTTGCTTGCATGTGTGTTTATCTGGCTTGTACTCAGTAGGAAAGAAAGAGTAAAATAGCTGTCTCTGGGGTGAATAAATGTTCCTTTGCACTTCCTCGTATGCCTTGCGTACGATACAGTCCCGACGAAAACGCACGTTTTCCTATAGGATTTCGTAGTCATCAGGTTGTCCTTGCTCACGGTTTAATGGCGGCTGAGAATCTTGCATTTTATTATTAGCTGGTTCCTTATGAATGGCTCTTCATACAGTTTTCGCATTGGCTTACTCATTGAACTGAAAAGAAATTAACTTATCATGGGTTAGTATTATAAATAGCTTGCTTATAAATTCGCTCGCTCCTTGAACTGAAAAGAAATTAACTTGTCATGGGTTAGTATTATTAATAGCTTGCCTATAAATTCGCTTGCTCTGCAATTGGTTCGACAGGCAGTATGCAGATTTTCTGCACCGGTCTAACAAGCTGTCCCGTTTCGGTTTTTAAACATACCGATCTTACTATTCCGTCCTTGCTCATGATAAGATCACATACCCTGCCTAAGGCCCATTGGGCTGGTGGAAAATTCTCAGACTTAATTAATACCAGCTGTCCTACTTTTAGACATTCCCTTTCCCTTCTCCATTTCTTACGCTCTTGTAAGGTTACAATATATTCCTCTCTCCATCTCTTCCAAAAGTTGTTAAACATAGCTTGTCGTTGCCGATATAGTTTGACCCCTTTCGTCTTTAGTTCATCAGCCATAATGAACGATGGTGGTAGTATTATTGGTTCTACAATCAAAAAATGACCAGGAGTTAACGCTTGCAAATCCGCAGGATCATCACTTAGAGGATGAATTGGGCGGGAGTTCAAAATTCCTTCAATACCTATCAATAGTGTTGAGAATTGCTCGCATTCCAGTATTTGCTGACCGACTACTCTTTTGAGATGGTACTTCATCGATTTAACTGCCGCCTCATAGATCCCACCTTGATGTGGAGCGGCTGGTGTCATAAAGATCCAATCTGTTCCCTTTTGACTCAATTTACTAAATAACTCATTTGCTTGCCATTCTTTCCAAGCTTGCTTAATTTCCCTTGCTGCGCCAACAAAGGACGTACCGTTATCACTGTACATGCGCTGGCAGTGACCTCGTCGACAGATGAATCGATCATAACAGGCTATAAAGGATACGGATGTCAGATCACCCACTAAATCAATATGAACCGCCCTTGTTTTCAAACAGACAAATATTGCTACCCATGACTTGCGTAAAGTTATTTGTTTCCCTTGTCTATTCAATACCTTAAGAATAAAGGGTCCAGCATAATCTACCCCGGTATGTAGGAATGGTTTCCCAGCCTGCACTCTATCAGCCGGTAATTCTGACATTAGCTGCTGCTCTAATCGGTAATTGTACCGAGCACACACTACGCATTTATGTATAAAATTCCTCAATTCATTTCGTAACCTTGGAATCCAGTAACGTTGACGAATAGCTTGCATCATTATTTGTGCCCCACCATGTTTGGTTATTCTGTACACATTGTCTATCACTAACCATGCTAACCTAGTCCCATTGGGGATTATTGCTGGATGGCGTGTTTCATACTCGCCTGTTGCTTGATGAATGCGTCCTCCCACACATAGAAGTCCCTCATCGTTGAATATTGGCTTAAGCGATTCTAGCTTGCTATTTTCTGGGAGCTCGCTCTTGCTTTTAAGAGCTATTATGTCCTTGCCATAAACTTCATATTGCGCTTGCCTAATAAAGTATTGTAAAGCCTTTGCCCTTTCATTTGTAGTGAGTGCCATATGCGTCACCATTTCTCGCTTTGTGCGTCTATTTATCTTTCCTTGCTTAGTAAGCTTTGCTTCCGCTTGCAACCTATGCATATAGTGGTATATATAACCTAAAATACTCACCGCTTTTGTGAGTGTGCTAGAGTAATCTTCAATCAAAACTGTTTCTCGTTTAGCAGGTATCCATATGCCTAGACGTATCTTGCAGGTTGTAACTGCACATACATTCATCTCTTTTACTGCTATATCCGGCGCTTGCTTAGCTATCGGATTGGCTGGCTATTTACTCTCAGGGAGACATAACCAATACGGTCCGTACAACCATAGCTTGCTATTTACTAGCTCTTCTGAGGACATCCCTCTGCTTAGCAAATCGGCAGGGTTCTCCTTTGTCCCGACGTACCGCCATCGCTTGACATCTGTATTATTTTGAATGGATGATATTCGATTCGCCACGTATGTTTTCATATCGCGGGGAAACTTCTGCAGCCAATGTAGTGTTACCATGGAATCTGTCCATAAGGTATATTCAACCCCTTGCCATTCCATTGTCTTTCGCACATCAATTATTAAACGGCCTAACAGTTCTGCTGCTGCTAACTCGAGACGTGGAATGGTTATCGTCTTCAACGGAGCCACACGTGTCTTGGAAACTACTAGCTTGCTCAATATTTTCCCATCCCCTTTTGCTACTCGCACATATACAACTGCCCCATATGCAGCCATAGATGCATCTGAAAAACCATGTATTTGAACGCTCTCTCCTTTACACATGCCTAACCACCTATCTATCCTAAATTGCTCCAGATGGTCGATCCCTTCCCACAAATTTAACCACCTTGTATTCATTTCAGCTGTTACCTCTTGATCCCAATCTAAACTTAAACGCCACATGTCCTGTATAAAGATTTTTCCCAGTATTACTACTGGCGCTATGTATCCATTTGGATTATAAAGCTGTGCCATACAACTTAACACCTTGCGTTTTGTTACCTTGCCTGTTATTTCTGTTGTCTTAACTACAAAGGTAAATTGATCATCATCGATCAGCCATTGTAGTCCTAGCACCGCCGCTTGCCCTTCATTATCGAATAACATTGCCCTTTCTTCGTCTGAATCAAGCTTGCTCATAAGCCATTGGCTGTTTGATTTCCATTTGCGTAGTTCAAATCCAGCTGTTCTAAGTACCTTGTCCAAACGTGTCGCTAAAAGGAAGGCTTCTTGTTCGCTATCACATCCGGAGACACAGTCATCCATATAAAAATCGTTTGCTATTATATTATCCACATCTGGAAATGATTCTCTTGCATCGCGACCACATTGTAAAAGAGCTCTCACTGCATTGTAGGCAGAAGATGTCATGCCATATGTAACAACTGTTAACCAGTATTCTTCCAGCTTGTCCCTTTGTGATTCTCTCCAGAATATTCTCTGAAGATCCCATTGCTGTCGTGCTATTCGTATTTGTCTGAACATCATTTTTATATCAGCACTAAAGGCTATTCGATGTCTTCTGAAGCGCATGATTATATCAAATAAATCACGTTGTAACTTTTCCCCTAGCTGTTGAACTTCATTAAAGAAACTCCCTTGTCTGTGCGACAGCTGCAATCAAATACCACTCGAAACTTCCTTGTTACACAGTGATGGGGTATATAATATACTAGCTTGCCAGGCTGTGGATTGTGTAATGCTTTGGTCATATGACCGAGGCTTGCATACTCTCGCATAAAATTAATATATTTCTCTTTAAGAGATGGTTCCCTTTCGAGCTTTCTCTCGAGGTACATAAACCTTCTCAAGGCTATTGCCCTGGAGCAACCTATATCTTGCGTACCAGGTTTTAGTGGAATTGTTACTACAAACCTACCTTGTTCGTCTCGCCTTGCTGTATTTGCGAAATTGTCTTCGACCGCTTGCTCTTCTGGTGTCCTTGCTATTGGCATCGCTTTCTCATCTATTTCCCAAAGCTTTCTTAACGTTTTGTCTATATTCTCTAATTCAATACACCTTGCTACCTGTATACAATCAGCTTGCTCCCTTGCTACAATTAAAGGATGCACCCCAAAAACTATCATCCCATACGCTGTCTCTACTGTGACTAACTCCCCTACACCGCGCGGTATCGAATGAATTATGACCCTTGCAAAAAACCTGATCCCCAGCAAAATCAAGAAAGGGGCTTGCTTCCAATAGGTTGGATCTGCAAACGGAATTCCATTCTGGCTAGCAATTGGCTGTAGGTTCATCTGTGGTGTAACTAACGTTGACCTCGCTTCCTTCGGAAGCACCCAGAAATCATCTTCAATGCATGTTTCTGATTCAAACCATGGTGTTATCTTTAGCTTAGCTTGCTTGTGTATCCTCACTGGACTTCCATCCACCCCTATAACCTTGCGTGCTATCGAACTAGTGGGGAGGCCATACGCACTCACCACACTGTACTGTATCAAATTTGGTTGCGCCCCTGAATCAAGAAGGGCACGAATAGGTCCGAAATACTTGCCCTGATGATACACTCTTATCATCATGGTTGGCATCAAGGTTGTACTTATATTAGCTGTGGAATCAGAAATTGAGTTAAAAACATTTAAATAGGTAGACATGAAATCGGTTTCGACTTTATTCAAATTATTATGGCTACATATGCTTTTCTCGTCGATAAGTGGGTCAGTTGACGTTCTTCCCTTGCTGGTTGCTAGCTTTCGTCGTTTTGCTGGTATTTCCTGGCGTCATTCTGCCTTGCGTATTTTCGCCTTGCTGTTTGTATTCATCACAACTCCCATCCTTGCTTCATCCCTTGCTGGACATAATACGCTGTTATGTTTGACTTTAAATGGACAACGCTGACATGTGGTTTGGTAGCAACTATCCACATTGTGGCCCTGCTTTAAACAATTCTCACATAGTTTTCTAGCTCTCACGAAGTTCACCCTTGCACAATGGTTTAATTGCTTAAATTGCTCGCAATGGTAAAGCTGGTGATTTCTTGAACACATCTCACAGCTGCGAGTTGTCCTTATAGCTTGCCTGATCTGACTAGAGCCTCCGGCTATTGGTTGACTGCTGTTATTTGCCCCTTGCTGACTCGGCCTTTCCCCTATGAACCTATTATATCTGGTCGCCGAAGCTGTTCTTGCTTGCTCGCTATGGCTCCGAAAGAGTGGTCTGGACCTATGAGCGGTCGCTTGCTCGACACTGGCTGCAGCTTGCTTATCTAGGAAATCCAGCATCTCTCTTGCTGTTGGCGTCTCCGAAGAGCGCTGAAGCTCCCATTGTCTGCTAGTATCGTTGTCCAATCTCTCATGCAACATATGCACAATGAACATGTCCCAGTGCTCAACAGGAATCCCTTGCGCGCGAAGCTGTCTCATAGTTTCGTGAGTTACGTTGGACATGCGTTGAATGTCATCGGCAGCTGGCCTTGCTTGCAGTGTTGGGAGCTTAATGAACTGTCTGAGCAATTCCCGACATGTCTGATATTTTTTGCCATAGAGTTGATTCAGACGCTCCCATGCCTCCAAATAATTGTCGTCAGTGAGCTGCCATTCTCCCATGGTCTTCGCTGCCTTGCCTGTCAGTGACTTGCTTAAATATTGAAATTTGAACGCTGGTTTTACTTCGGTGTTGCTGTGGACAGCTGCCACAAAGCGATCCCGAAACCCTTGCCATTTCGTTAGCGAGCCATTGAACTCACCCCAAGTGTTTTTCATTTCTTGTGTAGGGGGGGGGCATCTGTAATTGGACTGATATCTGCTGATTCCCTTGCGTGGATGATGCTGACGTTGCTTGCCCTTGCTTGTGTATAGCTGTCAATCGGCGGCGTATACAGCTTTTGACTTCATCATACAACTCTTCCGCCACTATAACTAAGTCTTCTGTTTCTTCAACAGTGTTTCCCTTGCTTGCTAAGGCCTTCAAATGGACCGTTGTAATTTGTTCCCAGGTAGCCTCAAGTCTTTCGAGACGCACTTTCAGCTCATCCTCGTCAGCTTGCTCAAATTTGTCTTGCGTCGTAAAGGCCTCTTGACGCCTAATTGCTGCAATTAAGGAGTTCAGAATTTTTTGGCTTGCCATATTTTTCTGTAAATGAATAAGTAAACGAAATTTTGTAATATAAGAAATATTTTGTAAATGTCCTATTCCCTTAAGCTTTTTATATATTTAGCGAGAGCATTTGGCGTTTAATCTTCCCTACCTGTTTTTGATATCAAATAAAGTAAGAGTTTCATTTTCGAAGCTCGTATAGTAATTGAATCATAATTCTTTCCTTGCTACCTTGCTAAAGAATATTCGTTATATTTTCTCAGAATGTGGAATTTACATCATCAGTCTGACACTTGCTATATTCTCAGAGTATGGAATTCACATCATCACTCTGGCGCTTGCTATATTGTCAGAATGTGGAATTTACATCATCAGTCTGACCCTTGCTTGCTTGCTATATTCTCAGAGTGTGGAATTCACATCATCCCTCTGGGGCTTACTATATTGTCAGAATGTGGAATTTACATCATCAGTCTGACCCTTGCTTGCTTGCTTGCTTGCTTGCTATATTCTCAGAGTGTGGAATTCACATCATCACTCTGGCGCTTACTATATTGTCAGAATGTGGAATTTACATCATCAGTCTGACCCTTGCTTGCTTGCTATATTCTCAGAGTGTGGAATTCACATCATCACTCTGGCGCTTACTATATTGTCAGAATGTGGAATTTACATCATCAGTCTGACCCTTGCTTGCTTGCTTGCTTGCTATATTCTCAGAGTGTGGAATTCACATCATCACTCTGGCGCTTACTATATTGTCAGAATGTGGAATTTACATCATCAGTCTGACCCTTGCTTGCTTGCTTGCTTGCTATATTCTCAGAGTGTGGAATTCACATCATCACTCTGGCGCTTACTATATTGTCAGAATGTGGAATTTACATCATCAGTCTGACCCTTGCTTGCTTGCTTTATTCTCAAAGTGTGGAATTTACATCATCACTCTGACCCTTGCTTGCTTGCTTGCTGTAGCCATTTACGCTTGCTCGAGAAATTTATTTTATTATGCTTGCTAAAGAAATATATTTTATTACGCTTGTTATCGCTTGCTCAAGAAATGTATTTTATTATGCTTGCTATTTTTAGCTTTCCGCTTTCTTATGGCTACAGCATTGTACACCCTAACCTACCTATTATTGTACTCACGTCGAGATACATTTATAAAACGCACAGACATCCGAACCAGGGAACCCATTATAATAACGCACAGAAAAACGAACCAGGGAACCCATTATAAAACGCACAGACAAACGAACCAGGGAACCCATTATAATAACGCATAGAAAAACGAACCAGGGAACCCATTATAAAACGCACAGACAAACGAACCAGGGAACTCATTATAAAACGCACAGACAAACGAACCAGGGAACCCATTACACAGTATATATCATTCCCCTTAATTTGTAAATACGCACATATGTATCACAATACCCCACAGCACAGTGTCGTCACCACCCTGCACCGCTGTGTCATTCGCCGACACATATCATTATTCTTGAATAAATCACGCAAAGGGAAAACAAAAAACTACCTATCGCCATTGCTCCGCTCGCTTGCATTGTTATTTTCGAAATAACTTAGCTTGCACATTAATTCTTAAAGCTATCACTTTTTATTTATTTAAAAAACTGGGTCACTTACATCTTTCTCGATATAAATTCTTTTTCTCTTGCTGTATTGCTTAAATTCACTTTATTATTTTTCAGAAAACTTTTTTCACGTCTTGTCACGTTCGCGTTTTTCAACTAATAAAGATATTTTGTACAGATGTCTTACCCTTGCGTTTATATATTGTTGATCGCTGGCTCTCTCCCTTTTGCTTGCTATGTGTGTATATGGCTTGTGTTTGTTTTATTTTCAGTGCGCACTCGCACTTGGACTTGGAGTAGGGCAAGATTGGAAGAATACAAAAAACTGTCTAGCTTGCTATGTGTGTGTATGGCTTGTGTTTGTTTTATCTTTAGTGCGCACTCGCACTTGGAGTGGGGCTAGATTAGAAGAATTAATGGAAATAATATGTATCTTTCTCTTGTGTGCGCAGCTCGTTGCTAGGTATAGCTTGCCTTCGTGTGGTTTTTTGCCGCTGCCGCGCCGCCGTTGCTAGTGTGAAACCTAAAAGGGGAATTTAAATAAAAGGAATATATAATTTCTTACGTATGGGTATGCGTGTCGTTGCTGCTGCGCTGTTGCAGCTGTATTTGGGCTTGCTATTTATAAATTTAACTGTTACTTTTACTTCTCGTATGTAAATGGTTTTGCAGCTGGCATTGAATACAGCTTGGTGGCGACGCAATTCTTTCTTTTAAACGATATGACGCACTTAAATTTGCACTTTTGTTTGCCTATTCTGGCTTGCCGCTTGCCTTATATTTATTTTTTATTATTTTACTTTAGAACACTTCACAGCTTGCTTTTCCTTTTACTTAGTGGGCTTTTTTAGCTTGCCTCTTTATTTAAATTGTGGACTGTAGGATTATCCATAGGGGGTTTCACTGTCTCATATCCGGCTTGACATGGACCAAATGTATAATCTTAAACCCGTCGCGAATTATAATTAATAATTATAAGTAAAAACACATGAACTTTGATTGGGAAAAAGATATTTAAAAAAACCCAATGTTTATTCTCTTGACCGACCAGGTCGAGCTTGCTTTTTAGACTGACTGAAATATATACAATTCATTTTACAATACATAGGATATTTCATTCTCCTTGCGTGTGTCTCATGTTTGCTTGCATGTGTGTTTATCTGGCTTGTACTCAGTAGGAAAGAAAGAGTAAAATAGCTGTCTCTGGGGTGAATAAATGTTCCTTTGCACTTCCTCGTATGCCTTGCGTACGATACAGACACAAACATACAAAAGGAAATGAAGAACAGTGCTGATATATTTTCCCCGATTATATAAAAGATGTTCGTCCTTCGAACATCCCAACCAAGCTGAAGACCGCCGCCGCCATCGTACGCCCTATATACATATAAAGGAGTAGTTTAAAGCCAGTTAAATAAATATAGACCAAAATTAATTTTAGCAGTGATTAAAAAGTATCTGGAAGAATTAGTTTTTATGGTGTCTCGATGATTTCATAGAAAAACACTTTCTAAAAATATACGAAAAGCAGTATGGTCCAAAAAAAAGTATAGGAAGACTTCTTGGCAATGCCGCCGTCAATGAAAGCCCTACATCAAGTATAGAGATTCTTTTTTCTAACCGTACAACAAGAATGTGGAATTTCTCACCCAACTTTGTTCTTTCTTCCCATTCCGATATCCACACTTTTAAGACAAATCTACATCGTTGTCTTCTACTCAATTCTCTCTCTTTTTCCTAAGTGCTCGCCTTATGTTAAAACATTTAAAGAGTAGTTATAACCCCTTGAGAGCGGGCCAATTGAAAATAAAATGCACGACTGGGTCGCACGAACTTTCTCCTGTGAAATAGACTAGGAATTTTAAATACGAATGTTATTAGAGAAAACTGTTCATAAGGATAAAATTAATTTTTTAAATTCTTTTAGTAGTAAGAGTCAAAAACAGAATGCTAGATATCCAAATATGAATTTATACAAGAACAAAAATTATAAGTCGTTGTAGTGGTTTCTTAAGAAAAGCTTTTGAACACAAACTTTTTAAAAGCTTTTTAAGAAAAAATTTTGGTACGCCAATTTAATGTTTTTATTATTGTTCGAATAAAAATTAAATTTACAAAAAAAATATTAAGCCGTTTCTGAGATATCGAATTTTCAAAAAAAGAAAAAATAATTTTTTTTTTCAAAAATTCAAAAAATATTTATTTTAAAGTTTTGAAATGCAATGTTTCTAAACTTTTTAGAAGCTTCTCTATAAAAATTTTTATTAAGAAATGAAAATGGTTCTATGGTAGATACAAGCTGTAATATCTTAATTTCAAATTTTTTTTATTAAATTAAAGATCGTAAAAATTAAGTGAAAGAAAAAAATTTTTATCAAAATTCTAGGCGCCGTTTTCAAGTAAAATACAATTTCTGAAAACAATTTTTTTTTTAATTTTTAGCATTTGTATGGTAGGTACCTTTATTTTTAGGTAAAATAAATTTTTTTGCTCATGTCTTGTAGATTATATTTTAAAACTTTTATTTATAAGGTTTAAAAAAAATCTAGCATGGGGTTTTCAAAATATTGAGTATTGAAAAAAAAATTTAATGTTTTTTTTTTTAAATCCGAAAAAGTTTTCTTTTGAAAATTTGAGTACACAATTCTATTTATGTTTTTGGGGAGCTTTAGCAAAAAAAAATGATCAAGATCGGTTGTACCGTTTTTGAGAAAATCAAAAACAAAAAAATGGTTCCATGGAGGGTACCCTTAATAACCATTTTCGGAAAATTTTTTTTCAACCAATACCTAGCTTTAATTAAATGAATTTTTTTTGTATTTTTATTTTTAAAATCTGATGACCAGTTTTTGAGAAAAAAAAATTTCGGAAAAAATTCGTATGGTAGGTACCGTTATTTTTGGTCTTAAAAAAAAAGAAAAAAAACTAGCTGTAAAAAATCTATCAGATTTTTAGGTGCTGCTTTCGAAAACAATGAACATTTAGAAATCTGTTTTTTAACATTTGTATGCTTGGTATGTTATTTTTAAATAAATGAAAAAAAATCCTTTCTACATCTTCCACTCGTAGATATAGGAAGTTTTTGAGAATAAGAAATATGTTCTAGAATTTTGAAAAAAAAAATCACACGGTACTGTTTTGGTCTCTTAAGAAAAAAAATTAATCAGGTTTAAAGAAAGGTGTAGAACTGTAGAGCCCTTTAGGCTGTAGTTCAACAGACAGTCTGAATTTTGTTCGTCTTTCTTATCATCGTAATGAAAAGTCTGATCAAAATCTTATGTTCGGTTTTTCTTACGAAAGCATAACTTGTCATATAGTTCCTAAATATAAAAGGCGTTCCATTTAGCGGATTCTCTAATAGAGTTTAAATAAAACATTAAAAACAATAAGAAGGCTTATGTATGACGTAATGTATAAAATATAACATCATTCAAATGTCCGCCGAGACTTCGCTGGATGGCGCCCATCCGAATCTCCGTGATTCCGGCGCATAAATCGGGCTGAGTTTGACCAATAGCATTTATTATGTTGTGGCTTTCAGTGGTGACTTGTAGTTTATCGGCAGATTCTTGTGACTTAAGAAAAGTCCACAGGAAGAAGTTTACCGAGGACAAATCGGACTATCTCAGTGGCCAATTCATATAGCCTCCTGGTGAGAAAAACGCTCCTGCAAAATTTCCAATGTCGCACGGGCTGTATAGGAGATAGCGTCCTCCTGTTGGAACCATGTGTCCATACCATCCAATTCGTGCCAAAATAAATTAGTTATCATTGACCCATAGCGCTTGCCGTTGACGGGAATTGCGTGGCCAACGTCGGCGTCGTTCTCAAAGAAGTATGAGGCCATGAATTCACATTACACAGTGATTTTCTGTTGATTCATTGCAATTCAGAGGATTTGGATTGCGATCGTTCAATATTTAGCAATTTTGCTTGTTGACGAACGCATTCATCCAGCATCTTCTGAAAGGATGATGAATTTTTTTTAAACCCATTAATAACAATTTTTAAGAAAATCGTACCAATTAGTTCAATTTTCTTTCAGCGTAAAGGATTTAAATAAAAAATCTCAAACCTTAACTTGACACAAGTGACAATGGTTGCATAATTAAGTGAGAAAATCAGCATTCGTTTTGGCGCTTAATAAATCCTATATAAACCAATACAAGGACATGTACAAGCTTTTACTTTGCGTGTTGTGTAAGTGAAGAATCCTAGAAAAGGCATAAATCGCATTTAATTGCTTCTGAGCAGGATACAAACACAGATGCTAACACGGCAGGGCCAGCAGCTCTGTAGTGGTAAGAATCGAATTCCAGATTGCTTCCATACCAGCTATATATCTTTATGTAGCGGGAGTTTTATGTTGTAGATTCTTTGCCAAAAAAATATTTTTTTTTCTTCTATGGACTTAAAGTGTTATATGCTTTTAATAGCCCAAGCAATAGATTAACTTAGGTTTTGAAAAAGACTTGAGAATAGAGGAGTCTATTAAAAGTAATCCAAGGGATATTTCGAATTTTTGGAGAAACTGTAAGCTAAAATAAATTGAACGGAGCTATTAAATACTTGAAGTACAGACTTAAGGATGAAATATCGCTATAATTATAGAACCTAAAGTCTTATTGAATTGAGTTTTTTTATAAGCAATACCTATGAAAATATTGGAGTAGACATGAAAACAAGATATGCTTCAAAAATTAAAGATTACTAAACAGAACTTAAATTAAGTGATTAGCCCATTTTACTAACATCATATCTGTGTGGTTTGCGTCAGGACTCCCTAGCTCTTCCTAATAATTCGTTGAAAACTTTTTAAGAGTGTTTTCTGGCTTTTAGTGTGCACCAAACTGTTAGAAGTGCTATACAAACAACACTCAAAAGTTTTAAATAAAACACATAATCCGAATTCACTTCAAACTCTGGGTATTTGTGACCTATTTTTAGAATGAAAATTTTAATATTTGCAAAAACAAGCCAAGTGTTTTGTTCGTTTTTAAGGATGAAAGGTGCTTGACTCTTATTTTAATCGGATTGCAAAATAGATTCGAATGAGGAAGTAACTTTAAAATAGATGAACAAAAAAATATGTTAATAAAAAAGTGAATTGGGGAAAAAGCTATTTTAATATTTTTCTGTAGCGAAAAATAAAGATAGAAATCAGATTAGAAAGTTACTTCTTGAATTTATTAAAGTATAAAATAATTCTCATAAAAACAACTACTATGGTATAAGTTATGATTTAAAAATATCTAGAAATAATTTTGTAAAGGTCAGGGTTCAGGGATGTCATTGTGTCATGTCAAAAGGCGCTGGTGTTCTTAAGAACTTGTGTATGCTATTTATTGGGAAACTAAATAGCTATAAGTCGTAGAAGACCACTTTTGACAATTTCTACAGCTTTACAATTGTATGGACTATTCCTATAGGTCGACGCCCAGCAGAAGTGAATATTTTTAGATATTGAGTTTGTTGTTGCAATTTTATTTCGCGTAATTTAACTTTAGGATGTTGAATTTATTATATATGTATGTACTCGTATAAATCGACTTTGGATATTCGGATCCAACAAACAAACAAAGCAATTAAGAAAACGAATTTAGGGATAATTGCACAAGACCTGTGTGCACGCGACAGGGTTACGATGAAATATGGAAATGGGGAGAAGAATTATGTTGATCTGTGAGATCGAGGTCGCGTTCAATGAAATTGCAAATCAGTAGCACTAATGTGCTGCCCCCTCGGCCCAAACTGCGTTCGATTAATGAAAAATAAAAAAAGTATCAAATAAAAAAATATCAAACGATTGAAAGTGCAGGGGCGTGCTTCTACTTACTATGGGCGCCAGGAATTTTTTTTTCTTATTCGTGGTGAAAACTTACCAAAACCTAAATGAAACCAAATGCTTATTCCAAACTGAAATAATAACACACAGAATTAATTCCAAAAAGGAAGTTAATTTTTTTATTAGGTAAACCTTTCAAGTATAGGGGAAAAACCCAAAATTTTTTCAATAATTAATATGCGACAAATGTGTAACTTTGACAAAAGGAGAGAGTTAAGAATATTAAAGCGAAAACAATTTATATGAAGAATTTAATGTTAAAAGTGAAAAATTATTTGTAACGAATTTTAATATTAATTATTTTTTCAATTTAATATGTAGATGTCACACGAAACGATACAAAGGTGACTTTGGGAAAGATTCCCGAAAGAACAAAGAATTAACAATATAGGGCTATGAAGTCCCGTATTTTCAGGGAAACGGTTATTTTTGAAAAAAAGACGAAGGCCTAGCGGAACACAAATTTTTTTTTGCCCGAACTGGCGCACAGAACGGTATTCACATAAGTTTATCACAAAGATACTTATCAGTTTTTCCACAAAATTGAATTAGTCCTCTAAAGTTTTTCTTGCCCACCTGGCCCTAGCTTTTGAAGTAATTGAAATTTTATTCAAAGAAATGATTTTTCGCTTTCTATAACTTTTTAAATTCGATTTGTCTACTATTAGGATCTCACAAAAGGTGACTTCTTTTTTGGTGGCCTCCTCCCATTCAACTTAGCTCGCTCCATTGTGATCTTCTCTTTCTTACACATTACGTGTAGTGGCGGTATTCGGTCACGGTTATCATGCGTAGCTCTTTACTTTTATCGGTTAGGAGCTCGCTCCGTAGTTGATTGATTTCACTATGGAGTTCGCACAGTGAACGTATTCAGCACACCTCCGTCCAATACTGCTAAGTTAAAAGAGAAACGAAAAATCAATTTAACGCGATCACGTCCCCGTCTCGAACCGACCCAGACTAAGATGGAGATTAAAAGGAATATCTTGGAAGGATGCACTTCGCCATTTATAACTGTTAAATGGTTAGGAATAATTCAATTTCTCGTGAAAATTAAAATCAACTAATACCGTAGACCTTCGTGCTGATTTTAGGGAGCTAAGAGATTCTTCTTCCAAAATCATCTTCTTTTCGTTTATACAAGACACTAATTTAATGTTGGGCTCTCGGCCATTGTTGGGCTCTTAGCCGTTTTTGGATGATGACCTTATAATAGTTGGTGATATTGACGGATCGTGACCATCTGTCACGAGTCTTGTGTTTGCATTGCGTGGCCCACCTGTCACACATCTGGCGTCGGACAAGGACCATCTGTCTCCTGTTTTTATACGAATTTAACACCTGCTTTTATTACTTTTCCACAATGCTTTTGGAGCATGCTTCTGGCTGATGGCCCAGGTTCACACTGTACTCTGCCAGCATTTTGGAGCCGTAATCGGAAAGGGAAAGGTTGAAAAGGGAAAAAGGGTAACGAATAGACTGGTGAAACTTGTTGTGGTAAAATTTATCGCAACATTGTAAAGACAAAATTCCAAGATGTAACGGCTGCTCAGCTTTCCAACAAGATGCGGATATCTTAATTTGATAATTCGTTTTTACTAAGCCTAGATAGGACTTATTTTATCGCCAAAAGTTCTACCTAAAGAAATTCAAAAAAGGCGTGATACACTGAAGAAAAGTGTACGGCCGAATCAAAAACCAAACAAAGATAAACCTAAACCAAGCCAAATTAATTTAATTGATAAAAGGGCTAGTAAGTCTATCAACGAAAACACGAAACCCAATGAAACTAAATATATAAACGAAAAATCCAAACCAAATACTACGAATACGTATGCCCACGTGGTATCAGGGTTTAGTAAGTCTATCAAAGGGAAAATGAAACCCAAGAAAACTAAACCTCAAAACGCTAAACCCAAACCAAGTCATACAAAAACGTATGCCAAAGTGGAGTCACAAAACCAGGAACAAAGTACAAATATACCAGACCCAGTTTCCCAAGTGTTTTCTTTGATTCTTGCCAGACTTGAAGAGCAAAGCAGGACGAATAAACTTATATTTGAAAAATTAAGCATGCTTGAGCCTAAGGCTCATACATCCCAGAATAAATTATGAAAATGGATGAGCTGTTTAAAATTTTTACTTGGAATGCGAATGGATTATCATCAAAAATAGACGAACTAGAAATACTTCTACAAAATGAAAAAATTGACATATGCTTGATTACCGAAACGCATTTAAAAAAAGACTGCGATGTACAAATTAAAGGATTCTGTGCTTATCATGCATTTCATCCATCTGACAGAGCACGAGGCGGATCCTCTCTATTTATTAAGGATACTATCGAACATTCAATTAGAACTATAATTGAGAACGATATAATGCAAATAAGTTCAGTAACTGTTAAATTTAGAAATTCATACTATAGTGTTGCGTCAATCTACTGTCCTCCTAGAAGTAAAATTGTGAAAAACGACTTTATAGATCTATTTGAAGTTCTCGGGCCGAAATTTATTATTGGTGGCGACTTCAATTCGAAACACACTTTCTGGGGATCGAGGTGCATCTCAACTAAAGGTAGGCAGCTTTTCAAAGCTTGTATGGCATCTTGTGTTGATTTTTTCTCGACAGGTAAACCAACATACTGGCCAACTGATAGAGCGAAAATGCCAGACCTTGTAGACTTCTTTATCGCAAAAGGACTAGATAAAAATTACACAAAAATCGAGGAAAACTTTGACCTTTCCACCGATCATTCACCAGTCATATTGACAGTAAGTGGAAAGCTAGTCAAAAAGGAAAGAGCTCCATTTCTATGTAACAACAAAACTAACTGGTATAAATTCAGAGAACATTGCGAAAACAATATTGCGCTTAATATATATTTGAAAACGCCTTTAGAGCTAGAAGATGAAGTCGATATATTTATTAAAATCATACAAGACGCTGCATGGAAAAACACTCCACACAACTTTAGAGATCCAATTAGAAGTCCAGATACAATTTCACCGGAAATAAAAGATCTGCTTCGCGAAAAAAGAACTGTTCGGAAAAGATGGCATCAATCACGAGCACCTCAGGACAAAACCATCTTAAACCGCCTCTCGAATGAGCTCAAGTATGCTATCCGCGAATCAAAAAATCGGAAGATTTCTACCTATCTTGAAGGTCTGACCGCAGATAAAAATACGAATTATTCATTGTGGAAAGCTATAAAAGATGTTAAAAAGCCGCAAATACATTCAGCACCAATCAGACAAAATAATGGTGAATGGGCTAAGTCCGATAGAGAAAAAGCCGATTTATTTGCTGAACATCTAGAGGAAACCTTTAAACCTTTTGATGGTCAGGCGTTGATAAATGAACATGGTGATATCCAATGGCCATCTGAAAACTTTCTTATTCGGAATATCACGTTATCAGAACTTCATCAAGCTATTAAAAATCTCAAAAATAATAAAGCTCCTGGGTACGACCTAATAAATGCTCGCGTGCTTAAAGAGCTACCCAGAAAAGCAGCAATTAAACTTCAGCACCTTATGAATGCGGCATTAAGGCTTTCATACGTTCCACGCCAATGGAAAGTCGCAGAAGTTTTAATGGTTCCAAAACCGGGAAAGTCTCCGAACGAAAAGAAATCTTATAGACCGATTTCCCTCTTGCCACTGATCTCGAAGGTATTTGAGAAAATCTTATTAAAGCGACTGCTTCCTATTATCGAAGAAAAGCGGCTTATTCCTGACCATCAATTTGGTTTCCGAAAAAGCCACTCAACAATTGATCAGGTGTACAGGATAACCAATGAAATTGAGAAATCACTAGAGAGAAAAAATGTATGTTCAAGCGCATTTCTAGACGTCTCTCAAGCCTTCGACAAGGTCTGGCACGATGGCCTAAAGTTTAAACTAAGACAGGTCTTTCCGGATCAAATATATTACATTCTTGAGTCGTACCTCGAAGATAGGCTATTTCGAGTTAAGCAAGGGAGGGAATATTCGGATTTTAAGGAAATCAATGCTGGTGTTCCCCAGGGAAGTGTTCTCGGTCCGATCCTGTTCGTACTATACACTAGCGATATTCCTCAAGAAGAAAATACCATAATAGGTACGTTTGCCGACGATACGGCTATACTTGCAATATCCGATTCAGTTGAATCTGCAACCGAGAAGCTCCAACGAGCTCTAGATAAAATTTCGGTATGGACTAAGAAATGGCGAATTGTTCTTAATGAGTCCAAATCAACACATGTTAATTTTACTTACAAAAAAATTACCAATCTGCCCACCTACATTAATTCGGTGCAAATACCATATGCTAATGAAGCAAAGTACCGAGGAATGACACTAGACGCTAAGCTTAAATGGAAAACTCACGTTAAAAAGAAACGAGATCAACTTGAAAATAAATTACGTGAAATGAATTGGCTTATTGGAAGATATTCCAAACTCAGCATCTACAATAAATTGCTTATCTATAAGCAAGTGATAAAACCAGTATGGACGTACGGTATACAACTTTGGGGTTGTACTAAACCAAGCAATAGACAAATACTACAATCTTTTTAGAGCAAAGTTCTCAGAGAAATCGTTAATGCTCCGTGGTACATTAGAAACAGTGATTTACACAGAGACTTACGATTGCCAACTGTTGAAGATGAAATAGCAGTTTTCGCTGGAAAGCTACGAACTCACTTAAATAACCATAGCAATAGAATTATTCGACAAACAATTGATGAGACAAACCTTGTGCGCCGACTTCAAAGAACGAGACCGTTCGACCTAGCGCCATAAGGATTATCCGCTTTAAATGTGGTATCCGCAGGTCCTCTCAGTGGGGAGCTTCCTGCCAAACGTGATTATAATAATAATGAAATTAAAACTACTTGATAAGGTAACTTAGTTGTAGTCGCAAGAACAAAAGGGAGGTGTTTTTTAGTGAGTAAAAATCTCACACTACTATGAGTACCGGGCTCATAGTGTCTATGAAGATTCTTCACCTACCCACGAAAAAAAAAAAAAAAAAAAAAAAAAGTTCTACCTGGACCACGCTACAGATACAAGTAGAAATGAAAGAAGAAACTTAATTTTAGTCTATCTGACTTTACACCACCACAAACTCCGTAAGAACTGACAGGATAGATCTACCAGGGAAGTGATCTGGAAGTTTTATCAAACTATGGGATGTTGTAGCCGATATTACTTGGAACAAATCAAAATAAGCTTTAGATTGAAATAAAATGACTCTTATTTAATAAAAATCACAATTTATTAACTGTGAATAGAATTTGAGAGGAATATGGCTGCATTTGAAGCCGTTAGTTTGTCACATATATCGAGTTATCGAGGCCTGTTATATGGAATATAATGTCTACTGCAGTGAAATGAGTCGACAAGTCGAACATTAGATATTTCTCAGTTTATCTTTCAGACATCTCAGCAGCTCATTTGTTACCAAATTCTAAAGAAGGGGAGATAGAACAGAACTTTGCTTCGTATATCTACTGATGACATATCTTCTTGCAAAAAAGGAGTCCATCTTTGGATTGATAATCCTGCTCAGTATTTGAGTGATCAATCCTCCAAGATGACGGTGCGGACGTGATTTAGAATGTGTCAACATTGTAACTCTCTATGATTCAAAGAATATCCGATAGTTCGTACCAGTGTATAATGAGCAGTTTCCACCGATTTCCCCTCACAAGTCTAGTGTAAATGCTTTTTCTTAAAGAATTTTTGCCAGCTTTGGGTTAAAATACAACGCTAACTTCCCTAATACGAATCTATGTTTGGATAAATATAGACTTAGGCAAAATAATATCAAAAATGTTCATGAACTTTAAAAGAAACTTTCACTGTTTTCTAACAAAAATGAAGGAGGTTAACGCTGTCAAATCTCCCCTTCACATCGATCTATCGTTTAAATTAATATCCAAGCATAAACTTAATACTCGTAATAAAGGGTTTCGAATGTTAGGATTTTTATGTCTGAGAACAAAATTTCTTCTTCATTTACCACCTGAGCTGTGACGTTGAATTTTGATTTATCTGGAGGGGGAAGTAAACCAGATGAATATGAAAATACCGAACAATAATAATCAAAACAATTAACTCCCAATAGAGAATATTTGCACCGAAGCTTTAAGGTACAGATTGAAGCAATAACAACTCGGAAAAGTCTTAAAAAATACTTATAACACCATTGTCACACCTCAGATTATCAGCCACCGAAATTGTGCAGAATCTTTCGCGCAACCCATAGAGAATATTATTATAAAATTGCTAAGGGATCTCGTGGAAGATTTGGAAGACTAGAATTTATTTCCATGAGAGCCTAACTAAAGCAATCAATACATATTCCGACAAGAGCAAAGGAGAAACCATGAAATTATAGCAAGTATTAAAGATGAAAAACCAGGACTGTCACCAAAACAATTTTGGTGCTTTTCCTATTATTATTTTGAGGAGGTGTAGCTATTTTCATCAGAAAATTAATTCTTCAAAAGTAAGATTATTGTGACAGCTGACAGAAACAATAAAATGCAATATCTATTTACATACGTCCTTTTTTGGACGTTAGAAAAGGTTCAGAATATCGCAGTTGTTCTTGCAGTTTAAAACAGTAAGAAATAAATGTTGAAATAAAGAAGATTAATCGGAAATTTTTTGCTTCAGAATTCCATAACTTTTTCTCCAAAAATCTGTGGGAAAATATCAAATCTCTTGATATAAATGAGCTCAACAGATAACTTGTGAGTTCTGTTTGCTACACAAACGTTGGTATTGAGGTGGAAGGAAATTTTAATAGAAGTCTTGAGTTTTCTTCAAGCTTCAATTTTGAAGAGTTTTTGAAGTAGAGGCATAAATTTTCTTCTTTCAAAACTCAGCTTTGTCCCACTCACTCATAAAACCTCATCATGGGACAACCATTTGCCATGTGCTGTTGATCGAGTCTATACTGCTTTGCAGGTTGTGCACTTTTCTAAAAACTGTCTTCCAGCTTAAACGAAAAAGGCGATTGCTAATCCCCAGTTTTTGCTGCTTCGACAGAGCTATTAAACATAAAATTCTTATAGCGGTTAACAAGATTGCTGGTTTTATCTATGGCTTACATAGTTTCGATTGTATTTCTGTATAGGCGGGTAGTTGTATATTCAATATGCCTTTTAACATCCTCAAAATGCTTCGTAGACTGTTTGGTCATTGGCAAGTTTTTCAATAATTAAATACTCAACATTTCGTTCTTCATTAAATAATTAAATACCTTACAGAGGCACTGGACCGGAACGTTAAAAGATCTTCATGACAAACAAAAAATTTTTGTTGGAACTATGATTCTGTTGTCAGGTAATTTTCGTCAGACTCTTCCAATTATTTCTCGATCAACTGTTGCTGAAGAATCAAACGCATGCTTGAAATCTTCTAATTTGTGAAAAGACGCTAAAATTAATAACTAACATGCAAGTGTTTTTGCATCAAGAACAAATTGCGATTATGTTTTCGAAGCAGATATTAGATATTGGAAAAGATAATGTCGCTGTTGACACCTCGACCGGATGAATTACGGATTTCTTTCACTGCGTTGACTCAAAAGAGGAGTTTATTTAGCGTGGACATAGAACAACATTTCAGAAACTATAATTGGCTGAATGAACGAGCAATATTGGCGGTCAAAAACAAAGATGTCGATGATCTCAATGCAACCATTCAGAGTTTTCTTCTTGGCGAGTTGTTTTCGTACAAATCAGTTGACACAGTTACAAACCAGGATAATGTAGTCAACTATCCCATAGAGTTTTTAAATTCCCTGGATTCGCCTGGACTACCACCACACAATTTACAATATCAGTTGTGATTATGCCTCGACTGTGTAATGGAATGAGAATGGCTGTAAAAAAGCTATTGAACAACTTCTTCGAGGCCAAGATCAGCAAGGGAAAATACAAAGGAGAGGATGTCTCTATCCTGTGTATACCGATTATTCCAATGGATTTGCTATTCGATTTTAAGCGTCCACAATTTCCCGTCCGTCTGGCCTTTCCGATCACCATAAATAAATCGCAAGGCCAGTCGTTGAAAGTTTGCGAAATCAACTTGGAGTTTCCCTGTTTCGCACAGGGGCAATTATACGTCGCGTGTTCGCGAGTCTTCCGACACACCATCATCTTTATATATTTACGCTATGCAAAAAAAGACAAATAATATAATAAATCAGAAAGCCTTAAATTTATTAAGGGTATAACTGTGTTGCATTTAATGTGGACACGAATTTTGTATTAAGTTTCGACCACATTTTTCAAAAATATATGTAGGTGATACGAAGTTCACCGGGTCATCTAGTACTTAAATACAAATCACAATTTAATTTGGTGGTACTAAAGAGAACCAGGACCTTGTGACTTACAACTCTCAACCAATTTTCTGCCTTTCTGAGGATTTATCAATTTCTCACCAGAGGCCCCTCTACACAAATTATAGTTAAAAATGGATACGATTAGGCTTGTATCAGTACATATGCCTAGACAAGACATGATCAAAGGCATTCACCTCGAGCATAGCTTGAAACTGTCACTACAAATAGAGAAAGAGTTATTTTATTTTAAGTAGATAGAATCAAATTTAGAGAAATATAAAAGAAATGAACAAGAAAAGGATTCAATTTTGTTAAGAATTCTATAATTTTGAATAACTTAGTATTTTTGTGACACACCTTACAGCGAGTAAAGCAGGCACACGCAATATAAATTAACAAACATATCACTAACAAAAATGAGAATCAACAAGAACAAACAATCTACTTTGCAATTAAATCCCATTTGGGAATCCATTTTAGATAAATTATTTCCTTCTCATATAAAAATCTATGAATAGAAATAATTGAAATGGTTGTTATGAAATTAAAGCCCCCAAAAGTCTCTTTGAATAAACAACGCAATTATAAATAGAAAGACCCTAATATTTTCAGCATCATACCTACAGAATTTTAACTCTGTAGAAATTCTGGCATTAAAAAGGCACTAAAAGTTAGTTTGGCCAAATGCATTTCAATACATAAAAGGAATAACAAGAACCTCATTGAATTCGTAGATTACACCCACACTTCTGTACTTAAAAACTTCAAAGAAAAATGTCGTGATTCTCCCGTTTCTGACTTTTAATAGGAGTACTTGCATCAATTTCAGTGGTATCCTTGCATTCGTTCAAACAAAAAAAAAAGGACAGAGCCAATGTTATTGAACGTGACGGTCCTCCAGAATGATATCCACAGTGATTGCAAACAGGAAAAAAGAATCTACCTAGTGAGATTTTAGTTTCAAGAACTTTTAAACTGAAGTCATAAATCGCCTTCAATAAAAGGAGAACATAAAGCGGATGGAAAATCAATGGTTTTTCAAAGAGAAGCCAATTACTTTGGAGTAGTTTTTTTTTTTTAAGACGCAAAAAGTTTTTTGCCAAATGCCAAAAGGACATTGATCCTGTGGAAGGGAATGCATAAAAGAGGTATTGATGTGAAGTAGAAATTTTACTTTTTGTGCGTTGCTTTACGTAAAGGAATTTCGTAGCAAGTAATTTTTTACAAAGACTTTATGCATAAGCTCGTAAAACGCTCAAGAACCACGGTACCGTTACAGCAAGCCATATTTCGAACTGGCTGGCTTTGTTAATAAACAGAAAAGATCTGAAAAATTGATTGATACATTGAAAATTAGTACACCCTCGTAGAGGCGGTGTCATTAGGCCTTCCAGTCTGATCGAATCGATTAGCTAAGTGCCAGAATGTTTGTCCAGTTGGTGCGACACTATTAGGAAATCGACGTCGACGCCGAAATTCACGCTGCGCCAGCACCACTGATCAAGTATTGCTAAAAAAAATCGACACACTATTCCACGCTTTTTCGGAGTATATCGCTTCATTGCTTGTCTGTTTGTTTACTGCAGCTGTCGAATTCACAAATGTCAAATATGATTGACGTACGACGTCATTTGCAAAAATTATAACATCTCCCGATAGGATGATTCATTTTGGGCCACCTTGTATAAGCGGGATGTATTGTTAAGAATAATTAATAGGTCTTTTCAAATGAGTGTCGAAGACAAGGCTTTATACCTAAAAGTAAAGCAACTAACGTAAAATTATCAATTGGTATGTTTTAAGTAATTTTCAGGTGTACAGCACTTTTTATGAATCGCAATTATTAAAGAACACTTCTACATTGCTGACAAAAAACCATACGCGAAAGTATAGCATAAAGCTTGACCAAACTGGCTGCACATTTTCTTGAAGCACAATTTCTGGGACACCACCTGGTTCCGACAAGAACTCATCTTTGTAGACCACGTCATCAAGAATAATATTTATTGATATACCAGTGAAGTTTTATTATAATTATTTTCTTGACACTTCATAGGACTAGGAGTGAGCAGAAAAAAGGCTCTGTTTTCCTAAGTGGCGTCTTACAGCAGACCTCATATTAGCTGAAAAAAATTTGCGTTTCCGTTGATTTCGACAAAAATAAAATGATTGTTCCAATTATAATTTGTTGGCTTACGTTATTAGAGAGCTTTTTATTCCTCTACACCACGCCATTTGAGTAGGTCTACACCATACCATACCACAAGTAAAAAAAAATATCCCGGCAGCTAACTCAAACAAACAAAGTAAAACATAATTCTTGTGTTGACTTTCACGAACACAACATAACTTCATACCCTAGTCAAGGACTTGAGACATTTCTGATCCATAAATTTTCAGTTGACTAAAGCTGTTTGCACGCTATTGAGCCCTAGCATACGCAAGGGATAAACATCGGGGCATATTTTGAAGGCTTGCTTTAGTGGAAGCCTTAAATCTTTATACCTTTTTTTTTATTAGCCTTATTCACATATGACCTCAAGCTTTATTCAAAATCCTGAGGGAAAGTGAAACCTTTCGCGTCATTTTATGGAACGATATAATATTGTGTGTATATGTTTAACTTGCCGTTCAGTTCAGTGTTTATTTATGTTTTTTTTTTTCTCTCCAAAGACGTTGACTTGTGTAATGGATTACGCCTCACTGGATTTTGTCATATTTTTTTTTCGTGTGTGTGTGAGATTTTATTTTTGCCAACATAATATGGAAGCCAAATATGATTGAGTGACTTGGAGCCATCAATGTTTATTCATTTTATTTGCTCCGGGGATTTTAGGTCGTTTATTCCAAACTGAAATTTTTTTCCATTTGGGTTTATTTTTTAAAATCCGTGAAGAGTTTTTTATTTTGTTGTGTACCTCTATATGCACCCAGAGCAAAAATCTGTGTAAAATTACCTTAAACGCCTTAGGCAAACTTTTTTGTATGGATTTTATTTTTCGAGCATAACTTGCCTTAGATCTAAGGCAATTTATGCTCGAAAATCCTAAGGTAAATTAACCTAGAATAGGCTACCGTGCCTTAAAAAAATAGGTTAATTTTTTTTGTATGGATGTTAGTTTCCTAGCGTAACTTTGCTTAGGAATAAGGCAAATAATGTTAAAATTTTTGCCTAGAACTAAGGTAATTTAGCTGGAACTAAGGTAATTTCTGTGCAAATTTTTTTCTAGCATAACTTTGCCTAGGACTAAGGCAATTTATGTTAAACTTTTACTTAGGATTACCTACTTTTCTGATGTCAACGTTCTCTTCTCACTCGCACGTGAGTAAACATAAATCGTAAAGAAGCGTCTATAATCCCATAGAAAGAATAAAGATGTTACTAGAAGTGTAAGTGTCTCGTCAGCGGCAGCCATATTTATAGAAACAAGCGAAGTATTTGAGGGTTACCATATCTTAAAAAATTATGATCTCGATAAAATAACTTGGCTGTAGCGCTTGACTGACTTAAAATGTATTAGGTGGTATGTTCAAGTTTTCGTTTCACATTGTGGTGATTGCATAGAAAATATTTTATTATAAAATATATTGTGTAACTTTTTTCAATTTATACTAAATACATTAACATCTTGGAGACTTTATTGCTACTTACTACCTTTTCGTCCACAATTGACAAAAAAATGTAAAATGTGACAAGAGTAATAGTGGAAAATTACAGAAAAGATGAGATTTTATTACTATTGTAAAAGCAGCATAAGCTTCTCAGTGTGTAATTTGGAGTATTTTGTATTAAATTTGACCTTTCCGGTTTCCTATCAACTCTCACACGCAAATGACCCATAACCTTAATAAAAACAAAACAGATTTAAAAGTTAATTTGGATTTTATTTGCTTACGAAAAAATATATGGTAACCCTTTTTCGGATAAAAGTTATAAATAAAATAATTGAATCGGTCATTTCAAAAACCTCATAAGTCATTCAATTAGAATTTTTCAGGAATCAATAAAAACTGTTTCATGCTCAAACAAATGAGTTTTAAACCACTTTTTTATGCTTAACTAAGTATTTTAGTGGTAAGAAAATTAAAAAGCGAAAAAAATTCACAGTTTATTAATAAAAATAATGAAAAAAAAACTAAAGAACTGTTCTTGACTTAAGTTGTTTTAGCAAGGACTGGGGTAAGTGGTATATAATTTAACCAAAAAAATGGTAGTAATTATATTTTGTATTGCTTATTATTGAAAATTACACTTAAGAATAACTTTTTGTCATGTTTTAATATCTTTAAGGTACATAGATTGATTATCTTCAACATTTTTTATTGATGGGCACTTTTAAAACATAAGCCTTTGCTGATAGAAGTGAAACCGAAGTTGCAACTTTATTTATTACTAATAATAAATGTTTAATCAATCCATCAATATATTGCTATGATAGTACCTTTTCTATGTGAAGCATACTTAAAGCTCATTCATAAAAATGATAAAGAGATTCTGAGACTAAACGGAGACCTTGGGGTCCCCAGCATTTATTTTGTGAAGATCCGATTTGAAACCTTCCAAAAAAAAAGTATTGAACAATCCAGTAGAAAATTTCTAATCCAACTAATAAGGGCTTCATTTCAAAATTTTCAATATAATAGCTTGATGCCAAAATCCATCAAATGCCTTAGAAATATCAAGCTCAATGATCTTACTTCGACATATGATTCTATTCTTCTGCAACTTGATATCAACAGTTCTTCGGTTTTTCAAATCTCTTAGATAAATTAGTTTATGTCTTGTCTTTCAATTTTATTATTTGTTATAACATTTCATTAAGATATTACACGTTCTCTTCTTTTTCGGCGCACCATCACTCTCTGTTTCACTTGAAGATATTTTTAAAGCTAAAATTACTTTTCGCAGAAAATAGTTGTATGAAAAACGCAAATTTGACATTGATGACGGTTGTTATCAAATTGAAGATTTGAATATTGTTGAACCAATCAGAGTAAAGCAAATTTAAAATATCAAACTACTCCCGCCATTTTGGTAGTGCATGCAAAAACCTCTTAAGTCACTGACTTTTGTTGTTTATGCAATGAACGTCTTTCCTACGGTATTATTTGAAGAGGAAGGAATGTACAGACTTACGTGGTTCTTACCCAGAATACGCATCTCCCTTTAAGGAACCATTTTCAGCAAAAAAAGCATTTTGGAAAAAAATGTGACTTAAGAGGTTTTTGAAATGACCGATTCAATTAAAATATGCATTATTTTGAAGGCACTTTGTGTTTTTTCGACGTAAAATGTTAGAATTAGTAGATACAATTTCAACCGCATTTATATTTCGGTTGCCATATGTGCAAAATAGTAAATATAATGCATCGCCATTATAATATAATAATATTGATCGACTTACAAAATAAATACTATATCAAGCCTATCAGTTTGTTGGCATAGCACATCATGTATACACACAAACTTAAAAAGTATTTTGTTTCTTTCTTTATTAAGCTTACAAATATTCTGTTCTCTTTTTATCACTTCTCATTGGAAAAGAAACTAGGTAAACATTATTTTATTCCTGCTAGATTTACCTTATCTGAAAGCTTCATTTAGCCAAAGAACTATAGTAAATTGTTTTGCCTTAGCAATTTAATAGGCTTTTCACACCGAATTAAAATCTCGGATTTCAGCAACAAGATTACGAAATCTCATTGAAGCGTTCGCACTGAACATAACCAGGATTTCATTTGACGTTTCTGTATATTTATCCTGCTTTCTCGTATATAATTTATCTTCTCTCCTTCTCTCCCCACAATTCAAATTTCAAATAGTCACTCGAGACTCGACTCCAATATCTGCTTTTTATCTACCTCTTCTCTTGCTGACAATTTGCTGACAAAGCAGAACATATCTTAAGGTTTGTTTGTTTTGACAATCTTGTGTTTGAAAGTAGATTTTGAGGAGATTTTGTCGTAATCTAGTAGATTTGGAAATCTGAAAATGTATGGGAAATCTAGTAGATTTGGATGAGTTTTTGAGAATTTTGCTCGAAATCTAGATTTCGATTTGGTGTGAATAGCGTATAAGGTATGTTATCTTAGAACTTACCAAGTTCAAAACTGCCCTAGGTATAACTTAGTTTATACCCCGATTTAGGTTAATTTTACACAGGTTTTTCTTTGGGTGTGTGTGTATGTTTTAGCTCCGTACATATACAATAAAGGAATGGATTGGGGAAAAATAGAGACCATAATAAAATTCACTTGCTCACAATTTATTCAGAAAATTAAACGATTTTCAGGTTTGACTTGTAGCGTGAGAAGCACCAACGGGCAATTTTTAGAATTTATATCTATCTATAGTATTGTGAATGCAGCATACCAATGTGATTTCGCAGCTTCCGTTCTGTGAATTCGAATAGCATTAATTTTTATTTTTTTTTGAACATTATGTGATGAGGCTTCAACAAAGTTCTCAAAAGCCCCAAATATTGAACCTCGAGTCATTTTATGATGATTCGTATTGAAATCAAATATCTTTGATTCCTTTTGTGGTAATTTATTTTGAAATCAGAAATAAGAAGTTGAACACAAGTTTCGTCACTTCTTTTTAATTCATTCGCGAATGAGTTGTTTTGGAGAGTAGACTGAGTGTATTGAATAATCAATTAAGAATTTATTTTAAAACCTTGGATTTGATTTATTGCTAAAGTTGTTAGCTTTCTTAAGATTTATAATATCACATAGAAATAAATGAATCCATGGTTCATTTAATTATATTTTCATAATTTTTCAATGGGAACGTGGTTCTCCTTGCCATAAGGGTTAGTTCGTTGAACTGTTATGCCACTCCTACGACAAATAAAAAAAAATCGGGGGCAGTGCTTCTTGAGAGGAAGTGACAGATTCTCCAAAGGTATCTCTTGTTATGAAAAGGGCATCTCAGTACACTGAGGTGGCAGGTCATAAGAAAGAAAGATGCTGATGTCAATCAAAGTCAAGTACGGTTGATATCCCGAGAGGAATCTCGGAGCAATCAAAATAAGAGCTCATTGGCTTCCTTAAGGTATTCCTGGCATTATATTATTTTTTTTTGTAAGGAAAGGGAGAGAAAGGAGGTGTTAATGAACATTGGTTTTGAAATTTCGCAAATTGAAATGGCAAGAGAACAACGTGCCTGGTAAATTATTCCGTATTCGTGTTGCCTGACTAGAAAAGAATCTCTGTTTTTTAAGGGTCGTCCGAATATAGGCTCGAGGGTGAACCAGTGTTTCAGCGAAACTGGTATCATGGGTGATCTGGCTACTGGATACTTCGTAAAACCTTCAGCAGTTGGATTAGTGGTTGTTTATCCTTCTTTTGGAAATATTTTTCGCTTAAGGTACGAAAAATTATTTTCAATGAAGGAACATCCTTGCATAACCTCGTTAGCTGCTTTCAGCATATCTTTCTGTGTTTTCAATCCATCTATAAGAAAATAATATCAGATAGGTGGGAAGAAATGGTGACCACTGGCACTGTGGCCCTATGGCCCAATTAGTGATGAAGTGCGCCATTTTGTTACCCTACTAACTCGATTGAGCCTGCAAATGATATTGATATGGGGAATTCTGGGCATTCTGACGAAGTAATCCAGTTTGCATTGAGTTGAAAAAAATGTAGCTTTTGAGGTGTCTTATTATTTATTTATTTACTTTTTCTTAATCACACGGAATTCAGACCACTCAATCACTCAGAACACCACACGCATCCGAAACCATCGGCACTGTGCCAAATTAGACAACTTTTTAACTGGTACTTACGCAGCAACTAATTCGATTAAGGGATCATCTAGCCCCTTGCACCATAAACCTCTGTCAAAGCTCTAAAACCGCTTGTCAAGGTTTAAGAAATCAAATAAAGGGCGCGGCACAAAAGTTACCTTGAGTGATTTTAAATTTTTGATCTTCATTTCCGAAAGCTCATCAATGTCGTCAAAAAAAGGCCCTTTCTAATGATTGTGCCTTAATTTTGGACAAAGCAGGATATTTGTAGAAGAAATTAACTACTGTTTCCCCAACGCTATTAGACTATGAGTGTTGTTAATAATGCCATCAGTTTGACTGTATCCTCTCGTATTAGCCAGTATCCGCTACTGATAGATATACGATCCTGGTTTTGTCTTGCTAGAACTGCATATCAGATCAAGTAATCGGGGTTTACTAGGTATAGGTGGGCCAAATTTTCCTCGATATAAATCGTTTAGCAAATGTACCTTACTTGCGCGCAGTGGTCGGATTCACCAATATAGCGGAACAAAATTATATTGAATACGAATATTATATTTTAAATTAATAACTTGAAAAAAACCAAACTATTATCAATTTCATGATACGAAAAAAAAAAGTTAATTCTTTTTTTTTGTTATTAAATACGTTTTTGGATTTAAAATCAATTCATTTCAATTCTATTCAAGACATTGTTTTTATAGCATTATTCAGGTTTATGATATAGTATAAGAAATTAGATACAAAAAAAATAAAATAAAAAATTTATAAAAAAATAAAATGTTATATTCCTTAAATAATTTTTGTTTTTTTTTTCTATTTCAATTTTCAATTTATTTAGTAACAATGTACAAATAAGACTGAGTCTTTTATAGTACCTTAAAAAAACGGTTGATACAAAATTTTTGTTAAAAAAAAATACCTAAAAAATACTTAAAAGATTTCAAAAATTTTTATAAATTCATTCATATAGATAATACCTACATACATACATACCAGGGACGAAGCGTCCATATATTGAGTGGAATGAGTGCTTCCGTTGAACCATTTGAAAAAATCGTACCTCACAATCGTACATTCCAACATCATTATGACAACATTATCATCTTTTACTAAAGTTACTAAAGGAAATCAAGATCTGTCTGGTTATTACAACTTAAAATGCATGCCACACTGCAAACCAACTGAGAATGCTCAACATCACTCCATTATTTATAATGCTCAATCTCATGAAAATTCTTGCTAAAATTCTTAGCAGCTATGCATTCCTTATTATCGCCTCCTTAACTCAATTTCAAGATACCCTTCCACACCAAGTCAACTGAAACTATACCTACAACATCACTCACCAATATACACAAAATGCTCAAACAACAATGATTCTCAAACAATATATAGAATGCACAACAGCTGGGCATTCCATTATTTCGCATACTTAGCTTAGATCTCAACCCAAAGTCAAAATAATTTTGTCTCGTTTCTTGCCTTTTGCCCAATGTGTGAAGAATGAGTTGAGTGAATGCATTACGAGAATTTCCTTCAAGAGATAGATAGAAAAACAAAGATGTATCTATTGAGTTGCTTATTGTCTCAAACTGATAATGAGTTTAATATCATGGACAAAAGGGATAGAAAAGTTTTATTTTAAATAATGTGTGTGCAAATTTAGGTGCAGTTATGAATTCAAACAAATATGAATTTAAAAGGTGGTAGTTTTTTAATTATTTTCGTGGCAATAAATACAATCCACCTGTTTTCTGTTTATTTTTTGTTATTATAAAAAAAGTGGTCAAAAATAGTATTTCTAATATTCATATCTGAGGTTTCTTGACATTCCAGCAGAAATATATAACTAAAGGTTATTTTCAATTATGAGAATTTTAAATCAAAAAAAAACTTCAAGGAATCTTAAGATTCTTAATATCCCGTAATAATGGCATCTGTAGAGAGATCATATTCATGTTTTAAGAGAAATAAATATTTTTTTAGAAATAAATGTGGACAAGAAAGGTTATTTACTCGTAGCTTAGTTCTCATCAAATCGTACTTAGATAATTTTGCCATAAAAGAAAAAGTATAAATCTTTGCGTAGACGTCAAGCTTTTTTTTTTTAATTAGACTTTACTCTAATATACTTATTATTTATGTATATTATTTTATGTGTATTATCATAAAGTGGAATTTAAAAGGTTGGATCTCAAAGGTCTTTCATTTTTGGTTATATGTTCAGTGCTTCCGCTATCGAAAAAGTCACGCCTCGTGCCTGATACATACATTTATATAATATTTTTTTTTTTTTATTTTTTTTATTTTTATTATTCTTCCCCTCGATTTCCTTCATTAGTTAACCCAAATTGGTAAATAAATTAACAACCTGTTTAAAATTATGAATTGTGACATCATGCTAGCAAAAATGAGAAGAGATTGCATTCTTAAAGTTTTTCACTCCGATAATTCTTTTTATTGTAACTGGGAGGGAGTTCCACAACTTGGTTGCATATACAATGAAGAGCCGTGAAGAGTTAAGGTAGTTGAAAGCCGGTAATAACAGATTGGTAGTTCTAAGGGACTGTGCAAATTCTAATTTTTCGTATATGTAAAGTGGTGTTTTGTTTTGTATAATTTTGTGTAAAAATATACAGCATCTAGAATCAAGAAATTGCTGTAGTGAACATCCAAGGACTAGCTTATGATAATGTGAGATGTGTTCATGTCTCCTGATACCATAAACGTATCTAATCATATCATTAAAAGCCACAAGCAGTGTGTGAATCAGGTTTACAATAGACGACATTACCATAGTCAATTAAAGGTACCAGTAATGTTTTTATTAGTCTCAGTTTGGTGTTTACTGGAGTAATGGTAGAGAATGGCCAGAGTCTACGTAGCCCGGAGTAGATTCTTCCAACTATGCAGTTAATATGATCATCTGCTGAAAGCGACCGGTTGATTTTAAAACCAAGACTATTACATTACATTTGAGCAAACATTAGGCAGGTCATTTATAAATATGCAAAATAATAAAGGTCCTAGAATAGAACCTTGTGGTACACCCATATGCAAAAACGAATAATCTGATTCGTTTTGGCCAAACTTCACTTTTTGGGAGCGATTGTACAAATAACTCTCAATTAAGCGCACAGCTCTATCATGAAACCCAAAATAGTACTTTAGTTTTTTGCAAAGTATTTTATGGTTTACACTGTCAAAAGCCTTAGAGAAATCCAGCAGGCAAAGAACTGTTATATTGTTCAAATCATGTTCAAGCCTTATATCATCGAGGACTTTAATCAATGCAGTTTGGCAGCTGTGATTTGCACGAAACCCAGACTGAAATGGTGATAGTAGCTTAAACACACCTATATAATTTGTAATTTGTAAAGCCAGAATTTTCTCAAAAACCTTTGACAGACAAGGAAGAATGCTTATAGGACGAAAATCTGAGCAAGAAAAAGGGTTAGGCTTTTTGGCTACAGGGATGACTTTAGCTATTTTCCAGTTTAATGGGAAAGTTGATGACATGATGCAGAAATTGATCAAATAAGTCAGAGTTCTCAAAATATATGGCAATATAATTTTTACGAAGCATATTGGCAACCCATCTTCTCCTAGAGCATCTGATTTAACCGATCGAATTGCATCAACAACCTCAACTTCTGAGACAGAAATAAATTCAAATTCAGTGGAAGGATCATAACGGGCTTGGTCATTAGGCACAAAATCCAGATTTTGATATGTTTTCAATATGAATGATTTATTTAATTCATTTAGATCAGGCACATTTTGAACAGCTTCCTTTTTACCGATTCCGATCGTGCGAAGATTATTCCAGAGCTTGCGAGATGATTGATTTGTATCCAACTTTGACATGAAGAATCGCTTTTTGGCTCTGCGAGTTACAAATGTTGCATCATTCCTAGCCCGGCAAAATAAATTCCAATTGTCATTTGTAGGATTAAGCTTCCATTTTGCATACGATTTTCTACGCTTTTTAATTGACCTAACAACATCTGAGGTAAACCAGGGACAATTTTTGCTGCGAACTGATACGGTTTTAAGAGGAACATGCTTTTCAAATAGTTCGAGAACCAATGATTGAAAGTATTCAACTTTGTCGGTAGAATTGGGGAAATTTTGACATAAATGCCAAGGGAACTCCATGGCATCAGCTTGCAGTGCAATATAGTCCACTGATTTAATATCTCTGAATTGAAAAGTCGATGGAGTAGGCACACGTGAGAAATCAATGTTGTAGGTGCAGTAAATGAGGTCATGATCAGAAATACCATCCAAAGACAATTGGTCTTGCAACAAATCATTCGAAAGATCAGAGACAATTATGAGGTCAAGAAGACTAGGAGTTGAGTTTGGGGCGAAACGAGTGGCGTAACAATTTGAAACATAAAGTCCATTAGTTGCAATCACATCTCTTAGTTGGTTCGCTCGAGTATCCGATAGTAAAAGGTCTGCATTAAAATCACCACATAGAATAATGTGTTGATATGACGCGGAGAATTGTTGTAGAGCTGAGAATAAAGGTTCAGGAGAAACACTTCTGTTGGGATTATAGCCCACACCTAAAACACACTTAGTATTGCCATCAGTGACTTCCAATATCAAAAACTCTATGCCACCATTCTCTGATTTAGCAATAACTTTGTTACTAAGAGATGCACTGCAATATATTGCCACACCACCCCCAATTGTGTCTGTGACTCTGTCATTTCGAATTAAATTATAGTTTTTAATTTCATATGCACTACTTGGAATATTTGGTCTAAACCAGGTCTCAGTAATGCAGATGATATCTACTCCTGAAGAGTCAAATACATAATTTAAAAAATCTAATTTATATGTTAAGGCTTCGTGCATTAATGCAACATACCTTGAAACCGTCACGGGCACCTGAAAGTATTTTAACAACCGATCTTACTGATACACCATCCATTTAAAACAAACAAACAATAAAAACGCAATCAGTTTAGAACCAAAAAACAAAAAGGAACAAAAATAAAAATAAACAGGCTTTACAACAAAGAAGAAAAAAAAAAAAAAAGTTAAAAATAAAAAAGTAAAATACAAAGAGAGGGAAAAAAGAATATTTTTGAATTTAAAAATACCTAAACGAAATTAATTTAATTGATGGCAAAAAATCCGCTCCTGGTTACATTCGAAGTTGCGGCGTCGGGGGGTCTGCTTCTGCTATACTTGTAGTTATAGTTGAGAGTCCACTCAATGTAATTTTCATCTCAATATCATCACTACTCTTTTTCACAAAAATGAAACCGTTTTTCGATCTGACAGAGAATAAGATCCCTTCTTTTCTTAATCGAAGTGCATGTCTCATCAGTGAGCTGTTCTGTGGTGTTAAACTCTCGTTGATGTAAATGCGGCGGTTTAAAGTGTTTGTGCAAATTGCAGTGTTTGATAACTCATCATTTTGAAAGAGCTGAGAGACAGTTAAACCTTTATTTATTTGGAAAGCAGAGAGTAGTGCTTTCTTCTCAGCAGGTGATGAAAGTCTTATTAGCAGTGGTGTATCACCAGTGTTGTTATGATTCTGAGAGCGCAATCGAAAAGCATCAAAATGAGGAGGCAACGTATGTTGAAGCTTTGTTGCTATCTTTTTTGTAATATCGATTGGGTTCTCGCTAAATGTATTAGGCAAACCACAAACAATAACATCACTGAGCCGCTGTTGACGTTGATAATCTTCAAGTTGGTCTCTAATTTTTTGATTTTCTTGTCTCAATGCAACAATGTCACTCTCACATTGCATGACTCGACTACATAAGGCGGTTATAGTTTCATTTATTTCATCTTTCATGTTTTGCTCAAGAGTAGATAGCAATTTTTTGAATTTGGAAAAAAGGCTCGACTCGAGTTCACGAAGATTGTCGGGCAAAAGCGTTCGGCTAGATTTGATAGAGGGAAATGCTGGTGATGAAGTCGTTTCGATTTTTCTTGGAGTTTGAACAGTTGTTTGGAGTTCTTTCAATTTAGATCGCGTTGAACCGCTTACGGCAGTAGCTGGGCTGGTGGAGGTCTTCAAGTGTGCATTTTTGGCAGTAGTTTTATTGCTTTTGGGATTCTTCGTGTTTAGTTTTTTTAGCGTATTTGTAGTATTGATATTTGATGTTTTGTTCAGTGGAGTGTTGGTGCTATTTGTAGTACTATTTGTGTTTGTGGTGTTGGTGGTATTGGCGGTATTGGTGGTATTGGCGGTATTGGTGGTATTGATTGTGTTGGTGGTATTGGTCGTAATGGTGGCGTCGGTGAGGTTGGTGGTATCAGTGAAATCTATAGTATCAGTCATGTCCAATGTGTTGGTTACTTTAGCGGTAGAATTGTTCTCAAAGGTAGACATGATTAGATGTGACAGAAATCAGAGAATACGATATGCAGCACTGTGATCAAAAGTTTATTTTTTAATTTTATATTGTTGATTTTGGTTTATCACACTATTTGTTTTCTTTAAGATAGCAAAATATGAAAAATTTAATAATTTAAATTTACAACTTTTAAGCAGATCACGGTTAAATTTATTTAAAAAATAAGAGATGTCAGGAGCGATATAAAATACGTCTACACTGTTACCATACTCAAACCAATTTATTACACAATTGTAGTTAAATTATTCGCTTTCATCTCCATCAGCCAAAACTTCTTCTTGATTGTAATAGATTGATATTAAAGAAAGGTCTTCTGTGGGTATCATGCCACGTATTCGTTTTGGAACGTGTCGCTAACTTGGATCTGAAGAAATCAACAGGCGTTTTAACAGATCTGCGTTTATGTTCAATCTTGAATTCTTCCTTGTGAACATCTCTCTTGGGCTTCTTCTGAGAGCTGTCCTATAGGCAGAATACAAGTTGCAAAGACGTCTGAACACTCACTGGCATAGTGTACCATGAATATTCCTTTAAATAAAGGTTTCTTGTTTCAAATACATAGTTTTCAAATGCATTTTCATTTATAGAATGTCCACTTCCTAAATGTTTCTAAAATAATGTGAAAACACTCTATAAGTTCCCGATTTACTTCAGTTATTTCTGAACTTTTTTCTTGGAAAAAACGTTGTGCAGTATTGCCAAAAGCCAGCTTGCTGAGTTGGAATATAATACAAGCAATCCCAGTTCTCTGAGAAATCTATCCTGAATATTTTTTTCCGCTTCAACTACTTTAGCTTTCTTTTCAGCTCTTTTTGTTTGCCAACATTGTATAGAAAGCTTATATCTTATATGCAATATACACTCATAAAACGTATCCATGAATGAAGTGGCAACAACAACCTTATTCAAAATCATAGAGGGATTATTCAGCTCGCTTGGCTTCGCTCCGCATATAAAGCACGTTTGGGATGACTGATGATGATGACGTTGTCATTGATGAAGTGTAGTGCAAATTTTTCCATCGATCATTGTTGGCATAAAAATGGAGGTATCTACCAAGTTAAGGTTGTTGAAATTAATTACTGTAGGAGAGATAGTACTTATTTCTTGTTCTACAATTTGCACTTCCTGTGAAATTAACTCAACAGCAAAGGCAAATTTTACTGGCCGGCAATATCTAAAAGAAGATGGAGCCCGATTTCGCCACACAATCTTTCTGTCTTGCTTAGATTCATCTGATTAGGAACCATGCTTATACTAAACAAATTATCATTTATCTGACCTTCTGATGAAAATTTCAGCTTGTCTTGAGACTGCTGAGCTCCATCGCATCCCCATTTGATCAAAATTTCAAGATGTTTTAAGTCCACTGAAGGAGTAAGTTCTCACTTGTGCAGGGAAATAAGTCCCCAAAGACTAGGTCCACTGAGGGACTAAGTAGAAGTACTCACTTAATGGGAACGAAATCCACTTTACTATAGTGGTCTTTGTTCCTATTAAGTGAGAACCAGCTCCATGGGAAATTAGTACACACTCAAAAGTATAAAGTGGGAATGAATTTCCAACAACAATAATTAAAAAGAGATGTAAACGGGAGCGGGTCAAAATGCAGTATTTCAAAATACTGTATATGTACAAAATACTATAAGTAAAAAATGCTGTATCTCATAATACTGTATCTCAAAATTTTGTACCTCAAAATGCTGTACGACAAAAAGACAAGCTTTTAAACATCAACGAAACGCATGAACACGTGGAAGTATTGATTTTATGTTGGATATTTTCCAGATTCTTTAAATGCTAAAGAAACTTTGCATACACCCAACCTCGCAACTAGCCCAAATCCTATAGTCTGCTCAAGCAGGGGGGTTGCCTGCTCACTGTTTATACGTGAAGAAACCGGATTATAAAAAACGGGATTATAAGATTTTTATTTTTCAACCTATTTAGAGCATTTTCAAATACAGAATGGCTTAACATGGGAATTTATTTCACATTCAAAGGGAACTAAAACACACAGTTCTTTTTAACGAATTTCCCACATTGCATGGGACCAAAGACCACTTTAGTAAAGTGGATTTCGCTCCCATTAAGTGAGAACTTAGACCCCAGTGGACTTAGTTCCTGGGAACTTATTTCCCTGCACCGAAGTTCACTTACTTCCAATTCCCGACCAAAGCAAAGCCGTTCTATATGATATGATCAACCAAGGATTGAAGTTGACTCTTAGCATATACTTCAGTGACCTCGATTTCTGTGGAATAACATTTTTAAATAATGTTTTTACCTCAGTACCTTTACTGATATTTGATATGATATTTGCTGAATCCCGTTTACCCATTTTGCGAAGCACAACTTCACTAGCTTTTATTATTTCCCTAAGGCTAGTTGATCAAACTCAATTTTGAACTTTGCGTTTTTTGGATTTTCACAGCATTCCTCAAAAGACTTTCTAGTTCTTCCGATCTTTTTTTTTGAATTTCTCTGTTCAATATGTCGGACAACGAATAAGTTTTCTCTAACCAGGCTGAGTTTGCAGTTAAAAATCGTTTAACATGCCTACCGCTTTAACCAATTTTGGACAGGAAATATTTTAAAGAAATTTTAAGTTTTTTATTAGAATCTTCAGACAGCTCAGGAAGCTCAAACTTATCTATAATAATTGCTTCAACCCTTTTTGTCTTACCCATTTGAAAACATATTTAAAAAATTTGCTTTCGCGATATTCGGGAGGCGATTCTGAAAATTAAAAATAATTGTATGGGTGTCATAAAAACATGCAAAAAGTGTTTATATTACCTCAAAGCCAACACTCCACAGAATTACTTTTTGTAATTTTCGAGTCGGAACTCGGCGGAACTATCTACTTTTATCCCAGTTGAAAATTCAATAAATAAAAATCAGTCCAATTTTTCACGTTGAACTTAAGAAACTATAAAAATATTATTTAATGAACCAATTAACTTCTGGGATTGTTTTTTCATTACCCACAAATAATTCTATTCAAGAAAAAATTTTTCCAAAAGACGCACCGTTACACTTTTTATAGCTAAAGGAAATTGCAAAAAAAAAAACACCTTTTATCTGCTATTGCTAAGTGTTTTTCATCAACTACTAACTTCAAAGCTTAATATTTTCTTATTAGTGAAAGAGACTAAACACCACCTTTTTTGAGTCATCAGTAAAGATAGTGTGTTGAAGCCTTGCGTCAAGACGTCATCATCCCAGCCCTTTATGGATTTGAAATTAAGCTCAAAAAATTTACTTTTAGGAGTGCAGTAGTCACTGGAAGTCAAAAAATATATTGGAATCGACCTAGTTATATTATTGCGACCATAAGGTTTGGCAAGCCAAGAGTTTAATTTCTTAATTGTTAATGAGCTGCAAGGTACTAGATACTTAATATGTAAATCAGGTGGTAAATGGTGCAGAACAATGCTTAAGGCATCAGTTGGGCAAGGTCTTAGAGCCCTTGTGGTGCCATCGCTAGGAGCGCAACAAAAGGATTACGAACTTTTCACGTGATAGACTCAAGATCTATAGAACCCTTACACTGTCACTCCAGATTTATGTTGTTAAATGTTGTTGCATTACTGATACTCTAAGAGGTGATAGTAAACTATATGAAAGAAAAATTCTTTGACGGGTATTTGTTCCTATGATGGAGGACGAACCGTACTAAGATGTGGATGTAGCTTAGAAAGTCAAAACACCTAGACTACATTCGCTTGGCGATATAATGCGAATATAATAATGCACCAGTACGAATATAATAATTACAGCACCCACCTTTGAGACGAAAAGGAAAACCGAGACTCCATCGTGCATCCCAGAGTGCTTGGTTTGGGTGACTGGAAGTAGCGTGCTTGCGATCAAAGATAATGGAAAGCGACCTTTCATGGATCTCAAACCGAATCTGCATGTAAGTTGGTACCAACAAAACTATGTTCTTTTTAAATTTATCTATGCAATTTGTCCTCCAGATTTTATAACATTTATTTCCTTCATTATAAATATAAGAATATTTAAAGGAAAATACTTTCTTCTACTTGCAAGTGTAAGACATTCTTTTCGACTTCGAGTTGTTTAAATGCCTTTTCTCGCATAATAAACGTCAAAAATATCAACCGCGACTGGCATCAAGGATTGCATTATAATTTTTCCATTCAAATGTTTTTTTTTTTCTATAAAACTCGCAGAACGTTGACAGCGCTATAGCATCCCAACAAGGTCTATTTATGTCCTGGTAAATTGTCGCCCCACTTATCTTAATAAAATAAGCATCCATGCTTCTTTGAGAAGAAACAGGACAACAAAAACAAAAGAATAACAGGTTTTCTCCTTAAGAGTTGATCGTTTTTCCATTCGAAATGGAAATGCCCCACAAGTACATAACGGTCGGGCAGTTGTAGCATAGCGCATATTAATAAAGTATTCCAATGGAATACAAATAGGGATGGGGGTCCGGATGACTGTAATGAGTAAGTTTCTTTGCGAAAAATTGTGAAGAAAAAACGAAACACTAAGTAAAAAGCTTTGAGTTTTTTGCTTCATGCTCGACTGCTTATAGGATATAAAATAATTCCTGAGGCTAACTCTTGAGATACGAAAAAAAAAACGAAGACTGAAAAGAATCCACAAACTAACAAAGGGACATTGGGGCGAGCAGTGTGGTGCCATGAATTACATAATAAAAACTATAAACAATGGAATGGCTTAATGGGTTGTAAATGTAATGGCCCGGCCATGCTGCGAGGGTTGAGGAACAGTGCAAGGAGGCAGTCAAGCGTCACGATGAATGGTTTGGTTTGTTTTGGTTTTGTCGAAGAGTTACTGAGGCACAGGACACTTAAGGTCTCTGTGAGGAGAATTTACTTTGTAAAGGAGAAGGTGGCGAAAGGTTCAAATATGGAAGATAAGCCATTGGACCAGAAATAATAGGTGTAACGATGACGATAAAGGTGCTGAGTAATGCTTGGAATTTAAGATAGGAAATATAGTAACTTGTTTTGATTTATAAATAGGTACTTTAAGGATGCGGATGACCGAACTAATGATCGGCAGTTATTTTGATAAGAATACGGAGTGGGTATAAGGATACCTAATAGCACTCGTGAACCGAATGCAGAACTTACAGTGTTGGTCAATGAAAAAGTGCAAGGTATCGACTTATAATTAATCAAAACTTGTATCAAATATTGAGGTGTTCCAAACTGGATTAACATAAATTATTGGGAAACTGTGTTTTTTGTTTTTTTGTGAATGGCCGTTTTCGTAATAATTTTCAATATCACACTGATCCAACAAGGCCGTTTAAGAAGTTGATTTGTCTAATTGTTACTATACTATATTACTATCAGACCGAAAACATAAATGTTAAAAAAAGAGCCAAGTTCTTCTATACAAAAACCTTTGTCTAACAAGTCAGCCGTGAAAAGTAGTGAGATCTAAAAGTACGCCAAGTTCTTACTTCATGAAGGTACAATACCGAAAGCAGCTACAATGTAATAGAGAAATTTTATTATTTAATGATTACTGACGAAAATTTGATGGGCTTACTGGTCAAGTTTTCAAAACCTTTTGAATTGGGCATAAGAAGAAACTTGCCAAGTAAGCCCATCAAATTTTATTCAGTAATCATTAAATAAAAAAATTTCTCTATTACATTGTAGCTGTTTCAATAGTAATCTACTTTAAATATTCGGTATTAAACCTTCATGAAGTAAGAACTTGGCGTACTTTTAGATCTCAGTACTTTTCACGGCTGACTTGTTACACAAAGGTTTTTGTATAGAAGAACTTGGTTCTTGTTTTAACATTTATGTTTTCGGTCTGATCTCACTCCTTTTTGCAAAGATTTTAATGTTTTGCCATGTAAAGATACGGAAAAATAGAAGGGTGGACTCTACCTTATAAAATCAACTTAGTTTTTAGCTTCCTATTTTTTTTTTTTGTATATTTTCTTTTTGATATTGGTTGTTTTGATTTGCGCTTCAATTGTTTCTTCTTGTTCTGGCAAGATACCTAACACTAATATACCTACTTTAATGTTAAATACTAGTACCTACATCCGCTCAAAGCCATAAAAAAGCAATAATTGTTGAGGATGCGATGATGTTTTTGTTGCAATTTTAACTCCTTTTTTTAAACGAAGGTAGACCACCAATTAACAGCCTAATTAGTGGTTTTATTATAGTTCACATCACAGTTAAGAGTTTTTTTTATGTAAACTCATAATTTTTTCAGGTATGCAAATATTTTCTTTTTTTTATTCATGTTAACATAAAATAGAGTACCAAATCGAGCACTCTAGCTCTAAGAAAAGTTATGAAATTTCAAAATGAATGTATAGTTTCAAAATGACAAAAAAAAGACACTTCGAATGAAAAATCTTAGATTTTCTATTTTTCGCTTTGAATGTACATTAAGCTTAACCCTTCCACCAAACTTCATCATTCTACAGCAGTCGGAAGTGCTCCATATAAATCAAACTTTTTCTCGGAAAGTGGGCGGATACCACGCCCCCTGAATGGAAAACCTCAATTTTTATTTTTGGTCCCTTATATGCAATTTGAGCCCGATCGTTCTATCAAATTTCATTGTTCTACTGCAATCGGAAGTATATCATATAATTTACATATCAGTTCTGAGCAAGTGGGTGGATACCACGCCCCTGAATGGAAAACCTCAAATTTTATATTTTTTTCTTTGTATGCAATTTAAGCCCTACCACTTTACCAAATTTCATCGTTTTACAGCAGTCGGAAGTGCTCCATAATATGATGTCGGGAAGTGCTCCAAAATTCAGAGAAAGTGGGCGGATACCACGCCCCCTGAATGGAAAATTTCAAATTTTCGATTTTTTCCTCTGCTTGCATGACAAGACCTACCTTTGTGCAAAATTACAAGATTCTACGATGTCGGGAAGTGCTCCATAATTTTGATGATCTGTCAGTCAGTCAGTCAGTCAGTTACGGTTTTTGTGATTTTTGAGGCCTTAAATCTCAGGAACCGCTTATGCCAGAAAATTGAAATTTGGTGAGGCACTTGTGCCTGACTACCTTAGCAAATATTCGGAGTTTTAAGTTTCTGACTTCATTGGTACTGAAGATAGGAAGGGGTCAAAAATCGCCTGAGTTTGTTCCTGTAAAAAGGGTGTAGTGCCAGAACTTGGCTGGGCACTACCGTGCCCTTTGATGTAGTAACTACATGCTCGTAACATCCCGCTTTTACTTTTACAAGCCATTCAAGACCGCCTTTCCTAGCAGAGAGGACTGACAAATCAACGAGCTATCAACCTATACGAATAGATGATAGCAAACTGATGTTTTCTTTTCAGAAGCCCTTGGACTAGCCAGCTCGTTCAGACTGAGGTCCTGGCAGTGACAAAAGCTGCTAGACAAGTCTCAATGATGGGAATACCGCAAGCTGATATCACCTTTTTCGTTGATAGTCAAGCCGCAATAAGAGCGATTTCTGCCATTGAAATCAAATCGAAGCTTGTAACTTGCTGTCGCGAAGAGAAAAAGGGTTCTTGGTACAGGTATTGAAAGCGCTGACGAGCTGCCAGGAATAGGATCAAAAGTTCAGGTCACACCCTGTAATAATAATCAGGTAATCAAGAGCAAGTTCTAGCTATAACAAGCAAGAGATGGAACTCGCTCGATTCCTGTCTTATAACCAGAAAATTATGGCCTAGTTTCAGCAAACAAAAGACCGAAGTAAACATCCAACTGAGTTAAAATTCCTTTCTCTTTTCGTGAGCATCATCACCAGTCACAACCAACTGGGTTACCACAAGAAAAAGATGAAACTCAGTATGGACGTCTTATGCAGATGATCAGGTGACGAGGAGATACATGAGGATACTTCTCGCTACCTGTGTCACTACCCTCGGTATATCATTTGAGAAACAGGCACTTAGGGAGACTTAAACGACTTGGAGGAGCTTTCTGACGTTCCAAGCAAAAACATACTGAAATTTATTAACGGTACCCAATGACTTGAATATTCCTAAACTCTTGAACCATCCGAACACGAGGCTGGAAATCTCCTCCAAGCAACAGTCAAAAAACATAAAAAAGGTCACAAACGATAATTAATAATGATACTCGTAGTACGAACGATACCGACAACCGTTTTGATTTGGTGTGTGTACCTGTACACAATCTCATTAGTCGACCAAGGATGGTCTTTCTTGAGAAAAGAGCTTCACGATCACATAGTTCTGGGATTTCATTGTAATTTTCGTCGTGAGCCCTCAATAATCATCCCTTCTGGCATTCAGACTAATCTTATGCGAACAAAGGTACATGAACAGCTAAGAAATGATTTAAAATATTAATTTAAGCAAAATTCAAGTAGTGCAATTGAAAAATCAAAAAAATATTAACGAATAAATAGATGAATCTGCACAGGACAGATATTACGATTATTTACAGACAAATTACATTCCAATGAACAATTCTTGTTAACAAACAAAGTAATCAGGTAATCAGGCTCAAAAACTCAAACCATTCCAAAGTGTTTCACAAGCAAAGAGATCATGTTTTAAAATTAAAGAATTCAAGAGCAAGAGCTGTTTTTGATCTCAAGGCATCTCTTGTTACAACACACATTACTCATGTCCAGCAACATTCTATTTCTGCCCTTCACTTATGTAAGGCTAAGGTTCGTTAGTCAAATCCTTAACGCAGTCTAATATAGCACTAAGTGAGGGGGGAAACTATAAAAAATATCTCATCTCCTGCCATCTTGTGCATTCCAGAAAATGCACTCCCTTGTACATTATAGTTACTGATTAAGGATGCTCCTACTCAGTATAGCTCTGCATTTGTTTTCCTTAACAACGTCAACCGCTTATTCGCACATAATCTATCTAAAGTGCAGCTTTCGCATGTGTGCCACAACAACACATCCTGTCCAAAAGATTTATACATATCCTGACAGCTTCCTCTTCGTACAACACAATCTATGCAATATAGCAAAGCAAAGTAAAAAGGGAGAAAATGTCCTTGGGTGACACAGAGTTGCACGTTCTGTTCATGTCCTTTCCGGCGGATATGTGTTCGCATCATTTACTCCTGATCTCCCACCAACAGAGTATTCAGTGCACGTGTACGACTGTACGAGTTCAAGTCAGCTTTGTGTTGCACTGTAGAAAATGGAAAGGACTCTGAATGTGGAAAAAGGCGTTTGGGCGAAGGACATAATATTATTTTCATTTTGATGCAAATTTATTTATGTCGCATAAAAACTGCGCTGCACTTGTCATTCTTTGCGAAGGCGTCGACATGAACGTTTTTTCTTCTATTTTATGGGACAAGAAATATGTACACATCTACTAGTTATTTCCTTTTGGGGCAATGCACCCCTTTTGGATCAGTGTATATAACTGTGTCGTTCAGAATGCTTTGAGCTTATTTCAAATACGAGACTTAGCTGAAATTGGAACTTCAATAAAGGAGAGTGGAAATAAAAACGCTTTATGGTATTTCTTGTAATTTCTGATGATTTGCTGAAGTCTGCAATAAATTCCTTTTTTTAAGGAAGAATGACAAGTTCTGGCAGATTGTGCAATTGAAGTGGGGGACTATATTCAGGAAATATTCTGAATTAAAAACAAATTGAAAAAGCACTGCCATTCAAAATAAGCTTTTTCAATTTCATTTTATTGAGGTAAGGGTTTTTCTATGCATTTCGTTCGTCGTTTTCTCGGAGCGTAGGGTAAATTATGTAAAAGCAGAAAGAGACAATGAGAATCATGGGTAACATTATAGTTTTATGACTCAAAGCGACATTAAATTGAACATTTTAGGAGTATATGTACATATGTACATATGTATATAATATATATGTATATATATAATCTAAAGAGATATAAGCTTAAATGGAAGAAAAGCAACATTTCTATTTTGCTTTAAGCAACTTGCTACCTTCAACTACCCGTAAAATAATAATCAATACAGGCCAGCTGGTTCTATGTGGAACTCAAGTTGGAGGAAACATTGATCTTTCAGAATTTCGCTTACCTGGTTATAGCTTAATGCCATTACTGTCTTTTAGTCTATATTTAGATGTTGCTAGCTAGAGCCTTCCTCAATAGGGACATTGTACTGAAGTTTAACCACTTGTGACTCAAATTCACTGTCAGCAACCACGTCATGCATTATTGTTTTTTTTTTATGAGTCCGAATCTTGACAGCAATACAACTCTTAATGAATTCAATGCACTTTACTGATTTCATTTCCTGAACTGTTTCCATGTACCCTCGCACTGAAATCGTTATTACGTTCAAGGTGGCTCCGCTATTCAAGACAGACAACATTTGAAAGAAGATATGTTAAGAGTTTTGAGATACACTACCTTACCCATCTTTTAGGTAAGCCTACTCGAAAACCAGATGTTGCTGGGCAAAATGGCGACACTCTCGACTTGTTTCTTACTTCTTACTCTATTAAAACCTTTCCACTCAGCACTTCGGACTATTGTCTACTATCAATCAATATCTCGTGTTCCTTCTATCCAGTTAAAGCAAAAACATCCCACTATAACCGTTTGGCAATACAAGAAAGCCAAGTGAGACTGTCTTAATAACTTTTGTCGAATCTTTAACTGGTCACTATGTTTCCTCGATAGTGACGTAGACTCCAGTGCAGATATGGTCTCAAATCTGATTGCATGACCAATAATTATAGCGAAAAATAGTATTACGTCCGAAAGGTGTAAACATTTTTGGTCATTTGTAAAACACGTACGAAACACTACGAAATCCTCAGTTCCAACGCTCGTCTTTAAAGCCAATGTGCTTGCAGCACAGTTTGCTGTTAATTTGACGCTACTAGAAAGTGACATGACTTCTCCTGTACTTGATATCATAAACAATTTTATGGGACGAATCTTCTTTCGCACTTCTGCAGTTGCTAGAGTACTAAAAACTCTTGACATTAACAAATCCGCTGGCCCTGATAGCATCCCGCCTATTGTTCTGAAGAAGTGTTCTTCGACGCTGGAAAAACCTCTGCGTAAGCTCTTCTATCTGTCCTACTCCTCAGATCTCTTTTCGAGTGGATGGAAAAGTCATTTGTCCAGCCTGTCCCTAAAAAAGGTTAATCTTCCTCAACCTCTAACTATCGTCCAATTGTACTTAGGTCCCCACTGTCCAAGATCAAGGAAAAGCTGAATTATTATCAGCTCAACAAATATCTTGAAAAACGGAAGCTCCTCAATGACCGTCAGTATGACTTTCGTAGAAATAGGTCCAGTGGTGATCTGATTGTATATCTCACTGAAGAGTGGAGTTAATCTTTACATCGTTTTGGAGAAAGTAAGATTTTATTGCACTTGATATTTCAAAGGCATTTGATAGAGTTTGACATCAAGCTCTCTTATAAGCAATGCGTGCATTTGGTATCGATGAATCTCTTCTTCGTTGGATCTTAAATTACCTTTCAGACCGTTTACTATAAGTAGTATTGGACTGTTTTAAATCTGATATCCAAAATATACGAACTGGTGTGCCCTAGGGCTCCGCTTTGTCTCCCACACTTTTCCTTGTGTTCATAAACGATCTATCGTTTGAATTTTCTAATCCACTAAATTCTTTCGCTGACGACATTACACTTAGATTTGAATACTCGACTTTAGATTCATATCCTTGTCCTTCGGATGTGGACTTCCACCGGTAGCATATATGATAATTGGAATTTAATGCTTTTTAATGTCGCTAAGGCGTAAAACTCCCTCAATACCACTTTCTATGGGTGGCACTTGCATTGAAGAGACTGAATGGGTTTCAGTTCTAGGTATATGCATCACAGACCATCTTTTATGAAGTGATCACATATTTGACGTTGCCAAAAACGTTGCTGGGTGTTAATGTTTTCTCCGCCAATGCAAGAGGTTTTTTACCCCATCTGATCTGGCTGTAACTTATAAAGCCTTTCTTCCTGGGAAACTCAAGTATAATTCCCATATCTGAGCAAATGCTCCAAGAACTAACTTGAGTCTCTTGGACGGAATTCAAAAGAAAGCTCCAGATAGGCGACCATTGTCTAACGAAAGCATTTGTATCTATCGAGCACCGCTGCAATGTTTCATGTCTATCATTATCTTACTGCTATTTTTGTAAGTGAAATAGCCAGTTTTATTTCTCCCCTCAAACAATTCAACCGTAATTTTTGTACGCTAACTTAAAGTTTTTATTATTGTACTAATAAAAATTAAGTTTCCAAAAAAAACTATTGACCTGTTTTTGAGATATCGAATTTTCAAAAATTCAATGAGCAATTTTTTTTAAGTTGTGAAGTGCATTGTTTTTTAAACTTTTTAGAACCTTATCGATAAAAAAATTTCATTAAAATCCGTTTGGTCAATAATGGGAACTTCAAAACTTGAAATAATAGATTTTTTTTATTATATTATAGATTGTAAAAATTAATCAAAAACAAAATGTATAAAAACTATTGGCGCCGCCGTTTTCGAGAAAAATACGATTTTCGAAAACCATTCTTTAATATTTGTATGGAGGGTACAGTTGGTTTGGGATAAAATAAAATTTTTATTCTCAAGACTTGTAGATAGCAATAAAAAACTTTTAATTGAGTTTAAAAAAAATCGAGCATGAAGTTTTCGAAATATTGAGTTTTGAAAAAAAAAATTATAATTTTTTAAAAATAATTTTTTTTTTGGAAATTTGAATACACAATATCTATTATTCAAACTTTTGGGGAGCTTTAATATGAAAATTGATCGAAATCGGTATTTGAAAAATTAAAAACAAAAACAATGATTCCAGGGGGGTACCATTAATTACCATTTTTCGGAAATTTTTTAACGAATTGAAATTGTTTGAACTTTTTTTTTTAAATCTGTCGCACAGTTTTTGGGAAAAAAAAATATTTATAAACGTTCGAAAAAAGTTCGTATGGCAGGTACCGTTATATTTGGTTTTAAAAAGAGAAAGAAAAAAAAACGTGTGGGGGGGGGGGGGGAATTGAAAATGATATCTACCAAGTTTAAATAAAATTGGGCGAGCCGTTCAGGCTGTAATCGAACTCACAGATAGACAGAATTGCGAGATCCACGTTTTTGGTCGTCGCTATCATCGTAATGGCAACTTTGATCAAAATCACGAGTTCGATTTTTTTTACGTATGCTATAAGTCGCAAGTAAAAAAAAATTAATAGTTCTGCAAATAAGGTAAATGTACTCGCAGCTCATTTTGCTGCTAGCGCTAAGTTACCAAACAGCAACTTTGCCCACCCTGTATTTGAGAACGTAAATCATTCAAGGGAATAAACATATTTCTAGACTCGTACAGTTGCAAGAGCCTTTCGAGATTTTGACCTACTCCTGATAACATGCCCCCATTCTTGTGAAGAATTGTACTTGCGCACTGACAAGACCATTACGTAAACTTTTCCATGTCTCCTACTGATCTGGATTTTTTCCTGGGATATTGAAAACAGCATTTTCAGCATATTCCAAAAAGGCAACCCTTCGTCTTCTCCTCCTACCGGCCAATTGCACTAACGTCCCTTCTTTCCAAGTCATCGAATCACTGATAAATCACCTAGAAATATCTCGAAGATCGAAAGCTTCTGAATAACCGGCAATACGGCTTTCCCGGTAATAATTAGTTCCACTGAAGATCACTGAACAGATCCTTACATTTTATGTTTCTTTTTACTTCTGACGCGCCAACTGAGGGGTTTTAGTTACCCTTAAAATATCAAACAGAGTATTTGTGTAAGGGGATCAGGGAATGATTTATGATTATTATGTGGCAGAACTTGGCACAATGCTTTCTTATCAAAAATGGTCTCGGAAGTAGAGCTGAGTAAATCGTTCATTTCAAATAATCGAATCGTTCAACAATCGATTACGAAAATGATTCGATCATTTCAACCGATCGATTTTCATTTCGATTCCGATGATATAAGATTGACTTGAGGCTTTGACAGTTGTCACAAAACACTCTATATTGTAAGCCATAAATTGCCAAATGACATCGAATGATGGCTACTATGCCCATGGATTAAAAAGCGTCAAAAAATTAAAGAAAATGAGATTTTATTTGTTGCTCCGGAAAAGACCAATTTTAGGGCTTTCGGATGACACTTGGAACGAAATACACTATGTACGTCATAACTGAATTCGTCCTCTATTTGTCAAGTCATAAAATGTCAAGTTCGTAAGTCGATAGTTTTTATTCGATAATTTCCATTACTAGTGAATATTCAACGAGCTAGGTACATGCTGGGTTCAATTCCCACAGTAAACATACCGGATCCTGATACCTCAAATAACACCAGTTCAACACAACAATTGTTTTTGCGGCCCACAACAGCAACAACCAACAACTAAATCGATGAATCATTTCCTTCAATGCCGAGTTCAACCCAGAAATTCCAGTCCACCGTACGTTTGGCGTTTATAATCCATATTGATCGAATCGGAACAAATGAAATCGAGTTAACTGATATCGAAAATCGAGACTCATTGAAATGATTGAGATTAAAATAGAAAATCATCTAAATGATTGAGATTGGGATCGATTAAAATGAAAATTTATGATCTCGACCATCCACACTTTTCGATGATGGATCAAAAAAAATCGAATCGATCCTGATTGACACAGCTCTATTCGGAAGCTAGTTGGCTTGTGGACGTCATTTCATCATATTATGTTATCCTAACTTATTCAAAGCAATACTCCAAAAAAAAAAATGTTTCCATTTAATTATATGTATTTACTCATATATGTACGTACATGTATAATTCAATATATAACCAGGAAAAGGTATAAAATAACTAATTTAATTTCCGAAACCTTCCAAACAAAATGCTTAAAATGTGCCATTAAATTCTAATTTCAAAACCTAAATGCTCAGGTGTTAGATGTAATGGTGGCAATAACAGTAAATGTATAAGCAGTAAATTAAAGCCCATAGAAAGATAGTATCTTTCTTTTTAAGAAATGCACGCATAACAAATGAACCAGAAGGCTTTGCTAAGAAACCATGAAATTGGTCGTAAAAAAGTGGTTAAGAGACCATTCATAAGGAAAGGTAAGAAGTTATATACTTACCTTAATAAATGAACTGTAATAGGATACTTTTTTGTTGTTTTGTATAGCACGTACGTGAATCAGGAAAGTTTTATTATGCAGAACCGTTCGTGAATGATTTGATTTTAATATCTCAACCAAAGGAGTAAAAGGCCCACGTGAAAAGGAATTTGGACGAAATAATTGGAAAATACCACAACGGGCCATGGTTGGGGGGTATGAGTCACAGCATTTGACTAATTATATAATATAAATAGTCAGGTTTGGGGTATCCCAAATACTGAGGAAGACTGCTTATTTCTTAATTGACTGTATTTTTAATGGATATTTATGGTAAGTTCATCTAACCAATTCAATTTAAGGGTTTCGTGATAAAATTGCGCAATATAAATTTAAGTTTTGATTTAAAAAACTGTGTTAATCGTTAAAAGTCAACTTGTCTAAGACATACAAATTGAAGAACCCTTCAACTCAGGGAAATCCAATGAATTTATATAAAAGTATGTAAACTTTTAAGTCCCATAAGGATAAGTTGTTACTTTTCAAAATTGCGTCTTTTTGGTGCATGCTACAAATATCGTTTGACTGATTTATAGATTTTTGAATTTACATATGTACTATTGCAGTATAATGAAAGTTTAATGTACAAAAGGGGAACATCAGAAGATCTGAGATCTCATGAAGATGAAGAACACAGTATTCAACACCTATGTATACGATACAAAAGAAGACAAAAAGACATTTCAGGTTCTTAAAGGATTTCGTCAGACTTACAAAGCCGCTGAAATCATGGAGGAGCACATTGTGGAAGATATCGCAGTCCTGGCAGTAATTCCTCACAAGACTCGATCGGACCGGAAGTATAACAACTTCGTGGTTGAAGTTTCCAAATTTCGAACATCCCACCAATTAACGGGAAAACAATTCTTATGTACCATTGAAAAGTTCTAGTCCACCACCATTACATAGTGTAAAAATTTTCAGAAGCTTGGACCTGTTTCTAGCAACTGTGGGATGAAATTAGGTTGTGTCAGGTGCAAGAATGATCATATCTCAGGAAACTGCAAAGTTACAATATGGATTTTTATGTTGACTGTAAAGAAATTGAGAACCTTGCCAGTTATAGCGGATGAATCAAAAGCAACAACATAAAGTGTGAAAATGACAAGTTTGCTGTATAACATGAGCAACAAATGCGATTATGACTGGCTTATCACACGCCAGCGTTGCCGTCATATCGGAAGCAGCTTCAAAACCTTTGGGAGCAGCCACAACTCCAGCCCCAGTTACAACTCCATCAGTCAAACCAGCTATCCAGAAGAGGACTACTTGTTAAAGAGTACATAAATACATTAAACCAAACCAGTTACTCCTTTCTTTTCATCGATTTTTTTTTTAAATTCACGAAAAGTCTCCACTATTTTTATTTTCTATTTTCGACACTTAATTTCAAGGTCAAATCTTGAATTGGAGCTCCCCCCAAATAACTTGGATCCATCATCATTAGTTGTTTTGCATTGTGTGTTCGAAAGTGTGACGGTTCTAGTTTTAAGTCAAGCATGTTGTTTCCAAAATATTAAGATTTTCAAAAATAGGTTTTAATTTTACTTTTAAATCGAAAAATAAAATTTGAAAACAAATTTTATTCAATCTTTTTAGGAGCTTAAGAATAAAATAAATTGATTAACATCGTCTGAATAGTTTTTGACAAAATCGAAAACCAAACAAATGGTTCTATAGGAGATGCCATTAATATCCATTTTTTTTTATCATTTGCTAGCTTTAACTGAATGATATATTTTCTAAGATTTCGAAATAAAATTGTGCTCTAGGTGCCGTTAATTTTGGTCTAAAAAAAACGTGTGGGTAAAAATTCGAAAATGATCTCCAAGTTAAAAAAAATCGGTCGAGCTGTATAAGCTTTAAATTAACAGACAGATAGAAAGAACTGCGAACCTAGTTTTATACTCTCTCTGTAATTGTCTGATTAACTTCTCGAGTTCTTTGATTTAAGGAATGCCTGACTTGACACACTGTCGTGCGACAACATCGTTCTTGAAAAAAAGTGCAAAATTCACGCGTCAACTATAAGCTGATAGTATGTGAAAAGAACTAAGTTCATGACTTTCAAAACATCTGGTCATCGAGTTTGTAATTATAATCTATTTTTTCATTCTCTAAGTTGTAGGCAATTCTTCTTTCCAATTCACAATAATTGTGGTGAACCTAATTTCCAACATAAATATTCTAGTTCCGATTCTTGTTTCAAAATTGATTCAGTGAATAATTTTAAATATTTAGGTGTAAAAATTGATTGTTACCTTAATTGGAAAGACCACAGGTACAACATCAAAAATAATTTGATGCTCATAACTCGAAAAAATGTATGTTTTAAAACCATTCTGTTCTTAAAGAGATCTAACTTCAATATATTATGGTCTTGTGCACTCTGAACTACAAACGGGTTATCTAGCTTTAAGACCTCAAACGGAGAATAACACTTGCCAATCCCAGCTTCTTTGGATTAAGAACGCTCTCTCGAGCAACTAAAGTGTCCTTTTATTAAACTCTAATCACTGTCCTTGGCTGGGTTATGTAGAGGAAATGAACCCCAATGCTCCGGGCCGGAAAATCTTCGAATCCAATTCCAAAGGGACGGTGCTGTAGAAGGAGACCTCGGATCAGGTGGTGTACACGAGTGGGAGAAGACCTGAACCAACTGGACGTGCAAAACTGGAGACAGCTAGCTAGAGACCGAGCTAGCTAGAAAAGCTTGTTGGTTGATGGCCTGGTGCACCCCGGACTGTAACCAAGAAAACTTGACATAAAGTGCCTTTATGTCACAAGTAAAAAATAAATACTCGAATAACCAAAGGTTTTTTTTAAACATTTTTCATTTATGAAATTACTTTTTTTCAAAATCATCTTCTCTTATTTTTTTTTTTTTTAAATAAAAATTCAACAGTTAATTTAATCTGCTTCGATTATCAAATTTGTCTTTTACCAAGAAACTTTATTTACCTTCATTCGAATGATAAAAAACTTACTTATGTATGCCAAAGAAAGTTTTAGACTTTTACTTTTCAATCAGCTGTTTTGCTTATTGATTAAAATCAATTTAGCAGAAAAAGGACACAAGGCATTTTTTAACACGTTTACACACAAGGTGAGAAAAAAGAAGGCAAAGTAAGTTATCTTGTTAATAAGGTAAACGTTTCATTGAAGGCCTCCATTCTATAATCATTTTCAAAATGCGTGTCTGGAATTCCCCAAATGGGATTGGTGTTCTCCAACACTTCTGATCTTAGATATAATAAATAGAATTATTTGATTTCACTTCCTACCTACTTGCTATCCTATCGATCTGCCCACACAAATAACAATCGAAGCTATAATGAACATGGAATCCCTTGAGAGGACACAACTGATTACGAATTAAATTTATTTTGGCAAAATCAATCGAAATAAATACTAAGATACAGATACACACGTTTGAGAGAAAATTGTATTGGATATTTGTTAGTTCCGTAAAAATAGCACCAAGAAGTGAAAATAAAGGAGGGAAGAAGGTACAGTTATAGTCTTCTCATGTTTGTTCAACAAATAAACAATCATCTTCTTAAACCAAGAAGATTTTAAAAACTTTGTATATTTAAAATTGGATTCCTTGAAGCATGTCCAAGACGTTGAGTCGAATGAGAAACACTCATATTGATATGAGATGATACGCCAATAGCTTTTGTTTGGTAATCGTCTTTTTGACTAATAGTCGATAGACTTTTTTGTCAACTTTAGGGTTACATGAAAAAAAAGTGTTTTAAATAATACGCAATGCAACGCCCCAACAATTACTTTTGTTCCTAAAGTTGCTTTTCTAATAAGGCACGCCATCACCGACCGATGAACAAAACTGAGAAACTTATTCCCAAAGTTTTGTTGTAGATCGCGAGATAAATGCTTTATACGGTTCTAGGCTTGAATTCCAAGAATACAAGACCTGTAAATAGCTGAGCCAGCTGATCCTGATTCGGAACAATCTTTCCAGAAAAACCATCAAGTTCATCGGGTGAATAAAAAGAGCAATAAAAAAGCAATCCATTGACATTTTGAATAGTGAATTTTTGAGTAGAACGGGTCTTTACATTGTTTTGGAGAAATTAAGATTATTGCTCTTGATATTTATTTATTTATTTATTTAAGCTTAATTCAAGCCTGTTACTTAAAACTAAACAAAAAAAAAATTCTTAAAATTAGATTAATAATAATATTAATAATAGGTTTGGGTGGAAAGTTGGGTCGGGAAATAAAGGTATAATTATTGGAGAGCATTTTTAAGGGCAGTTTTTGAACTACTTAAATCAAAAATAGTTGAGTTGTTAGCACTTCTAAGCATTCTTGTAAGTGGTTCATTTAGGCCGTACTCGGTTCGGTGAAGGGGTATCCAGAACAGTGGTATCGATCTGAGGCGGGATTGATTAGTGTTTTGCTTTATTTTGCGTAGCAAGCCTACGCAGTCGATACCTCCAGATAATAACTGGTGTAAAAATAGAAGGTCAGCATTATCTCGACGTACTCTTAAGGTCTGTAAATTTATAAGTTTAAGACGGTTTTCGTAGGGTGGGAGTCTGAATGGGTCGTCCCATCCGAGGCCGCGCAAACAAAATCTTATAAATCTGCGCTGAACGGCTTCAATGCGCTGAATGTGGACATGATAATAAGGTGACCAGGCGGGAGAGGCATATTCAAGAAGAGGACGTACAAAAGAAATGTATAAGGATTTTGTGACGTAGGGATTTGAAAATTCCTTGGACCAACGCTTTACGAATCCTAGAGTTGAATTAGCCCTGTTAATAATAGAATCATAATGAGCTCGAAAATTTAGCTGATTGTCACAAATAACTCCTAAGTCACGAATAGATGTCACAACCGCGACTTGTTCATTATTCAAGAAATAATAACGCTGGGGGAGAGGGGGGCGTTTTCGAGAATAAGTAATGACTTGACACTTACTGACGTTAAGTTCGAGAAAATTATGACGGCACCAGGTAAGGAAATTATTTAGGTCGGTTTGTAGTTGCTGGGTATCTGCTGAGCATGTAATATGTTTAGAAATACGCATGTCATCAGCGTAAATCTCCAGGTCAGATCCTACTAAAGTAAGCTCAACGTCGTTTATACTTAACAAGAAGAGAAGGGGGCCAAGGTGACTACCTTGGGGAACGCCTGATGTTGAGCGGACAGGGTTGGAAGTACTTCCTCTGAACAAAACAGTGCCTATGCGATCACATAAATAGGACTGAACCCAAGATAAAAACGGAGATGGGAATCCATATGATTTCAATTTGAAAATAATTATATTGTGAGCGATCCTATCAAATGCTTTGCTGAAATCAGTTGCAACTGCATCAATTTCGTAACCTAATTCCATGGCACAAATAGTATTAGATACAAATTGAGTAAGATTAGATGTAGTTGATCTACCTTTAAGAAAGCCATGTTGCTTATCAGAAAAGAGTGATTCACAATGAAGAAGTAAATAATCGTGAACTAAACTCTCGAATAATTTAGGAATACATGAGAGCTTTGCTATCGGCCTATAATTTGAGACATCACTCTTAGATCCTTTTTTATGTATAGGGATAATGAAACAATCTTTCCATCGATTGGGAAACACACCGCAAGAAATAGATAGTTGAAATAGAGCAGTGAGTGGTTGAGCAAGTTTAGAGATGCATTTTTTAAGAACAATAGGAGGAATACCGTCAGGACCCGATGAAAAATCGTCCTTAAGCTGGCGAACCTTGTTAATCACTGATAATTGACATATATTAATCGATGTCAAAGAGGTCTTGGCACAACCATTCATATAACTAAAAAAACCCAAGTCTACTTCAGAGTTATTAGAAGAAAATGCTTGGCCAAAAAAATCGGCGAAATAGTTAGAAATAGTTTTAGGATCAGCAGATGAGGCATTGCAGTAGTTCAAGGTGGAGGGATAACCATCTGACTTTCTTTTAGAATTAATAAATTGAAAAAAGTGTTTTGGGTTCGAGATAAGATCAGATTGAATTTGGATGAGATGCTTTGAGTAGAGTGACTCAAACAAGTCCGAAAAGTTGTAGAAGGCTACCATGTAATTGGAAAGATCATTGTCTGATTTTGACCTGAGAAATTTTTTCCATAGTATATTTCTTCTGTTACGAAGAAGGCGAAGCTCTTTGGTGTACCAACAAGGAGAAGCTGTAAAATTCTTCTGAGGCATAAGTGGTGTGGATTGTGCAAAGCAGGTTTGTATAAGAGCGTAAAAGGTGGTTATAATAATTTCAATGTTCGAGTCCATAGTGATAAAGTCGAAGTTAAGTTTACCAATCAGCTCGTTAAGTTTATCAAAGTTAGTTTTACGGAAATTGTATTTTTGCGATGTGAGAGAGTAAGAACGAATGTTTTCGCACTCAAAGGCAAAAGTAACTGAAATGGGTGGGTGGTGGTTGTCCAGTTTTGATAGGATGTGTTTATTTACAATTACTTCAGTATTAAGAGCATTTGTTGAAAAAACCAAGTCTAATTGTCTTTCCAAATAATTTTTTACTCCACTTGTCTGGGCGAGATTGGAAGACAGGAGTCTATCAACAAATAAAATTTCTTTTTCAGATATTGCATTGGTAGAAACATAATAGGTCTCATCTTCAGAAATTTCCCATACTAGACGGGGAAGGTTAAAGTCACCTACTAAAATTATATCATCTTCGGAGTCAATATGATCAACCACATAATCAATTGCATCTACTAAGATTTCATATGCAGTAGTAGGCTGGGAGGGGGGTATATAGCAGCACAATAAATAAAGGAAAAATTTGGATACACGGACTTTTACACAAATTATTTCAAGGTTTAGGATATTAGGTATGATAAACAACGATGAGTCCCAATTAGAATTTATTGCCAGGAGAACACCACGGCCTGATGAAGAGTTACCATCTGAGACAAGGATATCCTTACGATAGACGCTAAAATCAGAGGTAAAAAGTTCACTGCTATTAAAGTCCGGTGTCAGATTTGTTTCAGTAAGGGCAAATATGTCAACAGGGAGTTTTTGACAATTTAGGTAGATGTCAGAAGTTTTCGTGCGCAGACCCCTTACATTTTGATAGTAGACAGTTAGGAACTTAGGCTTAGGAGGTTTTAAGAAATGACTATCAGGAACGAAAGGGATTTCTTGGGCGATTTCTATGTAGTTGGGAATTATTATTATTACCATATGAAGGATGTGGAGGGTGGAAAGTCTGGGAATGAGCAAAGCGATAAGGATTTTTTGTTTTTGGGTGATTTGTGTGTTGTTGGGAAGTATTATTGCTAGAAGAAGGTTGTGGTGGGCTAAGAGTCTGGGAATGAGGGAAGTTAGGATGTTTAGGCATTGGAGTTGGAGTTTGGTTATGGTTAGTTGAAAAAGAATTATAATCATATTGTTTGAAAAACTTAGGTCTAGACATAATATTAAGATTTTTTGATGCTCGATTGATCCAGGGCGTTATAGTCATTCCATCGATTTTAAGAATCTTAGCGTCATTGAGAAAAAGCCATTCATATTTGATTGGAATTTCTATTTTGAATGATCGAGGTCTTTTCAAAATGAGCTGAACTTGTATGTCAGATATACCATATTTGTTACTGAAAAAGTTCTGTATCGAAGAAATATCTGTTTTATTTGGAGCACCTTTCAAGTAAAAAGAGGATGAAGATATCCGATTAGGTGTGTTCAGTCGTTTGAGACGGTTTTCCCATTCAAGTTGCGTCCAGTGGCCTATTTCACCAACTTACAAATTGTATATTACAAGCACTTTTTTAACAAATTTGTTCAAAAATGGTTTTTTTTATGTTTCACAAAATGGTTGTATTACAAAAATGTGTTTGTTGTTTACAAAGGGTAATTTGTAGAAATTTCATTATTCCAGTTTCACCAAAACTAAATTTTTGTGTTGCTTACAAGTACAAATTTGTTAAAATTTATATTTTTTTGTAAGTTTCTGTTTCACGGAATCACGAAATTTTACAAATTTGTTCAGTTACTGAAAATTTTTTGCAGAAGAAAGATCGTCTGCCGATTTGATAACAATTTGTAAGTTTCGGAAAAAATCGCATTTGAAACCCAAAAAACCTTACGTCGAAGGCATAGTAGCACCGATAGTGATATAAGTGTAGATTTTGTGTTTAATAGACGAAGAAAAATATATTGACCGCGAATTAACTATGAAATTTCAAATGCTTTTGTTTTCAACGAAAAGTTTCAGTTAAAACGTTCTAAAGCAGAGGAAATAATAAGTCAAATAGGACCTCGTATTGCAAATGAGTCTGAAAAAAACTTTTCACTGACACCGACACAACAATTTCTGACAGCCTTACATTGGCTTGAAAATGGTGGACAATACCACGGGATTGCAGACATGCACGGTATATGTATCTAAATCTACGGTATGCAGAACTGTCCATCGTGTTTGTTCTGCCATTGTTGAGACTTTCTTTGAAAATACTGTACGTTGGCCAGAAGAACACGAAAGCATTCGTGAACGGTTCTTTGATATTGCCGGTAAATATAATCTACCTAACAAATAATTTTTACTTACCACAGTATTTCGTCTTAAATTTTGCCACACGACATCTCTTAGGTATTTCCAATCTTTATCTATTAAAATACTATTAGATTTTAAATAGTTGAAAATTTTTTGCCACTCGCTAACTTTAAGATTATGTGTTATGATATCGGAAAATTTTTCTAATAAAATATCTTTCTTATCACGAATTAAATCGGCCATAAAAATTGTATCTTGTTTATTCATTTTTGTTATGATGTGTCGAATGCTAACAAACTTGTACAGAAACAGTTGTTATTTACAACTTTGCAAATTAAACGGTGAAACGGCTTTTTCTTCTATTTGTAAATAACAAATACAATTTCCCTTAATCTTTTCTCTTTCCAACAAATTTGTTGGAATTATGTTTGTAGTTTGTGAAACAGAAAATCAGTTAACAAATTTGTAATTGTAGGTAACAATTACAAATTTGTGATTGTAATTGTAATTTGGTGAAATAGACCACAGGTTGTTCCAAACTTATTGATAATGGAAGAGTTGACTAAAGTTGAGTTGTTGGATTTGGATATTATTGAATTAGTATCTTCAACAGTGTTGTTTATATTGCTGGAGTTGGCAGTATTAGATGAATTAGAGGTTTCTTCGCTTGGGAATTTAGGAATTAAATCCGTATTAGCATTAATTTTAGGGGAAGTAGCGGTGGTTGTTTGAATTGGGTGTACGGCAACTTGCAGTTCATCTAATAGAGTGTTGCTTATTGGTAAGTTAGATGGTGCAAAAGATGGAGCGGGTCTACTAGATATGATTTTAAGTTCTTCCAGGATATCATTCATTACTTTTTTCATAGCTGTAGAATCATCCAAGAGATAATTTATAGTGTGATGAATAATTTGTGAAGACTCTGAAAAATTCGTAATGCTTGTGTCAATTTTCTGAAGAAGTGAGTAAACATTCGAAGAGGTTTCATTTGATGAGGAGATGAGTGCTTGGATGGTCGAAAATGAATCGCAAACCGATGTGGAGGATTGATGAGGTGTTGAGACAATGGTTTGTCTTATTGTTGAGTTTAGGTCATTCGTGCAACTTGACATTGCGTTTGTTATGTAGTCGCAGTGATCGGAAATGAGCATGCTTGCTTGTCGGTGTTCTTGATCAAATTTAGCTTCTAAGGCTGAGACTGTTTCAATTAGTGATGATAATTTATCGTTGTTACAGCCGATGGCCAGTAGAATATGAGCTAAAGATATGGTTTTGCATTCTTCACAAAGATACCAGAATGTTTTTAAATACTCATTGAGATAAGTTCTTGCATTTCTGCTCAAGCCTACACAAACTGGATGAAAAGATTTTCCACAAATTCCTTTACATACGAACACGCTAGCCTTTACCTCAGTAACAGTGCAGTTTGGATGCGCACATGTAGGCATTTTGTCGATTTTAAATAAAAATTAATTGTTGTTTTATTTTATTAGTTTGTTTGTTTTAAAATTCTGGAAAATATTTTGCAGAAAATTTTTGTTCGTAGTGTACTTTCTTTAGTCTATGCAATATGAACAAAAAGCTCAAAATGGTTCGTGTCTATGCTGTGCTTTGATTACAATAAATGACAGCTGATTTTGTTGTAGTTGGCAAAAGAAGAGATCGATATGTGAATATTCGTCAGCTGTTTGACTTGATTGCAAAAACTTGCCGATGATGTTGTTTTTGTTGGTAAAAAAGAATCAAATATATGTACGTATTTGAAGTATCAATATGACTAGCGGCAGAACATCTACTAAAAAAGTACTCACCGGGAGAGATGAGACAAAAGACCAGTTTCGAGTTGCCTGGGTAGGTACTTTAGATGATAAGTTGATGGCCTCAACAGGTTGACAAGGTGCAGCGAATAGGCTCAGGAAAAAATTGAGAAATTTTTTTTTTTTTTTATTTTGTGTGTAGTTTCAATTGTTTTGCTTCGTTATTGCAGAACATAAACAAATAAAAATTGCACTCACCAGGGAGGATGAGGTAAAAAAAGTTTGGCGAAGTGGAAGAGTGACAGAGATGAAATGATTTCAATTATCACTCAATAAGAAATAGGTAAAAGTAAATTTCGATGATTTAGTTCGTTTATATTTCACAAATGAATTTATTTTATTTAATGAAAAACAACTCACTCGCGATGAATTAAAAAACCAACAAATATTGATTAATGAAACTAAATCAGTAAAATGATTTTTAAAAATTAAATATTTAATAGTCTTTAAAAAATAAAATAATAATCGCAGAGGAAAAAAAACACAGTCTTAGATCGGAAACCAGGGATGGAGCGATATTTCTGAGGCATTTGATGTAGTTTAGCACCAGGATCTCTTATCACAAATGCATTCGTTTGGCATCAACGACGTCCTTATTGTTTGGATAATACATTACCTTACAGATCGTTCAATTCTTGTTGTATTGAATGGTTTTAAGTCCGATCTTTACAAAATAAATGCTGGTGTTCCACAAGGCTCTGTTTTATCTCTGAGTCTTTTCCTCATTTTTATAAATGATCTCTTGTTTGAAAGTTTTAATCCGCTTCATTGTTTTGCTCTACCCTCAGCATCTCATAGTCGTTCTTAAATCCACGTTCATCTCCTTTGGAATTGGAATTGCCATGGTATCATATGATCAGCCCATTAAACACCGATCTTTACAGCACTGCTAATGCTGCATCGAAGGAACCGAAACGTTCTTAGCACTCGGTATATGTGTCAACGACGATTGACCACGTTCTCGAGATCGGGCATGTGCTGCACAAACTCTCTATATTTATTTGGTAGAATGCAGAACTGAGTATTTAATCTGATAGGAAACAGAGTTTTCAGGGAATCATTCCTATCCCTTGAACACCGTCGGAATATTTCATGTCTTTCTTTGTTTTATCAATGCTAATTTGAAGTAGCCAGTTGCATTCCTCCTCTTAATCAGTTCACCCGTAATACTCCTTCCAGTAGAAATGCTCTTCAGTTCACCCTCGTGCCTAATTTTGATCATACTTTCAAATACAGAGATTCGGTTTTAAGTCGCACGACACGATTATGGAATATTCCTCCCGAAATGGTATTCCTTTTATTCATTTAGTAAAAGCCAGCTAATGGTTGAAAAAAAAAATAATCCTAAATACGACTATTGATGGCCCCTTATATGTATAAGACCATTTTTTTGTTTTTGATTTTCTCAAAAGCAGTACAAATTCATTTTATAATTTGTTTATTATGATAAAAATTCCTAAAAAGTTTTAATTATATCGTGTATTCACATATTTTCAAGACAATGTATTTTCGGATTGAAGATTCAATATTTCGAAAACCACATGCTCGATTTTTTTCAAAACTTGGGAACTAACAATTTTTTAAAACTAATCTTTAAGTTGTATGAATATTTATATTTATCTAAAATTAACGGCACCCACCGTGAAAATATTAAAAAACGGTCTTTGAAAATCTAAAAAGACCTAGAATTTTAATGAAAACTTTTTTCTTAGCCAAATTTCTACGATCCATAATTCAAATAAATAAAATTTCGAAAGATACTACTGACACTACTTACCATAGATTCATTTTTTGATTTTTGATATTCTCATTATCGACAACACAGATTTTGGCAAATTTCTTATACCTACAGAACATTCTGTAAAGCTTAAAAAACATTGCGTATACAAAAAATAATACAAACTTAAAATAAGCGTAAGTACCAAAATTTTGTATTATAAATGTTTTAAAAATTTAATATTTAAAACCGTAATTTTGTTATAAAAACCATTTTTTTGATCTTGCATAAACTCATATTTGCTGAAGAAATCAATTGTCATTCTGATTCAAGGAAATATTAAGCTTTTAGAAAATTAGTAATTATGTGGCAACACTTCCAAAAGAAAGAATAAACAAAATCAAATGAATGCCCAAACACAAAGAAAGATATAACGAATGTATTGAATAGAAGGAGATTACCGGTTAGTTAGAAGAATATAATGACAGAATAAAGATATGATGATCATTGATCAGTCGTTGTAGATCTGTGAAAGTGGTAAGACGTTGTTTTATTTGTGTAGCGAAATATTTTTATTTCTAAAGCAAAGGTTGATTGCTGAGAGTATTAATCAATTTTAAAAAATTTAAGTCTCTTCAACATAAGAGCAAGTTTATGTTATTAAGTTGTGCATTATATTTTACTAGCCGACCCGTACTCGCGTTGCTTCGCAAATTTTAACTACGAATATTTTCTTAATATTAATATTAGCATATGAAAACATTTCTCAATGGGACTGAGCATATTTGCTACAATAATATTAGTTTTAGCTTATATGTATAACATACCGTAACGAATTATATTCTCTTTCACACTTGAAAAAAAGAGCTTGTTCATGTTTGTGCATATTATAAATATAACAATATAGAAAATAATAAAATTTATTTCAAATAAACGGGTTGACTACTTTCTGAGATCATTCAACCCAAACTTTATAATGGTTTCGCTTTTATAGAATAGTTCATGTGCACGGCACTGTAGTCAATTGAATGTCCATTTTTGTCATCCGAAATGCTATTGAGTGTATTCAAGTAACTTAAAAAATAAAATGCACGACTGGATCGCACAAACTTGCTCTTATGTAAAAGTACCTTGGAATTTAAAATACATTTTATAAATATAAAACATGGATTTAATGAGATAAAAATATTCAAATGTATGGAATTGCCGTCTGATTAATCTTTTTAATATTAACGTAATTTTTTATATGACAAATTCCCTTAAAATTTTTCGAAAACAAAATTTGGGATGCCAAATTTTAAGTATTAGGTAGTATAGATTTTAGAAATAGTTTTTTTTCGAATATTTTTCTATACAATATTATTTTAAACTTAAGGGGGCTCCTGTTCAAAATTTTTGGTTAAAATCAAAAAACGGTTCTATAACAGGTCCCGTTAATAACATTTTGCCTCAAAATTATGTTTGTCCAAAATGTATTCTATGTCCAATGTCCATAATATAACACCAATTTTTTTTTTATCAAAATCGTTAGAACCGTTTCGAGATTAATAAGATTATGCATTACAGTTGTATCGGGGGTACCGTTAGTTTTGGAGCTAAAAAAAAAATTTCAAGTTCTCCTCTAGGGAATCACCGAAGACTCTTAAGTACCGAGTTTGAAGAAAATAGCTCCAGTGGCTTAGGCTCTAGAACGAGGTACAGACATACAGACATGCGGACATACAGGCATACAGACAAACAGACGGAATCGTCGGACCCACTTTATTCGTCTTCGCTATCATCGTAATGTCAACTTTGATCAAAATCTCGAGTTCGATTTTTTTTTCCAAATGCAGAACTTGTGACGATAGAATTAGAGAAACACAAAAAATGTGTGTGTGTCGGTTAGTTAGTTAAACTATACAATACAGAAAAATCGAATGTAGGTAGGTAGGTAAGAGATAAGAGAAAAAACGTAACTATTGAATGGAACAGATATTAAGAGAGAGAGAGAGTATGGGAACGGGAAGAAAACAAAATTAAAAATGTTGGAATGATAATGACATGAAACAAAGCAGCGACCTCGCGATTGTGATGAAATCTAATTCCTGGATAAAATAAATTCAAAAAGTTTATAATTTTATAATTTGTTTTTATTTATTTCTCAGGTTGTATGTTTAACTAAGAAGTGATTCTGGGTTTAAAATATGCGCAATAGTATTGACTTTATAAAGCAGTGCTAATCTTTGTCGATTATTGTATGGGTTTTAAGATATGAGTGGTTGTATAAGTCAACTAATGAAAAAAAAAAATTATAGCCATAAACAATATAGAAAATAATAAAATTTATTTCAAATAAATCGGTTGACTACTTTTTGAGATCGTGCGTTACAAACTTTAAAATCTTTTCGCTTTTATATAATAGTATAGATATAGATATAGAAGTATATATTGGGTCATTCAAAAAAATCTGTTGAAGTTCGTGGAAGTTCTGATTTTTCTATAACCTTCTCCCCCTTCTGACTATCTTCCAATTGCACTAAAATTCCTGCTTTTCAAAGTCATGGATTTGGTTATAAATTATTAGCTCAAGAGAACGAAAGCTTTTCAATGGCAGAATGACCTTGGTAGCTATAGGACCACTTGTGAAGGTGATCTGATGGTTTATCTCCAAAAGTAAGAAGTAGGGTTTAAACATTTTGGGTTTGAGTGCATTTGATAGATTTTGGCACCAAATTCTATCAAAAAAAGACCAAACGAAAAATGCGTGCAATTGGTATTGATGAATCTATTCTTCGTTGGATTTCGGACCGCTCTATACAAGTTGTATTAGAGGCCTTCGCAGTGTGCTCAAATATTTTAAGGGTGATCATAAACTCTTTAGTGCGCGAAAAGTTAAAAGATAAATAACTAATTTTTTAATAAGCAAAATTTCAATATCGTATAGAAAACGCCTTACTTACACAAATCTTAATCGCTCTTAATTAAAGATAGCTTGCTTAAGCTCAATATCAAAAGCACTTTAATTCAGACAAAAATGTTTTCTGATTCTGTTGCATAAAACGTGCAATAGAGCTATATAAGAGCTTAAGAAAAACTAATATGAAACTGTTTCAAAACATACAACCTGCAAGCACGGTTTCATGTGACTGACTATACATACCTAGTTGGAAAAATAGTCAATATACCTAGATCTCGATCTAATTAAAACGTAACGTTGGCTCGATATTTAATTAAATTTCCTGTACACTCTCTCCTACTCCTATAGAGCCTATATTTTCGACTATAATCCTCTCAAAGATTATACATACAACAATTCCCACAAAGCACCTACCATTGCGAGTTGTTTCTTTAATTCCCTGTTACTCGGTGGGCCGGACAGTTGCATAGTCACGCCAGCCAGCCATCACTTATCCTCACATGTCAATCTGTCGTTTTCCAGGGCGCACACCACTCACCATCACGCAATTGATTGGATCTAGATTCACCGTAAGAGCAACCATTTTCGCCTGCTGCTATGGGTTCGGTTACATGGAAAATATGATTTCCATCTTCAGCACCTTTTACATACCGAGTTGCTTGTGAGGACTCCAAGCTGTTCCTTTATGCAATGAGGTCATACAATGTTTGTAATTCTGCTTACATTTGCACCAACTAAAGCAATGAACTCCGCCGCAGCCCCTGCTGCACCCATGTTTTTTGATTGACAGTAGTTGAGGTACCAGATAGCTGTCTCATTTGTATGCGGTCGCAGCTCGCAGCTAATAAATTAATTTCGCATTGCGACCGCACCGAGAGACACCGAAAACGTCTGTCTGTCCAATATTTATGCCAACAGTACAGTACAGCATGTCACACTAATTCAGGTCAGCGCAATTTAAATCCTTATCCGAGCCACTCTCTGCTCAACAAATTAGTCCTTTAAACTCTTCCCCAAATAGTGAAAGAGACACGTTGCCTCCTCGTCGTCGTCGGTGACCCGGAACAAAAAGGATTATACGCGACGCGCATCATGTTTATTTTTAGAACAAATTTGCTCTGTTAGTGGATAATCAGGAATTGCAGTTTGGGGATGGGGACATGGGGAAGGTGATTAAAAATTCAGTTCAGCTTTAACTATGCAAATAAATTTTCGGCAAAATAATTCATTTCAAATTACCATGCTGCGTTCTTCCAAGCACCCGCCCGGGGCTCAATGGGGAAAATATATGGAAAGTTAAGTTCGGAGAGGAAACTGCATGGAGCACGGAGCGCTTTGCATGCTGAAATGAAAATCTAAATTTGGGTCAGCCATTGAGTGCTGGGAATAGTAAGCTATTTTTGTTTAATGAGCACAAAGGCAAATTAACTTGAAATAATAAAAAAAAAAGCAAGTTGTTCGCGGAATGTATACAATTTTATTTAATCGCTTTCAAATTAGATCCGTAAGCAGGAAAACTTCCTTTTTTTCGGAAAATTTGTGTACGAGTAAAACTACGTTGGTTAGACTGGTGGCTGGGAATTACAAATATACGGATGTTATTATACAGGGTGTCCCTTAATTCGGGCATAATATTTAAGGGCGTGATTCTTGGGTATATTTTAAGACAAAAATCGTTCTACAGTAAGGGCCTATCTCCAACTTTTATATCATACATCGGGAATTTAAGAAAAGGCTTACTTTGGTGTACACTGACCCATGTTAACGGTAATTGCGCTGTCAGTACTTATGATAGAAAATTCATTTAAATTTCTTTTAGAAGAAATACCAACCTCGGTCTTGAGATATACAGTTTCTAGCAGGTTCCATTTTTCCTGCCATGCGTTTTACTTTTATTTTTGAATGAACGTAACAATGATAAAAATAAAACTCAATGACAAGTTTGCTTAAAAACCCATAGATCTTATGATTACTTGGAAAATCCTAAAACATGTTAAATAAAAAAAAGGTTAAAAAGATCGAACTCGAGATTTTGATCAGACTTGCAACTTCAATCATGCGGTTTTTTAGTCGCAAATGATACCAAAAAATCGTGATGATTTGAAGGTCGAAATTTGTTTCATTTTTCTGGCGATGCGATTGTCATAACTTAAAATGAAGCAAATGCACTCAAATGTGATTTAAATTATGTACTACGACTTAAAAATCGTAGTCGCCATAAGAAATTGTTATGCACGCGCTTATGATTTTCATTCGCACGATTTTTTGGCCTCAAGCAATAAGACACGGGGCACGAGTACGATAACTTGGCCGCCAAGATTTGATGACGGATTTTTGTAGAGGGGTCAAAAATAAGCACTTTTTACTATGGGAGGGGGGGGTCTATCTCCCTCCGTTTAGGAGGTAGGGGCACTTTTAGAAAAAATGGTTTAAATTGAAAAAAAAAATATTAAAAAACAACGACAACACCTACAATAAAGTGCTATACTGCGTTTGAAAGCCAGGAAATTGTTCTATAATCCTGCATTTAAATTAAATTACTCATATCAATAGTTTTTGAGAAATTCGCATTTAAAGTCCAAATTTTGATAAAAAAACGTGAAAAAAAATGTTTAGACCGGTTGTTTTCAAAATTGTGAAATGAAATTGTAAATCAGCTTACATGTGTTTCATGTATCTATCAGTTCTTAATCGAACACAAAAAACCGCATGGTTCTATGTCTTCTGATTTTTGAGAAAATCCAAAATAACTAAAACTACTTTTCTACAAAATGTTTGATATTTTTTGCTTCCTTACATAAATAAATCAGTGCTAGCTTCCAACATTACAATATATAAACAGTAAAGTATGTATGGGGGGGCATGCTGCCCCCCTGCAACCCCCCTGCTTGGGCACACTATAGGATTTGGGGTAGGTGCGAGGTTGGGTGCATGCAAAGTTTCTTTTGCATTCACAGAATCTGTATTTAAAAAAATTCAAATTTATTCTATTTATCCAATGTCCACTAAATACATATAAAATACAATAAACGATCTTGAAAACCAAAACAAACTTCCGACCATGTTCACCAATACATGGCACTATTTTTCTATCGAAAATACTGCCTAGAAAGGAAATATAAGAACGACTGGGGTTCGCAAATAATAGAGTTTTTATCAGATGTAAAAAAAGTTTACCCTTGTTATACCGATGGTGATATATGTGAGGGTTTACAGTTAAAAGACATCGATCCTCCCACCCTTCAGAGCGAAAATTTAGAAAGTGTTTACCGCCAAAACATCCTCGGCTTCCCACCATAAAAGAGTAATTCAACGAACTCGACAGTTATACTCGTAGTAAGTACGGACGATGGCTTTATTGACGAGACTTACACACCTTTTTAATACATTTTGACCATTTTTAACTAACTATGACTGACTAACTCCTGACTAACTGACCAAATAACTGACCCAGATGCAATTCTACCTCCTCATGGTGCATTCTGGGTAACGCTAAATGAATTGCGGTACTGAACTAACAAAGATTCATTATGTTTATTAACATTAATCCTTAAAATGGAATCACCGTCACCACCAAAAATCAAAAAAAACAGTTTTGGTAATTTTCGATTTTCTCAAAAACTAAAAGACATAGATCCATGCGGTTTTTTTAGTTCGATTAAGAACTGATAGATACATGGATCATATATAAGTTAATTTACAATTTCATTTCAAAATTTTGAAAACAATCGGTCTAAACTTTTTTTTTCACGTTATTTTATCAAAATTTGGACTTTAAATGCGAATTTCTCAAAAACCATTGACATGAGTAATTTAATTTAAATGCAGGATTATAGAACAATCTTCTGGCTTTCAAACGCAGTATAGCACTTTATTGTAAGTATTGCCGTTGTTTTTTAATATATTTTTTTCAATTTAAACCATTTTTTTTCTAAAAGTGCCCCTACCTCTTAAACGGAGGTTTTCTCAAAAACCAGAAGACATAGAACCATGCGGTTTTTTGTGTTCGATTAAGAACTGATAGATACATGAAACACATGTAAGCTGATTTACAATTTCATTTCACAATTTTGAAAACAACCGGTCTAAACATTTTTTTTCACGTTTTTTTTATCAAAATTTGGACTTTAAATACGAATTTCTCAAAAACTATTGATATGAGTAGTAAAATTTAAATGCAGGATTATAGAAAAATCTTCTGGCTTTCAAACGCAGTATAGCACTTTATTGTAGGTGTTGCCGTTGTTTTTTAATATTTTTTTTTTAAATTTAAACCATTTTTTCTAAAAGTGCCCCTACCTCCTAAACGGGGAGAGATAGACCCCCCCCTCCCATAGTAAAAAGTGCTTGTTTTTGACCCCCCTACAAAAACCCGTTATCAAATCTTGGCGGCCAAGTTATCGTACTCTCCCCAGACACGGCCTTAAATTTGAATTCACGCACATGCGACGTAACAATCGTAGCGATTATAAAAATGAAACAAGTTCCATTTTTTCAAGCGGTTCTTTGGTCGCAAAATTAAATAAATCAAATGGATTTAAATAATCCTGCACACACTTGCGATTTTTTAGTAAAATTCTTATTAGTATCAAAGTGGAAAATTAGGAAGTGTTGTGTTGTGTCTCTTTTGCTACGTTTTAAGTCTACTCCCTCAAAGAAGGAAGGAAGGAAGTATAAAAATAAAAAAAAATAGAAATTCTATATCACTCGAGAAATTTTTAACTGTAACATTGAGTTTAATAAAAAACGGTTGGTGTTTATTTGGAGCAAATGCGCGAACTCATGTTAAACGTAGAGTGTTCTATTTATTTGCGATTAAATAATCAAGTGGAAAAAAATCACAAGGAAGTGCATAATAATAATTTGTGGTGGTCACGATTTTCTTATCGCATTGACAAAAAATCGCAAGTGCATTGCAAGCTTTAACATTACGAAAAAAATAGCGTCTCGCAATCAGTGGCGGCTGTACCTTAAGTGCGCTCGTGCGCTGAACCACCAATTCAAAAGATTTAAAAATTACAAAATATTACTGCATCTTTATTTTTAGATTCCCATATTAATATTTATTTTTTAAACATATGTACGTACAAGAACACAAACAAGTAAAATTTCCAATTATGACGAAACAATGTAAGCGCTTTGCTTTACTATTAAGACCTGACTTACTTTCCTTGCAAGTAAAAATTCTCGTGCGCTTCGGCGAGAATATGTAATGTTGTTTCGCTCTATCCGTGACTGGTTAAATAGTGTAGGTTTGTAGGTGTTAGGTTAGTAATTGTTTTTTATTTTGGTTTTGGTTCGATTCTGTACTGTGTACAGTGTGTGGTGTGGGAAATATTAACAGTGATTAGGTATATTAAAGACAGTAATAATTTTTTTTAAAATAAAGTTACGTGAATCCACGATTTGACGCATTTAAGTGAAAAAATAAAAAACATGATTCCTTGCTAAATGTAATAAGTGTGTCAGTTTTATACATGGTCGAAATTCTTCGAGCAATTATACAAAATAATAAGAAATCGACATATGTATACATGTAAATTTTTGTTTTTTTGCGATTTATAATCATAATACCTACTTAGTGAGCAAGTAAAGTGCACCACCTGTTCAACAACCCACCAGCCGCCACTGCTCGCAATTCTGTCTATTTGTACGTCTGTTCGAATACAGCCTATCTTTAAACTTGGTACTCGTAGATATAGCATTTTAGTTTTGTCCTCCCACACGTATTTATCCTTTTTTAAGACCAAAAATAACGGTAGCTGCCATATGAATTTTTTTCCAAATCTTATTAAATGCTTGGTATGCTTTACCCGGCTCAATATTTCGCACTCGTTGCAATGTGCAGACATTCAAAAACAATCTGCATCAGTATCTGCTTTCTAACCCTGCCCTACTTTCCTAATTGCTTTAACTAATTGCTAATTGTTTAACATTATAACGGTATTAATAACCCCTTAAGTGCGCGTATAATATAAAACAAATTCTCATTATCGGTATAATGGATTTTAGTAAAATTTTATATAGAGAAGCTTCTAAAAAGTTTGAAAAACATTGCGTTTCAAATTTAAAAAAAAACAAATTAATTTTTGGTTTTTGAAAATTCGCGATTTCAAAAACTATAACGCTATAACAGTAAGCTAATATTTGCTTGAGAAATCACAATACTGTTCTTAGCGCCAATTACTTAAGGAATTGTTTTTGTCATTTAAAAAATTAATTTTATGCTCATGAACATTTTCCTCTAATAACATTATTTTTTTTTTTTTTTTTTAATCTTTATTGTAGCTGAATTTATATAAATGTATCTTTTCTATAACTAGATTGCACAATTTACAGAGAAATGGTATATTTTCTACCGTACTACTGAAAAACGTATGACATTTATACAATAATATTATCACAGATTCAAATTGTTTTAGAAGGAAAAGCTACATGAAAAAACCTTCATACAATAAACAAATATAGATATTTCCTGGATATTTCCAGAGAAGAGAGAAGTGGGACTGTGTGAGATCACAAAAAAAGATGTTGTTTACATACTCGATTAAATAAGCATTTAAATAGATAAATAAATATATGAACAACGAAATAAAAAAATTAGTAAATTAAATCTAATTAAATGTATATCACAGTAGGTAGTTTATATAAACAAATAAATATTAAAAAAAAAATAAATAAATATTATTAAACAAGAAGAAACAGAAAGATTAATAAATAAATAAATTTATGAAACAGCAAAAAATATAAATAAATAAATTAATCAATCAATCAATCAATAAATAAATAAATAAATAGATGATATATGAATAAATAAATAATAATAAATAAATAATAAATAGATAGATAAATAAATAAATAAATAAATAAATAAATAAATAAATAAATAAATAAATAAATATGTTAATAAATATGTTAATAAATATAGAAATAAATAAATAAATAAAAAGTTACAATAATTGAACAAAACAAATAAATAAATACAAATGTAACTAAATTAACAAACAAATAAATATATTTTTTTTGTATCACAGCATAAGAAAATGATTTTTTTTTTTTTAATAAATAAATAAATAGAAAAGAAAAACCAAAAGGTTACAACATCTTAAGTTGCTAAATTTAATATCAAGTTATTTTCAGAGTAACCGCACGATACCTTATAACGATCATATAATTTTGCGATTCGAATTGCAACTTTTTCAATTTTTGCTTCTTCGTGGAGTTCTTCCGTAGAAAAGTGCCAGGGAAGATTAAGCATCATTTTTAAGATTTTATTTTGCATAATTTGAAGCCGGCGTATATGACTCTTAGCGCATGTTCCCCCGACGGGAGAACCATATAGCATTATGCTTTGAAATATAACTTTGTATAATAACAATTTGTTTTCAACACTCAATTTGGACCTACGATTTATAAATGGATAAAGAGTTTTTATTGCCACATTAAGTTTGTTAAGTGTTTGTTGAATATGCAAACTAAAGGTCAAGGTTTTGTCCAGGTGTACACCAAGGTACTTGGCACTCGATTTCCATTCAGTTTGAACCCCATTCAACTGAAGCCTATTGCTTGGCAGATAACAGGCTTTTCTTTTTCTAGTGAAAAAGAGAGCCTGCGTCTTGGAAGCATTCAACTTTATTTTCCAATCATCGCAATATGATTGAACTAAATTCAAAGCAGACTGCAGATTGTTTTCAATTGAGAAAACAATTGAATCTGTCGAATAAATGCAAGTATCATCCGCGAAAATTGCGGTTTTACAGTAATGGGGTTTTGGAAAATCATGCGTGTATATAATATAAAGTAACGGTCCAAGCACGGATCCTTGGGGTACACCTGCAAGAACATCAATTTGATCTGAATACCAATTATTGACAGAAACTTTGAAAAAGCGATCAGTAAGGAAGGACGAAATCATTTTTACTAAGTAAACTGGGAAATTTAATACAAGAAGTTTGTGAATCAGCCCTTCATGCCACACTGAGTCAAACGCTTTTTCGACATCAAGAAAGACCATTCCCGTACTTTTACCACTAATAAGATTATTTTTAATATCATTTACAATCCTATGAACCTGGTGTACAGTACTATGCTGTCTTCTAAAACCAAACTGTTCTTGTGGCAGAATTTCATTCTGATCGACATGTTGTAATAGCTTGATTTTTATCAATTTTTCTAAACACTTACTTAAAGAGCTTAATAAACTAATTGGTCTGTAACTAGAGGGCAGACAAGCATTTTTGCCCGGCTTAGCGATTGGAATTACTTTAGCCATTTTCCACGCATTCGGAAAGTATCCTATTTTGAAACATGCATTGAAAAGTGTAGTCAAATATTTTACACCTTTTTTTGGGAGATTTTTTAAAAATACATTTTTTAAACCATCAAATCCAGGTGATTTGGTATTTTTGAGGCTTCTTAAAATTTCTCTTAAGTCTTCAGAAGATACAATATTATCTGTAACGTCGATTGTACTTGAATTTAGCGATTGTATTGATTGAGAAACAGTGTTTTCAATATATCTGTTAACAGTTAAATTATTTGCAACTAAATGGTTGGCACAGAATACCGTTGATAAAGCACTGGCTTTTTCCTCGTTAGAAAGCAATATTGTATCACCTATCTTGAACGCTGGAATGTAGACTTTTTTTTTCTTAACAACTTTAATTATATTCCAAAAGGGTTTACTTCCTTTATCTAAGCCCTGAAGCTTATGGTTCCATGATTTATTTCTAAAATCAGCAAGCAGTGCTTTAATAATTCCATTCAAAAGTTTCATTTCAGAGTAGTAATATTGATCTCTTGACCTAATCCATAAAGTTCTATATCTATTTCTAATCTTTATAGTTTCTACTATTTGAGGTGGAAGTGCATTGCCATTATCTCGACGTTGAATTTTTTTCGGGACAGATTTCTCAATGCTTTCAAGTACAGAATTTGTAAATGCATTCACAGATTCATCAATTTGTGCAGAATTTATATGATTGGAACTAATGATCGGTATATCACTTAGTTTTTGTTGCACATGACTTTTAAATCTGTTCCAATTTATATTTTTAAAATCATAGACAATGTTACAAGTCTCTACAGGGGTAGAATTAATTTCTATCAAAACTGGCAAGTGATTTGAACTCAAATCATCTTCAACATTGGGTTGGGTAAAAAGTTCGGGCATATTAGTAAGGAATAAATCCAATGTGGAGGGGTTAGTTCGATTATTGGAGGGAATACAGGTGGGTTGAGGGGGGTATAAAATGTTAAATGGATGTCTTGAATTCAAATCCGCCATAATATTGCCCCAAGCATTTGCTCTAGTGCAACCCCAATTTCTGTGTCTACAGTTGAAATCTCCACCGATGAGAAAAATATCATTAGTCGTTATTAATTTACGCAAATCATTTTTAAAATCAAGCCTTTTGACTTGCGAAGAAGAACCACCCGGAAAATAAATTGAAAAAATTTTAATTGACCGTCCATTTTCAAAGAGTACTTCAATTCCAATATTTTCAATAAGTTTACATTTAATAATAGGCAGCAATTTATGATTTATATTTCTCTTTACAACCACGGCAACACCGCCGCCACTTCTCTCTTCTCTATCTACTCGATAACAAATATAGTCTTTATTTGATATATGTATTAACCTTGCTATCTAACCAAGTTTCACTAATTAGACTAACGTCAATGTTATGTTTGCTTAGAAAAGCAAAATATTCAATAGATTTAAAGCGAATGCTTCTAGCATTCCAACAATTTATTTTAAAGTTTCTGTTCATTATTACTTACTAGAGTAAAGATACTTAACAGCTAATTGTGCAATCGTATTGAATTGTTCGGCCTTGGTATTGCATCGACCGAGTAAAGTAATCATCTCTCCAGTGAGAGAGTTAATCTCTTCCATGGAGAAAAGTACATTCGTCCCAGTTTTTAGAGAGTTTGACCACGCATTATAACTTGAGTTATTGTTATTTATAGCTTTGTCTGAAGCTTCAGTTGGGTTTTGTACCTTGGACCTCTTGTGTGGCGAGAGCGCAGGAAAGTCGTTAATGTTTGGTGTAAATGTTTCGTGTCGCCGCTGTTGCTGCACTGCGTGCATTGTTTTTGTTGAAATTGTCGTGTTGTTGTGATGTATTCTATTTCGTGATGATAGTTTTTCCCTTATTTTGCAGAAACTTTGTCGGCTGACGCATATAGGGTCATTGGCCTTATGAGTATCGTTGCAATTTGCACATCTTATACTTATAGAATCACAATCTTTAGTCGCGTGATTTAGCGAACAGTTAGCACAATGGGTTTTGATGTGGCAATTTTTCTCCCCATGCCCGTACATTTGGCAATTGTAACATTGCGTCATTTTATTCCTCTGCCTTCGGGCGAAGTCCCATTTTACTTCAGTTCTGAATATTGAACGATATTGTTTTTTTAACTCATTCAATTTTATTGAACCACACTCGAGATAGATTAGGTAGAAAAAATCAATGAAATTATCATAGTTTTTTTTTATCATTTTTATGTTCATACATTTAAGACCAAGTGTCAACAATTCTTTTTTGAGTTCGTCAACTTGAATTTCATGTAAGCCATAGAGCATGACTTTAAAAGATCTAACTGAAGGTAAATCGTGAGTGAAGAATTGCCAATTTTTTGCTTTAAGCGCAGCACAGAGTTTGGAATGGGTTTCAAGAGTTTCACAATTAACTTTGATGCCAATCGACATTCTTTTTACACTGTATAGATCTATTTTAAGTTCACGAAATAAAGCATGGATATTTTCACTGGTTTGTTGCAAAACGCAGACCGAGGGAATTTTAGATTTTTTTTTGGATTCTGTTGGTTGATCAACAACTTCATCCACTTCGATTTCAATGTCAGTATCTGGATGAGCTTGGAGAGGTATCCAACGATTATGCTCTAAAGAGCTAATTTTTTGATTTTTGCTAAGCGAAGACATGGTGTCTTCACCATTTGGAGAGCGAGATCTCTTAGAAATTTTGTTTTTTTTTTATAATACCGCACAGAATGGAAAAGACGTGTGACGCTTTCAGATAGCCGATTGGTACTCTCTAATAACATTAAATTTTAAAATTTTTAGTCTTTTAAATAAAAGCAAGTTCGTGCGATCTAGTCCTGCATTTCTATTTTCCTACAATTCTGTGGAAAAGTTTTGAAGAATATAAATTCTTCATAAAGAGTTAAACTACCTGACTCAGCTCGTTAATGAGCCAACTCGATATCCTGATGTTGCAGGTCAAGCTGCCAAAACTCTGGACTTTTTCCTTAACTCCGATCCTGATAAAAACACCATCAGTGTATTAGATCATCTAATACTGTTTTATACATATGTGCGAATTTCTCTTGTCAAAACACCTCAGTTAGAGAGAAACTCCCCAATAGAACCTCTTGGCAATACGAGAAAGCCAACTATGACGGTATCAATAATTTCTGGAGGAACTTTAACTGGTCACTTTGCTTCCTCTATAGTGACGTGGACTCTAGTGCAGTTATGATTAAAAATTTAACTCTTATCAGAATGAGAGATCTTATCTCGTATAGGGACAAATCTATCAAACCGAACGAGAATTCATGGCTTTAGAGGTTATCATGGTCAAAAAAGTAAGTTTCCTATGCTGAGACAACCGCCTTCAGTCTCAGAACATCGTGCCACACATATTTCCTATCCTTCTTTCTCTTCCGTAACTTCACGCCCGCGCTGTGTTGAAACATCTAAAAGGTAATCATAATCCCTTGAGCGTGAGTAGACCAAAAAATAGGCAAAAAATACTACAATCTCCCAAGGGTAGTACAAATTTCTGGTGAATTGTAAAAAATATTCGAAATACTACTTCGTCCTCGGTCCCTACGCTAGTTGTCAATGACATTCCTTTGTCAGCTCACTTGATAAAGCCAATTTGCTTGCAGCACAATTTGCTGTAAATTTGATGCTGCCTGAGAGCGTTATGACTCCTCCTGTACTTGAGAACACAAACTTTTCCATGGGACCACTCTTTTTTCGTACTCGTACAGTTGCAAGTGTCTTGAAAGATCTTGACATACACAATTCTACTGGCCCGGATAGTAACCCTCTCATTTTTTTTGAAGAGGTGTTCTTCAAAGCTGGTAAGCCCACTGCGTAAGCTTTTCCTACTCTACTGGTCTCTTTCCGAGTGGATGAAAAACAGCATTTGACCAGTCCATCCCTAACTATCGGCCAGTTATACTTACGTCCCTTCTTTCCAAGATCATGGAAACCCCGATAAATTATCAGCTCAGGAAATATCTCGAAGAACGAAAGCTTCTCAATGACCGACAGTACGGCTTTCGTAGCAGTAGATCCAGTGGTGATCTAATGGTATATCTCACCGAGCGGTGGAACCAGTCCTTACATCTTTTAGAGAAAGTAAGATTATTAAACTTGATATTTCAAAAGTATTTGATAGAGTTTTGACACAAACTCTCTTATCAAAAATGCGTACATTTGGTATTGAAAAATCTCTTCTTCGTCGGATTAGAAATTACCTTTCAGGCCGCTAAATGCAAGTCGTATTAGATAGTCTCAAGTCTGAAATTCATATGATAAATGCTAATGTACCCCAGGGCTCCGTTTTATCTTTGACTCTCTTCCTCAACGATCTCCTATATGAAACTTCTTATCCATTAAATTGTTTTGCTGATGATAGTACTCTCAGCTTTTCATATTAATTTCAAAATTCATGTCGTGATTCTTCGGAAGTGGAACTTGAATGGCAGCGTATAATAAGCTCATTAAATTCTAATCTTGGTAGCATAGTCCATTTTGGGGAATAAAAAAACCATGTAGAAGTTAATGCGTTCAAAAACCCAATGCTATCTTCTATCATTAAAACGAAATCCTTCCCTTATGCCACTATCCATGAGCGACACTTGCGTTGAGGAAACTGAACAGCTTTTCGTTCTTGCTATGTGTATCATAGACCACCTTGTGTGGGATGATCGCAAATCCGCTAAAAATGCTGCCAAGTGCTTAGGTTTTCTTCGAGGTTTTCAAGAAATTTCTCACCCCTTCTGATCTGGCTGTAATCTATAAGGCCTTTATCCGTCCAAAGGATGAATACAAGTTCCATATTTGGACATCCAATAACCGATTTAAGACTCTTCAGAGGATCTAACATAAAACGGGTCTTGAATAATAGTGAATGATAGAACTATAACAGAAGCATTTTAATCTATCGAAAACAGTTGCAATTTTTCTTGTCTTTTATTATTTTACTGTTGTTTTTATAAACAGTGTTCTGGTAAAAATAGCCAGTTGCATGCCTCCCTTCAAACAATTCAACCCTAATACTAGCGCTTTAAGGAATGCTCAAAACATCCAGAGGCACCCCACAGAGGGGAGTTCTCTCACCACTCCTTTGGGTACTAGTTATGAACACAATCCTCATTAATCTGAAACATTGTGGAGTAAAGGTAGTAGCCTACGCTGACGCTCTTGCGTTATTAGCGACAGGTAAATTCTTACCCACTATCAGCGAACAGATCGAATTCGCCCTTTTTAAATTTAGTATATGGATTAGAAAGTGCGGCCTGATGGTTAACCCGTCAAAAACAGAATTAGTCCTTTTTACAAATAAGAGGAAAATACCAAGCTTCAGAATACCTTCAATTGAAGGCACCCCGCTGAAGATTTCAGATCATGCAAAGTATCGTGGTGTGATTCTAGATATCAAATTAAACTGGAGTCTTAACACTAAGGAAAGAGCGAAAAAAAGAATGATTGCATTCTACTCCTGTAACAGAATCTTTGGGAAATCCTGGGGACCTAGCCCAAAAATTATCAGGTAGATGTATTTGGCGATAATCAGACCAATACTAACTTATGGTAATTTGGTATGGTGGAAAGCAACGGAAAAAAGCACGAACCTCAAAACTCTGACAAAAGTACAGAGACTTGCGTGCATTGGAATTAGGATACCATGAGATCCACACAAACTGCAGGGTTAGAGGCGATATTCAACCTGAAACCCCTAGACCTTTTCGTACAAGAATCCGCAGCATATAGCGCCTTAAGGCTAAGCCAGACTAATACCTGGAAAAACAGTGCAATAGGACATGCTTAAATTCTTCAGAAATATTTGGGTGATAGTATCAGATAGTATACATATTATACAACACCCGAACTTGACTTTTATAAACCATTCCAAACTGCCTTTCCAAAGAGAGAAAAATGGCTGAACAACCAACCCTACGCCAGTGAATCAGCAATAGCAATCTATACTGATGGCTCCAAAATGGACACAGGTGTTGGTGCAGGCTTTTTCTCAGAACCTCTTGAGCTAAACAACTCACTTAGGCTCCCAGATCATAGCAGTGTCTTCCAAGCGGAGGTCCTGGCAGTGACAACAGCTGCTAGACAGGTATCAATGATGGGATACCACGGGCTGATATCACCTTTTACATTGACAGGCAAGCGGCAATAAAAGCGATTTCTGCCACTGTGATAAAATCGAAGCTTGTCTCTTGCTGTCGCGAAGAGCTTAAAGTTCTTGGCACGCAGCACAATATTGGACTCTGCTGGGTACCGGGACACAGCGGCATGCCGATGAGTTGGCAAGACAAGGATCAGCGCTTGACGCTAGTCACTCAGCGATGGTAAGTATCCCACTCTGCAACATTAAACAGAAAATTTCAGATTTAATGCTAAAGAAATCCAATGAAAGGTGGAGTCTATACTTGACACCTGTGATACTACTAGGAAAGTATGGTCTTGCTTTAACAAGCAGAGGACTGACAAAATTATGCAACTTAGTAAGAAGTCCCTTCGCTCTCCTACGAGCATAATCACCGGACATAATTTACTGAAACATCATAAATTCAGAATGAAACTGAGTACAGATGACCTATGCAGAGGATGTGGTGATGAAGAGGTACATGAAGACACATCACACTTTCTCTGTCATTGCTTTTCACTATGCCACCTATGGCTTGGTAGTTACTTCTTTGACAATCTAGATTCTAGAAGATCTTTCTAATATTTCAGGAATTCACATATTGAACTTCGTCAATGCCTCAAAATCGACTGATTAACAGAATACATAGGTTTTTATCAGAAAAGAGTGATTACACTCACGGGTAACACAATGGATCTACATTGATCTAAGTGTGACGATAGCGACATCAATTGTCAGCCCAACAACCTAACATAAGGGATGCTCATCAGCTTACCTTTGAGTCCAACTTCGGACGTACTGTGAAATACAGATATTCTTTTTTCAGCCGGACTACATGAATGTGGAATGCTCTAACCAGCTCTATTTTTCCTTCCCATTGTAATATTCAGAAATTTAAAACTAATGTGCATCGGTATGTCCTTTTAAACCCTTCCTTCTTTACCAAATGGTAGACAGGACCTGTGGATCGTACCCAGGCCTACGCATGCTAATCCATAATACACTTATGATCATGCTTTAGGGTTAATATAGGATTCAATTCATATTCTAAACTAATTAGCATTCAAAACCTCTAATCCCATTAAATTTTGAATGAAAACTTTAAGGACTATTTTTCTGTATAAATATTTTGATACAATACGTTTCTTTCATTGCCATAATGGTTATACTTCTGTTGAACAATCATGTATTCAAAAATATCAATTTCAAACTAATTATTTAAATGTATCTATATAAGTTAAACATAAATTAAGTCCTGCAAAATGAACGAATCCTTATGCTGATGAGTTTCTAAAGCAAAACATTGTTCCAATCTTGCCTCATTCATATTCATATAGCCGAATGTCGCAGCAACAAAAAGTTTTATCTAAAACCTACCTCATCCTGGACAAGACAATTTAGCAACGATTTTTATTTTTTATCCATAATCCATCTAGATACACGAGTGTGTAGTGTAGCTCATACAACAAGATAGAGTGAGTAAAACACACACTAGACTGGATACGAAAAAGTCCTTTAATCTCATAATAATAGTTGTGGTTTGCAGTTTTGGCAGAAAAACCAGTATGTGTGTGTAGAGAATTTCTCGTTTATAACCAAAAAACCCATGGGAAACATCTGCTCTATAAAGCATAAAGCTGGCTTGGGGAACCCCATGCCATTCGACTCGTAGAAACGGACGACTCTGGCGTGTATCTCCGAAACATAAAGTCCAGAAGGTCATTAAGATACCTAAACTATGTTCATGGACTGAGATAGAGTTCTGGCACAAACAGTTTTGTCCACACGTTGCCTCAGCATAATAATATGTCGTCGTGTCCCTTGAGAGACAATTGCCCGCCATGTTTCTTTTTTGTCAAAAGATAAAATACAAAATTTCTGTGATATGCTGTTTTCGACATTTTTTTTTTGTTCATCCTCACCATGTGGGGGTAAGGGAATTGTCCTTTTGAAAATTGTTTTTTGACGACAGGGTTCCCGGTATCAGAGGAAGATGCAAAACCCGTCATTTGTCCATGCCTCACATTGTATAAAGCATATTTTTTAAGGTGGCATAGAGGAAATGATCGGACTATTTGTGTGGTGTATGATAAATTAAAGGATGCTTTGCCAGTAGACTTTGAGTCCCAACAACAATGTCTATGGTCTGCCACAACACAATATCTTGAAGGTTGATAGATTGCCAAAGGCAGACTTCACTCACAACATTTTATATATTAAGTGTCATTGAAGGAGTCGAAGAGATAGATACTTTTTTAGGGCCAACATTTTTCTCTTTTTTTGGGAGGTCTGGAAATGATACTATATTACTTCTGCTGATGCTATTGATTATTCCTTTATATTCTTTGGGTTGTTTTGCTGTCCAATCTTTGATTGATGTTCCCATTAGTGAGTTACTAGCAAAAACTTAGCTTTGTTTTTGTTGTGTGAGGTGAGTTAAGGGATAGATAGGGTTTATTGGCAAAAAGTAGGTTGGATATAAATGTGACATTAAAAGTTGAATGGGCAATCAAACCTTTATGATGTTCGGATGGGATGTGTTTGCCTGTTTTTTCGGTCTATAGGTTATGGCCTTTTTTGTTAAAATATATTGGAATAACATTTTCATACCAAGCAGGGAATAGAATAAATTATTTTTTAAATGAGTTTCTAGGTAGAATTTTTTTACGTGATGGTGATTATAATTTTGGAGAAATGTATCGTCTCTCTTCAATATGTCTTGCAATATTTAAAAAAAAAAAATCAGAAGGGGTGGAGTTGCATAAAATATATACCAAGGGACAGTTTTCGATTTGCAAAAAATTCAGAGTGTCACATCCAAACCTATGACCACATAGAAAACGTATAGCATTATTATTGTCAAATGCCCAAGACGTCGAAGATTAAAGTATTTGGCTTGAATATTTGAACGGTCATATAAATAATTTAATTAAAATGGATGTTTTCGTGTACATTGTTTCCGTCACAGCCTTATTTAAGATATCAGCAGGAAGGTTTCCAGATTTTTAAATTTTATTTACACAGTGCGTGGACGTTAAAATACGGCTTTGATTCTCGTTGGCTTTGTAATTTCATGCTGTCATTTCAGTGAGCAGAAGTTGACAGGCTTGACAGACGATGACTGTGTTTATATCTGAATATCTGAATTTTCTGTCGTCTCAATGCAGCTTCCATTTACTATCATGTCTGTGAATATTTTCACATTGAAGTTATTTTAAAATTGAGTGAATTTATTTTGACATTTTTTCGTCTATCTCAATTTTGACAAAAAAATAAAAATATGTAAATGAGAATCCAAAACATTGACATGGAAGTCTATTTGTGGCGTTTTTTGATTGGTAATATGTTAATCTTTCTTAACCCTTCGAAAACAAACCGGAAGACTCATCAAAGACGCCAGGAGTTGGAACAATCAAAAGTTGCCCTTTTCCGGTTCCAAAAATGAAAAGTTGCTTTCTTTTAAAAATTATAAATCGTTCCCATCCTTCGATGTAACTTGTTAACTCTTTCAGGTTTCAAAGATAATTGACGAACCATGTTTTAAGGAGAGCATTTCATTCTTAATACCGGTGAAAACCTTAAAATCTTACGTTTCTGGTGCAATTACTGAAATTTCGATTTTTTGGGATTTTTTAAGATTAAAACTGTTGACACCGAGCCTATTTCTCGAAGTAATTTAACAATGTGTAGTTTGAAGAAACTACATTTTAACATATATAGAACATTCCTACCCTGTAAGAAACACCCTAAAAAAAACTTCTATATTTAATTTCAGAATGGCAGACAGAAGTTTCCCCCTTATTAGTGGTGGCATAGAGTTTCTTATTTTAGAGGTAGAGTATCTTAGGCGTGGGTTATAATCCTTATAAGAACTTCCCCTGATCCTTTATTTTGATCTCTACAACAATTTTTTGTAACTTATGAACACATTATTATCTGTGGCAATTTTAGTGCACATCTTTGGCTTTTGGGCGATTATCAGGCCCAACCAACTAAGAGATGTATTTTTAGGAAATGAATTTTATTTTTTGAACTGTGATACCACTCGTTTTGCCCCTAACTCAACTCCTAGCGTTCTTGATCTTATGATTGCCTCTTATCTTTTCAGTTTTCAGTTTTGCGCTGCAAACTGATGTTTACGAGATCCCTTGACTTATTTGAAAAACATGTTCAACATGTTAAACGGTGCCTTTTCAAAGCAAAAATTGTCCCTCTCTTACCTCTTATGTTCTAAAGGTTATTTAAAAATAGAAGAAAATCTTATTTGAGATGGAAGTTATACCCTACTAATGTTAAGTGGAATTTATTAAGCCGTGCAAGAAATAATGAAACGAGCAGTCGTCCGAGCAAGCTATGGAACAATCTTTTTAATCGGAATTCGGAAAAAAGAGGTGGTTCATAATATTCCTGATCCAAATTAAATAAATATGACATTTATGTATATTGAGAGCCGTCCAAAGTTTGGATTTTCTGCCTTAAGATCAAATCATTTGTGATCCATCCACGGTGTTTGAGTTTCTGTTTCAGAATCTGAGGTTATGGAGAGCATTCGAAATATTAATTTTGATGCTCTTGGTGAGGATCGGGTACCAATGTGTTTCATTAAAATAGTTATGCCACATCTCCTGTGCATCCTGACGCAATTGATACATTTTTGCATTGCTCCCTCTTCATTCCCAGAAATCTGGAAAACAGCTAAGATCATTCGCGTCAAAAAGTCTAATCTTATTTTAGTATTCTCCCTTGCCTGTCATAAAGTCTTTGAGAAAATTCTGGCCACACAAATATCGGTAGATAACCTGATATTAAAAGGTTTAACTTAGTGTCACCATATTTCCGTGGAAATCACAGCTGCCAAACTCAAAGGCTTTTGACAGAGTAAACCATGAAATTCTTTGCCAAGAACTTAAGTACTAGCTATTTTTGTTTTTATGACAGAGCTGTTTGAATGTTTAAGCGTTTTCTGTACAATCACTGTCAAAAGGTCAAGATTGGTCAGGAATAATCACAGCCTCTGAATTTTTATATGGGTGTACCACAAGGTTCTAATGTTGGGCCTTTAGTTTTCTGCTTCTTTGTAAATGATTTCCCTAGAGTCCCTAGTGTCTGCTGAAATGTATCACTGCATCTAGTATATACTGATGATGTACAAATTTAATTGTGCTGCCGATTGGTCAACAGGAAGATCTAATATGTAGAATAGATGTAGATGGCCACTTTGGAAAGAACTGCATATCTGATGCACTCTTATGCACTATTGCTCCCACTAGAGCATGCAAGACGTTCACATTTATAAATAATAACTAAAGGCCTATCTAATTATGCTAATTATTTTTTGTTATCAATCACACCCAAAAATTGCTGTGGGCTCTTAGTCTATAAGCCTGACTCACATTTTCAACATAAAGTCCTTGTGGCTTTTAACGACATAATAACATTATTATTATTATTGTTATTATTATTATTATATTTAGCTAGAAAAATGTTAATTACATAGAATATTTAATATTACTTATTTAATAATGATATTCTTTATAATGCATTATATAATTCTTTGTTCGTGTTACACTTATTTAAATTGTTCAATGGGCAAAAGCCCGCTGATAAGTTACTTATAATATAAGTTACTACTAATTAAAAGTTACCACTAATTAATGATAAGTTACATTGATGGTCCTTAGAGATACCTAAACATCTTACACTAACCATTAACTGGTCCTTGGATGCTCGCTACAGCAATTTCTAGATATTAGTTACTATATATTTTTGCATAAAATTATACAAAACAAAGCACCGCTATTAAATTAAATTAAATTTGGTGGTGCAACAGCTCGGAGTGAACCAGGACCTAGTGACTTACAACTCTCAACCATTCCTGTGTGCGTGTTACCAGGAACGGAGGGGACCTACAATTTTCTGCCGATTCCGAACGGCTAATGAGCAGCTGCAGCACTTTCCATGACAAGAGATTAAGAGATACTCTGGGAGAATTTGTCAATTTCTCGCAAGAGGCAGTACACCCCTGAAAAAAAAACTTTGCAGCGGCTGAGAATCGAACTCGAGACCTTCCGCATGACAGTCCAACGCACTAACCATTATGCCAAGGGGTACTACCCCCTTACCGCTATACATTTTTGTTAAACTTCAATTTGCCTAACCTCTTAGCACCGACTTTCACTACTTGAATTCTTCACGGCTCTTTATTATTATTTATGCAACCAAGCTATTAAAATTCTCTTCATCCTACCTTAGAAGTTAGAAAGAATAATTGGTATTGCAAACTTTTAAGTTGCAATCTTTTATCATTTTCGCTAAATTTATTAAAAAGAAAATTTAAAAATAAAAATTTAACATCCGTACAGGATCTAACTGTTCATGACCAGAGACAACGCCATTTAATCGCTGACTGGGCTTCGGAGCTTTTGAAAGAGGACCCAATTTTGGAAGAAATATCATCTTTAGCGAAGAGGCGCATTTTTGGATGACAAGCAAAATTGCCGTGTAAGGATTAGTCCATCATCTTTCGAAAACGAAGTTAGTGAGGCGTTAATGGCGAGTGGTACAGAACGATGATAACCAATTTGTCATGTCCTAAATTGAACCATATGGACTTAGACGACATGTGGTACAAACAGGGAGGTTGCTTCTCTATGCGAATAAACCACAGTCGACAGTTGTTGAACACTGGCCATCGCCGAAAAAAAAATTGAGCTGTTTTTTTTTTATTTAAAAAATAGTTTTTTCTAAGTTTTAAAATGCATGAAATGCCATTTCTTAAAATTGGATACGGTTGTTGGGTACCGTTATTCTTAGGTAAAATACAATTTCTATTCCCAGACGTTGTAGAAGTAGATTGTATTAACAAACTTTTAAATGTCAAGTTTTAAGAAAATCGAGCATGGGGTTTTCGAAATAATTGTGTTTTGAAATAAAAAATTAAATCCAAACAAAATTGTGTTTGAAAATTTAAATACATACACTCCGCTTCAACTGAATACGCACACAGTTTTTTTAAGGTATGTTGTTCATTTTTTTCAAACTTTGAGCCTTAATGTATCATTTGATGATGCTTACTGTTTGCTTATAATATTGAGAAAACAAATCAAAAATAATAATTCAAATAGTACCGTTATTTTTTCCCTCGCTCTATTGCAAAGCGTTCCATATGGAAAAATGCAGAATTTTGTCGCGTCAACTGAATAGACACACGATCATTATCGGTCATTATCTTCATTGTTAATGAGAGTTTTGAGATGATTGACACATTAGTGTTTTAAATGAAATTAAAAAAAAAGTGGGTAGATCAAAAGCTTTAAATACAGTCGAAAGAGCTAAAACCGATTTGTTGAAAGAACAAGGACTAACTGGGCTACCAAAAATGAATAAAGTTATAGTGTTGTTTATTCCCACCTAAAAAATAAAAGTTTATAAGGGAAGAACATGAAAGAAAGTAAAAAAAACGGCAACAACTGCAATTGATCGAAGAGCAATTTTAATATGTGTTTCTGATTTGTCTGCATTTACCCACAAAGGAATCTTGAAAAGAAATTTTCCTAAATTTGCGGATATTTAAGGACCCATTAACTGGACTTTCCAGCAGGGCAACGCCCCCATCCACACCGCGCGCATTGTCCAAAATTGGATATAGTACCAGAATGTGGAATTGCTTCAATGAACCTTATAGAAAATGTATGGGGATGGTTGGTACGAAAAGTTTATGAGTCTGGCCATCAGTTTGAGGGCAGAGAATCCGTAATTGCAGCCATTAAAATAGCCTGGAGGGAAATTTTGCTGAACTGCTTAAAGAGCATGCCGGAACGAATTCATAGAGTAATTACCAATAAAGGTTTCACTACCCACTACTAGAAATAACCAATAAACAAATATTTTAAGGAAAAACTTGTTTTATTTCATTCCGTTAGCTTTTATTTCCAATTTTGTATGTTGTGCCTATTCAGTTGATGCAAAAAAATTCTGCATTTTTCCATATGGAACGCTTTGCAAGAGAGCGAGAGAAAAACTGACGGTACTTTTTGAATTATTCTTTCTGATTTGTTTTCTCAACATTACATCATCAGCATCATTAAATGATACATTAACGCTCAAAGTTTGAAAAAAATGAACAACATACCTTAAAAAAAATGTATGCGTATTCAGTTGAAGCGGAGTGTATATTCATATCCAAACTTTTGGGAAACCTAACCATAAAAAATGATCTAAATCGGTTGTACCGTTCTTGAGAAAATAAAAAAAATTGGTTCCAAGGGTGGTACCATTAATAACCATTTTTCGGAAAATTTTTTCAACTATTACCCAGCTTTCAAATTTTCATATATGAAATTTTTTGGAAATTTTTTTTTTTGTATTTTTAGAAAAATGTTTTTCTGAAAACTTAATATTTCGAAAGCCCCATGCTCAATTTTTTTAAACTTGACAAATAAAAGTGTCTTAATACAATCTAAACGATTACGAATAAAAATGTATTTTACCTAAAAATAACACACAAATTTAAAAAAGGGGTTATCGAAAATCGTATTTTTCTCAAAAACGGCGCATAGAATTTTTATAAATTTTTTTGTTTTGATTAATTTTTACGATCTATAAGAAAAAATTTCGAAATTAAGTTATAACTGAATGTACCCACCATAGAACCATTTTTTAAAATTTTGATTTTCTCGCTATCGGCTTAACGGATCCTAAGGAAATATAAAAATGAAGAGAAACTCTTAAGATTTTTTTAAAAACAATGCACATCCAAACCTAAAAATAAAATATTTTTTGAATTTTTGAAAAAAAATTAATTTTTTCTTGGAAAATTCAATATCTCAAAAAACGGCTCAATATTATAGTTTGAAAATTTAATTTTTTTTCGTTCAATAATAAAAACTTTAAGTTGGCGTATCAAAATTTTGTCTTAAGAATGTTTTAAAAAAAATTTTATATAAAAGCTTATTTTTTAAGAAATACTTTACAACGATTTATAATTTTTGTTCTTTTATAAGCTAATATTTGGTTGAATCACATGGCATCCTGTTTTTAGCTCGAACAGTTTTTCTCTAATAACATTCATTTTTGAAATCCTTAGTCTGTTACATAAGAGCAAATTCGTGCGACCCAGTCGTGCATTTTATTTATTTCAACTTTGTACTACCTTTGCATATATATAATTTATAGTATTATTATGGAGGGTTATTTTGTGGTACCAACACTATCCTGGTGGTGGCGCTGAAATTAGCGCTCGATCTTACAGTGGAGAGTAGGATAAGATACAAAACAAGTAGTAAAAAAGACAATATTTTATTATTAAATTTATGAGACAAATCTAGCAAGTATGGTAGGTAGGCTTAAGATGTCGCCACAATCGTTCGTCTTCTTGATAGTACTATAAGTTTTATATACAAAGGTACTACCCAGGTATTAACTACCTCAATCTACTATAGCAGTCTACGGTTCAATTCGGCGTCGTTTTTAAATTCCTCTTCTGCATTTCCTTCTCGAGACCAACGAAAGGGGCACTGATATCAAGCTTTATTTTTCCGATTTTCTCAAGACCGTCAGCGTTTGTGAGTTACTAGACAGAATTTTGGCTAGACAGAATTTTGTTGCGATAATTTTGGCGAGAAAGTTGTGCAGTATTTCTTCGTTAAAGATATTGAGAAAGTCGCATGACAGTGCCTTACGGTTAATAGAGCAGCATACATTCACCTTAGAGGGAGGGATGCCAGGACTAAACTAAAACTAAATAGCTCGTCTATGTAGATATTCTTGTAAGCGTCCTTGAAGTCGTTGGAAAGATTGGTGGTGGCTGTCGATTTGAAGTTCTTGGATCTGTCGTATTGTGACTTTTTTCTTCCAAAGCCACACTGATATGGACCTATCGAGTTATTGTTGGATGGTTCCCGATGTTCACAAAATATTATTATACATAATGGTAAATATAATAATATTTTTGTAATTGACACAGTTAAGAAGATTTTCTTTATTGAGGACAGCAAATACATAAGTCCCTATCATCGCTTTCCTCTGACAATATCTTGTAGGTGAATTGATGCATACTTCTAGCCAATTTATGAACTAGAGATTTGATCAGATTGATAATAAAGCCGTCAACTTCAGCAACTAGTAAGTTGGATTTAGATAAAGGTATCGATATTTTCAATTCTACGAGTTAGGCACTTAAAACTCTAGGTTTAATGGTACAATATGATTCTTCTTTGCAGCTACAGCTTGTTGAAATAATTTGTATATTTTATCAGCACCAACCAATCTATTAAAATGAACATCCATCGAGAACGTTATTGTTCAATTGTGTGTACACAAACAATAACCTGAGATCGATTTGCTGAATGAGTACTTGGGGAACTTCATGCAAGAGTGCATCCTGCCAACATCTGCATTCATTTGTCATTTAATGATAAGTGTGCTTAATTGAACACACACGCTAAAGAATCACATTTAATTATTTTTTATTTGTTCCTTCATTAGCCGCTCTCATAGAACGAAGAGTCTTCAAATCATTTTCGTTCAATAAATTCTCATTAAGCTATCAACCCGAATTTTTTCCTTGGCATTCCCTTATTAATGAGAAAATCCCTTCTCACTTATTTTTCTAATTCACCAGAATTGTATAATTTATCTTGTACAATTGCAATTAATCATTTTCTGCAAAACCCCTTCGCTCGATTTTAGTCCCAATTGAGAAAAGTTGGGAAAGTATTTCCATAGAAATTTACCAGAGTTGATATAATATTTGTCTGGGATTTCATAGCATAAAGAAAACAAATTACACCCAGCTCCAGCTAAAATATATAACTTCTATCCAGATGTGATAGGAAGTCTTGAAATCAATAATAGAAAATAGAAAAGGAACGGAATTAATCACGAAAAAGCTATAAAATCTAACTATATCAAGGACAAGAATTAGGTATTCAACAATTAATTGGAGAAAGCAGGACAAATATCCTTAAATGGTGCGTGGCGCTCCAGAGTCGGGAAAGTTTGTAACTCCTCTGAGTGACATATATTCGGGTTATTTTAGTTCTTGGAATCACCCTTTTCTTGTGACTTATGTACAGTTTATATGGAATTAAAGGCTTCTTTCAACCCATTTTGGGGTAGATTTCTGCACATGCATTGTTTTTTATGTGAGCTCTATTTATATTCAGACATACTCGTACATCCTTGTGGGAATATCATATGACGTCGATACTCGTAAAAGAACACCATCTTCATCGTACCGGAAAAAAGAAAACTTATAATGATATTCGGCCATCTCGAAGCTAGATAAAACCTTTGGCCCTGCCATGAAAATCCTTCCTCCTTGTTTTGTGAGGAAGTTTTGGAAGTTGCAAAGAAGAGGTGATAATTGCAGAGACTTGGCAGTTTCGAACTCATGAAAATGTTGTTTATCATATATATGTACTTTTCTGAAGAAAGAATGTGTTCAGGTTTAATACTCAGCAGTACATATTAATTGTTTTGAAATTTGAGGCTTGTGAAGTATATTACCTTTGTATTTAAGACTAATAGTTCTCTCATGAAGACGAACGATTGGGGCGACATCTAAAGCATAGCGATATTACTTGTTAGATTTGTCTCTGCTAAATTTTCTCTTTTTTACTATATATGTTTTGTATTGTATTTTTAGCAGATCAAACTATGGCGCTTATAGTCCTCTTAACCAGTTAATAAATATTTTTAATAAATTCTCTTTTCTTATTGAATCTACAAAAAAATGTCAATCTCAAATCCGAACTCTAAAAATAATTTCTATGCCCAAAATCGATCAAACTTTGTTTATAGATAAATTTTAGATTTTAAGAAATATTGTAAGTTTAACGTTAGGATTAACGTATTGAAATAAATAAATAAATAAATAGCTCGTGCGAATTTTACGAGAAATTTTTCCCGGGAGAATAAAACCCGGAAAATAAAACGCACCCTGTATTTTCAGCAGCGCAACGCTGACAAGGTTTAATAAGGAGGGCTTCTTCTGAAAACGTGCTTTATTTTATTCAAACCACCTAACAAGGGACTTAAATATCTATGTACAGATTTACTATAAATTTATTATTTGGTTAAAAATTTAAGTGTCAAATCGTATTAGAATCGTTTCACTGGAAAGTGTTCCCAATGAATACATAAGTTAATGGATTGAGCAAAGTAAGCAACATCAAGTTGTTGATTGAAGCAACGTGACACATTGGTGAAAATTTCTTTGAATGCAAATCCCGTTAAAATCGCAGAAAATCATCGCTTAAGTATTAAAATCTCAAACTTTACGAACCAGATAGCTGTTTGACATTATCTTATACTGCTCCTGATACATCTCAAAGCTCAAGTGGAAACGTACGTAACGTAGTCGACTCTGAAACTCATTCCATTCCCATCAATCTAGAGCCATGTACGCATACGGGTATGAAAGACTCATTCTAGGAATTTATTTCAATAATGTGAGTAGTTTAAGTACTTCAAGTAATCTTAAATTTATATGTAGGTAAAATATAAATTTTCTAAAATCAAAATTTAGGGCAAAGTCCTCCAATCCGTGCAAGGAACATAAACCAATTCCATATGTTACATAATGTTTTTGGGTTCTTAAGTCTTAGAGTGGATATTTTTCAAGAACTTTTTTTATACTCTTACTCATAACGTCATCAAAAACGTTTCATAGCTCCTCATTCTGTGGAAGTGTTTTTATTTTTTATTTTTTTTTTTATTTTTTTGCTTAACTTGATGTTGAAAGAGTGGTTGAAGTAAATTATTTGAAACTTTCAACATTTTGATAAAGTGATTGGGGAAAAATATTACGAAAAAAATATAACCACGAGGACACAAGAGAGACACTTGAGTTGAGAAGAAAATTTCTCAATTTTGTCAAGGATTGAGTGGAGAGCATAAACGCTAACAAAAATAGACTGTAGTCTACACATAATCAATAGTTACGTTCCTTAGTTTATTTGTATTATGTAATGTTTGTAGTTTTATCCTTGATAGCTTGAAGGATGATGATTATAACAGATTGGAAATCTAAAATTTGTTGATTATAATAGACACCATCTCCGGAAATACAATAAGTAATGTGGAAGACCATTTGACCAAAAGAACTGAATTAAAAGTCAGAAGATTGGAACCATATCATTTTGTTCCGAAGGTTTTGACAAAGTAGATATGGGTGATTCTACAAACGATGGAATTTTCGGTGGCCCAAGAAATATTTTAAAATCCGTTCAATTATTTAATCTGATTATTTTTTTATAAAATTAAATCTTGTTGATATCTACCTGGCCTAACAATATTATTAGGTTGACTTTATTTTATCTTTCTCAAAAAATTCTTCAAAGTGTCTGATTCTCAGTCCCTTGACGTGTCCCCAGTGCGTTTTCGCATAGAAAAATTATTACCGTTCTCTTATTTCAGGTCTCATACTTAGATGAATTGCACCAAAGTTACGGAAAATAACACATCTTTGCTACGAAATAGATAAATATTTTTTAGTAATTTATTTTATTACAAAAAAACTTAATTAAACTTTGTCCCCCACTTTTTGTATCGGTCCCCTGCCATATTGAAACAGTCGAATAAATCAATAACTAGGATATCGATCGAATTTCCAGCACTGGCAATTTGAAGTACTTACCAAATCTCCTTACAATAAAATTGTGGTGCAAATCGATTCTGTTTCTTTTGTTAGTATTGTGAAAAAGACATTTGTGCAAGAAGTCGTGGATTGTCCCTTTAGATTATCAGTCCTCTGGCGAGGTTTTACAAAACAAATTTGTATGTAAGAAGGCATATTTGTTAGATGTATAGTATAGGTTTAATAAAACTGTAATATTATATATATATTTTTATTTCTTAAAGTAAAACCTTAATACCTTTTTTGCGCAAAAACCATGAAAAACCTCAGTCCCCTGGCCGCAGTCCCCTGGTTAATAAATGAGCAAATGATATTTTATTCAGAAGCCTGAGAAATTTTTAGTTATATTGAACTTCGAACTTCATTGCGAAATATTTTTAAAATTTTTAAAAAGAATCTTCTTCTTCTTCCTTTTCTTCGGCGCTGTTATGATCTCGATGTCGAGGGGATCATAACTCTCCCACGTATCTGCTTCACACTAGTGATCCGCCTGTGGGGTTCGCCGGGTTGACCTCAGAAATCGGCGGCAAGCCTCCCGGTTTTGTATTGTTCCATTTCTGAGGCCAACTGAATGCTGGTGTTTTTGCATTTGTTTGTACCAGGAGTGTTTAGGCCTACCTTTCTTTTTATTCCGAATTGGAACGTTGTATGATATTGCCTTTTTGACGGGGTTCTCAGGATCTCTCCTTTGAACATGGCAATACCAACTGAGTCGGTCGTGTTCAATTTTTTGGGAAATGGTATTCTTAACATGAAGGCTTCCTCGGATCTTCGTACTTCTAATTCGATCAAGCTTTGTAACTCCTGCTGTCATACGAAGCATCTTCATCTCAGCTGCCGTTAGCTTACTCTCATACTTTTTGTACATTGTCCAACATTGTGAACCGTATGTGAGTGCTGGACGCACAACTGAAGTGTAGAGCTTTCCTTTCAGCTTAGGGGGCATTTTTCGGTCACAGAAGATAGCAGAATTTTCCCGCCACTTCATCCACCCTACGCTTACGCGATGATTGATATCGTCATCACAAGTAGCTTCGTTATTTATCATAGACCCCAGATATTTAAACTTTTCACACTTGGGAAGCACTACTCCATTCAAATAAATGTCTGGAATAGGCCTGTGTGGATCAGAAAATGGGCAGCATAGGTATTCTGTCTTTTTCGCGCTTATGCGGTACCCATTTCCTTCTAGAACATCCACCCATACGTCAAGTGCTCGTTGTAGGGATATCGGGTCTTCACTTATGATGGCTCCATCGTCAGCAAAGAATAACTGATGTACTTTTGGATCTGTCACTTTGCCTTCAAGCAGGTAATCAAGAACTGTAATAAAGAGCAGGGGACTCAAGACACTTCCCTGGTGTACACCTACTGTGATTTCGAATTCTTCGGTGACTCCACTGCGCATCTTACTTTAGTAACTGCTCCATCATACATGTCCATAATTATCCGCACATAGGTTTCTGGAACTCCTCGTTGCCTGAGGGCCACCCATATTAGATCTCGTGGTTGCCGATCGAATGCTTTTTCAAAATCAACCAATACGACATGCAAATCCTCCAAAGAATCCCGATGTTTTTCCATAATTATTCTTATACTCTGGATTGCATCCGTGGTTGACTTACCCCCGACAAACCCGCACTGGTCATCAGATAGCCTAATTATTTTTCGCAGTCGGCTACCCAAGACTCGCTCAACGATCTTCATGGTGTGTGACATCAGCTTAATCGAACGGTAATTATCACAGCTTCGAGTATCACCCTTTCCTTTATAAATTGGAAGAAGGTAACTTTCCCTCCATTGATTAGGCATGCGATCACCTCGTATAAGTTTGGAGACAAGAATCATGAGCCATCTAAACCCGATGTCTCCCATCTTTTTCCAAAACTCTGAGGGTATTTCGTCTGGGCCAACAGCTTTTCCCTTTTTGGAGTATTTTACCGCCTCACTAACTTCTTCGACTGTGACGTCGGATACTTCGCTTAAGTTAGGTGAAGCTATTGGAAAGTATAGCCTTGGAAATTGTTCGTTTAGAAGTCCGTCACAATACTGTCGCCACCTGTGAAGAATTTCGTTGTCTTCCACAAGTAGTTGGCCTTGAGCATTGTTAATGAACTTTGGCGAACAAATCTCCTGGGCATTTCTTCTTCTATGAGCGGCTATTTTGAAGATAGTTGCGCCCTTATTCGTGTTTTGCCGTAGCTCTTGAATAGCACCAGCTGTCGGGGTAGAAATTTCATCCAGCTCCCGATACAGGTTTTCTGTATTCTTTGCTTGAATTTGGGCGCACTTCTTCTTCGCTTCTTTCTTGCAGTTTCTATATTCCCCTTCGAGGCGTGACTTTTGCTCTGTATCATTAGAGGGGCACTTCGACCAAGCCTTGAAAGCCATTTTCTTTTTACTTATAACTGATTTAGCTTCATCATTCCACCACCATGTTTCTTTGGCTTGTTGGTTGTTTCCTTTTGAAACCCCTAACAGTGTTTTGGCTTTTTCTTTGCAAGTTCTCTGTAGGAGATCCCACATACTTTGTGCTGTACTCTCTTCATTTCGAACTATATCGGTGTTGTTATACAGAAAGTTTTGCATATTCGATATAAAAGCTTCGCCTTTTTCCTTATCCAGATTATACCATTTGATCTTCCCAAAAGTTTTTGTATGTTTGTTGTCGTTCACTGTCTCCATAAAAAATTCTGTCAGTAGGAGACGGTGTTGGTGGGCGATCGCTTCTCCTAGTATCACTTTGCAATCTTTTACTCGGGGTTTCATGAAACTAGATACCAAATGGTAATCAATCTGGGTTTCATTTCCACCACTGCTGTAAGTGACCAGGTGTCGGCTTTGTTTGACGAACATGGTATTTAGCACGATAAGACCGTATGTTTTGCACATGCTCAGGATGTCTTCACCAGGAGGGTTCCTGGTGCCGTATCCGAGGCCTCCATGGCAATCTTCATAGTCTTCGTTTGTCTTCCCGACATGTCCGTTCAAATCTCCGCCCACGAACAAAAACTCTTCCTTTGGGATGTCCTTAAGTAGATTGTGAAAGTCTAGCCAAAATGCATCTTTTTGTACCTGCTCACATCCAATTTGGGGAGCATATGCAGTGACAATATTCCACAACTTTCCTTTAATCACCAATTTAAGGGACATCAAACGGTCGCTGGATTTCGAAATGGTCAATACGCTGCCTAATAGATGTTTTGCAAGGATGATTCCGATTCCGTTTTTACCCTTTTCCGTTCCATAGTAGAACATCTTATAGTTTTTTGTCCTCGTATCCAAGAAACGGGCCCTGTTTCCCGTGTTTCGCCATTTTGTTTCTTGAACACATAAGATGTCCGTCCACTCGCCTTCTTTTCATCATCTCTTCCAACTCGAAGCTTCGACCTGTCATACTGCCAACGTTCCAACTCGCAACTCTCAGATTTTGTATAATCTGCGGCATTACTTTGCTAGCCCCCGGAATCCGTCTAGCTCTGACCCGAGCATTGCTGCTCGGTCCAGGATCAGTACCATGTGTAACAATGGTAGTGCCTGGCGGGGTAGTGTCATTTTGGACGAGTACTTCCATAATGCTTGAATTCACAAAATCCGTTGTAAGTATCGACGTATGCATGCTCCAGTTTTGTATTTGATCTCTCTTTTACGGCACCGGTGATCTCCAGTCGTGCCAACCCAGGGACTGGCATGCACACTTTTGGGAAAGTTTATAGGTGTTACGTGTCGCTAGGTTCACCTTGCTGTTTGTGGCCTAGATGTATTTACTCCTTTAGTCGCCTTTTACGACAAGCGGGGAGGCGCTGCAGGAATATTCTAACCCGTCCCTGCACAGGGAAAATTTTTAAAAAGAATATAATTTATTTTAAATTGATTCTTAGAAGGAAAAAATATTTAATTATAATATATTATATTTTCTTAATAAAATGCTAAATAATATTTATTTACCATGAATTTTTATGTTTATTAAGAATAATTAAATTTAATTTCTATATTTCAATGTGTACCCAAGAGAAAATAAGAAAAAAATTAAGATTTATTCAGTTCCCTTAAAAAAAAAAAACTCAGTACCCTGAACATTCTTTTTCAAAAAGTGTCCTTAAAATCGTCATTTTTTATTTTTTTAACTGGCCGCTTTCAACAACGCAAAGGGACGTTCTAATGATCATCTAGAACAACTCTTGCGACTTTGGGAATCCAAAAATGTCGTGCCGAAATTTGTATCATTTTATTCCATTGTTTGTAGAATCACCCATATACATAAATATTATATAATTAGAGAAAAAAATATTCAAATGTATGAGCTTCCATCGTTTTTCTTACAATTTTACGCGCCTTAAAGGGATTTTGACTACTGATATAGTTCTATCATTCAATATTTTATTCAAGACCCGTTTTCGAGACCCGGATTCGATCCACTCAAAAATCTTAAATGGGTTGTTGGAGCTTGTATTCATCCGTTGGACAAATAAATGCGTTACAGATTACAGCCCGATCAGAAGGGGCGACAAATTTCTTGAAAACCTCGAAGGAAACCTAAGCAGCGTTTTTGATGACGTTATATAAGTGATATACAATGCCCTAATATACAATTTCCTGAAAATTTTGAAAATATCAGAAATCACCAACACCGTGACCTCATTCAAAGAAGAAAGTTCCTGATGCTCAGAGCCACTACAAAGTGACTGCAGATTTCATCACAAGAAACTTAAAAAAATCAGCAAGAAGCAACAAGATTTCTAACTTCGAACTTTCTTGCTGTTCTCCTGGTGACTATAATTTTCAACACCTATTTCCCTACAGCCTGAAAAACGCCAAAAAGGGGGTAACTTTACCTTTTTATTTTTTTAATTATTTTATGTATTTATTTTATTTCTATGTAAAAACTGGCAGCGATTCTACCTCTGAAACTTTAATGACAAATAATGCTTAAAATATATACCTTAAATACTAATTAACTGCTAACATTGCAGTTAAGCCATTCCCATATTATCACTCCATATTTCCAAGAATTTAATGTTGTTTTCTGCTGGCTTCATTTGGTGTCATTGCCCAGACACTATGTCAGCAGTTTTCCGTGTGAACGATTGTTTGTTAACTATGTTGTCGTTAACTCTAACCCTGCTTAATAAAGACGCATGGCCATAGCTAAGGGAGGGCATTAGGGGCAATGCCTTACCTTAAAACCTCCAATGCCTTACCTTAAAAAATCAACTATCGTATCGTAATGCCTTTTCCTATATCCAAGCTATGGCGATGTGGCAGGACAAATTAAATAGAGTCTCTAGCAGTGTTGAAACATTGATACATCGAAAATCTTTAAAAAGACATAGGCACTACGTTAGATCTATTATTGAGGTTAGATAATTTGTCAACGAATTAGCTTTGCCTGGAAATTATATTTTGGAGGAAGAAAAAGAACAAGGACTATTTCATAATTTGTTTGAATACACCTGCATGAAAGATCCAAATTTAAAAGAGTCTCTTACTCATATACACAAATTGCAACATACCCTTCACCTGAATTCAAAATAAAATAATTCAAGCAATGATTATGCCAGTACGAAGCTTCATTGTTAAAGATATTAATGAATCGGACCTAAACTGGCTTACTATAATGGAAGAAAAATAACCGCGAAAATATTGCAATAGCAATACGCTACGTTAATGATGGAATTGTCAATGAGTCGTTGCTGACAGTTACTACAACTGAAAATCTTGATGCAGCCAATTTTACGGAATTAACGTCAAATAACATTGACCACTCTTGTATGCTAAGCCAATGCTATGATGGCGCAAATGTAATGACTGAGAAAGTTTTGTGAGTTGCGACCAGAATAGAAAATAGATTGGGCCGAAAAATCCCTTACGTCCACTGCTTTAACCATCGCTTTCATTTGGTAATCATTAGGGTTATCTCGGAAATGACTTTCATTCGTTTATATTTTGATCCAGGCGTCATGTTACATGAATTTTTTCAGCATGGAAAAATAGCTGTCTTATATGGTGGAAAAAGGATTTACCGGCTCCTAGAACAGAGTTGGTCAGAACACTTGGCCATAACAAAATTTGTACATGATAATTATTCATTGATTTTGACGATTTTAGATGAAATTTTAAATGGGTGATGACGTCGCCAAGAGTGAGGACATTAAAAAAGTGAATTTGGTATTCCGAATGGCCTTGATTGTGGCCAAAAAAAATATTATCCATGATCCAGCCTGCAGTCGCAGCTTTAAAATCCCGAAGCCCAGGATTGAAAGACGCCATAACAATCATTAAACTCACCCAAAATAAAATAAGGAAACTTAGATCAGAAATGTATTATCAAATTTTGGAAGAAGCTAAGTCTATGACAAGCGGCGATTCCGAAAATACGACTCATACCCAAAAGAGACAAATCAAAAAATCAAATCGGATGGATGACTACTTGGTATTATGGCCCTTCCTGTTTCTCTGCAAAATATAGAAGCTCAAAACGCTCAGCCATTTAAGTCTGAGTATTTCGAAACGTTGGACATACTAATTGCTAAATTACAAAAGAGATTTTCGGACAACGACGATCTACTAAATTTAGTAGCGATTATATCTTGATGAGTAGGATGTAGACAAAATGGTACAGTTGTAAAGCTTAAGTAAGTGTGGGAACACAAAACTATTTGTAAAATGTACCGTTTCACCTAGCCACTTTGAAGGCCAATAAACGAAACAAAACAGATACATTTATCAGGTCAACAAACTTTAAAACTTTTAGCGAAAACCCATTTAAGTTACTGCAAGAAAATCAAGTCTTTTTGATTGCTCCTGTTTATATGACAAGAAATGAATACATTCTTTTAAATTTGTTATAACAAAAATCCAAAGACCCATTTGCTAAAAAGAAACATAAATATTTATTTTCAACTTCAACCTTATGTCTCAAAAAAGTTTTAATGAAGATTAAACTTATAAAACATTAATTTTCGATTAAGCAAACGGGTCTTAGTCATTTTTGTTGGAAAAATGCAATGCGTTAAAACTGATTTTTTAGGTCTTACAATTCCATCAAGGAGAGGCTGCTGTGGAAAAAGCTTTGTTAAGTCACCTCAAAAATAAAAAGGAAAATACAATTGATGTTTTGAACCGGCGCGCGGCGCTAGAGACGTTCAAAGATACAAATGAGCTTTTTGCATCTGTGGCGACCATAGGAAGTAGCACATAGCATTGCTGTGTGAATCTACGTTTTCGACTTTGACTGCAATCAATAAGCTTCAGAGGCTATCAATGAGTCACGAAAGAAAGGCAGGTAGATATTTCTGGCCTTTGAAAAGAAAAGAACCAAGTAAGTTGATCTGGATGAAGTCCTTCATATTTTTAATATATGGCGAATCAAAGAATTCAGTTATTTTAATAAAAGAACTTTGTATTGTTATCTATGTAGGTATACTAAATATAATATGTTAAGAGAAATAATAATATAAGCCATTATACGAGTATAAATGAATGTTTAGCACTTATCTATCACTCCCTCCCGACAATTGAGTACCGCCTTTACCAGATCAAATCATATTTCATATCAAGTAAAATTTTTACTTCCGCCCTACATGTTATCAACGATGCCCTACCTTAAGTTCAACTCTAGCTACGGCCCTGTAAAGACGACATCGTATTTCTTCAAAAATATGGAAGATTATAGATGCTGCGATGTTCCGTGATTTTGGGATAGGCCAAATTTGGTTCTGAACGAATAAATGTTAACTTTGTTTCAGGTTTGTTTTTGTTTTTCAGATTTGTTATCTTCATAATCAGTATGGTGGAAAATATGAATATAAAGATGAAATAGTTGACCCGTTGATGAACTTCTTTTTCAACTTGAATCTTGTTGATATGTCTCGTTTTGTTAATATGAAGTTCTTTCATGAGCTGGAGTGATAATATTTCTTCTATTTCTGTATCATCGGAAAATTGGTGTAGCATTGGAGGTAGTGCGTGTATCTCAGATGGAATTTATGTTACCGTCAAAATTAATTAAGAGGATTGTTCCTGGTGTTATTTCTTCATTTTGTGGGCTGTTCGTTTTTGTACATGTTGCATTTTTACTTTCTAATATATTAACTATACATTTATCGTTGCTTAAGTCTATGATTTATTATTATTTTATTATTATTATTATTATTTATTAACATGTAATTTAAATTTCAGGGTAATATACAATTTTATAGAGGCTAGCTGCGGAGACTATTAGCTCTTACATTTAAAATAATAATTTATAAATTTAGATTATAACCTAAGATAAGTCTATGATATTTGATTGCTTACATAATGATATTTCATTTATTGTCTTTCATTTATTTATAATTCCGAACGTAATTTTATCTCTTTTTAAAATATTTTCTTGCATAATTTTACTAACGTATTTTTTGTTCTTTATTAATGGTTTTACAATTAATTTTTCGTATGTTATATCTTCAGTATTTGGGATACTAATAATATATAGCAAGGTTGAAACATTCATAGCAACTTTGACTTCGGCAAATTCTAATGCCTCTTCGATATTTTTAAATAGTGCGCTTACTTTATCTTTATTTATTTTATTCATAATTACTCGTATATCCATTTTTGATTTTGATAATATGTTAGAGCTTACGATATTTTCTTTTCCTAATTCTGTAGCGTTTATTGAGTAAATTATTTATTCTTTTATTAACTTCGTTTTTTTGCAGAAACTATAGATGGCATGCAGTTAATGATAAACCGACTGGAACTCTACTGCAAAACCTGGAACCTAACAGTTAACCTTTCAAAGTCAAAAATGATGATTTTGAGAAACGGAGGTGGCAGGTATTCGAGAATGGAAAAGTGGAGTTACGGAGAGGAACAAATAGAAATTGTCAAGGAATATAAGTACTTAGGAATCGAGATTACATCAAACCTTAACTTTAATAAACATCTCAATGCCAAATTATCAGAAGCTAAGCGTGCTTTGTGCTCCGTTTAGAAGACTTGCATTGTCAAAAATAATATATCTCATGTTGCCAAAAACAAAATTTTTCGTACAGCTGTAATTTCCATACTCTCCTATGGAGCCCAAGTATGGGGTTACCTTCCCTTCGACGCTGTTGAAAAGTTCCTACGATTTTTTCTGCGAACCACTTTCAAGTTGCCCAGTAGTTCACCGAATTATATGCTCTACCTGGAAACAGGGGTAGCTCCACTATTTTTAGATACCCTGAAAATCCATTTCGACTATATAGCAAAAATAATGGCGATGAAAAAAGAAAGAATCCCAAAGTTGGTAACTGTCTCAAATGATTAGTTCTGGTGGAACCTGTGTAGAGTGGAGAAAAATAGCTGCCGAGTGTTCAACAACCTTAACGATAACGGTCAATGAGAGCTCTGATTCCATTAAGCTTAAATCCAAAGACCTGCTCCAGAAAATGGGAAATTTGATATACGACAAGTTTATGGTTGAAGCAAAATCATCTCAATATCGAGCTTACTACAGCAAATTGAACCACTTCCTAAATAACAACACCTACTTTCTGACCCATAATAATTCCGAAAAAATAAGCACAATATTTAAAATAAGAGGAGAACTTATCCATCTAAACTTCATACCTCACAGACCAGAGCTACCATTATTGTGCGATTTATGTAATCATAAAGTACGAGGAGATGTCTTTCACTTTCTTGGAATATGCCCAATATTAAAGGAATTTCGCAGATATTACTTTGGGGTAGAAGTTCTGGACATAACAGAAGTAATCAACATTTTGAATGGAGAACGAGGTTGGGACCTGTTAAACAACTACATCGTTACCTCTTTTCATTATAGAGCCCGCATTGTACAAGAAAATTTTTGAATATCCGCTTGAATAAAAGCCAACAACAATTATAAATACCACTATTTAATATATTGTATTTTAGTTTTTTTTTTTTTTCTTTTCAAATTATATGCTTAAAAATAATACAAATGTCAATCTGGTAGGCGGCCTTCGGCTAAACCACTAGAGACTTAGTCATACTTTTATAGAAATGAAAATAATGTACCTATATTTTTAAAGTCAATAAACTTAACTAACTAAAACTAACTTAACTTCGTTTTGTAAAGTAAACTTAAGACTAATTCATTTTCAAAAGTTTTATCTTTTTTATTTCATTTAGAATTTCATTTGTTACGTACATTCGTTAATTTATTAATTCTATAAATATAAGCTTCGTTTATCTATCAAAACTTGGTTATTATTGTTTTCTAAAACATTCTTAATCTTATCTACTATTATCGTATAATCGTCATGATTGGGATTTCCCGCAACCCATTTACAGACTTTACCAATGAAGTTAAGTGATCTTTTAGATCTGTTAATTTTAATATTGTTAATAAGATTTTTAGTATGCTTAAGTTCATGTCCTAGGATTGGGAAAAATGGATTATTCTTTGGGATATCCTGGTACATGAGGGATGAAGTTTTTGATACAAAGCTCTCGTAAGGGGTTATTTCAATTACATGGATAAATTTTAGATTTCCTGTTTGGATTCCTGCTATTCCATTTCTAAGCACGATTATCTCTGCATTAGAATAATCAAAGATTTTAACATCTGCGTGAATTAAAGAAGTAAGATACCCGTGGAGATAAGAAAACTGACTTTAGCTTTTAATGTTTGCTTTGTGAATTACTTTGCCAGATTGTGTTATTACTGTTTTTGTTTTGTTTTCTTTTACAACCTCTTGATTAAAGCGGGGTGTTAGCTTTGAACCTAGTCTCTTGTTTATTTTAGCGTAAATAATGTCACCAGGTTTATTATACAGGGTGTCTTTTTTTGTTGTGATATTTCAGATCGCTGTTCTGTTTTTCTTGCAATTTGATTATATTTTCTTTCCTTGCTTTTTCGAACTGTTCTGGATCAGTACTAACGTTTCTACCGAAAAATACCTCGATGGGTTTTTGACCTATTGTTGAATGAATTCAGCAATTGTATTCGTACACTGATCTGTCCAATAATTCTAGGAAAGTTTTGTGAATTTTTTCTGTTTTAAGGAATCGCATTATTTCCGAAAGCGTGAAGTGAAATCGCTCCACTTGCCCATTGATTGTACTTGAACATGGAGATGTTTTGAAAATTTCTATTCCTAATTGATCTTGCAATAAGAAACAGATAGAGACTGCAAATAAGATTTGTCTCAATAGTTCTACTATATCTGGTACGGCTCTGGACTTTATAATTTTGTTTTGAGCGTATTTAGAAAATTTATCCAGTGCAGTGAGAATTTTTTATCATAATTTTTTAGACTTTGGAATGAACTGCATATCTGATGCACTCTTATGCACTATTGCTTCCACTAGAGCATGCAAGACGTTCACATTTGTAATTAACTACAAAAGGTCTATCTAATTATGCTCATTATTTTATGTTATCAATCACACCCAGAAATTGCTGTGGGCTCTTAGTCTATTTTAAATTAAATAAAAATCAAAGAAAGAAGAATATTGATTTAAATGTCGAAACAAGGTGGCACAAAATTAATCACCCTATCGAAAGATGTTATAATTTTTGCAAATGGCGTCGTATATCAATCATATCTGAAAATTTTGAACTATAGATACGAGTAGCAGCAGAAACGAGTAGCAGCTAGTAGCAGTATACCAAATAGACAAGGAATAGAGCGCTTACTACACAAGAGCGTGGGATAATTGTGTCGACTTTTTTGACCAATAATGGGTCGGTGGTATTAGTGCAGCGTGAATTTCGAAATCGATTTCCTAATGGTACCAATAAGCCTCAGACAATCACAACCCTTAGCAGAATATTCGATTGTCATATAGAAAATGCGATAAAACGGGGGCACAAATGCATATCAAATCATGCATGGAGCTTGCATCATAGAAACTGAAAAGCTATCAATTCTTGGTATGTGTATTACTGACCACCTTTCGTGGAATGACCACATATTGGATATTGTTAAAAATGCGGCCAAATGCTTAGGTTTCCTAAGACGATGTAAAAACTTTTTCTCCCCCTCTGATCTGGCCACAATTTATAAGGCTTATATAAGTCCCAAACTAGAATACAATTCTCATATTTGGGCTGGTGCTTCTAAAACATCTTTACAATTACTAGACAGAATCCAGAATAGAGCTTTAAGGCTGATAGGTGACAGAGTAATTTCCGAAGCAATTGTTTCGTTAGAACATCGTCGAAATGTCTCTTGTCTATCACTGTTTTATCGTTATTTCTATAAACAATGTTCTATTGAAATAGCGAGTTGCATTCCCCCCCCTAAAAAAATGTCACCGTAATACTCGTGCCGCAGGGAATGCTCATCATTATACCCTTGAGCCAAACTTTGGACGTACAGTTAAGTACAGAGATTCTTTCTTTTGCCGTACGACTCGAATGTGGAATTCCTTAACCGACTCTGTTTTTCCTCCCCATTTCAATGTCCAGAAATTTAAGACGAATGTACATCGGTTTCTCCTACTCAATCCTCCAACTGTTTCCTAAATGCTCGCACTGTGTTCAACCAACATTTAAAGGGTAGTCATAATCCCTTGAGTGCGCGTTAATTATAAAAAAAAAAAAAAAAAAAAAATACTTGCGTTGTACAGGTGCAAATACAGTTTTCCATCAGTCAAAATCATTTTTTTTTTGTATTTAGTAAAAAAGTAAGTCGAAAACAAAATTGGATTATTAATTTTGCAGAATTATTTGTATTCTTGTATTGACGAATAAATGAATAAAAAAAAATTTGTGTATATGCGTTAAAACCCTAAAAGAATTTGAAACACTTTATCAGTGTAAGCTAACTTCACGCACAAACCTATACTTCAAACGTTATGTTCAAATCCAACGGAAGCCACTTTATGAGTCTAATTACATCCTACATTTTAGAGACACCCATCAACCAAATAATATGCAAAAGCCTCAAAACCTGCCTCTCCCATTATAACATGAGCATTGTTGGTTGGTTTCATTAAAACGAATCAAAGCAGCCACAATAGTATGCAATTCCATTTATGTATAATATACATCCCTTCGTTTTGAGTCAGCGCCTTTTATTGCGTCAAACATTTTCATTTCACAAATCAAAAAGTAATTGCCTCAGCAGGATGCCAACAACAACAACAACAACAAAAGAAAAACAATTTATATCTCATACGCTCCAACAGAATTGCCGCTGATTGCTGCTACTAATGGGAAAACTTCTGCCATTCCGCTCGGGATTATGTTAGCCCCGTCAAAATGTGTGTGTTCCTGTTCGGTATAGAACTTATATTTGTGTAGAGTATAGAACTTGCCGGAATCATATGGAGCATCAATATACAAATTACGCCTGATACTGATGGTAAAATGCGCACCCATTTGATGTTAGATATGCTTTTAGCTGGGGAACTGGAACTGGATCCGGAACTCGTGTGCCTCATCGTACGAACCAATTTCCATTTTTGGATACAAAATAATGACGAATGTATCTTATTTCGTTGCATGAGTGGTTTCGGGGTGGATTTGTGTTTGGTGTTCATGTTAATAGTTGCCACACCCTCACTTATATATAAGGAATTGGTAGTGCGGTTTCGGAGGCATGCTTCATGGTTACTAAGGCTCCAAGTTAATGTACACAGATACAACATTTTCCAAAGAACTGTAATCAAAATCAAGTGCTAGCAATACACCACCAACAATCTTAATAACTTGCATAGCTCCCATACTTTATACATATCATCACTTGAAGCCTCTCTGGGATGCTCTAAAAACGGTGCTGCTATAAATTGCGGGTTGTTTATTTAACGATACTGCGGTAGCAATATAATGGAAGTATCTGTGCTTCAGGCTTCTTCTTCGGTTGTGGTGGTTAAGGGCCATTTGTATCGAGGATAGTGGAGCGCAGTATAATGAGTGACTAAGTAGTTCGTAAAGAAAAAAAAATGTATTCAAATTCAGGAAATTGATTTGGGCGGATGGAACCATCAGCCATATAATGGGGAATGAACATGATGATGAGCCATCAACTCAATAGCTCTCATGGCATTATAAATAATAGGTACTCATAGAGTCTTTTTGGTGCTGGGAGCATAGTGATGTAAATTTAATATCTCTTTCGTTAGTCTTCGCTCTTCGGCACTTAGTGCCAATATTGCCTTACATATCTGAAAATGGCTGTAATGTTTGCGAAATTTACGTGGCAATAAACGTGGAGTTAAATCAGAGTCACAGATTGATCACTTATTGATATCAGATTCTTTGTTTAATTTTGCGCTCCCTTAAGGGATTATTACCACCCTAGAACTGTTTGAGCTTTAGTTTAGGAGATGATATAAAAGGAAATATCGATTCACATTGGTTTAGAATGGCTGAACAACGCAATAGAAGGGAAATAATGAGGCGGATAAGGCATTCTACATTCGTGTTGTGCAGATAAAGAAAGAAGCTCCGTATTTAACAGTAGGTCTAAGGTTGGGCTCAAGGGTAAACTATGGATCTTTGTTGATGGGCTAGTATAACAGTTGAATTATTTAAGGAGAAGAATGTAACTGGTTATTTCACTAGAATAATGTTTATAAAAATAATGGTAAAATAAAGAAATACGAGAAAAATTGCGGCGGTGCTCGAGAATTGCAAATGTTTCTGTTATTGTTCTGTCACCTATCATTTTTAAAGCTCTTTTTTGGATTCTATCCAAGGGACTCCAGTGGGTTATTGGAGCACTTGACCTAATATGAGAATTATATTATATTATAGGCCTTAAAAATTATAGCCGATATAAAAGTATAAGAGTAGTCAAAATCTTAACTACTTTAAAAATAAGACCTTTTTTACGACCAAGTTGTATGTTTTATTTTTAAATCTCTTAAATTATTTTATTTTTGCATTAATATACCAATACCATAAATTAATCTTCAATTCCTAACCACGCTATAGCTTTGAACTACAACTTATCGTATAGAAGTACGAGTCGGCCCATTCGTGCGTTCGAGTGATTTTTGAGAGCTATCGGAAATTAAAAAAAAAAACACATAAAATTCAGAAAAATGCATGAAATCTTTATTTGAATCGATAGTACGGTCAATATAATTTAATGTTTGAAGATTATTTCATGCAAATATTGGTCCATCCGCTTAGTCCAATTTTGGCATACTCTATCTAACATTTCGGCCGGTATCTCACGAATAAATACTTCAACATTAGCTCCAGTACGTCAATCGAAGCGGGCTTGTTGCTGTAGACACGAGCTTTAACATAGCCCTACAAAAAATAGTCTAGAGGGGTTTAATCGTATGATCTAGGCGGCCAATTGACCGGCCCCAACCGTGAAATAAACTGTTCACCGAACTCGCCTCTCTCAATTGGTCCTTTGTTACACGTGCTGTGTGGCATATTGAAACCACATGTCATGCAAGACAAGCTCCTCCATTTTGCGCAAAAAAAAGTTTGTTATAATCGCACGGTAGCGCTCACCATTCACATCAACGTTGCGATCCGCATCATCTTTGAAGAAATACGGCCCAATGATTCCGTCAGCCCATAATTCGCACCAAACACACACTGACTTTTTCTGGATGCATTGATTTGATAGCTCTTGCAATGCTTTTGGCTGCTCTTTTTTCCAAATACGGCAGTTTTGCTTGTTCACGTATCCATTCAACCAGAAATGAGCTTCGTCACTGAGCACAATTTTTCGATAAAAAAGTGGATCTTCGGCCAACTTTTCAAGAGCCCATTTACCAAAAATTCGGCGTTGTGGTAGGTCGTTCGGCTTCAATTCTTGCACCAGCTGTACTTTGAAAGGCTTCACACCTAAATCCTTTCGTAAAATTTTCCACGTAGTGGAGTAACAGAGGCTCAAATCCTGCGAAGGGCGCCGAATCGATAATTCATGGTCATCACTAAAACTAGCCGATACAGCTGCGATATTTTCTTTAGTTCGTACTCAACGTTAGTGTGTTGGTGGTTTGATGTCCAACAATGTAAATTTGGTGCGAAATTTAGTCACGATAGCCCGAATAGTCGCCTCAGTAGGTCGATTATAATGGCCATAAAATGGAAGATGAGCTTTCTTAATAGAGCACGCATTTGATAATAAAATTCAATCATGGCTAAATTTTAGACCAACCTGAAGATTTTTGACAGTGACACAAAACACGAAAAGTGCGTGAGCTGTCAAAAAACTAGTGTTGCCAAAAACAAAAAGCAAAAAAGTCACCCATTATCATTTTAAGACACTATTTTTATATTTGGAGTATATTTTTGTAAACTTTGGTCAACGTACTTTCATGATCAATTCAAAATTAATTACCTAACTACCTGAACAGTAATTTGACTAGAAATTTCGAAATTTTAAAAATTTCTTTGAAGAATTTAAATACCAAAACATTTCATTATTATAGGAGATCTATGTGTAAGAACAGGAAGGAGAATATCAATTCATGCCGGAACATCTTCACCCTCTATTAGTGACTTGCGATTTTAGGACTATGTACATACATATGTGACAGAAACTGCCGCAAACAGAATTTTTAGAAGACATTGGTGTCGTTGTATTGAATGGAAGAGGCTTTAATTAATTGTTGACTACTACTGCCCTTCATGTACACATTTTCAAACCATATGCCAATATTTAAGTATTGGAAGAAATGCCCAGACAATCTAACATAACACTGCTTTCAAGACTAAAATGGACAGAATGCAGCAGTGATGAATAGTTGAAGAATATTATTGAAGTAACAGCAGAACGAATTGTAGACAGTAGTAACATTGAGAAACGTTGCCAGGTCTTAAAAGAAACTGTTTGCACAGCTCACGGGAATTCGTGTACTTCTTCTATTAAATATGAGTGAAATAAGCCCTTGTTTGACATGGACTATCACATAAGTAGAAAACTTCCCTTAATATACTGAATATTTATAAAAAACACAATCCTTAAGCAAGTAAGAAGACAAATTTTGAAGGTAACAAAAAGAAGTTTATACTTCCAACGCATTTTAAGCATAAAATTAAACTCAGGAAAGAGTGGTTGAAAATCACTAAGGAAATACTTGATAGTTCTAAAAAAAGTGGCACTCGAATCACTGCTACTTATCATTTCTCATTTCGCAAATGCTTTGAATTCAGATGGTTTTACAATTTTACATCCAAGAAACACCTCCGGTTCTCATCTAGCTACTTGATAGTCCAATTGATCTGCAAGAAGTAAAAACTGCAATAACTTCTGCAAAGGAAAACAAAGCCCCTTATGAATTTTATAAAAAATCAAGTGAATATTAATTTTGGAAAGATACACGCTTCTTTCAACAAAATTTATGAAACCCAAACAATACTATCTTATTTTAAAAAGATCAATCATCTTTCCACTTTTTAAAAAGGGGGATGCGAGCATTGTATCTAACCATAGTGGGCTTTCATTTTTAGATACTCTGTACAAACTATTTACCACCGTGCTTCTTAACGAATACCAAGCAGCTTATGGAAAAAAAAACTATAGCACCATCGATCAGATTTACAACCTTTCGTGCTTGATAGAATTGTAAATTACTAAGAAAAAAACTATAAGCTTGGTTTGTAAATCTTAAGGCTGCGTTCAACAACATCAAGAGACAAGCTCTGTTTGACAAGCTTGCAGCCTTGGGAATCTCAACTAAAATGTTTACAATATTCTAACTATTGTATCAGGATACGGCTGCAGCAGTCTGGGATGGAAACAGTGCATCCAATTTCATCCGATATAAACAAGGTTATGTAAGTCTAAATTGCGGTGCTATTTGGGCATATTTTGGAAGGACTTAGAATCCTACTGTCCTACTACCTACTGTATGCTGATGTGCTTTTGGCTGGTGATCCTGTCATATTCTAAGCTATCAGCAACAAGTTAAGCATCTACTGTGAGAAATGGAATCTGGAAGTGAACTTGAGTAAGTTTAAAATTGTTATTTTAAGCGGAGGACGGAGGAAGAAGAACAGCCAGCAAAAAGTCGTATTTTGATGAAGCAGAATTTAAAATATCAAATTAATAGAAGTATCATGGAGTAATCAGCTAAGTTCAAAGTACATGATGCGGCCTTATGCCAAAAATGTAGTACTGGGCACAGGTGTGGGGACATAAACACCTACAAAGGTTTTTTGTTAAAAGATATTTTAACCTACCAACACACCAAAGTATGTGGTACATCGAAACTGGTCTTTCAAGCGTTGCTCATAACACTCGATGTTCGAATTATATGTACATGTAGGCAAAGTATTCAGACTACATATTGGACCTTTCGAAAGCGGTATACTTCAATGGTACCAGGGATGGTCAGGACTTTTCCAAGAAACAGGAGTTGTTTAAAGCCTCGAATTCAGCAATTCCGAAGCATGCTCATCACAAGTATATGTGTGTATAAAGTTTGTATTATAAAAACCTTCATATAGAAACAATGCCAGGCTACGGGCAAAATCTTCCAGCGTTAATGATTAAAATTTTAATCTTGTTTGGATAAAGTTCACACGGGATTTTGTCAAAAAATCGATGTACGAGTAGTATGAACTAAAATTGCGGACAAGACTCTCATTCGTCAACGCGTGATTCAATGTGAGATCGCCGGGACGTAACGCCAAATGTTTGTGGACTTAAGGTAAAAAACCCTTTTTGTATCTTTTTTATTTATTCATTTCAGTACTTTCTGGCACCTCGTTCAGTAAATTATTGAAAACTATATACACAAAATACCCATACAAATAGTTGAAAACAGTTTTTTTAAAGTTGTGTATTAACGAAGTATTAACTCGCATTTGAGTATTTTTATTTGCCAAACTGTAAGCCCGATAAGACGATATGTTGACCACAATATCAAAAACTGCTATCGGATGTTATCACCACTCAACTAATGCCAACACAAGTGTAAAATTGGGATTAAATTTCATTGAAATCTATTTTGTTCAATAGGCTTAAGAGCTCAAAATTTAAGCATTCAATATCTGAATCTGTATTGACCCAGGAGTCATTTTAAACCAACAATTGCCATAAATGGGTAGATAGTCCCAGTTCGACTATATTTTTATTGGCCTCCGATGTTAAGCCTTTGATAATCTCTGGTGTGTGATTCTAATCTCGTTGCCATAGAAATAAATATGTGGTATGAAACATAATTCAGCTGTTAACAAATATTAGGTATCCTCGAATGTGTGTACAAAATTGACAGTGAGTTTTATTGAACCGAATAACGACAGCAGCTGCGTGGAGATCGAAAAAGTTGGCATTTAGATAAAACAGGTATTATTAGTTTTATTTTGAATTTTGCATTCGAGAAATTATTTGCATGCATAATGAACAACTGCTGGGTGGAAGGATGTGTCATAATGGGTGCTTCTCTGCTAAATTTGATTTGTATGTCCAGTGCGAGATATTTAATTTATTGTCTCATTAATTTCTGGCTGAAATTGGATACATGATAATTTACTTTTATAGCTTAAAGAGATAATGCAGCTACTCATTCGACATGGTATGAAAATAAATTCTTAAAATGTGGAGAAAATTTTGGGTTGCCAATTTTAAGTATTTAATAATAAAGATGCTGAAATCAAACGGAGAATAACTCTTGCCAATCGCTGTTTCTTTGGACTAAGAAGGCAATTGAGTAGCAAAGTCCTCTCTCGAGCAACTAAAGTGTCCCTCTATAAGACCATTATCATCCCGGTCCTTGTCTATGGTGCAGAGACATGGACTTTGTCGAAGGTGGATGAGAGCGATTTAGGCTGTTTCGAGAGGAAAGTTCTTCGTGTGATATTTGGTCCCGTCTGCATAGATGGGGAGTGGAGGAGAAGATTTAACCACGAACTGTACGGGCTGTACAGTGAAACTGACCTAGTCAAACGTATAAAAGTCCAGCGACTGAGATGGCTTGGTCATGTAGAGCGAATGGACCCGAATGCTCCGGCCCGGAAAGTCTTCGAATCAAACCCCGATGGACGGCGAAGTAGAGGAAGACCTCGACTCATGTGGCGCACACAAGTGGAGGAGGACCTCAACCAACTTGGCGTGCGAAACTGGAGACAGCTAGCTAGGGACCGAGCTAGCTGGAGAAGCTTGTCGGTTGAGGCCCTGGTCCACCCCGGACTGTAGCGCCACCTTAAGTAAGTATAAGTAAGTAAGTAAGAAGTAATAATAAAGATAAAAATAAATAATTGAAAAAAAGAAACTAATTATTCACCCTTTTTCAAGATATTTATTTTTCAAAAGAAAAAACAATGGAATTTATGTTTTTTTTTTAATATTTTTATATACAATATTATTTAAAACTAAAAGGAGCTCCTGTACAAAAATGTTGGTCAAAATCGTTGGAGCCGTTAATGAAAAAGTCGAAAATAAAAGAAATGGTTATTTTATAGATTCCTTTTATAAATATTTCTCCTAATTTTTTTTGACCAAAATGTTATCAAAATCGTACCAGCCGTTTTCGAGATAAATAAGATCTTAAGTAACGGTTGTATCGCAGGTTACGTAAGTTTTGAAATGGAATCACGAGTACCAAGTTTGGAAAAAATTCCTCAAGTAGTTTAAACATGTAGTTCAAGGTACTGTAACGAAGCGTTACACTTTTTCTCCTATCCCATGAAAACAACCCAACCGCTGCTGCTGCATGCCAAATCATTACTTCAAAATGGCTATTTGTATTACTTTGTGCACTGCACCGCCCGAAATATAATATAAATCACCGAACCGTTGCTACCTTTTGTTTTAAATCAACCACCGTACCATCCTACCAAACCCTGGGTTGGTTTTGGTTTACTTATCTCACCGCTTTGACGCACCGTCCTACCGAGCCTTCTCAATACAATTTGTATATAATATTTATACTACGTCGCCGAGCCCTGGGTTGTTATTGGCATCATCATACCAAGACCATTTTATAAGGAATACGGGCAACCAGATGTTGGCTAAGGTGAGCATGTATGACATTGTTGTTAGTTTGCTTTCTTCTCTCAGTTCACATTGCCTTTTGCTTGAAATATTGATGTTGAGATGTGGATTATCAACATAAAATCTTCCGTGTCACTGTCGGATACGTTCTGTACGGCCTAATCCATAAACTTCATCTTATGCAAGTACCTCCGCCATTAATAAAAATTATTTTTTATCTCCAATCTTTCAGAAAAATTTTCGTCGAACTAGATAACTGCAAGTCAAATATGATACATTAAGTTCATCAGAGCTGGGGTTGCCCAAGGTTCAAAACTAGGCCCCTTCGTCTACAACTTGTTGACTTCCGACCAACCTTCTCCTATTGGCTGCGAGAACCTTAACCTTCTGTATGCTGATGACTCGCTCACCTACGCCACATCAATATCACCACTAACCGCTGTCCGAAAAGTAGAAATCCACATCAACAGACTCTTCCAATTCTTCCAGAAATGGGGCATCTGGATGAACCTTTCCAAATCGGAACTTTTCTGTTTCAGGAGACCTTTAACTGGTAGGGGCACTCGCACCGCACCCATTTGCAGAAATCTGTTCCTGAGACTCCCTGAAGGATCCACCATAGCGGCAAAACAAAACGTCAAGTACCTAAAAGTGCACTTCAACGAGTTGCTAAGGCTTAACCTGCACTCAAGAAATGTGCTGAAAAGGCTTGAGCCGCTTGCACCCGTTGCTGAAAAGAAGATCAGGCCTTAGCCAAACGACAAAGATATTATTTTACAAGCTATTCCTTCCAGGTCTGGTTTTCCATGTCGAAGACAGCTATGAAGGAACTTCAACTATTCTAAAGGAAGATACTGAGGATCTGCACTGGATTCTACTTCGATCGTCAATGACAGAAGCACTACAGGAACGTGCTTCTCTACAAAAAACGAATTTAGTCCCACTGGGCAAATATCTAGTTAATTCAACGAAGAAACTAATGGGGAACATCATAGACCACCCGAATCAGCTTATGAGAAGGATGCCTACAAAACAACGTCATCCCGAACCGAGGTACGAGTACCTCAGTGTGATGGAAACTCTGGATGACAAAGTAATCTCTGCCCACAACCATATATTAATTTTATTTTAATTTTTCCATTTTCAATAATAGGGTCCTACCACTCAAATATGAGGTTCTCCATTTTGAAAATTGAGAATGAAATCCCAAAACCAACAATCCCAGAAATCAAAAGCTTTGACAAAATTTATAAACACAATATCTGTCCGTAACTAACTAGCAAATCCTTTAATTACTGAGTAACATTATACATAATTGTGAGGTTTTGTAACGAAGTTACACCTTTTAACCTAAGTTTACCACACAAAGAAAGAAGACAGAATGCCGAAATTGTACTTGAATTACTATTCCGGATGAAATGACCATAAAGTATTGCATACCTCAAGGCGCCCACGCAAATATGCAAAGAGGACACACACAGATGATGGTTGGCGACACGTCAGCAAATAAATTTCGTTCGTCAGTTTTACAATCCATATTTGGTTTTGGCTGACTGGTCAACAAGTAAGGCCCGCTGCACACATGCGTTCTTTTGACGCGCGGTACCGCAGCGTTACCGCCTTTGTGTCTTAAGTAGGCTACACACTGTCATTTTTTTACATCATTTCTGCTGGAATGATGGAAAAATTGATAGTGTGTAGATGTAAATGATAAATGATGAATAAATGATGATGGAAATGATGAAGATCAAAATTTTTCGTGGGTATGACTGAAATGATGAAATGAAATGACAGTGTGTGGGAAACATATCAGTGTGCGTCATTTTTGTCTGCTCTTTGTCGTGCTCGCTGTCGTTTTTTTGCCTGAAATAAATATTTGCATGCGTTTGTTTGTTGTCACTTTTTTTCGAAGAAAGTTTATAGTACGATGAATGAATAAAATTTCAAAAATGATTGAAAAAATGACTCAATTGAAATGACAGTGTGTAGCATCAAATAAATTGTTCAGAAATGACAGTTTTGGAATGTCATTTAAGAAATGATAGTGTGTAGCCTACTTTACAGTACTCACAAATGAATTGAGTGGTGCACACATTAGTGCGATGACGCTGAGGCTGAGGCATCGCGCGTTATTTTGCGTGTAAAAAGAGTCGCAGGCTGCGGTACCGCGCGTTAAAAGAACGCATGTGTGCACCGGGCCTAGGAGTTGGAAATTCATCGAAAATCAGATTTTTTTTGCCACCGTATCTTTTGTACCAATCAAGTGTACAAGGTAAAGATTATCTCAATAAGAAGCTGGTCGTTCATAACAGGTAGTAGCCTTGAAACTTTTGGCTTCCGCCGTTAATAACCCCTCCACTCCTGTCTGAATCTCCTCTCCTCCGCCCGTAGTTAAGATAAGACTACGGACTCTATCCCAATCTTAGCTATCTTAACCTTTTCCGAAAGCCTTAGACTTAGACCTTCGCTGCTAAGCATCTGCGCCGTAGTTAAGGTCTGTAATTACAAACTTGCTGTATTAACCCAGATTTAAAAATAGAAGAGTTTAAAGACGATTTCCATACATCAATGACCAGTTAGCAGGAACATATCAAAAATTTAGCATCTTCGTAATGAAAGGGACAATTTTGTCTGACATTAGAAGATATACCGTCTGGTTCAGTATTATTATTTTCATCTCTTTTCTTTAATGCTTCAGAAACTTTTTTTTATCAAATACTAAAGACTTAACACTAAATTTACATTTTTAGTTACAGTGCCAAGTACCCGCGAAAATAAAAGAAGATCACTATCTGGAGCAGTTGGAAGCGGACCCCGATTTTAGCAAAAAAAAAAAACTGATCTTTAGCGACGAGTCTAATTTTTTTAATGAATGGCGGTATCATCTTGTCCAAACTTCTTCTGATAACCATTTTCTTTTCTAGTTAATTGGGTCATAAGAAAGTGAACGAACTTTGATTTTAACAGAATGGCTCCAACGTCCACCGAGATGACGCCGAAATAGATATTCTAGATGAAAGATTTTAGGACAGGTTCAACTCATGTAGAGGCGATTTAAAATGGCCATCGAAATCGAGTGACTTGACCCCGATAGTGTTTTGCTTCTGAGTTTTCCATAAGACGAAGTTCTATACCCATAAGGCGAAAACGACTGGTGCCCTGTTAGTCAGAAAAAAACAGTCTTATCACTCAACTCCAGCCTGATCTATGTACCAGTGTCATCGGAAGTCAGACCTTTTAGATGCCTAGCACCCAGCGAAGCCGTGGGGTATATTTCGGTCATTTATAGACCTTTTAATATCTCATACAGAAGATTTTCGTTTCAATTTTACACTTGCACTTCTAGTATTGAATCTACCTCATCGCTCTTTTCATCTTGCGCCCATAGTTTATACAAATTTGCCCATGATCCTTTTTTGGGTTAGCTCAAAGCTCTTCAAAAAGAAATAAAATCTGCTCACCACAACTAACCAAAATCGAAGAAAAATCTTAAAAGGTTATATACTTGAATAAACTCGAGTGTAATACTCACTTAATGTAATGGAGTAGGTAATAGTTATTTACAAATCTACACGTTAGAATCGAAAAGGGTTATTCGAATATCCTTTTTTTCTAAAGGATTACCAGCACACGAAACTATAAAAACAATAAATCCAACTAAGCCAACAACCATTTTAGCTTAAACAGTCACGTATGCCCAAAGCACATGTTGTTTAATTTAACTTACGACCTTCGAAACGTGAGTTCAATTAAATAAGCTACATAAGATGCCCAGATTTTTCTTTGGTATCGTTTGTGCAGGTTTCAATAATTCAACCCTTCTCAAATGCTTACAAAGGTAGGTATAGGTACACATAAATAATGTGTTTACTATGTGAAGGCAATTTATTCTTTCTTAAATAACCATAAGGCCCTAAGGGATTTCTATTCAGGTGGTTTGTTTAGCTTGGTGAATTTCCAAATCAATTCATTGAAACATCAGATCAGATTTTCTCTTAAATAAACGCAAAAGACCCTTTGGGGGCAGAATAAAAAAAAAAAGAAAATCCCAAGGACAAATATTGGCATCCACTGAGTTGAAATCAAAACAGGAATAGTGTTTCTCCCTCCTCAGAGCTTATGTTGGTTGGCTCCATGCGGTGTAATGACACCTTTTCTGTCCATTTGAAATGTAAGCTACCGATTTCAATACTATTTATACAAGACCATTCTGTTTTTCCAAACAAGTAGTGGGAAGGCGTCTATTTTGTTTTAAGTTTCACTTTTTAAATCCTCTTTTATGGAAAAGTTACACATCAAACCGAAAGCATATATGCCCATCAACATAGCCTTAACCCTGATATAAGCTCTGATGTTGAATAAGAATATGTCAATTCTATGTTGATTTAGAGGGAAACATTTCCAATTCAGGACGAACATTTTTAGTCAACCCCATTTTCTAACAAATGATTCAACAGGACACACTTTATATGTGAGGCTAGCAGGGTTCTTCTATATATGTATTATCAGCTTCTATAGGAATTGGAATAGGCCATGCAGAAAAAGCAAGCACACACAATTGTCTAAGACCTACAACAACACCAAAAAAATATAACCATTCTTGAAAGGACATTTTTGATTCACAAAGCATGAACAGCGGGAAAGAGAAGAGGCAAGGTAATCGGAGATAGATGTCATATCATATGCCTCTGGGAAGCTACATACATATATGACTTTGTTTCTGATTTATGCACCTTATGACAAGGCATGAAATTGTGTTGTCACTTGAAGATATAGCTTAAGCAAATTTTTATGTCACGCAATATAAGAACTTAAAGGATGAATCCCTGTTTGATTGTGTTTACAATGAATTAAGGGTTCAGATATATTTTTTTTTTTTTGTTTAAAGCAAAATTCAGTGATTCAGAGATATTGATAATTTAAACACGAGTGCCTAAGCATAAATAGACCAGTAACTTGGTCTTGAGGTTAAAGCTCTAAGTATTCAAGGACAAAGTATGAGGTAGTCAGTACTCACAGGTTATTAAAGGACATAGTTATAAACGAATGCAATCTTTTGTGAATGCAATCTTCAGTTCAAATATTGCATTAATTGACTTCGCGCTGAAACTGCGACTTCAAATTCTGAATTCACCAATCCTTTGACATTTAAAAGAATACAATCATTTTTTCCCCATTCATTATAAACTAAAATTGAATGCAATCTTTTGAGAACCCATGCATTCTTTTCAATCTTTAAATGCTCCTTTACAATAGACAGTCTATTAAAAACATTCTGTTCGCCTTTATATTAAGAGTTTGAAGTAAAATTTCCATCTTATGAACAAGTTCCTCAAAGGTATAGCAGCTCAAATTGCTGTCCATTATCGATTCTTGCTGTTCAACAAAAATGTTCATCAATTTCCTGTTAATCAAATCTCTGCCTCCTTCCACACAAAACGAAAAAAGAAATAAATCCCATTTGAAACTAAATCGATTCGAATGGACGGACAATCACAAACAAAAGGAACCAAAAAATAAAAGGTGAATGGTTCTTAATCAAAACAGGAATAAATTTTCATTGTGTATTGAGCTGAAGGAAGCAACAAACGAAAACAAAAACGAAAAATATTCCAAAAAGGAAGTGAATTTCAATTTCAAGAGTTTTGCTTTCAATCAACTTTTAGGGTACACAAATATTTATAGACAAATTTCCAAAGTACCTCTGCTCTTAGTTCGGATTATCATTCTCTAGCTCTAGCCAAGCAAACATTAGGGTACGTATAATAAATTCTTGTTTCTTTGATGTTACTGCCTTTTAGAATTTTTTGAAAATTGTTTTCAAATAATAGTTCTGGCAGGAAAATTTTTCCACAAAAATATCTTTTGCGTGATGCCGCTGGCTATTCTATAAGCTTTTCCCCCTTATTTGACAGATGAGAATATACAAGGTTTCTACGTTTTTGAAGATGGAGGTTAAAACTGATGAAAATTATTTTATATTGATTTGTTTTCTTAAAAATTGAAAGTTAAAGTCGATGAAATAAGAATATGTCAACTGGTGGTTACAGCATAAAACCACCAAATCAAAAAGTGGTTTTATTGCGAAACCGCCTTCTGAGCTACTAATGTTATTTTAAACCATTAAAAAGGCTCTGAGATCTTGGCGCCCATATATGATATATTGGTAAAAAATTATGCCATCTAATTAGTCAGTAGTTGGTCAAAAAATGTCAACTAGTTTTGGAAATTGATCAGCCATATTTTTTTTTATGAGTTCTTAAATTTTCCTCAAAAGTATAGGAGAATGTAAGCAGCTCTATTTGAACCGAGTTAATTTCAGCGTGGATTACGACGCGAGCTTCCTACGTATTTCTTTAAAAAAATGTTTGTGGAATAATTAACTGGCTTTCCTGAAAGGGTATTTGTATTGTAACGAAGCGTTCCACTTCCATGCTACTCCACTTTATGTTAGTTTCGTATTACTACCGAAAATTGTATTTAAACCAGTTCAATTCACAAGCACCATGGACACATGACGTCACAGGAAAATCAACTACATTAATATTTTTCGTTCATCTCTTACTTAGTTCACATTCAGGTTTTACTGAAAAGTCATCATGAGGACCTACTTGGGTGAATGAAAAGTACCCTTTCGATCATACACACAGTCAAGCGGAATAGTAAAAAGTGCAGATGAATTGGTCATTTTAGATTTCCTTGCTTTTGCGGAGCTTCCCCCGCCAGTAAGTGTAAAGACAAGTTATGTATGTGAAATTGTCCAGCTATTTCTTATTAAGGCTTCCTCCCACCAGGATAAAAGGTCTTAGTTCGAAGTTTAACGTCCTAATTTCCATCAGGGGCTTCGGTACCTGCTGATCTACCAGAGCGTTAAGCCTGCTGCTTAGTCCCACCCGGGGCGTTTTGTATCTGCTGATCTACCAGAGCGTTCAGTCTGCTGTTTAGTGCCACCAGGACCGTTGTACCTTCAGATCCCGTTATAAACCCGACATCCGAATAATAGGACTAGTTGGAAGCCGAATTGCCAGAAACCAGAATACCCGTAATCAAGTACCAGATCCGAATAATCAGCAACCAGTACCATCGGAACGAGACAGCAGGACCAGAATCCAAAGAGTTGATGCCCGTGAATCATTTAATTACCCCAATTTAAGTTAAATAATAACAGCAGAATATTGTGTGTTATAGACTTAAGAGTTATTTTCAACAAAGAATTTTTAATAAGGTTTGAAGACCTTTTACCCTGAAGTTTCGTATTTTCTTCAGGACGAGACTGGCGGGCAGAACCTCGGCTGGAAAGCAAAAAGCACATCACAGTATTAGTCATACTATTATACATACATATACGTTTTTATATTACTAAACAATGTGTTAACAACTTAGCAAAACAATAAAAATAAGCCTGAACAGGAAAGCTATGCCTAGTCAAATCGGAAATTATCTTTGCCCGTGTATAAACAATCTTGTTGTTAACGAACCTCTAGAAAATCTTACGTAAATGGTTACAACTGTGACTTACAAGAAAAAACTTTAAAAATTCATAACAAAAATTTATTGCTGACCATTAATCAAATAACTGACCTTTTATGACAATTAGCAGGTAGTAGTAGGCGCCAAAAATCGTTCGTGACCTTGAAAAAAGAAACTTTAAAAAAATCACTAAAAAAATCAATAGCTGACTCATAACTGAAGCTAGACATGATATATTTGTGCAACTATTCCACAAATGAGTTGCCAAAAATCGCTATGAGCTTGAAATTCGTTTACAACTGCATTAAAAAAATCTATTATTGACTAATTACTGAAACTAAGCTCACCTTCTTTTAACCTTTTAAATGGCATACTCTTTTTTTTCACTAACCCAAATGTGGTGCCAAAAATTTCTCCCTTAACTTTGAAACAAATTTTAAAAATTCAAAAAAAAAAATAATGGCTGACCAATTACTGAAAATAGTTAACCTTTTATTAAGATATAATGATTTGCGAATATCCCAAAAATCGTGCGTAACCTTTAAAAAATTTAAGCCTTGATTACAAATTTTCTATGGCTGACCAATTTCCAAAACTGGTTGAACTTTTTTGACCAATTACTTATTAATTAGATGTCATGCTTTTTTACAAATACCCCATATTACATCGGGTGCCAAGAGCCCATAAGATAATGCGGATAAAATAAAAACTGCCTTTTTCTGGGTAAAATAAAATGCACGACTGGGTCGCACGAACTTGCTCTTATGTAATAGACTAGGAATTTTAAAAACGAATGTTATTAGAGAAAACTGTTCATAAGGATCAAATTAATTTTTTAAATTCTTTTAATAGTAAGAGACGAAAACAGAATGCTATGCAAATATGAATTTATGCAAGAACAAAAATTATAAGTCGTTTTAGTGGTTTCTTAAAAAAAGCTTTTATATACAAAATTTTTAAAAGATTTTTAAGAACAAATTTTGGTACGCCAATTTAAAGTTTTTATTATTGTTCGAATAAAAATTAAATTAAAAAAAAAATATTGAGCCGTTTCTGAGATATCGAATTTTCAAAAAAAATAGAAAAAAATATATTTTTTTTTTCAAAAATTCAAAAAATATTTATTTTAAAGTTTTGAAATGCAATGTGTTTTAGACTTTTTAGAAGCTTCTCTATAAAAAATTTCATTAAGAACCGTTATGTGGATAATGAGAAATTCAAAATTCGAAAAAATGGTTCTATGGTAGGTACAAGCTGTAATATCTTAATTTCAAAATTTGTTTTATTAAATTAAAGATCATAAAAATTAATTGAAAGAAAAAAAATTTTATCAAAATTCTAGGTGCCGTTGTCGAGAAAAATACGATTTTTGGAAACCATTTTTTTAAATTTTTTAACATTTTGTATGGTGGGTACCTTTATTTTAAGGTAAAATGAAATTTTTTTTCTCACATCTTGTAGATTATGTTAAGAAACTTTTATTTATCAAGTTTAAAAAAAATCTAGCATGGGATTTTCGAAATATTGAGTTTTAAAAAAAAAAAAATTTGAAGTTTTTCTTAAAAATCCAAAAAAAAATTTTTTGCAAATTTGAATGAACAATTCTATTTAAATTTTTGAAGAGCCTTCGCAAAAAAAAAATTATCAAAATCGGTGGTACCGTTTTTGAGAAAATCAAAAACAAAAAAAATGGTTCCATGGGGGGTACCCTCAATAACCATTTCTCGGAAAATTTTTTTCAAGCATTACCTAGATTTAACTAAATGAAATTTTTTTGTGTTTTTAGTTTTTAAATCTGTCCAGCAGGTTTTGAGAAAAAAAAATATTTATAAAATTACGAAAAAAATTCGTAGGTACCGTTATTTTTGGTCTTAAAAAAAAAAAAAGAACGTGTGGTGGTAAATAATCAAAACCCATATCTACCAAGTTTAAAGAAAATCGGCCGAGCCGTTAAGGCTGCAGTCGAAGCGACAGACAGACAGACAGACAGACAGAATTGCCAGACCCACTTTTCCCTTTCATCGTAATTTCAAGTCCTATAAGAAACTCGATTTGTTTTTTTAAACTAATGCAGCCAAAATTATAAAGCAATTTTCGTATTATAATGGATAGAAACAATTTTCAATAAGTTTTAATAAAATTCAATTCGTGACCTAGGGTTCCTAAGAATAGATTACATACATATATCTCAAATGACTCCACCATATTAAAATATAGATTGCCTTATATTTCAGTTGTAATTTATTATTTATATTATCATAGTATCTTCATAAATTTTCTCCTAATGTGACTAATTTATCAACAGAAATTGTTTTTCTACTTAATAACTCTCCGGAAATCCACACTGCGCGTAAGCCGCCATTAAACGTTTATGATGTTCAATATTGCTGCCCTTTCTATCTGATAACTTGAAATATTGAACTGACAGCTTAGTGGTGATATCGATTTTAGATTCGGACATTATACAGAAAATCTTTCTACTGAACACTCGTATAAACTGAATTCATAATAGATTTCCATTTTCGGTGCTTAAGATGGACAGTAGAAATCCTCAGGATTGGGTGAAATTGAATGAACTGATTTTTTGTTCCATTTGTATTATGCTTGTCCCATTTGAGGTTTTGGGATCTTAGGTTTGAGGTAAATGGCTTAACAAATACTCCTTCACTACATTATAGAAATTTTAGAGTCACTTTTTCTTACAGTTTTACTCTTTCTGTATTCGCCTCAGGTAAGTGAATTGCACTGGAGAATGCATTAAACCCGTATATCTTGGGTTTCCACATGTCATCGCAAGGCAAAGAAAACATATTTGAGTTAAAATGTACCCCTTGCTGAGAGACCAGCATAAAAAGCAATATATATCCTGGGGCTGCAAGGGATAAACTTTCAAAATAAATAAATGGTTTCGGTCGTTCTGCCTTAAGCCAAAGATAGGGATGCCTTGTATAGTTGGGTGCAATATTTGAACATGGGTTTGTCTTACAAAACTTGGGCTCTGAGTTAATTTCAGTCAATATTCTAAGAGAAGAAGAAATTCTTACTTCGTTTTTTTTTTGGAAATTATATAATTTGGATTCAATGAGGTTCAGCTATGAGCTGTATACGAGTATCTGAAGTGAAATTTTAATATTTTGAACTTAAACGGGTTATAACTTATAAATAATGGATTTCACGATATAAAACCGTATCAACTCAAGAGTTATTGTACTGCCTCTTCTCTAGAACATTTTTGTTTTTATTTTAGATCCCTTGCATTCCTGGCGACCTAAAACACCCATAGTTCTGAAATTTATTTTTACTTGCGACTTATAGGTACTATAAGGCAAGTTATGCATTCGTAAAAAAAATCGAACTCGAGATTTTGATCAAAGTTGACATTACGATGATAGCGAAGACGAAAAAAGTGGGTCTGGCAATTCTGTCTGTCTGTCTGTCTGTCTGTCTGTCTGTCTGTCTGTCTGTTCGATTACAGCTAAACGGCTCGGCCGATTTTCTTCAAACTTGGTAGATATGGTTTTTGATTTTTTACCCCCGGATGTTTTTTGATTTGATTTTTTATGACCAAAAATAACGGTACCTGCCATACGATTTTTTTCCGAAATTTTAAAAATATTTTTTTTTTCTCAAAAACTGTCCCTGCGATTTTCTTAAAAAAAATTCAAAAAATTTAATTTAGTTAAGCCTAGGTAATGGTTGAAAAAAATTTTCAAAAAAATGAGTAGTTTTGGTACCCCCCTTGGGACCATTTTTTTGTTTTTGATTTTCTCAAAAACGGTACCACCGATTTTGATCATTTTTTTTTATGCTTAAGCTTCCCAGCAGTTTGAATATTATTGTTTATTCAAATTTTCCAAAACAATTTTTTTGGAATTTTAAAAAAACTTTCAAAATTTTTTTTTGAAAACTCAATATTTCGAAAACCCCATGCTCGATTTTTTCAAAACTTGATAAATAAAAGTTTCGAAAAATAATCTACAATATATGAGAAAAATAAATTAATTTTACCTAAAAATAACGGTACCCTCCATACAAATGTTAAAAAATGGTTTTCGAAAATCGTATTTTTCTCGAAAACGGTTCCGAGAATTTTGCTTAAATTTTTTTTCTTTCTATTATTTTTTAATATATGTAATTTAATAAAAAAAAATTTGAAAACAAGATATTACTGACTGTAGCTACCATAGAACGATTTTTTAAAATTTTGAATTTCTCATTATGAGCACAACCGATTTTAATGAAATTTCGTAGAGAGAAGCTTCTAAAAAGTTTAAAAAACATTGCATTTCAAAACTTTAAGAAAAATATTTTTTTGAATTTTGAAAAAAAAAATCAATTTTTTGTTTTTTGAAAATTTAATATCTCGAAAACGACTCAGTACTTTTTTTGTAAATTTAATTTGTATTCATACAATAATAAAAACTTCAAATTGGCGTACCAACATTTTCTTTTTAAAAGTTTCAAAACTTTCTTATATAAAACCTTATTTTTTAAGAAACCACTACAAAGACTTATAATTTTTGTTCTTGCATAAATCTGTATTTGCTTGAATCACATGGCATCCTATTCTTACCTTTAACTACTAAAGAAGTTTTTTTTAGTCATTTAAAAAATGAATTTTATGCTTATGAACAGTTTCTCTAATAACATTCATTTTTGAAATGTTTAGTCTTTTACATAGGAGCAAGTTCGTGCGACCCAGTCGTGCATTTTATTTTTTCTTTTCTATGACCATTATAAGAGGATGTGATTTTATTGGCTGTGTAAAGATTTTGTAATGATTTGTAAAAGTGTACGTAAAACGACCATGTTATATGGATTGCTTTCTAAGATTAAGCTTAAGGTACTGTTAAATAAGCCAAGTTGGGGGAAGTGTCGGCAAAGGAGCACATGGTGACAATACCATTTCTAAAGTATGTTGCAGGAACACAAAACTTCATTGTCAATCATTTTAATATAAACTCTTGACAAATGGAATAACAAATAATATAGTTCGTCGAAAAGATGTACGAGTAATCGTCTTTTGACTTTTTTTTTGTCAAAATATTATAAATGAGTTATAAATAACGGCGGGTAGCTCTTGAAATGGAATAAATTCTTTAAAAATAAAATGCACGACTGGATCGCACGAACTTGCTCTTATATAAAAGTACTTTGGAATTAAAAATACATTTTATAAATATAAAACATGGATTTATTGAGATAAAAATGTTCAAATGCATGGAATTGTGGTCTGATTTCCGAAAAAGTATGAATTTGGGCAAATAAAGTTCAAAAATCGTTTTATTAAAGTAATTTTTTATATAACAAATTTCTTTCAATTTTTTTTAGAACAAAATTTGGGGTGCCAATTTTAAGTGCTTAGTAATATCGATTTTAGGAAATAATTTCAAAAAATAATCGTTCACACGTTTTGCAGATATTTATTTTCCAAAAAATAAATTGTAATTTTTTTTTGAAAAAAAAAAAAAAAAAAATAAAAATATTTTTTCGCATATTTTTACTTGCGATATAGGTACTATAGGGCAAGTTCTGCATTTGGAAAAAAAATCGAACTCGAGATTTTGATCAAAGTTGACATTACGATGATAGCGAAGACGAATAAAGTGGGTCCGACAGATCCGTCTGTCTGTCTGTATGTCTCTACGTCGATCTAGAGTCTAATCCACTAGACCTATTTTCTTCTCTTGAAAACGGATACACAAAAAAATTTTTAAATTGCGTTATAAAATGTATTTTATTGAAAACTAACAATTTGCATATCAGTTTTTTTTCATAAAATTTTTTTAGGAAAATTTAGTACACAAAAACCATGTTTCAGTGTGTCTGTATGTCTGTACCTCTCCCTACAGCCTAAAACACTAGACCCTTGTTCTCCAATCTCGGTACTTAAGGGTCTTCGGTGATTCCCTAGAGGGGAAACTCAAATTTTTTTTAGCTCCAAAACTAACTCCCCCCATACACCCGTAATGCATAATCTTATTTATCTCGAAAACGGCTCTAACGATTTGATACAAAAATTTTGGGGGGAAATGATATTAAGGGTCGTAGAACGTTTTTTTTTTATTTTCAAATTTCTTATTAACGGCTCCAACGATTTTAACCAAAATTTTTGTGCAGAAGCTCCTATGTTTTTGAAAAACTATAATTTATAATTTTTTTTCGAAAAAATAGTTTTTGGATTTTTAAGAAAATAAAACAAATTTTTTTTTGAAAATTCAATATCTTGAAAACGGATACACAAATAAATGTTTAAATTACGTTTTAAATTGTATTTTATTAAATTGTACTAACAATTTGCATATCAGTTTTTTTCATAAATTTTTTTGGGAAAAGTTGGTACACAAAAAACATGTTTCGGTGTGTCTGTATGTCTGTATGTATGAAAAAACTGCAATTGCAAACAAAATATATTTTTTTAAGAACTTTTCGCTGTGATGCTTTTTTATTTCGAGGCTTAGGTAGGCTCGTCGGTGTCCAGGATTTGTCCCAATGAAAGCAAAAAAACTTGGGTAGAAGTTTCCAAACTCCAAATCAATTCAATCTTTATTCATTAACAAATTCGGTTACAGTGTTTACAATTTCTGTAGTTACTTCTTATTATTTAATTAACAAAGTATTTCATATAATTAACAACGAATATTCTTATTATAGCTAACATAATATTTCATATACGGCTTTACGGTTTAATCATGCTTGTCTGTGGTACTCTTTGAAGAAGGGTAGCCACAGAAATAATCATTTGGGATGACGGCCCTGCTTCTAGCAAAAGACTAGAAGAATAATCTGTGCTCTGTTCGCGGCAACAAGCGTGTCCGTGGTACTCTTTGGAGAAGGGTAGCCACAGAAAGAATCGGTGGGGATACGGCCCTGCTTCCAGCAAAAGACTAGATTCTTCTAGTCATCGGTTTAGGTCAAGCCTTGTCTACGCTACACTTAGAAGAAGTGGAGCGTAGAAATAAACGTGGGGAACAGGTCAGGTTAAGCGGCAGGTAGGGGTTCAGAACCCAAAATGTTTTTCGGAACTACTATCTAGTACACTTCGTACCCAGCAGTGTGTTCCTACTTGCTAATTAATTTATTCGGTTCCCGAATTAAATTCTATCAGCTTGGTTTTTTTTTTTATGTACACTTGATTGGTACAAAATATCAGGCAAAGGTAGAAGACGAATTTGTATTGCTTATTCACATCCCCTTATTAATATTTCAGTCAAAAGGCAGTGTGAATTGAAAGAAATAAACAAACTACCAACAACGTCATTCATGATACATGTATACATCTTATCAAACATCTGGTTGTCATCATTCCTTATATGGATGTGGGCAGTTAAATGCTCTCGGGGTTCGGTATGAAGTGAATAACAACCCAGGGTTCGGTGGCATAGTATAAATATATGCTAATTTACTTTTGGTAAGACGGCTTGGTAGTATGGTGCGGCAAAGCGGTGTGATATGTAAAGCGACAGCAACCCAGGGTTCGGGAGGTTGGTACGTTGGTTGATTTAAAATTGAAAATAGCATTGGTTCGGTAAATTATATGAGGTTTCAAGCGGGCATTTTAATGTAGTGATTCGGTATGCGGCGGCGGTAGTTGGGAGGTTTTTCGGGCGGTAGGAGGAAAAGTGTAACGCTTCGTTACATCGCCAAGATCGGATGGCAGACCCTTACAAGTGGTGGTCAGCAAATACAAAACTGTTTTCCAATTTGACAACGTTTGCTGAAATCTACCTCTCGTCTCCTAGTGTATTAGTGAGAGGTTATTTGCAGAAGCTGTAATTGATGTCGAATATAGACGTTACATAAAACATGCTGAAAAAGCTAAATTCACCACAACTTACCATTAGTACATTTTAAATACTAAAATAAGAAATTTTAATAAAAATACTACATTTTTTGTAAGATAATAAATCTTTTCTTATTCTCCATTTAATATTCGGTATTCGGCCGAATAGTTCACAACATAGGCCGAATGCCGAATATTGGCGGCATCTCTAGTTTGAATGATTCCGAACCATCAATTTGGACGATAGACCTAGCGAATTACGAGTGTTGTAAAAAAGCAAAAGAATAAGGTAAAATCAAAATTACTCGGAACTTAAGAAAATTATTGTCTTAGGGCCAACGCTTTATTTGTTATATGTATACTAAGAATATTCCAGTGGACATCAACGCAATAATGGCTAACTTTTCTGCCGATACTGTGGTATTTGCGCCTGATAAATCCGTTACGAAGGCTACAGAAAAACTCCAAAATGCAGTCGATAAACTTAGAGATTGGATGCAACGATGGCGTATCAAATTAAACGAAACAAAATCGACGCATGTACACTTTACAAACAAAAAAACTAAATAATGTTCCAATTTTTATCAACGGTAAAGATGTAAATACCTTACGCTAAAACTGCCAAATACCTTGCAAGTGCCAAAACCCGTTTTGACGTATGGTATTCAGCTATAAGGCTGTACAAAACAAATTCTGAACCCATTCAAAAATTTCAAAACAAAGTTCTTCGGTGAATAAAAAAATTGCTTAGAGCTAAAGTTTTTCAATGTAATTCAATCACTTTTTCACGAAAACGCTTGTTCCAATCTCCGTCTCTAACTTCACCATTATCAACCCATATCCACCGCTGAGTCAATTTGCACCCCTGGTGTTTTATGGTGTCTTTTGAATACAAAAATAATACCTAAGTTACAACCATCTAGTTATTAGTGCGAAGTTATAGCTTTTTGACGAGGCCCAACCTTATCGCTAGATTCTTAAGTGGTCTTTTATGATTAATTCAATCGAAAAACTTCTTTATTACTGCAAACTGAACCTCAAGTATTCAACACTTTCCATCCAACCCTATTTCAATGCAGGTTTTATCGCTTATTAACTATCTCCACATGTATTCTTTTGTTTGCTCGAAAACTTCCCAGCCTGCTCAACATGCTCCCTATGCCTGTCCCCATATATGCCTGCCAACGTGAAAATCGATTGTCAAAAATATCCTTGTGATTACAACACAGTCATAATTCCAACCAATTTCAAGAACAACAACTTCAACTTAACTTTTCGCATAAACGAAGAAAACCAAACTACAACAAGAGTAATGCGATTATAATAATTATTTCATAATCCCAAGTTATTTCCCCAGCTTTCTTTCTTTTGCACTTTGATTACCAAGCAAACTTTAATTCGCCCGTCATCGTCAGCCAGCGTCCGTTTGGTCACGTTAAGATCGTAACTTTGAAGCGAGTATTGAGTTCTGAGAAAAATACTAAAATAATATTCTCCTACAGCTCTATAAGAATCGTCTAGCTTCTAATTTAATCTTCCTTTCCGCTTTGGAAAACTCAATATTTAATATTCATCATGATAACCGTTTTTAGCTCGAGGGCAGTCTGCTATTGAATATCCTCTAACCTGCAACATCAGCCCCTCCCACTGATTTCAATATACATAATAAAATAAATAAAAAATACGGCGACCCCTACCGTCATAATGCGCCATGTTTATTATATTTCCTCTCTAACTGTATAGCTTCCGTTCCGCCATAGAGAAATAGTCACAGCATGCAATTTGAAAATTTTACCCGATTTTCAGTGTGGGTCTCCCCCATCTTGTTCCATTCACCACCGCCAAACGTTAGAATTTATGAATACTGCTTTCAATTTATATTGCATTAGTGTATTTATTCAAGCAAATATGTGTGTTGTGTGCCTTTGTGTGCAGTAGCTTTGCATAAATTGCAGAAAAACACCCACAAAATAAAAATACACAATACCTACCGTTAAATTGAATTTTATCTCGGCAAGAGTTTCACTCACTTTTGTACTTAATTTGAATTTTTCTCTTTACCTGTGGGGATGAAAAAGGTACAAACAAAGTAGAATGAGCAAGTCAGTTTTGTATAAATAAGTAGACAAGCGCAGGGTCATATGGTTGTTGGGCAGCAATTTAAGGACTTGAAAGGAATTCAAATTTTGTCCTTTAATCTGAATTCTTCTATGTATTTGATTCATCGAAAAAAAAACAGAATAAACCGTTTTTACCAACAAGAACGAGTTCCATAAAATTTTAAGTAGTTATAACTAATTACGGTTTTTGAAATTCAATTCGACCAGCCAAAATTTCAAATTGATTTTACTTGCGAAACAGGTTGCGAAAGCAAGTTTTGCATTTGCAAAACAAAATCGAACTTGTGATATTGATTAAAGTTGACATTAAAATGCCGTTTGTCTGTCTGTATGTCTGTGACTCGACCCACAGTCTAAGATGTTGAAGCGGTTTCATTCAAACTTGGTGCTTAAGGGTAATCGTAATCGCTAGTTCTCAGAGGAAAAATTTCATTTTTGCTCAAAAACTAAGAGTACCCGCCATATAGGCGTTATGAATAATTTTATTTATCTCGAAAACGGTTTTAACGATTTTGAAAAGAAAAAGTGTGTTCTACATTTTGGTCAAAAAATTTTTTTTTTAAAATGACATTAATGGTGACGATCATGGGGTAAGTTAGGTTAATGGACTAACAGTCATTTTTTTTTCTTTATTTATTTATAATATTATTATTAGTCTTGTACAGTAAGATACAATATCTTTTAAGGGAGTACAAGCAGGACCGGCCCGAGTTTAATTAGAGCCCTGCGCAAGCTTCATTAGTGGCGCCTCTCAATTGCGGTGATTGGCGGAAGAAGTCATTTCCTCATTACCCAAGGGGAACCCTTTGCAATGCGTTTTTTTAATGAGGTATCCTCAAGAGGCCTTTTCGTGGGTAATACTTATATCTTAATTAAATAAATATGATTTTTTTTTAAAACCTAAGAGATCAAAAATATATCACAAAAATAAAAGTAACTAAAGAATGCAAAAATAATTGTAAATTAATGTCAACATTATATTATCACAAAAATATGGGAACTGAAAAAAATATATTTTGAATTAGTTTTGAAATAAAACTAATTCAAAAACATAACAACATACAAATAAATAATTAACTCATTAATTATTGTTAAATTAAAAGTTTTATATTCATATTTACATATTTATTCAGTGTAAGAAATAGTAATAAAATTATTATTTAATTATTAATAAAATTATTATTTTAATAAAAATAAATGGAACCGAACTTATTGCAAGAAATTAACTTTTCTGACTTTTGTTTTAGCAAACTCAGGTACCAGATCATCATAATCTAATGACTTAACGAGGTTTTTTTCTATAGCTATGATTAACAAGTCAACTAATCGTTCTTGAGTCATTGTGATCCTCAAGTAGTTTTTTATTCATTTTAATTTCGAAAAACTACGTTCCCCTGAAGCTACCGTTACTGGCAACATATTTAAAATTTGAAGTGCTATTACTGAATTGAGAAGAAGGTCTTCAAAGTTTGATTTATAAATATAGGTAAGGACTTCAAAGACTGAACTGCCTTGTTTTACAAGTGGAGATAAATGCAATAGCTCTTGATACAATTCCGCACCATTTCAATCTTTGGACTCTTCAAATGTCAAGATGCACCTAAGCCGACACTTTTGGAACACTCACCAATATTGTTTAAAAATGAAAAAAATGTTGTTTTATGCTTTTAGCTGTATTTTTCCGTAATAGAACTAATCGCTTGGTCTAATATTTTATAGTAAAAATCTACCTTTAATTTTTATTCTGGCTCTAAAATTGTGTCAGGGCATTCATCAATGTAAATACTTTTGTTCTTCCTAGAGCACATACATGTTATTTGAGGAAACTGTGATGGTATTTATTTATTTATTTCGTCAATCAAGTTACAAAAACTTTATAAAGACTATATATATACATAATTTAAACTAACGAATAAATAACATATTTACAAAGTATACAAATAATAATATTATAATGAATTCAATATATCTCTTTTAATATTTATCCTACTTTTATTAAAATCAATGACAAGATCAAGATCATTCAAAGCAATACAAGAGCTAGTAATTGGATTATGTTTGGCGTAACTTGTACTATGATATGGAACATATACGAAATTTCCATCTCTAGGTCGCAAAATACGGGAAGGTGCATAAATATAGTACATTGAAAGCAGCATCGAACAGTTAATATTTGAATCGAAGATATCAAAAGCGAAAAGAGGAGAATATAGTTTCCTTCTGAGTACTAGAGGCTTTAAATCAATAAAGGCACATCTGATCTCATAAGACGGAAGATTTGCATTTCTAAATGTTTTCCGCTAAGCAAATTTAGTAAAACTTTTCTGAATTTCTTCAATACGAAGAATTCTTGTTTGAGTATATGGATTCCAAATAACACAACAATACTCTAGCAGAGGTCTAACAATAGATAAAAACAGAGTCTTTATGGTGTAAGGATCTTCAAAAGACTTTGAATTCCTCATTATGAAACCCAACATCGAATTTGCTCTGGAGATTACTTGGTCAATTTGAAGCGAAAAATTCATTTTAGAATCAAAGATAACTCCAAGGTCCTTTTGACTCATTAATCTTTGTAGGTTTAGACCATCAAGTTTGTAATCAAAACAAATAGGATTGAGTAATCTTGCATAAGTTACAACACTACATTTATTATTATTGAACAATAATCCATTTAGATTACACCAGTGACCAATATTATTAAGATCATTTTGAATTTTACACACATCTAGTGGAGATTTAATGCAACTAAGAATCTTGAGGTCATCGGCATATAATAAGTAGGTACTTGGAATATGAAATATAACTAGGCAAATCATTTATGAAAAGAATGAAAAGGAGCGGTCCAAGATGGCTGCCCTGTGGTACACCGGAAAAATATTTGATTTCATTTGACAGCACATTACCAATTTTGACATATTGTTTTCGTCCAACTAAATAACTATGTATCCATTTAAGAAGTGCGGAGTGAAATCCAAATAATTGAAGTTTTTTCACTAGAACATTGTGTTGTACCCGATCGAAAGCTTTCGAAAAATTAGTGTAAATAACGTCAACTTGATAACGGCTTTCTAAATTACAAAGACAGTAATTAGTGAATAAAGCTAAATTAGTTATTGTCGATCGTCCACTCATAAACCCATGTTGGTTTTCAGAAATATGATTTTTAATCAAATTATAGAGTTTGTTCTTTACATTAGAAGCTTTGGCAGTGGCGGCAGCAGATTCAACGGTCGGAGAAGATGATTTTGTCTGAGCGGCAAGACAAGCAGGGAGAGAGTCAGTAAAAGAAACTCTACGTTTTTTCAACGAGACGCGATCTTGAGGAGTAGATGATCCCGCAAGTGCAACTCTCCTATCAACTGAGGTAGAAAGACGTTTTTTATCATCACCAGTTATGGGGATTCTTAATGCACGAGTAGAACTACGAATATTGCGACTTGCATTTAATTTCGATGTATTAAAGTTCGATGTTTTTGCTGTTGTGCTCTGAGAAATTAAATTATTAGAAGAGCGTTCTATGAAGAACGTTGAGAGTTCTCTCATTTTTGTAAACAGTTCTGTAGGGGAATATGATGTATGCACTTCTCACATTTATAAAATAAATTTTTATAAGACTTTATAGTTTTATTGTCTTTTTTGTTGATATTGCAACAGTCTAAATGCGAGTTAAGTCCACATAATTCACACTGTATTAAAAATGAATCAGTTAAAATTTCTGTACAATTTAAACATTTAGAATTCAGAATGAGAAAAAATAATAAAAATAGCCGTTTCATATGAAAGCAGTTGACAAACTGAGCTATGGCTTCAGCTGATAATGGCTACTAGATAAATAATTAACAGACGGACTAGTTATATCATTTTTTTTTTTTGTGATAATAGTTAAATCACCTTTCGGACCTTTTTATGTATTGGTATTATAAAAGAAGTTTTTCATACCTCTGGGAATTCCTCTTAGGTTAGGGATAAACTGAAGATTATTGAAAGAGAAGTAGAATAGCTGGGAGGCCATCGGAACCTGGAGAGAATTAATCATTAAACTAATTTGTTGTATTCTCCACGAGAAATAGGTCAACAATGCGAGGGAGAGATGGCCCAAGAGAGTAATTTGGTAAATAATTGAAATATGCAGCGTCAGGTACGAAAGTGTCATCTGCGAAAGATTGTTTGAAAGACGAGGCAAAAAAGTTGGAGATAGTGTGTGGATCATTTGATGTTTCATTATTGAATGAGAGAGAGGTTGGATAGCCATCGGATTTTCTTTTGTAATTGACAAGTTGAAAAAGAACTTAGGGTCATTAATAATGTTAATTTGCGTCACAATTATATAACGTTGGTATAAACACCATAATATTTAGAATATAATCAGTAGGAGATCGAGTTCGAAAAAAGGTTGACCATAATTTATTTCTTTTGCATTTAATTCTCAAAAGATTGCAATCAATTGGTTGTTGTGTGTAAAGAATGGCAAAAAAAAGTATTTGCAATCTTTTAAATACCAAATGATCGGTGATTGCAGATTTGAAGTCGCAAAGTGCATTCAATAAATGCTGTCTTTTAATTGAAGTCTTTAAGAATTACATTCGCAAAAGATTTAATTTTTTTACACCCTTTAATAATACCTTTGTAATAATTGTTCGGTCAAAGAAGACTAATTCCATAAAATTCCATAATGGAAGCTTTGGAATATTTAAAAATACACAAAAATGTCATCATCTGCGGATATATTACCCTGCACAATCTAGCCAACCGTAACAAGCATGGACTTCACCAGCATCAAAAGAGATGAAGAGTATGACGATGCAGAAGCAGTACACCAGCATCTGCACTGACCGGCATTGACGATAAGGAAACGTACAACTTTTCTTATATTCAACCTCTGGGATGCATCACAGAAAAGAAGGCAAATAATATAGGTAATTTTTTTTTTTTTTGTTGGTCTCCCTTTCAGAGAAAACTTTTGCAACTAAAATAATGGAACTTTATCAAGGGCAAGGCGATTTGTGTGGTTTCTCAAGAAAGACATAAAGTGAAGTCATTTGGAACACATTTCCTTTATTTAAGTCTATTTTGAAGTGAGGAAAAGAGAGTGGTGGATAATGGAGTTCGAAAGTGCTAGTATACAAGTCATTTTAACAACAAAGAAGTTATCGTTCTAGGTTCTCCAACTACATGGTTAAGATTATCGACGTTCTATTAAAATGAACTTCCTTTTTTATATTCTTGTTTTTTGTTTTGGATTTAAAAATTGACAGAGTTGGAACTAATCGCATAGAAAAAAGTTCATTGAAATAAATAAAATAATTCGAAAGCCAAGTAGTTTGGATTTGAATTGTAACAAATGTTAAAAAAAATTATAACTGTAATATACATGGTTTAAGACTTTATAAGCTTATAACTTAAGTTCTAGTAAAGACCTTAAAATCAAAAATTACGTTTCCAATTTTCGATCCCACTTTTCGCTATGAAATTTGTATTGATATATTGAGTTTTCAAATGCTAGATTTTAAAAAAACCAAAATCAGTTAATATACTAGCCCAATCTTCTACATAACATAAATTTTATTACTGTTTGGAACCAATGAAGACTGTTCTCGTCTCGTCTTCACAGATACCTACATTTAATAACATAATTTTTTTGCGATTGAAAAAAAAGTTTCTACGGAAAGAAGAAACTACGTACTTTTCGAAAAGAGTGATAATTTATTATGATTTGCTTTTTGTTTTCCAGCCGAGGTTCTGCCCGTCGGATAACGAAGATCGTTCTGAAGAAAAACCCGAAACTTCAATCTGTGGTGCCAGATCAGCAGGTAGGTACAACGCTCCTGTTGGCTTTCATAACATCAGACTTTCGCACTGATAGATCAGCAGGTATAATTCCCCTAATGACACTAATTGAGATATGGACGAATAGATCAGCAGGTATTAAAGCCTCTGGTGGCTATTAATAATAAAGCTATGGCTTACTAGATCAGGAGTCAATTAAGGCGCTCTACACTCTGATCTAGAAACTCCTTACCACGAGTGGGGGAGTCTGAATATAGAACTGCTCCAACTTTAAAATGTCTAAGTCAATAGTTAACTATTTTCTTGTTAAGCACGAATTGAAAGTGTGAATGAATTGTTAATTCAATTCAATTCAATTTTGTTGTATAGAACATATTATTTACAATTTGGCTTACAACTTATAAGATACTATGTAAGATAACTTACGTTTGCTGGTTCATAAGAGGCCTAACTATATATAGTAACTTAAGTTTGATTATTTTTATATAAAATTTACTTGTCGGAAAAAAATTGTAAAAGTCGGTTGACTTTATCGTCATCAGGGTGTTCATTTTCGGTTGTCAGAGACTTTACAGCTTTGGAGTAGATCATCTTATGGATATTTCGTGTAGAAAATTAGTGTGAACTGAATAGTGTCGAATACAAATAATAATTTATATGACGTCACGTATTCATGCTGATTGTGAATTGTATTGAACGAATGACCATTCATTTTGAGCCCGATAGTAAGCGGGCGGCTATTGTTTAATTGTCCGTCCTATCTTAGAATATTTTAGCTCTGTGTGATGTCCTATCTACAATGTATCTATTAATAAGATATTAATGTATTATAAAATTCTTATAATTTGTTCCCGTCATCTTGTATAGGATTAAAACAAACATTTTCCGCGTGAAAATCCTTTAATACGCTGATGAAAAAGAGAGAAGTAAATAATGTGCTTTTTCTCTTTCAATTCTTATCAAGAAAAATCTAGTCTCATGTAACCGAGAAGTCTTGATTTTTCTTATACATCTTTGGCTGGAGTTAACTATTGTGCTCAAGAAAAATATGCAGTTGAATTCCTCCATTTACACAATTCAATGGTAACACTCACGCTTTTAGGAATGCTCATCAATTTACTCTCGAGCCCAATTTCATACATACTGCAAGGTACAGAGATTCTTTCTTTAGCCACACTACACGAATGTGGAATGTTCTACCCTGCTTCGTTTGTCCCTCTCATTATGATATGCAGAAATTTAAGACCAATGTGCATTTATACCTTCTTTTTAATCCTCTTCTCTTTCCCTACTGTTTGCACTGTGTTAACATGTTAACATATAAGAGGTATTAATGTCCCCTTGAAGGAGCATTAATTCTTGAAAAAATATGATCAAAATCTCGAGTTGGATTTTTATTATGAGTTCCATATACGTAGTTCTATCGTAAGTAAAAATAGAAGTACAAAATTGTATTATGGCGGTCAGCCATCAGACGAATAGGGGGAATAACATGTAGCATACGAAAACATGCACGTGCCGTAACTATTCGGGACTGGTGGAAGTCTGATCATAGCCTCTCCGCGGCGGCCGCTAGAAACAAGCCTTTTAAAAAAGGTTTGGCTAATATGATCAGGCTGGTTCCTCAGGTTGGCGACAGGTTAATTCCCTGTCCCGTAAAACTAAAAGAATTACGAGACCGACAACAAGCCTCGGAAACGGACTGATCTCACGACGACAACCCACGCAAAGAAAAAGGAAAAACGATTTACGAATTTTCTTATGGAACGTACGATCGCTCTTTAGAGCTCGAGCTGCTCAGCAGCTAGCCGATGCCCTGTCAAAGTATAAAGCTGACATAACAGCTCTTCAAGAAATCAGATAGACAGGGAATGGTGTTTTACAGAAGAAAGAATATGACATATACTACAGCTGTCATACAAAACACCATGTGCTCGGGGTAGGCTTCCTAGTCAGCGAAAAAATGAAGTCTACTATCATCGGCTTTAACGCTATTAGCGAAAGGCTATGCACCCTTCGCGTGTGAGGCAAATTTACGAACATCAGCCTCATTAACGTTCACGGACCTACGGAGGAGTCCTCAGACGAAGAAAAAGAGACTTACTACGAACAAGCCGAGAGGGCCCTCAATGCCTGTCCAAGGTATGATGTAAAAATTATCCTTGGGGATTTGAACGCAAAAATAGGTCGGGAGCCGGTATTCAGGTATTACGCAGGCACCCATAGTTTGCATGAGAACACTAATGACAATGGACTTCGAGTCTTAGAATTTGCAGCATCGAAAAACATGGTCGTTGCGAGTACCAGGTTCCCGCGTAAAGATATCTACAAAGCCACCTGGGTATCACCTGATGGAGTCACTCGTAACCAAATAGACCACGTGTTGATAGACCGTCGCCACTACTCGAACTTGATGACGGTACGAACGTACCGAGGTGCCAATATCGACTCGGATCACTATCTTGTTGGTATGGTTTTCCGAGGGCGGATTGCCTTGATAAGACGCATTGCATCCGCCGATCAGGTTCGAATCAACACGGCTGCCCTGCGCAATGAAAACACCAGTAACACCTTTAGTAATACGTTAGGACTCGCCCTAGAAACACCTGACTTAGGGAGAGTAAGTCCTGGAGCCAGTATGCTGGACGTAAATGAAAAGTGGACACGTCTTAAAAATACTGTCATTAGTACTGCCAACTCCATCTTAGGCAGCAGTCGTAAAAATCGGAACGACTGGTTTGATGATGAATGCAAGCTAGCGACTGAACGTAAGAATGTTGCGTACCGAGCAATGCAACAATCTCATAGAACACGGGCACGCGAAGAGGAATATAAAGAGCTCAGAAGAACAGAAAAACGGCTTCACAGACAAAAGAAATCAGCCTGGGAGAAGAAGCTAATCTGTGAAATAGAAAACAGCCGAGAGCGAGGTCCGCACCAGGCGCGGAAGTTCTACCAATCCGTCCGAAACATGACGCAGTACACACCACGCTGCACATACTGCAAGGACGGAGAGGGAAATCTGATCACCGATCCTGAAAGCATACTGGAGCGATGGGAAGTGTACTTCAATGAATTGCTAAATGGTCAGCTCACTGCAGAAGTGGAGGCTCCACTACTTCAAGAAGAATACCCTATGTTGCCGCCACCAAGCATAGAAGAGGTTGAGAAGGCTATAGGCCGGCTTAAACAGAACAAATCTCCGGGAGCCGATGGCATACCAGCCGAATTATTTCATCACGGCGGGCCAGCCTTACGTCAAGCAATTCATGATATTATAGTGCACGTATTATGGGAGCAAGAAGAAATGCCAGAAGACTGGCGAAAAGGCATAATATGCCCCATACATAAGAAGGGAGATGTCACAACGTGCAGCAATTATAGAGGTATCACGTTGTTGAGTACCGCCTATAAGATACTCTCCTCTATCCTACAAGACCGGATAACCCCATACGCTAAAACCGTCATCGGACAATATCAGTGTGGTTTCATTCCAGGCAAATCAACAACTGATCAGATCTTTACCCTTAGGCAGGCGATGGAAAAATGTCTAGAATTTAACATCCCAACATACCATCTGTTTATAGACTTTAAGGCCGCCTATGATAGCATAGCCAGGGTAGAACTTTACAAAGCCATGAGAGAATTCGGCATCCCAAATAAATTGACACGACTATGTAGGTTGACCATGACCAACGTAACAAGCCAAGTAAAAATAGCCGGATTGCTATCCAGACCAATCAAAATCTTTAATGGACTCCGACAAGGGGACGGTTTGGCCTGCCTCCTCTTCAACCTGGCGTTGGAGAAAGCAATACGTGACTCTGGCACGGTAACAAGAGGGACCATCGTCAACAGGTCCAGCCAGTTACTAGCTTACGCAGACGACATTGACATCATCGGAAGATCCGAACAAGCTGTACACGATTCCTTCATCCAGATCGAGCAGGCGGCACAAAATCTGGGGCTGCACATTAGTGAAGGTAAAACAAAGTACATGGTGGCGTCGAATGCGAGAGGAACAGTTGGTCAAACAATCAAGGTTGCGGAGCACGAATTTGAAGTGGTGCAATCCTTTAAATACCTTGGGTCAATAGTAGCAGCCTATAACAATAAAGAAGAAGAAATACGCGGGCGGCTTCTCAAATCCAACAGAGCCTACTATAGTCTGTCAAAGCTCTTCAAATCCAGAAATCTCACCATAACTTCAAAACTGCTGCTGTACAGGACCATGGTCCTGCCAGTACTCACATATGGATCCGAGACTTGGGTGCTTAGCAAAAGGCACTCCGACCTCTTAGCTGCGTTCGAGAGAAAAGTCTTAAGGAGAATTGTTGGCCCCATATGTGAGGAAGGAGATTCCGGAGACGGTACAATCATGAATTGTACGCAATCTACCTAGAAGCAGATATCGTGACAAAAATTAAGCTCGGTAGACTCCGGTGGGCAGGGCACCTAGCTCGCATGAGCGAAGAGGAACCTGCTCGGAAAGTTCTTTGTGGTACATTCTATGGTAGACGGCAGCGTGGTAGACCATGCTTGCGCTGGAGAGATGGCGTAGACCAGGACGCCCGAAGCCTTGGGGTGCGCAACTGGATGGCGTCGGCTAGAGACCGGGATAGGTGGAGAGACTTGTTGAAAGAGGCCAGGACCGGAACCCGGTTGTCGAGCCGATGATGATGATGAAATATTACTAATTCATGCGTGCATTCTACGAATTTTATTTGTGGTTTTCAGCCACGAATAGTATTCGTAGAATGGACGTTTATTAGTACATTTTATGAATATTTGTAGAAAAACAAACGTATATTGTACGAATACCGTTGGTACAATGTACGAATATTATTGTAATATTTACCAATGCCATTCGTATATTGTACGAATATCATTGTAATATTTACTAATGCCCTTGTATTTCATTCGTAAATTATACAACTCTATTCGTATATTGTACGAATATTATTGTAGAACTTACTACCATTAAATATGTTCCTGAAATTTCCTTAAATACCTATTGTAAGAAATAATAACAAAAGGTATTTATGTTGTAAGTTAAAAATAAATTTTAATTCAATTTATTGTCATATATATGAATAAAGTTAAAAATTAATTAATTTATTATAAATATAATTAACAATCAAAGTAATATTTAAAAACTCCTCATTTTATGTACTTAGGGCCACTGAAAATAAATTTAACATTTAAAATTGAAAACTTCCGAAAAAAAATTGTACTTACATTGAGATTCTTTTAGGAAAAAAATTCCCACTATGTATGCTCTGCTACTTCTGGATGCTGTATTTTAAATATAAAATAAGCTTTAAAGCAAATGTATGTCTAGGTACTTACCTCGTCTTTTCGAAAAAAGCAGATGTTAGTCTGATCCACCACTCCAGCACTTTATAAATAATATCACGTTTCAACGTGTTGACTAATGGAATACTTTTAATTTTTAGAACTGAACACATATTATTTTTTTTACTCATGATTAGGAAAGTGTCCAACTCTAAGAGAATCCAGAAGAAGCATTCTTGGCAGTGATTTTTTATCAGAAGAAGAAGTTCTTACCGAACTAAATGAGATGAACGTTGCAAAATTGTATGAATATTGTAAAATTGCGTTAAGGTACAGAGGAAGAATAATTAATGAAGATTTCTGAATAGATAAAAATTAGATTTCTAATGTATCGTTTTTTATTATTTTTTCAATTGGTTTTCATTTTTTTTTCTTTAAATGTAATCAAATCAAACTGTGATAATCATGTATAATGCTCTAAGATGTGTTAATTGTTGTCAATCTGGCAGACGGCAAATGCCATGTCATAATGATTTTTTGTATATAAACATGTTTTGTAAGAAACCAATTTATAATTCAATAAAAATCTTTTCTATCTATCTATCTTCTATCTACTCATGATTAGTAAATAATACTAATGCGCACTTCATGAAAATACGAAGTTATTAGTACATTCTACGCATAATGCGTACGGTCAACCTACGAATGAATTCTGTCTACTAATATTAGTTTTACTTAGTAAATAGTACGAATTTATTAGTAAATACTACGAATGCAAGAGATTAAAGTACGAAGTCATTCGTACGAGAAATTAACGAATGTTATTAGTTATATGTACACAATAATTCGTACATTGTACTCAAAAAACTTGTTTACTTCTTGCTTACGAATACAATTAGTGTATTAAACGAATAGATTCGTGGATACTGCCACAGTTATTAGTAAAACTTTACAAATGCATTCGTAGATGTAGCACTGTACAAATACTTCGTACATGTTACGAATATTCGTACAATGCACGAATATTTTCTTTACGAATATCATTCGTAGCCATTTTACTAATAAATTTTTTGAGTGTAATCCATAACAATAATAATACATAATCGAAACTACTGCTACACCTACACTGCCCACACTACACGAATGTTGAATGCTAAGCCCAGCTCAATATCTTCCTCCCATTACGATATTCAGACATTCGAAACCAATGTGCATGAGTATCTTCTCTTAAATTCTTCCTTATTTTCCTACCGCTAGCACTGTGTTTAACATTCTGAGGGTAGTCAAAACCCCTTTAGTGTCGGCACAAATAAAACCAAGGAGGGTTTGGAATGCACAGCTCAAAGTTTTGTAACCTACTCTGTTTTTTTTCCAAATAATCTTTGTAGTTTCTTTGTAAAACGTACATCTCGATCTCACGCCCATTATCCCTGCGACCAGGGGGTTACGTAGGCTTGTGACAATCACATGTTCAGAAAAATTTACTTAAAATAATAGAAGGTCCTAACTACCCACAATACTCGTTCGTATGTATGAAAACAAAAAATATGAATAATATGTTTTAATGATAAAATTTGCACGACAGAATCAATGAACCAAAAGTTAAAGATTAATTTGTCACATACATATCTCAAACTTACAATGCTTTGTATGTGGTTTTTCCTTTCATGCAATTGACATTGAGTACAGTTTTCACATGAAACCAGCCCGCATCGAGGTATTTCAGTCACAAAATGTCAGCTCCTTTGATGTGGTATTTGTGTTGAGGCAAAAGCTGACATCGATTAGTTTACGACATTTTATTCAAATTAATTCCAAACTGACCTCTGTTTAAATATAATGTAGAATTTTTGCAGAATTTATATTAATCAAGGCAAATACTCATGCTTTGTGGTTGGCTTTATGGTTAAGTTCTTTTTCATAAAAATATCCTTCGACATGAACTTAATTCAACAATTTGTATTTCGAAACTACACAGCTCAAACATGTAAAAACACCTTAACTTGAATATATTTGAATAGAAAACATAAGTTTCGCAACTAAAACTACTTGAATTCAGATACCACGAGAAGGTATTTTGAAATGTATAAAATTATTGCAGCAAAAGCAATCCGGAATCTAGGAATCCAGGTCAGGAGGGAGGTTTTGGATTTGAAATGGGCTTAAAGAGAATATTGTTACCTAGTTAGATGAATATTTATTTTAAGTGAGTAGCTATATCTTAGTTATTCGTTTTGCTTCTTGCGAATAAAATTCACTTTAAAAGACGTAATTAAACCGAAATATTTCTACTAATTCTCAGGGAAGGCATAAGTATGTTGATACGATAAATCCGTCGAATAGCTTATGCCTTCTACATTTTGCAGGGACAGAAACTTCACAATGTACATTCCCCACATATAGACATATAAACATGCTCAAAAGCTCTTCTTTATTTATTGAAAATCCTGCAGCTGTATAACTCACCGTCATTCTTTCTCGGCCGACTGACATCATTGGAATTCTTCAGGTGAGATATGATATTGCGAGATGACTGTCAAAGATGAAAATGCACGTCCACTATTAAGCATGCCGGAAATGTTTCAATATGTCATTGGTGAAGTCCTGCAGGTGGGAAACAAAACTAAATTAAAGTGCCGCAAGGATTCCAGTGAACTTACTTATATAAGATAGAAAATTCTTTGAGTTCTAAATAGGGGTTTTGTCAAGAGTATTTCAATAAGAGAAGGTAGATGTTGAAATAAAATAAAAAGCTGTGTGAGGAAAGGCACATGAATGTCATTACCTATGGAATATGACATCCTGTGACTTCAGGAAACCCTACAAGAAAAGTCTAGCTGGGTCAAATCACATGACCTTATAGTGGCCAATTCACATCACCTCTGCGACAGATAACATTACGCTCCAATCATTTATGCAGAATGTCAATTGTGGGTTCCTTATGCTGGAACCACATGTCCTCGAAGGCTTTATATTTTAATTTGGGCTACAAGAAATTGGTTATCATCGTTCTGTAGCGCTCGCCAGTGTTACCGCCTCACAAACGTCGTTTTCGAAAAAATACGGAGTGTGCTTCTTCAGTAATTAATCGCAGTTTTTGGCCTGATGGGGTACGAGTTAGATATTTTAAACAGAACCAAAAAAACTTGAAGATCCCTTTATCTGCCAACAATATGACCTAAATAATCTCAAAAATTATGCTTTTAATGAGGACAATAATACATTTCGTATTTATTATCAAAATGCTGGTGGGATGAGAACAAAAATTGATAAATTTTATGCTGATAATTACTATCCTGTCTTTGCCTTAACTGAGACATGGTTGACCAAAGGAATATATTCGTCAGAACTTTTTTCCAGTAATTACCATGTCTACAGAAGAGATCGGTATGTGGATAGTGAAAACAGAGGAGGAGGCGTTGTTTTATCCGTGAGTTCTAAGCTCATAAGCTTTCAAATATCATTATACAATCAAAATATTGAGCAAATATGTGTTAAAATTGAAGTACCTTTTGCTTGTGTGAATTTATATATCTTTGTTTCGTATATACCTACCACCTGATAGCGATATAATTACATATTCATTGCATTTACAAAATATAAAAAAAAAGTATTTGACAATCTTGATAAAAAATCGTTTTTAGTTATATTGGGAGATTTTAATCTCTCACAAATAAATTGGATTTATTCTGATGAGGACAAAAGTTTATATCCATCCAATGTAACCTCTAAAATAGAATATGATACCTTAGATTTGCTCTCATTTATGAATTTAAATCAAATTAATAGTATACAAAACGATTATGGACGTATTCTTGATTTAGTTCTTTTAAGTAATGAGCTTGAAGCAGTAGTTTCTGAAATAATTGAACCTACATATTTTAAATAACTCTATACACCATAAAGGTTTAAATATTGAATTTCATTTCTTGTTTCTTAATCAATTGAATTTTAATAAACGTGATACCTTAGTTGGGTATGATTATGTGAAGGCTGACTATGTCGCTTTAAATACGTTCTTTCAAGAGGTGGACTGGAATAACTTTTTCGGATCTAATGATTTAAAAATATGTTTTAGTAAGTTTAGAGATAAAATTGAGGAAGCTAAGAGAAGTTTAGTTCCTAAGAAAAGGAAAAAGTGCAATAGTGGACCAATTTGGTTTAATAAACGCCTTCGTAGTTTAAAAAATAAAATGGTTAAGGCACATAAAAAGTATCGATCCAGTGTAGCTTTCAAAGAGAATTATAGACAACGTCGACAGGAATATGAAACATTGAAAAATTTGTTTTATAGTCAATACTTATGGAGTTTGGAATCCAAAATTAAAATCAATGTGAAAGCTTTTTGGCTATTTTTAAACGGAAAGAGACAATCTTTCGGTTTAACAATTAATATGAGATTGAATGATATAATATCATGTGACGAACTCGAAATTTGTAATTTATTTGCAGATTTTTTTCAATCTAACTTCATACTTGAAAATCCAATATTAAAAAATTAACTTAATGTTCAACCAATTACTAGTCTAGGTAGTCTTATTATAACTAATGAAGAAATTTTGGAAGAGCTTTCATCTCTTGATAGCAATAAACATATGAGGACTCCGACATAATATCCCCTCTGTTTTTAAAAATGTGAAAGGAAAGTTTAACTAAACCTTTAAGGACGTTATCTATTTAACTTATCACTAGCCCAAGGAGTATTTCTTGATGAATGAAAGACCTCGGTCATAACACCAATACATAAAGCCGGCTCCAAGGAAGATATTACAAACTATAGACCCATTACTATGTTACAAACAATTCCAAAATTGTTTGAAGCCGTAGTTTAAAAACGTGTGTATGCAAACATAAACCGTGGAATCTCCGAAAACCAACATGGATTTGTTAGTGGTAGATCAACTACTACCAACTTATGTCTTTTTTCGCAATTTTCTACTAAGGGTATGGAGCGCGGTGGTCAGGTCGACGTGATTTATACGGATTTTTCGAAAGCGTTTGACCGAGTTCAACACATTATTCTATTGAAGAAGTTAGAAGCATTTGGATTTCACTCTAATTTATTAAAGTGGTTTCATCAGTATCTTATTGATGGAATACAATATGTAAAGATAGGTAATAATTTATCTAAGCAAATTAAAAACTTTTCGGGAGTTCCTCAAGGAAGTCACCTTGGGCCTCTCTTTTTTGATCTTTTTAAAAATGATCTTCCTTCTTGGGTGAAATTTTCTGGAAATTTGCTGTTTGCAGATGATTTTAAAATGTTCAAACTTATAAAATCTACAACCGATTGCGAACTTCTGCAATACGACCTTAATAGTGTGTCTAAGTGGTGTGAAGATAATTGCTTGCAATTGAATATTTCTAAATGTAAGTTCGTTTCTTTTACTCGATCTCCTCGAACTATTCAGTATTCGTACAACATTAATGGTATTGAACTAGAAAGAGTTGATAGCATAAAAGATCTGGGCGTTATCTTTGACAGTAAATCAAATTTTAATCGCCATTATGATTACATTGTCTCTAAAGCAAATAAATTTTTAGGTTTTCTAAAGAGAAATTCTAAGGATTTTAAAGATCCACATACTTCGAAATCCCTATATATTAGTTTAGTTAGGTCAAATCTAGAATATGCTTGTTGTATTTAAAATCCATCATATGAAGTAAGCGTAAATAGAATAGAAGCAATCCAGCGCAAATTCACGTGGTATGCTTTAAGAAAACTGAATTGGGTCGATAATGTTATGCCTCCATATAAGTGAAGATGTCTCCTGTTAGGGATGCAAACTCTGGAATCCAGGCGTAAGCATTATCTTGTTATGTTGGCAAGAGATGTACTATGTTCGCATATTGATTGCTCCGCTCTTCTTGCTTCTTTTCCGATCTTTGCTCCTTCAAGACCCTTAAGAGAAAAAAAAATGTTTTTTTACGTGCCACGTTTTTATACAAATTATGGTAAAAGTGACCCAGTATCCAGCTCTTGCATATTATTCAACTCTGTTTGTGACATAATCGAAATAAATTTAAGCAGATTTTTATTTAAAAAGACATTAATGCTTGTGATATGCTAAATTATTTAGTCCTGTTAGAAAGACATTAAATTTCAACATTAAACTTTTATTGACTAAGGATATTAATCCCATAATTTTATGTACCTAATATACGTATTTATATATATATTGTTAAGTCTAAAAAGAGATTGTAAGCTCGATAGATACAAATAAATAAATAAATAAATAATCACGCCGCACAAGTTATACGAATAGGTTCTACGAACCGAAAAGAGTTTTTTAAAATGAATTACTTTTCGTCTTCGAGATCAAAATTAGACTGACTTTATTTTTAATATAATTCCTTGATACAAATACATACATTTTCATATATTTATTAGTTTGCTATCTCAGCAAATTCACAAAGAATAATTTAATAAAGTGCAATAAGGTTTAGGTTACAGAATGCATCGTTATTATTTATGAAGTTAATAAAGTTGGTTTCTGTGAGAAATCAAGTTGAATTAAATTTTACCTAACGGGAGTATCATGATACGATACGTAACCCACACCAAACCGTAACTTTTAGAGGATGCATTTATTTTCCTTTGGGATATTGTATTTTACACTCCAAATTGTTCTTTCATTGTGTAAATTTTTGTCAAAATTCTAACAAAATATCTTTTTATTGGCGGCACTGGAACAGTGTATTTTTATTCAGCGAAATCTCTTGTCTATATGATTACACTGGCATAACCACCTGGAAATTACCAGTGCAAGGTTGGAAATTATAATTTTGAAATTTGAATAAAATGAATGCTTCAATATTGCTCTCATAACTGATCTTATTTCAGGTAAATGCTAGATTTTTGATCAATTCCTGACTTGGTTAACGGCTTAATCGATTTCGATAATATTTTTATGAAGCGGCTTTAACCTTTATAAAAAATATTAAGATCACATAAAAAATTTATTATCGATTTTGGAAAACAAAAAACCTGTGAAGAAAGAAAAAAAAATAATACAAAGACAATAAGATCCCCAAAATTAGTTCGTAGTTTCAAGCTAATGAAGATGGAATTTTGATACTACTAGAAACTGTTGTATTTAGTAAAACTAAATTAATAAATTATAAAGTCTATAGGTTCTTAGAAATCCTAGTGTCTTGGAACTCCCCTATGTTTGTTTTAGCAGGAATCGAGGTACAATTTTCTGCCACAGTTAAGATGAAAGGCATCATGCCAAGAGATACTCTTGGATGGTTTGTCATTTCCTCGCAAGAGACAGTACACCCTGAAATGCATTTTTGAAGCGGCTGGAAATCAAACCCACACCTTTTGCATAGCAATCCAACGCACTTACTATAACTATTATGTCAGGGGTTACTCTCAGCAGATACAAAGGGAATAGTGAGCCAAACTGCTTAAGAAAATATTGTGTTGAAATGTTCTAAGCGTACCTACTGCATAATTACTATGATTGTATGTTTTCACAATTTGAATACGTTTTGCGATTGTTAGACGGTTAGCAATATTGTAGTATTGCAAGCCTCAAAAGTACGTGCATTCTACACCAGGCTTCAAAGATCAATATTGTTTAATAGTAGTAATATTAAGAACTTAAAGACGCTTAAATAAAACAGAGATGGATGAATTTTTTATATTTGCTTACCAGCCACCCGGTGTCCGTAACCTTAAAAAACTAAAAAAATGTCTTTTTTTAGGGAAACTGGTTTTGCCATGAAGTAGGTAATGTATAAATGTAAAAAGTGCTTCTAGTTTTAATAGCTCCTACTCGGTGAACATTTAAGTTCCCTATATTTCTCTCGATAAAATTGAAACACAAAATATGATTGAAAGTTGAGGTGACTAAGACCAGGTTATCTAAGCGCTGTCACATTTTATAATTTTTGTCATAATAATCATACAAAATCAAAAAAGGCTTATGTGTGATCGCCTCCAAATGCCTCTTTTCGCGTTTGAGGAATTGCTCGACTCTTGTTGTCAATTGAAAGTTCTTGCGACATTTAGTCCAAATGCGATTGGCATTTCGTCCGGACCAAAGATACATTTTGTGCACTTCCGTTTGAAACATGGATTTATTTCTCAATTATTTATCACTTTCACAAACTATGAACCGTAAAACTGTATTTTCACTTCCAATTTGTATTTTATTTTTATTTTGGTTTGAAAAATAAAATAAATTAACATTAAATGTTCTAGGTACCAGTTCACTGTGGCGTATGTGGAATATTTTCATACTCATTACTTTCGATATACATAGATACTATAGGGCAAGTTCTGCATTTGGAAAATAAATCGGACTCGAGATTTTGATCAAAGTTGACATTACGATGATAGAGAACAAAAAAAGTGGGTCTGGCAATTCCGTCTGTCTGTCTGTATGTCTGTATCTCTCCCTACACCCTTAACTATTTTCTTCAAACTCGATCTTAGGTGATACCCTAGAGAAAAATTGAATTATTTTTAGCTCAAATATTTATTTATATCAAAAACAGCTCAAGTGATTTTGATAAGAATATAAAAATAAGTGTGCTATTATGGGCATACATTTTTTTTAAAAAAATGGGAAAATGTTATTCACGGTGCCTGCCATAGAACCGTATTTGTTTTATTTTCGGCTTTCTAATTACCGGCCGGTAATTCTGACCGAAATTTCTGTACAGGAACTTTTTGAATCCAAAATAATATTGTTTATAAAAATATTGGAACAAATTTTTTTTGTTGGGGTATTTGAAAAAAAAAATCCTCTGTCTTCAAAACGTGTGAACGTGGAAATGGCATCCCAAACTTTTTTCTGAAAAATATTTTAAAGAAATTTGCTATATGAAAAATTACTTTTGTAGAAATAAGACAGCAATTTTGTGCATTTAAACAATTTTATCTTATTAAATCCATGTTTTAAATTTATTTATAAACAATTTTTAAATTCCAAAGTAATTTTACATAAGAGCAAGTACGAGCGATCCAGTCGAGCATTTTATTTTTCAAACAATATTTCAATTTTCCTAGGCGGTATCGAGTGTAAGCACGAGCTTGTTATTGTTTGCACGACGACATAAGGAAACAAACGGCGCAAGATATTATTCTTCGAGCAGTAGATGTTTTAGCGAGCGATCCAAACAACAAAACAAGAGCAACTCTTATCTTAAGGTACTAGTACGGTCTAGAATGCCAAAAAAAACGCACGATTTTTGGGAATTTTTTTCTCGGAAACCTTATTAGGTAATAACATAAATTTTTATTTAAATAATGAATACATGCGTCAAGAGTACAAAAAAAATTATTTTTCTTTAATTTTCGAATTTTGGCTGAATTATAGAGGGCGCAAACGTCGACTCATCAAAAAATACATGGTCCCATGGCGGACAGTTAATCTCCGGATCTACTCAACCGATTTTCAAAAAACTTGTTGCAACTTGATGGTTTTAATGGTTTCTAGAACAATTTAACACAATTTGACCAAAAAAGTATGAACAAAAAAAAAATGGCGACCCAAAAATGGCCAAAATTTTTTTTTTTCTTTGGACTTTTTAAACAAATTGTGGTAAATTGTCTCGTAAGAAACCTTCCTTTAAATAACCCAATTTGTTTTTTTTTGTTTCAGTCCAGCCAATTCTGAGATTAACTGTCCGCCATGGGACCATGTATTTTTTGATGAGTCGACGTTTGCGCCCTCTATAATTCAGCCAAAATTCGAAAATTAAAGAAAAATAATTTTTTTTGTACTCTTGACGCATGTGTTCATTATTTAAAAAAAAAATTATGTTATTACCTAATAAGGTTTCCGAGAAAAAAATTCACAAAAATCGTGCGTTTTTTGGCATTCTAGACCGTACTAGTAAAAATAAAATTGTCAATTAAAATACAAAATGGAGAAAATTATTATCACTATCTTCATGATTTTCTTTTGTATATTGAGTGAATAAAGTACGAGTATGATAGTTGCTATTTATTTCTAGCAAATGCTTGAACTCACATCGAAAGTAGTGTATTTTATTTTCTTGCGATTAAATAATTGCGCGGCAAAAATATCACAAATGAGTGCATGATAATGCATTCGGGCACCTGCGATTTTTTAATAGTCTAGACAAAAAATTGCAAGTGCGTTCGTAGTCTATTGAACACATCGATTGTGCTTCGAATAGAAATATTACTTAATAATGACCTTTTAAAATTACACTACGATAAATACTATCCTTCCTAACGAAAAATATTACATATTCACATATTATTCAAATACATATCTATACATATTTTAAGGACTCAGAAAAATTAAATCATAAAATATTTAGACTGATGGTGACGAACAATCACATACTCTTCACCTTGTCCAACGTTCTCCCAAATCCCCCATTTGGCATTTGATACGGTCGCTTTCAAAGAGGGAGAATTTGAAAGTTTATCAAACAGAAAGATTTTTATTTTGTACCAATTTAAGCATACGTTACATGATATTAGTTTGCCTTTTGAAAATATGTATACAAGAAGAGAACAATAGTAAAACACTGCGTCTTCCATATTTTAGTTTTATAGTCAATTTTATAAAATAGTCACTTTTTTTACCTTAAGTTGCGGCCACACTTTCAAGATTGTTAATTTACTTCGTCGATCACCGTGGTCAACATTTTGACTTATCCACATTGTCTCAGTTAGTGTATACGTTCCAATTTTGACGTCTACAGTGTCACTTGTGCTGAAAATAATTTCGAAGAAATGGAGGAACAATTAAACTTCCTAAAAAATCAGTATCAACAAATCAAAAAGCAATAATAAATTCCATAAGTTAAATAATTTTAATATTTTGAAAACATTTTTTATATTTTGTTCGGATGGAACCAAAAGGAGCATTTTTAAGCTTCTGTTAAAAAGTTTGTTGCATGTGTCATTGATTTTCACGCAGTCTGTGGTTAAATGATTGATGGAAAGCTGAATGTTAAGTTGTCAGAGGTGGCATATGTATGTGTAGGGTGTCCTTTTTAAGTAGGTGACTGTGGGTGAGCTGAGTATGACCAATCCTCAACCTGATAAAGCATTTATTCATGAATGCAGGCGTATAGGTTAGATAGATAGTTGGATTGCAAATTTGATTGATGGAAGGGTAGTTGTAATGATATTGAGACCGATCTACCATTTCACGATTGTGCAAATAAGAGCTAGTCAGTCTTAATATGTATGTATATCTGTTTTTGGTGGGCTGATATTGTGAGATAGCTTGGTTGTTGTTCAAAGTAGTTATTTGGACTTCATAGTCCGCGTGTTCATTGCCCTTCACACCAATGTGACCTTGCTTCCAAAACCTTCATTCGTTCTCCAAGTTTGATGACAGCACCTCTGATTTTGCCAATAAGGGATGATCGATTGTTGACGTTTTTGATGGCAGCTAAAGTTAAAAGAGTGTCCGTGCATATCACTGTCTTTTTCTTGGATTAAGCAGAAATTAGATATTATTGGAGGATTGGACGATAACCCATACAAAAAATATTTGTGTTTGTTTATTAGTGTATAGGAATCGAACCTAAAGCTCTGGAGTGACAGTTCAACGCTCTAACCATTACGCTATGTGGCCGTTTGAAGGTTGTAGAGTATACTCATTATTAATTTCCCGAGAGGTAAGTACTAGACTTATAAACAAAAAATAAAAATAAAATTCCATCAGGCTTCCCTGTTCAAATAATTAGTTTCTCAGATATCATAGGATCGCATAATCCTGGGTTATTACTTCCTGTTGAAGATTAGAAAGCAGGAAAACACTCCGAACACAACATCCTATTCTGTGGAGAGTTATAATTAATTATATCCTACTCTCCGCAGGGAGTTCTGTAAATAGTATGTATCTTAATTCAGAACTACACAAATCGACCAAAAAAGAGTGCTTAATTTGCTCCTCCCCACACATAGCCAAACCACAAACACAAACTTGCTCTAGTTCCTGACACTTCCGGATCCCCATGTTGATCCTTGTGTTCTATTCAAGGTCATTAATTTAAAACGCCAAATTGAAATGGAAACTTTGTTTCAAATGGTCGTGGCAACTGGAAATAATTGTGCTGATGCTCATAGTGATGAAGCTCGATTTGGTAAGGGGGAACGCAATGAATTCATTAAAAAAAACTCAGGGTCTGTTTTTCTTATGAATTTCTGTTTTATTCCGTTTTTCACAATAATGTTCCGTCTGGAAACAGAGATAGAAATAAAAACACAGATATTTATAAAAAAAAAAAACTTTTCTAAACGGTACCCAGTGTTTTTTATCTCTGATTGTGTTTTGTTCTTGCATTTGACACAACACAGAAACAAAAAGAAATCATCATTTCCGTTTCCTATGTGAATGTTTAATTGGACAGAAATGGTTTTTGTTTTTAAAAGCGACCGACAACTTATGCTGTGTTTGTACATAAATATTTATTGCTTGCACTTTTTGGGGGCAATCTCGGGATGTACTGGTATTATATTCTGGTGTTATTTAAGGATAAATATTTGCATGACATTGGCGAGATGGGAGCTCTGCTAATGATTTATGAAATGAAATATTGCTCTGCAAGAGACAATAAAAACTGCACTTTAGACGTGACAGTGTCAAGGACAGTGGTAAGCCTCAATATAAATCGGTAGATTATTTTAACAAACGGTATCAGATTTACCGAATGTGTTTTTATTTAAGGCTTGCGAGTTTGTTCAGAAAAGTATATATACGGGGTGTCCCCTTATTCATCATGGATTTGAGTACATTTGTGTTTTTTTTTAAATCCAAATCCAAAATTTAAATGATCTCGTATTAAAATTTTGATCGGTAGAGCTGTAAATGAGAAAGTCAAAAATAAAAAAAGGTTCCATGACTACCCTTTCATGTTAGTTGGGCCGTTAGCAAAAATTGTTTTTGATTTTTTTGCCACCAAAAGGACTATGTCTACAATTGTACACATAATTCTTTTGATTAAAATCATTCAAGCCGTTCTCCATGGTCTAACTGAAAATAAAGTTAAAAGAAAACCGCTAAAAATAGAGCTTTTAAAGCTTACACAAGCAACAAGAGCTCTAATAATTTTGCCTTACATGCACATCTTCGTAAAGAATATGAATTTCGTTTAAACATTTTTTTTTATTAACTAGGTACATATAACCCAAATTGAGTTTAGGTAAGATCCAAAGAGTTTTTGAAAATTTGTTAATAGCAAACGGAAGTCTATTGGTTTTCCATCAATAATGGTTTACAATAACTTTACTTTCAGTGAACCTCAAACTATTGTTTATTGGTTTACTGAATGCTTTCGATGTATTCATAATATGTACAACGGATTTGTATGTTGGCAGTAACTACGATTGTAAGAATTCGGTACCTATCTGTAACAGAAAGCTGTAGCTTAAGTTTATATTGTGAATTAGAAGATGTTTCATCTTCCTTATGCGAACTTCAGACCAGATTTTCATGACGTGTTTCCTATTATATTCAAACATTGTTTTGGATCTCTTAGATTTCCACTATAATTTTCATTTTTAAATAATCCCTTTTAAGTGGTCATTTTTTAGATGAATGGAAAGTATCCTACATTTACCCGATTTTCAAGTCTGGAAGAAGGTTACAAATTACCGCCAAATAAGCAAACTTCTTACAATGCCGAAGCTTTCCGATCAAATAGTAAGAAATAAAATGCATGACTGAGACGCACGGACTTGTTCTTATGTAAAAGACTAAGAATTTCAAAATTGAAAGTTTTTAGAGAAAAACTGTTCATAAGCACAAAATACATTTTTTAAATGACTAAAACAACTCCTTTGGAAGTTTTAGATAAAAACAGGATGCCATGTGATTTAGGTTAATATTAGATTATGCAAGAACAAAAATTAAAGTCGTTGTAACCGTTTCTTAAAAAGATAAGTTTTTATGTAAAAAAATGGTACGCTAACTTTAAGTTTTTTTTATTTTACCAACACAAATAAAACACAAATATTGACGAGTTTTTGAAATATTGATATTGAATTTTCAAAAAAAAAAATATTTTTTTTAAGTTTTGCAATGCAACGTTTTTCAAACTTTTTAGAAGCTTCTCCATCGCCGATAATGAGAAATTCAATATTTGAAAAAATGGTTCTATGGTAATTACAGTCAGTAATATCTTAATTTCAAAATTCTTTTATGAAGCCATGGAGTTTTTTAAATATTGAGTTTAGCATTTTGATTTTTTTTATAAAATTTGTAAAATTGCCACCTTTGCTATGCAGGTATAACAAAGCAGTTCCTGCGACAGAGAATAGCTGGCGATAAATTGGACATTAATAGTAAAAGCTCCGCTAAGACAGCACTGGCGAACCATTGTGTCCAAACCAACTATCGGCCAGATTTTGAGGAGGTAGAAGTTTTACAAACGAAGAGAAATTTTGCCAAAAGGTAAACTCTAGAAACTCTACACATCCTCAAAAACAACAATAAGAAGACAGCAAACCATGTCGAAACATCGGGAGAAGTAAATGAAATCAAACTAGTTTCATTGCATATCAAGTGACCAAAATATCCGACGAGGAACTAGATTCTTCAACAATACAAAAATATTTGAACTTGGTCAAACAAAAATAATTTTATTTATGTATTTTACATGTCAACTTCAAATTAATAATCGGTTGGCTTTGATGTTTTCGTTGTGTTCCGTCCCGGTAGTAGGGTAGTGGGGACTAAGATGTGGTTTCGTAAAAAGGGTTGGCAATTAGACGCGACGGCGCGGCGGTAGGCTGACCCTGTGTCATTGTAGAAGGATTATAAATCGTCGTTGTTCTATGAAAACTCCCTAAGTCCATTTTTTGTTTTTTTGAAATATTTGCATTTGAACTTCGAAATTAATATAAAAAAATCCAAAAATTATCAGAATAGCATGATCTCAGGCTTCAATTGTAGAATTTGTTTGGCGTAGGCATTGTGCAATAAAATTTTTTACAAATGGTTTATCCGAAATTAATTAAATAAGAATTGCATCACATTTTTCTTTTAAATGGACTTAGGGAGTTTTCATAAAACGACAACGATATGCTTTTGATGGCAGCCGCCTACTAAATTGGTTTAGTTTTTATTTAATTGACCATGTTTAATGCAATTTGATGCGAAACGTTCGGGGTGAGTTCCAATTTACACTCTTAAAATTCAAATAACGCGGCTAGTCCGAAAATATTAAAAAATTCATTCCTTACATATCGTCTCCTTTTGATGATACGGAAATCTAATTTTTGTTGGTTTTTGACATTAGCTTTCAGTGCTTTTCGGAAACATCAAAAAAGATTTCAAAATCACTTCCAAAGTAAATTTGTTGGAAATATTTGTTCGAATTGAAAATGGTTTTCAAAATAAGTTAGGAAGATTAAACTGGAAATCTTACTAGTAAAATTAAAAAGGTCTTTGAAAAGCACTGCCCCATATCTCGTAACATTAAACCCACTAATACACCATGGTGGAATAGTGATCTTAAGAAACGAAGAACAGGGGTCAGAAAACTTTTCAACAAAGCCAGACTAAGTAAATCGGAGGAAGATTGGATTTCATATAGAGCCGAACTTAACCCATACACCAAAGAGTTAAGAAGGCCAAAAAAGGATTCATGGGTTAGACACTGTGAATCCATTGAGAACACAAGTGAGGCGGCGAGACCGGGATATATTAAGTTTCCAGATGGATCGTGGTTGAAATCGAGCCAAAAATCACTTGAACTCTTTATGGAAACGCATTTCCCGAGCTGTAAGAGTAATGAGGGATCCGGTTTTACACAACCAGAAACCTTAGATATCTTACAATCAGTACCAGACTTAGAACAGGTTAATACAGATAAGAAGATTATGTGGGCATAAACTCGTTCAAACCCTATAAATCAACTGGACCAGATGAGATTATTCCTGCATTTCTTCAACACGCTCTACAGATAATCACCTCATTAGATTAGATTAGATTAGATTAGATTTTTTTTTATTCATGTTTTTCAAGGATACAATTCATACAAAGTACAATATTCAAATAGTATAAAAAAGAATGTATTGCAATAGATTTAAGTGTATATAAAATAGTTACAAAGTTTAATCATATAATCATAAAAACTACCTGTGGATATTCAGTAATGCACCAAGAAAAGACAGGAATACACTTTGTGGCATGAAGTGCCAGTAGCAAGTGGTAAAAAATTTGAGGAGTAGAGAGCCGCGTAAGAATGAGAAAGAGTTTTTTTTTTTTTTTTTTTTTTTTTTTTATGGGGCGAAAAAGATACTTCAAGAGAGAGCTGTTTATTAATTAGAGTAGTAACACTAGATCATTACTTGTAATAATATTTCTACATCGTTTAGGTTTAATAACCATGTACGTAGTTTCTTAAAAAAAATTGATTTATGTGTAATTAATTTGCGTATATCCCAAGGCAGTTTGTTAAAGATTGTAGGACTCATGGTTGTAAAAAATCTTCTATAATGCTCAGTTCTAACTCTGGGTATAGCTACCGCAGTTTGATTTCGCAAAGAGTAGAATTCGTTTCTTCGAATGTTGTTGTGTCCACCTCTCAAGAAAAAGATTTTTAATACCTTGAACACATAAAGGTTACGAAGGGGTAAAACATCAAGAGACTTAAAAAGTGCAAATGAGGGTTCCCGACTTGGTTTAAAAAGCATATTCCTAACAATTTTTTTTTTGGGCAATGATGAGGGGTTGAATATTACTTTTAAAAGCACACCCCCAGCAAGCTATTGCGTACTCGAGTCGAGAATTGACTAAAGCATAGTAAATAGATTTCAAAAAATTCAATGGAACGAATTTACGGATATGGTATATTTTGCTTAGGGCAATGTACATCGACTGTTTAATATTTGCTATATGGCTATTCCAGTTCAATTTATTATCTAACGTTACCCCTAGGTATTTGAATTCCTTAACTGATTCAAAGCTAATGCAATCAGCGTTGCAGTGGAGTAGATCACATCTTTTAGAGTGACAAATAATACTATCTAAATTGAACTCTTTTGAAAGGAAATATGGCATGACTTTTGATTTGACACTAAGGACCATCGAGTGATTTTTAAACCAGAAATTAAGCTTGAGTAGATCCTCATTCATTTTATTTTTCAAGTGATCAATATTTGAATCAGAGTATGAAAGAGCCATGTCGTCAGCAAAAGCAACTATATTTCCTTTGAGAGGCAAATTGAAAATAGAATTAACATAAATCAAGAAGAACAAAGGACCAAGGACTGATCCTTGAGGAACACCAGCTCCAGTAGAAAGTTCTTCGTCACTCAACACTCCATTTGCCAGGACTTGCTGTTTTCTATTCGAGAGATAGGACGAACACCAACTAAGAATGCTATTTCTAAAGCCAAATCTATATAGCTTGAACATAAGAATTTTATGATTGACCAGGTCGAATGCTTTGGTTAAGTCTATGAATATACTGGCTGCAGGGAGGCCTAGGTCGAGTGCGGAATAGATTTTTTCTAGAAATTCGATGATGGCGTTTTCAGTAGACTTTCCTTTCCTGAAACCAAACTGTAGATTACTAAGGAGACTATACTTATCAATAAATTTGAGCATACGAGTGCTTATTATCCGTTCAAATACTTTAGAGAATACAGAAAGCAAGGATATAGGTCGGTAGTTGTTAGGATCGCTCTTATCACCCTTTTTATATATTGGAACTATAATTGATTTTTTAAGGCATTCTGGAAAAATTCCAGCCGAGAAGCTTTTATTAATTAAATAAGTCAACGGACGAGATATAAAAGGATAGATTTCTTTCAAGATTATGCTATTAATACCATCATAACCGCTGGAAGATTTAGGTTTTAAACCAGATATAACTCTTGCAACAACGGATTCCGAGACTGGTTCAAAGAAAAAAGATGAACTTGCTTGGGTTTCCAAGAAGGATTCTTCAGAAAAGTTTGGAGTTTGGGGACCTATCGTGAAATTCTGAGCTACATTCTTGAAAAATAAATTAAACCCATTTGAGATTTGGAGATCATCAGTAGCAGTAGAGCTGTCAGATAGCTTGAGACTATTAATGTGATTTGAGTCGAACTCTTTGCCCAATATATTGTTGATTAATTGCCATTGTCTTTTGGGATTGTTAGAACAGTTATTAAATTGGCGTATATAATATGTTTCCTTTTGATGGTTAGTTAGATTCCAGATATCTTTTTTCAGTTGTTTGTAATGTAAGTTAATAGATTGAATGTGCAAACGGTTTTTATTTAGAGAATAGAAACGATTTTTTTTCCTTATTTTATTACAAAGGTCATCCGTTATCCAAGGTTTAATTTTCTTTATTTTACGTTTTTTGCAGCTATACATCGAATTTTCTATGAAACTGTTTACTAACTTAATAAATTTATCGAATGCAATTGAAGGACACACGGAATCATAAACAAGTTCCCAATTTTCATTCTGAAGATAGCCGAAGAGGTTAAAGAAGTTGATTTTCTTAACATCATCATTAATTGGAAGGAATTTTTTCCGAGAATTATCAATATTATCTTTGCAAAGATCCAGTAATGAGACTCCTATCGCGTAATGATCAGTAACATCCCAATGTAATACAAACGGAATTACTTCAAAATTGTACCTACTATTGAGAAAGATATGATCAATGCACGTTTGGGTATTTGTTGTTACTCTTGTAGGAACATTTATAAACGACTGAAAGCCCATTGACGATAAAAGGAGTACGTAATTATCACTACTAGAAGGCATACCTAGAATATCAATATTTAAGTCCCCAACTAAGCAAACATTTTCACTTCTTATTGGAAGTAAAGTTACTTCAAGGTCACTCAAAAAAGATTCCTTTGCAACAAACTGGAGACGATACATGCAAATAATATTTAATACAGTCGAGTTTAAAATTATTTTGACTATGATACAGTCAGCACTGTCGAAAAGCGGTTTAAGAACATTTTCAACTACAAGTGTATTTTTAATGAACACAGCTATACCTCCCGAAGGATATTTTTCATTACAATTTGCAACGAGCTTGTAACCTGGTAAAGAATAATAGCAAAGCTCATGACTGAATATCCAGATTTCTGACAAGACTATTATTTGAGGAAGATTTACAACATTATTCTGCAAATATAGACAAAAAGAATCAAAATTTTTCCTCATGCTTCTAATGTTTTGATGCAAAATTATTAAATCATTATGATTAGCCGTTAAATTTGTATCAACTAAGATTTCATTAATGTTACTACTTAAATCAAGATCAAATATTTCATTTATGTTTTCCATATTAAGTCAATATATACTACAAATAATTAAGTAGATGTCTTAATCAAGTGATTAAGATCAATTAAGCTTTGAATATATTTAATCTTACTGCCTTCTTTTTCTCTCATCATGATCCTCCCATTTCGCACCCATAGGTATTTGTAATGTGATTTACTTTTCGCCTTCTTCGCTTCGTTTAGTAAAAATTTGTTTTCCGCTGATAGCCAGTCGCTCACAAAAATATTCCCCTTACTCAATGGAAAAACATCATTAGCATCGATCGGAGATTTTTTTGCATACACTGCAGACAATATACGCTCCTTCGTTCTTTTGCAGCATGGCTTAGGGTAATCCTCAAAAGTTGTATCAAATGGACATACGTCCCTATTAGCTGGAGAAAAGTTAAAGCTGGAAAACCGACACACTCGAATGCAAAAGACTACAGACCGATAAGTCTCTCTTCGTTCCTCCTCAAGACACTGGAGAGAATTATTGATCTACATGTTAGGGACCTTCTCAATCCAAGTAACTAGTGCAACTACCAACATGTTTACCTTAAAGGTAAGTGAGTGGAGACTGCGTTGCATGAGGTCGGGTCACAAATTGAGAAAAGTATCGAGCACAAAGAACATACATTGGCAACGTAATAACGGAGTCCATTAAATCTCCTCTGGAAGAAGTTGGAGTTGAACCTGCCATTATAGACTGGATTTATAACATGCTCAATGGCAGGATCATCAACTAACAACTTGGAGATAATATTGTAGAAAAAGCAGTTACAAGAGGCACTCCACAAGGAGGAGTAATCTCACCTCTCCTTTGGATCCTTGTTGTTAACAAAATTCTTACAAGATTTAGGAATAAGGGCATTAAAATAGTAGCCCATGCTGACTACATAGTAATTTTGATATCGGGTAAATATCTTACCACCATCAAAGATATTATGGAATCATCACTTAAAGAACTATCTTCTTGGGCAGCACAAAACGGTCTCGGGGTTAACCCTTCCAAAACTGAACTAGTCCTGTTTACGAAGAAAACAAAATTGGAGGACTTTAACCCTCCAAAGCTAAACGATATTCCTCTGAAACTTTCCAACGAGGCTAAATATCTTGGAGTAATCCTTGATTCCAAGCTAACATGGGAACGTAACACAGAGAAAAGAATGAAAAGAGGACTATGCGCTCTTTACACATGCAAAAAAACCTTCGGTACACGGTGGGGCATGCGACCGCAGGTCATCTAGTGGATGTACACGGCGATAGTTCATCCCATACTTACCTATGGGTCGATCGTGTGGTGGAAGGCTGTAGAAAAAAGTAGCTATCTCAAAAACCTGAATAAGGTACAGAGACTAGCCTGTTTAGGAATAACGGGGGCACAGGGTTCTACGCCACAGGCGGGGCTGGAAATTATTTCAAATCTCCCAGTCCTGAACGAACACACAATATGCACAGCAGCCAAAAGCGCACTTCGGCTTAAAGAAATGAGCTCTTGGAAGCACAGCTCTTATGGTCATGGGTATATCCTGCAAAGGTATGACACAGTGGCCGGGCTCAATGTGACGAGTGACGACTGACTACTTACCACCCAGAATAGATTTCAACAAACAATTCTCTATTACAATACCCGAAAGGCATGGATGGGAACCCAACTGACTAATAAGTGAACAAGGTATCTGCTTCTACACCGATGGGTCAAAAATGGAAGAAGGAACAGGAGCTGAGGTCTTCTGCGAAGCTCTCAATATCAAAGAATCATTCAAACTCCCAGCTGAGTGTAGTGTCTTTCAGGCTGAGATCTACGCTATTGAAAAGGCGGCAGAATTGGTACGCACGAAAAAACTGAACATGTCGGAGATCATATTCTTCGTGGACAGCCAAGCTGCCATCAAAGCTTAAGTAAGTGAGACTATAAGATCCACGACAGTAACAAAATGCCGAGACATGCTGAACAATATTTGCAACACTAACCAAGTTAATCTCTTCTTCGTTCCTGGACATAGCAATATAAAAGGGAATAAAATAGCAGATGAACCGGCAAGGAAAGAGTCAGTATCAAATAAAAACAGCAGTAGCAATTTAAATATGGGACCAAAAATCCCGATTGGCGTGATTAAAATAAAAATAGACCTAATAACGAAAGAGCAAATCAATAACTGCTGGTCCTCCAGGGACATCTCTAGAAGTTTGTGGCCTAAAATTAATGAAAAGGAAACTCGATATATTTTATTGCTGAGTAAAAAGAACATTAGAATCCTTATAGGTGTACTAACGGATCACTGCGCCATTGGCACAATGGCCACTACTCGTAGATTTCTGTATGAGCTTTTAGGATGTCGAGGAGATTGAAACCATTCAACACCTGCTCTGCGACTGCCCAAACCTCCAAACAAATCGCCTCCGTTACTTTGGAAATAGGTTTGTTGGAGAACTGGACGATCTAACGCGGGTCTCAATGGCAAGTATGAAAAAATTTATTGTAAGCACAGGCTGGTTCGCAAATGAACCAATCTTCATAAATCATAAGACATTAGTTAGGAGCATGCCTGCTTAGGGAATCACAATGGGCCAATAGGCCTCCGTGTACGCAACAGCCTCTGGGCTGCGCACGCCCTTCCTAACCTAACTGTTCCAATTCTACAAATGAAGCAATTAGTTTTGGAATAACAGCTTGGTCTACCTGACACTATCTTGAATTTATTAAGTAAATCAAGAAACACATGTACTCGTATTTATAGCTTGGGAAAATTGTATGTTTGTTACCGAAGTATTCAACTTAAATCTTATGGTCACATTGGATTTTTAACAAAAAAAATGCACATATGTAGAGGAACTGAACTTGCGTATTGACAAGGCTCTCGCTCAACTGATGAGTCCAACTGATATCCAAGAAAGCTATTTTGAATCAATTTGATCAAAAGCTCCAGTTCGATTTTTTCTAAATGCAAAATTCGCCTTACAATACATTAATAGCAAGGAAAACAAATACTAACGAAGTTTCATCATCTTCATTTCCGATTTCAAATGCTTCATGAATGTTGTTTTAAAAAAAATAAATAATAAGGGTCAGTATCAAATAAAAACAGCAGTAGCAATTTAAATATCTGATCTTCACTGTTTGTTAAAAATAACTTTACTCAAACGACAGAATCAGTTTCTTTCTTTCAATATTGGACTAGTGAGTTTTTACCCAAAAACAATGACATACTCCTCCAGTACGATAAGTAAAATGATTTAAATAATTATTTTTTGAAAAGTTTGTATCTCCTCACAAAAAACACGATATAATTTCTTGTGTTAAAATTGCCAAAACTTTTAGCGAAAAATTACATAATTTTCATGCAAGGCTATAAAATTTACAATTAACCCACTTTTTATGTAAATTATCGGCCTTCGAATAAAATATTCGCAATCGCACAATTTGCACATGAAGCGCTCCAACTTCTATGTTTCTATGTTTCTACCAATAAATATACCCTTTTACTCCTCCGAAAAAAAAACTCTTTTCATTTACCACACGACGAAAAAAAAAATAAAATCGTAATTATGCATAGAAATTATAATAATTTTCCGCTTCACCGTGACCGGAAGTAGAATGTTGGGCCTTAATGTAGCTATTTCATAGAGCTCTACAAATTTGGTCCTAGGGAAAAAGCACCTCCACCTTTTTGCAGCTGTGACTATTTATGGTGACATTTCAGCGAGAATAATTATAATGAACATTTCCCCTTAGTCCTAGTATTATAAATTGCAAAAAAAAAAAAAAAAATGGCCGCGGGAAACCCGGACCATGATTTATGTGGGTAAATCGGATGTGAAAATTTCAAAAAAGGGAGGCTGAGTTATAGTTGACTCTGGTGGTGTGATTCTAAATGAAACTTTATGTTCGCAAACCAAAAGGGATATTTTTCACGACTAAAGCGTTGTATAATTATAATAAATTTACGTCTCATGTCACACTTTATCTGATGCAAAATACTCGTACAATGTTGTTAGAAAAAGGGGTTACAAAATAGATATGTCAGAATGGAATGAGAATTTATAGAGAAATAAAAAAAAAATCTACCTACAATGAATAAATAAATTATTTAAATTTATGCTTCATTTGCAAATCTCTATCTCTTGGATTTGGTTGGTTTTGGACATTTTCGAAATTGAAAAAATATGCATAGTTGGAGCGTGAAATATATTTGAAGTTTGGTGACCCAATTACATGTGACATAAATCAATGGGAAAATTGTATGCAAATTTTAATGGATTTTCGTTAAAGAATATGTTCGTATTGTGGTCGAATACTTGTCAAGATAAAAATAATACCTTTACATTCTACTTAATTGAAAATTTAAAATTCAATTAAAATTGCTAAAAATAAAATTGTCAGGTTTCGAAAATCTCAAAAAGTAAAACTTGATATTTCAATTTTTATATAATTTTGAAATTTATAAATAACCACTTTGAATGTATGGCTTCAAGAATCTTGTTTTACGTTTTAACGTTTTTAGGTTTTATTTTATTTAATGCAAGTACAAAACGCGTTTTATGTTCCAGGTCGATTGAAAAGGGTTTTTTATTAAGTGCGGGTAGATTAGATTTTGTGGGACTTTGGCGGCCATGTTGTTTCGGTGACATCTGACGCCTGTGTTGTTTATTATTCAGTTACTAATGCCAAATCACCATGGCAAATAGCACGATTAAATTTTATTATCCAATTGATTGTTGGATAGTGCAAACGTTGCTCTCATTTTACGGTAGAAGTGGTGGCGCTCACAATCGACTCTTCAACGTTTGGTGGCCAAATTTGAGACGACCGGTTTGATAATCAATCAGCCAACAATTGTACGTCAGTGGAACGCAAAGTTAGGTTAGGTCAGTTTGACCTGGCTTTCGAAGGGAGACCCGACACACTTAGACCATGAGTTGGTCTATTGTGATACCACATTGAATCTTTTAGACTTTATCCCTAAAAGCGAGTGAAATTCCCTACATCTATAGTTGCCGGATCACTAAGAACCTATGTTTGGTTTTACGTGAGCACCTGTCTATTATGGCTTCATCCCACGGAGAGCCTACCCTCATCGGAGTCATGAGCATGAACACACCTATTGCTTTAAGGCGAGGTCTGTCTAACACCTCTTGAATTCAAGCACGCTTGAAAACCATATACGTTTCCGCATTTGGAGTAAACCACGCCACCACGATACTCCCACTAGGGGCCTACCTCATAGATAGTCTGAGAAAGAGAGGTTACACTACGTAACCCATCTCTAACTCCTGGGCACTATCTCCCATGGTGCCAGAATATAGCTTGCGTTGGAGCTTCGCAACCGAGGACAACCGACGTCAACCAAGTCCACTTACAGATGAGTTCCTGCAAAACTCAGGGCCTGTCAACCCCAGGGTACACACACCCAGCAATCGATCAAGGTAGTAACCAATCACTAAAATGTGCTTCGTTTTAGTTATTTTTCGTCATTGTCTTAGGTTGGGAAAGATACTCCCAAGCAATCTTCTTGATCTCAACGATCGTTTATTTTTAACACATATCCAAGATAACTAAACCAAAACCGTCCGAGCAAAGGAGAAATTTTTAAACTCAAATGCTTTACTCTACGTTTTTGGCTGTCACATGGTGATCACATCGCCCAAGATTTTTATTTAGAATCTTTTAACTTATCTAGTACCAGGGATCCGTTACTCCGATAGAGCCTGAGATAAGATATATCACTACATTTTTTGAATACTAGTTCGGGCTAAAACTAGTATCCTTATTTGGGTCTTTGCTACGTTTTACAACTTACTAAGAAAGATACTCCTAGAGTTTTCTCTGTTGTCTATATCCCCAGCAAGACCGAGAAATAGACGTAAGCCACCCCACCACGACAAGGTGAAACTCATCGGGGTGGAGATCAATAAGATCATTGTAAATCCCCAGTTTAACAATTTCCTAAAATGTCTCTGTAGCTCGGCACCCATCAAATGTGGATGTTAAACACCTGCGCCGCGCCGTCTCCGGCAGAGATGATCGGCAATTAGGGGATGTTATGATATGTTTGATTGACGTTTTCTTTAAGCCAAGACTGGACTTCTTTAATCGACAAAAATTTCGCCTGGAACACACTATAGTGATTTTGCAGCCGAAAAGTGACACTTAAATCTACTGTATCTGAGTATACACCCCCATCAACCCCATCATTAGTTTTTGATCCATCGATGTCAAAATGGATTGAATTATCTTTCAGGAATTCCATGTCCTCCCAGATTTCTCTAGAAGGGATGGTTATTTGAAAGTTTTTATCAAATTGAATCTGAGGGATGGTGTAATCGGTGCTACCTGGAAGTGGACTGAATGAGTCCAGAATGATGGATCCATTGCCAGAAGGCTTTTAAAGGAAAATATGGGGATTGGGGATGTTAGATGAAACAGAATGTCCAGTGCAGCATAGGGGATGTCTTGCAAAGTGTTCCACCCATGCAAAGACAAGCTGACCATTGGAAGTTGTTAGTATTATAAAATTAAGCAAGATCAGCCGAGAACACAGCCTAGGTTCAGCAAAACCCGAAGCAATCGATTCCTCAACGCACGAGAACTCAGAATTTCGCAGACTTCAGCTTGGCGAATATTGCCTACACCTGCATAAGTTCCAACTGAACCAGGAACTCAAAGTTCAAAGCCAATGGTTCAATGACTGGGCTTGGGAGCTTATGGAAGAGAACCCCAAATTTTGTCCGAAAAATCATGGCGAGCGCTACAGAAAGATGATAATCAATTGGAGTGCTTGTGCTTTTCAGCTCGCTGAAGATGACCTTATTTTTAACAAAAAAAATATTATTATGAGCCTTTAATGACATTTCTACTTGGCTGGCTTTGTAAATAATCAGAAAAGTCGCTATTGGGGAACTGAAAACACACGATTAATACACCAAAGACAACTACACTTTTGTACAGTAACTGTGCACCATTTCTACCGGTGGCCTCATTGGGCCTTATTTCTTTGTGGATCGTATAGACATTGCTATCAGCACATGTTGTAAAACTTTCTTGTGCCCGAATTGGATCAATTAGGCCAACAGAACATGTGATTCCAACCAGACGGTACAACATCTCGTGGTATAATGGGAATTTGACCAAATATTTTGCCCGGCCGAAAAATGTCAAAAAGTTGTGATATCGTAACCATCAAGGAAACCAATCAATTCATATTGGCCCTGAGAAATAATTTCATACTTTCTAAATTACTATACACCACCGAAATTAGTATACATCGGATTTTTGTATAGTTACCTTCAGCAAGTTTGAAAATATGTTGACTATTCTAAGCCTTTTTATAATCTTTCAATAAAAAATGTAAATCTTCTTATAATTACGAGTATGAGCTCAAAAAAACTAAATACACAAAATTAGTCCACTTAATTCTCAGAATAGTTGCCTTACAACTGTTTTTGAAATGCGTGAATTCAGCATTCCCCTAATTAAAAAACATCGCATCATTAACTATCTACAGGTTTAGTAATGGGGAGTAACAAAAATGGAAGCAGTGGAAATGTCTAGGAAAATAAACCTATTCCTATATTATACCTACCCGCCTAAATTCGCTCTTTTCAGTTGGAATATTTTAATGAAGGCCAGCTTCAAAAGAGGATTCCGCTAATTTGTTTTTGAAAATTGTGCTATTATCACATAATAAAATTCAGCACCTAATTATACCAAGCCAATGTCATTAACCAGTAGGCAAACATTTGTCATTTCGGGAGCTGCGGGAGGCTGAAAATAAAGTTTTTGGCAATTAGAAGGATTTAAGATGACTTGATAGTTGAAATGAAAATGAGATTCAGTGAGATAATTTATTGAATGGGCTCAAAATGGTATGGAATGTTGTTAAGAGAAAAGTATATAAAAGGAAATTTTAGTATTTGGGGCACCTTCAGGGAGAATAGGTCGCTCTCTTTAACATGGTATTGTACCAGATGGTCTTTCTTTTACTGCATGAGTGGAAAATATTTTCCAAGTATGTCGTCCGGTGTTTCCTCATGTATGTTCCAGAATCTACATGTGGCATTGTTTACTACATCAAGTAAACCTAGATGTGTTCTAAGTTTGTAGTGTCCAGTGAGAATACTTGTTATATTTCAGGCATCAGCTTCAATCATTATAATAAGTGAATCCTCAACAAATAGTAGAAGTCTTTCAAGAAATGCATATTATACTTTCGGAATGCTACTTCGGAGCATGAGTTCGATCCTGGTGCACTGGACAAGCGGAAATATTGTATTCCGGGGAGGATGAAAGAGAGCGTGGCCAAATGCTGATTTATGTCGGAATTATGTTGAACGAAGTAGCTAGCTAGGCGTAGACTTATTTCATGGGATTCCATATCGGCAAGAATAATTACTGCAATGTTCCGCTCAAAAATTCGCAACATCACAATTATTCAGTGCGCCCAATATGCCCCCACAAATAAAGCCACTGAGGAAGACAAAATCGCATTCTAAGCACATCTTAACTGTGTTCAGAGACGGTGTTCAGAGACGGTATCATAATTGTCATGGGATACTTCAATACCCAGGTCGAATCAAACAACTAAGACTGCGGACTGCAACAAAATCACCTGGGTATAATGAATTCAAAATTCAATACGAATGATTTAAGTGATATCAAAATATTTCCTAACTGTAACACCAGTTTAACGATATAACTTCGTCATTAAACGGAATTCTTCTATTGATGAGATGTGGGGTGAAATAAGAGGGTTTTTATGGAGGTTGGATTCGAAACTGTGCCCAGACTGACTAAAAATATAGACTCCTGGATATCCAAAGACACCTGCGATATAATCAAACTTCGTAATCGTTAAAGATGCAACTAAGACTGACGAATTTTCGAAGCGCGTATCGGATAGCACATAACTACATAAAACGGTCTTTTGTTGTTTTAGAAGAGACAAGAGGGTGAGCTTAGACGGTCTCGCAGATAATGCGAAAATGCTGCAAGAAGAGGAGATATTAATGAATTGTACCTTCCCAATGTCGCTTGGAAGCGCTGTCGTGACACAAATGGTATGTTACCAACAACAACCAACAACCATTTCAAATCTCAAAAAAACAATCGCTTTCTCTTCCTGCGCGGCTCCGCATGACATATTAGTTTTTATAAATCTTCTTAAAAAAAACACTTGATACTGGCACTTCTTGCCACAAAGTGTATTAGTTGCAATTATTGTTCATGGTTGAATAACTATGTTCTCTTATTTAATTTTTCCTTGATAATTGATACTGTATAGAAAAATTGTAAAATATATGTGAAATTTGTAAATATTGTAACCTGAAATAATAAATAATAAATAAATTGACAATAATAATAAATAATAAATAAGTATTTACTACCATTGATGATGAAATTACGATACAACAATCAACCGAGCCTTTAGTGCCTGAAGATAACCATCACCTATCACTGATCTGTTCATTTTTTTTAAAAATTTATAATTTTGATAATGAATTGTGTCATAACTTTTACTCTTTTAATTTTATAAAGACTGATTTTTTAAAACTTAATTCTCTGTTATCACAAGTTGATTGGTCGTGTTTGAATAATTGTTTATTAATGGTGTTCACATTTTACAATATATTGTTTGATTTGTTCCCATTGCGATTGTTAAAACAAGATCTTTTGTGCCAGTTTGGTAGGATTGTGAAATCAAAGGCTCAGAAATCGAAGAAACAAGTTATGGTCTACTTTTAAACTATATCCAACAGAAACCAATTTTAAAATTTATTGTGAATGAAGGGATATTTTCAATAGAATATCTGGTTAAAAGTATCTTAATTACATTTAGAAGGTGCAAAGAGATCTAAAAATGAATCCAAAGTGTTTTTGGAATTTTATTAACAGCAAAAGAAAATCTTGTCCTTACCCGTCTGTTCTCAAGTTAAATAACATTTCAAGGGTTATAACGCTACTTTTCTCTGACTTTTTTCACAGTGCTTTCAACTGTGATACTTCAAACTGTAATACATTCAACTGTGATTCCTCAATCTCTGATAAATCTGACGAAATGGCTATAAGCTTTGACCATTTGAAATCTTTTACTTACTTGACTGATATGAACTTTAACATTGATATCGACAACATTTATAGTTTATATCTAATTTTGACGACACCAGGTCCTAATGGTATGCCCTCTCCTGAAAAATTGTGTACGTCACTCGTCATTACCTTTGTCTATTCTTTTTAATTTTTCAATGTCTTCTTGTTCATTCCCATCTATTTGAAAAAGTTCATTCATTATCCGTCTACATAAAAAAGGGAAAAAAGACGAAGTGAAAAACTACAGGCCTATTGCCAGATTATCTGTGATTCCTAAACTTTTTGAGGCTATTATTTGTGAAGCTTTATGTTTTTATGTTAAGTCATTTATTGTTCCCAATCAGCATGGCTTTATAAAAGGTCGCTCTACTATTACTTTTCTAATAGAATTAGCTGAAAATTGTATTCATTCATTTAAAAACATAAACAAGTAGATTGTGTATTTACTGATTTCAGTAAAACTTTTGACAAGCTGTCACATCGTGTTTTGCTTTTTAAATTAAGAAAATTAGGATTCAACGAAAATTTTGTAAAATGGCTTTAATCCTATTTATTCGATAAATCTTATTCGGTGTTATTTAACGGTTGCGAATCAAATAAGTTTAAAACCAATTCAGGAATCCCACAGGGTAGTCATTTAGGCCCCATTCTTTTTATTTTATTTATAAACGACTTACCATCGGTGTTAAAATACTCTTAGTGCCTCATTTACGCCGACGATGTAACAATCTTTAAAACTATTTCAAGTACTCGTGATTGTGAACAATTGCAATGTGATCTTAACTCGTTTTTTGACTGGTGCACTTGTAATTGTTTGTTTCTTAATATTGATAAATGTAAAACTATGTGTTTTACAAGAAAGTTTTCATTTATTTCATTCAACTATTTGTTTAATGGAATATCAATATCTCGTGAAACAGTTATGTCTATTCTTGGTGTCACATTTGATCGCAAACTCGAACAAATTTTCCGACCCTTTCGTGGCAAAGCAGCTTTTTATATCTTTTGTTCGACCCATTCTAGAATACGCTTTTCAGGTGTGGTCACCATCACCACATTACGAATGTCATAAAAATAGACTAAAACAGGTTCAAAAAAAGATTCATAATCCTTATGATCTCGCACCTTATAACAACAGACTTAGACTTATTGATATACCTAGTCTCGAGAACAGACGTTCCTATTTATGTTTTATTTTCATTGTAAAATTAAACAACGGTAACATAGACAGACTGTTTGCACCTTCTGTCTCGTATTAACTTTAATATTCCTCCAAGAAATTTGAGGAACATACCGAACAGTATACTTATTTCAAACTTTCGTACCAATTACGAAAAATTTTTTCCATTAAATGAAATGTTTAAACTATTTAATTTGTACAATCTTAAATCTTAAATACGGAGGCTGTTTGAAAAGTTCTCGGCCTAACATAGAAGGCGTTGTTTTAATAAATAACTTTTAATTCCTCAAACAGCCTTATATCTATACTATTACAGTGGGTTGCCAAATTAATAGGGACACCTTAAATTTTTATTAATTTTCATGTTTTAGCTTTCTTTTGAGCATTTGGTTGGTTCTGAGTGTAGGTGGTGATTTTTTTTTCACAGGCTACGTGTTTGACGGTTATTTTTAGTTGACAGCAAATATTCAATATGGTCTTATTCGGGGAATACACAGTTTTATTCGAGGAAAAACCAGAATAATTCTGCTAGGTGTTTTTTCTGATAGTTGTTTGTTGATGTTGTTGGAACATTGTTTTAATTGAAACGTTAGTAATGTTATTTATTTTGTTTAAAACAAAGCCTTTCTTAAAAACAACAATTTTTTTTAATGATTTTGCGCATTTTTTCGAACCAGATTGCGTCGAAGATTGGATATCATCAAAAAAAAGAAAAACCGAAATAAAAACATTTTTTCCACATTATAGTCACTCCCAAAGAGAATTAGCTAGTATTACGGGTGTTTCTATAAGCCTGTTATTAACAGAATAAAACTTCTGGGTCGTAGTCCTGTTAAGAAACCACGGTAAATGGTAAAATGGTAAAAAAACGTTTGTCTTGGGCTCGAAATTTTGGCTGATAAGAGCAGTTTCGTTCGGTGGCGCGCGCCCCAATGAGAAGTGCCATCCTGATTGCATCGCAGAAAGGTAAAAAATCATGTTAAGGTTATGGAGTGGTTAGTCATCAGCACAAGAGGTGTTGGACGTCTCCAAATTGTCCAGGGTACCATAAGACAGGACCAATATAAGGACATTCTGCAAACTTGTCTCATACCCCAGTTAAGTAGTTAAGAGAATGGTTCTCTAACAAGGAACCATATCTTTTCAGGCATGACTCCGCCCCGTGCCAATTAGATAAGAGTGCAACGAAACATCTAAATGGGCAAAACATACCAGTTTTATCCTGGCCAGGCAATTCCCCTGACATGAACCCCATAGAAAACCTGTGGAAGATCACTAAAATAGAAATTGCCAAAGAAAATATTTCAACGAAAATAAGGCTTTAGAAAAACTAATAGAGCTCTTGTACCACTGCCCTGCAATTAAAGAATGCGCTAAAAAGTGCATTGATAGCATACCGAGACGTATGCAAGCAGTTATTGATGCAAAAGGCAACGTTAGAAAATATTGAGTTTTTTGTAATTTTCTTAGTTCCTTTTGATTTCGAACTATTTTTCAAGATTATTAACTTAAAAAAACTATTTAACTACTTTTTTGTATGTAGTAATAACTAATATTTATAATAAATATCTATTTGTCAAAATAAACATACGATTTTCAATAATTTGATACGGAAACATACAATTTTCTTAAAATTCATGACTGTCCCTATTAATTTGGCAACCCACTGTATATAAAAGCGAAACCATTTTAAAGTTTGTGACGCACGATCTCAGAAAGTAGTGAATCGATTTATTTGAAATAAATTTTATTATTTTCTATATTGTTATAAGAGTGTTTATGGCTTACATTTTTTTTTCATTAATAATTTGTCAAACTTAAATATTATTAATTTTACAATTTTTGTCCATTTTTTTTTATTAGTTGACTTATACAACCACTCATATCTTAAAACCTATACAATAATCGACAAAGATTAGCATTGCTTCATAAAGTCAATATTGTTGCGCAAATTTTAAGCCCAAAATGATTTCTTAGTTATACATACAACCTGAGAAATGAATAAAAACAAATTATAAAATTATAAACTTTTTGAATTTATTTTATCCAGGAATTAGATTTCATCACAATCGCGAGGTCGCTCCTTTGTTTCATGTCATTATCATTCCAACATTTTTAATTTTCTTTTCTTCCCGTTCCGATACTCTCTCTCTCTTAATATCTGTTCCATTCAACAGTTACGTATTACGTTTTTTCTCTTACCTACCTACCTACATATTCAATTTTTCTGTATTGTATAGTTTATCTAACTAACCGACACACACAAATTTTTTAACTTGCGATATAGGTACTATAGGGCAAGTTCTGCATTTGGAAAAAAAATCGAACTCGAGATTTTGATCAAAGTTGACATTACGATGATAGCGAAGACGAAAAAAGTGGGTCCGACAATTCCGTCTGTCTGTCTGTATGTCTGTACCTCGATCTAGAGCCTAAGCCACTGGACCTATTTTCTTTAAACTTGGTAGTTATGGGTCTTCGGTGATTCCCTAGAGGGGAAATTGAAATTTTTTCTTTAGCTCTAAAACTAACGGTACCCCCATACACCCGTAATGAAAAATCTTATTTATCTCGAAAACGGCTCTAACGATTTTGATAAAAAAAATTAGGTGTGATATTATGGACATGGACTACGTTTTGGTAAAAAAAACATTTGGGGCAAAATGATATTAACGGTACCTGTCATAGAACCGTTTTTTTGATTTTCGATTTTCTCATTAACGGCTCTAACGATTTTAACCAAAAATTTTCAGCAGGAGTCCCCCTAAGTTTAAAATAATATTGTATATAAAAATATTGGAAAAATTATTTGTTGGGTTTTTTTTGAAAAAAATTTTTTTTTTGAAAATTCAATATCTTCAAAACCTATGAACGATTATTTTTTGAAATTATTTCCAAAAATAAATATTATTAAATACTTAAAATTCGCATCCCACATTTTTTTCTTGAAAAATTTTAAAGAATTTTCTTACATAAAAAATGTATTTATTTAATAATAAAAAGATGTTTTAAAGTTTGTTTGCATAAATTCATACTTTTCTAGAAATCAGACGGCAATTTCATTTTAAATTCATGTTTTATATTTATAAAATGTATTTTAAATTCCAAAGTACTTTTACATAAGAGCAAGTTCGTGCGATCCAGTCGTGCATTTTATTTGTTTCTCTAATTCTATCGTCACATCGCTAAGCAATGTGGGTGTGAGCTCTTTTTACTTGCGATATACATAGGTAATAGGTACTAACTATAGAGCAAGTTCTGCATTTGAAAAAAAAAAAAATCGAACTCGAGATTTTGATCAAAGTTGACATTACGATGATAGCGAAGACGAATAAAGTGGGTCCGACGAATCCGTCTGTTTGTCTGTATGCCTGTATGTCCGTATGTCTGTATGGCTGTACCTCGATCTAGAGCCTACGCCACTGGAGCTATTTTCTTCAAACTCGGTACTCAAGGGTCTTCGGTGATTCCCTAGATGAGAAATTGAAATTTTTTTTTAGCTCTAAAACCCGTAATGCATAATCTTATTTATCTCGAAAACGGCTCTATCGATTTTGATAAAAAAAAAATAGGTGTGATATTATGGACACGGAATACATTTTGGTAAAAAAAAATATTTGGGGGGAAATGTTATTAACGGTACCTGTCATAGAACGGTTTTTTTGATTTACGAATTTCGCTTCAACAGCTCTAACGATTGTAACCAAAATTTGAAAATTCAATATCTAGAAAACGGATACACGAATAAATTTTTAAATTACGTTATAAAATGTATTTTATTGAATACTAATAACTTGTATATCAATTTTGTTTATAAAAATTTTAGGGTGATATTTAGTACACAAAAAACATGTTTCAGTGCGTCTGTATGTCTGTACCTCTCTCTACAGCCTTACCCACTAGACCTATGTTCTTCAATCTCGGTAGTTAAGGGTCTTCGGTGATTCCCTAGAGGAGAACTCGAAGTTTTTTTTTTAGCTCCAAGACTAACGGTACCCCCGATACACCCGTAATGCATAATCTTATTTATCTCGAAACGGTGTGATATTATGGATATTGGACATGGACTACATTTTTGTCAAAAAAAAAATTTGGGGCAAAATGTTATTAACGGTACCTGTCAAAGAACGGTTTTTTGATTTTTTGACTTTCTCATCAACAGCTCTAGCGATTTTAACCAAAAATTTTCAACAGGAGCCCCCTTAAGTTTAAAATAATATTGTATATAAAAATATTCGAAAAAAACTATTTCTAAAATCTATACTACATACCTAATACTTAAAATTTGGCATCCCAAACTTTGTTCTCGAAAAATTTTAAGGAAATTTGTCATGTAAGAAATTACTTTAATATTAAAAAGATTAATCAGACGGCAATTCCATACATTTGAACATTCTTATCTCATTAAATCCATGTTTTATATTTATAAAATGTATTTTAAATTCCAAAGTACTTTTACATAAGAGCAAGTTTGTGCGATCCAGTCGTGCATTTTATTTTTTAAGTTACTTGAATACACTCAATAGCATTTTGGGTGACAAAGTTTGTGAAGTTTCATTAAAATTGGTCGCGAACTTATATCAGTGCAATTTTTTGTTTGATCGAACCTATTGCTAAAAACGAAAATTAAAAAAAAAATGAAATTAGAGCCGTCATTAAATATTTGGTCAAAAAGAATATGACACCAAATCAAATTAAAGATGACTTCGATGAGACATTGGGGGAATATGCACCTTTGTATTCCACGGTCAAAAAGTGGGCAGCCTTATTTAAACATGGCAGACAGAGCGTCGAAGATGATCGCAAAAGCGGAAGGCCAACAACATCCACATCTTCAGAAAACGTCGATAAAGTTCATAAAATGGTTTTAGACGACCGAAATTTAAAAGTTCGAGAAATAAGCAACACCATGGGGATCTCTTCTGACCGGGCTTACCACACTTTGACCGAAGAATTGGGGTTGAAAAATTGTCCGCAAGGTGGGTGCCGCGTTTGCTGAGCGAAGAACAAAAATTCAATCGAGTTGAAATCTCTTGAGAGAATCTAGCGTTATTTCGGAGGAATACCAGCGATTTCTTGAGAAGTTTCATTACCATCGACGAAACATGGATTCATCACTATATTCCCGAGAAAAAAGAATAATCAAAACAATGGAAGCACAGCGGTTCTCCTCCACCGAAGAAAGCCAAGTCGTGTGCTTCAGCTGGGAAAGTGATGGCGTCAGTCTTTTGGGATTACAAGGGAATTATTTTTATTGATTACCTTCCCAAGGGCCAAATTATCACTGGTCAATACTATTCAAACCTTTTGGACAAATTGGATGAAAAAGTTACTGAAAAAAGACCAGGATTATCCAAAAAGAAGATCCTTTTTCATCAGGATACTGTTCCAGCACACAAGTCGGTTATTGTCATGGCTAAACTCCATGAACTTGGATTTGGTGTACTGAACCACCCCCCATATTCACATGATTTGGCACCATCAGACTATTACCTCTTTCCTAACTTAAAAAAACATTTGGCTGGACGCAAATTCTTCACCAACGATTAGGTGATTGCTGAGACGGAGCGGTTTTTCGAAGAGTTGGAGGAATCGGCCTATAAAAAGGGTATAGAAGCACTGGAACACAGATGAAATAAGTGCATTGATATAAGAGGAGAATATGTAGAAAAAGATTAAAAAAAAGTTTTAAAATTCATTGACTTTTATGGGTCAGGCCGAGAACTTTTCAAACTGTTCTCGTATAACAATTTGTTTGATAAAACAATAATTAATTCAACATTTTTCTATGAAATTGTTTAAAATCTTAATATAAACCTTTGTAAGAAATTTTTTAAATTTTGTAAAACTAGCAATTTAGTTATGTAAATAAATAAATAAATACCCAAAGAAGTTGTTGGGAAAAAAGCCAAAAAAAAAAAAATACCAGCTACGCAGATGGAAGGATCACTTTTGTGCCCTGCTGAATGAAGATTTCGCTGAGCAGAGTCAGCCAAATCAATTTCGATATTACTCGTATAATTCCAAAACGTTTTTTGACTATATACATATGTGGATTATAAAGTAAAAGTGTCTTTTACACACATTAATCAAAAAATCAACATTCTTATTTCTACATACCATAATTCACTAAAACCAGCTGTGTTAACTTACTATTCGCTATCATCAATTATTTAAAAAAGGTTCTTCTCAAAATGAACTCTCATGATGAGATCTTCATTCTCTAAATGACATTGTCTTGTTTTTTTGTACTTCTCGTATTTTCCAGATTTCATTATTGCCCTAAATAAAGAAGCCATTGAAAGGGAATAAGTTATTCAAAGCGCTTATTTCGCTCTTTTCATCCTTGTAAAAAGTCATTGAAGGATTAATTGATGATGTACCATAAAGGTCACTCCATCAATGAACTCTATGACTATGAATAATGAATAAGCGTGATTTAAAGAAAAACTGAAAACGAACAAGAAAATACGACTTTTGGTATCTGAGTAGTAGTGTGGTGGTGGTGGAACCAAATTATACATCACTTCCTGTAGAATGTCTTCATTACTTATTGAATGTCTTCGCTGGAAAATGATTTTCTAAAGTTGATTTTGATTTTATCTGAATCTTTCACTTCCAGTTCCTTTTTCCTTTATAAAAGGGAAAACATTGTGATTAGAATGGAGCTGTCTTCAATTGGCAACTCAAGAAAATTAAATATTGATGTTTTATAAAATTATAATATTAGTTTTGTTTATTTCATCAAAATAGTGTATAGTAATATAACTTTCTCCGAAAATTGAGAGCCACGATTCCAAATTATTTATATTGTTCCATAAGAAGGAATATCTATTTCCCAGCGAAGCCTTTTCACGAACACTCTTGTTAGCCGTTTTTGGATTTTCTCAATTCTTAAAGAGTGAACGAAGAGCTCTAAATATTCAATTACAATGCTCAGGTTTAGATCTAATAAACGAAAAAAAAAAAAACACATTTAAAATTGTGTAGATCACAGGATTCCTTTGAATTACGCAAGATAAATTTTTAAAAAATCTATACATATGTTTTATACGAAATTCAAACATTACATTATGGTCCTTTTGAAGGGAATTTACTGTATATTTTTTTAGAGAAGTTACACTTTGACATTTTGCAATTATTAAGAATTAAAGTTAATCAAACATTAATTGCATAATCTCTCAAGATCTTCTTGTAAAAAAATGTAATCCTGCTCAGTTTTAATGCAACGATAGATTTTAAAATCGTTCGCATACATAAGAAAAATGCATTGAGAATATTATTCATAAATAACACGAAGAAAATAAGACAAGAATGGCTTTCTGGAAGCACATTCTAGGTAGGTGGATACGATCCTTTAATTAAATATGCATTCATCCAGTTTAGAGTGGAAACCTATTTTATTTAACTTATAGAGCTCACAACTGAACCGAACCAAGTCAGAAAAAGTGAATTCGAAGATATTAAGAGGTTAGGTAAATAAACTGCCATTAATTACTGAAATACATATTTAACTCATAGTAAAGACATTTGGAAAGTTTATTCACCCAGTTTTCTTTTGACCAAAAATGAAAAACAAGAATTGAAAAATGAACCCAATATTAAAAAAAAAAAATGTGACATAGTCATTGTTGCCTCAAAAAATTATGAAAAAATGTCATTAAAGAAAATAAAAATTGGTATAATTTAAAAAAGAAACAATGAATTTATTTCAAAAACTAAACAGAAATGTATTATAAAGCTTATTAAAAAAAAAAAAAAATTGGCCACATACAGTCGACTCCCTCTAAGTCGAACTCCCTCTAAGTTGAATTTCCCTCTAACTCGAACTTTTTAACCGTATTTTTGCATTCCCCTCAACTTTCCATACAAAAACCATCCTCTAAGTCGAACTCCCTCTAAGTCGAAGTTCTCTCTAACTCGAACACATTCTCTTGATTTTTGACCTATTTTATTTCCCTCTAAGTCGTATTTTTTTCTTTTGCCGAAAAAAAAAAAATCAAAAAAAATCTCTCAAATTTCAACTCGTTATTATTTGTAATTCTTATTAAAAGCACACACTCGAACTCTTTGATTCTCTATATGTTGCATCGCCTGCGCCGTCACCGTCATGTCAGTGTGCTGCGCTGTTATACCTGCAATTTACAAAATTATCAAACACAAAAATCTCTTCCTAAAAAGATATTCATAAAAAAAATTGCAAGGCAATAAAAAAAGCATTTGTTGGTTGCATCCATTCCATTCCAACTTCAAAACATTTTGTGCTTTATTTGAAAGCAGTAAAACAATAGATCCCAGAGGTCGTCGGAAAAGCTAAAGCTTCTGGTTATAGAGAAAAGCAAATATCCTCGTTGTTTCAATAAAATTAAAACTTTGGCGGTGGACTAGCAAACCATCGTTCTTGGATGACATCAGACCTTTTCACAAGTTGGCTTTTGAAACTTGATTCTAAATTTTGAAGATCAAAGCGCAGAGTATTACCTATTCATTATCGATAACTAGCCAACTCACCCAAAACAAGTTAAGGATAAATTAAAGTTTATAAAGCTTGAGTATTTCCCCCCAATATGACCTCAATAGTTCAGGCAATGGACATGGGTATAATACAAAATTTGAAAGTACACTATAATCGCACTCTTCCCACCAAGATCTTAAGGGTTTGGGAAACCAAAAAAGAGCAATATAAAATATCACTTCTCGATTGTGTGCGCGAAATCCTAAAGGCATGGGGACGTTACTCCATTGACAATTGAAAATTGTTTCAAAAAGGCCGAATTTAAGTCTGAGACGTGGGATGACGAAGATGATATTCCGCTTAGCTTACTTAGATGTAACAACGAAGACACCCAAGAAATCGAAATAATCTGGGAAAGGCTAACAGAAGCTCTTTATAATGTTGAAGGCGTACATTGGAAGCGCTATGTTGAAATCGATGACGGCATCGTAGCCACTGAAATACCTGATAACGAGTCAATTTTGGAAGAAGATGCTGATGATACTAATGACGGTGAAAATGGAGAAGAAGATGGAGCTGAAATAATAGACTTTGAGATACCAGAGAAAAATTAAATTGAAATTCAATTGGTACATTGCAATCTGCAATTGAAATGAAAGAAGAAATTCAAAATTGCTTAAAATAGAATAAAATAAAATAGAATCTTTTTATAAAAAGGCGATCAATGATGACACGGCGACTGTGATGACTGTGATGTCTAAAATTACAATTTTTTTTAAATAATTAAGTTGAAAAAATATTTTTTAATAATACATAATTATAGATTAATGAGCGATAAAAGCAAGAAGCTTAGGTTTATTTATTTATTTTACTTATTATTAAATTCAATAAATCGTTAAAAAAAAACTCTCTCTAACTCGAATTTTTTTAAAACTCCCTCTAACTCGAACTAGTTTTGATATCCCGTGAAAGTTCGACTTAGAGGGAGTCGACTGTATATGTATATTTAGAAAACAGCTATTAACATTGAATAAATAAGATAAATTCAAAGTTTTTTTAAATCCAGATTCCTTAAATGCATACACCCAACTCCGAAAACTGGAGTGGGATTTGCATCGTGCCTGCCATTGCCAAAATATTAGCGAAAATAGAACTGGAACGCATCAGGGCCCATCTAGAAGCCACACTCGATGGCGAACAAAGCAGGTTTCCGCGCTGAATCCGCATGCATTGATCATATCAATACTTTAACGATCATAATTGATCAGTGCATCGAATATCGATCACCACTTCACCTGAAATTCATTGACTTTGAGAAGGCTTTCGATAGCGTCAATAGAGAATTTATTTGGCTTGCCTTACACGTGAGGGGTGTCTCGGATAAATTAATAGCTATTACTAAGGCAACTTATGATGGATCAAAATGTTACGTTTTGCACGAAGGGAGGCTGTCAGAAGAGTTTGAAGTCCAAAGTCGAGTCAGACAGGGCTGCATTCTGTCACCAATATTGTTTCTGTTGGTGATAAGCGATATCCTGCGAGCGGCCTTGACGGGAAAGGGAGGAATTCGATGGAATCTGACGTTTCACCTGAAACATCTTGATTATGCGGACGATGTATGCTTGCTCTCTCATAGGATCATGAATCTCCACCAACCGACAACAGGGGTGGAGAGAGAGGCAGAAATCGTGGGGCTGAAAATCAACTCCGGCAAAACAAAGATGATCAGCCTTGGAACCCAGTCATCTTCTCTCATAAATATTTTTCAACAACCGGTACAGAAAGAACAGAGCTTCCAAGTGCTTGGAAGTATCATCTCTGCTGCTTTCGGTATGCCTAGAAATATATGGAGGAATAACTCTCTAAGCTTAAGAACCAAGCTACGGCTGTTTCGATCCAACGTCGAATCAGTTGTACCCCACGGAGATAAAAGGTCTGAGGACCTAAGTAAGTAAATAAGTATACACCCAACCTCGCACATACCCCAAATCCTATAGTGTACCCTAGTAGGGGGGTTGCAGGGAGTGCCATACAGAACGAGATGAAAAAGACGAAACAAACCATACCCCCCACGGCTGTTCGAAAAAAGTTGTCAAAAAATCAATGTAAGATGAACTGAATTCAATAAAAATTGCTTATTGACAAGGTCCTCACAGCCAACTGATGAGTCCATGTGCGATCACCCGGACGAAACGCCAATTTTTGTGGACTAAAAGCCATAAAAGCTATTTTGAATCAATAATTCAACAAGTCCATTAATAGTGTTAAGTCTTCTACTTGGCTGATTTATTTCAGTAGTATATAGAATTTGTATTATAAAAACCTTCATATAAAATCTCTTCCACCAGAAGAAATTAAAAATCTGCAACCATAGTAATTGCTTACGCAGATAATTTGGAGGACAGTCTGGGCAACGAATTAGTGCAATTCGCTTCAATGCTCAATTCTGATGTGGCTGGTATTATTGACAGCAGGAACAGTGTTGCCATAAACACCGATTTATCGTATTTCTCCCGATTTCTAGACCTATTTCCGATACACCGATTTTTGATGTAAATAGTGCACTTTCTCCCGATTTTCAATTTAAAAATACGTTCAAATATTTTCTCCGCTCTTGAATGAACATAATTTATTATTTTATTAAAAATTTTGGCAGTGCCTAACTTAAGGGGCCGACCCATAGAATCCGTTGCGTCCGTTTCGGCAACGGATGCCGTGTCGTTGCCGCATTTAACGGAATGAGGGTGACCAAATGAATCCGTTGCGATATTTTGTCAGATGAATTCGTACAGATTCTTGAAACTCAACATTCAAACGAACTAGAGATGAGTCAATTGGTCAGAAAAAGTGAAGCGGTACTAGAGATGTATCACTGAGAGTGGTTCAATTAGTGTTATTCAGTAGCAGGTTTTGGTTATGCTTGAGAAGTGATTTCAGTTATGTTAAAGGATATACGCAGGATTTTAGTTAGTGGGGTATTTCGGTTAGGGGGGGCAACCTCATTCAAAAAATAGTTTTGATACAGAAGTCTTGCTTTCAAAAAAAGATAAATTTCCTAATGTATGAAATATATTGTGATTAGTGGATTTCAAAACTGGTTTTGCATTCTGAAAATAAAGTAGTGTTTTTTAAATTAGCTTCTGGAGGGATGTCAATTACTACGTTTACAAAGCGAATTGAATCGTGATTGGTTCAGAATTAGTGCCGTGTATACCTAATCGAATCGAAATAGGATTATCCGATTCGATTCGGTCCGGTTAAACAAGCTGATTCGAAAGCTCTGTTAATCCAACGTCTTAGTGGAGATGCGGTCGTGTGAACGTAGTAAATGTGTGTGAGGTTTGGCCTCATATTGTTGTTACTTTATGGTATGATTAGAAATAAGTTACCTAATTTATCACATGTTCAATCATTTTGACATCAAATCTGAGTTTGTTTACAAAAAAACAACTTTTTCCAACTTTGCGCGCTAAGATAACAACATGCTGTCTCTTTCTTTTGCATTGAAAAGTGTCAAAAATTACATTTAAACCATTATGCACATCAATCTGAATGAATGAGAATTTTCATTTGTTGTGGCAGGTTGTCAGCATGTTTTGGCTGAGATATTTTGACACAAATTGATGTAGTGTCAATAATCATAATCTTGTCAGAATTATGGCTGAAAATATTGGTAACTAATACATATAGATTTAAATATATACCTAGATAAACAACATCGCTTTCAAAAGTGAAGCTCGGCCACCATTTTGGTGGAGGCAAATACAACAACAATTTTATTGTGTTTTGTGCGCTGTTTCTTTTTTGCGGAGATGATTTTTTCTAAAATTAAGTATTTTTTTTGTTCAATTCATTTGTTAAATGCATTTATTTCCATTGTTTACATTTTTTGCCTCCAACAAAATGGTCGTAAAGCTTCACTTTTTCTCTGTACAAAAGATCTCTATGGTATATACGTATATATATATAATAACATATATATATATATAATCAATTTTGTGTACCCTTACACTAACCACGGATCAATTTTAAAACTTTATCGTAATTGACTGTTATTGCTATTTCACTGACAGTATAAATCACAACTAGACTAACATCTCTAAGGTAGCAGTTTGTCTCACCCCATCACTAGCAAAAACATGAAACTTCAAATTGCTGATGACAACGGCTGTCACAGCATTTGCCGGAGAGAAAAGTTAAAAGTTCGGCTACTTGTTCCGTTGCGTCCGTCGCATGCGACACCTATTGGTCGTCTCTTATGAAAAAGCGTATATTTAATCAAGCTGTCAGTTGAATACGGCACGGCAACGGACGCAACGGATTCTATAGGTCGGCCCCTTTACGGTTTTCTCGGTTTAGTATGAAAACATATTCCTTGCAATTTTTGTTAATGTCGTTGTCATTGTCTTTCTTCTTGTTCAAAATAGCTTTTTTGGCCTTTAGTTCACAAAAATTGGCGTTTCGGCCCGGCGATCTCACATGGACTCATCAGTTGACTGTGAGGACCTTTTCAATACGCAATTTTTGTTGAATTCAATTCATCTTACATCGATTTTTTGACAAAAATATAATGTGAACTATACCCAACCAAGATAAAATTTCTTCTTCTTCTTCTTTATCTTGTTTGATTTGGTGTGGAGCGGTGCGTGTCGGTAGTTAAGTTCTTGTTAATATTTTCAATTACACTAATAATATAAATGTAGATCCATTTTCTTTATCTTTTAGCGAAATGTTAAAATCAGACTGTCCCTACAATATAATAAGCAATGATAATTTGTACCTCGGGAGCGATCTTAAGTTGCAATTGGACAAAAATCTTAATTCAAGCTCTGAAGTTGAATGATTTAAAAACAGCTGTATAAGCGTTTACGTTGAACTTTGCAAGCAAATATTACATAGAGGTTTGATTTTAAAAATAAAAATTCCAATTTAACAAATCGGACCGATTACAATAACTCCCTATGGGAAGTTAAAAATTTTCAGGCTTTGACCTTATTAAAACCAAAACAAACTGTAAATAAACAAATTGATCCACTAAGTAATCTTTTTAACTTATTTCCTTATATTATTCATTATTCTGATATGCAGCGAATAGATTGTGATTGTCAATATAGAGAAATAAGTAATCTTGACTTTTAAAGCTTAATATATGAAAGCTTTGATACTATTAAAATTGAAATATTTTGGAAAATTGTTTGTTCAATCAAAAGGGGCAATCAAAGTTTTTTTCATCGATATTAACATTACCAAACTCTTCAACTAATGTTGAGAGAACTTTTTCTCAAATAAATTGATGAAGAAAAAATTTTTTTTTTTAAATAAGTAAAATTATTTCAACTTCTAAATTCCCGACTTCCCCGATTTCTGATGTGGAAATCTCCCAAATTCCAAAAATATCTTATGGCAACACTGAGCAGGAATCAAGAGCCTCTGGAAATGCAGGTTTACAAGCTGTTGATAAATAATTCTTTACAATCTTGTTTTCAGAACGTTGAAATTGCTTTGCGCATTTATTTGTCTCTCATGATCACCAACTGCAGTGCTGAACGATCTTTCTCAACATTAAAACGTGTTAAAAATGAATTGAGGAACACGATGAGCCAATAACGTCTTTAGTCTCCTCACTTTAATGAATATTGAACATGATTTACTCCGAGAAGTCGATATCAACAGCATTATTTATAAATTTTCCTAAATTAAATCAAGAAAAGTTTTTTTGTAACAGTTTTGTTTTATTTAATACCATAAACTTGATAAGTGCCTAACCTAAAACAGGCCCCTTGATAGAATTTGCTACAGGCCCCGCGCTTGCTTAATCCGGCACTGCTCGCACTTCTGTCTATATGTTTGTTCGACTATAGCTTAAACGGCTGGGCCGATTTACTTTAAACTATGGTAGATATCATTTTTAATTTAATTGTTCTTCTCAAAAAATATTCAACAGATTTAAAAACATTTTCCGAAAAATGGTTATTGAGTGTACCCGCCATGTAACAATTTTTTTTATTTTTGGTTTTATCAAAAACGGTACCATCGATTTTGATAATTTTATTTTTTGGTGAGGCTTGAAAAGTATTGTGTATTCAAATTTTCAATATAATCTACAAGAAGTAAGAAAAAAATGTATTTTCCCTAAAAAAAGATACCCAACATAGAAATGTTAAAAAAATGTTTTGAAAAATCGTATTTTTGTCCAAATCGGCGCCTAGAATTTTGATAACATTTTTTTTTTCAATAAATTTTTATGATCTTTAATTAAATAAAAAACAATTAAATTAAGATATACCTCGTATACCTACCATAAAACTATTTTTTCAAATTTTGAATTACTCATTATTGTCGACATCATTAACGCGCCAACCTCATCGTCTAATGGACGACGCACAGAGGAGTATTCGACCCCAAAATCCGGTCATAAGTAAAAACAAAAAAAAAACGCATTCGACCCATTAATTTTTGCTTTTTGCATTCCTCAATACCCATGCTAACTAAAACCGGTTTCAAATAATAACTGTTGACCCCCTAATCCTCAAGATCTTAGTCTAAATCTAGTCAATTTTATAAGCTCACGCCACATAAGCTTATTTTGTTTTCTAATCATTAACACTGAAATCTGTTTTTTTTATTGTGATTTGTGATAATTGTGAAAAATTTCTAATGGATGTCTAAGGTCAAGGTATGTACTTTATTTTAATACAGAAATTTACATATATTTTATTGATAAAGTATTAAAAATTGAGATGACAAGAATGTATAGAAAAACATGAAAATTTATGTAATTTTCGGTGGAAAAAAAAGTATTTTTGTTATAGTTCCGGGTACGATCGGGCAAAAATTTTTCTTTTATATTTAACTGTACATTTTTGTCATCTCATGTACATAAAAAAAAGTCACCCATCTTGTCACATTTTTTTTTAATGGGGTTTCTTAGTCTTGAGGTATTTTTAGTCAATTTGCCCTTTGTTGTTTAAAAAATTATGTTTAATTTAGATATATAACCAAATTACATTCAAATGATCTTTAAGGAAAGCAACAAACGAAAAAATTTCATGTATAAATAATTAAAATAAAATTGAAAAAAAAAATACTTAATTAAAAAATTTTATTTTTATCTAACCCGAAAATTTTTTTCAGTGTAACTTTTTAATGCATCATAAGTTATAAAATAATATTTTAGGCCAATTCCAATAAGAAAAACAAAAAAAATATTTTTGACCGGATTTTGAGGTCGAATACTCCTCTGTGCGACGTCCATATCACTTATGGTTAGATCTCCATCTCTCCAGTATGAGATCTCTTGCACAACTAAACACTAAAGCAGTGATGGGCAAAGTACGGCCCGCGGGCCAACTCCGGTCCGCGAAAGCATTTCATCCGGCCCCCGACGGTCTTTCGACATGAATAGTATATGGCCCGCTATAATTATATTTTGACGGTCCAGAAGTATGAAGTATATGCTACTAAATTCTAAGAACAAACAGATTGGAGCAGAGAGCAAAGAACAAACCAGCGAAATCAAACACGTGTAGTTGTAGTTGCTTTCACTACATGTGTTTAATTTCGCTGTTTTGCTCGCATAGACAATAGACATAGACGCATAGGTAAAGAAGCCAGCGGTGTGGTGAAATCTGAAGTGAGAGGGAGTGAATTCAACTCAGCCGCCTGCTGTCACAGATCGTAGCGAGGTAATTTTGTTTTTAATTTCTCCCGTGTTTTTGCTTGTTCGAGTAAGGCACTACATTCATAATTTTATAAAAAAATAAGCTCCGCTTTTGAGACAATGGCGTGTAGAAAACGAAAAGTCGATTCCGAGTGTCGACTGTTTAAAGAAGAGTGGGCTTGGAAATACTTCTTTACAGAATATAACGGTACGCCAGTATGTCTTATATGTAATGAAGCAGTGGCGGTATTTAAAGATTTTAACCTCGCTCGCCATTTTAACACTAAACATGCTAAAACCAAATATGCTTTGATGAATGACGCAGAAAAGAAGGTGAATGCGGAAAACCTAAAAAAAAAAAAACAATGACTGGTAAAAGAAATATGTTTATAAAGCAAAACACTGTTCAAAAGGCTTCTACACTGGCTGGATACGTTGTGGCTTATAAAATTGCTAAAAATAACAAACCATACTCGGAAGGAGAGTTTGTAAAAGATTGCATTGTGAGTATGAGTAGTATTATCTGCCCAGAAAAGTCTGTCAGCATATCGCGAAAAACAGTAACAACGCGAATTGATGCCATTGCATCAAACTTGTCGACTCAATTTATGCAACGCATAGAAAACTTTAAATATTTTTCCGTGACGGTGGATAAAAGCACGAATAGAAGTGCCACTGCTCAGTTATTGATCTTCATTAGAGGCGTTGACGACGAATTTAATATTACTGAAGAGCTAGCTTGTTTGCAATCACTAAAGGGAAAAACGACGGGGCAGATACTAGTAATTTATAACGAATTTTCTGAAGGTCTTCAAAATTTAAATGGTCCTATTTCAAAACTTTTTTAAAGAATAAAACAGACAAATAGTCTTATTTTCAAATCTTCGAAGACAATGATTGGCGTATCGATTTTACATTTTTTACCGATTTACTCGAACACTACAACAAATTAAATAAAAATTGCAAGGAAAGAACCAATTTATAGGTGAGAAATGGGGTTGTCTTAAATAATTTAAAACCCAGCTTTTTCTGTTTTACAACTGTATAAATAAGAACGATTTAACTCACTTTCCGCGTTTAAAATCCGTGTCACCAGTGAGTGAGAATAAACTGAAAGAATTTAGTCAGGCGTTGAAAAAACTTCACACAGAATTCGAAACTAGGTTTTAAGATTTTAAGAACATTCAGTCGTCGCTGGATGTTTTTTCGATGCCGTTTAATGTAGATCCGGAAAATGTCTCTGCAGAATTGCAGTTGGAAGTTATTGAAATGCAGTGCAGCACTCATTTAAAACAACTGTTCTTAAATTCCACAAAATTGGAATTTTATAGAACACTGCCGAAAGCTGAATTCCCGAAGATGATTTCTCACGCCCAGAAAATTATAGCGATGTTTGCGTCGTGGTACGTGTGCTAACAGACTTTTTCGACGATGAAATTGCGGAAAAACTCAATCAGAAACCGACCTACTGATGAACACCTTTTCGCGCTGCTGAAAGTTACTTCGTCACAGCTTGAACCTGCATTCGAAAATATGGCAAATCAAAAGAAATTTCATACATCTCACACGCCTAACATGGCAGGGCCTTCGAATAAAAGTTAAATTATAATTTTAAACATTTGTAATGCTGGAATGTTTTAATATGATTAAAAGTTTCAACACAAAATGCATTTTTCAAATAACTCTGGCCCTCCTCTGCGATTTCTTGAATTTTCTGGCCCCCCATTAAGAAAGTTTGCCCACCACTGCACTAAAGTGTGCACGATTCGGTGTGCCGTGTGTGGTGGAATGCTATACTGGTGTAGGCACTCCGGTGTGCACACAAGTGTCGTGTGTATTTGCCGCTTAAAGTACAAAAAATTGTTTAGCTCCGCAAATTTCATTCTTTTGTTTCTGGCCAATAAATTTCATTGAATATTTAAATTTAATAAATTATTTGAAAAACATTTGTTAAAATCTAAAATTTGCTGGCATTATTTTATTTCGATTCATATATCGTTGTCATTATAGAACGCTTTTACGTATTTGAAAACCCACGACTATCAACGGAGCTATTAAAAATTATTTTTAAGGCTACCGCAAATACTTCTGCACACTTTTCTAAGATAATGGAAGCGATTTCATCCATGTATTGTCTAGTGTTAACCCTAATTTCACATAAAGCTTGCTCAATTTCAAAAGTTTCGAGCAAAATACATTTTTCGAAAGCTATTTTGCAAAATTTGTATGGTTGTACAGTTATTTTTATATACAATTAAATTTTGTTTCTCGCATCTTGTAGATTGTATCAAAGAAGTTTTAACTGTTAAGTCTTAAAAAAATTGAGCATGGAGTTTTCGAAATATTTAGTTTTCAAAACAAAATTTAGATTTTTTTTTAAATCAAAATTTTTTTTTTTTCAAAATTCCAAGCTTCTGGGAAGCATTAGCATAAAATGATGATTAAAATCTGTTGAATGATATCTACCAAGTTTAAAGAATATCCGCTTAAAACTCGAGCTGTTGCTGGTCCTAGATGCTATAGTGCGCAGCCGAGTACCGGCACTAGTGTATTTTGATATGATCTAACGATAAACTGTTTCTAACACGGCTTGGTCTATCTAAACCGACCTTGATGAAAGCCAATATACGAGTATGCCACAGAATAGGAAAAGTTACATAACAATGTTCAGCATACACATTTTATGATAGTAATAATTCGTACAACATTTTGTCTGATTTTCGTTTTTTGAAAAGGACATCGCAGACATTTATAATTTAAAAAGAAAATTATCTTAGGCTACTGGGTTTTGAGCCCTGACGCGCAATTTTCAATTGAATGGCTCAAGCACGCATGTTATCGATACAATTTCCTCAAGTTTCTACGGAAGAAGTGTCAAAATCAACTTATATTAATTTGTCGATTTCTCTTTTGTCGCTTATTCTTCAAGAAATTGCCAATGTTACGAAAACCAAAATTAACAGAAATATCCTTGAGCAGTCAGCATTTCACCAAATTCTGAAACAATGCCTGAATGTGTTATGAATTATTCCGTCCAAAAGAAGAAACAAGTTCTTCCTTCAGTTCAACTAAAACCAAACTGGTTTGACTTAAGGCCCGAAGGTTTATTGGTTATGGTATTTGAAGTAAGTTTGTTTGCATACGGTTCCCTGAGTCAAAGTCCGAATCATACAAATGTCCAGAATAACATACAGCACATGCAATCCAGACTCTCTGTATCCATCCAATTATATCAAGAGTTGGTGAATATAACTTCGAGTTTCTTTTTTAATTGTCTACATGGTAGAGTAAGATTCAAGAAAAAAAGAAAAGATTTTGTTGATGCAGCAGGGCCTAGATTCTGGAAAAAGTAAACATGGTGTTCATACACACAGAGGTTACACGATACCCCAGAGTAATGGCCCACATTCGGCTGAATTGAAAGTGCGCTCTGCAGTTTCTGTTATACATCAACAAGACAGAGCACAGCCAGCCTGGTTAACAACTGAGGCATCATGTACGTTATACATAATTCATGCTGCCTCAACCCCAAAAGGGCCGAAAGCATAAGAACGAATCCAAAGTAGTCCTGACCGAGAGAACAAAATGTAAGCAAAATCCATTTAGAATATGGAAATGTTGGTGGTCACTCGTTGATTTGGAGGCATTTTTGTGCAAAGTTACAACCATTGAAGATTGGCTTTCAGACATAAAGGCAAACATTTCCTTAGTTAAGGACCACAACGTTCATTAAGGATTCATTCGGAACGAAAGTGCTGTAAAATTGTATGTTTCTTTTGAATATGAGAATCTGAGATAAGTGTACGTGTACTAACTACATATCTTCGTCGGGTTGGCCTTTGCGATAAGCTCCGTGGTTTGTGTATATTTATGTTGGATAACATTTCAGTAACAGACATTTTTACTCATAGTATAAATTGAACTAGTCATTAACCTGAAATTGTTTTTTTTTTTCTTGATTGGAAAAAATGAAAAGATTTCAATCAAACTTAACAATACTTTGATGGTAAAGTCCAACAAAGTGGGATCCGTCGTAGAGCCGAAATTCCAAGGGGCAGCTGTCATACAACAACTTTCTAGAAGTAAATGAATATTCTACTTTTCAAAATTATGTATGTGGGATATGGCTCTTACCACACAATAATAGTCTACTATCTGAAAGAATAAATAGAGTTTTCGTCTAGGTTTCTTTAGGTATTTTATTTCATTTGTTTGAATACAAATTATCTTATTACGAGGAGCAGCAACAACCGATTTATACGAAGTTTTACAAAGGACAAGACTGACTCTACGTCAAAATGATTAAGCGAATACTGGTTTTGATGGAAGGGACGCAGTCTCCCATTCCCCTGTCTTTCGTTTGTTCGTTAGTATGTGAATTGTCAGTGCTATTCGTCTGGTACGCAAAGTCAGTGCTGTCCGTTGATTTCGTTTCTCCATCCCACATGTATACCGTTCAGTTTTATATGGCTTAAATTCTGTAAACGGAAAATTCTGTTTTTCATAATTCAGTTTTTTTTATTTCTTTAAAGATTTTTCTCTTGAACTTTTCAAGTCGGTTATAATAATTTTAAAGGGATTTTATGGTGTTAGATTTTGGTGGTCTGTGGCGGCCATGTTTTTTTGCTGACATCTCTCGAATCTGTTGATTATTATTCAATTACTGGATGCCAAATCACCAAAGCAACATGGCAACGATTGAACAGCACGTTAGTGCAAAAGATGCACGCGTTGCGTCTATTTTACGGTAGAGGTGGTGGGCCTCCATGGTCGACACTTCATCGTTAGGTGGCAAGATTTGAGACGACCAGTTCAGTAATCAATCATCTAACATTCGTACATTAAATGAACGCAAGATTGGCAGAGATCAACCTTTCACAGACTTCAACTTGGCCAATAATGCGTCGGGACTTGGGGTACACCCAACGTGCCCAGGAGCTCAAAATTCATGAACATAGACAACACCGCTCGTAATCTCCTTTTAATGCAAGTAGCACTGTCCTAAACGTAGTAAAAAATTTAAGTCATAGTTGAAAAATGTACGAAATACTACTTCTTTTTTAGTTCCTACGCTTGTCTTTAATGATACTCTTTTTCTCGGCTCAGAAGAAAAAACGAATTTGCTTCCAGCACAGTTTGATGCTGATTCGAAGCTGCCAGAAAGTGTCATTGAGAGTGTAAACGATTTTATGGGACAAATCTTCTTTCGCACTCGTTGAGTTGCAAGAGTACTGAAATATCTCGAAATACACAAATCTGCTGGCCTGAATAGTATCCCTCCTATTTTTCTGAAGAGATGTACTTCAACGCTGGCAAAACCATAGCGAAAGCATTTCCATATGTCCTACTCTTCTAATCTCTTTCCGAGTGGATTGCACGTAAGTGCCTTTGTTTCAAGGTTATGGAAATGCTAATAATATTATCTGCCCAAGAAGTATCTTGAAGAACGAAAGTTTCGGAATAACAGTGAAGATGGTTTTTGTAACAATATGTTGCCTGGTGATCTGGTGCTATATCTTACCGAACAATGGCACAAATCCTTGTTTTGGAGAAAGTAAGATTATTGTACTTGATATTTTAAAAGCATTTCATAGAGTTTGGCATCAAGCTCTCTTATCGAAAATGCGTCCATTTGGTATTGATCAATCTCTTCTTCTTTGGGTTAGAAACTGCCTTTCTAACCACTGAGGACAAGTTGTGTTGGACGCTTTTAACTCTGAGTTGCATTTGACAAATGCGGGTGTGCCACAGAAACTTCTAATCCATTAAATTGTTTTTCTGATGAGAGTACCCTCAGCTTCTCATATATTCGTTTCCAGATGAATGTCCTTTTGGATTTTGCATGATAGTGGATCATAAGCTCATTAAAATCTTAACTCGATAGCATTCTCAAATGGGGAACCATAAGCCACGTAGAATTTAATGCTATAACAACTCAATGCTATCTTCTGTCATTAAAGCGAAATCCTCCCCTTATGCCACTATTCATGAGTGACACTCGGATTGAAGAAGCCGAGCATATTTCAGTTCTCGGTTTTATTCGACGTTGAAAGAATTTTTTTATCCTTTCTGATCTTGCTGAATTCTATAGAGCCAATTCCCATATCCACTTGAGTGTCTTGGGTAGAATTCAAAAAGAGCATTTAAAATGAAAGATGATAGAAATATACGAGGAACAACTCTCGAATGCTGCCGCAATGTTTCTTGTCTTCCATTATATTACCGTTATTTTTATAAATAATGTTCTAGTGAAGTTGCCAGTTGCATTCCTCCCATTATACAATTTTACGGTAATACAATCAGGCTTAAGAGAATGATCATCAGTTTACCCTTGAGCCGTTTGGAAGTTCTGCTAAATGCAGAGATTCTTTCTTTTGCCGCACAAAACGAATGTGGAATGTTTTCCCGACTCTACATTACTCTCCCATCATAATAGTCAGCCATTCAAAACCAATGCGCATTTTCTATCTCCTATCTTTTTTAAATACTTTCCAGCTTTCCCAAAATGCACTGTGCTCAAACATTTTAAGGTGCGCAGGTTACTGGCGAACGCTACAGGGCCATGATAAACGACTTCTTACTGCCGGAATTTGATAAGCGGGTTTCAGCAAGACTGTGCAACAGAACCTATGAACCTATGTTTGGTTTAAAGTGAGTATCTGCCTATTATGGCTAAACCCCATGGGCGGCCTACCTCCATAGGAGTCAGATTGGGTCCTAACCATTAACCCCAAATCAGCCGAAGCCGATTCAGTTGCAAAGCTGTGACATATTGCAGGCATGAACACACATCTTGCTTGGAAGCGAGTCTATCTAACACCTCTTGAATCCAGGCACGCCTGGAAACCATGTGTCTCCGCATTCGGAATAAACCAAGCCACCACGATACTCCCACTAGGGGGCCTACCCTATATAGTTTGAAGAAAGAGTGCACGTACACGACAGCTGCACCTCACTATCCGAAGATAGAATAGGAGAGCCAGGAGACGTACGCTATAGCTCTCAGACTTCAGGGCACTATCACCCATGGTACCAGAATATAGCTTCCGGTCGAGCTTCGTAATCGTAAGAGGTAACTTACAGATGAGTTCCTGCAAAACTCAGAATGTGCACCCCTCTGGTGATGGTGAGTTGTTATCCCCATCTAGTTAGTTCAGTTACTTACGTAACTTATCCACAGGCACCACGAGGAGGTCGATAGGAACCTGGTCGATAGGAACGTGGAATTACGCATGATGTACGCGAACTGGCATGCCACTATGCCGTGCATAATCTTGGACTTATGTTCGCTGCCATGGTCCGATGTATGGTTCAGTAGCAACACACGCCCATTGGTCAAGTCTCTCAGAGCCGACTCGAACACTCCCACCTGCAAGACTGTGCAACAGCGCGAGCACAATGGGTATTGTGAAGGAAGTAGTTCCTGATGGTCGCATAATCTCCTGTTTTGGCGATTTGGCATGGCCAGCAAGACCGCCAAACCATCCCAGACTATTCAACAAGAATGCGAACAGTTATCACCGGAAATCTTGCGTAAAGTCATAGCAAATGCGATAAAACGGACACGGATGTATATCAACACTGGTTTCTGCCACTTGACGGAGATCATCTTTTCCACTTAACAGAAAAAATTGTAAAGGTCCAAGTAAATACATATTGCCATCACAAAAAATAATATTTTTTTTTATTCAGTAACAAAGAACATAATTCAAAAAGGAAGCTGGATGGTATTTTTGTATACCTAAGAAAATAAGTACAGTCTGATACTTTGGCCGATTAAACTGCTGATAAGTCGATTTGGCCTGATTTCATTTTCTCAAAAAGATGGATTGGATCCTCTTTCTTTGCCTACGACTGTTAAGAAGTTCGTTTTAATTTTAGACAAACTAGGTACCTAGTCCTTACTTTTACAAAACTCTCAAATTTGTTTTAAGGAATCAGGTAACTATTTGATTTAAAGAGACTTAAATTTCATTTACATAATTTAAGGGCCTTCATGCAAGAACTCTTATCTCAAATACCATAAGCCTTCTTCCCACCTTCAGTTAAGGTATCGAAAATATTAGATTTATCCTTTTTGAACTTCATGTCTCGAGTATCTTTCCCCCAAGCATAAAGACAAGAGTGCTGTCTATATTATGCATGTATGTAGATAATACCCGTAAATGGTTAAATTTTGGTCTTCCAATTTATTGCAATATGCACTTTGACAAGGATTATGTCCATATCCAGAACTAAGTGATTGTGCTGAGAAATTACGTTGCCTGCAAACAAGAATGTCGTATTCAGTGCATGCGTCAGTCAGGGTGTTGGCGTTGAAAAATGAGATTCCGTTTATCCTTTTACCTGACAACATTCATTCTCTTTGCACCTACCCCAGATCCATATACACTCTTATACCTGGTCTTAGCATGCCTGAAAGTAGCAGCATCAAGAGCATATAAAGTCAAATGTTTGCACAATGCACAATTTCAAAAGGTGTTTACATTTACGAGACGAAAAGAACGGACAAAAAACCTAAGTTCAGGCTTATATCCTGCACCTACAAACCTATATTTATACATATATAGTTGTATGTAAGACTACCCAACTGGCATTTTGCATAAAGATAACTAGTGCTAAAAAAAATCTCAAGGCTCAAGGACGACGAAGTGTTAGGCAGGTATTTTTATTTTTTTTTTTTTGCATTTTATTTTCCAACAAATTTCACCCACGATTCACGAATCCAACTTTTTTTCCTTTTTTTGATGTGACTTCGAGGATCTGACGAAATGTAGTGGGAAATTCATACACCCAACACGCCTCGCACAAAAAGAAACACATCAGCGCAATATCCTTAGACAGTAGTGCAGTGGTATATAATATAAATATAGAATGAAAAAGCGCAACAGGGACACTCGGAGCCGAGTCTATACGCTATACCTCTACCAGTTGAGGATTCATTAGTGCTGCTCAAATAGAAGAGGATTTATGATTCAATGAGGAGCCCTGAAAAATAGAAAATGATGAACTCAGTTTGTGTTTTGCATACTAATTGGGGTTGTTTATTTTTGATTGAGTGATGGGATGATGCTCTGTATCGTATACGGCGAAGCAAGGACGGACCACTAATTGCGTGATGTTTACAGGCTGACATTAGCGAAGGTGATAAAGCATTTCCGCTTGAGTTGTAGTGAATGACAAAATGTACAAAAGGGAAGGGAATCCTTTTGTGACAGTTGAAACAAAAAAAAAACAGGCAAAATGTATTTCGATCGTTTTGAATATTCTGTAAGGCTTTATCCAAAGTACTAGTGTTAATAGAGGTCAGTAAATTGTTTTCACTTCCATTCTCCACCATTCACCTGTATAAGAACTATATACCTACTTTTGTGTGTGTTTTCCTAATTCTGTAAGTTAGTCAAATTTATTATAAATAAATAAATTTGGTGGTGCAACAGGTCGAAGAGATCCAGGACCTAGTGACTTACAACTCTCAAGCATTCCTGTGTGCGTGTTATCAGGAATGGCTAATGAGAAACACTTTTCAAGATTAGAGATACTCTTCGAGGATTTTTCAATTCTTGGCAAGAGGCCATCAACAATACTGCCGTAAGTAATGTGAAATAAAATACACAACTGGATCACACGAACTTGCTCTAATGTAAAAGTACTTTTGGAATTTAAAATATATTTTATAAATATAAAACATGGATTTAATGAGATAAAAATGTTCAAATGCCTGAAATTGCCGTCTGATTTCCGGAAAAGTATGAATGTATGCAAACAAAGTTTAAAAATTGTTTAAAGTAATTTTTTATAATAACAAATTTCTTTAAAATTTTTAGAGAACAAAATTTGGGATACCGATTTTAAGTATTTAGCAGTATAGATTTTAGGAAATAATTTCAAAAATTAAACATTCACACGTTTTAAAGGTATTAATTTTTCAAAAAAAAAACTTGGAATTTTTTTTTTTCAAAAATCCCAAAAAATATTTTTTTCAAAAACAATATTATTTTAAGCTCATGCTGAAAATTTTCAATTAAAATCGTTAGAGCAGTTGATCAGAAAGTCGAAAATCAAAACAAAAATGGTTCTATGACAGGTACCGTTAATAACATGTTACTAGAGCTGTAGCGAATCGTATGTATTCGTTACTGAGTAACGGGTATTCAATGAAATACCATGTAACGAAACGTTACTCACAAATCAGAGTCGTTACTCGCACGATGTCGTTACTTTTTTTTTGGCACACATTCAGTATCTAATAACGCACGCAGATACCACATACGAGATACCACATACGGAATGCGAAAAGTATACACACCAATCAGAGTCGTTACTCGTACGATGTCGTTACTCGCACGATGTCGTTACTCGCACGATGTCGTTACTCGCACGACGTCGTTACTTTTGTTTTGGTACAAATTCAGTATCCACAGGTACGACATACGGAATATGCGGAAAGCATACACACAAGATGAGCTCGCGTTGGACGTTCATATTTTCTGCACAATTTTAATGAGCAAAAAAATCGATTTTTCGTTAAAAAAAATTCAGATTTTGTAGATGTTTTTTAATCCATCGAGATCTCAGCCATCCTCCAATGGAATTTGACAGTTTATGCCTTGGTTGATTGGTAATATACTATATTTTGACCTTCTTAGAGTATTTCTTTCTAGATGCTCTCCAAAAGCCCTAAAATCGCAATTTTCCTAAACAAAAAAAAAAATTCAAAAAAATTCGATTTTTCGTTGAAAAAAATTAGATTTTTTAGATGTTTTTTAATCCATCGAGATCTCAGCCATCTTCCAATGGAATTTGACAGTTTATGCCTTGGTTGATTGGTAATTTACTATAATTTTGACCTACTTAGAGTATTTCTTTCTAGATGCTTTCTAAAAGCCCTAAAATCGCAACTTTCCTGAACAAAAAAAAAATTCAAAAATTTCGATTTTTCGGTGAAAAAAATTTGATTTTTTAGATGTTTTTTAATCCGTTGAGATCTCAGCCATCCTCCAATGGAATTTGACAGTTTATGCCTTGGTTGATTGGTAATATACTATATTTTGACCTACATAGAGTATTTCTTTCTAGAAGCTTTCCAAAAGCCCTAAAATCGCAATTTTCCGGGACAGAAAAAAAAAATCCAAAAAATTAAGATTTTTCAGAAGTTTTTCAATCAATTGACATTTGAGATTTTTTGTACGTCTTTTACAAAATAGACATGAAGCTTTATTTCCAAATGTCTGACATAATAAAAATCTCTGAGAAAAAAAGATGCATTCCAGTACATCCCAGTATCAACCTTTCCGAAGCAATCATCGTAATGTCAACTTTGATTAAAATCAAATTAACATTTTTGGGCAAGGAGTAATGGTTTAATTAAAGGAATCTTCTTATTTGACTCAAATAAAACCAACCAATATTGCGTATGATATACGTATTTCGTTACAGTAACGATACTCATATTTGGCTAATAGATACTATAACGTGATAGATACGAATTGTATTGGAATACCTAAAGTAACGATAGTAACGAGTAACGACATTTTTGTAACGGGTACTCATACCTAAAGTAACGTATGCATACGGGTATTCATTTTGTCGTTACTTTTACAGCTCTACATGTTACCCAATTTTTTTTTTTGACCAAAATGTAGTACATGTCCATAATATCACACCTATTTGTTTTATCAAAATCGTTAGAGCTGTTTTCGAGATAAATATGATTTTGCATTACGGGTGTATGGGGGGTACTGTTAGAGCTAAAAAAATTTTCAATTTTCCCTCTAGGGAATACCTCCAGTAGCTTAGGCTGTAGTTCGAAGTACACACTGAAAATAAAATCTAGGTATATATGATAAAAATCTAGGTTGATTTAACAAAAATTTTGTCAATATACGTCCAACAAAAAGTTTTGTCAAATTGACAAAAATTATAGAATTTTGTTGAGATAACAAAAAATATTTTGTTGTATCCACAAAATTATTTTGTTATGCTAACAAATAAATTTGTTGAAATAACAAAAATATTTTGTCAATATGGCAAAATTTCGTAGAATTTACAAAATTAATTTGTCGTATTAACAATTCTTTTGTTGTATTAACAATTTTTTTGTTAGTGTTATTGTTTTTTTATTTTTATCAGATTAACAAATTTTTTTTGTTAAATGAACAAAATTGTTTTGTTAAATTAACAAAAATGTTTTGTTAAATAAACAAAATTGTTTTGTTGAATCAACAAAATTGTTTTGTTACATTAACAAAGAATTTTGTTAAATTAACAAAAATTTCTTGTTAAATTTTGTTAAATTAACAAAATATTTTGTCAATTCAACAAAATATTTTGTCAATCTTACAAATTTCTTTTGTTGAACCCACAAAAAAACAAAATCAATTTTGTCAAAATATTTTTTTTTGGGATTTAAGTCCACAAAAATTAGCGTTTCGTCCCTACGATCTCACATGCAACCATCTGTGAGGGCGTATGGACAATACGCAATTTTTGTTAAGTTCAGTTAATCTTACATCGATTTTTTAACAAAAACCAAGTGTGCACTATATCATACACAAAAGAAATTTTTTGGTTTCCTTACAAAATAGTTTTATCTATCTGATAATATTATTTTATCAATATTACAAAATAATTCAACCCCAAAACAAAATATTTGTCATTTTAACAAAAATGTTTTCATTTTTTGTTAAATTGACAAAAACAAATTAACAAAAACTTTGTGATATTGACAAACATTTACACAACAGATTTTTTGTAGATACAACAAACATTTTGTTAACATCACAAAAAAGTTTGTCGATGTGATAAAAATCTCTGTTTTATTTTGTTATATTAACAAAACTTGGTTTGTTAAACTGACAATATTATTTGTAGTGCATATTTTGTTAAACTGACAAAAAATCATGCTGGATTATATAAATTTTGTGAAATCAACAAAATCATTCTTTCGTATTGACAAAAATTTTATCATAACGATAAAATTGTTTTGTTAAAGGTCAACAAAACGTTTTTGTAAATATTACCTAGGAATTTATTTTCAGTGCAGACATACAGACAGACAGACGGAATTGTCAGACCCACTTTATTCGTCTTTGCTAATTGTAATGTCAACTATGATCAAAATCTGGAGTTCGATTTTTTTCCCAAATGCAGAACTTGCCCTATTTTACCTCTATCGCAAGTAAGAAATAAGCAGTCATTTAGAAATAAGGAAATATGTGTTACTTTATTTACTCAAAACAGAATTTAAAAATAACAACTTGTAAAACCTTTTCCCTGTCAAACGGTTTCGTTGGTGGGTAAAAGTTGCTCCAGTTTAAGAAAATAGTCGTTCACTTGATAGAACTTACGTAGCCTCAATGGTCAAATATTTGGTAGCCTGTTTACAAACAGCACAATCTACAAGTTAAATTTCAATTCAATTAGAATTAGAATAGAAACTAGTTCTTTGGTTTTGGTTCTTTGTTGTTATCTTTCCCGCTTTCTTAACAGCATTGTCATCTGTCACTGTCAACTATCTTGGGGAAGAATGAATGAGCGCCCACAATGCATAAACAAGTTTTTGGCTGTAATCTCAAGCCAAGCAACACAAACTCCGCGTGCAAAGCAGGCAATTTTAAAAATTCTGTGACAGAAAAACCAAAAAACATCGATGTCAAAACATCGCTCCAAATAACATCGATACATGTTATGTTTTTGAATTCAAAGCATCGGTGGCAAACATCGATGTTTTCAGACAAAAACATCGATGTTTCAAACACATCGATGTATCATTTGCATTCCTAACTGTGGGAAAATATATCAGCAAAAGGGGTGAATCAATTTTTGAATACATTCTCTGTTCTAATCTTATGCTATGTAATAGGGGCACTCACCCAACATTTCGTAATAAAAACAGGGAAGAAATTCTAGACCTCACTCTTATAAGTAACAATGATAAGATCTCTGTAGGGAATTGGAGAGTCTCTCCTGAAAAATCCTTTTCGGATCACCTTAGGATACTCTTTACCTTAGATAGAAAAATAAATGATATAAAACCTTTTAGGAACCCAACTAGAACAAATTGGACAGAGTATACAAAATGGGTGAACGAACGTATCGTTCCTCTAGAGGAGGAAACGCTTTCGACAACATCAATCATTAACAATGCTGTTCAAAATCTTACTAGTAAATTGAAAAGCACTACCCTATATCTCGTAACATTAAACCCACTAATCCACCATGGTGGAATAGTGATCTTAAGAAACGAAGAACAGGGGTCAGAAAACTTTTCAACAAAGCCAGACTGAATAAATCGGAGGAAGATTGGATTTCCTATAGAGCCGAAATTCACTCATACACCAAAGAGTTAAGAAGGGCCAAAAAGGATTCATGGGCTGTGAATCCATTGAGAACACAAGTGAGGCGGCGAGATCCTTGCATTCAATCCCACGATTCCGGGATATATTAAGTATCCAGATGGATCGTGGTCGAACTCGAGCCAAGAAACACTTAAACTCAGGGCATTAAAATAGTAGCCTATGCGGACGACATAGTAATTTTGATATCGGGTAAATATCTTACCACCATCAAAGATATTATGGAATCATCACTTAAAGAACTATATTCTTGAGCAGCAAAAAACGGTCTCGGGGTTAACCCTTATAAAACTGAACTAGTCCTGTTTACGAAGGAAAAGAAATTGGAGGACTTTACCGCTCCAAAGCTAAACGATATTCCTCTGACACTTTCCAACGAGGCTAAATATCTTGGAGTTATCCTTGATTTCAAGCTAACATAACATGGAAACGTAACACAGAGGAAAGAATCAAAAGAGCACTATGATTTCAACAAACACTTCTCTATTACAATACCCAAAAGGCATGGATGGGAGCCCAACTCACTAATAGGTGAACAAGGTATCTCCTTCTACACCGATGGGTCAAAAATGGAAGAAGGAACAGGATCTGGGGTGTTGTGTTTTCAATATCAAATGATCATTCAAACTCCCAGATGAGTGTTAGTGTCTTTCAGGCTGAGATCTATGCTATTGAAAAGGCGACAGAATTGGTACGCACGAAAAAACTGAACTCGTCAGAAATCAGATTCTTCGTGGACAGCCAAGCTGCCATTAAAGCTTTAGCCAGTGAGACTATAAGATCCAAGACAGTAACAAAAACCAAGTCAATCTCTGCTGGTTTCCTGAACATAGTAATAAAGAAGGGAATGTAATAGTAGATGAACTGGCAAGGAAAGGGTCAGTATCAAATAAAAACAGCAGTAGCCATTTAAATATGGGACCATAAATTTCGATTGGCGTGATTAAAAAGAAAATAGACCTAATAACGAAAGAGCGAATCAATAACTCCTAGTCCTCCAGGGACGACTGCGTTATCTCTAGAAGTTTATGTTCTAAAATTAATGAAAAGGAAACTCGATATATTTTATCGCTGAATAAAAAGAACATTAGAATCCTGATAGCTGTACTAACGGGTCACTGCGCCATTGGCACTAGAATGGGTGCATTTGCACCCGATTTCTGTAGGAGCTGTCAGGATGTCGAGGAGATTGAAACCATTAAACACCAGCTCTGCGACTGTCCAAACCTCCAAAAAAATCGCCTCCCTTACTTTGGAAACAGGTTTGTTGGAGAACTGGACGATCTAACGCAGGTCTCAATGGCAAATATGAGAAAATTTATTGTAAGCACAGGCTGGATCGCAAATGAACCAGTCTTCATAGACATTAGTTAGTGGGTTTTATCTCGCCCCGTTTGGGCGGGAGGGGCACTTTTATAAAAAAGGTACTAAAATGGAAACAAAAATATTAAAAAATAACGGTAATACTTACAATTAAGGATTATATCTTTTTTTAAAGCCAATACTCTGATCTATGAGATAATTTTTAAATAAAGTGGAATCTATTCACAGTTTTTGAAAAAAAAAAAAGAGTTTTAAACTCAAATTTTGGGGAAAAAAATAAAAAAAAAGTTTATGGTTTAATTTTTCAAAACTGAAAAGTAATATTTCTTAGAAGAAATTGGTCTTATTCCAACTAAAACGTCAACTCCCCCAATGTGTTGCAATTTACCGATAAAGGTAGAAAAATATAAAAATTTCAAGTTCGGTTGGATGTGGCGGTGCTCCGGAAAAAGCTCTACAAAAAGGAGACAAAAAATGTAAGAAAACAATAAGCCCATCTATCGGCACATTTTTCCATGGGCCTCAATATTGGCTAGAGATTCGGGAAGTCCTTGCTATAATTATCTCTTTTGTGATCAAAATGCCTGTAAACACGGTTTTAATACATTGAACATTGAAAAATTGACTTGACTATTTTTAATTAACACCTGACTTACTCACAAACTGACTGACTGAGACGCGGAATGCTATACAATTGTATCTCCTCGTGGTGCATTCTTGTTAACGCTAAATGGTTTGCTGTACTTTACTTACAAATGAACCACATTAACATTAATCCTCAAAATGAAATCACCGTAGGTAAATACCAAAAATCAAAAAATTCATAGAAAGTAGTTTTAGTAATTTTCAATTTTCTCAAAAACTAGAAAGGACAAAACCATTCGGTTTTTTGTGTTCGATTCAGAATTAATAGTAGCATTGACCACAAAAAGCTAATTAAGCACTTCATTCCACAATTTTGAAAAAAAATTGGCCTAAACTTTTTTTTTCATTTTTTTTAACAAAATTTTGAGTTTGCATGCAAATTTTTCAAAAACTATTGACATAAATAATTTAATTTAAATTTAAGATTATAGAACAGATTTCTGGCTTTCAAAACCGGTATAGTACTTTATTTTAAGTGTTGCCGTTGTTTTTTAATAGTTTTTTTTTTTCAATTTAAGTAATTTTTTTCTAAAATCGCCCCTACCTCCTAAACGGGGCGAGATAGATAGTTGTGCATGTCCAAAGCCTCAGAAACGATGAAGCTTTAGTATTTTGAAGTGTGAACACATAATATCTTGAGCGCTGAATACTTACAAGTACATAACTGTCTCTTTTTTGTATATATTACTATTTCGTTTTCCTCTCTCTGAATTTTTATTATTATGGATTCCGTGACAGAATATTACAAATATTTGAAAAAAAAAAAACGAAACTTTTTGGAACATGCCAAGCACACAAATGTAATAACCTTTTAGTAATGGTCCCTAAGTTCGACATGGTCACCTCTACTATAAAAAAAACTTCATCTCTCTATTCTGTTGTAAATCTTTCATCTCATCACGTCTCTTCACAACAAAACCCCCCAGAACTGGGACTTTACTTCAAAAACTTTCGCCAGAGAGGAAACTTTAAAGATTTTAAACCTGAACGTGTTGTTGGATATACATATTTGTGTGTGTGTACAGGAATCATTGATGGCACTTAGAACAAAGTTTGTCTTAAGTTGTTATGGCAAGTCGAGGATATGCCCATCACAGGGAATACTCGTCAAATTAAATCCCCATCGAAACACACATAAAACTTGATATCCTATATTCATTTATTGCTTTTTCACTTTTAAAAAAAATTCACTTGAGGTAAAGTTATTTCCTGAATCTTATATTAAATTTATATATATTTCTCCCCCGCCCTCCTCCGACACACAAAGATTGTAATTGGTCTTTTAACAACATGCAGGTAAATCAATTATTATTTTTTCCCTCCGAGGAAACTACTTTGTCTGCGGGAAATTTTCGTTTCGATTCAAAAGTAAATTTTTTAAATTGCTTCCTCGTCCGGAAATGTATGGTTGTGTAAATATTCTGTCTGTGGTGTCGGCGTTCATCCTCGAGACGGGGAGCTTGAGTTTTTAATTAAATGATATTGGTTTACGTTTATGTCTTTCATATAGCATCGCGCACCGCGAGACGGAAGGAAGGTTATTGCTTGGCCAAAAGATATTGATTAAGGTAAAACACAAACACAACAGGAGCAAGCGGAAATTGGATAGCAAAATAGAAATGCTTATATGTGCAGTACAGAAATTCAATTTTGAAATTGGATCTTTCTTAACCGTCATCGTTGAGTTGATATGAAATGAGGGTTTTCCTTCATCGCAATTGCAGTGCACATATCCCAGGAAAGGACTGTTTACATTTTGTTTTGTTATAGTTTCCTTCCTGTTAGACAACCACATCCTACTCTGCGAAAGGATATGAGTGGAAGTATTCAGTTGTTGATCGTAACTTGTGAGCTGCAAATTGAACTGACATTTTTCACAAAAATGTGGAGTTCGTGTATGTTTAATGTTTTTTTTTTTTTATAAGAAGGAGCATATGTATACAACCATAAGCTTTTGAAATGGAAATACAAAATTAAATTTCAATCCAATCCTGTCTATTCAAATCATGAACAATAAACGGAAACGGATACTCTCGTGAAGGTTCGGATTCAATATTTTTGAACGAAAATTTTTGCTTCCTCTAAGATACCAATCTAAGCAAACCAATTCAAATGGTTAGGTGAGGATAGGTTTTCGGATCAAAGGAAAATTGTGTTTATTTTGTAATAAAATAATTTGTTTTCCCATTGCCTTGCAGGAGAAAGAGCTCAACGGAAATTCAACATTCGATCAGAAGTGGGATGTGTTTGGCGACTGCGGTATCTTATTGTGAAGGTAGTATACAATTTTATGGTCCTCTAGTATATCTACTCATGTTGCTAATCATATTCGAGTATTTATCAAATAAAGCATTTATAATTATTTACAGCTTACCGCAAACCGGACCTAAATTGTTAGTAGAACAGAACTTGGAGCTAGATATTTACTTCTAAAGCTTCTCGGTTTGTGTATTATAAGTGTGTGCGTGATGATGTTTTGGAAAATTGTTGCTCTAAGGGTGGCTGTACTGATGTGAATAAACTTAAGAAACTTAAGAAAGTTCAAAGAGCAGCTAGCGTTTTGTTGTGCTTGCAAATATTCGTTGGCTAAGAAGGAATTTCTTCGACGTGTAGGCCCATTCTGTTAAGTACAGACCAGCTGTTTTGGAACTAGATGAAATGCAGGTTGTTGCGAATACTAATCTTATAAAATTACGCCTGCCTGTCTATAACCTAATGCCATTACTCTTTCGCGACCATGGTCTCTTAGCCTTTGTTGATTATGATGTTGCTTGCCATCAGAGCCTTCCTCAATACGGAGATTGTTCTAATACGAAATTTTACTTCATGTGGCTCAAATTTACTGCAGGCAAACACATTATCCGTTATTGTTTAATTTATAGGAGTCCAAATCTTGACAGCAATTCAACTCTTAATGAGTTTGATGCGCTGTCTGATTCTATTTCCCGAATTGTTTCCTTGTACCCTCACACTGAAGTCGTTATTGCGGGCGACATTAATATACGAAATTCAAGTTAGCTCCACTATTCAGGACAGGCAACACCCGAAGGAAGATATGTTGAGATTGTTGCTGAGATGTACTACTTACTCAGCTTGTAGGTGAGCCCAATCGAATACCAAATGTTGCTCGGCAAAACGCCCACACTCTCGACTTGTTTCTTCATTCTAACCTTGATAAATATACCATAACGGTAAACTCTCCATTCGGCACTTCAGACCATTGTGTAATATCAGCCAATTTCTTGTGTCACATTCATCCAGATAAAGTGAAGCATCCTACTAGGACCGTTTGGTAATACGAGGAAGCCAAGCAATAAGGCGATTATACGTCCAAAACTTCATTATAACTCACATCTTTGCGCAGATGCAGCACAAACTTCTCTCTACTTATTGGATAGAATTCAGAACAGAGCGTTAAAACTGAGGAATCAGAGCTATCATAGATTTATTCCTATTTCTTTAACACTTTTGGAATAATGTATGTATTTCCCTATTTTATTGCTAGGAGTAAACGTTTAATTGTCTCATATGCTACATTTTTGGACTACGTAGATACCATAATATTTCAAATATTTGTTAAGTGTATCTTCAATATGACTTCCAAAAATTGTGTTAGGTATCATTCCCTAAGCATGTTCACTAACATCCTTCTCAACAACCACCCTCCGTATCTCAGCGATATGATTAGTTTGGCATCCTCGCAATGAAGTTTGCTTCTCTTACATCTGAACGATAGTTCTTTGGATATTCAACTCGTCTCTGGAATACCTAACCTTAAAATACGTAGGTGGTCCAATTAGTACTTAGCCTCACCGCCCGATGGTGCCAGAATCGCATGAGAGATTTACTATCGTCTAGTACATTCGCTTTGACGGCTTCTGTCGGAAATTCAGCCGAATCGGACTTATAGTTTTGTTTTGTCCACGTGTGGAAGCCAGTTTGTCCGCGAATTTTAGAAAAATGCAAAAACCATCAGTCGGTGATTCGATTCTTGTTTTTGGAAGGGAAATCGCGGACGATGGCGACCGTCAAAAATTGGTATAACGAGTTTCAACGTGGTTGCACATCGGTTTTTGATGAGCCCCGCTCAGGTGACCCGAAAATGGCTACCCCGGCGGATAACGTGTCAAAAATCTACGATCTCGTATTGGCAGACCGGGACCGCCGATTGAAGGTGCGCCAAATAGCTGAAACAGTAGACATCTCAAAAGACCGCGTAGGTCATATCCTCCATGAAATTTTTGGCTTGAGAAAGCTGTCGGCGCGATGGGTTCCGCGTTTGCTCACTCAGGACAACAAGCGCAACTGTGAGACCACTTCAGAGCAGTGTCAAAATTGGTCGAATTGCACTACGAACTGCTGCCCCAACGACCGTATTCTCCAGATTAGGCCCCGTTCGACTTTTTTTTTTTTTGCAAACTTGGAAAAATCACTATCCGGCCAGAAATTTGAGTCGAATAAGAAAGTCATCGCCGCCACGGAAGTCTACTTTGCAGACTTCGAGAAAACCTATTTTTCGGATGGAAGTTGGAGCATCGCTGGATCAAGTGTATTGAGCTAAAAGGAGACAATGTTGAGAAATAATCTCTCAATGTCTGTGTTCCGAATCAGATTTAATAGAGGGAAATGAACGGGCTGACGAACTAACCAGGCAAGCATCAGCTCTTCATAGCTCAGTTGCGGAAATAGTTAACATTCCTGTTGTTGTTACGAAGGGCAAGATATTCTCAATTTTTCTCACAGAATACAACCGCAGGTGGAGAAATCTGACCAACTGCTTTATATCTAGGAAAATTTGGCCCCCCCGTATAAAGTCCCGAACCTAATATGCAGACCAACCACGGAAGACTTAGCCAGGGAAGTTGTCACGTGTATTGGACAATGTACAATAGAAGAACATGCAGCGCTAATTGGGTCATTGAGCAGGGCATGCTCAGCTCATGGCCGCCTACCTATTCTCTGTTTAATCAGTTGACGTATGTTCTGCAAGAAGATGTTGCTTTTTGGTATTAATCTAGTTAGAATTGTGGACATACATACTTATTATCACGTAATCGTCCAGTTTGGATTGAATTCAAATAAGGATATAATATGTTTTGATGTGTCCGGTAGTTGCGGTTTAAAGTGTCTTTGTTTAAGCTCAACCATCGGGAATGGGATCACTCACTCAACCGGACCATGAAAAGCACTCGAAACCATCTTTAAAAAAATCCAAACTTGGCAGCTTATTATTTGTGTACCATGTGTACCTGTGAAAGTCCCCAGTGCACTAGCTCGCGGTTTTTAGTGTCAGAAGTTGGCCCTAGAGTCATTTCGTTACGTTAAGACCAAAGATCCTTCTTAACCCTCACTCCAAAATAAAATTTGCAATTTGGTTTATGGTCGATAAAAACGTCTAGATATTTTGAACAAAAGCATAGCGAAAGTTTCAGTCCACAGCTCGTTAGCGTTCAAGCCGCATCGTACCAGTTTGATAAGATTTTGATTCATGAAATGCCATAGAAGAGGAGACAGTAAGCCGCACTTAGGATCAAGGGCGCCCACTGTTCCTCCTAATAGATTTTTTGTTATTGAATCAGTTACATATTACATATTTAGTATTTTTCAATAACTATTGAATTTTGAAAAGGTAAAATTGAAATGGGGGAGACTTACCTATTTGTAATGAAGATTTTCGCCTCTCTAAATAACTTATCTTCACGAATGAAGTCTTACTCTTTCTTTGTAGTCTCTAGTTAAGTGTATTTTATTTATTGATAATCCGGCCATTATACATTAAAATTTCAAGCTTCGGAAGGCGTTTTTTTAATTCAAAATATTCACCTAATATTACAATCTTCAATACTGATCGACTTCAGATATTTCAAATTTGTCCATACAGTTCTTAAAAATATGTAGAAACCTCAGAAATAACGTTTTATGCCTTGATTATGTTAAATTCTTCTTCATTCAACTTTATCCTAATTGAAAGTAAATTTTTTATCAAGCATCGATTTTTGCATTTTTCTTTTCATATCCTGAAAGTGCTAGAGTTATTTCAAATTGAACGTTTCGCTTAAAACTTGTTTTGATATCAAACTCACAGTTAGTTTTTTTTTCTTAAATTTAAAGATAGAAAACGCTTATTGGAAGACCCTTTATATCAAATAACTGGGTTTCAACTTTTACTAAAAATCACCAAAATCTAAAATATTCAATGCTAAACACTATACTTTTGAACCAAAAGTCGTCCAAGTCTACCCAGTCATGCATTTTTATAGTTTCAGTATTTATGGAATATGGAAAATTCTTGAATATCCTTTATTTCTTAAAGGATATTCCATAAAACAATTCTCTCTTATAGAACTTTTAAGTATTCAAAGAAAACCTGAAATCTTTAATTGTTGACCGCTCCAGGAAACCTGACAATTCCCATTTTTAAATAAAACAAAAATAACCCCCATTTTCCAGAACCCCCTTCAACGAGTATTTCTTTTAGAAACTCAGTGAATGTCTGCAATTTGTATGTGGAATGCCGGATTGTCCTTTTTTTTGCTTGGAAACTGCCTTCGTAGTCAAAAATAGAAATTTATTCAGGAATCAGGAAAGACAATGAAAGGAGGAGATACTGAAAAATCCTTATGCAAAGTTACTCAAATGCAAAGAAGAAAAAACAAAAAAACGTCTGGGCAGTTAACGGATTAAGAAAGACAGAGATACAGAGAGTTTTGTGAATTGTGTGTCGGAAAATAAAAAAAAAAAGTTTAAAATCCTTGTGGCTATTGTCTGTTGCTCTATTTGAGCTTGTCATTATCTTTCGCTTTGATCGGGAAGTCCTTTTGTGGTCAAGAAAGTTAATTGAAGCCAGAAGCAAGATGGAATGAGGTAGACAAGAAGATTTATCACTGGGCTTTGCCTTTGGGCCCATTACCTTTATGTACTTTGAAACAGTTCATAGTGTACAATATTTCCCAAAGGTTAATATTATGACTAATAAATTAAAAAAAAAGAAGGAATGGAGGATATAACTTGAAAAGTAAGCTGTTAATTTTTGACGAATTGAGTGTGTTGTTTAATATTTTTTTTGGGAATAAGTCGATAATAAAGATTTCTGATATGAATATTACGGAATTGACTTTTCCATTTTCAGACACCCTGTAGCGCTTGCGTTTAATCAACCATATAAATTGCCTACAAACATTAAATGTTCAGTTTTGAATACTAACGAAAAAAGTTATTACTTAAGTTATGAAATTTGTACAGTAATTGAGTTTTTGTTAATTCAGCGAAAAGTTCGCTGGCCATTTGAAAATTGTATTTTAGACATTAGTGCTGGAGTTTATTCTTAAAAGGATTGACAAACAAGATTTGAATATCACAGAGCTAAGAAAAGAAGTCTTAAAATCGCAACAAGGAATGCAAACAGACTTTTACAACATTTATCCGAATTTAAAATCTGTTTATATACAAAGATAAACTAGAGATTTGTTTGGTGACCGAAACCCAATTCGCAATAGAAGAAATCCTTGGTAATCCTGGTCATCTTAAATGACACGCCTTCTATCGGCTCACAAGAAAAAGCCAATTTTCTTGCAGCATAGTTACTTTGGTGATAATTCGAGGCTACCAAAAAGTGTCATTACCAGCATTACCACTTCCGGAAAAAAAGTCGAAGTAGATTTGAAGAAAAATGTGAAGTAAATCGAAGTAGATTTCAAAATAGCTTTTTACTTGCTTTTAGAAAAAATGTTGCATACACAAATTTTTTTCCTTAAATGAATACGTATTACCTATTAAATATGTATTTAAAATTGTCAATACATTTCTTTTAATTTTAAAGAAATTTCGCATAAAATTACTCATTTGTGTACGAGTATTTGGATTGTGTTGACGTTCTTTTATTTTATGGTAATTATGAGGTTATATACTACTAATTAGAGTGCAATAGCGAAAAAGAAGTAGATTTGGGCTTTATTTTGTAAAATTGAAGTAGATTGAAACAGAGGTTTTTAAAATGAAGTAGATTTCAGTATTTTGCTGATGGTGCGAAGTAGGAAGTAGATTTTAAAATATTTTGGAAAAAAGAAGTAGATCTACTTCAATTGAAGTAAAGTGGTACCACTAGTCATTACTCCTCCTTGAGAACGTAAACGATTTTATGAGACAAATCTTCTTTCACACTCTCACCGTTGCAAGAGTATACCGAAAGGTCTCAACCTCTCAACACACACAAATCCGCTGGCCGGGGTAGTAGCCCTCTCATTGTTCTGAAGAGGTTTTCTTCAAGACTGGCAGAACTACTACCTTTTCCATCTGTCCTACTCTACTGGTCTCTTTCCATATGAATGGAAAATAGCATTTGTCTAGCCTGTTCCTAAAAAAGACGAAACTTCTTCGCTCTCTAAATATCGAACAATTTTACTCATTTCCTTTATTTCCAAGGTTTTGGAATCGGTGATAAATTATCAGCTCAAGAAATATCTTGAAGAACGAAAGTTTCTCAATGATCGGCAGTATGGCTTTCGTAGCAATAGTTCCACCGGAGATCTAATGTTATATCACACCCCTGGTATAAACTTTAAAACGTTTTGGAGAAAGTAAGATTATTGCACTTGATATTTAAAAAGCATTTGATAGAATTTGACATCCAGCTAGGATATCTGCATCATTAGATTAGAAACTAACTTTTGAACCGCTCAATACAAGTTGTAATGAACGATCTTAAAACTGAATTTTATTAAATAAATGCTGGTGTGCCACAATGTCCTTTTTGTCTCCGACTCGCTTTCTAATACACATTAATGATCTTTTGTCTGAAACTTAAAATCTAATAAATTGTTTTGCTCATGTTAGTACTCTCAGCTTCTCATATTTGTTTCCAGATTCACGTAATTGTCCTTAAGATGTGAATTTAGAACGTTAGCGAAATGGGGAACCATGAACCGCTTAGAATTTAATGCTTCAAGAACTCAATGTTATCTTCTGTCGTTAAAGCACAAACAATTTGCCATGCTGCTATCCATGAGCGGCACTTACACTCAGGAAACAGAACGACTTTCCGTTCTCGGTATGTGCATCACAGACCGCCTTGTGTGGAATGACCATTTATTTGACGCTGCTATGTGCTTGGGTTTCTTTCGACCATGTAAGAAATCGTTCACCCCTTCCGATCTGGCTGTTATTTTTAAGGCCCATATCCAAAGTTTGAGTACAATTTCCATATTCGGACAGGTTCTCCTATAATTTGCTTAAATACTTAGGAAACAACTTAGAAAACAAAAACGAGCTTTTAAGATGAAAGGTTATAGAGTACGACAGAATCAGTTGCATATCTCGAGCACTTCCGCAATGTTCCATGCCTTTCATTATTTTACCGTTATTTTTATAAACAATATTCTATTGAAATAGTCAGTTCCATTCAACTCATTAAACAATTCAATCGTCATGCTCGCACTTCAGGCAATGCTCATCAGTTAATCCTTGAGCCCAACTTTGGACATACTGTTAAATTCAGGGATCTTTAGCCGCACTACACGAATGTGGAATGCCTTACCCGTATCCATATTTCAATCCAATATATTCTGTGCATCGGTTTCTAATTTAAAATCCTTTCCAACTTTCATGCGCGCTACAGAACGATGATAGCCAATTTTGTATGGCTTAAATTGAGCCATATGTGCCTAGATGACATGTGGTTCCAGCAAGATTGCGCTACCTGCCATGCAATGGACACCACGATTGACATTTAGCATGAACGATTTGAGGGCAAGGTTATTTTTGCAGAGGTAACGCGTCCGTCGTAAGAATCCGAGGCTGCAATTTGAACGATGTAATACTTCATGGACCTTACAAGAAAAATTCAGCTTTTATTATTCCATTTCAATATCTATCTGCACTTATTGAAAACCCGTTACAATGGTTTCCTGGTTTCGCTTTATTTTTTTACAATCTACGAGTACCATACAATTGTTATTGGGGCCATTCAGTTCAATTGTGATGACGTTTTATTAGCTCTTCGGACCCTAAAGGTTAATGATAGTTGTGGAACAGATGGTATTCCGTCTAGTATTCTGATAAAATGAAGTGATTCTATTTGTTGGCCTCTAGTAAAATTATTTAGCAAATCATTATTTCGGGGTCTATTTTTATTTTTTTCTTGTCCCCATATTCAAGGTGGATTCTTAAAATCTAGTTCTAAACTACAGAGGAACTTGTAAGCTCTCAGCTATCCCTAAGGTTTTTGAAATTTTGGCTAAAAATAAAATCGAGTTCTTGACTAAAGAATCATTGTCAGAGTCACAACATGGTTTCATATCAGGATGGTCTGCTGTGACAAATTTAGTTGTTTTCTCGTCATATATCGTAAATGCAATTGAAGATAGATGTCAAGGGTGTCAAGTTGATGTAATTTATACTGATTTAAGCATAGCATTTGATTCGGTTGATCACAATATTTTATTAAAAAAGGTTGAGTTTTTTGGTTCTCGTTCTGGTTCTGAGATGCTTAAATGGATTAATTCATATTAGAAGAATAGAACTGAACGCCTACAGATTGATTCCAAAGTTTCAAGAAGTATTAAATATACCTCTAGGGTTCCACAAGGAAGTCATCTTCGCCCTTTACTTTTTATATTATATATTAATGATGTAAAAGAAAATTGTAATTATTTGCTTAAGGAGGATGATTTAAAAATATTGTTTATGTTTTACTTAATCTGTATAGCTGACTATTTAGGTCAATAATTGAATATGCCGATGTACATAATTTGGAATCTTTGCTATAGAGCTCATTCGGATAGAATTGAGCAAGTGCAGAGGTCGTATACCAAATATGTGTTCCGTAAAATGCGTTGGAATTTTACTACGGAGTATAAAGCTTGGTGTCAATTTCAATTGCCTGGGGGTAAATCTCTAGAATCAAGAAGAAAATTTCATGATGTAGAAATGCTTGTGAGGTATACACCCAGCTATCATATAAAAAGTCCGTTTCTGCTTTCCTTGATCCATATCTATGTGCGAACTAGAATGTTATGTTGAGAACATCCCCATAGTACAAATTATGACAGAAATAAACTGATATCCTTGTTCAATGAAGTATGTTCTATTTTTGATTCACACTTATCTCGTGAGAATCTAAAAAAAAACTGTTGGTTGTACTAATTTTCTAAATTATTTTGTTATTTTTATAATAAAATATACATACATTTCTGGTAATCATATGCTTGTAGATGAAAATGAATAAGTAAAAAATAAATACAAAACAATTGAAATTCTAAAAGTACCCCTTATAGAAGGATTTTTTTGATCTTCTAGTTATGGGTACATCGGATTTAATAAATTTATTGAGAGCTTCTCAAATCAAAATTAAAAAAAAAAAACTCTTTTTGGAATATAATTACCATTTGAGTAATAATAAACACATAAATTAGGCGTACCATAATTTTTTTCTGAAAATTTTATAAAAAAAAAACCTACCACGATTTAAAATGTTTCATTTTAGATAAATTCATATTTGCTTAAAAAATAGTGCGGTAGGTATTATGTTTTTACAAGAGTTGTTTTATGGCCAATTTCATAACTTTTATTAAAAACTCTCTTAAATTTCATCAGACTCTTAAACCTTTCGAGTTTCACCCAGAGTTACCACTTCCGGAAGAAAAGTCAAAGTAGATTTAAAGAAAAAATTGAAGTAAATTTAGAAAACCGAAGTAAAGGGTGTCCAGCGGAATATTTTCAACTTTAAAATTCAATATAAATAATACAAACTAGGTACATCGTTTTTATTTATTTTTATTTCAATTAAATCCAGAAAAACAATGTGGATTTTATTTTTTAAAAACGATATCATCTAAATGATGACGTCTTTTCAATGCACTCTTGCAGTCGGACCCTTACATTTGCGATTACGCGACGGCAAAGCGCTGGAGTAATGCTTTGAATTTCATGGCGAATATTTTTCTCTAAAGCCTAAATTGTCCAGGGATTGTTATAAAGGGTTTTCCAATAAGAGGTGTTATTTTGATATTCAAAGCAAAATGGCATTTTTGGAGATAAATGAACGGATATTTATTTCATTATAAAGAGGAAAGTATGCCGTTAATAATGGAACACAACATCAGCCAAATGGCCGCCAAGACCACGCTTACAGGACCATATCCTTTTCATGAAATTTTCCATAACCAAATCGCAAAGTGGCTGCCCTATGTCCTCGATAGCCTCACGAATTTCATCTTTGAGGTCTTGAATCGACGCTGGGCTGTTGGCGTAGACCTTATCTTTCACGTGGCCCCAAAGGAAGAAGTCGCAAGGTGTTAAATCACAAGATAAGGTCTACGCCAACAGCCCAGCGTCGATTCAAGACCTCAAAGATGAAATTCGTGAGGCTATCGAGGACATAGGGCAGCCACTTTGCGATTTGGTTATGGAAAATTTCATGAAAAGGATATGGTCCTGTAAGCGTGGTCTTGGCGGCCATTTGGCTGATGTTGTGTTTCATTATTAACGGCATACCTTCCTCTTTATAATGAAATAAATATCCGATCATTTATCTCCAAAAATGCCATTTTTCTTTGAATATCAAAATAACACCTCTTATTGGAAAACCCTATATTAAACCTTTGATTTGAGGTATCACTCTAAAAATAAATTGCAAGGTGTGAGGTCTGGCGACGGAGGCGGCCATGGAATGTCTTAGTACTTGCTGATCAGTTTATTCAGAAAAACTGTGTGCGGAGTGGCACCGTCCTTTTGAAATTGTGTTCGGTTGTTGCACCCTGAATATAGTTGCAGTTGCGGTAACAGAAACTCATCAATCATATGGCAATTCACCGGAGCAGTGATTGTATCACCTTGGTTAGAAAAATAAGGGCCAATTACCTCGCTTGCTAAAATGGCACACCAAACTGTCGTTTTTAAACAATGGGCCTTGTGAATAAAAAAAAAGCTAAAGCTAAAACTTGGATTTTTAAGTAAAAGCTTGATTTTTAGTGAATAAAAATAAGCTTAAGCTAGCTAGTTAAAGATGTTTTCTAGTAATAGCTATTTTAAAATAGCCAAAGCTAAATTCATTTAGCCTTAGCTTGTTTTCCTAGCTTAAGCTTCAATTTGTGTGAATAAAAATAGCTTAAACTAGAATATTATAGTTAAAGCTACAAAAATTTCAAGATTTTTTCGACCTGTCTAGAAAGCTTTGACTAGGTCTTATTTTCAGTATTAACCTGTGCGAGTTGTTAATTAAACATAAGGGAAATCTCAAAAAATAGGACTGTGAACCAATAGACCCAGAAACTGACATACGAAATGTTAAAAACATTTTTTAGCCGAAACCAATACTTGCCCTGTAGAACAGATAACAAATTGAGGCAAAAAAACTTTCCTTTCGGTCATACATGTACCAGTTTTAGCTAAAGCTACCTAGTCGAAACCCGTGAATAAAAAAACGAACAGCTTAAATTACGAAGCTTAAGCTAGAATTTTCTGGCATAAGCTAATTAGCGTTATCATTTTTTTATTCACATAAAACAAAGCTTAAGCTAGAACTGTCTAGCTTTAGCTGCTAGTAAAAGCTATGACTAGTTGGCTTTAGCTTCCTCCAAAAAAAGCTTTAACTTCTTTTTTATTCACAAGGCCCAATGTAAACGTTTTTGATGGCGTTCTCTAGGGTTTTGGGGACACCAGTCTCGCATAGTTTATTTGTTAACATATCCATCAATATGAAAATGTGCTTCGTCACTGAATAAAATGTTTCCAAGCGTAAGTGCTGTCGGAAAACGTTCCAGCATTGTTCTTGTGAAGAATTCTCGCAAAGGATAGTCACTTTCGTTGAGATACTGATCAATTTGCATTTTGAACTTGAAACTTTATTTTCTTTTTTAAAACAACATGAACTGTTGATTTTTGTATTCCTGTGGAGGCCACAACCTTCCTTATCGATTTACGTGGTTTTCGAAAAATTTCATTTCGAACTTGAGACATCTTATTTATAAAGAAAACGTCTCTAATGATTAAGAATTGGTAGAACATACCGATAATGCGCAAAGAGAAAAAAATGATCAAAAAAGCCCATAACACAAATAATACATACCGAAAATGGTTTACATTTTGGTCAAGAAAAATGTGTTTAACGCTACCTGTCTTAGAACCTCCTTTTTGATTTTCAACCTTCTAATTTCCGATTCTACCGATTTCCATCAAAATTTTTATACAAAATTTTCTTTGGTTTTAAAAAAATTTTGTATAAAAAAACATTTTTTTCTTAAAGTGTTTTTTTTTTTAAATACTTAAAACTGTCATTCCATTTTTTTTTTTAATTTTAAATAAATTTAGTATGTAGATATAGAAATTATTTATTAATAAAACTCGTTAAACATCTTGAAATTTTATTTGCATATTTTAATTTTAAGCTCGAACAAAATTTTGAGTAAAACAATGTATCTTATGCATTTTTCTCTGATAACATCCATATTCTTAAACATAAAATAATATTATAAATAAGTACTTGTGCGCTCCTGTCTTACATTTTATTTTTACATAAATCTATGTTTAAAATTTTTTTTTTTTGATTTTTGGTTCATAAATCATAATACACATACTACCTATAGTGAACTTGAGAAAAGGAAGTAGATTTTGGCTTTACAAAAGTAAAATTTATAAAATGAAGCAGATTCCAGTATTTTGCTGATGGTGCGAGTTACGAAGTAGATTTTAAAATATTTTGAAAAAAAAGAAGTCCACTTCAATTGAAGTAAAGTGGTAGCACTGTTTTCTCCAATCTATAAATGGGAAATTGTAGGGAAGTTTTTGTTAAAATTCAGTTCTCTTCATATCCCTGGAAAAAGAAATTTTTTTTTCTTTGTAATAAGCGAAAAATATGAGAAAAAATGAAAAAGTTTTATGTGTTGACACAAATGCCAAAAAATGCAAAAAAAATATTTGTGGCATAAGATCGTAAAGTAATAATCACTTAATTTAATGCACTGACGGGTTTGTTTCTGTTAGTCTAACGTTCCAAATGACAACCAAACTAAGGCGCCAGTTATAGCTATCATTGAAAACCATCATTGAAACACAAATCAGTGGAACGGTGGAATATTTTTTGACAAGTCGATTATAGCAATCAATAATTTCGCTGTCATTGAAAAGATCTGTCATTGATGAAAATATCTGTCGCTTTGATGCTTGCTAAATTACTAGTGATGGGTACCTACCTCATTCATGAGGCAATACAAAATGTCGCATGTTATGTTATTGTTTAAAAGTTTTTTTTTTTTGCTAACTGCAATCATTTAGGCCTATTCGGCGAGATCTTCTATTCAGTTATTCTGTTATGAATTTCAATACAAAAGTTTAAGTTTTAAGAATTATAATTTTGGTATTCAGCACGATAAAATCTGTTATAAAATCTGCTAAAAAAACTTTTATGAAATGTCAAACGTTCGAAAATAGAAAAAATCTTTTACGAATAGCATTTTTGGTATTCAGCATGCCAAAATCTGTTATGAAATCTGTTAAAAATCATAAAAGAATAAAAGACAAACTTCTGTGACTTTTATCATAAAAGATTTCAATAAGTACACATGTGCATCATGTAAAAATGAATATTTATCTTTTATTACGTCAACGAAATGTTCTTTAAAGGAGACAAATGAAAGAAAATATATTAAAATACATATCATATAAAGATATAAGTAGAGTATATCCATGGTATTCCCAGAAACATATGAGGTAAAATCGTGTTCCATTGTATGGATACCAATAGTTTTTAGTTTTTAGTTTCGCAACTGCTTGGTTCGAGCAACTAAAAGTTTGTGTACAAACAAAGCGATTGCCTAAAATGAATTCGCTATTTTGTGTAACATATAATTATATGCACCTGCGCGGACATTCAACTAAATAGTTCGTCTGTTTTCTATAAGAAACCAAAAAGTTGTGCAACTAAAAGTTGAAAGTGCGCGCCTAGCCTAAGTGTATTTTGTGCCAGTGTTTGTCTATTTCGTAATGGGCGGTTTTCAAATTTCAGTCCCCTCTCGTTTGTCGTGTCTGGCATCTCGCCTGAGAAGAAGAATATGAAAAGAGAATAAAAAATATGTTTTTGTATACCTACATTATGTACGTATCATGATCATTAGAATTGCAGAGACGTCATTGAAAAATTGAATTTTTTGTTGAAAATGCCCATTAAAATAGTTATGTCCTATGGGACATTTAAGGTGAGACAAAATACCACATCATTTCGAAAAATGAGTACAAAAAGTTTTAAATTCGTATCCTGCCCATCACTATAAATTACAAAGACAACCTGAATAATTTTTTGAGGTTAGAGTTGATCATTGAAAAAAAAACTGACACATGAGAATAGAAAGAGAATCGAACACAAATCATTGAAACGATTTTTTTGGAATGAAAATCAGCTGTTCATTGAAAACGATTTTCATCATTGAAAAATTTAAATTAGTTTTGTGAGAAATATTTAATATATTTGTTTATTTTTATTTGCAAAAGTAAAATATATAAGTGATTAGCTTCATTTGTAAACCAAACATTCTCAATATTCATAGCTTAACTACCCCAAAAAGTGAAAACAAAATTTTCAATGATGGTTTTCAATGATAGCTATAACTGGCGCCTAATTCGATCATATGGGTTGGAAAGTCGGAACATCATTTGAAGTCAATATCTTCATAGTCGGAGAATGGATTCCCGTGAACCCGGAATACTTTTGTTTTGTATGGCAAATAACTATGTGTTATTCTTCATCGTCGGATGAATTTATTCATTTATTCTAAATAAAAATCCAATCATTCAAATATTATTATTAACATCCAAAGGCGAAATTTGCTTATCTAATATCTATTCATTTTGTATCTTCAAAAATTGAAAACTAAAAATTTCGGCTGCTATATCCACTTTTTAGCTGCATCTGATGACATTAATGACACTTTCAAAATTTAATGAGCCAAAAATTGGCATTTAGCCTATAAGGGTGTTTAAAAACTTGTTTAATTTAAAAGCGCTTGGTGAAACAGTAAAATCCGATTTTAAGGTTTAGAAGCCTCTGTTAAATGATAAAAAACACTGCGTGAAATCGGCCATTAGGATTTCAAAAAAAGAATTTTATACATTTTTCATTAATAAAATACATTTTTACAGTTTCATTTGTGCATTTTATTTAAATATGCGGTATACATTTTTCATGAAAATGTTCATATCTCTAAAACAAAATTCGGCACTGGAAAATAAATCCCCAGAAACTGTGGAACTAAGTTCTTACTTGGTTCTTACTTTTGTAAAAACAGAGTTATTATTAAATTCCTACTGACGAACCACATTAAGCCATTGTATTAACTTATATCAATTTAAGCCGAAGTAATTAAAACATACTAAAGTACTTTTTTCAGGAGTAGGAATTACAATTTGTTTCTCTTTGTTTGCATCTACGGGCTACGGCAATTAATTGAAGTAATTTCCACTTAAATTCTTTAATACAAATTTACAAATCCAATGGTTAGAGGCATTTTTAATTTACCTATGCATATTCACAATATTACACACATACGAGTACTTATCAATATTTGTTATTAAATGATACAGAAAAATAATATAGGTAACAGAACTGTAAGAGAATTATTTTTTTATTATATACGGTTATTCGCTTGAAGTCAAAAGCCGAATTAAGAGTAGCTTCCTTCCTATAAATGATTCAATTAATAGTACAGTCAGTTATTAACCCGTTAATCGAATTGAATGATTTGAAATCAATTTATTCAAATTGAATACACTTACAGGAAAATACATAGTGTGCAAAAATTCGTCAAAATTTTAATTTGTTTTTTTTTTTTTTAACACATTTTCTGTTAACATTGGATCCAGGGCAGTATCGGGAGCTGGTGGGGCCCCTATTTCTCAACTTTTTGTTGTCTTTGTTTTTATTTCGGACGCCTCTAATTTTCGGTCGAAAGTATGGTCCCACTAGACAATATTTGAGTTAACATTATTCCCAACTGGAAGCTCTATCAGAAACTACCCTACTTTTTTACTATTTAAACTATTAAAGGCATTGTAAATTTTTCAAGTCATACTTATACTGTTTCAAAGTTCTTAATGAGTTCTTTAAAAGATTGGGAATTATACACAAGCGGATGGTCTTGCACCTTCAATTAGAACTTATTAGCGAATAATCATAGATCTTTGTGCAGAATTCTTCTCAAGCTAGCGGGTGAAATGCTGACCTGTTGAGATAGATAGCTAGTTGATGTTCGAGAATTGAGTCTAACACTCTCGGCTAGCACATTCTTGTCTGTGACGACCGAACCATAAGTGTTGTCCACTAACATACCAGTCTCACGAATTTTTTGAACAAAAATGAAATGCGTACAGCAGGAGCGATCGGAGCTTCATTTCGGCCAAAACTTCTTAAAAAATAAAATGCACGACTGGATCGCACGAACTTGCTCTTATGTAAAAGTACTTTGGAATTAAAGATACATTTTATAAATATAAAACATGAATTTAAAATTAAATTGCCGTCTGTTTTCTAAAAGAGTATGAATTTATGCAAACAAACTTAAAAAAATCGTTTTATTATTAAATAAATAAATTTTTTATATAAGAAATTTCTTTAAAATTTTTCGAGAAAAAAATGTGGGATGCGAATTTTAAGTATTTAATAATATTGATTTTAGGAAATAATTTCAAAAATAATCGTTCATAGGTTTTGAAGATATTGATTTTTCAAAAAAAATTTTTTTTTTCAAAAAAACCCAACAAATAATTTTTCGAATATTTTTATATACAATATTATTTTAAAAAAAAATTTTTGGTTAAAATCGTTAGAGAGGTTAATGAGAAAGTCGAAAATCAGAAAAACGGTTCTATGACAGGTACCGTTAATAACATTTTGCCCCAAATTTTTTTTTTACCAAAACGTAATCCATGTTCATAATATCACACCTAATTTTTTTTATCAAAATCGTTAGAGCCGTTTTCGAGATAAATAAGATTTTGCATTACGGGTGTATGGGGGGTACCGTTAGTTTTAGAGCTAAAAAAAAATTTCAATTTCCCCTCTAGGGAATCACCGAAGACCCATAACTACCGAGTTTGAAGAAAATAGGTCCAGTGGCTTAGGCTCTAGATCGAGGTACAGACATACAGACAGACAGACAGACAGACAGACAGACAGACGGAATTGCCGGACCCACTTTATTCGTCTTCGCTATCATCGTAATGTCAACTTTGATCAAAATCTCGAGTTCAATTTTTTTTCCAAATGCAGAACTTGCCCTATAGTACCTATATCGCAAGTAAAAAACACTGCGCTTTGGAAATAAGTTTTCAATATTTCCTAACCTTTTAGATCCTCTCCATTCCTGGTAAAACTGCATACGTGCCTTTATGGGCTCATATTTTTATTTTTTTTAAACATTAGCTAAGTCTTCTACTTGGCTGATTTATTTCAGTAGTATATAGAATTTGTATTATAAAAACCTTCATACATAATGAATACCTTATGGAAATTAGAGGTTAAAATAGAAAAGTCAAAATTTATGATATTCACGACAGGGGGAGGGAGACAAAACCAAAGGAGAACAATGGACTTTTAATAATGAAAGAGTAGAAATTGTTATTAGAAGCATTGTAAGTACTTAAAAGTGTACTTCACCAAGAATCTAAAGTACGGGGATGGAAGAAAAACTAAATGGTAGAGAAGCTTCTCTAAGTTAGTAGAAATGGCAGCCTAGAGCTGTGGTCAAATTTGCGCTGAATTGCGCCATTTTAATACCATAACTCGTATAAGCCTGTAGATGAAATTGAAATAGAATATTGTGGATATTTTCATAGAGTCATCCAGTTTGGATTAGGTATAAAAGTATGAATCTAATAGGTTTTGATGTCTCTTATTATGTGTTTGATTTTGCACAATCATCCGGAAATTGGATTCCTCACTCATTTGACACCATCTGCAATGTGCCAATTTGGGCAGCTTGTTGACTGGCACTGAAAAGGTAGCCAATCCATTTGAGTTATTATCCGGCCCCGCACCGTAAGCTTCTGTCAAAGCCTTCAGTCCGCTAGCTCAGGATCTAAGGAGTCAAATGGAGGATTCGGCACAGAAGTAACCGAAGTTCATACTAGAGCCATTTAGTAGCGTTTCGAAAAGAGATCAAGTCTTTGATTTTCATTTCCGAAAGTTCATCAATGCCGTCAAAAAATGCCCTTCTTAATGATTGTGCTCTTAATTTTGACCAGAGATGGGCATTTGCAGGGGAAATGGAGGACCGTTTCCCAAAATCTATGACAGTGAGTGTTGTGAAGAATGCCTAGCCTTGGCCAGTGTCTGCTCCATGTAGCTACGATCATGGATGTGTCTTGCCTGAGTCTGCATATCAAGTCAAGTGTTCGGGATTTATTATAGGTGGCCCAAATCTTTCTTAACATAATGAAGTTAGTTAAACGGCTCCACCTACAGTTTGATTCGCTAAGAAAAATTGAGAGGATATTGCCCTTCATAGCTCCGAGCGGATTTTTAACTCTTTCTTTAGTATGATGTGCTAGAATTAATGACGTTAACAGCCGCCTGATTGTCAAACTTATGTATGTTTCGACTCCCTCCAAACTCAAAACTCAAAGCTCTAAGCTGGTATCTCTTCATTGTTTATAAAAACCCTGATGAAACTACAAGTACATTACATCATTAATGTGCTAAATATGCCTGATAATCGCCTTCCAAAAAAAGCCAGCTCTCCATAAGTGATCCGTTCAAGGACTGGATGGAGTAAGGAAAAGAAGTGAGTATAGAATTTAACATAAATGAATGAGTATAGTAATTGGAAGCCCTCACTCTTTTAGATAATTTACAACAAGGATAACCGCTCTGGACTTAATTTACGTAGTGGTATGTAGGGGTGTCGTTTCCACTATGGAAGGTCTAGACACTTCCATATCTGCAACCTTAACAGGTCTGGAATTCCAGACTTAAGAATATAAACAAACAAAAAACTCAATTACCTCTCCTCAAAGCTGTTAACCCCACAAACCCGAGGCGCAGCGAGGCCAAGCTCTCGGAGATGATGCCGTAAAAAATCCAAGTAGCTCTCACCAAAGCTGTTAACCCCACAAACGGAGCTTGGCCTCGCTGCGCCCCGGGTTTGTGGGGTTAACAGCTTTGTTGGGAGCTGCTTGGATTTCTTACGGCATCGTCTCCGAGAGCTTGGCCTCGCTGCTCCCCGGATTTGTGGGGTTAACAGCTTTGGGGAGAGCTGCTTTGATTTTTTATGGCATCGTCTCCGAGAGATGTGGGGTTAATAGCTTTGGGGAGAGCTCTTGGTCTCCGGGTTTTATGGGGTATTGGGTTCAAAAATTCCATACCTCCGGTTTTAAAGAAACGCCACCATTGAAACGCCATTATTGAATTCCGTTTACAGGAATTGGAAATCTCTCAGTTCACAGTGTGGCCAAGATTTTGGCCTTCACCTTCTCAAGATATAAAAGAAAATCAAAAACTGGTCTCTTCATCATTTAAAACGGAGAAACTTCTCCGATACGGCTGTGAAAAGTTTTGAAGGAAATAATGCATTTAATTGTTAAGTCCTTATTGAGAAACCCTTTTTATTCACTTTTTAAATCAATTAGAATCATATTTAAGTACATACATATGTACATTGTGACTATTTCCTTCCTAAAAGATTTAAATACTCGTATTTCTCCACAAATCCACAATATCGTCTACCTACCCGTATTAAGTATACATATCCTCGTAGGTAGGTACTTCCCTTGGAAAAGTTTTTTCTTCTCCTTGCAAATCTCATTATATCGTAATAGGTATACGTACACAAACAAATAATTTCCCTCTCATACGATCCTTAAATCAATTATGCAAATCCTTTTAATAGGAATAGGATAACAAAAGCCTAATTTAATAATCTGCGAATAAATCAATTGGAAGCCCATCAATCACTTTTTCAGTTCCAGTTGGTTTTCTGAATTATTTGTGCCTTAGATTTGCTCCAATTCCACATTTAAAACCCCACCAACGATAATTTCATGAAATCCCTAAGAGCACCTACAGAATACACATCCTGATTCGTGGGAACCAATGAGGCACGTTCGATTTTATATTAAATCAAACAGACCAGAATTCTGAATGGTGGAACGCATCATAATACAGACGAGGTGAACGCGGAAATCAATAAATTATGTTAGTCTTTCGTAATAGGCACGTTTGCTTATCGTGGAAAGAAATACAGCTTCCCAGTGGAATTTTACTCAGTGCCTAAAAACGAAGCATTTCAAGTCCACCTTTTTTTTTGTGGGTAGGGGACGGAGCAATATTTTAACAAAATTTCTTCCTTTTATCACAAAAAGCAATTATAAGTTCGAAATAATCAAATTAGCTAAGTACTTGATGTCGATGATGGGTAGGTGCCCTTGTTCGTAATATGCCATTCCATGTTCGCCACATTCTTGACTTCGTAATGAACACAAGAACACAGATGCTCTCGGCTTTGGAATAGAATCCGTAAAACAAGTAAACATTAATTATTGTCAAGTTGCCACCACTGTCAACGTCTAGCATGCAGCATATACCTATACGATTACATAGGTCCTTCCCGGGAGGGGTGCGCTCTAAATTACCATACATATTAATGTGGGTGTGTCTGCAGCTTGGTCTCGGTGGACCACAGGTACTAAAACTTCACACGTCCACTAAAGCACAATGAAGAGCCTGGCAAGGAATAATGTTAAACAAACATTTCCATCCTGGCAATAAGGAATGTAGGTATAACGTATACTACCTATGGGAGCCTTGGCAATAAATTTTATCCAGGTTGTCCTTTAATTTGTGTATCTCTGGAATTATCTTACTGACGCTAAGGGCTAAGGGCTCCTCATTCCTCAACCAAGCCAAAACGATGGGATATAAAATATTGCATGTACATGTGGTTATACATGTAGATGTTGGTGATGGGTCTTGAGGATTCAACCCATCATCGAACGTACGAGCAGTTAAATGCAAATTAATTCCAAATCATCGTTTATTTCCTTAATAATTATTAAATTTATTAAAGTATCTATTTCGACAGCGTCTTTAACCAAAGATTATGGATTACCGTTGGGCAATTTGTATCATTCAATGGAGCTCAATAACGGCTGTAATTTATGCGCCAAACCCAACCATTTTTGTTTTTAATTGATTAAAAATTGAATCAGGTACTAAATCAAAAGATGATTTAAAATCATCTACATATGTTATCTGATAGAAGGATAGAAAGAAATCGGGAATATGATCGTGACGTTTATAACTAACAGGGAAAAACTGACAGATGCAAAGAAAAGACCAACTACTCTTTTTGAAAGGCTAATTGGTAACACCCAAATCATGTTAAAGGGTGTTTTTTTAGAGGCAGAGAATTAGCAAGACAGTCAACTTTTAGCAGTAAAAAGACATGCTTACTAACTTTTTCGTGCCTCAATTTAATAATAAATAAATTTGAGGTAAGACGGCTCATAAAGAACCTAGTGACTTACAATTATAACCATTCGCTTGTGCATATGGTCACCATGTCCAAGACAGGACCTAAAATTTTCTGCTGAATTCGAAACGCTAAGACGAAAAGCACGTTCCATTACAGGAGCTAATTTTTGAGGATTTACAACTTCCTCACATGAAGCAGTACCCCTGTAAAACATTTTTTCTTATTTTTTAATATTTTTATTTTTACCCAGACAGTTCAACGCACTAACTATTATGCCAAGGGTTACGTGGCTCAATTGGAAGGCCTGTTAACTCAACGCCACATTCATGCGTGTTTTATTTAAATTAACAGTTCTTTGTTCTAAAAACAAAACCTGTCCAACTGTCTGTCTGTTTGACTGCAGCCTTAACGACTGGACCGATTTTCTTTAAACTTGGTAGATAGCATTTTTACCTGCCATACAAAATTTTTTCGAGATCTTATAAATATTTTTTTTTTTTTTTCAAAAACTGCTCTACAGATTTCAAAAATAATTCGAAAATTTTAATTTATAATTAAAGCTTGAAAAATATTTTCCGAAGAATGGTAATTAATGGAACACTCATAGAACATCGTGTTCGGTTCCTGGATAGGAGTCGCAACTCCCTCCAACTCTTGCCTAGTTGGGCTGACTCCTCCTCGACTGTCCTTCTCCATGAGCTTTTCGGTCATCCAGGTCTTCTTCCTTTTTGAGTGAGCGGATTCCACTGCATTGCATGCTCCGCAATACAGTTGTCGCCTTTTCGAAGCGTGTGTCCGATCCACCGCCATTTTCGACGTTGTATAATAGTCACCCGTATTCTGAAACTCGTATTTATGACTCGTATTCGAATATAGTCGTATGTTGGTATTCCAGAAGTCGTACATTCGACTTCACTTGTACTAATATCGGGAAACGCAAAACATCGCATACGACTATTCGTATTTTATCGTTATTCCGAATCTCGTATTCGATTTACTTGAAGTCGTATTTGTGTACTTTTTTACTCGTATTAAATTTTCTAGACGAGACTTGTTTTTTTTCCATAAAAATGGACAAAAAGTTAATGTAAGTACATTGGTACCTCTTGGCAAAATGGTTAGGCGTTAAAATGTCATGCGGAAGGTCTGGAGTTCGATTCTCAGCCGCAGCAAAAAGTTTTTCAGGAGTGTAATGCCTCTTGCAACGAATTGACAAATCCTCTAAGAGTATATCTCTTGTCTTGGAAAGTGCTGCACATTTGCCGTTCGGAATCGGCAGAAAATTTTAGGACCCCTCCGTTCCTGGTAACACGCACACAGGAATGGTTGAGAATTGTAAGTCACTATAGGTCCTGGTTCACTTCGAGCTATTGCACCACCAAATTTTTTAAAGCACATTTTTTATTGGTTTATTATTTAGACTCAACATTATTAACGCGTTCATGTTTAGTAAAATAATAAATCGTTCTCAATTTGAGGCATTGGTTTGTGCATTTGAAGAAAATTTGGAGGTAGCAAGGGGCCATAGGAAGAGTGGAAAACTCAAAGCAAATAATTAACAGTTTTGGGCGGACCGAAATGGTCCAACTTGTCTTAAAGTAAGAAATATTTAACAAATTGTAATTCATGCCTCTGTAGGTCTGCAATGATCAAAGGTATTTAGTTAAAACAGAAACTGCATCACAATAAACAGCAATTTAAAGGCACAGGGGTGGTGAAATTACAACCATATGCTAGAGCAAATTTGAGAAGTACATTGCTAACATTTTAAATTTAAATTGTTAACCCAAGGATCAAACATTGGAGTTTTTCTCCTGTAATCGACACGATAAATACTGAAGATGAAACTGACATAGTCCAAGAATATAACGAGTATTCACAAGCCAGTAACACCACTTAGACCGAGAGCCCAAAGCAATTTTTGGGTGTGATTGATAACAAAAAATAATTAGCATAATAAGATAGGCCTTTTATAGATAGTTATTTACAAATGTGAAAGTCTTGCATACTCTAGTGGGTGCAATAGTGCCATATAGTGCATTAAGTATGCAGTTCTTTCCAAAGTCTAAAAAAATTGGGATACAAAATTTGGCATAACTTCAAAATGAAGAGCTAAGTGCCCTGATTGCAAATATCAAGGTCTAAGACGTTTTGAAGGTGGCCTTCTTAGTGTAAGAAGTAGCATATTCTTATCGCGTCTGGCAGGCAGAAGGCTGTCTGTAAAACGTCTTGGACCTCGATATTTTCAATCGGGGGCTTAACTCTACATTTTGGCAAGGTTCTTTTCACAATTATTTGGATTTGGAAAGAACTGCATACTTGATGCATTATTGCTCCCACTAGAGTATGCAAGACTTTCACATTTGTAAATAACTATAAAAGGCCTATCTATAATTATGCTAATATTTTTTGCTATCAATCACACCCAAAAATTGCTGTGAGCTCTTAGTCTAACTCGTACAAACAAAAAACAAAAAGAAAAAACAAATAAAATAGAAGAAGAGCCACTTCAAATCAATGGAGCTCATCAGAATTTCATTTCAAATAAAATAATTTAATTGAAAAAACAACAAATGACTTTTTCAATTCAAATTTATTGATTTTGACAATTACCTACGGGCGACAATATGCGTTGTTTTTTAAGCTTCTCGTACGCAACGTATACGACTTGAAGAATAACGATTTTGATACGAGACGAGTTCGAGTTCGACTACGAGTACGAGACAAAATACGACTTGTGGAATATGGGTGAGTGTCACTAGGTTCCTGACCCGTTTTCCTGAGGAGCTCCTCGTTTGATATACGATTGGGCCAGAAAATCCTAATAATGTTTTGTAGACATCTATTAATGAACGTTTGCAGCTTCTTAGTGAAACCTACTGTTACTTTCCAACTGCAACAGTAAAGTTAAACGGATTCGACGTTGGATCGAAACAGCCGTACCTTGGTTCTTAAGTTTAGAGAGTTATTCCTCCATATATTTCTATAGGCATACCGAAAGCAGCCTTTGCCTTCCCAATTCGACTGCTGATGTCCTGTTCGGTGCCACCCTTGCCTGGGTAGAGATGATACTTCCAAGGTATTGGAAGCTCTGTACTTTCTCTACCGGTTGGTTTGCCGGAGTTGATTCAGCCCCACGATTTCTGCTTCTCTCACCACCCCTGTTGTCATTTGGTGGAGATCCATGATCCTATGCCAGAGCAAGCATACGTCATCCGTATAGTCAAGATGTTCCAATGAAGACGTCAGAGTCCCGTCAAGGCCGCTCGCAGTACAACGCTTATCACCAACAGAAACAATATTCGTGACAGAATGCAGCCCTGTATGACTCCACTTTGAACTTCAGACATTTGGATCCATCATAAGTTGTCTTAATAATAGCTATTAATTTATTCAGGATACACCTCCTTCGTAAAGCAAGCCAAATAAATTCTCTATTGACGCTATCGAAAGCCTTCTCAAAGTCAATGAATAGCAGGTGGTGGTGATCGATATTCGACGCACTGCTTAAAGTATTAATATGATCAATGCATGAGGATCCAGTATGGAAACCTGCTTGTTCGGCATCGAGTGTGGCTTCTAGATGTTCCTTAACGCATTCCAGTTCTATTTTCGCTAATATTTTGGCAAAGGCAGGCAGGACGCAAATCCCCCTCCAGTTTTCGCACTGTGTTAGGTCTACTTTTTTAGGGAGCTTGACTATCATTCCATTTTTCCACTTATTCGGAAATCCTTCGGAGAACCAAGCTTTCTTTATGAGTGGATGCAAGAGTTCGCTCGATGTCGTTGGCGCCGCTTGTAGAAGTTCTGCAGGAATGCCATCAAGTCCAACTGCTTTGTTGGTCTTCAGTGCTTCAATTGCGTTGCAGATCTCATCTCTACTGGGGGTGCAGTGCGGATTCGGGAATTTGTTGTTCCTGTCAGCTTAGCAGGTATCAGTTACGCATTGCTGTCGGTAACTCGATTTAATACCGACGCAAAATGGTCCTTCTACCTTCTCAGCTGATCCTCATCCGAAATAAGAAGCGAGCCGTCTGAGGTGTTGTTTGGAACTGCGAGCACCAACCAGTTCATTGAAAATGCTGTAGACGGTTCTACTGTCGCATCTGTTAGCAGCATCTTCTGCTTGTTGGGCCAAAGCGTTGATGTGATTAAGCTTGTCACGTCTTACACTCCGGTGAACCGCTCTCTTTCTCGTGCTGTACAGGGATTCCAGCGGCAATACGGGCCTTGAGTTTTTGCCATTCGTCAATCAAATTATATCAAATTATGAATTTCTCATTATCGACATAACGGAGGAATTTTTTTTTATAGAGAAACTTTTAAAAACATTGCATTTCAAAACTTAAAAAACAAAATGCTTTTTGAATATTTCGATATCTCAAAAACGAGTCAGTTTTTTTTTTTTAGAAATTTAATTACAACGACTTAAATTTTTTTTCTTGCATGAGTTCAAATTTGTTTAAGAACATGGTATTCTGTTCCTAATCTGTAACTACTTGAAGAGTTCAAAAAAATGAATATTATACTTGTGAACAGTTTTCTCTAATAAGAATTATTTTTGCGACCCAGTCATTGTAATTTTATATTTATTTTTAACGGACATGTTTGCCATTATTTATTAAGAAAACAAAATCATTCAAATGTCTTCCGTGGGGTGACCCGTATCTGATATGTTCAATTTTTCATAACTCTGTTTTATAAACTTAAAAAAAAATCCCGCAGCAGGTTCACAGTTTGCCTTAAAGTACTCGTATGTGCAGTCGCTGTATTTTATTTTAACCACAAATAAGTCGTTTCGTGCTCATTCTCGAAGGAATATTGGTTGATAACTTTTTCGTCCATAACACCGCCAATAAGAGTGCACGTTGATGGGTGTAACTGGTGCTGGTGTGTTGCCCTTGGATTTTCGGAAACCTACAACCTACAGTTTTCCGCTGGTCAAACTCATTATCGTAAAGTCTGTGAGATCCGATTATGAATTAAAATATTGGCGATATTTTCACTGGGTCATAAAAATTGACCGTCAAGAAAGAAAAGATAGACAATTTTATAATTATTTTTAAGAATTCATTTATAACCTGCAAAAACGGCTATTGTTATTCGTGTTTAACATTGGTAAATAGTTCCTATTTGGCTCACCCTGTATTTTCATTTACGCAAAATATTAGTTGAATTAGTACGATATTAAAGCTGTTAAAGTATGAAACTTGTTTAAGACAACAATTTGGCAATTTCTAATCGAATATAGCATCATACTTTCTCTACACTTTTAATAAAGTTAAAATTATCGAATACCTAATTTTTTTAGTATCGTGCTAAGTTCATATTACTGTTTGAGATTTACAAACTAACGGCAAAAGAGATCTGTTTACTTAAGCTGCGTTTAGACTTTCACATTCTTATTTAATATTTTTCACTAATATCTACTGGGTTCAACCTCGGAATAGTTAAACCGAGCCGAAGGACTTACTTCGGGTTTACGCCACGTCAAACAAATGCTTATTTATAATATATTTTCTTAGCCGTATTAGCTACGCCTTTCTTATGTCAAATATATCTACCGGGAAAAAGTCACCAATCTAAGACTCTGGTTATTATACACGTAAAGCAAACCCCAGCTGACTTCCATTATTATTCATTTTATTATCATTGTATGCATATTGGAAATTGGATACATTTAAAATTGGAGTGTATAAAGTTCAAATCCAATAAATGAATGAACCAACCACATTGCGTTCCCAATACCGTACAAATGTTAGAGCGTTTGGAAAATATAAATAATTTATTAATGGAAAATATCTATCCTTTTTGTCTTACTAAGAAACGAAAAAAAAATTGCTTACACTCCTTTTTGTAAATTTCACAAGATGTCATCTAAAAATGACATTTAGATACTAAAACGGCCTTAAACCTCCTATGAACCAGTTTTAGCTTATTCCACCGCTATTCCTCGTGCATTTTCATTATAAATAAGGTTTTCAGGATTAGAGGCGTTGTAAAGGCGAAGTAACTTTACTGTCAGTGTTGTGCTCTATGTACGTTGTTCGTTGTTGGTCGTTCGTAGAACAACAAGAAGAACGGATTAAGAAATTTTGTTCCATGTTCGTTGTTACCCGAACAACGTGTTTTTAAAAGAACATTGGTTTGCAGTGCCGTGCAACTCGTTGGGAAATTTTTTATTTTTTATTTTTACTAAATACTAATAAAAACTTAATGCAAGTAAAATATCTTGTCTATGGGTTTTATCTTTCTACTCCGATTAATAATACTTTACTTTAAAATTTAGATCTAATAATCAGAGAAACAGCTGGCATAAATTAAGCCAGAAGAAATTACACCAGGTTTTAGGCAATATTTTCAGAATTTCAGTCATTTTTTCCAAAAAATATTCTGGTCTTTTTTTCCAAAATCTAATTTTGAAATTTGACCAGAATAGATTAATTTTCTAGCCTTATCTCCATTTTGCTTTCTGGCTGTTTTTCCATACCTAGCTGGCCCAATTGCTAACATTTCTGGTATATTTCCAAAATAATTTCTGGCTTTTTTTTCCAATGTTGAGCAAACAAATTTGTCTGGCATTTTTTCCAAAAATAAATTCTGGCATAATGTCCTCTGGCGTAATTTTCGGGAGCCCGGTGAAACATACAAAAAACACTAATTGAAAATTTTACAACGTACAGCGAACGAAGAACGAAAGTCTTAATGGGATTTAATTATTTACACGAACTGTCATTATTTAGGTGTGTTCAGAAGCAATTTATTAAGAAAATTACTTTTTTACTACACTAGTTAGAAAATGATTGAAATTAAAAGATAGCGAATTCTTAAAACTTATACCTTAATAATAGGCTGTTTAACATTTTGCGCCATTCATTTTGTCTGAAGCAGTGTTTTTCTCACAAAAAATCAACACATTCTTAAATCTACTTAGGCTAAGACTTACCTTCTAAGCACACGTTGAGCCATAGCCTTTTCAAAAAAAAAAAAAAAAAAAACAAAACAAAACAATACAAGCATAATACTTCACGAAAACAAAAGCCTATTGTAAGATTATTTACATTCCTTTTCTCATTTTCAAAGACAAACATTGAGCTTAGAAAACAAAAAGCTGTCTGGTGGAGGATAGTAAGCCTCAGTATAAATATCAAAATCCATGGGAGCTATATTTTATGATTGAAAATAATTTCCAAAATGGAACTTCAAATATGAGTAATTGAAATTGTATTTGATGAAGAGAGTGTTTATGTTTGTGTTCTTATTAAAAATGTCCTCACAATATGGTCAATGTTCAAATAGCTTATAATTATTTATTTATAGTACATTTTTTTTTAAATAAAACGTTTTAACGGAATCAAGTCTGATTTTATTTTTGTTTCATTTATAAAAATGTCATCATTATGAAATTCGCGACCGGTTCGCTGGTTTCACGGCCAGGGGCAATTAGCGTATTCAGCCTTTTTCTTACTATAGAGAAAGCCAACCAAAAATAAAATGCACGACTGGGTCGCAAGAACTTGCTCCTATGTAATAGACTAGGAATTTTTAAAAACGAAAGTTATTAAAGAAAACTGTTCATAAAGATGAAATGAATTTTTTAAATTCTCTTAGTAGTAAGAGATAAAAACAGAATGATAGGCAAATATGAATTTATGCAAGAACAAAAATTATAAGTCGTTGTAGTGGCTGTTATGTACAAAATTTTTAAAACATTTTTAAGAAAAAAATTTAGTACGCCAACTTTAAGTTTTTATTATTGTACGAATATTAAGCCGTTCTTGAGATATCGAAAAAATTACTTTTTTTTTCAAAAAATTGAAAACATATTAAACCTTTTAGGAGCTTCTTTATAAGAAATTTCATTTAAAACTCATTATGCCGATAATGAGAAATTCAAAATTCGAAAAAATCGTTCTATAGGTACAGTCAGTAATTTTTAGATTTCAAATTTTTTTTATTAAATTATAAATCGTAAAAATTAATCAAAAAAAAAAAAATTAAGCAAAATTCTTGGAACCGTTTTCGAGAAAAATACGATTTTCGAAAACCATTTTTTAAAATTTGTATGGAATGTACCGTTAGTTTAAGATAAAACAAATTTTTTTTTTTTCAAATCTTGTATAGATTACTCGTATGTTAAGAAACTTTTATTTGTCAAGTTTCAAACAAATCGATCTTAGGGTTTTCGAAATATTGAGTCTCCAAAACAAAAATTTGAATTTTTTTTTAAATCCAAAAAATAAAAAAATGAAAATTTGAATATATCGTACATATAATAATATTTAAACTTTGGAGGAGCTTTAGCATAAAAAAAATGATTTAAATCGGTTGTACCGTTTTCGAGAAAATCAAAAACAAAAAAAATGTACCCAGGGGAGCTACCAAAAACAACAATTTCTTGTAACATTTTTTTCAACCATTAGCTAGTTTTAACTAAATGAAATTTTTCAATTTTTTTTTTTTTAAATTCTGTATGACTGTTTTTGAAAAAAAAAATATTTATTAAATTTCGAAAAAAACCGTATGGTAGGTACCGTTATTTTTGGTCTTAAAAAAAAAGAAAAAAAAAACGTGTGGGGGAAAAAAATCAAAACCAAAATCTACCAAGTTTGAAGAAAATCGGCCGAGCCTTTTAGGCTGTAGTCGAACCGGCAGACAGAGACAGAATTGCGAGACCCACTTTTTTGGTCTTCGCTATCATCGTAATATCAACTTTGATCAAAATCTCGAGTTCGATTTTTTTTCCGAATGCATAACTTGCCTTATAGTACCTATAAGTCGCAAGTAAAAAACAAATCATAAATCATTCAAAAAGAAGAATTTTATAAAACTATTAGCATGATAAACCATTTATGTAGGGTCATTGGCTAAATTATTTTCTGATTTATTTCTTATTTGCCATTTTTACTAGCTTTTAGGTATACTATAAGGCAAGTTACGCATTCGTAAAAAATAAAATACACGACTGCAACGCATGAACTTGCTCTTATTTAAAAGACTAAGAATTTCAAAAATTAATGTTATTAGAGAATAAAAATTAATTTCTTAAATAACTAAAACATCTTCTTTAGTAGTTTGATGCCATGTAATTCAAGCTAATATTACATTATGCAAGAACAAAAATTATAAGTCGTTGTAGTGGTTTCTTAAAAAAATAAGCTTTTATATAAAAATTTTGTAAACATTTTTAAGAAGAAAAAATTTGGTACGCCAACTTTAAGTTTTTATTGTTCTTCGAATAAAGATTAAAATTCCAAACCGGTTTTTGAGATATCGAATTTTGCAAAAAAAAAATTGATTTTTTTTATCCGTTATGCCGATAATGAGAAATGCAAAATTTAAAAAACTCATTCTCTGATATTTACAGCGTGTAATATCTCAATTTCAACTTTTTTTATTAAATTATAGATCGTAAATATTAAACGAGAAAAAACAAGTTTCAAAATTCTCGGAGCCATTTTCGAGAAAAAATACCCATTTTTTAACATTTGAATGGTGGGTACCGTCATTTTTATAATTGAAGCTAGCTAATGGTTGAAAAAAAATTTTCCGAAAAATGCTTATTTATGTAACCACCATAGAAACATTTTTTTGTTTTTGGTTTTCTCAAAAACGGTACAACCGATTTTGATCATTTTATGCTAAAGCTTCCCAAAAGTTTAAATATTATTGTGTATTAAGATTTAAAAAATCTCAAAAACGGTTCAGTTTCAGTTCAAGGATGCCACGTCTCTGAATATATTAGGTATGTACTTCTCATTCCAACTTAACGTAGTTCTTCTTCATATTTTTTGTTGAACCTTCCTCAAAGGGTTTTTAATGGTCTACCGACAGAATTGCTTGAAATAGGACTTTCTGCAGTGAAGCGTTCATGTTTTCAGCATCGAATAATACGAAATCATCACCATTAGACCAGTGTTCAAAGTCCTTTTATCCCAACGATAAAAGGCTTATTGATCTTGAAATGTGGATGAAGTGGTGTGTTTTTTGGAACATACTCGTATGAGGGTTTTCCTGAATGACAGGCTAAAAATCAAGCTCAGGCTTCCGACGATGGCTATGTGACGTGTTGTGTGATGTGTTTAGGGCGTACACTAAACGTTTACCAGGAAGTACTTCAATTAAAGTATTTTTAATGTAATGTCAGTATTGAATTTTCTAAATTACAATCATCGTTCAGGACAAAACGAAGTGTTTCCTGTGCTACTTTTGTTTTGTGGCTCACGATAATTTGTAGGTTAGGGATCGATACACATTTGTATCCCGGGATATGCCTTCCTCTTTCGATTCGGAATAAAATAGGTTTTGGACTGCTTCCTTCACACTTCGATTCACTCGCAATTGTGTATGGTTGACAACTTGGAGAATGCTTATCAAAAACTTTTTGTCATTTTGTTTTTGGTTCTCGAGAAATTTAGTTAGGAATGGGTTGGGATTTATGATTCGGAAATTTTCGGAAACTGATCCAAAAAATTGGTGAATTCTTGTCTGTGAGAGTTCAGTGAAAACGATTGGCTGCTTGAATGAATGGTTAAGTGATCAAAATGGCCAAGCTAGATATTTTTTTAGCTGAGACAGTTCACTCGCTTCAGAGAGCCATCCAAGCAACGAGAAGTTAGTGGAAGATTTCTCAGCTTGTCGGCTTGTTAATTCCAAATTTTTAGTCCAGTTAATCGTCGGAAATTGTTCAAATTCCACTTAATCTTGCGTCATTGCTTTTTTTATAAATAAAATACATAAGTATGTGAAAAAATTGTAGCATTGTCTAAAGAATCTTAAAAAAGCCTTCTCCCCAAACATACTATACACAAATAAATAATGAATGTACATTTGTACGTAAACAAAAACATATGTGTGAACTCGCCATGGTCACATTCATTGAAAAAGGTATGTCCATTGTCCATGTCCAATCCCAGACAAGGATTATACAAAGGAAGATAAATGGACAGAAAATGTCCCATCGAATCGATTCAAAGTGGTCATCAATAATGCTTTGAATTTATTTGGGTCAGGTTTTTTCGCTTTTTCCACCTTCGAACAAAGAACGAGAAAGTGAGAAAAAAATTGCCAGACAATGTTGGACAAATAGGATATTGGATGCCACACCAAAAGAACCAATCCATTCGATTTGTAAAAAGTAATCACTTGTGGTGTGTTTCTTGTTCGACAACCATTTTCCGTCTAGAGTGGACTGGTTTATGTTGTGCACCTACCAACAGTCCGATAATTTTATTTGAAATTGCTGTAAGATATTTTGAGTCATACATAAAAAAATCCATTATCATAATAAGTTTTAGAGATTTCTAAAAATATTTTCGAAATTTTGAGGCCACTCGCAGTTATGAAAGTAAGACCAAGTCCTTAAAGAATAAAAGGGCAGCAGACTTAAAAATAGATTCCTTTACGAGAGTATGGAATAATTTATTCTTATTTCATATTCCCTATCGTAAGATATGGGTCAGTATAAGTTTCTTCGGAAAAATGCTGTGAGAAACTTTCTAAAAAGCACGGAGAACATATCTAGGTCAGTTACATTCATTTTTTATAGGTTTTATTCCCGCACACAACTGCGATTTTTTCTGTAACTCATGGAATAAAAAGGAACACAAAAGTACACAAAACTGAACTGGAAATATGGGTTGGTTTAGTGGTGCTCAAGGGTGAATGATGGATTGTATCAGATTGAATTTTGTGTATTTGTTTCTGGTTTTTTTCCTCCTGACATAGTTTTGGGTTAACCCCCGTTGTTTTTTGAGCTATTTTTGTTCGTATTTCTTTTAACATTTAAAGTTTTTAAGTCTTTGTTATCTCAGAGCTGCGGAACTTATAAAGTTTTTTATTTTTCAATATTTAAAATGCAAATATTTCGTTTTTCTTGAAACTTCCTCATATAAGTACAACGAGTACGGCAGGCAACCATAACCTTTTTAATGCAACAAAAACGTAGAAAATGTTTATGATATTTCTATCGCATGGATATTGGATATGGATATGGAAACTTGTTTTTAAGTCTCTTATTTTATTCATTCATTTTAAACTTAAGCTTCAAACCAGAATCGGAATACTGCTACGAGTATTATCACAGGTGTGTTGTCCGGCGGCTGTTAAAACCACTAATTCTAGTACATCATCTTCCAAATTGCTCCAGCAATCCAGGTAAAATTGAACGTACCGCCTGAAGTAAGGAAGGGTAATATTCTCTTAATTTTTGATCTGATATGCACACCCAGGTAGGACATAGCCATGATCGTAGCTATGTAGCTGTAGCAGACACTTGCCAAAAGGAGAGCATACAGCGAAGCTAAGGCATTCCTCACAACACTCACAGTCATAGCTGTGCGAGGACCAGCAGGAAAATAAAAACGACCTCCAATTCTTTTGCAAATGCCCTGCTCTGGCTAAACTTAGAGCACAATCATTTAGTAAGGTCATTTTTTGACGACATTGACAAACTTTTGGAAATGAATATGCGTTTTCTCAACGCGTAGAGATGGATCCAGGTTACTTCAGGCTGTGCCCTCCGTTTGATCCATTAGATCCCGAGCAAGCGGAATGGACGGACTGAAGGCTTTGACGGAAGCTTACGGTACGGGTGGCCGGATGATCACTCAATCGGATTGGCTACTGTTTCAGCACCATTCAACAAAATGCCTCGCTTGGCACGGAGTAGATAATGTCGAATGACTGTCTGGCCCGGCTGAGTGAATGATCCAATTTTCGGATGATTGTGCAAAAGTAAACACACTGTGATGCTTTTTCTTCGTGGCTGAGGTAAAACTCATCGGTGGTCCAGGGTTCTTCCAAAAGAAGCAAGAAACTTGGGTTTTGAGGGTCTAAAGCTCCAAACGAAATAACGTATTTTATAGAGCTGTGTCAATCGGTATCGATTCGATTTTTTTGAACCGATCATCGAAAAATATTGATGATCGAAATCAATCATTTTAATCGATTTCAATCTCAATCATTTAGATGATTCTCGATTCTGGATTCTCAACTTTCTATTTCAATCTCAATCATTTCAAATAGATTCGATTTTCGATATCAGTTGACTCGATTAACCATGATTTACTTGATTCCATTTGTTCCGATTCAATCAATCAACGTGGATTAAGAACGCCAAATGGACGGTGGACTGGCATTTCTGGGTTGAACTCGGCATTGAAGAACATGATTGATCGGGTTGGTTGTTGATGTTGTAGGCCGCAAAAACAATTGTTGGGTTCAACTGATGTTATTTGATGTATCAAGATCCGGTATGTTTAATGTGGATTTTTAGACGTTTCTTAATCCATCGACATCGTAGCCATCCATTGATGGAATTTGACAGTTTATGACTTGACGAATAGAGGACAAATTCAGTATTTCGTACCAAATGTTAGCCGAAAGCCCTAAAATTGCTCTTTTCCGAAACAACTAATAAAATCTCTTTTTCTTGAATTTTTTGACACCTTTTAATCCATGTACAAAGTAGACATCATCATAGAGTATTTTGTGAGAACTATCAAAGCCACAAGTCAATCTTATCATCAAAATCGAAATTAAAATCGAATAGGAACAGTATTGAATCATTTCAGTGAAATGAAAATGATCGAATGATCGATTGATTGAAATGATCGGATCATTTTCGTAATCGATTGTTGAACGATTCAATCATTTGAAATGAACGATTTACACAGCCCTAGTATTTTAATACTGCTGAACTCTTAATCAATTTATTTCGTGGTTTTGTATTTCTAATATGGTATTTCATATATGTAAGTTTTATTTACAATATTATTTCTTTTCTTAAAATAAATAACACAGTATTTCATATAATACAATATCCAAAAGCCTAAATAACTAACACGGTATTTCATATAAAGTGTCCCTAGTATGCCATCTAGCGAAATAAACGGGTCGAACTCTAAAAAGAGAACCTATCCAATGAGCTACCTTGAAGAGGAGATCAGAGGAAAGAAAGCTTGCCCTACTCTAGCTAATATAATACCCTACTATTTTATAAAAAATTTAGATCAGCTTCACCATTACGGCAATGCCTCTCTGTCCCGAAACGCCTTTCAAAGGTTTTTGTTTGCGGCCCGATCTTAAACTCTCCATACACTAGATTGGTATCCACACCTGACGAGAATAAAAGACAATTTTGTCAATGTTCTCCACCTCCACTTATCAAATCTGCGGCTAAGTGTCAGTGTGAACTAAAACAAAATAAATGACAAAATTGCATGTGATTCTGATTGAGTGGTGATCACATGACTCCGGGTGCACATTGGATGTGCAATATGATTATTTTCTACGGTGGTATGTAGGTGTCGTACTGTTTTGCTATTTAATAGGATTAGGGGTCGTTGGTGTCGTAACGTTTTGCTCGCTAATCTGAATACGGATATGTAGGATTGTAACGCTTCGTTACAACACAATAAGCGTCATCAAAACCTACTAGATCCTTTCTTATTCTCCGTGAGAATGTTCAGAATTTCCCATATCAATTCAATTGGATTTTGTCGGCCTGTTGATAACTGAGTGGCCACGCTGTGTTGCTAACATCTTTCAAGACTGTTGCTTATTATTCAGTGACTGCTGCCAATGCCAAATCACCATGGTGAGTATTACAATTTAAAAGCACGTCCAAGCGATAAAACTATTTTATTATATGAGTTTTCGCTAGTTCAAACGTTGTGCCCATTTAACTATAGACGTTATGGCCCTTCACGTTTGACGTTTGGTGGCCAAATTTGATACGAATGGTTTGGTAATCAATCAGCCAACATTCATATACGTCCAGATGGACCATGAACATCGCCGCGGTCCTTGAAATCATATGCAGCAGAACTCGAGGGAGTCGATTCCTCTTCGTGTCTGAAGACCCGGCCTTTCTCAGACATCAACTTGGCGAATTTTGGGTCGGGATTAAGGATTTTCCCCCTAGACTGCTTTTCACATCGCTTTGAGTACTGGATATCACGAATATCTTCTTTCTCTCTAATATTGTATAACGTTCACGTTCAATCCACATTTGTTCTATGTGGTATTCAGTTTAAGGGCAAAAGTTCGCTTCTGGCCTTGCAAATGGTGATTATCATATCAAGACTTATTTCATCATAAAAATCATTTTTGTGTCCGAGGACGTGTTGGAGTAACTTATAGGTATCTCCTGTTTGGCTCTCTTGAATTTGGATAATCTGATACTTGGGCGTTCTTGATGTTTTCCAGGAACTCCTGCAGCGTTCTACATCAGTCCGCATCGATGCTTTTCGTGAGTCTAACATTATATTCCTTGCCAAGTTTCGACCATTCACTATAAGGCTGTATGTTTTGGGCTTGGAGGTGTTTGTTGATTTTATACGTAAGACTATGCGTTTGTTGCAACATCACCTTTCGATGTAAACAAAGTGTAGCTCTAATGTGTTTATGTACAGTGGTGAAGGTGATATGCCGGTTCCAATATTTTGTTAAGGTTTTCCAGTTCTTCAAATTGTTACATACACTCCAGCATAACACATAATAATTGAACATCACTGCTTTGAATATTATATTTTTACTGCTCTGCGCAACTTCTTTCTTAATAAGGATTCCCCTCCAGCTGCAATTTATCGCTCGTTTTGAATCTTTCACTAAGGGTCACATTAACAACAACTTTTTGTTACCTTTCTCTCAAGTAGGATTAAAGCCATTAAAAAAGTTTAAACTCTAAAACCTGCGTTTAATATTTTTGTCAACAAGATTGTTGTGTTCAATAATATAAAATGTCTTGCCAGGTCAACAAAATGTCCCATAGTAGATTTGTTACAGTTACAACTTACCATATAATCCACTACGTAGTTTTAGAAAACCATCTCCTGTAGACATATCTGATCTAAAACCAAATTGATTATTTCTAAAAAAAAAAACATATATTTTTCTCCAAAAATTAGGTGATTCTCACATTCATAAGTTTTCAAAAACTTTAGTTTATAATTGGATACATTTTTCTCATTACCCGTTCTTTTCTCACATGATAGTTTTCTAGCAAGATAATTTTGTTTTTGGATATTATTCCCGCAAGACAGTTTTTTCGGATGATAGTTTTTGTCACATAATAGTTTTCTCGCATGATATTATTCTCGCACAGTCTTTTCGAATGATAAGTTTCTTGCATAAAAGTTCTTTCGAGGCATTAAGTATAATAGCAAGTTTTATGTTATTTACCGGTGGAATAATTCAGCCACAAAACTCGATTCCGGTTCAGTCTCACGGCTAGAGGGAGTTCTGGCATCCTCGTCCACAAAGAAAAATATCGCGATTCTTTAGATATTTCGCAAAAAGCTATCTATCTGAATCTTAAGATCGTGCTTTCTGGTCCTTCTTTTATAAATGAACCCAAACGATTTTTAACTCTGTAGGTTTACGTAGAAAGTATTTGCAGAAATATAAGTCTGTCCTAAATTAAGTGGTGCGGAATGTGCTTTAAGGAGCACTCTGTATATACCAAATTTCTGGTTCCTATAGAAATGTTTAAGCTTGATTTCCGTACATTGAATTTTCATACAACTTCCCAAGTTTAAAGCAAAATATTTTCCTAAGTCAAAGTGATTTCTCGAATTTATCAAAAGATTCCTACCTTGAATCAGCTTCTCAGAGCTAAAAGTCTTTATATTCGACGAGGAAAATAAATTATGATCGTTTCCAAGGAAGATATTCTGCAGCTTGCCAAGTGCTCCAGGCAAATTAACACAATCCATTCAACTCAACACTCGTCTACATCCGTGGTTAAGACAGAGAGAATGAAATCCTTTGTGGAAACCTGGTTATCCTATAATTATTTCAAACTAAGGATTAATGTCCGATGAAGCACCAAGCACCCATCTGCAGCACAACAGTAAAGTGGTAATCTGGTCTGAGAAATAGGGTTTTTCCTTTCACTTTATTCAAGATGGAAACCTATCCATAGGACACTTCAAATTGATGAGTTTTCTGTTGTGTGAATTCCTCTCTAAGAAAAGCACCTGAAGCTTGTTTTATGGGATTACTGTCAGAAGGAAAGGTCTTCTCTTCAATACTCATGTTACTTCCTGCCTGGGAATCTATTATGAAGCTTTAATGCAACCAAGTAGTTGATATTGTGAAATACAAGATTATGAACCTGTTAAGCTACTCTCCCCAGTCTTCACGTGAATAAAAGTTCAAAATAGAAATACACCACGACTGGGAGACACAGCAAAATAGATGGATCTAGGCCAAAAGTTGAACGAATATCGTTGAGAGATTTGTTGTTAAATTGTCGTTGCAAGTGAGTCTTCTTGGTGAATCCATTTTGCACTCGGGCATGGTTGAACCAGATAAAGATAGACCCACTTGAATTTTTCATTACTCTGAGCTGAAGTGTCAACATTGACAGCTCAGGTGGGTATACATGTGAGTGTACTAGGCAGCTTGAAAAGAATCATATAGGGAAAACGAGTAAACTGTATCGCAAATGAAACTGTGCCAAACATCCGTTTTTGTCAACATCAATCGCTGTCAAGTACCCCTCAGCAGACACGAGTGGTTATCAAGGGTGCTTCGGACTTGGATGAACGTACGAGTATCAACAAGCTTAGCATAGAAGTCGGACAAAAATAAAACAATGCAATAGAACCAATTTGGAAACAACAAACGAAAGAGGATGCTTAAAATTTAATCTGAGCTATTAAGAACGTAAATAGCTTTTGTGCGTTCTAAATTGTTGGGAAACATTTTAATAGAATGAATATATATAGGAGGATAGCAAGCTGAGGAAGGGAACAATTATTTTCGGAGATTTTCAAGTAAGACTCCAAAGCTTAAGAGAATTCTGGTTTGTACTCAATTTTGACATACAATACTCGTATCTTTTTTTTTTAGCTCTTTGAGTAACGAAAGTTGAAAGATTTCCAGCACGACAGAAAATCTCCCAGTTTAAGGGGTTGGGTTATGCTTCCATTTCGAATGCAATTTACGTCGGTTCTTAATTGAACTAAGCACTTCAGATTTCACGGATACTGAAAATAATTTGTTTTATCATTTACATTATACAGACTGTAACATGAATACCACCTTAAGTGGATGGCAAATATGAACATTGGCGCTGTTATCTTTAAGATGACCGTAATTAATTTTTAAAGGTCGGTTTTTAGGGTGTTCATTCCCGGTTGTCAGTAATGATTTTTGTGGGTTGTTGGCAGGGATGGCGTTTAGCCGCGGTGGCAGGCTGACCCAATGTCAGCGTAGAACGAGACTACTCCCTTGTTGTTCATGATTACGGTGTCATCCAGAGTTTCCATAACACTAAGGTACCTCGGTTCGGGATGTCGTTGTTCTGTAGTCATCCTTCTCATAAGCTTATTCGGGTGGTCGATGATGTCTCGGCCGGCTGCCGCCCGGAGCCGACCGCCCCTTCCGCCCCACCCACACTACGCCACTGGTGTAAAGACGCTCGTTCCTGTAGTAGTGTTTCTGTCGTTAACGGTCGAAGTAAGGTCCAGTGCAGATCCTCAGTATTTTCCTTTCAAATAGTTGAAGTTCCTTCATAGCTGTCTTCAAGATGGAAAACCAGGGGCCAAATTCCCGCATTAGGTTTCGAGTAATACTTGACTGAATTACATATGTGAATTTGGTATTACCGATTACGTCATCGAGCAATCGATTACTCTAATTTAACATTTTCATTCGATCACTGATGGGACTCACGCACTCGGTCACTGAAGCGGTAATTTGGCCCCAGATTCTGAAAGAATAGCTAATCGCTGGTCGCAGGAGCTTCTAGTATATTAACATCTTTGTCGGTTGGCTAATACCTGATCACCTTTTCAGTGCAAACGGCTGAAGGCCGAGTTGGCCTTTTTCAAAACAGGTACTTGACGTTTGGCCTTGCCGCTATGGTGCATACGTCAGGGAGTCTCAGGACCAGTTTTCTGCAAATTGTTTCGGTTCGAATGACTCTACCAGTTGAAGGTCTCCTGAAGCAGACAAGTTCCGATTTGGAAGTGTTGATTCGGATGGCCCATTTCTGGTAGAATTGGAAGGGTCTGTTGATATGAATTTCTACTTTTCGGACAGCGATTAGTGATGTCATTGATGTGGCGCAGGTGTCATCAGCAAACAGAAGGTTCTCGCGTCCAATTTGAGAAGGTTGGTCGGAAATCATCAAGCCTTGCCTTTGCAGTTGGACAAAAAATTTCCTGAAAGATAGGAAAGAAAAGAGAATTTTTGTGAATGGTGGAGGTACTTGCATAACATGAAGCTTGTGGATTAGGCCCTCTATCCACACGCTATTGAATGCTTTCTCGACATCCAAAAACCATCCGACAGTGAAACGATAAGTAGTGCTCTAGCGAAATAGCCAGTTGCATTCCTCCCCTTAAACAATTTAACCGCAATACTCGCGCTTTTAGGAATGCTCATCAGTTTACCCTTGAGTCCACCTGTGAAATACAGGGATTCTTTCTTTAGCCGGACTACACGAATGTGGAATGCTATACCCAGCTCTATTTTTCCTTCCCATTGTAATGTTCAAAAATTTAAAACTAATGTGCATCGGTATCTCCTTTTAAACCCTTCCTTGTTTTCCTAATGCTCGTACTGTGTAAAATCATTTTAAGGGTAGTAATAACCCCTTGAGTGCGCGCTAATTATAAAAGAAAAAAACGATGACTGTTGAATGTTAATGTTAAATGAATGTTAAATGTTTCCCAACAATTTAGAACGCACAAAAGCTATTTACGTTCTTAATAGCTCAGATTAAATTTTAAGCATCCTCTTTCGTTTGTTGTTTCCAAATTGCATTGTGATATCGTGTTGAAATTTTAGCAGTGAATGCAACGTTGAGTGTTTTTCTCGAAACGCCGAATTGCATGTCAGGGATGATGGAATTTTCACTGCATAATTTCTTCAGTCTTCGGAGGATTACTTCCTCCAGTAATTTGTTGATGTTGTTGAAAAATGGCATGTAGTTGGAAACTAGGTTTTTTGAATTGGCACAATCTTCGCTGTTTTCCACTTCTGTGGGAAGTAACAGTTGTTGATGCAGTTGTTTAAAATGATTGTGAGGAAAATCATTACTGCATGTGGAAGCCTTTTCAGAATGTAGTGGGAGACACCATCTGGTCCAGCAGAGTTTTTGGCTTAGAATTGCCGATGATTTCTACAACCTCCTCTAGATAGCATAAATGTGGACTATCAGTGGGATCATTTTCTGGATTGATGTTATTAAAATTGATTTTATCCGGATTTAGTTGCAGAGCTGCAGTGATTGTTGAACTGTTTGACGGATGATCCCGATCTTATGTTCCTTTGATGTAATATTGGCCACCAAATGTTGAAGAGTTCATCATAAAGGGACACCACGTCTTTCGTAAAATTGGCGCAATGCGCGCAACGTTTGCACTAACGAATATTTATTTTAATAATAATAATAATAAAATTTTATGATTTGGACATGCCATGGTGATTTGGCACCAGTAACTTAATAATATAGAAGAGGTTTGACAGGTGACACTGAAACAAAATGGCCGCTAAAATCTACCCGCAGCAAATTGAAAACCCTTTACATACATAGAACATTATATCACAGATAATTATATAATTATATGCATGTGTGGAGGATGTTCAAAGAAACAGGACGATATAATTAATTAAATTGATTATAAGTCATGCGAAATGGCCGGTTTACTCGTATTTTAATTTACCTAAATTTTAAATGTTTTCTTATTCAAGAGTTCATTTTTCTTCTTAACGAGCACCCGAAGACAGTTTTCAATTCCATGAAGAAGTAGATCGATATGATTTCTTGTTCGAATTCAAATCATTTTTCGCAAGCCATCGAATATGACATATCCTCAAAATAAAATAATTCCTTTATAAACTTATTCAAATACGAAGTTAAGTCTGATTCAAAGGTCCTTTGATAAAGTTTGGGATGTAAATCATGAAATAGCTGACTGTCATGTGAATCTAACCGATATACATTACACAAGTCTTGTGGTAAATTTTCATCCCTGTTGGAATTTTCCTTCCACCTAAAATATGAAAAAAAAAAAACTCTCCAATAAGCCCTTATGTCATAAAAGTGACAAATTGTGGTATATTTAAAATTATTAACACGTTACATTATTGGGATTTACAACACTCATAAACCAATGCACTCGCTTGACACCCAAACCAATATAAGGTATGAGCTTTGAGGTTTTCCTGACACTTTTATGGCCCTCTGAACCGAATTCCCCCAACGTGGATCACAATGTGGTTCTTTGAAAATTATTTTAAATTGCATTTAAACTGGTATATGTCACAGAATGCCTTGTATCTCTATCTTTGGTCTACCACATAAAATTGATGATGTTAGTGGTTTTATGCTTTTGAAGATTGTGTGTGTATATATATACCTAAACATGAAACATCACTCATTTCGGTCTTGTTTTTTCGTTTAACGTTTTACGGGTGATAATTTAATTTGGTCTTTAATTTAGAAGCTGTATGTTGGCAATTCAATAGAATTAAGTTAATTTGATTTCAGTTAGGCAAAACATGGCAGAAAATATTTATTAATTTATGTGATTGGAATTTATTGGCATGCTAACAATTTATTATTAGATTCGAATGTGTACAGATATGGAGGTGTAGAAACAGCAGTGACGTAGCGTTGGTTCTTGCCGTTCGGGGTAAAACACTTTACGAGTTTGGCTTTATTGCACTGATGTCAATGTTAAATTTCTTATTTATTAATTTTGCACATTAATTTTGTTATAATTTATAGGTAACGGTTTGTTGAAAAATAAATTGACATTATTAATTCTTGTTTGAAAAACTATTTCTGCGATAACTTCGGCTCTATCGAGGTAACTGTGGAAGCGAAATTCTCTCCGATTTACTACGAATCGATCGGAGACATTTTGCTTCGGGGTAGTTCTCCGATCAGCTGATCGGAAATTCTGTCCAACGAAATTCAACGCATGTCATTTGTATGCGATGCCTTGCGAAGAAGAGAGGACGCTGTGATAGCCTTAAGAAATATTGGCAGCTCTGTAAGTGGCATTGGAGCCAGTGGCGTAGCGTAGGGGGGGGGGGCGGGGGGGCGCTCCGCCCCGGGCGGCAGGCCTAGGGGGGCGGCAAAATGTCGCCGGTGATGCGGGTAGAGTAGAAATCATATGTTTCATGACAGATCGTTTGACAAGTCAACAAACAACAATGATGTAAATTTGAAATTTGCCACCCTATCTGTGGTTCGTCGTTGACCGCTTTCGTGAATTCGTAGACGGTGAGTAGGGCCGTAAGAGTGCATTCCGTATTGTCGCGCTGATCGCGAAACTAAAACAAAACGTTCCGAAACTCTCGCGAAACTGAAAGGGAGTGTTCCGAAACATATGATATGCATATGCGAGATATGATAAGATAACTAGGATTCTAGTCTCAGCCAGCTCAATGTTTTTGCTCCCTCCGGCATCACAGAAAGTTATTTCGATTGTGTTGTTCATAGTTTAAATACTGTTGAATCTTCTAAAACTAAGCACTTAGTACTTCACTCAACCTTTGACCTAGTTTTTGAAAATGAAAAGAGTTAAAGGAAGCGGCGCGGAATACCGCAAGAAAAAGGCTAAGAAAGAAGCAGACGTGAAGACGCGAAATATTTCAATTCTAGTTCTGGTTCGAAAGCTACATTAACGTCTTCGACGGCATCCAGCAGCAGCGGAAGTAATTCCAATGTATGTATGATTCCTCCATCTACAATCGTGAGTGGCCTAGAATTGTCCTCCGGCCAATATTCATGGGAATGCATAACTTATTTTACGGGCAGAAGAAGAAGACGTGCCTGCCGTCGAAGTTGGAAGTCGTTCTGGTCCCACCACAGAGCAGGGTCAAGACGAAGTTTACTCACCAGAAGTATCTCAAGGATCTAGTCACAAGCCTGCAGAAAAAGTGAACCTCGTGAAGCTGTAAAGACGCTTAAAAATAAGTTTGTAGAAGTTCTTAAGGTACTGGAAGAATTGACGGATCGGTAGCCAGTCTTCTTCTGACAGTCATGTAGTCATTCAACTTCCTCACTTTTCTTAGCTTTTGAGCTGCAGAGCTACCTGAAGAAAATGACGCACAGATTTACCTGCAGCAATGTGGACTGAGTGTGGATAAGTGTGCTCAGAAACTCTGCGTTTTAAAAGCTCTCCTGGTGGAGAGCAGAGACCGTTTCGTCCAAGCCGCAATCGACTTTTCTAAGACTTTTTGGAAAAAACTCGGAATCGATCTCAAAACGAGTACAATTCGCAGAAAAAAACGCATGCATGGAGATGAATCCGCAGATGCAGCTTTGTCTCACGAGCCTCATTCGTAAGGCTCGTAAAATCCGTTTATGAAACCGCTAATTCTATTTTACTTTCAATAAAAAATACTTCATTGCCTAAGAAATGATGTCTCGAAATTTAATTTTAATTTAGTATTGAATGGGGGCGGCAAAATGGGTCTCCCGCCCCGGGCGCCGAGATGGTACGCTACGCCACTGATTGGAGCATTTGGAGCAGGAAATATATCAAACCAAGAGCCACTGGCGGAATCGTACATATCAAATACCGCTGACATTGATGAAGAAAACAAAAAAGAGGAAAATCAAGCATCAACTATGCAGCATTAAAATCCAGCCGAGAGAAGCACACGCCGAAGACCTACTATGTCGTCGATTGTGTTGCTTACAAAACAAGTGAAAAATCGAGAAAATTTGTAGAAGGACACAGCCAAAACCTTAAAAAGGGTTCATCGCTCACTCGACGATATTCGGAAAGTAGAAAAAGAAAAATTAAAACAGATGCAAGCTCACAACACCGAAATGAGACGAATACCTTTGCAGAAGCTCGAGTTTAAAAAAGGGAAATTGGAATCTGAAAATGGGAAAGCCAACATTTTAATGGAATGATTTTTTTTACTTAATTTGTAGGTACTTATTTCTAGTTTTTTTTTTTTTTCATTTTTATTTGCTTTTAATTTTTTTATCATTTTTTTTTTATTTCTAACAGACCAAAATAATGCCACTTATTTTTTTCTTGTAAGTGATTTTTTTTTTTCAAAAATTTGTTTTAAGAACCAAAGACGAACACCATTAGGGCTTGTTATATTTTTGTGTTTGAATTTTATTTTTAATAAATGTGTATGCATTAAAGTTTAAAGTTGAGTTGAACTATTTCATTTCGAATTATAACTGCCTGGCTTCGAAGTAAATTTGTCTGAATTTCATGAATTTTCAGTTCCTCTTCCATATATTGTTTAAATCTTCATGTTGGAAAATTTGATAACTTGAATCAAAATGTAAACATTTGTTGTGTAAAGCGCAACAAAAATTAACGATTTGTGCAGCTGGGTGTATAGTGCTACTGTCTGGCACCTAACAAGCAACGAAATCTGCTTTTCAATAATCCTATGGAACGTTCAACTGTGTTACAAGCTCTTCTGTGACATACATTAAAACGGCTCTCTGCGCTTTGGGGTGTGGGAGTCCTGAATTAAAAAAAAACTAGTATTTTATAGGCAAAACTTACACCTAACAATTATAAGGTTAAGACTAAAATGACCCTTGCGATTCAAAAACATTAATTTGGTCGTGAGTACCATCCACACAGCCAATCATTCCAGGGAAACCAGTTTTTTTCGAAGAAATATGTTTTGGACAGTTGACATTCTTCATCTGATATCTGTAAAGATATCCAGTTGCTGCACAAGGTCTCTTCCATTATATCTAAAGTTTCCTTTAAAATATTGGGAAAAGTCGACTGAAAACTGTACATTCAAAATCTTTTCCAACGCCATTCGAATAAAACATTCGATAGTTTTTATTTAAAAATCGTTACATCTATTAACATTTCTTAAAAACACTACGCATTATAATTGTAAAAATTACTTTTTAAAAACAATAAATACGCTCCCTCACCGATTTTCTTATGGTGTTTATTTTGTAAAAATTATCGAAAATATATCGCATTTTCGATATATCGGATAATTTGCACATCTCTGTCTGAAATTTATATCCATCGCATTGCGTCGACGCATTTCTGTAAAATTTCTTCCGATGAAAGTTACTTCGAATAAATTGAATTCAAGTAAACTCAAAAGCAGCTTTCAATTTAGAATTTTCAGTTGTCAAAAATTTTAATGTATATAAACTATTAAAACGTCAGTCAAAATAAATGTTTGTGCGCATTTGTTACACTCAAAAAATTTATTAGTAAAATGGCTACGAATGATATTCGTAAAGAAAATATTCGTGCATTGTACGAATATTCGTAGGATGTACGAAGTATTTGTACAGTCTACGAATGCATTCGTACAATTTGTTTGAGTACATTGTACGAATTATTGTGTACATAAAACTAATAACATTCGTTAATTTTTCGTACGAATGACTTCGTACTTTAATCTTTTTCATTCGTAGTATTTACTAATAAATTCGTACTATTTACTAAGTAAAACTAATATTAGTAGACAGAATTCATTCGTAGGTTGACCGTACGCATTATGCGTAGAATGTACTAATAACTTCGTATTTTCATGAAGTGCAGTAGTATTATTTACTAATCATGAGTAAGAAAAATAAGATGTGTTCAATTCTAAAAATTAAATGTATTCCATTAGTCAACACGTTCAAACGTGATATTATTTATAAAGTGCTGCAGTGGTAGATCAGACCAACATCTGCTTTTTTCGAAAAGATGAGGTAAGTGCCTAGACATATGTACATATATATGCTTTAAAGCTTATTTTATATTTAATATACAGCATCCAGAAGCAGCAGAGCATACATACATATGTGGGAATTTTATTCCTAAAAGAATTTCAATGTACATAAGTACAATTTTTTTCGGAAGTTTTCAATATTTTAAATGTTAAATTTATTTTCAGTGGCCCTTAGTACATAAAATGAGGAGTTTTTAAATATTTAATTGATTTTAAATTATATTTATAATGAATTAATTAATTTAATTTTTAACTTTATTCATATATATGACCATAAAATTAATTAAAGAACTATTTTTAACTTACAACATAAATATCTTTTGTTATTATTTCTTACAATATGTATTTAAGGAAATTTCAGAGAACATATTTAATGGTAGTAAGTTCTACAATAATATTCATACAATGTACAAATGGAGCTGTATAATTTACGAATGAATTACAAGGGCATTAGTAAATATTACAAAGATATTCGTACAATATACGAATGGCATTGGTAAATATTAGAATAATATTCGTACATTGTACCAATAGTATTCGTACAATATACGTTTGATTTTCTACGAATACTAATAAAATATTAGTAATATGTACTAATAAACCTCCATTCTACGAATACCATTCGTGGCTGAAAACCACGAATAAAATTCGTAGAATGTATGCATGAATTAGTAATATTTACACACGAAATTTTTTGAGTGTAGGCAACCCAAAACAGAAACAACTAAAAAATTGCATCGTATGAATTGGATATACAGTGTTGAGGCCAACTTGAATTACCCTTTGTTTTGATCGATAGACACAGTACTGGCCCGTTTTTAGGCAAAAGTGCTTGCGAAATTCATTTTTCGGGTGGGTTTATAATGCAAAACTTTTACATTTTCTGAATTAACAAATGTTTGGAGCTCTAGTAATCGAAAAAATTATTTCGTTTGTAAAAACGGTTCGGCTTGTAGATCCAGTCAAAGTTGACAAATATTTAAGGTGAGAAAAAAAACATTTTTTTTTTAAAATTTTTTTTTTAGTGTAAAAACTAGGAAAAGAGTATAAGTTAAACTTTTTTTTGTTATTTTTACTTGATATACATATATGTGTTAATTGCTATGATAAGAAATAAAAAAAATATAAATATACGTTTTCAACTTTACACTGAGATTAAAAGTTGTCAAGCCAAACTGGACGGAGGAGAGGAATTTGATGAATCTATTGGGATCAAGGAGGCAGAAATAGTAAGAAAACGAGAGATTCAAAGGCGTTTTCACGATAAGCTTCGACTTGATGTCGATAAACCAAAGCAAAGATTTTGAAATAGCAATCGGAGGCAACCGCTCAAATAACTGGGGTCAATGAAGAGGTTATAACTAGGATCAAAATAATACTTAATGTTTTGAATTGCAGGGAAGACGTGAATACAGTTAAATTTTGAGAGTACACCAAAAAAACCGCAGATTTATTGAAACAAAAGTACCCTGAAAAACTACTAACACCTACTCTTCATAAAATTTTGGTTCATAGTCAAAATATAATCGAATACCAATCTCTACCACTTGGAGAATTGTCAGAAGAAGCCCAAGAGTCCAAAAATTAAGACTATAGAAAATACAGATATCAAAATACGTGCAAAGTTTCAAGAATTCGGCAGAATGAAGACTTATTTAACATGCTAGCAATCTCATCCGATCCACTTATTTCTTCCTAGAGGCATGTAAAAACCCAAAAAGATCTAAAAGCCCAATACTCACCAGAAATGATAAGTTTGTTATGCATTTCCCTGGACTTAGATGAGAGTTTACAAGAAATTTAATGTTTGTGTGTAAATTTTTGTTCCTTTTATTTTATTTTTCTACTTTTTGAATTGTAATCTTTTAATAAAATATTTTATAAATACTTATAAGTACTCTTTTATAAGAAAAAATAAAAAATAAAATAAAAAAATCAATTACATAATAAAAAAAAAAGATTTTGTTCGCCAGATTTTTACTCAATTTGGGTTGTTTTCTTTTTTCCCCACTGTTTTACTTAAATTACACTCAAATTACTTCATAAATTGATTTTCAACCTTTTTAAATTTAAATACCAACTACAGTCGACGCCGCTTATAACGACCACCAAGGGACCAAGCAAAACTGGTCGCTATAGCCGGCGGTCGCTTTATCCGACGTAAGAAAAAAAAGTAAAACAAAACTACAACAATAAATATACATAAATAATTTCAATTTTGTATGTATTTTGATTGAAAAAATCAGTTAATTTTGTTTCTTTTGTTTCCATTAATTTTAAATAATCAATTTTTAAACTTTTTTCAAGAGCAGAGAAATGACTTAAAATATTTTCGTTGTAATCATTGCAATATACAAAATTGCGCAGTAATTCAATAGTTATCCTATTTCTGGATCTTCCTCATCTACTTCACTATCTTAGTCTTGATGATCTCAAGCTAATTCTTGCAGAATATCCTCATCTGTTTGGATCTTCTATGTTGCAACGTTATCGTCTATTGTTATACTCGTATATTACTCCCATCATTCTTCAGTTGGTACAACCCTATGGATTATTGTATGCAAGAGTTCATTTAAAGAAATATCATCCTCCTTGCTGAGCTCGTCATCTGAAATGTATCTAATCAGAGTTACTGCCGAACATAACCCAGCATGTCTAAAGCAATTAGAGATTTTTTTGCTGCCCAATAATTTTTAGTACGAAAAATTTTCGGAAGCACACTTTTAAATTTTTAATGATTCTTTGATCTAAGCTCTAAGGGTTGGAGTACGGATTTTGTATTTGCGAGTAAAAATACAATTTTAATTGCATTCAAATTTGTAATATGCGGGTGGCAAGAACAATTATCTATCGTCAAAAGAATTGTTTTAATTTGTTTTATTTAACATCTATTTTTCCTATTAACGAATGTAATCAATTTGGAAAGCGAAATTTTTGTTGTCGTTATAAGCGGCCGTAGAAAAGTATTTTCTGCTATAAATTCGTCGTTATATCCAACGAGCCGTTATAGCCGGCGACGTTATATCCGACGTCACATTAGTACAAATTGTATGAAAACCAACCAACTGAAGAAAAAGTGGTCGTTAAAAGCGGCTGGTCGTTATAAGCAACGTCGTTATAGGTAACGTCGACTGTATGTTAACCACCTTAACTAAAACTTCTTATTTCAGCAGCAGATTCTGAAACACCCTGTAAATATTTTTTTTTTAAATTCTCAAACTTTATAGCCTTGGAAATTTCCTTTAAGTAAAAAAAAAATTGTGGTGATATCTTTATTCGTTCAAGAGATATGAATTTTGCAACCAAAAAAATAAATCATTTCGGGCCACTGACTGTGGGGCTTTTTAATATTATATTGATTGTTTTTTGTTATTCGTTTGTTAAATCAGATTCTTTCTTCATTTAATTACAATTCAGCTCTAAACCGATCGTTGAACTCATGGATTGAAAGTCCAATCGAAACCGATCCTCAAATGATGAGAAATAATGGCGCTGTACACGAATGAAAGAAACTTCAAAACGACTATCATTTTTAATTTTATGTGGATGAAAATTTTCTCCTTAGACTGCTTTTACACGAAAGCGATTTTTAATCTTTGATTCTCTTTTGACTTCCTTTCGATTGCATGAATGCTTTTAAATACTGCGATTTTTAATGAAAGTTAACTTTTCTTCTATTGAAAAGGATTCATCTCTCCGCACTGTTTACTCTAGTGAGTAGATCGAAGTTCACTGAGCCAAATAGAAATGAAACATAGACGGCTTTTAAACGAAGCAATATTACCTTGCGGTTTTTAAGCAAGTGGGAGAGAGACGTGTGTGGTGGCCTATTTGTTTCCACCAAAAGTTCTTATAAATTATTGATTAACATTTCAAAATACATGTAGATGATATCTTAATTTATAAAGTCTGTAGCTCCCTCTGGCACCTGGGCAGAAGGCTATTTGTCCTCCATCAAAAAGTCACTTACACACCTCTTGCCCTCAGAAAACTGTTCTCACACTCATTCATTATAACTTTAAATCAATATTGGGTTTGAGAAGAATCTGTCGAATCCTCACATCAGTATCCTAAGGCACTGTTTTTCTATTTCGACGAGCATGATAACATAAGTTTCTATATATAAAATATTTCCTTAGCGTAAAACCAACAACGTTTGTTTCCTGTTTCAACTACTTTCAATAGAAATAGAAGCTATCCGGAAATATGTACAACGAACTTCTCTACAAAACTCTTCAGATCCTGGATTGGCTACTCTACAACCATCTGTATAGATGAATAAACCAGCAGCGGTTTTTCGTATCCTTTTATCCTTCTCCATCGTTTACATGCTTGAGCAAATTTGAATAAAAAACGTTTCGACCTAAAAGATGGAAAACTATCTTTTTTTTTCGTATCTCTGTTTATACTTGAAAGTTTATTCTTTTTGTGTTTGCTTTTTTTTTGTAGCACTCTTATCTATTCATTCATCAGCTCGAATCCAGGGTTCCGTTCCGTGGCTCTTAACCGCCCTTAAACTCAATATCTATTTATTTAACCTGAAATTCTATTTTTTTTTACCTCTGGCTTTCCATATTGAAAGGTTTTATTTTTCATATATTTTTTGTATCGTTGTGGGTACCTGTGTTTTTTAAGCTTACATATACATATAGGAATGAGTTTAGTAAGCCTGACCAGGTGAAAGAGCACTTGATTCCAGATTTTATTTTTTCTGCATTAAGTAGTTCGTGATAATCCTGCGGCGTTTATTGTTGTTCAATGCAAGTGGAGCGGAACCTTGGAGTTGGAGCTCACAGTAGTGAATAGGGAGATGAAAAAGTTAAGAAATCTCCTAAAGGCATTGGATTGGATCGAAGCTTCGTAAGGGATTTGAGATTGGCAGATCTATGAAAGGGCACTAAATATGGGTTTTGTAAACATCTTAGTATAAAGTATCTTATTCCTAGTTGGCAGAAGAAAAATAACTTTTTATGAACTAGGGTAGAATGAAAGCGCATTGAATGTAGAGTTCTATTGAAAACCTCATTACGTTAATGAATGGCTGACAATATGTCTTCTTGGGCATTTGGAATTTAAATTTTTTGTAGGTTCTTGGTCTTAAAAGGATTTGAAAGATCAATCGGAATCGGAATGCTCGAGAGATTCAGATGTGTACATCATAAATCGTGAAAGAACACTGCCCCATGCTCGATTTTTTTCAAACTTGATAAATTAAACGTTTCTTAATAGGTGTGTTTTGTTTAGCGCTCTAATGTTCACATTATAAAGAACTGTCCAAGAAAACGATATAGCCTTCCAGTTACATTAAGACATTTTGATTCTAAATGTCGCACAACTTGCTTTGTCTGTTGGTCAAAAAAATATATATAAAAAAAGAATGTGTTCATGAACTAGATCATTTGACAACATAATCTAATTATTCCAAATTCCGATTATATTAAAATTGAAATATTGTGGGCATTACTTTCAAAGTAAATGTTATTGTTTTTATAATTATTTACTTATTTCGTTATTTTTTTCATAAATTATTCATATATTATAAATTTGCCAACTTCATGAATAATCTTATCTAGAATAGCCATACTTACCGAACATATTCATGGAAATCTTGCAGAGATCCCAACTTGACATATTAAGAAAACAAATTCATTGGAAAGTAAATGTATACATTGAAATCACTGAAAAGCGAATGTGCTGTTAACTTGTTGTTCTTGTATTTACATGTGCAAAATAAGTTTAATGTGTAATGTTTCGTAATGTGTACATTAAGAAGCTCAACAAAACACGCCTAATATATAAATTACAAGATGTAAGAAAAAAAAATATTTTACCTAAAAATAACGGTACCAACCATACAAATATTAAAAAATGGTTTTCGAAAATTGTATTTTTCTCGAAAACTATTCCGAGAATTTTGCTAAAATTTTTTTTCTTTTGAATAATTTTTACGATCTATAATTTAATAAAAAAAAAATTGAAATCTAGATATTACTGACTGTATCTACCTACCTTAGAAATTTTTTTTTTTTTTTCAAATTTAGAATTTCTCATTATCGACATTACGGATGTTAATGAAATTTTTTATAGAGAAGCTTCTAAAAAGTTTAAAAACATTGCATTTCAAAACTTAAAAAAAAAAAATACTTTTTGAATTTTTGAAAAAAAAATATCTCTTAAAAATATCGAACAATAATAAAAACTTAAAATTAGCGTACCAAAATTTTTTTTAAGGATATTTTAAAAATTTTGTATATAAAAGCTTATTTTTTTAAGAAACCAGTACACTTATAATTTTTGTTCTTCCATAAGCTTATATTTGCTTGAATCACATGGCATCTTGTTTTTAGCTCCGACTATTGAAGGAGTTGTTTTAGTCTATTAAAAAATTAATTTTATGCTTATAAACAGTTTTTCTCTAATAACATAATTTTTTGAAATTCTTTGTCGTTTACATTAAAGCAAGTTCGTGCGACCTAGTCGTGCATTTTATTTTTATTAAAACAATTTTCGTATTAGGCGAACAAAGATGTTTTTAAGTGTTTTTAATAAACTCGAATACGGTTCGAGCAATAATTCTATAAACACGTCACTATATTTCACTGATAACGTGTTGTTTTGACTTTTCACTGACAACTGCTTTGTACCCCCATGCCGTAAGAGAAAAAATCTCGACGTATGACTTATTAGAATAACTGAGCCACGATTAATTTTGTACAGTGAAATAACCCATAACAACGACTTCACTGTGTAAGAACGACTTCACTGTGTAAGAGTTCACTAGAATTCGAATTACAATCCAAATTTGGGCTGTGATAAGCCATGTTTGAATGATGCGCTTATGGATGTAAAATTTAGACTATTAATTAAATTTGTATTTAAACTAATGCCATATCGTGGTCGAAGCTGATAAGCAGCATCATTTCGTAGATGTATGGCCATAGCATGAGAAAAGTTGGGGCTCTTAGGTATAACCGCGTATGCCTAATTCCGAATGATCAGAATTTTCAATACTAATAGTGGTATACCTTAATAGTAAATATATTGATCCGCTCCTGGATACCCGAAACAAATAGCAGCAATTTATCTTATGTTCCTTTTATTCAATCAGTTACACACAATGCATGGCATGACCCAAAAAATGCATGCAACGAAAAAAGCAACCCATGTGGGTGACGACGGAAGGAGAAACAAGGAAATTTACCGCAACTCTGTAAGTGATCTACTCGTCCGTATTGGAAAATACATTATTTATATATTGAAAATGAGATGTTAAGACTTAGCACTTAGTTTCGAGAAAGATTTGTTGATGAGTTAAGCCAGACTTTCCAAAAATTGACGGCTTTCGTTCGGACGGAGTTTTGCTGCATAAATGTTAAGCTTGGGTAGGGAAATATTTGGTTATCATGGACTTTCTCAGCTTTCTCTTGTTCTAAATAATTAAAATAAATATTTCTAACGTACTCTTTCATACCTTTCCCATACCAACGCAATTCTTATAGAACAGAAAGCATTGTTCTATCTGTACTTTGTGCGGTCTGATTCAATTACAAAAGTAGTTTTTTGTTAAATCAAATATCAAGTGTACTCATATTTAAGGATCAAAGAATAATATCAAATTTTACTTACAAGTCTGACAGAAAATTTAAAATTTTAAAATTTTCATTAAAAGTTAAACTTTCATTTAATTGTTGTTAAAAGTTTCAACATAACATTCATTATTACCCAACTCAAATTTTACGCTCTACACTCACACGTCAGTCTGTATTCTACTCTGTATTCCCTTTTCGCAAACGTTGATATTAAATTCCCTTCGAAACATCTCACAGTGAGTAGGTACATAGGTGTATGTTGTATTTGAGAACCTTCTAAAACATGTTTACGTACACACACTCAGAAATTATTTCATTAAAAGTTTTCCTGTTCATTTCAAAATCCTTGTTTATGAACAGACGTTGCATCGAGCTTATAGGAGAATGAAGACGAAGAGGTCTTGACGGATTGAAGAGCCCTACAAAAATACGTATGGATATTTTTATAAGGTTTTGTTTAATAGAGCACAACAATGATAGGCGTGATGTGGGGGCAGAATACGACTTACTTTCTCCTTTCCTTCTGTTTTTTATAAGATCACGGATATTTAATTTGTATGACATTCTAATGGAGTTTAAACGTTTAAAGGAGAAGGAAATGTTCACATTAAAACTTTTTTATAAGTCTTTGATTCCTCAAGACATTGGAACACCATCATAATAAAATGCGCCATTGATTTCCGACACACTTTCAATGTAATCATAGATACCTACCTATATATATTTTTAAAAGCCTTCCAATCTGTTGAAAAAGAACTCCTAAGGTACCGATTAAAGTAATATGATTATAAGGGAACGATATTCATACCTCTCGTAAACGAAAAGGCTCATTTAAGAAGTTAAATCTAAATCTCCAATTTAAGTCATACCCCTCCCTTTAAATATGTCTACTGCCGCTTTCGAAAGCAATCAAAGTTCTGAAAAGTGTGCACAGCAAATAGATTTTCTTTTTTTTCCACAGCAGGACCAACATTCGACAACATATTCCTCAGGTTAATATTTACAAAATGTTATTTGAGAAACTTTTTGTTTTCATTACTCCCTTGTAGTATCATTTTTAACTTGCGACTTATAGGTACTATAAGGCAAGTTATGGATTCGTAAAAAAAATTGAACTCGAGATTTTGATCAAAGTTGACATTACGATGATAGCGAAGACTAAAAAAGTGGGTCTGGCAATTCTGTCTGTCTGTCTGTCTGTCGCTTCGACTACAGCCTAAACGGCTCGGCCGATTTTCTTTAAACTTGGTAGATATGGGTTTTGATTTTTTACCCCCACACGTTTTATTCATTTTTTTTTTAAGACCAAAAATAACGGTACCTGCCATACGATTTTTTTTCGAAATTTTATAAATATTTTTTTTCTCAAAAACTGCTGGACAGATTTAAAAACTAAAAACACAAAAAAATGTATTTAGTTAAATCTAGGTAGGATGCTTGAAAAAAATTTTCCGAAAAATGGTTATTGAGGGTACCCCCCATGGAACCATTTTTTTTGTTTTTGATTTTCTCAAAAACGGTACCACCGATTTTGATCATTTTTTTTTGCGAAGGCTCTTTAAAAATTTAAATAGAATTGTTTATTCAAATTTTCAAAAAATTTTTTTTTTGGATTTTTAAAAAAAACTTCAAATTTTTTTTTCAAAACTCAATATTTCGAAAACCCCGTGCTAGATTTTTTTTAAACTTGATAAATAAAAGTTTCTTCATATAATCTACAAGATGTGAGAAAACAAATTTCATTTTACCTTAAAATAAAGGTACCCACCATACAAATGTTAAAAATTTAAAAAAAATGGTTTTCAAAAATCGTATTTTTCTCGAAAACGGCACCTAGAATTTTGATAAAATTTTTTTTCTTTCAATTAATTTTTATGATCTTTAATTTAATAAAACAAATTTTGAAATTAAGATATTACAGCTTGTACCTACCATAGAACCATTTTTTCGAATTTTGAATTTCTCATTATCCACATAACGGTTCTTAATGAAATTTTTTATAGAGAAGCTTCTAAAAAGTCTAAAACACATTGCATTTCAAAACTTTAAAATAAATATTTTTTGAATTTTTGAAAAGAAAAATATTTTTTCTTTTTTTGAAAATTCGATATCTCAGAAACGGCTCAATATTTTTTTTTTTAATTTAATTTTTATTCGAACAATAATAAAAACTTTAAATTGGCGTGCCAAATTTTTTTCTTAAAAATCTTTTAAAAATTTTGTATATAAAAGCTTTTTTTAAGAAACCACTAAAACGACTTATAATTTTTGTTCTTGCATAAATTCATATTTGCATAGCATTCTGTTTTCGTCTCTTACTATTAAAAGAATTTAAAAAAATTATTTGATCCTTATGAACAGTTTTCTCTAATAACATTCGTTTTTAAAATTCCTAGTCTATTACATAGGAGCAAGTTCGTGCGACCCAGTCGTGCATTTTATTTGTATACATACTCTTTTGTAACTTTTGAGTTTCAACAATAGGTAACGAGTTTGTTGTTAGTGCCTTATGCTTGATAGGAACTCCCTAAACATGTTCTAAAAAAAAAAAAAACCAATACTAACGCCTTTATTTCCTTCATCCTTGAAAGAATTGTTTCCCAAATATTATAGAAATTGTGTTCGTATTTTCTGGTGGGACTGAAAAAGATTCAAAGGAATTACAGCGAAAAGTGAACAATACCTACATATTGCCAGCTTTAAATTAATATAAATATTATGAAGAATAGGGGCCATGTTTTTGCGTAGTTAAAATGCCATTTCAAGTTAAGAGAAGATAAGGTAAGCAAATTTAATCGTCTTAGATCCGATATCAAATACATTAACAGTGAGTCTGGGTATATATCAATTATTAACATGAGGGGTCATAACTACGAGTATTAACAAATGCAACAGAGTCAAGGATATTAAATCAATTCCCTCAATTTTCTAACCGATTTCAAGGACGTTTATCAGAGAATCGTTTTAATACGAAATCCTGTTTGCTACTCTATTATCCTGCCGGAACATGGAAATTACCAAACCCTTAATACTGGATGGAATCTGCGTTTTAAAAGAAAAATATTTTCATACATTTTCGTCCGAGTCTTGAAGGTGTATATTAAAAGGAAAGTATGTTTTCACATGTAGCTTGTACAGAGCATTGGAACTTAAAGGAATAACACTCTTTCAACTACTAAGGCCATTACTAATGCCTCTCTCTATCTATGGTCTTAGAACAGGTTTTTGATACGAAACCCAACTAAATTGGAGATAATCTTCTAGTAAGAAACAATCAGACCAAAAAACATAAATGTTAAAAAAGAGCCAAGTTCTTCTATACAAAAACCTTTGTGTAACAAGTCAGCCGTGAAAAGTACTGAGATCTAAAAGTACGCCAAGTTCTTATTACTTTATGAAGGTTTAACACCAAATATTTAAAGCAGAATAATATTGAAACAGCTACAATGTAATAGAGAAATTTTATTATTTAATGACTACTGACTAAAATTACTTGGCAAGTTTTTTCTTATGCCCAATTCAAAAGGTTTTGAAAACTTGACCAGTAAGCCCATCAAATTTTAGTCAGTAGTCATTAAATAATAAAATTTCTCTATTACATTGTAGCTGTTTCAATATTATTCTGCTTTAAATATTTGGTGTTAAACCTTCATGAAGTAATAAGAACTTGGCGTACTTTTAGATCTCAGTACTTTTCACCGCTGACTTGTTACACAAAGGTTTTTGTATAGAAGAACTTGGCTCTTTTTTTAACATTTATGTTTTTTGGTCTGATCTCACTCCTTTTTGCAAAGATTTTAATATTTTGCCATGTCAAAATCTCGAAAGATACGGAAGGATAGAAGGGTGGACCCTACCTACTAAAATCAACTTAGTTTATAGCTTCCTATTTCTTTTGGTATATTTTCTTTTTGTTAATGGTTGTTTTGATTTGCGCTTCAATTATTTCTTCTTATCCTGGTAAGATACGCTGAGAAACCTACCTTAATTACAGCAATCGGAAGTGTTCCATATAAATTAAACATTTTCTCATAAAGTGGGCGGATACCACACCCATGAATAGAAAACCGCTACTTTTATATTTTTTTCTTTGTATGCAATTTAAGCCCTACCGCTTTACAGAATTTCATCATTTTACAGCAGTCGGAAGTGCTCCATTCAACCAACACCAATTCGGAGAAAGTGGGCGGATACCACGCCTCCTGAATGGTAAACCTCAATTTTTATTTTTGGTCCTTTCTATGCAATTTAAGCCATACTGTTTTACCAAATTTCATCGTTTTACAGCAGTCGGAAGTGCTCCATTTAACCAACACTAATTCGGAGAAAGCGGGCGGATACCACGCCCCCTGAATGGAAAACCTCAAATTTTCGATTTTTTCCTCTGCTTGCATGACAAGACCTACCGTTTTGCAAAACTACAAGGTTTTACGATGTCGGGAAGTGCTCCATAATTTTGATGATCTATCAGTCAGTCAGTCAGTCAGTTACGGTTTTTGTGATTTTTGAGGCCTTATACAGTGCGGTTCACATGATTAGACGCACCATTGTTCTCTCAATAAATTGCAGTTTTCTTTTTGATTTTCTTCATGAACTACGAAAGAATTGCATTCATTTGGAAGGTTATTAAATTCTCTGGGAAAAAACCTAAATTCAAGATTAGTGAGAGACACTTAACGGTTGTTTTGATCTCTTTCTTCGCAGTAGTGCAAAAAAAGCTCAAATAAATCGGTTCACTTGATTAGACGCACGAATTAATTCAGTTGGTTTCTTAATGCTGGGTAATACAAATTAAATTTGGTTAGTGAGTGTACGTTATTAAAGCTTTTCCGAGTGTTTAAAGTGAAAATGGGTAGAAAGAAAATGTTAGCGGCGGCGGAAATAGTAAAAATTGAGGCCTACCACTCGGAAGGGTATTCTATGCCGAAAATTGCAAAGAAAATAGGACGAAACGATAAAGCTGTTCGAAATGTTTTATCAAATCCTGCCACCTACAGAAAAAACAACAAAGGAAGGACAAAAACACCCTTTACACCACACGAGAAGCGAAAAATTATAAGAATTGCTTCAAATTTAACTAACTTCACGATGAAAATCAAACAATTAGCGGGGGTAAGTGCAAGCAAATCAACTGTTCTTCGAGCTTTTTTAGGTATTCAACACTTGAAATTCAAAAAGCTAAAAAAAAAAAAAATTAACGCTGCAAAAAAAGAACAGGGGTTGGAGTTCGCGCGTCTTCACATAACATGGTATGCGCAGGTTGGAAGTGTTTAAAATTGAAGAAATGTGGTGTTTTCTGATGACAAAAGTTCAACCTCGATGGTCCTGATGGGTATAAGTTTTATTTCTATGACATCCGAATGCTTTTTGAACCGAAATCATTCCAAAAAAGGAGAAGTATGGGTTTGGGGTTCCATTTCGTACTACCGCGCCTTTGAGTTGGTTTTGTGTCTCACAAAATGACAGAAATTTCTTATAAAGCTCTTATGCAAAGAGCTTCTCCAGCCATAAGAGAGCTTTTTGGATCTTTCCAGTAGATCTGACAACTAGACAATGCTCCGATCCACAACGCGCACGTTGTAAAAGCATTTATCCCCAGTGAAAATGTGGAATTTTTGCAGTGGCCACCATACTCACTTGATCTAAACATCATTGAAAACCTTTCGGGATGGCTGACCCATCAAATTTATGAAAAAGGTAAGCAGTATGAAAGCTGTGAGGAGATTATTGCCGCAATTAAAGAAGCCTTGTCTAAGATTTCATTAGATTATTAAGAAAATTGTATGAATCTCTTAGAAGTAGAATTTTTGAAGTAATTTCAAATCGTAGAGGTTGTATAAAGTATTGAAATTGTGAAAAATAACTTCAATAACAATAAAAAAGTAAATAGAAAATGTTAAAAATTGATCAACCTCTTTTTTTTTAACTTTTAACAGGTGCGTCTAATCAAGTGAACCGATTTATTTGAGCTTTTTTTGCACTACTGCAAACAAAGAGATCAAAACAACCGTTAAGTGTATCTCACTCATCTTGAATTTAGGTTTTTTTCCCGAGAATTTAATAACCTTTTAAATGAATGCAATTCTTTCGTAGTTCATGAAGAAAAACAAAAAGAAAACTGCAATTTATTGAGAGAACAATGGTGCGTCTAATCATGTGAACCGCACTGTATCTCAGGAACCGCTTAAGCTAGAAAGTTGAAATTTGGTGAGGCGCCTGTGCCTGACTAGCTTATCAAATGTTCTGAATTTGAAGTTTCTGACTTCATTGGTAATGAAGATAGGGAGGGGTCAAAAATCGCCTGAGTTTGTTCTTGTAAAAAGGGTGTAGTGCCAGAACTTGGCTGGGCACTACCGTGCCCTTTGATAAATACACATTCTCAGTAAATTTTATATTGAATTCGATTTAATGTGCAGTGTTTCGGTCGTTTGGAAGTCCTGGAGTTTATTTCAATGAAAACAAAAAATAAGTAAAAATGATGTTATTAGCTCTAGATTTTAAGTTTCAAAAATCTACGTTGAAAACAATATTATTAAAAAATAGAATTAATCATTAAGTTCTAAGAAACTTCGCTTTTAAGCCCTTTTTTAATGTGTAGACTTTGGCGTATCAAAGACCAGAAATAGTCAGTCATCATATTCGTATCCCAGAAACCCTGATAATATTCCTCCATGACATGTAAATCTTGATGCATACGCTCTTCCTATACTTCTCACTCATATCTTAAAGATTTTTCGGAAATATGCCCAGGTGATTATGATTGTTCAATTGGTAGACACCCAGGAAGACACAAGCGTTCACAGGTTTTTTTTTTTTAAACATCTACCTCTGTTTATCGACTCCTACTCTCACGTCCCCGCGGTGAACATCGGGAGCCTAGTACCTCAACAGGAGATTGTGTCACAAATCCAGTGAAAGGATGTTAGGGGTAGCAAACTAGAAAAGCGCAGGCTTCTCTCCTTTTATCCAGGTGGCTGTGTATTAATTCCCCAGATGGAATCAATGGTGGCGTCTACAGTACCAGTGAGGCTGAACTACTTGGTGAACTAGAGTCAGGTAAAAAGTCTTGAGTTTCAACTGTGTGAACGATCCACGCAAATGCCAAATTCGCCAATAAAAGCCTAATTTGCACACATGCTCCAACAGATGATAAAGATGGAGACATAAAAGACATATTCTACGAGCTGCTTAGTAAAACAAACGAGCAGTGCCCTAGTTATGACATTAAAATTGTTCTTGGAGATTTAAACTCCAAGCTAGGAAGAGAAGACATCTTTGGTGATACTATGTCTGCATGACACCACCTCCGATAACGTATTCAGGCTGATCGACATCGCTGTAGGGCGGGACGTTTTTGTAGCTAGTATACACACTTCAAACATCTTGATATTCACAAAGGGACATGGCGATCTCCTGATCAATCAACCGTGAACCAAATTGACCACATTGCGATCGACGCAAGGCACTTCCCCAGTATAGAGGATGTCCGCACATCCTAAGGTTTAACATCGAGTCGGACCACTACCTCGTTGTAGCCAAGGTTTGGCTGCGGATATCCCGAACGGAGCCAAAATAAGGAAGTTGACGACGTTGGACTTTTACAATCGCAAGGTCCTTTTCCGATCGAATTTCTAACAACCTTCAAAGAAGTCCTATGCCGCCAGCATCAATGTTGGCAATATTGTCAATGGCATTCAATACGAGACTTATGTCCCACTGTAGTACAGGCTAAAATTTTTTGCGAATTTTATCCAAAAAAAAATGACAAAATCGCAACTTTTTATTTTTTATTTGATAAAATTCGCAAAAAATTTTTAGTCTTATAATATTTTTCTCAAATTCTTTAAGACACCTGTTTATGAAATTCCTTTTCAAATTTAAAAAAAATTTAAATTACGTATATACCTATTAGACCGAGAGCCCACAGCAAGTTTTGGATGTGATTGATAACAAAACATTAAAAATAAATTAAATTTGGTGGTGCAACAGCTCGAAGTGAACCATGACCTAGTGACTTACAACTCTCAACCATTCTTGTGTGCGTGTTACCAGAAACGGAGGGGACATACAATTTTCTGCCGATTCCGACAAGAGATACTCTTGGAGGAATTGTCAATTCCTCGCAAGAGGCAGTACACCCCTGAAAAAAACTTTCTTGCAGCGGCTGAGAATCGAATTCGAGACCTTCCGCATGACAGTCCAACGCACTAACCATTATGCCAAGGGATAACAAAACATAGTTAGTATAATTAGATAGTGCTTTAGCAGATAGTTATTTACAAATGTGAACGTCTTGCATGCTCTTGTGGGAGTACAATCTTTTCCAAAGTCAAATTGTGATGAAAACTTTGCCAGAACTTCAAAATATAGAGCTAAGCAATTAAACATCCTGATTGCAAATATCGAGGTTCAAGACGTTTTGCAGGCGGCCTTTTTCGTGTAAGACGTACCCTATTCTTATCGCATCTTGCAGGCCACTCAATACAAGTTGTATTAGACGGTTTCTAGTCTGATATTCAATAAATAAATTTTGAAGTGCCTCAAGGCTCTGTTTCGTCTGCTACACTGTGGCGTATCTTCGTAAATGATCTTTTGTCTGAAACTTCTAATCAAGTGGATTAGATTAGCTGACGACAGGAGCATCAGCTTTTCATATTTGTTTCCTGACTCACTCACAACCCTGTTTTTCATCTGTGGGACTGGATTGGCAGCGTATGCTAAGCTCATTAGATTCCGATCTCGATAGCATTGCCAAATGGAGAACCCTACACCCCTTAAAATTTGATGCTACAAAAAGTCAATATTGTTTTCCGTCGTTCAAGCGAAAGCCACTGCCCTTGTCGATATTCATAATTGGCACTTACTTTGAGGAAACTGAACAGCTTTCAGTTCTTGGTTTTGGCATCACAGACCACCTTGTTTATTCGTCCAAAGCTTCAGTATAATTCTCATATTTGAGGAGGTGTTTCAATAACCCACTTGAGTCTCTAAGATAAAATGTAAGAAAGAGCTTTAAAATGATAGTTGATAGAAGTATCACAGAAACCTTTGAATCCATCAAACTTCGCTGCAATTTTTCCTCTCTTTCTTCGATATACCCTCAGTTTACACTTCAGCCCAGCTTCGGACGTACTGTTAAATTTTTGAGATTATTTCCTGAGCCGCACTTCACGAATGTAGAATGCTTTACCCGGCACTATGTTTCCTACTTATTGCGCTATTCCGACATTCAAAACCAATGTTCATCGGTATCATCTCAAAATCCTCTCAAACATATGAAAGGTAGTCAAAACTCCAGGAACACCAAGAGCAAGTCCTTACGACTCGTGCACGAATATTGAGTTGCTATATTTCATTTCGAATACAAATTAAATTGTAACCATTACAAGTTGAAAATTGTACACAGTACATACATATGTGTGTTTCCCATTGAAATCCCGCACAAACTTTTCTGCATTAGCTTTGCATACGAATACAAATCTCTGTAATAAGTACAGAGACTTTATCTTCCGTTTTAGCTTGGGGATGTGGCCTTAATAGTTAATGTGTATATATGAAATTCCACACACAAATACGATTGGTAATACAAAAAATTCCTTCTGTTATCCCCATCAAAGTGAAAAAATGCAAAATAAACTAACAACTAACAAAAAGAATATTAACCCTTAGGTAAATTGAACGTCAGTCAAACCAGTATAGCCTGAGCTTGCATGAAAACTTTCATTAGTGCTCCCGTCTATACACCTTCTAAAATTTAAGCATGTTTTAATCCTTTTTCAACTGCAGATAAATGATTTTGTTTGCAATCAAGCAGAAAAATTTATCTTCTCTGGGGCTCAAAAACATTGCAGCCTTTGATAACTTTTCCCTAGAAAGTTTTTTAGAATATACATATACAAAAGTCAGAAACCATGTGTTTCGATTAATCCAGCTAAAGTGCTCAAAGGATTCAATAAACACAAAAGATAAGGTGAACTACTGTAATAATACAGAGTTCTGCAAAAATTTAATGTCAGAGATGTCTTTTGACATGAGAGTTTCAAGCACAACTGACTTTTTCATAAAGACTTGTTTCGTATTTTGAGATAGATTTGAATTGAAAGTTCCCTTAAATTAATTAAGCACAGAAATAGAGGACTGTATTTAATTTAGCGTTTCTAATTTGGAAACAATATGTTGATAATGAATTATGATGCTAATGAAGGAGGTGTCGATGAACATTAGTCTTAAATGTTTGCAACTTGAAATATCAAGGGAAAATCGTACCGGGTAAATTATTCCATAATCGTGTTTTGCGACTAAAAAACTATTCTCTGTATTTGGCTCGAGGGTGAAGTGATGAGATTTCCTAACTAACTGGTTACCACGGGTAAAGTGATTGAGGGCAGAAATACAACTGGGTACTTCGAGTGAACACTGCATGTGAAAGAAGCGACAAAACAGGGAAAGACATGAAACATTCCAACGCTGTTCATGTTCAAGAGATGAGAATAATTCCATGATAGTTATGATTCTAGCCTGATCAGAGGGGGTCAAACATTTCGTACACACACATAGAGAAATCCTAAGCATTTAGGAGCGTTTTTGGCATTCTCGAGAAAGTGCTCATTCAAATGAAGATCAGCGCTGATACACATTTCGAGAATTGAGAGTTTTTCGACTTCTTCGATGCAAGTGCCATTCAAAGACAATGGCGTTTCAATAAATCCTGAAACATTTATGTTTATGTATTTTATCATTTCTAATATTCCGCCTAAAATTATTACAGATATTTACGAAAAGCTCTCCGCTTATCTGTTTATTCTGATTTCAACAAAAACCTTACTGAACCTCCGGGCCCAACTTTAACATTGGATCTATACAATTGGAATATGTACTCTGATGTTTTATATGCATCCAACTCTCTAAATCCGAATTTAATTCCCGATACTTATGGCATCCCTGACATATTAAAAAGTTTTTCTAAGTCTTTTTGTCCATCGTTGCTTACAATATTCAAACTATCTCTGTCATCTGGGATAATTTTAGATGACTGGAAATCTTCTTTCTTAATCCCCATTATTAATTCTAAAATTGGTATTGAAAAATTTGAGGGGTAATAGGTGTCTGTAATTCCCAAGGTTTTTAAAAGTAAAGTAAAAAACGAACTTGATTTTGTTGTGAAACAACATAAAGTAATGTTCAATATGGTCTTATTACGGGAAGCTCAATTCTTTAAAAAAAAACTTGACTTATTTTTATGATTTTTTCGTTGATGCAATCGAAAATTCTGATTTTAACAAAGCTTTTAATTCGGATAGTTACATGATTTCGCTTATTCAACTTAACGCATTTGAAATCCATGCTTCATTATTTGTATCTCTATAAAAATTCACACTTATGGGCTTACGTTTTCTCTTGAATCCAATCCTTTTAAAAAAACATCAAAGGTCAAAGGCTTGGGGGTTATTTTTTACTCTAAAATTTCATTCACTCGGTTCTAACTCAATGTTAGGGTTCATTTAAAGTAATTCCACAGACCTATTCACACTTTGTTTCCCTATTTACTTTTCTGGTATAGTCAAATCTTGAATACTCTGATGTTATCTAGAACCCTTATTAACAATTTTGTTCAGACAAATTCCGAGACTTCAAACTAAGCTTATTCTTAATATAACTTAAATAAAGCTCTTAAATCTAGGATTGGAGTGAATTGGAAAAAAAACTTTGATTGATTGAGATTGATTTTCAGGCAGGGTGAACAGAGGTTGAAGTCGAAGCAGTTACTGTTACAATTAATCCTCGGAAGCATGCGAGTAATAGGTTTGTTGGAGCCATAAGACGCACGGTGGATAGGGAGATAGAAGAGACGAGGTTTTCTTAGATTAAGGGAATCAGTGTTGAAAGAGATGGAATTGTAGGGAGCTGTGCAGTCACCTGAACCTGAAAGTAGTCGCTTATTGCCCTTCGTTCCTTCAGCGTATTCAAGTTAATCAATGGAAGTCGATTCGATACGGCATAATGGTTAGTGCGTTGGACTATCATGCGGAAGGTCTCGAGGCTTATGAGAAGGATGACCACAGAACAACGACATCCTGAATCGATGTACCTCAGTGTGATGGAAACTCTGGATAATAACGTAATCATGGCCAACGAGTACGTAGTCTCGTTCTACGCTGACATTGGGTCAGCCTACCACCGTGGCTAAAACGCCATTCCTGTTCAAAACCCACAACAATCACCGCTAACAACCGGGAATGGACAACCTGAGGACAATACAGTCAACCGACCTTTTATTTATCGTCATGTAAATTTTATATAAAATTAATTAAACTTAAGTCACTGTATATATTTAGGCCCCCTATGAGTCAACGAATGTAAATTTTCACACATACGTCCTGTCATAGAACAGTCGTGTGACCCAGTCGCACGACCCAGTTGTACGACCCAGTTGTCGAACCCAGTTGTACGACCTAGACGTACGACCCAGTTGTACGACCGAGACGTACGAACCAGTAGTACGACCCAGTCGCACGACCCAGTCGCACGACACAGTCGTATGACCCAGTAGTACTACCCAGTCGTACGACATAGTCGTGCGACTCAGTCGTGCGACCTAGTCGTACTACATACACACACACACACACACAGTCGTGCGACCTAGTTACAATCTAATTTATTTCTTACTATATTTCTCAAAAAATTTTCAGAAACGTTGAATGTAACGTTGAAAAACCTTTGAATTTGTAGACCATTTTTAATTAGGAAAAACAACTTTGTGTTCGAACGTCGCGTCGTCGTCGTGAATGTTGAACTGGAATTCTAACTGACTTTTTTGTATTTCTTCGATCAACGAAGTAAGATATTGTATCTATTTTTTTGGCGTCTCTTAGCTTTTCCCAGAAAGTTGTAAGCGAATAATGCCTTGCTTCTTCGTCAAAATAAGTGTTACACTTTCTGGGGCATTTTAAACAGTATTTGGGTTGTACACTTTGCGCTTTGACTCTTTTCCAACGGATTGACACATATGACTTCTTACCCGATTGAAATAAAGCCTTTCGAATATTATTTTTCCACGGTTTGGGATCAAGCTTTCGCTTTCTTTCTGGTGTAGCATCGTTCTCTTCACCAACGCTGTTAACTGTATCGACTTCAATATCAACAAAAGCTTAATCAGAACTTAATTGATGACATGACAATTAGTTGTTGAATTTGAAGTACACGTGCAGGTCAAACGGTTAAAGCTTATTTCTATAGAAACGTATCTTCATTCAAATTTCTAGAATTTGGGTCCTAGAAACGTAACGCCGCATACGTTTGTTTGCTTCGAATTATTTTGAAAAAAAAATGTTGATACGGCAAGTGGTAACTTCTAAGCTACTTCACTAAGAGGTACAATTTTTTGCCACAATATATGTAGAATGCTATATTTTAAGAAATGTAGCATACCCAGTCCAAAATCGTAAAAAATGTAGTTACGTTCTTGTGTCACTAGGGCGACGATATGTAGTATCTTATTAGTTGTAAGCCAAATAATAAATAATAGTATGTTCAATAAAAGAAAATTGAATTAAATTGGAAAAGTATCGAGTTCGATTCTCAGCCGCTGCAAGAATTTTTTTTTTTTTTCAGAGGTGTGCTGCCTCTTGCGAGGAATTGACAAATTCTCCAAGAGTATCTCTTGTCATGGAAAGTGCTGCTCATTAGCCGTTCGGATTCGGCAGAAAATTGTAGGTCCCCTCAGTTCCTGGTAACACGCATACAGAAATGGTTGAGAGTTGTAAGTCACTAGGTCTTGGTTCACTCCGAGCTGGTGCACCACCAAATTTTTTAATTTGATTTTTTTACTTAGGAGGAGTCAGAGAATTTTTTGGACAATCGTTTTACAAAGCCTAGTGTAGAGTTTGCTTTGAGTATAATCTCGTCAATATGTGTGAGAAAGTTGAGTTTTCTATCACATAAAACTCCAAGGTCGCGAATTGAGTCAGTGGTGGAAATAGGTTGATACGGGATAAGGTATCAACGGAAGTAGATTGGATGCGTTTTCGTTTTCGTGAAAAGGGACTGAATGACATTTGGAAATGAGATCAAGTTGTAGAAGAGTAGCATCATATGTGGAAGAAATGGTCTTGACAAACTTTGTATCGTCGGCGAAGAGTGAAATATGGAAATATTTAATAGTAAGCATAAAGAGAAGGGGTCCTTAGTGGCTGCCTTGTGGGACCTCAGCTAAGAAATCATCAAAGAATGTAGATCTAAATCAAACTTTGTAGTAACGGGTTTTCAGGTAAGAAAAAATCCTTCTTAATAAGATAGTTTCCAGCCCTAAGGGTGGACAGTTTTAATAGAATAAGCTTATGTGAGATTAAGTTAAAGGCTTTAATGAAATCGGTGAAGACAACGTCGACTTCCTTTTCGTAACAAGATATGTATTTCATTAAATGCGTTGGAATTTCTGTCCATGTTCGCAAGCTAAACAAAGCTCTAAAGCACTGTACTCTTTGAAACTCAAATCATGATATTGTTTTCTTGGGTGATATTATCTGATTACCATAAAAGTCCCCTGAGTTACTCCTTTTAATACATATGTCTATATGTTAATATGTTCCAACAAGACCGTTGAGAGAACAACTGATTCTTTTGAAGTAAAGGCATATAACGGACTGAGGAATGAACGAACCAATTTCAAGGTCAATTAGAGAGTTCAATGGAGCTTATGATCATGTTGACTTAAATCTCTCCAGAGACTTTTTATAAATAGTCCACTCTTATGAAGTGAAAAATAACTCGAACCAAAATATAGTTTAGTTAAGGCTTGAAAGTCTACAAATTTAGTGGTAATTTATTTGGCTTCGCCATTAGCCTTAAATATACACTACAGTCTACACACGCTTATTAATACAACACAGACTTTTTTTAAACCAGTTTTCACGTGATTTCAACACTTCTGGTATTTCACTTTTTCACGAAACAGGCATTTGTTTCATGAACAACAAATTTCCACTGAAAGGAAGGAAGCTTTCCTAATGAATTATTTCCTGAATGCTGGATATTTCCTTACACATGCAATTAAAGTGCTGCCTCGTGTTGTTAAAAAAAAAAGAATTTCAAAAAGGTGCTATGTACATTTACAACCTACAATAGCCACGTTTGGTGGTTAAAATCCTGAGAAGAACATTCTGGCAATATTTCAAGGCAGTTAAAAGTTTTTGTATTGCGGTTACTTGAAAAATGTCTTGATTTACAACTCAATGATTCGGAAAACGCTGTGGGTATTCTTGTTTACAAAACTCAGAGTAACATGTATGTAGGTACAGAGGAACTGCAAAGCTATCCGAACAAAATGAACGGAAGTTGAGATTTATGTTCTGAATTTAAACCCTTTTTCCTCATATAAAGTTGTTTCCTTTGTGTTGGCCCCGATGTTACATAAAGAATAATTTCCCATGCTCTTAGCTCGTGCACCAAAAGTAAAATGTCAGATGCGAAAAAGGGAACACCATCAATTAACCAATATGCACACTAATGGGCTTTTTCATGCATGTCGAATCATTTCCAGTTCCACTGTCAATCATCATGGTATTTGAAGCTCGTAGAAATATTCAACATAAAAGCTGATATTCTCTTCTTTCTGCTTGTAACAGAAGACCAAAGGAAAAAATACTTTTTTTCCTTGCTCAAAATAGAGCTCCAAAGGCTCAAAAAAAGAAGAATAAAAACCCTGCCTCGTATTTGACTGACTACGCTGGCACAGTGGAATAATGATGGATGACTGCATATACGATTTCGTGTTTCTGGAAACGCAATTTGATTGTGAAACAAGAGATGGACATTCCGCCCAGGAATTATTATTCCACCATTGGGGCTTACAGTGAAATAGAGGTATGCGAATGCCGAAAAACAGACGCCTTGTTTGTTTGGTAAAATGGCATTTGGAATTTCAAATTTGGGGTTTTTGTTAGTTTTTTGCTAGGACTAGGAGTTTGTGATGAATGAAAAATAAAGTTTCTGAAACATGGTAAATCTGTATTTTTCTTCTCAGTTTCATCAGCTTATGAACGATCACAGTTAGGGTGTTATCAATCAAAATTAGAATTTAAATTATTTCTGGCAAGACTTTAACCAGGTGCCCAATTAGACAGCAATTTGTTGTGTCGAATTTGAATGTTATGCTTTGAAGGTTCTCGCGGACAAATTTGATGGACAAAAAATTGCAAAAAACAAATGAGTAGTGTGAGTTTTCGTAAATAGATGTACAAGACTAATCATACTATTTTATTTTTGAACTACTTTTTTGCTAAATAAAAGAACAGATTTTGAGTGATGGAAACCTTTATTTGGAACTTTACAATTTTTTTCTTAAGTGGAAAAGATGATATCCGTCACGTGGTTACCGCCAGTGTTGATTTGATATTGCCTTAAGGGGGTAGTGTTATTTGCGTACATTTTTTGGTAATTAACTCTGTTAAAATGATGTGATTTAAATTTTAAGTCTTGCATTTATAACAAGTAAATTTATTAAAGTGCGGTTTTTAAATAGTGCAGTGGAAAGCCCTTAAAAATGCGCCTGTTATCTTACTACTCGGTTGTGCCGAAAAATACATATTCAAATTATTTCAACAAATATATGTATTCTGTTAGTTATCGCACCTAACAACAACCCTATTGATTATCCTCATAAATATGTATGTTGAAGTTCATAGTGCTCGATACGGCAACCCTGAAAGATCTTAAACAAAACAGATACCTTATTGAAAGCTTTTACAGTCAAAGAGAGATGCAAATACCTTTATCTCCTCCCTACTGACTATTTTTTTTTTTTGACAAATTATAATATGGTATACCTAAATGTTTTCTTCACGATTGAAGCGTCTAGATACGTTCGGCTTTTTTGAACAACGTAACGTAACTGTAAAAGAGACACACAAATTCTAAAAGATGAAACGGAAAAAAAGATCTGTGTCGCATGTGGACTGATATTACACTTCGCAAATTTAGTCAAGATTCAATGAAATGCAAAAGTACATTGATAATGAAACAGAAAAAAATATGGCTGGAGATTCGTGGGTATGATTTCATTGCATCTATTTGACACTTCTTTTTCTCCTTGTTCTTTACTATCTAAACTTGTTTTATTTTGCTTTTGCAGTTGTTAATGAAACACCATTGAAAATGGCCGCTTATGAATTTCAATGGAGTAAGGAATTAAATTACGAGTTCATATTCAATTATGAAATAAAGTACTTTTTAATTTCGAACTTCCAAAACGAATTTAAAAGATAAAATAAAAAAGAGATGTCAAAATATTGCCCAACACTCAGAAATGGGAATAGCTTAGTGTCATAATGCACTAATAACGGAATGACAGTTAAAAAGAAATTATCCAATAATTGCGTCGTGGGTAAAACTTTCGGTGCAATTTTTGAACGTTTCTCTTCTCTCTTGTCCATTTGTTTTTAATATTCTGATTCATATGATTTCGTTGTGCGAACACAACGTCATTCAATTGACTGCCTCGGGAGCACTGCATAGACTGGAGTCAATTGGACCTTGTAAGCGAATGATCCAAAATCTTTGTGCAAAATTCTCTTCATGCTAGTGCGTGAAATGTTGAGCTGTTGAAATCGATGGTGAGGTAATGTTTGTGAATTGAGTCCTATACTCTCGACTACAGCAACCACATTCTCGAGTGTTGTCCACTAGCATCACACCAGTCTCACGAACTTTTTGCACAAACTTGCACGCACAATAGATCTTTAGGTCGCAGTGTTTTTATACCCCAATTTATTCATTCATTCATGCGTGCAGCAGGTGCGGTGGGTGTTTCATTTTGGCAAAATTTCTTTTCCAAAAACGCACTCTTTGGGCTACACAGCACTCACTTTGGAAATAAGTTTCTATATTTCCCAACGTTGTTCAAGAGAAAAACGACTGGAGTATAACTCACATTTTTCGGCAGGTGCAGCACAAATTCCTCTCCACTTATTGTATCGAATGTAGAAAAGAGCATTTAAACTGATATGAAACGGACCTATCATGGCTTCATTCCCATCCCTAAGATACCGTCGCAATGTTTCACGTAGTTCCTTGTTTTATCGCTTATTTAACAAGCGAGCAGCGAGGTGCATTCCGCCCCTTTATCGGTTCAACCGTGGTACCCGCTTCGCTAGGAACGACTGACTTTCTATCAAAATTTCGAGGGGGAAGCAGCTGTTAGTATCAAAATAACCTCTGATTCAAAAAGAAACCATCCAACCTTATATTGGGGGAAAGTGGATATTGTCTGTTAATATTAGCCACATGATAGGTGATAGAGGTAAAACAGAGCACCGTCGCAATGTTTCTTGTCTTTTATTACTTTACCGTCATTTTAATGAACAGTTTTCTACTTAAAGAGCCAGTTGCATTCCTTACCTTAAACAATTTGACCGTAATACTAGCGCTTTTCCTTATGTTCATCTGTTTACTCTTGGGTTACCTCGGACGTAGGTACTGTGAAAACAGAGGTTCTTTTTTCAACCGGACTACACGTACGTAGAATGCTCTACCTAGTTCTATTTTTTCTTCCCATTGTCATATCGAGAGATTTAAGACTAGTGTGAATCGGTATCTCCTTTTAAGACCTTCCTTATTTTTCTAACGCTTGTACTGCGAATCATTTTAATTGTAGTAATAACCCCTTGAGTTTAAGGTATGTTAAGGTATAAGTGAAAGAAGCTAATTTTAGGAAAAAAGATAGGCGGCTTGATTTGAAAATACTTAAAGTCACAAATTAAAACATAAGAGAAAATAAAGTTTATAATTTTCATTGGATTTAATTGTTATTATATTAAACGTATTATTTCTTAGCAAAAATGTTTTCAATATTTAAAAAAACAATGTTGACATTATGATAACATTATTATTATCGGTGCTAAGATCTGGAATAGTTTACCAGCTCAATTTAAAAACATAAATAACTTGAATGTGTTTATCAATTCTAAGGATCATCTCCAGAAAATAGACGTTTCCTTGCTTTTTCACTCTATATTTGTTCATTAATTTGTTTGTTTCCTTTTTTAAATAACTTTACCTTTTTAAAAATTAAGCTTTCTCTCATTGCACATACTCGTAATATGTACATATATCTTTGTTGTCTAATACTTTTTGTTTTAGCTTTTCTTAAGAAAAACTTGTATGCTCGATTTGTTTAAACTTAATCCACTTGTAAACAGCATTCATTGTAATTTTTAAATGTAAATAATTTTTTAAGCCATTAATGAAATTAAATCCCAAGGCTTAGCAATATAAATAAATAAATGAAATAAATTTAAAAAAAAATATTGGGTACGTTCAATAATACTCATAGTACTCAAACTTTGAAAGGCTCTCCTGAAAATTTGCATATTTCGACTTATGCCACTCTGCCGGAAAAGCGACGATATGTAGTAATGTACATAGTATCTTATTAGTTGTAAGCCAAATTGTTAATAGTATGTTCAATAAAACAACAACAAAAAAAAAAAGCAACCCAAACCTTTCTTGGAATGGCAATGGGCCCCGCAACCTGTGCAACATTGATAATATTGTAACGTTAAAAAAAAAAACACCGCGTTCGGGGAAAAAACATTTGCTGTGCTGAAACGAAAGACTGTCGTTATCATGCACCGTCATGATTGAATATAATCAATATTAATAATTATGCTATTTGTAATTTCCATATCAAAACAAATTGAAAAAATAACAACGAGATTCCAGATGAACTCCCACGTACGAATATTCAACGCCTTCGATTGTATATAGTTTTCAATTTGAAAAGTATTTGATTTTTTTTTAGCAGTCAAATAAAATTTTCTGAAGTTAGCACATGTTCAACAAAAACTATAGTCAACACATAAGATTAAAATTGATAAAATTCGATTATTATTTTTAAATATTTTGATCCATTTAAAACGAAGAATATCTCCAACAAAACATTTTTCTTTGCAACAATTTTTTCTTCAGATCTACCACACTAATACCGCAATCACCAATACGTACAGACTTGTATAAGTACGTAGTGGAAGTGGGAAGAGTGAGTGTGTGGGCAACGGCCGATTTCTGGTTGGGGCCGTGAACTGGGTGTCTTACCGTAGAATATAGAAGCTTGCAGTACCGTTTAATGTACATTGAAAGAAAAGAGGGAAAAGTCATAGGAAAGGTGTCTTGTAGACTTCTAGAGAGATATTAGAAAACCGTCTAAGAAAAAAATATCGGTTTTCAAATTTGGCGCCCCTAAAATCTGCCGCCCTAGGCTCAAGCCTAATTAGCCTGCTGGTAAATCCGCCACTGGCTATACCTGAAAGAATTCAATCTGTTAAGCAAGAGTCGTGCAGGTGAACCACTTTCGTGTATTCTTTAATATTAAATACACATTTAAGTAATTGTGCTGCTAAAGAGGTATGAAACGAATAATTACGAGTATATAAAACATCTTTAAAATCCCTTAAGGACCGTTTAGACACGCACAACATCATGTGACACTTAACTATTTTTTACATTATTTACGAGTTTAACTTTTTCAACAGATTAAGCTGGTATGTCCTACTCTTTAAAATTTGGCTTAATTCAGTCAAGTTTGATCAGTGAATATTAATAGTACGGGATTTGTTAAAACATAATATTTATTAGAATTTAGAAATGAGGTGCAAAAAACGGCAGAATACTCCTCGAAATTATCGTCATAATCCAAAGACTTGTGCTGACCCAGCATGGATTTGTTTGTTTTCAATATTTTGGTGTTTTTTGGTAAGTTAAATTTAGAAAAAATATGAATTTATATTAAATTAATTTCGTATAAGATGTTTTTTAATATTTTAAATATTTGATAATATAAAATAAAATAAAATGCACGACTGGGTCGCACGAACTTGCTCCTATGTAATCGACTAGGAATTTTAAAAACGAATGTTATTAGAGAAAACTGTTCATAAGGATAAAATTAATTTTTAAATTCTTTTAGTAGTAAGAGAAAAAACAGAATGCTATCCAACTATGAATTTATGCAAGAACAAAAATTATAAGTCGTTGTAGTGGTTTCTTAAAAAAAAGCTTTTATATACAAAATTTTTAAAAGATTTTTAAGAAAAAATTTGATTTTTAAGAAAAAATTTTGGTACGCCAATTTAAAGTTTTTATTATTGTCCGAATAAAAATTTAATTAAAAAAAAATACTGAGCCGTTTCTGAGATATTGAATTTTCAATAAAAGAAAAAAATAGATTTTTTTTTTTCAAAAATTCAAAAAATATTTATTTTAAAGTTTTGAAATGCAATGTGTTTTAGACTTTTTAGAAGCTCCTCTATAAAAAATTTTATTAGGAACCGTTATGTGGATAATGAGAAATTCGAAAAAATGGTTCTATGGTAGGTACAAGCTGTAATATCTTAATTTCAAAATTTGTTTTATTAAATTAAAGATCATAAAAATTAATTGAAAGAAAAAAAATGTTATCAAAATTCTAGGTGCCATTTTCGAGAAAAATACGATTTTTGAAAACCATTTTTTTAATTTTTTTAACATTTGTATGGTGGGTACCTTTATTTTAAGGTTAAATGAAATTTTTTTTCTCACATCTTGTAGATTATATGCAGAAACTTTTATTTATCAAGTTTAAAAAAAATCTAGCATGGGATTTTCGAAATATTCAGTTTTGAAAAAAAAATTTTGAAGTTTTTTTAAAAATCCAAAAAAATATTTTTTGAAAATTTGAATAAACAATTCTATTTAAATTTTTGAAGAGCCTTCGCAAAAAAAAAATGATCAAAATCGGTAGTACCGTTTTTGAGAAAATCAAAAACAAAAAAAAATGGTTCCATGGGGGGTACCCTCAATAACCATTTTTCGGAAAATTTTTTTCAAGCATTACCTAGATTTAACTAAATGAAATTTTGTTGTGTTTTTAGTTTTTAAATCTGGCCAGCAGTTTTTGAGAAAAAAAAATATTTACAAAATTTCGAAAAAAATTCGTATGGCAGGTACCGTTATTTTTGGTCTTAAAAAAAAAAGAAAAAAACGTGTGGGGGTAAAAAATCAAAACTCATATCTACCAAGTTTAAAGAAAATCGGCCGAGCCGTTTAGGCTCTAGTCGAAGCGACAGACAGACAGACAGACAGAATTGCCAGACCCACTTTTTTAGTCTTCGCTATCATCGTAATGTCAACTTTGATCAAAATCTCGAGTTCAATTTTTTTTACGAATGCATAACTTGCCTTATAGTACCTATAAGTCGCAAGTAAAAAAGAGGCTGGGTGCGACCCACACTGATAACTTCCCATTTGTGGTCTTGAAAACTTTATATTTAGGAAGGGTACTTACAAAATATATCCGCTCTAAAACTAGATATATTTTTTTTTTTTTTTTTTTTTATAATCTACACGCGCTCAAGGGATTATGATTACTCTTTAAATGTTTCAACACAGCGCGGGCATGAAGTTAAGGAAGAAAAAGAAGGATAGGAAAGATGTGTGGCACGATGTTCTGAGACTGAAAGTGGTTGTCTCAGATTTTTTTATCTCCAGGGATGGCGGCTGAACTAATGCGGAGAAATGCCGCGCCGTGTCCTATTTCTATGTCCCTTATAATTCGCATTATTTTATTCGTATTCATCCTTGTTGGGTATACTAGTTTAACTCAATCACATGTTGTTAGTGTTATGCCTGAACAACATATAATGAATAAACCAGCAACCCATTGATGACAATTTTTAGAAGGTTTTTAATGGAGTTAAGACGACATAGAGGACGACAGGGATCGAACCTGTGATCATGAGGTTGACAGGCGAGCATACAACCATCGCGCCACGGCCACCCCCAAATATGTCAAATATAAACCATTTGTTAGAAATTGTATTATGTATAAAATTAAATAATGGCAAAGTTAATATCATTGCTCCTTCTAAAGATATTCTAGTCGAAAAACAAATATTACAACTTTTTAGTAGATTTTTTTTTTATATTTTTGTTAAAACTGTCATTCGATACTTGTCAAAATTTAACCATATGTTAATAATTGTATTATGTCGATACCTTCCCGTAAGAATGAACTAAGCGACACTTTTTCGAAAATGACTTTTTGATGTTAGGGGCCTATTATGCATGAAAAGGAAACTAGAGTACAAATAAAAAAAATTATCAACTGCCATGTTTTCTCATTAAAATAATGTTATCCCCTGAAATTTGTATTATCCGCCGAAAAAAAATTCCTAAGCGACATTAATAAAGATCTCATTCAACTAGAACTTTCTTCGTTTTTTTCGTTTCCTTAACAATTTTAGAAATGTCGCTTAGTATACATTCTTACGGGAAGGTATCGATGTATAAAACAACATACTTTAGAAGGCACTATAGGTGTTCATTCCCAAGAAATTCGACTTGAAATACAATTTTAACTAGTTTTCACTACTATACTATTAAAAATTAGTTTTTTTATTTAAAAAAAAACTATTAATTCAATATTTCTCAACATTTTACCAATTGTACAAAATTATACTATGTATAAAATAAATTAAATTAGAAGTCAATATCACTACTAGTTCTCGAGAAATTTGAGTCGAAAAACAATTTTTACCAATTTTCAATAGAATTTTATATAGTTTTTTATTTTTTGTAAAAAAAACTGTAAACGGATTTTTTTTGAAATCTTCACCAGTTGTCAAACACATTATTTTTCGTAAAATAAAATTATTTTGAGTTTCAAATTGTTTTCCGTTCTTAGAATATCTGGGTTATTAAATTTTTTTTTTCGTTTTTTTTATTTAAAAAAATAACGGTATGTTAATTTTTTTCCAAATTCATACCAAATCTGTATGACCTTATAGTGAGTACATTAAATTTTATTTGAAATCAATAGCGTTATTTTTTCGGGAGATATTTGAAACTAAGCAAAATTTTTTTTTTAAACCGTTATAGTGAAAAAACTACTCACTGAATTTTAATAAACGCCCTTTCAGCCTCTTTCGAAGTTATTATCTATTAAACAAAATTTATTTGAAGTCGATATCTTTACTCATCCTTGAGATATCGACGACGAAAAATGGTACCAGAACGTACGGACGTACGAGCGTACGCACGTACGAACGTACGAACGTACACACACACACACAGACATCTCTCTAAAAATGATTGATATAGCCTCTAGGGACCTTGAAACGTCGAGAAATGTCAAAAATTCCAATTTGACAAATCGGACCGATTACAATAACTCCCTATGGGAAGTTAATAAACAAAATTTGAGGCCATGACGACTCATAGAGAGCTTAAGCCTAATGACTTAACTCTCTGTTCTGTTCTGTTTGGAGAAATGGAGTGGACCTACAATTTTCTGCCGATTTCGAACGGCTAATGAGCAGAAGAGAAAGGTACTCTAAAAGGATTTGTCAATTCCTGGAAAGAGGCAGTACAAGCCTTAAAAACTTTTTTGCAGCGGCCTAGAATCGAACCCAAGACCAGCTGCAAACTGCAAGATAGTTCAACGCACTAACCATTTTGCGAAGGGCTACTACTCTGTTTTAGTATTATTAATAGTTCATGTGTTAAGTTGAAGTAAATTAAAATATAATCATATATACCAATATACCTTCACTATATTTGCACTTAAACAGGATTGTATTCGTGAAAAGGGTAGGTAGTCGAAATATTAAACTTGACATGTAACTCGAAACAGGTTTAATGTATTCGATAATGAAAAATTCTAGTTATGGTTCTGTTTGGTACAAAAATTCCACAAATTATTGTTCCATTGAATAATTTTGTTTTTATTTCTTAATTTCTCAGTAACGATCTTACGGATTTTGATAAAAAAAAAATATATCGTAGCAGGTCCTGAAAAATTGTTATAATATTGCATATACATAATTTTGAGAAGGCCTGAAATCACGAATGACAGAAAATGATAATCTCAAATCCCATAACCCCAAATGCCAAAATCCCGAAAGTCAGAATTTCGAATTCCAAAAAATCCCGAATACACTCGAGATTGAATTCTGATATTCAATACTTTCATATTAATATTTCAATATAATTAAACTAAACTGTTCGCTTTGGCTTAGCTTCTATTGAAATTGAAATTTAACTCAATATCTCTTTAAGAATAATTTATGTTCTTAAAAGATTTTTTTAGGAAAGAGAAATGTTCATATTCAATGTGGTCTATTGTCATTGAAGCACTTTAATCGAAGAGGCCAAAAAGCTCTCAGTACTCGGTATGTGTGGCAACGACGATCTTTGTAGGAATGACCACAATCTCGAATCCGCCAAAAACGCTAACAAAATGCTTAGAATCAAAGGGCAGGGTAGTGCCTAGCCAAGTTCTGGTACTACACACTTTTCACAAAAAAAATGAAGTCAGAAACTTAAAATTTCGAATATTTTCTAAGCTAGTCAGGCACAGGCGCCTCACCAAATTTCAATTTTCTAGCATAAGCGGTTCCTGAGATATAAGGCCTCAAAAATCACAAAAACCGTAACTGATTGAGTTCTTAAAACCTTTCGAATTGAGCATACAAAAAAACTTGCCAAGCAAGCCCATCAAATTTTAGTCAGTAATCATTAAATAATAAAATTTCTCTATTACATTGTAGCTGTGTCAATATTATTCTACTTTAAATATTCGGTATTAAAACTTCATGAAGTAAGAATTTGGCGTACTTTTAGATCTCAGTTTCTCAGTATCTACTTTTCACGGCTGACTTGTTACACAAATGTTTTTGTATAGAAGTTCTCTTTTATTAACATTTATGTTCTTGGTCTGATTTCTATATCTCGAATCTGGTTACAATCTATAGAGCGTTTATATGTCCAAAACTTGAGTATAACAACAGAGCTATCATGGAATGTTCTATGTATTTCCTTGTTTTATCGATTGTTTCCTCCGTGATACCCGTTTTGCTGGGAATACTCAGCAGTTCGAGGCTAATCTTGATCGTACCGTCAAATACAAAAACTCATTTTCTACATAGTCACAAAACACGATTATGGAATAATTTACTCGCCACGGTTTTCCCTTGCATTTCAATTTGGAAACATTCAAGGCCGATGTTCATCGACACCTCATTTCTCTGACCCCCTATTTTTCCCCATCGCTCATGCTGTGTTTAAAATAATAAGAGTCTCTCAATAAACCCTTGAGCGCATGTGAATTATAAATAACAAAAAAAGCTTTAGTGCTGATATTCTTAAAAATTATTTGTGATTTTGTAGCTGGTTTTCCTATTTTCAGCTTTTTTGTTTGAATGCTGAAATCCCGAATAGCTTTTGGCGTTCGCGATTTTCGCATTCTAGATGTTAGCATTCACGATTATGGCATTGGGAAATTTAGCAATTCGGGATTTTGGTCGTTCGCTACTTTGTCCATTCGGGATTTTGACATTCGGGAGTTTGGTCGTTCGCAATTTTTAGCATGTTTGAGCCTTTGGCACTCGTGATTTCGTATTCAACTGACCCAGTCGGATTATGGCTCTCATTACGTATATATTCGTACAATAAGGCCACACAAAGTAAAACATTTATTTATTTCACTTTATTTTTTTGACTTTTTCAGATTGTAATTATTTTCTTCTCGATTTCTTATGGAAACTATTCGGCTGTTATAAAGGGTGCCGATTCTTTTGGAAATATTTGCGGCCAAAAACACAACAAACATTTTGAAAACTTTTCACTTTCTGCAACAGATACATCGAAGAAACCATTTTTATTATTTTTTGATGTTAAGGATATGGGTGGTGCTGTTAAAATTTGTACCGGAAAATGTCCTACCTATTCGTTAGAGAAAATTTTCGATATGTTTCAGTATTTCGAAAAAGAATCAAATCAAATTTGTGTATATGAATTTAATATATTAAAAGCCGCTCATCTGGAAAATTATCCACCATCATTGAGTAGGAGGGGTCCTTGCCCTTCCGTCACCGAAAAAACGTTAATCAAATTAACTGTTTTAAAGTTTTAATACTTAAATGGGGCATTTTTTTTATCTAGTATTCCCTACAGAAATAGATGTGTTGCTATTGGTTTAAGACATATTGTCAAGGATTTCTATACTCTTCTGAATTCCGGGGGCTTGGATCAATTTGTTGTCATGGCTGTGTACTTAACTTGTTATTATGTTGTCATCTTGTGCGGATTTGCCTTTGGTAAGTAGCCATACAACAAAAAAAAACTTTTAAAATGACTTCGTCTGTAAAGTTATTATTAATATTGTTTATTAGTGGTTTCTCTGATACTATTAGGCCTGATGTTTTGGCTGACGAAAATTGTTGCCTGGCTTATATGGATTCTTACCATTTTGGCAAACGCAGCTCTTTGCACTGTGTTGTGGTTGCATGACAATAAGCCTCCTATAGAAGAAATTGAAATAGAGGACGAGAATTATATTCGTACTTTGGGCGAAGACTACCCCTTTAACATTTTTTTCGACTTATTGAACGAATTCCAGGTTAATGATATTTTAAAAATGTGCTATGCACGTTTGACAGCTTTTATCATGGTAGGTTTGTAAAGTTCTTAATGTTTTTATTTTAAATCTAAATAATTTTTTTTTTTTCAGACTATTTTAATAGTTTTAACATTGGTTTTGTTTAAGCATTTAAACCGACTAAAACTGCTGTTTAAGGAAGCAGGGAGTTGCATAAAACGCTTACCCGGGCTTACTGTAGCCCCAACTATTGCACTATTCATTATGGCTCTCTTTATAATACTATCAGGCTATACCTTGTTATGCCTTACGACGGCAAGCTTTCCAATCAGAACTCCAACAACAGAAAGCCCTGACATTGACAGTTTAGTTGACGGAAAATTTACCGAAGATTTAAGAGGTAAGTGGCTATAAAGATTTGGTTGGTTTTTAATACAAAAGAACCGATGATAAGTTCCATCTTTAATCCATCTTACAAAAATACTTTTTTTTTCACAAAAAAATCAAAAGATAAATACTTTTAGTACTATACAACTCTTAAATTTTTTTTTTTGTAATTTTTTGAAAAAAAAACACCATTATAATTTTTTCAATAATTAGATATACAGCCCGATTCTCCCCAAAGTCAGTGATGCCTTACAAGTCAAAAGAAGAGGTGAAATTGATTTTGTGACTTTTTCGAATTCTGCCGCTCAGTCACAACTTGTGAGAGTCACAAAAACAATCGAAACTGTGATCTCCTTCTGAGGAGGTCACAACTCATAAATTTTTAATGTTTCTTGGATTGGCATTCAGTATATTTTATAAGAAAATTTTCTAGATTTGTGAATATGTAATTGTGAGTACACAAAAATGGAAGTGGACTTTGTTCTAGTGAATATTATTGCTGATCTTTCCTACGAAAATGAAAAGTAACATTTTTACATAAACAATTTTTTTTTAAGAAACTAATCGTATCAAGAAGTTTGTAGCGCCGCCGGCTTAAATACTTTGAGAGATACAAATGATCCATTCGCTCTCCAAAACAATACATTTATAAAGTAACTTATTCGTTTTGAATAATCAGCTATTCAAATAATGGCACTTAAAAATCTCACCATGCTGTGGTGAGTTTCGTTGTGTGTTTTCTTGTGACGATTAGGGGCAGAATACCAAAATGTTATCGAGTCTCAACAATCCTCACAAGGAATAGTCACAAGAGCTTTTGACTTGTGACTCCTCACAAGGGGGAGAATCGGGCTGATAGACTAAGAGCCGATCTAATTGTGCTAATTATTTTTTGTTATTAATCACACCCAAAAATTGCTGTGGGCTCTCGGTCTAATACCTACATAAATTTAAACAGTTCAATTTCTGAGTACGGTTTTTATTAAAAAATCTAGTTCTGAATATTATCTGTTTATTTTAAATAATTGAAAAAAAAAACTTTTTTCGCCATTGATGGGATTTGAAACTAGACCAAACGGCTTATGACGCATCGCACTATTGAATCCACTTTATACAGCTCAATGAAGGTTTAACTGGTTTTTACTGTTTATCAACTGCATTGAACTTACTTTACATTACTAATCCAAATAAGTTGATATAGATATAACTTCAGTGTTATACTTGGTGTTTAAACACTGTTTTGAAATGGTTCGAACTTAATGTAATGAAATGCTATGGATTCTTTATCAAAGGTAGACATGGCAAGGTTAAATGACCCTTATCAACAGAGATTCACTGCAGTTATGCGTTGATGATTTTCTTCATAACATATGAACCCTTTGCTAATCCGTCTCTCTATACGCAGAAAAATAGAATAGAATAATATAATAGAATAGAATAATGGAGAGCATTTTTCTGTGGGTTACAAAAAGTTGTTACAAACGACGTAGTCTCGGTTAAGAACAACATAGTGTATGTTTGCTTAATGTAACGTTGTTAAATCATTGTCGTACCAAGAATTCACTTTGGAACTAACGGCTTTTGTCCTTATAGGGATAAAAGATTCAATTCCATTTAAAATAATGCCTGTTATCATATCAGCACTGGAATTATGTATGTCATTCTCGGGGAAGCATAATGACAGTTAAAGCTTCAAAAAAAATTATTAAGGGCGTCCTAATGCTAATATGATGCAGTGGTCCGAAGTGCCTAGAGGTGCTAATAAACTAATAGTGTATTTATCAGGATCAAATGTGAGGAACAGATCAAGCGTATTTGCGGAATGACCTTCAAGTTCAACGTCCCGTATTCGAGTTGGCTCGTTCACAACCTGAGTTAAATATTTTTACTCAGCAAAGATCTCTGCCTTCCTTCGGGTGTTGTCTGGCCAGAATGTCGAAGCTTAGAAGAATTATCTACATTGAAATCGACGTAATAACGTCGTAATTTCTAACTACGTACTACGTAATTTAAATTCGATAAAAATGGATAACAATTCTTAATATGGAATCAGATAGCGCATCGAATTCGCTAGAAGTCAAATTGCTACCTAAACTCGGGCTCGGACAGTAAGTAAGTAAATAAGTAAGTTAACCCACATAAAATCAAACTTCGTATTAGAACAGTAGCCATGCTGAGGTTGAAGTAGCTAAGCAATATCATCCCGAATGTACTCGGAGAGACCATGGTATGGGAAAAAAGTTAATCGATACGTTTGATTATAGTACGGACAAGGTAGACTTGGTTTTTTACAGGTGTTCTATTTGTGAAAATAGATAAACATATAAGAAACTGAAAAGATGTCTTGAAGAAGAAAATAAGGAAGAGTATGAGTTGACAGACTCTCCATCGGCACGAAAACAAAAAAGGTACCTGGAAGAGACAGAAGAAACAATGTCTATCACTACAAGTGAGCTTCAACGTTTGGTGTTTCTAGAGCAGGTGAAACGTATGAGAATGTGACAGGGTGACAAAAGACGAAACAATCGATAGCAGCTATTGCTGCCTCTCAAAAAATATTTTTCGAATATACTTACACAAACATTTTATAATTTGTAATAAATATGGCTCTACATTAATAAATTTTTTGATTTTCGCTGAAGGATATATTGAATGAACGGCATCTAACTGATGGGTCAGCTGTCATGCCTGAGAGAAACGAATTTGGATTAGAGGTCGCAAAAAGCTTTAAATATAATCCACGACAACAAAAAGTATAATTTCTTATATTTTTCATTTTTTTTCTTCTATTTACCGATTGCTTTGAAATCAGACTTACGACTATGGATGTTGGTATAAAACCTACAAAAGTAATTACTGTTGTGTTTTACAAGTTGGTTTTTAGAAACTTGAAAAATGTTCAGAAGATACTATAAAGAGATAGTTCTTTCTATTTTTTTTTTTAATGGATTCGAGAAATGAGCAGTTAAATTCATTTGAAACTAGTAAATACTATTTCCTCCAGTAAATACTAGTTTTAATAATGTTTAGGCATATGGCCCACTATCAGCTATTAGCACAGAAGCAACTATTAAAACATTTCAACACACTTAAGTACTACTGAAAGTGACGGTCTCCGATGATGGAACACCGTTTACGATGCAATTACGTAAGAGTTTTCCGAATATCACTCAAAATTCAAAATTACAGAATAGTTCCGTTTTACCCGACTTTGAATGGCCAAGCGGAAGGTTTTTTTTTTAACTTTCAATGAATCGCTTACGAAGATACATCTGCTTGTCGATATACATAAAGTGGAGTTTCTCTTAAGCTTCTAGTGGAACTGTTTTCTAGGTGTCAGTATCAAAATCTGCTATCATTATTTCTTCCAGAAGAAATGTACAACTGCGCAATATTTGCATTGAACAATGAGTTAAGAATGAAGTTTCCTTTGATAATTTGCTACTCAGGGCTTTTATTAATTATTTTTCTTTCATTATAGGGTGCTCTATTAATCCCAAGGACCTTGAAATTAAATAGATTCATTATCATTTGTAACCATGCAAGATGGAAAAATAGTTATCAGCTTCTAGATTAAAATTACAAGTAACTCTCTCTGAATATCTTCAAACTTTTGGATTGTAAATATGATACGCGTACAACCGATTTTTGAATGTATTTCAATCACCTGGAATTGTGTTCGTATCTTCAGCATAAACTTCACCAAGATTCACCATTTCGACATCTACCAATCCTTATTTCTGAATTCATACTGAAGCATTTTGTGTGCGAGTCGCGTTTCGGGGAAGTCGAGCACTTTCAAAGTTTTGGCAAACCTGTTTCTAAATAGATATTATATTGCATAATTTGGTTGCACAATTTGTAGATGAAATTTCTCTGCAGTTTTTCCATATTCTTCTGTTCCCCATAGTTGTGCAGCTTGTATTATATTCAACTAAAATATATTTTTAAAAATTTTGGTTCACATCATGTTAACAGCTAAAAATTCAGTATTTCAGCAAATCGAATATGTGGAGTCAAAGCCAATCCGTAGGACATTTTGGATCTACATTATTGGATTCTTATGGACAATGGAGTTTATATTTGCTTTTGAAGAATTCTGTATAGGTTCTGCTGTTGCATTTAGGTACTTTGCGCCATCTATTGGATCACCATCTCTACACGCCATCGGAGTTTTATTCAAATACCATTTGGGAACTATTGCTAAGGGATCAGCTGTCATTACATTGCTTAAGATACCAAGGTTGATTTTGACTTTCATATGCAAGAGGTACAAAATACAATCAGTTTTTTTTTTTAATCTGAGAATAAAATGTAATTTATTTTTGGAAGCCCTTGTACTCGTAAACTGTGACATATCTCTAGTTTTTGCAAATTGGAATCTCTTTCCTTATAACTCTCATTTCTCAAAAAAAATGTTGCACTCAAGAGCTTAAAAAATCTATAACAATTTGGATTTTAAAAAATGTTTTGAAGATAATAGATCAAATTTTTAAAGGTCGAGATATGCCATAGAAGTTCCCTTAAAAAAACAAACAATATGGCTTCAATGAATAAATTGCTCTTAAGAATTTCCACACACACTATATGCACGAATAATAATACAAAATATTTTCTAAATAATTTCAGTCTCAAAAAAATAGCCAATCAGACATGGATTCAGCGTATAGAATTTCTTGAGGAATGTTTCGAAATTTTCAATCATAACGCCTATGTTCCAGCTGCCTTCGAAACAACTGACTTCCGTCCAGCTGGTGTAGTTGTATGAACTTCAAGAAAATACTTAGTGATAAGAAAATATTTCATGAATTTCCTTTTAAGGCTTGGAAAATATTTTCGAAGAACGCTTTACATGTTGAAAGCATAAATAATGTTTTTGACTTTGTTCTGTTTGTGAGTAAATTGTGTGTGGCATCCCTAACAAGTTTAGTTGGATTTATTCTACTAAAGGATAAAAAGGATATTCCGTTGTTATACATGGCACCAGTGTTGTTTAGTTCAATTTGTGCTTTTTGCATTGCACATGTTGTATTTTCTGTTTTTGAGGTAAGTTTATGTTTCGTTCCTTAAGATACAAAAAACTACTTTAACTTGCTAATTTTAAAGATGACAATTGATGCATTTCTATTGTGTGTTTGTGAGGACCATTTGATGCATGGAAGACTGAAGCGTTTGCCGATCAATTGTAGTCTTGGACAACTTTTTAGAGACGATGGAGAAAATCGTGTTCAAGTCATCAAAATAAAATCAATATGCAGACAGCCATTTAGATCGCTGAATTAAAAATATTGACATTTTAAGATATTCTAGACTTTAAAAAATATTCGAGATCATCTTTATGTTGTTCAAATATAATGAAATAATAATCGTAACATTAATACTCGTAAAATTATCGGAAGCTAATTTTATTTCAAAAATCGTCTAATGAATACAACAAAATGTACGAGTATACGAGTATCTATAATAAAATGATTTAACTTCAAAGTTCACAATAAACCAATTTACATTTCTAAAAGCCCTGACCATTTCTTCAGCTACTACCATGGACGATTTTCTTAATAAGTGAAAATAAATCAAAGTGGTCAACGGCGTTAGCTCTGATGAAAGCATCGCTTCCCATCGATCAGCGAAATCAAGCATCGTTGCGCGCGGCTAGTACTTGGATGGAGGACCGTTCAAATACCAACCGTGAGCTGTTGACATGTGTTTTTCTGTTGTTCTTTCTTTCTCTCTGTCTCTCTCTGTTGTATTGTATAAGCCGATGGTCTGAGTTACCAGTGCTTTCAGTAGGGGTATTCATGTAAGCGCGGAAAACCCTCGTAAACCTCGTAAACCAGATAATTTTATCTCTGCAGAAACGAGCTGTCAAAATTTGTATGGGAAAAAGTTTCTGCAAATCGCATAATATTATCTCACAAATTTGTTGCGGAAAGTGCAGAAATAAACCTCGTAAACTAAAGAAGTATGGATTCTGACTTTTAATTTGACATTTCACAAAATATTTCCCACATTTACGCAAGTATTTCTTAGGGGGTGTTCATGAAAACATGCTGCGGAAAGTTATATCTTTCTACAAAGCGGAAAATTATCTCGTTACATGAATACCCTTAGTGTCTCTACTTCGTAGATTTATCTACGGAGTAGTGGAATATGTAATGTAATGTAATAAATCAAAGTGCACGACTGGGTCGTTCGATTTTTAAGTTGCTTAAACGACTCCCTTAGTTGATTCACCCTAAAAAATAGGCTGGAGTCAATTGGACGAATGATCCAAGATCTTTGTGCAAAATTCTCTTCATGCTAGTGCGTGAAATGTTGAGCTGTTGAAATCGTTCGTGAATTGAGTCTCACACTCTTGGCTACAGCAGCCACATTCTCGAGTGTTGTCTACTAGCAGACCAGTCTCGCGAACCTTTTGCACAAACTTGCGTACAGCAGGCGCGATGCTTCATTTTGGCAAAACTTCTTTATCGGTTCAACCGTGGTACCCGCTTCGCTAGGAACGACTGACTTTCTATCAAAATTTCGAGGGGGAAGCAGCTGTTAGTATCAAAATAACCTTTGATTCAAAAAGAAACCATCCAACCTTATATTGGGGGAAAGTGGATATTGTCTGTTAATATTAGCCACATGATAGGTGATAGAGGTATAACAGAGCACCGTCGCAATGTTTCTTGTCTTTTATTACTTTACCGTCATTTTAATGAACAGTTTTCTACTTAAAGAGCCAGTTGCATTCCTTATCTTAAACAATTTGACCGTAATACTAGCGCTTTTACTTATGTTCATCTTGGGTTACCTTGGACGTAGGTACTGTGAAAACAGAGGTTCTTTTTTCAACCGCACTACACGAACGTAGAATGCTCTACCTAGTTCTATTTTTTTTTCCCATTGTCATTGAGAAATTTAAAACTAGTGCGAATCGGTATCTCCTTTTAAGACCTTCCTTATTTTTCTAACGCTTGTACTGCGAATCATTTTAATTGTAGTAATAACCCCTTGAGTTTAAAGTATGTTAAGGTATAAGTGAAAGAAGCTACTTTTAGGAAAAAAGATAGGCGGCTTGATTTGAAAATACTTAAAGTCACAAATTAAAACATAAGAGAAAATAAAGTTTATAATTTTCATTGGATTTAATTGTTATTATATTAAACGTATTATTTCTTAACAAAAATGTTTTCAATATTTAAAAAACAATGCTGACATTATGATAACATTATTATTATCGGTGCTAAGATCTGGAATAGTTTACCAGCTCAATTTAAAAACATAAATAACTTGAATGTGTTTATCAGTTCTAAGGATCATCTCCAGAAAATAGTCGTTTCCTTGCTTTTTCACTCTATATTTGTTCATTAATTTGTTTGTTTCCTTTTTAAAATAAATTTACCTTTTTAAAAATTAAGCTTTCTCTCATTGTACATAATCGTAATATGTACATATATCTTTGTTGTCTAATACTTTTTGTTTTAGCTTTTCTTAAGAAAAACTTGTATGCTCGATTTTTTTAAACTTAATCCACTTGTAAACAGCATTCATTGTAATTTTTAAATGTAAATAATTTTTTAAGCCATAAATGAAATTAAATCCCAAGGCTTAGCAATATAAATAAATAAATGAAATAAATTAAAAAAAAAAATATTGGGTACGTTCAATAATACTCATAGTACTCATACTTTTTTTTTTAATTTTATAGAATCGAGAAAACTTAGACATCTCTCTACAAAAAGGGAATACATAAATCAAATTAACCTAATTGAGATTTTGTATTTTGCATAAATCAAAAATTTTAAAAATAGGAAACGATTTCTTAAATTATAAGCTTTCATTCTAAAATAAATGATATTTCATCACATTAATTTCATTAAAACTTAGATTTTATTGAATTGCATGCAAAAAGCTATACCCAGGCGGATTTACACATTTCCCAAGTATAGGCTGTTGAGTTTTTGCCGCCCTTACCTCTACAATTGTGAATTGTCAGTTCCTAGATTATCTTTACAATCCAACAATTCGGATCAAATTGCACAAGAATAATTAAATTAAATAATTAAACTTAGGCCGCTGTTATAGTTAGGCCCCCTATGAGCCAACAAATAATGTAATTTTTTTATACATACATATCGTCGATTTTCCGGCAGAGTGGCATAAGTCGAAATTTGTAGTTTTTTAGTTTGGAACACAGAACTGAGCTAAAAAACAAACAATTTTTCTGTGTAATCGGCGGTAACCTACGTCTTCTAGTTTCCGAGTTATGAAAAAGCGCCGCTCTCAATTTTCAAAAACATACCTGCATTTTCTACGTATAAATACGGCATAAATCAATTTTTGTTTTTTTTTTTAATATTTTGTTTTTTTATAAAACTAAACAAACAAAAAATGCAATTTTTTCACGTATTCAACATTCGAGTTTTGTTTTTTATGAACAACGAAATTTTTTTTTTAGTATGCAAAAAACTTTGAAAGGCTCTCCTGAAAATTTGCATATTTCGACTTATGCCACTCTGCCGGAAAAGCGACGATATGTAGTAATGTACATAGTATCTTATTAGTTGTAAGCCAAATTGTTAATAGTATGTTCAATAAAACAACAACAAAAAAAAAAGCAACCCAAACCTTTCTTGGAATGGCAATGGGCCCCGCAACCTGTGCAACATTGATAATATTGTAACGTTAAAAAAAACACCGCGTTCGGGGAAAAAACATTTGCTGTGCTGAAACGAAAGACTGTCGTTATCATGCACCGTCATAATTGAATATAATCAATATTAATAATTATGCTATTTGTAATTTCCATATCAAAACAAATTGAAAAAATAACAACGAGATTCCAGATGAACTCCCACGTACGAATATTCAACGCCGTCGATTGTATATAGTTTTCAATCTGAAAAGTATTTGAGTTTTTTTTTAGCAGTCAAATAAAATTTTCTGAAGTTAGCACATGTTCAACAAACACTATAGTCAACACATAAGATTAAAATTGATAAAATTCGATTATTATTTTTAAATATTTTGATCCATTTAAAACGAAGAATATCTCCAACAAAACATTTTTCTTTGCAACAATTTTTTCTTCAGATCTACCACACTAATACCGCAATCACCAATACGTACAGACTTGTATAAGTACGTAGTGGGAGTGGGAAGAGTGAGTGTGTGGGCAACGGCCGATTTCTGGTTGGGGCCGTGAACTGGGTGTCTTACCGTAGAATATAGAAGCTTGCAGTACCGTTTAATGTACACTGAAAGAAAAGAGGGAAAAGTCATAGGAAAGGTGTCTTGTAGACTTCTAGAGAGATATTAGAAAAAAATATCGGTTTTCAAATTTGCCGCCCATAAAATCTGCCGCCCTAGGCTCAAGCCTAATTAGCCTGCTGGTAAATCCGCCACTGGCTATACCTGAAAGAATTCGATCTGTTAAGCAAGAGTCGTGCAGGTGAACCACTTTCGTGTATTCTTTAATATTAAATACACATTTAAGTAATTGTGCTGCTAAAGAGGTATAAAACGAATAATTACGAGTATATAAAACATCTTTAAAATCCCTTAAGGACCGTTTAAACACGCACAACATCATATGACACTTAACTATTTTTTTACATTATTTACGAGTTTAACTTTTTCAACAGATTAAGCTGGTATGTTCTGCTCTTTAAAAATTGGCTTAATTCAGTCAAGTTTGATCAGTGAATATTAATAGTACGGGATTTGTTAAAACATAATATTTATTAGAATTTAGAAATGAGGTGCAAAAAACAGCAGAATACTCCTCGAAATTATCGGCATAATCCAAAGACTTGTGCTGACCCAGCATGGATTTGTTTGTTTTCAATATTTTGGTGTTTTTTGGTAAGTTAAATTTAGAAAAAGTATGAATTTCTGCAAACAAAGTTTAAAAATTTGTTTTTTTTTATTAAATTAATTTTGTATGAGATTTTTTTTTATATTTTAAATATTTAATAATATAAAATAAAAATAAATAAATTTGAGGCCATGACGACACATAGGGAGCTTAAGCCTAGTGACTTAACTCTCAACCATTTCTCATAAGCTAAATAGAGTGGACCTACAATTTTCTGCCGATTTCGAAGGGCTCATGAGCAGAACTTTTTCATGACAAGAGATACTCTACGAGGATTTGTCAATTCCTCGAAAGAGGCAGTACAAGCCTAAAAAACTTTTTTGCTGCGGCCCAGAATCGAACCCAAGACCCACTACATGATAGTTCAACGCACTAACCATTTTGCAGAGGGCTACTACTCTGTTTTACTATCATTAATAGATCATGCGTTAAGTTGAAGTAAATTAAAATATAATTATTGCAATATACCTTCACTATATTTGCATTTAAACAGGATTGTATTCGTGAAAAGGGTAGGTACTCGAAATATTAAACTTGACATGTATCTCGAAACAGCTTTAATGTTTGGTAAAAACAACTTGCACAAATTATTGTTCCATACAATAATTTTGTTTTTATTTCTTAATTTCTCAGTAACGATCTTACGGATTTTGATACAAAAAAAATATATCGTAGCAGGTCCTCAAAAATGGTTATAATATTGCATATACATAATTTTGAGAAGGCCACATAAGTACCAAGCCTAAAATCCCAAATGACAGAAAATGCTAATCTCAAATCCCATAATCCCGAATGCCAAAATTTCGAATGCCAAAAAATGCCGAATACACTCGAGATTAAATTCCGACATTCAATACTTTCATATTAATATTTCAATATAATTAAACTAAACTGTTCGCTTTGGCTTAGCTTCTATTGAAATTGAAATTTAACTCAATATCTCTTTAAGAATAATTTATGTTCTTAAAAGAATTTTTTTAGGAAAGAGAAATGTTCATATTCAATGCGGTCTATTGTCATTGAAGCACTTTAATCGAAGAAGCCGAAAAGCTCTCAGTACTCGGTATGTGTGGCAACGACGATCTTTGTTGGAATGACCACAATCTCGAATCCGCCAAAAACGCTAACAAAATGCTTAGAATCAAAGGGCATAATAGTGCCCAGCCAAGTTCTGGCACTATAACCTTTCAACAGCAGCAAACTCAGGCGATTTTTGACCCCTCCCTATCTCCAGTATCAATGAAGTCAGTCGAATATTTTCTAAGCTAGTCAGGCACAGGCGCCTCACCAAATTTCAATTTTCGAGCTTAAGCGGTTCCTGAGATATAAGGCCTCAAAAATCACAAAAACCGTAACTGACTGAGATTTTAAAACCTTTCGAATTGAGCATACAAGAAAACTTGCCAAGCAAGCCCATCAAATTTTAGTCAGTAATCATTAAATAATAAAATTTCTCTTTTACATTGTAGCTGTTTCAATTCTACTTTAAAAAATTGGTATTAAACCTCCATGAAGTAAGAACTTGGCGTACTTTTAGATCTCAGTACTTTTTCTCATATATTGTAGATTATTTTTCCAAACTTTTATTTATCAAGTTTTGAAAAAATCGAGCATGGGGTTTTCGAAATATTGAGTTTTCAAAAAAAAAATTTGAAAGTTTTTTTAAAAATCCAAAAAAATTTTTTTGGAAAATTTGAATACACAATAATATTCAAACTGCTGGGAAGCTTTAGCATAAAAAAAATGATCAAAATCGGTGGTACCGTTTTTGAACAAATAAAAAAAAAGGTCCCAAGGGGGGCACCAAAACTACTCATTTTTTGGAAATTTTTTTTCAACCATAACCTAGGTTTAACTAAATTAAATTTTTTGATTTTTGTTTTTTCAAAAAAATCGTTGGGACAGTTTTTGAGAAAAAAAAATATTTATAAAATTTCGAAAAAAAATCGTATGGCAGGTACCGTTATTTTTGGTCTTAAAAATTCAAATCAAAAAACATCCGGGGGTAAAAAATTAAAACCTATATCTACCAAGTTTGAAGGAAATCGGCCGAGCCGTTTAGCTGTAATCGAACAGACAGACAGACAGAATTGCCAGACCACCTTTTTTCGTCTTCGCTATTATCGTAATGTCAACTTTGATCAAAATCTCGAGTTCGATTTTTTTTACGAATGCATAACTTGCCTTATAGTACCTATAAGTCGCAAGTAAAAAAAGCTGGTATGCTGATATGTATTATTAAAAATTATTTTTGATTTTGTAGCTGGTTTTCCTATTTTCAGCTTTTTTGTTTGAATACTAGAATCCCGAATGGCTTTTGGCGTTCGCGATTTTCGCATTCTAGATTTTAGCATTCATGCTTCTGGCATTGGGGAATTTAGCAATCCGGGATTTTGGTCGTTCGCTACTTTGTCCATTCGGGATTTTGACATTCGGGAGTTTGGTCGTTCGCAATTTTTAGCATGTTTGAGCCTTTGGCACTCGTGATTTCGTATTCAACTGACCCAGTCGGATTATGGCTCTCATTACGTATATATTCGTACAATAAGGCTACACAAAGTAAAACATTTATTTATTTCACTTTATTTTTCTGATTTTTTCAGATTGTAATTATTTTCTTCTCGATTTCTTATGGAAACTATTCGGCTGTTATAAAGGGTGCCGATTCTTTTGGAAATATTTGCGGCCAAAAACACAACAAACATTTTGAAAACTTTTCACTTTCTGCAACAGATACATCGAAGAAACCATTTTTATTATTTTTTGATGTTAAGGATATGGGTGGTGCTGTTAAAATTTGTACCGAAAAATGTCCTTTCTATTCGTTAGAGACAATTTTCCGTATGTTTCAGTATTTCGAAATATATTCAAATCAAATTTGTATATATGAATTTAATATATTGAAGGCCGCTCATCTGGAAAATTATCCACCATCATTGAGTAGGAGGGGTCCTTGCCCTTCCGTCGCCAAAAAAAGGTTAATCAAATTAACTGTTTAAAAGTTTTAATACTTAAATGGGGCATTTTTTTATTTAGTATTCCCTACAGAAATAGATGTGTTGTTATTGATTTAAAAAATATCGTCAAGGATTTCTATACTCTTCTGAATTCCGGGGGCTTGGATCAATTTTTTGTTCTGACTGTATACTTAACTTGCTATTATGTTGTCATCTTGTGTGGATTTGCCTTTGGTAAGTAGCCATACAACAATAAAAAAATTTAAAATGACTTCGTCTGTAAAGTTATTATTAATATTGTTTATTAGTGGTTTCTCTGATACTATTAGGCCTGATGTTTTGGCTGACGAAAATTGTAGCCTGGCTTATATGGATTCTTACCATTCTGGCAAACGCAGCTCTTTGCACTGTGTTGTGGTTGCATGACAATAAGCCTCCTATAGAAGAAAGTGAAGAAGAGGACGAGATTTTTATTCGTAATTTTGGCAAAGACTACCCCACTAACATTTTTTTCGACTTATTGAACGAATTCCAGGTTAATGATATTTTAAAAATGTGCTATGCACGTTTGACAGCTTTTATCACGGTAGGTTTGTAAAGTTCTTAATGTTTTTATTTTAAATCTAAATAATTTTTTTTTCAGACTATTTTAATAGTTTTAACATTGGTTTTGTTTAAGCATTTAAACCGACTAAAACTGCTGTTTGAGGAAGCAGGGAGTTGCATAAAACGCTTACCCGGGCTTACTGTAGCTCCAACTATTGCACTATTCATTATGGCTCTCTTTATAATACTATCAGGCTATACCTTGTTATGCCTTACGACGGCAAGCTTTCCAATCAGAACTCCAACAACAGAAAGCCCTGACGTTGACATTTTAGTTGACGGAAAATTTACCGAAGATTTAAGAGGTAAGTGGCTATAAATATGTGGTTGGTTTTTAATATGAAAGAACCGATGATAAGTTCCATCTCTAATCCATCTTACAAAATACTTTTTTTCACAAGAAATCAAAAGATAAATACTTTTAGTACTACAAGTCTTATCTTGAACACTATTTCCAAGATTGATTTTTTTTAAACAAGATACGTGTTTAAATCAAATAACTATTTTTTTATTTAAGGAATTTCTTATACATTATTAAACAATCTTCTTGCTTAAATTAAATTAATGGCCATATTGTTTTAATTAAACGAGTAGGTAATTTAATTTAGCCAAGTAAATGAATCCAAATTTTAAAAGTTAATAATCTTCACGTTTGATGATGATGGTGATATAACAAATCCTGTTCCTTTATTGAACTGAATAAAGATTGTTAAAATTGCACAACAATTTGGTTAACACAATCGGTCATGTTTATTTTAATAATTAACCGAGTTGATACGTATAATTTTAACCGGGTAAGTTTTATATGAATTCAGTTTGACGTGTTTAGTTTTATACCAGTTTTTCGTTATTTTTACCGATCATTTTTATGTGTGTAAGGTGGCCAATCTTTAATATTTCAAATTCTTGTCTATTCAAACGTAACAAATGTCGTGACTTCTAAGAGTATCAAAAATCTCATTGGTAAACGAAGTGAACAGATACATATGTACTATCTTGAGTTCCTGCTGTGAAAGATCTGGTTCTTATTTATTGTTTCGCGTGTTCTGGTGAAAATTGTGTCATTCTGGCCTTCCCTATACCTGATGTTAGTATTCGCATGCAGGCGGTCCAGAAAGTAGGTCCTTTGCTCGAATATGTACTAGAAATTGAACATAAGTTTCAGATTATACAACTTTTTCCGCAATGATTATGAATCTCAATAACACAGTATTATCGGCTGTCGGAATTTAATATCATTCCGTCATAAGAACAAAAAAACGTAGGGATTAACGGTATCGAAAAGAATATAAAGCTTTACTGTACTTCAAATAAGGGACCATCTTAAAGTTAGTTTGACTTCGAACAATTCCACATGGGCTTATAGAAGACATTGAATAAAAAGTTTACTTCCTGATTTTAGAGCAGATGCTTAATCAGAGACATAATACGCAGTAGGTTCTTTCCATGGTAAAAGTGCGGAAAGCAAATGGTGCTACATGAATCTTTTGAGACTTTAAGTCTAGTGTAAATAAGCTACAGTGCTTATAGCTGATCGATACCCTATAGGAAGAATTATTATAAGTATACTCGTATATATATGGTGGAGGTGTGATTTTGATAAAAATATAATTGGAATATTTGGCCCAAAAATGTACCTACTGTTTGTATGCTTATATCCGAAAAATTATGTGAAACTCTCCAAAATATATAACATCGCACGAATACAGAAGGGCGGAAAGCTATAATTGGTGATCAGTGTTTGCTGAATTTCTCTTAAGTACGAGGTACGCTTATTGTGATCCATGCTAAAGGTAATTAATTCGTATGAAAATGCTATCGAAATTTTAAAAAGAAGAACATATGCATTTTAGAAGCTCCACTATAAAATGAATGATGATTCGCTGCCTCTGATATTGGCTAGATGCTGAGTCACTGGCGTAGCGAGAGGGGGGCAAAGGGGGCACAGGCCCGGGGCGGCACTTTGCTTGGGGGCGACAATTTTTCAAAATATCCGGGCGGCACTTTGCTGCAATTTTTCTTAATACGTTAATGTAAATGGTTTTTGTATGTTAAGTTTTTATATTTTCTTTTCATTCCGATACATTTTTCTGTGGATAAATTTCATCAGTCAGATAAATTATTTAAAAGTTTTCGAGCGGTAACACTGCTTCACATTCAATAACAATAAAGCTACATAATGTAAGTACAGAAGCTCCCTCATTCACATCAACCAAAATGTTCAAACATTTCATTTGATTATTTCCGAGCAACCAACAGCTTTTTTTCGTTTCACTATTGAAAATCACATAACACCCAGGAGAACACCCAGTTCAGGTGTAAGCTTGCTTTTGTAACAAATTTTAATTGTGAGAAAATATACTGTCCTTTTCGGAAATATATTTTCTCCTTTTGAGCTGAAAGTTCCGTGTGTGTGCGTAGGACGTAGGTACATAATATAAAAGATTTTCGCGCCACGGTTTTGCTGTCGGCAATGATACACGTCTTTCTCTTGCTTCTTTTTTTTTTGTTTTTGTTGTGTCATCGTCATGTTGTGTCTGAGATGTGTATTGCGCCATAAGGAAGTATAATGATCGACAACGACTCTGATTTGGAACAGTAAATGATTATTTCATTCTATGTGTGTCCTAGTGAAAAGCTTTTTCGTTTGCCTTCTATCGACTACCACGCATGAGCAGCGTTCGAATCTTACTCCAATCGGAGTAAATTTACTTCAATTTTACGAAAGAAAATAGATCTACTTCGTTACTCCGTTTTTTAAGATTTAGGTAGGTACTAATTTTTGTCCACACTCAAAAATTCAAAATTTCTTTAGCCAAACCATGAACACCACTGTGTTAATAAATTTTGCAACCAACTCTGACTCTGAATTACTAAATCTAAATCTAAATCTAAAATTGAGTTCTCTATTTTTTACCGAGAAATCGAAAGTTAATAAGTTATTATTAAAAATAGAGAAACTATTTCAAGAAAAATTTTATTAATAAATTAATGAAAGGCCCAGAATTGCTAGGGGCGGCAAAATTGCCTCTGCCCCGGGCGGCAAAAACCCACGCTACGCCACTGTGCTGAGTTTGGAGTATCTTCCAATAAGCCAATTCACTTCACGTAATTTATATTATAGTTGATCTCGTTTCTTTTTAACGTGAGTTTTTCATTTAAGCTTAGCGTCTAGTGTCATTCCTAGGTACTTTGCTTCATTAGCATATGGTGTCTGCACCGAATTAATGTAAGTGGGCAGATTGGTAATTTTTTTGTAAGTAAAATTAACAGGTGTTGATTTGGACTCATTAAGAACAATTCGCCATTTCTTAGTCCATACCGAAATTTCATCTAGTGCTTGGTGGGAGCTTTTCGGTTGCAGATTCAACTGAATCGGATATTGCAAGTATAGCCGTATCGTCTGCCATATTACCTATTATGGTATCTTCTTCTAGTGTATAGGACGAACAGAATTGAACCGAGAACACTTCCCTGGGGAACACCAGCATTGATTTCCTTAAAATCCGAATATTCCCTACCTTGCTTAACTCGAATTAGCCTATTTTCGAGGTAGAACTCAAGGATGTAATATATTTGATCCGGAAAAACCTGCCGCAGTTTAAACTTAAGGCCATCGTGCCAGACCTTGTCGAAGGCTTGAGAGACTCTAGAAATGCGCTTGAACATACATTTTTTCCCTCTAGTTATTTCTCAATTTCATTGGTTATTCTGTACACCTGATTAATTGTTGATTTGCTTTTCCGGAAACCAAATTGATGGTCATGAATAAGCCGCTTTTCTACGATAATAGGAAAATGTCTCTTCAATAAATTTGGAGATCAGTGGCAAGAGGGAAACCGGTCTAGGATTTCTTTTCGTTCGGAGACTTTCCCCGTTTTAGAACCATTAACACTTCTGCGACTTTCTGTTGGCGTGGAAAGTATCACAGCCTTAACGCCGCATTAATAAGGTGCTGAAGTTTAATTGCTGCTTCTCTTTAAGCACGCGAGCATTTATTAGGTCTAAGAAAGCCAACTTCAAAACGTCTTTGACCTCGATATTTGCAATCAAGGCACTTAGCTGTTCATTTTGAAGTTATGGCAAATTTTGTATCCCAATTTTTTAGAATTTGGAAATAACTGCATATTTATGCACTATAATGCACTATTGCGCCCACTAGAGTATGCAAGACGTTCACATTCATAAATAACTATAAAAGGCCTATCTAATTATGCTTATTATTTTTTTGTTATCAATCACACCCAAAAATTGCTGTGGGCTCTCGTTCTATTCTGATAACGTGATATTCCGAATAAGAAAGTTTTCAGATGGACATTGAATCACCCCACGTTCATTTATCAACGCCTGACCGTCAAAAGGTTTAAAAGTTTCCTCTAGATGTTCAGCAAATAAATCGGATTCTTCTCTATCGGATTTAGCCCATCCACTATTAGTTTGTCTGATTGGTGCTCAATGTAAAAACCAACACAAGATGCCATACAAGCTTTGAAAAGCTGCTTACCTTTGGTTGACATGCACCTTGATCACACTTTCTGGGTGTATTTCGAATGGAAGTCTCCACCATTGATAAATTTCGTCCCGAGAACTTCAAATAGATATAAAGTCGTTTTTCGCAATTTTACTTCTAGGACGACAGTAGATTGACGCAACATTATAGTACGAATTTATAAATTTAACAGTTACTGAACATATTTGCATTATATCGATCTCAATTATATGCCTTTCTAATTGAATGTTCGATAGTATCCTTAATAAATAGAGAGGATCCGCCTCTTGCTCTGTCAGATGGATGTAATGCATGACAAGCACAGAATCGTTTAATTTTTACATCACAATCTTTTTTAAATGAGTTTCGGGAATCAAGCATATGTCAATTTTTACTTGCGATATAGGTACTATAGGGCAAGTTCTGCATTTGGAAAAAAAATCGAACTCGAGATTTTGATCAAAGTTGACATTACGATGATAGCGAAGACGAAAAAAGTGGGTCTGACAATTCCGTCTGTCTGTCTGTATGTCTGTATGTCTGTACCTCGAACTACAGCCTAAACTACCGGACGTATTTTCTTCAAACTCGGTAGTTAAGGGTCTTCGGTGATTCCCTAGAGGAAAAATTGAAATTTTTTTTTTAGCTCCAAAACTAAGGGTACCCCCCATACACCCGTAATGCAAAATCTTATTTATCTCGAAAACGGCTCTAACGATTTTGATAAAAAAAATTAAGTGTGATATTATGGACATGGACTACATTTTGGTCAAAAAAAATTTTGGGGCAAAATGTTATTAGGGGTACCTGCCATAGACCCGCTTTTTTAATTTTCGACTTTCTCATTAACGGCTCTAAGGATTTTAACCCAAAATTTTTAGCAGGAGTCCCCTTAAGTTTAAAATAATATTGTATATAAAAATATTCGAAAAAATATTTATTGGGTTTTTAAAAAAAAAAAAAAAAATTTTTTAAATCAATATCTTCAAAACCTATGAACGATTATTTTTTGAAATTATTTCCTAAAACCAATATTATTAAATACTTAAAATTCGCATCCCACATTTTTTTCTTGAAAAATTTTAGAGAAATTTCTTATATAAAAAATTTATTTAATAATAAAACGATTTTTTAAGGTTTATTTGCATAAATTCATACTTTTCCGGAAACCAGACGGCAATTTTATGCATTTGAACATTATTATCTCATGAAATCCATGTTTTATATTTATAAAATGTATCTTAAATTCTTTTACATAAGAGCAAGTTCGTGCGATCCAGTCGTGCATTTTATTTCATTTTGTAGAAGTATATCTAGTTCAAAAATGTTTGATAATAATCCATTCGCATTCCATGTAAAAATTTTAAACAGCTCATCCATTTTCATAATATATTCTGGGATGTATGAGTCTTAGGCTCAAGCCTTGCCTTCAAGTCTGGCAAGAATCAAAGAAAACACTTCGGAAACTGGATCTGGTATATTTGTACTTTGTTCCTGGTCTTGTGACTCCACTTTGGCATACGTTTTCGTATCACTTGGTTTGGGTTTTGCGTTTTGATGTTTAGTTTCCTTGGGTTTCATTTTTCCTTTGAAAAACCCCGGATACCATACGTGGGCATACGTATTCGTAGTACTTGGTTTGGATTTTTCGTTTATAACTTTAGTAAAAATTCACCGCAACAATCTTCATTCTTTCTATTTCCTTTTCCTTGCGTCCTTCCAATTTTCCTTTTAATTACACAGGTGTTCGTTTTGCGATAGTGCGAGAGAGCAGGGCGACCATGGTCCATCAGCCAGTGGTTCTCTCTCTCAGTATCGTAAAACAAACAAATCGTCGACGAGTACTACTGACAGACGGGCGGTCTGTTCCATGAGTTCGAATTTGAAAACGTTGAAGACACTACTTGTACTTCTAACGTAGATGTTGCTCTAAAAGGAGAACGGTCGAGTGCCCAACCTAAAACTATATAACTAAAAACTAATGGATTTGTAAAAGATGGAACGTTAAGTATGAGTTCCCATTCCCCCCTTGTCTGACTTGGAAGCCAATCACGACCTACAAAGTAAATGTATTCAACTTGATCGATTCCTCTTTTTTTTGCTTTCCTCTCTAATTATTATTATTATTAGAAATCCGGTGGGGACGAATGTGCGCGAGTGCTTATTAATTCTACTTGAGGTTTTAAAGATTTTTTTTCTATCAGCGCAAAACTGTGGTGATAATTGTGAACTAACCAAAGGAAACGTCGTGACCTGGAAGGAAATTCCAGCGGGCGGCGAATTCCATGGAAAGTTCGAGAGAAATTGAAAGAAAGAGAATTTGTGAGTGAGCAGGATCGCCATATTTCGACACCAAAGGCTCTTCAGCAAACTTGCGGAGATTGGCTGTCGATGACGTGATCGAAATCCGCGATACCGAATTGGCTGAAAGCACGAGGGTATGGGGCGAAATTTTGAGCGGCTATCCAGGAGTAAAATCTTGGAAGTCACTCTAATCTTGATTTTTAAAGAAGTGAGAGCTGAAAAAGAAAAATCTTGAAAACCAGAAGTGAAATTATAAGTGAAAAGAATATTAAGGAGTTTTGTTTGGAAAAGAGGTAGAAATTGAATAGATAGTTTAAAAAAAGAATAGTGGAAGTGGAGAAAATACAGAGGACGAAAGGTAAAAATTATTGGAAAATAAATAAAGGAAGAGGAAAGGAAAGGAAGAAAGAGGAAAATCAATCGGAGGGATATTATCAAAAAAAAAGCTAAGTACCCTTTTTTTTTTGTGCTGTCTTTATATAAATTTTATCTTTTTGTAATTTTGTCGTCATTGGGTTTTAACGGCTTTACGTTCTGTTCCGAAAATTGCGGACCTCGTGTCCCGTTAATTAATCTCCGTTGTGATTCTGGGAACCAGACCTTAACGGTCCATCTTTTTGTTTAAATTTCTTTGTTATTTGCTTGAAAAGATCCTGGGTTTTAATCCTACTAGTAAGGTTTCCCAGGCAAATAAATCTTTAAAAAATCAAAAAAATATCTTTCATTTTCATTCAACTCATCATCGTTGTTTATTTTCGCTCCAGAGGTTTGCAATTTCCTTTTTCGTATTTCAGGAAAAAATTGCTGGCGCCCTTTTTTTTATTACGCAGTAAGTACGCCACTGGGGCGATTAAACGTAATAAATTACATTTTTATATCAATTTGATATCACACATAATCACCCTTAAAATCCACAATTAAATTTTCCAACCCCCATTGTGAACCCACCCCAACTGCTCTAGCCGTGGTGACAGCATCTTACCCGCTGTCAGCTACCATACACTTGTTGTTTTGTCAATTTATTGACATTTTGCCTTCGCCTCATTCTCAACTCGTGTTGTCGTCGCGCCGTCGCAGAATTAATTTCATCGTTGTTTTCCTTTAATCATATAAATAATAATATTCCAAATTCCGCGATCGCGATCGGAAATTCAAGTGTAGCAAATGTATTTGGGGTTTTCAGGTTTATCTATGTTTGGTTTTTGTTTTTTGTTTCGTCCATACACTTTTCTTCAGTGTATCACGCTTTTTTTGAATTTCTTTAGCAACTTCACATCCTCGATAGTTTGCACTTGCAGGACGGTTTTCCTTGCAGTTGACACAAGTTGCTGGAGATTGTTTGTCAAGACGCCATTCGTCTGATGAATGTTTCCCCGCACATTTAACGCAACGATGATCTTTCCGACAGATGGTTGGAGTATGATTAAAACCTTGACAACGCTTACATTGGGGAATCAATCGAGTGCTTTTACGCAGAGGTTCTATTTTAGTTACAAAAATTATTAAGTGCGTCCTAATGCTAATATGATGCAGTGGTCCGAAGTGCCTTGAGGCGCTAATACACTAATAGTGTATTTATCAGGATCAAATGTGAGGAACAGATCAAGCGTATTTGCGGAATGACCTTCAACGTCAAGTATTCGAGTTGGCTCGTTCACAACCTGAGTTAAATATTTTTACTCAGCAAAGATCTCTGCCTTCCTTCGGGTGTTGTCTGGCCAGAATGTCGAAGCTTAGAAGAATTATCTACATTGAAATCGACGTAATAACGTCGTAATTTCTAACTACGTACTACGTAATTTAAATTCGATAAAAATGGATAACAATTCTTAATATGGAATCAGATAGCGCATCGAATTCGCTAGAAGTCAAATTGCTACCTAAACTCGGGCTCGGACAGTAAGTAAGTAAATAAGTAAGTTAACCCACATAAAATCAAACTTCGTATTAGAACAGTAGCCATGCTGAGGTTGAAGTAGCTAAGCAATATCATCCCGAATGTACTCGGAGAGACCATGGTATGGGAAAAAAGTTAATCGATACGTTTGATTATAGTACGGACAAGGTAGACTTGGTTTTTTACAGGTGTTCTATTTGTGAAAATAGATAAACATATAAGAAACGGAAAAGATGTCTTGAAGAAGAAAATAAGGAAGAGTATGAGTTGACAGACTCTCCATCGGCACGAAAACAAAAAAGGTGCCTGGAAGAGACAGAAGAAACAATGTCTATCACTACAAGTGAGCTTCAACGTTTGGTGTTTCTAGAGCAGGTGAAACGTATGAGGATGTGACAGGGTGACAAAAGACGAAACAATCGATAGCAGCTATTGCTGCCTCTCAAAAAATATTTTTCGAATATACACAAACATTTTGTAATTTGTAATAAATATGGCTCTACATTAATAATTTTTTTGATTTTCGCTGAAGGATATATTGAATGAACGGCATCTAACTAATAGGTCAGCTGTCATGCCTGAGAGAAACGAATTTGGATTAGAGGTCGCAAAAAGCTTTAAATATAATCCACGACAACAAAAAGTATACTTTCTTATATTTTTCATTTATTTCTTCTATTTACCGATTGCTTTGAAATCAGACTTACGACTATGGATGTTGGTATAAAATCTACAAAAGTAATTACTGTTGTGTTTTACAAGTTGGTTTTTAGAAACTTGAAAAATGTTCAGAAGATACTATAAAGAGATAGTTCTTTCTTTTTTTTTTAATGGATTCGAGAAATAAGCAGTTAAATTCATTTGAAACTAGTAAATACTATTTCCTCCAGTAAATAGTACTAGTTTTAATAATGTTTACGCATATGGCCCACTATCAGCTATTACCACAGAAGCAACTATTAAAGCATTTCAACCCACTTAAGTACTACTGAAAGTGACGGTCTACGATGATGGAACACCGTTTACGACGCAATTACGTAAGAGTTTTCCGAATATCACTCAAAATTCCAAATTACAGAACAGTTCCGTTTTACCCGACTTTGAATGGCCAAGCGGAAGGTTTTTTTTAACTTTCAATGAATCGCTTACGAAGAAAAAAAAATCTGCACCTTTCTGCTTGTCGATATACATAAAGAGGAGTTTCTCTTAAGCTTCTAGTGGAACTGTTTTCTAGGTGTCAGTATCAAAATCTGCTATCATTATTTCTTCCAGAAGAAATGTACAACTGCGCAATATTTGCATTGAACAATAAGTTAAGAATGAAGTTCCCTTTTATAATTTGCTACTCAGGGCTTTTATTAATTATTTTTCTTTCATTATAGGGTGCTCCATTAATCCCAAGGACCTTGAAATTAAATAGATTCATTTGTAACCATGCAAGATGGAAAAATAGTTATCAGCTTCTAGATTAAAACTAAGTTTCGAATACAAAACTCTGCTCTCCGACTGCTGAGCTTTCATTACAAGTAAGTCTCTCTGAATATCTTCAAACTTTTGGATTGTATGATACGAGTACAACCGATTTTTGAATGTATTTCAATCACCTGGAATTGTGTTCGTATCTTCAGCATAGACTTCACCAAGATTCACCATTTCGACATCTACCAATCCCTATTTCTGAATTCATACTGAAGCATTTTGTGTGCGAGTCGCGTTTCGGGGAAGTCGAGCACTTTCAAAGTTTTGGCAAACCTGTTTCTAAATACATAAATTGCATAATTTGGTTGAATAATTTGTAGATGAAAATTCTCTGCAGTTTTTCCATATTCTTCGGTTCCCCATAGTTGTGCAGCTTGTATTATATTCAACCAAAATATATTTTTAAAAATTTTGGTTCACATCTTATTAAGAGCTAAAAATTCAGTATTTCAGCAAATCGAATATGTGGAGTCAAAGCCAATCCGTAGGACATTTTGGATCTACATTATTGGATTCTTATGGACAATGGAGTTTATATTTGCTTTTGAAGAATTCTGTATAGGTTCTGCTGTTGCATTTAGGTACTTTGCGCCATCTATTGGATCACCATCTCTACACGCCATCGGAGTTTTATTCAAATACCATTTGGGAACTATTGCTAAGGGATCAGCTGTCATTACATTGCTTAAGATACCAAGGTTGATTTTGACTTTCATATGCAAGAGGTACAAAATAAAATCAGTTTTTTTTTTTTTTTTTTTTTAATCTGAGAATAAAATGTAATTTATTTTTGGAAACCCTTGTAAACTGTGACATATCTCTAGTTTTTGCAAATTGGAATCTCTTTCCTTATAACTCTCATTTCTGAAAAAAAAATTTGCACTCAAGAGCTTAAAAAATCTATAACAATTTGGATTTTAAAAAATGTTTTGAAGATAATAGATCAAATTTTTAAAGGTCGAGATATGCCATAGAAGTTCCCTTAAAAAAACAAACAATATGGCTTCAATGAATAAATTGCTCTTAAGAATTTCCACACACACTATATGCACGAATAATAATACAAAATATTTTCTAAATAATTTCAGTCTCAAAAAAATAGCCAATCAGACATGGATTCAGCGTATAGAATTTCTTGAGGAATGTTTCGAAATTTTCAATCATAACGCCTATGTTCCAGCTGCCTTCGAAACAACTGACTTCCGTCCAGCTGGTGTAGTTGTAAGAACTTCAAGAAAATACTTAGTGATAAGAAAATATTTCATGAATTTCCTTTTAAGGCTTGGAAAATATTTTCGAAGAACGCTTTACATGTTGAAAGCATAAATAATGTTTTTGACTTTGTTCTGTTTGTGAGTAAATTGTGTGTGGCATCCCTAACAAGTTTAGTTGGATTTATTCTACTAAAGGATAAAAAGGATATTCCGTTGTTATACATGGCACCAGTGTTGTTTAGTTCAATTTGTGCTTTTTGCATTGCACATGTTGTATTTTCTGTTTTTGAGGTAAGTTTATGTTTCGTTCCTTAAGATACAAAAAATAACTTTAACTTGCTAATTTTAAAGATGACAATTGATGCATTTCTATTGTGTGTTTGTGAGGACCATTTGATGCATGGAATACTGAAGCGTTTGCCGATCAATTGTAGTCTTGGACAACTCTTTAGAGACGATGGAGAAAATGGTGTTCAAGTCATCAAAATAAAACCAATATGCAGACAGCCATTTAGATCGCTGAATTAAAAATATTGACATTTTAAGATATTCTAGACTTTAAAAAATATTCGAAATCATCTTTATGTTCAAATATAACGAAATAATAATCGTAACATTAATACTCGTAAAATTATCGGAAGCTAATTTTATTTCAAAAATCGTCTAATGAATACAACAAAATGTACGAGAATACGAGTATCTACATATAATAAAATGATTTAACTTCAAAGTTCACAATAAACCAATTTACATTTCTAAAAGCCCTGACCATTTCTTCAGCTACTACCATAGACGATTTTCTTAATAAGTGAAAATAAATCAAAGTGGTCAACGGCCTTAGCTCTGATGAAAGCATCGCTTCCCATCGATCAGCGAAATCAAGCATCGTTGCGCGCGGCTAGTACTTGGATGGAGGACCGTTCAAATACCAACCGTGAGCTGTTGACATGTGTTTTTCTGTTGTTCTTTCTTTCTCTCTGTCTCTCTTTGTTGTATTGTATAAGCCGATGGTCTGAGTTACCAGTGCTTTCAGTAGGGGTATTCATGTAAGCGCGGAAAACCCTCGTAAACCAGATAATTTTATCTCTGCAGAAACGAGCTGTCAAAATTTGTATGGGAAAAAGTTTCTGCAAATCGCATAAAATTATCTCACAAATTTGTCGCGGAAAGTGCAGAAATAAACCTCGTAAACTAAAGAAGTATGAATTCTGACTTTTAATTTGACATTTCACAAAATATTTCCCACATTTACGCAAGTATTTCTTAGGGGGTGTTCATGAAAACATGCTGCGGAAAGTTATATCTTTCTACAAAGCGGAAAATTATCTCATTACATGAATACCCTTAGTGTCTCTACTTCGTAGATTTATCTACGGAGTAGTGGAATATGTAATGTAATGTAATAAATCAAAGTGCACGACTGGGTCGTTCGATTTTTAAGTTGCTTAAACGACTCCCTTAGTTGATTCACCCTAAAAAATAGACTGGAGTCAATTGGACGAATGATACAAGATCTTTGTGCAAAATTCTCTTCATGCTAGTGCGTGAAATGTTGAGCTGTTGAAATCGTTCGTGAATTGAGTCTCACACTCTTGGCTACAGCAGCCACATTCTCGAGTGTTGTCTACTAGCAGACCAGTCTCGCGAACCTTTTGCACAAACTTGCGTACAGCAGGCGCGATGCTTCATTTTGGCAAAACTTCTTTATCGGTTCAACCGTGGTACCCGCTTCGCTAGGAACGACTGACTTTCTATCAAAATTTCGAGGGGGAAGCAGCTGTTAGTATCAAAATAACCTTTGATTCAAAAAGAAACCATCCAACCTTATATTGGGGGAAAGTGGATATTGTCTGTTAATATTAGCCACATGATAGTGATAGAGGTATAACAGAGCACCGTCGCAATGTTTCTTGTCTTTTATTACTTTACCGTCATTTTAATGAACAGTTTTCTACTTAAAGAGCCAGTTGCATTCCTTACCTTAAACAATTTGACCGTAATACTAGCGCTTTTCCTTATGTTCATCTGTTTACTCTTGGGTTACCTCGGACGTAGGTACTGTGAAAACAGAGGTTCTTTTTTCAACCGGACTACACGTACGTAAAATGCTCTACCTAGTTCTATTTTTTCTTCACATTGTCATATCGAGAGATTTAAGACTAGTGTGAATCGGTATCTCCTTTTAAGACCTTCCTTATTTTTCTAACGCTTGTACTGCGAATCATTTTAATTGTAGTAATAACCCCTTGAGTTTAAAGTATGTTAAGGTATAAGTGAAAGAAGCTACTTTTAGGAAAAAAGATAGGCGGCTTGATTTGAAAATACTTAAAGTCACAAATTAAAACATAAGAGAAAATAAAGTTTATAATTTTCATTGGATTTAATTGTTATTATATTAAACTTATTATTTCTTAACAAAAATGTTTTCAATATTTAAAAAAACAATGTTGACATTATGATAACATTATTATTATCGGTTCTAAGATCTGGAATAGTTTACCGGGTCAATTTAAAAACATAAATAACTTGAATGTGTTTATCAGTTCTAAGGATCATCTCCAGAAAATAGTCGTTTCCTTGCTTTTTCACTCTATATTTGTTCATTAATTTGTTTGTTTCCTTTTTAAAATAAATTTACCTTTTTAAAAATTAAGCTTTCTCTCATTGTACATAATCGTAATATGTACATACATCTTTGTTGTCTAATACTTTTTGTTTTAGCTTTTCTTAAGAAAAACTTGTATGCTCGATTTTTTTAAACTTAATCCACTTGTAAACAGCATTCATTGTAATTTTTAAATGTAAATAATTTTTTAAGCCATAAATGAAATTAAATCCCAAGGCTTAGCAATATAAATAAATAAATGAAATAAATTTAAAAAAAAAATATTGGGTACGTTCAATAATACTCATAGTACTCATACTTTTTTTTTTAATTTTATAGAATCGAGAAAACTTAGACATCTCTCTACAAAAAGGGAATACATAAATCAAATTAACCTAATTGAGATTTTGTATTTTGCATAAATCAAAAATTTTAAAAATAGGAAACGATTTCTTAAATTATAAGCTTTCATTCTAAAATAAATGATATTTCATCACATTAATTTCATTAAAACTTAGATTTTATTGAATTGCATGCAAAAAGCTATACCCAGTGGCGGATTTACATATTTCCCAAGTATAGGCTGTTGAGTTTTTGCCGCCCTTACCTCTACAATGGTGAATTGTCAGTTCCTAGATTATCTTTACAATCCAACAATTCGGATCAAATTGCACAAGAATAATTAAATTAAATAATTAAACTTAGGCCGCTGTTATAGTTAGGCCCCCTATGAGCCAACAAATAATGTAATTTTTTTATACATACATATCGTCGATTTTCCGGCAGAGTGGCATAAGTCGAAATTTGTCGTTTTTTAGTTTAGAACACAGAACTGAGCTAAAAAACAAACAATTTTTCTGTGTAATCGGCGGTAACCTACGTCTTCTAGTTTCCGAGTTATGAAAAAGCGCCGCTCTCAATTTTCAAAAACATACCTGCATTTTCTACGTATAAATACGGCATAAATCAATTTTTGTTTTTTTTTTTAATATTTTGTTTTTTTATAAAACTAAACAAACAAAAAATGCAATTTTTTCACGTATTCAACATTCGAGTTTTGTTTTTTATGAACAACGAAATTTTTTTTTTAGTATGCAAAAAACTTTGAAAGGCTCTCCTGAAAATTTGCATATTTCGACTTATGCCACTCTGCCGGAAAAGCGACGATATGTAGTAATGTACATAGTATCTTATTAGTTGTAAGCCAAATTGTTAATAGTATGTTCAATAAAACAACAACAAAAAAAAAAAGCAACCCAAACCTTTCTTGGAATGGCAATGGGCCCCGCAACCTGTGCAACATTGATAATATTGTAACGTTAAAAAAAACACCGCGTTCGGGGAAAAAACATTTGCTGTGCTGAAACGAAAGACTGTCGTTATCATGCACCGTCATAATTGAATATAATCAATATTAATAATTATGCTATTTGTAATTTCCATATCAAAACAAATTGAAAAAATAACAACGAGATTCCAGATGAACTCCCACGTACGAATATTCAACGCCGTCGATTGTATATAGTTTTCAATCTGAAAAGTATTTGAGTTTTTTTTTAGCAGTCAAATAAAATTTTCTGAAGTTAGCACATGTTCAACAAACACTATAGTCAACACATAAGATTAAAATTGATAAAATTCGATTATTATTTTTAAATATTTTGATCCATTTAAAACGAAGAATATCTCCAACAAAACATTTTTCTTTGCAACAATTTTTTCTTCAGATCTACCACACTAATACCGCAATCACCAATACGTACAGACTTGTATAAGTACGTAGTGGAAGTGGGAAGAGTGAGTGTGTGGGCAACGGCCGATTTCTGGTTCGGGCCGTGAACTGGGTGTCTTACCGTAGAATATAGAAGCTTGCAGTACCGTTTATTGTACAATGAAAGAAAAGAGGGAAAAGTCATAGGAAAGGTGTCTTGTGCCAGCTGTGAAAACAAATGCGTATGGGAGAGGAAGTGGAGGGCAGCTTCTTGGTTACCGAAAAGGACTTGGTGGAATATCCTTAAATTTTGTGGAGAGGGAAGGAATCAATATGCTGGAGGTCACTTATAACAATTCGGCAGAATATATCATCCCGGTCTATCTGAACTGTAACCACTGGCAGAGTGATTTCGACAAACTATGCGACGGAATTACATCCTTAAACTCCGGGGATCTATTACTTGTCGGTGACTTTAACGCCAGGATTGGCTGCTCACAGAATAGCTTTTTAAGCGGATCAGCTGGAGTTATTTTCAATTCAATTCGTCAGTCAAAAGATGAAGTAAGCGATAGTAAAGGAGCTAAAATATTGGATTTAGCGGACTCGATAGATGCTAGTGTTCTGAATGGAAGTTGTGCAGGAGATGTTAAGGGTGAATACACATTTATCCGAGGAACAGCGTGTTCAGTCATCGATTATGGGCTAGTTTCTGGAATGATCTTTTGAGAAGCTTTAGGGTGGGACAGCAAACTTCTTCGGAGCATATGCCTTTAGAAATCACATGCAAGTTAGGACCTGTGGATGAATTATCTGTTTCAAAGTCGCTTGAGCTCCTTCCAAAGTTACATTGGAGTAATAGTTCATATTTTTTACGGGCTTATCAAACTAATCTAAATAAGGAACTCAGTAAACATAGCACAACGTGCGAAAATTTAAACATGGCCAGACTTACTGAGATAATGAAAGCTGCAGTCCCAGTAGCCAAAAATTGGACGCAGAAGAATGATTTTAAACAAAATTGGTTTGATTTGGAATGCCTTAAAGCAAGGAAAAAGTCATTTATTCTACTGAAGCTTCTGAGAAAATATAACTTTCATGTCTTTAAGACTATGTATGCGTCAGCTAACAAGGAATATAAGCACATCTGCCGTGCCAAGCGTAAGCTAAGCGACGAACAAAACGTACAACGCTTAACCTCAGCGATGTCTTCGGCAGATTTCTGGAAAGCGGCTAAAGCAATTAACGGAAAGCCTAGTAGGATAGGATCTTCACTGCACGCATCTGAGCTACAGGAGTACTTTAGAAAGTTACTCAACACTGCGCAATTTTCACCCCTACCTCAATATGCTGCTCCGGCCTTCTTAGACGATATCCTTGATTCACCGTTTACAGTTCTGGAAGTTCGGGCCGCTTTAGAAAAAACTAGATCTGGTAAAGCCCCAGGAGATGACAGGATTCCTTCAGAGTTCTATATTAACTGTACGTCCGAGTACCTGTTTGCAGTCACCAAAGAATTTAATAGAATTTTCGATACCGCCGAAGTACCAGTCTGTTTCAAAAAAGCAATTATTTATCCGCTGCATAAAAAAGGCGAGTACGACAATCCCGAGAATTATAGGGGCATTTCATTTTTGAATTCTTCAGTGAAGTTATTCAGCACACTTATTTTTAAAAGGCTCACAGAGTGGGTTAACGATAAAAACATACTCAACATGTTCCAAGCTGGTTTTAGGAAAAACCACTCGACTGTTGATCAGATTTTCTCCTTGTTTCACATTGCCGATTACTTTAAAAGCAAAAAGAAGAAGCTATATGCTTTCTTCGTGGATTTCCGAGCTGCCTTTGACTCCATTGCCCGTGCATCGTTATTTTATAAACTTTATACTTTGGGAATCTCAAGCAAAGTGGTGAATCTGTTGAAAGCAATGTATGGACATAATGTGTCTTATGTTTGGGATGGAAAATTTACCTCGGATGAATTTGAAACGCAGATGGGAGTAAGGCAAGGATGTGTGTTGAGTACTTTGCTGTTCATTTTATTTATAAATGATATTGTCGAGGAAGTTGGAGGGGGCATCCAGTTCGGAGGTTTACGAATACCGTGCCTCATTTTCGCCGATGACATTGTTTTGCTGGCGGAATCAGTTGAGGGAATGCAGCGCATGATCAACCGGCTGGAGCGCTACTGTGATCTTTGGAACTTGTCTGTTTATATTGAGAAGTCTAAAATGATGATCTTCAGGGATGGAGGAGGTAGATACTCGAGAAATGAAAGGTGGACCTACAAAGGACAGAATGTGGAAATTGTTCGAGAGTATAAGTACCTCGGTGTATTGATCTGTTCTAACCTTAATTTCAAAAAACATTTTGAGAGTAAATTAGCTGAGGCGAAAAGAGCTATTTCTTCAATCTGGGGACGTTGTATAGAGAGTAGGTTTGTGGACCATAGCGCTAAGATCCAGATATTTCGTGCCACTGCTTCTTCTATCATGCTGTATGGTGCTCAAGTGTGGGGTTGCTGGCAATTCGATGTGGTTGAAAAGTTTCAAAGATACTTTCTTAAACGCATTTTTCGGTTGCCGGTCTGTACTCCAAATTACATGGTTCATCTTGAAACTACTATGCCACCATTATTCGTAAGCACGCTAAAACTACATTTTGAATATATATTAAAGCTGTTGGAGATGGATGAAAGTAGACTACCCAGTTTGATCCTCAAGTCGATAATTACTTTGAGAGGTAACCTCGTCAAAAAATGGGAAGAAATAGGGGTTGATTGTGGAAAAAGAGTTCAGATTCAACCAGACATCGGACCCGCTCTTCTTAGAAACATGTTTGAAAGTTTACTGGATGGTGTAGCTCGCTCAGCATACAGTGGTTTTGTCCTGGAAGCTCAATCTTCTCAGTATAGAATGATATATAACCAGCTGGACTACAACTTACAAGGAAGCTCCTATTTTTTAAACCGATTGCCACTAGCAATGATAAGTGTGCTATTTAAAGTAAGAGGGGAAATGATTAACCTCAACTACATTCCACATCGTCCGGACCTACCTATTTTGTGTGATATCTGCAACCTCAAGGAAAGAGAAGACATTTACCACTTTATTGCCAGATGTCCGATTCTAAGGGAATTTCGTATCCGGTTCTTCGGTAAATCCATTATGAACATGAACGAAGTTTTAAGTATTTTAAATGGAAGTCTTGGTTGGGAGAAATTGTATAAATACACAACGATGGCTTTGAATTATAGAACCCGAATAGTTGAAGGCGACTTTTAAGAAATTTAATTTTATGAAGAAACCAAATGTATTTATTATGTTGTTAAATTGTCATTCTGGTAGACGGCTTTAAGCCAAACCATATTAAACTTATGAAAAAAAAAAAATTATTATAGATATTATAGATATACATATGTACATGGAATATAATAAATAAAGTTTCTATTACTACTACTACTACTAGACTTCTAGAGAGATATTAGAAAACCTTCTAAGAAAAAAATATCGGTTTTCAAATTTGCCGCCCCTAAAATCTGCCGCCCTAGGCTCAAGCCTAATTAGCCTGCTGGTAAATCCGCCACTGGCTATACCTGAAAGAATTCGATCTGTTAAGCAAGAGTCGTGCAGGTGAACCACTTTCGTGTATTCTTTAATATTAAATACACATTTAAGTAATTGTGCTGCTAAAGAGGTATAAAACGAATAATTACGAGTATATAAAACATCTTTAAAATCCCTTAAGGACCGTTTAAACACGCACAACATCATATGACACTTAACTATTTTTTTACATTATTTACGAGTTTAACTTTTTCAACAGATTAAGCTGGTATGTTCTGCTCTTTAAAAATTGGCTTAATTCAGTCAAGTTTGATCAGTGAATATTAATAGTACGGGATTTGTTAAAACATAATATTTATTAGAATTTAGAAATGAGGTGCAAAAAACAGCAGAATACTCCTCGAAATTATCGGCATAATCCAAAGACTTGTGCTGACCCAGCATGGATTTGTTTGTTTTCAATATTTTGGTGTTTTTTGGTAAGTTAAATTTAGAAAAAGTATGAATTTCTGCAAACAAAGTTTAAAAATTTGTTTTTTTTTTATTAAATTAATTTTGTATGAGATTTTTTTTTATATTTTAAATATTTAATAATATAAAATAAAAATAAATAAATTTGAGGCCATGACGACACATAGGGAGCTTAAGCCTAGTGACTTAACTCTCAACCATTTCTCATAAGCTAAATAGAGTGGACCTACAATTTTCTGCCGATTTCGAAGGGCTCATGAGCAGAACTTTTTCATGACAAGAGATACTCTACGAGGATTTGTCAATTCCTCGAAAGAGGCAGTACAAGCCTAAAAACCTTTTTTGCTGCGGCCTAGAATCGAACCCAAGACCCACTACATGATAGTTCAACGCACTAACCATTTTGCAGAGGGCTACTACTCTGTTTTACTATCATTAATAGATCATGCGTTAAGTTGAAGTAAATTAAAATATAATTATTGCAATATACCTTCACTATATTTGCATTTAAACATGATTGTATTCGTGAAAAGGGTAGGTACTCGAAATATTAAACTTGACATGTATCTCGAAACAGCTTTAATGTTTGGTAAGAACAACTTGCACAAATTATTGTTCCATACAACAATTTTGTTTTTATTTCTTAATTTCTCAGTAACGATCTTACGGATTTTGATACAAAAAAAATATATCGTAGCAGGTCCTCAAAAATGGTTATAATATTGCATATACATAATTTTGAGCAGGCCACATAAGTACCAAGCCTAAAATCCCAAATGACAGAAAATGCTAATCTCAAATCCCATAATCCCGAATGCCAAAATTTCGAATGCCAAAAAATGCCGAATACACTCGAGATTGAATTCCGACATTCAATACTTTCATATTAATATTTCAATATAATTAAACTAAACTGTTCGCTTTAGCTTAGCTTCTATTGAAATTGAAATTTAACTCAATATCTCTTTAAGAATAATTTATGTTCTTAAAAGATTTTTTTAGGAAAGAGAAATGTTCATATTCAATGTGGTCTATTGTCATTGAAGCACTTTAATCGAAGAAGCCAAAAAGCTCTCAGTACTCGGTATGTGTGGCAACGACGATCTTCTTTGGAATGACCACAATCTCGAATCCGCCAAAAACGCTAACAAAATGCTTAGAATCAAAGGGCATAATAGTGCCCAGTCAAGTTCTGGCACTACAACCTTTCAACAGGAGCAAACTCAGGCGATTTTTGACCCCTCCCTATCTCCAGTACCAATGAAGTCAGTCGAATATTTTCTAAGCAAGTCAGGCACAGGCGCTTCACCAAATTTCAATTTTCTAGCATAAGCGGTTCCTGAGATATAAGACCTCAAAAATCACAAAAACCGTAACTGACTGAGTTTTTAAAACCTTTCGAATTGGGCATACAAAAAAGCTGACCAAGTAAGCCCATCAAATTTTAGTCAGTAATCATTATAATAAAATTTCTCTTTTACATTGTAGCTGTTTCAATTCTAATTTAAATACTCGGTATTAAACCTCCATGAAGTAAGAACTTGGCGTACTTTTAGATCTCAGTACTTTTTCTCATATATTGTAGATTATTTTTCCAAACTTTTATTTATCAAGTTTTGAAAAAATCGAGCATGGGGTTTTCGAAATATTGAGTTTTCAAAAAAAAACATTTGAAAGTTTTTTTAAAAATCCAAAAAAAAAATTTTGGAAAATTTGAATACACAAGCTGGGAAGCTTTAGCATAAAAAAAATGATCAAAATCGGTGGCACCGTTTTTGAAAAAATCAAAAAAAACAAAGGTCTTAAGGGGGGTACCAAAACTACTCATTTTTTGGAAAAATTTTTTCAACCATAACCTAGGTTTAACTAAATTAAATTTTTTGATTTTTTTTTTTCAAAAAAATCGTTGGGACAGTTTTTGAGAAAAAAAATATTTATAAAATTTCGAAAAAAAATCGTATGGCAGGTACCGTTATTTTTGGTCTTAAAAATTCAAATCAAAAAACATCCGGGGGTAAAAAATTAAAACCTATATCTACCAAGTTTGAAGGAAATCGGCCGAGCCGTTTAGCTGTAATCGAACAGACAGACAGACAGAATTGCCAGACCACCTTTTTTCGTCTTCGCTATTATCGTAATGTCAACTTTGATCAAAATCTCGAGTTCGATTTTTTTTACGAATGCATAACTTGCCTTATAGTACCTATAAGTCGCAAGTAAAAAAGCTGGTATGCTGATATGTATTATTAAAAATTATTTTTGATTTTGTAGCTGGTTTTCCTATTTTCAGCTTTTTTGTTTGAATACTAGAATCCCGAATGGCTTTTGGCGTTCGCGATTTTCGCATTCTAGATTTTAGCATTCATGCTTCTGGCATTGGGGAATTTAGCAATCCGGGATTTTGGTCGTTCGCTACTTTGTCCATTCGGGATTTTGACATTCGGGAGTTTGGTCGTTCGCAATTTTTAGCATGTTTGAGCCTTTGGCACTCGTGATTTCGTATTCAACTGACCCAGTCGGATTATGGCTCTCATTACGTATATATTCGTACAATATGTCAACACAAAGTAAAACATTTATTTATTTCACTTTATTTTTCTGATTTTTTCAGATTGTAATTATTTTCTTCTCGATTTCTTATGGAAACTATTCGGCTGTTATAAAGGGTGCCGATTCTTTTGGAAATATTTGCGGCCAAAAACACAACAAACATTTTGAAAACTTTTCACTTTCTGCAACAGATACATCGAAGAAACCATTTTTATTATTTTTTGATGTTAAGGATATGGGTGGTGCTGTTAAAATTTGTACCGAAAAATGTCCTTTCTATTCGTTAGAGACAATTTTCCGTATGTTTCAGTATTTCGAAATATATTCAAATCAAATTTGTATATATGAATTTAATATATTGAAGGCCGCTCATCTGGAAAATTATCCACCATCATTGAGTAGGAGGGGTCCTTGCCCTTCCGTCGCCAAAAAAAGGTTAATCAAATTAACTGTTTAAAAGTTTTAATACTTAAATGGGGCATTTTTTTATTTAGTATTCCCTACAGAAATAGATGTGTTGTTATTGATTTAAAAAATATCGTCAAGGATTTCTATACTCTTCTGAATTCCGGGGGCTTGGATCAATTTTTTGTTCTGACTGTATACTTAACTTGCTATTATGTTGTCATCTTGTGTGGATTTGCCTTTGGTAAGTAGCCATACAACAATAAAAAAATTTAAAATGACTTCGTCTGTAAAGTTATTATTAATATTGTTTATTAGTGGTTTCTCTGATACTATTAGGCCTGATGTTTTGGCTGACGAAAATTGTAGCCTGGCTTATATGGATTCTTACCATTCTGGCAAACGCAGCTCTTTGCACTGTGTTGTGGTTGCATGACAATAAGCCTCCTATAGAAGAAAGTGAAGAAAAGGACGAGATTTTTATTCGTAATTTTGGCAAAGACTACCCCACTAACATTTTTTTCGACTTATTGAACGAATTCCAGGTTAATGATATTTTAAAAATGTGCTATGCACGTTTGACAGCTTTTATCACGGTGGGTTTGTAAAGTTCTTAATGTTTTTATTTTAAATCTAAATAATTTTTTTTTTTTCAGACTATTTTAATAGTTTTAACATTGGTTTTGTTTAAGCATTTAAACCGACTAAAACTGCTGTTTGAGGAAGCAGGGAGTTGCATTAAACGCTTACCCAGGCTTACTGTAGCTCCAACTATTGCACTATTCATTATGGCTCTCTTTATAATACTATCAGGCTATACCTTGTTATGCCTTACGACGGCAAGCTTTCCAATCAGAACTCCAACAACAGAAAGCCCTGACGTTGACATTTTAGTTGACGGAAAATTTACCGAAGATTTAAGAGGTAAGTGGCTATAAATATGTGGTTGGTTTTTAATATGAAAGAACCGATGATAAGTTCCATCTCTAATCCATCTTACAAAATACTTTTTTTTCACAAGAAATCAAAAGATAAATACTTTTAGTACTACAAGTCTTATCTTGAACACTATTTCCAAGATTGATTTTTTTTAAACAAGATACGTGTTTAAATCAAATAACTATTTTTTTATTTAAGGAATTTCTTATACATTATTAAACAATCTTCTTGCTTAAATTAAATTAATGGCCATATTGTTTTAATTAAACGAGTAGGTAATTTAATTTAGCCAAGTAAATGAATCCACTACCGTCTACCATAGAATGTACCACAAAGAACTTTCCGAGCAGGTTCCTCTTCGCTCATGCGAGCTAGGTGCCCTGCCCGCCGGAGTCTACCGAGCTTAATTTTTGTCACGATATCTGCTTCTAGGTAGATTGCGTACAATTCATGATTGTACCGTCTCCGGAATCGTCCTTCCTCACATATGGGGCCAACAATTCTCCTTAAGACTTTTCTCTCGAACGCAGCTAAGAGGTCGGAGTGCCTTTTGCTAAGCACCCAAGTCTCGGATCCATATGTGAGTACTGGCAGGACCATGGTCCTGTACAGCAGCAGTTTTGAAGTTATGGTGAGATTTCTGGATTTGAAAAGCTTTGACAGACTATAGTAGGCTCTGTTGGATTTGAGAAGCCGCCCGCGTATTTCTTCTTCTATATTGTTATCGGCTGCTACTATTGACCCAAGGTATTTAAAGGATTGCACCACTTCAAATTCGTGCTCCGCTACCTTGATTGTTTGACCAACTGTTCCTCTCGCATTCGACGCCACCATGTACTTTGTTTTACCTTCACTAATGTGCAGCCCCAGATTTTGTGCCGCCTGCTCGATCTGGATGAAGGAATCGTGTACAGCTTGTTCGGTTCTTCCGATGATGTCAATGTCGTCTGCGTAAGCTAGTAACTGGCTGGACCTGTTGACGATGGTCCCTCTTGTTGCCGTGCCAGAGTCACGGATTGCTTTCTCCAACGCCAGGTTGAAGAGGAGGCAGGCCAAACCGTCCCCTTGTCGGAGTCCATTAAAGATGTTGATTGGTCTGGATAGCAATCCGGCTATTTTTACTTGGCTTGTTACGTTGGTCATGGTCAACCTACATAGTCGTGTCAATTTATTTGGGATGCCGAATTCTCTCATGGCTTTGTAAAGTTCTACCCTGGCTATGCTATCATAGGCGGCCTTAAAGTCTATAAACAGATGGTATGTTGGGATGTTAAATTCTAGACATTTTTCCATCGCCTGCCTAAGGGTAAAGATCTGATCAGTTGTTGATTTGCCTGGAATGAAACCACACTGATATTGTCCGATAACGGTTTTAGCGTATGGGGTTATCCGGTCTTGTAGGATAGAGGAGAGTATCTTATAGGCGGTACTCAACAACGTGATACCTCTATAATTGCTGCACGTTGTGACATCTCCCTTCTTATGTATGGGGCATATTAAACCTTTTCGCCAGTCTTCTGGCATTTCTTCCTGCTCCCATACGTGTACTATAATATCATGAATGGCTTGACGTAAGGCTGGCCCGCCGTGATGGAATAATTCGGCTGGTATGCCATCGGCTCCCGGGGCTTTGTTCTGTAAAATTTTAAAGTGTATGGATCACGAAAATCCTTAGAATTTCTCTTTATAAAACCTAATAACCTATTACTTTTAAAGATGATGTAATTAAAGTGATTATTAAAATTTAGCTTGGTATCGAAGATAACACATAAATCTCTCTGCTCTTGAAAGATGAAAAATACTTATATCATAAGAGTAAGCTATTCGATACTAAGACCTAGTAAAGCTCATGATTTTGCATTTGGAAATATTAAAGCTGAGACAGTTAATATGACACCGATCTGCAACTTTTTATAAGTGAGATTAAAGTTTTAGACAATCGGCAGTTGATTTGAGTGGTAAAAATAGCTTTATATCATCTGCGAACAGAAGACATTTGGCCTTTCTAATTAACATAGGCAGATCATTTATAAAAAGAAGAAAGAGACTTCCTTGTGGAATACCTGAATGATTCAAAACTTGGTTAGATAATTGTGATCCAATATTTACATATTGATAATGACCAGATAGAATTAAGAAAGTAAAAATGAAATCCCAGTAATTCAAGTTTCTTTAGTAGAACATTATGATGAACACTATCGGAAGCTTTTGAGAAGTCATTGTAATAAATGGCATCTAGTTAAACCCCATGTTCCATGCTATTTATACAAAAAAAAAAGCGACAAGATTTGTTACTGTGCACCGAACCGCTAAAAATACATGTTGTTGTTCACTTTTACCTTGATTGATATCGTTATAAATACGTTTTTTTACAACAGCTTCAAATATTTTAGGAATCAATTTGGCATATAGTCTTGTTTTGAGCCGAACTTAATAGCATTGTAGAATAGGGTGTTAGAAACCACGTGAAATTTAATGCTTCGAAAACCCAAAACTGTCTCCTGTCGGTCAAGCGAAATATTCCACCCCTGCCATCATCCATTGATGGCACTTGCATCGAGGAAACGGAAAAGCTTTCCGTTCTCGGTATTTGTATTACAGACCGTCTTTTGTGGCATGATCATATATTTGATGTTGCTTAGGTTTCCTCAGAAGATGTAAGCAGTTTTTTTTCCACTTCTGATCTGGCTATAATTTATAAGGCATAAATTCGGCCTAAGCTTGAGTATAACTCCTAGATCTATATCCTATATCCTATATCCTATATACAATTTGTGATGTAGATACTTTTGTCTAAGGCAATATTCCTTTATTTATAAAAAATTCCAAAAAAATATTAACCTAATTTACACTTTATTAATTTAAATATATATTCAACAATTATATCTTCTTCGTTGGTATCCTTAGTTCGTGTATTCGCCCTCCGCAGTTTATCCTTTTAGATGAACAGGAACTGGTACTTCACGCTTGATGGTGGCAGTTTTCAGATGAATCTGGCTAATCACATACGAATCTGGGAAATCACGGACGAATTCGGCAAATCACAGACGAATCTGGAAAATCACAGATGAATCTGGCAAATCACGGACGAATCCGACAAATCACGGACGAATCCAGCAAATCACGGACGAATCAGGCAAATCACGGACGAATCCGGCAAATCACAGATGAATCTAGCAAATCACTGACAAATCCGGCAAATCAGGGAAGAATCCGGCAAATCACAGACAAATCTGGCAAATCACGGATGAATCCGGCAAATCACAGATGAATCCGGCAAATCACAGATGGATGTACTCTCTAACAAGCTTTGTAATAGAATTAAAGCATAAACAAGAACGTATCCTCTCAATACTAGGGAGATCAATCAGCTTGCCTATTATATGGAGAAAAATTTAATGGGTTCTACGTGCATATTTATGGCAACTATAAATGGGAATACCATACTTGACACTTGACAAATGAGGTAAGCAATTATTCGATAAAGTATTGGTCAAAACACTGACATGATTCGCTTTAGATCGAACCTAATATTGAATTGGCCCCTTAATATGATGCATGGATTCAACTATGTTAATCAAACATAATCCCAAAGACAGATAATTCGCTTACGTTTAACAGATTAACACGTCGAAAGGCAAAACTTGTCGATATTCAGCAACAAATACGTGCACACCAGATCATTAGAAAGGAATTTAAATATGCCAACATCATGAGCATATAGTTACAAGACGATTTGGCTACTTTAAAACTGATGGAAGATCATTCATAAATAATATAAACTGCAGATCTGAACCCAAATGGGTACCCTGAGGAACTCTAGAATTAACAAAAAAACATTTTGATTCATAACCGTGAAAACTAACAGAACAAAAGATTTGAGCCAAGCAACGAATTTTACGCCTAACCCTACACTCAGAGAAAAATACTGTGTAAAATTACCTTAAACGCCTTAGGTAAATATTTTTGTATGGAATTTGTTAGACAGACATAATTTTACCTGAGAACTAAGACGATTTATGCACTGTTTAGGTAATGCGATTTAGGTTAGACTGCCTTGATTTTACCTCCCATTGTAAACATGAATCTGATGTGTAACTTTGCCCTAGCGCTTAGGTGTTTCATTATGGCTAAGGTAAGTTTGCCTCCAACTTTATTTATTGATGTAAAAATTACCTTAACCTAAGGGCTGAATTGCCTTAGCCCTTAGGGCTAATGTAAAGTTCCACAGATCTAGAAAATGTGCGGCTTAATCAAGTTATATTTGAGGCAGATTTACCTCACGAACAGGTAAAATTACCTACTTTTCTGATGTCAACGTTCTCTTCTCACTCGCACGTGAGTAAACATAAATCGTAAAGAAGCATCTATAATCCCATAGAAAGAATAAAGATAAGGTGTAAGTGTCTCGTCAGCAGCAGCCATATTTATACAGGGTGATTGGCATAAGGTGTGACAAAAAGCTAGGGCGTGTAGGTTGGACTTAGACAAGAAAAAAATCGTATGGGAGGGGGGGGTCTATTTCCCCCCGTTTAGGCGGGAGGGGCAATTTCAGAAAAAAATCACTTAAAACAGAAAAAAAATTATTAGAAAATAACGGTGATACCTACAGAGTAATGCTATGGCATTTTGAAAAGCCAGAAATACATTCTTTAATTTTGTTTTCAAATAAAGTTGTTCGAGTGAATAGTTTTTGAAAAATTAATTTTCAAAATCAAAATTTTGAAAAAAAAATTAAAAAATTTTTTTTTAAACAAATTTTTTTCAAAATTTTACGTAATTAAGTATTATTTTTTTATTCAATATTCAATGCTCATATTAATTTTTGATCAAACACAAAAAACCGGATGTCAAAATGTTTTGTAGTTTTTGAGAAAATCAAAAATAACAAAAACTACTTTTGTTCTAAGAAAAGCCTTTTATTTTAGTTTTTACGTTTTTGGATTCTTATGTAGGTGAATTTACGATTGAAAGGATTAACTTTCTTTTTACTATTCTTTTAATTATCGTCTTATAAGCATACAATAATGTGACAAAGTACTGGATTAACCATATTTCACACATTTTTTTCATTGAGAACACCTGCCTGAGAGCATTGGAATTATATTGACCTGCGAATGTTTTTTAAGTAATGCAACGTTACACGCCCTAACTAGTGACAGAAAAGTGCAATTGCGAAATAAGAACAAGAATGTTCCTGAATCTTGAAATCAATTAAAATAAGAAATACATGCATATTTAGATAAAATACATAATTATTGTTTATTTAAATTTTTAACAATTTTTTAACTAAAGCTTATTATAAAAAATTATTTGAAAAACATTCGCAGGTTAATATTAATCCAATGCTCTCACGCAGGTGTTCTCAATGAAAAAATGTGTTAATCCAGTACTTTGTCACTTTATTGTATGCTTATAAGACTGATAATAAAAAAATTTAAAAAAAAAATTTAATCCTTTCTTTCGTAAATGCACCTACGCCAAGCCGACCCCACCATAATAAAAAAGTGGCAGGTCAATTTTAAACCAATGCTCTCACGCAGGTGTTCTCAATGAAAAAATGTGTGAAATATGGTTAATCCAGTACTTTGTCACATTATTGTATGTTTATAAGACGATAATTAAAAAAATAGTAAAAAGAAAGTTAATCCTTTCAATCGTAAATTCACCTAAGAATCCAAAAACGTATAAAAACTAAAATAAAAGGCTTTTCTTAGAACAAAAGTAGTTTTTCTTATTTTTGATTTTCTCAAAAACTACAAAACACTTTGACATCCGGTTTTTTGTGTTTGATCAAAAATTAATATAAGCATTGAATATTGAATAAAAAAATAATGCTTAATTACGTAAAATTTTGAAAAAAATTTGTTTAAAAAAAAAAATTTTCATTTTTTTTTCAAAATTTTGATTTTGAAAATTAATTTTTCAAAAACTATTCACTCGAACACCTCTATTTAAAAACAAGATTAAAGAATGTATTTCTGGCTTTTCAAAATGCTATAGCATTACTCTGTAGGTATCACCGTTATTTTTTAATAATTTTTTTTCAGTTTTAAGTGATTTTTTTCTTAAATTGCCCCTCCCGCCTAAACGGGGGGAAATAGACCCCCCCCTCCCATACGATTTTTTTCTTGTCTAAGTCCAACCTACACGCCCTAGCTTTTTGTCACACCTTATGCCAATCACCCTGTATAAACAAGCGAAGTATTTGAGGGTTCATCATTATCATCGGCTCGACAACCGGGTTCCGGTCCTGGCCTCTTTCAACAAGTCTCTCCACCTATCCCGGTTTCTAGCCGACGCCATCTAGTTGCGCACCTAAAGGATTCGGGCGTCCTGGTCTACGCCATCTCTCCAGCGCAAGCATGGTCTACCACGCTGTCGTCTACCATAGAATGTACCACAAAGAACTTTCCGAGCAGGTTCCTCTTCGCTCATGCGAGCTAGGTGTCCTGCCCACCGGAGTCTACCGAGCTTAATTTTTCTCACGATATCTGCTTCTAGGTAGATTGCGTACAATTCATGATTGTACCGTCTCCGGAATCGTCCTTCCTCACATATGGGGCCAACAATTCTCCTTAAGACTTTTCTCTCGAACGCAGCTAAGAGGTCGGAGTGCCTTTTGCTAAGCACCCAAGTCTCGCATCCATATGTGAGTACTGGCAGGACCATGGTCCTGTACAGCAGCAGTTTTGAAGTTATGGTGAGATTTCTGGATTTGAAGAGCTTTGACAGACTGTAGTAGGCTCTGTTGGATTTGAGAAGCCGCCCGCGTATTTCTTCTTCTATATTGTTATCGGCTGCTACTATTGACCCAAGGTATTTAAAGGATTGCACCACTTCAAATTCGTGCTCCGCTACCTTGATTGTTTGACCAACTGTTCCTCTCGCATTCGACGCCACCATGTACTTTGTTTTACCTTCACTAATGTGCAGCCCCAGATTTTGTGCCGCCTGCTCGATCTGGATGAAGGAATCGTGTACAGCTTGTTCGGTTCTTCCGATGATGTCAATGTCGTCTGCGTAAGCTAGTAACTGGCTGGACCTGTTGACGATGGTCCCTCTTGTTGCCGTGCCAGAGTCACGGATTGCTTTCTCCAACGCCAGGTTGAAGAGGAGGCAGGCCAAACCGTCCCCTTGTCGGAGTCCATTAAAGATGTTGATTGGTCTGGATAGCAATCCGGCTATTTTTACTTGGCTTGTTACGTTGGTCATGGTCAACCTACATAGTCGTGTCAATTTATTTGGGATGCCGAATTCTCTCATGGCTTTGTAAAGTTCTACCCTGGCTATGCTATCATAGGCGGCCTTAAAGTCTATAAACAGATGGTATGTTGGGATGTTAAATTCTAGACATTTTTCCATCGCCTGCCTAAGGGTAAAGATCTGATCAGTTGTTGATTTGCCTGGAATGAAACCACACTGATATTGCCCGATGACGGTTTTAGCGTATGGGGTTATCCGGTCTTGTCAACAACGTGATACCTCTTTAATTGCTGCACGTTGTGACATCTCCCTTCTTATGTATGGGGCATATTAAACCTCTTCGCCAGTCTTCTGGCATTTCTTCCTGCTCCCATACGTGTACTATAATATCATGAATTGCTTGACGTAAGGCTGGCCCGCAGTGATGAAATAATTCGGCTGGTATGCCATCGGCTCCCGGGGCTTTGTTCTGTTTAAGCCGGCCTATAGCCTTCTCAACCTCTTCTATGCTTGGTGGCGGCAACATAGAGTATTCTTCTTGAAGTAGTGGAGCCTCCACTTCTGCAGTGAGCTGACCATTTAGCAATTCATTAAAGTACACTTCCCATCGCTCCAGTATGCTTTCAGGATCGGTGATCAGATTTCCCTCTCCGTCCTTGCAGTATGTGCAGCGTGGTGTGTACTGCGTCATGTTTTGGACGGATTGGTAGAACTTCCGCGCCTGGTGCGGACCTCGCTCTCGGCTATTTTCTACAGATTAGGTTCTTCTCCCAGGCTGATTTTTTTTGTCTGTGTAGCCGTTTTTCTATTCTTCTGAGCTCTTTATATTCCTCTTCGCGTGCCCGCGTTCTATGAGATTTTTGCATTGCTCGGTACGCAACATTCTTACGTTCAGTCGCTAGCTTGCATTCATCATCAAACCAGTCATTCCGATTTTTACGACTGCTGCCTAAGATGGAGTTGGCAGTACTAATGACAGTATTCGTAAGGCGTGTCCACTTCTCATTTACGCCCAGCATACTGGCTCCAGGACTTACTCTCCCTAAATCAAGTGATTCTAGGGCGAGTCCTAACGCATTACCAAAGGTGTTACTGGTGTTTTCATTGCGCAGGGCAGCCGTGTTGATTCGAACCTGATCGGCGGATGCAATGCGTCTTCGCAAGGCAATCTGCCCTCGGAAAACCATACCAACAAGATAGTGATCCGAGTCGATATTGGCACCTCGGTACGTTCGTACCGTCATCAAGTTCGAGTAGTGGCGACGGTCTATCAACACGTGGTCTATTTGGTTACGAGTGACTCCATCAGGTGATACCCAGGTGGCTTTGTAGATATCTTTACGCGGGAACCTGGTACTCGCAACGACCATGTTTTTCGATGCTGCCAATTCTAAGACTCGAAGTCCATTGTCATTGGTGTTTTCATGCAAACTATGGGTGCCTGCGTAATGCCTGAATACCGGCTCTCGACCTATTTTTGCGTTCAAATCCCCAAGGATGATTTTAACATCATACCTTGGACAGGCATTGAGGGCCCTCTTGACTTGTTCGTAGTAAGTCTCTTTTTCTTCGTCTGAGGACTCCTGCGTAGGTCCGTGAACGTTAATGAGGCTGATGTTCGTAAATTTTTCGCTGACTAGGAAGCCTACCCCGAGCACATGGTGTTTTATATGACAGCTATAGTATATGTCATATTCTTTCTTCTGTAAAACACCATTACCTGTCCATCTGATTTCTTGAAGAGCTGTTATGTCAGCTTTATATTTTGACAGGACATCGGCTAGCTGCTGAGCAGCTCGAGCTCTATAAAGCGATCGTACGTTCCATAAGAAAATTCGTAAATCGTTTTTCAGTTTTCGTTGCGTTGGTTGTCGTCGTGTGATCAGTCCGTTTCCGAGGCTTGTTGTCGGTCTCGTAATTCGTAAAGTTTTATGGGACAGGGAATTAACCTGTCGCCAACCTGAGGAACCAGCCTGATCATATTAGCCAAACCTTTTTAAAGGCCTGTTTCTAGCGGCCGCCACGGAGAGGCTATGATCAGACTTCCACCAGTCCCGAATAGTTACGGCACGTGCATGTTTTCGTATGCTACATGTTATTCCCCTTATTCGTCTGATGGCTGACCGCCATTTTGAGGGTTATCATATCTTAAAAAATTATGATCTCGATAAAATAACTTGGCTGTAGCACTTGACTGACTTAAAATTTATTAGGTGGTATGTTAATGTTTTCGTTTCGCATTGTGGTGATTGCATAGAAAGTATTTTATTATAAAATATATTGTGTAACTTTTTTCAATTTATACTAAATACATTAACATCTTGGAGACTTTATTGCTACTTACTACCTTTTCGTTCACAATTGACAAAAAATGTATTTCTTATGTTGTATTATACGAGTAGTAATTTTTTTGTGACAGGAGTAATAGTAGAAAATTACAGAAAAGATGAGATTTTATTACTATTGTAAAAGCAGCATAAGCTTCTCAGTGTGTAATTTAGAATATATGGTATTAAATTTGACCTTTCCGGTTTCCTATCAACTCTCACACGCAAATGACCCATGACCTAAATAAAAACTAAACAGATTTAAAAGTTAATTTGGATTTTATTTGCTTACGAAAAAATATATGGTAACCCTTTTTCCGATAAAAGTTATAAATAAAATAATTAAAATATGCATTATTTTGAAGGCCCTTTGTGTTGTTTCAACGTAAAATGTTAAAATTAGTAGATACAATTTCAACCGCACTTATATTTCGGTTCCCATATGTGCAAAATAGTAAATATGTATAATGCATGGCCATTATAATAAAATAATTGATAGACTTACAAAATAAATACTATCAGCCTATCAGTTTTGTTGGCATAGCAAATCATGTATACACAAAAACTTAAAAAGTATTTTGTTTCTTTCTTTATTAAGCTTACAAATATTCTGTTCTCTTTTTATCACCTCTCATTTTAAAAGAAACTAGGTAAAAATTATTTTATTCCTGCTACATTTACCTTATCTGAGAGCTTCATTTACCCAAAGAACTATGGTAAATTTACCTAGTTGTCAAGCTTTATTCAAAAAAGGTTTAAGATAAAATTCCATAGATAAACTTGCATAAATTTACCTACTTTAGACAGTTCCTAACAAATTTGTTTTGCCTTAGCAATTTAAGGTATGTTATCTTAGAACTTACCAAGTTCAAAACTGCCCTAGGAGTAACTTAGTTTATACCCCGATTTAGGTTAATTTTACACAGGTTTTTCTTTGGGTGTAGCTCGATCATTTCTTGTAACAAAACATAACACTAACAACATGTAATTGAGTTAAACTAGTATGCCCAACAAGGATGAACACGAATAAAATAATGTGAATTATAAGGGACATTGAAATATGACACGGCATTTCTCCGCTTTAGCTCAGCCGCCATCCCTGGAGATAAAAATATCTGAGACAAACACCAACAGTATCAGAACATCGTGCCACACATCTTTCCTATCCTTCTTTCTCTTCATTAACTTCACGCCCGCGCTATGTTGAAACATTTAAAGGGTAATCATAATCCCTTGAGCGCGGGTAGATTATAAAAAAAAAAAAAAAAAAAAATGATGTGAAACTTTGTCGAACGCCTAACTAGAATCTGTTAGATAACAATCCGTTTCTTTTTTTAATTTTAAATGAATCTATACAAGACTGCGATAGCTCCACGAGAAAAGTGACGGTTGAACGGTCTTTCAAGAAACCATGTTGGTTTATCGTTCCCATTAATCAATTATGCTACAAAATTTAAAATTTGGTGGTGCAACAGCTCGAAGAGAACCAGGACCTTATGACTTACAACTCTCAACCAGTCCTGTGCACGTGTTACTAAAAATTGATTGGAACTAAAATTTTCGTTCGATTCCGAGTTGCTAATGAGCAGCACTTTTATCAGTACACCTCCGAAGAACTTTTTTGCAGCGGCTGAGAATCGAATCCAAGAGCTTCTGCATGAAAGTCCAACGCACTAACCATTATGCCCAGGAGTACTACGAACAACTTACCTGATTTTAATTTTAATAACAATCTCGGATTAACTGCCCCAAATTTCAATACATAAAACAAAAAACAATAGCCATTTATTTTCGAAACTTTTCCAAGAAACTTCCCCCGTTCATTCATAAAAAGCAAAGTTCGTTAAATCCGTCATGACCCTTTATACATATTTTGTCTAACAAATAATTATGTTACGTAAAATTGATCTCATTTTACACCCACTTTTGCCTTTTGGTATTAAGTTTGTTAACTACGCAGAAAACCCGCTAAAAGCCTATCCAATCACGAAAAATCACTGCGCATATTGACTGCAAAAGGCCTGCGAAATATCTGGGGGCATTCCACTCTAGAACTTGTAAGAAACTTCGCACCCACTGACCCGGCAAAAACGAGGAAAATAAACAGAAAAAAAATTAGACAGCTTCACAAAGCTCTACAGTAATGGAATTCACGAAGAGAATGTTAATGAGCTGCTGTTCGATAAGATGTTGTTCCTTTAAGCCCCAGTGGACTGCATAATTAACTTGTTTCAATACGTGTCTTGAGTGTCTAGTCTCGCTTTTCCTTTTCCCAGTTCCCAGTTCCCAAAGCAACGAACGGATGTTATCCTTGAGTTGTTTTGAGTCAGTCGTTTGCTGAAGACTCTTCTCTGACAAATAATACCCGTACTTGCAATTGACATCAAATTGGCAAGGTATTGATTTTTTTTCCATTGGAAATGGAAAATGCAAATTACAATTCTCGTCCTTATTTTGCAAACACAACCCATCTCAAGATTCTCATTGAAACCAGTGTAGGCTATAGAAGAAGGAGGTATGTCTACTTATAGGCTATAGAAGATGAATTGAGTAGATCCTTTTACTTATAGCAATGCAAAATGTAAATGTTACGCTACTTCATGATGAAGAAGCTCATTAATTTCTATACGCCAGAGCGCACTGAAACATTGAACTCTTGCTTGAGTGCCTTAAATCAATAAAGGCAAGGGTTCGCATGTGTCAGGTGCCGATGTTGTTCCAGGGTTGGCATAAGGAGGGATAACATAACTTTAAATTATGCACATGTGTGTAAGACAGAGTGTGGCAAATCTCGATAGGACCTATGACATGAAATACTTCCATTTCCAACTACACAAGCTCTGGAGATAGAAAAAAAAAAAAAGAATAGGAAAACTTCAATAACAAAAGAAAACTGTAGTTTCGAAAAGGATCAAACAAAACAGGCTTGAGAAATAATAAAAGAAGTAACTTGAACCTTCTAAGTCAGTTCCGCTCTATGAAAACTGTGTAGGTTGATGTTAATGGGCACAATATTTTTCCTTAATTTTTGTCTTACGGGTATTTATATGAAAAACAAAGCAACATAAGTGCGTAAGCAATACAGTAAGAATACAGTACAGTGTACAGTACACCATTACTCTGAAATTAAATGTAATAAAAAAAACGAATCCAAGCAGTGTGGATATTTTCATATTTCCAATTACCTTTAAGTAAAAGATTGGACAGATGACGACAGATTTTAAAGAAATTTCTAAGCTAACAATTAAGCAAGGTTTGGCTATTAAAGTCTATAAAATAAGCGAGTTTGGCCGTGCCCGTTTAGAGGATCTTAAGAAGGATACCTTAAGATAAAACAAGGTAATGGTCGAGAACCTGTTTTCTTAATAGAATACAAAAAGTAATCCTTCTGCCAAGTAGCAGTTTGAAACACAGCAGTCATGCAGAAAAAATATATATTGCCCAATAATGGTCAGCCCTTTTTTAATAATATTTCAGTTTCGATACTCCAAATTCAGAATTATCCATAATACGATCCTTACAAAGCTATCGAAAAATAATTGGTTGGATTTAAGTGCCAGTTTCACGATGAATATTGTAAATTTTTATATGTTGAGGTCTCAAACTGTTTCCAAGATTTTAATCCCCGATACATGATCAATTTAATTTTTAAATCTATATGGTCTGTGAGAAAAATATCTCGGAGGCTATACTCTATAACCGATTAACATTTCTCAATATCTTAAATGAATTCTGTTTCCCCAAAACTTTTTAAAAAATCTCACCCAAATATCACAAAAGGAATTTATTTAAAACTCGCTTAGCGCGCTTAATTAAAGTTAACTTATTTTTTAAACCTGACAGACTTACACAAGACATTGTCAAATGTATTTTAAAAAACCAGAATAAACATTATTTTTTTAGGTTAATTTTTGTTTGGCTTTTAATAATTTCCCATAGCTTTTAGACCATCAGCTTGGTTCTTCTAAGTCTCCGAACAAAAATAAGGCTGTTTTTTCTATCATAGGGCACGCTAGTACTCAGCAAGTTCACGGCACTGCATATTTTTTTTAAAGGAAAAAACTCAGGGGATTTTCGAACCCTTCTATCTTCAAATTCATAATATTTTCTTAACTGATCAAACACAGGTTCCACACCAAATATCAACTCTTCGAAATCAGTGGTTCCTGAGATATAGGAATTCAAAAATCGCCTAATCCGTAACTGACTGACAGATCATCAAAACTATAGAGCACTTCCCGACACCGTAGTACTTTGTAATTTTGCACAACAGTATAAGACCTACCTAAGAAATACAAAATTTCTCAAGATTTTTACCACTTGAAGTACATCTCTCTCTTACAACTCACTTCACCAGTTAATCCTCAAAATTTAAGTCAGTAGTAGATAATAACAATCAAACTCTCTCCCATAATTTGGAGTTGTTTCGATATTACTCCGCTTAAGACATTCTATACAAGACTTCATTAACTTAGAACTTGGCGTACATTTAGAACCCACTTCTTTTTTAACGGATGACTTGCGAGTAACGGTTTCTTGCTACCCTCTGCATGTTTATTGTAATGCTTATTGCATGTTTCTCCCCTTGATTGATTTCAGATGCAATATGTTTTATGGACATAATACCTAGAAAAGTTTGTATTCCGTTTCCGAGTATTGGACCTACACTTCAATATTGAACTTAGATAATGGGAGTTGTGTTTTTGTTTTTAAATGGAAACTGATTTTTGTGTTATGTGTTCCAATATCTTAAGGCAACGCAAAAATTTCATTAAACTGAACAAAAAAAAAATACAGGCAGGCCAGCTGTTTGGGCACTAGGTGAAACACAAGTAACGAATACTGATCTTTCAGAATTTCGGTTGACTGGTTATAACTTCTTAATGCCCTTACTCGTTTGCAATTACTGCCTTTTCGTCTATGCCAGAGCCTTCTCCAATACCAACGAACTTATACGAACTTCAACTTCATTTTGGTCAAATTAACAAGCACATCATTCACTATTGTTTCATTTATAAGAGCCCGAATCTTGACAGCAATTCAACTCTTAATGAGTTTGATGCGCTGTCTGCGAATTCAATGAACACAATTCAAGTTGGCTCCGCTATTCAGGACAGACAGTATCCGAAGGAAGACATGTTGAGATTTTTGCTGAAATGCACCACCTTACTCAGCTTGGAGATAAGCCCACTCGTCCATGTTAATGAGAAACATCCCACTAGGACCGTTTGGCAATACGAGAAAGCCAACTGGAACGGCTGAAAAACTTTTTTGAGTTTCGAAATTCCAGTGTTGACATGATCACAGAAGATATTTTTCTTGGAATTTATACTTTTTTTAACAGAATTAAGAGTAATCCTAAGGAAAAGTCTTGGTTTGATACAAGCTGTAAAGAAGCTATGAAGTTGAGAGAAGTAAGAAGTAAGAACTGAGCAGAATCGAAAAAAGTATAAACAAGTCAGAGGCCAATGCAACGCTGTTATAAAAAGAACCAAATACTTGCATGACCAGAAATTAAGGCAAAAAATCCTGCAATGCCCTAAAGGTAGTAGAACTTTCTGGTCATTTATCAAGAACCTAACAAATGCAACTTCATCTTCGGTTCCAACGCTCATCTACAACGACATTCCAATATCTAGCTCTTTATATAAGGCAAATGCAGTCTCAGCTTATTTTGCCGTAAGCTTTACGTTGTCAGACCGCAACACTGCCCCTCCTTTACTTGATATCATTCAATGTAATATGTATGGGTGTATTCATAAACGCAGAAAATCTGCGCTAGTACAATCGCAGTTCTTTTCTAATGAATTTGTGAACGTACTCACCAGGCAGAATGTGTGCAGTAAGCAAAAAGGCCTGACTTAGTCCAATTTGTATGTAAACAGAGTTCATAAATGTTAGCGAAAAATGGCGGCCAAACAAATTTTGTTGAACTTGATTTTTGATTTGCTTACCAAAAAAGAAAACAATTGGCACAAATATCTTGCAGAGAACAAATAGAAAAAAAAATTATAACGAGAACATTTTTAGGCTTAAAAAATTATCGCTTATTGCCAAAAAATGCATTCTTTTTGAAGGTGATTTCAGAGTATCCTGGCGATATATTCCGTAGTCATTTTACGATATCGAGGTCCACATTCAATGTAAGCTTCTTTATAATTATTTTACAGTGCCTCTTCGTCCTTCTTGGTGACTGTAAAATTATTTTTATTTTTATTTTTTATCTTCTGCAGCCAAAACAATTCAGCTGCACAATCTGCCCGACGCTGACGACAGTTTGACGTTTATGAACGGTATGTACTGCAGTTGGGCTAGGTTAGTTCGATCAAAAATCTGACTTTATGAACGCAGATAATGCAGTTCTTAGTTAGGCTGATGATTATGAACTCACCCTACACTGAACCAAAAAGGTACATGATTCGAAGGAAAAACTGCATGTTTTTAAAGAAAAACTTCATTAAAAACGCGCCAAGAATCGAATTCATTAAAAAAAAGAAACCCTAAACATACATTTTATGAATTTGTTCCTACGACAACAAAAGGTTCTTAAAATTATTGATTCCTGCATTAAATTAATGATTGGAAGTCATTAAAAAATTCTCTCAATAATTTATAAAACATATGAACTATTTCATTCGATGTAAGTAAGTAAACATGAAATTCATAATTTTTTGCTTTAATTTCATGTATTTTGTCATTCAATGTTACTATATTTTTCATTTATTTTATGACCTTCTGACATAAATTGAAGGAACAGTCCACTGTTTTAATGTAAAAAATCATGAAAATCATGTTATTGTTCTTAAAAAGTATAAGTAATTTCAGACGATGTATGTAAAAATTCATGAAATTCATGATGTTTTTCATTAATTTTATGACATCGGTCTGTGTTTTTAATGATTTAATTCATTAGTTTAAAAACTCTGACACTTGTTCTAGGAAATGTTTCCTAAGATGTATGATGTTTTTCATTGATTCAATGAATGATAGTTTTATTTTTAATGATTTTAATCATTTGCCTGCAATAATTGTAAGAAAAGTTTCTTTTGTAATAATGAAAAATCATTAATTTAATGCAACTTTTCTTATATTAGTATGAATCTTTTCATTAGTTTTATGTAAGAAATCATTCAACCTAAGCTATTTTTTCATAAAAGTAATGAACTATTTCTTTTTTTTCAATGATTTTTTTTTTCGTTTTAAGAACAAAAAAATCATTAAAAATAATTATACGTGCACGTCCACCTGAAATACAAAAGCCCCGATGACAAATAATTTTCAAGAAAATGGTATACCTGAACAATTTAAGAAAAGAAAAACTTAAAAAAAGAACAATTATTTATTGAATATATTTTTGAATATCAGATACTTGCGTACAACATATAAATAAATTATACAGCCGAAAAACGTATGAGGTAATTTTATCTGTTTAGCCATGCCCATGCAGACACCACATTTATTTCACTGCAACATTATCTAAAACGAAAGTAAAAATACAAAGTTAATTAATTGTCTCCAAAAAATTCAAAGTAATCAATAAAACAAAAACTATTTTGGCAATCTAAAATGATAAGTTAATTGTTAACGTTTAATGTATTTTGAAATAAATATATGAACTAAGAAAAATAAAATTACCATTGTGGACATCTGCTTCTTCTATTTTTTCCATAATTGCTCTCATCTCCTTGTCCCTTAAATGTTTTTCTTGTAGCAAAAATTGATTAAGTCGGATGGCTTGATTTGTCCATCTGCTGAAAATCCCTGGGCGATTTCCAAACAACATACCAAAATCCATTTTTATCTAGAAAAATTAAATAGTATTACATAATGAATTTATGAAAAATATTCGCTACCTATAGAGTAAATACTTACAAATTTTATAAATCAAGTAGTTGAATAAATTTAACGTCGTCCACAATGCGCAACACTTTGAAAAATTTCAATTTTTAAAATAAAAGAAAACTTTTTGGGAACTTTGTAAGATCACGTTTTAACACTGATAATATCAAACAAGAAATGAACTATTGATATGATATTACAAGTATATTGCATAGTAACCGCAAAGTTTATGACATATTTCCTACTATTAAAGAGTCAGTCATACAAAACATGAAAATGTTCCGTTTTTTATGAATAAGTTCTTAAAACACCAGACTACAGCCATAGGTGTATAACGGTAATATTTTGCACTTTAAGGAAATATTCCATAAATTGCAAGTAATGAGCTTGGATTTTATGACAAAATTCTTACGATTCAGGAATAAATTCTTTCACAAAAGTGAACCAAATCAAGCTGTTCCTAAAATTTAAGTGTTAGTCATGCAAAATATGAAATTAATCTTATTTTGTATAAATAAGTTCTTCAAACACCAAATCAATCTTATTTTGTATGAATTAGTTCTTAAAACACTAAATTAATCTTATTTTGTATGAATTAGTTCTTAAAACACCAGATTTCTATAACGGCACTTTCATAGCCGCATTAAATTATTTTTGAAATAAATTTATGTTTTCTGCAGATTTACAAATTTCGGCATATTTTAAAATAATTTCATTCGCGCATTCATTCCGCATCCGCATCAGGGAAAATTCATATAGGTAGTTATGTTTAACAGCATCTTTGATGAATGTGTATACGCTAATTCACAGTCCGTCGATTATTCATCTAGCTATATTTGTCAAACATTTTCTTGAGAATGTTAGCCCGCCTATTTTTGCATGCATCAAATGAATGGATTCAAGCATTTAAAGCAATTTTTCTTAAAATGTCCGTTACTCATGCATTGAAAAATATTTTGCATTTAACAAATGAAAAGTTACATACATTTTAAGTAATCCTTCATACAGCTTCAAATTAAATTTTGTATGAATTGTTCATATTTCAAATGTAAAGTTTCCTGCTTGGAATTCACAACAAAAAAATAAATGTTTATGAATGTGGTTTCATGCATTTTATAATATTTTGCATGTAAAAAATGTATAGTTTCAAGAATTTAAAGTAATTTTTCATGAAATGTCACTTGCTCGTATTGATGAATGTGGTTTCATATAATCAGTCACTTTGTTCCTACAATATAAGAACAGTTTCAAGCATTTTAAGAAACTTTTCATGAAACTTTGAAATAAAATTTGTATGAATAGTTCATATTTTAAATGTAAAATATTATAATTTGATTTTCCAACAACAGTTCCATTGCTTTGGATTTTATGAATGGTTTTTCATGAAAATCATGACTTGGTCATAAAACAAAAATTAATTTTTATGAATTCGTGCATTATTCATATGAATATTCTTTAGAAATTAATGATTTTGGCTGAATGATCGCCATTCATAAAAAGAATGTACAAAAATTTTTTCAGTGTATATCTCCGCACTCGAACAGTTGCAAGAACCCTTCGAGATCTGGATATGAACAAATCCGATGGTCCTGATTGTAAACCTCAATTTCTTCTGAAGAGGTGTTCTTCCTAGTTGGAAAAACTATTGCGTAAGCTTCTCCATCACTCCTACTGTTCTGGAATTTTCCCTGGATGGAAAAACTATTTGTTCAGCCAACTCCTAAAAAAGGCAACAATTCCACCCCTCATCGACAAATTGCACTTACGAGTACGTCCCTTCTGTCCAATATCATGAAATGTCTAATCCATCATCAGCTTAAGAAATATCTCGAAGACCGAAAGCTTCTGAATGACCGGCAATACGGCCCTTACATCAATCATTCCGCAGGTGATCTGATGGTACATAATGTCTCAGTGTCATGTCAGTGGGACAGATCTTTACATTGTTTTGGAGAAAGTAAGATACGTGATCTTGATATTTCTAGGGCATTTGATAGGAGAAAATGCTTGCGATTGTATCAATGAAACCTTTATTCTCCTAATTTGAAATTACCATCTAGATAGTCAACTACATGTTGTACTGGATGGTTTCAAGTCAGATCTTCACAAAATAAATGCTGGCGTTCGCCAAAGCTCCGTTTTGTCTTTAACTCTCTTCCTTATTTTCATAAACGATTTCTTGTCTGAAACTTCTAATTCACTTCATTGTTATGCCGACGATTCTATCCTTTGCTTCTCATACTCATTCCCAAATTCTCATCCATATCCTTCGGAAGTGGAATTGTAACGGTATCGATCTTTACAGCATTGTAAATGAGGTATACAAGATCGTGTAAAGTTTATTCCTTCGAAAACTCAATGCAGCTTAGCAACGAAGTTTAAGCTATAAACTTCAATACATTGAATACAGACCGAATCATGTACGTATGCAACGAGTCCTTTATTTCACATCCAAATAGGAAAGATACTCCACTCATTCTTTCTCAATTGAATATTTCCATTTAAACTCTTGTTTAATCGATGTAATAAGGTTAATGACAATTAATTTCTTCCTTTCTTCAACTTTTAAAATTCTTTCCTCCCTAAATACCTTATGGCCAAATTGAATCTCATCCTATGCACTTGAAGCAATTGAAAAAGTAAAATTACCCAAATAAAAACCAAATACCACATGAATGACTCGTTTAGTTTCCAAAGGTACACAATGCATTCATTGATGGTGTTATACCTTTCACATCCTCCGAGCCTTTGAAATTGTTGTAGCAGAATTGGAAAATCCACACAGAATTCAACCAACACAATATTTTCCTTTTCTAGAATGCATTTTTTATGAAGGACTTTACGTGCTTTTTGACCGAAAAGTTCCCTCTGCATCAGTTTCTCCACGAATGTTCCCACAATCCAATCCAATCTTTGTCGTTGTAATTCTACACGACTCGGTCCAACCATCAGCCACACTGACCAACCGTCGACAGTTCCATAGCTGCTCCTAATATTCCACTGCTATACCTATATTCTAAACAGGTTATGCTCACATTTGTTCTTGGTCAGGACCATTTCGTTTTCTGTCGTCCTGAAACGAACATGAATAATTTATAGATGCGCTGTGCATGATGTATCGCTCTTGCTCGCTGCCACTTGTGCTTCCACTATTCCCGTAAAACAACTATACACCAAAAGCAGCAATTCCAAATTCAAATGAATGTAGAACACAACCCTTGGGTACCGATAGCCCACCAACCAATCTTCCTCCCATCTTGCACGTCCTTCGTACCTACTTGGGAGACTTTAGCTCCAACATCCACATTGCATTTTTCACTTTGCGAAATATTCCCTTCGTTCTTTTTGAGGTCGGTCAGCCATCACATAACACTATGCGCCTTGTAGTTTTTCCGTTTATCTGGGTCCGGAACCTTGCTTTGATGAAGGCATTGTTCTGTGATTCAGCTTTACAGCAGATCCCTCTCGGCATGTTAAGTTGGAATGGAATTCCTAAAATACCCTTCCTTTGCATGTGATAATGATCTGAGTCCATTAATAGGGATTTGCTTCTCTCGGTTCTCGGATTGCGTGATCCGGAAAATCTGTGCTCCACGGATAACAAGGATAAAACGAATCCCCAGGTGTGTGTTGGCGGACGGTGGTGACCGAAAGCCTTCAATGACTAATCCTTAGAATTCTGCTCCAGTTTAGCATTATTGGGCTTCCTCTTCCATTGAACATCTACGAGCGAGTAGATCTGAAATGCCTCAGTGGTTTGTAGAGCTCATTAAAAAGGTATATGAGATTAGTGGTGAGCTTATCCAAGCCAAACAGGATGGAACAGCCACGAAAATTGAAAGTTATTTGCGGCTTTGGTGTTTCTCTTAGCACTTCAAAATTTTCCAAATGTATAGGTACTGTAGATATGTTTGTTCAAAGTCCTTCGTCACCGTTACCGTTGAGTTAAGTCCTTGTGCGTGGAACTCGCACTCCTATAATCCAACCTTAATGCTCTACAGAGGTAGCCTCACTAACTTCTTCCTCAAACTTTTTGTTTTCTAATTAGCGTTCATGCAATTATATTAAAACGATGATGACGACAACGAGTCTGAGCTCCAAAGGTATCCACTGTGAAAAATGCTTCCGCTTAATTATGCAAGGAAAATATAATTTTCTACTTCTCTGACCATACTCTGTGTTTAATCCTCTGGTGTTTTAGAATTTTTTGGGTTCTACCTACATATACCTTTGTGTATATGTATATGTAGCCCCGCTGCCTTTATTTATAGAGGCTTTCCGGCAGTAAAATAAAATAAACATTCTTTAGAGCTCATAAGTTCCGGTGTGGAAAAAATAACAGAAATAAAAAGCGTGAAACCTGAACACAATAATTTGCATTATTTGTTTTAAGGCTAAGGTTGAGGGTGGGAAATTCCAGAGGTGTTGGTGTTAATGTTCGCATTGGACCTTTAATTTAAACTTTATGTTTTATTCAATACAAATTCTGAAATGCGAAGCTTGCTCCTGCTGTGAGGGTTGCTTAAGGGCCAGAAAAGGAAGCAAGGCATCAATCAAAAGTGTATTTTGCACCCTAACGATTTTTCGCGTTTCATATTTTTTCCGTATTAAAGTTAATTAAGAAAAGTCGGTCTCGATACGGATGTGAAATCAAAGGGCTATTACAAGACACACCACAAAGGGTAAAACGTGGGAAATGACGGAGAATGTTCTCGAATCTTCGGAATATAAAAATTTGTTAGTAAGGGGATCTGACAGGCGTTTTCAAGAAGGGGAGGTTAATGTTACGTAAAGGGATCCGGTTAGGAAGGGTTCAGAGAATTCTTTGGGCCTTCGATTTACAAAGCCCAGTGGTTTGCTTGCTTTATTTTTAATCATTTATATGTGTGAGAAAGTTGAGCTCTCTATCACATAAGCCACCAAGCTCACGAATTCACTCAGCGATGGATATGGGATGAGTTGATAATGGAGAAGGTAGAGACGGGGAGAAGACATTTTCAGGCACCACATAAGGTGGAAATATGTGATGACCATTTCAATATCGTTAATTATAAAAATAAAAAGGAAAGGTCCTAAGTGTCTGCCTTATGGGGCCCCGGAAGTAGCTAAGAAATCATTGGAGAAGGTAGATCGGAAATGAATTTTGTAGTAATGATTTTTTAGGTTAGAAGAAATCAATCTTAAGAGATAGGTTCAAGCCCAAGAATGGAGAATAGAATGAACAATTTGAATAGAATAAGCTAATATGAAATTTTTTAAAAAGCCTTACTGAAATCGATTGAGACAACATTGACTCTTTTTCTGTTCTCTAAAGCCTGAAATGCTTAAGGATATGAATTTAACGAAGTTATTCGTTGTGGATCTAATTTCCTACTGCAAAACGTGTGAATCTTTTTTTGAATTCATTCTTTTCTGAATTCTTTCTTTTCTGAAAATAGAATTTTCGTAAGATGCTGCCCAAACTATACCGCAATACAGCAATGGGCAGCCACCACGCTAAATTTTTTTTTAAACTTGACAAATAAAAGTTTCTCACTAAAATCTACAAGTTGTGAGATACAAATGTAAGAAAATTTAAAAAAATGGTTTTTAAAAATCGTATTTTTCTCTATTTTTTTTCTTTCAATCAATTTTTATGATCTTTAATTTAATAGAAATTAAAATGCACAACTGGGTCGCACGAACTTGCTCCTATGCAAACGACTAAGAATTTCAAAAATGAATGATTTTAGAGAAAAGACTAAAACATTAACTAAAATATTAACGTTTAAATTGTTATTTCATTGTTTATTTAAATATTTTTCTTTTTATTTGTTTTTTCTTTCTATATATTTATTATATTCTGTTTTTGTTATTCATAATATTTTAAACTTTTTCGCATGAATTAAATTAAATAAATAAATAAACTCCTGTAGTAGTTGGAGCTAAAACCAGGATGCCATGTGATTCAAGCAAATATAGATTTATGCAAGAACAAATAAAATGCACGACTGGATCGCACGAACTTGCTCTTATGTAAAAGTACTTTAGAATTTAAGATACATTTTATAAATATAAAACATGAATTTAAAATTAAATTGCCGTCTGATTTCTAGAAAATTATGAATTTATGCAAACAAACTTTAAAAAATCGTTTTATTATTAAATAAATAAATTTTTTATATAAGAAATTTCTTTAAAATTTTTTAAGATAAAAATGTGGGATGCGAATTTTAAGTATTTAATAATATTGATTTTTGGAAATAATTTCAAAAAATAATCGTTCATAGATTTTGAAGATATTGATTTTTCAAAAAAAAATTTTTTTTCAAAAAAAACCAACAAATAATTTTTCGAATATTTGTATATACAACATTATTTTAAACTGAGGGGGACTCCTGCTGAAAATTTTTGGTTAAAATCGTTAGAGCCGTTAATGAGAAAGTCGAAAATCAAAAAAACGGTTCTATGACAGGTACCGTTAATAACATTTTGCCCCAAATTTTTTTTTTACCAAAATGTAGTCCATAATATCACACGTATTTTTTTTATCAAAATCGTTAGAGTCGTTTTCGAGATAAATAGGATTTTGCATTACGGGTGTATGGGGGATACCCTTAGTTTTGGAGCTAAAACAAAAATTTCAATTTCTCCTCTAGGGAATCACCAAAGACCCTTAACTACCGAGATTGAAAGAAATAAGTCCAGTGGTTTAGGCTGTAGTGAGAGGTACAGACATACAGACACACTGAAACATGTTTTTTGTGTACTAAATTTTCCTTAAAATTTTTATAAAAAAAATTGTTACGCAAATTGTTAGTATTTAATAAAATACATTTTAAAACGTAATTTAAAAATTTAATCGTGTATCGGTTTTCAAGATATCGAATTTTCAAAAAAAAAATTGTATTATTTTTTTAAAAATCCAAAAACTATTTTTTCGAAAAAATTTTTAGTTTATATTTTTTAAAATGCAAAGGAGCTCCTACATACAAATTACGGTAGAAATCGTTAGAGCCGTTGGTGAGAAATTCGAAAATCAAAAAAACCGTTCTGGTACCCCTAATAACATTTCCCCTCAAATTTTTTTTTCACCAAAATGTAGTCCATGTCTGTTATATCATACCTAATTTTTTTTATCAAAATCGTTAGGGCCGTTTTTGAGATAAATAAGATTTTGCATTACGGGTGTATGGGGGGTACCCTTAGTTTTGGAGCTAAAAAAAAAATTTTCATTTCTCCTCTAGGGAATCACCGAAGACCCTTAAGTACCGAGTTTGAAGAAAATACCTCCCGTAGTTTAGGCTGTAGTTCGAGGTACAGACATACAGACAGACAGACGGAATTGCCGGACCCACTTTTTTCGTCTTCGCTATCATCGTAATGTCAACTTTGATCAAAATCTCGAGTTCGATTTTTTTTCCAAATGCAGAACTTGCCCTATAGTACCTATGTATATCGCAAATAAAAATTATAGGTCTGTACTGGTTTCTTAAAAAATAAGCTTTTATATAAAATTTTTTTAAAACGTTTATAAGAAAAATTTTGGTACGCCAATTTAAAGTTTTTATTATTTTTCAACCAAAAATTAAATTTACAAACAAAAATATTGGGCCGTTTCAGAGATATCGAATTTTCCAAAAAAAAAAAAATAGTTTTTTTTTTCAAAATCTCAAAAATTATTTTTTTTAAGTTTTGAAATGCAATATTTTTTAAACTTTTAAGAAGCTTCTTAATAAAAATTTTTTATTAAAATCCGTTTTGTCGATAATGAGAAATTCTAAATTTGAAAATATGGTTCTATAGTAGGTACAGTCAGTAATATCTTGATTTCAATTTTTTACTTGCGACTTATAGGTACTATAAGGCATGTTATGCATTCGTAAAAAAAGTCTAACTCGAGATTTTGATCAAAGTTGACATTAGGACCATAGCGAAGACTAAAGAAGTGGGTATCGCTTTCTGTCTGTCTTTTTTTTTTTTTTAAGACCAAAAATAACGGTACCTGCCATACGAATTTTTTTCGAAATTTTATAAACATTTTTTTTTCTCAAAAACTGTTCGACAGATTTTGAATTTTTTTTTGCTAAAGTTCCCCAAAAACTTAAATAGAATTGAGTACTCAGATATTCAAAAACAATTTCTTTGAATTTTTAACAAAAGCTTCAATTTTTTTTTTTCAAAGCTCAGTATTTCGAAAACCACATGCTAGATTTTTTTAAACTTGATAAATAGAAGTTTTTCAATATAATCTACCTGATGTGAGAAAAAAACTTTTATTTTACCTAAAAAGAAGGGTACCTACCATACAAATGCTAAAAAATTTAAAAAAATTGTTTTCAAAAATCGTATTTTTCTCGAAAACGGCGCCTAGAATTTTGATAAAATTTTTTTTCTTTCAATTAATTTTTACGATCTTTAATTTAATAAAAAAAAAAATTGAAATTAAAATATTAGATACAGCTTGTACCTACCATTGAACCATTTTTTCGAATTTTGAATTTCTCATAATCCACATAACGGATCTTAATGAAATTTTTTAGAAAGAAGCTTCTAAAAAGTGTAAAATACATTGCATTTCAAAACTATAAAATAAATATTTTTTGAATTTAAAAAAAAAATCTATTTTTTTTTTTTCATTTTTTTTGAAAATTCGATATCAGAAACGACTCAAAATTTTTTTTTTTATTTAATTTTTATTGGAACAATAATAAAAACTTTAAATTGGCGTACCAAAATTTTTTCTTTAAAATCTTTTAAAAAGTTTGTATATAAAAGCTTTTTTTTAAGAAACCACTACAACGACTGTTCTTTCTGTTTTTGTCTCTTAGTACTATAAGAATTTAAAAAATTAATTTTATCCTTATGAACAGTTTTCTCCAATAATATTCGTTCTTAAAATTCCTAGTCTATTACATAGGAGTGAGTTCGTGCGACCCAGTCGTGCATTTTATTTTTATTAATTACGAAACCTGCCATACGAATACCATCTAAAGCATTCCATAATGTGCTTAAGCAACGCCAGAATTTCAAGATTATTCAGGTTTGTTTCCGAAATAATTAAGACTTGAACTTGTTCTAACCCAATCACCGAACTTCACTTACCCCTAAGATGTCCATCTTATATGACAAGAATTTTTTCTTTAAGAATTTGGCACTGCAGAAACCTTCAAATACATTATGAAGAAACGTCCTCGAATTTCAAAAACCGATCTTTGACTAGGTATCGTAGCCAAAAAGCGTAAAAGTGTGATTAGTCTTTATTCTGGACATAGCGTTATTTTTGTTATCGGATTATTAACTTCCCATAGGGAGTTATTGTAATCGGTCCGATTTGTCAAATTGGAATTTTTGACATTTCTCGACGTTTCAAGGTCCCTAGAGGCTATATCAATCATTTTTAGAGAGATGTCTGTGTGTGTGTGTGTACGTACGTTCGTACGTTCGTACGTTCGTACGTTCGTACGTTCGTACGTTCGTACGTCCGTACGTTCTTGTACCATTTTTCGTCGTCGATATCTCAAGAACGAGTAAAGATATCGACTTCAAATAAATTTTGTTTAATAGATAATAACTTCGAAAGAGGCTGAAAGGGCGTTTATAAAAATTCAGTGAGTAGTTTTTTCACTATAACGGTTTAAAAAAAAAGTAAAAATTTTGCTTAGTTTCAAATATCTCACGAAAAAATAATGCTATTGATTTCAAATAAAATTTAATGTACTCATTATAAGGTCATACAAATTTGGTATGAATTTGGAAAAAAATTAACATACCGTTATTTTTTTAAATACAAAAAACGAAAAAAAAAAAATTAAATAACCCAGATATTCTAAGAACGGAAAACAATTTGAAACTCAAAATAATTTTATTTTACGAAAAATAATGTGTTTGACAACTGGTGAAAATTTCAAAAAAAATCAGTTTACAGTTTTTTTACAAAAAATAAAAAACCATATAAAATTCTATTGAAAATTGGTAAAAATTGTTTTTCGACTCAAATTTCTCGAGAACTTGTAGTGATATTGACTTCTAACTTAGTTTATTTTATACATAGTATAATTTTGTACAATTGGTAAAATGTTGACAAATATTGAATTGATAGTTTTTTTTTTTTTTTTTTGAAATAAAAAACTATTAAAAATTCTAGTGAAAACTAGTTAAAATTGTATTTCAAGTCGAAATTCTTGGGAATGAACACCGATTGCCTTCTAAAGTATGTTGTTTTATACATCGATACCTTCCCGTAAGAATGTATACTAAGCGACATTTCTAAAATTGTTCAGGAAACGAAAAAAACGAAGAAAGTTCGTTGGCGAAACCCAGGCCAAAACGTGGCCCTTAACATATATTATATTTCGTCATCAAAAAGTCATTTTCGAAAAAAGTGCCGCTTAGTACATTCTTACGGGAAGGTATCGACATAATACAATTATTAACATATGGTTAAATTTTGACAAGTATCGAATTGACAGTTTTAACAAAAATATAAAAAAAATCTACTAAAAAGTGGTAATATTTGTTTTTCGACTAGAATATCTCGAGAACGAGCAATGATATTGACTTTGCCATTATTTAATTTTATACATAATACAATTTCTAACAAATGGTTTATATTTGACATATATCTAGTTTTAGAGCGGATATATTTTGTAAGTACCCTTCCATCAATAACCAAACCATATCTTTTATATTTGAATATTTCGTTTTTAATTTTTTTTCAATTAAAATGTTTGGAACCGAAATAATAAAGTAATTTCGATATTATAATACATAATTTTATTATCAACTTAGTTTTTAGAAGATTGTATGTAATGTACATACGTATATGAATAAGGTTGTTCAGTTGTACCCAAGTCCCACATATTCAAATTCCATTAATAGCTATGTTAAAATTGAAGAAAACGTCACAATATGTTTTTATCTTTTTGTCCATGAAAAAGATGTGAAATTCTACTCAAGGTTTTCTTACCACAATGGGAAGTTATCAGTGTGGGTCGCACCCAGCCTCTTTTTTTCTTACGACAAATGCTTACTTCTTTAACCAATCTTAATACTTTTAATTAAAGCCTATAAAGGTATGAAGGAATACATAAATATTTGGCTGGGGAGCACCACTAGCGGGTAAGAACGCACTTTATCAGGACTTATTATTGCTAACCAAGTATAGGGCACATTCAATAGTTTCCCAAGAAGCCACGATGTGGATCCTGGACTAGAGACCATGATTAAATCATTAAGTAAGTAAGTAGCACAAAAACGGATATTCTTAGCAATATCTAAAAGGATAAACATCGCTGCATTTACTCTTAATTGTTGATCTCAAGATTCGAGACAAAAAAATATTTTTCGAAAATAAAAATGGATCACAAAAAATACGCATTCCTATATAATTATGACTTCCTATCATTCGAAATAGGTCATTAATTTGTATTTTATTCGCCAGTATAATTAAGTATTTAAAAACTTGTTAAAAAAGTAATGATTTGAATATACTCAGACCTCAATCGAGTAAGTGTGGCCCTCACCCAAAAAAAAATTACTGTTTTGTTACAATTTGCTATGCAATCAGAAGGTGAATTAAAACTCATGTCACTGGTGTACTGATTGAATAATAAATACACTAGCACTTCCATTCGCAAGCACATCACTAAACTGAATAGCAGTGATTTCGCATTCAACTCGTACAGTCATAACCCGAACGGGCTAGTGTCCTTTTATAAAATGGCAGTAAATTAATCTCAATTCACTGGCGTAAATGAGTTTATCCGTATATTAAAAACACATAAGGGACAACAACTACCAAACGTGACCTCCACCCCCTCCGCCGCCGACTTCCTCACACCAAGTACGGGATGATGAAAATTTCATCAATGGATTTAATTTTTCACAGGATGATCCATTTAAAAACAGTAAATAGGATATGGGTTGGCTAGGCTAGGATAGGCATCCCATCAAATAAATAATGGGCTATAGGTCATCGCCTTTGGAAAATTATTCGGAACGCTTAATTTAATCAGGACACCGCGTGGTTGTGTTTGTGTGCACATACAGTTTCACCGGACAATGGATATTTTAATTAAATTGTCTCTTACACACTCAGGAAAACGACAATGTTCGGTAAAAACTTGATGGCATTTAGCATAGATTTGAATATAAAAGAAGTTTGAACGGGTAAACTGCACCGGAAGTTGAACAAAAAAGAAAAGTTTTGATTTTTTTTTTTCACACCGAAGTGAAAATGGTGGAAGTCAAAGTTTTGGAAGAATACATTCTTGATTGCATAAATATTAAAAAAAAAATATTTAGTTATGCTTATTTTTTCGATGTTTGGTTTGTTTTGAAGCCAACAAAAGAAAACGAAAAAGTTCTGTTCGTATTCCATACAAACAGGGGAACTTTGTTGGTTTTTTAAAACTTAAAATATATAGGGGTTCTTTTTTACTTGGGATGTACAATACATGATTTTTAGCGTGTAACAGGATGCGGGAAAAGAACTTACTTCCAGCGGTAGCGAAATGATTCTCTTTCGAGTCAAATGCTTTGCCAGATCTCCACTAAGATGTTGTTTGTGCAGTCAATTACTTCCAGGTACCCATAAACATAATGGTAAGAGTGTTTGAATGGCATGCAGAAGACGTGACAAATCTTCCAATAGCACCTATTGTCATACCTTTTTATAGCTCACTTGCTTTTATGAAGTGAAAAATCTTTTCAATTTTGCTCACAGAAACCAAATGTAGGCTGAGCAGCTAAACCATCATTATACATATCTGGGCATTCCTTATATAATAATCATTTTCGTCACAATCTTCGTTATCAAGAATGGTCTTCAGCAGGGAGTGGTGAACTCGCCGATTCTATTCAGCATCTACACCAGCGATCTTATAAGTAGTCTAACTCATGCAATTACATATAATATGCCGATGATCTAATAGCGTACAGAACAGCTTCAAAAGTTGAGGTCATCAGAATTCTTTTGCAGCGTGACTTCGACAAGATTCAGCGATATTGTGATGACTGGAAGTTGAAAATCAACTTTCAGGAATCTGAAAGTATTCTGTTCAGGACTCGGTTGGCTGGAACCCTTAAGGGATATGAGAAAGAACTGGCGAAAGCTGGTGATCGTAGGGCCAAATCGACAGCCACTGGTGAGTAAAAGTGTAGTAAAGTATCTTATAAAATATAAATGCTACTCTGAACAGGGCTAGAGGAGCCTTTGCCCTGACGAAACGGTTGTCTTACAGCAGCCGGCTTGACAGCAGGGCGAAGGTGATTTGCTACATGGCCTTCATCCGGCCGATGATTGCTTATGGGTGCCCGGCGTGGTTCAATGTTGCCCCATTTCAAATGGAAAAGATTCGGGTGTTTGAGAGGCAGTGTCTTAGACGTTGTCTTGGATAACACAGAACACCAGAGTCGGAGTACAAACATTATTATTCCAACCAGTTTCTATACAACGGAACCTACATAAACAAGATTGATAAGTTTTTGACAAAGTTGATTCGAGGTCATATCACATTGTAAGAGCGATGTTCTCGACCAACAGCCTAATTTTTAGGGCTTACTACCCAAACGATGATTACTATGAGAGTGTATGTCTTAGCGGCTTCATCCCGCCCGATGCATTTCTCTACTTAGACAACCGAGGGCTGGTCCAAGGTAGAATGGCGATTCCGCTAATCAACCACGTCGGCCGTAGGACTGTTGATAAGCGACTCCTTTATGGTCGAGAGTCGAGACGTCTTCGCACAAGATGGAACGGTTCAGTAGGACTGTGTCCGATAGGGGCCGGAGAAACAGGGTGAGACAGGAGAACCAGTATTGGTGGTTGTTGGATGATAGAGAAAGTTGACAAGGACTTACATACTTAGATTTAAGTGATTTTAGGTAGAAATAAAAATTATAAAATTTGTATAACAAAAAAAAAACTGCTGCTGGGCGTTTCCGCCATAGAAGATTTTTGACATCAATTTTTAAACTATAATATTTTTTACTTTTTTTGATAAATATGCAAAGTAGAAGGACTATATTTAATAACAAAAACAAAAACTTAAGGAAATCATTTTTGTTTGCGCTTTGTATCATTGTCATACGAAAATTTGGTACGAACTGCAATTATTATAACTGAGGAATAGCCATTACCGACAGTTTTGGGTTATGGTTTACTTACTAGACGTATGAAGAAACATGTAATTCAATCGTTTAGATAAAAACATGTAAGAATTTGTGAGTTTTTTGCACCAGCGACATAAAAGATTTAAAAGTTTGTTTGTTTTTTTTTTTAATCAAATATAGGAAAGTTAAAACTTTTTAAATCTTTCTAAAAGTAAGAAGAAAATTAAATCAGTCGTTAATAGGAGTAAATTGTAAGCTGAACTACAAAAAACGTTGATTCAAATTGGTTGCACCCGCGATCGCAATATTATTATAACGGGTGCAACTTATTGACTACTAACATTATAACGTGATTTATCATATTTCACTGATAAAATAAGCTTAGATAAATAATTTCTGCTGTTCAGGGTTATTTTTTTTTTTTTGTTAATTGTGTAATATAATATTTTATTCCTTTTTATAAAAATAAAGGTATGGGTAAAAGACTGCTTCACAGAAATATATGCTCGTGATAGGAAAATGGAGGCAGATAAAGATTTGAAAATACTGTCCAGAATCAGACCAAAGAAAGAATTTAGGCAACTAGAAAGCATCGTAAAGAAGAACAAATTAAACAGACAAGCACGCGTAACATCTGTGACAAAAGTGAAACATAATCACCCAAGTAGTCCCATTAAAGAAGTTGAAGTTGTAAAATAATAGCCGCTCAATTTGAAGTTGTTGTATGTATCTGAAAAAACTGATTACGCCAAAGCATTGCCTAAGAAACTGACGAGCGTTCAAACAACTGATATGAGATTTCTATAATAAGGATAATATAAGCAGACAAATGCCGGGTATGAAAGATGTGAAATCGATTTAGTCAAGAGTAGGAGTTAAGAATCGCGAAGAGAACAATGATCATGAGTATTCGTGAAGTTTTCAAGGATTTACAGCTTATCACTTAGCATCTGTTTGTAAGACTATATTTTTTCAGCATCACTATCAACAAAATTGCGCGTTTCCGATTTTTTTGTGAGCCAGAAGATGAAGCTTTAAATTCTAAATCGCCAACAGCGTTGAACCCTCTATATTACCAGCAGGTGCATGCTCTGAAAAACCAAACACTTTTTACAGCAGTAGTCTTGCCAAAAGTTATTTCTGCTGGTTTGTACGTTCTCGTACAGGTACCCTGCAGTATCACAATATCGCTATTTGGGCTCGTCTCTAACCGATATCGATGAAGATTGAGACGTTAAATTACAATTTCTGAAAACAATTGACCATCGACGTTTCACTGAAATAGAACATGATATAACAGACATCATAGTAAAGTTCGAAGCACCAGAGAAAAAGATTCAAAAAGATTAATTGACATGGTTACGATAATTTGATGTTGCACCCGCGATTGATTAAAAAGCGAATATTTCGATATTTACTTCTGTTTTCTATCTTTCTTTTTATTTATTTAGTTGACTGAATTAACGTCATTCAATATGTGTAAGAATAGTATAATAAATGTTTCACAATTAACAGAATTTGTCTTTTTCGTACAAAGATCTAGAAATGTCAGACCAATTCTGTTGCACCCGCGATCGCACTTTGAAACCTTTCTTCTGACGACTCATTTATTTTATTTAAGATTTTTAAACGAATTACAAAAAAATAAGTGAAAATGTATCCCTTCAATTTCATTAAATTATTCTCCTATTTTACTATAAGTATACTTCAAATGAGTCTAAATGTTGCACCCGCAATAATAGCATCGCCCTGCTGTGACCGTTCTAGTTTTAAGTAGTTTTATGTAATTTATTTTAAGTAACGTTAAGTCAAATTAATGAATTAAAAAAAAGACGAACCTCGATGTAATGGGTACTCCTCAATCTTAAGACAGCAATTTACAATTTAGCAATGTCATGTAGAGGGAAGCTATACCTATAAATTCCTCTTCATATCCATTAAATACACATGTAAAATGAGTTTATGGTATCAAAAAGGCACACTACACTCCACTACTCGTGGCTACCATTTCTACCCACATATGTACATTGGAAAAAATGTGTGGGTCCCCTTCATTCTTCCTAACACGCATACCGGAACGGTTTAGAGTTATAGGCTCCTAGGTTTAGATGAATTCCTTTACTTCGAAGTTGCATTGTTAATAGCATAGCGTCTTTACTTGAAAACCTCAAACGCCGTTAAGGACCTTATAAAGAAATATTGTGAATCCCTAATAGTTGGTAAAATTAGTTAGATGAAAGTACCCATGGTATTAACGCCTGCTTAGCGCACCTTGAATTGTCTCGAAGGAGCTTTTCTGCAGTTGCACATTACTCACCGTTCCCAATATCTCGTGAAACGGCTGGATCTGTATCAACAATGAAAGCTCAATCACATAAATCATATGCGATGAAAAGATGTATTGACATACAATTCGTTGGTCTTTCCGCTGAATCACTTTAGTGCTAAGATTGGGTCTATAGTGGATCTGCCTTGCTGTAAGCCCACACTAGGACTTCTTGTTTAAAGTGTTGCAGTTAAGTCGCTTATGCAGTAGCTTAGATTATATAGATGTTTTTTGTAAAGATATGCCTTTAAAGTTCTTGCAGAACACGTTTTTTATAGGTATGGACAGACAAATAGAGATGATAACCCAATCATCAAATTTGCGCCCATTTTCCCATACTGCAAACAACCTATCAATAGATCACCTCCGTGTTTCAAGAAATCTGCTAGTGAGTCATCCGATCCTGCGACTTTTTTGTTCTTAACATATTTGTTTAGCTAAGCTTACCTCTTTTGAGTTATCTTCTTCTCCATTACCCTTTTTAGCATCTGTGCATCTTCTGTTACTTTTTCCAGCTGAACGCACTTCATCGTACTATGGTTTCTGTGGCTGGTGAATTTTCGGCACAGAGTCTCTTGTTTTATGTACACACGCAAATAGGAAACAGGGTCAGAGTCAAGATTTTCCTTCGAAATATACACATTTCTTAAATGTTGAATACCTGCCTTGCGCCGAGTAGCACATTTTATATCCCTTTGCGGCTTAAGCGTTGAAGTCTCTGAGTACAAATTGGATACATTCCGAAGGCTCTTTTCAGAAAGTTATTAAGCTCCTATGTTAAAATTTTCCACCGCATCGGTAGGGGCTCACATGTACGTAAGTAGAAAGGGCAATCTAATCCTGTGGCCCAATTAGCTCTGAAGTTCGCCATTTTGATACGATAACTCATAAGAACCTGTGGATGGAACTGATTTGGGAAATTTTAGACATTCTCAGGCTTGGAGCGATCTCAAAATAAGACAGGATCTAGCGGGTTTTGACGGATCACGACTCTCATCCGATACCATCTACACTGCGCCAAGCTTGGCAGCTTGTTCATTAGAGCTGAAACAGTAGCCATCCGGCCCCCCCCCCCCGCACCGTAAGCTTCCGTCAAAGTTCGTCTTAGAGCCATTTCACCACGTTGAGAAAAGAGATCAAGTGATCTTATGATTTTGCTCTAAATTTGGCCGACCTGGACATTTGCAGAGGAAGTGGGTGAATGTTTCTTTTTCCCACTAGACCCAACAGCCATGAGAGTAACTATCCTGAGTACTGCCTTGCTTTGGCCAGTTTCTGCTGCAGGCAGCTACAAACCGGAATGTATCTTGCGTATGTTTGCATATCAAATCAAGTGTTCGGGATTTTTTATAAGTGGTCCCAATCTCTCTAGATATTTTGAAGATAGTTAAACTGTTCCACCTACTGTTTGCTTCGTTAGGAAAAATTGAGAAAACTGCACCCTTCATAACTCCAAGCGAAATGTTGTGTTTTCTTAAGTGTGTTATGAAGGGCTGATGTTAGCCTGGCCAGCTCGTCTGCCCGTTCATTTTTATCAATGCCACAATTACTCAGAACACAGATAAGAGCGACATTGTGGTTTATATTGAGGCTGATAATATTTATCGCGCTAAATCTTTTCACCGTTTATATTCATAAACTTCAAAATGGCAACTAAACCACTTTACCTAGAAGTTGAATGAAAAAACTGAATTCGAGTTTTATGGTAATACCGGTCACCTCCTATAATATTTCAATGGATTTCGACTTAATGCATTCTTTTCGACGATTTTACTCTCCCTGAATTATAACTATTATGATTATGAGTATTCCAAGAATGTATTCTAAGTTAAGGTAATTATTATTTAAGTCTACAAACACAAATTCAAAAACAAAATTTAAGAAATCACTCGGATAATAAGAAAAATAAACCAGATAAGGACCTGGGGTCGAAGAACTCAGAGTTTAATTAAATTAGAACTAAGAAGCATATTTCAAATATTATAAGTTCACTGTTAAATTCTTAAATAATTTGTCAAGTGCCATCATAACAAGAAATTGAAATATGGCCAGGAATCAGTAAAGCTTTTGACATTTTTGGCTTGAAAATTATTTCCTAATTAATTCGCACTGAGACAAAGACTAAATATTGTATATAGTGGTTACTGCAAAACCTTGTCGTTTTTCTCATCTGTATTTGTGTCTGTATCAACAATCAGACAAAAGACATTCCTCCCAAAATGCACTTCAAAAACACTCCCTCGTGCTGTCCTCCCGAAAACCAAGAAAGTTTTTGATTAAATTTCGTCCTTATAGAGCACATAGAAAATTGCACTCCAACATGGTGCCAATGGCATGTTGAGAATAAATGTCTTCAATTTGAATGACAGGGCAACACTAGCAACAGAACTTTAACAATTCGAATTCCTTTCAACTGAACTGTACTGTGTCCTGCCCTGCTGGTGCTGCTCAATCCTGCTATGGTTTTGGTTTTTCTGTGGGATTCTGAGGTTTGTTATTCAAAAGGGTTTCCTTTCTTTAGAAATCCTAGGAAATAATAAAGCACAATAGAATCCAACAGAAACACAACCCAAATTTGTTATTTTGAATAATGGACTACGATTCTTCAATTTCCATTCAGCAAATAGAGCAATATTTTGAATAATTTTCCAATCTTACAATCAGAAGTATGTGTTAGGGAAGAGCGTGTCTTATTTCCTGACTGATATGGTCGAAGACAAACATACACAACACATGCCAACGCATAGGTGTGAAATGAAATATTGAACTTATACTTCAGACAAAAATACACATAAGAACTTCTATCAATTCAAAAATATTGTGATGTGTTTCATTTTATTGGAATGCCAACAGGACATGAAAAGGGACTTTTAGATTAAGAAGTGCTCCTTGAAATACTTGGAGATAGATTTAGTGAAAACGCATGTAATGCGGATATAACAACAACCTACAATGAATTGAGAAGACGCATTATTCTCTTTTAGGGCTATGCCATAGGGAGGGTTTTAGGATTGAGATTTTGTATTACGCCTTAAAACAAAGCATGTACTTAAGGCACTTATGATAATGTAAGAAGTTTTAAAGGTTACAAGCAATTATTCTGATCATTCTTGAAGATACGAGAATGTAAGTGACAATGAAGAGGTGGTGACTCTTGTCTTAATTGAACTTTCAACATGTGTCATACCTCTAAATCCAACTTGACTGTCACATTGTTATTTCTGTTGTCAAGAACATAAACACATTTTCGCTAAGTATTTTCTATTTCAATGGTGAAGAATCTACTTAAATAAATAAGACTCTTGAGAATTATGCCAGAACAACAGAATTCAACACCTATACCACCAAAGAAGACTAAATGGCATTGCTGGTTCGTAAAGGAATTCACCAAATTTACGAAATCACTTAAGTGAAGGAGGAGCCCGTTGCGGAAGGCGTCTCAATCCTGACAATAAGTGTCTACAAGACCCGATCTGACCGAAAGTATAACAGCTTCTTCGTTGAAGTTTCCAAAACGTCGGACATCCCAGTAATTTACGGAAAACACTTCTTATGTACTAAAAAGTTCATTGAGAAAAGTTAAGGTCTGTTGGTGGACTTACACAGTGGTATTTTTCAAAATTTACCTGAAGTTCGGACATGTTGCTAGCAACTGTGGAATAAAATAGCTTTGTATCAATTGCAGGGATGATCATAAACCAGAAAACTGCCCAAGGACCCTTAACAAAATCAGTGACGACATGGTGTCCTGCGTTATCGGCCAACTAACTTGAGACATTGACAGATACAGGGACTTGTTACGGTAAATTTTACCGCAACAAAAACTTCCCTTCGGTCGTTCTTTCCCTCTTTCTTTCTTTTGGTTGCAGCTGCAAAATATTGGCGAAGATGAGGGCAACCATGGTCTCATCAACCACTGGTGTTCCTAGCCTGTATTTTGCAAAAGCAACAAACGCAGGTGTTCGAGCTTACGCGAGGAGTTCCGGCGGATGAGCCGAAGAAGTAACGAGTCAGGTAGACTCTTACTTACCTCAAAAACAACTCGTCAAATAAACAACACAACATAACAAATGTTGCAACGTAATTGTTTCTTTAAATATTTAACGTAACGTAGTGTAACTTCATAATTTTAAATAACTTAAATTTTCAAGTGTAAAAAATGGGTTTTTAACGCGTGTAAGATTAAATATTAATGTTAAGTATATGCAGTTTTTAAAAATGGGTGCTGAAGTAACACTCCTTCCTATAGTTCCAAAAATAGTTTAATTCAATTCACACTTCGAATTCCGCGCGAATAGTAGAGTAGTAGGAAAATGCCTAATTATGGATCCTTCTCGATTTTAGTTCGTTTTCAATTTTTTCTCGAAATAAAATTTAGTTGGGAAGGGGTCTGAACTCGCCATTATGTTTCGGCAAGTTTTGGAAATACATCCAACAACTTGTTGAAACCGTGTCTGTGTGTGTGAGAGTGAAGTTTCGCAGAGAATCAACAACGGTTGCTTTCTTGGTTAGCGTCAAGCTTCCAGGAAGCCGTAATCCCGTGACCGACGATCTCGAAAACGATTGCTTGAGTTGAATGTATGTGTGAATGACTGGAATGGACGAGGGAGGAATTGTAGTTGAAAAATTCGCTTAGAGGACACTCTAAGGAGAGCCTTGAAAGTGAAAGCTTGCAAAACAAAAAAAAAAAGGATCGAGAAATTTTTGGAAAAAGGAAAAAAAATCGAGAAGGAGATTAGTATTTATCGGTGGAGAAAAAAAAAGGAGGAAATTTGAATAAAGGAATCGGGATTCGAGGTGTGATAGAAAAAGGAGAAAAAGGAGTTAGAAGGAAGGAGATTTACCGAAGATAAGTAGCTTGAGTTTACTTTTAAATAGAAATATATATATATTCGTAATCCTGAATTATATATATTTCTAGTCATTTATTGTCGTTCGGGTCTTCCCAAAAATTGTCGGGACGCGCGTCGGTATTGTGAAAACCCATTTTCTTTCAAATAATTTTATCTTGTTTTCCATTTCATTGTGTTTAAAAAATTTTCTACTCAGCCAAACGGCCATTTTAAATTGTACTTCTCTTTTATTCGAAAATAATTGGGTTTTAATCCAGGGATCTTCTATCCCACGGTTTCCCAAAAATAAACATATATATATACCTATAAACCTGTTTACTATACTTTTTCTTTTCATTCAAACCATTTAAATTAGTTTTGGAATTTTCTATATCGGAAAAAAAAATTCCTGGCGCCCATTTTTTTTATTACTAGTGCCCACTGTACTTGTAATAAAATCTTCTTTGCTTTTGATTAGTTTTTTTCTAATCTAACATCTTTTTAAATCGAAAAAAAAATTCTTCCAAGAACCCAGCCCAGCTGAGCAGTCGTGGTAGTAGCTTTTAACGATAAGCTATTGTTGCACTTTTACCTTTCTTTCGTGTTCTCTTTTGTGTTTTCTTTCGTTCGTGGCCGAGTAAGGTATTCGCGTCGAAAAGTACGTGGCGTTCGTCGTCGTCGTGCGCGATAAATCTTTTTTTTGTTAATTTTTTTTGTTATTATTAATAATAAATAATCCCTACCCCTTTCGCGTTCGCGGTATAAAAAGTGCAACAAATTGGAGCCCAACGTGTGTGGCCCACAGTGGAAGAATTGGTGTTTTTTTTTTATATTGGGAAACATTGTGTTGATAGTGGTCTTATAGTGTTGTTTTTTATTATTTACTTTTATTGAACATTATAATCCATCGGGTTTTGTGTTTTACTAGGTACTCGGTGTTTAATTAAATACTTTTGGAAGTGGAGAAGGAGCATTTTGTCTTGGTTGAATACCTACCTACTACGATAATATCGAGGGTGCAACAAGTGAGGAGAAAGTGCAGATTAAGGAAATCGCAAGTATTTCGTTTGGTGTTGTGAACTTTTTGTGTGTTTATTTCTTTAAACTATCGTTTTTTTATTATTACCATTTTTCCTTTTAATCATTCGTTGTTTTTTTTTGGGTGTTATTTGTTAGTTTCATTTCATTAATTTTCATTTTTAATCATTTAATTTCATTGCCGGCATTTTGTTTTTTTTTCTCTTGTGACATTTATTTGATAGATCTCTCGTGCGAGTCTATTTGAGTTTTTTTTCTTGAGTGGGTTAGGTTTTTGATTTTAATTGAGTGCAAGTACATTCAATAGGATTTATACACAGTGGCGTGCGGATTTTTGTTTTTTTGTTAATTTTTTTTATTTGAGCGCAGGTGTGTGTTTTTTTTAATTCGATTTTTCTTTTTTGTTTAATTGTTTTTTAAGGAAATATTTTGAATTTTTTTTCGAACGTTGTTTTTTTGCTTAGTTGAGTTGAAAATTTGCATTTTTTTTAATATATAAAAATAATATTTCTTTTTCTTATTGACTTCTTGGATAGATTAGAATCATGAATATAGGGCGCTTAGCACAGGACGAACTGGCCTATGAGATGAAGGTCAGGGGTTTAAAAGTAGGAACGGTTGAAGAAATGCGAAAGGCATTGAGGTCATCGAGGTTACTCCATAAGAGGAACTCGATGGACGTTAGTTCGGTTTACCCCTTCACTTATGAAGAGGATGTTGAGGCAATAGGGGCAAAGATTGAGGAGATTAGGGTCCTTCTTAAAGTACCTCCGAAGAACCCAAAGTCTTCGGAGTACATTAAGATAGTGACAAAGATTGAATGGTGTATAGGCAGGTTAGCTAGGACACCTTGTGAGGCCGAAGATGAAGAAGATGAAGTTAGTTCACTTCGGAACAAGGTTTTGTGTTTGTTAGGAGATCTCACTGGAGATACTGAGAATAGTGATAGGGAAGAGGAGTTGACCAACGAAAAGACTCCGCTTAAATTGCAAACCCAACTTCAGGTACAAGTTGGTCAGACTCCAGCTAGTGTGCGGTCTGCGTTAGGACGGGCCGGAGGGTCATTGACGGAACCAAGAGGTGTTACCAGTAATCCTCCAGTCAGTGATATTGCGATTAGGGTCCCATCTGAGAATAGGGTCGGTAGGAGTGACGCTTCTGTGGAACAAATGGTCGTTCAACAGAAATGCACCGAAAGTATAGGGAAGTGGGGTGTGAAATTTACTGGTGACTCTAGTGGAGCATCCGTGAATTCATTCCTGGAGAGAGTGGAGGAACTTCGTTTGGCTAGCGATGTTCCTGAAAACCACCTTTTCAAATCCGCTTCGGAGCTTTTGTCTGGTAGGGCCCTTATGTGGTTTAGGACGGTTAGGGAAGATTTAGAGGATTGGCAGGAACTCGTCAAGGAACTCAGAGCGGAGTTCCTTCCTGCGAATTACGATGATCTCTTGTTGGAGGAGATTAATCGCCGTTCGCAGGGAAAGGAAGAAACTTTCGGCGCGTATCTTACTACGATGAGGACATTGTTTCGAAGATTATCGGAACCTTTGTCAGAGGGAAGGATGCTTTCTATTTTAAGAAAAAATGTAGACCCGTTTTACCAGGTTCAGATAGCTAGTTCCAAACCAAAGACGGTTAAGGAACTTGCCATCTTAGGTAGGGAACTAGATACCCTTAAGGTGAATGTTGATAATTTTACTCCACCGGCTAGAGGCAGGCATTTGTTGGAACCCGAGTGCGGTTACCAACCGAGTTCATCTGGACAGCACCGAGTCGCGGCTGTTGTTGCAGTAGCAGAAAACCCTTTTAGAAGAAGTGTTAGGTGTTACAACTGTAACAGGGAGGGGCATTTCGCTCATACTTGTCCAGTTGCTAAACGTTGTTTTGGTTGCGGGGCACTAGGAGTTTATCGTAGGGATTGTAGGTGTTCGGGAAATGGAGATCGGGCCCTTGTGTCAGCAGGACAAGGAGTCCGTCGACGTTAAGTAGGTCGTCTGCTGACGATCAGCTTGTAGGTAAAGTTCAACTGAGTTTCACGTTAGCGGCAAATGGTAGGGACACTAGACCATATTTAGGAGTTAGGATTTATGGAATTAGGTTTTTAGGGCTTCTTGATTCGGGAGCTTCGCGGACTATAGTAGGAGGTGACGGATGGAAAATTTTGAAAGAGCTAGGTTTAAAATTAGGAAAGAGTAGTATTGGGTCAGTAGCGTTAGCAGATGGAGCAGGTGTAGGTGTAGCTGGATCTGTTTCTCTACCAGTGGAGGTGGAGAACAAATCCTTTTTGATAGAATGTCTGGTCATTCCGAATCTTCCACACCAGTTGATATTAGGTGCCGATTTTTGGGCACTATCGGGCATAGTCCCGGATTTGAGATCAGGGGTGTGGAGTTTTTCAACCCAAGAGAGTTTAGCCTCGATGACAGACATGGTAGCGATTAGGGAAAAATCGGATTTGAACGATTCGGAAAATAGGGAGTTAGAATTAGTGTTAGAAGAACTTTTTAAAACAATGACCGAAGGTTTAGGGTGCACTAATTTAGTTGAGCACAAGATTAGGACGTCTGCAGAGCCGATAAAACAAAGATATTACCCTGTTTCGCCAGCGATTCAGACACATATCGATCAGGAGCTCCAGGAGATGTTGGAAGCTGGAGTGATCGAGAAGTCGAAGAGTCCCTGGGCATCACCGATTCTTCTCGTTAAGAAGAAAGATGGTAGTTATCGGTTCTGTGTTGACTATAGGAAGTTAAACGAGGTTACTGATAGGGATGCTTATCCACTACCCTTTATTTCAGCGATTTTAGACAAACTTCGAAACGCGAAGTACTTGTCTTCGTTAGACATTAAGTCTGCTTATTGGCAGATTCCAATGGAAGAAGAATCGCGCAAGTACACAGCCTTTACCGTGCCAGGGAGGGGTCTGTTTCAATTTCGTAGGATGCCATTCGGGCTACACAATTCACCAGCGACATGGCAAAGGTTCATTGACGATGTTCTGGGTCCTGATCTAGAACCATTCGTCTTTGTGTATTTGGATGACATTATCATCGTCACCGATTCTTTCGATAGGCACTTAGAAATTTTAAAAGAAGTTTTTAAAAGGTTAGGAGAAGCCGGTTTAAAAGTAGGTAGGGAAAAGTGTAATTTTTGTAGGCCTTCTTTAAAATTTCTAGGTTATGTAGTTGATAGGAACGGGCTTCATGTTGACCCGGAAAAAGTGGAAAGCATGATTAGGATTCCTCCACCGAAAAACGTGAAGGAAATTAGGAGTTTTGTAGGGACTATTTCTTGGTATCGACGTTTCGTGCCAAATTTTGCAATCTTAGTTAGGCCTCTTACCGATCTCTTAAAGAAAGGTAAGAAATTTGAGTGGACCCAAGAATGTGAGGAGAGTTTTAGAAAAGCCAAAGAGTGTTTGGTTACGGCACCGATCCTGACATGTCCGGATTTTTCTCGGCCGTTTGTTGTCCAAACAGACGCGTCCGATTATGGTATCGGCGCCGTACTTTCGCAAGAGTTTGAGGATGGCGAAAAAGCCATATGTTATTTGAGTCGGTCATTGAATAGGAATGAACGGAACTACTCTACGACCGAAAAGGAATGTTTGGCAGTCCTTTGGGCGATCGAAAAGTTGCGGCCGTATCTCGAAGGTGTTCGATTTACAGTCGTAACCGATCATCACTCACTGGTCTGGCTTAGTAACCTTAAGGATCCGCAGGGTAGATTAGCTCGTTGGGCCATTCGGCTCCAACAATTTGATTTCAAGATCATTCATAGAAAGGGCAAAGAACATGTCGTTCCTGATATGTTGTCGCGAGGAGTGCCAGAAGTAGCTGGTGTCTCTGAGGCGGATTCGGACCCTTGGGTGATTAAAATGAAATCGCAGGTAGAAAAGAGCCCTTTAGAATACCCATCTTGGCGAGTTGAGAATGGGCGGCTCTATAAACATGTTAGGTTGAACCATATAGTCGTTCATGATAATGGTGAGGAGTGGAAGTTAGTGTTAGGAAAAAGTGATAGGACGAGAATCCTTAACGAGTGCCATGATGCTCCGCTTTCAGGACACATGGGCGTTAAGAAAACTTTTGCTAGAGTAGCAGAAAAATATTACTGGCCCAAAATGAGAGGAGAGATTTCGAAATATGTTAGGAATTGTAAAGTTTGCCAAAGCGTGAAACCAGTGAATGAAAAACCAGCTGGTCTAATGACCGAACGAGTAGGAAATTCCCAACCGTGGGAAATGATTTGCGTGGACTTGGTGGGTCCATTACCGAAATCGTCGCGCGGTTTTGTGTACATTTTAACGGTCGTCGATTATTTCACTAAATTTCCCCTGTTGTTCGCGTTACGGTCCGCAACGGCTAAAGCGGTTTGTCGAGAATTAGAGGAAAACGTTTTCCTCCTCTTCGGTGTTCCAAAGTGGATCGTCTGTGACAACGGTCCCCAGTTCCGCGGCAAGGAACTGAAAACGCTTAGCGAAGCGTACGGGTCACAACTTCGGTTTACGGCGAATTATCATCCGCAGGCGAATCCTGCGGAACGGATAAATCAAATTATCAAGACTACGCTCCGAGCGTACGTTTCCGAAAATCAGCGGAGTTGGGATTCGCAACTGGCAAAAGTCGCCTGTGCGATCCGAACTTCGCAACATGAGGTGTTAGGTGTCTCGCCATATTTCGCGAACTTTGGTAGGAACATGATCACTAGTGGTCATGATGTAGGACTTAGAGTTAGTGATAGGGAACAAGATAGAGGGGAAGTCGATAGGCAGTTTCAGAAACTGAGGCAGGAGATAGCTAGGAAATTAGAGGCGGCGGGAAAGAAGGCGGCTAAAACTTATAATTTGAGGAGAAGGGACACACAGTTTCAAACTGGTGATCTCGTTTGGCGTAGGAACTATGCATTGTCCGATGCAGGGAATTATTTTGCAGCAAAATTAGCGACCAAGTTTGTTGGTCCATTTAGGGTTAGTAGAAGGGTGTCACCGTGGACATACCTTCTTATAGACGATAAAGGGAAAGATCGGGGGACGTGGCACGTTAAGGATTTGAAGCCATATTTGGACACTTAGTCAAAAGTCCCTTGATTTTTCACTTAACTTGTAATTGTTGATTTTTTTTGTTTTTTTTTGTAAATTGTCCAATTTTATTTTTTATTTCACGCCACTAATTATATTTTTTCTTTTTTATTTTTTTTTCTAATGTGATGTGTTGTGTTGTTTACCTTATTGCCCTATTACCCAATCCTGACTGAGCCTTAAGAAATGGTTTATTTTTCTTGAAAAGTAAACACATTTCTTGGGAGGTAAGGGTGGGATTTGTTACGGTAAATTTTACCGCAACAAAAACTTCCCTTCGGTCGTTCTTTCCCTCTTTCTTTCTTTTGGTTGCAGCTGCAAAATATTGGCGAAGATGAGGGCAACCATGGTCTCATCAACCACTGGTGTTCCTAGCCTGTATTTTGCAAAAGCAACAAACGCAGGTGTTCGAGCTTACGCGAGGAGTTCCGGCGGATGAGCCGAAGAAGTAACGAGTCAGGTAGACTCTTACTTACCTCAAAAACAACTCGTCAAATAAACAACACAACATAACAAATGTTGCAACGTAATTGTTTCTTTAAATATTTAACGTAACGTAGTGTAACTTCATAATTTTAAATAACTTAAATTTTCAAGTGTAAAAAATGGGTTTTTAACGCGTGTAAGATTAAATATTAATGTTAAGTATATGCAGTTTTTAAAAATGGGTGCTGAAGTAACACTCCTTCCTATAGTTCCAAAAATAGTTTAATTCAATTCACACTTCGAATTCCGCGCGAATAGTAGAGTAGTAGGAAAATGCCTAATTATGGATCCTTCTCGATTTTAGTTCGTTTTCAATTTTTTCTCGAAATAAAATTTAGTTGGGAAGGGGTCTGAACTCGCCATTATGTTTCGGCAAGTTTTGGAAATACATCCAACAACTTGTTGAAACCGTGTCTGTGTGTGTGAGAGTGAAGTTTCGCAGAGAATCAACAACGGTTGCTTTCTTGGTTAGCGTCAAGCTTCCAGGAAGCCGTAATCCCGTGACCGACGATCTCGAAAACGATTGCTTGAGTTGAATGTATGTGTGAATGACTGGAATGGACGAGGGAGGAATTGTAGTTGAAAAATTCGCTTAGAGGACACTCTAAGGAGAGCCTTGAAAGTGAAAGCTTGCAAAACAAAAAAAAAAAGGATCGAGAAATTTTTGGAAAAAGGAAAAAAAATCGAGAAGGAGATTAGTATTTATCGGTGGAGAAAAAAAAAGGAGGAAATTTGAATAAAGGAATCGGGATTCGAGGTGTGATAGAAAAAGGAGAAAAAGGAGTTAGAAGGAAGGAGATTTACCGAAGATAAGTAGCTTGAGTTTACTTTTAAATAGAAATATATATATATTCGTAATCCTGAATTATATATATTTCTAGTCATTTATTGTCGTTCGGGTCTTCCCAAAAATTGTCGGGACGCGCGTCGGTATTGTGAAAACCCATTTTCTTTCAAATAATTTTATCTTGTTTTCCATTTCATTGTGTTTAAAAAATTTTCTACTCAGCCAAACGGCCATTTTAAATTGTACTTCTCTTTTATTCGAAAATAATTGGGTTTTAATCCAGGGATCTTCTATCCCACGGTTTCCCAAAAATAAACATATATATATACCTATAAACCTGTTTACTATACTTTTTCTTTTCATTCAAACCATTTAAATTAGTTTTGGAATTTTCTATATCGGAAAAAAAAATTCCTGGCGCCCATTTTTTTTATTACTAGTGCCCACTGTACTTGTAATAAAATCTTCTTTGCTTTTGATTAGTTTTTTTCTAATCTAACATCTTTTTAAATCGAAAAAAAAATTCTTCCAAGAACCCAGCCCAGCTGAGCAGTCGTGGTAGTAGCTTTTAACGATAAGCTATTGTTGCACTTTTACCTTTCTTTCGTGTTCTCTTTTGTGTTTTCTTTCGTTCGTGGCCGAGTAAGGTATTCGCGTCGAAAAGTACGTGGCGTTCGTCGTCGTCGTGCGCGATAAATCTTTTTTTTGTTAATTTTTTTTGTTATTATTAATAATAAATAATCCCTACCCCTTTCGCGTTCGCGGTATAAAAAGTGCAACAGACTATTATGCAAGGAATAAGAAACTGGTAAAAAAAAAAACAAAGACGGGAACACAGAAGTGTGAAAATCACCAGATTTCTATAACATCAGCAACAAAAGCAATTGTGACTAGCTTATTATACGCTAGCATTCCCGCAGTATTTGGAACAGCTTTAAAACCTTTGGGAGGTCCATTTAAGAAGGCAGAAAATATGCTAGCTCCACCAGCACCTGCTAATATTCCATCAGCCAAACCAAGATGCCAGAAGAGATCTACAGCATGCAAAAAAACCAAACAGAAAAGGACAATAACAGTCTTTTAACTTATTTGACGATAGCCAAAGACTATTTGAAACAGATCTTTTCTATCTTCTCCAAAAGGCAAAGGAGGTAGTCCAAGCAACTACGATAGTCTCAATGATCAAGAAAAGACAGTTATACTAGATAAAATTATTTTAGAACAGAAGTTTTGGTATAAATATGTCGGATACTGAGATGCTTCTTCTAGTCTCAGTAAACAAAAAGGATAACGCATCAAGATGCGACATCATACATGACCTCAACGCCATCAACAATCTGACAAGACAACATACGAGGTATGTTCTAGAGGTGACCTTAATGTACGGCACCCACTCTGACTGGACATCTAGGAGTCTACACAAGGAAAAGCAATTGTGGACTTGCTGCGTGAAAAACCCCGAGCTTCACTCAAATGTATATATCACAACAGAGACATAAATTTCCAAGAACTCCGTCCCTCCGGGACTTCTTCTTAGTAATGTCCAACTTTACGAACTTCCTTCCCGAGTTCCAAAACTTTGCATACGATAGTGAATCGGACCATCTGGCGGTGAAGACGAGAGTCAGATTGAATTCCAGGATTACAACTTAATGAAGTATTCCCGAATTGAAAATCCGATACGACAGCTTGAACTGGAGAAGACTCCGTTCAGATGTGGAAAAACGCCTTACAGAAGTTTCCAGCGTCAACAGCCTCAACAACTATAAGATCGATAACACTATTGATAAATTAGAAACAGTGGTCGAAAATGCCTTAGACAGGCAGAAAACTCTCCACCCTGTACGCAAACTTCCCTCCGCATAAAAGAAATATATGCTCAGCGACAAAGACCCCGCAAAAGCCTCTAAGGAATCTACTAGAATCTATCGGAACATCAGTGCACTCAATGTTCAACCAGGCAGAAAAAATCGCAGATATCAAACCTGGTCCTGATACGTTGAAAAAGATCAATCTGAATCTTGGAAGAGAGAGCTTAGTTCCAGACACCATCCATCATGGACAAAAATTTCAAAAACTTCTGCTGAGAAAGCTGAAGCGTTTGCCAATCACTTTGAAGATAGTTTCAAATACTATCCTCTCATATACCTTCCTGAATTTATCAAAGAAGTAGAAACTCGCTTTGAGGATATATCAGCAACCCCCAAAACCGTGTTCAATGAAGAAAACCCCTCTTCAGAGCCGCTACTGACAGGTATTTTCACTTCTTCTGAAGAATTGGCTGACATTATCACCACTGGAAAATCCAAAAAATCGGCAAGATGTGACAAGATATCTAACTACGTTACCAAATCTTGCAATGCTTTGCTGAATATATTCTTCAATAACTGTCTAAGCAACAGCTATTTTCCTGCGGCCCGGAAAACGGCGGAAGTCATCCCAGTCTCGAAGAAGATATCGGATATCGGCTAGATTTGTATCTCTGCTGTATGAGCAAGATATTGGAGGCGTTAATATTAAAGAAACTCAACATTTTCTGTAGAGAATGCAGATGTCATATTGGAGTTCCAGTATGGACTTCGAAATAAACAGTCTACCTTACATCTACTACTGGTACTTCATAGTGATGTTATACTTGGACTCAACATAATAAACAACTGTAGCATGTTTGCTGGACATCGAAAAAGGTTTCAGCAGCGTTTGGATTTCTCTTTCAAGTTCCCATTCTTCAAAAATTATTATACTGCTTATATTATAAAAATTATAAATTAGATTAAGAAAGCAATAATATTATAAGCAAATAGCATAATAAAAAGTCATAAGAAAATCGTTGGGTCCCCATAGTTGGGCCAACATGATTGAATTTAGTAATAAGTAAGTTTTAAGAAAATTGAATATAAAATAAATTGAAAAATAAAAATTCTAAATTTAATCTAAAAAGGTAAATATATACAGTTAGATTTGTTTGATGTTTAAAAGGATCTTAAAGTTTTTTCCTGCACTAATCTTAAAAAATGTGCAAATTTGCTTTGCATACCTCTGCTAATTATTTGTAGTCTATCATTGTCTTCCATTGTATTTTTGGGTGAACAAAAATCTTTCGTTGATCCAACATGATCCAATTTTTTAAATTGGGCTCAAAATACATTGTTCAAATTTATAACTGAATTTGCAAGTTATCGGCAGTTCCTAAACTTTTAGAAAATTTAGTTTGAGATAAGCTTGATTTTCGTGTGAAAGAACATAAAAGTGATGCCCAGCATGGATTTATCTGGGGAACGTCACTATTTTAGAATGCTTCTCTTCCTATGTTGCGGACACTATCGAAGACCGAAGTCAAGTTCGTGCTATCTATACGGATTTAAACAAGGCTTTCGATTCAATTTGCCTTACTTCGTAAGCTAAAAGTATTCGGTATCATTCGAGCTTGCTTCATTGGATTTACTCCTTCTTAACCGATATGATTAAAAACATAAACTTAATGAAAGTACCTCCAGCACTAAATGCACTTCAGGTGTTTCTCAAGGCAGCCATTATTATTTTTGCCGATAACATTGCGAACTTTGTTAATTTCAGCCAAAGTCTGCTGATGATCTCAAGATAATTCTGAAAGTAGCAACCGATGATGACCGCTTCAAGGTTCAAATGGAACTTGATAATGGGTGATATGCATAAAAGATAGTAAATGCTTTTACTTGAGAATTTCTAAGTAATTACTTTTTTTGATATGCATAAAAATGCAGTAAATGCTGAAAATAAAGTATTTACTTGAGGCCACAGTACTTACTTTTTTCGGATGAACTTTTTCAGTAAATACTTTATTCCGTATGCATAAAAAGTAGCAAGTACTTTTTTTCTGTAGGAATTACTTCTTTTTTTCAAAGTCAAAGGATAGCAACATGAAAATTTAAAAGTACATACTTTTTTTGATTTAAACACATAACTATGTAGCTTCGAAACCATAAAAACTTACAGTCTTAACTCTATTCTCAAAGGATTCACGTCGCTGATATAAATTAAAATTAAGTTACTGTTGACTGTACTGAAATGGCGGAATTTGTACGCGTTAGTTCACAAAAAGTCTATAAAAGTCGAAGATCGGGTTCAGAATCAAATTTTAAACAACTCTATCGTTTTGAGAGGGAAAACGTAGATTGGTTGAGTGAATACTTCATTGGTAAGTCATTGCAAAATCGTAATTTGTAGTTTTAAAACTTGACACATGCTTACTATTTGGAGCCTTTTGTTAGTTCGCGGAAATGGTGTAAAACTTTCTATTTTCTTATACGCCTGTTAACTTAAAAATATAATTTATAATTTTACAAGAAGCAAACACTTATGAAAACTGTTATATATGTATATTGCGATACTATACCAATAGGCTTCCGTTAGTTAAAGGAGTTAGTGGTTTTTAGTTACTGGCGAAGTTTTAAAACTTGCCCTTAGTCGCCAAGTTTATATAGAGTCTTATGTTGAACAAATGGTTCATATATATAATACTTTTTAAGGAGCTCAAACTGAAACAAGAGGAGGGGCAATCACTCATCAAGAAAAGATGCGAATTTTTTTAAGATACGTTGGAGATCCTGGATTTCAAGTTGGCGTTGGTGAAAATATAGGCGTTCATCAGAGTACTGTATCCAGAACAGTTAATTTTATTGCAAAATTAATAAAAGACAAAGCTTCTCATTATATAAAATTTCCATCGAGCTATGAAGAAGAGCTGGGAGCAAAAAATGATTGGCTAAGCAAATACAGGTTCCCATTATGCATAGGAGCCTTGGACTGTACTCACGTGGAAATACTACAACCTAGATTTCATTCGGAAGATTACATTAACCGAAAAGGATATGCTTCCATCAATATCCAAGTGTTGATTGCCGATAGCCGGGCTCACTCCACTAACATTGTTTTACTGGGAGACGAAGGATGTGGGATCACACCTTGGCTAATGACACCCTTTAAAAACCCAACGAGTAACCAAGAAAGAGATTTCAACAAACTGCATTCAAAAGAAAGGGTCATAATTGAAAGATGTTTTGGCCAAGTGAAGAAAAGATTTCCAATCTTACAAAATTGCATACGCCTTCACATAGAAAACGTTACAAATATAATTGTCGCTTGTTTCGTTTTGCACAATATTGGAAAATACTTGAGAGATGACAACAATTTCGATTTACTATCAGAAAGCAGAGAAAATGGGTACACCGTTGATGATGAACACGTAATGGCCAGTGTACTTGAAACCCGAAGATCTGGTCAAATCAAAAGATTGGAGTTAGCAGAACTTATTTTTAACTTGAATGCTTAGAAATTTATTGTGCCTCTGACTTCGCTTTTTTTACTGTCGGTTGCTGCGACTTATTCATAAGAACACTATGTACTTTTAAAATACGCACAAAACCTAGGTGCATTTAGCTTATTGACAAACCTTCGTTCTTCATTGTTGCTCATTCGACGTTCAATAAATTAATGATTGATAAAATTTCATGAACAGATGTTTACAAAACAACAAGAAGGGCAACAGTAATTTAATATAGGGATTAAACGGTTAATCTGGCAAAAAACTATTTGCTTACTAACCCGATAAGAAAAAAAAAAGTATTTACTATCAATTTCCGATGAATTCTAGTATTTACTTGGATGAATTTAGTATATACTGAAAGTATTTGCCAGTTAGTAAGTACTAAACTTTATGCATATGGAATGAAGTAAATACTTTAAATTTAACCATTTGCTTTAAGTTATAGTATTTACTATTATCTTTTACTTGCAGTAAATACTTCCGTTTTATGCATATCACCCAATGTCCTTCGTGATTTCTATTTCCTGAAAACAGTTTGTTTATGAGTTTATATACTTTGCAGATTCTGATCGCAGTCATCTAAAGAGGAAAGTGAAAGATTTGGGTGCTAGTGTCGCCAAAGCGAACTCAATGTTAGGATTTATAAAAAGAAATTCAACAAATATCTCCGATCCTGGAACATGCTAGAAACTGGATATCTAAAGACCGAGATAGTATATAAAATCTGTTCAAATCCAATTGCAAAAGCTGGTATTTCTTCTGAAAAATAAAAACCTAAATTAGTACTAACAGCGCAATTACCGTTAACATAGGTCAGGGTACACCAAAATAGGCCTTTTCTTAAATCTCTGATATATTATATAAAAATTGGAGATAGGCACTTACTGTAGAACAATTTTTTTTAGAATATACCCAAGAGCCACGGCCTCAAATAATATCCACGAATTAAATGACACCCTATGTATTAACAATTTATTTAATCTGAACCTACAATAAATCTTATAACGTGATTAATTGTTTTGCTTGAGTATAACTCCCATATCTGGACTCGTGTTTCCATTTCTCATTTGAACCTGTTCGATGATAGAATTCAGAATAGAGTCTCTTATGCTAGCTACACACGAGGCAACCGTTGCAGCAACACAGCCATGTTGAAGCAACAATTGCTTCGTGTGTAGCTATGTTGCGAATTGATTTTGTGTTGCTGCAACCGTTTCCAGAAATATCAAAAAGTTTTGATATTTTCGGTCGGTTGCTCCAACTGTTCTGTGGTTGCGGCAACAATTGCCACGTGTGTAGTGAACAAACGAAGCACGTTGCTGCAACACGTGTGTAGCTAGCATTAGACTTATTGCGGATGTACCCATAACTGAAACTTTTGTTGTTGAAATAGCCAGTTGCATTCTTAGACTAAAACAAATTCCGCCGCAACACTCATCTAGCTGGAAGTGCTGATCAGTTTACCCTTGAGCTTAACTGTCAGATATACAGGGTGTCCGGTGATTCTTGTGCCATACTTTGGGATGTGATTCTTGGTCATATTCTAAGAAAATTGTTCTACAGTAAAGTCTGATTTTCAACTTTGACATCACTTTTTGACGATTTAAAAAAAAGGTTAACTTTGGTGTACCCTGATCCATGTTAAGATGAATTTCTCTGTCAGTACTAAAAGTAGGGACCTCATTTTGAATTTTTTTTTTAGTAGAAATACCAGTCTTTAAATTGAGTGGATATTTTTTAAGGGTTGCCAAATATTCATTCATTTATAACGGCTGTATGGCAGGTACCATTAGCTTAAGATCGAAAATTAAATTTTTTCTTCCTCTAGGGAATCACCGAAGACCCTTAAGCACCAAGTTTGAGGAAAATTGATTCAACGATTCAGACTGTAGGTCATCTTAATTCATAAACATGAATGTTTACCATCGCATATATATTGTACAGTGATAAGCCTAGTTGTTTTTAGTTGTCAGCTAAATATTAAATAAACTCGTGGATTGATAAAGAATTTTAAAGAATATTTATTCCTTTTAATAACTTTACCTCGAAGTTGTGCCAGTTAAATGGTATTTTCTTATTTATATAGGAATTTTTTTTATCTAACTTTTTAAAACTTAGCAGTTTATAGATTTTAATAAGAAAGGTTTTTTAAAGGCCACTTAATGACAACCCATTAACCTGCTTGATATTTTTTATACTTAGCTTTTCTTATTCAAAAATATTGTTTCGAATTTTTCATACGTGTTAGCTCTCTGGTTTTGTTAAGTCATTTCATCCAATTCCCCACAGCCTGTACCCCAAAAACACGAAAGTCAGATGCTTAATTTTCTAAACATTAGTTTGAGTGTTGTGCGCAATTTAGAAAAATGTTTCTTTTTTTATATTTTCTCAAGTGAAAAATAAACATTTCATCTTATCCCTCAATCTGCGGGTGTTGTTGTTCTGCTTTCATTGCTCAGGATTGCAATCAAAAAGCAACCACAATGTAGGTATTTTTCAGGATTCCCCCGGGGACTTGCGAATAATTCAGATGATTTGGTGTTGCTTGGGAAAGATGTTTTGGGTGTGTTTCTTGTGTTTCCACTCTAAAGTACACTGTGGCGTATGAGTAACATTTTTTGTTTGCATCATGTATGAGATGGAAATTATATTAATCTACATAAAACTTTTCCTGTGAATTTCGAGTGTGAATATTCCTCTTTTTGTGCATCTGTAAAAATGAAATAAGAAAAATGTTTAAATGAAAGATGCTCTAATTTTCAGTCTTCCTTCCTGAATTAATGGCAATTCGAATAGCTTTTTGTTATGCAAGAGAAATGTGTTTTTTTTTTCAGTTCGAAATGGCTTATTGAATCTTCTGCTTAAGTACGAAGAAGTGGTTTTTATAATTTTGTTCATAAGAACTTTAACCTAATTGTACCTACCCGTGACTAATCCGCACTGCAGCTTACAACAACTTCAGCATCAGCATTACGACCTTCCTTAATCCAATTGCAACTGTGAGTATCAATGTTCAACTCATGTTGCATTGGATTATCATATTCTTTTGAAATTCTTATCCATGCAAATGTGTTTGCTTATTGAATTTAAAATCCTTTCAAAGGCAAAAATGAGAACTCATGCAGCTGTGTATGAGCTTATTTCTGCATACTAGCTTATTCATCATATAGTTAATCCTACTCTGTGAGAACTTTTCAGCTTTTATGATCATTATTTCAATATTTTTTCCGTTTTATTCATAAGAACAGAATTTTTAGAATTATATTTTCCTTTTCTTTTGATTTCAAATTAAGTTGAGGGGTGCTGTGTAATATTCTCAGCTCATTTACCGTATTTAATCTTCTTAAAGCATTTCATGGGACGTTAATTGAATTACAAATGAAAAGTTTAACTTGTGTAAATGAGAACTTTTGTGAGAAGCTGTTTTGATTAAGAATCATGCAAATTCACTTTTTGTAGCAAATTAGGGCACGAGCAACCTAGTTATATGCAAGGATTAAAGTCGGAGTAAGCCGTTTTTATATTATGCACATATGTATTATTTTTCCAGTCTTGCACTCTGGCACTATAATTTTTCGGACATAAACTTTTCTTTGGTAATATCCAGGCCAAGTCGGTCGGTGAATTAATTTAAGCCTGTAAATAAAATGGGATTAGGAAGAAATAGCTTTCACGCTCAACAATATGCGTAGATAGATGGATTGCTGGCTCAAAGACGATTTGATACTTTGCGAATATCGTCTAGGTCCATTTTTATTCGTGATCTCCCAATGAGCCTCATTCGGCAACTATCTGCTCTCATCACCTGAAATGAAGTCTCTGGTACCGTCTGTCTATTAAAGTCGATTTAATCCTTGGGTTAGGTTAATGGACTGACAGTTGATCTTATTACCGACACAATAAGGTCCATGTAGATGTGTTGTTATACCCTACACGGGCTGTTACCGCCATGTATTGAAACCTATGATACAATTCCTTATCAATCAAGCCCGTTAAGGGTGTTGATGAGTTTCAGCAAGCTATAGCCTAAAATGACGGAGGGTACTTATAAGTCATTGAAGAAATGTCTGTCGTCAGATAATCAGCTGGTTGAGGAGAGGTAGACGCCTTCTAAGGGCGTGGTCCTTTCCCGTAGAAGCATGTGGCTTCTTGCGACATCTGAAAGATGAGTTTGATAGATTAGTGTTTGGTATATATATCTGGTTGTTTGGTCAGTATTGCTGATTTAGTCGAAAGGGCTAATCCTTTTCTCAAGAGGATTTTAACAATCTTAGGGTACAGGGCCTCATCAACTCATTGAGGCTCGTGTTCACCGGAGGAGTGGTAATCACTGGTGTATAGGCGAAGTGGCGATTCTCCGTTTGTTGCCAGTCCTGCAAGAAACACGTGCATAGTTAATCGTATAGTCGTTTTGGGTCGTACTATCACTGTCTATCATTTTTAGGCGATTTGCAGAATTTAAGAATTTTCAAGCTATTTGGTATCGTTGTAAATTTCAATATGATTTTGCTTGGAATATCAGAGAGCTCTTCCAAGTCGTTGAAGAAGTGTCTCCCTAGGTGTCGGTTTCTCAGATAATATAGCGCAGAGCAGAGACACAGGTAGTGAGGAGTATGCTCAAGTATCTCGTCACCGTATCCTCTGCATAAGTCATCCATACTGAGTATCATCTTTTTCTTGTGGTAACCCAGTTGGTTGTTACCGGTGATGATACTTACGAGAAGAGAAAGAGGCTTCTTACTCAGTTGGATGATAACGTCGGTCTTTCGTTTGCTGAAACTAGGCCACAGGTTTCTGGTAATAAGACAGGAATCGAGCGAGTTCCATCTCTTGTTTGTTATAGGTAAAACATTACCTGTTTAAGATTACAGGGTGGGTTGTGTCTGCCTGATTATGAACAAGTGTTGATCCTGTTACCACTGTGACCAGGAACCCAACAGAGCCTTATTCTGTGTTGTGTACCAAGAACCCTTAGCTACCCTGTAGTGGTAATTGCTGTTCTTCTTGTAAAAGAAAATGAAAAAGGAGATATAAGCTGGCTAGTTCAAGGTTTTCTGAAAAGAACCCTGCACCAACACCAGTTTCCATCTTGGTTGATGGCTCGTTAATTTGCTAGTCTCCTGCTAGGAAAGGTAGTGGGGGTGGACCTCATTGCCCCAGTGATTCCAATATATGCCATTCTTTGTACCTTTATTTTAAGGTTGGTAAGTTCGTCAAATTCTAATCCAACTTTTTTATCCAAGATCACGCCAAGATATTCCGCGTGATCGGAGATTTTAAGTTGGGTCCCTTCAATTAAGGGAATTTGAAAAGTTGGTAATTTCTATTTGTTCGCACTAGTTTGGGTTTTTTTGGGTTAACCACTAGACCACATGTATTTACTATTGATAAAGTATTCTCTATTTGTTCGCTAATTGTGGAGGGAAATTTACCTGTCGGTAGTAATGCTTGCTCATCAGCATAATGCAATTACTTGGACTCCACTATATTTAAGTCTCATCACGAGAGAAGCAGAGAAAGAACCCTACCTTGTGGAGTCTCTCTGGATGTGGATACTTTTATTTTTACTCCTCCTAGCTCCGAGTTGATCTGTCTGCTTTTAAACGTACGAATCATCCAGCTAATGGTGACATTCATGGAGTCATACAGTGTGGATTAAGTTCAACAATATGAAAGGATCTAGTAGGTTTTGATGTCTCTTATTGTGTGTTTGCTTTTGCACGATCATCCGGAATTTGGATCACTCACACACAGGCGGACCGCCACACTCATCCGACAACATCTATACTGTGCCAAACTAGGCAGCTTGTTTACTTGTGCTGAAACAGTAGCCTATCCAATTGATTGATCATCCAGCCCCCGTCACCGTAAATTTCCGTCAAAACACTCGCAGACTGAGTAGCTCGGAATGTAAGAAATAAAACGGAGGGCACAGCACAGTAACCGAAGTAACTGAAGTTCGTCCTAGAGCAATCACGTCACGTTATGTTGAGAAATGAGATCAAGTCTTTAATCTTCATATCCGAAAATAATTGGTCTCTGACACAAATACGTGTCTTATGGTTCCTGTTAACATTTCTGGAAGAATTCGCTCTAGAAAACTTTTCCATCAACTCTTTTTGGTTAAGTTTGGCAGTCACGTTTGCAATCAATGACCTGCAGAAAGCCGGATCTATTCTTTAAAAGGTGAGGCTTTCGTTTGGAGAAGTTTTTTTTTTCTTTTTTTATCTTCAAAAGACACTTGGTAATATTCTATAGCAATCAGGTGCAATCTATGACAGATCAGCAAATCATTTTTCTTTCTGAATTTCCAATATCGACCCGTTTTTGAGATATCGAATTCTAAAAAAAAATGAGTTTTTTTACATAACTTCAAGAAATAATTTGTTTTAGTGTTTGAAATGCAATTTTTTTCAATTTTTTTAGAAGCTTCTCTACAAATTTTTTTTATTAAAATCCGTTATGTCGATAATGAGAAATTCAAAATTTTCTATGCTAGGTAGTTTAGTTTTTGCGACCTTTAGTCCAAATGCGTTTCGCCCAGGTAATAGAGTAATAGAGTAATAATATATATATAATAATATAGTAATAGAGTCCACAAAAACAAAAACAAAAACTATAAACACAATTTTTGTTGTTTTTATATTTTTTGTTTCCCTTCTTCTTCTAGGTAGTTTAGTTTATTTAGTTTAGTTATAGTTTATTTCATTCAATGTACGCCTATATACATTAAGAATATATACTTCTTATAAGCTGGTGTTAAGCTAATAATAAATCATAATACTCTGAAGAAAACTACTTTTATCATAATTTAACTTCAAACAAAGTTCTTAATTTTAAATAAGTTTACATTAAATGGAAAAGGGAAATTAAAAAAAAAAAGTTACTAATAAAAAGAAAAGATAATTATATAATTATATACACTTTTTACAATTTTTAAAGAGAAAAAAAATACAATACATCTCTATTGAAAAGAAAGAAAAGGACAAAAATAGAAAATTTAAAAAGAAAAACAGAATTAATTTTTAAAATGAGTATGTCAATCTCTACGAAACTGTGTTTCGCCACTCACTCTACCTAAATGCCTAGGAAGGAAGTTCCACAATCGGGTGGCATTGACAAAAAACTGTCGCCTTGATGCCAGACAAGAGAAGCGGGGTTGAATGAGTTGTTGAGATCTGTTAGAGGAACCAAACTGTAGCCTGTTGAAAAGACTGCAGGGTTGCTGTGAACTAATAACGTTGAACACTAATATAAGAGTACGAAAATGCATAAGATGATCAAGGTACATATTATAAAGTTCTTTTGAGAAATTCGACACATGATCAAATCTTCTGAACCCAAATACATATCGCACGGTATTGTTGATTGCGACATTAAGCTTTCTTCTGCTGATGGCGTCACAGTTACTAAATATCTCGCACCCGTATGTCAGTATTGGTAAAACGAGCATCTTAGCCATACGCATACGCGTTTTCAGGAGGGTGTAATATTGCGAGGGCCAAAATCTTCGGAGAACACCATAGACTTTACCGACTGCAGAGTTTCTATGGATATCCCAACTTAGAGTTCTATTAAATAACAGACCAAGATTTCTTGCAGTTAATACATAAGAAATGTTCGCATTGTTTAAATATAAGTTGGGAAAGTAATCGAGGTTCAAAACTTTTCTACTAATCACAATGCATTTGGATTTCAGCGGATTTAGGAACAAACCATTATTCAAACATCAGTGGGAAATTTTTTCTAAGTCATCATTTATTCTGTATGCGCAATCTTCTATAAGTCCTAGGGAACAGCTCTTGTATAATTGAACATCGTCAGCATACATTTGAATGGTGGAACTTGAAATCTTAGAGGGGAGCTCATTTATATAAAAACAAAAAAGAAGAGGTCCTAAAATTGAACCCTGAGGGACTCCTCTATTGGTCGGAAGGAAACTTGAAATATTATTACCAACTGAAACTACTTGTCTTCTATCCCGAAGATACGAAGACAACAAAAGAACTGCGGAGGGTGAAAAACCATAAAGAAATGAGAGTTTGAAACAGAGATTAGAGTGGTTCACAGTATCAAAAGACTTAGAAAAATCAAGCAGTACAAGGAACGTGACATGGTCTTCATCCAAAGCATGTCTGAAATCTTCAACGATATTAATAATAGCAGTAGTACAACTATGTTTTTGGCGGAAACCAGACTGCTTAGATGAAAGAATGTTTTTTCCGCTGAGGCATGCGTTAAGCTGCTTTTATACCACTCTCTCGAAAACTTTTGACAAAAAAGGGAGCACAGATATAGAAATTCATTTCCACCTACGTTTTTCGGAATCGTTAAAATTTTGGCTAGCTTCCATTGGGATGGAAATAAACCCGTTGTTAAAATGGTATTAAAGGTGTTCGTTATGTAGGGCAAAATCACCGGTAATATTGACTTAACAAAGATAGGATGAATTCCATCAATCCCAACAGCATTGGATTTAACTGACAAATTACTTTCCACTATGTCAGTACTATCCACAAAAGTAAATTCAAAGCTATCATCCGTAGAATACTCATTTAAAGGCCAAGGTTAGTTTAAGGAATTACTAGAAAGAGCTGGAAACTGTAACGTAACAAATTCATGATTTAAAGAATCGACATTAATATTCATTTCTTCAAGTTTTTCCATAGTTGACGACTATTCATTGAGGGATCTAAATTTCTAGTGTATTTTTCTCACATCTTGTAGACTGCATTATGAAACTATTACATATTTGTGAAGTTTAAAAAAAAATCGAGCAGGGAGTTTTCAATATATTTAGTTTTGAAAATAAATATTTTTTTTTAAATCTAAAAACAAATTTTTGAATATTTTAATACACATTGCTATTCCTAGGGGGTATCATTAATAACCATTTTCGGAAAGTTTTGTTCAGCCATTAGCTAACTTTAACCAATTAAAGTTTTTAGAATTTTTTTTTTAAAAACCTGTCGGACAGTTTTTGAGAAGAAAAATATTCGTAAAATTTCGAAAAAAAAATCGTATGGCAGATACCATTATTTTTGGTCTTAAAAATAAAGAGAAAAACGTGTGGGGGAAAATAATTAAAAATGATATCTACCAAGTTTAAAGGAAAGTAAAAATCAGCACAATTTTGTGAGTGCTCCTGAAATAATGCTCAATATTATTTTTACATATGTAGACTATGTTCGCGAACTGCAAGGATTATATCAGCTGGTAAACACAATAGAGGACACAACAGGGTACTATGTACACAAGCAACTAACTATGCGGTTCATAAAAAGTTTCGATAAAAAAACCGCTTAAGAACATCTTCGGGAGTATACATTTTCTTGCGTATTGTTTTTTTTTTTATTTCTATTTCAGTTATTTTCTTCCCAAATTCTCCACCCTCGCCTCACAAGAAAAAAAAAATTAATAATCTTCTCTGTTTTCTCTTGTCTTCTTCATTTCATTTAATTCGTGCCTCCATATAGCTTTAATGGTTTGTAATCTTTTCATTTTCGAAAATAAATTCAGTGAAAACTTTTGTTCCTATTTGCCATGGAACATCCTTGAAAGAGAAACTCCACAGGAAAAATTAATTAACATTTGAAATAAGTTTTTGGGAAAAGAGACCTAAAAAGGAAAGGTACCCTTCAGTGGGCATTAAACAGTTCACAGTTCTTAAGAGGATTACACACACTGTTACGATTTCATCTATTTTAGTTTTGGCAAAATTGAAGAACAAAAACAATGAAAGACAGAAAAAAGCAACCAAAAACCAAAAGCAGGATATTTTAATTGGCATTCTTGTTCATCCTTGATTCTAATTACACGTTCATTCACCCTCTAATACTACTTTTTGTGAAGTGAGCAACCAGGACAATTTTAAAACCTTTTGTGGCCAATATCAGATAAAACCTCTGCACTCCGCACTTAACACGCCAATTGCCACTTAACTGTTACATCCTTTTGTTCCTGCCTGAACGTTTTCACCTGATTGCTATTAGAGTATTGTGTGTATGTGCACTGTTGATGTATTGTCTTCTAAAGACAAAAGTTATAGTGCATACTGACGTTTATAGCATCATTTCAAATTAAGTGAAACTTAATTAACTCCGCTTTATTCGGGTTAGTAAGACCATTTTATTGGTGGGTACAATAGCATGGTTGATTTACTTTTAATTAAAATGGAGTGTGCTGTTAAAAAAGTTTCCTCACAACTTTTTGTTTTCATACATCAAATTTGAAACAGAAAATAAGCTATAGAATAGCTGAGAATAGTTTCACGAAGATGTCAAACGAGGATTGCACTTCTCTGTTACTCACTTTTGTTAGGGGTGTCCTTTCAAAGAATATAAATCATTTAAACTGAATTGAAAGCTTACCACATCGCATAGAAATATTTTTTTTGATGATTGTCTTGGCAAGAGATATTAAATTGAATCCCGGAATAAAAACTTCTATGAGAGCGGACAAATTTGAGCATTCAAATTGGATTCCAAAATTATTTCTTAAATTATCTTGTAGATTTCAAATTAACGATAAAGTTCTTGTTTAAAATCTGTTTTACTATTTTTGATTGCGATAGTGACAATCTTTCTAGCAAAGTTTTGTGTTATGGAGAACAAAATTACTGAAATATGGTATTTTGGATGGAAACGATATCTTTAGTGGATGAAGCTATTCTGCATGTCTGTATGTATTTGGGCATATAGCTTAGGAGGCACGATTGCTTGGAATTAAATAAACAAAATCATAGGAATAATGATTATAATCAAGCTTCAATGTTTAAAGTTAACGTTTGTTCATAATATGAATCAAATAAAGTAAGTCGTTATATAATTTTTCCAACAAAAAACTTTGATCTGGCATCGAAACATTGAATATTTAACGCAACAGTAAACGCCTGCCCTGCATGTTCTATGGCGCACATTGGCCCGTTTGATCTCTCTCATCTTAAATGGGCATCATCAGGCAATGAATCATGTTATGTTGCTTCCGATCCCATCTCTGCAAATCATAGACAGTCTTGCAGATTCAAGCCTCTGGCCCTTAGTCTCTTTTCTCTATCTCCTATCGACAACTATTATAGCCCTCTCCATCTTATTACCTATAAAGGTTCTCCTATACAGACTTCTCTCCCCCAGATCTATATTTTCATGATTTTCAAACACCAAAATTTTCTCAAGTTAATAAATATAGCACGGGAGTAACAGTAAATAAAACAATAGGCATACTTTATATACAGGGTGGACCATCTAGTGGTTTCTTTTTAAATCATAGGTTAATTTGGCACTGATAGATATTTCCCGCTCGAAATCTTGACAGAAAGTCAACGGACCGAAATGAGTCGCTTTACGCTTGAATAACATTTGGAAACATTGGAATTTATTTCCAAAGTGAGTTCTGTGTATCCCAAACAGTGCGTTTTTTGAAAAGAAGTTTTGCTTTAGCACCCATCGCGCCTGCTGTACGCAAGTTTGAGCAAAAAGTTCGTGAGACTGATATACTAGTAGACAACACTCATGACCTCTGTCGTCGAACGGTGCGCAAAGACTAAAATGTGGCTGCTGTAGCAGAGAGTGTGAGACTTAATTCACTCACCATCGATCTTAACAGGTAAACGTTTCACGCACTAGCCTGAGGAGAATTCTGCATAATGATCTCGGATTATTCGTTTCCAATTGACTCAGCAATTGAAGGCGCAGGGCTAGCTGAGGCAGCTACTTGAACGACGTTGTGTTCCATAGTTAATGGGAATATTTGATCTTACTAATTAAGCCATAATACATGGACAAAATTTAATGTTGTTCATTTTATTGCATTTTTAAAAAGAATCTTGTATTTGGCCCACCCTGTAGGCAAAAGTTTAATTCTATTTCTCTTCATGTGAACTTTATTTATAATTAGCTCACACTCAAAGGATTTTTTATACCCTTAATATGCCTGAGACACAATTTTAGCATTAAGAAAAAAAGAGGGGTGTGTTAGAAAGAAGGCGTGTATGTACATTGGTTTTGAATTCTTGAACATTGCAATGACTGGGACAGACAGAGCGTAGTAAGGCATTCCACATTAGCGCAGTACGGCTAAAGAACAAATCTCTGTATTTCACAGTACCGCCGAAGTTTGGATCAAAGGTAAACTGATTTGTATTCCTAGAAGCGCGAGTAATACGGTGGTAATTCGGCTGTCTATTTCAATGTTTCCGTTAAAATAACAGTAAAAAAAGGTGATAAAAAAAAAACATTACTACGATGTTCGAGTGACGTAAATGAGACAATGATGTTATAGTCACCAATCATTTAAAAACCCTTTTCTTTGAATACTGCCCAAGGGGCTTAAGTAAGTTACTGGAGCACCAGCCTAAAGATGGGGTGACACTCAAGCTTTTGACGTATATAGGTTTTGTAGATTGTATCCAGATCAGAAGAAGAGAAAAATTTCTTGCATCGTCTCAGAAAACCCACCTTGGTATAATTACCGGTAACAAGAGGTATAAGTTGTTGTCAATTTTCATTCGTTCTCGATCTCCAACCGACTATACAAATTTTCTTCGTACTTATATTCACGTTACCGAATATTACAAATTTCTCTAATAAAGTTTTTTAGTCCAAACGTAAAGGCATAAAAGTAAAGACTCTAAATCTTTCCTTCAGTTTATCAACATTATATGAAAACCCGATAGTTTCTCTCTCTATCTCTCTCTCTCTCTCTCTCTCTCCCTCTCTCTCTCTCTCTCTCTCTCTCTCTCTCTCTCTCTCTCTCCGATGACTCCTTTATAATTAGTTTTTTTTTAGTTTAGTTTAGTTTATTAATTCATTCAATGCCTATACACAGTAAGAATATAATTCTTATAAATTAGTGATAAGCTTAATTATAATTAATCAAAAATGGAGAAAAAAAAAAGCTATTACTGAGTGTTTTTGGTTTACTATAATTGTTAAACATAAATATTTGTATTTGTCTAAATTCCTTGAAGTAAATGTAAGGGTTATGATATAAATAAAAAAAAAAAGAAACAAAGAAAAAAAAACAAAAAAAAGAAGGAAAAAAAAAACAGAAACTATATTTTCAAAAATATAATAATTTATGTATTTGCAAAACTTATATACGATAAATACTACATTACAATACATCTCACCTTAAAAAAAAACAAACAAAAGGCGTCCTCTATACAAATTTAAAATTCAAAAACAGGGTTAAGGATCAGAGAAAAATTAGAAAAATTAGAGGTTTTGATTTTGAAGGTAGGATCTTATTTCTTGACGAAAACGTGTATAATTACTGACTCTTCTAATGTTCCTTGGAAGCAGATTCCAAAGACGAATGGCGCTGATGAAAAATTGTCGCTCAGAGGTCAAACAAGAATATCGAGGGTGTATCAGTATTCGGGATCTGTTGAAGAAGGTAAATCTAATCCTATTGAACAAACTACAAGGTTGCTGCGCATGAATTATGTTAAATAATAAGATGAGGGTTCTATAACGAAGGAGGTGGTCAAAAGACATATTAAAAATTTGTACTGAGAAGCTAGATATGCGATCAAAGCGACGCAGGCCAAATATGTACCGAGCTGTATTGTTAAATGCAACGTTCAGCTTTCTCCTACTGACGGCATCACAGTTGTTATACACTTCGCATCCATATGTTAGTATTGGAACAACAAGTGTTTTGGCCAACATTAAGCGAATTTTTAAAGGAGTGTTATACTGTGGGGACCATAACGCAAAAAGCACACCATAAACTTTACCCACGGTGACATTGATGTGTGTGTCCCAGGTCAGTGTTCTGTTGAAGACCATTCCAAGATTTTTTGCTGATTGAGTGAAAGCGATCGGTAGGCCATTTAGATATAGACCAGGAAAATAGTCTAGGTTCAGAAGCTTATTACTTTTACTTATAATGATGCATTCCGACTTAAGAGGATTAAGGAACAGTCCGTTACAATCTGACCAATAGGAAATATCCTCAAGGTCCCTGTTTATATCATATGCACAATCTTCAATTAGTCCAAGAGGACAACTTTTGAAAAGCTGCACATCATTAGCATACATTTGGATGGAAGATCTAGTGACCTTTGTAGGAAGTTCATTAATATAAAAAAAAAAGAGAAGAGGTCCTAGAATCGATCCCTGTGGGACTCCTCGAGTGGTTGGTAGAAAATTCGATATCATATTTTTGACTGACACAGCTTGTTCTCTGTTCCGCAGATAAGATGACATTAAACGTACAGCAGAAGATGAAAAACCATACATTGTAGAAAGTTTATGGCATAAGTTGTTGTGATCCACAGTATCGAATGCTTTGGAAAAATCCAAAAGTACTAAGAAAGTAACACAATCACTGTCCAAAGCTAATCGTATATCCTCAACAACGTTAATGATTGCGGTGGTACAACTGTGCTGTTGTCGAAAGCCATATTGCTTAGGTGAAAGAATATTATGGGTTCTTAAGTAGACATTTATTTGCTTTTGCACAACTCTTTCGAATATTTTAGATAGATATGGGAGTACGGATATTGGTCTGTAATCATTAGCGTTGCGACCTTTTGGGATGGGTAAAATTTTTGCTAACTTCCATTTAGTAGGAAATATTCCTGTCATTAATATTGTATTAAATGTGTGCGTAATGTATGGCAGAATAAGAGGTAGGATTGACTTGACGAACACAGGATATATATTGTCAATGCCAACTGCATTGGACTTAACGGAGAGTAAGCTTTCAACTACATCAGCACTATCTATACCAATAAATTCAAATAAATTGTCTGAGATGAGTTCATCAGGAAAATCCATTGGATCGGAGGAAAGGTTAGTAATAGTAGGGAATGGGAGAGTAACGAAATTCTGATTGAGAGATTCCAAATCAATATTCTCATCGAGATTTTTATTTTGTTTACCTAAGCCCATTTCTCTTATATTCTTCCATAATTGACGCCCATTGACTGGCGATCCTAACTTCTTAATATACAAACTAGTCTTAGCTTTTCTTATTTTACAGACGACTTGGTTGCGAAAAGTACGATATTTATTTGAAGATGATATTCTAATCTATAACGTTTCCACTCAATGTATGCCTGGTCCCTCATATGCAAGAGGCTTCGAATTTCGTTGGAAAACCAAGGACGTTGACCATGCTTTATTATTTTAGATCTAAGTGGAACATTACTGTTAAACAAGCTAGAAATATTAGTATTGAGAAACTCTATTTGATCGTTGGGAGAATTCGTATAAAATATACGCCCCCATTCTATTCGTTGAGTGTCTGCTTCTAAACGTGTGTAATCAACACGATTAAAATCTCTATAGTCAATATTATTATTTTAATTAATTACCGAATTAAATTTCTCCTCGGTCCATTTCAAACTTATACCAGCCCAGATGGTATCCCACTATATTTTTTTCGATTTATCCCTATCTGAAGGATAATTCCCTGAGTTATGGAAGACATCTTTCATAACCTCAATACATAAAAAGGGCCCAACATGTGATTCTACAAACTATCGTCCGATTTCTAAATTATCACATATTCTTGAAATCTTTGAAAGAATTTTGTACGAAATTTTAAGTGTTCGTTGCAAGTCTCTCATTTCCCCTAGATATTACGACATTGTCAAAAGTAGGTTGACAACGGCGAACCTTCTTGAACTCGTATCCTATCCTATAGTCTCTCAGCCATAGAGAACGGATATTTTTTCAAAGGCGTTACTGAAATCCGTTGTGACAACGTCAACCTGGCTCAACCGATTTCAGTAAGACCTTTGACAAAATGTCACATTAGCTTATTCTATTTAAACTATCCACCCTTGGACTTGCACTAATCTTCTTAAGATGGATTTCATCTATCCTAAAAAATCGTTACTACAAAGTTGGATTCAGATCTACCTTCTCTGATGATTCCTTAGCTACTTCCGGTTTCCCAGAAGGCAGCCACTTAGGACCTGTCCTTTTCATTCTTATTTTTAACGATTTTGAAATGTTTATCAAATATTCTCATATTTCACTCTTCGACAACGATACCAAGATTTTCACGACCATTTCTTCCACACATGATTCCTCTTTTCCACAACTTGATTTCAACAGTTTGTATGTCTGCTTGAAAAAATTGTTAAGAGCTAAATATTTTCAAATGTCATTAATTCGCTTTAAATCACGAAAACGCATCCGATTTTATTCCCGTCTCAACCTTTTTCATTATCAAGCCACATCCACCGCTGAGTCAATTCGTGACCTTGGTGTTATATGTGGTAGAGAGCTCAACTTTCACACACATATTCACGAGATTATTCTTAAAGTTTGATTCATATTGATGATGTGCAATCCTACTGATGATATTGATGTTCAATAATACTTACATGTAAATAAACGATATAAAGTCGCAGTGGCTTTCTAGTTTAAGATGCAAATTGTAACTGAATAAAGTAAGTCCTATGTATTAAGAGAGAGTCTTTTAAAAATACAAAAATGGATATCCGACATATTCCTGGTGTATTTGTCAGGATTCAGTAGCCCTGTTCCATTTTTGTCATTGGCTGGAAATTGTTTCCAGATTTTCCAACACGATTTTCCAACACAACTTTTTCAAGATCATTAAAATCATTTTAAAAACACATTTTCTGTTGCTATTTAACATAAAATGCCAAAAATTTAAAAAAAACCTTAAATAGAAGTCAACACAAAAAAAGTTATTCTCAACGTCATATCCCCTTCACTTCTTTTACACGCTCTTCTTAACAATACTCATCAAAAAACTTAAAAGTTTTCCATCATCCTTTATCATTTGCTCTGAATCATCCTCGAATCCACAGAAGCAGAGCTCATCAGCATTAATTAGAGATTCAAATTTGTCAATGTCTTGTACGACATCCTTTGTCATTATTCCTCCAGCAGCAGATCCCTCGTACTCAACTTAATAGTGACTCACAGTGACAGTTGTTGTATATAAAAGTTTCTCACAATTTCTTCAACTTGGCAAAAGGAACTCTCTTATACTTGACGCCGAAATATATGTATTTCACATAATATACACATACACAACCACGTACACTTAAAGAAGGATTGCAATCATGATATTGTGAACGGAGAAAGTTTCAACTTTTTGTCCTAAAAATTGTTTTCAAATCAAGTTTATGTGTGTGTTTGGTTTTTTTTGCTCACATCATCAATTGAAGAAAATTTTGGTTTTGCACTGAAAACATTATAAATTAATTTCGTCAGACTTCTTAGCAAAAAGGTAATAAGTTTCCGCCGAAGAAGTTTTCATTCCGGTTCACACTTTTGTTTGCGGAAAACTTGCCAGACAAAATAAATTGGTGAACTAGTGAATATGAACGAAATGAAAAGGTCTTTGTTATCAACCTCGAATCAAGAATTTAAAATGTACATAGGGATTCGCATGAGATGCGACATAATTTGACCCATGGGCAACGTATGTACGCCATAATTCTATATAGAATATGACATCGTTCAAATGTCCGCCGCGCCTTTAAAATGGTACATATCCGAGAAGTTCAATTTTTAGAGGTCTCTGTTATGTTGAGGGCATCGATTGATTTCAGCTTATTGGCATAAAGTGGCCAGATTCCATTAACTATGCAAGAGAAAACCCAACTCTAAGATCGTTCTAGCAGAATGTCCATTCTGTCTTTCGCTGTGTGGCAAGTATCACCTTTTGGGACCACATGGGATCAGCAAAAAAAATCGAGTGAATTAAGGCAGCACAAAATAAGACTCAGTCCACAGTAATGGAAAGTTGTAGTCATATAAAAAAAGCTCCACCTACCTCTGCTCTGAGATAGCTATTTTCTCGCTGTGGACATGTCCAAGTTTACATTCAAACAAAATTTAGCTGCAAATACCTGCAAATCCGCACAGTGAGCAGGCTTAAAGTTACGAAATCTTGCAAAAAAATTATTTTTTTTTTTCACTTCTGTTTCCTAAAAAGGAATATTTGTATTGTATCTGTATAATCTTTATTCAATAATTAGGAAAAATATACAATAATTACTTACAGCTGGCAATATATGATAACAATATTGAATAAATTATTTGTTTACAAAACGGAGTTAAATGTCACATCATTAAGAATTAGGTATAAAATAGGCGAACTTATATATGTATATATATAATGTTAACATGAAATAAATGTTTGATGATGCGTTTGTAATTTACACTTTTCAGCTTTGAATCAAATGATTTTTCTTATAAGAAATCCGTTATTTTTAATATTTCATATTAAACTCGCTCTTCATACAAAAGGCCACATATGGAGGTGTTAACAAAAAGTGAACGAGCATGATTACACAGTTCACTTTTTTACCGTTACCCAATTGTCATAAACAATAATCAATATACAACATAGTCGGTAAATTTTCACTTATTTCGAGGGCAGTCGCATATACATACATATGTACACGTAACATTCAGTAACCATGAGTTCCACTTCGCTAATAATTAAATATTGTGATTTGTGTGAATGCATCTGGAATAACACAACATTTTAAGTTTTTCTGCGTAAAAATTATGAACTTCATGACACCAACTTATGTTTAGTTCTCGAAAGTATAAACAAAAGATTTTTGCCTTACTTCAACGAAAGAAGTAAAGAAACGTTTCGTAACAGGGAGTACTTTAAGAAAAAATTTGGTGAGTGGATGGACCATGACTTTATTTTCAGCGTAGGTGAACCATTACCACAGAATGTTTTGGGCTTGGAAGACCGAGGAAATCGTTTGATGAGTTTGGAGAGAGAAGCAAGAGAAGAAAAATAAGCAGTCTCCAAGCAACGCATCCACAAATCCTTATAAATGCAGCTGCCTCAACTGAAGAAGGCCATAAATCCGAAACTTTGTCAGACGATCAGGCGTTGGCATTATTTCTGCAAGCCAATCTGTCTAGATACCAATATGACATGATAAGACAGGTGACTCGCAACCTTGGGTATGAAATATTTCCCAGCTACAAAAAATACAGCTTGCAAAAAAAATGCTACCCTGAGAATTTGTCGATTTTTGAAACATCCGCTATGGTTCCGCTGCAAGATTTGCTGAATCACACAGCCAAAAGAATATTTGAAATAAAATCGGCAGAGGATCTTGACAAATTCAATATGTAATCAAGAATTGACATTGACGACCAAGTGGGGTTTTGATGGCGCTTCGGGGCAAAACGAGTTTGCCCAAAAATTTTCCAACGAAAATGTCAATAATTTAAGTGACTCTAGTGTATTTATGACGTCGATTGTTCCCCTTCAGCTTACAGGTTGTTTTCTCGAATAAAATAATTTTGTATATATTTATCGTGTTTTAATGAGAGTGTATAGTGTATTTGCTTGCTCAAATTGTTTACCTATTTTCTGATATTGTCATCTTAATTCTTAGTTCTATTTATGTATAATAAATTTATGCTGTACTGACTATTTTGTGCGTACCTACAATTCTAAAACAGTGTTATATTATGTGTTCATTTTCAATTATAATTTGTTGTTAAGAAGTTTACCTTTTGATGAAACTTACAGGAAATGATGATGAAAATAATTCGCTTTGGAATAATCCTCGACCTTCGTCAACGAGACACTGCAGGCCACTAAGATTTTGCTATGAAAAAGAGACACTTGATTTGGCGCGGGCAGAAAAAAAAACGTGTTGAAGATGAACAACGAAAGCTAGAATGGACCAAATTGGTACTTGGTTCTAATGCCATCGTTATTAGACATCTTCTGGTAATGACAATTTTGGACGGGAAGGTAGCTCAAGCCATCACGAACACGAAGTCCGCAAGCGCTTGCTTCATTTGTGGTGCTCTGCCCTCAGAAATGAACGACTTGGACAAGCTCCGACTTAAACCTGTTAATAAGGATACTCTCAAGTTGGGTATATCGCCATTGCACGCGAGGATCAAGTGCATGGAATACATCCTACATATTGCATACAATAAGGATTTTCAAACGTGGAGGACAACAAAGCACACACGTGATCTTAAAGAATATGAGAAGAAGCGGATCCAACAAGAATTTCTTGAGAGAGTAGGCATTAGAGTAGATTTTGTGAAACAAGGTCATGGTTCTTCGAATAATGGCAATACTGCTAGACGTTTTTTCAAAGATCCATCAGTCACTAGTGAAGTTACGGGTGTAGACAAAACCCTTATTCACCTTATTCACTTATTGCCACTATACTGGAAGTCATCAATAGCAATTTTATGATCGATTCGGCGAAATTCCATTTGTTTACGCAAGAAACAGCTGAGATTGCCATTGAGAAGTACTCGTGGTACTACATGCCCTCAACAGTGCACAAAGTTTTATTACATGGTGCTGATATAGTGCAAAATTCAATTCTTCCTGTTGGTATGTTGCCTCAGGAAGCACAAGAAAGCAGGAACAAAGATTATAGAGCTTTTAGACTCAATTACTCTCGTAAAAACTCTTGTAGTTGTACGAATGAAGACATTTTCCATAAATTATTGGAGACAACGGACCCTTTCATAACAAACATAAGACCTGAGCCCAATAAAAAACACCTCCCACTGAGTGACGAAGCTAAGGAACTGTTAGTTTAAATACATATAAATATTCCCAAGTCTTTTGAATTATGGTTTTAATTTTTTTATTGTTGTCTTTTACATTCATTTTTATAAATATATAATTATCTCCTTGTTAAAATCCAATTATAATTTATTATAATTTAATAAAACAAATAATCTTTATATAATTTTAAAGCTAATTGATGCTTCATTTACGATAGATACTCATTTCTTATTTAAAAAAGAAAATATATAAAATATATAAAAAAAACCAATGCCTTTTTTTTATTTTTACTAGTCTTTTTTTGCTTGAAATTTCTTGAAATACATTTTATCAGGTATTTTGAACAACCGATTCTCTTAAGCGCGGAAATGAATTGAAAATATTGATTTTTATTAATTTTTTTAATGGTCACATTATTTTTATGATTTACCACCACATTGAAAGTGAATACACTTACTTTTGCTATAACAAAGATGAAATACCGAATGTTCATAATTTTTCTCCGAAAATAAGAACAGCATCGCTTCTTTCCATTATCATAAAAACACTGAACGTCTGAACCGATAAATACGTAATGATTGCATTTATCAAGCATTTTATTTAATTTTTTTCGCTAAAATATGTATATTTTTCTAATTACTCAAAATTTAGCTTACCAACTTTGTAATTTAGACAAACTTTTGTGTGGGCTTGTCAGTAGGTGGAAATAGTTTGTTGTCATTTCTAAAACTATCCTTTATAATACTTGAAAATATTATTTAAATCAGTTGTGTGGTTCCGATCTTATCGCAATAACAAAACCTGTCTACATACAAAACAAATAAAATAATTGTGTACCTCTTGTTAAAATTGTTTTTAAATTAAATAAACGAACTTTAAATACTAATTTTGCATAAATTGTGTTGCTTAGGAGATACAGATCAAGTGAGGTTTGAAAATCGTTGAATTATATTCATTGTAGACTTATAAAATCAAAATACATATCTTGATACGAAAATTGTTCACATATACATTCTATATACATATATAAGTTTCATATAAAATCATCAATCTAAAATCACTTGATGAACGAAAATAAGAGAAAAGTTCAAGACACATCCCCTGAAATTCCTCAATCACTTTCAAAAAAAGACAAAACAATGTCCTCTTTAGTTGGTTCTATGACCATAGACGAATTAAATAACTTGTTCGCCAACAATCTAAAAAATGTTGCCACAAAGGATGACATCGCAAATTTGCGCGAAGAGTTAAATGAGGTTAAGAAAGATAATTGTCAACTGAAGGATACTGTGGATATATTGAACAAAAGATGTAACATACTCCAAAACGAAATCGATCACTTAAAAATATCCGCAAAGGAATCCAACTTGATCATACGAATGAAGAACGGATCTGGAAATACACTCGCCGAAGCTGAAAATATATGCAAAAACATTTCAGATACACCGAACATTATCACCGCACAGGGACTGAGACAAATTTCAGCTAATGACGATGTTGTTACGATTTTGGCCGAGTTTAAAAGCAAACAAAATGCATTTCAAGTTCTCAGGAACGTTAAAAAGTTAAAAGGAACCGGCGTCTCAATAAGCCGCGATTACCCTCCGAAGACACGCCAAAAGCGTAGCAGACTTCTGCAATTACGTAAGCAAATCCAAGCAAAACAGCTCCGTGTAAAAATGTTACTGCGCGATGACAAATTGAAAATAGACAATATATCCGTCGAATGGAATGAAGATCAGCAAAGGTTTGTAGCCGACCCGCAAAATGGCCTGAAAACAATCATCCAAAAACATAATCTTGATGAAAACTTTTTCGAAAACTTAAATTGTTTACAAAAAATTCCAATAAAACAAGCAAATAATGTCAATTTCACAAACCAACGCCAAACGTCAGGCGAAGTTGGCTGCGGTTCGTCAACATCAAGGGCTGCTACTACTGGAAGTACATCTGAGAGTATTTCGCATCAAGGGTTAAATACCCAAGCACATTTCAATGTAAAATTTTGTAATTAGAATAAAGCCGTCTGTCAGAATTATGAATTATTAAAAATAAATATTTTAAGTTATAATGTTGGAGGTTTAAGTAATAAGATAGAAATTTTAGATTTTACAAACTTTATAAATCAATATGAAATATTTGTGTTAATTGAAACTCATGTAACCGAGGAAAATTTTAAGAAATTTGAATTAAGTTTCAGTGATTATAAATTAATGTGGTTAAAAGCAATTAAAGTAAATAGAAAAGGTCGGGCAAGTGGAGGAATACTTATGGGCTTTAAAAACAACCTTAAAAACATCAACTGTCTGTATAAGCTTGCAGGAGACATCTGTATAATGGAAATCAAAGTGGATCATAAGGTACTAAATTTAATCCCGGTGTACTTAAATTGTAATAACTGGGAAAGTTATTTTACAAAGCTCGAAGACAACCTGTTTAGCAGTGACTTAACGAACATCATGCTCATTGGTGATTTTAATGCGCGAACAGGAGATTTAGAAACCGAAAGTAAGCTTAGAGATATGAGCCGTTGTTCTAGAGATGGAGTAATTAATAGAGAAGGAAGAAGAGTCATTGATTTATGTAATTCATTTGGGCTTAGCATATGTAATGGCACCACAGGTGGAGATGCATCAGGCGATTTCACTTTTATAGGACCACAGGGAAACTCTGTGATTGACTATGCAATGGTGTCGGGAGACTGGAATAATTTAATAGATGAATTTAAAGTCATAACTGCAATACATTCCGATCATTTACCGATTCAATTGACAGTAAACCTAAAACAGAGTCAGTCCGAAGAGTCAGCTACACGAGTAAAATATAAATGGAAAAATGCTTTTGCTAGCGCATATGCAGTAGCTTTAAATAATGCTCTCCTTTTGCCAGAAAGAAATCCTTCACTCCATGTTCCTAACTTGTCTAATCTTGATGAAATTGTTGAAAGTGCGATACCAGTACAATGTAAACCAAGCAATAACAACTCTTTCCACTACAAAGAAAAATGGTTTGATAAAGACTGTATGGATGCTCGAAGAAGATCCTTTGCCTGGCTAAGATTGTTCAGAAGATTTCCCGACAACATCTTTTACAAAGTACAACACCTTAGCGTAAATAAAAGCTACAAAGAATTACTAAAGACTAAGAGACAAAACTACTCAAGGAAAATTGGTCAAGACCTTGCGGGCTGTAGAAATACAGGCGAGTTCTGGAAGATTGTTCGCGAAATAAATAAAACGTCAAACAAACAAGTCGCTCCACCAGTTGATATTGAAAACTTAGCAGAACATTTTCGAATACTAACAGAAGATAGTTTTTCCTCGTCCTTTCAGTATGCAGTACCTTATCAACAGAACGATGAACTCGACTTACCATTTTCTTGTTTAGAAGTTCAAACGGTGTTGAATGAGCTAAAAAACAACAAATCACCAGGATCAAACGGAATCCCTCAAGAGTTCTACAAATTCAGCACAATTCTCTTCGTAGAAAACTTAGCAAGAGCCTTGAACCAAGCATATGAGAACGCTAGTATACCAAGCTATTTTAAAGAGGCTATCATCTGTCCAATTTTCAAAAAAGGTGACAATAGAGTCTCTGCTAATTATAGGGGTATATCGCTGCTGAATTCATCGATGAAAGTTCTAGGAAAACTACTGTACAAGCGTCTCTATAATTGGGTAGAAGAAAATAACTTATTGAGTGAATCACAAGCTGGTTTTCGCGCAAATTACTCTACAATAGATCAAATCTACTCACTTACCAATATAGTTGAGATATTTATGGGATCAAAAAAGAAGCTTTACGCTTTTTTTATTGACTTTAAGGCGGCATTCGACACTATAGACAGAAAAGCACTAATGCTGAAGCTCTACAATAAAGGAATTTCCACTAAGTTTGGAAACATTTTGGAACGGTTATACAATTCAACAACTTCTGCAGTGACCCTTGGAAGCAAGGTATCTGAACAGTTTCCAGTAGAGATAGGGTTGAGGCAAGGCTGCTGTTTAAGTCCCCTACTTTTTGCCTTGTTTATCGACGACATCGAAGAAATTCTACAAGGAGGAGCTCGAGTTTCACCAGACCTTCTAATAAAAGTGCTTATGTTCGCAGATGATATCGTTGTGCTTGCTGAGTCAACCGGAAGTCTCCAATTAATGATCAATCGATTGTTCGAGTACTGCAATAAATGGAGGCTCCAGGTGAACCTCGACAAGTCCAAAATTATGATTTTTCGTAACGGAGGAGGGCGAAACTGTCGCAGCGAAAGATGGAATTTTGGAGAGCACAATATTGAAATCGTGAATGAGTACAACTATCTCGGAATGCGGATTTCTAGAAATCTTAACCTGAAGAACCACATGAAAGATAAACTAGCGAAGGCAAAAAATGCGTTAAATGCAACGTGGAGAAGTGTGATGCACAGCAGAGATGTCGAATATGAAGCTAAATATGAAATTTTCAGAACAACGGCCAAAGCAATAATGTTCTACGCTGCTCAAGTTTGGGGACATAAAGAATTTGAAGAAGTGGAGCAGGTTCTCAGATACTTTTTAAAGCGCACTTTAAAGCTACCCAACAGTACGGCTAACCATATCCTTATGCTGGAAACAGGTCTTTCTCCCTTGTATATTTCAACCCTTAAGATGCAGGTAGACTATATTCTAAAAACAATTAAAATGGATGATAGACGATTGCCTAATCAAATAACAATGCTGGTGATGAGAAAGAAAATTTCATGGTTTGAGTCTTGGAGTAATTTAGCCCAGTACTGTGGACTTTCACTCTCTCTTCAAGATGAATCGATCGACACGTGGAAAAGCGAACTTTACAACCTAATCAGCCTAGTAGATGAAAAAAAACGTGAAGATTTTATTTGGAAAGCCAGGAGCTCGTTTCACAGGAACATTTATGCGCAGCTTGACTACAACTTGGCAGTTAATAATTATTTCAGGGCGGAGTTTTCAACCGACCTCATGTCACTTGTTTTAAAAACACGAGGAGAGTTACTCCCCCTGAATCATGTACCTCACAGAAGCGACCTACAGGAAACCTGCGACTTGTGCAACCTAAGAGAGAGAGAAAACGTTTTTCATTTTGTGGGAAGATGTCCTATGCTTGTGGAAACTAGGAGAAGTATTTTTGGAAAGAACTATCTGAATGAAGTTGAAATTGTCGACATCCTTAATGGAGGAACTGACTGGGATAATTTGTATAGATACGTCAAAATAGCATTGAGTTATAGAACACGAATATTCAACGAACTTTTCTAAGATCAAATATAATTATAAACCTGGATAAAAAAATTAAATTACATTTATTTAAGTATATTACTTGCCAACTGACAGACGGCGTAGGCCATGTCATCTAATGAAAGATAGACAAAATTTTGTAAATTTTATGAAATAAAAATCATTTAAAATCTAATCTACAAAACAAGTACAAGAAATTAAAAAAAAAGATTAAAAACCGCCCAAAAAGAGGGTGTGTAAAATGTTAATGGCCAACTTCCTTAAAAAAAGCACCATCTTTAACCTTGACTTGGAACAAAACATGGATTTTTATCAATTTTGACGATTTTTTTGTTAGTGGGCGTGTTAGTGGGTGGAAATTTTTCGTGAAGCTTTCTTTCGAAAACTACTTTCATTTCTGAAAATTTCATCCAAATTGGTTAGGTGGTTCGGTTTTTATGGACTTTTGTCCGCTCTCCCATACAAGTCGCCCCACTGTGCGCCGGTACCTCAGAACATCAGGCTAAACGCTCTGGTAGATCATCAGGTATAAAGCCGCTGCGCTGGTGGCAATCAATTTCGCAAGCTGAAGGCTTAACACATCGGCTGGTACTACGCCTCTGGTGGCTCATAACAGGCAAAAACGCTCTGGTAGATCAGCAGATACCAAGACGGAATCGTTGCCGTCGTCGTTGGTTTTCGTCTGCCAAAACAGTTCATAATTCATATTATGCTATATTTGCCTAAAAACTGAATGCAAACTGTAAGTCTGATGAATGAATGATAAGATAATACGAATTTGTTTACATATTTCTGTGACGGCACGTGCTCCAAGATAATGTTCAAAATTTTCTGGCGATCGGATGGTGACGACTTTCAGGTTGAAATATCATTATAAATGAACATTATCTTTGGTATGAGGGTAGTAGAAGAGTTGACGGTTATTTTTGAATATTTGCTACTTAATCAGAAAAGCAGAGATGTCAGCTGCGAAAGTAATGAAGAAAATTGTGTAACATGGAACGCTTCGTTAGAATATGTTGATTTGGCAAAACAGACTTAATAAAAAACAGTTAATGACAAATGCAACTTTAACCTGTCAAAACCATTTATAAGATATAAAATAAATCAAAGCGATTGTATGTACATTTTGAATAAATAATTCTGTGATAAATTTTTTTGTTGCATTGCCTCAGCGTCACGCTTATTACTGAGGATCAAGCTATAGTACTTTTCTGACGGTATCTTTTTTTTCCTAAATAAATTTTCTTCAGTTTCCATAAAAATCGTCTTTCATTACAAACGGTACTATAGATGCCGATATCCTGTTTTTCTGTAAGGTTTTATGTTTGTCTAGCTGAAAGTCTTTTTAAGTCTATTTTTGTGTAGTTGTAGGTACCCATGAGTGTCTGAACCTCAATTAATAGCAATTTTCTTCAAAATTAGAAGTAAGGATTTCGAGCTCTTAATATACCTACGCTAGAATCGTTCTTGTCGATCAAGATTTGTACAAGGAAGCTTTTGATTCTTCTTGATTTCTCAAAGGCTTCGTACAAAATAAAACGCGTACAAAATAAAACAGAAGTTTAATTTTTTATCAATTGCTGCAAGACTTATAAATATGTTCTTATTTCACTAATAGAAATATTTTTTTTTTTGGTGGTGCAACAGCTCGAAGAGAACCAGGACCTAGTGACTTGTGACCCCTGTGTACGTGTTACCAGGAATAAAGATTAACTACAATTTTCTGCCGATTCCGAACGACTTATGAGCAGCACTTTTTATGGCAAGAGCTACTCTTGGAAGATTTTTCAATTCCTCTTCCTGAAAAATAACTTTTTGCAGAAGCTTAGAATCGAACCCAAGACCTTCTGCATCATAGTCCAACGCACTAACCATTATGACAAGGGGTACTACTACTAATAGAAATGAAGCAGTGTTTTATTTTCTCCTGAATTTTATCAGTGTCCCTCAGGAATCCATACTTGGGCGTCTATTTTTCTCTATTTACAACAACGTAGATTCATTAAATATGAAGCTTTCATTGTCAATGAAGATCTTACGATAATTTTAAATTGCTCCCATTTAAAACATACATAAATTCAAATGTGTATTTATATTAGATAGACTCTAGATTTTGAATATTTCCCACAGATTGTGTTGAGCAATGAATCCATCGAATATGTTGACAGTGCCAAAAACCTCACAGTGACTTTTAATCGCTGCTTGACTTTGGATGACCATATAAACATATCTGTGTTTTCGAAAGTTTTTGAAAAAATTATTTCCTTTCGAATGATCAAATTTATTGATAAATATAAGCTTTTAAATGATAGTCAATTTGGATTTCGGAAAGGGAAATCTACAGAAGACACGATTATAGCGTTTTTAGAAAATATTTATAAAACGTTAGACAAATCTCAATTGTCAGCTGGTATGTTCCTTGACCTAACCAAAGCATTTGACCTTGTTAACCATAAGATCTTGTTACGTAAACTTTATAGATTTGGTTTTAGAAGTAATATCCTCTGTTGGTTATCCTCGTATCTTTCGAATAGAAAGCAATTTGTTTCTGCAAATGCAATGATGAGTGAGGTATTACCCTGCTCAGAAGCTGGCGTTCCCCAAGGGTCAGTGCTTGGCCCTTTGCTCTTTTTAATATATATAAACTCTGTTTTCAATTTGCCTCTAAATGGAAATATTGTTGCATTCGCGGATGATCTGGCTCTTGCCTACGCTGCAGTTGATATAGTAAACCTTAAGCAACAAATAAATATAGATCTTGTTTCATTGAACTGTTGGTTCAAATATCATAATATGGTTCTTAGTAGTAAGTCTAAAGTCATGTCGTTTTCGCTCTCAAAAACATTTAATCTGGATGAAATAGAACACCACGTCACAGGTTGTGGTCGCTTAAATTGCAGTGCCGAGTGCTTAAGTCTTGAAACGGTTAGGGAATTCAGATACTTAGGAGTTACGCTGGATAGTAAGCTAAACTGGAAAAGCCACATTGCTAATGTAAAACAGTTAATCTACATAAGTTTGAATAAAATATATCATCTTCGTAAATTTGTACCATCGAATCTTTTAGTTACAATCTACTATGCTCTTGTAAATTCCCGACTTGAGTATGGGATAACCTGCTGGGGAAGTGCATTTATAAGCAACATGCAACCACTCATTACTGCTCAAAAAAAGGTACTAAGGGTAATGGTTTTCAAACCTAGATGGGAGCCCTCGCTCCCATTGTTCAAAACCCTAGACATTTTTCCACTTCGTTATTTATATGTGTTTAAGGTATTGAGAATATTCTTTTTACGAGGGGGATATCACAACAAACGAATGAATGTAATTCATGCACTACGTAATTCAAACTCTGTTGTAGTTCCTAGAGTAAGGACGGAACACTATAGACGGTTTGTCACTACACTATAATTGCTCCCTTTATTTACAACAAGCTACCATGGGATATACGCAAGCAAATAGATAGTAAATCAGTTTTTTTCAGCCGTCTTCGAGTATGGCTACTTAATAGTGATGATGTAGAAATATTGATACAAGTATTGAACTAACTTCGCATTACAATCCAAAATAATTACCTTTTCTCTCCTAAAAAAAAAATCTTTTTCGCCTCCATTTCAAATCTCAAAAAAACAATCGCTTTCTCTTCCTGCGCGGCTCCGCATGACATATTAATTTTTATAAATCTTCTTAAAAAAAAAAACACTTGATACTGGCACTTCTTGCCACAAAGTGTATTAGTTGCAATTATTGTTCATGGTTGAATAACTATGTTCTCTTATTTAATTTTCCTTGATAATTTATACTGTATAGAAAAATTGTAAAATATATGTGAAATTTGTAAATATTGTAACCTGAAATAATAAAAAATAAATAAATAAATAAATAAACTCGTAGTTATGGAAAAAAAAAAAAAAAAACAGACTCCTTGACAAAGTATGTGCATTATGAATTTCTCCGTCTTTATTGCTAGTGACAACCCTTTAACTTCTTGCTAAGACTTAAATAATCCAGAGTATGATATACTTTTCTGAAGTTTGCTTTAAATGTTATTATCCAAGCAAACGTTGACTTAATATCGGCTTTAATATTACTGTACTTAATGTCTTTCGCTTACGAAGATAACGAAAGATTTTCTGGTTTTAGTACTCTACGGCTGGAAGTGCATGGATCTCTTCTCGCTATTCTCGGAGTTTCATTTTTTGCAAATTCTGTCCGTCTTTGAAACCTTTATCGCGTAATATTAAAGATATTCAAAACGCAATCAGTATTAAAATGGTTTAAAAAAAATATTTTCAAGTAAATTTGTAAATGAAAATTTGTATAAATTGTATTGAATATTTAAATTTCTTTCATAATTTATATTCAATTTAATTATTTTATCTTATAACTTTGTCAAACGAAACTGTAACTACCAGTTTTATATCAATTATGAAATATAATAATAATACTAGTATAATATAATATAAAATAATATACAGTTAAATTACATAAAATAAATATTCCATATCAAAATTTAAAATTATTTTTGATTTTAAAAAAAATCACTTTTTCCAACATATTAAAATTTAGTTGATGAATTTTTTTTAAATTCAATCTTTAAAGTGTATCTTAAACTAATAATTAAAATAATTTATATAATTTTTTTTTACTGTTAAAGAAACTTTATACATACAAAAATATTTTTCTTTGCGATATACCGCCAATATATGGCAAGTTATGCATTTGAAAAATAGATCTCGAAATTTAGACCAGATTTGGCATTAAGACGATAGAAAAGACGAAAAAAGTGGATCTCGAAATTCTGTCTATCTGGGTGTCTATTCGATAACAGCGTCAAATTCTGGACTTAGCATTTCTAAACCTTACCCCAACCAAAAATATATAAGATATTATTATAGATATTTTATTATTATTCATCACTGCACGCACTAGATAGAATCCAGAATAGAGCTTTGAAACTGATGGGTGAAAGATCGATTACGGAAACATTTGTTTCCCTGGAACACCGGCGAAGTGTCTCTTGCTTATCACTGTTTTATTGCCACTTCTTCAAACATTACTCTGTTAAAATAGCCAGTATACCATCGAGCATAATTTCAGATGTACTGTCAAGTATAGAGATTATTACTTTAGCCGTACCACACGAATGTGGAATTTCTTACAACTCTGTTATTTCGTTCCATTTCAATGTACAGACATTAAAGACAGTTTTTTATGCTAATGAAATAGAACGATAAAGCTTATAAAATTTTTAAAAAGTGTTCTGTATTAAAATTTTCAAGAAATTTGGTTTTTGGCTTAACTTAATAGTTCAATAACTACATACATGCTTGAATTTTTGGAAACTTAGCGGTATACATTTTTTTTAACACTATCTACAAGAGAAGACAAAATTTAGTTACATATGTTATCGCAAAAATGAAATTATTTAATCAGAAGCTTCTTAAAAGTCTTTAAGTCATTCCATATCAAAACCTTAAAAAATATATTTTTTTAATAATTCAGTATTTTACAAACAAGTCAACATATTTTTTTTTTTTTTATTTTATTTTTATTTGAACAATAATAAAAACTTTAAATTGGCTTGCCAACATTTTTTCCGAAAAATATTTTAAGAATTGTATGTATAGAAAAACTTTTTTTTTTAAGTATTTTGTTAACGAAAATTACATGGCATTCTATTTTAACTCCACTTACTAAGGTAGTGGTTTAAACCATTTAAAAATGAATATTATGCCTATTAACACTTTTCTCTAATAACAACTTTTCTCTTCACCATAAAATAAACATCCATGCTTACAGATGGTAGCCTTACGAGGGTACGTCTTGAGCTTTGCTCACTTTTAATTTTGTCATTCCCAGGGTAACCCGTGTGTCCATTATTTAAAAGAAAAAAAAAATCTGAGAATGGTAGTACAATGTACTGTAATTGAAAATGTATTTCTTTTAAAATGAATCAGGTATTATAACAATAACAGTATTTTTTAAGTTCAATTTTGTGTTGTTTTTTTGTCTTTTTTGGACCATAAGAAAATAGTTCAGCATTGTGCAATAGTGAAAGTGCTCTTATTGTAAAGATTCAAAGCTTAGCATTAATTTAATGTAAAATTTACATACCGTAACTTTATTGTTGAAAAAAAGTTGTTTACTTATAAAAAATAAAGACCTTATTAAATCTTTCGTTATCGTCTATGCCAGTAAAGTACTTGAATATACACTGACAACAGTTGCCATATGGAATCTTGATGATGTCATTGACAAAAAGTGTAACATGTATGTTAAAACTTTTGTATCGCGCCTTTTTCGAAAGCGGAAATAAAAAACACAAATTCTGAAACTACTTGCCTTCAAACGAAATTCAAGATTTCTTTCCTGGAAACAACGCAAATTTATAGGCCAGGAAGACCTGCAAAGAATTATTATAAAACTATAAAATTTTAAGGAAGTGATTTTCCCGAAAAAAAATCACGCTTTTCTACAAATATCGATGTCCTTCACTTCACTTCACCTTCACCTTTACTGATTTCGTCTGATCTGAAGATCAGTGATTTGCAACACCTACCAAAACACCACAGTCAAATTCAACCAGTTCTAGAAATGCTCCTTGAATTTTTTTTTAAGGAATGCTCTTTGAGTAATTTTCTTGAGTTATCAGTTGAGGTTTTTTTTTTTTTTGATTCATTGCAAAAACTTCAAAACGATCTATGAGCTAAAACGCGTGTTCGTAGGTGAGTAAGATTCTTACTGCGCTAAAACCACTATCCACACCCCAGTTGCACCTAAATTGAAAATAATCTGACTATTTATTTTTAGTTATTCAAATGCTGATACTGATAGAATTAAGACTTTTACGATTTTTACAACGACTTTAGGATTTTGCCTTAATACCCTTATTGTGTTGCAGGTATATAACTATCCGGTGATAGTTCCTTGAGTAATAAAAAACTACGTTTCCCATTAGAGAATTAAGTTGGCCACAGTGGCGGCGGCGTCATTTGTCCGTACATTTTTGAAAACAACGTTGGCCAATTGCCAGCGCTACAGAACGATTTGCACACAGTTGGCGTCACTATTAAGATTCTGGTATGCACCGTTTGAAGGTATGGTTATAGCTCGCAGAGATGACCAAGGTCTTGCAATTTGACGCCGCCAGACTTTTTCTTGTGGGGTTTCTTGATGCCGCAGGTCTATATATACAGCAGGTCTATACATACAGCTTATTTTATTCTATTTCAAAATCTTTCTGCCCTTATTAACAAACCTCTTCGATAGCTAAGTTTTCAGGAGATTCTAAGCCGAAATGTATTCAAAAGTGCCCCACTTCTCTCAATGACCGTAAAGTTCTACTTAGAATTAAAATATATTGTGTGACCACATGCTCTATTGCGAACTAGCCTTTCGAAAATTCGGTCACTCTGGCAGTAATTATTATGATTTTTGTGTGCAATTTTTTACTGCAGTTTTTCTCTCACATTTTCGTATAACTGATGTCCTCGTGACTCTTGATTTCAGTTAATAAAAATCTGCCTACTTCAGAAAATAGTTTCAGGCCAAGTGGCCAAGCCCTGCCACAATCTACTCCGTCGTGTTGGCTACTTTTAATAAATTCAAATTAATTAATTAATTATTGTAGAAGGACCGGCAGATATATTTAATTTATCTACCAACTGGCCCTCTCTCAATCAATTAAAGTAATTTGACTTTTATGACAAAACCTTCACTTTATTCCCCAATTTATTTTAATTTGCAAAATGGTTTATTTTGTAACAAAATGTTTTATTTCGTTTAATTAAGAATAAGTATGGTGTGATCCTTTTTTTTTATTATAATTTAAGTGCAACATTACTTAGTTACAGGCCGGGGTAACAGATTTGTTTTAAGATTTCGGACTGGAAAAATTACTAATTAAAACAAAATGACAAATAAGTCAACATTTTTTTATTGTGATTCATTCTTTAAAACATTAAGTTCTAATTCGGCAGTCAGTGTGAAGTGCCCCTCACTTCTCTAATTAAAGAAATCAATTATTTGGCTATTTGAATCGAAATAGAACGTGAATACCCTTAAAAGACATTCAAAACAAATTCAAATTCTCATTCAAAGATTACCAATTTTTTTGCTGAGACTCGTTTTCAAAGTACTTATCGTTAAGTATTGAGAAATAATTATTGCTCATTTAAATGAACAAGAGCAATGCAATTGACGCAAAAGTTTATCAAAGACTCGTTCTTTTGAAGTAACGTTTAGTAAGTTTAGCGATTTTAAAATGCTACCAAGCAAACATCACATCAATTAAAAGTAATAGCTTACCATTTCCCAAACGCCATTAGCGTCAGACTTAAGTTTTCCTCTTAGGAACAACACGTCCGCTATAAGTTTTTCCATTGACAACCATTTTTCCAAGCCCCATCAGCCCCAGTAACTGGTTCGTGAACGTGACATGATTTTAAAATTTACAAAACTACCAAAAACGTTGGAGGTAATAGTATTTTTTGTTATTTTTTACCTGAGAAAGTTTTTCTTGGGAGATTGCGATTGGTGTTGAAACCTTGAAAGTAACCGACAACGACAACCATAAATGGCCTTGGTTTTGAATTGGATGAAAGGAACTTATATATATAATGTGTGTGGCCGGATTTGACGACACTCTAAGGGATTGAAGTTATCATGATATTTTTCGAGAAATGGGCAGAAATTTAATTCAATTTATGAGTCTCCAAGAAGAATATTCATTTTTCAAGATTCGTAACAGGTGTATTGTATGAAACACACGTGTCTGGAGTACTGAATAATATTAGCAGTGACAAGGGGTATATTTGTAAGGAAATGTTTTAACAAAATAAGGTCATAAGACTGCAGAGACAAATTTCTTGGAAATAAAAGCCTTCAAATTTGAGACTTGAATAAATTACAAAGAATATAATTTTATTTTAAATTTAATGATTTATGCCCTCCTTTCCAAGGTCATGAAAACGGTATTAACTCGTGACCTCAAAAAATATCTTGAAGAAAGAAAACTTCTCAATGTGGCTTTCGTACCAATAGGTCTACTGGTGATCTAATGGTCTATCTCATCGAAAAGTGACACTTATCTTTAAGTATTGGAGAAAGTAAGATTATTGCACTACATATTTCAAAAGTATTTGATAGAGTTTGGCATCAATCCCTCATATCGAAAATGCTTGCATTTGGTATTAATGAATCTCTTCTTCGTTGAATTAGAAACTATATTTCGAACCGCTCGATACAAATTGTATTAGACTGTTTTAAGTCTGAAATTCAGAAAATAAGTGCTGGTGTGCCAGAGGGCACTGTTTTGTCTCCGGCTCGTTTTATCATATTCTTCAATGAGATTTGTCTAAAACTTCTGATCCAATGAAATATTTTGATGAAGACAGTATTTTCTTCTTCTCATATTCGTTTCCAGATGCACGTCCTTTTTCTTCGAATGTGAATTTAGAACGGCAGCGCATGATAAGCACTCACTCAGTTCTCGGTGACCACCTTGTATGAAGCAACCGTATTTTTGACGTCACCTAAAACGCTGCTAAGTGCTTAGGTTTTGTACGACTTGTACGACTCAAAAATTGAATTATTTTTAAAAATTGTGAAAAACTGGTCAAAAAGAGCAATGAAACTTCTTATTACCGAAATCGTTTATTTCAAGTAGACCTAAAGAAAGAAGTCTCGGATGATTAAATCAAGCAATCTTGCTGGCCATGCCAAATCGATAGATCAGGAAATTACCCCACCAGGAAACGCTTTGTTCAAAATATCTATTGTGGCTCGTGCTGTGCTCTCGGTTGCGCCGTTTTGTTGAAACCATAATGTTCATGAAGCCTCACTCATCCAATTCCGGTAGAAGAAGTAGTTTATCATGGCCCTGTAGCACTAGCCAGTAACAGTGACCTGACCGTATTGCCGATGGCGTCCAATACGACCCAATCACTCCTCCGCGTAAACGCCGCACCACAGAGGGGCTGATTTGTGATGCCTCAGAAACGAAGATTTTGCTTATTGACGTAACCGCTTGAGTGGATATGCGCCTCGTCGCTCATGATGATTTTCGACACAAAATTGTCCTCTTCATTATTGAGATTGAATATGGCTTGACAGTAATTCACACGCGACCGACGGTCAGCAGACATTAACTGATGCACTGTCACCTGTGGTTCCAGTTTGCCCAGTTGGCGCGACACGAAATCGACACCGACCGATTTTTGATAAAAAAATCGATACAATTACTCCACGCTCTTGGGGAGTATAGCGCTCCATTGCTTGTCTGTTTGAATACTGCAGCTGTTTAGATCACAAATGTCAAATATGATTGACGTACCACGCCATTTGCAAAAATTATAACATTTATCGATGGGGTGATTAATTTTGCGTGACCTTTTATTGTAAATATTTTTTTTATAACTTTAATAATTAAAAATTTAAATCTTGTTGAATTAATTATTTTTATTTTTTCATTAAGTAGATGTAAGGTGAACTGAAACTAGCAAAACTTGCATATTGACGAAGTCCTCACTAGTCAACAATTCAACAAGTCCATTTAAAAATTGCTAATGCTGATTGATTTCAGTAGTATGTATGTATATAGAATTTATGTTATAAAAAAACATTGACATTGTTGAAAACGCCAAAATCAAAAAATGGATAATATTTGTAGAGAATTGAGAGCCATGCCATTGAATTGACTTTTTAAAGTTATAGGTGTGTTTTTTTTGCAAGTCCATATAGAATTGTAAAAAAAACGACATCGTGATTTAGGACCTTTTTTTCCACATAGCTGGAAGCACTGTGTACGCCATGACATTTGTCAGCTTATTGACGACTAGCATCAACCAATCCAAAAACTTCACTTTTGACGTCTCTGAGCAAATTATCGATAACATATAGATAATACTATTATGTATTTAAATAAAACACACTGTAATATTAATAATTTATTTAATATATTATAAAGATCTTAATAGCTAGAAAGCACAAGTCAATCGTTTGGAGGTTGGAGCAAAAAGAGACCGAACTTCCTTTTCAATGTCATAAACTATACCGGCAAGGACGTGTTCAGAAAACTATATAAAACTAAGGGGATAACACAATTCAATAAGTTATCGAAATATATAACAACTTTCCCCCTTTTTGCTCAAGCCTTTCCATAATACAAAAACAAAATTACTTTAACTTTGGCTTTTCATAATCAGAGAATGTGAAACGCTTAGGTTTTTTTCTATCTCTTTGAGATCTTCGTAATGGAGAACTTAAGTCTTCTGAAACTAATTGTTTTTCAAGATTACATTTTTCGTTTTTAATCGTATCCAACTTAGGTTCTCTATTACAATTTTCATCATTTAAATTCAGAGTTTTAGTTTTCATATATACATTATCTTTTAAATGTTTTTTACGTAATTGATTTTGATGGACCAAGCGTATTCTATCATTTATGTTTGCTAAATAAGTTAGCTTACTTATAATCTTAACAATTTTTGCAGGTATCCATCGAATAAAATGTTTAAAATGATATTGATACATTACATCTTCTCCTTCTGTATAAACAGAATTATTTGTTTGTATTTCATTAACTTTACATTTTTTGTCAATAGAGATTTGAGAATTATGATAACTACGAGTACAATTTACATTAGAATTATAATTGTTGATTCTATCTAAAATAATTTTCGGTTTAAACGAGAAAAGCATTTCCGATGGCGTTTTCGAGGTTGAGGAGCATATAGTATTGCGACTGTGCTGTAAATACTTAAAAATTTGATCTTGAATTGAAAATCTGTTACCATGATCTAAACAAAAACGCTTCAAAACTTTCTTCGCACTTTGTACACCGCGTTCTGCTAACCCGTTAGAAGCAGGGTGATAGGGAGGAGAATGCACTAACTGAATCCCTCTACACTGACAAAATTTTCTTAAAACAAAAGAGTTGAATGGCGGTCCGTTATCGGAAACTATTTTATCAGGCAGACCATACAACGAAAAAATTTCATTAAAAACTCTTATTACAGAATCCACGTTTGTAGAGTTCATAATTTTAATTTCGCAAAATTTACTGTACGAATCTACCAAAATTAAAAACATCTTCCCTTTAAAATAAAAAAAATCTACGTGAACTCTTTGAAAAGGATATAAAGTTTCTGGCCAACTTGTTGTAACCACTTCTTTTTTAACATTTTGAGTTTGATCACAAACTAGACAACTTTTTACTTTTTGTTCAATATCCTTATCACATAATGGCCACCAAACATATGATCTGGCTAATCTCTTCATACTAACAATACCAGCATGGTTATCATGAATGATGCCCAATACTTTATCCCGAAGACATTTAGGAATTATAATACGGTTGGCATAAAAAACACATCCCCTATCCGTAGACAAACTACTTCTTTTAAGATAGTAAGGCATTACTTCTTCCTTTATAGGATGCGACCAAGACCTAAGTAACGACTCATGAACTGATTGTAAAATTAAATCATGTTTGTAGTGTTCTAAAACTGTGTTGAAATCTATCAATGGCTCTTGGGACTGAAAAAAATTTATAGGGGATTCCTCAACATTTGAACTTTCCGGAAGCGGCAGACGCGAAAGAGCGTCTGCGTGACACATTTGAGAACTACGACGGTATGCGATTTTATATTTATACATGGAAAGTAATATTGACCACCTTTGAAGGCGAGCTGCAGCTACCGGAGCAGTACCTTTTTTAGGATTGAAAATTTCCTTTAGAGCTTGATGGTCTGTATAAAGTTCAAACTCTTGTCCATAAATATAGTTATGGAACTTTTGCAATGCGAAGACGATAGCAAGAGCTTCTCTATGCAATTGAGAATAATTGCGCTCTGCTGGACTCAAACTACTCGAAGCGAAAAGCACGGGTTTTTCCATACCTTCAATCTCGTGCGACAAGACAGCACCCACACCGTAGGGACTGGCATCGGTAGCGACTATTATTTTTTTATGTGGATCATATAAAGCGAGAATATTATTACTAAGCAGGAGCTCTTTGCTTTGCTTAAAAGCTTTTGAGCACGAGTCCGACCAGACATAAATTGAATTCTTTTTAAGTAGACTATACAGCGGTGCCAAAGTTGTTGCTAAATTTGGCAAAAACCTCCCATAGTAATTAAGAAGCCCGAGGTAAGATTGCAATTCTGCAACATTCTTAGGAGCCGGAGCTTCCAGTATGGCCTTGACTTTTTCTTCATTGGGACAAACTCCTTTTTGTGAAATTGAATGACCTAGGTACTTAACGCAATTTTGCAAGAACTTTGACTTTTCTAAATTTATTCTGACATTATGACGACTTAAACGACTGAGTACTTCAAACAACTTTGCACGACAATCTTTCTCATCCACCCCGCCAATTATTATATCGTCTAGATAGCAAAAAACATATTTTAAACCTGTCAAAATTCTATCCATAACCGACTGAAAAATAGCAGGAGCCGAACTGATTCCAAGAATTAATCTTGTGTAAGCAAAAAGTCCCTTCAAAGTATTAATAACAAGAAGCTTACGAGAACTCTCTGAAACCGACAACTGTTGATATGCTCCCGTCAGATCTACCACACAAAAAACTTTACAGTCTGCGAGTTGAGCGAAAATATCTTCGATTTTCGGAAAATTGTAGTGAACTGTTTCTATACATTTGTTAATGGTGACACGACAATCAACACAAATGCGAATACTACCATTCGCTTTGGGAACAATCACAACTGGACTGGCCCACCGACTTTGCTTAACTGGCACTAGAATCCCTTCTTCCACCAACCTGTCTAGTTCCTTATCCACAATTTCCCTTAACCTGTATGGCACACTATACGCGGAGTGAAAAATCGGTGTTTGATCCTCTTTTACCACGATATCAGCTTCGTACCCGACAATAGGTGTATTTAATTTAGTACTTGTTATACCCGGAAATGTTTGCTCTATCTCGTTAACTAAATTTTTACCACAACTTACTTGGTTAACTGGATTAACACAAAAAACGTTTCTCCAATTTGGATACAAATAATCAATCCAAGAACGACCCATAATGCATTTTGACGGCTTATCGCCTTCGATAATTATCAGCTGTAAATGATGTTCTCTTCCTCCAAACGCCACCTGAACTTTCACCGTGCCAATTTCTTTAATGAAATTACCTGTAACTGAACAAAGTCTATTATGAGATTTTTCTAAATTAAAATTAATAAATTTTTTTCTGTACTCTCCTTCGCTCATGACCGATTCTGTAGCCCCCGTATCCACTTCCATCTCGACGTTGATTCCATTTATCTTAACTGTGCTGAACACTGACTGCTTCTGCTGCTCTTCTTGGATGCTGTGTACGACTTTAATTGACTTGTTGTTCCGGCAGACCAATGACGTATGACCCATTCTCCCACACGAGAAACATTCCCACTGCTTGGCTGGACAATTTATCTCTTGATGATCGCGACCACATCTGTGGCATCGCTTTTTCTCTTTTTCTAGACTTTGTATATTATTTGTTGACGGCTTTCTCCATTTAGGGTTAGACACGTGACTTTTTTGACTCGCCTGTTGCTTTGAATCGATATTGTTCTGTTTCTTATGATAACGATTTGTGACGTGGCTTGATGATATAGCATGAAGCGCATGTGGTTGCATGTTTTTCGATGCTTTTTCTGAGGCTTCCATATTCAAAGCTTTTTGACAACACTTTTCAAAATTGCAACTATCATCATTAAGAAGACACTGCTGGATTTTTTCGTTTCGTAGACCGATGATAAATCGATCGGTTAAAACATCATCCAAAATGCACGACTTGTATCTTCCAAGGTTACTGACTACTGTGGTGTTACTTGTAGTAGTGGGTTTTTCGCCTCGTTCATTGTCCAAGAAATCTCCAAACTGACATGATTGTACCAGCGACTTTAGACGGACTATATAATCTCCGATTGGTTCTCCTTCTTCTTGGCACGACTTGTAGAACTTATACCTTTCAGCTCTTTTATTTTCTGTAGGAGCAAAATGTGCACTGAGAAGTTTGATGAGGGTTTCAAAGTCTTTGGTACTTGGTAGATCTGGAACTGTTAGAGACATGAGAATCTCATATATCTCAGCTCCCAATACAGTGATGAGTAATGGCGTTTGACCTTCTGCCTGGATATCATTTATTTTAAAAAACTGACGAAGTCTGTCCTCGTAGGCTTTGAAATTTCCTCCAGGTAAGAAAGGTTCAATATTCCCGACTAATGGGGCCATTTTATATTAAATATTCGCTGCACGTGACTTAACCTTACCAACGATTTGACAAAAAAAAATTAACTTGTTACTTTCAATTACAGATTCTATATTTAATTTTCAATTTTACACGCGGACTTATTGAGTTTTCCTCGTCGCCAACTATTATGTATTTAAATAAAACACACTGTAATATTAATAATTTATTTAATATATTATAAAGATCTTAATAGCTAGAAAGCACAAGTCAATCGTTTGGAGGTTGGAGCAAAAAGAGACCGAACTTCCTTTTCAATGTCATAAACTATACCGGCAAGGACGTGTTCAGAAAACTATATAAAACTAAGGGGATAACACAATTCAATAAGTTATCGAAATATATAACAAATACTATTTTGGCATCACCATTTTTATCGGGTCTTAGATTAACTCTCGATAATTATCTGGTCTTAGCTAACTCTGTATAGATTTAAGTAGTTGTTGAATTTGCATGTAAAGCGCTTAGTCCCGATGTCGTTTTTTTTTTACAATTTTATATAGACTTGCAAAAAAAACACACCTTATGTAAAAAAAAAAGAAATAGAAAATAGAGTTAAAGGGTGGTCGTCAATACATTTTTCAAGTAGAAACTTATTGAAACCATTATACAAATTTTTTCAAACACGGAACAAGAGAACATAGGACTCTAGGCAATGTTAAATGTGTGCGACCTTGAAGAAATACATACTGTTGCACCAAGGAACGCATCACAACCAGTCAATTGTCAAATATGACAACGACACTCTGCTGTCAAAATAATAAGTTGTTGTTAACCTAGAAGTGAATAAACTGGCACGTTTTTTTTTGTGTGTGCTACTCTGAGGAGGTGTTTCTGGTGTTTTATTTAATCCAAGTTTATTTCAGGAATCCTGGGAGTTTTGCAATAATACGTATTTTAAGCAACCACAAAACCTTTCAGACAAAAAGTTTCAAAAAAAAGAAGTGCTAATCTCTATCTATTTCAAAAGAGAAATCCATTTGGAAATGAAAAATCTAAATCAAGCAGACCTGTCGTTAACATTTTCACAAAGATTTCTATAATGTAAAAGCAGATTTTCCAAAAGACTTGGTAGCATTGTGGCGAAAGTTGATTTGAGTCTTCTTTAGCATGAAGTCGCTTTCAGTTATTGTTGTTGCTGAAATGCTGATGCTATCGCATGACTTTCATCCATAAGTTGAAATGCTTTCTAAAAAAAATAAATAAAAATTCAATATATTTGCCAACATTTTGTCCTTAGAGCTCCCTTTACTGGATGAAATTGTCTATTTAGAAGGGTGGAGAGTTTTAAGAATTTCCCCTGAACTCATTTTGGTAGTTTTTTTTCCCATAAGGCCTTGTAAATAAATAAGTGGGGAAAAAAGTTCTTGGGACACAAGTGATATGGCTTAGGTGGTGCAAAATAATACGAAACATTTGTAGGTTTGTCTAACAAAAATATGTTCTTATAATACAAGGCGCGTTTTATTGGTAATCTATATCTAGCGCAGTAATATAAGCACCAAAAAAACGCTTTATTCACTCTTTAACTCACTCTTCCTTCCTACTTGTTGAATTAACTAACACTAATGTGTTCGAAAGATCTGTATCTCGTTTTTAAGCTAAAGTTGAAATATTCATGAAAATGCAGATCGAGTTGATTTAGAGTTTTTCTCACTGTTAAATTTGATTTAAAACTTACAAAAGTGCGAAAATGTTCTCGCATATATGTATATACTGAGTATTGGAGAAAAAAACATAGTACTCAATAAAATGACATTGGCGCAAAATTTTAAACAGCCTCTTAATAAGGTAGTAGTATTATACTTCTTATATATTTCCTAACTTTAAAGTAGTTTTCTAACTTAAAACATTTTTTAACTAATATCGTCCTAAGGAGCGCACATTCAATTTTTAGTTGCACAACTGCTTGCATACTTATAGAAAACAGATGAACTATTTGGTTGAATGTCCGCGCAGGTGCATATTAGACTGGGCCAAAAAAATTGACTATTTTTTTTTTTGAAAGATATATATCGAGAATATCATTCAGAATGACAAAAAAAAATTTTCGTAAAAGTTTGAGCCCTTAATATCAATTTTAAGAGGTCTATCATCGCTAATTTTGATTTTTAGTCATAATTTCATGTTTTGCGTCAGAACTGACAAAACATTGAATTAAAAAAAATTCATTTTGACTTACTTTAATATAAAATTAAATTCCCTACAAAAAAGGTCTAAATGAAAATTTTCGTCAGACAAGCCGTTTTTGAGTAATTAAGCTTAATAAATTGTTATTTTTCTTCGATTTTACTTTTTTAATTTGGAATTTTGTAACTAACGAAAAATAACAATTTATTAAGCTTAATTACTCAAAAACGGCTTGTCTGACGAAAATTTTCATTTAGACCTTTTTTGTAGGGAATTTAATTTTATATTAAAGTAAGTCAAAATGAATTTTTTTTACTTCAATGTTTTGTCAGTTCTGACGCAAAACATGAAATTATGACTAAAAATCAAAATTAGCGATGATAGACCTCTTAAAATTGATATTAAGGGCTCAAACTTTTACGAAAATTTTTTTTTGTCATTCTGAATGATATTCTCGATATATCTTTCAAAAAAAAAATAGTCAATTTTTTTGGCCCAGTCTAGTGCATATAATTATAGTTACACAAAAAAGCGAACTCATTGTAGGCAATCGTTTAGTTTATGTCAAAACAGAAACTTTTTAGTTTCTTGAACCACACAGTTGCGAAACCGCCTAGCCTAAGGCAATTTCTTTTAATAAATTGATTCTGAGCAACCTTAAAACAATGGTAGTTCATGCAAAAAACTAAGAAAACAGACCTATTTTGACGTTTTTAAATGTTAAAGATTCATATGAAGTTAGAACGATACTAAAAAAATAAAATAGGTATTCTGAGAGTTTAACTTCAATAAAAGTGTAGAGAAAGTATGATGTTGTGTCCGATTAAAATTTTGCAAAATCGTTGTCTTAATCTAGTTTCATACTAAAACAGCTTTAACATCGTATTAATTCAACTAAAATGTGCAATTTTTTCAGTTGTTACACGAAATTTTTGAACAAATGCCAGTGAACTGATAAAATATATCAATCGAAACCAATCGCCTTCGCGTAAATTGATTCAATATTTTATGACAAAATAAATGGCAGAAGTGCAAAGCCGGAATTATGGTATGAGCTAAAGTTTTGCATTTGAAAAAATATTTGTTCTGTAAATTTCGGAGCGATCACACTTTGGATTAGTAAAGGCAAAGTATAGCAAAATAAATACCAACGAACACACCCTCAAGTATGCCACATATATTTTTTAGGACACCACAACTCCTACATTTCAACATCCGAAACTCCATCTTCACTAAATTATCCATTTCAATTATCTACTAGCTTATTTTTATTCACTAATCTATTGTTGTTGTTTTCCATGTTAAATTTTGCGATATAGTGTATTCACTAACCAATAAAACACGGCTACAGAAAGAAATATTTGAAATCACCGTTATAAAGTTAAAAAAAAAGTTAGGAATACCTGTTTTGAAAGTCATTCTTTAATTTAAGCTTACGTTAAAGTATTTTTGCGGAAATGGCTCTAGTACGAACTTCGGTTTCTTCTATACCGTGTCCTCCGTTTGACTCCTTAGATCCCGAGCTTGCGGACTGTGGGCTTTGACGGAGGCTTACGGTGCGAGGCCGGATAATTACTCAGTCGGATATGTTACTGTTTCAGCACCGTTTAATAACCTGCCTAGATTTACACAGTGCAGATGGTGTTGGATGAGTATGGTGGTCCGGTTTAGTTAGTGATGCAAGTTCGGGATTTCAACCTTATAACGGCATACCGGCTAAACCTCCAAAAGTGTCTCGACGATCACCCCCTCGGGACCACTTTTTTATTACTTCAAGGGGGGGCCTGTTGTAATACCCATTGTGGGCTCACGCTGTCTCGCGGAACTGTTCTTCCTTCTGAGAAGGTGGCTGGCGTAAATACAGATCTTGTTCCAGTTCTGTTCACTGGACAGCATCTTTTCGACAATGTTGTCTGGAGTGATGATGCCGATGTTTCCCTCCAGTTCTTCTCCTTCAGATTCTCATCTGCTGCAGGCAAAGAAGGTATGTTGCGCGTCATCTTCTTGAGAGTCCCCGTACTGGCAGGCTGGGCTGCTCGTTTTGCCGATTCTGTGGAGAAAGGTGTTCAAGTATCCGTGTCCGGTGAGTAACTGGGTGACGTAATAGTTAACTCCACCGTGTTTCCTGTCATTCCACTCAGCCACTTTCCTGATCAGCCTCGCCGTCCATCGTCCTCTACTTTACGAGCTCCAATGCTCTTGTCACTTCTGTTTCGTCTACTGCTTAGCCTCCTCGGACGCCGCTTCCACTTCCATTTCCGCCTTTTTGTCGTAGACGTACTTCCTTTCCATCGCTAGAAGATCGATAGGGGTCACTCCAGCGACTTCAAGAACGGCTGGTTCCCAACACCATCCGGTAAGAACTGGCAACACGTAGCCTCGTCAGAAGGACTATCTAGGCTAGGCTGATCGCGTGCTCTTCTTTCCACGAGTTTGCTCGTCGCGTGACCTGATTCAACTTTCTTTGCGCGTTAACGATGTCTCGTGCCGTAATCACCGCGGCGATGTTGTCAGCGTACCATGTGAAGGATATCGTCGTAGGAGATGTTCCAGAGGTCTGGTCCTAAGATCGATCCCTGCGCTGCGCCAGATGTGACTTCCTTCCTTCGCAGCTCTCGATCCCTGAGACAGTCCTTCACCATCCGCAGCAGATATGCTGGGATATGGAATCTGCGTTCGAGCGCATCCAGTATATCGCTCCATCTGGCCGAGTTGAAGGCATTTCGTACGTCCAGCGTTGCTAGCAAAATGATCTTCAACGAATAGTGGTTTCCTTGTTGGGCCATTTGGGTGGCGTGCACTACTTCTTGTATTGCTCCCATCGTAGAACGGCCTCCCAGGAAACCGTACTGCCACTCTGAAAGATCACCCGACGCTTGTACTGCCACTTTGAGCCGTGGTTTCAGTAGCTTTACCAAGAGTTTCCCTGCGGTGCCTAGCATGCACAGAGGCCTGTATGCCGATGGGGAATCCGGATCTCCTTTACCTTTGTTGGTGAACACCAATCGTTGTTTTTTCGAGATCTTGGGAAAGATGCCTTCCTAGAGGAAGCTGTTAAACATGTTCAGCAGCAAGTAGGGATATGTTTGGGCGGTCACTTTCAGGACTTCTGTAGGGATTCTATCGGGACCAGGGGCTCTTCTGTTTTGCAGGGACTGCACAGCTATGTTCAACTCCTCCTCGCTAAAAGCTGGAATGTCCTGTCTTTGGACCGGTGTGTTATCGAGTGGCCTGACAGGATGAGTTGGGAAAAGTATTTCCACGATGCGCTCCATTTTTTCTCCATTAAGGACAATGGGTGCCAGTATCTTCGTAGATGGTATACATACACTTATTCCTCAGATTCAAAAACCAATTTGCAAACTGCCTCAGTAAATTTAAGGGAATATCTCACTAAGTGGAGAATCAAATTGAATGCTGAAAAAACACAAGCAGTCTTTTTCACAAAAAAAGAAAAACTTGTTTTTTACCCAGCGGAAGATGAACCATTAATAGAACACAAACGGAATGGAGATCCAGTACAAAATACTTTGGAGTTCACCTGGATAAGACAATAACTTTCGTATTGCATATACAACAAACAATATAATAATTAATTCTAAACTTAGTGATGAAAATAAGTTATTTGGTTTTTTTTTTTCTAGAATTTTGACTTTTAGTTTCTGTAGTTTTTTAGGTTTTTCTGTTCAATCTAGGTAAGTATTTATTCAATTTTTAATCTAATTTTCATAGTTAATTTTTTTTTTAAAATTAGTTTTTAGATTAGAAAGCTAAATATTTTAATTTAATTTTTCCAAGTTCCTCTTTGGTGTTCGGCTTCTTTCTCTTTTGCTTCTTCCATTTTTCTTTATGCTCAATGACCAAGACCAAGGCCACAGGTGCACGTAGTGCAAGTGTCCGAAGCCGGCCAATTGATGCTCCGCACAGAAGGATCTGAAAAATTTTTGGTCAAATACAAAGACATGGTTAAGTAGATACTATTAAATATTAAGTACGACTTGCGATTTTGTATAATCTTCTAAGTGACCACTATTCTTATTTTGTTAGAGAATGGAAGCGCTAAAATAAGGACTGAGTTGGATTAGAAAATATATTTTCCTAAGAATGTAGTTTTAAATTTTTTTTACATTCTTGTCCCAGCCGCCTGGGGGTCGAAAAGAAAAATAACAATACAAAATTTTAGTGCCACACTTTTACTCTAGAATTAGTTGGTACTCACTCCTTCCTGGGTGCATTCAGTGAGTTAAAAAGAAATATTTCGCAATTCCAATTCCATACACAAAAATAACAGTGTGCAATAAAATCTTATTTTTCGACCTATGTCCTTAAGGTGAACATAACACTGGACATATCTTTAATTCAGCCGGATCTATGCGGAAGAATCATTAGAAATTAGCTCATTCAGATCCGTGACACAATTTGAGAAGTCGAGCGGGCATTTGAATAATGTCATGTTCCATACATAATGGCATACATGGGTTCTTAAAAAAATAGAAAATTTTGTTAATAACTCGCACACAACTTCTTTTCAATTTTATCTATTTCAAAATTTTACCGCCCTTATTGAATATTATGTTACATGATTGTTGTTGTTTCTTCCCTCTCTGATTATGACCCATATATGCATATTCTACATCCATCTTCCTCATTTAATTTTTAGGCATGAATTTTCAATAACTATTGATTGTTTCAAAATAATATTTTAAATAACTTATTCAAATGCAGACTACTTTGAGATCATAATAATTTAATTTTGTGTGCCTAATGAGTTTGGCTACAAAGAGAAATTGCCTATAGAATTTCTGGATCAAAATTGATTGAATTCCATAGGCAAATTTCTCTTATGTTTATTCTACACAATATGGCATATATCTATAAATATATATTTTGCAATAATTTTTTTTTTTCAAAAATTAATGGAAAGTACATAAATGTTGTTGGCTAAAAAATAAAATTGAAAGTCAATTTATATTCAATAAGTTATTCATTCAAAAATAATGTATATTGATAGAGGCTTTAAATTGCAATATTAACACAAGGAACACATATTCGCTTTTAAATTTATAAAAAATACGAAATGATAAATTTTTAGTATAAAAAATTTCATTTTGGTTTTAATTTGGAAAAAATATTGTATAGCATTAAAATTTGTAATGAAATATCGTTCAAATGGTCACCGCGGCTTTGATTGGTGGCAGGTATTGGGATTAGTTGAATTTATATGCAGATTTCTCATTATTCATTATACAATAGAAGTTAAAGCTCGTTTTATTAATGAAACATTTTTTTGAAACTGAAATAGAATGAGAACTGAGCTCCCAGATACTGATCATTGCTAGACCGATATTGCAACTGTCTTCATCACCTACCATTCATTGAGATGGAACTTTATGACGAGACTCTTATTAGTGTTATTCAAGCCTTAACTTTCTTTTGTTCAATACAATACCATATTAATAATTATTTGTCATTTTCACCAACGTTTGATGAAGTTTTTAAATACTCCGCAAACTGCCCTTTGCATATCTGAAACTATTTAGATCACTTAAATTTGTATTTAAAAAAAAAAATATCTTAAAAAAAATTTAAAAGAGCATGTGTAATAAAGAAAATGCAATATTTCGACATTATCGCAAAAAAAAAATAATTCGAACACTCAAAAAATTTATTAGTAAAATGGCTACGAATGATATTCGTAGGGAAAATATTCGTGCATTGTACGAATATTCGTAACATGTACGAAGTATTTGTACAGTGGTATTTCTTTGAGTACAATATACGAATTATTGTGTACATATAACTAATAAGATTCGTTAATTTCTCGTACGAATGACTTCGTACTTTAATCTCTTGCATTCGTAGTATTTACTAATAAATTCGTACTATTTACTAAGTAAAACTAATATTAGTAGACAGAATTCATTCGTAGGTTGACCGTACGCATTATGCGTAGAATGTACTAATAACTTCGTATTTTCATGAAGTGCATTAGTATTATTTACTAATCATGAGTAAGAAAAATAATATGTGTTGAATTCTAAAAATTAAATGTATTCTATTAGTCAACACGTTTAAACGTGATATTATTTATAAAGTGCTGCAGTGGTGGATCAGACTAACTTCTGCTTTTTTCAAAAAGATGAGGTAAGTACCTAGACATATGTACGCTTATTTTATATTTAATATACAGCATCCAGAAGCAGCAGAGCAAACATACATGTGGAAATTTTATTTTATTTATTAATTTATTTTCAGTGGCCCTTAGTACATAAAATGAGGAGTTTTTAAATGTTTAATTGATTTTTAATTATATTTATATTGAATTAATTAATTTTTAATTTTATTCATATATATGACAATAAAATGAATTAAAAAACTATTTTTAACTTACAACATAAATATCTTTTGTTATTATTTCTTACAATAGGTATTTAAGGAAATTTCAGAGAACATATTTAATGGTAATATGTTGTACAATAGTATTCGTACAATATACGAATGGAGCTGTATATAATTTACGAATGAAATACAAGGGCATTAGTAAATATTACAATGATATTCGTACAATATACGAATGGTATTGGTAAATATTACACTAATATTCGTACATTGTACAAATGGTATTCGTACAATATACGTTTGTTTTTCCACGAATATTCGTAAAATGTACTAATAAACGTCCATTCTACGAATACTATTCGTGGCTGAAAACCACGAATAAAATTCGTAGAATGCACGCATGAATTAGTAATATTTACACTCGAAATTTTTTGAGTGAAGTAGTTCTGGAGTAATGTTCGAGATCTATCTAAGCTTGTTTGTTCAACATGACTGAGAAGGATCGGATGGTCTGCATTAATGAGCCAACTATTTGTGACCTATGAATTCCCTATCCCCGAAAACAACACTGCCAAATCGTTGGCTCTGTATTAAGACCCCTGCCAAACATATTACTATTTTAACAGATGCGATATCCCGCAGTAAGTAAACCTCATCCTTAGCCAAGAGTTATGAATGATACCTAATTTCTTCTAGAACCAAATCATAGTCGCGAAGTGAAGAACGCTAGTTTGTCGCGGAGTAGCCACCATGTGACATGATTCCAGTTTAACAACCAGGATGCGCAAAAGATCGTCTCCTTATAACTTAGTCGTAAGGAAATTGGAATAGAGTAGCATGGGGAATAAAGCTACAACGGTGAGGGTTCCTATGGTTCTATTAATTTCTCGAACTGCAGAACAGAGTCCGTTCTTCGATCAAGGAAACAAAAAAATTACTTATAAGGGCCCGCTTTATCGATCCTATTTGTCGTCCCAGGTAGCGACACTAAAATTAGTGATGCTTTATTATCGCCCATGATCCATTATAAATAATCCCTTGAAAATAAAAAAATATATGTATGCCCATCTCTCTTACCCTTATTTTTAATTATTTCTTGTCTTAGCACTCTAACTTACACTACCTTATCATAAAAAGCCATCTACCCGACAGAGTAAGAACAAATTTTTGGACATTTTAAATAGATCCAGATAAAGAACAGGATCCCAAATAATTTTTTGTGATAGCAACGCTTTATTATCGCCACTTATCCATATAGTATATGGTATTAAGGGTATTAATGTAAGCTCGGAGAACCCGAATAAACCTTAGAAACCAATTATCTGGTTCTCCGCAGAAACGAGCTGTCAAATCGGAAAAACTTTCTGCAGACATGATAAAATTATCTCACGAATTTGATGCGGAAAGAGAAGAAACCTACATAAGTCTTATTTCTATTGTGACTTTTAATTTTGACATTTCAAAAAAGCGCCTATCAAATCGATCCAAAAACATTTTTTTAAATTCAAAACAAACTAAAAATGCCGAAGGTGGGAAAAGCAATACTTTAGATGATAATTATTATTGTTTTTTCTTTTCAATCCAGAACTCAGAATCACAAACTACTCGTATAAAACACCAACGGACGAACCGCCAATTGCACTGCTAGACAGTATTGGAAGCAGAGTCCACGATGGAACTCGTAGTAAAGGTGGTGAAAAATAAGTCCAAGACCTATGAAGTATTTTCTGTAGATCGACCCTTAGACATGTTTGAGTAAAGTTTCTTTTTGTGCCAGGGGGTGTAAAAGTGCAGTTATGTTGCAATGTAATGCTAATGATGCAGATGTAATATTCATATTAATTTCAAGCTAGGGATTATTGAAATAAAATTAATGAGTGGTTCAATAACCAAGGCATTTATATAGTCACTTCGTAGTGACTTTAAAACAGAGGGAGAGATACGCTCCGGGCTCCCGAAATATGTACAATGTACATCCCCAATAATATAAACTATAGGGCAGTTTAATTTTTTTTATTAATTTACTTTTATTTGGGAATGATTTAGAGTAAAGTTTGGTAAACCGTGAACAATTTTTAAATCGGCATGGAAAATGTACGGTAAGTCTAGCGGCTAGTACATGATACCACCCCACCGACGAGCTGGCTATTGGTGATGCAAGTGTGCCGAGCCGTACCGTGCTAGCTAGAAAGCTTTTTTACTTGCGATATAGGTACTATAGGGCAAGTTCTGCATTTGGAAAAAAAATCGAACTCGAGATTTTGATCAAAGTTGACATTACGATGATAGCGAAGACGAGTAAAGTGGGTCCGGCAATTCCGTCTGTCTGTCTGTCTGTCTGTCTGTCTGTCTGTCTGTCTGTCTGTATGTCTGTACCTCGATCTAGAGCCTAAGCCACTGGACCTATTTTCTTCAAACTCGGTAGTTATGGGTCTTCGGTGATTCCCTAGAGGGGAAATTGAATTTTTTTTTTTAGCTCTAAAACTAACGGTACCCCCCATACACCCGTAATGCAAAATCTTATTTATCTCGAAAACGGCTCTAACGATTTTGATAAAAAAAATTAGGTGTGATATTATGGACATGGACTACGTTTTGGTAAAAAAAAATTTGGGGCAAAATGTTATTAACGGTACCTGTCATAGGACCGTTTTTTTGATTTTCGACTTTCTCATTAACGGCTCTAACGATTTTAACCAAAAATTTTCAGCAGGAGTCCCCCTAAGTTTAAAATAATATTGTATATAAAAATATTCGAAAAATTATTTGTTGGGTTTTTTTTTTCAAAAAAATTTTTTTTTTGAAAAATCAATATCTTCAGAACCTATGAACGATTAATTTTTGAAATTATTTCCTAAAATCAATATTATTAAATACTTAAAATTCGCATCCCACATTTTTTTCTTGAAAAATTTTAAAGAAATTTCTTATATAAAAAATTTATTTATTTAATAATAAAACAATTTTTTAAAGTTTGTTTGCATAAATTTATACTTTTCCAGAAATCAGACGGCAATTTCATTTTAAATTCATGTTTTATATTCATAAAATGTATCTTAAATTCCAAAGTACTTTTACATAAGAGCAAGTTCGTGCGATCCAGTCGTGCATTTTATTAACGTATAGTAGTTAGGTCAAGGTATCTTTTGAACTTGATATGACTACAATATCATTGTTCATCTTTTATCTTTGTTGAATAAGTCAAACTAAAACCGTTACAATTTTTCAATTTATTTCTTCTTTTTTAAATTTATGATTATACGAAATCTTTTTCTTCCAAAAGGTTTTTGCAGGGAATCGGGACAATGATTCCACTTTTGACTAGCATCAACTTAGTATGCATGAAGAGTATAATGAGGTACCTACCATAAAAGGTACTTATCTCTCAGCGGCAGATCGGCAGGCAAAAATAGGCGAAGGAGAAAGAACATAGCCCCAAATGTAATCTACCAGTCCAATCACTCCACAGACGATCTCATCGTGGAGATAACAAAAGAAGATCCAGAATTGTATGTAGATTACGACAGTGACAATGTCGAAAGTTTCCAGGAGGACGACTATCCGCAGCAGTCGCCAGTTAGCAAGCCCTTATATAAACTGAGATTGTTAACTTTTGTGCCAAATTTTCGTTAATGTAATAATCATTGGATTATTGGAATGTTTTTGAGTTCCAATTATTGTACTCCAAATGGTTCTGAAAACCATTTGTAAGTCAAAAAAATTTCATCGAATACTAATTTTGTCATTTTTGAATGTTCAAGAAAATGATGAAATACAATTTTTGTATTAAATTAAATTTGTTTGCAAAATAAGAGGACATAAATTGGAACCCAAAACCGTTTCGATTGTCAAAAGGCATTTCTCTAAATTTTAAGAAAAAATATGCTTCGGGATCTTCTGAAGGTTTTTCGGCTAATTTGATTTAAGTCCCGCCAACGTATAGATACAATACAGCGCCGAAATTCATTCAAAGTTTCCAAAACTGCATCTACTGGAGCATCTGGTAAAAACAGATATTTTGTTCTTCAGTTTAAGAATGAGTTTGAAAACTCTCTTTCGCATACCTACATATGTATAATCTGAGATGAAACTATGTATTTATGTATATGAAAGTTTCAATTTGAATATTCTTGTTGATTATAAAAGATTTTCTGTTACCTGGATAGGACCACCATCACCAATTTTGGCAACCGTACCTCCTTCACCGCTAGATTCCAGTCGCTATAACACAATTATCATTTGTGTTTTCATCGAAAACTGCCGCTAAGATCTTGGGTTATGAAAAATCTCGTCATTTTTAATCAGGTTCAAGATACAATCAACATTTATCCAATTGCCTTGGATTGTTCATTGTTTAAATTGATCTTCATCCAAATACGGAAAGACACATCTTCTAAAAATGTGTGCAATTTTGGAATACAATGATGCAAAAATAGAGCTCCATATGAAGAATGTTCGGCTGCAAGCACTATAAGGGTTAATTCATCGAAAAATTCATCCAGTTTCTTTTGTTATTTTTATTTTTAATATAAAAGAAACTATTTAACAATTTCAATGTACATTTCACATTTACATATCATCGTTTTCACCGAATAACTCCAACATTAACAAATTATTTAAAGTAATTTCTTCAAACAATTTAATAAATTTTCTTTTGTTGCTTGTATGGAATTTTAAAATCAAAAATCGTAGGTATAAGTAAAACAAGAAAACAAAGTCACTTTTTATGTTGAAGTACCGAATGAAGAAAATTTTTGATAAGCAATGTTTATGATTTGATATTGACGCCATCTACTCGCCAGAGTAAGAACTAATTTTTGAATCTTTTAAATAGATCCAGAAAGAGAACAGGATCCCAAATTGTTTTTGTAATACATGTTAAAAACTAATCCAGATCCGGATCTATATAATGGTTGATTTGTTTGCTATTTGGTTTTTGGCAAACAGTGGTTTTGACAGCTCACGCACGTTTCGTGTTTTATGTCCCTGTCAAACATCTCCAATTTGGTCTATAATTTAACCATGAATCGTATTACAAACCAAATATGTGCTCTTCTAAGAAAATTCATCGCGCGCTTCTTCAATGTTATGGCCAGTTTAATCGACCTACTGGAGGAGACTATTCGGGCTATTGTGACTAAATTTCGCACCAAATTTACATTGTTGGACATTACATGCGGTCTCCACTAGCGATGAATCCAGAGCATGCTTCAAAGCATGCGTTCATTATCGCAAGTAGAGACCGCCATCGCAGCTATATTTTCATAGCTTGCGATAGAAAGTATGCTCTCATCGCATACCATTCATCGCTTGCTTTATCGCAAGGAGAACTATCATATTGTTCTGGCGTACCCAAATTTATTTTAACTGAGTTTGAGTTTGGCGTGCGAAGAAAGCTTTTGCTTGGGGTTTACGTTTTTCTAACAAAATTTAAAAAAAAATCTGATTTGAAATTGTCCATTATCATCATTTATGTCCATTAAAATTATTCACTATACTAAAAAAGTATGCGATGAAATGTCCAGCCACAAAAATCTGGCAGTTCTTCTGCTCTCTGCTTTCTGCTTTGGCTATTGCGATTGCGATGGATTTATCGCTAGTGGAGACGGCGGCGTGTTAAGGCTGGTATTCACCGAGCGCTCTTAAACGGCTCTTAACTTTACGAGGCTCTTAACTTGAAATTTCTTTGGGGTATTCACCAACCACTCTCAAGTGTTTTTCGAAGTTCGAAAATTAGAGCCACTCTCTCTTGTTCAGGCATACCCAAACTGTGAAATTAAACTGTTTTCGAACTTGAATGATAGCTAGCAGTGAGAATCCTTCGATCAATTTCGTATTTTTCTTGGGGAACGTTGCTGGTGACGATAACAGTCGTTTGTTTAGTTTGTTTATTTTTCGAATTTATGAACAAACTTTCGAAGAGAGCGCTCGTAAGTTTAAGAGTGGTCGGGACCACTCCTAACTTTTAAGAGCGCTCGTAGATCTTCACTAATATTGCTTGGTGAATAGGTTTATGAGCTTCTTAAGTTATGAGCGCTCGGTGAATACCAGCTTAAATCACCAACACGCTTACGTAGAGTGCGAACTGAGGAAAATATCGCAGATGCATCGGCCAGTGTTAGTGATGAACGTGAATTATCGATTCGGCGCCGTTCGCATCCTCTGTTACTCCACTACGTGGAAAATTTTGCGAAAGGATTTAGTTGTGAAGCCTTTCAAAACACAGCTGGTGCAAGAATTGAAGCCAAATGACCTACCACAACGTCGAATTTTCGGTGAATGGGTTCTTGAAAAGTTGGCCGAAGATCCACTTTTTTAACGAAAAATTGTGTTCAGCGACGAAGCTCATTTCCGATTGAATGGATACGTGAACTAGCAAAACTGCCATATTTGGTGTGAAGAGCAGCCAGAAACATTGCAAGAGCTACCAATGCATCCAGAAAAAAGTCACTGTTTGGCGCGGATTATGGGCTGGCGGAATCATTGGACCGTATTTCTTCAAAGCTGATGCGAATCGCAACGTTACTGTGAATGGTGAGCGCTACCGTGCGATTAAAACACATTTTTTTTTTTGCGCAAAATGGAAGAGCTTGACTTGCATGACATGTGGTTTCAACAAGACACGGTGCCGCATGCCACACAGCACGCTTAACAATGGAACACTTGAGAGGCGAGTTCGGTGAACAGTTTATTTTACGTTTGGGGCCGGTCAATTGGCCGCCTAGATCGTGCGATTTAACGCCTCTAGACTATTTTTTGTGAGGCTCATGTTTATAGCGATTAGCTCGCTTCGATTGACGCACTGGAAACCAACATTGAAGCATTTATTCGTGAGAAACCGGCCGAAATATTGAAAGAGTATGCGAAAATTGAGCTAGGCGGATGGACCATTTGAGGCGCTGCCGCGGCCAACAGTTGCATGGAATAATCTTCAAACATTAAATTATATCGAACGTACTATCGACTTAAATAAAGATTTCATGCATTTTTCTGAATTTCCGATAGCACTTCAAAAATCACTCTATATATCCGAAGATAATAACACGCACCTAACGAAACGCACCCATTATCTATGTATTTTGTGCAGGATTGATGTGTAATTCTATTTTTGTTAGATTCAGATACAAAATTTTTGCATGAATTATGCGTCATCTAAATAAGAAGTCACGAACTAAAAAGTTTTATAAAAATTTATTAATATGGGTTTTTACTTTTACTGTTTTTAACAAAATCTTCAAATCTCAAAATCTTCTTACATTGGGTAGGTACCTATACCTTTGAATTGGGCTTTGACAAACATATTTCTTGAAAGATAGCAAAAAGTAGATACTTTTTCATTTCACAAGATGTGGGTTCATTTAGTCTTTTGGATATGGATACATCTGAAGTTTCAGTCTTGTACAAACATTTATTCATAAATTGGTTTTAAATATTTACCTTTTTCTTTCAACGTTTTCATGAAAGCCATATTTCTGCCTAGTTAAATATTTAATTTAATCATTAATTCCAAGTAGGTATGTTTTATTATGGGATAAATGTGCCCACATTACTGTAGCCGTATATTTTTCAGCTTTAATGTCAGCAAAAAAAAATATGAAATGACATAAAAAAGAGGTAAAAATGAGAACAAGCCAGCATTTTTCTCATGGCTTTATGTTGCATAGTTTCCTGCTTTCCGTTGGTGTTGACACAATCAGCAATGCGACAATGCCCGGATTTTCCGATGCTGTTCTTTTCGCTTGAGCTCGCCGTTTCCCGTCTCTTTTGCGTTGGATGTTGCTGTTGCAGGATCTGGCTTTGAAGTTGACATCATTAACGGTCCGTTCAGCACAATAAAATTTTTCTTATGCACGTACATTCCACAAAGTAATCCAATTAAACAGTATATTTTCAGAGTTGAGCTGAAGCCGGCGAGTCGCAATTGTGGCGGTCGGTCCTTTGCCTTTACCTCTACCTAGAACCTAGACATTTTCATTCTCGTTATCCTTATGTGGAATATGTCTTACGTTCTGCCAACCCAAATGCATTTATTAAGTATCCATAAACTTTCTATTGGCAAAAATTTACTGCTTACAGTTATTTTTATTGCTTGCACATACAATACCATTATAGGTATACCTACTGCATATTGTAAAAGCAGGAATGCGAACGCGTCGTCGGGGTAACAGGGTTGGAAAATGGAATTACAATTTTATGGAATCATTGTTGGAATATATTTCTTGGTCTATAAAAGTGCCAGGCTTACTCCATAATGAGATACTTTAAAAGATACAAAAATGCCAGTCATGGCTGCCCGTGTCCATATTTACTTTGGAACCGTAATATTTATCGTTTCGTTACTCCGGTTAAAGTCGATAAAACTCTAGGTCAGAGAAACGTACTAACATTAAATGACACTCTTTTCCTAGGCTGAATGGATGGTTTAAAAAGGAATTTTTGAAATACAAATTAATAAACTCTTTTTTAAAGTATCATTGGTTTGATATTATCATAGCTGGGCACCGTTAATCAAACAGTTAACTTCGTTAATCGTTAATCCGCTACTAATACAGTTAGCTTCGTTAAACGTTAAAGCGTTAAATTTCGGAAGAATTAACGCAAGTTAACGTTAATCGTTAATCCGTTAACATGTGATAAAAATTGCATTTTTTATATTTTTTTACTCTGAGCACCGGCGCTAAGTAATGCCGGTTGTCCACTAGGCGATCAACGCACAAATTTCGAATTCAACGCATTCAACTATCAAATTTATTTCAGGTTTGACGTTTGAGTTTTTTGTTTATCGTGGTGCGTTCAACGCGTTCCCCAACGAGTGATCCTTTGTTAAGTGTACGAAGGTATCAACTCGTTCATCAACTGGTTGATCAACAATATCGAAAACGTAGTTGATCAACTCGAAAAAAAAATTTTCTGTCAAAATCGAACAAGTTTATCAACTAGTGTACAAGGTTATTCAACATTTGTGTAAGTTGGTCAACTAGGTGTACGGAGCTATTCAACACTGAAATAACTTTTAAGAGTTGATCAACTAGGTGTGCGGGGTTAATCAACATATGGGAAAGTTGGTCAATTATGTGTATGGGGTTCCAAAAATGATCAAACGAAACGAATCTCTTCGCAGTTTTCTCACTCGCACGCGCCGTCAAAATATAATACGTACCGAGCTGTTTTTGTTTCACCCGCGGCACGCGCCGCAAAGCACTTGTCTCATACTTGTCTGAACCTGTGTAGGCATTGGATTAACGATTAACGGACTTAACGTGGATTAACGGATTTAACGTGTCCGTTAACATTTTTAAAAGTTAACTTAAAAGTTAATCCGTTAATCAAAATTTTAACTTCGTTAATTAACGATTAACGGATTAACGAGTTAATGCCCAGCTATGGATATTATTAATACCGCGGTCGAAGTAGTACCAAGACGGTATTATTATTGGTCAGCCGGAATTGGATGTTTTCACAGAATCAGCTGAAATAAGTGCGAACAAACTCATCGCTTGCATTAAGAGTTCTACAAACAATCTTCCAAAGTCAAACAAAAATAGTTTTACAGAGAATGTATGCTTGTCCGGAAAAAATCTTTGTTTACTCTATTAAATGCACTGAGAACTTCTTATAGTCAGTCAAACACTTAAAAAGTGGGAAAACAAAGGAAATTCAGCATACAAGAAACTCGAAGGAATTTTGGAAGACAGTCAGCTAGATTAATTGTGCAAATCATAGGACTGGAATAGGAGGTACCGCTGTAGATCTATCTAATCACTTTAAATCTCTTTTATACGGCCAGTCTGACGTAACATTTTCATTTGGGTAAAAATTAAAATCAGCAATTCTCAAAGGAAAATACTGAAAAGGAGATGGAGTTCCGTATAAAATTTTGAAGAATGCTACCGAATCTTTTCACACGCAGGAATTCAATCTCTTTTTAAAAAAATTTTGTCGACAGGAGAAGTATCTTCGTCATTCAAAAGGTCAGTAATCTTCGCAATACACAAAAAAGGTGAGTTGAACAATAAAAACTAACTACAGTTCCAGAGTGAACTGATAAAGGGAAGGAATGCAAATGGCTATTCGAGGTGAGCATTGCATGTGAAAGAAGCGATAAAACAAGGAAAAATATGAAACATTCTGACGGTGTTCAAGAGATTGGATTTAATCCATAATAGCTCTGAAGTTGTTGACGTATAATAGCATTGTAAATGAAAGCCAGATCAGTGGGGTGAAACATTTCTTACATCAATAAAGAAATATTAAGCATTTAGCAGCTTTTTTGGCGGTCTCGAGAATGTGGTTATTTTAATGAAGATCGTCGTTAACATACATACCGAGTACTGAGAGTTTTTCGGTTTCTTCGATACAAATGCCATTCAAGGACAATGGAATAAGGGATACATTTCACTTTGACGATAATAGACAGCATTGAGTTTACTAAGCATTTAACTCGACTTTTAACAATGCTGTTGAGATCGGAGCTTAATCAGCTAATCATACGATACAGTTGTCATTCTACTCTCCAAGGAGATGAACGTGAATTTGAGAACGAGTCTGACAAGCTTATAGTAGAGTCGTCGGCAAAACAGTGAAGTGGATTAGAAGTTTCAAACAAGCGATCATTTATAACGCATTTTCGATAAGAGAACCTGGTGCCAAATTCTATCAAATGGCTTGGAAATATCAAGCACAATAATCTTATTTTTTCCAAAACAAAGTAGAGATCTATTGCACTCTTCGGTGAGATATGTCATTACATCACGAGTGAAACGATTGCTGTGGAAGCCGTATGGTCATTAAGAAGGTTTCTATCTTCGAAATAGTTATTTAGCTGATGATTTTTCAGCGATTCCATGGCCTTCAAAAGAAGGGACGTAATTGCGATTGGTCGATAGGAGGAGGGAGAGAAACGGTCACCTTTTTTAGGATCAGGCTGGACAAATGCTGTTTTCTATCTTCTATAAGCTTTCGAAACTAAGAATTTCTACGAAATTTATTAAAGTTTTTAAAGGAACTATATGCAAAGTCAAAATCAGCTGCATGGGATGGCCCCAATTAGTCGGATTGGTTTGAAATGGATAACGGAGTAGAACAAGACTGCATTCTCTTTTTATAAACAATGGGGTTGAATAGATACCTGAAGGAATTCGAATAACAAATTCCAACATCAATGTTTTAATGTATGCGGATGATTTGGTTGTACTTTCAGAGTCACAAGAAAGCCTTCAACTCATAAATCAATCGACTGACGGAGTATTGTCATCACTGGGATCTTGTAACTAACACAAACAAATCAAAAGTAATGATATTAAGCCGATCAACCAGGAGCCAAACCACATATAATTGGATCTATAATGTTGCTAGTTTGGAGATTGTTAATGAGTAAAAGTATTTGGCTGTGAAACTGGACCAAACGTTAGATTTCAACGTACATCTTACAGCAATATCAAATTCATCACTTAGCCTACTGAATGTGTATTGGAGAAACATCTTCTTGAATAATCAAATCAACCTTTCCGTGAAGTATAAAATATGCGATGCATTGGTAAAGACTACTTTGTGCTATGCTGGACAAGTCTGGGAAAAGTTCCAAAGGACCTTCCTAAAAAAGCTATTCAATTTACCTTTGAATACGCCAAACATAAACTCTGCAAATGCAGGCGAGAACATAAGCAAAGTACTAACTCATCCAGATACCCGTCTGACCAAACAAATGTTGTTGTTATGACCTGAATTACTGGCTATCAGGGAAGCATGCAGGGTACTCAAACAAAATGCAAACCAAGAACTGAAATATGCCTATTATCACAGACACCCAGATGGCTGTTAAAGCCATTAATTCTAGTACATCATACTCCGAATTTGTCCAGCAATGTTGGGATGAACGTGCTAGCATCATAATATCACTCTTATCTGGATTCCGGGTCATTGTGGCATTGACGGGAATGAACGGGCAGACGAACTGGCTAGGCTGAAGGATAAACCCTTCATAACTTACTTAGGGCAATATTTTCTCAATTTTTCTTAGCGAATCAAACCTCAAGTGGAGCAGTTAAACTAACTACATTATATCTTGCCCTCCGTTTGACTCCTTAGATCCGGAGCTAGCGGAGTGAGAGCTTTGACGGAGGTTTACGGTGCGGGGGACCGGATGATCACTCAATTGGATTGGCTGCTGTTTCAGAACCAGGCAAGGCAACAACCTGCCGAGCTTGGCACATTGTAGATGGTGTCGGTCCGGCTAAGTGAGTGATCCAATTTCCGGATGATTGTGTAAACGCAAAATACACAAAAAGATACATCAAAACCAACTAGATCATTTTGCATTATTGAACTTAATTCAAACTTTATGACTCCATGAGAATGTCCTCAATTTACCATATTAAAACCATCAACATGCTTGGCAGTTTTGGTATCAAAATGGCGCACTTCAATGCTTATTAAGCCATGGGGTTAGACTGCCAGTGGTCGCCATTTATACTTTGTTCGTAGGATTGGTAGTTGTTCGAAACGTCTAAGAATCTCTTGCGCGGTGAAATTCTACTGCCTCGGGTTCTGCTATACCCTTTCACGGACGGCGTGATGTATTCGGCTGGTCTTGCCTTCGAAATTGAGGAAAATAATATAGAATTGAAAATGCTAATACTTGAATTAAAAAATAATTCAATGAAGATTCATTTGATATTAAACTTGGCCGATTGATTACCGAACCAGTCGTCTTAAATTTGGCCACCATACATTGAAGAGTCGACTGGGAAGGTCCACCACATCTACCATTAAACAGGATCAACGTGCATAACGTTTGCACTAACGAACACTCATTTTGATAATACATTTTTATCATTTGGACGTGCTGTTCAATCGTTTTACTAGCCATGGTGATTTGGCATCAGTAATTGGATAATATACAATAGATTTGACAGGTGTCACAAAAACAACATGGCCGCAAAAATTTACAAGCGCCAATTGACAAATCTTTTATAGACATATGTAGCTTTTTTTTGATAAATGAAAATTGCTTCAAACCATTTAACTTGACGGATCAGAAGTCACATACCAAGGCTGGAAGTACAACTGTCAATGTCCTCTTCTATCTTTTATACTAAAAATGTTTAAAATGTATAATTATTTAATATAAAATTCTTCAAAAATTTAAAAAAACCATAAAAAAAATTAATTTCAACTAAAATGTTAGATTTTCAAAATGGTTAAAAATATTCTTAATTCTCGCGAAAATGTCTACTTTTTTAAATCTTATGAATTCTCTTAATTTATGTGTGGATAGTGCCCCATCACCAAGGTTCATATAAGATCTATTCCATAGATAGATTCCATTCGAAACATTCAAACCGCACGGTCGTTTTTCTTATATTTTGCTTCTTTAACTTTTCGAAAAATTTCTTGTCGTTTTTTTAAATTTACTTTTTAGTTCGAAAAAAGAACTAAGAAATAAGAATTTTCTTGTTTCAATTTTCTATTCGTACCAGATTTTGTTACTTTGAGTACCTACGAAATGAAATCACTGAATCGGCTTAGATAGGTAGATAGGACGGTATTGATTATTTCCGATCAAACCATTTCTACTTCATTTCACAATCTCGAAACCAAATCTTTATAAAGAATGTCCGAAATGTTAATTTTATTATTTCTCTTGAATTCACTTCAATACTCGTACATCACCAAAGAAATCCGCTTTTTTTGTAAATAAGGACGATAGTAAGAAAAGAAAAAATAGAGACACAAATAAAAAGGTCAACAAATAAAAAAATAAAAGTGTCGTCAAATCTTTTCCATTTCATCCGAAAATCTTTCATGCGAAAACATTTCTGTTTTCAATTTCAAAGCTTTTCATTGATACCGTACTTAAGTTTTAATAATAAAATGCTTTTGATTGCAAAGTGATAGATTTTTCTATAAAAATCTCATTTATATCGCGCAATAAAAAATGGGAAAAGGTAAATACAAAAAAAAAAAAATCACTTAACTTCTCATAACAAGAATACGAACTGAATATCTTTCTTGGAAAACGTTGATATACCCAGCGAAATAAATTGTGTCGCAGTCATATTTGGCTTCCTTATAAGAATGTAATGTTTCACCAAATACACAACATTACAAGGAAAACGCAACCAACCGTACTACGTTTGCAAGTCACCATGACGAATATAACAGGATATAGGGATTCTAGCTAAAAAACAGGAAAAAGTAAACAAAAAGGAATAGAATTTAAATTCCTTTCCTAGTCCCGTCTCACTCGTGTAGAATTTGTAAAAGGCTCAAAAAACCATGGAAATAGGGCTAATAAAATGCGGCACAAACAGTAAGATTAGGGGGTGAATAAGTCAAATTGAGGGCGAGCAAACAGAAATATGCGTAACTGCTGCTAGCTGATCCTAACCCTATGTTGAGCTCTTAAGACACGAAAACAATGCGGGAACGACGAAGCTGGGAATTTATTGTTCAGAGAACATTCCTGGGAAAATAAGCGTTGTTGGTTTTGTACGTTAGATAGGTAATTTGCAAGAAGGCTGTTAGCCACAAAGGTGAAATTGGTTGAGTTACTTAACAATATCTATACAATTAAAGTAAGGACTTGCAAGTAGTTAACCTTATAGTCGTCACGGTACTAAACTGGCACTAAAAAGGGCTGTAAAACAAAAAGCTGATTTCAAAAGTAGAAAGCTAGCGGAAGGCAATAAACAATTTAGCTTAAGTTAAAAGACAAACTGCTTACATTAGCGTTTTGAGTTAAATGAGCTTTATTTTGTTCTCGGCTTAGGTATACCTATAGCGTTTAACGACAACATAATAAAAGGTTAAGAGGGTAGGAAGATAGGGATGTTCTACTGACAGTTGCAAGAATTCGTTTTAAGAAATTGAGAAAAAGAAAATAATTTAATCACTAGGTTGCCTTTATGGGATGGATAAATGGATGTGTGCATGTGGGAACTAACAAGGGAGTTTTTTTAATCCCCGTTGAAGCGATGTTTAAACATCCGTACACCTGCCAGAAAGTCATCCATATGTTAAATAAAATACACGACTGATAAGCACCTACTTGATCTTATGTTAAAGAAACTAATAATTTTATGAGTTAGGTAGGTACATAGATATAAAGATGAATGTTTGGAGAAAAATGTTCAAATGTATTTTAAGATACAATTTATTGGTCTAATGGAAGAGTATAAATTCTTTAGAAGAGTAGTTTAGTAGTTTGAACTTAAGAAAAAGAAAGAATTAGTGTAGGTACATATTTAAAAAAAAATTCTACGAAACAATTTTGTGTACATTTTTTTTTTTAAATTCTATGAACAAATTTTGAGTCGCAATTTTGAGTTTTTATTACTACCTGTTTCCGAAATATCAAAAAATCAAAAAAATACTTTTCGGATGTTTTTATATTTTTTACAAGTGTTTGTATAAAACATTAACAATTTTAATCGGTTGTAGCAATAATGACAAAACAAATACAAATGTGTATGATAGTATTTAAAACGTTTAGCTGCCAAGTTAAGAGAATGTTATACGAAAACCCTGGGTGACTGTCATTTCTAATACATTTGCATCCTTCCCCTACAATAATGCCGTCAAAATACTCGTCTAGTTATGAATTTACATCAGTTAACCCTTGAGTCTAACCTCGGACGTACTGTTAAATATAGACCTTCTTTCTTTAGCTGCACTACTCGAGTGTGGAAGGCTTTGTCCTTCTCGATTGTGATGTAGATACACGTTTTCAAAACTAATGTGCATCGAATCTGCACGATTTTTTGAAAAATAAACTAAAGTTTCTAAAATTAAAAGTTGAAATAATGCAATTTCTCAAGGAAATTGATTATTTACGAGAAACAATGTTGGAATGTTTTCGAATAGAACGAAGGGGTGGAAACATTTTTTTGATGACGAAGCATATTTTTATATCGATGGCTATGCTAATCAATATATCACAACATCAATAACAACAACAAAAACATTTTTAATAAAATTCAATCTGGACAATTTTGTGCATAAAAAGCACTTTCATATGTTTCCTCGAAGCCCAAAATTATTTCTTATAAAAATCATAAAGGGAACCAAGAGCTATTTAGGTATGAAAAATTGTCGTGTATACCAAAACTCTTCGAGAAATTGGTATAGTAAAAACTGACATATTTAGTTTAAGGAATACTTTTCACTGCTTCAACATGGTTTTGCTGCGGGAGGATCAACAACCACCAATTAATCTATCTTTACCAATTTCATTTTGAATAATTTCGAAAATGGTCATCAAATCATGTAATTTATACCGATTTTGTAAAGGCATTTGACAGAGTAAGTCATTTTATTTTAATAAAGAAGTTAAAAAACTTTGGTTTTCATTCAAAGTTCTTGAAATGGTTGTAATCAGAACTCAAGGGTCGAATTCAATTTGTTTCCATTGACGAAGTTATCTCAAAACCAGTTTTGGTCTCATCTGGTGTGCCCCCATCTTGGACCCCTTCTTTTCCTAATTTTTATAGATGACTTACCTAGTACTTTCCTTAAATCTAGTCAACTTCTTTTCGCTGATTACTTAAAGTTACATATTTCGGTGCATAAAATCTATTGGTGACTGCCATCTTTTACAAGCCGATATTTTAAAATTATCCCAGTGGTGTACGACAAATCAATTATGTATATTTAAATGATTCTGAATGTCAATGTTTTTCTTTTTGTCGCAACTTTTCTGAAATTACTTTTGCTTATATAATTTACAGATAACCAAGTTCTTGAAAGAGTTAGGGAGAAGAAAGATCTTGGTGTAATTTTTGAATCCAAGCTGAATTTTGGGAAACACATTGAATTTAGTGTATCCAAAGCAAGCAAATTCCATGCTAGGTTTTACTAACCGTAATAGTAAGGACTTCAAAGACCCTTTTACTCTCAAATCGCTTTATACGTCTTATGTAAGACCAATCTTGGAATACTGCTGTGTAATTTGAAACCCTTTTTATAACAAGCATTCTAAGAGAATTGAAATTGTCCAAAAAAAGCTTACACGGTTTACTATTCAGAAATTTAGATGGAACATCGATACTCCATCGTATAGCTAGATGTTAACTTTTAGGAATTCAATCACTTGAAAACAGACGCAAAATTTATTCTGTGATGTTTATAAGTGATATTTTTTCTTACAATATCAAATTCCCTTATCTGTTGTCTTTAATCAACTTATATGCTCCATCATGTCAGCTTCGAGTACGTTGTTTGTTTCGAGAAGATGAACACAGAGTTACCTATGCGAAAAATGAACCAATAACTCACTGTGTCAGAGAAACAAACCTAATTTTAAATCTTGTTGATTTTGATTCTCAATTAAGTAAATCTTCTTTGAGAAATAAATTTTATTAATGAATTTTCATTTTTCTTGTTTTTCATATTTTAATTATAGGCATTTTAAGTATCTATATTTAAGTTAAGAATTATTTAATAAAATGTACACATATAAGGTAAGACACCCAGTGACCGACAACCTTAAGAGAAATTTTGAGTTTGCAAATTCATAACTTTTCTTTCGCTGGATCGATTTTAATGATTTTTATATATTATTATAACTGTTAATAATTTCTTTTATAATATTAAAGAAATAAATATTTACGAAAGTCCAAAAATAAATAAAACATAAAATCGTAAAAGCTTACCGCTTTTTTAGTTACGGACACCTTTTTTTCAGTTACCGACACCCGTAAAATACTAGTGATTGACACCCTTTTCACACTAAACTGAGGAGTTTTCGGCAACAAACTCGTCAAGCATTAAAATCGAATAATTAAAAGTTTTAATTTGACATTAAAATTGTCAATTGGGAATACCATGTTTCCTGACTCATTTTATTAAACTCATTTCGGAACGAAGCGGCTTGCTTAGTAGTATCTTAGTATCTTGTATTCCAGCAGTAAAATTTATTTTGCTTACCAGCATTCCGTCAGCTGTTCTCTTAACGTTTTATTGAACGCTGATTGTTTCAAAGTGGTATTTGTTTTTTTTTATTTTCTAATTTGAACTTGATTTTGATAGGTTTTATCAAAATTTGTGGCTCGTCGAAAAATGTATGCGAAAACTTCTGTTTTTAATTTGTTTTTCACCAAAACCGATACCGAAATAAAAACAGAATTTTTTTTTTTTGTATAATGCACACGCGCTTAAGGGTATGTTTAAAGAAAGTTTGCTTTGTTTCAGTTGTGATCTGACAGGAAAAAAAATTAAAAATTGAAAATACCTAAGTTCAATTTTCAAATGTTTGAAGGGTTTTTCGAACTGAGGTTCAAACGGCAGAATAGTGTCGTTTAACTTAAACTACAGAATGAACTCTGTTCAAGGACTGTGAAACCAAATTTATTGTTGAACTGAAGTTTAAATAAAAAGTGGGGTTTAAACTTCCACTGTGAAACTGGGGGTTAATGCAAGATATTACGAGTATATGTATATAAAAACTTTTTATATAGTAGGTAGGTACTTATGAAGTTATGAATAAAATGAAGAAAAATTGTTATTTAAATAAAAAAAAGCAAACAAAAATGTATAGGCACTTAAACAGTTTTCAACTAGTAATATTGCAAATTAAAAAAAAATTACTGTACAGTCACAAAATTAATATAATTTGAATGTTAGTTATAGTGTGATGTGCTTTTTGCTTTCCAGCCGAGGTTTTGCTCGCCGGATTTCCAGGGTCGTTCTGAAGAAAAACACGAAACTCCAGTAGGAAGGTCTTTAGAACCTTATACAAAATCTTTATTGAAAAATAAATCTTAAATTCATATAACAACTTAAATACTATTGACTTCAATTAATTTCACCCTGCCTGGTGTATCTGGTAAACATCGGTTATTCTCCTTGTATCGGGGTCCTGCTGGTTTCCTCTAGAAAGCTTTATTCTGTCATCTGGTTCATTCGTTAACTGGCATTCGGTATCGGTTTATTCTTTTATAAATACGGACTACGCTCTTGGCGCTTACAAGGTTTAGGGCCCCTGGTAGGCACTAGATCGGCAGGTTTTAGGCCGCTGGTAGGCACAAGATCAACAGTTTAAGGCCGCTGGTAGGCACAAGATCAACAGTTTTAGGCCGCTGGTAGGCACAAGGTCAACAGTTTAAGGCCGCTGGTAGGCACAAGATCAACAGTTTAAGGCCGCTGGTAGGCAATTAGGACGTTTTATTCTTCGAACCAAACTGATGGAACGAAATAGCCGCCGGATAATTTCAGATGACTTGTAAACTAGAATCTAGCTCGTCAGCTTCGACCGTAGCAAACATGCAAACAGGTGACTTTCCTTCCCAAAAGGAGGTCCTCTTGTTATATTTTTCGTATAAACTGTGTGTGAACTATATACTGCTCGAATGCAAATCACCCAATGTGTTCAACCAACTGTGACGTCATGATCTTATAGTGACTGCATATTGTATTAAGACAAGGTATAAAATCCCTTTATCTTGACGAGGTAACTGGTGTCGTTGGTAGCTGCGGCATCGTATGGTGTCGTCGGTCGGTGCTGCGGCGGCGGCTGCTTAGTCATGGTGAATTAAATCACCCAGTGTGTTCAATATTGGTAGAAGCATGGAACGCTTCGTTACAATAGTTAGTTACTGAATCAAATATATTTATATAAATATTGTAATTAATCAATAGATACTAGTAAAGTTATTCATCTTAAAGAAAAGTGTTAATGTATTTTTCTGTTTTTGCACATGTACCATGGAAGTTTCTGAAAGTAAACCTTTTTTTTTTTAACTATATTTTACAAATCTTCTTCTTAAGCTAATTTTGCTCGAGCATTTTGTAATAAATTCCAGAAAAATGTAGCAATTTAGCAGAATAAAATTCGGTTTGTAAATAATGACCGGAAAAAAGAAAGATAAAAACCATGGTGTCCGTAACTAACATCCTCAAAAACGACCAATAGCGCCAGTAATAGACACTCCTATCGGTCACTGAATTTATTGAACATTACATTTTACTTATAAACACCCAACGTTAAATTAAGTTATTTTATTATTTTAATAAAAAAAAATTACAAATAGATCCACTAATTATTGTTTTAAAATAATATGTACTGTCCCATATAAAAGAAACACGGATAAATTAATAAAATATTGATTTATACTCAAGTGTTTCTTAAGGAACTCACAAGTTTTCTTTGATTTACAGAGGTTCTGAACTTACATCTTTTATTACACGTCAACGATTGACAACAAAATATCAATTGAAGTCTTTTGTTGTGACATTTGCACGTCTAAACACGTTAAAAATATCCTAGGCAGTATCCAGCAACAAGAAACCTTAATAAAATGAAAAAAAACAGTGATAGGTGACCATAACTGAAAGGGAGTCGGTCACTAGGTAGTTTATCCTATACTTTATTTATCTAGTAATCTAATTTTAAATCTCATATTTATGAAATAAATAAATAAATAAAATGCATCAGACTTACAACTAATGTCTAACTCTTAAGTAATACAACGCTATATTAACCTTTTTTCATACTTCCTTTTTTCATACTTCCCTTTGTGTTTACATGTGAACATCTGAAGAATACTCCGATTTTGGGTAAAATACTCTCAACCTTTAAATTTAAAATTATTGTGTATTAATATGTCCTTTACAAATTAAAAGTTTTTGTGGAACCACCTTACATATTGAACGTTGCTAAAACCAATATGAAAAGTTTTGAAGGTTTCCTTTTACTGTGTTTCCACTTCTGATGAGAATGTAATATACATATGTACATGTTCTTCTATATAAATTTGAGCCTCTTCAGAAGAACAATTAAAAATGATTGCTGAACTAACCAACACGAAAACTTTTAACGTACCAGTTGGTAATCTATTTCCAGGAAAATATCAAAATAACTCTTCAAGTTTAAATTCCCGACAAAAGGAATTTAAACTTATCACTTGCATCCTTGTTTTATTAATTTAAAATAAAAATAAGAGAAGTTTATTCGCTCGAAGTAACTCCATCGTCTTTAACATCAACATCCTAATTAGTAAGATGTTTATAAAACAATCTCATTTTCCCGTTAAAGGTCATCTATATATCTGAACTAGGCGGGTACCTTCTCTGCTGAAGATATTTCGTTGTTGTCACCTTTTGTTTTTAATTTATTTACACATTGTTTCAGAAGAGCGAAAACTAATTTCCATTAACATTGAGTGTTTTGCACTTTTTGATAATAAAATCAACATGGGCAGAAGGGTTGTAAATGTTAAGGGATGGGGATTAATTTGAAGTTTGCCCTTTAAATAGATTAAAATAAACTTTTTGAAAATAAAATTGGGAAAAAAGGTTTCATTTTAAAATGTTTAGGTTAAGTTTTGTTTTAGTTAGGTGCTACTTTAATCAACTAACGAGGTTTCAATGTTGAACTTGGAATAATCCCATGTGAAATAGCTATGATTTCAGCTTTAACAACTTGGTGGTAGAATACTTAAGTCGTCGTTGTGCAAAGCAAACATTTTAATGGCCCATTATTTTATTTAATATCCCAATTAACACACAATTTTGAACCTTTTTTTTGGAATGTTGTGCAAACTATGCAATTTAATGGAGATTTAGATTTATTCGGATATCATCTACTTAAAAAAGAAAAAATAGAATATGGGTTAGGTTTTATGAAATTGTCGAGTATATTGCCAAATAATAGCGAAAATGGTTGTTTTATGATTTTAATTATTTTATAAGGTTAAAGTTATCGTTCCCATATGATTTGGGTATTTGTGTAACCGCATTCGCGGTTGAGCAACAAAATTGTGATAATTCGTTTTGAGGTGAAGTTTCATATGAAGGCGAATTTGATTCTTACGAAAAACTAACCTCAGAATTCGTTAAACACACCATAGAATAAAGCGGGAAAGGCAAGGGTTTAAGTAATTGTCGTTTTGATTGCCAATGGAAGGCAACCTTCAGACAGGTATAATGTCCGTAGGGTAGCATGTTATATCAAGTGCATGTGCTAGTATCCCAAGTTAGAGTTTGATTAGAAGTAACATCTAAGTTCTTCACTATTTCAACTTAGTTTAACATTGAACCAACGGATCTTAAACATGTCACGTCAATTACAGTATTACTTATAACAATGATAATACATTTTTTCCAGTTCAACTTGAAAAGATTTTTTTGTGACCAGCTTACGCTGCAGGTCTTCGTAATGGAAAAGGGTGGTCCAACCATAATGCACGATGTTAATTGTGAGTCACACCTTAACGTCAAGTTTTTTGCCCAACTTAATCTGACATTTCTTTGTTTCAGTATTTGGCAAATTCAACCATTGAGAGGTACACAATTGAGCAGCGTGTTAAGATTGTTGAAGCCTTTTACGATGGGCGTTCAAATCAGAATGCATTTCATGCACCTCGAGATTTTTTTGGTCAGCATAATCGACCAAATGTTTCCATAATCCGTAGAATTGTGCGCAAATTTCATGTCTTTAGAAAATGTGGAAAAACCTGTGCATGTTCGCCCAGTTCGTTCTGCGGAAAACATTGCTGTTGTTCGCGATAGTGTGGCAGAAGAGTTGTCAACCTTGACTCAACAATTGAACATCTCACGAACATCACTGATGCGAATAAAAATTTGAATTTATACTATACAAGATTCAATTGACCTGAAGCGTACTGACTATTTCAAGCGTCATAAATAAGCCGAATGGTTGGTTGAACAGACAGAAGTGAATGGTGATTTTACATACAAAATCATCTTCAGCGACGAGGCACACTTTCACCTCAGTTGATTCGTTAACAAGCAGAATTACCGCATTTGGGAAAATGAGAATCCACGAGTGATTGTTGAAAAGCCGATGCATTCACAAAGAGTGACTGTTTGGTGCGGTTTATGGGCTAGCGGCGTCATCGGGCCGTACTTCTTCGAAAATGACGTCGGCCAAGCAGATACCGTGAATAGTGTTCGCTTTGGCGAGATAATAACGGACTTCTTGTGGCCAGAACTTGAGGATGTGGACCTGGACGATATGTGCTTCTAACAGGATGGTGCCACTTGCTACACAGCCAACGAAACAATGGCTCTTTTGAGCGAGAAATTCAATGGCCGTGTTATCTCACGTCATGGTGATGTTAATTGGTCGCCACGATCATGTGATTTGACACCGTTGGACTTCTTTCTTTGGGGATATTTAAAAGAAAAAGTGTAAGTCAACCACCCAAGAACAATAATTTAAGAGCTAAAAGATGAGATAATTCGGCACATTAACGACATTGAATCTCAATTATGTCTCAGAGCCATTGAAAATATGGAACATCGGATAGAGGTATGCTACCGAAGCCGTGGCGAGCATTTGGCCGATATTTTATTTCACACATAATTGGCATAGATCCTTAATAAAAAATATTAAGATAATTCTCTGTAAACTTTTTGTTTTATTTACAATCAACATTGTGCGTTTTCGTTGGACCATCCTTTATAATGACTTACCATTACGAAGATCTACAGCTTAAACTGGTCACAAACAAATGTTAAACAGCGTGAAAAAAAGAGGGCCTAAAATTGAACCCTGGGGTACGCGAGCCTGCGTAAAAAGGAACTTAGATAACTGTTATAGCCTTAAAGATTATTGAAATTAGTAAGCTATTTGGTATCACTTGTTTTTAGCAATAAAAGCGATGTACTTTTTTAATATGGCGCAATATCCTCCTTCTTGCTTAGACCACCAACGTGGTAACATCATTAAAAAAATAAAAGTAACTATTTAAAATACAATTGCAGAAGTGTTTCCTTTCTTTCACACCACGAGTACAACAATTTGGCGACGAGGATTCGTATTGAAAGAAAATTGGTACAAATTTTAATTTCATCGATTGAGTACATAATCATACATAATTACGTAATATGACTGGTGGTGTTGCTGGTGGTGGTGTTGCTGCGGATGCTGCTGGGGTTGCTGCGGGTGGTATTTCTGCTGTTGCTGCACCTACGTACGTCGGCGGAGTGCCGCCTAATTTCTCCATAGAATTCTTTGACGAGACTAAAAGTAAATTCGAACGCTGGTTGCAACGTCTTGAAGGAGCGTTTACAATCTTCAACGTCAAAGATTCGGTGATGAGACTAAATTACTTGCTACATTATATTGGGCTAAATACTTTCGATTTACTTTGTGATGGAATCTCCCCAGCGGTACCTGAAACCAAGACCTACGACGAGTTAGTCAACGTGCTCAAGGAGCATTACAATCCGCAGCCTTTAGAAGTAGCGGAGTACTACAAATTTCACCATCGGGAGCAGTTGGAGGGAGAATCCGTCCGCGAGTACGTAGCCACGGTGCGTAAAATGGCCATACATTGTAATTTTGGTACTTATTTGACAACTGCACTGCGAAACCAACTTGTTTGTGGCATTCGAGATAAACGAATAAAGGACCGATTGTTGGAAACAAAAGACCTAACGTTCGAGAGGGCGATCCAAATTGCTACGAGCCCAGAGATGTCACAACAAAATTCTACTCAACTAAACGAGACAGCAATTCATAAAACTTCAGTACATTCAATTAACTTTCATAAAAAAGAACGGTATGCTAAGATCCAGAGCAACCAGACGATGAGGAACAACAACAATCAACACTCATCAGAGAAGTCACACGTGTCAAATTTTAATAAAGGCCAAAGCCAAAACCAAATACATTGCTTCCGTTGCGACGGCCCCCACCTTGCGAACAATTGCTCTCACATAAATACTATTTGTAACTTCTGCAAGATTCGCGGTCATCTGTCTAAAGTGTGTTTTAAAAAACAAAAAAAGAATAAGAAAAATAGTACAGTTAACCACTTAGAAGATGATTGCGAATTGATCAGTGAAGAACCAATAGCTTATATTAACACAATATGTGAGAGCAATGATTTTACAAAAAAATGTGGATTAACGTGTATATTGAAAATAAATTAATTAAAATGGAAATTGATAGTGGGGCCGGCGTATCGGTTATTAGTTATAAGGAATTTTGTAAGAACTTTAGTGATATTCCGATTAAAAGTACTAACATTAAGTTAAATACATATAATAATTCTTCTCTTAATGTTTTAGGTGTTGTTGAGGTTGTTGTTGCTCCGCAGAACTTGAAAATTGAAAAGAGTTTGCAGTTGTATATTGTTGAGTCAAATAAAAACGCGCTATTTGGAAGAGAGTGGCTGTATGCATTTAATGGTTTACCATTGACGGAGATGTTTCATGAAGAACGCGATAAAAAAAATGAAAATTGTTACCAGGTAAATGAAAAAAATTGTAATGTTCAAAACAACTCCAAAGTTTCATATTTACCACCGGAACTTTCAATATTAATTCAAAAATACAGTGCGATATTTGGCGAAGATGTAGGCGAAATTAAGGGACAACCGGTTTCAATTGAATTAATGCCAAATTCGAAACCTGTGTTTGTTAAGCATAGACCGGTACCGTTCGCGCTTCGTGACTCCATCGCGGAAGAAATTAATAATTTAGTTGCTCAGGGTATTCTTATTCGTGTTGACCACAGTGATTGGGCAACTCCAATCGTGCCGATAGTAAAGGCAAATGGAAAAATACGCCTCTGCGGAGATTTTAAAATTACGTTGAATAAATATATGATCGCAACTGAACATCCTCTCCCCACAATAGACGAGCTTTTTAATGCAATGAATGGCGGTGACAAATTTTCGAAGGTTGACCTTCACCGTGCTTATTTACATACAGTGGAAGGTGAGGGAGGAGGATCAGGAAAAATTAACTTTGTCTACGTTTTTAGGTCTGTTTAAATGTACGCGGTTGTGGTATGGTCTTAGTTGTGCACCTGTAAAATGGCAGAAAAAAATCGAAGAAATACTTGCTGGGATCGAGGGTGTGGGAGTTTTTATTGACGACATTTGTATCACTGGTCCGGATAATAAGACACATCTCGCAAGTTTAGAAACAGTATTTTTGCGGTTGTTTTCATTTGGATTACGTGTAAATTCTGAAAAATCACATTATTTTCAAGACTCGATTGAGTACTGTGGTTTTAAAATTGATAAAGACGGAATACATAAGACCGCAAGTAAAACAGAAGCGATTGTAAAAGCCCCTTGCCCAACAAATGTATCTGATGTACGATCCTTGCTAGGTTTAGTAAATTATTATGGACGATTTTTTCAAAATCTGTCAGAGATTCTTGAGCCATTTCATGCATTGATTAGGAAAAATAATAAATTTAAATGGACATCAGAATGTGAAAGTGCTTTTAAAGCAATAAAAAAAGAAATAATTTCAGATAATTTTTTGGTGCATTACGCAAAAGATAAGCCGTTGTGTTTGTCGACAGATGCTTCTCCAGTGGGTGTGGGGGCAGTATTGTCCCACATATATCCAGATGGCACTGATAGACCCATCCAGTTTGCTTCACAAACGTTGTCAAATTCGCAACGTAAATGGTCTCAAATAGACAAAGAGGCCTACGCTATTATATACGGTCTTAAGAAATTTTATCAATTCCTTTTCGGTCGTCATTTTATTCTATTTACAGACCATAAGCCACTGGTTCAAATTTTTGCGGCCGATAAAAGCTTGCCACACATGTCTGCTACACGTATGCAACACTACGCGATTTATTTGCAAGCATTTAATTATAAAGGGTGATTTTTTAAGAGCTTGAGAACTTTTTTTAAAAAAAAAACGCATAAAATTTGCAAAATCTCATCGATTCTTTATTTGAAACGTTAGATTGGTCCATGACATTTACTTTTTGAAGATAATTTCATTTAAATGTTGACCGCGGCTGCGTCTTAGGTGGTCTATTCGGAAAGTCCAATTTTGGGTAACTTTTTCGAGCATTTCGGCCGGAATAGCCCGAATTTCTTCGGAAATGTTGTCTTCCAAAGCTGGAATAGTTGCTGGCTTATTTGTGTAGACTTTAGACTTGACGTAGCCCCACAAAAAATAGTCTAAAGGCGTCAAATCGCATGATCTTGGTAGCCAACTTACCGGTCCATTCCTTGAGATGAATTGTTCTCCGAAGTTTTCCCTCAAAATGGCCATAGAATCGCGAGCTGTGTGGCATGTAGCGCCATCTTGTTGAAACCACATGTCAACCAAGTTCAGTTCTTCCATTTTTGGCAACAAAAAGTTTGTTAGCATTGAACGATAGCGATCGCCATTCACCGTAACGTTGCGTCCAACAGCATCTTTGAAAAAATACGGTCCAATGATTCCACCAGCGTACAAACCACACCAAACAGTGCATTTTTCGGGATGCATGGGCAGTTCTTGAACGGCTTCTGGTTGCTCTTCATTCAAAATGCGGCAATTTTGCTTATTTACGTAGCCATTCAACCAGAAATGAGCCTCATCGCTGAACAAAATTTGTCGATAAAAAAGCGGATTTTCTGCCAACTTTTCTAGGGCCCATTCACTGAAAATTCGACGTTGTGGCAGATTGTTCGGCTTCAGTTCTTGCACGAGCTGTATTTTATACGGTTTTACACCAAGATCTTTGCGTAAAATCTTCCATGTGGTCGAATAACACAAACCCAATTGCTGCGAACGGCGACGAATCGACATTTCACGGTCTTCAGCAACACTCTCAGAAACAGACGCAATATTCTCTTCTGTACGCACTGTACGCATTCGTGTGGTTGGTTTAATGTCCAATAAAGTAAACTGAGTGCGAAACTTGGTCACAATCGCATTAATTGTTTGCTCACTTGGTCGATTATGTAGACCATAAATCGGACGTAAAGCGCGATACACATTTCGAACCGAACACTGATTTTGGTAATAAAATTCAATGATTTGCAAGCGTTGCTCGTTAGTAAGTCTATTCATGATGAAATGTCAAAGCATACTGAGCATCTTTCTCTTTGACACCATGTCTGAAATCCCGCGTGATCTGTCAAACACTAATGCATGAAAATCCTAACCTCAAAAAAATCACCCGTTACAATAAAGTACAAACGTTCAGAGCAAAATGGCAATGCTGACGCCATGTCAAGACTGCCGATTTCAACCAATGATTCTTTTAAGCTTGAAGAATCTGATTTATTTGAAATAAATCAGATAGAAACATTACCAATTACGGCAAAACAGATTGCTGAGGAAACTTCTAGAGATTTGTTACTGAGTAAATTATTGAAAGGGATTCAAATGGGTACTCAACTTCAAGCTCACGTACGATTTGGCGTTGACCAAAATGAATTTTCTATACAAAGTGGTTGTATAATGCGTGGTTTGCGGGTCGTTATCCCAACTAAATTTCAAAAACAAATTCTTGAAGATTTGCACTCATCACATTTTGGGGTAACCAGAATGAAAGAACTAGCACGTAGTTTCTGTTGGTGGCCAAAAATTGACCACCAAATTGAAGAGTTTGCAAAAAATTGTTCAACCTGTTGTAAATACCAAAATAACCCACCAAAAGTAGAAACCCATCATTGGTGTTATCCATCGAAACCTTGGGACCGGGCCCATTTGGATTTTGCAGGTCCGTTTTTGGGCGTATATTTATTACTTTTTGTCGATGCGTTCTCCAAATGGCCTGAAGTACATATCTTGAAAAATATAACGACCGATACAACCATTCCAATTTTGAGAAAAATTTTCGCTACTTTTGGGCTACCAAAAGTTATTTGCACTGACAATTCACGAATATAAAATTTAAACAGTTTTGCTACTCGAATAATATCGTACACAAACGAACTGCACCATATCACCCTGCCACAAACGTACAGGTAGAGCGATATGTTCAAACTAAAAAAAAAACAAATTGCGTTGTCTTAAAAACAAAAACGAAGATTTAGAAGTTAAATTAAATAATATTTTGTTCCAATACCGAATTACACCGCACCCTGTTAAAAAAAAGTCACCATCTGAAGTATTATTTAATTATCCTGTTCGAAATAAATTTTCGTTATTATTGCCAGAGAAAAAAGATAATGTTCAACCATTCAATGAAAATATTAATAGTAGAAGTTTTTCAAAGGGAGAAAGAGTGGCTATTAGAAATTACATTGGCAAGGAAAAATGGAATTTTGGAGAAGTTAATGAAAAAACTGGTTTATTGCATTATAATATTAAACTAGATAATGGTAAAGATGAGTTCCGGCACGTCGATCAAATCAAAAATGCAGGCAGCCAGCTCGTTGATGTTAATCCCCAGTTCCCGAGTGAAAGTTCGGAGGAGTACCAACAACTTCCGGTACCAGTAAATCAAGAAATTGATAAAGATATAAAGGAAAAACAATCAGACCCTGTTCCAAACGTTTCCGAAAACAAACAACCATTTATACCACGTAAAAGTAATAGAATTCGAAAACCTTTGGATAGGCTCACATATTATTAATGATATGAAATAAACAAAATGAATCGTGAAATAATTTAACTATTATCTAAGTATAATCATAAAGACTTATAAATTAGAACTAAGTTTTGTTGTTACTTGTATTTAAATTTGAAATTATCTCATTTAGATTTGTAAGTAAATTTTTAAATTTGTTGAATTATAATTTTGAAATATGTTCAGTTAAAATAATACCATTTGCATGTATAAAGAAGAATTTGTTTCCCTTGAAGAGAGAAAATTGTTATAGCCTTAAAGATTATTGAAATTAGTAAGCTATTTGGTATCACTTGTTTTTAGCAATAAAAGCGATGTACTTTTTTAATATGGCGCAATATCCTCCTTCTTGCTTAGACCACCAACGTGGTAACATCATTAAAAAAATAAAAGTAACTATTTAAAATACAATTGCAGAAGTGTTTCCTTTCTTTCACACCACGAGTACAACAATAACTTTGAATTTGTAGAAACTAACTGAGTTCTTTCGGTCAGAAATGACTAAATAAGAGCTTTCAAAATCGAAAAAATGCTGCAAATTTTTTAAAAATATTCTGTAAGAGCCACTGTCGAACGCCTTAGAGAAATCTATTAAATCCAACGTTGTTACTAAGATTTTATCTCTTGGCAGTCGTCCACAATTTCTATAAGCGCTCTTGCACAGCTCTGATGTGGTCTAAGACCTAATAGATGATAGCTATTTAATAACGTCGTTATTTGTTCACTTACTAGTTATTTAAACACCTGCGAATAGACGGCAGAATAGAAATTGGTCAATATTCTTTAGTACTTGAGTTTGACTTTTTAGGAACTGAAATGACTTAAGAAGCAAATATGAGTTATTAAATGCAAAATTATTTGAACAAATTTGGGATGCATGTCATCGTGGCCAATAGCCTCCAATTTAATTCCAATTGTTCAATTCCAATTGACTCTTCTGAAACTAAAATTTATCAAAATATCGGTATTACTATTAAAAACTATATGTATACTTGTTTGTAAGATTTATTTGTAAAAAGGTTATTGGCTTTCAAAATGTACTGCCCTATAAATTCTTATTCGAGCACTTAGAACCAGGTGGTTCTATGTCTTCTAGTTACGATTACGAAAATTAGTTTTGTATTTCAAGTAATTTCTTTACAATATTCTCCAACCGCCTAAAATGTCGTTGCCCATTGAGGCGTGTAAGAATTGCTTATATTTTGTCTCTAAAAGAATTCACATAAATCATGATTCTCGTGCCGAGATATTACAATATGTCATTTTATGTGGAAAACGATAATTTTCAATTTCTGAATTATGTTTGAATGAATCAGAATGAATTCATCGCATCATTACGCATAAACCATGAGTTATGTTCATTGATTTGAAACAAATTTCTTAACACGTTCCACCCTTATGTTAAGTTAACTTACTGCGATGACGATAAGAGTCTACATAAGGCGGATAAGAAAAAAGTTTTATTTTGTTAGCGTAATTTTAAATGGGATTTCGACCTTGTTAGAAACAGAAAATATTCTTTCATTCACGACCAATTGTGGTAGGAAGTATCATTCGTTTTCTTATCATGTCCTATCAAATGTTAAATGTAAAGGTAAAAACATTAAGGGAATTGTTTCAATATTTGCTATTTTATGTAGATGTTCAGTCGAAAAAGGCCAAGGCAAATTGAGCATCATTTTCAAAATTTTATTTTGAATTCTCTGTAACTTAAGTATATAAAAGTTTTTGCACATTTTCCTAGAACAGATGGTCCGTACATCATGTGGGCTTTGAAAAATTACTTTATATATAGAGAATTAAATGAACATCACTACCTTCATAATTAATTAGATTTAATTTCCAAAATGTTTTTAAGTTCTTAGTTGATAAAATAGTAAATTGGGAAAACCATGGGGGTAACTAGGGGAGATTGTTGTGCCAATAAATCTAACTTTGTGAGACGAAACCTTGTAAGCAAGCGAACTGTCAAGGCGTCTGCGAAAGAAGGTATAGGGAGGAAGTTAAGTACCTTAAGCGACCACAACACCTGTCGCCGTGAAGTTAGGTTAGTTAGGGGAAGATGTCTGTCCGCAGTCTGGAATTATTAAATCTTGGCATGATGTAATTTTAAATTTGGTGTAGCTGCCAAATCAAGCAAAATTGCAGCAGGTTTATTTGCACAGAACTACCAATTCACAAGAAAAAGTCTAACGCAAGGCATTGGTGGCCAATTGACGTCAACTCTGCGAGAGATCCTCAAATAGTTTATGCAGAATGTCTATCGTGGCGTCCGCTGTGTGGCACGTAGCGCCTGCCGTCCCGCTGGGACTACATGTCTTCTAGGTCCATATGGTTCAATTTGGGCCATAAGAAATTGCTAATAATCGTTCTGGAGCGGTTTTCATTGTCCGCCCTCACCACAGTCGTTTTCGAAAAAGTACGGACCAAATTTGGTCACCAACCGTTGAAGAGTTCACTGTGAAGGGTAGACGTGGTACTACCGAAAAATGGGTGCAAAGCACTCAACGTCTTTACTAATGAACATTCATTTTGATAATATGGTTTTGGACGTGCTGTTCAATCGTGTCACTTCCCAAGTGGTGTGGTTTGGCATCTTAATAATCAACAATAGATTTGACTTTTGTCACCAAAACAACATGGCCGTTACAGTCCGCCAAAATCTACCCGCGCCAATTAAATCATTTAGTATTGTGGTAAGGCTTTTTTACTAGAGATATGTACATAAAGAGAAGATAAGAAACCTTATATGAACATATAAAGGGTGTTTTTCTTAGAGGTATACAACTTTGAAATGGAATAAAACAAATTTACTTTATTCGAAAGATAATCTTCTGACATTATAATTTAAATATTATTACTGGAATATGACCGTCACGGCTGCCTCGGACGTAGTCTAATATGGAGGTCCAATTTTCGATGACTTTTTCTAACATTTGTGGCCGTATATCGGCAATAACTCGGCAAATGTTGTCCTCCAAGTGGTCAATCATTTCGAGCTTATCGGCGTAGACTAGCGACTTCACATATCTCCATAGAAAATAGTCAAGCGGGGCGTTAAGTCGCACGATCTTGAAGACCGATTCACGGGTCCGTAACTTGAAACAATGCGGTTACCAAACGTTTCCTTGAATAAATTGATTGTGGCACGCGCTGTGGGACATGTTGCACCGTCTTGCTGAAACCACAGCTCCTGCACATCATGGTTATTAGAGCTGTAAAAGTAACGACAAAATGAATACCCGCATGCATACGTTACTTTAGGTATGAGTACCCGTTACAAAAATGTCGTTACTCGTTACTATCGTTACTTTAGGTATTCCAATACGATTCGTATGTATCACGTTATAGTATTAGCCAAATATGAGTATCGTTACTGTAACGAAATACGTAAATCATATGCAATGTTGGTTTGAGTCAAATAAGAATATTCTTTTAATTAAAACATTACTCCTTGCCCAAAAATGTTAAAAAATCATTTTTTGTCATGTCTTGTAAAGTTGGTCGCCAAAAATGATACTTTTAATATTTTCGGAACCTATGGATTTAATGCAAATGAATAATAGTCTTTTTGGTAACTGTTTATTGCACTTTAATTGACTATATGATTATTATTTTATTACTTGCGCTATATGTACATACTTTAGGGGAAGTTTTGCAATTGGAAAAATAATGGAACTCGAGATTTTGATCAAAGTTGACATTACGATGATTGCTTCGGAAAGGTTGGTACTGGGATGTTCTGGAATGCATCTTTTTTTCTCAGAGATTTTTATTATGTCAAGACATTTCAAATAAAGCTTCATGTCTATTTTTTTGTAAAAGACATACAAAAAATCGTCAAATGTCAATTGATTGAAAAACTCCTGGAAAATCTTAATTTTTTGGATTTTTTTTTGTTCAGGAAAATTGCGATTTTAGGATTTTTGGAAAGCATGTAGAAAAAAATGCTCTTAGTTGGTCAAAATATAGTATATTACCCATCAACCAAGACATAAACTGTCAAATTCCATTGGAGGATGGCTGAGATCTCGATGGATTAAACAACATCTACAAAATCTGAATTTTTTTTAACGAAAAATCGATTTTTTTGCTCATTAAAATTGTGCAGAAAGTGGTTATTCAATTGATGAACGAAAAAGTCAGTAATCATGGCTCTATAGCGGTCACCATTGACTGTAACGTTCTGGCCAATATCGTTCTTAAAGAAGTACGGACCAATTATTCCACCAACCCATAAAGAACACCAACCAGTCCGCGTATCCATTCAATCAAAAGTGAGCTTCATCGCTGAACAAAATTCGCTTATGAAAATTGGGATCAACGGCAATCTTGTTTTGGGCTCATTCACAGAATCTCCGCCTTGGTAGGTTATCCTGTGGCTTCAATTCATGCACGAGTTGGATTTTGTAAACACGCAAATCAAGATCTTTCCGCAAAATCTTCCATAAAGTGGATGGACACATTTCCAATTCCTCTGCACGATGGCGAATAAACTGATTCGGGTCTTCCTCTACTCGACGCTCTACAGCAGCAATGACTTCTTCTGTACGCACTGTACGACGACGTCTCTGTGGTTGCGTATTATCATTTAGAGTAAGCGTGATGCGAAAATGTTCCGTAGTTAACCGAATTAATTGCTCTGATGGACGATTATGTTAACAGTAAAATGGACGTAGTACGCGATGCGTATTTCGAAGAAAACTATGATTTTAAAAATAAATTTGCAAAATTCAGGTGTTCAGGTGTCAGTCTATTCATGCCAAACCAAGCTAAAAATAAATCACTTGACAGCTGACAGTTAAAATAGTGTTGCCAGTTTAAAGTTCTATACCACTAAAAAAAAACACCCGTTATTATGTGTATGGTGAATTTGTAAGAAACCGAACTCGAGATTTTGATCAAACTTTACATTAAAAGTTTAGAAAGGAGGATGAAATGGCTCCCGAAATTCGATGTGTCTGTCTGTCTGTACGGCGAGTCCGATTTTCTTTAAACTCGGCAGATACCATTTTTCAATTATTTCCCAAACACGTTTCTTCTTTTTAAAAGAAGACGAAGTTTAGGGCAGGGAGGAACTGAGGTTAAAGTCGAAACAGTTAATATAACTATTGATCTTCCGTAGCATACAAGTAATAGACAAGTAATAGATAGTTTTTCGACACATAAAAATCAATCCTGCGAATTTCAGCTTCCTACCACTGCTCAAATTCGCCTCTGCTTGTCTTCTTTTTCAATACGCAGGAAAAGAAAAGAATGAAAGAACTAAAGTATTAAGGTACTAGTACGGTCTAGAATACCAAAAAAAACGCACGATTTTTTGGAATTTTTTTCTCGGAAACTTTATTAGGTAATGACATAATTTTTTTTTTAATAATGAATACATGCGTCAAGAGCACGGTTGCCAGTTTGGTCATTTATGACCAAATCTGGTCATTATTTTTTCACTTGGTCACATGGTCATTTTTTATTCCATTTGGTCATTTTTCCAACGAATTTTTTACTTTTTATGTTCTTAAAAATGAAATGTATACCAAAAGCAGTTTTATTCTCGTATGATGTAAACAGTGCTTTAATGTGTTTAATTGAACAACAATACCCCAGCACTATCACTGAATGCAGAAAACCTGAATGCGTTCATTTCCATCACTTGCGAATTTAATGATAGATAGCTGGAAAACTTAAAATTGTGCGTTAATTTTGCACAATGTTGCTTCTTCGCTGGGTAAAAATAAAATATACTATTTGAAAATTTAATTGGTCTTTCAACTGATGAGGCTAGTGTTATGGTTAGTGAGGTTAAAGACCATCAAGCCAAATTGAAAAGCAATGTAACTTGCAATTGCACTTGCTATTCGCTGCATCTTCGCTTTGCATATTATTGCAAAAAGTTCCTAGTCAAGTTAAAAAAAGTGTCGCAACATATGTAATACATACATTTTTTGCTTATAGTGCCAACCGCATCAACAAATTTAAAGAATTTCTAAAAATATTGCGCAGTCCCAACGCACAAAATATTGGATATTTTGCGAGCGAAAATTTTGCGAATTAAGTTTAATAAAAACTAAATTAAGAATTGGACTCAACTTTGAAACCATTAATAATATAATGCTAGCCAAAGAGTCTGAAGATCAAAAAATTAGTAATGGTTATTGGTCTGCAAAAAATTTGTTTTAAAATAGCGTTTGTGAAAGCATATATTTATTCATATATGTAGTTATTAAGTGGCAATAATTGATATTGATACATTGATTGATACATAAATATATCGCGCAAAATTTTAAACAGCTTATTAAGAAGGTATTATGATGATACTACTTAACAAATTGCTAACTTTTAAGTAGATTACTAACTCTTTCTTAATTTTAAACATTTTCTAACCAGTATAGTGCTAAGGCTATTTTTTAATAAATTACTACTAAATACTAAAGTAATGGCAGTTCATGCAAAAAACTAAACAAACAGCCTGTTTTGATGAATTTAGCACGATACTAACAAAATAAAATAGTTATTTAATAAAATTGAAATTTGCAAAATCGTTGGTTTTACCTAGATTTATACTTAAACAGCCTTAACATCGTACTAATTCAACTAAAATTTTGCGCAATCGTGATCTTTTATTGTTTTTGTTTTTTTAATAATTTAAGAATAACGTGTAAGCTGTATAATATACATAAGAACATATGCTCCAACAAATATGATGAAATAATTGTTCTGTTTTTTGATTGTTTGTGTTTCTTTTTTTATTTTGGTCATTTTTAACTACATTTGGTCATTTTTATTTTCAACTTTGGACACAAATTCTTTTTTCAAGTGGCAACCGTGGTCAAGAGTACAAAAAAAAATTAACTGTCCGCAATGGGACAATGTGTTTTTTGATGAGTCGACGTTGGTGTCCTCTATAATTCGGCTGATCCTTTTATTTTTTGCAGAGTTGATCGCTTGCTCCACGATTTTTGCTTCTCTCACCACCTTTGTTGTCATTTGATGGAAATCCATGATCCTATGAGAGAGTAAGCTACGTCGTCCGCGTAGCGCCGATGTTTGAGGTGAGATTGCAGAGTCTACTGAATTCATCAATTTCCATTTGACAAAGCTGTGTGCAGTACGTCACATATCACCAACAGGAACCGTATTGGTGACAGTATACAGCCTTGCCCAACCCCACTTTGGATTTCAAACTCCTCTGATAACCTTCCTTCATGCAAGATGTGACATTTGGATCCATCATACATATGTAACCTTGATAATAGCAACCAATTCATTTAGGATGCCTTATCAAAATTGAGATTTGAGCTTTAAAAAAAAATTAAACCTAAAATACCAACGCAGCTGTTTGAAATGCACACAGTAGGTAAATATTAAAAAATGATTGCTACAATTTTTCTTAATAAAATCCCCCTCGAAAAAAAAAAACAACCAAACAAAATATGTTTCAGTAATGGACGTTAATGCTTAAACAGCGTGCAACCCGACAAAAGAGATAGAAATCCCCGAAAATAAAAAAGAACCATTTCGTTCCATAAAAAAAAATAATATACAAGTTTCTCTTTTGGAACACAAACAAGAATCCCTTTGTTCGTCCCTTTCATTGTTTCTGGAAAAAGGACATTCTTTCAAATGCTAGCCAATTCTACTTCATTTTTGAATTCCTTAAATCTCTCTAACATAGCTTGACCCTTAAGATAAGGTTGGTGAATTTGTGAGTCAACATCCGCTTGTAGTTAGTCCTTTCGACTTATCTTCGTTTCTTCCTTTTTATTTGAGGCAAAGCCCGACATTTTCCATAATCAAAATTAATAATACGAAAAAGTCCTTATACATACATAGTAAATGGTTAGATGTGAACATGTACTACCATATATAAACACATAATGATAATTTTTTTAAAAAACCAACTTTCTAAAGAAAAAGAATTGGGTCGGGATTCCCTTATTTTTTCACAGCGTTCTGGATAATGAAAATTCATGTAAAAAGGTTCCCATTATTCTTTAAACCCCAACAAAATGGAAACCTTTTCTTTTCATTTTGTCAGAGTATAAATCTGTCCCTGATGTCAATATCCTTAAGAATTCTAAGGACATCATGATGAATTCATGAAAAATACCCTTCTACCTTTTGTATTAGTTACATGTATGATGCCCGAAACGTGGGGCCTTAAGCTTATAAAAATTCCTGGGAAACAACTTAATTTATCAGGTTGGCTTTATATACGAGTTCGGTTGTTTTATCAACCTCAAATTTAAGTCCTTTCAAACTATCCGGGCCAACTAATTTACTATGTAAATGGAATCACTGCCAAGTGAACAAGCATTCATTTAATTTGCGGACGAGAAACTATTAAGGTTAAAGCTGCTCGTATTTTGGACAGAAAAAAAAAATAAACAGTTTTAGGGAAGTGTTTCCTTTAATTGAAAACTTTTCAGCTATACTCAACAATCGTATCTACGTATAGGCAAGAAGGAATGCTTTGATTCGGTCATGTGTTCAGGGTTTATATAAAATACAATAGAATCGGAGGAAACAATGCAGCATTTGGAATAGATTTGCGGGTTAAATATTGGATTTGTTTGCTCTTGCAGTTCAATGGCAGCGTAATCGTTTCTGACCATATTTAACAACTCAAACGGAATAATTTTTCTTTTTAGAGGATATTGGATTTTGTTCCCAATATTCTAAGGATTTTTATCGAGATTTTTAATTTGCAAAATAAAAGACCACATTCAATTAAAAATACATTTTAAGAGTTCGATTTAAATATACCATTCTCTAGCTATTGATTTGAAAGCCAAATTAAATAGTTTTAAGTTTAAAGCAAGAGAAATGCCATCTGATTGGAAAAGTTCAAAAGATTTGTTTTCCAAAAAATATTTCTGCGAGTAAAATTTTCTTTCTTTTTTGTATCCCTTTTTTTCAAATTTCTCAGTAAGTTAAGAAAAGAGATCCCGTGAACTCTTTTGTTGAGGCATCATCGGTCTCCTTAACATTGTAGGCAAGATCTTTTTCGACGTATTCTATGAACCGTTCGTCTATCTATAGTGTGATACTCGTAGGTTGATATTAAAGTGATTATAGGCCAATATTCATATTACGGTGGATCTTCAAAAAAAATCCTAAAACTTAAAATCGACACCCACCATCTTTTTTATTTATTGAAACTCCACATAGCCAAGCTTAAAAGAGAAATGTCTAAATAGTGTTTGAACACCTATTCATACTGTTCACCCTTGGGCTTGAACCTATCATCTTAAGATGGATTTCTTCTTATCTGGAAAATAATTACCACAAAATTTTCGATTCAGATCTACCTTCTCTGATGATTTCTTAGCGAGGCTCCTACAAGGCAGCCACTTAGGACTTGTTTTTTTTATTCTTACTATTAACAATATTGAAATTGTCAGCAAATATTGTAAGTCGACGATACCAATTTTTTCAAGACCATTTCAACAAGACCATGATTCCACTCTTCTACAACTTGACTCTGACAGTTTGTCTATCTATTCCCAAATGTCATTCAATCACTTTTTCATGAAATCGCATCCAATCTCCGCCTCGTCTCTGGTTTCTCTATTATCAGCCTATATCCACCGCTCAGTCAATTCGCGACATTGTTGTTTTATGTTATAGAGAGCTAAGCTTTTACGAGATTATTCTATAATAAGCAAACTCAGCACTAAGGTTTTGTGATACGATGGTCCAAAGAATTGTTTGACACCTATGTGACCCGATCTTTATACATAATTCCATTTCTTTCAACATTAATTCTCGTTATTTAAGAAATCCTCGTCTTTTCTATCTGCCCACCCACCGTAAATGTTACTGCTCCAAAGAACCTATTACTCATATGCTTCGGAGGATTGATTGTAACATTCACTGTTTCAAGAATGGATTAAAACTTGATCTTAATCAAAAAGACATAACAGACACAATTAAAAGGCGAAGTTCTAGCTATAACAAACAACAGATGGAGTTCGCTCGATACCTGTGATAAGCCCAGAAAAGTATGGCTTGGTTTCAGCAAACCAAAGACCGTAATTATCATCCAACTGAATACAAAGTCTCTATCTTTTCTCATGGGCATCACAACCGGACACAATTAACTGGGTTACCACAAGAAAAAAATTGAAACACAGTATAGACGACTTTTGCAGAGGATGCGGTGACGGGGAGACAGTTGAGGATACTCCTCACTTCCTGTGTCACTGCCCTGCTGTATATCGTCAGTGAAACAGGCTCGTATAGGAAGACAATTCTTCCTGTTGAAATTAATTAACGCTGCCAAATTGCTTGACAATTTATAAGCACTATAACCAGCAGACCACGCGATTGGAAATCGCCTCCAGCAATATTCGAAAGACATAAGAAAGAAGCGTCCAGGACGACATCGATATAGAACGAACAAAAACGACTGAACGACGCACGTGTTTTTTGTAGCAGCAGCAACAAACGGAGAATGGGCACCTAGCCTATACACCAGCCCCTTTTATGCCGAAAACGAGCGTCAGTGAGTTGATTGGTCCAACTATCCCTAAGATTGGTAAAATACTCTTGAGGAGAAAGACAGTCCCTTCAACTTATTCAGCAATCCTGACCAAACAAAACCGCCACATACACTAATAACCGACCTCATCTACCAGATGTTCCTATAGGAGACACATACTCCTACAGGCCTGGTGATGGAATGATTTCTCAACCCCCCGACATTTCAGAATAAAGTATGCTAAAAATCATCAACACACCCTTTTTTTATAATTCGTTTTTATTTACATAATTCAATCTTATAACTATTTTAATGCTAGACAAAAATTCATAAAACTAGCCTACTTATCAATAACTTACAACTAACTTACTGGCCCCATGCGGGCACTCTAAGTTAAACTACTATATACTTATAACTATTGCCTTTCGGCCTAAAAGTTTTATTTTTATTCATTTTATTTAATTTTTTATTATGCTTTATTTTATTAGAAAATTTTGGAAAAAAACTAATAATCTTGACTTTTTTGTTTTTCCTTACATACTACTTACAATTAGGTCCTTAAAATAAAACTTAAAACTAGTTAAAACTACCTACTCTACCTAAAATCTACTTAAAAGACTAGAACAACCACAGCAGCAAATCTATGTTTTTGTTTTTGTTTTTATTTTTATTCTGTCAGTTTTTGTTTTCACATTTTTTTTTCTCTTTCTTTTTTATATATAATATTTTTTTTCTTCCATATTTTTTGTGTTGGTGCCACTGTGCCTACTCTACTTAAAAGCTAAACCCTAGACTAAAAAACAGGTATGTAAGCCGGCCACGGCTCCAAAACCCCACCCGACTACCCATTATCAAATGTCGATTGAAGCCACCAAAACTGGTTCTCCTGCTTCACCCTATCAGTTTTGTCCCGTTCGGACACAGCCCTACTGAACCGAAGGAGCTCTTCTCCGTCTTGTGCCAGGACGTCCTGAGTGTATAGGAGCCGCCGGTGCACGGTTCTTCGTCTGACGTGGTAGATTAGCGGTACTGCCAATCTATCCTGTATCAGACCGCATCTATCTAAATAGAGGAATGCCTCTGGTGGAATGAAGCCGCTCAAGCATATTCGTCGTTTGGGTAGAACGCCCCGAAAATCAAATTATTGGTCGAAGTCATAGCCCTCGCAATGTGACCCCGAATAAGTTTTATCACGAAATTGTCAACTCTGTTGATCCGAGCCCCGCTGTATAGAGCCTCGTTCGGATAATAGTGAACATAAGAAGATTCGGGTGTCCGATGCAAACCAGTACAGCGTCGAAGACACTGCCGCTCGAACACCCGAATCCTCTCCATCTGATATGAAGCAACGTTGAAACACACTGGACAACCATAAACGATCATCGGCCGTATCAGGGCCATTTAGCAAATGACCTTCACTCTGGGGTCAAGCCGACTGCTGTAAAACAGTCGTTTCGTCAGACCGAAGGCTACTCTGGCCCTGGCCAGCGCAGCATCTATATGTCTGTGGAAATACAGATACCGATCCAACCAGATACCGAGGTATGAGTACTTCACTACACTTTTGCTCGTTAATCGTCGCCCGTGAGGATCTGTACGCAATTAGATCGTCGGCATACGCTATTGAATTCGGAAGGCTACCTATCAGATCGCTGGTGTAAATGCTGAAGAGACAGCACCCGTGCATTGTTGTTTTGACTTATTCCATTGGATATCAGAAACGAGCTTAGCCGCGGCATGAATTGTGTCATGTCCCGCCTTGAATCAACACACTAGGGATGTAACCGATATATTAGTATTCACTAAGATATTACTAATATTTGAAAATATTCAATATCGCTAATACTAATATCATAAATATCCTAATATTCAGATATCTAGCAAAAATATTGACTTCTCCCTACAAAAAAATATGAGCTTCTCCCTTCCTTCGCAAAAATATTCACTTCTCCCTAACGCAACGATATTATCTTCTATATTCTACCTAAACATAACCAACGATTTCATTCATTTGCACTCTACTTGTTCTCATCTCATATGTATCTCCTTCTTCTTCTTACCTACCTAAAATATAAATATCGTACCTACGAGCTACGAATATTCGCTTTGGCTTTCGTTATAACCACACCACCACACAGAGACACGCCACTCAACCTCATTACTCTTGTTCTGATATCTCTTTCTTACCTAAAATATTAAGATACATAGTGATAGTATCAACTTGAGTGCCACTGCCCACTGATACTATGAGTAATACGATACGAAGATACTTTGATACAAAAATATTAGCTTCGAAGCTAATATTTTTGTATTCATAATATTTTTGGTATTAGGTATTAGTATCATAGTGAAGGTGATATTTTTGTATCATACAAGATATCAGTATTAGTATTAACTTCGAAGCTAATATTTTTGTATTCATAATATTTTTGGTATTAGGTATTCGTATCATTGTCGGTCGAAGCGAATATTTTTGTATCATATTAGATATTAGTATCAGTATCGGACGCATATCTGATATATTTTTATGGATTGTATTGTTTGTATGAGGAAAAAAGACTGGAAAGAGACAAAAGCGTGAAATGTTTATAATGCAAGCAAAGTGGGATGGTGTTTAAATTGGACACTGGAATTTTTCTGTTTAGTGAACGAAGGAAGATAGGAAATAAACCAAAGATGGTATGTATTTATGCTATGGATTTAAGTTTGTGGTAGTGCATGGACTTCATTTTCAATCTTGTAATTTGATGGTTTCTGATATGAAAATTGTATTTTAGTATGAAAAGCTGTTAATTTTTTTTATTGTTCTTGTATGGAATGGCAATGCAATACTAATATTTTTAGGTAGGTATGCCGGGGAAATAGAGCGTAGTTTGTAGAGAACACTTAATTCTGACTTTTTTTAAATGCAATAGTGAATAAAGGCTAAGATAGGACGGTTTACCGTATTAAATAATAGTAGAACGCAATTATTTGTTTCAGGATATACGAATGAGAACTAAACACTAACATGTAGGTATGGTTCATTTTGAAAAGACTGGAATTAAATTTCAAATTTCTCTTCAATCTGACTGCTGGTAAGAAAGAGAGTTAATTGTTAAAACCCAAAAGTTGAATTGTAAAAATAAATTTAAATTGTTAAAATAAATGTTAATATACAGGTAAGAAGAAGAAGAAATGATATTCAAGTAATAATCAATTGTGCCAATATTGTCAGCGATAATGTTTAGTTTAATGCTATTATTCTTCAATACCTGCAGTGAAAGCGAATAACAGCTAAAACGAAATCAACGCAACACGAAATAAAATTAAATTCAAGACAAAAAACTAAATACCTACCTACCCAGGAAAAACAAATTAAATAACTACCTACCTATAATAATTCATTTAAGTAAGAAATGTTCAAATTATTAAGTTCAATGATTCTGATTAAAGGTATATCTATCAGTGATTTTAAAAGTAAGTACATAGTAGGTACCTATTTTTTTAAATTGATCTTATTAGTGTCACAATCATGAGGGTCAGGACATATTTTTGGGAAAGATATTTGTAGAATGTAGAATTGGGCGTTTAGATAGCTTTTGGTGCATACACTGAAAATAAACAATAACGAAAATATTTTGTCAATATGACAAAATTTCGTAGAATTTACAAAATTAATTTGTCATATAAACAATTCTTTTTTATATCAGCAATTTTTTTTTGTTAATGTAACAAATTGTTTTTTTTTTTCATTGTCGGATTAACTAAGTCATTTTGTTTAATCAACAAAAAATTTTGTCAATTTAACAAATTTTTTTTGTTGAATCCACAAAATTTATCTGTCAGCTTAATAAAAATGGTAATCAATTTGAAAAATTTTCTTGTTTCAAAATAGCCTTTGTTTTACTTTTTAATCCATAAAAATTGGCGTTTCGTCTCTGCGATCTCACATGGAATCATCTGTGAGGGCGTATTGACAATAAGCAATTTTCGTTAAATTCAGTTAATCTTACATCGATTTTTTGACGGAAGCCAAATGTTAACTATATCATACACTAAAGATTTATTTGATTGATTATTTCATGATCAAAAAAATATTCGCTGAATTTTTTCTTTTCCTTACAAAATAGTTTTATCTATCTGATAATTATATTTTATCAATATTACAAAATAACTCAACCCCAAAATGAAAAAATTTGTCATTTCAACAAAAATGTTTTAATTTTTTGTTAAATTGACAAAAACTTTGTGATAGGTACCTATTGACAAACATTTATAAAACAGATTTTTTTTTTAGATACAAAAAACATTTTGGTAAAATCACAAAAAAATTTGTGGATCACAAAAATCTCTGTTTTATTTTGTTATATTAACAAAACTTGGTTTGTTAAACTGACAATATTATTTGTAGAGCATATTTTGTTAAACTGACAAAAAATCATGCAGAATTACATTTAGGTACATTACAACAAAATCATCCTTTCGTATTGATAAAATATTATTAAAACGATAATATTGTTTTGTTGAAGATCAACAAAAACGTTTTTATCAATATGACCTAGGAATTTATTTTCAGTGTATGTACAATGTAAAAGGAGGATACATTTTTCCAAATATTAGTGATATTTTTATATCGGTTTAAATATTATAATATTTGTTAACTAATATATTAGTATTAGGTAATATTACAAAATATTAGTATTGACCCATGCCTACAACACACCCTTAACGGGCTTGAATGACATAGCATTTATCATAGGTTTCATTACATGGGAGTCACAATTCCTAGGGTATCACCTAACCTACCTACATTCGGCATTTGCTACACCTGGTTTACGATAATCTATTGAAACCAACATGAGCTATATATATAATTTTCGAATAAGCCGTACAAAACGTTGACAGTATCTATGACGAGACACTTCGCACTTCGCATACGATATAACATTATTGAGAACAAGTTCAAGGTTAGTTCTATTGAAGTTCCTAGTAAGTGGAGATGAGTCCTTTAATTTTTCTTTTTGCGGGAAGTAGTTGTTGTTGTGACGGTTGTTAAGGATGATGGTTAGGATGATGATAACTGTGTGTGGGAACCTCTTTATGATGAAGTTGAATACCCCTTCGGGTACAGCTGACTTCTTTAGCTTGGAGTTATTGATGATGTCGATATCGATATCGATATCGATATGTCGAGTTATTGATGATCCCTATGGTGATTAGGTTTGGGCTGTCAATTGGGTCACTTGCTGAATTGGTGTTGCTGAATGTACATCTATCCAGATTGAGTGCCAGGGTTTGTTGGATGGATTCTTTAACTTCCTTAAGAAAGACTAGATCCGCTGATGGGTTGGGGACGAAATTTCCTGCGAAATAGTCGTCAGTGTCAGGTGAATGCACCCGGGAGAGAAAGCCCTTCTTTTCCTTAGTACACCCGATATACATAGAAGTGGTAGGCTTAGCTATTAATAAGCTTAAGAACAACAACGCCGCAGCTTGCGTGCAGAACTCTTCAAATATGGGGGTGATGTTTTGGTAGGGTGCATGCATCAAACCAATAATCAAATGGACCATTACTCAAATGGTGGAAGGGAATCATGCCCGATGATTGGATCATCAGCTTCATGTGTCCCATCTACAAAAAACGTTATCCTATATCTTGCAAGAACTATCAAGGCATAGATATCCCTACTAAATTTCCGTGTTAGCACGGAGGGCACTATATTCAATAAATCTGTCCAACTGTTTAAGTAATAGGATGATATCGACATCATCGGCCGTTCCCAGAGTTATGTCATAGAGTACTTCTCTATTAATCGCGCCTTTGTTTAGGATCAGACAAGACTTGTTGGCCTTGAAGTAAATGAGTACAAAACCAAGTAAATACTATCAACAAACAAAAAACATGTCTCCACCGATTAGTGCAAAATGTCATTATTGATAGCAAAAACTTCGAGGTAGTTAAGAAGTACATCTCATCATCATCATCATCGGCTCGACAACCGGGTTCCGGTCCTGGCCTCTTTCAACAAGTCTCTCCACCTATCCCGGTCTCTAGCCGACGCCATCCAGTTGCGCACCCCAAGGCTTCGGGCGTCCTGGTCTACGCCATCTCTCCAGCGCAAGCATGGTCTACCACGCTGTCGTCTACCATAGACTGTACCACAAAAAACTTTCCGAGCAGGTTCCTCTTCGCTCATGCGAGCTAGGTGCCCTGCCCACCGGAGTCTACCGAGCTTAATTTTTGTCACGATATCTGCTTCAAGGTAGATTGCGTACAGTTCATGATTGTACCGTCTCCGGAATCGTCCTTCCTCACATACGGGGCCAACAATTCTCCTTAAGACTTTTCTCTCGAACGCAGCTAAGAGGTCGGAGTGCCTTTTGCTAAGCACCCAAGTCTCGGATCCATATGTGAGTACTGGCAGGACCATGGTCCTGTACAGCAGCAGTTTTGAAGTTATGGTGAGATTTCTGGATTTGAAGAGCTTTGACAGACTATAGTAGGCTCTGTTGGATTTGAGAAGCCGCCCGCGTATTTCTTCTTCTATATTGTTATCGGCTGCTACTATTGACCCAAGGTATTTAAAGGATTGCACCACTTCAAATTCGTGCTCCGCAACCTTGATTGTTTGACCAACTGTTCCTCTCGCATTCGACGCCACCATGTACTTTGTTTTACCTTCACTAATGTGCAGCCCCAGATTTTGTGCCGCCTGCTCGATCTGGATGAAGGAATCGTGTACAGCTTGTTCGGTTCTTCCGATGATATCGATGTCGTCTGCGTAAGCCAGTAACTGGCTGGACCTGTTGACGATGGTCCCTCTTGTTGCCGTGCCAGAGTCACGGATTGCTTTCTCCAACGCCAGGTTGAAGAGGAGGCAGGCCAAACCGTCCCCTTGTCGGAGTCCATTAAAGATGTTGATTGGTCTGGATAGCAATCCGGCTATTTTTACTTGGCTTGTTACGTTGGTCATGGTCAACCTACATAGTCGTGTCAATTTATTTGGGATGCCGAATTCTCTCATGGCTTTGTAAAGTTCTACCCTGGCTATGCTATCATAGGCGGCCTTAAAGTCTATAAACAGATGGTATGTTGGGATGTTAAATTCTAGACATTTTTCCATCGCCTGCCTAAGGGTAAAGATCTGATCAGTTGTTGATTTGCCTGGAATGAAACCACACTGATATTGTCCGATGACGGTTTTAGCGTATGGGGTTATCCGGTCTTGTAGGATAGAGGAGAGTATCTTATAGGCGGTACTCAACAACGTGATACCTCTATAATTGCTGCACGTTGTGACATCTCCCTTCTTATGTATGGGGCATATTAAACCTTTTCGCCAGTCTTCTGGCATTTCTTCCTGCTCCCATACGTGTACTATAATATCATGAATTGCTTGACGTAAGGCTGGCCCGCCGTGATGGAATAATTCGGCTGGTATGCCATCGGCTCCCGGGGCTTTGTTCTGTTTAAGCCGGCCTATAGCCTTCTCAACCTCTTCTATGCTTGGTGGCGGCAACATAGAGTATTCTTCTTGAAGTAGTGGAGCCTCCACTTCTGCAGTGAGCTGACCATTTAGCAATTCATTAAAGTACACTTCCCATCGCTCCAGTATGCTTTCAGGATCGGTGATCAGATTTCCCTCTCCGTCCTTGCAGTATGTGCAGCGTGGCGTGTACTGCGTCATGTTTTGGACGGATTAGTAGAACTTCCGCGCATGGTGCGGACCTCGCTCTCGGCTATTTTCTATTTCACAGATTAGGTTCTTCTCCCAGGCTGATTTTTTTTGTCTGTGTAGCCGTTTTTCTATTCTTCTGAGCTCTTTATATTCCTCTTCGCGTGCCCGCGTTCTATGAGATTGTTGCATTGTTCGGTACGCAACATTCTTACGTTCATTCGCTAGCTTGCATTCATCATCAAACCAGTCGTTCCGATTTTTACGACTGCTGCCTAAGATGGAGTTGGCAGTACTAATGACAGTATTCTTAAGACGTGTCCACTTTTCATTTACGCCCAGCATACTGGCTCCAGGACTTACTCTCCCTAAATCAAGTGATTCTAGGGCGAGTCCTAACGCATTACCAAAGGTGTTACAGGTGTTTTCATTGCGCAGGGCAGCCGTGTTGATTCGAACCTGATCGGCGGATGCAATGCGTCTTCGCAAGGCAATCCGCCCTCGGAAAACCATACCAACAAGATAGTGATCCGAGTCGATATTGGCACCTCGGTACGTTCGTACCGTCATCAAGTTCGAGTAGTGGCGACGGTCTATCAACACGTGGTCTATTTGGTTACGAGTGACTCCATCAGGTGATACCCAGGTGGCTTTGTAGATATCTTTACGCGGGAACCTGGTACTCGCAACGACCATGTTTTTCGATGCTGCCAATTCTAAGACTCGAAGTCCATTGTCATTAGTGTTCTCATGCAAACTATGGGTGCCTGCGTAGTGCCTGAATACCGAAGTACATCTACCTCGGAGTAAATATTGACTCCACGAATGACAGCGTAGTGTAGATCCGACGAAGAATTACTCTAAAAAATTACTGCTACTTCGGTTTAGCAAAATAAACTGGTTCAAAACTTCTCACTCGTAAGATGAAGTGCACGCTCTACAAAACCATTAAATGTGCAGTCCTATTTTACGGCTTTACTAAAAGCAGAAAGGGAGAGATTATATTGAGCACTTTCGAAAAAAAAAATCTTCGACCGATATTTGGTCCAGTGTACCAATAGCGCGAATGGGGGAGAAGATATAAACGCGAACTCTATCATCTGTACCAAACCAGAAAGCCAAAAAACTTCGACTACGTTGACTCGGTCATATTAAGCGAATGGACAACAATGCTCCAGCCAAGAGAGTCTTTGAATCCCAGCCCCCAGATTTGCGGCGACAAATAATACCGAACCGGTATATCAATACTGAACTCAATTCGGAAGGTATTTGCTACAATTTTGTATATGAGACTTTCAAACTGGATAGAGTCAAATCAACGTTTGAGCATATTTCAAGCTGGTTTTCGCGCTGGATTTTCAACTGCTGACCACATCTTTGCCTTGTCAAGCATAGCCATTAAATTTACCCAAAGGAAAAAAAAGTTGTATGCCTGCTTCGTTGACTTCAAAGCAGCCTTTGACACTGTCAATCGTCAAGCTCTTATATACAAAATGGCTTCCATTGGTATTTCTAGGAAATTTTTGGCAATGTATGAATCTCTGCTGAATGGAACAAGTGCGGCAGTTTGGGATGGCTCGGAAACTTCGAATTGGTTTGAAACTACTGCTGGGGTCCCACAGGGATGTATCCTGAGCCCAATATTCTTTGCTCTTTTTATCGACGACATTAGTGACTACTTGCCTGGGGGAGTCAGTATTGTCGACACTCATATCAAAGTGCTACTCTACGCGGATGACCTGGTTATGTTGGCGGACAACCCTTCCTCTCTTCAGCTCCAAATAAATAAGCTTCAGAGGTACTGCAACACCTGGGATCTGAAGATAAACGCTATGAAAACAAAAATTATGGTGTTTGAAGCTCGGAAATGTAGGAGATCAAGAGAGGAAAGCTGGTTTTTGGATGGCGAACGTATAGAGGTAGTACAAGAATTTAAGTATTTGGGAGTGCTGATGTCTTCCAACGTTAGCTTTGCTCATCATGTGCAGGGTAAGTGCAAGAAAGCCAAAATTGCACTAAGCGTTATGTGGCCAAATCTTTTTGCCAATCAAAATATTGATCTAGGGTCAAAATACCGGGTGTTTGAAGCCACTATAAATTCTTGTATGTGTTACGGAGTCCAAGCTTTTGGTTACAAGTATTTCGAAGAATTTGAATTGATTCAAAGGTTTTTCTTCAAACGATTATTTCGTTTACCGAATTCCACTCCAACGCATGCTATCCACATCGAGTCAGGTATTACCCCAATTTATATTAGAAACTTAAAAGCCAACTCTGATTTTTTGATAAAGACCATGAACAAGCCTGGCATTAGTCTCCACAAGACTGTTATGGTGAACCTTTTGCGTACGAATTCGACACCATTCAAAGAATGCAGTGATCTCGCAAACTCTCATGGCCTCAGGTTAGACCTTACAGAACTTAATTTAGATAGATGGAGTGAACTATTTGCTAATGTAATATCGAAGGTTGATGAACAAATATACATGCAACATCTAAATCGTGCGGCGGCATCGTCAACTAGACTTATATACAGAGATCTAAATCATCGACTTCAAGCTGCTAATTACTTTAAAGTCGAACACTCTGTGATGGTTATAAGCACCATTTTTCGAGCAAGAGTTGAAATCCTTAGCTTAAATTATGTTCCCCATCGCTCAGACTTACCAGTCTTGTGTAACTTCTGCAACAGATTCGAACGTGATGATGTTTATCACTTCATAGCAGTGTGCCCGATTTTGCAGGAAATTAGAAGGCTTTACTTCCATCAAAGTGTCCTCTCTAGAATAGAATTGATAGAAATTTTGAACGGTTCGGCAGGGTGGACAAATCTCTACGGGTTTTGTGATCAAGCTCTTAACTATCGTAACTGCTTTTTGTAAATCTTGTGTATAACTCTTATTCAACCTTTTAATTATTTATCTTTTAAAAATTTTGTGTTACAATGCCACTTAACATTATTTAAACTTATTTATAAACGTTTTTATTTCAACTCATTTTAAAATTGAAAAATGTTTGTAAAATCTTATTTTTTTTAAATTGATCTTCTTTTTTTGTGTTACAAATCACTGCAAAATTGTTTAAAGTTTGTTTTTCTTTTTTTATTTTTCTGCTAAAATTTAAACTTTTCATTATTTATTTTGAAATGTTATTTCAGACAGACGGCAGAATTGCCATGTCTTAATTCTTAAGCAACAAATATTGTAAAAAATTTTTATTATGAAAAAATAAAGAATATCTATATCTATCTATATATCTATAATACCGAACCAAGCCATCTCAGATGCCAGAGTACTTGTCCTAGATGACTAGAAGCAGCGTGCTCGGGATTGCAGAGGATGGAAAGCTGCTGTGTCTCAGGTAGATACACTTCATGGATCGGGAGCCAGTTAAATTAACTAAGTAAGAACAACATCTCCTTATTTTTTTTATAAAAATAATTTGGTATGTCAATTTAAAGTTTTCAATGATGAACATACATGTAAGGAAATTATTTCAAGAAAATATCGTTCACCCTTTTCCAAGATATTGTTTCAAAAATTTTCACAACACTATTATTTAAAACTTAAGCAGAGCTCCTGTATACAAATTTTGATTGAAATCGGTAAAGGCGTTATCGAAAAAATCATTAATAAGAAATAAACGGTTTTATGACAGGTACCATTAATAACATTATATTGGAAATTTGTTTACCAAACTGAAGACCATGTCTTTAACAGTACACTAATTTTTTTTTTATCAAAATCATTAGAACGGTTTTTGAGATGAATAAGAGTTTTTATATCATATATGGGATATACCATTAGATTTGAAGATACAAAAAATTCAATTTCTCCTACAAAGAATCACCGAAGACCCTTAAGTACCAAGCTTGAAAAAATTCACTTTAGTAGCTTATGTTGTAGGACGAGAAACATATAGATAGACGGAGTTGCGGGACCCACTTTAATCGTGTTCTCTATCATTGTAGTGTCAAGTTTGGTTAAAACTCGAGTTCTAGTTACATTTTTTTGAAATACAATACCAATTTTCAAAATATGTACATACATTTTTGGATTTTAATATATTTTTTTTATTTGAATGGCCATTTCAAGCGTATTGAAATGCAATATACACGTTAAACATCCTTTGACAAAAAAAAACAAATAGTTCAAGTCAGGTCAAAATCCTTCTTAGTTTTTCATGGAATTAGTTTTCACTTCATTCTTTTCGGCTAACAAAAGCTCATAATCATTTCGATCGTCATTGTCGAGGCCATCATATGAATCAATATTCGAATAGAAGACTAATGTTCACTTTTTCTAGGTTTTGTTGGTTTTTTTCCAAAGAATAGCTTCATTTTCATCAGATGCTTTTGTCCTTTTTCTTTAGAATTTTATCTTCTATTGTCATGTCCAAGTATCAATTTTGGTTTTTCCTTCTGCCATATTGCTTTTCATACGATGATGGAACCACAAAAAAGGAACATATTCAACCAGCAGGAATCTTCAACTAAAACACAATAGAAGCCGAAGCGCACACATAGCCCATGCCCAATGCCCATCATTGCTCGTTCACTATGCTGCTTAAAATGGATTTTTCTTTAACGATAAAGGCGCAGAAATAAGTCTTCATTTTTCCAAACACAAAATGCACATAAGTCAGAACAAAGTGTAATCCTCGATTTTTAAAATAAAAAATGAACAAACGGACACGGTATGGTAGAGCGTTCAAAAAATTTCATTCCCGACTCGTAAGCGCCACTTTATATGATAGACTGCTGAAAAATAATTGCCAACGGAGGTTTAATGTGAGAAACATTTTATCTTATTCGAATTACATGAATATATCATTTTTCAGGATCCATTCAAACAAATATGCACCACAGGATAGACCTAGCTTGCTCTTTTGGTTCAAGACTGTACATACATAGTTTGAATACATTAGGATTGAAGTTATGAGTACTATTGCATTGCGACAGGAAAGTGTGAAAAAATCAAAAGTTCTACAAAAATATTTTTGTCCTTGATTTTACTATTTATTAAAAAGTAATTTTGTTGTAAAACTTTGCAGCCCAACATTATTTCTAAAACTCAGGAAAACAAAATTGATTTAACGAGATACGATAATAAGGCCCCAGTTATAGCTTTCATTGAAATGCATCATTGGAACAAATCAGTCACAAGCCAGTTATAGCAATCATTGAAAAATTGGTTTCAGTCAAAGATCCTGTCAGTGGCTGATTACAACCAATTCTATGCATTTGAGGTTAGAGTTGATCATTGAAAGGAAAACTGACATTTGAGAACAGAAAGAGAATCGAACACATTCAGTGGAATGATTGTGTTCCATATTAAAGAAACGAAAATCAGCTGTTCATTGAAAGTGATTTCTATCAGTGAAATAATAAAAGTGGATTTAAAAGAGAAAGCTTAAATCAGAATTTTGTATTTTATAGAGTAAAAAAATTCTACTACTCATTACCTTCATTTTGGTACCAATTAAAGTCATTGTAGTTTGTTTGTTCGTCTTAAAAATGGGAATGAAAATTTTCAATGATGCATTTCAATGGTAGCTATAACTGGCGCCTAATTCAAAATTAAGACCACTTTCGAAAAAAAAAACTTGCGATTGTCTAAAGGCTTGTTGGCATAAGCTCGTGACTTCTGGGATGGTTGAATCTGGTGATCTTGCTGGCCAAACCAAATTGCCAAAACGGGAGATTACGCGATTAGGAAACGCTTCCTTCACAATATCCAATGCGGCTCGTGATGTGTGTGCGCTCGGCCGTCTTGTTGAAACCACGTGTTTATCAAGCCCCGATCATACAAATCCCGCTTTAAGAAGTCGTTAACATGGCCCTATGGTGTTCGTCAGTAAAAGTGACCTTATTGCCGATGGCGTTTTCAAAAAAATACGGCCCAAACACTTTTCCCGCGTGAACGCCCAACCACACACACACAGTGACTGCTTTAGTTGCATGAAATAGTTCATCGTGCATGACACGCGGATTTTCAGTGCCTTAGAAATGGACACTTTGGTTATTGAAGTAATCGAATAAGTGGAAATGCGTCTCGTCGCTCATGATGGCTTTCGACACAAAATCGTTCTCTTCGTTGTTGAGAACGAACGGTCAGCAGGCATTAAATGATGCACTGTTTGCACTTTTTGCTGGAACATGTGTAAGTTTTTCACTAAAATACTAAAATTCGATGTAGGATTCGTCTGGTGATGGCCAGTTTTGTTGGTCTTGGAGTCGTCTGGTTGATGTTTCTTCATTCTCAGCAACAACGTCAGCCGCAGCCACGACATTCTCGGCCGAACAACCAGTCCGGTGGCGGCCACGCTCTGCATGGTCTCCTGTGGTTCCAATCTGTTCGAATCGAGTAGCTAAGCACCGGAATGTTTGCCCAGTTTGCAGCTGTCTAGTTCACTAATTTGCAAAAAATATAATATCTTCCGATAGGGTGATTTATTTTGCGCCACCTTGTATTATAGCTATCCATTCAAGAAAACAACATTTTATTTTAGCAATCATAACCTGGAATTTTACATACAGTTCTCTTGCGGGCGCGGCGGGAAAGTCCATCGCATTAACCTTAGTTTTATATTTTTTTATTTCGCCTTAACTGTCAACTTATATGTATAATCATCAAATCGTTTTTGTTATCTAGCTAAATAGGAAGGTTAGGTGTGACCACCGTTTTCTCATTCTCAAATTTATTTTAAGAAAAATCACAATTTCACACAGTTGACAACACTCCTTCTGGTATTCTAGGAACTCCAGCAATTAACAGACGAGTTTGTTATCCGCCTTCACGCTGCCAGTTATGGTTCTGCGCCTTAACTTCTTCCATCCCATTACCACCCAATATATTGATTTGAACATTCTTTGCAGGTTCTATAGGGATTCTGGTCTGGCCCCCAATCTTCGTCCCAAAATGTAATTTATTATTTGCACGAGTTATGTTAGCTGACAAAAATATTATCCTTCTGGGTAGTGGATATCTCTTTTGCTCTCGAGTTCTCTTATCCTTGACGAGGGCGAATATAGGAAAAGGATACATACGAAAAAAAAAATGATTAATTACAATTGTACGGGATAAATGATCCAAGTCTAGTGTATTGGAATAAAGGATGAGAGTGTGCCGATTCATACAAATGAAAGATTTCGGTTGGCGACTAGAAGCCTAATGAGGATTAATGAATCGGAAATAATGGCACAGAATCCGGCTATTCAAACCATCAGATACAGTCGAGTATTTAATATTACTCGGCTAGGAAGGCGTTGAAAGGAGCACTTTTGCTTCATTCGTTTCTGAATTCTGGCACCATCACACAGGCATAGGAGATCTGGAAATGATTTTTCATAAATTATCCTTTTGAAAATGTCTGTTCTTCGGCTTTTATTTGAGAGGCAAAATGAGTCCTGAGTATATTATGGAACATGGGTTTGGTTGTATATTTTTTTATTTCGTGCAGATTGGAAGCTACGCTTCTGGTTATCTTTATAGTATTCTCTGGTAATTCAATCACTCCTATATAGCGGAGGTCCTAAGGAGACTACATTATTTGACTAAACCGAATGACTGATCGACTTCTTTTTGGGTGCGAAAATAGGGGAAATTAATTGGGCTTTTTTGATAATGGCCAAATGGGATGGAAATGACAACGATTTGCGAAACATTTTCGTCATCAATTTTATTTAATTTTTTCTGTGTCAATTTTCTTTTTTTAGGAAATTTGTGAAATTGCAAGTTTATCTAATTATTATTTTTGTTTACTCAAAAATGTATTTGTAGAATAAATAAACCAACAAAAATAACAAATACAATTTCGTAGCAACGTTTACACAAAAATGTTCTGGTTTATTACAACTTTGAAAAATCCGATACATAAATTTAAAAAAATTTAACGAAGTTAAAACGAATCAAGACTTTTTCGATATTAATGCGTCAGAAAAAAAATCATTTGTTGACTACGAATCGGCAAGCAATTCAACCAGCTTTAGCTTAATTGCGTACATTTTTGGTGCCCTAATTTAAAGTTTTTTATTATTGTTCGAATAAAAATTAAATTTACAAAAAAAAAATATTTAGCCGTTTCTGAGATATCGAATTTTCCAAAAAAAAAATAGATTTTTTTTTTCAAAAAATATTTATTTTTAAAGTTTTGAAATGCAATGTTTTTTAAACATTTTAGAAGCTTCTCTATAAAAAATTTCATTAAAACCCGTAATGTCGATAATAAGAAATTCTAAATTTGAAAAAATGGTTCTATGGCAGGTACAGTCAGTAATATCTTCATTTCAATTTTTTTAATTAAATTAAAGATCGTAAAAATTAATTAAAAGAAAAAAAATTTAACAAAATTCACGGAACCGTTTTCAAGAAAAATACGATTTTCGAAAACCATTTTTTTAAATTTGTATGGAGTGTACCGTTATTTTTATATAAAATATTTTTTTTCTTAGATCTTGTAATTTATATTAAGAAACTTTTATTTATCAAGTCTTAAGAAAATCGAGCATGGGATTTTTGAAATATTGAGTTTTGAAAAAAAACGTTTTGATTTTTTGTTTAAATCAAAAAAAAATTGGAAAATTTTAATACACAATAATATTCAAACTGCTGGGGAGCTTTAGCATAAAAAAAAATGATCAAAATCGATTGTAGCGTTTTTGAGAAAATCAAAAACCAAAAAATTGTTCCATGAGGGGTACCAAAAATAACCAATTTTTGCAAATTCTTTCTCAACCATTTCCTAGCTTTAACTAAATTAAATTTTTTGGATTTTTTTTAATCTGTGGGAAAGTATTTGAGAAAAAAAATATTTATAAAATTTCGAAAAAACCGTTAATTTCGGCCTTTAAAAAAAAACGTGTGCGGGCGAAAAATTAAAAATACTATCTACCAAGTTTAAAGAAAATCGACCGAGCCGTTTAGGCTGTAGTCGAAAAGACAGACAGACAGGCAGATTCACTTTTTTAGTCTTCGCTATCATCGTAATGTCAACTTTGATCAAAATCTCGAGTTTGATTTTCTTTTCCGAATGCATAACTTGCCTTATAGTACCTAAGTCGCAAGTAAAAACAAATTTCAAATATGACCTAAGTTTTGCGTTTATTTAATCAGCAATAAATCATCAAAATTTTTGTTTTAGCGAGAAAGTTTGGGTGACTAAAAAAAAAGTTCTTGGAAATCAAATAATCTCTTATGTATTTGAAAATAAACATAATTAATTAAACAGATTTTCCTTACTTTTATAGACATTTTTCGTTTTAAATGTATGGGGCTAGTAGAAATTATACTTTTTATTTAAATAAGTACCTATTTAAATTTTGTTTTTGATTAAGAATCTTTAAATTGTATATAAGGTCATATTTAATATTAATTAATTAATATCCATACGATTCAATCTAAAATATGCACATTAGTAAAATAGATTTAAAATTCTCTTAATCCAGATATAAAATTGTTTGATATATTTGTCAATTTTCAAATAGCTAATGAATGTTTATCATCCGTCAAATCCTCTCCTCTTTTAAAAATCAAACTATTTCTGGCTCGTTTAATTTAATTTAATTTAATTTAATTTAATTTATTTATTCATCAACCAGAGCATATACTTTTACGTACTAAGATACATAAGTAAATATATAGTTACAAATTTGTAGGTGGGTATAAAAAATTCAAATTACATTTAAATGATTTACAAAGTTAGTCTTTTATTATAATAAATAACGTTACTTAAATTTTGTTTAAAACTAATGATTTAAAAGTTTCGCTAATCTCAGAGCAAACTAAATTAATTTCTCTGATGCAACGAGAGATGGGTTCATTGCGGCCGTAGTTTGTGCGGTGAAACTGTTCATAAATTAAAAACCGTTCACGTGTTTCTCTTAGCGGCGCGTTATCTGATACCTAAAGCTGATGATTAATATGATTTGTAATGATATCCCGAACAAACATAATTGAAAAGTATTTACGGCGAGCTTCCAGCGTGTTTATTCCAAATAAAAAGGCATCTGGTTTCATAGGAAGGTGTTACTATTCTCCAATTCAACTTATAAAAATTCTTTCAGATGTATTACTCGTAGCATAGTAAGGATTCCAAACTGTACAGCAATATTCAAGAACTGATCTTACCAAAGAAATAAAAAGATAGCAAAGTGAAGGAATCAGTAAAATATCTGGTATTCCTTTTTATAAAACCCAGCATCTGATTTGCTTTATTGATCAAGTAATCATATGAGGAAGGAATGACAGATTAACATCTAGGACGGTGTTCACATTGGCCTTTCTCAACCGATTTATTTTGACGTAAGGCCAACCTGTCGTGTTCAGACACAAAAGCAGTGTGAACACTCCAGACTCACTTTGACGTTTTGTAGTTGTCATAATCGTTGGTCATTTGCTATACCACTACAAATATACAGTGAATTACAAAAATAAGTAAACACCTCTTAGTTTAAAGATAATTTCCTTCAAACAATCGAAAGTAATGTTAAAAAAAAACTTAATATTTTTGTCTATAATTGATATGTTTTTCGAACTAAAAAGTAACATTTCAAATAAAACAACTGTGTTCTAAAATTCTGCTTGTTTAGATTCATGGGTTTTTTTTGGCGATTTATTTTGCTTATGTAAGGTTTCTTTCTAATATTTCGACCATGATAACCGGATTGGTAGAGCACTCGTCGAATAGTTTGAGGGTTAAATGACTTACCTGTTTTATTTGGTTATTTCTGCTTATATCTTTGATGAACTTACTTTGGGATTCCTCTTCACTTTACTAACAATAATACGGCATTCCTACTTGTCATTGTCATTGACCGAGGGTCATTTTGCAAACTTCCAATGTTATTTTATTTGGTTATTATTTTGTGTATAGTAGATGGACTTTTGTTAACAATTTTACCATTCTCGCACTTCGATTTATTTTCCAAATAGTGTTTGATTATATTTTTTTTAGTGAGTGCTTACTTACTTTTATGATACACTGTATCTTCGTGTGTCATATTATGTCACCAAGACAAATGTCAAAAAAAATCCATTAATTTTCAATTTGTTTTAAAAATCCTGCCTCACTTTACCGTCTCATTCTTACCATGAAGTGCGAAAAAGAAAAAACACAGAGACATCAAAATAAGACGGCGGAAAGAGTCCAATGTGAACACCGTCTAGGATTATCTACTCCTAAATCTTTTTTTTTTATTTACCCTTGTTACAATTATGTTATTGATATGGAAGTCAAAAATAATTAATTGGATTAAGAATCCTAAAACACGAGAGTATTTGACATTTTTCGACATTCAAATGAAGATTGTTTACCATGCACCAATCTACCAATATCACCAGGTCTTCTAGCAAAAGACTACAATCCGATAAGCAGTTAGTCCTACGGTAGATTTTGCGATCATCGGCAAAAAGAAGACATTCACAATCTTTAAAAATAGCTGAAATATCGTTCACAAATAACGGGTGATTTTTTAAGAGCTTGAGAACTTTTTAAAAAAAAAAAACGCATAAAATTTGCAAAATCTCATCGATTCTTTATTTGAAACGTTAGATTGGTCCATGACATTTACTTTTTGAAGATAATTTCATTTAAATGTTGACCGCGGCTGCGTCTTAGGTGGTCCATTCGGAAAGTCCAATTTTGGGTAACTTTTTCGAGCATTTCGGCCGGAATAGCCCGAATTTCTTCGGAAATGTTGTCTTCCAAAGCTGGAATAGTTGCTGGCTTATTTGTGTAGACTTTAGACTTGACGTAGCCCCACAAAAAATAGTCTAAAGGCGTCAAATCGCATGATCTTGGTGGCCAACTTACCGGTCCATTCCTTGAGATGAATTGTTCTCCGAAGTTTTCCCTCAAAATGGCCATAGAATCGCGAGCTGTGTGGCATGTAGCGCCATCTTGTTGAAACCACATGTCAACCAAGTTCAGTTCTTCCATTTTTGGCAACAAAAAGTTTGTTAGCATTGAACGATAGCGATCGCCATTCACCGTAACGTTGCGTCCAACAGCATCTTTGAAAAAATACGGTCCAATGATTCCACCAGCGTACAAACCACACCAAACAGTGCATTTTTCGGGATGCATGGGCAGTTCTTGAACGGCTTCTGGTTGCTCTTCACTCCAAATGCGGCAATTTTGCTTATTTACGTAGCCATTCAACCAGAAATGAGCCTCATCGCTGAACAAAATTTGTCGATAAAAAAGCGGATTTTCTGCCAACTTTTCTAGGGCCCATTCACTGAAAATTCGACGTTGTGGCAGATCGTTCGGCTTCAGTTCTTGCACGAGCTGTATTTTATACGGTTTTACACCAAGATCTTTGCGTAAAATCTTCCATGTGGTCGAATAACACAAACCCAATTGCTGCGAACGGCGACGAATCGACATTTCACGGTCTTCAACAACACTCTCAGAAACAGACGCAATATTCTCTTCTGTACGCACTGTACGCATTCGTGTGGTTGGTTTAATGTCCAATAAAGTAAACTGAGTGCGAAACTTGGTCACAATCGCATTAATTGTTTGCTCACTTGGTCGATTATGTAGACCATAAATCGGACGTAAAGCGCGAAACACATTTCGAACCGAACACTGATTTTGGTAATAAAATTCAATGATTTGCAAGCGTTGCTCGTTAGTAAGTCTATTCATGATGAAATGTCAAAGCATACTGAGCATCTTTCTCTTTGACACCATGTCTGAAATCCCGCGTGATCTGTCATAATACTAATGCATGAAAATCCTAACCTCAAAAAAATCACCCTTTATAAGAAAAAGTAAAGGAGTTCATTGGAATACAAGTTTTTAATTTTAAAAGGAGACGCAAGCTTTATCAAACATCCGATAAGTTCGTGAAGGAAGATTTTGGTTTCTGATCTCTTGTTCCACCGGTTCGTCACAACCTACAGTTCATGGCCATATTATTAGACACACTGTAGATTTGAAGATTTTATACAAAATCAAAACTAATTATTTTACTTACTTCCTTTTGAACATTTGGTTGCAGATAATTTGTTCTTTTTGAAGAATGTACTTTATTTCATTATTAAAACACCAAAGACAAAATCAATATTTTTCGCGGCTAATCCGAAAAATACTTATTGATTATGTCCAACAACCGCGAAAACTTTAAAACCAAAGACTAAGTCCAAAATTAAAAAATTCCTATATTGAGTTAAGCCTCCTCTTGCCGCTATGAGAGCTTAAATTCTGCGCCGAATTCTGTCAATGCAAGACTGAGCTGAGTTTTGGTTGTAATCAACTCTTCAGTAACTTGCCTCTTCATCAGGTCCTACATATTCTACATATCCTAGATATTATCTTCTTGTAATGAATCCCGGGCTTAATGGCAAAGAGGTCAATCTTGCATAAAAACAAAATGTTCACCATTCGGAAATCATTCCCTGACCTGAGATTACCACCGATTCATTAAAACTTACTCGTATTTATATATATACTTGTCCTGTTTTATTATACCTTTTACCAAATACAGACTTCGTAAACATGATTCTGAAAATCCAAAGTGGATCTAATAATATGGCCAGGGATTGTATTTCAAAAACCACGAGATATCTTTTCGAACTCTGAATGTCAAAGTGCTACCTATATTGATTTGGGAAAAGATCGAAACACTTAATCGATATATATATGTAGTTTTACTTTGCTGTTGCTCGTATCAGTAGAAACAGAATTATTTGGACAGATAGTTCGAAAGGTAACATGTAAATGATATTAGAAAAACAAAATGCTTTATAGGCTTAGACTGCTCGACTTGGCATATCTTTAAATGGTAAAAGTCGTCTTCTTCTAAAATGTACTTCACTGTTTCGCGAATGAAAACTATTTTTCTTCTTGTATTATTTTTTAACTTTCGTTTTAATTTATTTTGATTAATCGAGGCTGCATTTAAAAAAATCGACTTTCTGATTTAAATAAGCATTTTCATTTTATTTTACTTAAGGAATGGATGCAGAAACTATTTCGACTCTGCAGATACTGTGGTCAGAGTCATCTTCTTAATGAACGATTCAAAAAATGGGTTTCTTGAAAAAGTCACCAGGGTTCCGCGAATCAGTTTTATTTGTCATTAAATTCTGACAACAAAAGCTTCTTTAAATAAGCTTTATGGATACGATTTTTAAATCGTTAAATTCCAAGTCAATCTGCAACGCTTATGAGATCGTCCTCGAATACAAATACTTCTAAATCTTTAAAGTTCATTCGCTAAAAAACATCAACATACAAGGAATTCAGTTTTAGCTTTGTATACGCTATCCTGGTGGTGGCGCGTACCTATTGCTTACTACCTTATTCTTAAAATCAACTACGATAAAACTTTACTGGTTTAAGAGAACTAACCAACTCCGATAGTGCAAATTACTTATAGGCCAACTATATAGCTTCCATATCTGATACGTAGCCATAAAATCGTAGATGAAGAAGTTGGGAGAACAGAACATGCCCTTATTTGCTAAAGCAGATTCATCTCAATACAGTAGCTGAAATCCGAGTTCTTATATTCACACAGCTACCACAATGACAACTGGAGACAATACGCTCCCAGTAGAAAAAGATTTAAATAAACTCAATGACAGTTTCATTTACTTTGTTGTCTGAAGAAATGAAATCAACACACCACCTTAAAATATAGTTATATTGTAAAATAATATTACGGTAAGCCCATTTTACAATGTTGTTTAACTAAATGTATGCATTATGCAAGAAACACACGTTTCAAAGCTACGAGTATGAACATTCATTAATCTCTTTTTCCATAAATAGGCAACTTTTTGCTCTAGAACACATTAGTTTCAGTTTATATTTTAAGAAGGAAACTTCTCATGCAATAAGACGAACAGGAGCCCACATTAAATTCAGCTTTTTCTTAAACAAAAAAAAACAACTCACATAACCATAAATTCAGTTTAATGTTCTACAGAAAGAACTACAAATCGTCAGGAAAAGGTTTCGACTCCACAGGAAGTTGCAAATAACAGCTTGCCTTCTCAATTGGAACATTTTCATTGAGGGCGAAATAGAATCCACCACAAACAGGTTTATAATTCGTGGATTCCTGAATTCTTTGCCTCTTGCCTTTCGAGAGGGATCTATGGTTTGAAATTGTTTTAGAATTGGTACAAATTTATTGCACGGGATAACGACCTTAGGCGCTTGTTGCGAAGATGAACGGCTTGTAAAGAGTTATTTTGTTTTTTTTTTAGGGTTAATTATGGTAAAAAGCTTATACAATAAGTGAAGGACTGAATTGAATACGAACAAAATGCATTGATTGGACTTTTTGTTAAGTTGTTGCATAGTCGTTTTTGTTTTTTAAATGTTTTTATTTAGTAAAATTATTCTGTTTTTTACTTGCGATATAGGTACTATAGGGCAAGTTCTGCATTTGGAAAAAAAATTGAACTCGAGATTTTGATCAAAGTTGACATTACGATGATAGCGAAGACGAAAAAAGTGGGTCCGACAATTCCGTCTGTCTGTCTGTATGTCTGTATGTCTGTATGTCTGTACCTCGAACTGCAGCCTAAACTACCGGAGGTATTTTCTTCAAACTTGGTAGTTAAGGGTCTTCGGTGATTCCCTAGAGGAGAAATTGAAATTTTTTTTTAGCTCAAAACTAACGGTATGGTACCCCCCATACACCCGTAATGCAAAATCTTATTTATCTCGAAAACGGCTCTAACGATTTTTGGTGAAAAAAAAATTTGGGGGAAAATGTTATTAGGGGTACCTGTCATAGAACGGTTTTTTTGATTTTCGGATTTATCACCAACGGCTCTAACGATTTTAACCAAAATTTTTATGCAAGAGCTGCTTTGCATTTGAAAAAATATAAACTAAAAATTTTTTCCAAAAAATAGTTTTTGGATTTTTAAAAAAATAATACAATTTTTTTTTTGAAAATTCAATATCTTGAAAACCGATACACGATTAAATTTTTAAATTACGTTTTAAAATGTATTTTATTAAATACTAACAATTTGCATATCAATTTTTTTTATAAAAATTTTAAGGAAAATTTAGTACACAAAAAACATGTTTCAGTGTGTCTGTATGTCTGTACCTCTCACTACAGCCTCTAACCCTTGGACCTATTTCTTTCAATCTCGGTGGTTAAGGGTCTTCCTTCGGTGATTTCCTAGAGGGGAAATTGAAATTTTTTTTTTAGCTCCAAAACTAAGGGTACCCCCCATACACCCGTAATGCAAAATCTTATTTATCTCGAAAACGGCTTTAACGATTTTGATAAAAAAAATTAGGTGTGGTATTATGGACATGGACTACATTTTGGTCAAAAAAAAATTTGGGGCAAAATGTTATTAGGGGTACCTGCCATAGACCCGTTTTTTTGATTTTCGACTTTCTCATTAACGGCTCTAAGGCTAGCCGCGCACTAGCAACTTTTAGTTGCGAAACTGCTTGGTTCGAGCAACTAAAAAGTTTGTGTTTTGACACAAACTAAACGATTGCCTAAAATAAGTTCGCCATTTTATTGAACATATAATTATCTGCAAATTCACGGACATTCAACCAAACAGTTCATCTGTTTTCTATAAGTAACCAAACAGTTTGGCAACTAAAAGTTGCTAGTGCGCGGCTAGCCTAAGGATTTTAACCCAAAATTTTTAGCAAGAGTCCCCTTAAGTTTAGAATAATATTGTATATAAAAATATTCGAAAAAATATTTATTGGGTTTATAAAAAAAAAAAAAAAATTTTAAATCAATATCTTCAAAACCTATGAACGATTATTTTTTGAAATTATTTCTTAAAACCAATATTATTTAATACTTAAAATTCGCATCCCACATTTTTTTCTTGAAAAATTTTAGAGAAATTTCTTATATAAAAAATTTATTTAATAATAAAACGATTTTTTAAGGTTTATTTGCATAAATTCATACTTTTCCGGAAACCAGACGGCAATTTTATGCATTTGAACATTATTATCTCATTAAATTCATGTTTTATATTTATAAAATGTATCTTAAATTCCAAAGTACTTTTACATAAGAGCAAGTTCGTGCGATCCAGTCGTGCATTTTATTTTTTTTAAATCGATTAAGAAAGAAGTTTTGATCATTTGTTGTTATAAGAACGCCTTTTTGTACTAAATACCGAAAAAGATAGAAATTTGCAAATCTTCTAAAAAAAAACAGTTTCTTCATGACGTGATTGCTTATTGGAATCTTTGGCTCTTTCTACGTTTTTTGATCGCTAACATCTTACCACCCTTAATCTAATAATTTGAAGAAACAAGAAAATTATTTCACTTGGCAACAAATCCTCAAGTTCTTCTGATGGTACCTATTACAAGTTATCTTCTCAAGCGTATAGCTTTGTACGATAGTGATATACTGAATATTCAATACGCGTCTGAGCTCTGATGTTTTTCCTTCGTCCTTGAAAGATGCGTAGGTCATTTCTTTATTTTAAAAAAGATATCGTATTGAAATTAGAAATTTCAGGCCGATATCTTTATTACCTTCTTGGTCAAAACTTTAAGAAAAACTTCTGAAAGATCGTATGATTTCAATTTTAAATTAAATCGATTATTTTAGCAAAGATCAGTGCTTTCCGTGAAAGTAGATCAACTGAAGACCCTTTATTAGAGATTTGTGGCAAAGTTAGTAAAGGTTTCAAGAACAGCACGACTAAAGCTTTTCTCTCAATCAAGATTTTGCAAGGCTTGGCAAAGTGCTATCGAGAGAATATTTGCAATTCGTCATTCTTAAAAAAGACTGATGAACTGTGTACAAATTCTCCTAATAGGGACACACTTTCCCGGCTGTGAGAATAGCCCCGAAATGCTTAGATCCCCTAACACGGTAATAGCTTGTGCAGAGCAATTCAACACCTTTATAATAAATTAGAAAGTTTGCCGGGGCAATTAATACTATCTCTCCATATAAGCCTCCAGTTCTGAATGGCATACTAGGAAGTGCGAATTGGTACACAAAATGCAAGATCGTGCAATTCTATGGCTGGAAATAATTTTCAAAGAAAGAATTTCCAGGCAATTAGTCTGTCTTCTTTTGTGCTTAAAACTTTGGAGCACAAACTTAAAATCCTTATTATAGACATTCTTAACGGAAAACTCTCAACATGCATACCTTAAGATTAAGTCCACAGAAACAGCCTTTTATGATGTAGTGCATATAATTGAGGAACCTATTAAGTTTAAAGAATAGATTGCTCCTGCTACCTTCTTAGATGTAGAAGTGGCTTTCAACAATGTTCTAATTTCCATTCTAGAATCACTCACAGAGCTTGGTGTGGGAATGGATTATATCAATGTTCAGCGACAGTAGAATTCTAGGTACGTTAGATTATGTAAACTTGACCTAGTACGTTAGTAGAAACACCTCAAGGCCATGAATAAAATTCTCGTTAAGTTGGAAAGATGTGGCGTAAAGGTGGTTGCGTATAAAGATGAATTGGTACTACTAGTGTCAGGAAAGTTTAACCCTGTGTAAAGTGAAATCAAAGAAATGACTTTAAGAAAAATTAGTAACTGGGTCATGAGTTGTGGACTAGCTGTTAACCAAAGCAAAACTGAGCTGATACTGTTTACTAGCAAAACTAAGATACAGCCCTTCGCATTAAGTTATGTATCCATCACGACAAGACTGGGATGATGAATTCATGAGGAAAGACTTCGACACAACTATCTTTACTGATGGGTCAAAGATGGAGTGTGGTGTTGGTTCAGGAATCTTCTTTCTGAATTTAGATATATCTTTGTCATTTAGGCTACCCGACTTTTCTAGTGTTTTTCAAGCTGAATTACTAGCTATCAGGGAAGCTGCAAGGTACTTAAACAAGATCCAAACCAGAACAAGAATACGGCTATTATCACTGATAGTCCAACCGCTGTTAAAGCCATTCATTTTAGTACATCATACTCCAAATTGGTCTAGAAATGCCGGGATGAACTTGCTAGCCTCAATGTCACTCTTAGCTGCGTTGCAGGTCAACGTGGCATTTATGGGAATGAACGAGTCAATATTGAAGGGCAAAACTATCTAATTTTTTCTTAGCAAATCAAAAGGAATTTAACTAACTGCAGTATATCTATAGAAAGATTTGACCCATCTATAATAGATCCCGAGCACTTGATCTGATATGCAGACCCAAGCAAGACATAGCCAGGATCGTAGCTAAATGTAGCGGACACCGGCTAATAAAAAAGCATGCAAAAAAGCTAGGTATTCCTCACAACCAACGTCACAATCACAACGCTCACTGTCATAGCTGTGGGGACCCAGTGGGTAAAGAAAACAGTCCTCCACTTCCTCTGCAAATAAACTGCTCTGGCCAAATTTAGAGCACATTGGAAGGGCATTTTTTGGCTACATTGACGAACTTTCGTAAATGAATTTCATAACGCGATGAAATGGCTCTTGGACGAACTTTGGTTGTTTCTGTGCCGTGCCCTTCGTTTGACTCCTTAGATCCCCAGCAGACTGTGGAATTTGACGAAAGTTTGCTGTGCCGGATGATCACTCAATGGAATGAATTCTACATATGGAATATGAGCGATATGAACACTTACATAAACAAGAAGAAATCTAAGTCGAAGGAATGAGCTATTCAACTTCACCGACGTAGATTTCCGAAACTTTACTTGCAGGCACACACCCTTTCGGCGATGAAGAATAAACTGTCAAAATAATTCTGCTCCCATTGAAAACGCAACAAAATAAAGTAAAAATATTCAGCTTCCTGTCAGGCGTAACACTTATTAACACTCAAAGTTAGGACAACTCTGAAGACATTTTCCCTTTTCACGTAAACCAAAGTAACATGTATGCTTCGACGATTGACGAAGAACTTCGTGATATATGAAAAATGTGTCAATCACTTCCTTTAAGCGAATATTTCAAAATAAAATGTCAAAATTCACTTCAGTTCATAATGTATGATTTGTTTCTTTGTTGTAAAAATGGATTTAAATAACATTTTTGGCGAGTCGCAGTGTATCTACCCTTATGAAACAATCAACGAAGGGATACAAATTTACAAATAATCGACCACACGTGCGGGTTCACGTCAGCACGTGCATCGTCGTAAGACAAATTTTAATAAATTGTTATATCTACAAGTTATACAATTTTTCTTTGTGGTTAAGGCTAGGACCGCACTTGCGATTTTTCGTCGAGGCGATTAAAAAGTCGTAGTCGCTACAAATTATTGTCATGCACGCACTTGAGATTTTTTGCCGCGCGATTATTTAATCGCGAAAAATAAAACACACTACTTTTTATGTGAGTGCACGCATTTGCTACAAATAAGTAGCGACAGAAAAATCGCTTGAAAAAATAGAACTTGTTTCATTTTTATAATCGCTACGATTTTTAAGTCGCATGTGCGTGCATTCACATTTAAGGCCATGTGTCTTACTTTTTGCGAGTAAAAAATCATGGATTAAAAATCGCAAGTGCGTGCATGCCAATTTCTCTTTGCGACTACGATTTTTAAGTCGTAGTAATTTAAATCACAAGTGTGGGCATATCCATTTGAGTACATGTGTTTCATTCAAGTTTACGACAATCGCATCGCAAGAAAAATGAAACAAATTGCAACTTTTAAATCGTCATGATTTGTTGGTAGCAAGTGCGTTCATTCTCATTTAAATTCATGTGTTCTATTTTTGCGACTAAAAAATTGAAATCGCAAGTGCGGTCCTAGCCTAAAAGTCTCCATGTGGAGTGTATAACTTTGATTTTAAAGAATTAAAATAAACAAAAATTAAAAAGGAAATTTTTATTTTATTTATTTCGATTTAAACTTTCTTATTACAACATAAATTTTTTCTTCTTTTTACTTATTAAGCGACGCGTTTCGGATTTGCATCCATCTTCGGGCTTTTTTCGTTGACAAGTTATACAAGTTTAAATATATTTTCAAGACATTTAACAGAGGAATGAAATCTCAGGAAAATTGGTTTTTATTGGAAGTGCAATTTTATTTTTTAAGCAAAAAACATATTGAACAAACTGTAAAATGATTTGAATATAATTCCATTTCCTGACGAAGTTACAAAGTTTGCTTGTCGACTGTAAACACCGGATTTATGCGTTTCTTTACATATGAATATACCTACAAAAAATGTTTTCTTTTTCACATGAAGTTGATTTGTATGCAGTTCCTGTCTGGATATATGTACATATATAAACATAGGTACTATGTGCCAAGTAATGCATTCCTCAGAACAAATTTAGATTTTGATCAATCTTGATATAACGGCGATGGGAAGACGAAAAAAGTGGATCTCGTAAAATCTCTTTCTGTCTGTCTGTTCCACTACTGCCAAAACCGTTTGGCCATTTTTCTTTAAACTGTTTTTTTTTTTATTATTACAACAACACGTTTGTCTATGTTAGGTTCTATAATATGGCAAGTTATGCTTTCCTAAAAAAAAATAAAAATTGAGATTTTGATCCGACTTGATCAAATTTTGATAGGGAAGACGAAAAAAGTAAAGTAGTATGCCTACAGCCTAAACGGTTTGGCTAATTTTCTTTAAACTTGGGAGATCTAACAATTTCAAATTTTTCCCCAATTTTTCCTTTTTTTTTAAACAGCTGGGGCCTATTGCACCATCTTACAAAATTGTGATTACAAGCATTTTTTTAACAAATTTGTAAAAAATCGAGTTTTTTTCATATGTAATTTTTTTGAATCACAAATTTGTACTTGTAATTTGTAGTTGGTGCAATATGCCCCAGAAGTGATGAGCATTCCTAGTGAAACGGGTATCACGGTTGAACTGATTGGAGAGAAATGCAACTGGCTACCTATTTCATTGCTACATTGCTTATGAAAGAATCGTTAAAATAAGGAAAAACATCAAACATTCCAACGGTGTTCAATGGATGCGAATGAATGATAGTGTAAACTCAGACTTTATTTTTATTTTATTATTTTTATAGAATATATAACTTATTAATAAATTAAAGTATAAATTCAGTGATTAGTTTAGATTCTTAGGAATTAGGATGAGGCGTGTAATCGGCTTGACTGACTTTATCAGAAGGAAGTTCTTTAAATTGTTCCGAAAAAGGAAAAGAATATTCAAAAGGAAAGCAGTCATTTTATAGTAGTTAATGTTGATGTTATAAATACTACACAGAGTTGGCTTCAGGCCGTATAATTATAACAACTCTCTCCTTCTTAAAAAAAATGGATTTCTTACATTTTGCTTTCTTTACAGAAACAAAAATACAATCTAACATTTTTTTTCTACTTGTTTTAAATTCAGATAGTACATATTTCTTAGTAATTTTTCCTTCTCTATTAAATCTTCGTAATTGTATGTCTTTACTTTTAGTTATTAAAGGACTTTCAATATTTTCATTTTCTTCTGTCACTATGTTTTTATTATAATTTTCAGAAGAACTATTTTGATTTTTATTACATAATATATAAGATAATGAAGATAGAAAGTACATAATTTCTGTTTAAGTGGAGTGATTGAATTAAATTCAATTAAAAGCTCAAGTGACCTCAACTCCAAGGTGCGTTTCGCCCAGGTACGACAGTGGGCTCATCAGTTAGACGCTGCCGTACGCGTACCCTTCTAAGACGCAAATATTGGTCGATAAACATCGAAACGCACCTTGGAGTTGAGGTCACTTGAGCTTTTAATTGAATTTAATAAATAAGACTTATAGTAATCTCAAGAAGGCGAACGATTGGGGCGACATCTTAAGCATAGCGATAGTACTTGTTATATTTGTCTCTGCTAAATTAAATAATAAAATATTCTATTTTGTTCTACTCTCCACTGTATAATCGTGCGCTTATTTCAGCGAAACTATCAAGATAGCGTTGGTACCACAAAATCATGCTCCATGATAATACTATAGGTTGTATAGACAAAGATAATATGAATCGGTGATTGTTAAAACAACATAAGTGACATTTTTGTTTTTTTACAGGAGAGACAAAAAACCTTATATTTTTGAGGACGCGGTCGCATTGACAATTTTAACTTTAAAACCTGATTAGTGGTAGTTCTGCGAGTTGTAAACAGTTAAAAGTTTTAAAAAAATCTTTTTAGTAAAGGAGATTTTTAAAAAAACTAACTTTGTTTTTTGTGTTGTTTTAGCACCCAACGTTTTGTTGAGAGCCAAAACAACTCAAATACGTTAAGTTATGTTGTTTTTACACTCAATTTGCCAAGTAAGTCTTAGCGAAATCAATTAAATATAAAATACAATATGAAATAACACATTATTAAGATTTCAGTATTTGATTAAAAAAAAAAACAAGTACAAAAAATAAACAAAAACACAGCTTAGAGTCAGAAATTCATTAAAATACAAAATAATGAAAAATATAAAATCTATTTTACTATTATTTTAAAATGATATCAGTCAAAAGTAGTTTCATCATCACATTCCAAGCCAGTACCTACATGTCGGCCAGTTTTTTATATCCTCATCGCATTGTTTGAACTTTTTCTTGGCCTTATCTCCAAACCAGAATCAGTATTGTTGTTCATATTTTAATCAATTTTAACTTTTTCAATGAAACCAACTCGAAAGACCGCGAACAACTGACTGACAATTATTGCTATTAAAGAAACTTTAAAAAAAATGCACGACTGGATCGCACGAACTTGCTCTTATGTAAAAGTACTTTGGAATTTAAGATACATTTTATAATATAAAACATGAATTTAAAATGAAATTGCCGTCTGATTTCTGGAAAAGTATGAATTTATGCAAACAAACTTTAAAAAATCGTTTTATTATTAAATAAATAAATTTTTTATATAAGAAATTTCTTTAAAATTTTTCAAGAAAACAATGTGGGATGCGAATTTTAAGTATTTAATAATATTGGTTTTAGGAAATAAATTCAAAAAATTATCGTTTATAGGTTTTGAAGATATTGATAATTTTTCGAATATTTTTATATACAATATTATTTTAAACTAAGGGGACTCCTGCTGAAAATTTTTGGTTAAAATTGTTAGAGCCGTTAATGAGAAAGTCGAAAATCAAAAAAACGGTTCTATGACAGGTACCGTTAATAACATTTTGCCCCAAATTTTTTTTTACCAAAACGTAGTCCATGTCCATAATATCATACCTATCACAAAATCGAGCTGTTTTCTAGATAAATAAGATTTTGCATTACGGGTGTATGGGGGGTACTGTTAGTTTTAGAGCTAAAAAAAAAATTCAATTTCCCCTCTAGGGAATCACCGAAGACCCATAACTACCGAGTTTGAAGAAAATAGGTCCAGTGGCTTAGGCTCTAGATCGAGGTACAGACATACAGACAGAGAGACAGACAGACAGACAGACAGACAGACGGAATTGCCTGACCCACTTTATTCGTCTTCGCTATCATCGTAATGTCAACTTTGATCAAAATCTCGAGTTCGATTTTTTTTCCAAATGCAGAACTTGCCCTATAGTACCTACTCGTACATCGCAAGTAAAAACAACAGTTGGCCTACTACGTTTTGCCAGCGTTGGGTGTAAAAAGAAATTAATTGCATGTACTAAATGTGTTTTAGCACTCATTTGTCAAAATGGCAGAACAGATATGTTGTTTTAACACTAAATGCTGATTTAGCGCTCAAATTTCTGTGTGTTTCAGGTATAAAATTATGCTAGTTTTGCTCTCAACCTATAGCTCTACCCCTAAGCAGTGCAAAACCATAATAAAAGTGATTTCGAAAAATGTGTTACTTATGTTGTTTTAACAATCACCGATTCATATGATTTCATCATAATTTTTGTCTATTTGTTTTACATTAACGTCTGATAAGAAAAATTTACTGTCTGAAGTTGAACCTTTACTGTTTTGATCAAACCGTTAACTTTTATTAAATATCTTAAGTTACTCAAAACTTCCATAGTATGAGCTGGTACCCAGCGCACAAAATGTTTGAATGGATTTCGATACAAAATTAAATCACCTATTTTGAAATTACTTTTTACAATTTCCACTTAGTTTGTTGTTTTTAAACTCTTTTGTTACTAAAATCAAAATTTTCTTTACATTTATTACTAACAAGATCTAAATTTGACCTAGGTTTTTAAGAAACAAGCATTTCCGATGGACTTTTAGATGTTGATATGGACGGCATATTTCTATCATTATAAACAAAAATTTCCAATTTTATTTAGGAGTGAAGATGTGTTGTTTTTATCCAAACAAAATGTAACCAAGACATTTTTTACAGACTGTACTGCACGCTCAGCCAATCCATTTGACTGTCGGTAATATATTGGTCATTTTAAGACTTCTATATTTGTATTCTTAAAAAATGACTTAAAATAAAATGAATTAAACGGTGGACCGTTATCGGATACAAGTTGTTTTGGATACCCAATAGTCCGAAACGTTTTTTTCAAGTGCATTTAAAGCTTCTGTTGAACGCATGAGATGTATTTATATCTTTGAGCATTCAAAATAATTAAGAAACTTTTGCTTTGAAAACTAAAAAAAATCTATTTTTCCAGCTAAGCTAAAGTGTAATTCTGATAGCTTTTCACGAATACATCAATGTGTTGATCAATAAGAGGCCACCACACATATGAACTAGCATTTTCATACTATTAATATCACAGTGATTTTCGTGAAGCAATTTTAAACAAGAGTTACTTAAACATTCGGAATTATAATACGATTTCTAAAAAACACACACTGGCTCTCTGTAGATAAATTATCTTTATCATGCAAGGCTTTATACAATTCTATTATAGTTCATCATCATGAGCCTAATCATCTAATTCATAAAACTAGATTATCGGTATTTGCTCAACCTCGGTGTTTTAATTTAGCGATAATCTAGATAAGGCATCCGCAGGTGCAAAGACTTTTCTTTGTGATATTTAATAATAAACGAGTATGATGACAATATTATACTCCATCTCTGGAGCCTAGAGACTGATACAGCAGAATTATTTTTATTTGGACTGAAAATTTCCTGCAAAGCATGGTGAATTTTTGACGATAAATGTAAATATGGAACTTTTTTATCACAAAAAGTATAGCTAATGCTTTGCGATGGAGCTTCATTAAGTGTGCTAAACACGAACGTTAATGGCTTTTCAGCACCGTTTATAACATGTAAGAGCACTGCCCCCACCCCATAAGGTGATGCGTCTGTGGCTACAATAACTGGTTTATTAGGGTCATACAGCTCCAATAAATTTTCATTAGTTAAAATTTTTTTACTTTTTTCAAAAGTTTCTTGACAAATAGAATCCCAATTAAATTTTTGGTTGCCTGAAATATCGTTAAGCGGACATAATTTAGAAGATAAATTTGGACTGTATTTTGAATAAAAATTCAATAAATATATGTTGTAGCACTTCATATATTATTTAATTATTCTTTTATTTTATTCTTATACCTATTATTTTTGTAAAATTAAGGTGGCAAGAATAAAAATTAAAGCTTTTATATATTAAAAATTAAAAATAACAAAGAAACTCACTTCTAAGTAATAAAAAATAAAATAACAAAGTTGACAATAGAGTAAACTAAAAAGTATAAAAGGAGAGTTTCAGTCGATTTATTTTCATTCTCGTCTGATATTTCACTTAGGACAGTCGGGTAATCCATTGTCCAGATAGAAAAATATCATACTTGAAGTTTGAGAATATTTTTTGTGTTGATGATTATTATTCAACGGACGGGTTTCCTCCTCCGCTTTTAATAACATAAACCTTGATCTATAATACTTTCTTAAATAATTTAGTGCTTTTGTTTTGCACATCGGTGTTAAGTTTAATTTGAGAGTTTATTTAACGGACGGGTTCTCCTCCGCCTTTAAAACTCGCACATTAAATCGTGCCACCTTATTTGATTATTTAATTACTTAACTTTGAAAATTTAATTATTTTCTTTTGTTCCTTAATATTAATTTTTTTTCTTTACATTAAAATTTTTTTTAAATAAAACTGTCAAAACTAATTTATGTATATTAAAATACAAACGTGATTTTATTTGAAATTGACAACTACAAACTTTCTAAAGTTTAAACTAAGGATCTTCAACCCACGAAACCTGTAGTTAAAAGAGGTTCACGCTACAATGTAGATATGACTTTAGGTGTTTTAGTTTAGTTGGTGATGATGCTCGAAGAATAGCTTCAAGTTTTTCTGGATTTGGGCAAATACCCTTATCCGAAATCACATGAGCAAAATTTTGACTTTTCGATATTCATTTTGATATTGTGTTCATTGAGTCGTAACAACACCAGAAGCAACTTTTGGTGATAATCGTATTTTGTCTTACCCCCGATAAAGTTAGGTTATCTTCACTCAATAAGGCCTATTGGATTCTTTCACATTTCAATCCCAGTATGAAACGATCACTCATCGTCTAACATTTTAATTTTATACTTGTTCACATCTTCTGCAACCTTTTCTGGAATGATGTCCCAGAAATTACAATACTGCGCCTAGGCTTTGAGACGCACAATGAACTCATTAATAGGCTGACCTTCCTCTTGTTACAGCTTGTTAAATTTATATCGCTCTGCTGTCTTTTATTACGTTTGGGAGCGATAATAGGAGCTCGTGAATTTCTGCTCCAGAAATGGAGATAAAGAGTGGAATAATCTTCATATACGTGAACTTGAGAACGAGTATGAAAGAGATCATTTATAAAAATGGGGAAGAGAGTTGGAGACAGGGCTTCAGACGAATACCAGCATCTATTTTGTGAAGATCAGACTTGAAACCATTCTATACAATAGCATATTGAACGATCCAGAACATAATTTCTAAACAAAAGAATAAGTGTTAAATTAAAACGCACGTATTTTCGATAAGAGATCTTAGTGCCAAAAACTATGTCATGCTTTTGAACATTTATCTCCTAACAACATCCGTAATAAATTGATATACAATTTTTAACTCACTTGAACAAAAGAGCAAGTACATGCAACCCAGGAGTGCATTTAATTTATTTGTCTCCTTATATTTCTCAATGTAACTCGAAACAACTCGTATCACTGCACTTGACAGGAACTTTAAAACAAAAAATATTTATAGTACTCAAAGGAAAGGATAGAGCCAAACTAGCGTAGACCCTCAAACCTCTGTTCGCTGCTCTGAATCTGAAACCTACGCACAGTTGAAAGTATGTACGTACTTCGGGGTACATTTTGAGAGTGTTGCTTATAAACGTTCGGATACTTATTTTGGAAACAATTTTGCGCACGTCCTTATCCTTTTTTTAAAACTTTACCTCACATATATTTACGATGTCATCACTCTCAATAAATGAAAAATAACTTTTCTAAGGTTTACTTCTGTGTGCGAGATGAAAAGTTTCATTTTCGATTTTACTTTTTTTTGCTAAACTACGACTTTAACAACGATAACGACGATGACGACAAGGCCAACGACAAAGTCGTTTTGCCATTTATGTATAAAAGAAGTATGCAACTGTGGAAGAGAGGTGGAAATGATTCAGGTGGAATCATATACAATATTTGTTCACTCGACTAGTCGGGTAGAAAACATTTTCCAAAAAATTTCAAAAATGCGTTTTTGTAACTTTGAAGGGTTAAACAAAATTTCTACGAATGAGATTGAAAAAGTTGGAACTGAATATAAAGGAGAAAAGTGTTCTTTGCTGTTTTAATGACGATATGGAGAGATATGTACGAGTGATGTGTAAAACATAAATGTTATTTCGTTTGCTGTTTGAAGTTAGTTTTTTTTTTTAATCAGGGGATTACTTTAAACTTCGCAACTTTTGTCGTGTTTTCCATATACATACATAAAAATCGACGTAGGTTTAACCTCGGTTCAGTGCCGTAGCTTGAGCTGGTGATGCCCCGGGGCAAAACCAAATATGGGGCCCTATTTCCTAGCTAAAATGAATTTCAATAAAAACAATTCTTAATATATTAGTATTTATTAAAAAAATAAAATTATTTTCTACTTACAAAAATAAAAGATATTAATAAAATGCTCTTTGTCTGCATTAGACACAAGAGAATTCATCAATAACTTTACTCAAATCTATTTTCCTTGCTATCCGATTTTCTATTTATATTAATGATAAATTGCTAATCCTTTCTTGTTGCATTGTGCTTCGAAAGTAAGTTTTGTTTAATTTCAGCCTCAAAAAAGATCTTTCAGCTTTTGCTGTGGTAACAGTAATAGTTAAAAGCATACATCTGAATATCTCAAAGACAGTGAAAAATTTTGAATTATTAAGAAAGTAGCGAATTCTTAAGGTACTAGTACGGTCTAGAACGCAAAAAAAAGCAAGATTTTTGGAATTTTTTTTCTCAGAAACCTTATTAGGTAATAACATAATTTTTTTTTAAATAATGAATACATGCGTCAAGAGTACAAAAAAAATTTTTTTTTTTAATTTGAGAATTTTGGCCGAATTATAGAAGGCCCAACGTCGACTAATCGAAAAATACATTGTCCCATGGCGGACAGTTAATCTCAGGATTGGCTGGACTGAAACAAAAAACCAAAGTGGGTTATTTAAAGGAATGTTTCTTTCGAGACAATTTAACACAATTTGTTTAAAAAGTCAAAACAAAACAAAAATCTCGAGCTTTGAAAAAAAATTGTTTTGTTTGGAAATTTGTTTGGCCATTTTTTTGTCGCCATTTTTTTTATTCATAACTTTTTAATTAAATTTTGGTAAATTGTCTTAGAAAACTTAAAAAAAATCTAGTTGCAACAAGTTTTTTGAAAATCGGTTCAGTAGATCCGGAGATTAACTGTCCGCCATGGGAAAATGTGTTTTTTGATGAGTCGACGTTGACGCCCTCTATAATTCGGCCGAAATTCGACAAACAAATTTGTTTTGTACTCTTGACACATGTATTCATTATTTAAAAAAAAATTATGCTATTATCTTATAAAGTTTCCGAGAAAAAAATTCCGAAAAATCATGCGTTTTTTGCAATTTCTAGACCGTACTAGTACCTTAAACATTTTTCATGGACCTTATAGAAAGCAACTAAGCGGATCATACATCACCCGAAAATTGTTTGGAAAACCTTAAGCTTTTTACTTCTAAGTCAAGACGAGTTTTTTTTTTAAAAAAAAAAGGGTTGCAAAACTTCGTTAGAATTTATAACAGTGTTCAATCCAGTGAAACTGTTCTCAAGCAGTGACGAAATAATGTAAATTATGGGGTAGAAAATAGTTGCACGGAAACGCTGTTGGGAAACATCAAATTTCTCGTCTTGGAACATTTCACCGAAGCCAATCATGATCTTACGCGATCTTCTGTCTATAAACTTCTTCTCACTACTCCACCTATCGCAAACCCTTGATGCATCTTCCTATTATGAATGAAAGCCATCTCTCAACTTCTTGATATTTGACAATTGATTTTGAAGCTGATCATAACCAAAAAGCAAATCGATATTCTCCAACTGTAATATCTTGGAAAGTAAATTAATGATTTTCAAGATTTCATCTTGAAGAACAAGAAGAAAAACAAAAAGCGTTTTGGATTTAAGGTTTTCGAAGTGGATGCACATCTCTCATAATGAATTTAAACCTGCTCCCAACGGCTTATTCTGTGACCGAAATACTCATAAATTACTCAACTTAAATGTTGACTGCTTTTAAACGATGCAATATCAACTTGTGTTAAAAAAAACTTTTGTCTCTAAATACAAAATTCGAATTCTTGTAGTAGCTTGTCTTTTATTTATTCTTTGTCAACTCTTTAATTATTATCTCGTAGCTTTTCTTGTAATTATAAATAAAAATAAATTCTACTCAAAAATTGTCTCTGATTTTATCGCGTCTACTTATTACAGCTCACCATCAAAAAGTAACAAAAAGAACCAAACGCAAAACTTTTCCTCCATTTTTCTTCTTCTTCTCTGTTCTTCTTCCGACATCTAGTGACGGAATATGCTAACTCGATTTCTTGGGCGTTGCCAACCGTTGATTTTTCGTAACAACTTGCGATTTTTATGTCGCGTCCGTTGGTGAGTGACGTTTGGGGTCGGGGCGGGATTGAAGAAATTACTGAGGTTGGTAAAATTGCAGAGTTATTTTTGATTCTTCTTTGTGGTTTTCCACATTGTTCGGGTATATTTCATTTTTTATTTGGCGTTCACGCAGTAAACTTGACTTAAGTAGGCAGAGTAATTGGTGCGGAGTGATGGCTCCTTTCCGCCTGAACAAAAGCTAACTTCTTTTTAAAATCGATGTGCTAAAAAGCATGCATGCTTGATAAAAGAGGAAAAAGATAAAAATCCATTCCATTTAAAAGCAGTCTTTCGAAAGCAATAACTTTTCGAACGCATCCAAAATCGAAACTATCTTCAAGTCTATTTAAACAATTTATTAATAAAAAATGACCATATAACTTAAAACTCTTTATTCTTTAAAAATAAATAAATCAGCTTAATTATTCAAAGAGTCAAATCTTTCATTAAAATCTCCCTCCTTATAATGTACAACGAATTGTTGGCTTATAAACAGAGTTCGGAGAAATAGAAAGAAACCGAATTTACAACAACAAAACTTGAAAGACTAATAAAAACGCTAGTCCTCAAGTGATAATTGATAAACGATAAAATCTAAATTGGGATGGACCTGATCATGTGGTCTCGGTAGCGTGATGCGTAGGGCATTGACTTCTGACGACGCTAGGTCTGGGTTCAAATCTCAGTCAAGGCAAAAAGTTTTTCGATTAAACTTGATAGTATAAAGGCTAAGCACCACTAATAAAGGAGTCTGATGATCGGCTTGGCAACCGTGAAATAGCTAACTCCAGCCAAATAAGAACCCACTTGGTGGTAGTTCATTCAAGTTGTTGTTGTAATATTCAAAAATTCATAAATATTCAAAGCAAAGTAAAACGTTCTGGCTTCAGTTTAGTAACTCTATGCATTGATTTTGAAAAGTTCGGAATTGGAACATTAATTATCCTCATCGTCTGCCTGACTTTTTGCACTATGCTGCTTTATTCATTTTGTCATTGTATTTTCTCGATCTCCATTGTGCTGGTGATAAAGTGCTCTTCTCTGAATTAAGTGAAATTATTTCAATTTATTGTCAAGTTGAAGCAAATTTTCTAAAGTATTCTTTAAAAAGTTTTGTTTCGATTTCTTAATGTAAAAGAAAAATATAGCCAAATATAAATTTAGATCTTAAATTTACAGTTTTGTCAAATTTTACTCTTCCTCTATTTTACAAAATTATCTTAAGTCTTATTTATAGGATATTGTATCTCACAGTTCTTAAGTAATCACGAATAAATAAAAAATTAAACATTTAAGTAGACTTAACTCGTAAATATCCTCTAAAGCATGATTTAAAAAAATCTAGTACAATTAATTTCACTTTACTTACTTACTTACTTAACCGGCTCCCGATCCATGGAGGGTCTCTGCCTGAGTTATTGCGGTCTTCCATCGGTTGCGATCCCTCGCGAGCTCCCTCCAGTCGTCGGGACCAAGCCATCTTGCGTCTATAACCGCCTGGTCCCTGTAGCGGAGGTTCGGTCTTCCTCATCGTCTCGAACCTAGGGGCTCGGATTCGAAGATTTTCTTGGCTGGAGCGTTGTTGTCCATTCGCTCGATGTGACCGAGCCAGTATAGTTGACGTGTTTTGGCTTTTTGGGCTACATCCACATCTTGGTACAGCTCGTATATTACACGATTGAATCTTCTCCTCCATTCGCCCTCTTCGCATATAGGACCAAATATCCGCTGAAGAATTTTTCTCTCAAAAGTGCCCAGTATCAATTCCCCTTTTTTACTTATCGTCCAGCACTCGGCACCCGTAGAGTAGAACTGGTAAAATTAGTGTTTTGTATAGCGTGCACTTTGACTTTCGAGAAGGGAGTTTTGAACCCTTTTGTTTGGCCAAACCGAAGTAGCAGCGGTTTGCTAGGGTAATTCTTCGTCGAATTTCCACTAAGGTGTCATTCGTGGGATTGATGTTCGTTCCGAGGTAGGTGAACTCCTTGACTACCTCGAAATTACTACTACCAAGAGTGACGTTTTGTCCTAGGCGATGGACTGATGCGGCTTTGTTTGTTGATAGCATATACTTTGTTTTGTCCTCATTAACTTCAAGACCAACGCGTTTCGCCTGTTCATCAATAGCTGTGAACGCTTCTAGTACAACTCGCTTGGAGCGGCCGATGATATCGATGTCGTACGCATATCCAAGCAGTTGGGAAGACCTGTTGAAAATAGTGCCTTCCAGGTTAACACAACTCTTGCGCACTATCTGCTCCAGGACTAGGTTGAAGAAATCACATGATAGTGCATCTCCTTGTCTAAACCCTGTGCACGTCTGGAATAGCTCGGATGAGCTGTTACCCATTTGCACGTTGCACCGCGTATTTTGTAACGTCATGCGGCATAGCTGGATCAGTTTTTTCGGGATCCCCAGTTCCGACATTGCCAATAGAAGCTCTTGGCGACTTATGCTATCATATGCGGCTTTAAAGTCGACGAAAAGATGGTGGGTCTCGACTTGAAATTCGTTGGTCTTTTCCAGGATTTGCCTCAATGTGAAGATTTGGTCTATCGTTGATCTGCCTGGCCTGAAGCCACACTGGTACGTGCCGATTATAGTGTTGCAGAAAGGTTTTAGACGCTCACATAGTACGACGATGGATAGGATCTTGTAGGCAACATTAAGCAGGGATATGTCCCTGTAGTTTTTGCAGGACATAGGATCGCCTTTTTTGTAGATTGGGCATATGGAGCTATTTGACCAGTCGTCGGGCATGCTTTCCTCCTCCCACACTTGGTTGATGAGCTGATGCATGCACCCTATCAGGACATCTCCTCCATACTTAAAGAGTTCCGCAGGTAGGCCATCCGAGCCTGCGGATTTGTTATTCTTAAGCTTGCGTATGGCTTTCTTAACCTCTTCAGTACTGGGTAGGTAGTGGGACTGGATCTTCATTGACTGGTCTTATGCTTCTTTGCTCCCCTGTGTTTTCGTCTAAATAATGCCCATTAAGCAGCTGCTGGAAATGCTGTTTAAACACGTCTACAATTCCCTGTGCTTCGGTGACTAGGTTCCCTTCGCTGTTTCGAAGAGCTTGCGTGCCGGTCCTATAACCTGATGCCAGTTGTTTGGCTGTTTTATAGAACCGGTGGGTGTTTGTGGTGGTGCTAGACTCCTCGAGATACCTGAGCTTTTTCCTAGGTGGTTGATAGCCTATGGTGGACTCGGCTACCTCCTTAATGATGTCGCGGTACTGGCTCTACTGGTTGTTGACGCTTGTGGCTGGGGGTACGGCAAAGAGTTTCCCGGTCAATTGCTCACTGTAGTCTCTGGCTTTCTCAGGTGTGCTAAGGCATGCAATATTGAATTTCTTCCTTTGGGCGATCCTCATTTTCTTTTCGTTGGACAGTCGGGCTCTGAACTTTGTCACAACAAGAAAGTGGTCAGAGTCCACGTTTGCACCTCGGAAAGTTCGCACGTCCAAGATGTTCGACGCGTGCCTTGCGCCAATTAGCACGTGGTCGATTTGGTTGGCGGTTCGACCATCTGGAGATCGCCAGGTTGCTGTGTGTATCCTTCGCCTGGGGAGCCTAGTGCTACTTATCACCGTATTCCGAGCTGCAGCAAAGTCGATTAATTTCACTTTACTTCTTCTTAAATAATTTAATTTTTTGTTCAGTTTAATCAATTTTAAGGATGTGCATATATTGAGTTGAAAATGTATCTTTGTGCAGATATTATATGACAGTTTTATCTTCCAACCTTGTTCATCTACGACGATCAGCTTAAATCCAGAATTTAATTGCACGAGCTCATATTGTATACCTTTTATAAAAAGTCTCTATGGCAACCGTATCCATCAGATGTCCTGATTAATTTTGAACCAACCATTCACTTTGTAATTTTACGGTGTCCATATACTTTCGAGTTTTTACCCACAAAGGATTTATTGTAAAGTTTATCATTTTGTTTTAAAAGTGACGTCTGACACAGCGATGTCAAGCGTGGTGTCTCGCCAGTATGCGGTGAGTTGATTAAATTTATTTCGCAATGTAACCACATAGAATTACACCAGAAAGCACGTTCGAGTCCAGCATTAAACCACCACAATTTTTGACAGCGCCAGTGCTTGTTAACCTACTTATTGCCACATCACTGACGTTAAATGTGGGTATAAAAAACTTTTCGTCAGAGACTCAAAGCACTATACAAGAAAATAAATATGTACACATACATGTATGTATGTACAATGTACATTGTACATTGTACATATGTGTGTAGTAGTTTCGCATTTAAAATGGAGTGCATATTACAAATTTTCAGAAAATTCAAGAGATTAAAACTCAAACATCAACTCCGATGGTGAAGATTATTAATTTTATTTTTAGCTCCATATAAAAAGATTTTTATTGAAAATAGCACAGATAATTCTATTACGAGTATTTTGGTACAATTTGTTTTCTAAGACCGTTGTTCACACAAACTTAAAGTTAGGCTGAACCACAGGAGGAGTCTTATTTTTTTAATTTTTCCTTCAGGTTGCTAACCAGAAAATAATTAAACTATGTCTAAACGGTGTCAAGTCTTGGCAAACTCTGTTGATAATTGTCTGACAAAGCAGTCGAATTTTTCATAGTTTCCTAAAAATTACAGTCGAAATTTGTTGAGTCTCGAGAAATGTATTGACAAATCTTTCTAAGCAAACAAGAACAGCAGGGAACTTTCTTCAAATTCTTCTTCGTCATTGAGGGCGGATAGATATTCAAATTCCAAATGCCCACCTTAGCTTCCTTAGGTGGCACGGATCCAAGTGGTCCAATTTTCAATGACTCTTCTACTCGTAGAAGCTGCTGAATCTGAGCGATGCGATGGAATGTATGTTATGTTCACCTTAAGGATATCTGTTCATTTTAGTTTATTCCCATAGACCTGTGACTTCAGGAAGTCCCACAAGAAAAAGTCTAGCGGGCTCAAATCGAATGACCTTGTGGCCAATTCCGAACGGCAAATGAGCAGAACTTTTTATGACAAGAGATACTCTAAGAAGATTTGTCGCTTATTCGTAAAGTGCAGAACAACCATGTAAAATATAAGTAACACATTTTATTTAAAATCTCGGAATAAACCTCTTCGTTTTGCTTATCAATTTCAAAAACTTCACATCACTTAGATCTTAAAATATGTACATATATACGAATATATAAGTACGAGTATATTCTTCTTGAAAACGTATTCCAATCGTCAGCCAGACATATTCTCTGTTGTGGAAATTATTTAGACACTTATCGGATATGTGACAAAGCAATAATTTAATACCTTGTCGTTGTCAGGAACATCTATGCATGCAGCTGAGCCAACGAGTCATCGTTTTTAACTAACGTTGCCCGCAAGGTAAGCAAATCACATCATATAATATGACACATTGTGTTGTGCCTCTTCACTTTCAGCATTTAACATTTTCGTAAGGACTTGTTTTTTTTGGGTTTTTATCTGGTTTTTATAAGTTATAGTCAAGAAGGTAGAGTTTTTATAACGGTGGTGGTTTATTTATAAAACAAGTTGGAATTCAAGTTGTTCTTACTAAACTGTTAAATACGTACAAGAACAAGCTTTGTTTGGAGCTTAATAGAAACACAAAAAAAATGTATCCAAGTTGGTCGTTTGGTCTAACAATATCTCCACAACTAATTCAACTGAAAAGGCACACAATGTATTAGTCTTTGAAAAACAACATTTTCTAGACGATTTTCTTATATCAACTCAAAATTTCCTATTTATTTTCTATTTATATTATGGAAATATTGAGCCGGGTAAAACATTCCACATTCGTGTTGTGTGGCTAAAAATATAATCTCTGAATTTAACAGTACGTCCAAAATTGGACTCAAGGGTAAACTGATCTGCATTCTCTGAAGCGCGGCTATTACTGTAAAATTGTTTAAGGAAATTCAACTGGCTATTTCACTAGAGCACTGCTTATAATAATCACGGTTAAATATTTAAGGACAAGAAATATTGCGGCGATGCTCGAGAGATTCAAATGTTTATATTTCATGTTATAATTTGATCACCTATAATTTTTAATATTTTTTTTTATTCTATTCAAGAGGCTCAAGTAGGTTATTGGAGCACCTGCCAAAGACGAATTTTTGCTCTGATATTTTTGGGACATTTTGTTCATTAACTTTTTAAGAGGGAAGTTGAGTTAATATGCCTTATTTATAGCTCCACTTAACTATTGTGCAATTTGTTCTAGGTTAAGTTGACTTTTTGCCGTTTCTGCGGAACCTATATGTTTTGATTATTTTTTATTCAAGACTGAGGTAGGTCGATGCCCAGGATTGATCCCAAAGAAATCAAAAAACTTGAGTAGAAGTTTCCAAGCTCCAAATCAATTCAATTTGTATTTATATCCAAATTTGCTTACAGCGTTTACAATTTCTTCTTATTATTTACTTAAAAAGGTATTTCGTATACATATAACTAACAATGAATATTCTTACAATAAAATAACATGATACTTCAGATACGGGTTTAAGGTTCAATCATGTCTCCAGCAAGAGACCGGAGGAGAAAACGGGGCTTCGTTCGCATTAAGAAGATTGTCAGTGGTACTCTTTGAAGAAGGATAGCCACAGAAATAATCGTTGGGATTAGGATACGGCTCTGCTTCTAGCATAAGACTAGAATAAAAATTGGTTTGGACAAAGCCTTGTTTACGACTGAGAAGAACTGGAGTGCAGAAATAAGCAGGTTCAAACACCTTCTTGCTCCTAGCAACAAACTAGAAGAATAATCTGCTCTTCGTTCGTAGCCACAAGCTTGTCTGTGAAACTCTTTAAAGAAGTATAGCCGCAGAAAATTCGTCGGGATACAGCCCTGCTTCTGGCAAAAGAATAGAAGAAAAATCGGTTTGGGTCAAGCCTTGTCCGAGCTACACTTAGAGGAAGTAGAGCATAGAAGTAAACGAGTTGTAAAGGTTAGGAACGGCTTTTTATATATGTATGTAGGTTCCAGTTTGTTTTCTTTGCGTTCTTTCCCGAGGTATTCTCTATGAGAAAGTCCTCTAAAAGCGAAATAAAATCATTTTGTGGTTAAATGGTAGTCTTTGCCTGTATTAGTAGTCCAATAGTTAATTTTCTTCCATCATCGGTTGTATGTTGGTCCGATCACCATCGAAATTGCCTTCTGCTATGGCTTCTACTGGTGATATTCCTTCCATGCAATGTGCATATACGAGTCAGGGTTCGGACTTTACTTCGATCGAAGTAGATCTACTTCGATTTTGAGAAACAAATTGAATCTACTTCCCTACTTCTCTTTTTTATGATCTACTTCTCTTTGAAATTCTAAACCAACATATTTAAAGACAGCGCTGATCACTCTGTATTACATAAAAAAACAAGTTTAGGAATCATTTAAACGTAAGCACTGTGGAAAATTTAATGTTTTTGAGATCACTTACAGAAAAACGTAAAGAATTTATGAGCCACCTATTGAATTGATACAATTCGTACAAGTTCGTTGATGGAAAATTTACTTTAAAATAGTTATATTTAATTAAAATTTTTTTAAAAGTCTGAAATCAGAATTTACTTATATATGTTATGTTTATATTCATGTCGATTACAGAATCCGCAGAACCTGATCCGCAGTGATTCACAGTGCAGTCGTCTCCTTCTTTTGCATGATAAATGAGTAGATGGGAAAAATGGTACTGCACTGCGGATCGAGTTCGCCGGATTCTGTAATCGACATGATAATTTAATTTCCTGAAACTACTTCGAAAATTTTAGATCTACTTCAGTTTTTTTCCGTATCTACTTCGAAAATTTAAAACCTAAGTCCGAACCCTGATACGAGTAGATGTCGTCAAAATTCCAAAAACTTAAAAAAATCACAAATATATTCATCTGATTCTTCGTCATTTGTCATTGATCAACTTATCTTCACAGATAATATTGTTTTGAGTAGGTTTTTTCCACCAATTTTTACTTACTTTTATAGTTCACTGAGTCTTTACGAAAAATCGACAAAATAAAACAAAGTTAAGCGAAATAAAGAAAAACACAACGATTCAAATTTGATGGTGGTCTATTGCTTGAATGTAGGCTTGCGTAGTTCGCGAACGAACTAGTTCAATGAACTAGTTTTTAAGTGAACTAGTGAACTTAGTTCACATACTTAGTTCACTAGTTCAGTTAGTTCTCGAAGAGCAAGAAAGTATATTTTTCGATTTCACATTTTTCTTCTATTTAATAACATTTATGTAGACCCATTTACAGACAGAGAAAACAAAAGTCATTTATGACATGGCAGAACGCAGAACTGCTCAGCTCATACTCACCTAACCCAATAATCTCTTTTTATGTTTTCTGTGAATGAAATAAGTTCCTATTTATAGGGAATTTCCATCGTTTGTCCTTGTCTTCTCTTTCTAGTTTGATGGAGAAATCTAAGTGAAACAAACGCTCATCATTTCATAAATTTATAAGTGAGGTCAGTGGCGTAGATAGGGGGGGGGGATCAGGGGGATATATCCCCCCATTGGGATCGATAATTGTTCAGCATAACCAGTCATGAACCAAATAAGTCAAAGAAACGCACTCTGAAATTTTTTTTTACGTCTCTCACCAATTGATAACACTAGTTTACAAATTTTCGGTTTGCAGCGAGTACCTCCAAAAAAAAGTATTTTCTAGACTAATTTTGACTCGGCACTCATTTATTTTTCCAAAGAAGCGTTTTCGAGATATAAGCAAAAAACCGTTTTTTTTGCTCCTTTTCCATGTATGAGCCTAATTCTCAAAACCAGTCAAACTAATTAACATATTCTTTATGTTTTTGAACAGATATTTTGTTTGTCTTTCCAGCAGTATACGACTTGTGTAAATCGGCATAACAATCATTAAGAAAAAGCCGTTCAAAGTTTCAAAAAACACACCTTTTCGCCGTTTTTAGAAAATCGCTTGTTTTAAGTCATTCCGTAAGGATAGACAAAAAAATATTTAAAATACTTTTAAGATCTCAGGTGGAAGATATTGTTTTTACAAAGCTAAAACGCACAAAGTTAATGAAATCGAATAATAAATGTGGAAGTTATGAAACAGTACGTGAAGGCAGACCATTTCAGTTTTATTCTTTTTTTTAATAATTTATATTGAAAATATGACGCATATTGCTTACACTTCTTCTTTTATGTGGCGTTGAATCTTCGCGGAGCTGCATTTATTTTGTGATTTATTTTTTAAATTAATATTATTTTACTTACTACAGTGCCTTGCATAAATATAACCTGTAAAAATGCGTTTTGTAGAAAATTAAAATGGGAATGACACCTACTATTTTTTATTGAATGACATCAGTAAATTCAGAAGAAAAGAAAGTTTCGTTAGTTTCTCTTCTGGTGGTTAAAAATTAAAACAGATTTTTTGTATTGCAAAAGTATAACCGCTTTTTAATTTTGATCTGTTTTTTTTTTATTTTAAGTAAATTTTTTCGGCTAAATTAGTAAAGGACATTGCTGCCCCTATTTTCGACCAATCTAAAAATTGTTTTTGACATACTGTTGACAAAGTTATTCAATATGGAATCGTCTATACAGTTCCATTCATCCACAATCGCCTCTCGCAGCTCAGCAACACTGTATAATTGCCTATTATGGGCATAAATTTTGCGGGTCAAAATTCCCCAAAGATTTTCAATTTGGTTACAATCTGGAGAACGTGCCGGGAACACCATAAAATGTATGTTATTCGATTCGTACCATCCCAAACTTTGACGACTAACGTGAATTGGGGCATTATCATGCTGGAAGACATTCCGAACTCGACGAAATCGTCTTAAGTAGGGTACCAAATTATCCTGAAGCACCTGGGTGCAAGCTGAACTGTTCATCTTTGCAGGGGTGAAGGCAACTGCAACGTTACCACGGTCGCTGAAGGCCCCCCAAACCTTACAACTGCCACCGCCAAAGTTCCTCTTGAAAAAAAACTTTTTTCCTTTCTCAGATCGTGCCAATATCCGTTAAAACCACCTGACCCATCAAGATTAAACTTTTTTTCGCCACTGAAAATAATCTAAAATAATCTAAAAAAAAACATTCATTAGATTATGCTATTTGGAATAACAAGAGTTAAGTGTAAATTAATGGAATGTTACTTATGGTTTTCCAATTCCGTTTCATGTTTTTCCGGGAAAATTCTTACTTTTTTTTGTAGACTGTTGTCAAATTTGGAGCTGGCATCATTTTGCACCGAACAATCACTTTACTGCTTTTTAAGGCACAAAAAACCGTTGAAACCGAAATTCCTAAGCCCAATTCGTCACGAACGTCTTGCAAAGAATGCGCCGAATTGGATGCAGCATTTATTAAACCCCTTTTATCTCGACGTGTCAGCTTCTACAGATGCACGGGTCTTATTTTCGTCTCATAAGATTCTGGATCTTGTAAGAAATTTCGGACGACACGATCTGATATTTAAATTTTCCTACCAATAGCCCTTAAGCTAAGGCCAGTTAACCGAAAAGCTTGAATTTTGACTTTTTCCGTATCGCTTAAATGTTTACCACGCGGCATTGTTTCTTGTCATTTCGAAGCACACAACTGAATCAAGCTTCAGAGAGGTTTGCATTGTGCGGTTATATAAAAATCTGTTTTTTTTTTTTTTTTTTATAATCTACCCGCGCTCAAGGGATTATGATTACCCTTTAAATGTTTCAACACAGCGCGGGCGTGAAGGTGAAGTTAAGAAGAGAAAGAAGAGAAAATAACGGAACTTTTTTCTTTTCAATTTACTTGATTAGTGAAGCCATTCAATAAAAAAAATAGTAAAGTGTCATTCTCAATTTAATTTTCTACAAAACGCATTTTTACATTTGCGGTTATACTTATGCAAGGCACTGTATATCAATATTTATTCTAGTTCATATTGAAATTAATGCGTATAGTATATTATCTTTAAAAAATATAATTTTTTTATGGCATACATAATGAATTCAATGAAGTCTTGTTATTTGTTTTTTTTTTTTATTTATTAAAACTTAAAAAAAAATGAGCGAACTTGATATATCCCCCCCCATAGCGAAAAGCTATCTACGCCACTGAGTGAGGTACCTTGGAAGTATATTGTTTTTGTTTTTGTTATTTGGTTAGTGTTCGCAGTTTGTGTTGATGGTTGTCTTTGGCTTGAAATTAAATCAATTGAATTCGGAAATTCGGATTGTTTTTGTTTATTATTGAAGTTTGTTTGTTATTTGTTTATGTTTTTACTTCCTATTGCTCATAAGTCATAAACATCATACTATAAAACGGCAAACATGTTTTTTGTGGTACACTTTTCTCCAAAAGTATTTAACCGATTTCGATACATTTTATATGGTTGGAAAGCCACAGTTACGGAGATGTGCAGAATATACTTGAGACACGCATTCACACACTGAGGGCCATTTTTGTTTTTGCACTGTCGAACACTTTGCATATTATATAAAAATAAATTTAATTTAATAAATTTGCTTGAAAACACTACCAATATTTATTAATATAAAATAATTTAATCATTTGCTTGGAGCATAAGGAAAAATTCCTTATTTTTGCACTGCGGGCTTTGAAAAATCCCTTTAGCTGTTTTGAACGCAAGATATTTACCGTTTTTTTAAGTTTCATTACTGGAATGGGGAAGTTCAAAGTGATTTTCAAGTGAAGAAGAAAAGAAAGAAAAAATTCGAAGTGATTTCAAGCTAAGGTGAACAAAGTTAAAAAAAAACATTATATAAACAATAAAAACAATAACAAACAAAGAGTGAAAACAAATTAAAAAAACAGAGAAAACTAAACAATACAGGTAAGTTTTCCTATTTCGAGTAAAAACTAAATTTAGACTCAAGATATATTTGCTTTTTGAAGGAACTATTTTCCCTGTTTTTGGAGACTTTATGTTTGATTTTTTGTTAATTTGATTTATTTAAAAACTCTCCAAAAAGAGTCGAAATGGTTCGCTTAAAGCTTTTTTCTCGAGCCCTATCTTCAAGAAAATGGTAGAGCATAAAGTTACTAAAATGTAATTTTTCGTTGAATAAACACTACCCATCCACACACTTTAGGAATGTGATATTTGGGTTTTGTTTAAAATAGCGGCTGTTCTTATATCTCAATTTCTTTTCCTTGGGTTTTCAAATAAAAAAGATCTTTTACATTTAATTTTAACAGCAAAATGCTCCGGAGGAGATCTTTTACAGGCCGTCTTGAACAAACTTTAAGCTCAAGGTCAATGGAAGCCACACGTCGAACAAATTCTTCTCATTTAATGAATGGTGTTCAATTACAAGATACCTATAAATTGTGCATCTGATTTTCTGCCATTTACATTAGGAGAAATGAATTGTAATTGTTTACTATGCGATGCAGTGCATTTCAAATCTGAAGTCACAATGAGACACAATAATGTGTTTACTCTTTGTTGCCACAAGGGCAAAGTTGTTTTACCGCCACTGTCTTCAAATCAGTATTTCAAAACTCTTTGCGAAGGAATAAAATCAACAAACCCCTCAAATAAACAAAGATCTCAAAATTATTTGAGTAACATACGGTCGTTTAATGCTTCCTTTGCCATGGTCAGTTCGGAAGCTCAAATAGCTGAGACCACAATGAATGGTGTTTATCACTTTAAAATTCATGATGTATTTTATAACCGAGCTGGTTCCTTAACTAAAACAACCGATCGTCAACCATGTTATGCACAGCTTTATTTTTATGACGTTGAGACTGCAGTACAATACAGAATGTTGTAACGAGCCAATGCATCCTGTAATGTAAATTTGATGCGTGAAATAGCAGGCCAATTGGATCGTATGAATAGTTTTGTAGATTCTTTCAAATCAATGTCGACTTATTGTCAGCAAGCAGAGAATGCAGCAGCGGAAGTCAGTTTGCTAATTAAAATTAATAACAATGTTGATTTAAGGCGGTTTAATGATGCTGTTACGACATATGTGGCCGTAATATTTAAAAGTAAGGATGGTCAACCACCATTTGAAAGGAATATGATCGTTTTTTCGAAAAGTTCAGATGTCACACGTTCCATATCGGTACTTGATTCTGCATTAGATCCCTTAGCTTACCCATTGCTATTTCAAGTTCGAGTCCTAATAGAATGATAAATATTTTTTTTACTGCCGCGATATGGAAAAATGATGCGAGTGAAAGTTTTAGATGTAACACAAAATTCACAAGTTGACGTCACTCCGGCAACGCGGGTTAATTTCCAATATTATGGCCATAACAACAGCTGAAGGACAATGACATGAAAGAATCGAAACAAAAATTGTTAATGTGTCAAAAATGTGTATAGGTTTGAAAGTTTGTTTACCATTAACTGTTTTCCTTTGGACTTCAGGATTGAATTGCATTCAACAATTTAAAAAAATCATGAATTCTCTGTCTTTTATTGAATGATAATGAATTAAATAAATAAATTGGCATTTGAATTTAGAGAGCTGGGTCGGCTAGTATATCTTATTTGACTTTTACGTATTAATTATACGTTATTAAAATACATTATAAGTATGAGAAACAGGTAAGAAATAGTAAAATATTAATGTATCGTCGAGTTTTTTTTTAATTCATATTTTCGAATTTTTTCCCAAGTTTGTGTATGATAAGAAAGAGGAGACAAGCAGTCTCAAAATGCCAAAAATTTGAGAGATCATTTTATCCAAAATGAAAAAGACAAAAAAAAATAAATTTGCTAAGTGCAAATATTGTGGAAATTTGATAAGTATTGCTGGAGGATCAAATGGAAATCTTAATCGCCACATGAAGACAAAACACCCTCTCATTTCCCTTAACAACGAAAGACAACTACCGCCACAAACATCTCTGACACCTACACCCTCTTCCACGTCCACAACCACAATTCAAAGTGAAGTATGTACTACTGCGTTAAAGTCACAACCATTGATTACCAAATTTGCTTTTGCCCGTCATCCACCACCTGTGAAAAAAGTTCAACAAATCGATCAACAAATAGTAAAAATGATCGCGAAAGGTCACCATGCTCTTAGGATGGTGGAAGAACTAGAATTTCGAAGAGCAATTGAAATGGTTTCGAACTGCCCAGGGTACAGATTGCCGTATCGAAAAAAATTAACGGAAATCTTAATCCCAAATGAATATAAAAATTTGGTAGACGACATGAAATTGAAATTGAAATTGGAAGCGCCATCAGCTGTGTGCATGTGCATCACCACAGATTGTTGGACGTCCAGCACCAATGTATCATACATAGGGGTAACAGCACATTATATATGTAGATGGTTCCACTAAGTTGTGTTGGGCACTTATTGCTTACGACAGTATAACAGTCATGATGCCATAAATTTATGTGAAGTCTTAGAAACTATTATAAATGAATGGCAAATTTCTCACAAAAATACTGCTATTGTAAGTGATAATACTGCGAACATCTTAGCAGATGTAAGATTATGTGCGGTTGGCGATCTATTGGGTGTTTCGCTCATTCGCTCAATTTGGTAGTTCAAAAATCAACCATGAAAAAATCCAGTACACTTTTAATAGTTAAGACAATAGTTGAGTATATTAAAATAAAATGCACGACTGGATCGCACGAACTTGCTCTTATGTAAAAGTACTTTGGAATTTAAGATACATTTTATAAATATAAAACATGGATTTAATGAGATAATAATGTTCGAATGCATAAAATTGCCGTCTGGTTTCCGGAAAAGTATGAATTTATGCAAATAAACCTTAAAAAATCGTTTAATTATTAAATCAATTTTTTATATAAGAAATTTCTCTAAAATTTTTCAAGAAAAAAATGTGGGATGCGAATTTTAAGTATTTAATAATATTGGTTTTAGGAAATAATTTCAAAAAATAATCGTTCATAGGTTTTGAAGATATTGATTTAAAATTTTTTTTTTTTTTTAAAAACCCAATAAATATTTTTTCAAATATTTTTATATACAATATTATTTTGAACTTAAGGGGACTCCTGCTAAAAATTTTGGGTTAAAATCCTTAGAGCCGTTAATGAAAAAGTCGAAAATCAAAAAAACGGGTCTATGGCAGGTACCCCTAATAACATTTTGCCCCAAAATTTTTTTTGACCAAAATGTAGTCCATGTCCATAATATCACACTTAATTTTTTTTATCAAAATCGTTAGAGCCGTTTTCGAGATAAATAAGATTTTGCATTACGGGTGTATGGGGGGTACCCTTAGTTTTGGAGCTAAAAAAAAAATTTCAATTTTTCCTCTAGGGAATCACCGAAGACCCTTAACTACCGAGATTGAAAGAAATAGGTCCAAGGGTTTAGGCTGTAGTGAGAGGTACAGACATACAGACACACTGAAACATGTTTTTTGTGTTCTAAATTTTCCTTAACATTTTTATAAAAAAAATTGATATGCAAATTGTTAGTATTTAATAAAATAAATTTTAAAACGTAATTTAAAAATTTAATCGTGTATCGGTTTTCAAGATATTGAATTTTCAAAAAAAAAATTGTATTATTTTTTTAAAAATCCAAAAACTATTTTTTCGAAAAAAGTTTTAGTTTATATTTTTTCAAATGCAAAGCAGCTCCCGCATAAAAATTTTGGTTAAAATCGTTAGAGCCGTTGGTGAGAAATTCGAAAATCAAAAAAACCGTTCTATGACAGGTACCCCTAATAACATTTCCCCCCAAATTTTGTTTTCACCAAAATATAGTCCATGTCCATAATATCACACTTAATTTTTTTTATCAAAATCGTTAGAGCCGTTTTCGAGATAAATAAGATTTTGCATTACGGGTGTATGGGGGGTACCCTTAGTTTTGGAGCTAAAAAAAAAATTTAAATTTTTCCTCTAGCGAACCACCGAAGACTCTTAACTACCGAGATTGAAAGAAATAGGTCCAAGGGTTTAGGCTGTAGTGAGAGGTACAGACATACAGACACACTGAAACATGTTTTTTGTGTACTAAATTTTCCTTAAAATTTTTATAAAAAAAATTGATATGCAAATTGTTAGTATTTAATTAAATACATTTTAAAACGTAATTTAAAAATTTAATCTTGTATCGGTTTTCAAGATATTGAATTTTCAAAAAAAAAATTGCATTATTTTTTTAAAAATCCAAAAACTATTTTTTCGAAAAAATTTTTAGTTTATATTTTTTAAAATGCAAAGCAGCTCCTGCATAAAAATTTTGGTTAAAATCGTTAGAGCCGTTGGTGAGAAATTCGAAAATAAAAAAAACCGTTCTATGACAGGTACCCCTAATAACATTTCCCCCCAAATTTTGTTTTCACCAAAATATAGTCCATGTCCATAATATCACACTTAATTTTTTTTATCAAAATCGTTAGAGCCGTTTTCGAGATAAATAAGATTTTGCATTACGGGTGTATGGGGGGTACCCTTAGTTTTGGAGCTAAAAAAAAAATTTAAATTTTTCCTCTAGGGAATCACCGAAGACCCTTAACTACCGAGTTTGAAGAAAATACGTCAGGTAGTTTAGGCTGTAGTTCGAGGTACAGACATACAGACATACAGACATACAGACATACAGACATACAGACATACAGACAGACAGACGGAATTGTCAGACCCACTTTTTTCGTCTTCGCTATCATCGTAATGTCAACTTTGATCAAAATCTCGAGTTCGATTTTTTTTCCAAATGCAGAACTTGCCCTATAGTACCTATATCGCAAGTAAAAAGTGCACAAGGGCTAAAAAATTAAAAGATGCTCAGCAACAAATGAACATGGCTGAACTTAAGCTAAAACAAGACGTTCCAACTCGGTGGAATTCAACTTTTGACATGCTAGAGCCCATCATAAAAATTAAAAACGCTGTCATCACCGTAACTACACTCAACCGAAGCGATGTGTCTTTAGATCTTCGAGACTGGATGATAATACAGGAAACATTACCTGTCCTTAAACCATTTTACGAAGTTACGAATGAAATAAGTGCCGAAAAAATGTAACATAATCAATATAATCATAGTCTTTGATAACTTGCTTCGAAAGTTCAAAATATTTTCCAAAACTTAATGAGGTAAGGTCTAAGGTATTAAGAATATTTAAAAACCGTTACAACTCTAAGCTTATCTTTAGTATAAAGAAGTATGCATAACTTAGTATTCATGATCACGGCCGCCACAAACGACCTTGTTGTATGTTGAAAATTTTATTTTAAAATGTTACTTTCGTTTGGCTCTCATACAATTACTTGTATTAAAATAACGAGAGGCAAACATTTTCAGGCGTAGTTATTAGATTTTTGGCTGATTAGGCAGTATGTTGATAGTTCGAAATAGTTGGAAATATGGTTTCCGTTGTCTAAGTTCAAACATCAAATATATTTTTGTATATATTACTTGGACTAACTATAGTTAGACAACGTTTATAATGTTTATGTTTTGACATTCAGATTTCTGAACATGAAGATTAAGTCACTTTGAGAGAACAATTTTTTTATTTTTTTCGCAAGGTACAAGATCTTCTAAATGAATTAAAGGCTGGTATGGATTATCGTTTCAAAGACTTAGAGAAGAACGTCTTGTATGTCGAGTGCACTATATTAGACCCCGTTTCAAGAAGAGGTTTCAGAAATCAAAGTGTATACGAAACTGCATACAAGTCTCTGCGAAGCAAAATCGGTTCTGCTACTCTCTTTGAAGAAGTAGTTCACGAAGACGCTTGTGGTAGTACCAGTGCTTGTAATTCTTTGAGTACCACTTATGTGACTTCTGGACTTGAACAAAAAACAAATAGCATCTGGGATAACTACATATGATTCGGATTTGATGAAAATAAAAAGACCGTCTAATAAAGTTGCGGCAGGAATCAGAGAGTTTGATAAATACATGAATGAAGAGTATTTGAGTTGAGATATGGATCCTCTAAAATGGTGGGACGACCAGCGTACTATTTATCCTCATATATACAATTACGTTTTAAAAAGATTTTGTATTCAAACTACTTCCGTTCCATGCGAACATGTTTTCTCAGCAACTGGCCAAATAATTAATGACAGACGAACATTGCTAAACTCAGAGAATGTCAAAACCTTGGTATTTTTGCATTCAAATATGTAGACTACTAAAAATAGATATGTTTATATAAATATATTTTAATATAACACAAGACTTTATTAACCAGGTTCCTATAGATATATAAAGATATATTATGTAGCATTTTATTTTTATTATACGAGCTATGAATTTAACTATGTATCTGTGAATATTTTATTTGCTTAATTCTAGTATTTTTCTACATATGTACACAATAATATGATGAAGTACATATTGTTATACAAAACAAATTGTTTATGTATATTTTTGTTTATGGGAAATAAAATATTTATTTTTATTAACTTGGTGTTAGGTTTAAATGTAAAATGCTTAAATTTAACTCAAATTTGGATGCAGTTTTGACAAACTAAAGTTTTTTCTTATTGTTTGTAAAATGGGCTATTTTGAACTAAACTGAACTAAATTGAACTCAAATGAAGGAAATAGTTGAGTAGCGTGATTTGAACTAAATTGATCGATCACTCAAATGAACTCAATTGCCCAACTCTACTTGAATGCCAGATGATTCTTTAATTCTGTTTCTTTTCTTTCGTTTGTTAGCGGCAAATTTGAAAAGTAAAGAATTTTAGTACTATGTTCTATGTACTATGTACTAAGCTATTATCTTTGATATTTGCTATGATTTTTGATTTAAATTTTAGAATTTTATTTCAAATTTAGGTTTTAAGCTTTGAATTTAAGTTAAGATATTCAATCAATAAGTATTTTCAATAAAAGATTTTAAGTAAATTCAATTTCATTTTATCCTCCGTCTGACATACAGACACTCGAGTCTGGACAGACATTTTTCCCTTTTTAATCGTTAGTTTAAATATTCCTAGTTAAGATACCAACCCGTGCTTTTAGGTAGCTTTCTAAAATTATATTGGCTTTCTATCTATAAAAATATCAGTACCAAAAAGTCCTTAAAAAGGATATTTTAAGGACCAACCCATAATGCCTGGAATGACGCCTATAAATTTTATATGAAATACGAGTACAATACAGCACTTTTCATGACAAGATATACTCTTGGAAGATTTTTAACTTCCTCGTAAGAGGCAGTAGATCTCTGCAACAGCTGGAAATCGATCTTCTGCATGGCAGTCCAAGGCTGTAACCATTATATTAACATTCAAATTAAGATGCAAGAATAAGGAGAAAATAAGGATTTGGTAATATGTAAAGGAAGTTCAATATATGCAAAAACCTTTAAGATAATTAAGAACTCAAAAATATATACCCTTTATACGTAAAAATATGTTTAAAGGCATCACATATTTGCATATAATGCATGTAAATGTACAAATGTTTAAAGGTCCAGCCAGGCACATATGTCGGCCTGAATAATGGCAAATATGTGTCAGACGAAGGGTTAATAGCGAAGGAATGAAATCAATTCAGAAAAGATAACCAAGCTATTCTTCAAATAAAACTAAAACAAAGAGTCCTGGGAAATTATTTGCATACAATTTTCCTTAGTTCTACAAGATCAACATTACCATTTAAGCTAGGTTTATTGAAATGTGTTTTGTCAAACGGTGTTTTATTTTAAATAAAGTATTTTACATAACTATAGTAAATTGAACTCCACTAGTGTAGAAGGAGTAAATATTATCAACTTAAAAGAAAAGTAATCTGACTTACTCAGAATCTCAACAAGTATAAAGAGACCCTCCTATCATACACTATTTCATTTGTAACTGAAGCTTCTAGACTATACATTTTTTTGGGCTCATGTGCTCCTTTTAAAAGTAAATTAATGTCCATTCTACCTTCCGTGTATGGCTCTATTGATTTAGGTTTTATCTATTCAAAACAAAAAACAAACTTTCCAAATATTATTTTTGAAAATAGGGGACTTCTGTGTCTAATTTTCTCCCATTGAAAACTTTACATCCTCACATGACAGGGCTTACATTGGACTTGACTTGTCTAGATAATAAATTGTCAAGAAGATAATAAACCACCTGAAATATAAAGGACTACCTAAGTTTGAAAAAATCCCTTACTAAATATACAGTCTTAAAGCCACAAAAAAGGGTTTTCTGTTTGCCCGATAGGATTCGAAAGCGCAGGTGATTTACATTTAAAGTGTCCTTGACCGACACATTGCTTAAATAAGATCCACCTGGGAATAAAACAAATAAAAGTCCTCTTTTTCAGGGAACTTGTTTAAAAGTATCTTCGGCAAACATTTTGTTTGCTTTTTTATCCTCGGTATATCTACTTTGTTTCTTGGGTAAAATGTGATATGTTTTCTTTACGTTTTATTGACTTTTGTGATTCTTTTCTAAACTTTAGGGTCATCTTAACTCTTCTATAATGAAATGGATACAAACAAAACAATGCTTGAGTTAAAATATTAAGACAAGGAGTTTTTCGTATATATTTATATTTTTAGGGCAGAAATATTTTGGAGCAATACCAATTTCTTTAAATACCCCAACCATTAAAATCTCGCAGGTTCAGATTTTGTACGATTTCTTCGGTAAGACATTGATGATTGTTAGAGTTACCCTCCTTTTCACAGAGTTTGGAATTATATTTATACAGATAATTGCTTATAAGAAAAGGTTTAACAAACAAAAACCCATTAAAGCTAAACGATATTCGTGACTTGTTTGAAGTCAAATCCAAAAGTCCAAAAATTACCATTATCTTCTAACTGGCTTACGTGCCTGATATATATTTCCGACCGAAACTCCATTCAAGACGCAATTTTTTCTTTAGTAATTCCCCGTTTCTTATAAATGTCAGTATCGATCTGCAAACGAAGGATGTTACACAAGGATACCTTTTCAATGTTTTCAGAGTTTCATGTTTTAGATATAATACAAGTTAGTGGCAAGGTGATGGTCGGCTTCTGATGGAAAAGTGATTACTTTTCCAAAGTCAGAACAGGACACTTTTCTCTACGTTTGCCTTTCGGCTAGGAGAATGTTTTCCTGTAGTATAGATATGTACAGAAAAGTAAAGTAAACAAAAAAGAAAAAGGAATTAATTAAATAATGGTGTCGATGATGGTGTCCTGTCTTGTCCTGGAAATCAATCAACTCGAATCAGTGTCAAAGTTCATCCCTTTTGCGTCTTGAGTAATTGGAAACTTTTTTCATTTGATATTTATCGTTTTAGTTTTCTTGAAGTGTTCTGTTTCAATGTCATAAATAGGTGTACGAGATTGTCAGTTATGGGTTGACCTTTTTTTTTCTAATTAAAATAAGAGGAATAGAAAGTAATTAGTAAAAGAACTTATATATTCGAATTTCAATGGAATGATTAAAAGAAGTATACGCAATTGAATCGCATAAACTTGTGGACGTGTGACTAGAAAAAGGTTGGGTTTCAAATATCTTAATAATGAGAAACCTTGAACCAAATTCGAATATGGTCTTTTTAGCAAAAAAAAAAATATCAACAAGTGTGATTATATGAATTTGTATCAATTTTATAAAAGTTTTCACGTTACATGGACGAAGTTGGTTTGAAATTCCTTTTGGAGAATATTTGAAAAAAAAAATTCAAAATTGACAACTTCCATAACTTTTGTTTATACGAGAATTATGTTCCTCTACTTTGCGAAATGCTAAATTTTATAAGATACTAAAAAATATCCGACAATCGGTTGCATCATTAATGAAGTTTACGGGAAAACACCCAAATATAATGAATTTCTCACATAATACCAAATTTTTTGACAAATCCTTCAAAAGTCCAATTTTATTTTAACAATTCACACGTGGTCAATAGGGTTTATTAACACCCCTATAACCTTAAACATAGAACGACCGATTTGCAAATTTGGAAGTGGGAGAACACAGGTGTCGATGAACATTGGTTTGAATTTTTGCAAATTGGAATGGCAACAAATGTGGCAAAGGGCTAGAATAAGAGACTACAAAACAAATCTCCTTATTTGACAGTAAGTCCAAATTAAGTTCATGAGTGAACTGAAGCTTTTCGCTTGGGGCCGACAATGCTACGAGTATATCACCAAAGAAGCAGCTTCAACAAATATTAATCTACTATCAAAATGTTAATGGACTTAGAACGAAGATCAATTCGATCTATAAAAATGTCAATAACCTTCCTCATGATATTATTGTAATGACAGAAACTTGGCTGAATGACTCATTCTTGGATACTGAGCTTTTTGATACAACATACCAAGCCTTTAGGCGTGACAGACACCACTCAAATGACCTTGAAACAGTTGGTGGCGGAATCCTAATTGCTGTGAAGAATTCTTTTATATGTAATTTGGTTGATGCTTTTGAAGCTTCTGAAATAGAAATAATATGTATCAAAATTAAAATGGTATTTGGTTACCTCTACATTATCTCTGTCTATATACCTCCAAGATCTATAAACAATGTGTATGAAAGTTGTATTAAATGTGTTGAAAGCATACATAACCAAATGGATACAAATGACGAGCTCTTGATATTAGGCGATTTTAATCTCTCAAACTTGCGATGGATAATATCTTCTGACTTCAACATCGTATCTCCTGCGAACCCTTCCACAGCTAATGAGTTATCAATAATTGATGGTTTGGCCTCGTGTGTACTTACAAATGGGGTTCTCAACAGTTTCAACAATATTTTGGACTTAGTTTTTTTCTCGAACACTATAAATTCGGATACATCTGTAACCCCTGCTGATATCATACTAGATATATCATTAAACATTAGCCTGTGCAATGACTTTGACAAATCAAATGAAAATCTTGAGTTGAACTTTAAAAAATGTAATTTTGATCAATTATTTAATTTGTTGTGTAATGTTAACTGGAATCAAGTTTTTTTTAATTGTAATATTAACGAAATGTGTTTAAAATTTGATGATATCCTTTTTAAATGTTTTTATGAAACAACTCCACTACGTAAATCTTGCAGTAGATCTCAAAATCCACCATGGTTTAACACTGAGCTTAAAAATCTAAAAAATAGAAGAAACAAAGCATGGTTGAAATATTCCAAATCCAGAGCTGATGAAGATTATATCGCTTACTCCGATCTGAAGTCTATGTTTTCTGACTACTCTAATATTTTATATTCCGATTACATTTTAAAAATCGAAAATGATCTAAAACGAAATCCTAAAAATTTCTGGAACTTCGTGAGTGGTAAAAGAAAAATTGACGGCTACCCCAACTCTATGTCTTATAATAACGTAACCAGTCATGATTCTGGAGAAATATCTAATATGTTTGCTAATTTTTTTAAAGATGCATTTGTAGAGTCTGGTTTTCACGAACCCTCTGATTTTTCACCTTCCCTCCCTATTTTTTCACACCTTAACACAATTAACTTCTCTATTTGTGAAGAATCTATTGTTCAAAATATTTTGAAACTCGACGATTGTTTTAGCCCTGATCCTGATGGCGTACCATCTAGTGTATTAAAGAATTGTGTATCTTATTTATCCTATCCCCTATACGTTCTATTTAATGAATCTTTAAATTCTTCAATATTTCCTTCTATGTGGAAAAGTGCTTTCATTGTACCCATCCATAAAAAAGGGTCAAAAAACGATATAACTAACTATCGCCCTATTGCTAAATTGTCTGTAATTCCCAAATTATTTGAATCCATTATCTGTAACGTCTTATCTTTTAACTGTAAATCTATTATTTGTGATAGCCAACATGGTTTTGTCCAAAAGAAGTCGACTGTCACAAATCTGTTTGACTTTACCTCTTTTTGTATCGATTCCTTTGAAGATCGAAAACAGGTGGATTGTGTATTTACTGATTTTAGCAAAGCCTTTGATAAGCTTTGTCACAAAACTCTAATTAATAAACTAATTGGCTTAGGGTTCAATGAAAACTTTCTAGTCTGGATATCATCTTATTTAGAAAACAGGAGGTATAGTGTTACTTTTCGTAATGAGCGTTCTGATCAATTTTTGGTCAACTCAGGTGTTCCACAAGGGAGTCATCTAGGCCCATTACTATTTGTTCTATATATCAATGACTTGTCATCAATTATAAAAAAATCATCTGTGCTTATCTATGCCGATGATATCAAAATTTTTAAAAGAATAGCCTCCATCAGCGACTGTAAACAACTTCAAGAAGACATTTATAGGTTCAGGGAATGGTGCAATACTAACCGTCTTTTGTTAAATATTGACAAGTGTAAAACAATGTGTTTTACGCGCAAAAAAAATGTGTTAACTTACAACTATATGTTAGATTCTTTTATGTAGAGTGTCCTATTTTTCCGATCTAGGGATTATTCTAGATTCTAATTTAACACTTATTGATCACATTAACTTTATTATTAAAAAAGCTAATGAAACTTTGGGATTTATAAAAAGATTCTCCCGTGACTTCGTGGATCCTTACGTTCTTAAGCTTCTCTACATATCTTTTGTCAGACCAGGGGTGGAATCGCGTAAGGTGATAGTTGACTATCAATTCGTTGATTGTCGTTTTTGCCTGTAGCTGTCTCTATCATATCAATTAAGAATTATAGAGAGTGCGATGCTCAAAACGACAATCAAAAAATTGATAATCAACTATCACTTTACGCGATTCCACCCCAGTACTCGAATATGGCTGTGTAGTCTGGGCGCCATACTATTCAGTTCATATTAACAGACTTGAGGGAATCCAAAGGAGATTCTTACGATTCTGTCTTCGTTTTCTTCCTTGGTCACAAAGATCGACACTGCCCCCCTATAACAATAGACTCATCTTAATAAATCTCCCTTTACTCTCAAAGCATAGACAATATCTACAACTATGTTATATTATAAAATTAGTCAACGGATCAATAATATCTCCATCAGCTCTGTGCCGCTTGAATTTTAGTTTTAGACAAGCTAGCTTGAGAAATCAACGGTCTCTTTATCCTAACTTTAGCAGAACAAACTATGGTATGAACAGTCCCTTAAATCAATTGATTTCAGTTTTCAATAAGTATAATTTTTTAATTTCTTCAGTTAATGACAATCTAAAATGTAGTAAATTTAAAGAAAACTTTTTTAATACATAATTGTAAGTAAATTCATATTTGTAATGTTATCTAGTTTTAAGTTTTGTAACGTTAGTACTTTAACGGATTAAATAAATTATAATTATAAGCATTCCTAACTAAACGAGTATCACGGGTGAACCGATTGAAGGGAATAATGCAACTGGCTTAATCAAGTGAACAATGCTTGTGAAAGGAATGAAACATTCCGAGGGTGTTCAAGTGATTGAAATGACTCCATGATTGTTCTCTTTCATTACAGTTTTAAAGCTCTGTTCTACGGGTAGGGTACCCTTGAGTTTGAGATCGAGTATAATAACCTGAGGGTAGAATGAAGTGGATAAGAAGTTTCAGACCAGGGATCATTTATAAAAATGGGGAAAGAGTCAAAGACGAAATAGAGCTTGAGGAGTACCAGCATTTTGTTTAAATTATACGCGCACACAAGGGGCTATGAATACTCTTATAATGTTAAACACAGTGCGAGCAATTAGGAAAGTAGGATAGGATTTGAAAGGAGATACCGATGCACATTGGTTTTGAATGTCTGCACATTGCAATGAGTATGCGAAACATTGAGCCGGGTAAAGCATTCCACGTTCTTGTAGTGCGACTAAAAAAATAATATCTGTACTTGACAGTACGTCCGGAATCGGGCTCAAGGGTATTACGGTTGAATTGTTTAAGGAGAGGAATGTAGCTGGCTATTTCACTAGAGTACTGTTTATGAAAATAGTGGTAAAATAATGATAAATATGACTCATTTCGGCGGTGCTCGAGAGATACGATATACGAATGTTTCAGTTAGACAACGGTCGCCTATCATTTTTAGAGCTCTCTTTTGAATTCTGTTGAAAAGACTCAAGTGGGCCTATAGAGCACCTGCCGAGAAATGGGAATTATACTCGAGTTCCGGAAGAAAAAAAGGCTTTATATATTACAGTCAGATCAAAAAGGGTAAACAAACTTCTTGCATCAGCATCGCCTTAATACATAGCAGCGTTTTTGACGACGTCAAATATGTGATCAGTCCACAAAATATGGTCTGTGATGCACATACCTAGAACTGAAAGCAGTTCAGTCTCCTCGATGCCACACATGGATAGTTGCATTGAGGGAGGATTACGTTTTAGTGCCAGTAAACTGAGTAAAAAGCATTGAGTTTTCGAAACACTTAATTCTACACGATTTTTGCTTTTCCATTGAACAATGCTGTCAAGATCAGAATTTAATGAAATTATCATACACTACCGGTGGAAGTCCACATCCGAAAGACAAGGATGTGAATCTAATCTAACGAATATGAAAATTTGAGGGTACTGTCATCTCGAAACAATTAAGTGGATTTAGAGTTTCAGAAAAAAGATCATTTAAGAACTTAGTAAAAGAGCCGGAGACAAAACGGAACCCTGTGGCACACCAGCGTTTATTTTGTAGATATCAGATTTGAAACCGTCTTGGGTAGCCGACTGCGAAAAATAATTAGGCTATCTGATGACCAGTGCGGGTTTGTCGGGGGTAAGTCAACCACGGATGCAATCCAGAGTATAAGAATAATTATGGAAAAACATCGGGATTCTTTGGAGGATTTGTATGTCGTATTGGTTGATTTTGAAAAAGCATTCGATCGGCAACCACGAGATCTAATATGGGTGGCCCTCAGGCAACGAGGAGTTCCAGAAACCTATGTGCGGATAATTATGGACATGTATGATGGAGCAGTTACTAAAGTAAGATGCGCAGCTGGAGTCACCGAAGAATTCGAAATCACAGTAGGTGTACACCAGGGAAGTGTCTTGAGTCCCCTGCTCTTTATTACAGTTCTTGATTACCTGCTTGAAGGCAAAGTGACGGATCCAAAAGTACATCAGTTATTCTTTGCTGACGATGGAGCCATCATAAGTGAAGACCCGATATCCCTACAACGAGCACTTGACGTATGGGTGGATGTTCTAGAAGGAAGTGGGTACCGCATAAGCGCGAAAAAGACAGAATACCTATGCTGCCCATTTTCTGATCCACACAGGCCTATTCCAGACATTTATTTGAATGGAGTAGTGCTTCCCAAGTGTGAAAAGTTTAAATATCTGGGGTCTATGATAAATAACGAAGCTACTTGTGATGACGATATCAATCATCGCGTAAGCGTAGGGTGGATGAAGTGGCGGGAAAATTCTGCTATCTTGTGACCGAAAAATGCCCCCTAAGCTGAAAGGAAAGCTCTACACTTCAGTTGTGCGTCCAGCACTCACATACGGTTCACAATGTTGGACAATGTACAAAAAGTATGAGAGTAAGCTAACGGCAGCTGGGATGAAGATGCTTCGTATGACAGCAGGAGTTACAAAGCTTGATCGAATTAGAAGTACGAAGATCCGAGGAAGCCTTCATGTTAAGAATACCATTTCCCAAAAAATTGAACACGACCGACTCAGTTGGTATTGCCATGTTCAAAGGAGAGATCCTGAGAACCCCGTCAAAAAGGCAATATCATACAACGTTCCAATTCGGAATAAAAAGAAAGGTAGGCGTAAACACTCCTAGTACAAACAAATGCAAAAACACCAGCATTCAGTTGGCCTCAGAAATGGAACAATACAAAACCGGGAGGCTTGCCGCCGATTTCTGAGGTCAACCCGGCGAACCCCACAGGCGGATCACTAGTGTGAAGCAGATACGTGGGAGAGTTATGATCCCCTCGACATCGAGATCACAACAGCGCCGAAGCAAAGGAAGAAGAAGAAGATTTGAAACCGTCCATACTATACTTGTAGGCCCGAATCCATTGAAGAAGAGATTCATGGATACCAAAAGCAGGCATTTTCGATAAGAGAGCTTGATGCCAAACTTTTTCAAATGTCTTTGAAATATCAAGTGTAATCAAGTGCTTAAATTCTTCAAAACGATGTAAAGATTTATTCCCATCTTCGGCGAGATTTACCATCAGATCACCAGTAGACCTATATTGCTTCGAAAGCGGCACTGCCAGTCGTTAAGAAGCTTTTGTATCTCAAGGTATTTCTTAAGCTGAAAATTGATCAGCGTTTCCATGACCTTGGAAAGAAGGAACGTAAGTGCAATTGGACAATAGTTAGAGGGGAATGAGGATTCGCCTTTTTTTGTGGATAGATAGAAAAGCTGACGGATTGGCTTTACCAGCGTAGAAGAGCACGTCTTCAGAACAACGGGAGGTATACTATCCGGGCCAGCGGATTTGTGAATGTCGAGATCTTTTAATACTCTAGAAACTGCTAATTTTTGGTCATGTAGAAATTTATTTCCTCTGATATGAACGTTACATGTCTTTATAGTTTTTTTGTACTTATTCCTCAGTAGGATTGGCTTTAAAAATACGTAAGCTTCTCTAACACTGATAGCCTTTTTACAGCTCGAATCAATTAAGGAGTTTTCTTTTGATTTCATAGATTTTATCCTATTTGGAATCAAAGGTATACCGCTTAAATTTTCAGACAAAGCAAAATATCTGGGTCTTATTTTGGATAAGAAATTAAGCTGGAAGCCCAATATTCAAGAGAGAATCAACAAAGCCAACATAGCTCTCTCTTGCAAAAAAAGCCGTAGGTAATAAATGGGGTCTACAAACTCATTACACACTGGCTATACATCTCAGTCATTATACCGATACTTACATATGGAGTGACAGTATGGTGGACTGCGCTGGAAACAGCAACAAACCGCGAGAAGCTCAGCAAAGTCCAACGAACAGCCTGTTTAATCATGGGTGGAGCTCTCCGCTCAACTCCTTCTGCTGCACTTGATATTCTTTTTCATCTCATACCGCTAGATATTTTTAGCAAACAATCGGCCGCTAACACAGCCATTCGACTTAAAGCCTCCTCGCAGTGGATCAATAATGGTATTGGTCACTCTACTATACTGAATGGATCTAAAACCGATGACGGGGTCGGTGGAAGCGTATACTCCGAAAGATCAAATCTTTGTCTATCTTTTCGTCTTCCCAATCACTGTAGCGTGTTCCAGGCAGAGCTTTTAGCAATAAAAGAAGTCCTCTCTTGGCTAAAAGAAAACATTATATCGACTACTGATATACGTATCTTCTCAGAAAGTCAAGCTGCCTTAAAGTCACTGGACTGTGTCTCCATTAACTCACAAATAGCCCAAAATTGTCGATCATCTCTGGTGGAGATGTCAAAACAGTTTAACAATCACCTTACATGGGTGCCGGGGCATAGAGATATTCCAGGAAACTGTAAAGCTGACGAACTTGCAAAAAACGGAACAATATTACCTTTTCCGGTCAGCAGCCACTTTAACCTAACCTAACCTTACCTATCCTATTTGGAATAAAATTTCTCATACCGTAAATAATCGGATTTGAGACCATATCTGCGCTATAGTCTGCGTCACCATCGTGGAGGCATAGTGACCAATTAAATTTCAAGAAAAAATCATTGAGACCCTCCCAATTGGCTTTCTCGTACAGGCAAACGATTCTCACAGAGTTTTTTCTTTTTTGAGTGGCAGAGAAGCACATAATAAACTCACAGTGGGTTGCAGATTGGTACTGAACGCCATGATTTCCTGCAGTTTTCCATTCGATTGCAAGAAGATACATCCCTCTGATCCAGCTTATTCCTTTCGCTGTTTTCCTCTAATTCAATTTAATTCAAGTACTCGTAACCTCAACTCTTACTACTCGTATTACAGTGTGCTTACAGTATGGAAATAATCTAAATCGAAAGATCAAGTGACATGTTGGTCGATATTTACCTTCTCTTATAAACATCGACCAACATTAGCTTCTTAAAAAGGATCGGCAGCTTCTATCTGATTGGTGTTGAGATTAATACTCTCACCTAGGTATCTCTTCTGGGGTACTCAGGAGGGTCTGTTGGATGGCCTTCTAAATTTTGTGTAGAAAGTCTGAAACAGCACGAAGACTAGAAGTAAAGACTCTTTCGAAATGGGCATTAAATGATTTATCATTGTCATAAGTTAATGTGACTTTTTTTTATCGGAGGAGACTGCAGTTTCCAGGATGATGGTGATGGTGATTTTTGTACAATAATTCTGTTGACTTTCTTGAAAGGCTCAGGTCCAGGTTAGGTTGTTGTTGTCTTGTTGGATGGAATTCCGCAAAATAATGTTGATGCACTGAACTTTATTCATACTGTTTGGTAGTTGTTATATCATGTATTAAGTTCTTGTGTGTGGATCTTTTGCAGAGGTGTCCTTAACTGTTATCTATGAGCAAATATATTTTGTATATAGGTACTGTGAAAAATATATCTTTAAATGCATTGGAATGCTACTGTTTTAGTTGTTCAGTGCGTTTGAAACAGCAAGTGCTAGAAAATCGATAAATTTGTCGAATTCAATATTCTGAAGGCTCGTTTTTTGGAGTGGAAACGCTATGGAATTTTTAGCCCATATTTTTAATCACCAAGCCTTCTTAAGTTGATGAACTGCTTAGCTAACTCTGTCTTTACAATTAAACACACTATAAATAAATTTTTATTCAGCAACCATTTGAAATAAACAGCAAAGACAAACATAGGTGAGTTCGAGAAAATTAAAAAAAAAAAAAAACAAAATGGTTGCATTTAAGGCAGTCATATTAAATATTCGATAAAATAAAAATTCAGTTTTCTACTCATCATTAATATTGAATAAAATTTCAAACGTTTTTTCCACAGGAAACCAATATCTTCTTGTCCTAAGGAAGCAATAAGGTCAACCTGATGTAAAACACAAATCCAATAAATATTATTTTCGTTTTGTGCCATTGCATCACGGTTATGGCACATATAGGCAATGGGAAAAAAATTATAAATGCCTTTTAAGATATTTTCTTCCGATTATTTTTTGGCCTTTGAAACACAAGGAAAAGTACATGAACAAATTTATCGTACTTAGAATTTGCTGCGTCAGGAAATATTTTCTATCAACGAACGTTAAAGCCAAATTCTCAAATTGACACCGATGACAGACAAGATTGGAGTTGGCAACGGCATCACATAATAACCCAAAATACAAAAAACAGGAAATTCTGTCATCGAAAGGACATCATTGGCACGAAAAACAACCCGGGTAGGCATGGGTCGGAATGTGAGAAATGCCAGGCAAGTGTGAATACATGCTGTACGTGTGGGGTATATGGGTTGAATGTGTCCAGAATTCAAAATGAATTCGAAATTGTATCGTCCAGTCGAAATGGTCATGTGCTTGTCAAGGATATTGAGGCGTTTCTTATAAATCAATTAATAGTTAAAATGATTCATGCGGACATTTGCATTGCATTCTGAATTGAAGATATGACGTTAAAGGACATAATACGAGTATATGAGTTTCTAATATTCAAAACAAAAGAACCTATATTGGCTTACATTACGTGTGTATAGTATAGTTACCTAAATATACAACTGCCATTAAAGACAATTAAATGAAACATTTGATGTTGACTGACGTATGGTCCGTAATTTTATTCGAATTAATAAGAGATAAGATATGCAAAATAGATTGGTCCTTTTCGTATTATGCACTGGGAGACTTCTTATTTGATTAGGCAAAAAGGAGCCATGCCAAATTTGATTGAAGGATGAATATTTTCATGACACGTACTATCTATATGAGTTTCTAATTACTTATACATATGTTCTAGAAAATTTTGTTAACGAGAATTTGATTTACCATAAATATCGATCAGTAGATATGTAAACAGAAAATCAAAGAATTATTTTGTTAGGTAATATAAGTAAGGATATAAAAAAAACTTAAGTTTTACAAACCTAACTACTTTGAAAGGGAATTGCTATGGGCGCAAAGGAATGAAGGTTGGAGGCTAGAAAAATGAGGGGGAATTCATTAGTTCTTAGCCGAAATCTAAGTAGTGAACATTTTTTTAAGAACCTTGGAGAGTTACTATATTTTCCGCAAATCTTGTACGCTGCACCAAACATAATTGACGCCACTCCTATATTTATTGACAAACTAAACCAAACTTTCAACAGGATTTTTTAAACCGAAGAAATACCAAGCTCTTTCAGAAAATCCATCAAATCAATTTAAATTATCGCTGTCTTTCTATTTTTGATATTTTGTATAAAATTTGTACGGGAATACTATTGGACAGAATAAGAGAATGGGCTGATAACCATAACATAATTAATGAATTTCAGGTAGGCTATCGCAAGGGATACTCGATGTTTACCCGAGTTTTTACCGTATCCTCGGTTATAAACCCTACTTTGAATAAAAGGAAAAAGAAACTCTATGTCTTTCTTATAGATTTCAAATCAGCGTTTGATAAAATTAATAGGGAAGCCCTAATGTACAAACTTCACAGTTTATGAATGTCATCAAAGATAATAAGGACACTTAAAAATGTATATATGAAAACCACAAAATCTGCAGTTTAGGATAGCGAACCTATAACAAATTTCTTTGAAACTAAAATAGACTTAAGTCAAGGTTGTGTACTCAGTCCAACCTTGTTTTCCTTCTTTTCAGACGATATTCACAATGAGTTACCCAGAGGTGTAAATGTCTGTGGAATATGCTCTAAAAGTGCTTGTGTGCGGATGATGACCTTACAAAATATAATCAATCGTCTGGCTGACTACTGCGATACATGGAACTTGGAGGTTAATTTGGCTAAATCAAAAATTATTATATTTAACAATGGAGGTAGGGGAGAGAGGCGTGAAAAATGGCCTTTTAAAGGGTTAGAGGTAGAAATTGTCAATGACTACAAGTATCTAGGTGTAAAATGTAAACAAAATATGTCATTCAAGTCCCATTTGGAAGAAAAGCTAGAAATATCCAAGATGGCTATAAATTCCACTTGTTCTGCAGCTATTAACGACAGAAAAATTGTTCCTCCAAACAAATTTAAAACTTATGAAGCGGCAGTAAGGTCTGTATTATGTTATATGTTTAATGCCGTGAAGGAATGTGGATATTTAAAGTATGAAAAGACAGAAAACTACATTACAACAATACAAACTATATGTTATAAAGGGTAAGCCATATAGTGGTTTCTTTTTAAATCATAGGTTATTTTGACACTGACATACCTCCGCGAAACGCTTGAACAAGGTTGGGAAATATTGAAAACTTTTTTCCAAAGTGAGTTCTGTGTAGCCCAAACAGTCCGTTTTTTAAAGAAGTTTTGGCACCCATCTGCTGTACTCAAGTTTGTGCAAGGACCAGAATGCGGATGCTATACCTGAGAGTGTAAGGCAACTCGCCATCGATCTTAACCCTCTCAACATTTCACCCACTAGCCTGAGGAGAATTCTGCGGATTATTCGCTTATATGGACCAATTGACTCAGCAATGGACCATCCGCTTCGTTATCGCTTCGCAGTTTGGGCCTTAGAGGAGCTTGAATTGGACAACGATTTTGGAAAAATCATCTTTTCTGACGAGGCGCATATTGATCTCGACGGCTACGTTAACGAACAAAATTGCTGCATCTGGGACTTGGTGAAAGTTTTTGACGGATTGTAGAGTATTGGCATAATTGGACCACTTTTCTTAAAAATGAGGCTGAAAAAAACGGTAAGCGTTACAGAGCCATGTTAACCGATTTTTTCTTACTGAAATCGAAGATAATGGATTTGGACGATGTCTGGTTCATGCAGGATGGCGCACCATGCCACACAGCCACAATCGATCTTTTGCGCTCCAAATTCCCAAATCGTGTTATCAGCCATCTTTGCAATGTCAATTGGCCGCCTCGGAGCTGCGATTTGATCCCTTTGACTTTTTTTTTAGGGAACCTACCTACTACCGATCCATGAAAGGACCCGTTTGTTTTACCAAACCGGTCTCTTAGTGTATTTTTTCGTCAAATCTACACTAAGGTAGCAATCGAGGAATGGATATTTTCTTCAAGGTAGATGAACCCTACCTTCTTCTTAGTTGTGGTATCAATAGAAACGTTTTCTTCTCCCCGGTGGATAGTTAATTTTTTTGTTTCTTGTTGATCAAAAGTACTTTATCTTTTCCTCGTTTATTTCATACCACCAACAAATTACAATTATTTCTGATTCGCAGAAAAGGGCAAAATCACACACAAAAGCACACCCTAATAGTTGTTTGACGGATGTCCGATAAGTACTTAGCCTCACCGCCCGATAGTGCCAGTTTCGCAAAGGAGATTTGTTATCGTCTAGGACATTCTTTTAGACGACTACTGTCAAAATTTCAACTGAATCGGACTCGTAGTTTTGTTTTGACCACGTGCAGAATCCAGCTTGTCCGCGAAATTTAGAAAAAATGGAAAAAGAGCAATATCGGTCGGTGATTCGATTCTTGTTTTTGGAAGGGAAATTGCGCAACAAAATCAAGAAGCACTAGCTTTGTACGGTGGCACTTCTCTTTCGATGGCACTCGTCAAAAATTGGTATAACGAGTTTCAACTTGGTCGCAGATCGGTTTTAGATAAGACCCCCCCCCCCCAAGTGCCCCGAAAATGGCTACCACGGAGGATAACGTAACGTGTCAAAAATCCACGATCTCATATTGGCAGACCGTCTGTTAAAGGTGCGAGAGATAGCTGAAAAAGTAGACATCTCAAAACACCGCGTGGGTCATATCCTCCATGAAGTTTTGGGCATGAGAAAGCTGTCGGTGCGATGGGTGCCAAGTTTGCTCACTCCGGTCCGGACAACAAGGATCGGTTCACTCCTCGGCCGTCGCTGCGACCAAATTGGTCGAATTGCACTACGAAGACGAACTGTTGTCCCATCCACCGTTTTCCCCTGAATTGGCCCCGTGGGACTTTTTTTGTTTGAAAACTTGAAAAATCACCCGCCGTTCATAAATTTGAGTCAATGAGAAGTTCATTGCCGCCACGGAGGCCTACTTTGCAGACCTCGAGAAAACCTATTTTTCGGATGGGTTAAAGAAGTTGGAGCATCGCTTGATCAAGTTTATGGAGCTAAAAGTCGACGATGTTGAGAAATAAATCGCCACTTTTCCAAAATGTTTGTTTTTTTTTTGTAGGCTAAGTACTTACCGACCGGACCGCCCTCGTACTGTAACGAAGCGTTTCATGCTACTCCACTTTATTTTACTTTGTATCATCTTAATTACTTGTGAAAATTGTACTTCGCCATATTCAATACACACACACCATGGGAACATGACGTCACAGCGAAACCTACAAAATTATTATTTTTCGTTCATTATCAAAGTTCACATTCAGTCTTGAATGAAAATGTAGGTTGAACCAAAACTACATTTGATTTTATTTTACTGTCGTAGACAAGTCGAGACGAATCGGTCATAGCTTTAATTGCTTTCTCGGAGTTTCGCCCCACGAGTGGTAAGGAGCTGGGGCCCTAGTTCGAAGACAAACGTGTTAGTTGTCGCCATAGGCTTTGGTAACTGCTGATCTACCAGAGCGAAAGCCTACTGTGACGGGTGCCACAATAGGCCTAGTACCTGCTGAATAGTGTGACCAGGGGCATCACACCTGCTGATAAGTACCATAGGTACTGCTGTTACTCTGAGGTTTAGTGTTTTCTTCAGAACGATCCTGGCAAGACCGGCGAGCAAAACCTGTAGCAAATACTGTAGATATTAGTTGAAAATAATGCCTTTCCAATCAAACGAACCTAGTAAAAATATTACAGTATGTTACTTTAGATTTCAATACATATTTCCAATTTTATAACGTTGTTTGTTTTCCTTTGATTTAAAAGTACCTACATAGATAATATCGTCGTCGTTCTATGAAAACTCCCTAAGTCCATTTTTTGTGTTTTGAGATATTTGCATTTAAACTTGGAAATTAATATAAAAAAATCCAAAAATTATCAGAATAGCAAGATCTCAGACTTCAATTGTAGAATGGGCTTGGCGTAGCCATTGTGCAATAAAATTTTTTGCAAATGGTTTATCCGAAAAGAATTAAATAAGAATTGAATCACATTTTTTTTTTTAAATAGACTTGGGGAGTTTTCATAGAACGACGACGATATACAATTTTATATCTTCAGAAATTTCATGTCTGGGATAAAAATCAATATCATAAAATGCAACTGAACTAATGCTTCTCTACTTCAAACGAGGAAAAAAGAACCTAATAATCTTTAAAAGTTTGTGGCTGTTTCAGAGCTATCAGCAACTCCCTCTATAACTTTAGAACACATTTTACACAACGTTCAGTTCACATGTGATGGTCCTTACTTTAGGTTTAAAGAGAATAGAGTTCCGCTGTATAGAGATGGATGGATACTTTAGTGTATTAAATATTAAACTTTGCTAAATAATTGAGATAGCATGGTGTTGATGGTCCAAAAGCTGAAAGTGATGTTTTATTAATAGGTGTGTTTTTTTCGCAAAGCTATCCGTAGTGAAGTAAGATTTTATACGTATTACAAATACAAAGTCTTCACTGCCGATAAAAGTAGAAGTAGGATCCAACTGCGGATAGAATGTTGACGTTTGCTCGAGTCTCGAATACAAATGTTGGTACAATTGAAAACTCTTTTGTATCTCGAAGGCATGTTCGTAGAGTACGAAAAGTAGTTTGTTGTTTAGCATTTTCCATTGAGAGTTTAAGTCTTTTTTTAAGAAAACCATTTTTATAAGAAAAACGCTGCATTTTGCATCGTGTTGGTGTCGAACTCTTATAGAAAGCTGTTTAATAACTAACGCGTTTTTGTAGGAGCGAAATGTCGTGGTCAGCTGTTATACTTTAGTTAAACAGCGACATTTAAGAGTTACTAACGCGACAAATCCTTCTTATGAAAAAAGCTGTTGAGAAATCCAAAACTAACTAAAGTCTGCGAACAGATCCCTTGACTTTTGTGGTGATAATTGTCAACAAAAAAAAATTCACAAACAAAACTTTATGAAGAATGGCTGGTGAACAGAAAAAGTAAATACAAAATGATTTAAATTGAAATTCATAAATAAAAACCTCAATATATATTTTCAGAAACATGAAAATTACTTGGCAAAAAGTTATTGGTTGTTTTTTTTTTCAATTAAATATTTGACAACTAGTCAGTGGTACCAACTTTAAAGTAGAAAAATCGCACAACTGCGGATACGTTTTTTTGGGAAATCCTACTTCACTACGGATAATTTTCCCAAAAAAACACACCTAATGTGATCACTAAATCAATTTTAAATCAAAGTTTTCATTGACCTTTCCTTTATGAGTTAAGGGATTTACTTATAAGTAACTGAAAAGTTGTGTATTTACGAGTACTTTAAACTCAGTTTCCATGCACATTAAGAATGGTGTTAATAAGTGGGTTAAGAATTACAATTTAACTGCCATGTATAAAGTGTTTAAGAAGTAAAGCATCCTTTGTCTTTTTACGAGGGTCTTCAACTAATAAAAAAGTAACTTCAATCGCATTGAGATGCTATTTTTGTTTTTTACTTGCGATATAAGGTACTATAGGGCAAGTTCTGCATTTGGAAAAAAAATCGAACTCGAGATTTTGATCAAAGTTGACATTACGATGATAGCGAAGACGAAAAAAGTGGGTCCGGCAATTTCGTCTGTCTGTCTGTATGTCTGTATGTCTGTATGTCTGTATTTCTGTACCTCGAACTACAGCCTAAACTATTGGAGGTATTTTCTTCAAACTCGGTACTTAAGGGTCTTCGGTGATTCCCTAGAGGAAAAATTGAAATTTTTTTTTTAGCTCCAAAACTAAGGATACCCCCCATACACCCGTTTTGCAAAATCTTATTTATCTCGAAAACGGCTCTAACGATTTTGATAAAAAAAAATTAGGTGTGATATAATGAACATGGACTACATTTTGGTCAAAAAAAAATTTGGGGGGATATGTTATTAGGGGTACCTGTCATAGAACCGTTTTTTTGATTTTCGATTTTCTCACCAACGGCTCTAACGATTTTTACCGAAATTTTTATGCAGAAGCTCCTTTGCATTCTAAAAAATATAAACTAAAAATTTTTTCGAAAAAATAGTTTTTGGATTTTTAAAAAAAATAATACAATTTTTTTTTGAAAATTCGATATCTTGAATACCGATACACGATTAAATTTTTAAATTACGTTTTAAAATGTATTTTATTAAATACTAACAATTTGCGTAAAAATTTTTTTTATAAAAAATTTAAGGAAAATTTAGTACACAAAAAACATGTTTCAGTGTGTCTGTATGTCTGTACCTCGAACTACAGCCTAAACCACTGGACCTATTTCTTTCAATCTCGGTAGTTAAGGGTCTTCGGTGATTCCCTAGAGGAGAAATTGAAATTTTTTTTTTGGCCCCAAAACTTACGGTACCCCCCATACACCCGTAATGCAAAATCTTATTTATCTCGAAAACGGCTCTAACGATTTTGATAAAAAAAATTAGGTGTGATATTATGAACATAAGCTACATTTTGGTCGAACAAAATTTTGGGGCAAAATGTTATTAACGGTACCTGTCATAGAACCGTTTTTTTGATTTTCGACTTTCTCATTAACGGCTCTAACGATTTTAACCAAAAATTTTCAGCAGGAGTCCCCCTAAGTTTAAAATAATATTGTATATAAAAATATTCGAAAAATTATTTGTTGGGTTTTTTTGAAAAATTTTTTTTTTGAAAAATCAATATCTTCAAAACCTATGAACGATTATTTTTTGAAATTATTTCCCAAAATCAATATTATTAAATACTTAAAATTCGCATCCCACATTTTTTTCTTGAAAAATTTTAAAGAAATTTCTTATAGAAAAAATTTATTGATTTAATAATAAAACGATTTTTTAAAGTTTGTTTGCATACTTTTGTTTCATACTTTTCTAGAAATCAGACGGTAATTTCATTTTAAATTCATGTTTTATATTTATAAAATGTATCTTAAATTCCAAAGTACTTTTACATAAGAGCAAGTTCGTGCGATCCAGTCGTGCATTTTATTTAATTTTAACTTTGCAATGTCAAAGTTTTGACATAATTATCTCGAAATGACTCTTAACACAGCAGTTAAGAACAATGTGTACACAAATCTGTCTAGACTCAAAACTGTTTTTCATCATAGACGTTTCACTTCTGATGCCCTTATTCCCACGCTATCAGACCTGCGACTTTCCAGCATATCACCTGGATTGCAGTAATATTTGACTTAAACCGTGTGAGGGCAGATCAGGCCCGACCAACCATATGTGCAATATATGCAAATGTACAGGGCGCAAAATTCTGGGGCGCGTTACTAGGAGCTTACTAGGAGCAAGAGAATTGAATTGAATAACCCCAAAATAACAACTGTGCTAAGTTATTTCTTGCAGACTAACTAACATCACTTTCATATTCAATCAAATGGGTCAGAGCGTGCAGATTTTTTATATAGACGTACAGCAAAATATTTCAATGTAGGCGCTTATGCTTTTGATATTGAAAAGGTGTCGCAAAATATTGTATGAAGTTAGATATTTATTGTTCATTTTGGGTGAACTCGTGCAACTTCATTTTCACACTCGATTGGTCAATAATTTTTTTGAAATATTATTGTATGTCTATTGACCACCTTATACATCTCTGATCTCCATCACACACTGCTTGTTGTCAGCTCGCTCAAAAAAAAAATTAAATATGGTCTCTATTTACTGGTGCCGTGCCGTGTTTGGTTATATATTATGTGCGCAAATATTAAAAAGGGTCACTTTCTACAAATCTTGCATAGGGCGCAAGTTTGGCTAAGGTCGGCCCTGGGGCAAATTTAAGCTTTTGAGTAGTGCCTGAGGTGTAAGGTGTTTGCACGTTCTAATTCAGAGCTTCATTGTCAAATGAAGAGAAATTTCAAAAATCGCAAAAGAAAAAATTAGACTTTGGACGCCTTAGCATATTTTTAGTCGCCGGAGTCTACAAATACAACCTGATTGAGAAGATCTCAGCTGTATATTGACCAACATAAGCAATGAAAGTCAGTAGGGCAAATATAACGATAACATCAAATAGGCAGCTAAAACCATCGTATGTTAGCAAATACCGCAGAGAAAGAACCTGTAATGCAATGATAAATGCATTCAACTGACGAAATTGACAAAAGATGCACATGCGAATATACTTAGTGAAAAACAAGAGCCACAAGAGCAAAGTATCGGGCAAGGTGGAGTAAGAAGAAGATCTTACGTAGAAAGAATCGGGCGTACACAGCCCCCCAGCTCAAGAAGATCGAAGAGTCTAATGTTCGAAACAACACCCGAAGATTTTGTAAAAAAAAGCCAAGCAACTGTCTGCGTTTTTGATATAGAAACGCACCCTTTTCGAAACAACGAAATTAATTGTTCACCAAAGGATAGGGTTTAGTCGATGTTTTCAATCACCAATTTCAGCAGTTGATAAAAGGCCATCATGAAGATTACACTGAAGATAGGGTAAGAAGGTAACCCACTAGAAGGTTCTGGTTTAACCATACAAAAAAACTTAATACCAAGGCTTCAGTAGCTGGTAACTTACCAGCAGAGTTTTTCAAATATCGAGGTAGTGTTTTTGTGAGTTGCATGCTTCAAATCATCCGAAGAACAATTACCCTAGGAAACTGTTGCTGGTTTCGCAAAACAAATGGATTAAAAGTTCGTCACACGCAAGACATTCTAAAACAAAACCCTGTTAGTTCTGTTTTACAACACCTAGTATTAGACGATAAAGGCTTATTCAAAATTTAATTTTTCTGTCAAATAAATGAATACGAGTTCAGAATTGGAGATTGGATTGCATCCCTAGTAGATAGTTGTTGGATGCAGCAAAACAAGAAAGAGGGAAAGGTGTTTCCACTTTGGCATCTCTCTTTTCATTCAAACGGGAGCGTAGCAATTCCCCAGTAGGAATCAACGTTGGCGTCTTGAGTTCCAGTTAGGTTGAATTAATTACATAGTGAACACCTTACATAGCTACTACGGAATTTTTGAAGCTCACTCCTGTAAGGAGCGGTTTATATGGCTCCTCCCCATCCTTTGAGTAATTCGAATGTATTAGCCTTCCAGGTTGGTGGTTGTGCCATTGGAGTGAATTCCCGGCCACATAAAATAATTGAGTTTCGATACAACACGCCCGACGAACCATTCAAGCAAAGTAAGGACAACGCCCTTAATAGGACAAGTGCAGCCGAACAATTATCAAAAGCCCTAAACTGCAGGAAATCAGACATTACCGACATCCAAGAAATACGATGGCGGAGACCGGAGGGACGAAAATTTAAAGACTGCGATATCTACCATAGCTACTGCTATCGGGAACAAAAACAGCGTCAGTTTATGTGCAGATTTGCTGTTGAAACTAGACTCAGACAAAAATTCTTAAGTTTCAATTGTGTCAACGAGCGCCTCACAACGATCCACAACAAGGCTAAATCCGCTAACTTATTCTTACCCCAAAGACATATTCTACGAGGTACTGAATAAAACAAATGAGCAGTGCCCTAGCTATGCCATTAAAATTGCCCAAGAAGATCTTCATGATCCTCTACGATACCACCTCCGCCTGATCGACTTTGTTGTAATGCCAGTCGTTCTGGTAACTAGAAGGCGATTCAAACATCTCGATATTCATAAAGGGACATCAGTCAACCGTAAAACAAAATGACATTGCATGTCCGCACATTCCAAGGGATCAACATCAACTCGGAAAACTACTTCGTGTTTTTGCCAAAGTACGGCTACGGTCATACCTATCAAAGCCAAACAATGAAGTACCGTGATATCAAGGGATCACTTTTGTCATTTTCGATCGAGACTCTTACAATTTCTTCCTCCAGTATCAAGTAATGAGAACTAGCAGCAAGATTGGCAAGCACCAATCAGAAATGCCGCTTCTAACGTGCTGGGTTTAACACCACCACCACAACAAAACCCCTTGTTTGACTATGAGTGCTGACTACTCAGAAAGAAAAAGAAGGAACTTGAAAAGATCGAGCAAATAGAGGAAGGCCATAGCAGGAATGGATTCGGAAGTTTTACGAAAAGGTAAAATAAACTTGACAAGTATACAATCCCCTAGCCGAAGCCTACATGGACAATCAAGGGAAGATCGTAGTAGAACTTTATAACGGCGAGAGGACCTGGTCCACTATCTACTGTAGCATCACCTTAAGTAAAGCTAAAAATATAAGCACTTCACTTTTGTCAAACTAAAAAATAATTTTATTCGTAAAATGTCTAAAAGACCCGGAAAAAGCAGCTCGTAATTTTTTTGTAACACAAATATTGTGGGAAATGTTACAAAGTTAAGACACTTTTTCTTACAAAATTCACTAAATAAATAAATAGAACTCAATTTGTGTGCAAACGAGGCCTCTTTAAGTAAGGCGCCCTCAATTCTTGACTATTCGGTTTATATTTCAATTCCCCTCCACAATGGCATAGAATTATCCCATTATGAAATTTCCACTCTCATTTTTTAATCGTCTGCCCAACACATGGCAAGATTAAATCCTGCAAAGGATAACAAAAAGAACCTCCACAAAAAGAATGAACAAAAAATATGAAACTAAATGTAATAAATCCGTTAGTAGGATATTCTTTTTCTGTGTTATGAAATCCAGTCACAATTTTCGTTGGATACACTCAACTTACAGCTTTAATTAACATCAAAGGAGTGAGAACTAATTAAAAATTTTAATTAAAATTTTGTTTTTGATAATGTTTTGTAATTTGATACAACTGGAAATCGTTATTATTTAAGGGCAGTTTTACAAATTAAAACAATTAAACAAAAAAGAGTTATGTTGAATTATTATGAAAATTATTTATAAAACCAAAAAACGAAATCTTTTTAAAAAGTTTAAACATTCTGACTGGGGGATTTTAATATTTCTGGAATTAATTAATGAATTGTTAATTGTTATTGTGACTAAGACATAGTTATATCACTTAAGCAAGGACCGCATTTATTTCTGCTTAATTTTATTTAAATTTTTATTTTAATAAATTTCATATATTTTGTTTTGTAGTTGTTGTAACATTACCGACCGTAAAAAGGATTCAATTTTAAGGCAGTATTGGAATCAATAAGTATAGTACACCAGCCCCAGGTCGTTCTGGTAAGAGTGTTTGACTGTCACACCGAGTTCGGTGGGATAGGATCTCAGCCTATGCTACCGAAGAAAACGAGATAGTCCAAGACGAGTACCTTATGATTAAATGCCTCTTACCTTAATTCATCTGATTTTACAGAAAATTATAGGTCTGCTTCATCAAATTAAAAAAGGAATTTAATTTTGTTTATCTTTACCTACGAGTATCTAGGGGGACCAGATAATAATGATCAGACCAAAAACATAAATGTTAAAAAAAGAGCCAAGTTCATCTATACAAAAACGTTTGTGTAACAAGTCAGCCGTGGAAAGTACTGAGATCTAAAAGTACGACAAGCTCTTACTTTATCAAGGTTTAATACCGAATATTTAAAGTAGAATAATATTGTAACAGCTACAATGTAATAGAGAAATTTTATTATTTAATGATTACTGACTAAAATTTGATGGGTTCACTTATCAAGTTTTTAAAACCTTTCGAATTGGGCATAAAAAAACTTGCCCCCCCCCCCCCCATTTTACCAAATTTCATCGTTTTACAGCAGTCGGAAGTGCTCCATTCAACCAACACCAATTCGGAGAAAGTGAGCGGATACCACGCCCCCTGAATGGAAAACCTCAAATTTTCGATTTTTTCCTCTACTTGCATGACAAGACCTACCGTTGTGCAAAACAACAAGATTCTACGATGTCGGGAAGTGCTCCATAATTTTGATGATCTGTCAGTCAGTCAGTCAGTTACGGTTTTTGTGATTTTTGAGGCATTATATCTCAGGAACCGCTTATGCTAGCAAATTGAAATTTGGTAAAGCGCCTGTGCCTGACTAGCTTAGCATATATTCGGAATTTCAAGTTTCTGACTTCATTGGTACTGAAGATACGGAGGGGTCAAAAGTCGCCTGAGTTTGTTCCTGTAAAAAGGGTGTAGTGCCAGAACTTGGCTGGGCACTACCGTGCCCTTTGATAGGAAAAGAGATTTGAATAAAACAGCAAACAGTGTGAGATAGAATTATGAAACACAACGTCGTTCAAGTGGCTGCCTCGACTGGCTTCGCCGTAGCGCATTCTATCATTCCAAATCTCCAAGACTTGCTTGGATGATATTGGCCATAAGTGAATGAATCGTTTCCAGATTGTTGGCATAACATCGGTCCTTCACGGTTCCCCACAAAACAAAAGTTCAAAGGGGTCAAGTCGCAACTCCGAGGCGGTCAATTTGGTGCACAAAAGATCGATTGTGGCATGGGCTGTGTGGCATGGCGTGCCATCCTGCATGAACCAAAGGTCGTCCAAGTCCATGTAACCTCGTTCGTGCGCCTTAAATTGCAGAGTCAATTGGATCTTGGCTTGCGAGCGAATAATCCGAGATCTTCAAGCTTAATTCTCCCCAGGCTAGTGCATGAAATGCTGAGCTGTTGAGATCGATGACGAGTTGATGTTCGTGAATTGAGTCTCACCCTCTCGGCTACAGCAGCCACATTCTCGTCAGAGCGCACCGTACGACGACGGGGACCATGAGTGTTGACCATTAGAATACCAGTCTCACGAACATTTTGCACAAACTTGCGTACAGCAAGCGCCGTAGGTGTTTAATTTCGGCCAAGACTTCAATCTATCACCCCTATTACAAAATTCGGCGAATGAGCTAAAGTGACGGTTTCAATTAATTTCCAAACTTTTGCTATTACTGTATCCGACGAAAGAAAGTTGAACGAATGTCGGTAACAATCCCTGCACCACCGACATTCTGTTCAACTGGTATTACTAAATCCGCACTCCATACAATTTCTATCATTTTACATTCGTGCCAATTTCGAGACGAATCTGAAGTGAATCTTTAATTAAACGAAACAAAAATAAACAATGTTTAAGTGCTTGCTTAACTAATTTTAATAAAAAAACGGACAACCAATCGGAAACAATTTAGAGAAATGTCGGAAATGATGAAGACGTCATCCAAGTACTAAACACGCACAACGATGCTTGAACTGATCGATAGCGATGCTATTTTCAGAGCCTATGCCGTTGACTTAATGTCTGTAACTGACAGCGTCGATAGGAAAGTTCATAAATGATAAGGTAATTTTATTTTAATTAATTAATCTTTAATTTTTTTTTAAATTTAGTTCATCTGGCGAATTTCATAATTCAGTTTTACAGGGGATGCAAAAGATCAACGGATCGAGTTAACTCAACGGAAGTAAAATTCTGCGAATTCTGTAATCGACATAATAAAGGGTTTTCCAATAAGAGGTGTTATTTTGATATTCAAAGAAAAATGGCATTTTTGGAGATAAATGATCGGATGTTTATTTCATTATAAAGAGGAAGGTATGCCGTTAATAATGGAACACAACATCAGCCAAATGGCCGCCAAGACCACGCTTACAGGACCGTATCCTTTTCATGAAGTTTTCCATAACCAAATCGCAAAGTGGCTGCCCTATGTCCTCGATAGCCTCACGAATTTCATCTTTGAGGTCTTGAATCGACGCTGGGATGTTGGCGTAGACCTTATCTTTCACGTGGCCCCAAAGGAAGAAGTCGCAAGGTGTTAAATCACAAGATCTCGGTGGCCAATTGTGATCACCTCTTCGAGAGATAACACGGTCCGGAAACTTTTCCCGTAAAAGATCGATGGTTTCATTGCTTGTGTGGCACGTAGCGCCGTCTTGTTGAAAGTAAACGTTGTCCAGATCAATACCATCCAATTCAGGCCATAAAAAATCATTAATCATCTCTCGATAGCGCAATCCATTGACCGTAGCTGTTGCTCCAGCCTCATTTTCGAAAAAGTAAGGTCCAATGACCCCGCGGGACCATAAACCGCACCAAACAGTCACGCGTTGAGGATGGTGAGGCTTTTCAACAATAACTCTTGGGTTTTCCGAGCCCCAGATGCGACAGTTTTGCTTGTTGACGTAGCCTCCGAGGTGGAAATGGGCCTCATCAGTCAAGATGATTTTTCGATGAAATTCCGGTTCATTTTCATGCATTTCAAGGACCCAATTTTAATAATTTCAATGCGTTGTTGAAGCGTGTATCGTTCCATTTTTATTAATAGCGTAGTTTCTACTTGTCAAATGTCAAAAAATGACAGCTTCAAAAGTGACAGCTACCGAAATAGCGGGCTATTCAAAATAACACCTCTTATTGGAAAACCCTTTATATCTTTTTCGATACCGGAACATTTGAAATACTTGATTTATAAGAGAAACTACATAGGTACATGCGACACACTTGTGCATTTAATTTATTTTTACTTGCGACTTATAGATACTATAAGGCAAGTTATGCATTCGTAAAAAAAATCGAACTCGAGATTTTGATCAAAGTTGACATTACGATGATAGAGAAGACCAAAAAAGTGGGTCTCGCAATTCTGTCTGTCTGTCTGTCTGTCTGTCTGTCTGTCTGTCTGTCTGTCTGTCTGTCGGTTCGACTACAGCCTAAACGGCTCGGCCGATTTTCTTCAAACTTGGTAAATATTGGTTTTAATTTTTTACCCCCGGACGTTTTTTTCTATTTTTTTTTAAGACCAAAAATAACGGTACCTGCCATACGATTTTTTTTCGAAATTTTATAAATATTTTTTTTTCTCAAAAACTGTCCCACAGAATTTTTTAAAAAAAATTCAAAAAATTTCATTTGGTAAAAACTAGCTAATGGTTGAAAAAAATTTTACAAAAAATTGTTATTTTCGGTAGCCCCCCTGGGTCCATTTTTTTTGTTTTTGATTTTCTCGAAAACGGTACAGCCGATTTTAATAATTTTTTTTATGCCAAAGCTCCTCTAAAGTTTGAATATTATAACATATTCAAATTTTCAATTTTTAATTTTTTGGATTTTTAAAAAAAAAATCAAAATTTTTTTTTGGAATCTCAATATTTCGAAAACCCCATGCTCGATTTTTTTCAAACTTGGCAAATAAAAGTTTCTTAATATAATCTACAAGATTTGAGAAAAAAAATTTTGTTTTATTTAAAACTAACGGTACCTTCCATACAAATTTTAAAAAATGGTTTTCGAAAATCGCATTTTTCTCGAAAACGGTTCCGAGAATTTTGCTAAAATTTTTTTTCTTTTGATTAATCTTTACAATTTATAATTTAATAAAAAAAATTTTAAATCTAGATATTACTGACTGTACCTACCATAGAACGATTTTTTCGAATTTTGAATTTCTCATTATAGACTTAACGGATTTTAATGAAATTTTTTATAAAAAAGCTCCTAAAAATTATAAAAAACATTGCATTTAAAAACTTAAGAAAAAATATTTTTTCAATTTTTAGAAAAAAAAAGTATTTTTTTTTTTTTGAAAAATTCGATATCTCAAGAACGGCTTAGTATTTTTTTTGGAAATTAGACTTTTATTCGAACAATAATAAAAACTTAAGGTTGGCGTACCAAAATTTTTTCTTAAAAATGTTTTAAAAATTTTTTACATAAAAGCTTATTTTTTTGAGGAACCACTACAAAGACTTATAATTTTTGTTCCTGCATAAATTCATATTTGCATATCATTCTGTTTTTATCTCTTACTACTTAAAGAATTAAAAAAAAATCATTTTATCCTTATGAACAGTTTTCTCTAATAACATTCGTTTTTAAAATTGCTAGTCTATTACATAGGAGCAAGTTCGTGCGACCCAGTCGTGCATTTTATTTTTCTTTCCGTGGAAAGAAAAACCATTAAAATTTTCCAATCATAACTTTAAAAAAATTCGTTTTCAAACCAAAAACCAACATGGATCCAATTATTAGCTTTTCGTTAGTTTCGTATAAAATAAAATAATTCTAGGAATTTCATAACCTTTTTCCAAATGAAAAGAAAATGAATAAAAAATCGAGTAAGAACTTTGTGAAGAGTCGGTGAAATTTAAATCGAAATTGACTTAAATTTTTCATTTTTCAATTCATAGAAATGTCACGAATTTATTACATTTTCTCTCTTAGCAGGTCCACACCTAGCTTACCCTTTAACCACTTTAACTTTAATGCCAATTTACCATCATCTCTTTTGATGTCGTGGGTCGTGCTAACGGAAAATGGTAAAACTCGCTTATCCAAAAGTTGGTTGTCAGGGGTACATAATGTAATAATCTCGTTGGCACTTCCATGGAAACGATTTATGATAAAAATATATTTTATGGGCACTCATGCCAGAAAACATTATAAATATATATTTATGTACATATGTACATAAGACGAGTATTGTAATTGTTATGTCACTGTGATATTCTCACGTTTCAGAAAACATAACGAGTGATGATGAAATCAAACGAGCAATTATCAAACTCTATGCATTATAAATTGGTGTTGTACGAATTTATTGAAACTCGAGAATCTAATACTTGCAGAAAAGGTTAATTTAAGGGCGGGAAGTCATAGATTCTTGACAATGTAAAAATAAACTCGCAATGTAGTAGAAAATAAAATGCACGACTGGATCGCACGAACTTGCTCTTATGTAAAAGTACTTTGGAATTTAAGATACATTTTATAAATATAAAACATGGATTTAATGAGATAATAATGTTCAAATGCATAAAATTGTCGTCTGGTTTCCGGAAAAGTATGAATTTATGCAAATAAACTTTAAAAAATAGTTTTATTATTAAATACATTTTTTATATAAGAAATTTCTCTAAAATTTTTCAAGAAAAAAATGTGGGATGCAAATTTTAAGTATTTAATAATATTGGTTTTAGGAAATAATTTCAAAAAATAATCGTTCATAGGTTTTGAAGATATTGATTTAAAAATTTTTTTTTTTTTTTTTAAAAACCCAAAAAATATTTTTTCGAATATTTTTATATACAATATTATTTTAAACTTAAGGGGACTCCTGCTAAAAATTTTGGGTTAAAATCCTTAGAGCCGTTAATGAGAAAGTCGAAAATAAAAAAACCGGGTCTATGGCAGGTACCCCTAATAACATTTTGCCCCAAAATTTTTTTTGACCAAAATGTAGTCCATGTCCATAATATCACACTTAATTTTTTTTATCAAAATCGTTAGAGCCGTTTTCGAGATAAATAAGATTTTGCATTACGGGTGTATGGGGGGTACCCTTAGTTTTGGAGCTAAAAAAAAAATTTAAATTTTTCCTCTAGGGAATCACCGAAGACCCTTAACTACCGAGATTGAAAGAATTAGGTCCAAGGGTTTAGGCTGTAGTGAGAGGTACAGACATACAGACACACTGAAACATGTTTTTTGTGTACTAAATTTTCCTTAAAATTTTTATAAAAAAAATTGATATGCAAATTGTTAGTATTTAATAAAACACATTTTCAAGCGTAATTTAAAAATTTAATCGTTTATCGGTTTTCCAGATATTGAATTTTCAAAAAAAAAATTGTATTATTTTTTTAAAAATCCAAAAACTATTTTTTCGAAAAAATTTTTAGTTTATATTTTTTCAAATGCAAAGCAGCTCCTGCATAAAAATTTTGGTTAAAATCGTTAGAGCCGTTGGTGAGAAATTCGAAAATCAAAAAAACCGTTCTATGACAGGTACCCCTAATAACATTTCCCCCCAAATTTTTTTTTTCACCAAAATATAGTCCATGTCCTTAATATCACACTTAATTTTTTTTTATCAAAATCGTTAGAGCCGTTTTCGAGATAAATAAGATTTTGCATTACGGGTGTATGGGGGGTACCCTTAGTTTTGGAGCTAAAAAAAAAATTTCAATTTTTCCTCTAGGGAATCACCGAAGACCCTTAACTACCGAGATTGAAAGAATTAGGTCCAAGGGTTTAGGCTGTAGTGAGAGGTACAGACATACAGACACACTGAAACATGTTTTTTGTGTACTAAATTTTGCTTAAAATTTTTATAAAAAAAACTGATATGCAAATTGTTAGTATTTAATAAAATACATTTTAAAACGTAATTTAAAAATTTAATCTTGTATCGGGTTTCAAGATATTGAATTTTCAAAAAAAAAATTGTATTATTTTTTTAAAAATCCAAAAACTATTTTTTCGAAAAAATTTTAAGTTTATATTTTTATTTCAAATGCAAAGCAGCTCCTGCATAAAAATTTTGGTTAAAATCGTTAGAGCCGTTGGTCAGAAATTCGAAAATCAAAAAACCCTTCTATGACAGGTACCCCTAATAACATTTCCCCTCAAATTTTTTTTTGACCAAAGTATAGTCCATGTCCATAATATCACACTTAATTTTTTTTATCAAAATCGTTAGAGCCGTTTTCGAGATAAATAAGATTTTGCATTACGGTTTGGAGCTAAAAAAAAAATTTAAATTTTTCCTCTAGGGAATCACCGAACACCCTTAACTACCGAGTTTGAAGAAAATACGTCCAGTAGTTTAGGCTGTAGTTCGAGGTGCAGACATACAGACATACAGACATACAGACATACAGACATACAGACATACAGACAGACAGACGGAATTGTCAGACCCACTTTTTTCGTCTTCGCTATCATCGTAATGTCAACTTTGATCAAAATCTCGAGTTCGATTTTTTTTCCAAATGCAGAACTTGCCCTATAGTACCTATATCGCAAGTAAAAATATGATGTAATTGCTGACTCAATTTTTAAGAACTTATTAGCTTCTATGTACTTATAAAGGTATGAAGGTTTCAATGGATTAATAAACGTTCCCTCCAAGGCCGTATGCCTAGGAGGGCTCTGACCTCTTCTAATCATTTTATTTTTGTTTGTTCTATTTTTTGGAGAAATAGCAAAATCGAAACTTTAATCATTTGTCTTTCGTCATGCAACCAACAAATAAAAATAAAATGCATGACTGGAACGCACATATTTACTCTTATGTTCAAGCACCTCTGAATTTTGAAAATTGAAGCTATAAAAACATGGATGGAATTGAATAAATAAATGAAAATTGGAGATCTACTATGCCCTCATCCATAGCTAGATGAGATGCTCACCTTAAAGATCTAACTTTAGGAATGTGATTATTTGGAGATAATTAAGAAAGTCTTTTAGCTGGTAGCGTCCCAGACAGGGTTACTAGCTTAGAGGTTTTTCCTTCAAATTTAGGGAGTTATTTTGTATAATTTTGGGCGCACCAAAGGGACTATGACTATCCTTAATTATGTTTAAGCATAGTGCGAGCGTTAAAGAGGACGTAAAAAGAGATCCCCATGCACATTGGCCTTGAATGTCTGGATATCTCCATGGGAGGGAAATATAGAGTCCAGTTAGGCATTGCACATTCGTGTAGTGCAGCTAAAGAAAGATTCTCTGAATTTAAAGGAGCGTCCGAAGTTGAGTTCAAGGGCAAACTGATAAAAAGCGGTAAAATAATGTAAAACAAGAAACATTGCGGTGGTGTGCAAGAGATTCAAATGTTTATCTTATACTTCTATCACTCAAGACTTAAGCGATTGAAACAAATTGAATGCCAAAATATGGGAATTGTACTCGAGCGGTTGACAATACTATCGACATCAGAATCTAATGAGATTATCAAACGCTGCCGTTCTAAATTTTCATCCGAATAACAAGTGGATGCTACTAGACACGAAAATGAGAAGCTTCTCAGCTATTGCAAATTAACTTAATAGATTAGAAGTTTCAGACAAAGTATCATTGATAAATATTAAAAAGAGAGGAGGCAAAACAGAGCCCTGTCGTATGCCAGCATTTATGTTATGGATAACAGACTAGAATCCATCTAAATCAGCTTTTACTGAGCGGTTTGAAAGGTAGTTTCTACTCCAACGAAGAAGAGATTCATTAATGTACACGCATTTTCCATAAGAGAGCTAGATGCCAAACTTTAACGAATGCTTTTAAAATAGCAAGTGCAATAATCTTACTTTCTCCAAAATGATGTAAAGATCTGTTCCACTCTTCGGTGAGACATACCATCAGATCACCAGTGGACCTATTGCTGCGAAAGCCGTAATGCCGGTCATTGAGAAGCTTTCGTTCTTCAATATTTTTTTTCAGCTGATAATTTATCAGCGTTTACATGACCTTGGAAAGAAGGGATGTAAGTGCAGTTGGATGATAGCTAAAGTTGACACTCGGGATGCAACAATTTTAAGCATACAATCGAAATGAAACAATTCTTTCTTCTCAAGTGCGAAAATGAACGAAAACAATAGTCAAGGCTATGTAAAATAACGAAATGTAAGAGTTTTTGTCAATAAAGTGTTTTAATGCATTTCTATTTCTGTGTGCTAAAAAATATAAAACTAGAGATGAAGAGGACTTTTTATGATTAGATGTAGTCTTAGAAAATTTTTGGTCGCTGGGAATCGAACCTGAAACCAGATTTCCAGTGAATAATCCAAAAGCATTCGTTTTCAACGGCTTTTTACCAAGAGAAGAGAGCCACTATGGCCGTTTAGGTTTCCAACATATTTTTTTTTTATTAGAAGTGTCAAATATATTTGTTAAATAATGTTAGTGAAATACCTATGACAGAAGGAGTATCAACATGGGGAATTTCCTATTTTCTGGAGAAGATGACAAGACCTGTTTTATGAAGTGTGACACTTAGACCGTGCCGATCTGCGTATTTTAAGTTTGCTTTCAAAACAGACGAATGAGAAATTAATTCAAACAAGTACTAAGGATTATCTCCAGAAGAATTTTGTCCGAAGTAATTTCAGCCTTCGCTGGTATTATATCTCCAGGTTCTGAAAAACGTGTAGAGTTTTGAGCTATTAGTTGTCCTTTGCAGTTTTCTCCTGGAATAAAATGTTTTGGAACAGCTTACCTATTTAGAATTAAAACGCACTTAGGTCAGTACTAATAACAGTTTGAGAACCACCTGGAAACTGAGTATCAGGAGTCATTACTATTTTTCAGACAATAACTGTAGAGGTAGATATGATTATTGTAAGTTTTGTTGCTTCTAAAAAAGGTGCTGTAAAAAGATTATTTTGAAGTTAGAATTAAGGCAGCTCTTTAAAGTCTATTTATTTTTTAATTTCGGAATTGTTTTTGGAAAAACGTTTTCCTATGCCAAAGATATCGCCCTATTATATTAGATTTATTAGATTTTATAAATTATATTTTGACGCTCGGAAATATCGATAGAAAGATCATAATATTTAATAGTGGTTTCCCATATTATAAAGTTTGTTTGATCTATTGATAGTGAATAAAGTGGCTCTAAATATTAAAGACTACTTAAAATCTAAAACTAGCCGTTACAGAAGTCACTTTGTCGTGTTAAAAAATGAGATCAAGTCCTTGATTTTCTGTTCAGATAGTTCGTTAAAGTTGTTTAGGATTAAATTTTCAAATAGTTAAACTCTCATTTTGGCCAGAGCAGGATATTTACAGAGAAAAACTACGTTACTACTTGACAATTTGTTAATTTTTAAGTAGTTTACTGGCTTTTTCTTATTTTAAAACACTTTAAATTATAAATTATCAGGTTGATGTAATTTTTTTTTTAAAACTTTACACACCTACAACAATGGTAGTTCATGAAAAATACTTATTTCTGCATGGGCAGAGATGGCTAACCGGAGTTCAAGTACGGCTTTCGAAATAAACACCAACATCCACTGCTGTGACTTCATAGTGATGTTACACTTAGACCTGACATAAATAAAACGACTATAGCGAGCTTGCTTGCTGGACATCGAAAATGCTTTTGACAGCATTTGGATAAAAGAAACTTGGGCTTCCTAATCACTTAGTAAGAATAATCAAACATTTCCTAACCCATAGACTTTTTTATGTACAAGAATAGTAAAACACGTGTTATGGGAATTAATGCTGGAGTCCTCAAGGGTCAAAACTTGGACCGCTGCTGTTCAACATTTACGCTGCTGATTAGCCAGTCAACTTATACAAGGTAGATACTATGATGTGCATTTTGCTTTCCAGCCGAGGTTATGCTTACCGGTCTCGCCAGGGTCGTCCCGAAAAAACACGAAACTTCAGAGGAAAAGGTTTTTAAACCTTTATTACAAAATCTTTATTGAAAATAACTTTTATATCTATAACACACAATATTCTGATACAAGCATTTCAGTTAATTCTGGTAATCAAATGATTCACGGGTATCAACTCTTCTGGATTCTAGTTTACTGCCTCGTATCGGTTATACTACTGATGATTTGGATTTTGGTTCTAAATTCTGGTACTGGTTTCGAATAATCTGGCTTCTGGAAATTCGGTTTTAAAAACTGGATCTATTATTTTGACGTAGGGCTTATGACGGAATCGGACGCCCCTGGTGGCGCTTAAAACAGCAGGCTAATTCGGTACATGAGCAGATACTACACATCTGATGGCACTCAAAACAGCAGGCTAAAACGCTCTGTTATAGCAGCAGATACTACGCCCCTGGTGACACTCAAACAGCAGGCTAAAACGCTCTAGTACATCTAGTAGATCAGCTCGTACCAAAACCCTTGGTAGCAACTAGGACATTAGACTTTGAACTAATGCCCCTTACCACTGGTGGGGGAAGCCTTAGTAAGAAATAGCTGAACAATCTCTCCTACATAACTTGTCTTTCCACGAAACCCCTTACCACTGGTGGGGTGAAGCTCCGAGAAAGCAAGGAAAGCTTAAATGACCAAATCGCTTACGCTTGTCCGGAGTTCAAATGATCAATACAATCAATTTACTATGTCGCTAACTTTGCGTATGATGGAAGGGGTGAAGGGTGATTTTCTTCATCCAAGTAGGTCCTCATATTAAATTTTCAGTAACGACTGAATGTGAACTGTATAAGTGATTGGCGAAAATTAACTGTGACATCATCTGTCCATGGTGCGTGTGAATTCAATGTGGTAAAGCACAATTCTCACTTAGTAATATCAATGTAACATAAAGTGGAGTAGCATACAACGCTTCGTTACAGAACAAAGACGAAACTACTTCCGAACACCAGTGACACCGTGTCATGCAATCAAACTTAAACTTCCAAACAACGCTAAAGTAAAATTCAAATCATACGCGAAGAATCAACTTTACCAACAAATTGAAATTCAAGAAGCATGCAGGTTTGCTGTTGAAGAGAGCCAACTGTTATCTGCGCTTGGTTCATCCGCTAAGAAGACCAAAGAACAAAGACCAAACTCCTAATATACAAAAAGCTTATCTGACCTAAAGTAATGAAGAAAAAGAAGCATTTTGAAAGAAAGAAGCTCCGGATTTACACTAGACTACACCGTAACCCACTGACGAAGAAATATAAACCAACTAATATAAACCACTGACTAAAGTATCACACGTTACGCCACTGTTCGTGGGACAAAGTTGTGCAGTTAATTTCAAATGACAATTCATCTCTAAAATTTTTAATTGTTTTTGTCGAATAAGAACTAGACTTTTTTCGAACCCTCTACGTTTCGCTGCCTGTTGTTCAAAATAAATGGAACCATTGGGAATGAAAATAAAACCTGTCTTTCCCGATAAGCGTTAGATTTTTAATTCAATGAAATTCCTTTTTTTAACTTTTTCATCTTTGTTAGCATTTATGTTGCTAAAAAAATAAAATAATGATGCATGAGTGCATATGTTTTTGTATTGTGTTTTTAAAAAGCAGTTCAGTTTCAGAGCATGTCACCAAAAATGTTTCAACGTTAGCTTCTGCTGCAGCCCTTGCGATTGCCTACAACTACCATTCGTGGTGATTTTCTTTTTTTTCTTTTTGGTTCGTGAGGATTGGAATTTTAAAATTCAGATTAAGCTTAAAAGTGGGCCAGTTATTTTCGTTTTGCCTCCGGAAATTGCAAGTATAATTTTCCTTTGTGGCTGTTTGCGAAATTTGTTTCTATGGAAAACAGCTAAATTTAGAGAAGTGGAATAAATTTTCAATTTGCAAAGCACATTGTTGGGAGATGCAAATCCTCCAACAACGTTGCTAGGACTTTTTTAACGCTCTGTTAGGCGCTTGTGTTGAATAAGGTAGGTATAGAGCGAATCTGCCGTCATTGAAAAATCAGTGATATTTTTTTAAATATTTACATACATAGATATTCCGTTGGGAAAAAGTTTACAATTTAGTGAAACATAATTTGAATTCTTAAATGTCTGCATAAATATGTATATTAAGATACAGTTTTTAAAATGTTTGCCAGTTTATCAGTGTACGTAAAGATTTAGTTTTACTGTTATTTTCCACATGATAAATTGGTTTTAGACCAGTAAAATAGGAAACATAAAATTGATCTTACAATAGAAATAATTGATGAGTGATGGAAATCTTTATTTGGACCTTTAAAATTTTGCCTGTTAAGTGGAAAAATGATATCGTCAAGTGGCTGCAGCCAGTGTTGAAACACATTTGAGCCCGTTTTATAACATTTTACATGACTTTCCACAAGATTTCCGGTGATAATACTGTTCGGATTCCGGTCGAATGTTCTTCTTAAGGGCTGCGATTGTCTAAGGCTTGTTGGCAAAAACCAGCGACTTCAAGTAGTCCCAAAGAAAGAAGTCTTGAATGGTTAAATCGGGCGATCTTGCTGGCCATGCCAAATCTCCAAAACGGGAGATTACGCGACCAGGAAACGCTTCCTTCACAATATCCATTGTGAGTCATGCTGTGTGTGCGATTGCACCGTCTTGTTGGAACCACATGCTCACCAAGCGCCGCTAATCCAATTCCGGCAGTAAGAAGTCATTTATCATGGCCCTGTACCAATAAAATTGATCGTATTGCCGATGACGGCCCAATCACTTCTCCCGCGTTAAGGCCGCACCACACATTGGCTTTCAGTGGATGTAATGGCTCTTCGTGCATCACACGTTTCAGTGCCCCAGAAACAAAGATTTAGTTTATTGACGTAACCGCTTAAATGAAAATGGGCCTCGTCGCTTATGATTGTTTTCGACACAAAATCGTCCTCTTTGTTGCTGAGGTTGAGGATGGCTTAACAGTAATTAACACGTGACAGATGGTAAGCAGGCATTTACCGATGCATTGATTGCACTTTGTACGGGAACTTACACTTACTTAAATTCGAGGTAGGGTCCGTCTGGTGATTTACAATTGCGTGGCCCGTCGTCGGTCGTCCGGTTGATATTTCTTTCTTCTCAGCGATATTCTCGGCCAAACACAAGTTCTGTGGTTACAGTCTGTTCGAGTAGAGTAGTTAAGCGCCGGAATTTTTGCTCAGTTGACGCGACAGGATTAGGAAATCGACGTCAAAATTCACGCTGTGGTTGCACCATCTTGTGGAGTATAACGCTCCATTGTTTGTCTGATGTTATAATTGTTTGCAAATGGTGTCGTACGTCAATCATATTTGACATTAATGTCTAATATGATTGACGTACGACTCCATTTTGAAAATTTATAACATATTCGATAGGGTGATTGTACTGCAATTCAGGTAAATTTGAAGGATGATTAGGAATGGAATTGTAGAGAGCTGTGCAGTCAACAGATCCTGAAAGCAAACGAATTTGAATGCTCGAATTGAAACAGGCGTATTCAAGAAGGGGGCGAACAAAGTTTACGTATAAAGATCGATCTATGTCAGAGAATTCTTTGAACCATCGTTTCACAAAGCCTAGTGTAGAATTTGCTTTGATTATAATCTCATCAATATGTGTGAGAAAGTTGAGCTCTCTATCACATAAAACACCAAGATCGCGAATTGACTCAGCGGTGGATATGGGTTGATAATGTAGAAGATATCAACAGGGAGTAGAATGGAAGCGTTTTCCTGAAAAAGTGATTGAATGACATTTAGAAATATTTAGCTAGAGATCAAGTTAAGGAAGAGTGGAATCATGTGTGGAAGGAATGGTTTTGAAAAACTTAGTCTTAGGCGTAGAGTGAGATATAGAATTATTTGATGGCCATTTTAATATCGTTTATAGTAAGAATAAAAAGTAGAGGTCCTAAGTGTCTGCCTTGTGGGACCCCGGAGGTAGCTAGAAAACCATAAGAGAAGGCAGATCTGAATCGAACTTTGTAGTAAAGGTTTTCTAGGTAAGAAGAAATCCATCTTAAAAAGATAGGTTCAAGCCTAAAGTTTTACAGTTTGAAAATAATAAGCTTTATTTGAAATTTTTTCAAAGGGCTTACTGAAATCTGTTGAGATAACGTCGACTTCCTTTTCGTTCTTCTAGGCTAAGAGGCTAGAGAATACGAATCCAACGATTTTAGTCGTTGTGAAACTACCTTTACAAATCCGTGTTTTCTAGGGGAAATGAGAGACTTGCAACGAAAACTTAAAATTTCGTACGCAATGCTTTTAAAGGTTTTGGAAATATGAAAATCATGAGAAGATAGATCTTAGGAGCAAAAAGTCTCTATAAGAGAATTGTGATAAAAAGTCAAAAGATTGACAAAGGGGACGGACTTAACTGAAGAGTTCAAAGTATCTGATATGAAAATAAAGTCTAGGGGATTGGAACATAATATGATTCATCGTCAAATAAGGTCCATTTAAGATGAGAGAGGTTAAAGTTAGCGAATGGAGGTTACATAGACCTATTATATGATCAATTGCAATTATGGTAAGTTGATAAAAGTTTATAGCAACATAGGATTAGCGCGGAAGGATTATCTTTATTGACGCGTAGTCGATATTTGGGAAAGAGCATATCGCAATTGGGGATGAGTCTAGTGTATTTCGGATAGCTAGTAGCACACCTCGACAAGTAGAATCATCAGTACGTCGGTTATAATCGTAATTTCGATAAACATTTAAAGAAGATGGAAACGATTTCGGATTGTTAATACTTAGATCGTAGATTTCCAAGCTCAGATTTCCAAGGGTAGAGCATGAGTTTGTTCTATATGGTTAAATTTGGGCGATTAGAAATTGTTTATCATCGTTCTGTAGCACTCGCCATTAACAGTTAAGTACTATTCACATGAGAGCGACCAACGACCAACGAATAAAAAAATAAAGGGGATTTAAACATATATAAACATAGATTCTTCACAAAAACTTTACAAAGGGGTAGCAATCTAGTATAATTTAATGTTAATTTATAAAAATTTGCGTTGTAATTGCTAAAATGAGAGAAATTTGAGAAAATAAATTGGTCGTCGCGAATTGCAATATAATTGCTACGACCAATTTGTTTTCTCAAATTTCTCTCATTTTAGCAATTGAAACGCAAATTTTTATAAATTAACATTAAATTATACTAGATTGCTACCCTTTTGTAGAGTTTTTGTGAAGAATTTATGTTTATATATGTTTTAAATCCCATTTGTGTTTTTATTCGTTGGTCGTTGGTCGCTCTCATGTGAATAGTCCTTTACTGCTGTTACAGCAACGTTTGCACTAACGAACACTCATTTTGATAATCGTTTTACTTGCCACATTCATTTGGCATCAATAATTTGATAATACAAAATATATTTTACAGATGTCATCAAAACAACATGGCCGCCACAGGCAGAATTTTATTATAAGAAAATTGTATAAATATTTTTAGGCAAAAAAGTGATTTTAAGAGTCAACGTGATCACAGTTGAGAGAAAGAATACTAATTTAGTTGTGACGTTTTGTCATTTAATAGGAATAAGCTCGAAGCCATTGACTATCCTGTGCTCATGAGCGTATCGTTATAGACAAGGTATACATAGGAATAATATTGCATTTGAGACCTAAAAACCTAACTTTTCTCTCTATTGGAAAAGTTCAATATGACTTTTCCATAATGCATCCTGTTACTCCATTTTGACAAAAATGCATATCTTCCAGAAACTGTAAGAAAACAAATTAAGTAATTTAGCAAACACACTGACAAGAAGAAAAACCTTATATGTATGTATGTATTATGAATAGCTTCGTCATTAATACTCTCTCAGAATACGTCCTTACGCCCCAAAGTAAATCTTCATGTTGAACCTTTTCTTAGAACGGATGTGAAAATCCAAATATTTGCTCGATCCAGGATGAGAAATGAACAGAAAACATCCTATGCCGTTAGTTCCATACATATTATTCGTTATATGTATAGAAAGTTTTATTGCTTTTTCAGGGCAAAAGGAAGTTTGCACAATAACTTCGGCAGCGTTCTGGTGTATGGCTATTTGCACAAACTTATCCAAAAGGAAAAATCCTAGTCATATTCAGTGGATTGCATTTTCACTTGGCGTCTTTATTTAAAACCGGAATACGGATGTTTGCAAACGATGGATGATGCTGCTGTTGTTGTCTTTTGGGTAAGAGTTGTTCCAAATGGAGATAAAAAGTGATGATGATGACGAAAACATTCTGCAATTCAGTTCATCGTGTCGTGCAAGACGAATTCAGCTGGGATTTATGTCATGTCACTAAAAGTGCAAGAAGTTTAAGTGTTATTTTGAATAAGAAAACAAATCGAGCTATAAATGTTTCTTCTTTTTAGCTCAATTTGGTTAAAGGAGCAATGGACAGCTTTGATATTTTCTTCGAGCTTACCTTCCTCTTAAAATTGTCAATTCAAATGGAAATTTAATTCCACTGACATTATGTGTTCGACATTTTCTGTTTTATTTTCGCATTTATAAATCGATTTAGAACCTGGTATCACAAAAAAGAAATATCCTTTTTAAAGTTTAATTTTTGTGAGAGAGATTCTTTCCATTGAAGTGTAGGTGTATGAAAAAACTTTTAGGGAAATTCATTCTTACGCAAAAGTTTAGCTCACACCTGCATTCTCACCAGTAAAATTATTTTGTTTTTGAAAAATGCAAATAGAAACGTGCTATAGAGGGAATCTGGAAAACGATTTTCCTAACTTTAATATTACTTTGAAACTTATTTTATTTTAAGCTTTTTAATGTGACTCTGAGTTTTAAATTATTACATTTTAATACGAACGCATCATAGTCTCCGTAACGTAACAAAGACTTTTTATTTTTCGGATAAATTTTAAGGTTCGAGGCATATATGTATGTACATATTAATATATGTGAATACTCTCAGAATAAAGTCTTTATATACATACCTTTTCATTTTTAGTTAAAAAAAATTATATTTCATAGAAAGTATGACCAATTTAAGCTACATATTTACAGCACAAAAGTTTTGCAGCCCTATTATGGTTATCAAATATCAGCACGATATTTGATAATATTTGATATGTATGAACTGTAAGCAGTTTAAACTTTGCTTAATACAAAACTAAAACAATATTCGGTTAAATAAATAAAAGGTCTTTCCTCGTCAACAGTTCTACAACAACTGATCATATCTCTATTCTCTCAGAATATTCTTCTACCTAACCGGTAGTCTCTTTCTATTAAATACAATCATTATACAATCAAATACAATCATTATATCATTTTCATCCTGCATCTGGGGCTCGGAAAACCCCCACGCTATTGTTCACAAGCCATTTCATTTCCAGAGAGTGACAGTTTTGTGCGGATTGTGGAGTGGTTGCATCATTGGACCGTTTTTCTTCTAAAATGAGGTTGCGAACAATGTTTCGGTCAACGGTGGACGTTACAGAGCCATGTTAACCGACTTTTTTTTTTTACTGAAATTGAAGAAATGGATTTGAACGACCTCTGGTTCATGCAGGATGGCGCGCCATGCCACACATCCCATGCCACAATCGATCTTTTGTGCACCAAATTCCCAAATCTTGTTATCAGCCGTCTTGGCGATGTCAATTATGGCCGCCTCTGAGTTGCGACTTGAACCCTCTGGACTTTTTTTCTGGGGAACCGTGAAGAATCGATGTTATGCCAATAATTCGGAAACGATTTAAGCACTTAAGGCCAATATCATCCAAGCAATCCGTGAGCTACAGCCCGAAACCATGAACAAGGTCTTGGAAAATTGGAGTGACACAATGCGCTATTGCGAAGTCAGCCGTGGCAGACACTTGAACGACGTTGTGTTCCATAATTAATGGGAATGTTTGCTCTTACTAATAAAGCCATAACACACAAAAAAAAAGTTGTATACTGGCGGAAATGGAGAATTTTTCAAAACCAAATTCTGTTTCTATCAATTTTGAGTTTTTTCTAAAAAAAAAAGGTGAAAAAGAGTCCAAAGTGTTCCCTCCTGCTGTAGTTTCGACAGTGGTTTTGAGAGCTTAGACAGTACCTTAAATGAAAGTTTCATAAAACAAAATAAATTAGAGACATATGGGCTCGTAGAGAGCCCACATCTAGGGACTTATAGTTCTCAATCATTTCTGTGGGCATGCACGTAAGCAGGAAGGGCTAAGACGATAGTAGCACTTTTCATGAAAAGAGGCAGTATTTTCTAAAAAAAAAATTTTGTTATTTTGTTGATGCTCCAGATGTGCAGAGTTGTTTCACTGTATGGTTTTTAAATAATCAATTAATATTATTATTTTCCAAATATTGTATACCGTAAAGTTACTTTATTCAAGATAACCATTAAAATTTTAATACAAAAATTCTAAGAACATACTCAGAAAACTATAGTCAAGCGAACTCAAAAATTTTTTTTACAAAGTGTCATGTGTTAGCGCGATTATCAAGCGCAATGAGGCTTAATAATAATTAATATCGACTTTTAGTTTGATTCCAGGTTAAATTTAATTGTGGAGTTTAAGCCAACAAATATAATTTTACCTTCTCGATAGTAAATAACCACGCTTTTCTTGAATTTACTAAAAGTTGTTTTCAACTATGTAAATGTCGAAATGAAAAAAGAAAAAAAATCCATACATAAATACATAATTTTCAATATTTAAACCATGTATTGCTCTTCATGCGAATAAACTAAATGTCGTTAAATTGCAGAAGAAAAAACACAAATTACCAAATTTCCAATAATTATGACGAACTACGAACTTCTACTTTTGAAGTGTTTGCAATTTTCGTATCGCTCAGATAACTGCAGACTTAGCCCATCAGTCATTTGGATAATTTTAATGTCAATACTCTTTCGATGGACTAAAAGCAATGTTATGTTAGCTCTTTCTCTCAAAGGTGTTCATTTGAATCGTGATTGCTGGTCCCACTTCAACTTCGCCATTGTTTATGGACGAACAAGCAGTAAACAACTAACGCCACCTTTGTTCCAAAGTGAAAAATCCACACCCTTTTAAAATGTCAATCGACACTTTTCTGTCACATTGAAGCTGTTAAAGTCAAATAAAGTAACGAAATGGGTTTAAACCATTTTGAAGGCAACAACTCTGGCAGTGAAGAAACTTGTTTGTTTAGATAGTGTGATGTTAAATTCAAACTTATTTTCCCCATGTCCTTATGTGGAAGTTGGGTTTTATGAGAAAAGGCATCCTCTACCGAATATCCATCTACATACATATGTATGTAAGTTTTCGCGTTTGCAATTTATTATAAAAAGTTTTAATTTCGCCCTCATAAAGCGTCAAAAGTTTACAGCAGTATCTAAGATTTAAGATAAGACTATAAACGAACACATTTTCAAACATCACCACATCGGCATCGATTCGATTTATCTCTTATTTAAAATTCAAATTAAGTGGGTAAGATTATATAAGACCTCAACGGAATAAATTGTTCTTCAGATTTATTGGGTAACTCAACAATGTCTTTTATAAAATGCCAATATCCATTCGCAAGAACATCTTTATCAAGAGAACATAATTTCCTTGTAGGTTTTTCTTAGGTCCTTATACTCTGCTTTGATATTAATATGCATGACTGGCATGAAGTTTAAAGTTATTCGCACGAGCTCTTTGACAAAATAAGAATCCCCATGGCCCCACGTGATATATTGAGGTGCGAGGTTTGAAATTTGTCTTTGTTTTCCTATTCTTGCCTTTGGTGACGATAATGATTGTACTTTCATTTTCCCTGTAAAAAACTGTTGTTTTATTCATAGACATACTCAAATGAAATTCATAAAAGTTTGTCAATAAAATCAGAGCTGATTAGTTTAAAACGAGTGCGTACTTTTGTCAATTTACTCGAAATATAATAATAAGACTTGTGGATTGTGGAAGTTGTGGTGGAAAGTGTCTTATTTTTGTCTTTCTTTTTAACTTCGAACAGGAAACTTATATTTCCGTACTTAGGTGAAATTTATTAAACTTTGCCCGAGCTATGTATATTTTATTTAAAAACTGTAAAGATGGATTTGGGGCGAGACTACTTATGTATCTAACTTTTAATGAAAACACGTAAACACGTAGTAGAAAATGGTCTTTCTTTAATCCTTAAATTGAAGAGGCAATGACGCATGAAATGTATCGAAGGGTTTGACGAATAAGAATCATATCAATGTTTATCTATGTATATATAAATAACCTAAAATAAATTTTGTGGTACCATTTTCTCGAAAAGTATTTGACCGATTTCGATAAATTCTATATGGTTGGAAAGCCACAATTGCGTACATGTGCAGAATATACTTGAAACGCGCATTTACACACTGTAGGGCATTTTTGTTTTTGTACTGTCGAGCACTGTACCATTTCAAAAAAAAACAAAATAAAATAAAAAAAATGTTTTTTTTCCGTCAATATTTTTAATCAAATTATTTGAGAAATTGAAAGTTTTAAAACGTTTTTTTCAAAAAGGCCAATAGACGAAGCGAGTCCCCCAAAAAAACCGACCATCTTTAAATTTCTTTTTAATTTCTATTGGTAAATAGCATTAAAAACCTCAAAACTTTAATTCAACAACCCCCCAAAGGAACTGTTGTGCGGTTGAACGGAGTTGTGTAAGCGGTCAAAATGGCTACAGCGAGCCACCCAAAGAACCCAACAGTTATTGAACCGCATTAATAGTTGAAGTGAAGTGAGTACTTTTTGATTTCGATTGATAAATAGCCTTAACGAAATTTTACCTTACCATTCTCAGAAAAAGTATTGAACCTCAAAACTATAATACACATATACGCAAGCGGATAAGCCGTGCTTTTGCGAGCGGACCGAATAACATAAAAAAAAATTAGAAATCTAAGCGTGCCACCCAAAGGTACTATTTTACTTACATATGTATTATGTACATATGCATAAAAAGTTGAGATATATCTTAAAATAGTAGTGAATTTTGAATTTCATCCTCGTAGAATTTTAACAGGCCGTATCGAAAGACGAAGAAATACTACGAGACAATATTCATTGCGAAGTAGAAGTAGTAACTTAAATGTTCAAAATAATCCTCCAATCGATGTTGATGATGATGATAGGATAAATGTGTTAAATGTGCTTTAAATATTGTACCTTGAAATTTCGATAATTTCGATTGTGGCTCACTGAATTTGATTTGTAGTTATGGTGAAGATAAACATTTTAGTTCAGAAATCACTCAAAATGATAAAAAATTCTTTTACATCCTGCTGTCATTAAGGTAAAGTTGTGGTTCCTCCTTTAACTCCTCGTTTTGAATGAATTATTTAATAGTTTGAGTTGACCCGCTTGAAAAACTTCGATCAAAGAATTTTTTGAAAACATTCGAGCATATAACTCTGCATTTGCTATGGTTAATTCTGAAGCACAAATCGATCAAAATTGTATGCAGGGCGTTTATCATTTCAAAATACATGATTGATTTTATCCTGTTATGCACACTTGTGTTTTTACGATGTAGACACTGCGGTTGGTTATAGGTTACGTGAATTCTTTTTCCTAACGGTGATACAGGGTGGCATATGGATATGGTTCATAATATAGGAAGCACATCAAGAGCGAATGGTCGCAGAAATCGAGTGACAATGTTTTTCATTCCTACATCATTCCCAAAAATTGTTCCTGTAGTGAATTGTTGATGTGTAAGTATGTGCGGATTGAAAGACGTTTACATTTCATTACTCGTAGATCAAATCAAGCAAATTTGAGATGTGAACTGTATAATAATCTTATGGATTATTCTAATACTAATCACAATGGTGAAGTTTCAAATCTTGGACGGCGTATGGTAATTCCATCATCATTTATTGATGCACCACGTAATATGTATCAAAATTATTTAGATGATACGTCCATAGTTCAGAAATATCGTAAACCAAGTTTATTTATTACAATTACCTGTAATCCTAACTGGCCAGAGATAGTAAATAATATCCATACTCACAATCCATCAAATCTTCGACCTGATATCATTGTCCGTGTGTTTAATTCTAAATTAAAAGAGTTGAAGTTGAGTTAATTGAACGCCAACTTTTTGGCACAGTTTCGGCACTCATTTATACAATAGAATTTCAAAAACGTGGATTACCTCTTGTACATATTTTGTTCACTTTGTCTGAACATGATAAAATCATTTCCATTGAAGTGCTGAGATTCCAAATTCGGACATCCGTCCAAAGTTACAGGAATACGTTAAACGACATATGATACATGGTCCATGTGGTCCCTTGAATCCAAATGCTGTTTGTATGAGAGATGAAAAGTGTTCAAAGGAATATCCGAAGGATTTCTGTACAATTACATGCGATGCTAACAATGGTTACCCCGTGTATAAGAGACTTGATAATGGCATATCTATTGAAGTTAGAGGATAATGTCAATGATTATCTAGTCGAATTTTTAAATTCATTAAATGTAAGTAGCATGCCAGAGCATACATTAAAATTGAAAGTTAATTCTATTGTTACTTCAAAGGCTTTAGTCAATGATACAAGAATGAGAGTGAAATTTTGCATCGTAACAGCATAGATTATGAAGTATTAACGGGAACCGCAAAAAATACAAAAATATTGATTCCCCGGATAAATTTACATTTTTGGGAAGATACTTCCATTACAATTTCAGAGACTCAATATCTTATTATACCGGCGTTTTCAATGACTATATATGTAAATAAATCGTAAGCGCTAACGTTTGACAAAATGTGTGTGTTATTGAGAAGTCCAGTGTTTTCTCACGGACAACTTTATGTTGCTGCAAGCAGAGTTCGGTCCTTTGATAGCTTAAAGTTTTATGTGTCTAATGAAAGAGGGCTAAGAAATTTACCAAATGACGAGAGGGTGTTAACAAAGAATATAGTTTATAGAGAAATATTGAATCGATATTGATTTACATAATTGATGAGAATTGCCAAAGATATAATCGGTAATGAAAAAGTTTCATTTCATTAAGAATATTTAAATTTAATTGTAAGTTCTGCAAGCACATTTTCATACAAATATCAAAAACTCAAGTTCAAAAAGTAAAAAATACCTATCATTTATCATTATAAAATAATTATATAATGGATTTATTAATGGAATCGTGAAAGGTTAATAAATTAATCATTTAAATGTTTTTATTATTTGTATTCAAATGTTAACTAAAAAATATCAAAAATAGAAAATAATTTTTAAGTTTACTCAAGTTATTTAAGTTATTTCGTTGTGTTTTAAATTGTAATTTTTTGTGTTTAGTTCTAAGAATAAAGAATGAAAGATTTCAAAGTGGAATTTGCTAGATTGCAAGCTGAATGCCAGCGTGCACTTCGAAAAATGTTCTTTCTACAAAAGGGAACAAATCAAAAAATTGAAGGAGGAGCTCGCTGTTTCGATTTGTTTGTGAACATTGTTCATTTTCCAATATTTCTTTTTCAATAAAAGTTGTTTAATATACGAGTAGGTACATCTCCTGCGCAATCAAAACGGGGTGATTTGGTCGAGGAAACTAAAATGAAAATTGATAAGATTCTAAAGTTTTTGGGCACATACAAAGCCTTCATTCCTTCATTCAAAAGTAATTTGAACATCACCTTAATATTGGGAAACCAATTTCAATCAACTTCCCTTATTTCAATTACAATTTATGAAACCGTTGGGGGTAGGTAATTGAATATTAAACTTTTTATTTTACTTATCGATGAAGGTCTATTTAAAGTAAAATGTTTTCATGCAGTCTTCTTGAAGGCGATGAAAGCAATTTTTAAGCGAAAACAAACAAAATGTATAATTCCGAATGGGAAGTCTTAAATTATTTATTTTTGATTCGGAAACTATAAGTTATAGGGCGAAAATCCAATATCTTTTCAAATAAGAATATAAAATCTATTTTCGAAATTTTCAAGCTGAACAGTTACCGTTTCGTTCCGAATGAACAACAGATTTCTAAAACTGGTCACAAGTTCCGCTTTTTCGAAATTTTTAATGAAACAGAAGCGAAACGCGGAATCGTATACCTATTTAAAATCAATCAAACGCAAACCGATAAAACATCTGTGAAGTGAGACTATAATCCACAGAAAAATATAATACTTATCTTTTTTTGTTTAATCCAGTCAATTTTTTCCTCCTTTTTAGTACTTTTAGAAATCCGCCTCTCCTCTCCTCAAATATCCAATAATTATCCTTTCTCTCTTAATTTTATTTTTCACCAAAAATTATTTCTTAAATCTTTTTTTAATGCTTTTTATTTTTAAACTTCAGTTTCCCAGGTAATTCATATCTCTCTCCCATCTTTGCTGGAGAGAGGGCAAACGTAATTGAAAAGCATAGCTGGGCATTAACTCGTTAATCCGTTAATCGTTAATTAACGAAGTTAAAATTTTGATTAACGGATTAACTTTTAAGTTAACTTTTAAAAATGTTAACGGACACGTTAAATCCGTTAATCCACGTTAAGTCCGTTAATCGTTAATCCAATGCCTACTATTTACCGCGCGGCGCGAAACAGGTTCAGACAAGTATGAGACAAGTGCCGTCCGGCGCGTGCCGCGGGTGAAACAAAAACAGCTAGGTAAGTATTATATTTTGAAGGCGCGTGCGAGTGAGAAAACTGCGAAGAGATTCGTTTCGTTTGTCCATTTCATTATGCCGGTCGTCCACTATGTGCGGGATAAGTTCAACCAACTTCGTTCAACTTTTTATTCAACTCTTTCGTTGGATAAACGAATTTACAACCTCTTACACTAGTGCAGCAACTTACGTAATTCCCGTTGAGCAACTAAAGTTGAACAAAATGCGTTTGGAACACCGTGCACATAATTGACCAACTTTCCCATATGTTGATTAACCCCGCACACCTAGTTAATCAACTCTTAAAACTTATTCCAGTGTTGAATAGCTCCGTACACCTAGTTGACCAACTTACTCAAATATTGAATAACCTCGTACACTAGTTGATAAACTTGTTCGATTTTGACAGAAAAAAATTTTTTTCCCGTTGATCAACTGCGTTTTCGATATTGTTGCTCAACCCGTTGATGAACGAATTGATACCTTCGTGTTCGTACACAACGCACCACGATAAAAAAAAAACAAACGTCAAACCTGAAATAATTTTGACTTCAGTTCGGTACATACATTTATTTTCGACACACGCCTTCGCTTTAAAATATTCTTAAATTTGTTCCGTATGAGTATGATTTCCTCTAAGAAAAAAAAAGTGGCTGCCGCATTAATAATATTAGAAAATGAACGACAAAGGAAGAAAAAACAGCCAAAACGATTGTTTTTTTTTTCAATGAAATATATGAGAAATTAAATTCGATTGATCCCACCGCGCCCGTGAATTCGAATTCAAAGTTTAGGCAATTGCATTTTCGAGGAAATTTGAGACCAAGCCAATTCCCTGGCATCTCGATTTTTATAAGAGGGGCTCTTAATGTCCCATATATTGGGCTTTACCTCAATCGCTGAAATCATTTGCAAAATTAATTCCGTAGTCCACTCTGATTTTTTATCACCTTCCATGACGAAAAACCAAAATAAACTACAGTTTCCAAGTTGCAACAACTGCAAGTTCATGGCAACGCAATAGTTCACCCACGTAGACACATTTCACTGCAGCCAACGCAACACAACACAATATTACGTCAAGAAATCCCAAAGAAAATTAAAAAGTTGATCAACGCGTTGAACAAATAATGTGCAACACATTATCTTGAAAATGTTGCTCAACGTGTTGATCGAACATTTTCAAGGAGCAACACGAGCTCGTACACTACCCGTACACTTGTTGCGCAATTCGTTGAGCAACCACCAACAACTAGATCCAACCCGTTGGTTGAACAGAATTGAAGGCACCGTACATTAGAGTTGAATGCGTTGAATTCGAAATTTGTGCGTTGATCGCCTAGTGCACGACCGGCATTACTTAGGGCCGGTGCTCAGAGTAAAAAAATATAAAAATGCAATTTGTATCACATGTTAACGGATTAACGATTAACGTTAACTTGCGTTAATTTTTCCGAAATTTAACGCTTTAACGTTTAACGAAGCTAACTTTTTTAGTAGCGGATTAACGATTAACGAAGTTAACTTTTTGATTAACGGTGCCCAGCTATGTTGAAAAGCAGCGGTCCGGTTTACTCGCACTTTCTCTCTGAAATATGCATAATCGTCCTAAAATTCGGCGATCACTGGTGTCACTTACAATGTGGACCTCTGGTATTTTTTACGACACTTCGATGACTTATAGGTTTTCCAACTTTTATTTAGGGAACTTAAAGATCTATGTTATACCTATGTACATTCCTACTTAGAAATAAAACAATGTGCTCTAATATAGCTTTATGGAATTTCATCCCAGTTTGTTTCCATTGATAATCTTACTGTTGTTTAACAAATGGTCATGTCCCAAGAAAAAATTTCTTCGATTCGTATTTATGTTAATTGGAAACTCAGGCTATCTTCCCAACACTACTAAAAGACCTAAAGTGTGATATAAATAAAGTGATACTTAGATTCAATGAAAATGTAAATTTCAAATGTAACTTTACGCAAACGATGGAGAAGAAACCTATTAATTTGAGCACTCTTGAGTGCACTGAACTACCACCCTTATGCGAGTGTCCTAAATCAATAAGTAAAGTGCTTGCTGTATACTCGTATGTACGAGTATGTAGCTTGTACTCAACCTTAAGCTCTTCTTAACAGATACATGGTCAGAAAATTATGCATATGAGGAGAAAGCCGAGAAGAAAGTTCTGCACATAATATTTACACACACAAACCTATTTTATGAAATTCAATAGAATTTTATTCAATAGCAAGTAAAAACACACATAAGGGTGACTTTTTACTAGATGAGCATGAGAGTTGCCTTAAAGCATGAAAAGATAAAATCAGACTAAAAATAAAGCTGAAACTTGGACAGCAAGAGTTCTACTCGTATAACGATGGAATATTCTCTTTAGGGTATGCTTTGGAGGATTTCAGGGTGAGGATAAAAGTTACCCTTGGATATGTGTTTTGTGTCTGACAGCAAAAACAAATATACCTACATAATAACTGGACAGGAAGTACTAGAGCAATATTGTACGAGTACCTTTAACGAAAACCAACGTTTTCGATGTTGTTTTAGCTTCTCTTGAATGGACCGTAAAGGTCTTTTCAAGCGTAAATATGCATACAACATGGGGTCAAGCGTGCGGTATTTTATGCTTGTCTGAAATAATTGCATTTAATGTTTTCAAAAGTGAAGAAGGAGCTCTTAAGAGTCTATTCTCTAAACTTTGAACTGAGCTCAATTAATTCTAGGAAATTCTAAGAACATTTTTGTATCGATTGTGTATTAAATTTTTGTATAAGGGTGTATTATCAGGCAGAACTTTAATATGCAAAAATGATATGTAGGAATTTAGTTGCAAAAAAGATTTTGATATCTCAAATGAGAAATATTTGTGTGTTAGTCAGGCTTAGGGGGAATTATGTCCGGCAGCGTCCACAGTTTCAGGTTTGCCAGACAAATGCACATTGATATAGGGGCGTCAGAATAACACATTTTAAAAATACTGTATTAATGTTGATTTCAAGTATAAAATAATATTTAAAAAAAATTATTTCCAAAACTTCTCTTGTGTGGCACTAGATAGTGACTCAGACCATCTGGCAGTTGAGATGAGAGTCAGATTGAATTGCAGGTTTACAACTGAACGACGTATTCCCGAATTTGATACGATAAATTGAACTGGAGAAGATTCCATTGAGGAGATATCAGCAACCACCGGAATCGTGATCTTGATCAAAAAACAAAATCGGAGCCACTACTGATAAATGTTTTCACTTCTCCTTAAGAAGTGGCTAACATCATCATCACAGGAAACTTCAAAAACTCAGCAGGAAGCGACAAAATTTATAATTACGTACTAAAAAAGTTATCAAACCTTGCTGTTCTCCTGCTGACTACAATCTTGAACAACTGTCTGAACAACAGTTATTTGTATGCAGCCTAAAAATGATAAGAGTTGTCCCCTTCCCGAAGAAGATCAACCGCGCAAATATGGAAAGATATCAGCCAATTTCGTTGCTCTGTTCTTTGAAAAGATAGTGGAGGCATTAATATTGAGGAAACTCTACGTTTTTTGCAGAGAAAGAGTTATCATACATAAATTCCAATACAGCTTTCGAAATAAACACCCTACATCCACTGCTAGTGATGTTACGAGTACACTTGGACTCAACAAAAAGGAAATGACTATAGATTTCGACAGCGTTTGGATTAAAAGGACTTCTATTCAAACTCTGGGAATTTGGAATTCCTAATCACTCGATAAGAATAATCAAAAATTTCCTAACCCATAGACTTTTGTATGTACAGAAACAGATAGCAAAACACGTATCATCAACCATGGGAATCAACGCTAGAGTCCCTCAAGGATCAAAATTTGGACCGCTACTGTTCAGGAACAAAGACAAAGCTTTATGCAAACGACTCCATCACATACGCTACCGCTTTTTACTCAGAGATTGTTGCCAGGAGAGTGCCAGAGAACATTAAAAACCTATGGGAATGCTATGGCAAATGGGGACTGAATATAAACAGTGAAAAGACCGAGGTTAATGTTTAAATCAAATTAAAAAGAGACTGATCTCTATCATTTATGTTTGTACTGCCCCATACTGTGTGATGCGAGTTAAAATCACCTTCAATGAGGAGAGTTATCTCCTGCCGTTCTGGATGCGCCCTGAGCCTCTCTGATACGACCAAGGAGGGAGCCCAGTTGGTCGTGGCCCAGATATGCTGAAACGAGCAAATAGGTTTTTTTTAACAATTTCCAGTCTGGCTGCTCTAATATCTCCATCGCTAAAATCAGTCAGTTAATATACACTAGTGCTTCTTTTAACTAGAATGCAAGATCCAATAGTCCTGAGTCCCTTTACCATGGATTTTTCAATCCAGGGTACTTGGATCGAGATAATATCTGCCCCATATATCTAGACACATGAAGAAAAGGGAGGCCGAAGCCTTAACGGAGTGTTGGAGGTTAATCTGGCTAAATTATTCCGACCAACGTCCACCACGCTGTTATCGAGTTCTTCCAATTCCGAAGATAAACCGAAAGCTAAGTGTACACGATTCGTATAGATCTTACAATATTGTCAGACCTGACAATGTCTGATAATTATCTACCAATGAGCTGACAATTAAGTTGTGTATGTCACGGTTGGTAGAAAATCTACCAATCTCTTACAATTTATTGTCAGAAATTGGCTGACAACCAATTAAATGTAAGAGATTAGAAGATTTTCTACCAACCGTATTTATACACAATTAACTGTCAGTTTTTGTTGGTTATGGAAACTGCTTCATTTTGCTGCAAATTGTCTGAAAATGAAAAAATTGTATGATGCTAAAAAACGTACATCTTATGATTTCTTCATTGTCAGAAACATCAGACAACGATAAAAATTTGCAGGTCTGGCAATAAATTGTATGTGTACACGATTATCAAATGCCTCACAATTTACCGTCTTACAATTAGTTGTCAGATACATTTTCTGACAGTTAATTGCAAGGTTACATAATTGTCTGCTAGCGTACACATGATTTTCAGATTTCTTACAATTATTTGTCAGACAATGATCTAACAATTAATTGTCAGACAAATTGTCTGGATTAACTGCAGTTTAGAAGACTAAGCCACGGATATTCCAGAGTCCCCGACCTCCGGTTCAGCTTCGGAAATTTGTGGAGTGACGCTAACCGCGTCAACCTCATCTTTTTTATATACCTTCAGGGCAACCGAATCAAACGCATACCTTATCATACCTTTGGCCTGCGTCAAGGGAAAGGGAGCCTTTATTGATAACCATAAACGCACTTATATTAAGACCCCTTACCTCGTCGAGCTAAGCAACCTTTCAGTCATAAGTCGGTAATAAGGGGTTGCTTACCTTGATTATCTGGAGTTATTTATCCATGCCGGAAGGTTCGGCTGGTATCCATGTGCGTGCTCTATGTCAGCACGGGATGTCCTTCTTAGCCACAACCTCGACCCTCGCACAAGCCTTTGATGCCAACTCCCATTTCCTCATTACATTTAAAAAGCCTGTCGAGATCTTCAGTTTTACCACGTACCATTGATTAGACGAAATCGAGTCATCTTTATATTGCTCCTATCAATACTATCAATAAACGGCAACCACGATTTTGGACGTCACTGAATGATTTTAAGAAGCTACAAAGGAGAGTGCTGGTGTTTTGCACTCTGGGTCGTTTGGATAGCGGAATGGCTTCCTTCAGAGAACTTTGACATGGAGTCACTGCCGCTGCTCTGTTCATTTGCTAAGATATTTTTCGATCTTCATTGAAGACATTAAAGCTTTTCGATCAATTGTTGAATGTTGTTCAGAGTAACCGTTTCAAAAACCAGCTTGAAACTCTTAAATTATTTTATGTATTGGTTTCGATCCAATATAAGATTCAGCAATTTCTTTTATAATTTTGCGCGAACTGAAGGGATTATGACAACCCTAAAAATGTTTGAGCTAGTGCGAGTTGGAGAGGAAATATTAAGCCGATTAAATCATTCCACATTCATGTAGTGCGGCTCAAGAAAGAATCTCTGAGTTTAATTTAAGGGGAGGAATGCAACTGGTTAATTCACTAAAACACAGCTTATTTAAGTTATGATAAAACAATCCAATACAATCACATGGATTATGGGATCACCTGTCCAAATGTGGGTATTTTACCCGGTTTTCGGACGAATATGGGCATGTGGAGTGAGTTCCACTTGAACAACAGAAAACATCATTGAGTTTTGTAATGAAACATCATTAATGAAGATCAGAAAGAGAGACGTAAACAGAACTGAACCTTGGGGCACACCATCGTTTATTTTGTGACTATTAGACTTGAAACCATACAATACGACTTATATTGAGCGGTTCGAAAGGTAGTTTCTAATACAAGGAGGAAGAGATACGTTCAAATACACACATTCTCGATAAGAGAGATTGATGCCAAACTCTATCAAATGCTTTTGAAATATTTAGTGCAATTATCTTACTTTCTTCAAAACGATGTAGAAATTTGTGAGAAGGTCGTTATCTAGATATTGAAGGCGTTTCCGATTTATATGGATCTACTGGATAAATGCTGTTTTTCATCCACACAGGTTGGACCATACAAATTACATTTTTCCATTTTAAGAGCTTTAGAAAAATAGTTCCCGACTGCAAAACCTTAAAACCAAAAATACAACGTTAAATATAAAATTACTTCAGCTGCTTTACCTGTAGATAAAGCGCAGGATAGGTATCCATTTTTAACTTTTGATTTATGTAAACCGCTTAATGGATTTTTTGTATGAATCTTTAAGTAACATTTGATATGCAATTAAATAAAAAGAAACAAATATCTAAAGGAATTACCAACGGTGCTTAATACCTTGTTTAAAATATTGTATGATACAGCCTCTAGAGATGGTTGCATCTAACTTTTCACCCTTAGAATAATGAGTGTATTTTTTCCTACATCCAATTTCCATCTGCAACCATTGTAAGTTTACTTGAAGTTGCCTCAAAATCATCAAATGACCACCAACATTTTCATATATTCTTAAAGGGTTATGCTCTCAGTTACAAGACCATTGCCTTTTGTAAACTTACGTATACCTTTACTCTGGCCACTACTATGCTCAGCTTATGAATAACATATCCTCTGAAGGTAGAAAATTCCATCAGTTTTCAGTTCTCACCCAATCCTATTCCGTCTACTTACGTTCCTGATAAAGTTTGAGATTTTGATCAACGATGTGATGGAAACAGCTTGCTGCACAAAATGTGCCATTAATATGAATGTTGAACATACCTCTGGTGGACCATGTAATACAATACCAATTCAACATAGATGTTGAAGGTGATTTCTCTCAGCTGGATTGGTCGATGAAAACTCATCCTTTTCCTTCTTTCGTCATCCTTGGGTTTGCTTTTTATTTTTTGTACTAAATATAGATAGATATCCTTTTGGTTGCAGGAACTTTGGGAATCAGAGGAATGGTAATTTTAGTAATACATCATTTCAATAGCTCCGTGCAGTGTGCATGGCATATTAATTTGTTCGCCTTCTATTTGAATGGTGTCTTTTTTGGCATTTAATGAAGGGATTTTTTTTAATAGATTATATCAGCCAATACATAATATTTCGTATGGCTTCCCAGCGCTTTTTAGTACCCCTTGGCATATTCGTTACTGCACAGTCACTACAAAAAGGCAGCCTCTTGCGAAGAAATGACAAATTCTCATTTTTCTTATTTTTATTTCGTATTTGTTGAAAAGTGCTTCTCATCTCGCCGTTCGCACTGTCAAAAATTTAAGGTCCCCTATATTTCTGCATACTCGCACACAGGAATGGTTGAGACTTATTTCACTAGATTCAAAATAGCTTTTTTGGCCTTTAGTCCACTTTCCGCAATCCAATAAGAAAAGCTTTTGCACACTTTCATAATCAAAAATAAACTCTCCTGTGCTCACCGTAACACTCCCTTATATACTCAAATTGGTTATTCTCGAAACTAAATCGCGAAGGTTCTCGTCTTAGAGTGTTCTAGTTGCTTGGAATAAGGGGAAATACATATGACATTGGAAAAGAGCTTTTTGTTCCTTTCATAAAGTAGATATGCAATTTTTCCAACAGATGGCACTGCAGGAGTATAAAGCTCTGTGTCGGTGTTGTGTAATGTGCGTAACAGTATGAATCATTTTAGTCGGTTGATCAAACGAATGTGTATTTGCTTTACCTTCCTTTGCAGGGAGGGACCTACAATGTTCTGTCTTTATCTGAACTGCTAAAATTAGAAGCTTTCTTCATGAAAAAAGATACTCTTACAGAAGGTTTGTCTCTTCCTCGCAATAGGCAGTCCAGATCTCATCGCACTTACGATTACTGCAGTGAGTATAATTGCAATTTTGTGGACCCAAGGCTTAATTTGCATTTACGCCATGATTTTTTAGTTTGTCAGGTTGCCATCAACTTTAGTATTCTTATCGTGTGTCAAAATCTAAACATAAAGACGCAAAATTTTAGAATCGACTCTAAAAATGATGTATGAAACGAGAACCGACTTTTTGTTAATTTAAAGTGACCTGTAATATACTTTAACGTTAAAGAGGTTGTCTAACTTTAACGGTAGCAAATAGCTTTATCTTTTAAAAGTATACTTTATCAATATTGAAAATGGTCATCTCATAACAAAGCAAATCGAAGTGTTTTCTGATGTTTTATTTGGTTCTTAAAAGGTGTGCTTTGTAAATAGACTGAATATTAGAAATGCGAAACAAACGTACAAAAGTTCTCTACGATCTTTAACTTTACAATATTGCGGCGGGCGTTGTCAAACAAATCTGTATCTACATATACATATTGTTTCGTAGCACAGTTACCTAATTACCAAAACTAGCGGACTAATTCCATAGAGAGAAAAGGGCTGCCTTGACCATCTCTTAGGGCTAAAAATTCCGTCACCAAACCAAGAAATAAAACAACGATTTTAAAGTGTAAAAGTTCTAAAAAAAGCCACTATCTTTATTCTTTCACAACCTTCTCTCGGTCCAATCTTATCATTCGTTAAGTTTTTATATAAGTTTTATATTTACAAACACATCGACTGCAGTGTTTCAACTCTGATGCAGTTCGATACAGATATGTAGGCATGTACGAGTATAACCCAATGAATTTTCACCTTGTTTGCGTTCTTTATCTGTCAAATTTAGGGTTGTTCAACGTAAATTCGCTTAGGTTTTGTTGTGAAACAGTTTTGTCGGAGACAAAACAGAACCCTGGCACTAGCATTTATTTTGAAACTGACTTGAAACCTTCCAATACAACATGTATCAAACGATCTAGAAGGTAATTTCTAATGCAAAGAATAAGGGTTTCGTTGATACCAAACGCACGCATTTTCGATAAGAGAGCCTGGTGCCAATCTCTATCAAATGCTTTCGAAATATCAAGCGCTATAATCTTACTTTCTCCAGAACAATGTAAAGATCTGTTTCACTCTTCAGTGAGATATGCCATCAGATCACCAGTGGAACGATTGCCGCGAAAGCCATATTGCCGGTCATTAAGAAGCTTTCGATCTTCTAGTTTTAGGAACAGGCTGGACAAATGCTGTTTTCCATCTTCTAAGGAAGATTCCCGAATAGTAGGAGCGATGGAAATTGTACGAGTGCAAATATATACCTGTCTCATTAAACGATTTACGTTCTCAATTACAGGAGTGGCATTGATGCTGTCAATCAACGTAGAGCTAGCATCATTTGCTAGTACATTTGCTTTATCTATGGAGCTAATTACCGGTTTGTCGTTGTAGATGAGCGATCAAACTGAAGATGAAGTTGAATTTTTAACGTTCTTGACAAATTACCAGACGTTCATAATGCGTTTAGGACATTCCAGGATTTATTATCTTAATTTCTGGTCATGTAAAAATCGTTGCAATAGCTTCTGACTTATTCCTACTTTTTCCGATTTTCCTCAGTTGGGTTGGCTTTGTAAGAGCGGAAACTCTTCACCTAATAGCACCTTTACAGCTTTTATCGAACCAAGACTTTTCTTTAGATTTTATACTCTTAATTCTGTTAGGCGTAAAATTAAGCATCTAAAGAAAAATCACTTCTCTAATCATTTTAGCACTGGCATCAACGTCACTATCGAGGAAACATAGTGACCAGTTAAAAGTTCGAAAAAAGTTATTTAGACCGCCCCAGGTAGGTTTCTCGAATGGGACACGAGAAATTAACTGATATTACACAATGGTCCGAAGTGCCTAATGGAGAGTTTACGGTATACTTATCATTATCAGGGTTATAGAAGTAAGATACAAATCAAGAGCGTAGGCGTTTCACCCAGCGACATAATCAAGCTGAGTAATTTAGTGCATCTCAGGAAAGATCTAAACATATCTTTCTTTGGGTGTTGTTTGTCCCAAATAAAGGAACCGAATTGAATTTTGTACATTAAAGTCGGCTAAAATAAAAACTTCAATGTGAGGGTACAAGGACATAATTCTGATGGAAATGAAAATGAAGTTAAAATTCGCATCAGAACAATATCCGTATTGAGAAAGGCTCTTTAATGATGAACTATTATGTATACATAACTGGCAGCACATAAATCATTTAGAAGCCAGTGGCTAAATTACCGCATAAGTTTTCGAGTAATACGTCACTGAATTATGTGAGTTTGGCATTACCGCTTACGTCATCGAGAAATCGATTACCCTAATTTGACATTTTTATTCGATCACTGATGGGACTCACTCACTCGGTCACTGAAGCGGTAATTTGGCCCCTGATCTATTCTTCTATTTACATGAATCGTACATTCTATTCACAGATTCAATTCCCTTTCACTCTACCTTTGCATCATGTTTTCCATTGACTTTTACGCAAAACAGCTATGGAACGAGTGCGTTCACGTGAATAGGAAAATACTGCACAATGTTATCGACACTACCGACGCGACGTTAATCAGATGCACTTCAAATGAAAATCAGGTTATGGACAAAAATTCTGAGGCTGGAAAAACCAAAAACAACTCAATTCCAACTCTTCCACATTTGTATCAATGAATTTATTTCGAAATTGAATTTCTCTTCGAGTATGTAGCGTTTTCTTTCAATCAGGTATTCATGAATAAAGTCATGACTATGCTTTGGACTGAATTCTTTCATATTCGAGGTTTCTTACTCGAAAACAATACCATTTTGATATTCTCTTCTAAAATAGGAGGCCATAACGACTCGTAGAGAGCCCAAGCCTAGTGACTTACAACTCTCAACCATTGCATACAGGAATGTGTTATTAGGAATGGATGAAACCTACAATTTTCTGCCGATTCCAGCAGCACTTCTCATGACAAAAGATACTCTTAGAGGATTTGTCAATTCGTCGCAAGAGACAGTACACTTCAGAAAAACAGTTTTTGCAGCGCCTGAGAATCGCATCCAAGACCTTCTACATGACAGTCCAACGCACTAACCATTATGCCAAGGGGTACTAGGTACTACCATATTTTATTTTATCCTTGCAATAATCTGGAAAATCTTACTATTTTTTAAAGTGAAGCAAAGAACCTTGTTAGATCATACCCTCGCTCTCCTTGTAAGGAAAGCATAATATATGAATTGGATTCGTGGAGAGCTTGTAGAAATGAATTGGATACCTAATACTTTAGCCGCACACCGTAAAAATTATACGCAGCTGTAGTTATGCTTCGCTAATCGGTTCAAAATTATGCATTTGCAAAGGCACATCCGATCCTGGGCTATATGAATTTTTCGCAGTCTCCTTATTGTTTTGTTCATATTCCCTAATTACCCTTTTTTATAATAAATAAAATGTCCGAAACGGGTGTGTATTCATAGGGCAGAATTTCCATTTAATTAAGCACGGAAAATGTAGAATTCCATAGTCCACAGCAATAGGTCTACGAAGGCAGAGGTACGATTCCGCGAATAATCCTCTGGATTAAAGCAAATTTGGTTCAGAAGAGGGTGTAGGTCTGTTTTTTTTTTTTTGCAGCTGTGATTATTTATGGTGACAGTTTCGAGGGAATTGTATTAAAATATTTCGCTGTCTAAATCGCGGTAAAAAAAATAACCAAGATTAACCCGGACGATGATTTATACCAGGGCCTAACGCAGAATTGTATGGCACAAGTGTTTTCTGTTTTGTTTGTAGAAAGATTTTAAATTAAATATTCTCTTAAATTTAATCCGGATTTACTTACGTTTACTTTTAAGTGAACAAATTGTATGCCTTTCATGTATTTTATTGTGCAAATTTAATTTAAAATAAATAATTAAAATCTGTTAATAAATTTACAGATCTTTGCTTTAAAATGAAGTACACCTATATGTGTAAGTACCTACTCTTCACAAGCTTCGATTTTATGCTCGAATTATTTTTCTTTTTTGTACATATATACTCGTAGTAACCCCAAGTGATTATTTAATTTTTTGTAAAGAAAAACCTCTCTCGAATAAATAATAATCCTGTTCCCGGAATTTTGATAATTCCCTCCAAGTCTTTCTGTTGACTAACTTAATGGTGTGATAATTTTACACTTTCCATGCACAAATTAGTGTGATCTGCCATTCGAGTCAAATTCCATTAAAACAATTTAAAAAGCTAAATAATTGGACACAACCAAAAAAAAATATCTAAATCCTTATTTCGTCCAAACAGTGCGAGGGCGTTTTGCAGTAAAAGTAAATGTTTATTGCGTGAATGTAATTAGAGGAAAAATAGCTTCGAGCAGTTGGTGACACAGCTTTCCTATAGTTTAATGGTTTAACAAGATTTTAACTTTTCTTATGTATATAAAATGGTGACCATCCGTTCTCTAATACACACAAACCAAAAGTTATTTTGTATGAAATATTTTTTTGTTTTTAATTTTCGTGTAGGTATGTATATAATTAAAAAAATTTAAGTTCTTAATATATTTACATATATATCTTTGATTGCCTAAATCATTTTTTTAAGAATAATTGGAAAATGCGAAATGTATGTAAGTTTTATATTATTTTCGGATTCGGGACGATGTCATTCCACACGAGGTATACACCAAATTTTGGGCTTGCGTCATAATCAGACCGCACTTCTTCGGAAATGACAATGGTATTAACATCACTATCAATAGGGAGCGCTGTCAATTTCTTTTGTTTTGAATGTGATTCCATTCCAACAGGACTCCTGATGGCTGCAAATTCAACTTTATCGTACATTGTAGGGATATGGCGCTTATCACCCTAGAGATAATTCTGGATTTAAGTGGATTTATAATAAATCTTCTTCAAATCTCGAAGGTTTACCATACAAATTTATTTCGATAATCTACAAGACTAGAAATTAATCTTGTTAAATCTTTATTGGATCAATTGTTCTATAGTTAGAACTGACCTATATTTATAGATATCATGCTAAGTTACGAGTATCTCGAATCTAGATCTTATCTCCGAAACCGCCCAACCGATTTGAATTAAATTATGTAAATGTGTATGGTTTGTTCAACCTTGAAATATATGAACACCTTGGAGATACTTATTTATTTGATTTGTTTCTAAGATAACATTCAAATGAATATTGGGGAAATTATGAATAATATTAGGTATGTTCAATGTGTTGTGTGCCGTTTGAGTCGATTTCTGATCTGTAAGGATGTGAAAAACGAGAAAATCACTCGTTACTGTGTTCGTACACGTAAGTATATTGTAATTCTCAATTAGTCCTACCTGTTGATGAACTGAATTAAACAATTGAAAAAAAAAACAAACAACTATAGATAACAGAATAGTACGTGTGACTAGAAACTTATCGGCTAAAAAACAGTTTTTTCTGAATTTTTTTGAATTTGAATGAATTGTGTTATATTTTATGCGAAAGATTTTTGTGAAAAAAAAATCTTTTTGTTCATATGCAATTAAAAAAAAAAAACAAATAGTTTCGAAAGTTTCTGAATTTAGATTTTCTATGCAAGCAAAAATAAAATACTTTTGGTAAGTGCATCATTTGAGAACGTCTGGACCGATTTAGCCTTTTCTTGTTTTAAAATGTTAATAATTAGGTTTCTATATGGAAAGAAAAAATGTCTGTTAAAAATAAATTTTAAATTAAAGCTTAGAACACAGCCATATAGTTAAAAGTCGATTACATTCCAGACACTTCACATTCCGCGTATTTAAGCGGTGTAATGCAGAAGTGCAGATTCATTATTATAATTTAATTCATGTCGCATTAATTTTTTTTATCGCCGTTCTTTTGAATGCACTCCTCCCCAAATTGTATGTCCATGGTCACTTTGGTTTAAAGTTACAATAACCAACATCTTTTCACAAATTCGCAAAGCCTACATAAATCTATAATAATTCTGATGAAGAAGCATCTCTTAATGTTAAAGTTCTTGACAGTGGAAGACATTTTTAAAATGGTTCAAAAATGTTTACTTTAAATGATTTTTGTTTGTTAAAATTAAAAACAAAAAAAGTTTTAAACTTAATCACTTTCAATTTCATTATAACACAAATTCTTAAGTTCTTTCCAGTATTTCCAGTATCTGAAGTTAAACAAAAGCTTTTTTAGTATACCCGTTTCACAACGAAAATAAAATCTCGTATCTATGCAGGTTGTACGAACTTGTATGCTCCTTAAAATAGAAAAATTTATTTTATTAAAAATTACTGCAAGTATAAACTGATATAAAGCGTATTTTATTGGTAACCTATACTTCTATTTCTAACCTATACCTAGTGCAACAATACAATGCAAGTCAGAATAAAATACTTTATTGACTTCATACACACGACGACGACGTTCCATACTTAGCAATTTGCTAATTTTAAAGTACTTTATTAACTCTTTTTTAATTTTAAATATTTTTTAACTAATACCGCGCTAAGGCAAAGTTTTTTTTAAATAAATTGCTTCTAAACAAACCTCAAACAATGTCAGTTCGTGCAAAAACCAAGTAAACTTTTTCTGACGTTTGTTAATGTCAAAGGACCTTATTTATACTCAAATTTAGTGTTAAGTTTAAATTTTAGAAAATCCGCATACTAATAACGAATTTAATCTTCAGTTTAGTCTTTAGCAATATGTCAAAATTTAATACACGGAAATCCATGTATGAAGCCGAGCATTAAAAAAGTGTTGCCTTAGTGCTGTTATAAGTCACATTAACACTTAAATCAACTCCAATGTTATCATGTCGATTTTAATGCCTGTATTTCTGTGTTGGTTTCAATCTTCAGATTTTTGTTTTAATGTGAAAAAAAGTACTTTATTTATCTATATAAATATTTAGTACATCTGGATTTTACTTTAAATACGTGGTTAATTTGTTGATTCCATTTTATATATTAACATAGTTACGTATACAGTAAAACCCGCTTAAGAGAAACCCGCTTAAGAGAAAAACTCGCTTACCTGAAGCACTTTTTTCATCCCCAAGTATTTTCGACCAATTTCCCTTAAAACACTCCTCTTAAGTGAAACTCGCTTAAGCGAAAAACCCGGATAACTGAAACATATTTTCAGTTAATTGTTAATATTTTTCATTGAAAAAAAATCTCTTAAGTGAAAAAAAAATGAATCGAACAGAACAAAAATTTGCTAGTTTTCGTTTTTCAATAAATTATTTTTGTGTTATTTAATCGTTGTTTTATTTAACTTCTTTCAAGGCAAGACCAAAAGATAAAAACAATACTGTTTCTAGCATTTAATATCCGCTTAATAGAATTTTTAAATTCGCTTAAGTGAAATTTTTTTCACTTATCCGAACTCCGCTTGAGTGAAATTATCCTTCACTTAAGCGGGGTTCGATTAAGTGAAAAACCCGCTTAAGTGAAAGAAAGTGACATTTTGCCGTTTCTCTTATCTAAAAAGTAATTTTTGTGTTGAACGGGAATCGATTTAAGATATTTTTTGTTATTGTATTGGTTACATTGTGTGCATGCAATTGTCTTTATTTTGAAAACAAAACAAAATATCACTTTAACGACTTTCAGAAGAGTTAAATAAGCTTGAAAAACTTATCTTACGAATTTATGTAGGCATAATCTTTCTTTAGTTATAAAAAAACAATACAGAAATATACGCGACGACTACAATTTTCAAAACCAATCAACCAAATTAAAATTACATGTGTCTAACTGGTATTTATATTTATATTTCCAATATTGGTTTCAACAAAATTATAATTTTTGTTGACCATAGAATAACACTTGTGGAAATTAAATTCGTCGTAAGGTCATAACCTTGAAAATGCGTCAAATTTTCAATACAAATTTAGATAGATTTACGCAGTTTACGGCGTCTACGACGACTTATCGCCTTTGCGTGAATACTTTAAGGACCACTTTGTTCACAGTAGGATACGTTTTTGATACTGCTTTCAGAGGTTCTGGTCAGATGGTGTTAATCAACCGAAATCGGCTGATTAGCTAAATTCATGATTAAAAATTCAGCACTTGATGTGTAGGAAAAGATACAGCTCGAAGCCCCCAGTTCCTACAGCACCCAACCACCAAAATAGTGGACATTACCGTTTGATTATTAGTAAGCCTCAAAGAGTTACAGATAGATAGATTAATTTTTGTAGAATAAGAATAAGTTGCAATGATTTTGAAAATAAACAGCTTGCACAGAGATATAATATTCAGTTTATATCTTATAACTAAAAAAAATACATTCAAAATGACGATATGGATTGACAGAAACAAAACCTTTATTTGATATTTTTAATACCAGAATAAACAATACTTAAGCTTATTTTAAATCTTCTTGATTGGCTAAAAGCTTTCAATGAACATTATGAGTTACAATGAAACTTGGCACGATACTAAAAATAAAAAATATTAAGCTATTTTATGATCTTAACTTCAGTAAAATATTAGAGCAAGTATGATACTTAACTTAACTAAAACATTTCCAAAATCGTTATTTTAATCAAATATATAATACTTAAGCAGTTGGAGCATCGAACTAATTCCATTAAAATTTAGCGCCTATGATTATAATATTTTCGCACCATACACGAAACCGGTTTTGCAGAAAAGCTTACATCAAAAACTCAACTTTTCTAATACTTTTTTGTAAGTCATAAGTTTTAACAGTAAAACCTCTCAAAAACTATTTGACATTCAGACATGAACTAAGCAAACACACCTTTTGAAAAAGAAAAGTAAAAAAAGTAACAGATGGGATGATTCCAAAAAAAAATTTGAAACAGCTGACAACATGTTGTCAACAGAGAACAGAAGTTCTAATTTGAATTTGTAAGAGTTCGTTTATTAGATTTAATTGAAAACATATTTTCCCGTGGTAAATGATATTGGCGCAAGATTTTAGTTGAATTACTACTATGTTAAAGCTGTTTTAATATGAAACTAGGTTAAAGTGATTTTGCAAATTTTAATCATACATTTTGAGGTTAAAATCATCAAATGTCTATTTTATTTTTTTAGTATCGTACTAACTTCACATGACTCTTTGACATTTACAAACATCAAAAAGGGTGAGTTTACTTAGTTTTTTGCACGAACTAGTATTGTATTGGGTGTGTTCAGAAGAAAATTATTAAGAAAATTGCTTAAGTACGATACTTATAGTTAGAAAATGTTTAAAATTAAGAACGAGTTAGTAATCTACTTTAAAGTTAGCAAAGTTTTAAGTAGTATCATACTAATACCTTAACAATAGGCTATTTTTTACTTCAAACTTATTTTATGATACCCTTACCAAAACCCTGGAAAAAAATGAAATAAAAGTAAATGCACAATAATACATTTTTCAGTATCTACCCTCAAAAATAGTATAAAAAGGTTCATGGTCAGAAAATGAGAAAAGGTACCTGTGTACATAATATACCAGATACCTGCATTTATGTTTATCTATGCATACATAATAAAAGAGCTAATTATGGAAAATAACTGGTCTGCCATTTTTTTTTTTTTCAATAAATAAACATTTTTCATAAATCTACGAGTTAAATACTTATGTAAATATCCCTTCAATGAAAGAAAGGAAGATAAGGACCATGAAGCTATAGGATTATTCCATAATGTCAGTGAAGGTGGTAAGGCCAATTTAATTTTTGTTATTATTTTCTTGCTGCAAAATTATATATTATATAGAAACACAGACAGTAGGTAATAATGAGCAAATTTCCCCCAGAGAAAACACTTGAAATTGTTCTCCTTGATGCTTATAAGAAGGGCTTACTTTTGTTTGTCCAAAGCTGACTGTGAACATCTGAACCAAAACCACCTTCTGCCAGCACATGAATCTTACATCCAAACATTGCATTTTAACTCTTGAGTTTTGACTTGAGCAGGGATGTAGATGGCATGTGTTTACTTTCATATTTAAACATCCTTAGACTAATTGCCCAGTGATTCATTTTAGTTTAAGGGGTTATTTGATAAAAACTTCACTTTAAGGTGTTGAATGTGGATAAAGATGGCAAATTTGGGATTTATATAATTTTTGTCTGTTAGTGAAGTAGATGGACGTGAAATATAGTAACTAAACTGTAATACAAAATAATTGATTTTTCACAAATTTACAACGCATTATGGATTCAAATACAACGTCGAGCATTAACCACCGCAACGGTAGCGGTGAAATTAAAAAAATTGCAGAATATGGGGCATGGAAAATCCAAAAATAATTATTGACAAGAAAATGCACCCACTTAGATGCGTAATATGGTGTGGAATAACCCCAGAAAAGATCATTGGACCATATTACTTCGAAAACTGATGAAGAAGTTGCGTTTAATGTGGATAGTTTTCAATACTGAGCAACAGCTTAATACTAATACCCGAGAAGAAGTGAGGGCACTGGAACCTCAAACGATGAGCAATATCGATAGATATTGTCTTTAAAACATAATGTGAAAATATTTCCAAACCATAACCAAAATTTTAATAAATAAAACAAGAAAGAAAAACGTTGTTCATCAAATACATCATAAACTTACTTATGAGCCACCCTGTATAGAACAGAACAGAACAAATAAGAAACTCTGATACATTATGCAAGGATTTCAAATGAGAGTGTTTGAATTTAAACTACGCGGTTGCCTAAAATTAATAGACCTATCGGAAGATTTTATAATTTTTGTAAGAATGAAGTCGTACGTCAATCATATTTGACATTTGACAAGCAATGGAGCGCTATACTTTGCAAGAGTGTGGAATACTTTTCGATTTTTTTGGAAATTAATCGTCAGTGGTGTTAGCGCAGCGTGAATTTTGACGTCGATTTCCTAATCGTGTCGCGCAAACTGAGCAAACATTCCGGCACTTAGCTACTCGACTCGAACAGACAGGAGAACATGCAGGTCGTGGCTACCACCGGACTGGTCGTTCGGCCGAGAATATAGCGGCTCGGAGTGTCGATGTCTCTGAGAACGAAGAAACATCAACCGGACGACGGGCCACGCAATTGCACATCACCAGATGGAGCCTGCCGTGAATTTTAGTGAAAGACTTCCACATGTTTCCATACAAAGTACAGTATAGTAAATCAGTTAATGCCTACTGACCGTCCGTGGCGTGTGAATTACTGTCAAGCCATCCTTGATCTCAACAACGAAGAGGACGATTTTGTGCCAAAAATCAAAAATCATCAGGAGCAACGAGCTACATTTCCACTTAAACGGTTACGTCAGTAAGCAAAATCTTCGTTTCTGGGGCATTGAAAATCCGCGTGTGATGCACGAACAGCCACATAAAATCAACTTAAAGTCACTGTGTGGTGTAGCGCTCACGCGGCAGGTATAATTGGGCCGCACCGTATTTTTTTGAGGACGCCATCGGCAATACGGTCACTGTTACTGGCGATCGCCACACGCACCCAGAAAAAAAATCCATTCTCCCAATCAGTACGTTTTAAGGAACGCCTAATCTAAGGAGTAAACGATTGTTTCAAATAGTATTCCCTTAGCCATGGCCTTAATAAACCCAAAAATTGGATGAACGATTATAGGTTTCAACAAAACGGTGCAACTAAGCGCACAGCACGAGCCACGATGAATATTTTGAAGGAAGCGTTTCTTGGTCGCGTTATCTCCTGTTTTGGTGATTTGGCATGGCCAGCAAGATCGACGAATTCAACCATCCCAGAATTCCTTCTTTGGGGTTACTTGAAGTCGCTGGTTTTTGCCAACAAGTCTCAGACAATCGCAGCCCTTAAGGATAATGCGAACAGTTATCACCGGAAATCTTCATGGAAAATGTAATAAAATGGGCACAAATGTGTATCAACATTGGCGGCAGTAACTTTAAGGATATTATTTTTTCCACTTAACAGAAAAAATTGTTTAAGTCCAAATAAAGATTTCCGTCACTCAAAATAAAAATAAAACTTAAATTTTTTTTCATTTAGTAAAAAAGTAATTCAAAAACGAAATTGGATGCTTAATTTTGCGCCACCTTATATTACAAAATACTCTTATAAATATATTAAACGCAATAATCTGTTTTATATTAAATCTAAGAAAAACCTTAACTACTTGAAGGATGAAAGTTAAAGTTTGTCCTTTAAAAACTTTACTCATAACTCTTCCCATAATCTCATCTTTTTAATAAGATTTTTTCTTACCTCTTCTATAGGTAAACATGTTGCAAGATGGTTTTGCACGTATCCACAACCAAAACCACACAATTATTCAAAAATTACTCATTAATTTACAAAACGCAAATTGTTTTTATTGTTATCTCCTTGTTTTGCTTGTTGTGCATGTACAACTGATTGGGGGATTCCTTTGTTCATGACCTGGAACAAATGTACACAAAAAACCCAACTGCGAAAAGCTTCTTAATCACATGAAATGCCGACACCACAATGCCGCGCCGCCTACACCCTTAACACTAACACATATACTTCTATAAACAAGTATAATATGTATGTATAAATTAATTAGCAAACAATTCATAATTAATATTCAAATTTGTGTTTGAGTTTGACATTATGCAAATTATAACCCATTCCACTCACACTTTTATACAAATGTTTTTCTGACAAAGACGACAAAGTTGTATCTACAAGTTCTGAAATTCCGCTCCTGCAGCGGCATGGCGGGCGCAACGCGGCGCGTTGGTGGTGCCGTTCCCGATGTGCTTATCATTAGCATCATGTCTGCCCATAGCCTCTTTGCCACACACATGTGAGTTCCCATAAATTCTAAAGCCCTGTGATACTAAAATGTCTACCTCCATTCTAGTCCACCCAGTAAGGGATGTTAGTATAGAATTTTAGAATTCTTTAAGGAAATAATCTCCCTAACCATCATCGTTTGGTTGGAATCCACATCCAGGAACACAGACACCAAATCATATTGGAAGGTATTTCTGTGTTTCTTAAGCTTAAAAATTCTTTCTTTCTTTTTTTATAACTTGCTCAAGCAGGGAACCAAATTTTGATTAAAATTACCCAATTTAGCCCACAACAATATACAAGCAGATGTAGGTACCTAGATTTCAACATCTAAAGAGGCAGGATGCTTGGGACATCCCTGAAAGCTGTGTTACATTTTCGTGTGTATTATTGAGCAAGAGACAGATTAACTGATAACAAAGGAAACGTCTTCTGCAAAATGATTTCCATAAAGCACGAATGAATATACATACAATAATTATTCAGAGTTCTTATTTAGCTCGTCCTATTTTAGACAGCTTGGATATAATTTTCAAATCCAAAACATTTCCACGTAGGTATTACGTTTCAAATCGATTCTTTTGAATTTGTAACTTAAGCTATAAATTTGCCTTAGCTGAGTTCAGAGGTGTTTGAAGTAGAAATACATAATACATTCTAGGTCTTACGTATTGTCAAAGTATGGTTAGTGCGTTGGATTGTCATGCAGAAGCGTATCTTTTGTCACGAAAAATTAAAAAGTGCTGCTCATAAGCCGTTCGGAATCGGCCAAAATTGTAGGTCCCCTTCAGGGCCGCCGCTACCATATGTGCAAAATGTGCGGCGCACAAGGGCGCCAACGACTAGGGGCGGAAAATCAAGAGATCGATCTAACTCAACATATATAGCATACTCCAAAAGTTTTACAAGTTATTGGAACCTGTTAACATTTGACCGTTCACTAAGCAGTGTCCACACACAATCTACTACCAATCTTTATTCATATTTTGTTTGTGACTGTCGCACCTCACAACAAATAACCTCTTCGATTGCAGTCGTAGTCTAAACTGCTTAACGCCATGTCGCCATAGATTGACACTTGGGAAATAGCTTTCCATGCAACCTACATATCGGCCTATAAACTCGAAAAGGATGTTGATTTTTTTTTAATTTACATCCCATGTATTTCCAATAAAATAAAACGAAAACAGTGTTTAGAAAACATTAATTTTACTATTTACTCGTATTTTTTGTACAAATGGGTATCAATATTCTGATTGCAATGATATAGCTAAATATCTTAAATCTAAGTTGGTAACCTTATAACAAAATTAATAGAAGATGATTTAAAACATTTTAAACAAATGTAAACAAACGACCTTTACAACGGGAAAAAAACAACGACAGGGTCTTAGGTAAACGGAAAAAAAAGTTTTGTGTCTCTAAATATTTATGTTTGTTCTTAAATAAGGATTTATGAATAGTTTTTAATTAATTTTAGAATTGAATTGATAAATAACTTAAATGTCAACGGATTGAACAAAATCAGAATAACCCAGAAATTTAATATATTTAATATATAATACATTTATTTATTTCGTTTTTTTTTTAATTATAGAACGTAAAAATTTATCATAATAAAAAAAAATTATCAAGATTTTCGAAAACCATTTTTTAGCATTTGTAGAGTAGGTATCGTTTTTATTAGGTAATACATGTTTTTCTTTTTATATTAAGCAACTTTTATTTATCAAGTTTTTAAAAAATCTATACCAAATCCAAACTAAATTTTTTTTGAAAATTTTAATGCACAGGAATATTTAAAATTTTAAGGCACTTTATCATAAACCAAATTATCGAAATCGGTTGTACCGATTCTTTAAATTTTTTGATTTTTGTTTAAATCTATTGGACATTGTTTAATTTTTTTTTTTAATTTCGCTAAAAATCGTATGGCAGGAACCGTTATTTTAGTCGTAAAAAAAATAAAAAAAAACGTGTGTGTACAAAATTTCGAGACGCACTTTTTTCGTCTTCGCTATCATCGTAATGTCAACTTTGATCAAAATCTCGAGTTCGATTTTTTTTACGAATGCATAACTTGCCTTATAGATATCTATCTATGTACGTACATAGTACCTATAAGTCTCAAATAAAAAGAGTAAATAATCTTAAAAGGATGCAAATATTGTATATTATGCTATAATAGAAACTCTCAAACTCATTTACAGGAGAGACCACCCCAAATCCTAGTCTGACTACGTTCATTGTATAAGAATTTGGTGTAGCTCGGAACGCGACAACAACAATGCACGTTTGCTTAAATTTTCAACTGCGAAATGGAGAATAAATAAAACTTTCACTTATTCAACGTAAATACCCCCGTGCACCCGAGACATGGGGCGGCAATTTAAGGTTCTTGCACAAGAGCGACCGAACACCCAGCGGCGGCACTGGTCCCCTTCATTCCTGAGGACGCACACAGGAATAGTTGAGATTTGTAAGTCACTAGGTTTAGGTACGTTCCTTTTTTTTTTTGTTTTTTTTTTTTTAATTCATTTTTATTTTCATCAATCTTAAAACTATCTTAAAGCTAGACAAAAATTCATAAAAACTAGCCTTATTATCCAATAACTTAAAACTAACTTACTGGCTCTATGCGGGCGCTCTAAGCTAAACTATATCTTAAATCTAATACCTTTCGGTCTAAAAAACTATTTTCAATTCAAAGTAGGTACACACAGTCACAAGTCACAAAAGTAAGTATGCAACCAAGCTAATACGTAAATAGACGAAAAAATACCGTTAATATCAAATCCATATCTATTCTCTGCATATGGCTCAAGTGTCTTGTCATACACACTACTGCTGTTAAGCAAAATAACGGTACAATTTGTATCCACTTCTTTGCTATCTCATTATTTGTAATCACGGGTAAAAAAATAGATTACAAAAGTTAGTATACAGACAGTTTTTCTTATGTGATGTTGCATCAGTAAAAACTTTTGAGTAGATTTTTTGTTTTTTAATTAAAAAGGTAAGGCAAAACTACAAGACTAGCCTATTTCAGTTCAAATTATTCCTTTTAAAATTAGAAATGGCACCATGTGGAAAAGAGCTCTCCTTGGACTTACAAAAATTAATAGTTAAGTACTCAAGTGAAGGAAAGTGGATTCGGAAAGTAGCTGTACTTGTTGATAGGAGCCCAGCAACCGTCCAAAAAATATTGGAATAGCAGAAACAATGTGGAACAGTTACGAACACGGCTCGCAGTAGCCGCCCGCGAACCTTCTCTGAACATGAGAAGCGACTAATAATTCGCAAAGTAAAGAAAAATGCGAAAATAAGCGCACCAAAACTGCAGGACGAGATAGAAGAAGAGACAGGTAAGTCATGCTGTACCCATTTATGGGCATCATCTGGAGCGTCAAATACGCAAACATGAGATAAAATCAAAAGTATAGAGATTAAAAGGATCCTCCAAAAAGAATGGAACAAAATAACCCTAAGTGTTACCCAAAAACTTGTTTCGTCGATGTCATCGAGAATAAACGCCGTAATTAAATCAAAAGATTACCCAACAAGTTACAAGTTATTCTAATATTAAGTTAAAAATGTTGTAATTTCTATTAGTGTATACCTACTTACTTTTGTGATCAAAATTCTGAGAGAGTTTTAGTTTTAAGTTGATATCTAAGCTTTTTTAAAAAAAAAATGTTTTGATAATTGATTTTACGAAAAGAGAATAAAATTTTCTAAAAAATATACGCCAAATGTTTCATAGCATATGCTTATTCAATTTTTTTCTCTCTGCTTAACATTTTGTTTCCTGCTGTATAATTACTTTTGTGACTGTGTGTATGTACAATGTACATATATCTATTTTTTTTTTGTCGAGAAAATTAAAAAAAAAACTCTGATTCTGTAATATTTTAAATATTTAAATATTTTATAAAACTTATAAACTAAAGTAACACTAATTTAAAGCTACCTAAAACTACTTAAAATAAACTAAAACTAAACTAAAACTACTTGAAAACTACGAGTAGAACAGCCACAGCAGCAGTGTTTTTTTTTTTTTTTTTGTTTTTATGTACATTAAAAAGTTTTTGGTGCACGCTGACTGTCCCTACCTAAGAATACCCTTAAAACTATGTAAGTTGGCCAAGACAACTTGTCAACTATCGCTATCAACATTTTAGGTACGCTCTCTACAATCCGCAATGGCCTTCTATTTTTTTGGGTCGCACTTACTCGCTCTTATGTTAAAGTACTTTGGAATTTAAAAATTGCTTATAAATATAAAAACATGGATTTAATGAGAGAGAAATGCTCGAATGCATATCAAAAAATTGTCGTCTGATTTTTTAGAAAAGTATGAATTTATATAAACTAAATTTAAAAATTTGTTTTTTTTTTTATTAAATTAACATTTTATATACATAAAAAATTTTATTAAAATTTCTCTAAAAAAAATTTGAGATATCAATGTTTAAATATAGCACAAAATTTTAAACGATTTAGTAAAATGTTAAAGCCATTTTAGTAAGTTACTAAGTTAAAAAGAAGACTTTTATAATTTTAAACGATTTTAATATTTTACTATATCTATTTAGTAGTACCCCTTGGCATAATGATTAGTGCCTTGGACTGTCATGCGGAAGGTCTCGAGTTCGTTTCTCAGCCCCTGCAAGAAAGTTTTTTCAGGGGTGTACTGCCTCTTGCGAGGAATTGACGAATCCCTTCAAGAGTATCTCTTGTCATGGAAAGTGCTGCTCATTAGCCGTTCGGAATCGGCAGAAAATTGTAGGTCCCCTCCGTTCCTGGTAACACGCACACAGGAATGGTTGAGAGTTGTAAGTCACTAGGTCCTGGTTCACTCCGAGCTGTTGCACCACCAAATTTATTTATATTTATTTACTATATCTATTTTACTAGTAAATAAAGTTAAAATCACAAAATGGCTACTTTAACTTTTAGGAACTTGCCCAATCCATATTGGCAATTTTATTTAAAAAAGTTAAATTGTTTTTTTTTTTATGATTCGTGAGCTAGTTGTTTTTAAAAGTAATTGGAATAATATAAAATGTGCAATAAAAGCGATATTTTAAGTCCCGAGCAAATCATTTTGAAGATGTGGACGTTGGACAATTTTACTCCAGATAAAGGTTTGACTTACTTATTTCGGGAGATATATCCATGAGGCTAATGCTGGTTAAGTTACTGCCTAATGGAACACACAGAATATATCTATGTACAACATTTAATCTTATAGGAGCATTACATGGAATGGTCTAGTCCATACTATACCTTTTTTTCTTTTCCAATCTTCGCCAAGAACGGACGAAATGGCTGACCACAAATCGTTTCGTATTAAGCAGAAATTAGCTAAAAAGCTAAAACAAAATCGATCGGTGCCCCAATGGGTCCGTCTAGGTACTGGAAACACTATTCGCTACAACAACGCTAAGAGGTGTCACTGGAGGCGTACAAAGTTGAAGTTGTAAGCTGGGATATTCATGTTCGATGTGGTTAACCCAAAATCCAATAACCACGAGGAGCCGAGATCTGCAGGACACTTCAAATTTTATCGATTTGTGCAAGCTGTTATAAGTTATCCAATAAAGAGTACATTTGTAAAGATATAATAAAAACATTTCGAAAAATAAAATAAATTGTAGGTTGTCTCTTTGACTTTTGAGTTTCCGACATTTCAGATTATTGGGTCCATTCCCAAGATTTAGTTTTGTTTGTTTTGTTAATTTTCACGAACTGTCAAGATATATTTATGTTCGGATGATCCGTTTTTTTAAAAAGGGAATTTATATTTTACTAGTTAAAAAAATTAATTTGGTGGTGCAACAGCTCGAAGTGAACCAGGACCTAGTGACTTACAACTCTCAACCATTCCTGTGTGCGTGTTGCCAAGAACGGATGGGACCAACATTTTTCTGCGGATTCCGAACGGCTAATGAGCAGCACTTCCCATGACAAGAGATACTCTTGGAGGATTTGTCAATTCCTCGCAAGAGGCAGAACACCCCTGAAAAAGACTTTCTTGCAGCGGCTGAGAATCGAATTTGAGACCTCCCGCATGACTGTCCAACGCACTAACCATTATGTCAAGGAGTACTACAATTTACGAGTTAGTAAAACGAAAAAACGTATAATTTTCGAATAGCTACAGTTAATTATCAAATGTTTAGCAAAAGAAACTAGTAAAATACTAAGAAGCTTAACAATAGGTTGTTTAAAATGTTGCCACTACTTTTTTCGAAAAAAATTTATGTACGATTTCAGAATTTTGGTCAGAATCGTTATCAATTATCATCATTATGTCAACTTTGTTCAAAATCTCGAATCAGAGTTTTTTTTAAATGCAAATCTTGCCATATTTTTTGCTTCCGATAAAAAGGTACTTGTATATATCGAAAGTAAAAAATATTGCAATATTATTAATTCTTAGAAAACAACCCTTGTTGTCAACTGTTGCTGGAAACGTAGGTAAAAAATCTTAAATTCCTTTTTTACCTTCTGCAGGTTTTCCCATCAAGTACCACAAAAATATATTGATTTTTTCGCATCAAGTTTGTTATTAATTTTTATATTTATTATTTTAACATTCATAAAAAAAATAGTGAAACGTTATGCTTACTACGCATTTTCTGGAGAAAATTGACTTGAAATTCAAATTGGGTAAGAAAAAATGAGCAGGCTTAGAAATTAGTTAAACACAGTTATGAATTGTTTATCTTCTGAAAATGATGGGCTAAACGAAGTTTCTTCCACTGCACTGGTATTAACATAGCAATTTCCGTTACCATGCATCAGTTAGGATAGACCAAAATAAGCTTTTTTGTAAATCCTCGAAAACATTTTGTTCTTATAATATACACGAGAATTACATACATATATCCCAAAATATTCTTGACTAATTAGGAGATACCTAGTAGATCGTAAAAAACATGAAGAATGGAACTTATACCTTAAAATGATAACACAAGTCCTAAAATAAAATAAATACCATCTAACTATCTTAATTTATGCAATTAACCTTTAAGAAAATCGTTATATACCTAGTTTTACTAAAAACTAATTTTGTATGCAAGAAATTTCCTTAATTTTTTTTTAATTGGTATACCAAATATAATTATTTAATAATAAATTTCAAGATATTATTTATAAAAATCGCCCACCTGTTATCGAGATATTGAATTTTCAAAAACCAAAAATTTATTTCAAAAGTTTTTATAAGCAATATTTTTTTTTTCAAATTTAAAAAACTTTTCAAAACTTTTATTGAAAACAGTAGAGCTAAGAAAAAACGATTATATGACAGGGTCCGTTATTAAATTTTTTTGTGAAAATTTTGTTTATCTAAAATAAAAACCACGCGTACAATAGTACGTTAAGAATCGTTTCAGAGATAAATAAGGTATTTCATGACGGTTATATGATAGGAACCTCCATTTTTTGGAGCAATTAAGCACCAAGTTTGAAGGAAATTCCTCCAGATGGGTACGCGAATGGACATATAGGTACACAGCAATACGGACATACACACAGCCGGACTCGCTTTTTTCATGAACTGAACTTGTCGAAAAATAACGAAATATTGACAGGGCCCTTGTTACTGAATGATTTCCAGTAAGAGATGTTTTGAATCTGTTTAAAAATAATTATTATTTTGGTTTTAGCTGCGTTTGTAAACATTTATCGCAGATAATAACGATTGGAGGTCAAATTTATATACAGAAATCTTAATCTTAATCCTAATCTTAAATTGATCCTTCATCCAGTTTACTCAAATCGCATTTTATTATTTTAAACTGATACATTTTAACTCATACACCTTCAGTGTTCGGCAGTATCAGAAATCCCGGCATTGGAAAGAAATTCTAAAAATTCTGTTTACTCGAACCATCCATCTCCAAAAGACCAAAACAGAGTAGAACAATGTCCTATGTCTCCTTTTAAGCTGTTGCGCGGTATGACGCTATTTAAGTATATTGTGACTTCTTATTATCACTTCGACATGCCATCACGATGGTTTTGTGGGCAAAGTTAAAAGTCAGAATATTAAGCAGGAACTATTAACATAAGAAGTAGAATGATTTGTACTTAGTACTCACAGTCTTAATCTATGTATGCGTAGTAGGTAAATAATTTAACGGAAGTTCATTCTATATAACGATGTTTATCAACCTTTAAGTTGAAATCATTTATGTATGTATATAAATTTAAGCTTTTATTCGGAAAGCATGCGCTTTTATTCTTTGAATATTTTACTCGCAACATGATAAACTTAACGAAGGACTTGATAATGTTGAGGTTCCGAATAGACGTTAACATGTTATGTTTGAGATTTCGTTAAGTTTTAAATCTAATTAGAATTTAAAATGTAAATAAAATAACGTCAATCACGAAATTCATTTTTTTTTTTCAAATTTCGTTGCTTTTATAACTTAAAATAAGAAACTACGAGAAATTTTCGGAGTTCAATTCAGCTCCGAACTTAAAAGAAATAAAATGTCTACCTATACACACCTCTTCAGTTTTTAATAAGTTTTAGATGACTTACAACTCTTCAGTTGGCTCAGTGAGTTGTTTTGGCCAGCGTTGTAGAGTAGACATCTTCTACTGGATTGGACCTGATATATAGTTAATTTATGTTTAATCCTTCCTAGATTTTTTTGTTGCTGACGTATTTCGTTCGCAGATTCGGAGGATATTGCAAAACCATTTGATGTTTAAGAACACGCTCTCTGTTCTGTTAATATTTTTGTCGTCAACTCGATTTGTTTTGCTGCAGAGTTTCGCCGTAAATGATGTTATCGAACATATGACTTTAGAAAACTCTTAAATTTAAATTTTGGCGGGAGCAATATCTACATTTTTTAGGCTTAATACAAGCTAATTCTTAATCTAACTTAAATAATACGAGTAGCTCTTAAATCTAGGATTGGAGTGAATTAGAAGGATGATTAAGACGGATTTTCAGGCAGGATTAACTGAGCTTGAAGTCGAAGCAGAAATCTTACAATTAGTGAATTAGTGTACAAAGTGATGCAATTGTAGAGAGTTGTGCAGTCAACAGACCCTATAAGTAGTCGATGTATGAAGAGAATTGACGCAACTGATCATTGACTTATTAAACTTATGGACTGCCAGAAGCCAACTCTTTGCTGGCGCCGCGCTGGTTCAATTTAAAACTCTACGAGAACTAGCGCTATTGGTGCAAAGGAGGAGAACATAGTGTAACTTTTGGTTTTGGTATTTGATTTATCAATTATTGACATAATTGAGTTCGTAAAGGGTGTTGAGAAGGAATTGTTTAAGTTTATTATTAAATAAAAACTTGAGGGCTATTCTCATACTTTATTTATAGAAAATAAAGTTTAAGCGGATTATATGCCTACAACGGTTTTTTTTTCATTTTAAGTGATAAATGTTTTGCTCGTAAGGTAACGCTTATGGGTATAGAGCGGTATTGTTCTATTCAGATTATTTGCGGATTGAAAACGTGAATAATAAAGCTCATATTGCTCTACTCAAAATATGTAGTTAAAAAACGAAGATTTTTTCTGAAATATGTAGCATTCACTTAATTAGATAAATAAAATGACAAAAATGCGATTTGAAACGTATTCCATTTTAAAATTAGAATATGAATTTACCAATGACGGGTCACAGGATTTTACACCGTTCTACTTTTTATTTAGGTTACCTTAAGTCGAGGCCTTACAACAGTAACAATCGTAAAGCAATTCAGGCTCTAGAAGACAATATCCGCCGTAGAGCAGCTATTATTGCAGTCCATATATAATATACTAATATGTCAATGGGTTAAATACCAACAGTTGTCATAAATCCATTTACTTAATTTTTTTATTGTCCGCAAACTGTTGTGTTTTATCTTGAATTAAATTTGTAAACTAATTATAAAATATTTAATTTATTTCTCAGGTTCATCTCCAAAAGTCAGACATTCATTTTGTAAATTAATTATAATTTTTATTTCTCTTTTTCAAGTCGTAAAACTAATTTCACAGGTACAAAAATGTTCATTTTGCGTTCACAAATGTGAATTTTAAGTGAAAATGACAAGAAAATAAATGTCACAAATATATGATTAGGTTTGTTCGTTGAGCCCTGAAGTCACCCTGGGGTCTACCTAAATCGTTTTTTGAAAAACCTGAAGTCACCCTGGTGAGTAACGATCAAAATGTCAAAAGTCATATGAGATTTCATATGTATTTCTTTTGTTGTCGTTTGGCGATTCGTATGTGGCATGTTATTGCTTATGTTTGCAATTAAATGTTTGTTGTACTCATCAGATGAAATATTCAGAAAAAATACAAAATTGTTTTCGTTAATTTTGAAAACTAATTTATGACAAATTTAAAGTTTTATCAGAGCACAGAATTATTCTTTCTTGCTTTTAGTTGTCAACAAAACAGTTGACGGCATTGGGTGTTTTTTGAATACTGAAAACCCCAGTTTTTGTTGACAACTCTGAGGGACAATCACCTTACGCTTACGAGGACCAAATTTGCGACTGTCAATTGTCATTAACCAGATTAGCCGATGTTACTCCTGGTCCTGACTCTGTGTATTTTTTCATTTGATGATCATGTTGACGTTGATTTGACATTTTCGAAAACGGCCAATATTGTCCGGTCCCAATGACTACTTTGGACGGCTTCTGTGTGAAATCTCTTGTAATTCTACCAGATTAATGAGCACGTTATTGTCTATAGGGCCAATGGCTGAATTGTTTTGCATAGCATAAAATATTCCTAACGGTTCATGAAAAGGTAAGTTAATTAAAATTAAGACCCATGAAAGCACATAAATTCATGCATAGCTGACTTTCTAAATTTTATGCTCTATTTCTGTTAACAGGATAGGTAGTTATAACTTTATTCCAATATTCCACCCCCTCGGAAAATCGAAACGTAAAATGTGCGTATAGTGATATCGAAATATTTTCGCGGTTAGGGCATTTCTGCAACCAAGTCACGTATATGTAGTTAACTAAGCTTACAATTTTGCCACCACATCTAGCTGTATAGTCTGGGTATGGGAATGGGTTTTTGGGCGTTTGTGCTTCAAGTGCAGATACTCGCATTACCAAAAATCTATGTACGTACGTGCACGTTATGCGAGGACGCGAAAAGTTGGTAAGGATATGTCCTGTGTGTTTGTAACAAATGCAAAAATGCATTTTAAACTTCATGTAAGGTACTCCGTTTCCATGCCCGGCCTCAGATTCAGTTTTCCGAAGTAAATTATGGGTATGATAAATGTGCTGTTCAAAAACAGTGGTGACGTTGTAGACAGACAATTCAACCAACGTATAATAAAACTCTATTGGAGATAAAGTGGAGTTGAGTTGTGCTCAGTTTCACGCTACGGGATCCAAATTATTAATTTACAACTTTCCGAAGTTTAATTGAAAATGATGTGAATTCGTGCATCGCATCGACTGTATATAAAATTTACGCATGCATCCACACCATACGAGTACTCGTGCCCCTTGCACACGTTATGCCATGCTGCATGGTATCGATGTACGAGTATGTCATGTGAACAGAAAAAGCCCGAGTCAGACATGAGGAAAGCAGCAACACTAGGAATCCTTTCTTTTATGAATAATCGCACATCAATTTATTACTCAATACCAGTGCCAGTGCCAGTACCAAGGGGGATAGTCTTCCTGCTTGCTGCACTGTTTTCAATCCGTATAGTAAAATAAAATAGTGTTGATAATGGGCTGAATGAGATGTACCTACATTATTAAACCCCGAGCTTATACTTACATTTAAATTTAATTGGAGCTTTTCAAATTAATGAACAAAATAATATATGTACATACCTATCTGTACACAAAGCGTTATTGGGGCAAAATTTAAGTCGATTTAGTATGATCCCAGGAGTTAAAAACCATGACATCAGCTTCATAATATGTGCTCTATTGCACGACGACTCTTCGTCGCTGCTACTTTCGAAATTCAATCTGTGGGAAGAAGAACTAAAATCTGATTTCAACTTCAAGCTCATTGGACTTCGAATTGACAACTTATGCGAAAAAGTAATCGTGTAATAATGGTCATTTTATTAAAATAAAAATATCGTCTACATGAAGTTCATACCACTTTTTTTTTTGAGAAGGCAAAATTTGCTATTTACGAAAATGTCATTTGCGTCAAAAATGCAATTGCAATGTCCTTAAGCAAACTGCTTTATACTACGTTTTCATAATCCGAGATTTAAGGCAATGAAGATTAACCTTGACAGCACCTATCAAAATGCTAACGGTGTTTTAATTTTTCTTATAAATTGGAAGCGAGAGAAAGAAATTTTCATATGTGCCAAACGATGAAAAATCATCGAGATATTTTACCACGATATGGATATTAGGTCAGTTCGAACTATAGCGCAATTGATCCAATAAAGACTTAACAAGATTAATTTCAAATCTACTAGATTAACGAAATAAATCTGTATGATAAATCTTTGAGATTGGAGGATTATCTTTTGGTGAAAACGTAGTAGAAGTCAAATGTTCGAAAAGCCAAACCAAATTTGTATGCAAATACATTACTTTCGATAACTTTATTTGCTAAAGTCATACGAGTATGTTCGATAAAATCATATGCTGTGCAACTCTGCAGTAAGAACATTTATAAAAAATAATATCAATTTGATAAAATAGATTTAGAAAATGTCCAAATGAAAATTATGTTTTAAGATCAAAATAAACACATCCAAAGTCCTTATAACCGATTAGTTAACATCGTTTCTACATAAGAGTATGGAGGAGGTAATTAATAACTTCATAAGATTGGAAGTACATATTAATAAAAATGCCTCTTAGATATCACCAGCATGCTTATATGGCGGGTAGATCATGAGCAGTGGCGTACACAGAGGGGGCTCAAGCCTATTAGCAGCATTTAGCTAAACATCCCTCAGTTTTTTTTTGGGCAAACAAAACAAAGATAAACTAATATTTGTTATATTTCAGAATGAAAATGTATTTTAAATTGCGTAACAGAGCATAGTTCATAAAAACAAAAATTCAATCGTCATAAAACAGCGATACGAAAAAATAAACCTGGTCACACAAAGAAAGAGATTGACCAACCACAATTAATTCATTCCACACCATATGCATGTATCTCTACACTGTGAGAATGGTACCTACGCACCAGAGATGTGAAAAAATGCAGTCTTTTTAGTATTGCAGTTAATTGAATGGAAAGACTTTTTTTAAGTCTTTTGATTTAACTTCAGTACTGTGAATTTCAAACTAAAGTCCCAGTCAATTTTGCAGTATTTTATTTAAAAATCATCTGAAGCAGTCAAATGAACTCAAATCAAAAGAATGCATTCTTTTTGGACTGCTTGCAGTCTTTGAAGTCTTTCAAAATCTTTTACATTCTTTGCATTCTTAAAGTCTTTTCAATGCATTCAATGTATTTAAGTCTTTTTACGACTTCGAAGTCTTTTTATTGATTGAATCCTTTTTGCTACTGAAAGCTTTTTAACTGCTTTCAAGTCGGTTAAAAGTAGCACACTTCAGCAATTATTTTAAATCTCCACTTAAAATCTAAATTTTAAGTGGAGATTTAAGATAATTGTTGAAATCTATAAATTTCAACAGTAGTCGAAACACTTTCATAAGCAGTGAAAAGTTTTCCATTAGTAATAAGACTTCAAAGCAGTAAAAAGACTTCAATACATTGAATGCATTTAAAAGACTTTAAGACTGCAAAAAATGTAAAAGACTTTTCAAAGACTTCAAAGACTGCAAGCAGTAAAAAAAGAATACATTCTTTTATTTAAAGTCTTTTGACTGCTTTTGATGATTGCATAAAATAGAATGGGATGAATTTCTGAAGTTAAAAGAATGAGATGATAAATTCTATTGCATTCCCGAAGAAACAGTTGAATGAGTGTGACTTTTCGGAATGCAATACCATAATATTGCATTCTTTTACAACTCTGCTACGCACATTAAATATGGGTATGTATTAGTTAGCACCTACGTTCCGCAATCTCATGTCTATGAGTGGTTCTAATTTGAAGTGTGTTCGTCAGATTTTTTTTTTTTTGTTTTAGTTTAAATGGTCGAATTTCGAGCACTGGGCGGTACTAGTACGTATTACCTTTGTATATAAAACTTATATGTAGTACTATCAAGAGGACGAAAGATTGTGGCGACATCTTAAGGCTAGGGCCTGCAATTGCGAGATTTGTCTTTGCTAAATTTAGTAATAAAATATTCTCTTTTTTACTAGATACTTGTTTTTGTATGTTATCCTACTCTCCACTGTAAAAGCGTGCGCTAATTTTTGCGCCACCACCAGGCTAGCGTTCGCAACACAAAATCACGCTCCACGATAATACTATAGGTTATACAAAGGTTTAACTTCTCTATGCCGTGTGTTTTTATGGTGGGTACAAAAAGAACGAGGTTGCATGTGGTAAAGCGTGTGTAAAGCGGCGTATGCATACAGTATGTGCACCGGTGTAAGATACTGTGCACTAGCCCAACGACAAATTTGTGTCAAGAAGTGTCGTGTGTTGTGTATGGGCCGCTTAAGAAGGCTAATAGCAGCAGCATGCAAACAAAAGGAAACGCAATTTCTGAAGTAATGTATGCGGTTCCATTCCGTTAGATACTATTAAAGTTAAAGATATTGGCGCAAAATTTTAGTTGAGTTAGTACGATGCTAAAGCTGTTTTAGTATGATACTAGGTTAAGGCAACGAATTTGCAAATTTTAATAGAATATATCATCATACTTTCTCAACCCTTTTATTAAAGTTAAAATCATCGAATACCTACTTTATTATTTTAGTATCGTGCTAGCTTCATTATATGACTCTTTGACATTTGCAAACATCAAAAAAGGTTCGTGTACTTACTTTTTTACACGAAATGTCATTGTTTTAGGTGTGTTCAGAAGCAATTTATTAAGAAAATTCTTTTAGTACGATACTAGTTAGAAAATGTTTAAAATTAGGAATGAGTTAGTAAACTACTATAAAGTTTGCAAATTGTTAAGTAGTATCATACTAATACCTTAATAATAGGATGTTTAAAATTTTGCTCCATTAGGTTTAGGTATAGATTGCGAGTTTTTGCTTGTGAAACTGTACTTTTCTTACAAAATGTCTACTCTCATCTCGTATTCGTGCTCGTGTTTTTTTCACTGAGATGACAATGTCATAACGGGCTTAGGGAAGATTGCAGAAACTCTCTGTGATATAGTCCATTTGTAACGGGCTAAAAGGATGAGGATTCGGGAATGGAATTTGGATAAGCGATAGGATATACAGTCGGAAAAGGAAATAGGATAGGAGTAGATTCGGGAAAGTTTTTAAATCTGGTGTAGGATAGGGCAGGAAGGTAATGAATGCTGGACGGACGGGGCAGCGGCATGCTGGCGAAGCACGGCTTAGCTCGCCGGGGGTATGGGGTGGAATCTTGCTCCTCCGCCAAGCCTCACCTCGTTACAAAAAATCATATCATGCCGATAAAAAAAACAAGTCTCTCGCTTACATTGCTGCTGTACTTCGAGTGCCTGCCGGTGTTGTCGCAGGCGGATGGCCAACCCTCACCTCTCCAATTAATAGTAAAAGGTGTCTATCAGTAGGCTTAAGCATCAATCCTGCAAATATAACATTCATACCATTTACTAAAAAAACGACTTCTGCCACCCATGAAACCTATTAGGTTTTCCTTGTGAAGTAATTGACACCCAGCATGAGGTAAAACATCCAGGAATTACACTAGATAGCAAACGTCTTTGGAATAAAGATGTCGACTTAACTATCGGGAGAGCCAAAAAAGCCCTTATGATATGCAAGAGATTTGCAGGCAAATCATAGAGCTGCAAAGCAAACATCTTTAGATGGATGTACACCATGATGGTAAGACCCATCAGCGGTTGCCTATATAGAGCGGTTACATGGTATCAAAGAACCCAACTAGCAACAGAGGAGTTCACTAGAAAAAGTTCAAAGGCTCACAGGCTTATGGAGAAATGATAACTTGACCTACAGCAGCTTTAGGGTTTATGCTTCACCCAAACCCACTACATGCGGTACTAGTTAACGCAGCAAAGAGATCCATCCTAGGATTTACCAGGAAGGCTACTGGGAAAGGTGAATGCATAGGACTTAGAGAAAAAGGTTTTATTTTTTGGTCTTCATAGTCAAAGTTAACTTGACAATTGATGGAATGATTCAAAAATATAACATCAGAACGGAGTTAAGTAAAATAGTAAGTAGGCGAAACAATGAACTTCTCTCTCAATGCAAATGTCATCAAATGGTATACTAATGGATCGAGAACATGTCAAGGGACTGGTGCCTAAATGAAGTTAATTCCGCCTTGACCTAGTTTAACTAAAATCTGGTTTACGACCAGTAGACTGGGGTGTACCCTTACACGTGATAACTTTAAGCCTACAATTCTAATTTAAAGCATTGAGTCAATCCAGTTTGACACCATCGGGTCGAATCTGATAGAGTCCAGGATTTGTCGCAACGTTGTTAAAGTCCCCTTCTATGCCAAGGAATGCTCTTAAGGTAAATTGTTTAAAGTGGATTAATTTCTCAATCGTGCCGACCACTTCAAGAAGTGCTATCTCAACCAGATTTACCCTTCATATATTCACGTTGGGCCTGCGAAAGAACACTTCCATTTAGCTTGAGGCGAATGTGCTTTTCTATCAGCCTTTCGAAGATCTTAAAAAGAAAGGAAGATAGGCTAATTAATCTTCCTGAGATCTTTTGGGAATTAGATCACTCAACAAAAACAATGTTGCCTTCTCGTTTCTCTGGAGCCAAAGCAGAGGCTTTGATTGAGACAATGTCTTTTTGTAATCTCTATCAACTCAACTCCGTTATTAACACTGATGATAAGCTTCTTGATCTCGTATTTTGTTCATGTAATAACGATTGCTCTGTTAAGCTTTGTTCCAAACCGTTATCAACTGTTGATCGTTATCATCCGCCTTTATTAATAAAATTTAAATCTAGAATTACCAGATTTCTACCAGATCATGATACAATAAAAAGGAACTTTTTTAAAGCAAACTTTAATGAAATGAATTCTCACTTCAGTTATGTTGATTGGACAATCTTACATAATACAAACGTCAAAGATTCGTTCAATACATTCTATCAAATTCTGAATAAGCAAATTGAGTTACATACTCCTATTAAAAAACGTAAATCGTACAAATACCCCTGTTGGTACTCACGTTCCCTTATTCAATTATTTCAGGAAAAAAATCGTTTTTATAATAAGGCTAAAAAATTTAACAATGAAGACAATATGAAAACATTTAAGTACCTGCGAAAATTATGTAAAAAGGAATTGCAAGTTTGTTATCACAAATATTTAGAGAATACTGAAGCTAATCTTAAATCTAACACTAAATTTTTCTGGTCATACACTAAGCAAATTAGAGCAACTAATTCATTACCTTCTGTAATGTAAGCAGATAACATCAACATTTCAACACAACAAGGAGTATGCGAATCTTTTTCGATATTCTTTCAAAATAATTATTACAATCCTGAATCTAATATTGACGAAAACGAGAATCATATTGAAAATTATACGAGTAGAAATAATATAACTGTTAACAAACCAAATATTTCTCCTCCAACTATTTTATCAATATTGAGTGCTCTAGATTGTACTAAAAACGCGGGTGCTGATGGTATCCCAAATATTGTTTATAAAAACTGCGCGAATGTGTTAGCTGGTCCGATTTGTATCTTGTTTAATAAGTCTTTGCAAGAAGCTTATTTTCCTGAAATACTAAAAACTGCTTATGTGACTCCAATCCACAAAAATGGTGCAATCTCTGAAATATCAAACTACAGACCAGTGTGTATTTTAAATGCTCTATCTCTAATTTTTGAAAAATGCTTAAATGAAAAAATAGCATTTGACTTAAAATCAGTGATAGCATTAAACCAACATGGGTTTACTAAAGGTCGGTCGACAGTATCTAATTTGGCTTGTTTTACCCACGATGTATCCAATGCTTTAAATGACACCAAACAAGTTGATGTAATATACACGTATTTTTCAAAGGCATTTGACAAAGTATGTCATGCTACTATTTTAAAGAAAATGCGAATAATAGGTTTTCACGATGACCTTATAAATTGGTTTTCATCGTATCTTAACAACAGACCGCATTTTGTAGTTTTAAATAACGTGTCATCCCTTCCTTTCTTTCCTAAATCCGGAGTGCCACAGGGCTCAATTTTGGGGCCACTTATTTTCCTTATTTATATAAATGATATTTCTGAAAAATTATCGTCCAGTGCACTTCTATTTGCAGATGATCTTAAAATGTATAGAACTATTTCTTGTGTAAGAGATTGTATCGCACTACAAAAAGATTTGGATATTCTAATGAAATGGTGTGATTCAAATTCCCTTCCCTTAAATACGAGGAAATGTAACATTATGTCTTTCACTCGTCAAAAGGATCCTGTTGTTTTTAATTATTTATTGAATGAAAATGAATTGACAAGAGTTTATGAGAAAAAAGATCTGGGTGTTGTGTTTGACTCTAAGCTAATGTTTGACAAACACTATTACTTCTTAGTTAATATGACGGTTTTACACTAAAATAAAACCGATATTATTTGCCGCAAAACACACAGCGTCGTTGTTGAAGAAGCAGTTGTATACTCGCCCTTAACTCTGTACATACCTGTCACCTTCTGTTGTAATTTCTCTCGTATAGGGGGAGCCCTTACACAAACCAATACCACCAGCTGCGCCTTCGCGAATAGATAGATAGATAGATTTAGATTTATTAGTTTCAAACATTATAAACATCCGATTTGTGTGTACAATATTATAAATAAATCAATTTAGACATGGCTTTGCCGTCTGCCGATTGACATAATTACTAGTTTACATTTATACATACATATATTAATAAAACAAAATATCTGAAGTTACATATAACTTTAGTTGCTAGTTTCCTATTTATGTTTTTTATATTAAAAGTTTTCATTCATTATTCTTTCTCGGTAAGCGAGTGCTGTTTTACAATAGTTAGTTAGTTTTACAACATTCATTTCATTTAGCAAAAATTTGATACCTTCTATATCTACAAAATCTGCGCCAAAGTAATATCTTCTTGTTTCTCTTAGGGTTGGGCATTTTCCCAAAAAATGGATAACATCTTCTCGTATTCCTTGGTTACAAATACTGCATATCACTGGTAGATCCTCCCGGTGTGGAACATAATTGAGCTTGATTATTTCCACTCTCAACTTTAACATCATTGAAATCTGCTGGATACTATTTTCATCTCGAAAATAGTTTAATTTCATTAGGTTGTGATCGAGTACACTATACATTGCTCTGTGGACCGAGCTTGACGCTTCTCTGAGGAAATTATCCCTACACATCGAATCAACCTTCTTGATCAGCTCATATAGTATTGGCTTCCATAGAAAATGTTGCTCTACGTCTAAATTCAACGGGTTGCCGCATGCATCTCCTAACTCCATCCAGTCGCTATACCATCCGATCTTTCTCCTGAATGTATTTAGTGCCGCTATCTTGGGCAGTCTTCCGTTTGGCATATTCATTACCTTTAAGACATAATCCACTTGCAGTTTAAGGGTCTTTATAAAGAGCGGTGACAGTCCAGTTTCAAGCATTAACGCATAATTTGGTGTACTAGATGGCAGTTGGAAGATCCGTTTCACAAAATACCTTTGTAATTTTTCCACTGTATCGTACTGTTTGGATCCCCACACTTGAGCAGCATACAATAAAATGGATTCAGATACCCCTTCAAATACTCGATATTTGCTGCTGTGTGCTATGTGCTTGTTTGCAAAACAGTTATTCCAAGTAGTACTTATTGCTGTTTTGGCGTTTATCAGCTTTTCTTTTAGGTGTCTTTCCATGTTCAGGTTTGGTTTAAGATATACACCAAGATATTTATATTCTTTGACCACTTCTATTTTTTGATCATTGAAAGACCAATGTTCATTTCCCACGTTTCTCCCAGAGGTATTCTTGAAAATCATAGCTTTTGACTTTTCGAGATTTACAGTGAGATTCCACATGTTGCAGTACTCAATAAGTCTGTTTATCATCCTTTGTAATGTCTCGGGTGAGTTAGCAAGTATGACGATGTCGTCTGCAAATAAGAGGGCTTTTATGTTTTGATTACCATACTCAATTCCTCCTGGTAAGTAGTCCGTAATATCGTCAATAAACAAAGCAAAAAGTAACGGGCTTAGAGAGCATCCTTGTCTCACACCAAATTTTGTTTCAAATGGATCAGAAAGATTTTCCCCGTTCCAAACTGTGGCCCAAGTCTCCTCATACATTCTTTCCATTAAATTGCAGAACTTTCTTGATAAGCCTTTGGCGTATAATTTGTAGATAAGCGCTCTACGATCAATGTTATCGAATGCTGCCTTAAAATCAACAAAAAATGTGTAGAGCTTACGACCCTTGGCGTGAAAGGACTCAGCTATACTCTTTAGGACAAAGATGTGATCAACTGTTGAATATCCTGATCTAAAACCCGCTTGATACTCATTAATTTGACTATAAGAATTTATCCACATTGTGAGCCGTTTTTTCCATATTACAGTGAAGATTTTATATGAAGCGTTCAGGAAGGAAATACCTCTGTAGTTTGCAGGATCTGACTTGTTGCCCTTTTTGAAAATCGGAAAAATAAGTGATTCTTTGAATTCCTTAGGAATCTCTCCAGTCTCCACAATCTTATTAAATAATACTTTAATTTGTCTTATAAGTTCTGTGCTACCGTATTTGTAGAACTCCGTTGGTATTCTATCGGGTCCAGGTGCTTTTCCATCTTTGAGTTCTTTTAAGGCTGTAATGACATCAAGTTCAGTTATTTCAGAGTCCATGATTTCATCTTCAAACGCTGGCATCGCGTATTGTATAGAACTTCCTTCGGTTTCTGGATTAAGAAGCCTAATGAAGTGTTCAGCTAATAAGGCTGAGTGCAAATCCTTGTTAATTACGAATTTCCTTCGCGAATATTTCTTCATAGTGGCTTCACCAGCAAGGAACTTGCTACGACGCTGTGTGTTTTGCGGCAAATAATATCGGTTTTATTTTAGTGTAAAACCGTCATATTATTTACCTACCGAAAACACACAGCGTCGTTGTTGAAGACCTGTCTGTTATCTGCTGGTGTTTATCTACAACGCTATGATGATCTCTTGTTTATTTATTTATATACTTTTTTTATTATTTTTTTTTTTTTTTTTGTAATTTTCAAATAAACAAATTCAGTTACATTATTTTTAACTTAAAAGTCTCCGAGACTTATCAAAAAATATTTTAATTTATATAGGTTTGAAATTTTTGAAAAGGAAAGGTGAACCTATAATAGCATCTGAGTTAATCTCTTTGTAGTAATGCTTTCGGAATGTATTCTCAGCCTTCCAGTTGCCTCTAGCCAAAATATCATCTATTGGTTGCTTTTCAAGCCAACCCAATGATGCCACCGCTGCCCTAAAGCTTCCAGGAGTTGCTCCTACACCTGCATCTCTTAAAATGGTACGAATCCAGCTTCCAATTACCGTTCTCGATGCGGCTTTTACTGGCCCATTAATAGTTATGAACAAACTATCTAAATTGTTGCCAAGAACTCTCCTTGGTTGAGAAAGTCTAATCAGCTGTTTAACGCAGCAAACAGGACAGACTTTTTTATCCTCGTGACACAATAATAGCCAACTTGATTGCCTGTGCTTTGCGGAATCCGTCTTTGACCCAAATGAAGGGTGAAACGTTATACTTTCTTCTTCTTCCTTATAGTATTCACTTGAAAGTTTTAAAAGTGTTAGGTCATGAACTCTTCTGCCTGACGCCAAAAGTAATATAGAAGCAGTTCTTCTCGAGGCTTCAAAGAAAGAGTCCCTTCTTGTTTCGTTCCCTGATGCTAACCAATTGAACACTCTTCTTGGATCCCATATGGACGGCCTTTCAGACGATGGCTGAGCTGAGCAGATAGCTCTCAAAATACGCCGCACAAAAAAGTTTGTCGGTAAACTCTCAGCTAACGTAGGATCACAAAATGTTGAAATAGCTGACTTGTGAACGAGAATAGTACTAGAAGCATATTTGTCCTTTAAGAAAAGACCAGCCAAATACCTGGCTAAACAAGAACCAGTAGGAGATCTTGGATTGATGTTATTTTTCTCGCACCAAATCAGCCATTTTTTTATAGCAGGCGAATATGTTTTCAATGTAGACTCTCTCCAACCTCCCCTCAACAAATTCTTTTCTTCTGTAGACCAATTCATAATCTGGCTGCTCCAGCCCCAACTATCCATACTTTCAGGATCAAATTTTCTACCTGAAGGGGAGGTTGGCCCGTTGTCACATCCAACAGAACCTCCCTTAGGTTCTGAATTATTAAGGGTGGCTCCAGCGCCCGAGCCTTGAGATCGCTCATCCAAAAAACTTGGTCCCATTCGGAAGACACTATTAGATACGTGCCCCGAGATTTGTTTAAGTGGGCTAGTACTCTTGGCATTAAGTTGGGTGGTGGAAAGATCCAGCCTAGACCGTGAGCCCAAACTTGGCTGAAAGCATTTATATATTTTGCATCCTGATCTCTGCTGTCTATTGACACATAGTTGGGGAGAATCGCTGATCTTTTGGAAGCAAATAGATCTATCTCTGGCCACCCCCACTTTTTGAAAACTTCCGCAGTTCCCTGAGGCAGAAGATGCCATTCCGGTATTGGACGGCCCCTTGATAACCTGTCTGCTATTCCGTTGTACCTTCCCGGAAGGTAAAATGCGGATAATGTTATGTTGAGCTGATCGGTTAGTTGTAGAAGTTGGTACGTCAAGCTTAATAGGTTTATTGACCTTGTTCCTCCCTCCTTGCGTATGTACGCAACCAGAGTTCGATTGTCGGATTGAAGAAGTATGTGTGCATTGCTCAAAAGAGATTCCTGTCTCTTTATCGCCATCAGAACTGCGTACATTTCTTTTAAATTGCAATGCCATCTCTTCTGAACTCTTGACCACTGGCCCGAGAGGAACTTCTCGTTCAGCTGAGCACCCCAACCTATATCCGAAGCATCCGTTGCTAGGAAATGTGTCACATCTATATTGTGCAGCATCCCGACATTCCTTAAGGCTCCGAGCCACCAATTTATCTCTTCCAAAGCCCTCCGAGGGATGGTGAGTTTTTGTCTCGGCCGTATGTTGTATTGCCTTGAAAAAATCTGAAGATATCGAGAGTGGAGTCGACCTCTGGGTACAACAAAACTGGCGAAATTCAACTGGCCTAAAACTTGTTGCAACCGATGAAGAGTGCAGGAACCTAGCTGTGACATTGTCTGAAGGGAAATTTGAATCTTGTTTACCTTTTCGTCCGGCAGAGACATGGTATTTTTGAAAGCATCCCAAACCACGCCTAAGTACTCCAGCTTTTGGTTTGGAACCAATACTGATTTCCTGTAATTTATCTTCCAACCCAATTGTTCTAGAATTCGAACGGCTTCCGTAACCTGTTCTTCTAGTCTGGAAGGGTTCTGATTTACGAAAAGGAAATCGTCCAAATATACGAGGACTCGCATACCTTGTCTGCGTAGAATCTCCGCGATCCAGCACGTGAGAGCTGAAAACAGTCTTGGAGCCGAAGCTAGGCCAAATGGCAGACAAGTCAGTTGTAGCAGCTCCTCTTTGTAGATCATTCTTAAAAAACGTCGATGGGTCTCTGCTATCGGCACATGGAAGTAAGCTTGGGAAATATCTAATTTTACCATCCAGTCTCCTGGTTGTAGAAACTCTGGAATCGTGGAATGAGACACTAGTTTGAATGTTTTTACATTCACGTATGCATTTAAGGCTCTCAGGTCGAAGATTGGACGAACGCCCCCATCTGATTTCTTTATTAAGAACATCTTGGAAAGGAAACTTGGACCGACCGCTGGAGGTGTCTCTAAAATGTTCAATTGTTTCATCTCTTTTATTTGCATGTCCATGTCTTCTGAACATGCTGTTGCAAATTTCTGCCGGGTTACTGGTGATGGGAAAGTTAAACGAGGTTTTTTGAAAAATGAGATTCTTGTCCCCGAAATCGTCTTTAAAATAAATGAATTTGCTCCCATCTTCTCCCAGCTCGCTCGGAAACTTTGCAACTGACCCCCTCTGAACCTTGTATCACTTATTGTTTTTCTCCCTTTCATGATCTTTGGAACGAAAGGAAGAATAAAATTTTGTTTGTCTCCTGTTAGAGCTATTCTCTTTGTGACCCTTGTTATACTTGTACTGTCTTTTAAAACTGTATCTATTGTCAACCGCATTCCTTCTGCCCTGACTGTGAAATAACTTTGGGGTAAAACTCTTCTTTTCTTTGGGAGTCTGAGTTGCGACACTTAGCCACGATTGCACTCCACCGAGTGAATGTATTAAATCGGACAATGCCCGCCTATCAAACAGATTTTCAACACTGGGATAAATGCCTCTTAGTGCTGCCTGAACATTCTTGTTCGGAATCTCACTTACAAGTCTTTCTCTACGAACTTATATGCACTCAGCTCTTTTGCCGCAGACCACCTGAAGGGCCAGTTCCGAAATTTTATAAGATGCGGAAGAAGATCCAAACCGAGCAGTAAATTGTTCATACAGAGAATTTGGGTTTAATTCCCCTGTTGATTGGAACGCCCAATCTACTATACTCTGTAGACCTGACTTCAATAAAGCCTTTTGCTCTAATAAAGCATTACTCAATGCTGCCATTACCTGCTCTGTTGAAGCAAGGTAGTCCTTGCCCTTATTGAGAGTGCATAACTCATCATTTATTTTTAGTTCTACAAAACCCGGTGTTGCAGCCAAGGATGTAATCGCCTTTGAGTACCTAACGTTCCTCCATGTCGGCAAACCAAAATGTTGCAATTGGATGAGCTCATTCAGATGATCGTCTTTTGCATGTGGGATCAAGGTTGAATCGCATTCCGTATGCAATTCGCCCAAGTCTAAAGTTCTCCGCGAACTTACAGGGTTTTGCAAAAAGGTCGAGGACGTGCTCGACTCATGTGGTGTATTAATATTTTCAGGTAAAATCATACTCACATACCGAGAAAGCTGGCAAACCTGATCCGTTAGATCGTCTATTCGTTTGTCCCTCGAAGCATGTCTAGACATGATTTTCCTTCTTTTGTTTGGAGCGGGTGCAGCAGTGCCTTCACTCTCAGAAGAGGACCGTGATGATGAATCTGATGGGTATCTCCTCTTTCCTGATTCCCTCTCATCGCTCTGATCGTCTTCACCATAATTATCTTTTCCACTCATAATTAAATTATAAAAAATTTTTTATCAATTTATATCAAAAATACACAACTGTACAGTTCACGAGTAAACAACGCTATGAAGAAATATTCGCGAAGGCGCAGCTGGTGGTATTGGTTTGTGTAAGGGCTCCCCCTATACGAGAGAAATTACAACAGAAGGTGACAGGTATGTACAGAGTTAAGGGCGAGTATACAACTGCTTCTTCAACAACGACGCTGTGTGTTTTCGGTAGGTAAATAATAAGGCTGCCAAGAGCATAGGTTTTATTTTCCGCACAGGCAAGTTTTTTAAAAAATCCGAAACATTTATAGCACTTTACAATTCACTTGTTCGTAGTACCCTTGAATATGCATCAACTATTTGGAACCCAATTTATGGAACATTTTCAGACAAAATTGAAAAAATACAAAAAAAATTCACAAGATATCTAGAATTCAAAATGTTTAGGCAGCATTCAACTTATATTTGTAGGCTTAGTCTATTCAAGATGCTTTCTTTGTTTCAGCGCAGGTGTATGTTAGACGAAATTTTTCTCTATAAGATTATTTCTGGCAAAATTGAATGTCAATTATTGTTGCACAACATAAATATCCACTGTCCGGCTCGTTCTTATCGTAATAATACCATAACGTTCAGTATCCCATTTCATCGAACAAATCTATTACTAAAGTCACCGATACTAAGAATTCAAAAATATCACAATAAGCTTTTTACCGAATTCGATGTCTTAAGTTCACAATACGCCAATTCCAGGAGGGTGATATTAGGAATTGTTGCAGATTTTGGTTCGTCATTCATCTCTATTTTAAATTAATTCTTTATTTAAACATAAGCTTTATTGTATGCTTCTTTTGATTTTTTTGGCTCTTGGCTTTTAATATTAGTTTTATTTTTTTTGAAAAGTATGTTCTTAAACTGTATACTTAATTTTTGCTTCTCTTTTTTATATAAAAATGAAATACTCAAATCTGTTCTCTTAAATTTATATTGGGCAAGAGTACGAAAACTTAGGCCCCAAGAAATTATAACGGTTTTTTGTAGAACAGTTCAATACAAGCATTTTTTACTATGGGAGGGGGGGGTCTATCTCCCCCCGTTTGGGCGGGAGGGGCAATTTTATAAAAAAGGTACTAAAATGGAAACAAAAATATTAAAAAATAACGGTAATACTTACAATTAAGTATTATACCTTTTTTTAAAGCCAATACTCTGATCTATTAGATAATTTTTAAATCAAGTAGAATCTATACACAGTTTTTGAAAAAACGAGTTTTAAACTCAAATTTTGGTGAAAAAAAAAACATAAAAAAAAAGTTTAAAGTTTAATTTTTAAAAACTGCAGTTATATATTATTATTTTTCCTAAAATTCGTTGCTCTAATATATTCTTATTCAAAAACTGAAAACTAGATGATTTTAAGTCGTCTAGTTTTTGAGAAAATTGAAAATAACTGAAACTACTTTTTTATGGGATATTTGCTTTTTTTGCTTGCTTACGCATTACGGCGTATAAACAGTGAGATATGTATGGGGGGGCATGCTGCCCCCCTGCAACCCCCCTGCCTGGGCACACTATAGGATTTGGGGTACGTGCGATGTTGGATGTATGCAAGGTTTCTTTTGCATTTACAGAATCTGGATTTAAAGAAACTTTGAATTTACCCTATGGTCTATATCCAATGTCTACTAAATATATGTATGTACGTAGCCCAAAGTTGCACATTTAAAATGATCAGACATGAAAATTTAATACATTATGAAAAATTCACATTACCTAGGTACTACTGTACGAATGCAGCAAATTTATATAATTCCTTAATTAATATGTATGTTTATTGTTTGTGTTTAACATTTTTAATGCTAATATCACAGATAATTATATACAGATGTCGCATGCCCATAGAAAAAACTGACATATGAAAATGAAAATCTTCATTTGAAAGAGCTTTTAAGAAAGCTGTTTTCAATTTATTATTTTAAGATTATGTGAGAAGTGCTTTTTCTCTTTAAAATGTGTGCTCTCTGAATTCACGAATAAATTCTATTTCGTCTGTTGCTCTTGCGTATTCAACTCTGTGTATGTATTCTTCATTTTTTTTTTCAATACCGCCAGACCCTTTTTTTTAAATAGATTTGTTATGGACACAAGAACACAAGATACCTACATTTTTCATAGAGGGATCTTGGCAAGAAAAAATTGTATTTTGTGTGTTTATCTGGGAATCTAAGGCAATTTTGTTCATAAAAAAGACACTTACTTAGATATTTTGTTGCATTTAGAAGCAAATTAGGAACTTTGTAAGTAGGTAGGTATTTTAAAGTCTTTGGATGGATTTGTGACAATTATTTTCTATCTTTTAGGTAGGTACTCGTATTTGTTCTTTACAATTCCCATACAAATTATTCTAATTTCGTTACTCAATTTTGTCTATCAGAGCCAAAAACAGAAACAGTATTGTTTGTTACTCCTAGTCCTAGTTGCTACATACATAGATACATATGTACCTACGTATTTTGCATTCAGGTTCATGAGATTATGATGATACCTGCATCAGGCAGGAAGGTTGGTTTTATTTGATTTGGTGCGATCTTTTGATGATGGCGAAAATAACGTGGTTGACTTTTTTGGGTTTGATAAAAAATAAAAAAAAAAAGGAAAAAAATAATTAAATTAAAACTTCAATTTGAAGTAGGGCGACAAAGAAAAAGAAAATAAAGTCCTAAGAAATTGTGGATATAGATTTTTTTACGGGTTAGGTACCTATTTATTTTATACCACCTACTTAATTAAGATGTTGTACCTATGGTTATGATAGGTTGTAGCAGGTAGGTATGTTTGTATGAAAAAACGCAACCAGAAGAATAACTGTAGGTACGATAATAGGTATACATTGTACATACATACGTATAGTACATACAATTTTTCAAAAACGTATGCCTAGGAATTCATTGCGTTTGTGAAAATTTATTAAAAGGTGACAATTTTCTAGTTATCAATTAGATACAAACATACAAATTAGCTGGGTAAAGCTAACGATAAAATTTAAACGAATCGAAAAATTGTTTTTTAAGAAAAAAAGCGTGCGGATAACTTCGAGTTTTGGTTTGGAATAATTTTATTCTTCTTCTTGTTTTTCATTTTTACAATTTATGTAATATGGCCGGATGGGCGGGAAATTCAAATTTTAGACCAAATTTAAATAGTTCACAACAGTAAAATTTATTGTTTTAATTAATTCATTTTGATTTTTAAAATTCTTTGCATAGTCAAAACACCTTTACTGTAGCAGAAGTTAATTTATAAATGTTACGAATTGTCAAATGCAACAATTTATACCTACTACAAATTTCAAAATTATTTCATTTCAGTATAAATAAAAAAACGTAGTATGTATGTACATACGAAGGTACATAAGAACGGTTTTTCTGTTTTCTATTTTTTTTTGTAAGTGAAAAAATAATGATAGTGTTAATAAAGAAAAAAGGAGCATTTTTTAGCTTTTCTGTTCTTAGCCTATTCCATATAAAATGTCTGAAGCATTTATACTGTTAATTGCGTATTTGCTTAGTTCACCCACCCTTCATCACATTTTACATTTATTATTTTTACAATCCATTTTTAGTTTTTCATAGATACTGTTTAATTCTTAAATGTTTCAAGCATTCACTAAGTTCTGTAGCTTCTTATTTGTATATTAAGGTTTTAAGTTTTTCTAACGTTCTTGTCATTTACAAATTTTGAGAGAAAAATAATTACCAAGAAGTTGACTGTATATAAAGTCGTGCGTACGGCATTCATTCTTATTGTCAAACCAATTTGAAAAATATGTTATGTTAGTAAGTTACTAAGTTAAAAAATAGGATTTCGCTAATTTTAAACGATTTTATCATCTTACTATCTCTAAACATTTTACTTAAGTTAAAATAACAAACTGTTTACTTTAACTTTTAGTAATTTACTAAATTAATATGAAATCTGTCATTTTCCTCAAACAAAATCTCTAGGCAATTTTATAAGAGTTAAATTGTGTTTTTTTATTTCGATTCGTGAGTAAATTGTTTTTAAAAGTAAATAAAATATTATAAAATGTTTTCGGAAAACGAAGATTTTGATATACATATATGTATGTACGTATATGATTGAAGACCCAGCTTTATAGAGAATTTTGCTCCAGAAATAGGTTTGACAAGATAGCAGATCGGCTTTTTGTTGAAAAACTTAAAGATCCAAGATCGTAGGTTTCCGATTGCAGCCGAATTTCAAGTACCTACTATGTATTTACATTACACTTTCTTGAAAGAAGACTGGAATGGTCCAATCCAAAGTGGCGAAATAATAAGAAAAAACATTTCGAAAAAAGTTGTCAAAAATAAACAAATAACAAAATAAATTTAAGGTTGTCCTTTTGACTTTTGAGTTTCCGACATTTCAAACTATTAGGTCCGTTCCCCAGATTTAGTTTAGTTTGGTGTGTTAATTTTAACGAACTGTCATGATTTAAATGTGTTCAAATGCACCGTTTTTTGATAAAAGGGAATTAGTCTGTTACTAGTTAGTAAAACGAAAAAAAAGGTTTAAAAATTTCGAAGAGTTAGTAAATTACTAAAATTTTAACAAATTGCTAACTAATAAAATGCTAAGCCCTTCACAAAATGTTGTTTAAAATGTTGCTCCTTTGTTTCTACCATCACGTGTGAACGTTTGTTTCCTATTGATAAATCATATAATCAATTTATTTATCTAATAAAATTGTATGTTGCGCTTGCATAGGTATTCATTCAACTTAATGTTGTGAAAATTTGTGTAAAAGCTGAAATAATTCTCTTCTAATAGCAACTGATTCATTTATTGTCTGTACCGCCATTCCGACAATATTTTTTTTTGAAAATATGTATATACGTGCCAGTTTGTAAGCTTTGGGCATATTTTTTTTTTTATTTTTTCATTGTTGAAGATAAATTCGATTACCTTTCAGCTAAAAATTCCATCAGGTGGTTCTTAAAACAAAAACAAACTTTAATCAACGAAGGTATATGAAATACTAATAATATGTGCGTTTAGCCCAGGTACGACATAGGACTCATCAGTCAGATGCTGTCTGCCGTACCCTTCAATATCTTACTGATGAGCCCACTGTCGTAACTGGGCGAAAGCCCAGTACACCGAAATTAAGGACGAACAAAATATTGTCAAAACTCAAACCTGCATACCATAAAAATTGAAAAAAAAATATATTTTTGAAAAACCTGTCTATACTAAATGTTTGTTTAGTAGGCATAGAATACTTACATAGAATAGAGTGTTTACATCCCAATATTTGCAGAAATATAGATCTGTTATACCACCTACTTAATTAAGAAACAAATACTTTTGATTACAAGTAGTATTCGATTAATATGTAAAATTCAACCATATGAAAAAAATCATAAAAAATATATACATATTTATCTAGGGTTTAGTTAAAGGTATCTATAAAACTCGTTTGTGAAAATTGTTACTTCTGAAAAGTACAATCAATCATTATTTTGGTGCTATCATTAATTTTTTTCATTTTATTTCTACAATTATTTCTTCTGTGCCGGCATACCTTCCACATAAAATCAATTATTATATTTCAATAATTATTGGTATGTTATTCTTATTTTAAATTTTCGGATTAGCCGCGTATATAACAGATATTTAGCAAGTGCAATATGCAATACTGTAATCACCTCGAACGTTTCCCCGGTATATAAAAAAATTTAAAAGTTCGTATTTCGCTATAAAATAGTTCATAAAAAAAGATTAATGTTAAACTAATGTTAATGTATGTGAAAACACATAATAATTGATGATGGTGTTTAAAAAGTGAATAAAAAAAAAATAAGTTTAAATTTTCAATTATGAGTTTTAATGAAAACCTACTTAGATTTGTCTGTATGTATGTATAGGTACATATAAAGTCTAAAGTCAAATTATGTATTTTTTTATCAAGATTTCTGTGTTAGACAAATGCCGTCATTTTTCTGTTAAATACGATACATTAAATTTTGATATATTTAAATAAAAGTGTAGGTATAATTAACACTTTATTATAACATTAAAACCTCTCTGTGTTATTTTATTTTAACTTTAGAAAATTTTTTCCTTGCTTAGAAACTTGAATGAAGACAATAATTATTTTTATTTATTTTTTATTCGTTCTTCTAATAAAAGCTATAAACAGTTCTAATTTAAGCAATTAAACCGGTTCTACTTAACGCAGTCGCTTAGCTTGGAGGCTTTGTCTAACTTTTTCATAATTTTAAACACTTAAGACAACTCTTCTAACTAATGTGGGTTTTACAACAGAACCTCAGCGAGCTTACGTTGAACAACCCTTAATTTGACAGATACGTAACTCAAACACAACAACACAAATACAAAAAATAAAAAGCCAACCAAATAATCGCCGAAAAAAGTACACTTTATATACTACCTCGGTACAGAATTTGATTGTTTATGAATTATTTACATTATTTTAGATGGAAATGAAGTAAACATATATAGCTAATTAACAGCATACAAATCCAATTTTGTTTTTCCTAGGTGCAAATTCTTTTGGCTATACTCGTAACATCGTAACATAGTCGTATGTATGTACACTTGTATGTACAGATTTGCTGATCGTAGAGCACTTTTGCACGATTGTTTCGAATTTCTTATATTCAGTAATTGAGTCTATTTACAAAGCACATCTTTTAAAAAACGAATGAAACAGCAGTAAACACTTTTACTTCCATTTGTTTTGGTATGAAAAAATCATTGTCAAAATGGATAAAGTACACTTCTAAAAGACTAGTTTATCTTTTATCTATTTGCTGCTGTTAAAGTTAGACGAGCTCTTTGAGGTTAAAGTATAGTTTATGTCCTTTAAAATTAACAAAAAGTCGGTTCTCGCTTTATATATACAGTAATTAGAGCCGACTCCAATTCTAAAATTGATTTAGAGCAGGTTTTAAATGTTTACAATTTTGCGCCTATCTTTTATTTGTATCACTCGTGACAGAAAAAAGACCCTGACTATTTTCAAAATACATAAAGTGGTGTTTTTTTTTTCATTTCAGCAAAAATGAATTAGTAATAATATTATTAATTCTAAGAAAGTCCATGTAGATTTTATAAGAAAAACTAAAAACTCTTAACTGTGGAATTACACTTTAGGAAATTTCATAAAAATGTTTTGTACAAAAATTGAAATTCATTCACCCGTGCGCGGTGTGGGCTCTGTGTTGTCAAACTTACAGAAAAACACATGCACATTCTTTATAGAATGCCGACCTACTCCATGGATATACACACACAAAGAAACAATAACAACATGACGAACAGGTGTAAAGTATTAAAAAAAAAAACAAAGATTATAAATTAATACGAGTATTACACAAATGATGGAGATATTAATAGAATATGTTCTATTTACCTAATGCCTTACCTTTTGCTTTTTTTCTGAACAAGAAAAAAGATACCCCAATAGGAAATTGCTTTTTTTGGTAGATATCTACATAATATTCCACATGAAAAACAGGTAGCCGCATTGTCTGCCAGTTTTATCTTTCTCGCGCATAATAAAAAAAAAGTCCTTAAACAGAAGAGAGAATATTACTCGTATGTCGTATATTGTTCTCTTTTTAATTCAGAAAAGCTTTCTTACGGCGATTATAACATTCTCTTCTTCTTATGAAACCTTCTTAAAAAAGCTTTTGTCTGCTCGAGATTGTCTGCTCGAGAAAATTTTCGATGACAGAATTTTGTATGGAGGTGAGACATCTGTATATAATTATCTGTGATAAGGTTCTATCACAGATAATTATATACAGATGTCTCACCTCCATACAAAATTCTGTCATCGAAAATTTTCTCCAGCAGACAATCTCCAGCAGACAAAAGCTTTCTTAAGAAGGTTTCATAAGAAGAAGAGAATTTTATAGTCATTCTGAATTAAAAAGAGAACAATATAATATTCTCTCTTTTGTTTAAGAACTTTTTTTTATTATGCGCGAGAAAGATAATGCTGGCAGACAATGCGGCTACCTTTATTCATGTGGAATAGATGTACATAGGTAGGTATCTACCAAAAAAAGCAAATTCCTACTGGGGTATCCTATTTTTTTTTAGAAAAAAGGCAAAAGGTAAGGCATTAGGTATATAGAACATATTCTATTAATATCTCCATTATTTGTATTATATTAATTTATAATCTTTGTTTTTTTTACATACTTTACACCTGTTCATCATGTTGATATTGTTTGTTTGTGTGTGTTCATCCATGCAGTAGCGAGCCGCATGTATAGGTCGGTATTCTATGAAAAATGTGCATGCGTTTTTCTATAAGTTTGACAATACAGAGCCCACACCGCGTATGGGTGAATGAATTTCAATTTTTGTACAGAACATTTTTTATGAATTTTCCTAAAGTGTAATTCCGCAATTAAGAGTGTTTAATTTTTCTTATAAAATCTACATGGACTTTCTTAGAACCAATAATATTACTACTAATTCATTTTTGCTGAAATGGAAAAAAACACCACATTTATGTATTTTGAAAATAGTCAGGGTCTTTTTTTGTTTACTGATGTTTTATTCGATACTTTAAAAGATGTGCTTTGTAAATAGACTCAATTACTGAATATAAGAAATTCGAAACAGTCGTACGAAAGCGTTCTACGATCAGCAAATCTGTAGATACAAGTGTACATATGTTATGTACCTATGCATGCCAAGACGAGTATAGCAAAATGAATTTTCACCTTGGAAAAACAAAATTGAATTGGAATGCTGTTAATTAGCTATATATACTTCATTTCAACTAAAATAATGTAAATAACTTATAATATAAGTTATAAACAATCAAAATCTGTACGGAGGTATTAGATATATAAAGTTTACTTTTTCCGACCAAAAATTATTTGCTTTATTTGGCTTTTTTTTTTTATTGGTGTTGTGTTTGAGTTATGTATCTTTCAAATTAGATTTGTTCAACGTAAATTCGTTAAACTTCTGTTGTAAAACCCACATTAGTTAGAAGGTCTAAAGTGTTTAAAATTATGAAAGAGTTAGACAAAGCCTCCAAGCTAAGCGACTGCGTTAAGTAAAGCCGGTTTTACTGTTTAAAATTTTACGCCATAAACGCTATATTTTTACTGCGAATTCATTTCACAAAACTTTAATAGCTTCTATTAAAAGAACGAATAAAAAAATAAATAAAAATAATTATTGTCTTCATACAAATTTCTAAGCAAGGAAAGAGTTTTCTAAAGATAAAATAAAATAACACAGGAAGGTTTTAATGTTTTTATAAAGTGTTAATTATACCTACACTCTTACTTAAAGATATCGAAATCTAATGTATCGTATTTAAACAGAAAAATCGCGGCATTTGTCTAAAACATAAATCTTGATATTAAAGAAAATACATAATTTGACTTTAGACTTTATAAATACATATGTACATACATACAGATGAATCTAAGTAGGTTGTAATTAAAACTCATCATTGAAAATTTAGACTTATATTTTTGTATTCACTTTTTAAACACCATCATCAATTATTATGTATGTGTCAAAATTAAAATTAATCTTTTTTTATGAACTATTTTATAGTGAAATAAGAACTTTTAAATTCTCGGATTAGCCGCGTTATATACCGGGACCACGCTCAGTGAAATTTGTAGAGAAACGTTCGGGATGGGTTCAGTATTGCATATTGCACTCGCTAAATATCTTTTATATATGTATACGCGGTTAATCCGAAAATTTAAAATAAGAATTACATACCAAGAAGAAATGATTGTACAAATAAAATTAAAAAAATGAATGATAGCACCAAAATAATGATTGATTGTGCTTTTCAGAAATTACAATTTTCAAAGACGAGTTTTATAGATATCTTTAAATAAGGCCTAGACAAAATATATATACATATATATTTTTTTTTAATTTTATTTTCATTTTTCTTAATTAAGGAGGTGGTATCCGAGATTGGAGGTGGTATACGAGATTGGAATAAGAACCTGATTCTATTAAACAAACATTAAGGATAGACAGGTTTTTCAAAAATATATTTATTTTTCAATTTTTCTTATTTCATATACCTTCGTTGATTGAAGTTTCTTTTTATTTTAAAAACCACCTGATGGAATTTTTAGCTCAAAAGTAATCGAATTTATCTTCAACAATGAAAAAATAAAAAAAATATACCAAAAGCTTACAAACTGGCACATATGTATGTATGTGTATACAGATTTTCAAATAAATGAATGTCGGAATGGCGGTACAGACAATAAATGAATCAGTTGCTATTGGAATAGAATTATTTCAGCTTTTACACAAATTTTCACAACATTTAGTTAAATGAATACCTATGCAAGCCCAACATACAATTTTATTAAATAAATAAATCGACTATATGATTTATCAATAGGAAACAAACGTTCACACGTGATGGTAGAAACATAGGAGCAACATTCTAAACAACATTTTATTAGGGGTTAGCATTTTATTAGTTAGCAATTTGTTAAAATTTTAGTAATTTATTAACTCTTCGAAATTTTTTTTTCGTTTTACTAACTACTAATAGACTAATTCCCTTTTATCAAAAACGGTGCATTTGAACACATTTAAATCATGACAGTTCGTCAAAATTAACAAACCAAACTAAACTAAATCTGGGGAACGGACCTAATAGTTTGAAATGTCGGAAACTCAAAATTCAAAAGGACAACCTTAAATTTATTTTGTTATTTGTTTATTTTTGACAACTTTTTTCGAAATGTTTTTTTTTATTATTTCGCCACTTTGGATTGGACCATTCCAGTCTTCTTCCAAGAAAGTGTAATGTAAATAGTAGGTACTTGAAATTTGGGTGCAATCGGAAGCCTACGGCTTATAATTCGATCTTGGATCTTTAAGTTTTTCAACTAAAAACCGATCTGCTATCTTGTCAAACCTATTTCTGGAGTAAAATTCTCCATAAAGCTGGGTCTTCAATCATATACATACATATGTATATCAAAATCTTCTTTTTCCGAAAACATTTTATAATATTTTATTTACTTTTAAAAACAATTTACTCACGAATCGAAATAAAAAAACACAATTTAACTCTTCTAAAATTGCCAAGAGATTTTGTTTGAGGAAAATGACAGATTTCATATTAATTTAGTAAATTACTAAAAGTTAAAGTAAACAGTTTGTAATTTTAACTTAAGTAAAATGTTTAGAGAAATCCTATTTTTTAACTTAGTAACTTACTAAAATATTTAACATGCTTAAGATTTTGCATTAACATATTTTTCAAATTGGTTTGACAATAAGAATGAATGCCGTACGCACAGACTTGATATACAGTCAACTTCTTGGTAATTATTTTTCTCTCAAAAATTTGTAAATGACAAGAACGTTAGAAAAACTTAACACCTTAATATACAAATAAGAAGCTACAGAACTTAGTGAATAATTGAAAAATTTAAAAATTAAACAGTATCTATGAAAAACTAAAAATGGATTGTAAAAATAATAAATGTAAAATGGGATGAAGGTTGGGTGAACTAAGCAAATACGCAATTAACAGTATAAATGATTCAGACATTTTATATGGAATAGGCTAAGAGCAGAAAAGCTAAAAAATGCTCCTTTTTTCTTTATTAACATTTTTTTTTTCACTTACAAAAAAAAATAGAAAACAGAAAAACCGTTCTTATGTACCTTCGTATGTAGATACATACATACTACGTTTTCTTATTTATACTGAAATGAAATAATTTTGAAATTTGTAGTAGGTATAAATTAATGCATTTGACAATTCGTAACATTTATAAATTAACTTCTGCTACAGTAAAGGTGCTTTGAGGATGCAAGCAATTTTAAAAATCAAAATGAATTAATTAAAACAATAAAATTTACTGTTGTGAACTATTTAAATTTCGTGTAAAATTTGAATTTCCCGCCCATCCGGCCATATTAAATTGCAAAAATGAAAAACAAGAAGAAGAATAAAATTATGCCAAACCGAAACTCGAAGTTATCCGCACGCTTTTTTTCTTAAAAAACAATTTTTCGATTCGTTTAAATTTTATCGTTAGCTTTAACCAGCTAATTTGTATGTTTGTATCTAATTGATAACTAGAAAATTGTCACCTTTTAATAAATTTGCACAAACGCAATGAATTCCTAGGCATACGTTTTTGAAAAATTGTTTGTACTATACGTATGTATGTATACAATGTATATTCTCGTACGTACAGTTATTCTTCTGGTTGCGTTTTTTCATACAAACCTATCATAACCATACAACCTCTTAATTAAGTAGGTAGGTGGTATAAAATAAATAGGTACCTAACCCGTAAAAAAATCTGTATCCACAATTTCTTAGGACTTTATTTTCTTTTTCTTTGTCGCCCTACTTTCAAATTGAAGTTTTAATTTAACTATTTTTTTCAGATTTTTTTGAATTTTTATCAAACCCAAAAAAGTCAACCACGTTATTTTCGCCATCGTCAAAAGATCGCACCAAATCAAATAAAACCAACCTTCCTGCCTGCAGGTGTCATCATAACCTCATGAACCTGAATGCAAAATACGTACATATGTATCTATGTATGTAGCAACTAGGACTAGGACTAACAAACAATACTGTTTCTGTTTTTGGCTCTGATAGACAAAATTGAGCAACGAAATTAGAATAATTTGTATGGGAATTGTAAAGAACAAATACCTACCTAAAAGATAAAGAATAATTTTCACAAATCCATCCAAAGGCTTTGAAATACCTACCTACTTAAGTTCCTAATTTGCTTCTAAATGCAACAAAATATCTAAGTAAGTGTCCTTTTTATGAACAAAATTGCCTTAGATTCCCAGATAAACACACAAAATACAATTTTTTCTTGCCAAGATCCCTCTATGAAAAATGTAGGTATCTTGTGTTCTTGTGTCCATAACAAATCTATTTAAAAAAAAGGGTCTGGCGGTATTAAACAAAAAAACCAAGAATACAGACACAGAGTTGAATACGCAAGAGCAACAGACGAAATAGATTTCATTCGTGAATTCAGTGAGCACACATTTTAAAGAGAAAAAGCACTTCTCACATAATCTTAAAATAATAAATTGAAAACAGCTTTCTTAAAAGCTCTTTCAAATGAAGATTTTCATTTTCATATGTCAGTTTTTTCTATGGGCATGCGACATCTGTATATAATTATCTGTGCTGCAATGTTGATGCTATTTGTGTTTCCGAGACGTGGTTTAGAGAAGGAGTAAATGATGAAATTTATAGCACAGATAATTATATACAGATGTCTCACCTCCATACAAAATTCTGTCATCGAAAATTTTCTCGAGCAGACAATCTCGAGCAGACAAAAGCTTTTTTAAAAAGGTTTCATAAGAAGAAGAGAATGTTATAATCGCCGTAAGAAAGCTTTTCTGAATTAAAAAGAGAACAATATACGACATACGGATACGAGTAATATTCTCTCTTCTGTTTAAGGACTTTTTTTTTATTATGCGCGAGAAAGATAAAACTGGCAGACAATGCGGCTACCTGTTTTTCATGTGGAATATTATGTAGATATCTACCAAAAAAAGCAATTTCCTATTGGGGTATCTTTTTTCTTGTTCAGAAAAAAGGCAAAAGGTAAGGCATTAGATAAATAGAACATATCTACTATTCTATTAATATCTCCATCATTTGTGTAATATTAATTATAATCTTTGTTTTTTTTTTTAAATACTTTACACCTGTTCGTCATGTTGTTATTGTTTGTTTGTGTGTGTATATCCATGGAGTAGGTCGGTATTCTATGAAGAATGTGCATGTGTTTTTCTGTAAGTTTGACAACACAGAGCCCACACCGCGCACGGGTGAATGAATTTCAATTTTTGTACATAACATTTTTATGAAATTTCCTAAAGTGTAATTCCACAGTCAAGAGTTTTTAGTTTTTCTTATAAAATCTACATAGACTTTCTTTGAACTAATAATATTATTATCTACTAATTCATTTTTGCTGAAATGAAAAAAAAACACCACCTTTATGTATTTTGAAAATAGTCAGGGTCTTTTTTCTGTCACGAGTGAGACAAATAAAAGACAGGCGCAAAATTGTAAATATTTAAAACCTGCTCTAAATCATTTTTAGAAATGGAGTCGGCTCTAATTACTGTATATAAAGCGAGAACCGACTTTTTGTTAATTTTAAAGGACATAAACTATACTTTAACGTCAAAGAGCTCGTCTAACTTTAACAGCAGCAAATAGATAAAAGATAAACTAGTCTTTTAGAAGTGTACTTTAGCCATTTTGATAATGATTATTTCATACCAAAACAAATGGAAGTAAAAATGTTTACTGTTGTTCCATTCGATTTTTTAAAAGATGTGCTTTGTAAATAGACTCAATTACTGAATATAAGAAATTCGAAACAATCGTGCAAAAGTGCTCTACGATCAGCAAATCTGTACATACATGTGTGCAAACATACGACTATGTTACGATGTTACGAGTATAGCCAAAATAATTTGCACCTAGGAAAAACAAAATTGGATTTGTATGCTGTTAATTAGCTATATATGTTTACTTCATTTCCATCTAAAATAATGTAAGTAATTCATAAACAATCAAATTCTGTACCGAGGTAGTATATAAAGTGTACTTTTTTCGGCGATTATTTGGTTTAAAGTTGGCTTTTTATTTTTTTTTATTTGTGTTGTTGTGTTTGAGTTATGTATCTGTCAAATTAAGGGTTGTTCAACGTAAACTCGCTGAGGTTCTGTTGTAAAACCCACATTAGTTAGAAGAGTTGTCTAAAGTGTTTAAAATTATGAAAAAGTTAGACAAAGCCTCCAAGCTAAGCGACTGCGTTAAGAAAGGCCGGTTTCATTGCTTAAATTAGAACCGTTCATAGCTTTTATTAGAAGAACGAATAAAAAATAAATGAAAATAATTATTGTCTTCATTCAAGTTTCTAAGCAAGGAAATAATTTTCTAAAGTTAAAATAAAATACGAGTAACACAGAGAGGTTTTAATGTTATAATAAAGTGTTAATTTTATCTACACTTTTATTTAAATATATCAAAATTTAATGTATCCTATTTAACAGAAAAATCACGGCATTTGTCTAACACAGAAATCTTGATAAAAAAAAATACATAATTTGACTTTAGACTTTATATGTACCTATACATACATACAGACAAATCTAAGTAGGTTTTCATTAAAACTCATCATTGAAAATTTAAACTTATTTTTTTTTTATTCACTTTTTAAACACCATCATCAATTATTATGTGTTTTCACATACATTAACATTAGTTTAACATTAATCTTTTTTTATGAACTATTTTATAGCGAAATACGAACTTTTAAATTTTTTTATATACCGGGGAAACGTTCGAGGTGATTACAGTATTGCATATTGCACTTGATAAATATCTGTTATATACGCGGCTAATCCGAAAATTTAAAATAAGAATAACATACCAATAATTATTGAAATATAATAATTGATTTTATGTAAAAGGTATGCCGGCACAGAAGAAATAATTGTAAAAATAAAATGAAAAAAATTAAAGATAGCACCAAAATAATGATTGATTGTGCTTTTCAGAAGTTACAATTTTCACAAACGAGTTTTATAGATACCTTTAACTAAACCCTAGATAAATATGTATATATTTTTTATGATTTTTTTCATATGGTTGAATTTTACATATTAATCGAATACTACTTGTAATCAAAAGTATTTGTTTCTTAATTAAGTAGGTGGTATAACAGATCTATATTTCTGCAAATATTGGGATGTAAACACTCTCGATTCTATGTAAGTATTCTATGCCTACTAAACAAACATTTAGTATAGACAGGTTTTTCAAAAATATATTTTTTTTTCAATTTTTATGGTATGCAGGTTTGAGTTTTGACAATATTTTGTTCGTCCTTAATTTCGGTGTACTGGGCTTTCGCCCATTTACGACAGTGGGCTCATCAGTAAGATGTTGAAGGGTACGGCAGACAGCATCTGACTGATGAGCCCTCTATCGTACCTGGGCTAAACGCACATATTATTAGTATTTCATATATGTACCTTCGTTGATTAAAGTTTGTTTTTGTTTTAAGAACCACCTGATGGAATTTTTAGCTGAAAGGTAATCGAATTTATCTTCAACAATGAAAAAATAAAAAAAAAATATGCCCAAAGCTTACAAACTGGCACGTATATACAGATTTTCAAAAAAAATTACTGTCGGAATGGCGGTACAGACAATAAATGAATCAGTTGCTATTAGAAGAGAATTATTTCAGCTTTTACACAAATTTTCACAACATTAAGTTGAATGAATACCTATGTATGCAACCGCAACATACAATTTTATTAGATAAATAAATTGATTATATGATTTATCGATAGGAAGCAAACGTTCACACGTGATGGTAGAAACATAGGAGCAACATTTTAAACAACATTTTGTTAAGGGCTTAGCATTTTAGTAGTTAGCAATTTGTTAAAATTTTAGTAATTTACTAACTCTTCGAAATTTGTAAACCTTTTTTTTCGTTTTATTAACTAGTAACAGACTAATTCCCTTTTATCAAAAACGGTGCATTTGAACACATTCAAATTATGACAGTTCGTTAAAATTAACAAACCAAACTAAACTACCATAAATCTGGGGAACGGACCTAATAATTTGAAATGTCGGAAACTCAAAAGTCAAAAGGACAACCTTAAATTTATTTTGTTATTTGTTTATTTTTGACATGTTTTTCGAAATGTTTTTTTTTATTATTTCGCCACTTTGGGTTGGACCATACCAGTCTTCTTCCAAGAAAGTGTAATATAAATAGTAGGTACTTGAAATTCGGGTGCAATCGGAAGCCTACGGCTTATAATTCGATCTTGGATCTTTAAGTTTTTCAACTAAAAACCGCCATCATCAAAAGATCGCACCAAATCAAATAAAACCAACCTTCCTGCCTGCAGGTGTCATCATAACCTCATGAACCTGAATGCAAAATACGTACATTACATATGTATCTATGTATGTATGTAGCAACTAGGACTAGGACTAACAAACAATACTGTTTCTGTTTTTGGCTCTGATAGACAGAATTGAGCAACGAAATTAGAATAATTTGTATGGGAATTGTAAAGAACAAATACCTACCTACCTAAAAAATAGAGAATTATTTTCACAAATCCATCCAAAGGCTTTGAAATAACATACCTACTTACATAAGTTCCTAATTTGCTTCTAAATGCAACAAAATATCTAAGTAAGTTTCCTTTTTATGAACAAAATTGCCTTAGATTCCCAGCTAAACACAAAATACAATTTTTTCTTGCCAAGATCCCTCTATGAAAAATGTAGGTATCTTGTGTTCTTGTGTCCATAACAAATCTATTTAAAAAAAATGGTCTGGCGGTATTAAAAAAAAAAACGAAGAATACAGACACAGAGTTGAATACGCAAGAGCAACAGACGAAATAGATTTTATTCGTGAATTCAGAGAGCACAAATTTTAAAGAGAAAAAGCACTTCTCACATAATCTTAAAATAATAAATTGAAAACAGCTTTCTTAAAAGCTCTTTCAAATGAAGATTTTCATTTTCATATGTCAGTTTTTTCTATGGGCATGCGACATCTGTATATAATTATCTGTGGTTCTATGACATGTGCCCTCAGTAACATTTTTTTTTTGCTTAGTGAAAATTGCATTGTTGGTATGGTCAACACATCATTTTTTTTTTTATTCATTAGAGCCGTTTTTGAAATAAATATGATATTTCATAATGGCTGTACGGAAGGAACCGACCTAAAAAAAAAAAAAAACTATTTCAATTTCTCCTCTAGGCTGAAGAATGAGGTAAAGACCTGCAGACAGACGGAATCACTTTTTCGTGTTGTAATGTCAACTGAAGAAGATCTCGAGTTAAAATTCTTCTCATTTTAAAATCTACTATTTTTCTCAATTTACTTCGACTTTTTTCCGGAAGTGCTAACGCTGCTCATAAGTGACTTTAAGGTTTTAGAGCAGGAGTCAGTCCAAGTTCTATCTGGTCTTTTAAGAAAACCAGGAGTATGGACCTTTGACATGACTTTCCTGACCCTTGCAGTCATTAGTAGACTCTACCTATGTACAAAATTTCCGCCAGGTTTCTCTTTTCGCATATGTAGATCTATTTTTATTTTCATTTTTAATGACCTTGAATAGATTCCACTCAGCAGGTTCATTGCTATGTTTAGCTCTGTTTTAGATGGCCAGGTCTTTAGACCACCATACAAGCTTGAGTTTACTGACACGTTTTTCAATGTCCGAATAATCTAACAAAGCAGTTTTTTCGTTGAAGGCTCCCAAGCTTTTTTTTCTTGGCTTTCTGTAGGGCTTTCGATGTTCTATTTTGTGCTGTATTTTGGAATGTCATAATTCTATGGTCTGAGAATGCAATATTACTTAAGACTTTCCAGTTACTGATTGCAATAAAATCAGGGGCCAAATTACCGCATCAGTTATCGAGTAATACGTGACTGAATTATGTGAGTTTGGCATTACCGCTTACGTTATCGAGCAATAAATTACTCCAATTTGACATTTTCATTCGATCACTGATGGGACTCACTCACTCGTCACTGAAGCGGTAATTCGGCCCCAGAATTAGTATAAAGTGTCAAATCGAGCACTTTTATTTGTTGTAATGACCTACTCCAGCCAATCAAAATCCAAACTCTTTTTTAAAATGTATTCACAATGCTAATAAATTCAATTCTCAAGTAAGAAAAAATGTATTTATGTTAAGCCCCCAAAAAGTGATATACGCTACAAGTTCGATTCGCTTAAGATACGCAACCGTATCACAAATTCCATCGTAATCGGAACTTTTCGACTCCCGACAAAAAGCTATCATGAAATCCGTTCGTAACAGCAATTTGTATGAGATTTTCTACTACGATGAGTTCTGTGATAGTTTGTTTCGGAACTCGTAACAAGTTTCCGATTACGATAGAATTCGTGATAGGGCTATGTACAGGTCAATGGGAATATAAGATCACCACGAACTGGCGATATAACTCATTCATACCAAAACACTGTTCCATTTCCAAAGGTTATACTGTTTATTTATTTCAATTCAGTTAAAAGAACCAAGATTCTGTTTTTAAGTTTAATAATAATTATAATTAATAATTTAATTATCATAGATCACAAATTAAATGCCTTATACTACTTATAAATGTTTTTTTTTTTTAATAAATCCTCGAGAGAAAGATCTCATTCCCGAGGACGTAAGACCTGAACATGATAATAAATGCAAGATGCGAGTTAAAAAAGAAAGAAATTAATTAATTCTTAACTAAAAAACCAAGATATTACATGAGGTATTACAAACACAAATGCTGTAAGATGAAAAATGTGTTAAATGTTAGATCGTCTTAAAAATATTTTCAATTTTCAATCGATATTCCTCGCAGATCATTAAAAACCTACACAAGTTAATCAAATCTCTGTCATCACTTTTTTATCTTTCCATTTAGATGGCACACACAAAAACCAATCTTAAGACCTAAAGGATATAAAATACTTAAGTTTATTATATTTTTGGTTACACACGGGTGCAGCAAGCTGAAGCGGTTATTAAAAAAAATAATTGTGCTCTTCAAGAGCTGCTCGGTTTTGTTTGTTTTTTACTCCGACTTTGTTGTCTTCTCCTTGAGTTGGTTTATCTTCGAGGAAATCAGAGTTCCAAACTGATTCTTGACGGTGCCAATGAATCCGTGGCGATGAAGGCCTGGGTACATGCCCAAGAACAACGTAGTCATGTAGCACAAAAAGAGGTTGTCTATGATGGACCCAATCCAAGCCAAACTGAGAAGGACTGTGCTCACAACAATAAGGAACTGAAACAAAAACGTGATAATCCAATCTATGGGTATGCAAATGGGCTTCCTACACTTACCATAGTTGATTTTTTTTCCTTGGCAGTGAACAAGAACGTGTACCATGAGCACACTTTCATTTTGGTTGCGCATATCTCGTTACAGACCTCTTCAAATTGATTTTCCTTTGAGCCGGTCCAATTTTCGGCATGGAAAAAGAAATGTGATAAAATTCCATAGCCGTAGTCGAAGACGACCCCACACAGTGCAGCTAGAGATACTAGAGTCAATATGGACATGTCGAGGTACCATAAAATCAAGTAAACCAGCGAGACAATGCCGAAAATGACGCCAGGATAGAATTTCTTCTCCCACTTGAGGAAGGCATTGGTAAGAACAATCAATTCACGCCATGCTTCCAGGTCGTGTTTTAATTTATTAAAAGCTCGTTTCTATTTAAATTAAAACACACAAAAAATATTTAAAATAAAATACAATTTATTGATTCGAAAAAAGGGTGGCGGCACCCCACTTTTTTCCTTCTTCCTTACCTGGTCCACTTGTGACATTTCTGTAAAACAGTAATCTTTTTTTCAAGCTGCGAAAAGGATGATAATTGTGCAGTTAATTGCGTTTCAATCTTCAGATTGATTGACTTCACTAATACCTTAAATAGCAGTTACAAATGAATTTTTAAAAAATGTTCTTTTTGCCCTCAGAATGCGTTTACGGCAATTTTTTAGTATTTTTTTGCACGACCTTCTTGGTGATTGCTTCTTCTCTTTTTTTTTCTTCTTTTTTTTTGTTGGTGAAAGAAAGGTGATTTTTGTTTTGTTTGTACGCCGAAATGGTTTATAAATTTTTGATGTCTCTTTCTCACTTGAATTGTTTGAAAAATTGGAGAATCCGCTGTAATGAAGATAAGGCAGTGTGAAGATGTTAGTGCGGGAAACAGATTTGAGACGCCGCACCTCCATTAGCAATAGTTATTTCTGACATTATATCAGACACTATGGCCGGTATTCACCGAGCGCTCATAACTTAAGAAGCTCATAAACGTATTCACCAAGCAATATTAGTGAAGATCTACGAGCGCTCTTAAAAGTTAGGAGTGGTCCCGACCACTCCTAACTTACGAGCGCTCTCTTCGAAAATTTGTTCGCTTGTGCGTGTGCCACGCACGCATTTGACTCGAATCCATGTGAGCAATGCCAAGTAGAAGAGTATCCATTTGCTGTCAAGACCAACATTACACAACATTTCACAGTTTGGGTATGCCTGAACAAGAGAGAGTGGCTCTCATTTTCGAACTTCGAAAAACACTTGCGAGTGGTTGGTGAATACCGCACAGAAATTTCAAGTTAAGAGCCTCGTAAAGTTAAGAGCCGTTTAGGAGCGCTTGGTGAATACGAACCTATATATGAAGTTTATATTTCTTTAACTCTGTGGGCAAATTATGTCGTGATTATTCATTCCTCGCCATAATCTCACCAGGTAAGTCACGTCATTTGATTTTAGCGATAAACGCAGTGGAAAAACTGGAAGAGGCAAAACGGGAAGATTACAAAAGGACCTTGAAGAACATTATATATGTACTTCAACAGACAGTAAATGGTAGAAAAATTACATCTTGGCTTTACAGGACATAATTTCTATACGAAGTGAAAACATAACATGAGTTCGTCAATGAAATGGAGAAATATTACATGAAAATGTGGGAATTGGTGTCAAGACTCGGCGTCTTGTGAGAAGTTTGTGTCTAGTGAACGAAGACAAGAAATAAATAGAAAAAATTATGTCTAAAAATAACAAAAATCGAGACATAAGGTGGCTCCACAAGAAATATTAGCTACATGACACATTTCTTGCAATCATTTATTTCAAGTGGAGGCTCAGTGACTCCACAAGATATCTGTCTCTCCAACTCAATGTCTGACATCTCTATCTCTACATTTTTTTATTGCTTCGCTGGACAAATTATGTCATGATTTTTCATTTCCATCTCTACTGCACGGGATGTGTTTTTTGCGGACAACAGAAATTAGCAAAAGGTCAATCTAACAAAAATTATCAGCCTTATTTATTAGAAATCGCTGAACGCGTGAATAGTTATGCACTGCATAAGGACTATGCAAAGGACACTATGCAAATTCATATTTATAAAACATTTGCCTACCCTGCATAGTTGTAATGAGCTTGTGTCAAATAAAGTACCGAAAAGTAAGAATCTATTACATTTAGCCTTCATAACACTCAGCTGTTCGTCAAAAAACAAAGAAAAAACATCTTGTCTGTAAATCAAATTTAATAAACAAAAATGGAACTATCAAAAGATAAAAAAATTCGAACAATAAACTTTGATTCATCAGATAAGGTATGTACATAATTATCTCTAGCACATACTGAAAATCAAATTGTTGTTCGTTTTATCCTAGTTGGAATACTTCTCAGACAAGTTATTGAGGATACAATTCAATAATGCAAAATAAAAATTGCAACACTCACACAACGGATGAAGAAGGATCCGTGGAGAGAGATCACCAACAAGTATATTGGTCTATTTAATTCTAAACAATTTTCAATTCAATTTGTTTTTAATATATTAGTATAACATTTTAGTTTCAATAAATAAAAACAACAAAGCTTTAGTTTTAATATCAAGTAAAAGTCATTTTATTTTGTTGATAATCTTTATAATTCAATGTGATGTCAAAGTGAATGTGACAGTTCAATACTAAAATGTCCTTATGTAGGCACTATACAACCTCCAAACACCTTTAGCTTATAATGCCTCTATTCAACGTCACATAAGTTTTATAAATAACGATTTTGCGTTTAGAGGCATTAGGTGTGTTTTTTTTTTGCTTTTTTTGCAAGTCCATATAGAATTGTAAAAAAAAACGACATCGGGACTAAGCGCTTTACATGCAAATGCAACAACTACTTAAATCTATACAGAGTTAGTTAAGACCAGATAATTTTCGAGAGTTAATCTACCACCCCGACTCCACAGGAGATTAATTCTCTCAGGATGCTCATCATGATATGAAATCTCCAATGGAGACGCGATATTTCCTCTTATGATGGGATGTCAGCGATCTATATCAGCGGTTTTGTCTTGATATAGATGTCTGATATGAAATTTGACAGATGGTTTTTTTTTCGTACTTTTGTCTCATTATTTCGTGTCTTCTCATTTGGTTGGTTCTTGTCAAGTACTCCGTCGGCAAATATTTTTTTTTATTTTGTAAGTAAATACATTAATGTGTCTTGGTGTTGAAAAGCCATTTGACTGCATTTTCACGAAAGCGATTATTAATAGCCGTGGTTTTTTTGCAAGTCCATACAAAATTGTAAAAAAAACGACATCGGGACTTAGAAACTTCTTTCCAAAAAGTTGGAAGCACTGTGCACGCTATGGCATTTGTCAGCTGTATTGAGACTAGTATCAACCAGCATCTAAAAACGCCACTTTTGACTTCTCTGAACAAATTATCGATAACATATAGATAATAGGCGTGTTTTTTTCGCAAGTCCATATAGAATTGTAGAAAAAAACGACATCGGGACTAAGCGCTTTACATGCAAATGCAACAACTACTTAAATCTATACAGAGTTAGCTAAGACCAGATAATTTTCGAGACTTAGGCTGGTATTCGCCGAGCGCTCATAACTTAAGAAGCTCATAAACCTATTCACCAAGCAATACTAGTGAAGATCTACGAGCGCTCTTAAAAGTTAGGAGTGGTCCTGACCAATTTTCTGACCCAAATTTCTTTTGGGTATTCACCAGCCACTCACAAGTGTTTTTCGAAGTTAGAAAATGAGAGCCACTCTTTCTCTCTTAAGGTCTTAACTTGAAATTTCTTTGGGGTATTCACCAACCACTCACAAGTGTTTTTCGAAGTTCGAAAATGAGAGCCACTCTTTCTTGTTCAGGCATACCCAAACTGTGAAATGTTGTGGAATGTTGGTCTTGACGAATCTTCTTGACAGCAAATGGATACTCTTCTACTTGGCATTGCTCACATGGATTCGAGTCAAATGCGTGCGTAGCATGTCTAAGCTAACAAACTTTCGAAGAGAGCGCTCGTAAGTTTAGGAGTGGTCAGGACCACTCCTAACTTTTAAGAGCGCTCGTAGATCTTCACTAATATTTTGTCTGTTTTTTTTACATTTTCAATAGACGAAGATAAAAAAACGATGCCTGGGGCAAACAATTCACATGTTAAATGCAACAACAACTAAGCGACTATGGGCATCAGCGATGCCCCGAGAATTTTCGGGGCAGAATTTTTATCGAAGCTTAAAAATGTGCTACCAATGCGATGAATTGTATACAAACGTCAGATAAAAGAAAACAAGAAGAAAATTGTTTTTTTTATTCAGTTGACGTTGACAGCTGCGCCCAAAATATCTAGTTTCCAATATCTAGTTTCAAATATCTAGTTTCAAATGGAAAAATTCGAAACTGTTTTTTTTTTTAATGTTTTTGATTAGGATTTTACTTTTTTGTTAATTACGATTTTGTGCTTCTTGTTTATAAAAATTTGTCCATTCTCTAATTTGTGAAAGACGTTGAATAAGAAGTATTTCTTATTCTATGGTGAAAGATAGCGACGAAGGATGGAAATGTCAAAAATGTTCGATAGAAGATATGAGAAAGAGAAATGCGCGAAACAGATTAAACCAGCAACAGCACCAGCATCGTCAACAGCAAACAGCACGCTGACCAGCAAACATTTCTCAAACACATTGCCACCAGCAACTTCATTTCATCTGCTTGACATTTCATATGGAAAAAAAGTTTTTCATTGTGGTGCCACTGAATATTGCAGTGGAAAAGTTGACAACACTGCACCAGCAACAGCAAATTTGGGACTTTGGCCTAACGACGCTGTTGGCGTTGCTGTTGCTGTTCTTATGTGTGTTGAACAATTGAAATACATTGGCTCTAAATTAATGGCGGCCGCTGTTGCTGGTTCAATCTGTTCCGCGCTAAAGAGATGAGATTTGTTTTGTTTTAAAATGTCATTCGACAGCACAGTGCTGCCAAGTTTTTTTTTTATGCCCGATGCGTTTTATTTATCGTGGCCTATTAAAGCTGTAAAAAAAACACACCTATTGCTTGGTGAATAGGTTTATGAGCTTCTTAAGTTATGAGCGCTCGGTGAATACCAGCCTTAATCTAAGACCCGATAAAAATAGTGATACCAAAATAATTGCATCTATATGTTATCGATAATTTGTTCAGAGAAGTCAAAAGTGACGTTTTTGGATACTGGTTGATGCTAGTCTCAATACAGCTGACAAATGCCATAGCGTACACAGTGCTTCCAGCTATTTAGAAAAAAAAGCTCCTAAATCCCGATGTCGTTTTTTTCTACAATTCTATATGGACTTGCGAAAAAAACACGGCTAATATTATTTTGGCAACACCGTGTTTATCAGGACTGAGGTTAAGTTTCGAAAGTTATCTGGACTTAGCTAAGTCCGTATAGACTTAAGTTGTTGTTGTATTCACATGTAAAGCGCTTAGTCCCGATGTCGTTTTTTCCTACAATTCCTTATGGACTTGCAAAAAAACACGCCTAATATGTGTTTGTTTTTTTTCAACATTTGAAAATGCATATTACGTCGGCTGAGAATTACAGGGTTCTATGTCGACCGACCCCCATTTTGAGTTATTCAACTTTTAAGTTTTTGATGCTCAGATTTCGTATTAAATGGCTATTGATTTACATTCGAATGATAACAAACGATAGATTATTGATAATAACTAATAAAAATATAATTTATTTGTTTATGTGTTGAGGAATTTCCTTTTAATTGCAAATTTAATTTTTTTCACAAAGTTCTATAAGCCAATTATTACATGTAGTTCAAATTTCGGTGAAGGTTCTATGTACCACATAGAACCTTGTAATTGTTATTTAATCATATGAAGATTTCTAACATTTAGTTTAGTCGTTGAAAAAAACTATGGTATTCATAGTATAAAAGCAGCAAAATAGAGTATCTGAAATGATTCTCCAACTAAATATAAAACAATAATCTGATTTTTACATTTTTATTATAGGAAAATATTATATAGTATTTTTAATGCATGTAGCACCTAGTACACTATATAATTAACTTCATATATTTAACAGTTCGTTAACGTAAATTAGAAAATAATGAGAATAAATAATAAATATAATAAAACTAATATTTTAATTATTGATTGAATGAATTAAAGGTACAACATTTAAATAAATAAGAAAATAAATAGTAATTTGATGAAACAAACTAAAATTTTAATTTTCATAGTATATTTTATATATATTTTACAGTTCAAGTAAATATGTGAATACATTTAAGAAAATTATAGAATATTATAAATTAATTAAACAAACAAGAATTTTAATTAATCATATTGGATATTTGTTCTTGTTTTCATTATATTTTCGAAATTTCTTTATCAATAAATTGCAGGCATGTATTTAAGCATTGCTTTAAATGGTTTGATTTTTCTTGTTGCAAGGTCATTTTTTAATTGTACCTCTTTTAAATTTGGCCATTGAAAAGACCACATATTTTTATTTCTTAAGGTTTTTGAACACTAAGTCTACACTTTTAAGAGATTTTTCAAGATGGGAAGTCTTAAAAAACACCTCGGTAAGGTTCTGTGTAAGTTGAAGTTGGACAACTTTCGAATATGGTATTAATTTAATATTTAAAATCTTACAACATTCGTAAACATTTTTAAAATCTAACGGTTACATTTGCAAAACTGTAAGATTTTGTTTTTTGAATGACAAGGGTGAATGAAAATCGCGATTCGTAAGACGCGTTGAATGCAGCTATGGGTATTACCTATTTCCTAAATTGTAGAATGTCCTGGAGTAGAGAATTTAAAATGTATATGTTGGATGTCTGGCTGATGCTTATGAAAATCAATTAATATGAAGTTTACCAACAAGTTCCGGTTTTGACATAACACGGTTTAGAATCTTCAGCAAAGCACTAGCAATATCACTTCCTGTTCTTCCCATTGTGCTTTCATCACACAAGCAGCAATAGACGTTATTATTAAGCGAAAAATGTCCTGTAAAGTTATACACATTTAACTTTGAGTGGTAAAAAAATGAGCTTACATCAGCTTTTGGACAGGTAAGTACATTTTGCATGTCAAAGCATAAAACTGGAACTGTATTTTCTCTGTCAACTTGTCTTTGCTTGTATGCCTCTTCCTTTTCCTGAAAATGCGCATTATATTTCAAAACCAGCTCATCAGATACAGTGGTGTTTTCAACTGCCATTTTATGCTCCTCGCATAGATTTAATGCTTCAAAAACTCAATGCTGTCTCCTGTCGCTAAAGCGGAATCCACCCGCTATCCATAAGTGACCCTTGCAATGAGGAAACCGAACAGATCTCAGTTCTCGGTATGTGCATCACAGACGACCTTGTGTGGAATGACCACATATTCGACGTTGCCAAAAACGCTGCTAAGTGTTTAGGTTTCCTTCGACGATGCAAGAAATTTTGTACCCCTTCTGATCTGGCTGTAATCTATAAAGCCTATATTCGTCCTAAACTCGAGTATAATTCCCATATTTTGGCAGGTGCTCCAATAACCCACTTGAGTCTTTTGGATAGAATCCAAAAAAGAGCTTTACAATTGATAGGTGATAGGACTAAAACAGAAACAATTAAATCTCTCGAGCACCGTCGCAATGTTTCTTGTCTTTCATTATATTACCGTTATTTTTACAAACATTGTTCTAGTGAAATAGCCAGTTGCATTCCTCCCCTTAAACAATTTAACCGTAACACTCGCGCTTCGGGGAATGCTCATCAGTTTACCCTTGAGCCCAACTTCGGACGTACTGTTAAATTCAGAGATTCATTCTTTAGCCGCACAACACGAATGTGGAATGCCTTACCCGACTCTATATTTCCTTCCCATTGTGATATTCAGACATTCAAAACCAATGTGCATCGGTATCTCCTTTTAAATCCCCTCCCACTTTCCTAAAACGCTCGCACTGTGATCAATCATTTAAAATATAAAAAAAATCACATCTATCTTTCTTTGGATTATGAAAAGCCAAGTAAAATTGGGTGTTGAAAACTTGTCGATATGCATTAAATTTAACAGTTTCGTCAGATCCTGTGTTCTCTTAATACATATGAAACATTTCTGAAATTGTTAGACTTGGTTTCAGATACTGCTTGTTGCTAGTTTTTCACAAGCTTTTTGTAAACAATATCAAAAACACGAAGAAAAAACCAAAGGTAAATTGATCAACATAGAACTTTGTTGCGTTTTCGGCAATCCGATAAGAATTATAAGGTTCTATGTACAAAATTAAGGAATACAAGGTTCTATGTCAATAAGAAGATGTGTAATTTTTTTATTGGTCAAAGAGAGAATTATAAAGTTCTATCCGCCAATTTTGCTACATAGAACGTTGTAATTCTTAAATTAACTTCATTTTGGTTTTTAGAACCTTTGTTTTTTGCGTTTTACGCTTTATAGGGTGAATTAAGGTGCATATCCATGAATTCATTCGAAAGCGCTTAAAAATACGAATCCAACGACACCCATAACTCATTTTTCGTAAAAATGGCTGTTAGAACCTTGTAATTCTCAGCCGACGATTAGTTAGGAAGGGAACTTAATAGTTAATTAATTAGAGAATCTGCTAGTGGAAAAATTCAGCAATTTCGATAACATAGTTTGAAGACAATAGCCGTGTTTTTTTGGAAAATTTATCGGTAGTACAGTAGGATTTTATCAGCCGTATTAATAAAAAACGCTTATTCCACCTATATTCCATGGTTTTGCTAAACCATGGAATAGGAGTTAAGCCATGGCTTAAATATTTACATTAATAAAAACAAAATGTTCCCGAAATAGTAAAATGACATTTATCAAAAATCCTTTTAAGAAAATCTTCTATAAAAGTAAGCGATCTTTTTTTTATATTCTGTGGCTACCTAAATTGATTGTCAATTGCTTGTGTCTGACTGTGGACATTTCTATTTCTTATTCCTTCGCTAAATCACCTACTTCGGTGGTTTAACTTTATCATAATTAGTAAACGTCACTTAACAGAAAATTTGTTTTATTAATGAAATTTCGCAATTAGTCCAGGACTTAACGATAAACCTCCACTAAACCATCTTTATTAATATGGGTGTATATGAATAACAAATACAACATCCGCAGTAGGATCACTGCCGATACTCGAATAAACGTCAAATCTCCATCCGCAGCAGAATTTCACTTCTCCTTTTATCGGCAGTGATCCTACTGCGGATTTTGTATTTGTTATTCATATAAAATCCTACTGTACTACGGATAACTTTTCCAAAAAAACGGCTAATATATGTAGATTACTGAATAATATGATCCACACTCCATATAACTTTTGACGTTTCATAATGCACTAAACTTGGTTCGGATAGAATTAAAAAGAAACTTTTGTGAGCAATAAAGCCTTTTCAAGAGAGTAGTAAACAAAATTGGCCTGGAAACAATGGAGCAACATTTTAAACAGCCTAGTATGAAGATATTAGTGTGATACTACTTAACAATTTGCTAATTTTAAACTAGATTAGATTACTAACTCTTTTTTAATTTTGAGCATTTTTGAACTAGTATAGTGCTAAGGCTATGATTTTTTAATAAATTGCTTCTGAACACACCTAAAATAATCACAATTCATGCAAAAATCTATGTTAACAGACCAGTTATGACGTTTTTAAGTGTCAAAGAGTCATAATGAAGTTAGCACGATACTAAAGAAATAAAATAGGTATTTGATGATTTTAACTTTAATAAAAGGAAAGAGAAAGTATGATGCTATATTCGAATAAAATTTTTAAAATCATCATTTTAACATAGTTTCATACTAAAACAACTTTAAAATCTTTTGATGGAAAATAATTGAAGAAAATTCAAAATGATTTTGGCTTGTGGTAGTTTTTTTTTCATAAATGACATTTAAATTGATATAAAAGAATGACATAACATGTTAGGCAGTTTCGGAAAATGACAAGGTGGTTTCGGTGATGGATATTACAGTTTACCATATCTGGCGGATTTCCTAATTTGAATTCAATGCTAATGGGGATGATTTGCGTATTGACTTCCCGGAAGTAAAATATTGCGGGTTCCATAATCTGCATGATTATGTCGGTTCCGCCAAAACGAAGTGTCAATGATTTATAAAAGTAAATTTTCATATAATTTGTTGTATTTTTCTCTAGATAGGTGGTCTCTTTAACAGTCTGTGTTAAAGCCTGCCCTGTGCAGGATCCATTATAGAACGAGATTGAAGTAGTTACATGAATATGATACTACTATTCTATAGTTTTTTCCAATGTTACGCAATAAAGTTGGATCAGCTTTCCTGAAAAGCCTTGCTTAATTCTCGACTTATAATTTTTAATTTTAATTTTGGTAGGGACAATATCTACCCGTATTTATGTAATACGGAGGTAGACTCAAGGGATTATTCCAAGACAGACCAAACGACGTTGAATGCTCTCGAATTTGGATATATGAATTTGTTAATAAGAGGGCCATACTTGACATGCATATTCGCAAGACGGGGGCAAACAAAGGTTATGTATACAGATAGGGACACGTAGGGGTCAGAGAATTCTTGGGGCCATAGTTTCCAAGTGCCTTGTTTACTTTAAGAATAATCTCGTCAATATGGGTGCGAAAGTTGAGCTATCTATCACATAAAACACCAAGGTCGCGAATTGAGACAGTGGTAGACAAGCATTAATTATGGAGAAGATAAAGACGAGAAGGATTTTGGATGCGTTTTTGTTAAAAAGTGTTTGAATGACATTTGGAAATACTCGTATTTAGCTCAAAGCAGTTTTTCAGGCACCAGATAGAGAAATTCTCTTGTAGATGAGTCGAATCAAGTGTTGAAGAAATGGTCTTGAAAATCTTAGAATCGTTAGCGCAGAGGGATAGTTTGATTTCAATTTCGTTAGTAGTAAGAATGAAAAGGAGAGATCCTCAGTACCTGCCTTATGGGACCCGAGTTAGGTAAGAAATCATCAGTGAAGCGAACTTTGTAGTAACAGTTTTTCAGGTAAGAAGAAATCCACCTTAAGAAGATATGTGCAAGCCCAAGGGTGGACAGCTTAAATAGAATAATGTTTATGTGAAATTTTGTCAAAGGCCTTACTGAAATCGGTTGAGACAACGTCGCGTCGACTTTTTTTCATTCTCTAAGGCTGAGAGTCCAAATTATACGAATTTAACGAGGTTAGTCGTAGTGGGTCTACCTTTGACAAAACCGTGTTGTCCAGGAAAAATAAGAGATTTGAAAGATTTTGGGAATACATATGTGAAAGCTTATAAATTGGACGATAGTTTGTAACTTCACACTTTTTTTATATATTGGTATTATGAAAGAGATTTTCCATAACTAAGGGAATTCTCCGTGAGATAGAGGTAAACCTATGATTTTTGAGAGGGGAAGAGACCTATAGACCTCTTCATTAAGAAGATGACGTTTTCGTATAAGCCTTGTCGGAAGTAAGACTGGTACTTGTCAAGTTGTTGCAAAACGACATAGCATGTTGGATAGGATCTTATATGTGGCATTTAATGGGATATGCCATGGCATATAAAGCTGATAAACCAGTCGTTAGGCAGGCTTTTCTTCTCATTCATACTTTGTTGATGACTTATGGATCAAAATATACTCTTCCAAAACATCACCTTCGTATTTTTATTATAGTCATAATTTCTTAAGTGCCCGCAAAATATAAACATAAATTGATTATTTTACTTACGGCAAGTGACGTTGATGAGCAGAACGAGCGAAAAATTCAAAGCTGAATATACCATGCTTCTTGTAAGACTCTGTTGTGTCAGTTTCGCAAACCGTCCATTAAACCATTATTAATTATATTTGTACAGAAAAGCGTCAAAATTATTTAAAACTATTTTTTTCATTTAAGATCGCTTAGAATAATCTGCAAATTCAGTTTTTATTACTTTTGGGACACCCTGTATATCACATTTACGACCAATTAATAGTAAGCGATTAATTTAATATAGAAAACACAACCCATATAAGAAGTTAATTATTAATAATACTGCTCTTAATAATAATGTGTATTATTAGCATGAGAAGATTCGAAGTAAACAATTTGTACAAAATTACAATAATTATTTTTTTTTGCTTTAAATTTTATCTTTTAATAGTGCGAAAATATTTGAAAAAATGAGTAACATACATATGTAGGGATTCCTACCTATCCTAGATTGCTTCGTTGATATTTTTAAAGTAAATGCGTTCGTTAATTTAACTAACTAAATAGGCAAATATTTTTTACCCAAACGCAAAGTGCTTAAGCAATTAACTTAAACAATCATTTTAACCAAAATTTCACATTTATGACTTGACCTGTAAATATTAAGCAATCTTCCATAAAACGCTCAAACTTTGAACTTTACTTAAGTAGAAGTTGAAGTGTGATTTCACTATACTTGATTATCCTTTGACGAAAGTGAGTTCCTCCCAATGTGATCTCAAAAAGACATTAGCGGAAGAATTTTCTAGATAGAATTAACGGTTGTGTCTCCAGTCACAAGAAACTTCAAAGTACGCCAGTGTGTTAGAACCTACAGGAGGCTCGGGTGATTTTTTAAGAGCTTGAGAACTTTAGACTTGACGTAGCCCCACAAAAAATAGTCTAAAGGCGTCAAATCGCATGATCTTGGTGGCCAACTTACCGGTCCATTCCTTGAGATGAATTGTTCTCCGAAGTTTTCCCTCAAAATGGCCATAGAATCGCGAGCTGTGTGGCATGTAGCGCCATCTTGTTGAAACCACATGTCAACCAAGTTCAGTTCTTCCATTTTTGGCAACAAAAAGTTTGTTAGCATTGAACGATAGCGATCGCCATTCACCGTAACGTTGCGTCCAACAGCATCTTTGAAAAAATACGGTCCAATGATTCCACCAGCGTACAAACCACACCAAACAGTGCATTTTTCGGGATGCATGGGCAGTTCTTGAACGGCTTCTGGTTGCTCTTCACTCCAAATGCGGCAATTTTGCTTATTTACGTAGCCATTCAACCAGAAATGAGCCTCATCGCTGAACAAAATTTGTCGATAAAAAAGCGGATTTTCTGCCAACTTTTCTAGGGCCCATTCACTGAAAATTCGACGTTGTGGCAGATCGTTCGGCTTCAGTTCTTGCACGAGCTGTATTTTATACGGTTTTACACCAAGATCTTTGCGTAAAATCTTCCATGTGGTCGAATAACACAAACCCAATTGCTGCGAACGGCGACGAATCGACATTTCACGGTCTTCAGCAACACTCTCAGAAACAGACGCAAAATTCTCTTCTGTACGCACTGTACGCATTCGTGTGGTTGGTTTAATGTCCAATAAAGTAAACTGAGTGCGAAACTTGGTCACAATCGCATTAATTGTTTGCTCACTTGGTCGATTATGTAGACCATAAATCGGACGTAAAGCGCGAAACACATTTCGAACCGAACACTGATTTTGGTAATAAAATTCAATGAATTGCAAGCGTTGCTCGTTAGTAAGTCTATTCATGATGAAATGTCAAAGCATACTGAGCATTTTTCTCTTTGACACCATGTCTGAAATCCCGCGTGATCTGTCAAATACTAATGCATGAAAATCCTAACCTCAAAAAAATCACCCATTATATGAAGGTTTTTATAATACAAATTCTATATACTACTGAAATAAATCAGCCAAGTAGAAGACTTAGCACTATTATTGGCTATTTTGAATCGAGAACAAATATGGGAATTGTTCCCAAGCTTTGGATGAATACAGGACCAAATCAGAAGGGTTACAAAATTTTTTTGCAACGGCGAAGGAAACCTTAACAGGGTTTTTTGCAATGTCGAAAATGTACGTGGTCATTCCACCGAAACTGAGAGCAATGTAAGTGCCTATCAGGGATAGCGACATGCAGGTGGGTTCCGCTTGAAAGACAGAAGATAGCATAGAGTTCTTGAATCATTCGATTCCATGCGGTTTTTGATCCCTTATTTGACAGTGATATCAAGACCAGAATTTACATAACTTTTCATATGAAGCCGTTCTAAATCTATTTCCTCAGGACCTTTCATTTTTGTTTGACAACGAATATGAAAAACTGAGGTAAGAGTTATCGGAAAAAAATAAACCGAATTAGAAGTTTTCAACAAGAGATCATTTATAAAATTGAGGAAAAGAGTCGAAGACAAAACGGAACCCTACATTTGATTTGTGAATATCAGACTTGAATCCGTCCAATACAACATTTATTGAACGATTCATTGATATCAAACACACGCATTTTTGATAAGAGATTCTGGTGCTAAACTCTATCAAATAGCTTAGAAATATCAAACGCAATAATCTTAATTTCTCAAAAACAATACAAAGATCTGTTACACACTATTAGGTGAGACTTGCTATCAGATTTTCTTTAGATTTTCTACTCCTAATTCTATAAGAAATAAAAGTACGCATCCCAAGAAAAATCACTTCTGTGATCATATAGCCACTGGCAACAACGTCACTGTCGAGGAAACATAGTGAAATTTATTACTATCGTCAGAATTGGCTTTATCGTATTCCCAAACGGTCCTAGTGAAATGTTTCTCTTTAATAGATGTCACACGAGAAATTGGCTGATATGGCACAATGATCAAAGGTGCTGAATGAAAACACTCTTATAATTTTATATTAAAAAAAAAAAAATCAATTTAACTTCTTAAATTTATTTAAATTAGTTTAACTTAAAACTGAACAACATTATTTCATGAATTAAATATTAATACTGATTTCATTCTGGAAAAGATATTCCTGTTTTTTCCATATTCTCTCTTACCCACCTCTCAGCTCTTGTTTTTAATTTTTCATTATATTCCGTCTGCCATCCGTGTACAGTGGTTCCATTTCTAACAAATCCAGTTTCATCATTATTAAATACTCCAATATCTCTCATTTCCTGTCCATTTACAGCAGGATTTTGTTTAAAATTTGACACATTCAAATGGTTCATAAGATTTTCGAAATCTTCACTGGTAAGTTCTTTTCCCAAGAATTTTGATAGTTCAATTAATGTATTCTTTAAATTTGTAACCATATTTTCATAAAACAAAAACAAAACATTTGGATGATGGCGGTGGTCCCAACCTTCTTTGATGTGACTCCAATATGGCATCCATGGATCTGAAATTGGTATGTAGTAGTAATTCTAAAAAATCTTTCCATGAATTAATTTATTTAGTAAAAGTACTTAGTCCATTTTCGAAATATCCCCAATAACGTTCAAAGTCTCCTACATACCCTTGTGTTTTGTAAAGTCTATTGAGATAATAGAAGGATACAGCTACATCCTTTGGATTTCGAGCGACATAAATAATCTAATTTGATGAAAAGTTGAAAGAAGTTATGAATCTTTGGAATAAAGATAATTTGATATATTATTACCTTACACTGTTCTTTCATAACGGACGCAGGCAGAAGCGAAAACGGTAAATGAGTCTTAATGAATCTTTGATCGGTAATGTGTTTTAGAAACTCATAACCCGGCTGAGATATATTTTCGACAAATTTCAGCTTTTCTGGATCATTAGAATTTTCAATCAGAAGGTCATTTTTCACTTGTGGATGTAAAAAGTTGGAGAATCTTAAATGAATGCAAACAAACTTTAAAACTAAAACAATTTTCCAATATTAATTAAGCCTACTCAAAAAACGGAAATCTTTTTGTAAGTGGCTGCTCTCTAGCTTTCTTGAAATTCAAATCATTAGCAATCAACCAAACCATTTCCTGAGTCCAAGTAGTTCCCGATCTAGGAAAAGTCGCAATCCACACATCACTTTGTCTAGCTTTAAAATTATAGTAGGCTTCAGCCGAGTTTTTAAATTTTTGTGGAAAGAAATATTTGTTCGGACCAACTTGGACAAATCCATCGCGTTCACCTGCAGAAAAATAATTAGTTTATATAATTGTATTTTCATAATTAAAAATTTTGATGCCCACCGTGGAAATATTTCAATAGTTCTGCGTTGATATCTGGATCAACAGGAACTATATCATAAGGGAATGGTTGTTCTTCTTTACTCTCATTTGAAGTCATACTCGTAGTTCTTAGGTATAGTTCGACCAATTTACTCTTGGTCGATGATTCCAGCTACTCAGCTCACAAAGTACTGTTCAAAATATTTCACTTTTGATGTAGTATAACTTAATTGTTGCTTAAGCTAAGTTTCAGCTTCATAATAATGTCGCATGATCCACATTTGGGCAACAAGCTGTTTATTCATGTGTGTAATTGTTTCTTCAACACGAAAAGCTGTAATGTAATCGAGTGCTTCCGGGCCAGACCTCGCCAGCGAAAGTCTTCCGCCACCGTCAGCAAAGTAAGATTGACTTTTGATTTGAAAATTCATTTTTTGTGACATAACTTTAACGAAATTGCTGTTGTATGCAGCTATTGCTGGTCGGTTGGTAATTGGCATAATGCAAATGCAAACTACGATATAAACTTAATAATCATATGCATATCCAAATCTAATAAATCACCTCTCATTGTTATGCTGATATGACTGCTGTGTAAATCTTCAATTTTATTCGTTCGTTTTATCATGTAAAACCAGTTGGAATTCAATTTGTTTTTAATTTGCTTCATATTTTAAAATTTCATCTCCAGGTTAGGTTAACGGTTTACAATGTTATTTTGTTTTTGATAAAACATACGAGTAGCTAAAATGAGACTATTAAACTTTAGATTTGTTTTGTAATCTTTTGTAATGTTTTTGATTTTCTGTAATCTTGTACCTAAAAATAATAAGCCACGTCCTTGTCTTCTTTTAATCACCACGTTAAAAGATCATCTTCTATTATTGTATTTCATACATAATTTCATACTACTGTGTTTCTTGAGAAAAAGTTCGCCTTGAATGAGATCCTCATATATGTGATCCGTATTAAATGGTACAAAACGCTACGACAAAAATAATGATAACAGTGAAGAAAAAATCATATGGGAAGTGGGTTCTATTTTCCCACGATTAAAGTGGAGAAATGAAGGTACCACGTTTTTAAAAACTAGAAATCTATTATGTTAAAATAAATAATAGTCCATAACGGCTCCTATAGAGCCTAAGCCGAGTGACTTACATTTCTCAACCATTCCTATCGTGTTACCAGGAATGAAGGGGACCTACAATTTTCTGCCGATTCCGAATGGCTAATGAGCAGCACTTCTCATGACAAGAGATATTCTTAGATGATTTGTCAATTCCTCGCAAAAGGAACCCAAGACTTTCTGCATGAGAGTCCAATGCACTAACCATTATGACAAGGGGTACTACAATCTATTATATTATTTTGTTTTAAAACCAAGTGATCGGCTTAAATAAAATGTTTAGAACTCGATATTATGAGCCCTTAGGCTTAAAACAGAAAAACAAATTATTTAAAAACAACTGTTTCGGAAAGCCAGAAATCTCTTCTTTAGTTTTCATTTTAAATTAAGTTGTATTTGTGAACAGTTTTTGATAAATTAATTTTCAAACTCGAAATTTTGAAGAAAAATTTTTTTTAATTTAAAAAAAAAAAAAAATTTTCTTGGAAAAAGTACTTTTCATTTTTTTTTAATTTCTCAAAACCTAAGATACATTTTAGCATCGTGTTTTCTGTTTTTTATTGAAAATAAAAAAGAGCATTGAATTTTAAAAACAAATATTATACTTAAAAATTGTTTGAAATTTTTTTTTTTATTTTTTTTTTCGAGTTTGAAAATTAATTTTTCAAAAACTATTCACAAACACAACTTAATTTAAATGGAATTAAAGAAGAGATTTCTGGCTTTCCAAAAAGGTATAACAGGGCATTGCAAGTTTTACCGTTGTTTTTAAATAGTTATTTTTTCGGTTTTAAGTCAATTTTTTAGAAAATTGCCCCTCCTGCCTAAACGGAGGGAAGTAGGTAGACCTTCCCCTTCCCATACGATTTTTTTCTTGTCTTAACCCAACCTACTCGTTGTAGCTTTTTGGAGCACCCTATACCAATCACCCTGTATATCTATACATATATCAAGAAAAAGACTTTTTTCCCTTATCCGGCTCGACTACCGATCTATGTGAAGGTTCTCGCCCTGAAACAAGGCAGCTTTCCATCCTCTGTGACGCCGAGAACGCTAGCTTTCAATAGTCTTAGGCCAAGCGCTCCGGCTTCCGCGATAGTTGGAGTGTTTATTTTGGAGGTTTGGTCTTTTTTATCTTCTCGAACCTGGTGGCTGGGCTGGAAAGTCTGACTTGAGTATTGTTGTTCATTCGCTCGATGTGACCGGATCAGCCTTAGGCTGCGCGTACAGTGGTGCGACAAAGCGTTGCGATGCGAGAAACGTTTGCGTGCGAGAAAAATGTTTACATTTTTATTCTTAAAGAAAAACATGAAACGAGTAAAATTTTGATATTTCAGTGCCACCTTAAAGTTCAACACTCGGTGCCGTAAAGTAGGACTACAGTATAAGCGTTTACTTCATCACACGCGTGATAAATTTTGAAACCATTTGTTTTTCCAATTCGAAGTAAAAACGGTTAGTTTAATAACGGGTGCTTTTCTTAGAGACGAAGAACTTTAAATTGACAACTCTGTTTTCTGTGACAGCGGACTTGTAAGTTTAATTTGACAATTCACCATGAATAGATTCATCCCGGAGCAGCGTTTTTTGCAAATTGTTCAATTTTATTTTGGAAAACATGGTTCAATTCTTGAAACACATCGGGCGTTACGTGCGTTTTATGGTACTCATGATCGTTTTCGCAATAAGTTTACTTTAGACGATATTGCGACACTATAAGATGTCATACAGTGCGCACAGAACGTGTGTATGCCCGAAGTGATATTCAAACATTAATGCCAAAAAATTATCTTTCAAATAAGGACAATTTCATAGATATTAAATATATTTGCTTTGTATTAAGTCATATTAAAGTTCTCCAGCTCTAAAAACCACACTTTATTAACCCCAAGGTAGACGCTACTTCGAAGTTTTTGCTTTCGATAGTAACGTTTTGTTTGAAAAAGTTCCTCAAAAGTCCGATTAATGCTAGGTCAGCTATGAAGGTTCAGAGGTCATGAAAAAGAGTTTTTTGAAATTTTCAAAAAAACGGTTTGTATTGGGAAACAAATTTATGCCACAAACCACCTTAGAGATCAATTATCACGTGCTGTTTTGTATGCGGTATCTTCCATTTCACCGAGTTTAGTAAACAAAATGTAGTTTAAATTACTAAGCAATTTCTGAAAGGTAGCTTGAAAATATGTATTTAATTTTCAACGTCTGATTGCTTTGTTTTGTGTTGTAGCATGTGTTAAATAAATAATGGTTCTATATCATCATTAATGTCCTCTTCATATGGACCAATGTGATCAGTGTTTGTACATGTCATTGACCACAAACTATAGAACAATTTATTGCTTGTTATGCGTGTAAACTAATGCTGAAGTAAGATGATACACAGAGAAAAAACCTTAAGCAGAACAATATCCACGCTTGGCGAAATAACAGATTTGGCCAGAATTGAGCCTGAGCGATCTTAATGTTTGATATCATTAAGCTGTATCTGACAAAATTCTTATGAATTTTTTGGTGAAATTTTGTTTGTAGCCATTTTCGTTCTAAAGCCTAGTATACAGTTCTTTTTGAAGAAAAATAAAATGAGTGGTGAAAAAAAAATGTTTTTCTCATGAAAAAATTTCTGTAATTTTTTTCCGTCAAAACAATGGGATGCACATTGTTTTGCGTGAAAAAAAATCGTGGTGAGTATAAATTTTTTTTTCGATTTTGGTTTACAGTTTGGTGAAATAAAAAAAGTTTTTTTTCGGGAAAAAACTCTCCCATAAGAAATACATTGGTTTTTTTTTTAGAAGAACTGTATACTAGGCTTAAACTAAAAAGTATTTGAAAAATTTTCAAAAAAAAAAAAAAAACCCTTCGTAACTGACCTAGCGTAATCGGACCGGTGAAGAAATCTCTCAGTTTATAAAGATCATAAACAATGCCCATTCCAAATTTCGGCCTCTAACTAATTTTTCCCTTTCTTTGACATTTTTTTCTTTTCTAGGCTATCACATACAAATAATCTGTACCAAATTTGAATCGGTCCTGTCGTTTATGGTCTAGCATAATGTGCAGTGGAAGTGCAATCACTATGGATAGTAGATAGAACTATATATGTATATTTCAATTGATTCAGTAGATAGAACAGCCAACCTAAGATTAATTTATAGACCTAGACCTTGGTTTTGTTTTTCCTTATGTTTTTTTCATTTTCAATTATTTCTTGTCTTTTTTCTGTACACTCAGCTCACACTAACTTAGACTACTTTTCAACGATGCAATATTACCGAGCGAGTTGTCTTTCTTTCTTCTTTGTGAATTTCTTTATTTCTGGGTTTATGTTTCATATCTATTTGACGTTCGCTCAGTGAACAGGAAGTGGAGTAAATTACGGAGAGACTAAAGTTAACTTTTATTAAAAATTTCTGTGTGCATTCATGCAATTGAAAGGAAGCCAAAAAAGAAATAAAGATTAAAAATCGAATTCGCGTAAAAGCAGTCTTACCATAAAAAGCCATACTCGCCAAAGTAAGTACTATTTTTTGAATCTTTGAAATAGGTCCAGATAAATAGAAATCCCAAATTGTTTTTGTAATACGTGTTAAAAATGTATTTAAATCCACATGCAAACTTGTGTTGATAATAAAACACAATAGCAGAAAATTTTGATTCTCTTTTTTTTTGTTATATAAAATAAGTGTGTTTGCTAATCTATATAGGATTATATTATCAATCTAAAGATTATAAAATGATAGTGTTTTACTTTTACCACATTTCTTATAAGAGCTATCGATTTTTTTTTTGTTACATTTTTGTATAATTGTGTTTTTTACTTGATCAATTGCGGGCTTGTGAAAAAAAACTTTATATCATAAGGCTAATGTGATGGTACTGTAAAATGATTCTTAACAAAATTAAATAGAATTATGTATGTTCTCTTCTAAACATTTCACCAATTACAAAATCAACATTTACTATAATGTGAATTATGCTGTGATTAACTAATATATTTCATCTGACATAATTAAAATGGTTGGCCAATAAAAAAGTCACCTCTTACGCACTATTTGTATTTGTACCATGGAATACGGTTTTACCATCTATTTTTAAGAACATTTCGTTCACGAAATAAAAGATAAATATCCATTTTTTCTGAATATACCTGTGTATATATTGAAATCTTTTACGATAAAAGTCTCAGAAGTTTGTCTTTTATTCCTTTATAATTTATAACAGATTTCATAACAGATTTTGGCATTCTGAATATAACAAATGATATAAGTAAAAGTATTTTCCTGAATTGGAACATTTGTCAGTTCATAACAGATTTCTTAGCAGATTTTTTAACAGATTTTAGCATGCCGAAAACCAAAATTATAATCCATAAAAGATTTGTTGACAGCTCAAACTTTTGTATGGAAATTCATAGCAGAATAACAGAATAGGAGAATAAAAGATCATGTCGAATAGTTATAAACATATAATGTTCTCTTTCTACAAATAGTATGATATCAGTTTTGACATATGAATATTTGTTTAATTTCATTTACTCCACATGGTAGTATGACACAATCGAAACAGAAACGATTCCTCCACAACACACCATTCTACAACACAAAACAATTCACAAATAACGTCCTAAGCATTATGAACCCATTGGAGCGATAGCAAAACACCACTCCATACAGCACACCACATGAGATAAGTGTGGTTTATTTGTGAAGAAATAAATGAGAAGGCCCGAACTGCACTTATATTGTGTGGTGTATTGCGTAGCTGTGTGTCATTATAATGACGTATCCCTCGTTTTCCAATCGCGACATATCACACAGTGTCACAGATAATTTCTTCTTTATATGGACAAAAGAATTTAGTCCTCAGTTCTCGCGGAAAGAGAAACAACTCTTTTCAATAATGAGGGTTTGCGACAAAAGGTGAGTTTTATTATTCACAAATCTATCTGGATCCGGATCTGGATTAAGTTTTAACATGTTTGTAATACATGTAATACAATTTGGGATCCTGTTTTCTATCGGGATCTATTTCAAAGATCCAAAAATTAGTTATTACACTGGCGAGTACATGGCTTTTATGATAAGGTAGCCCAACTAACAATTTTGCTTCCTATTTCTGAAATTAAGAATCATTCGTAGCTATAGTGCTCATATAACCATTCTTGCCGGAAGTCAAATAGCTATAGGACCGAAAGTTGATATAATTCATCGCCTAGACATTCTCTGGAGCACTTTTGATCACCTTTATAGGCGTAAAGACTCAATATTCCTTTAATTATACTATATTCATACTATAATATCACAGGGCAGCTAATACTCCAATAGTCATCCCAAGAAACTGCTATAAAAGTCTGAATTCAGTATTCGTTATCTTTATAGAATCATTATTGGACAGTTTAAGTCAAGACACTATAATCATGATCAATTTTTCACTCGGACTCTTAGGCTAGCCGCGCACTAGCAACTTTTAGTTGCGAAACTGTTTGGTTACTTATAGAAAACAGATGAACTGTTTGGTTGAATGTCCGTGAATTTGCAGATAATTATATGTTCAATAAAATGGCGAACTTATTTTAGGCAATCGTTTAGTTTGTGTCCAAACACAAACTTTTTAGTTGCTCGAACCAAGTAGTTTCGCAACTAAAAGTTGCTAGTGCGCGGCTAGCCTTAGGCTAGTCGCGCACTGGCAACTGTGATCGAAATCAAATAGTTTAATCACCAGTTGAAAGAGAACCGCACACTCGCAACTCTTTACTCTCGCTCGCACTCTTTTCTCTCTTGCACTTATAAAAAACAGCTCAACTGATGCGAGGCAATCGTTTAGTTTGTGTTAAAACACAACCTTTTTGTTTCGAGAATCGAATGTTTCATTTTAGCAACTAAACAGTTGCGAATCTAAAAATTGAAAGTGCGCGCCTAGCCTTATAGAGGAATATAGTTCCTATAGTACTATTATAAAACTGTGCAATAGGCATAGTATACACCACGTGCTTTTGCACATATAAGGATGAATCAAGTGCAACAACAAAATGCAAATTCACGGACATTCAACCAAACAGTTCATCTGTTTTCTATAAGTAACCAAACAGTTTCGCAACTAAAAATTGCTAGTGCGCGGCTAGCCGTAAGGTGCACTGACAAAATGCAGAAAAAACACGTAAAGTATATTGTAAGATCTACCAATCGTGTACACTTAGCTTAACACATTTCTGAATATTCATTCTTCAATCAATTTACGAATGCCGCCGCCAAACGCGGTTTTACAGTAAAAAATATTTTGCCCATCTTATATCCTCATAATGGTTTGCGATTTGTTGCATATATAAAACTTCTGTCAACTGTCACAGCCCATATAGAGCTCGCATAATTATTTGTAACAAATCGAGGTCTTTAGATAAATAATTTCAATTTTATTTCTATTTCTTAATTTGATGAGCCCTCTAGTACACAAAACATATTCGATTATTTTTTTCGCTGATTCAATATTCGTTTTAAAGTTTTACAATATAATTGCGGGTTTATCGCATTTGGAAGTTTGCTAAAAATCGATCGATAAAATCATTCTTCAGCAAAAATGAGTTCTGTAAGTTTTTTTTTTTTTGTGTGGCATTGCAAATGCAAGTTTAATTGTTTCGCTTATGTTTTTGTATAAATGGCGTTTAAAGATAGCTTAATTTAACTATTGGAGTTTTAATTCCAAGCAAATTGTTATAACATTATTTGCTTTTTTCTTTCAAAAAAGATCTCGAATGTTGAGAATCTCTCCCCTCAGACGATTCGCCAGGTCATGAAGGAAATGCGTTCGTTGATCGACAGTCCGCTAGAGGGCATCAAAATTCAAATAAACGATTCGGACGTAACGGACATTCAAGCTTTTATCGAAGGTCCATGTATGTATAGATATCCAATTGGAATTGGCGTCAACTTTGAGACTGGTGAACCAACCAATAATTAATTCTTTTTCTTGCAGCTGGAACACCATATAGTAGTGGAGCATTTCGTGTTAAGCTTACACTTGGAAAAGATTTCCCCCAAACGCCACCGAAAGCATTTTTTCTGACGAAGATTTTCCATCCGAATGTCGCATCCAATGGAGAGATTTGCGTCAACACACTGAAGAAAGACTGGAAACCAGACTTAGGCATAAAACACATTCTGCTTACCATCAAATGCCTTCTCATTGTTCCGAATGCCGAGTCAGCCCTGAACGAGGAGGCTGGTAAGATGTTGCTCGAAAGATACGATGACTACTCGCAGAGGGCGAAAATGATGACAGAAATTCATGCCCAGGTAAGCGAAGCGCTGAATCATTAGTTCTGTTCAGTGACGCTGTTCCGAACAGTTTGGAACAGAAAAGTACACCTTTTTGCTGAGAAATTTTCTGTTCTAAACTGTTCTGATTTGCTCTTCAATGAGTGTCTGGAACAGTTTAGAACAAGATTTCTTGCCCTAGCTTTTTAGTTAGAGAAAGGTAGAACAGATAACTGACTGTTCTAACTTGTCTGACATTTCTCATGGAAACTGTTCTGCTCTGCTCTGTTCTGTTCTGCTCTACTCTGAACTTTTATTCACTGAACAAAACTATTATTTGAATTTTTGACAACAAAAATGTGCTAACGAAGCTAGAATCTTGACCGATTGAAATCTGCAACTTGGCTTTTTGCAGAAAATGTAGCTTATGTCGATTTCCTTTACACCTAAGAAGTCAATTTCTGTGTCAAGATCGTGATCTCTCGCCAGATTTTGCGTTCCTTCACTCCAAAAAATGGATTTTTTTTGATAGGGATCAAAATCTTCAAATCTATATTTGAAGAATGATTTACATATTTACATGCATATGAAACACGAACACCAATTGATAAACTTTTATCCGAGATAGGAATCCCTAGTGTGTAAAGGAAATCGACATTGGTCATTACCTTACATGAATCTCGAATTACAAATTCGTAGCTAGGATAGCACTCGGTATATTTGATCTTTAACATGACTCAAACATTTTAAAGAAAATTAAGTCAGAGAATTCTTTGAGCGGTAGGAACAAATTCATCTTTTGGAAAAGAGGAAAAGACACTTTATTAGTCGTAAAGGACTATTCACATGAGAGCGACCAACGACCAACGAATAAAAAAACAAATGGGATTTAAATAAAATGCACGACTGGATCGCACGAACTTGCTCTTATGTAAAAGTACTTTGGAATTTAAGATACATTTTATAAATATAAAACATGGATTTAATGAGATAATAATGTTCAAATGCATAAAATTGCCGTCTGATTTCCTGAAAAGTATGAATTTATGCAAATAAACCTTAAAAAATAAATTTTTTATATAAGAAATTTTTCTAAAATTTTTCAAGAAAAAAATGTGGGATGCGAATTTTAAGTATTTAATAATATTAGTTTTAGGAAATAATTTCAAAAAATAATCGTTCATAGGTTTTGAAGATATTGATTTAAAATTTTTTTTTTTTTTTTTAAACCCAATAAATATTTTTGTATACAATATTATTTTAAACTTAAGGGGACTCCTGCTAAAAATGTTGGGTTAAAATCCTTAGAGCCGTTAATGAGAAAGTCGAAAATCAAAAAAACGGGTCTATGGCAGGTACCCCTAATAACATTTTGCCCCAAAATTTTTTTTGACCAAAATGTAGTCCATGTCCATAATATCACACTTAATTTTTTTTATCAAAATCGTTAGAGCCGTTTTCGAGATAAATAAGATTTTGCATTACGGGTGTATGGGGGGTACCATTAGTTTTGGAGCTAAAAAAAAAATTTCAATTTTTCCTCTAGGGAATCACCGAAGACCCTTAACTACCGAGATTGAAAGAAATAGGTCTAAGGGTTTAGGCTGTAGTGAGAGGTACAGACATACAGACACACTGAAACATGTTTTTTGTGTACTAAATTTTCCTTAAAATTTGTATAAAAAAAATTGATATGCAAATTGTTAGTATTTAATAAAATACATTTTAAAACGTAATTTAAAAATTTAATCGTGTATCGGTTTTCAAGATATTGAATTTTCAAAAAAAAAAATGTATTATTTTTTTAAAAATCCAAAAACTATTTTTTCGAAAAAATTTTTAGTTTATATTTTTTCAAATGCAAAGCAGCTCCTGCATAAAAATTTTGGTTAAAATCGTTAGAGCCGTTCGAGAGAAATTCGAAAATCAAAAAAAACGTTGTATGACAGGTACCCCTAATAACATTTCCCCCCAAATTTTTTTTTCACCAAAATATACTCCATGTCAATAATATCACACTCAATTTTTTTTATCAAAATCGTTAGAGCCGTTTTCGAGATAAATAAGATTTTGCATTACGGGTGTATGGGGGGTACCATTAGTTTTGGAGCTAAAAAAAAAATTTCAATTTTTCCTCTAGGGAATCACCGAAGACCCTTAACTACCGAGATTGAAAGAAATAGGTCCAAGGGTTTAGGCTGTAGTGAGAGGTACAGACATACAGACACACTGAAACATGTTTTTTGTGTACTAAATTTTCCTTAAAATTTGTATAAAAAAAATTGATATGCAAATTGTTAGTATTTAATAAAATACATTTTAAATCGTAATTTAAAAATTTAATCGTGTATCGGTTTTCAAGATATTGAATTTTCAAAAAAAAAATTGTATTATTTTTTTAAAAATCCAAAAACTATTTTTTCGAAAAAATTTTTAGTTTATATTTTTTCAAATGCAAAGCAGCTCCTGCATAAAAATTTTGGTTAAAATCGTTAGAGCCGTTGGTGAGAAATTCGAAAATCAAAAAAACCGTTCTATGACAGGTACCCCTAATAACATTTCCCCCCAATTTTTTTTTCACCAAAATATAGTCCATGTCCATAATATCACACCTAATTTTTTTTATCAAAATCGTTAGAGCCGTTTTCGAGATAAATAAGATTTTGCATTACGGGTGTATGGGGGGTACCCTTAGTTTTGGAGCTAAAAAAAAAATTTCAATTTTTCCTCTAGGGAATCACCGAAGACCCTTAACTACCGAATTTGAAGAAAATACGTCCGGTAGTTTAGGCTGTAGTTCGAGGTACAGACATACAGACATACAGACATACAGACAGACAGACGGAATTGTCAGACCCACTTTTTTCGTCTTCGCTATCATCGTAATGTCAACTTTGATCAAAATCTCGAGTTCGATTTTTTTTCCAAATGCAGAACTTGCCCTATAGTACCTATGTACATATATCGCAAGTAAAAATATATAAGCCTAAATTCTTCACAAAAACTTAAAAGGGTAGCAACCTATCTTTTACCTTTTTGTAAAGTTTTTTTGAAGAATTTAGGCTTATAAATATTTTAAATCTCATTTGTTTTTTATTCGTTGGTCGTTGGTCGCTCTCATGTGAATAGTCCTTAAGTGTGAGCTTTTTTCTAAGAAAAGTTAAGTTTTGTGTCAAAGTAAACATTTGTTACAGATGATATTGGGAATGCTAGTTTATAATTAACCAAAAGAGGGATGACGCAACTTCCCTTACATCAATAGTACAAAAGGGATGAATGAATTTTAAAAAGTTGCTAGAGAACGACTGTCTGTGTCACCTGAACTAAAGTAATCGAACCGAAAAGATGCCAAACTTTTTAAAGTAGTCATGTTTTGCGTTACTATTAAAACTTAATTGCTTATATGGGGATGCGGCTGAGGCTGCGCTACATCAATTTTATTTGATTTAATAAGATTCTATATATTTAAACTTTGACTTTTAATTGTGTTCAAGCAAAAGAGAGATAAGTCTACCAAAAAATTAAACATTTTCTCTCCCTCTGAGCTCTGATATCAAAATGGAACAAGTCTGTATATGGCCCAGATTTCGAAGGAGAAAATTAATCGTTTCGATTCCAAGCGAAGGATGAAAAACCGCTCGATACTCAATATATTCATATGTGTTATGTCCGTTCAAATTACATTCATTCAGGTGTGTGTGCCTGGGTGACTGGCAATCAACATTCAAAACTGGATTAAATGAACCGGAATAAATCATCTCATACTATACAGAATGGGGGATTGAATCAACTGCAAAAAATGTGAACTAGTAACAGTTGAAGCTTATTATCGAAAGGAACATACTTCCTCTGAAGTAGCCCATTAAGTACTTAGAAGTTAAGAAAGGCACGAATGAATCTTCATGCTTGAGTTACCTTCATAAAGTGTAAAGAAAAAAATACTAAACTTCTTGTGTATAGAACCATCATCTGCTGCTTAATCTCTTAAGGATTCCATCACACAGAACGATTCGGAAATTTTTTATATTATTTCCGCTTATAAAAATGTGTATTTCGTCATTAAAATTGAGTGGAAGTAGAATTAAACATGTTTCCTTATTACTTAAAGAATGTACGCAGCCATGTTTTCTGGCCTTATTGTCTGTTTTTTATTATTGAGTTATCTTATAGTTGAATCGGTCAGTTCAAAAACATCATAAGTTACACAATTTTTCAGGAATCAACAGAAACTTTAATTTAAGCTCAATATAGTATTTGGGTTTTACAAGTTTGTACTGTCAAATAACCTTCGCAGCTTATTTATATTAAAAATGAAAAACTGTTGACTTATTTAGGTTAGTGGTATATAATTTAAAAAAAAACGATGTGAATCATTTATTTAATTGCTTATTTTTATCATTCTCACCTGGATTATTTTTAACATTTACAGCTGAAGGGAAACAAAAGTTGTGTGTGTTTTCCTTAGTATGGATGAATGTTTAATGAAGCCATCAATAAATTACTCGGCTATGATAGTACATTTTTATCTAAATCATACTGAAAACTCATATATATATAATCTATTTTGTTCTTTTTGGACTTTTTTCCATACGATTCTGTTGACAAACATGTTTTTTCTTTATAAATTTGATCACAAATTTTTAAAGTCCAAAAAATCTTGAGCTCTTTAACTTTAAATGATTAGCTAGAGCTGGAACCAAATTAATGTATTGTTCTCGGACGTATGTTTTCTGGGATCATGTTAAAATGCTGATAAACTTTTTCAAATCGTGTAGATTCAGTCAAAGCCAACATGAATCTCAACAATTTTTTTTTATTTTGTCCGGAGCAGTCGTCGAAAAAAGATATAAATGTTTATTATGTGGCCCTATATTAATTTCAATATAATGCAACAAGATTGTACAAACCTCATTTGCTCCCTTGTTAGCAATGTCTTCGTAATACATTTAAAATGTCAATTTGCCTGTTTTTTAAACCTTAATAAAAAAACAGTGAAACACAGTTGCCGTAAGTAAAAAAGTCACTTATCACTATCTAGTGCCTAGTGCATACAAAAACCACTCAAGTCTGACTTATGTTGTTTATGCAATGAACGTCTATTATTTGAAGAGGAATTAATGTTTTGACTTAGGTGGTTTAAACCCAGAATACGCATCTACCTTTAAAAAAGCGTTTATAGTAAAAAAAAAAACATATTTAAAAAAATATGGCTTATGTGTGTTTTGAAATGACTGACTCATGATAACTTCATTCTTCTATATCTATCCATTTCATAATGAGGTTGAGGCTTATTCAATCACTGTAAATGTGTGATCTTTTAAGTTTGCATCACTGCCACGTAGAATGTCTGGTTTTCATTCTCAGCCGCTGCCAGGGCAGGGCATGGTCTTTTGTAAAGAAGGATCTAACTAATCCTCTTAAAAGTTTCACCATTTACTTGTTTCAGAAATTAACCTATAACTTAAGGCTATTGACGCGGTCAAGACTATTTTGTTCCATCAGTGATTAAAATATGCATTAAAAATTTAACTTTAAATTTAAATAAAAGTCCTACACTCATACATACATACATATGTACAACATAATGTAGATACATAAATATACCTTTACATCCAAACATTCTACTTTCAAAATAAAAATTATTTATTTTATTAATTGAAGTGGTCACAATTTACTGTAAGTACTGTAAGGACTTAGTGACTTACAATCTTGTGTGCGTGCTACCAGGAATGGAGGGGACCTAAACCTTATATTTGATGTTATTTAATTTAAACTGTAAAAAAAAAGTTTATTTAAAGTTCTCAAAACACAATTTTTCTTATTTTATATGGTTACATCTGTCATTAATATGACAGTTTAGGATTGAATAGCTCTGGAGTGCAATTTTGCATTCACAAAGCTAGTTGAATTTTGACTACGTAGTGACTACATTAGTGAATGTATAAGAATGTTTTAAATGCAAACGTATAGATCTTTTTTTGTATTTTAAGTAGGTTTTAGTCAAATTGTAAAAAAGTCGAAACATTTCTTTTAATTTCAAAAATAATGTTTGATAACACCACTTTTGTATCCAAACAAGCTCGTAAGAATAGTTGCATAATGAGGCTTAAATTCATTCCAAAAGTGTCGTCGAAGTTATCACGTTTTGACGGATGTTTTTTTTTTTTTTAGAGCACCCAACTACTAGGGCTCATAATACTTAATAAAGGGTGTCCAGCGGAATATTTTCAACTTTAAATTCAATATAAAAAAAACTGGATCGTTTTTATTTATTTTTATTTCAATTAAATACAAAGTAATAACGCGGTTTTTTTTTTTCAAAACGATATTATACAAATGATGGCCGTTTTTTCAATGCACTCTTGCAGCCGGACCCTTACATTTGCGTTTAAAACGTATCAGCATTGTTCTTGCGAAGGATTCTCGCAAACGATAGTCACTTTCGTTGAGATACTGAACAATTTGCATTTTGTACGGGTGGAGCTTTAATTTCTTTTTCAAAATAACATGCACTGTTATTTTTTTTATTCCTGTGGTGGCCGCAATCTTCCTTATCCATTTACGTGGATTTTGAATAATTTCATTTCGAACTTGAGACACATGTTCTGGCGTTGTTGCTGACGTTGATGGTCCAGGAATTGGTCTATTGACCATTGTGCCTTCTTGCCTGAATCTTTGTACCTACGACCAGATAAGTTGCGTGCTTGGCAGAGCACTTAATCGTCGAATATTAAAATGAGTACAACGCGACGCGCACGTACCAATGATTCACCGCACTCCAAATATTGCTCCATCGCAAACGGGCGGTGCGCTCCCGACCATTGACTCATGGCGACTAACAATTCTGCAAATCCTGCGAATGATACCCCTCCTGCTTACCTCAACCCGCTAGTATTTCGATAATTGCAATTTAAGGTTGAAAAATTCCCGATGGACATCCTTTACTAACTCTGTTAGACCCCTAAAATAATTCATTAATATGAATAATATAAAGCTAATTTAGGTGAACTTATTTATATATGTATATACTCAGCGGCTATATTATGTATCTTGTTCTGAAGTTAATTTTAGTATCACCTCTCAGTACTTATATCCATTCTTTTTTTTACTAAACTTATTACTTCTTTGTTTTCTTGAAGCCTCCAAAAACAACAGACGCCAAAGACGATGACGGCCCCTCCTCCAAAAAACATGCTGTCGACAAAAAACTCCAAGACAAGAAAAAAGAAAAGCTCATAAAGGAAAAGAAACGCATTCTCAAGCGATTATGAGGCGCACAAAACTAATTCAAAATCGGGCGCATCCATTGCCAACATATAATATGATTTAATGATCTAATAACAAATTTTATTTTATTAATTATAAATATTTATTCACTTTCATTATCCACAACCAACGCAATTCCTATCACAGTTTAAACCAAACCAAAAATTAAAAAAACAATTGCAAAAAAATATAAAAATGAATACAAAAACCATAAAAACATGCACTTCGAATGCGGGAGAAAAATACTGAGAGTACTTGAGGGATGAAACTAGCACACATCACATTTTTAAGTTTTATTATTCGTGTGCAAACGTGTGCTGGATTACGACAACATCTCTAAGCGGTCTACAATCATAATCATCGTACCACTAACAGCAACAACTGCAAGTGCTCAATGGTAAAACTATCATTCAAATCGCTCGTTTTGGATGCCAGGCGCATTCGAATCAGTAAGTGTGTGTCTCATTTGCATTCAGATTAAAAAAAACTTAAGGGGAGAATAAAAATCATGTACAAATCTACTTTTAGTATAAACAAAACGACTATTAAATAGCAAATACAACTGGAAAATAAAAAATGATTAACACTTAACTATAGATTGGGGGGATTAAATAATAAAAATAAAAGCAAAAAAAAAAACTAAGAAAAATCATAAGAAAAGAGCCTTTTTAAGTAAAAAATGAGAACATTCTCGATCATGCTATTGCTTTAGTAATATCAAGTATTATCTAGCGTATTTTTTTTTATTAACATTGCTGCCGTTTTTCGCCTTTTTGCTTGATCACTTTTCCATCGAGTTAAATCTACATACATATTACTGGAGCATTAGTATTATCTAGTATAATTTTATTTTTTACCCGAAGGGCCATAATTTAAGTGCAAAGAATCATAATGCAATAAAAGAGTTATTAAATCAGATTTAAAAATTAAAAATACATATATGTAAATCGCTCTGGTGTAACAAATTCATTTTAAATATAATTTTTTTTAGATTTAATTTAGAAAAAGCGTCTCATTTGTCGCAAAAATAAATCAATCACATTTTAAAATTTAAATTTAAGAATAATGAATTCGTTAGATTCAAGGAAATAAAATAAAAAATAAATTTTTAATCCTTCATCGTAATGCATTTCTCAAGTGCAAGAGGGTTAATGATAATTGTGTGTGTCATTTTGTCATTTTAAGAGAAAAATATATGATGTCCTCATAATTGCAATGGTGTGTTATTTTATTTAAGAGAAATTAAAAAAAAAAATCTAGATACCACATGAATCAAGTAGACTTTCTTCCTACTCGTTGAACTACATTGATCTATTTTTACGAAAATTGTGATACCAAGTCGCTAGGATAAGTATATTAGAAATCTCTCAGTTGGAGACTACGTCTTTGAGATAGATCATAGAGCAAGTAGACTTTCTTCCTACTCGTTGAACTACATTGATCTATTTTTACGAAACTTATGATACCAAGTCGTGAGTATATTAGAAATCTCCTAGATGGAGACTACGTCTTTGAGATAGATCATAGAGCAGGGCATGTACATAGAAGATGAGGAATAAGGATTCTTCCTCGTCCATACAGCTTCTACGGTTATGACACCTATAACGGAGCCGATGTATAATTTTAGAGATAACGAACACTAAGATCACTTCAGATCTGGCTGTGGACAAGTGTTGTAAATTGTAAATTTTCATGTAGCAATTGGTACACGTATGTACAACTTTATATGGAAAAATAGGTAATGTAGTCCCATTTTTGGCGAGTTCATCAGCTTTACAATTTTCTGGATTGTCTGTGGCCCGGCGCCCAATATATGTGAATGTTGAACTGCTGTTCCATCTGCTTGAGAGATGATCGGAAGTTAAGGGCTGTTATAGAGTTTATAGAGACTGTTCAGAGACTAGTAATAACGGATTATCTGTCTAAGTTGTGGATATCACAATTTGATATCTCGTTTACATTGGGTCGTACCAACAATGAAGTTAAGAGACGACTTTAATATTTGAGCGAAATGGACCATTATTTAAAGAGCTCTATAAAGTTAATCATACATGTTATGAACTTAATATTTATGTGAACTCTAAATTATGAACCATTTATTGTACGGAACCTAAAAAACAAAATGCAGCATATATTGTCAGTTATATAGAGTCCATTAAATAATGCTTAATTTTGCTCAAATATTAAAGTCGTCTCTTAATTTGATTGTTGGTAAGGCCCATTGAGTCAAGACGGGTCTTTTTTACGCCAAAAGTTCCGTGTGTGATTAGGAAGACGAAAGGAGGGACTTAATTTTATTCTGTATGAATAAACGGTCTCTGGAAGGGATGGTAAACTGAAAGTTTTTATCAAATTTGAATTGTGGATTGGTGTAGTCTATGTTGCTCTTGCTTGGTATGGATCCGAATGAATTCAGAAGCAGATTGTGTTATTGGTCTACTGCGAGGAAGCTTTAAGACGAATGGCTGTGCTCGCAGCCGTTACTGTTTAATGTTTAGTGCGGCGGAGGGAGTTCTGCGAAGTACTCCACCAATCTGCCCAGTTTATCAGCATATTTAAACCATTTTCTAAAAGTTCTTTCAACATATTAGGCTAGGCGCGCACATTCGATTTCTAGTTGCACAACTGTTTGGTTGCTTATTGAAAGCAGATGAACTATTTGGTTGAATGTCCGCGCAGGTGCATATAATTATATGTTACACAAAATAGCGAACTCATTTTAGGCAATCGTTTAGTTTGTGTCAAAACACATACAGGCGAATCTATAAACAAATCTTAAAGGTTACTTAACTTTAAAATACCTCTAAATAGCTCTTAAGTATGAAATCGGTATCTATAATCAATTTTCACATTTAAGTAACGTTACTTAAAGGCCTCTTAACTTAAACGCCATCAACCGCGTTTAAGGATCACTTAGAGGCATTTTAAAATGTATTTTGACATATCAATTGTCATCTTTGAAATTTTGAAGTTTCAAATTGTGAGTTTGTATTGTTTGTTGTGTAGAATTAGAAAATGCAAATAATTAAGAAACCGAAAATTTGTATTGATTAAAGAACGTGTACGCGCAAAGAAATTTCGTCAACCCTTTCCGCTTAGCCTTTGAAGTGTTTGTATCGACACTAACTTTATTCCTCGTTGTTGGAAGAGAATCTGTGCATAAAATAATTTGTTTTGTAGTGTTGTGTATTATTGCAAATTCTAAAATAAAAAAGTTTTCTTGTCGGAAGCATTCCAATTTTCAGATCTTTTTCTTTTGTTTGTGGCGGCGGGTGTGGGTTTGTGTTCCATGGCCATTTTTTTTCTATTTCACAAATAAAAAAATGTGTTCCAAATATTTACTGATTGAAAGTGGCACAAAACAGCTGTGTTGTATAAAATGAAGCAGAATTTGTTTTTTTTTGTACTAGATTTTCACATTATTTTACGTTACGTGACATAAGCATTGTTTAGTTAAGTACCAACGAAAAATCGATTATAGATACGAATTGAAGTTTCGTCATTTAAAGGCAAATTAAATATTTAAGTATGCTTAACTAAATAACCTCTAAGATGCGGTTTAAGAAAATCTTATAGATACGGCTGATACTTTTTAGTTGCTCGAACCAAGCAGTTGCGAAACTAAAAATTGAATGTGCGCGCCTAGCCCAAGAAGCCTTCCTGATACGGCTCCGGTTCATACAGGCCAGCAACATATTTATTTCATCAATCAAGTTGCATAACTTTATGGAGACTTTATAATTTAAACTAAATCTTTGTGTATATGTAGTGTATATGTATAACCTATAGTATTATCATGGAGAGTGATCTTGTATTGCGAATGCTATTCTGGTGTTGGCGCTGAAATTAGCGCACGATTTTGCAGTGGAGAGTAGGATAAGAAATAAGATACAAAACAAGTAGTAAAAAAGAGAATATTTTATTATTTAATTGTATTCTCGAGTGAAAATGAAATGTCTATTTAATAAGTTTTCTGGAAGAAAGGCCACATTTGGCCTCCGATAAGTAAGTAAAGATAAATAATAGAAAATCAATTAAATATATTACTTTTTGTGAGGATTATTTAGGAATGATTTTAATTCGTTTATTAAATCCCATAAGTGTTTCGGGAATCTAAGGAGTTCAATATAATGCTCATCTGATGTAACTTCGAGTGGATTCTGCCCATCTCGAAGAGAACGCTGCATTATCCTGAGCTAGGGAAAAAATTATTTATAATTACTCAAACCAAATCGAAAATTTAATAAAACTTAATACCTTTACTCATTATGTCATCTATTATTAAAAAATATTCGATTTATGATTTCCGACATTTTTTTATTATTATTAAAAAAAAAACTGACAAATAATAAAATTAGTACACCCTTTGCCAGCTGTTTATCACGACGAGTTCGGGAATCCTAAAGAAAGTTCCATGAATTGATAATAGCCGTGTTTTTTTGGGAAAGTTATCCGTAGTACAGTAGGATTTTATATGAATAACAAATACAACATCCGCAGTAGGATCACTGCCGATACTCGGATAAACGTCAAATCTCTATCCGCAGGAGGATTTCACTTCTCCTTTTATCGGCAGTGATCCTACTGCGGATGTTGTATTTTTTATTGATATTAAATCCTATACTGTACTACGGATAACTTTTCCAAAAAAACACGACTAATATGTATAATTTAAATGTCGGTGAAGACAGGAATGATATTTTTGTATCACTTCACAAACCGGGAATAGACCCCCAACTGTAATAAACAACAAACTTTCTTGCAGAAATGCTTCTTAGTACTCGTAAGTAGCAAATGTCTTGCAGAAAATAATTGCTTATTTCTAATTTCTTTTAAGTAAAGACTGTTTTTTTCTATATTCAAGGATTAAAAAATTAGTGTTGGTTCTTGCTTTTTAATCAAGTGCTGTTCCGATTCAAAAGTCTGCGGGCTTGGGTTGCAATTTGCAAATGTTTGAACAGCACTGTGTGCAATACAAAAAATCCTTGTAGTAATAAATATGGACATTTCTTCCATTTAAAGTATATGGCAGTTATATCCAATTTTTCTTATGAAATACGATTTCTGATTTGTTGGCTAAGTTAGTTACTGAATTAACTTGCTGTTTTAATAGTGGCATTATCCTACTGTTTGCTTGTACTGTACTTGTTATACGAACCTAAGCAACTTTGGCATCACTCTTAGAAAATACGTTTGACATTTAAAGCTGTCAAATTAAAAAAAAAAACTGTAAACAAATAAAAATCACCTAATTTCCATTTCCTCCCAAAATATAAACCTTGACGTAATTTATCTGGAATTTGCGAAATTAACACCCCCTTCTCTCGAATTCTTGGCCAATATATATTTTTTATCATTGGCTTAGTGCATTTCATAAAAATAAACGAAATAGCGATGACTGAACTTAAAGAAATTCGAACAAAGGTCGACATTAAAATTGACGAATTGCGTCAACATGCATATTTTGCCGTAAACAAATATGACTACCATCACAAAAACGATGAACTTCAAATACTCGAACAACAAATAGAAATTCTCGACCAAGTAGCAGGCACTTACACGAGATTCCTCAATGAAATGCAAAAGTTCAATCAAACACTAAATGATGCCAAAGAAATGAGCGCCCAATTTGACCAGTTGTTGGTGCAATCACAGCCAACAACGCAGCAGCAGTCGCCGCCAAATGAGCGACAGCACGAGATGAAAACAACGTCGAAAAACCTACACCCGCTTTCGTGCACAAAGAAGGACAAACTCAAGGACACCACTTCAAAAAAACAGCTCTTCCCACCTTCGTAGCCGGCCTCACCTCTGCCTTTCACGTACAACACTACAGTTGGCGGCGATGATTTAAGAAAAAAACAAATTTTTGTTGGTGTTTTCCTGTAGCCAAAACTTGCAGTTAAAACATTTATTTAAAACTTTCAATGTCTTTTTTTTTTCTTGATTGAGGTTTTGGTTGTTTTATTTTTAAATAAATACTTTAAATACATTTTTTCTACATTTTACAAACAAGCAGCAGCGTTTTTCTTACATCTCTCTATCTATGAACCAAGTATATAATAGTATATAAATAAAAATTGCTCGAAAATAAAACAATAAAACGTGTTGCTTTTTTTTTGTTTAAAAAATTAAGTTCCACAATATAATCTAGAAAAAAAATACTAAACCAATACAATATTACAACAAATTCAAATATAGATAAATATAAAGTGTATTTATTTGATTATATGTACTCTTAAGATATATGTTTCTGTTTGCGCTTCTCTCCTACCTGACATCTATCCATCAGCAATTTTTTAATGTACTATGCTCAAATAATAATAAATTTAATAACTTCACATCCGTTTTCCATCGTTCGTTCCGAAAAATTTAAGTGTATGTACAGCGCTGCGAGCTGGTAACAAGAATGGGGTAATTCAAATTAAGTTTTATATACTTCTAATCGTCTTCGTCCTCTCTGCAGGCAACTGCCGCAACCAGGGCGGCACCTCGTCCAGAACCATCCTCAGAAAGCATCAAGTCAAAGTGGATGCCCGGCTTGATAAGACTCCTGATCTTTTCGACCATTAGATTGTGGAATTTCGGATGGAAACGGTACACAGAGCCATCCACTCCGACAGTGACAAAAGGTTCATTCATTTTATTGATGAGTGTGGCAATGCCACAACTGACCAGGTGGGCCGCTCTCTTCGACACACACTCGCAGATGAAGCGCACATCTTCGCAGTCTTCATCGGTGGCATTGTTTAGACCAAGCTCTTCGAGCACACTTCGGCAGTTTGTGTAGTTGCCAACATCGTCGGCCTCGATTTCTGATACGTATTTGGTAAAGAATGTTCCACGTGTCATCAGAACATCGCATTCCTGTCCTTTGAAGAGAATCCCTTGCTTCGCAAACTTGGCCAATACCAGGCGCACCAACTCGCCCATATACATACCAGAAATCATTTTCTCAAAACATTGCTTACCAGGGTTAATACTATGCTTGTCCACGTCGTCGTCGTATTCTGTTCGCACAAAGTCTAGGGCTCCGTTGTCGCCGAAGGCTCCCCATTCCGTGTTGATTAGTACGTGCGTCTTTTGATTGTCTTTGCCATCGAAGAGTTCAGCTTCCTCCACTCGTTCCACATAGCAGGCATTGCTACCCGTGCCGACAATTAGCCCGATCTTGCAGTTGTGATTTTTCCAGGCACATGACATAAGAGTACCAGTGGTATCGTTGAGGATGGCACACACGTCGATTTGCACGTCTCCCCGTCGCGCAATGGCGTCCTTTAGTAGTTGCACAACGTCTTCGTTAACTACCCCCTCACAGTTGAAACCTTTTGTCCAGGTGACAAGTAGGCCCTTTGTCAGACCCAATTGCTGCAGTGGAAACGAAAATGTGAAACCCAAAGGCAGACGCTCTTTATACACCTCATGTTCGTTCATAAAGTTTGACAAGCATTCAGCAATGTGGTCGAATAACTGGATTCCAGACCCAATCATGATGTGCTGCGGTATCGCATAGATACGCGACTCCATTTGAAAGTCATTCTCACCCTTCAGATGAATCAGCAGAACACGGAAGTTGGTGCCACCCAAATCGAGAGCCAGAAATTTGCCTCGTTCATTGCCATTGGGCAGATCCTGCACGTATGTTACAAAACACTTCACATTGGCGCGGTCGTGGGTATCCTTAGCCAGGCCACGTTTGATCTCGTGCAAAATGCGATAATTTAATTCTTTTATTTGCTCTTCCGTGAGGATGAGCTCTTTGCAGTGTTCGCGAATCATTTTTGATTTTTCACTGAAGATCTTCGGCGCTGCAGCAGTTTTTGACTTTTCTTTGCATTTGTTTTTCTCTTTGCATAAATTACTATTAATAGCAATCGTTTCTAGCGCTGCACTTATCTCTTTATCCATTATTTCTGTGGTTGTTTTTTCCTTGTAGTGATGCTGTTTTTTCCGCGATTTTCTTGTTTTCCTTTTGATGTGTAAAAAGATTCACTGTCTCTCGGATGTTTCTTTTTTTACTTTACTTTTTCGTTGATAGTTTTCCCACTAAACTACTGCTGCGTCGATTTGAAGGAATCTTGAAGGTCAAAATTGACAACTCGCAAAAGACGCGAACGACAGTAGAACGAACACACAATCTAGGTGGGTGGTTGGCGAGAGGAAGTGAGAGCACTACAATACCATTTATCCAAAAAAAAACGAGTTATCGTATTAAAGTGTTATATACGCACGCAGGTGCATGAATGACAGCACATAAAAGAAAATGAGTAATTTAATGTTTTTTTTTTATTTTCCTTTATTTGCCGTGGAATTTATTATATTTCTATTTCTGTGCTTTTATTTCTTTCACTTTTATTTGATATTTTGTTATGTCCGGCTTATAATGTTTTTGTTTGTTAGTCTCTAGTGTGTTCGCACATCCAGCTAGTCTGAAGGGCGAGAGCAAAATGTCATGACCGGACCGACAGAAAGTTTGCTTGCTGTTGGTTTGTATCTAGTTTTTTTTCACCCAGCTATTCCAAGTCCAGCAGAAATGATAAAATCCTCCTCCAGTTATATCACTTTGAAGAAACTGGTTTGACCAACAATCGTTGATGGAGCGGCGCGGCGCAATAAATAATAAAAATATGTATAATCTTGCTACGCGGCAACACACCGACCATTCAGAAAAATAATGTACCTACTGTGAAACCAGAAACAACTCTACACAACTCTACTAACACGTGCTACAAGTTGAAGATAATTTTGTACGTATGTATGTATGTAGTATTCTTATTCTTGTTTGAACTCTGACAAGATGCCACAGCACAGCCCGAGCCCAGCCCACTACAGCAGCCTATCAGTATCTGTTTTCATTCTGGTGTCGATAAGGGGTAGAATGGGAGAGGGGTGCATTCTATAACGTGCCTTCTTGACCTAGTTGTAGCTCTAGAAATGAAAAGAAACACAAAATATTTCGCACAATTTATTGTTAAGATGAAAAAAAAATTGATAAATTAAGATGAGATGAATGTTCAATTAATTACTTGAGCTAATCTGGTTTAGTTCGGTGGACGGTTATAATAAAACCAGTTTCACTCAAATGCAAACTTAAAAATTAAATGGAATTCGGAATCCAGTAAATAACAAGTTTTAGTAGGTAGGTACCTACTTACTTATTTGCATAAATTATACCTATATGTACATGGGTATATAATGTAGGTACATAAATATGTGCATTTTTCGTTTTATTTGTATTTTTTTTTTATATTTGGATTTTACGAAAGGACAAAAGCGAAAGTTTAAACTTGTCTCGTGAGTATTTTACACAGGTACCTACAGGTAAGAACTCAGTATATTGATTCTTGAATATTTATTTGTAAACTTATCAGAAGCTGAAACCTGTATGTTTTCTTTATGAAGGTAGGTCTAAAGGTAAATATGCTATCCCTTTTCATCTAAAAATCTATGTTGCCCTCCAACAACTAAATTAAATGGGTCGCATGAACTTGATCTTACGTTTAAGAGACTTGGAATTTTAAAAATGTACAGTCTATCACAAAAGTAAGTAAGCACTCATTGCTGTCGCATAGACATGTTAAAATAAAATTAAATTCCGTTACGAATATTAGGAAAAATGCATTCATAATTATTGTTAAAAATTATAATGAAGTACGCCACAAATATGTTATACCTTATACCTGAATTATTTACAACATACATTAAGCTATTTATCTCTTTCTTTTATATACATACATAAGTCTAGTTTCTTAATACATATGTACATACATTAATGAACTTATATAATGAAAATGTATTTCTATGGAACTTTTTCTTAGTTATGTGCTTTATGCGCAGTTGACGTTAGTAACTCTTACGAACAGGAACAATAAATAACTTTGTATTTCTTTGCTTAATTCTCGGACTTTCTTTGATCATTACCATTTTACAGCCGGGTTTTTCAAGTTTCATTTTATGGTGCCGAAACCCGGGAAAGTTAGTCGTACAGAGAAAAGAAATATATTTAACGCATTTTAGTCCGAAAAATAAAAGTTTGAACGAAAGTCGCTTTCCCTCTTTAACGCTCACAAAATGGAAGTATCCGCTCGTTCTGCCTACAGAGGACAGGTAACAAAAATCGTTAAGTCTGCCAATGAATATTTATGTTCCCCAGAGTCCCAAATAAAAGACGAGGATAAATTTGATGAAATCGAAGAAGAATTAATTTCTTATATCCAGCGTTTGACAGCTGCCCACGAAAGTCTTCTTTCTTCCAATCTGGAGGTAAAAAGTAAGAACCTCATCAAAGAAGAAGACCTGGACAGAGAATGTGAAAAAGTTGCAGAGTACCAAGACTCGGCCATAGGAACTCTGGCTAAACTTAATTCACGCATGGCTAAACTTAGAAAGATGCAGACGCCTAAAACAGAAAATCTAAATGATACCTCGGGAGTAATGCACAGACCAGTCAAGCTGCCGGTGTTAACTTTGAAAAAATTCGATGGAAGTTTTCAGGAATGGTTGCCGTTTTGGGACCAATTCCGTACCAAAATTCATGAAAATACTGGTTTGACATCTTCTGATAAGTTCAGCTATCTTGAAAGTGTATTGGTGGGTAATGCAAAAAAGCTAATCGAAGGTTTCTCTGCAACGGAATTGTGCTATGATGCGGCGATTTCACTGTTAACAGAACAGTTTGGTGATACTGAGCGCTTAGTCGACAAACACATGCAACAACTTATTGCTCTTCGACCGGTAAACTCTCCAACTGATGTTACTGGATTACGTCATCTCTATAATTCGATCACCGCATGCAGTCGCACACTCACGGCCTTACAAATCCCTTCACACCAATATTTCGTCATGCTCAAGTCCATTTTACTTCGTTGTCTACCAGTGGAGCTCCGTGTCGACTACCACCGTAGTGTTGAAAGAGACAATCATCATGAAGAGCGAGAAGAATCGGAACAATCAAGTACAAGTAGTTCGACTTTTTCAAAAATTGGTGACAAACAGGTGCAAGGTATTATGCGATTTTTAAAGCGAGAGGTGGAATCGCTCGAAAGAAGTCGCGTTGTCTCTGTTTCTACAAATGCAAAAAATCCACATGCCGAAACAGCAACAGCAACAAGTTTAATTTCGCTTAACGAAAAGGACCAGTGTTTCTTTTGTACATCGAGCAACCATCTTACGAAAGACTGTGATAGCAATAAATCCATTGCTGAAAAAAAAGATTTGCTTCGTAAGAGCAATCGTTGTTATCGTTGTACAAAACCTGGACATTCAGCCAGAAATTGCAAAAGTTCGAGGTGGATTTCTTGTAAAAAATGTAAAGGAAAACATTCAACGTCAATGTGTGATCCCAAAATAGTAGTCGCGGCACCAGTAGTAGAAAAGACAGATTCCGAAGATCAAAGCGCAATGAGTTTATGTGCCAATTCTATAATGGAAAATTCGAATGTCTTTCTGAAAACCGGTCGAGGTATAGCAGCAGCTCCTAACAAAGACAAAAATATTTTAATACGATTCGTTATTGATGGCGGCAGCCAACATACTTATATTCGTGAAAGCCTCGTGTTAAAACTCAACTTAGTCCCTGTTGGAAAAGTGCGAATATCTGTCATACCATTTGGAAGCAAAGAGCAGTGTCCGTTTCAAATTCTGGATAAAGTGCGAGTAGCTATTCTTAGTCAAGTCAGCAACAAAAGCGTATACCTAGAGGCAGTTGTGGTTCCCGAAATTTGTGTCGACGTCCTCCCAGCACCCGAAACTTCATGCCCCTCATTTCATGGGCTTCAGCTGGCGGACACAAAGTATGTTTCCATGGACTCAGAAGATGGTTTGAGTGTGCTTGTTGGCTCTGACTTTTACTGGGCCATAGTAACTGGAAAACAAAGGCGCATTTCATCTTGTTTGCGTGCAATAGAAACCATATTCGGGTGGACAATCCAAGGCCCACATAATTCCTCTGGTAAGGACATTCTGTCAAACACTAACGTATGCTTTTCTTCTGTTTTAAGCACAAGTTTAACTCTACCTGCTTTGGAAGATAGTGACATTACTGCTTTCTGGTCACTGGAATCCATTGGTATTCGTAGCGAAGATGCAGAAAACCAACATCTAGCAGAAGACCTCATCGCATCGTGCATCAAACGAAAAGGTACTCGCTACATAGCAACTTTACCGTGGAAGGATTCACAAGTATCAGCCGGGAACAACAGAAACCAAGCTATAAAACGGCTTCTTTACCTTTCTTCACGTTTGTCTCGGATACCTGATCGCTTCGAAGAATATGACAACGCCATTAGGCAGATGGTAATTGATGGAATCGCAGAACCAGTTTCTGCAAACAGTTGTGGTACTCCAAAACGAGTATTTTATCTACCTCATCGACCTGTTTACAAGGATGAAAGCACCACAACAAAGATGCGTATTGTATTTGATGCGTCGGCCCGCTCAGATGATACCCCATCTCTTAACGACATGCTCCACGTGGGAGCGAACCTGCTACCTGATGTCTTGAAAATTCTGCTCAACTTTAGGCTCGGAAGGATTGGAATAGTTGCTGATGTGGAAAAGGCTTTTCTACAAATTTTGCTTTGTGAGGAGGATCGAGACAGCCATCGCTTTATATGGTTGTCTCCTCAAAAATCATCAGATGGGATGCCAAAATTTGAAGAGCTGAGGATGACAAGAGTGACCTTCGGAGTAAATTGTAGCCCATTTCTACTTACAGCAACACTGCGTCATCACTTTGCCGAAGAGAAGCCTCATTTTCAATCAACGTGTGATGTGTTGAAAGACGGGTTTTACATGGACGATTTGGTGGTAAGCGTAGATAATGAAGATGAAGGGCTGACGATTTGCCAAGAAGCTTCACAAATCATGAGCAACGCAAATATGAATTTAAGAAAGTGGAACTCGAATAACTCTCTGATTCGTGAAAGGTTTGGTTCCGTTGATGTTCCACCGGTGCAGAAGGTGTTAGGAATTGCTTGGTTTGTCTTCAGTGACGAGATAGCTGTACCTTTTACAGCAGTGGAAAGTTTGCTTATGTCCAACTTAGCGAAAGCTACAAAACGCAACGTGCTCCAAACCATAGCAAGAATATACGATCCCTTAGGAATGCTTGCACCAACCGTTATTAAAGTGAAAATTCTATTCCAAGAGGTATGGAAAAGGAAGGTGTCCTGGGATGAAGTTATACCTGCTGAACTGTTGCTTGAGTGGGATCAGTGCGTCAAAAATCTATCAGAGCTAAAGGATGTGACTATACCAAGGCCTGTTGCAGCGCTCTCATCCACCTGCAAAGTGCACATACTACATATTTTTGCTGATGCCAGCATGAAAGCTTACGGTACTGTGGCCTATCTAAAGAACATCAACTTCCAGAACGAGTGCAATGTTGGTTTTTTGTGTGCGAAGAGCAGAGTCGCCCCACTTAAAGAAGATGGAACAAAAGAGCTAACGTTACCTAAACTAGAACTGACCGCTGCCTTGATAGCATCTCGTTTGTGTTGCTACCTTAAGAAGTCGCTAACGATACCTATTGAACGAGTTTACATGTGGACAGATTCCAAAATTGCTCTTTATTGGATACAAGGAGAACAAGACCGCTGGAAACCTTATGTGCAAAGTCGTGTTTCCGAGATTCGTCGTCACACAAATACCACAGAATGGAATCATTGCTCTGGAAAAGAAAATCCTGCTGATCTCCTTACTAGAGGAGTTGCAGCTGAACACCTTCGTTCGTCTTCTTTGTGGGCTCAGGGCCCAGCTTGGCTTAAAGATGACAATTACCGAACTGATGACATCTATCAACCACCAACGACTGCTGTTCCATTGGTTTTGCTTGAAACTGTTTCCGGATGTACTAAGCATGAACCAGTTTTGTGCTTTGAAGACTTCAGTACCTGGAATCACTTGTTACGAGTTACTTGTTTCATCTTTCGCATTGCACGCTATCGGAAAAAGGCTATGAGAAAGCCTTCTCTACATTTGACTGCTGATGAGCTCGTAGCCGCGGAATCTTATTGGATCAGGTACATACAATTCAATAAATTTACTAATGAAATTTGTTTGTTACAGAACTCGAAATCTGTACCTGGGTCATCCAATATTTTCCAACTTTTTCCATTTCTGGACGAGGAAGGTTTGATGCGTTTAGGTGGGCGATTTCAGTCTTTACAAGAGTCGGTGGACTTCAAACACCCCATCATACTGCCACCGAAATCTCATATAACGGACCTTCTTGTTATTGACTGCCATGAAAGATGTCTCCATAGCGGGGTCAATACTGTTCTTTCTCAACTCCGAACCCGGTTTTGGATTCCAAAAGGACGACAACTAGTGAAAAAGCTGCTCAAAAGATGCATCGTTTGCAAAAAATTATGGGGCAAACCAGCCTCGCAACCATTTGGTCCTCTGCCCATCGAAAGACTTACATTGTCAAGACCCTTTGATACTGTTGGTATAGACTTTGCGGGACCTTTATATATATTCGACAACGCTGCTTGTGGTATGACTAAAACATACCTTATGGTGTTTACATGCGCTGCTGTTCGCGCCGTCCATTTGGAAATTACAACAACCATGTCAACCGAAAGTTGTTTGATGGGTCTTCGTCGTTTCATTGCTAGAAGGGGCATACCGTCGGTCATTTATTCCGATAATGCTCAGTCTTTCCGCCGTGCTGCATTGGAACTCCATAATTTCACTTTCGATGAAGAAGCCATCAGTAATTTTGTAGCAAACAGACGTATTAAATGGAAATTTATAGTAGAACGTGCGCCATGGTGGGGTGGATTTTGGGAACGTCTAATACGAACCATAAAGAACGTTCTAAAAGTTGTTATCGGAAAAGCAAGACTTAATTTTGAGCAATTAAGGACACTCATCGTAGAAGCAGAAGGAATTGTCAATGCTCGCCCCCTTACCTATATGAGCAACGATCCATTTGATGCTGCCGCCCTCACCCCAGGTGATTTTTTAACGAATAATGGTAATTTTCTGAACTTTAGTGCCTCAGTTCCTGGCTCGAATAATATTCAGCTTCTCTGGAAGCAAAGAATGCGGCACGTAAACGCTCTATGGAAGCGATGGCGCTTAGAGTATATGCAACAACTTCGTTCATTTCATCTTGGTAAACATGCTTCCACAAATCAACTAAAGAACAACGATGTCGTTCTTGTTTTCGACTCTGGAAAGCCGCGAATCCACTGGAGAATGGCTATAATTGAAAATGCTTTTACTGGTCGTGATGGCAAGGTGAGAGCATGTCAGATACGGTATGCAGACGGAACTAAAACTAGGAGACCTATTCAGTTGTTATACCCGTTGGAGATCGATTCTGTTCCCTCGGCCGGAGGATGTTAAAAATTATAATGAAGTACGCCACAAATATGTTATACCTTATACCTGAATTATTTACAACATACATTAAGCTATTTATCTCTTTCTTTTATATACATACATAAGTCTAGTTTCTTAATACATATGTACATACATTAATGAACTTATATAATGAAAATGTATTTCTATGGAACTTTTTCTTAGTTATGTGCTTTATGCGCAGTTGACGTTAGTAACTCTTACGAACAGGAACAATAAATAACTTTGTATTTCTTTGCTTAATTCTCGGACTTTCTTTGATCATTACCATTTTACAGCCGGGTTTTTCAAGTTTCATTTTAATTATGGTTATCATGTGAACATCATGTGGTAGGCAAATTTTACTGTTTAACATTTGGTTTATCTGCAGAACATCACTGTTTGTTCAGTTAATCGCATTTTCTATGACACAAAAGTAAGTAAGCACCTGCAGCATTTTAAGGTTAAATATTTAATAGTGTAGTTGTTAACTTCAACTTTTTTTTACCTCTACATCTTTTCTACCTCTCTTATCTTTTTTTCTATAAGTTTTTTTTAGTTTAAGATTAATTAATACTTAATAAAAGGAAATGGCTCCAAGAGGTAATCAACTTAATTAAATTTAAAAAAATATATAATCACTGTTTGGAAACTAAATCGGACCGCGAGATTGGTAAAATTATTAACAAAAACCTATCTACTATACACAAAATAACCAAATATAATAACATTGGAAGTCTTAAAAAATGACCCTCGGTCTGGACGTTCTCGCAAGCTTACTCAACAGGAATGCCGTATTATTATTAGGAAAGTGAATAGGAATCCCAAAGTAAGCGCATCAAACATATCAGCAGAAATAACCAAAGTTATGTTAGTGCACATCATATACCTGTCAAAAGCTTTCGACACAGTCGACCATACAATTTTGTTGAGAAAGCTCTTTGCCCTACGAGTAAGAGGTTCCTTTTTCAATTGGTTTAAATCATACAGTCGTTGGCAAAATTATTTGCACAACGTTAAATTTAGACAACATCTCTTCATTGAAGCCCTATAACTTTTAAAATAAAAAAGATATTGTTAATATTAATTTTTATTAATAATGAATACATATTCTCAAAACGGTACACAAAATAACAAAATCAAATTTCTAACGGTTCGTTTTAAAAACAAAAACAAAAGTGGCAAAATTATTTGCACATCATAATAAACCGGCAAAATTATTTGCACATGTTTGAATTACTGCATTTAACACCACTGGAAGCCAAAAAGTAATTTTTTTTTTAATAAAACGAAACATTTTTATAAAAAGAGCATTACCAAGTAAGTTGTGCTTCTTCCTTTTGCCGCAATAACAGCAGCAAGGCGCCTTTGCATTGAGTATATCAAATTTTGAATCTGTTCTGACGGAACTGTACTCCAAGCTGTTATAAACTCTTCCCAGGTTTCATTTGAAGATCTTCCAATGTCTTGAGGAATTTTTGATTTAACAAGATGCCAAACATTCTCAATGACATTTAGGTCAGGGCTCTGTTTGGGCCATTTTAAAAAAGTTTTTATTGTCCGGCCCGTATGTATAGGAGCATTATCTTGTTGCAAGATAAAATTACTCCCGATGAATATTGACCCTGCCACTAGTGCAACATCATTCAGTATTTCCAAATAATGCGACTTTGTCATAGGGTTGGAGCCCCTAACAATTGGTCCTACTCCACAATATGATATGCATCCCCATATCATTATTTTACCTCCTTTGGAATGCCTTATGAGTTGTGTAACGGGTCGTTTGTTTTTTGATTTGCGATCGGAGTAATAAAATTTTCGGCCATTGTTAACATCCAACGAACAAGTAGTCTCATCAGTCCAAAGTACACTTCTCCAAAAAGCCGGCGGTTTATTGATATGGTCCCTAGTGAATTCTAGTCTGAGGATTTTATTTTTTCATGATAGGTAGGTATATGGGGCTTATTTTGAACGGCGTAGGCGTTTATTTTATTTTCTTTTTACCTCCGTCGTATCGTCCTTTCACTAACAGCATTTTCACTATCTTTGTTCAAATTATTTAGGACATTTTGAACTTTTGCACAGCGGTTACTTTTAAAGGAACGGATAATTTTTGTGTCTTTCTTTTTGGTTGTGGCCCTTTTTCTTCCTCTACCAGCAATATTTTTTACGCTTCCATGAGTTTTTTGTTTTTCTATAAGGTAATAAAATGTCCTCCGGGCACAGCGATATTTAGCTGAAATTATTGCTGCCGAAACACCCGATCGGAACTCAGAAACAATAGCCGCGCGCTTTTCTGTTGAAAGTTCATTCGTTTTAGCCATTTAAAAAACTTGCCCGACGACAACATCAGAACAAACTAAAAAAAATATCTAATTACACCGTTTACTATTGATTAGTCGGATAAATTAACTAAAGTTAGACAGTCTAAGCAGTTCATTGCACTTGTGCAAATAATTTTGCCGATTTAATATGATGTGCAAATAATTTTGCCACTTTTGTTCTTATGTTTTGAAGATGAACCGTTAGAAGTTAGATTTTGTTATTTTATGTACCGTTTTTAAAATATGTATTTATTATTAATAAAAATAAATATTAACAATATCTTTTTTATTTTAAGAGTTATAAAGCTTCAATGAAGAGATGTTGTGTAAATTTAACGTTGTGCAAATAATTTTGCCAACGACTGTATCTCTTAGAGCGTTTTCAGTACATCAAAATAGACGATTGCACGAGTGAAAGACAACCGGTTACGATGGGAGTACCACAAGGAAGTGTTCTTGGACCAACCCAATTTGGCGTATACGTACAGGACTTTGTCAACCTCCCACTGAATGAACACCCAGTTCTATTTGCAGACGACATAAGCTTGTTGTATTCCACAAACTCATCTGCAGAGATCCAACGGCAAATGAATACTGATTTTAAAAAGATTGAGACTTGGATGAACGCGCAAAAACTATGTGTAAACGCCTGCAAAACGAAGTATATCGTATGCACCAAATTAAATACCCCACTACGAATTGTATACCACGAGTGCTCTACCAATCCGGTTATCATGATCGAAACATTAGAAAAAAACCTTACATAAGTAAAATAATTTGCGAAAGCGGCTCTTCATTGCAAAAACCCATGAATCTAAGCAAGCAGAATTTTGGAACACAGTTGTTTTTTCCAATTAAAGCTAATTTAATATCCATGGATCAGATGGCTTGGAGAAGAAAACACAGAGCTTGAATAATCGAACATGTCAGGAACCGTGAAGCTCGGAAGTGGAAACGTTGTGGTGTGGGGGTGTATGGCAGCATCTGGTGTATGCAATTTAGTGTTTATAGATTCTTTGATGAATAGGTTCGACTATTTGAATATTTTAAAGAACAACCTTCAGAAAATTGCCAATAAGCTGGGTATGGGTGGGTCATTTGTCTCTCAGCAAGACAATTGGTTCGTTCGTTCAGCTTTACCTAGGGTTGACCCAGGTTTTCTTGACAACCCTGAGATTTGTCAAAAAAAAACTGGGGTTTTCGGTTTTCAAAAAACACCCAAAGGCTGTCAACTGTTTTGTTGACAACTAAAAGCAAGACAAAATAATTCTGTGCTCTGATAAAACTTTAAATTTGTTATAAATTTGTTTTAAAAATGAACGAAAACAATTTTGCGTTGTTGCTGAATGTTTCATCTGATGAGTACAACAAACATTTGATTGCAAACACAAGCAATAACATGCAACATGCGAATCGCCAAACGACAAAAAAAGAAATACATATGAAATCTCATATGACTTTTGACAGTTTGATCGTTACCTGAACTCGCCCCAGCAAAATACCTAGATCTACTTCATGGCGAGTACAGGGCGACCCCAGGTCTCAAAAAACACAGATTTTACTTACCAGGGTGACTTCAGGTTTTTCAAAAAACGATTTAGGGCGACCCCAGGGTGACTTCAGGGCTCAACGAAGAAACCTAATGATCCTAAACATACCTGTCATGTTGCCAAAGGGTATCTATAACGAAGTACTAAATGCAAATGGATAAGATTTACAAAATAACTGTAATGAATTCAAGGTTTATTTGAACTGCTTACTTACTTTTGTGAGATAAATTTGTTAATTTTTTTAGTTTAAGTCAAATATTTCTTAAGTGTTCTTTAAATTTTTATTTAAAATGTTATTTTTTAGTTCGAAATACAATATTAACTATAAAGACAAAAATATTAAGTTTTTTTTTCAATATTACTATCGATTGTTTGAAGGAAATGATCTTTAAACTAAGAGGTGCTGACTTACTTTTGTGATTCACTGTAGATTGATCTAGATGGGAAAATGATGCAAAATTATATGCTTACTTGAATGTCTGGTTCATTGGAATAACATTAATTTTGCCTTCTCCAGTATCAAGCAATTGCTTTGAGAATAGTGAAGCAGATGGATCATTTTGAAGTTGGACACGTATTTAAACCTAAGCACTAAGGCAAGTTACACAATTGAACAGGGCATCCAAATGATAAAACTTTATTATCAAAATGAGCGTTTGTTATTACAAACTTTGTGCGCGTTGCGTCCATTTTGTGTGTAAGACGTGATGGCCCTTCACAGTCACTTTTGGTGGCCAGATTTGAGACGACCGGCTCGGTAATCGATCAGCCAAAATTCTTTCGTCAAAGGAACGCGAGATCTGCAGAGAAAATCGCCGCATTCCAAAATAGTGTACAGAAGAACACACGGCAGTCGATTCCTCGCCGTGCATAAGAACTCGGCATCGCAGACTTCAACTTGACGAATTTTGCTTCCGGACTTGGTGGTATATCCACACAAAATCCAACTGATCCAGGAGCTCAAAGTTCATGACCATAAATTGAATTTCAAGACACTCAAAATATCTCCGCTGTCTATTGCTCTCTTGTAACGGCCAAGAAATTTTAAATTTTGAGTTAAAAATTAAACAAGACTGATCTTTGCATTAGAAGTGCAACTTTTTAAATTTCCAATTTTAAAATTAATTAACTTTATTATTTTAAAAAAGTTTTCAACAAAATTAATGTAAAACTAGACAAATAATTTACTTTATTTTATTCTATATATAAGTTTTTTTAAATTTCAATCATTTTCTTCTTTTTTTTTCTGTGGACAAATTTTTTAAACTGTGTTTGTGATTTATTATTTCAATAAAGGATCCCCTGAAGAAGACAGCAACCCCTGTCGAAACGTCGCGCTACGTATACGTATATTATGTTATTTAACAATTATTAGTTAGTCATTCGTATTGAGTTCATAAATTTACATGGTTTAAATTGTTCCATATTCGTTACAATATCGACTTCATTGCAGACAGAGTTGAACAATGTTATCAATCGTGAGGTGGGCTCATTTAAACCATAGTATTCTATCACTAGAAACATAAAAAAGTACACGTCAATTCCGAAGTAATCTTTCCGGGACATAGAAAGGGTATTCATGCAACGAGATAATTTTCCGCCTTGCAGAAAGATTTTAACTTTCCGCCAAATATTTGCATGAACATCCCTTTAGAAATAAAAAAAATCAGCTGTTCGTTAAACGAAAGTCAACTTATAAAAATTTGTTGTTAGTTGTTATCAAAAATGAACATCATTCAATATTTTAACTTAAAAAGTGATTCTCCTTTCTTACTTAAGAGAAAATAAAGCAAGTACTTTACAAATAAGATAATTTTAAACCATTTCTTAAAATTAAGATAATTTCTTAGTTTATCAGATTTATTTCTTCTCCTTCCACATCAAATTCGTGAAATATTTTTATCAGCTTTATAGAAAGTATTTCCCATAAAAATTTTGACAGCTCGTTTCTGCGGAGATAAAATTATCTCGTTTCTTAGGTTTATCTAGGTTTTCCTTCCGAGTTTACATGAATACCTTCAGAATGAAGTAAAATTCAATAATTCAATTGAATCAATATGATTGAAGAGAATTATGTACATATTTAATAAAAAAATATTGTTTGGACATTTCTTCTTACTTTGAGATTATCAAATTATTTAATGCGAATCTTAATGCATGATTTCGTGGTCATTTTCATAGGATACACCAGTGAATATAGTGCTTGTGCACTATAATATTAAAGCACATGTAAAACCTTGTAACAAGACGTCATTCTTATCCCGTGATTATGAAGTGTGTAATTTTAGTGATTTCTTCGAAACACCGGAAAAAATTATTTATATATTACTTATTAAAATATCTTCGAGACCCTCAGCAAATTTTAAATAATACACTACGTAATCAAGCTTTAAATACGCTTCCTTGCACGCTTATAGAAAATGTCGAATTTGATTTTACTCAGAATTTCAACCGGTTTAAAAATAGATTTTTTTTCAACTGATAAATAAATAAATATGTAAAGCATTTTTAAGGATTCAAATTCCTGTTCCCCAAACATTTAAGAATAAAAATCGGCCAAGAAATTACTGAGTTAGGCATCGGTTATATTGCGAAGTCAACGAAAACAAGGTTTTAAACGTAAATTTATTTCTATGATCTACTCGACCAGAACCCAACCAAAATGGTAACTATGTACATAAGTCTTTTTAAATATTCAAATTCAGTCAAGCACAGTGTTATTTATTTGGCGCCCAAATGCGCGTATTTGTTTAAAAAAAAAAGAATCTCTTAATAACACGTGGCTAAAATTAATTTGAAATCGTGCGATGCTGATCATCAGTGATCACAATCTTGTTCCAATTTATTGCCACTTGCCAGTGCGACACGGAAGAAAATGAATGAGCTATACATAGCCGAAGACGTTGACATTTAGTTTTTTCTTAAATAAGATGACCTTGTCAAGCCCCCACACTTTTTCTATATCAATGTGATTCAGCGAATGCATAATAATTGCGCGGTTACAAAACGACGTATTTTGTATTATTGGTGTTGTTTTTCTTTTATAATGGAGGCATTAATCTTTTTTAATCTTGTGGCTTCCATGTAATTCACCGCAATTGCTATTAGCATGGAAGTGGGCTTTCGTATTTTTTTTAATGAAATATCTAGACACTTACGTAGTGAAATAATAATTGCAATATTTCTCAATCATTCGCAGGGGATGCACCGCCGATTAGGGTTAAATTATTGTAGTTTTAATTTCTTGATGGATAGGACAAAATAAATAATACTATTAAATTCATTTGTTAGAAATTTTTAAACAGTAACCAACTTGAGTTGTTTTTATGAGGCGATAATATTTCAAGGGCAAACAGTTTTGTTGTTGATCATTTTGGCTAAATGTATTTATTTAAGTTAAGAGGAGAGAGATCTCGTCGTACGGATGAAAAAATATTTGCAGATTCTGCTTGTATGCGTAGAGAAACGTTATTTTTGGAATGGCAAATCATTGAACTGAAGCTGTTACCTAAGGCGTCATTTATAGCTATCGGCAAAGATGAAACAGAAAAAAATTGAATAGGTACCTACTTCTTTCTGATGGTCGTTTATAGTGAATAGGAAAATTCTATCAGTTGAAAAGCTGTCATTTGTTCCATCATTCATTTTCACTAGCAGCATCAATCTATTTAACGTTTTACTGTTACATTGGAACAGTAAAAATTTGACACTCATAATGGAAGGAATCATTTTATTCAAAATGACATGATACGAGAGGTTATTTCAAGTGATTTCAATCAATTCGTATCAGTTTTGTATTTAAAATCCTAGTTTTCAAAAAAAAAAAATTGTTTCTGATATACATACATAAATACCTATCTATCTGGTTAATGTTTATCTTTGCATGTTGCTATCACATGCCTACCCGAAAATAATAGCAACGCTCTTTAAGTTTTAGTAATATTTTATGTGGTACTTTATGTACCTACATATGTATAGGCAAAATTCAAAAATGTTTATGATGTTGTTTATTACTGGCAAGTACTTTGTCAATCTATTTCTTGTAAGATTTTTTTTGAAAACCTAAGGATTTTCAAAATTTCAAAATCCGTTTAAAGTAAGCTTCCCTATAAGCTCGACATAAAAATAGCAAAACTGATTTAATTGACAAAAAACAAGACATTCTGACAACCTATATGTCATTTCTCTTTATTTATCAGCACATACAATTTAATATATTGTTAAGAAACTTTTATTTTTTAAAACTGCATGTATTCGATTCGGAATAGAGTTTACTAACTTTTGGCATTTTTCATTTTTTTTTTTGTTTCAGTTTTTAATTTTTTATTGATCTTCAGTTTAAATACATCATTGATTTTTACATAAATTCATCTTAAAACTAACAAAATGTATTATTTATCATTATCATTAAAAAAGAAATATTAAAAAAAAATATTAAAAATACATTATTAATTAAAAGTGTTTTCCAATACTTGAAGAATGATAGATACACTCTGTTGTCTTATGACAAGTGTCGAATGCATCTTCATGAAAGAATATAAATAGATAAAACTAATAAATATGTACATATATACAATTTTAATACTCTTTACAAATAAAGTTGTGGAGTATAATATTATAAAATATGAAACAAAAGTAAATAAAATGGAAATTAAAGGAGAAAGATTCATTAACATATAAAAACTTAAAGAATGATTCCAATTATCTTATTGATTTCATCAAAATTGAAGTCAAAAAGCCATTTCTTAACTTTTCTATTGAAAGAGAATATTTGGTCCCGTGTGCGAGGAGAACGAATGGATGAGAATATACAACCACGAACTCTAAGAAAGTACAAAAAAGTCAAAACACGTTGATTGCATTAGTTCGGTCACAGCAACAAAAGAGTTTTCGAATCCCAGGCACCAAGTTCAAAGAGACAAGGAAGACCGAACTTTTATAAAATAAAGCTAATCTAAATTTAATTTAAAAAAAAGCTCAAAAGCACTCATGCACAGAGTAAGCCTTGAATGCGAGATGCAAAGATGAACTTCTTATAATTTTCTTGATGCTCCTATCTTTACAGCATTGTTAAATAGGGTTTCGAAAACTCAATGCTATCTTTTGTCGTTGAAGCAAAATGTAACCCTTATATGTCATTGTCCTTGAATGGAACTTGCATCGAAGAAGCCGTAAGGCTCTCAGTACTCGGTATGTTTGTCAACGACGATCTTCTTTGAAAATACCACTTTCTCGAGTCCACCAAAAATGCCGCTAAATCCTTAGGATTTCTATATCGATGTAAGACATTTTTGCACCCCATCTGATGGGGCTACAATTTATAAGTCCAAAACTAGAGTACAATTCATATCTTTTGCAAGGTGTGGCACAAATTTCTCTCAATTTATTGGATAGAAGTCAAAACAGAGCGTTAAATCTGATAGGGAACAGAGCTATCATGGAATCATTACCATCTTTTGAACACCGAAGGAATGTTTCATGTATTTCCTTGTTTTATTACTTCCTTTACAAGCAATGCTCCCTACAATAAGAAGACAGACAAAAATAGAAATTCGTTTTTTAATCGCACAGCACGATTATAGAATAATTTACCCGACATAGTTTTCCCTTCCCATTTCAATTTGCAAACATTCGAGACCAATGTTCATCGACACCTCCTTTCTTTCACCCTAATTTTCCCATCACCCGTGCTGTGTTTAACATTATAAATATAATACCCTTGAGCGCGTGTGAATTATAAAATAATAATAAAAAAAAACCGGTCGTATTCCTTTTTGAATTCATATTAGGTGCGTTTTATTATCCATGAAATCTATCTGAATCCCCGGATCTGGATCAACCCTTGAAAATAAAACGATACGGATCTTACTGACAGCAGTGTTATAAGCCGTCTCTTTTAATCCTTGGGTTTGGAAATTTTAAATTATGTCTTGTCTTTTTTCTTTACACTAGGTGCGTTTTATTATTCACAAATCTATATGGATCCGGATCTGGATTAAGTTTTAACATGTATTACAAAAACAATTTGGGATCCTGTTTTTTTCCGGGATCTATTTCAAAGATCCAAAAATTAGTTATTACACTGGCGAGTAGATGGCTTTTTATGGTAAGGTAGTGTAAGCTATAGTAGGTGCGTTTTATTAGGTGCGTTTTATTATCCACAAATCTATCTGGATCCGGATCGGGATCTTGCCTTGAAAATAAAACGATACGGATCTTACTGACAGCAGTGTTATAAGCCCGTCTCTTTTTATCCTTGGGTTTGGAAATTTTAAATTATGTCTTGTCTTTTTTCTTTACACTATAGCTTACACTACCTTATCATAAAAGCCATCTACTCGCCAGTGTTATAACTAATTTTTGGATCTTTGAAATAGATCCCGATAGAAAACAGGATCCCAAATTGTTTTTGTAATACATGTTAAAACTTAATCCAGATCCGGAGCCAGATAGATTTGTGAATAATAAAACGCACCTATTATTCACAAATCTATCTGGATCCGGATCTGGATTAAGTTTTAACATGTAATACAAAAACAATTTGGGATCCTGTTTTTGTGGCAGTTAAGAATTAAAAATTTAAAATTTGAAGGCAGAGGAGAAAGTAGTAGAAGGAATAGGGTTAGTGGTGTAGATATTTGCTGACCAGAGCTTTAAGCGGTTTGAACCGGTTTTGATTTGAATGTTTAAAATCCTGATGGAATGGTATTTTCCATCATTATGAAGTTTTCCATATAACGATAAATGCGAGATATTTTCCATAAAAAAACTACAGGTTGTTCTTTAATTCAATTGAGTTTGCTAAGAAAAAAATAAAAAGAGTATTGGTTGTACGGTATTGTGTTGAAAAAAATAATAAAATATGTAATAGCAAAAGTTAAATATAGAATTTAGGAAATATGAGAAAAAAAAAAAAAAAAAAATAAAAAAAAAAAAAAAAGGAAAGCTGGGATTCGAACCTGGAAGTGGAGTAAGGCTTGAGATGGCTGACGACAGTACCATGGCACCACGCTTAAGAATGGTAAAGTCATATCAACTTTGGATTAAGTGTCGAAGAGCTCTAAAGGGAAAATAATTAAAGAAAAAATCGAAAAAGGAAATAAAACGTAACAAGTTCGTTAACAAATACTAATATTTTGTAATAGTATAAGTGAAATATTGTTTTTCACTTTTCGAAATGCTAGAATTTTAACCAAAAACCCGAAATTTCGACTCACTTATATGTGAAAAATTCCAAAATTGATTTTATTATAAAAATTAGATTTTTACAGTCAAAATTGGCTATAGAAACCAATAAAAAGTATCACCGGATCCACTTCCATGATGAAGATCCAAGCATTCGTCAACTTAAAGAAAAGGTAGGATGTGAAAAACTTGAAGAAAGTGAGTTAGTTGGTGTCTGGTGTCGGTGGCGACAAGTTGTGTGCAAGGTTACTCTAATAAGTACAAATATATTCAAAAGGTCGAAAAATCAGTAAAATAAGTAAAAAAAAAAAAAAATAAATAAAAATAAGTAAAACTAAAGTCTCGCGACAGTAATACGTATAATACGTATTTATATATTTTATATATGTATATACAAAAATATATAGAAACTGTATCGTGTTAAGATTAGAAGGCTATCACGCCACCAAAATTCTGTCCCACTCAAACAAAAGTGCACACAAAGGTGTGACAGAAAAGAAGTTCCATAAAGGAATACCCCAGAGTTATCCTCCGTGCACGAAACCGTATCTCGCCGAAGCACAAGTTCCAGATCGATGAGACCAGGACAGCAGAATGTTATAAAACAGGACAGGTAACCGCAAAAACAGGCGACAACTACGACAGGTGTGTTACAGATACAGGCCACACTACAGCTAGATGTAGCTGCACATACAGCAACCTCTTCTCCTGTTTTACGCAAGCACTCTGACTCGCAACAGTAAAAGTACCTCAAAAACAGCCGATCTACATAATTATGTAGCAAAAACGTACGATACCCAACATCAAGAACGTACGACAGGACGTGCAGCATAACGACCAACGCTTCTCAACAACACACGCACCCAAATACTCACAACACGCAGCAGAAACGTACGACATCAACCTCAGCTTAAAGAAGATCATCCACTTGCACCTCAGCTTCCAACGGACATTTTGGACCAACATCGACATTTTACCAGCAAGATCCAGCATCATCAACAGCAGTTTTATACAACATACACATACAACGCACACAACATTTATCAGTATTTAAAAGCTAAGTACTTACGTATTATTAGTAATATTATCTACCTACAAAAATTCACTTTAAAACTTATATTAAACTAAAACTAGAATCTAAATACTATTAAAATTAAATAAGTTAAATGAAACTAAATTAAAATTTCTTAGAAACATTCAAAAACAAAAAAACTAAATAAATTAAACTAAGCGTACATTTAGAAAAGTTTACCAAGGTTAAAATAGTTTTTTTATAACACATGTAAAGCAATTTCTTCGATTTTTTTATCCATTCATTTCTATTTTAATTTTACTAGGTACACAAATAAAATTCAATCAATCAAAAAAGAAAAGAAAAAAAAAAACAAAAAGGCCAACCCATCGAAGCGGTGCACCTCCTCGACGGCTGACTCATCTTTAAAAATTATAAGAACTTTCCTGTTCATCAACAATAATTCAAGAAAACAACAAAGTAAAACTTGAAGAAAATAAGAAAAAAGTAAAACTTACATCATAAATAATTATTTTTATGATAAAAGCTTGGTAAGTGTTTTCGAAATAATATTATATTGAATTTGAATGCTTAAAAATCGAAATTGCTAGTGTCGAATATCATAGACACAATCCTAGGTTGTTCTATAAAAATTTTAATTGATATCTATAAAAATTACAATTGATATCTACCTAAAAATAGGCAACACTAATAAACAATTTCTATGATTCATGTAATTGAGAGCATAAGTTTAGCCGAATATTATTAGGTAAATTGTACCTTGAGAAAAAAAAAGGGGAGAAATAAGAAAAGGAACAAAAGAATAAAAGATTTTCCTTTTTTAAACAAATAATCGAAAAACAATAAGATTTCAATTTTAGTAAGAAAAGCAAGTAAAGAAAGATTATACAACATAAGAAAGAAAAATACAAAAAGTAAATTTAAAGAAATCGAAAATTTGATTTTGTTAGTGTGGATACATGCTAACACAAATCAATTCTCATGTTTCATTTTCATTTCATTATCATTTTTTTTGGATTTGCTATCTAGACAATGAATACGATTCCCTATATTATAATTTGAACACACATATATATGAAAATTTTTAAATTGAATACTATTTATCTATAGGTTTTATTATCAGAAATTTCGATACACATACATACATACATATCCGCATTACAACTAAACATACTTTTTTATACAAATAAAATGAAACCTTTATAACGTTATAAATAAATTTACAGACTTCTTACTTCTTTTCTCTATGGGAAGGCGATCTCTTAAATTTTCAGGTTTTCTATTTATAGCATAATGGATTGTTAGGGTCTATAAAAAGGGGGTGGATGTGAACCGCAATAAGGTACCGAGACAGACAAGGTAGATATCGTAATCAATGGTAAGATCGAAAATAATTTTGAGTTCGTAGTTTGTCGATGAATAATAGTTTAGGGGGCTATTGCATAGTATATAAAGTGGGCGCATTAGCCAAGGTCGTTACACCATAGTGTTGCGTGGGTGGGCCTCCCATATTGGACAATAACATCTTGTCCATCCATCTCTCCATGGTTGCCAACTGCTATTTTCTCTCGTTCGAGCAATGGTTTGCGGAATTTTAGTAAATTTTATATTTTTATTTTTTTAAAGGCGAATTCAGGTCTCAAATTTATTTTGAACCTATTTTAAATTCTTTTACATACATATAACATCGTTTGTATAATGGCATGAATTACTTAACGTAACAACTGTTCACGGATTCTGCGGCAAGAACCCAACCATAGCCGACGAGCAGAGCCTAGGCATCCAGCAAGCATGCCCAGCCGTGGAATACCTGAACACCCTTCATTCCTGCTGCCAGGATCTGCCAATGGTAGCCTGTAGACCAAAGGTAGTAATGGTGGCGTAAGGGATGAAGGCTAGCAAGGGTTCAAGGATTTGTTGTTTTTTTTATATGTGCTTTATTTTGACAATTTTTGAGCGTTTTAGCACCTCCCTTTTGGAGACTCAAGGTCAATGTTTCTTTGCGACCCATTGCTGTTAAAACCTAACACCCAGGTTCCGTTACAGGTGGCGCCCAACGTGGGGCCCGAATTCGTCCTTTATAGAAAGCAAATAATATGCCAATGAAAGGAGAATTTTTTTTTTCGAATTACTTTGTCTTTTTTATGATTTTTTTGATTTTATTTCGCATTCAATGAACCCTTTTAAGAATTTCAAGTTGACGACCAGTGAATGGGTGATAGAGTCCCTGTTCAGGCTGTAGCGTTCAACTTGTACTCTTTCGGTGGTTTCATGAAAATTTACTTTGAAAAATTCGGATCGAATCCAAACCTTAGACGGCATCAGTCTGGCGAGTTGTTGTTCGGTTTTCGAATTTAAAATGTATCGAGGCAAATGAAAAGTGATCGACGCAAAGGCTAAGCCTTGTAGTTGGTTTTTGGTAGCGATTACTAACGAAACTTTGTCTTAAAATTGCGCGAAATTTAAACTACTTTCGGAAAATTACTTTATTTTAAGAACAGAATTTGGAATCTTCCTTTCAGAAGCGGTTTACTATTGTTTCAGAATTATTGAGCGAATGAGAAGGAGAGAGAGAAAAGGCATTCACGGAGAGTGGAATATTGATACGATTACCGACTGCTATGATAAATTACACGGTTTCTTAGGTCACATCCACCCTTTTAAATTTATGAGATACATTCTTTTTGTTTATAGTCATACATTTTTTTTTACTTTTAGTTAGTTGTTTGAGTTATATCTATGGTTTCAACTGGTTTAGTAAACACTTTCGGTTCATGTCGAAAGTTTTGAACGTTATCCTACTTCCATAAACTTTTTAGTATTAATTTTTTTTGAGAATTAGGTGATGGATTTTTTTCTTACTTTGGATTTTAGTTACGAAGGATTTTGAGTATTTTTTTTTACGATTTTCTTTTCTATTTTTATTTGTTTATTATTTCGTTTAGGATATACATATACCTTGACGATCCGTTTTTTATTAAGGTTTTTTTTTTTGATTATTTTGTTTTAAGTTCATTGGATTAAATTTTTTTTTTCAATCTTATAGTTTAAGTTTGAGTTTTCAGAGGAACAATTTAGTTTCATACAGTGGTTTGATATTTTTTTGAATTTTGTTTAACTTTCTTAAAACTCGCAGTTTTAATATTTTCACTTCTCAAGAATCTCATTTTCAATCCTAGTCTTTAAGTTTTGAATTTTACAGTTAAGGAAATTTTGTTGGTTGTCATTCATACTTTTAATTACCTAGTTTAAGAGCTAGATCTATACAGAGTATTTGGGTTTGTTAGGTCGAGTTTCTGGAAAAATCCTAGTGTTGTTAACAAGATGCCGAGGCCCAGATTGTCTCTGTCAGACTTTCGTAAGCGGGAATGCTTGCGAAGCAATCCAAACGCTCTTACAGCGAACGCGAACGCAACACAAGCCGCACAGAGTGAAGCAGGAAGTGGTATACATCCTTCAATAGAAAACGAGGAGATACAAGGAGCCGCATCATTATTGGCTTAAAGTGGTGAAGGGATAACCCGAGATTTAAACCAGAGGGACTCAATTTCGAAAGGAGCTGCTCAGTCGGAGACGGATAGGGTAGAGACAGAAGAAGATGAGATACTAACAGACTACATTGAAGAAGTAGTGACTGCAGCGGTTGGGTTGAACCGAGCAAAAGATTTAGAGTTTTTCAGAGTGGAAGCCGAAAGAAATAGAGAATACCTACAGGCACAAGTTGCCAACATTGTACGACAGACTTTGGCGACAGTTACGCCAACGACAACACCCCTTCGGTACACGGAACATTTGAATACTTTTGACAACACTCGAGTAAATTCAGAAAGGGATCGCGCAGCTCAGAACAACATCAGAACCAGTCTTCAAGACCCTACTCCAGCTACGCGTCCCCAATATGAATCAATATCTCATCCTCCGAATCAAAGCCACACGTCCAACGCTGACGAGTTCTTGCGACAGTTGAACAACTTTTCGTTGAATGATCCTCTGGGAAGTACCCACCACTCTGCTTCATTACCAACAGTCAATAGATACCACCATTTTCACAAATGGGGGTTAAAGTTTGACGGCAAACAGATGACAGTTGACGACTTTCTCTTTAGGCTGAATAGGTTGCGAACTTCCTATAATGTTAGTTGGTCAGAAATTGTATTAAACTTTCACCTTTTTGTTAGTGGGTCGGTTGAAAACTGGTTTTGGGTATATTTGAAATCTAACCAAAATGTAAATTGGGATACCCTCAGAGTAGCTCTCATTGAACAGTACCGTAGCCTGGAGACAGACTCTGAATTGTCGAGAAGACTGTTTGACCGACGTCAACAGCCTTCAGAATCATTTGATGACTTTTATTCAGCGATCCAAGAGCTGAACAGTAGACTTCGGGTACCGAAACAACCTCACGAGATAGTGGAGTTGCTGAAGCTGAACGTTAAGCGGCGAATGGGAGAACTGTTAATCACGTTCCATACAAACAGTTTGTCTGAAATGGTTTATGTGTGCAGGAATATGGAAAAGTATCTGAATAACCACGAACCAACCCCACAAAGGCCCAAACTTCAGTTTCAGCAACCCCAAACTTCACGTAGGAATATTTCAGAGTTAGAAGTAGAACCCATTGACGTAAGTGAGCAAAACTTGGAAGCCTTCAGTACAAGTAGAGACAATCGTAATTTGGTATGTTACAACTGCAAAGAACAAGGTCACACTTACTTTGAGTGCCAAGTTCCTCAAAGAAACTTGTTCTGTTACAAGTGCGGTTTAGAAAACACCACCGTTCCTCAATGCCCACGATGTTCGGGAAACGGCCATCGGAGCAGTCCCATGTCCAAGGCAAACTGCTCACAGAATCCAAAGCCGGACAGATTGTAGACATTGCAAAAGACATATCAGACAGGGAAAAACCAATCGACATTTTACCTATAGACATGACAGAACGAACAATTAAAATCTTAAAACCAAATACACGGCCAAGTCCTCTTGTAGCTTCAGTGGCAGATAAAGTTTTACCACCAAAAGAGCCTCCCAAAACATTGCACGAAAGGTTGCAAAACTATTATAAAGTAAGAGAGAGAATTTTTGGAAAGACTGAAACGAAAACACCTGTTTCTGAGAAGGTAATTAAACTTCGAACCAAATTTCGTGACAAGAAACAAGAATACAAATCTATTGACGCCACAACCTTATGTAGTGCAGAAGATCCCCGACCGTACGCTAATGTTAAGATATTCGGTGAGCCGATACTAGGATTGCTCGATAGTGGAGCTAGTTTAAGTTGCCTAGGGGATGGAGGGATCGATTTTCTTGCCAAACACAACATCGACTATAATAAAATAACACAGAAGATAAAGACTGCAGACGGAAAGAAACAGGCCATAGTAGGCAAAGTCTTGGCAAAGGTTTCTTACAAGGGAGTCACGAAAAATATACACTTGTATATTGTGCCTTCCTTGCAGCAGCGGTTATACTTAGGTATAAACTTCTGGAAGGAATTCAACTTAGCCCCAAACCTTATCTCAGAAATTTCGCTTGATATGCCATTGAAAGAACCAGACCTCAAAGCACATGAATTAACAGAAAAACAATCGGAAACATTAAGGAAAACGATCATCATGTTCCCCTCCTCGGCTATACTAGGCCTTGGAAAAACATCGTTGATCGAACATAAAATAGATACCGGAGACGCGGAACCAATTAAGCAACGTTTTTACCCGATTTCTCCAGCAGTACAAAAGCTGATGTATGAGGAGTTGGATCGTATGCTTGAGCTTGGAGTAATAGAAGAGAGTTCTAGCGCATGGTGCTCTCCCGTAGTCCTGGTTAGAAAACCAGGTAAGAATAGATTATGCCTCGATTACAGGAAAGTAAACTCCAAGACGAAAGGAAATGCGTATCCAATGACTCATATAGAGGGTTTGCTATCGCGTCTTCCAGATACTCGCTTTATTTCTAGCATTGATCTGAAGGACGCGTTCTGGCAAATCCCTCTGGAGAAATCATCGAGGGAAAAGACGGCGTTTACCGTCCCCGGAAGACCTTTAATGCAGTTTAAGGTAATGCCATTTGGTCTAAAGAACGCGTGTCAAACCATGTGTGAAGTCGTGGACAAAGTGGTACCGGTTTCACTGCGAGAAAATATATTTCCGTATGTTGACGATTTGTTGGTGGTCTCCAGTTCTTTTGATGAACACGTTAAGCTACTGGCTTTACTGGCAGAAAGATTAAGGCAAGCAGGACTCACCATAAATGTGCAAAAATCAAAATTCTGCTTCAAAGAATTGAAATTCCTTGGTTATATGGTAGGCGACGGTTGTCTGAAGCCAAATCCGGAAAAAGTATCGGCTATTCTAGATTTTCCAATTCCTACAACAGCAAGGCAAGTTAGGCGTTTTCTAGGGATGGCAGGCTGGTACAGGAGGTTTGTCAAGGATTTTTCAGTGTTAGCAGGTCCTCTTACAGATAGTTTGAAGAAAGTAAAAAAATTTTGTCTTGGTGAAGAAGCAATGCAAGCCTTTGCAAAACTTAAAGAAACTTTGACATCCGCACCAGTCCTGGTTAATCCAAATTTCGACAAAGAGTTCATCATCCTCTGCGATGCATCAAACACAGGAATCGGCTGTGTCTTATGCCAGCTTGATGATGAACAAAACGAACGTCCGATTTACTATCACTCTCAGAAACTCAACAAGGCGCAGCGAAATTATAGTGTCACCGAGCGTGAATGTCTGGCTGCGGTGGTTGGTGTCAAAAAGTTCCGAGCTTACGTGGAAGGGCAACCGTTCAAGATAATAACCGATCACGCAAGCTTAAAGTGGCTGATGAGTCAAAGAGATTTGAGCGGTCGATTGGCAAGATGGAGCCTAAAGCTTCAAGGTTTCGACTTTGCAATCGAACATCGAAAAGGTTCTCAAAATGTGGTCCCCGATGCTTTATCACGGGTATATGAAGTAGAAGCAATGAGTATCGATAGTTCAATTGTAAACGAAGCCTCTGACGTACTGCACATAGACCTTGAAGACCCCAGTTTTAAATCTGAGCAATACTCCAAGATCGTTGACACAGTCAAAAATCAAAAGAACCAGCTACCGGACCTTCGAGTATCGAACAGTTTCGTTTATAAGAAGGTCCAACATTGCACAGGTAATCCATTGGAGGATGATCTAATATGGAAACTTTGGGTTCCGGACGCGTTAACTGGTCGCTTGATAACTTTGGCTCATCAACCACCTAGAGCATCGCACGGTGGGGTGTCGAAAACGTTGTACCGACTTCGTTCTCGGTTCTTTTGGCCCGGCATGGCAGCCCAGGTAAAAACATTCATAGGCAACTGTGAAATTTGTAAGACCTGTAAGGCACCGAACAGCACCCTTAGGCCACCAATGGGGAAGCCTTTTCTGGCGGAAAGACCTTTTCAGATGGTCTATATAGATTTTCTTGGTCCATACCCTCGGTCAAAGAATGGAAACACCTTTATTATAATTGCGTTGGACCAACTGACTAAATTTGTGCTGATTAAACCATTGAAAAAGGCTACTTCTGAGACAGTCATTAAATTCCTGATAGAAAATATCTTATGTTTGTTTGGGGTGCCTGAGACCATACTTTCCGACAACGGAAAGCAGTTTGTAAGTAAGGAGTTTGAGAAGCTGATGTCCTCGTACGGTATAAATCATGTAAGAACTGCTGCATATTCCCCTCAGGCCAACGCAAGCGAGAGGGTGAATAGATCGATTTTGGCTGCAATACGTTCTTACATCGACCCAGACCAGCGAAGCTGGGATCTACACCTTCCCTCTATCAATAGCGCGCTGTGCACGACAGTTCATTCGGCTATCGGAATGTCACCGTACGAGGCTCTGTTTGGTCAAACTATGGTGGAACATGGTTCAGACTATAAGCTGCTGAACGACCTGAACGGTCTTAACAACTCCGAAATCAAAATTTTATCGAAGGCATCCCGAATGAATATCCTTCACACCTACATCAAGGAGTCCTTAGCAAACGCGCATTCCAAGTATGAGAGTGTGTACAATACTAGGAGCAAAGCCATTAAGTTTTCGGTAGGTGAGGTGGTTTATAGAAGGAATTTTGTTCTGAGTGACGCATCGAAAAGATTCAACGCCAAGTTGTCACCTAAGTTTATAAAGATGAGAGTTAAGAGATTGGTAGGAAATAACTTGTACGAGCTGGAAGATTTAAACGGAAAACGAGTCGGCATCTACCATGGCAAAGATATACGAAGATAATATCATCACTTGCTGCCCGGCTGTCAGTCTGTGCATGAGAGCTCCTTTTAGGTTTTCCTGTTCCTTTCCCTCATTTGCATTCAGAAAAGAAAGCAGGTTTGTGGCAGTTAAGAATTAAAAATTTAAAATTTGAAGGCAGAGGAGAAAGTAGTAGAAGGAATAGGGTTAGTGGTGTAGATATTTGCTGACCAGAGCTTTAAGCGGTTTGAACCGGTTTTGATTTGAATGTTTAAAATCCTGATGGAATGGTATTTTCCATCATTATGAAGTTTTCCATATAACGATAAATGCGAGATATTTTCCATAAAAAAACTACAGGTTGTTCTTTAATTCAATTGAGTTTGCTAAGAAAAAAATAAAAAGAGTATTGGTTGTACGGTATTGTGTTGAAAAAAATAATAAAATATGTAATAGCAAAAGTTAAATATAGAATTTAGGAAATATGAGAAAAAAAAAAAAAAATAAATAAAAAAAAAAAAAAAAGGAAAGCTGGGATTCGAACCTGGAAGTGGAGTAAGGCTTGAGATGGCTGACGACAGTACCATGGCACCACGCTTAAGAATGGTAAAGTCATATCAACTTTGGATTAAGTGTCGAAGAGCTCTAAAGGGAAAATAATTAAAGAAAAAATCGAAAAAGGAAATAAAACGTAACAAGTTCGTTAACAAATACTAATATTTTGTAATAGTATAAGTGAAATATTGTTTTTCACTTTTCGAAATGCTAGAATTTTAACCAAAAACCCGAAATTTCGACTCACTTATATGTGAAAAATTCCAAAATTGATTTTATTATAAAAATTAGATTTTTACAGTCAAAATTGGCTATAGAAACCAATAAAAAGTATCACCGGATCCACTTCCATGATGAAGATCCAAGCATTCGTCAACTTAAAGAAAAGGTAGGATGTGAAAAACTTGAAGAAAGTGAGTTAGTTGGTGTCTGGTGTCGGTGGCGACAAGTTGTGTGCAAGGTTACTCTAATAAGTACAAATATATTCAAAAGGTCGAAAAATCAGTAAAATAAGTAAAAAAAAAAAAAAAATAAATAAAAATAAGTAAAACTAAAGTCTCGCGACAGTAATACGTATAATACGTATTTATATATTTTATATATGTATATACAAAAATATATAGAAACTGTATCGTGTTAAGATTAGAAGGCTATCACGCCACCAAAATTCTGTCCCACTCAAACAAAAGTGCACACAAAGGTGTGACAGAAAAGAAGTTCCATAAAGGAATACCCCAGAGTTATCCTCCGTGCACGAAACCGTATCTCGCCGAAGCACAAGTTCCAGATCGATGAGACCAGGACAGCAGAATGTTATAAAACAGGACAGGTAACCGCAAAAACAGGCGACAACTACGACAGGTGTGTTACAGATACAGGCCACACTACAGCTAGATGTAGCTGCACATACAGCAACCTCTTCTCCTGTTTTACGCAAGCACTCTGACTCGCAACAGTAAAAGTACCTCAAAAACAGCCGATCTACATAATTATGTAGCAAAAACGTACGATACCCAACATCAAGAACGTACGACAGGACGTGCAGCATAACGACCAACGCTTCTCAACAACACACGCACCCAAATACTCACAACACGCAGCAGAAACGTACGACATCAACCTCAGCTTAAAGAAGATCATCCACTTGCACCTCAGCTTCCAACGGACATTTTGGACCAACATCGACATTTTACCAGCAAGATCCAGCATCATCAACAGCAGTTTTATACAACATACACATACAACGCACACAACATTTATCAGTATTTAAAAGCTAAGTACTTACGTATTATTAGTAATATTATCTACCTACAAAAATTCACTTTAAAACTTATATTAAACTAAAACTAGAATCTAAATACTATTAAAATTAAATAAGTTAAATGAAACTAAATTAAAATTTCTTAGAAACATTCAAAAACAAAAAAACTAAATAAATTAAACTAAGCGTACATTTAGAAAAGTTTACCAAGGTTAAAATAGTTTTTTTATAACACATGTAAAGCAATTTCTTCGATTTTTTTATCCATTCATTTCTATTTTAATTTTACTAGGTACACAAATAAAATTCAATCAATCAAAAAAGAAAAGAAAAAAAAAAACAAAAAGGCCAACCCATCGAAGCGGTGCACCTCCTCGACGGCTGACTCATCTTTAAAAATTATAAGAACTTTCCTGTTCATCAACAATAATTCAAGAAAACAACAAAGTAAAACTTGAAGAAAATAAGAAAAAAGTAAAACTTACATCATAAATAATTATTTTTATGATAAAAGCTTGGTAAGTGTTTTCGAAATAATATTATATTGAATTTGAATGCTTAAAAATCGAAATTGCTAGTGTCGAATATCATAGACACAATCCTAGGTTGTTCTATAAAAATTTTAATTGATATCTATAAAAATTACAATTGATATCTACCTAAAAATAGGCAACACTAATAAACAATTTCTATGATTCATGTAATTGAGAGCATAAGTTTAGCCGAATATTATTAGGTAAATTGTACCTTGAGAAAAAAAAAGGGGAGAAATAAGAAAAGGAACAAAAGAATAAAAGATTTTCCTTTTTTAAACAAATAATCGAAAAACAATAAGATTTCAATTTTAGTAAGAAAAGCAAGTAAAGAAAGATTATACAACATAAGAAAGAAAAATACAAAAAGTAAATTTAAAGAAATCGAAAATTTGATTTTGTTAGTGTGGATACATGCTAACACAAATCAATTCTCATGTTTCATTTTCATTTCATTATCATTTTTTTTGGATTTGCTATCTAGACAATGAATACGATTCCCTATATTATAATTTGAACACACATATATATGAAAATTTTTAAATTGAATACTATTTATCTATAGGTTTTATTATCAGAAATTTCGATACACATACATACATACATATCCGCATTACAACTAAACATACTTTTTTATACAAATAAAATGAAACCTTTATAACGTTATAAATAAATTTACAGACTTCTTACTTCTTTTCTCTATGGGAAGGCGATCTCTTAAATTTTCAGGTTTTCTATTTATAGCATAATGGATTGTTAGGGCCTATAAAAAGGGGGTGGATGTGAACCGCAATAAGGTACCGAGACAGACAAGGTAGATATCGTAATCAATGGTAAGATCGAAAATAATTTTGAGTTCGTAGTTTGTCGATGAATAATAGTTTAGGGGGCTATTGCATAGTATATAAAGTGGGCGCATTAGCCAAGGTCGTTACACCATAGTGTTGCGTGGGTGGGCCTCCCATATTGGACAATAACATCTTGTCCATCCATCTCTCCATGGTTGCCAACTGCTATTTTCTCTCGTTCGAGCAATGGTTTGCGGAATTTTAGTAAATTTTATATTTTTATTTTTTTAAAGGCGAATTCAGGTCTCAAATTTATTTTGAACCTATTTTAAATTCTTTTACATACATATAACATCGTTTGTATAATGGCATGAATTACTTAACGTAACAACTGTTCACGGATTCTGCGGCAAGAACCCAACCATAGCCGACGAGCAGAGCCTAGGCATCCAGCAAGCATGCCCAGCCGTGGAATACCTGAACACCCTTCATTCCTGCTGCCAGGATCTGCCAATGGTAGCCTGTAGACCAAAGGTAGTAATGGTGGCGTAAGGGATGAAGGCTAGCAAGGGTTCAAGGATTTGTTGTTTTTTTTATATGTGCTTTATTTTGACAATTTTTGAGCGTTTTAGCACCTCCCTTTTGGAGACTCAAGGTCAATGTTTCTTTGCGACCCATTGCTGTTAAAACCTAACACCCAGGTTCCGTTACATTTTCTATCGGGATCTATTTCAAAGATCCAAAAATTAGTTATTACACTGGCGAGTAGATGTCTTTTTATGGTAAGGTAGTGTACACTACAGTGTAAAGAAAAGAGACAAGAAATAATTTAAAATTTCCAAACCCAAGGATAAAAAGAGACGGCCTTATAACACTGCTGTCACTAAGATCTGTATCGTTTTATTTTCAAGGGAAGATCCAGATCCGGATCCAGATAGATTTGTGAATAATAAAACGCACCTAGTGTAAAGAAAAAAGACAAGACATAATTTAAAATTTCCAAACCCAAGGATAAAAAGAGACGGGCTTATAACACTGCTGTCAGTAAGATCCGCACCGTTTTATTTTCAATTGATGATCCAGATCCGGATCCAGATAGATTTGTGGATAATAAAACGCACCTACTATAGATTAAACTACCTTACATTAAAAAGCCATCTACTAGCCAGTGTAATAACTAATTTTTGGATCTTTGAAATAGATCCCGATAGAAAACAGGATCCCAAATTGTTTTTGTAAAACATGTTAAAACTTAATCCAGATCCGAATCCAGGTAGATTTGTGAATAATAAAACGCACCTAATGGCCCTTAGTAATAGACATTCATAGAATCGGTTTTAAAGTCACTTTTTGTTAGATGTAGAAAAGTTGCTTTTAAAATTTCGTAGTAACAGATCAAATTTACAAAAATCTTATTTATACCAATAATTGTGACTCATTTTCATAATTTCGTTATTGTGAACTGATACACAAACAGATTTCTATTAACCAGATTCGTAAAGTTCTATTGTGATTCTATCATTTTAAATTTAACTTAGTTACAGGAAATCAGCTTTTAAGTATTTATAATTGAAATTTGTTTTATTTCTACGAATGTTTGGTTAAAATCGAACTTAGGCTAGATTCGGATCTATTACTCAGGGCCAATGTCTTTTCTTTTCGGGTTCACCCAAACGCATATCGATTTAAACTAATAACCTAAATAATTTACTTAGTTCTTCAATTTTAATCTTTTAGTTCATCCCACAGTATTAAAACTATTGAATTCTACGTGAAATGTAAAAAGGAATGTTAAAAATCTTTTTAAATCGTTAACCCGGTGCATATTTCCCATACCCTTTCTTCGTACCCTTCTGTCATCTAAAAATTAAAACCTTTTGCGAACAAAATTTCCTCGTGTGATACACGTTTTAAGAAACACGAAATAGTATAACAGTTAATTGAATTGTATCAAAATTGCTCAACTCTATCGCATTCTCTAGTCTATTACAATTCAAAGTCCATTACCAAACTGATAAGAGTTGTCAAGAGCTTCGCAGTAATTTTTGTTTTTGATTTTAATTTTTCTTTAAATATAAAAATAAATGGCTCAAAAAATTCCGAATATATCCAGATTATCTGCGTCGATAATTCGGGTACTAGGATGCAATCCTGGTCCAATGACATTACAAGGTACAAATACATATCTACTTGGAACTGGCAAAAAGTAAGTTCACAAAAATAATTCGTCATTCTGAATGTAGAACGATTACTTATCCACACCCAGACGAATCCTCATCGATACTGGCGATGAAGGTATTCCAGAATATGTCCACAATTTGAAATCGATTTTAGATGAGGAGAAAGCCACAATAAGCACAGTTATATTAACACACTGGCATCACGATCATGTTGGTGGCGTGAAAGATGTTTTAAAATTATCACGACAAGGTAATTAAGACAAAAGAGGTATTTTAAAACACAAATCTAGTTATAAAGTGAATCTTGTTCCAAAACTGGAGTCTCAAGGAGAATTACAATTAAATAAGAGAATGACATTCTCTACCTGTCTACCTGCATCCATACCTATGGACTTTGAATTATTCAATGTCTCTCTTCAATTGCAGTCTGTGATATTTGGAAGTTTCCAAGAACCGATGCCGTCGACATTTGTCCCGAAATACCAGATGATATTAAAGTAAAAAAACTATGCAATGGACAAGAGTTTTCAGTTGAAGGCGCCAACATTAGAATTGTTCATACTCCTGGTCACACAACCGATCATGTAGTACTTACAACGGAAGAAGGTGCTCTTTTTAGTGGGGATTGCATATTAGGTCAGTCCACTTAAGTTCAATTGCTAAAGACATTGCATAATGCCGTTTGTGTAGGTGAGGGAACTGCAGTTTTTGAAGATCTCTATGACTACATGAAGAGTTTGGATCACATATTAAAAATAAAACCATCAATTATATATCCCGGACATGGAAATGTCATTGAAGTGAATATTTTCGACTCTTTTAGTCTTAAATTATTCTACTTGTTCCATTTTAGGATCCAATTGATAAAATTCAATACTACATAAATCATCGGAATCAAAGAGAAGCCCAAATCACTAAGTTCTTCCAGGACAGAGCACCAAACGATTACACTACCATGGACGTTGTGAAGGCTGTTTATAAGGAAACACCAGAGAGACTTTGGCCGGCGGCAGCTTACAACGTAGGACATCATGTTAAGAAGCTGAAAAAAGATGGCGTCCTCGAGATAGTTGGCAGCGAAGAACTTGACGACACAGAAATCCGTTGGAGATTTCAATCAAAACAATAATAATAAAATCCAAATAAAATAAAATTTAGCATAATATTTTTAATTTCTTAACAGTTAAATTTTCGTTTTCTTCCTACTCAACTTCGTAAGTTATTGTTGGATCTTTAAAGCAATGTACTTCCTCAAACCAAATATCTTCAGGCAATCCTTCGTTCTCAAAGTTCAGATTTGTTGGGACAGGTGGACCATTTACTGTGGGTTTTCTACGTGGCAAAATGGTATCGTAAATATAGACGAGACCATTAGTTAATCCAGGCACAGCACTTCCTTGCACCCACATTACATTGTATTTGGTATTGATTCGCCATATTTTTAGACCTTTGATTTTTCTGTATCGATTTCCCATGTGACCTGGTAATTTGGTTCCTGGCCAAACTCGGCCCTTTTCACCGCCACCCCCAATGTTACCTGGACGACGATGTGTCTTTGTGACACCGTGAGAAGCTGGCATACCTTTGAAGCCGTGACGTTTCACTACACCCTGGAAACCGTGTGGTACTCTGAAAGGAAATAAACATAAGTATTTGCAAAGTTTAGCAACAGCTGCTTTAAGAATAATATTTGATGCCTGGCAAATCATATTTTATCTTTCTTTTGCTTTAAAAAATATTTGAAAATCATTACATTGTAAAAACTCGAAGTCTTAAATCTAATTCGTAGGGTATGAGCAAGAAACTCAAAATATCGAACAAATAATTAGATACAATTTTGTTTGGCTACGTTCCTTGTAAAAAAGCTTCAGATTTTAGATAATCTTGAAGGAAACAAAATGTGTGTAATATTCAGCCCCATCACCAATTCCGTCGTAATCGGAAACTAATACGAATCCCAAAAAAACAATCACCAAATCCGTTCGTAAGGGCAATTTGTATGAGATTTTTCACTACGATAGATTATGTGATGATTTTTTCGGGATTCGTAAAAATATTCCGATTACGATAGAATTCGTGATAAAACTGATTGTCACTGCGTGCGGGTTGAACACATACACACATGGAAAAAAGGATTGACACACCTCTGTTTTTCAAAGCTTTATGAATATAACATAAGAACGAAAAATAATTTTCATAAAATTTGTTTAAAATGTTTTGTTTTATTTGTTTACTTAAAGTTATAACACAAAAAAAAAAAGCTTTTAAATATAAAAAGAAAACAATAATTTGACCAAACCTCAGTTTTTAAATTTGCATTCCAGAGGAAAATCCTTTCCTGATATTGGAGAAATTGTCAACAGACGCAGTTATTCGGTATGCAATGTTGTAAAACGGTTTAAAGATACGAATATTTTTATAAGTTGCAGAAGAACGGGTGCCAAGTCAGTTGGAAAATGCATTAAAAAAATCCAATTAGCGGCAGAAATTTGCGAACAATCAGGTCAGACTTTTTAACCAAAACCATACGAAAAAGATGTTAGATCTTGCAAATAACTTCATTAAACACAAAACGGATTTCTGGGAGAAATTAATTTCCTCTGATGAGAGCAAATTTAACATTTTCCGAAATGATGCCCGAGAGTTAGTGTAGCGAGAGCCGAATACTGTTCTTAAAAAACAGAATTCACTTCCAACCGTCAAACATGGAGGTGCTGGAGTCACTACCTAGGAAGTATGGCGGCATCTGAAGTAGCGGAGTTAGTATTCATAGATGGCATAATGGACAAGGTGGTCTATTTAATTATATTATTGTATTAAAAGAAAATCTTAAAAAAAAGTCCTGAAAGACTGGGCCTTGCTGGGAATTTGTAACGTGCCGAAAAATATATGAATATTGACATATATGGGTCTGTCTAGTTAGAATACAAAGCAGCAATATATACCGACTGTTCCAAGATGAAAATTAGTGTTGTTGCAAGGTGCTTTTCAGAAACCCTTGGACTAGCTAGCTGCTTCAGGCTATCTGATTACAGCAGTGTTTTCAAGCTGAGGTTCTGGCGGTGACGAAAGCTGCTGGGCAAATCTCAATGATGGCAATAACAAAAGCTGATATCACCTTCTTCATTGATACCCAAGCGGCAATACAAGCGATTTCTGCCCTTGAAATCAAATCAGAGCTTGTAACTTGCTGTCCCGAAGAGCTAAGATTTCTTGGTACACAACACAACATAATGCTCTGTTGGGTTCCTGGTCACAGTGGTGTCCCAGGTAATGAAAGCGTTCACGAGCTGGCAAGAATAGGATCAACACTTGATCTTAATCAGGCAGACACAATAGTTCAGGTCCCACTCTGTAATCTTAAGCAGCAAAGTTCTAGTTATAACAAACAAAAGATGGAATTCTCTCGATTGCTGTCTTATAACCAGAAAACTATGGCCTAATTTCAAGAAACAAAAAACGAACATTATCATCCAACCAAGTAAAAAGGTTCTCTTCTCGTGAGCATCACCACCGGCCACAAGCAACTGGGTCAGCACAGAGGATTGGGTGACGAGGAGATACATGAGGATACTCCTCAGTATCTCTGTCAATGCCCTGCGCTATATCATCTGAGAAACAAGACACTTCTTAAACGACTTGCAGGACGAATGACTTGCATTCCAAACAAAAGCATATAAAAATTTATTAATAATACCAAATAGCTGGAAAATTCCTTAGCTCTATCAACCAGCCGACCACGAGGCTGGAAATCGCCTCCAACCACAGTCAAAAAACATAAAATGAGTCACTGTTGTATACAACCTGTTATGCCGATACCAATAAGTTCCCAGGGAAATGTCGGTCATTCAGGTTCACAATTGTCGAAGGAGGAAGGACGGCAATAATAAATCAATGACAGATTATCCAATCCAATAGGATAGGGGCCTTCGACAACACTTCTCACGAAGCAGTTCATTCGGCTCTAGAAACAAGAGGCTGTCCGCAGGGAGGGGTATTATCACCCTTTGCTGTGGAGTCTTGTAGTTGATGAATTACTAAAAAGTCTAACCTCCCAAGGGATTCGATGTATTGGCTTTGCTGATGACATCGTTATAACGGCACTGGGGAAGTACGAAGAAATTCTTTGTAATATAGTCCAGAGGGGGCTGTCTATAACTAGGAAATGGTGTATATCTGTGGGACTTAACATCAACCCTACCAAAACCACGATAGTACCATTTACCAGTAAAAGACTTCTACCTCGCATGACACCCATTCGGTTGGCGGGAGAAGTAATCGACACCCAGAGGGAGGTCAAATATTTAGGAGTTGCACTAGATAGCAAACTCCTCTGGAACAAGCATGTTGAAATAACTGTCGGGAAAGCCACAAAGGCCCTTATGATATGCAAGACTTGCAGGTAAATCATGGGGCTGCAAACCAAACATCATAAGATGGATGTACACCATGATGGTAAGACCCATCATTACCTATGGGGCGATTGCATGGCATAAAAGAACCGAACTAAACAACTAGGAAATCACTAGACAAATTGCAAAGGCTTGCATGTATATGCATACCATTAGCAATGAGAACTTGCCCTACAGCAGCGATGGAAACCATCCTTAGTAGTAGTAGTATTGACGCCACTACACGTGGCCATTGAAAATGCTGCTAAGGGGGCCATAATGAGGTTTGCCAAGGAGGGTACTGGGACGGGTAAAATTATTGGAAACAGGGAAAAAGACTCGATAATCCGGTCCGCAGTAACAAACCTCCTTGATATCCCAAGAGATGGTATGATCAAAAGATATAACTTCGAAAAACATTTCAAAACGGAGTTAAGTTGCAAAAAAGACTAGCTACGCGAAACAATAAACTACAGTCTTAAAGAAAATACCATCAAATGGTACACTGATGGATCGAGAACAGCTGAAGGGACTGATGTTGGAGTTTTTGGGCCTAGAACTTAACTCTCCTTACCGATGGGACAGTCCACTAGCATATCCCAGGCAGAAGTAAATGCCATAGGCATATGTGCTGGAAGAAACCTCGATAGGAAATATAAAAACAAAAACATTGCCATCATGTCAGACAGTCAGGCTGCACTAAAAGCACTAAGCTCCTACGCCATTAGTTCCAAACTTGTTTGGGAATGCGTGATAAAGCTTAATAAACTGGGCGAGAATAAAACTGTCACACTTCATTGGGTACCAGGCCACGTTGGTGTCCAGGGCAACGAAGAGGCAGACTCCTTAGCAAAAATAGGTGCATCGACACCTCTTACAGGGCCAGAGCCCTACTGCGGAATAGGAGAAAACGTGATCAAAAACAAAATCAAAACAGATGAGGAGAGGAGACAAAAAGATCAAAAATCTGGAAAGAACTCCCTAAGCTAAGACAGGCAAAACTCCTACTCGGGACTACAACCGAGAGCGTTTTATAACCTGCATTAGCTTAAGTAGGAACAACCTCAGAAAAATCAGTGGGGGCTTCTCACAGGCCACTGTAGGTTGAGAAGACACCTCAACATCCTTGGCCTGGAGAACAACGCGACTTGCAGATTCTGCAACACTCACGAAGAGACACCTGACCACATATTGGGGAAATGTGATGCACTCGTGCATCAAAGGCATAGGTATCTGGGCAAGCACCACATAAAAGAGAGTGAATTATCATCCCTTAAAATACTCCAAATACTTCGATTCCTCAAAGGAACAAATTTGGAGGAAGAACTGTAATGATGAGCCAACCTCATCCAGTTCTAGATGGGGGACACAATAGATCTTTAGGTCGCAGTGTTTTTATACCCCAATTTATTCATTCATTTCATTCATTCCAATAGGAAGAGAAGAAAAGAGAATCAACGGCGCGCAATACAAAACTTAACCTAATCTCTTTTTGTAACTAAAAGAAAAACCCACCAACCAACTAGTCGTGCTACATAAACATGTTAATTGTAGGTTTTATGACTTCAGAAAATCAAAGAAAATGATTTCTGACTACCTACATTGTCGTAGACTTCGCTAAAACTTACGTCTTTCCTCTAACATCGACAGAATCTCCCACACGAAAATGCGTTACATCTAGGCGGGTTCCTGGACTTATAGCTGCATTTGGCGTGACCAAGAATCTTGCAATATTCTTCTTGGGCATAACTCCAGAATCTTTAAATAATCCGCAGTATTCTTTGGTAAGTAGAGATGGATCTGCGCTTTCAGCGCCTACTAGTAAGCAACCAAATTTCTTCGTATTTGTCACTGCAGGTTTATGAGCTGGTTGGTAGTCTTCTGGTGGTATATATTTAATAACATGGTTATCAACAATATGGAGCAGTGTTGTTCTTATCCGTTTTCCGTTCTTCAACCAAAGTGGATATTGGCCGATTTTTCGTGCAAGCAAACCAGTTCGTCGACATTGTGGCGTCCATTCTACATTGACTTGTTCTTCGGCTTTCAAAAGGCTCAATTTCTTTGTTTGATCAAAGGTTTGGACTCCTTTTATTATAGCTGGTGGTCCGAAGGTTTCGTGAATAATTTCTTTGACAAATACTTTGTTTTCAGGGGTTATGTTATCATCATGAACCTGGAAAATGTTAATTATTAAACAAGCCTGGAGCTGTTTGCATAACTTAATACTTACAACACGATTTTTTTTAAGAAACCAATAGGGATTGCGAATTCGCGGCCTGGTTAAGTGACCTTTTTCACGTACTTGTGTAAGAGCTGGAGAAACTCTGAAAAACATAAATATTATTTCAAACTAGCTACATGAATTGAGAGGAATACCTTAATCGTGAGAAGTCCAGCATTAAATTTCTTAATAAATTTGCATTTCTTGATATTATAGACATTTTTCTTAAAAAAATAAGAAATAACCTTTCGAACACACGGGAACGGAGAGCACCAAAAATTTTTAAAACATGAATCTGTCAAACTGACACCGAAAACAAAGTGACATCTGAGCATCTGGTTGTGTTTGATTTGTTCATAAATCACAACTTTTATTTAATGTTGATTTTCTTTTACACTAGGGATTTTAGGGATTGCGATCCCTTGTCAAATTTTGTCTTTTTAGTGTGGGTATTTCGTATACATGTAAATCCCTCTCCAAATACGGATTCGAAGGATTTGATCTCTGTCAAAAAAAAATCGATTTTTTTGGTGTGGTAAAAGTCAAAATTTGACAAGGGATCGCAATCCCTAAAATCCCTAGTGTAAAAGGAAATCGACATATGATAGAGACACTTGAACTATCGTATTTTCTTTCAGGGAAGTTTTCTTGCAATAAGGACCAAAAGCTGTAGCCTTAAGGCTAGGCGTGCACATTCAATTTTTAGTTGCGCAGCTGCTTGGTTCGAGCAACTAAAAAGTCTGTGTTTTGACACAAACTAAACGATTGCCTAAAATGAGTTCGCTATTTTGTGTAACATATAATTATATGCACCTGCACGGACATTCAACCCAGTGGCGTAGATAGGGGGGGGATCAGGGGGATATATCCCCCCCCATTGGGATCGATAATTGTTCAACATAACCAGTCAACCAAATAAGTTAAAGAAATGCACTCTGAAATTTTTTTTTACGTCTCACCAATTGATAACACTAGTTTACAAATTTTCGGTTTGTAGCGAGTACCTCCAAAAAAAGTATTTCCTAGACTAATTTTGACTCTCTGAACAAGAAAATGGCACTCATTTATTTCTCCAAAGAAGCGTTTTCGAGATATGAGCAAAAAACCGTTTTTTTGCTTCTTTTCCATGTATGAGCCTAATTCTCAAAAACGGTCGAACTAAGTAACATATACTTTATGTTTTTGAACAGATATTTTGTTTGTCTTTCCAGCAGTATACGACTTGTGTAAATCGGCCCAACAATCATCAAGAAAAAGCGGTTCAAAATTTCAAAAAACACAATTTTTCGCCGTTTTAAGAAAATCACTTGTTTTAAGTCATTCCGCAAGGATAGAAAAAAAACTGAAATGGTCTGCCTTCACGTACTGTTTCATAACTTCCACATTTATTATTCAATTTAATTGATCTTGTGCGTTTTAGCTTTGTAAAAACAATATCTTCCACTGAGATTTTAAAAGTATTTTAAATATTTTTTTGTCTATTCTTACGGAATGACTTAAAACAAGCGATTTTCTAAAAACGGCGCAAAATTGTGTTTTTTGAAACTTTGAACGGCTTTTTCTTGATGATTGTTGGGCCGATTATAAGTGTTTTATTTAAAAAGAACAGAAAACTGGATTTTATTTTGTGATTTATTTTTTAAATTAATATTATTTTACTTACTACAGTGCCTCGCATAAGTAAAACCGCACCTGTAAAAATGCGTTTCGTAGAAAATTAAAACGGAAATGACACCCTACTATTTTTTATTGAATGGTATCACTAATTAAGTAAATTGAGAAGAAAAAAAAGTTCCGTTATTTTCTCTTCTGGTGGTTAAAAATTAAAACAGATTTTTTTTGTATTGCAAAAGTATAACCGCTTTTTTATTTTGATCTGTTTTTTTTTTTATTTTAAGTAAATTTTTTCGGCTTAATTAGTAAAGGACATTGCTGCCCCTATTTTCGACCAATCTAAAATTGTTTTTGACATATTGTTGACAAGGTTATTTAATATGGAATCGTCTATACAGTTCCATTCTTCCACAATCGCCTCTCGCAGCTCAGCAACACTATATAATTGCCTATTATGGGCATACATTTTGCGGGTCAAAATTCCCCAAAGATTTTCAATAGGGTTACAATCTGGAGAACGTGCCGGGAACACCATAAAATGTATGTTATTCGATTCGTACCATCCCAAACTTTGACGACTAACGTGAATTGGGGCATTATCATGCTGGAAGACATGCCGAGCTCGACGAAATCGTCTTAAGTAGGGTACCAAATTATCCTGAAGCACCTGGGTGCAAGCTGAACTGTTCATCTTTGCAGAGGTGGAGGCAAGTGTAACCTTACCACGGTACCAGAAGGCCCCCCAAACCTTACAACTGCCACCGCCAAAGTTCCTCTTGAAAACAAACTTTTTTCCTTTCTCAAATCGTGCCAATATCCGTTAAAACCACCTGACCCATCAAGATTAAACTTTTTTTCGCCACTGAAAATAATCTAAAAAAAAACATTCATTAGATTATGCCATTTGGAATAACAAAAGTTAAGTGTAAATTAATGGAATGTTACTTATGGTTTTCCAATTCCGTTTAATGTTTTGCTGGGCAAATTCTTACTTTTTTTTGTAGACTGTTGTCAATTTTGGAGCTGGCATTATTTTGCACCGAACAATCACTTTACTGCTTTCTAAGGCACGAAAAACTGTTGAAACCGAAATTCCTAAGCCCAATTCGTCACGAACGTTCGGCAAAGAATGCGCCGAATTGGATGCAGCATTTATTAAACGCCTCTTATCTCGACTTGTCAGCTTCTGCAGATGCCCGGGTCTTATTTTCGTCTCATAAGATTCTGGATCTTGTAAGAAATTTCGGACGACACGATCGGATCTTTAAATTTTCCTACTAATAGCCGTTAAGCTTAGGCTAGTTAACCAAAAAGCTTGAATTTTGACTTTTTCCGTATCGCTTAATTGTTTACCATGCGGCATTGTTGCTTGTCATTTCGAAGCACATAACTGAATACAGCTTCAGAGAGGTTTGCATTGTGCGGTTATATAAAAATCTGTTTTTAATTTTTAAACACCAGAAGAGAAAATAACGGAACTTTTTTTCTTCTCAATTTACTTGATTAGTGATGCCATTCAACAAAAAAAGTAGTAAAGTGTCATTCTCATTTTAATTTTCTACAAAACGCATTTTTACAGGTGCGGTTATACTTATGCAAGGCACTGTATATCAATATTTATTCCAGTTCATATTCGTATTAATGCGTATAGTATATTATCTTTAAAAAATATAATTTTTTATGGCATACATAATGAATTCAATGAAGTCTTGTTATTTATTTTTTTTTTTTATTATTAAAACTTTAAAAAAAAATGAGCGAACCAGATCTATCCCCCCCCATAGCGAAAAGCTATCTACGCCACTGATTCAACCAACTAGTTTATCTGTTTTCTATAAGCAACCAAACAGTTGTGCAACTAAAAATTAAATGTGCGCCTAAGGCTAGGCGCCCCATATATACCAAAAACGCTAAAGATGATATTTCGGCCAAAATTGGGATGCTCTTCCTAACGCTCCAAAGTCCAGTCAGCGAAAACAGAGCGTTCTCTATGGTCATGAACTTTGAGCTCCTGGGTCAATTGGACCTTGGGGTTGACCAACTACGCGTACAGGGTTATTTGAGTCAGTTGTGAGTTGGTCAACTTGGTAAACGGAGTTCACAATGAGAATACTAATTAAAAATAAATAGTTGAGCGTAATTGGTTGAACTAGTTGGGGCGTAGTGCAGGACGGGCATAAGCCACGATTCTCAAATAAAGCCTAGTACGCAGATCGGAAAAAATTTTGTCTTCCACACAATTTTTTTCCTGGGACAAATTTTATCTTGGATTTTTTTCCGAGCAGTACGCAGTTCGCGCGCAAAATTCATACTTTTGTGCATTGCTGTACAAAATATCTTCACTAAATTTTGCCAGGAAAAAGAATGATACAAGCATTATTTTGCGGGACAAATTTTGACAGCCACCGTATTTCCGAAAGTGATTTCTGTCAAAACTGGTTTTATGTATAAAAGGTGCTGTGCTTCTCTTGAAAGCAAACATTTTCTTCGTGTGAAAGGGGTCTTATGTATTTATCCGGCAGCCCCCGAACGGGATCTGCTTCCCATCAAAAGCAAATCGAACAGATCGAAATGTCAAATCGAAAACTTCAAATCAAAGGCAAAAGTGGTGTTGTGATGTCATGTTCTGTTTTGTGGAAACTGCAAGTGCAAACTATTTGTATTTAAATTGTGGGTTGTTCTTACTAATTTTGTGTTAAATTAATTGTTAAAAATAGACTTTGTTGAGCATAATTGATAATACCATAAATTACCAAGTCCAATAAATCCACCGTGAATGCACAGTAATAAAAGCATAGGAAAATGAAAACCAATTAAAAAAAACAGCTGAATTCATTTTGCAACTTTCTAAAAAATAAACAATAAAAGAAAAAGAAATTAAAATTTAAAATGCAATCATCTGTTCCTTTACAACCACAAATCAATCATAAAATACTTTTAGTTAATTTAAGAAAATCCATTGAATTGTGGTTTTTGGATAAACGCGATCAATTAGACGATGAATGGGATGACTTATATTTTGGGATACAAAAATATATTGCTGCAATTATATCCGATGGGCTTCAATTGAGCTTGGTAAGAGTTTACTAGATTATAATGCTGTCTTATCAGTTGTTGTATAAGCTAGAGAGGTTAAAAATATTTTATAATTTTTGTCATGGATCCAACATAGTTTCATGAGAGCAATAAGCAGCCTCAGTTTACTTTTTTATAGATTTATAGCCGAAGAGCAGTGTTTTATCTATTGTAATAATCTCATTGGATTTTATAAGTTTTATTGAACTAGTTAGTAAAAGGACTATGGAATTGAAATCTATAAAACTGGCACACAACCTAACCCAATTCTACGTTATTGGCATCTTTAGTTATGTAGGTATTCGTTGTTTTTGTAAATAAATAAACGACCTTGAAATCATATGTTATAGATTTTTAAGGTGCTAAATGTTCACAAGAATAATTATTGTCGTTCTATTTTGATATTTTAATTTGAAGGTAGTTCCTGCCGCAAGCTGGAGAACTTATTACAATTTTGCATACAAAAAATTCTGAGCTACACCTTAATAATCTCTTGAAACTACTAGTAACTCATATATATAATATACTCTTACCATAAAAAAATTTTCTTATTTTGTTATTTTTTAGTTTAAAGGCTTATACTTATATGACTTATATTAACATAAGACAAATTTATAATGTATTCTTAAATGGAAAATCATACGGTTAAAAACTATATCACAACATCTAGGTTTCGTAACCAGTCTATCATAGCTATGTTGTTGATAGTATCATCAAAATCTTGTCAGAGAAGGGAGACTTTTTACATTCTGCGATTGTCGTTGGGCCTCACAATCGCAAGGTGAAGAACCGACGCTTGCCCAACGGAACAAAGAGTGCACATTTTTCGTGGTTTGTTCGAATTTTGTTAAGAGTCGATCAGAAGTTTCGAGGTAGTTAAGCGAAAATAATAGTTATTTTAAAATTACAAAAGACAATTCAACAGTTAATGGTACATATATTTATATATATATTAAGAATTAAAAGTAAAGGTTTTTAATCTAAGACTCGCCAGCAATACGTCTGACGTCCGAGTTCCACAACGATCTTAATAGTAATGTTCTCATATACGCTTATTGTATTAGGAGGAATTTACTTCTCCTTCTTACGCTGCGCTGTATATTCATCCTTTTTCCTCAATGATCATCGTTACAGTAGGCCAAATCCAAAAAGTTGGCATGTTGGGTTCGAGATATTACGTAGACGATGTACATTCTGGTATCCAGACGGAGTTTTATTGCGCTCCCTTAAAAGAATATTTAGGCAACGCAACTGAGGTGGAGCAATGTTGCACGGCACAGGAATCCTTCGTGTTGGTGTTGGCTATATATAGTGCCGGATATGAGTTGCTTTTTATTGTTCAGTTGCACTTTCTGTACATGGGCACTAATCAGTTACACTGGACTTAGTTTTTTCACGATGTTAACGCGCGTTTTAAGTTAACCAGTTCTGCCAACATCTAGGTATTTTGGGTTTCGTTTGTGGTTAGAAGTGGTTTTGTTAAACTGGACGTGAAGTCTGAGTTAGAGTCCTCTCCGTCTTCTTTATGTCCTTATCCTGGGAACCTATCGCCGAATCATCCGAGTGCCCGAATTTCCTTGATATGGTCGCAAAGATATCCCCGATATACAGGCTAAACAGCAAAGGGACAAGGACGAAACCTTGGAAAACCCCGTTATTTAGCTTTCTAACTCTGCTTTTCCCATCATTAACGAAAACTTGAATAAGGTGGTTTAAGAGTGAGTTGTTTATAAGGCCTGATGTTCTTAGACAAGGAACAACTTTTAGCAGCTTAAATATAAGTTCATCTTCACAAACGGTGTCATATGCATCTGTTAAGTTGACGAAAGCAAAAGATGTTTTGAGCTTTCTTTTAAAACCTGCTACAATGTTTGTCCATAATTATTACATTTGATCCGTCCAATTTCTACCCACATGATTAGTATAATTTCGTTCAAGAAAGAAATTAGTAGCAAGAGCTTAGCAGCCTTTTAGGACGATAGCCTTTTTTTATAAATTGCGCGCACTAAAGGGATTATGACTACCCTTAAAATGTTTGAGCACATCGCGAGCGTTTAGGAAAGCTGGGAAGGATCTAAGAGGAGATACCGATGCACATTGGTTTTAAATGCTTAAATATAGCAATGGGAAGTAAATATTGGGCCGGGAAAAGCATTCCACTCTCGTATATTGCGGCTAATGAATTTAAGAGTCCATAGTTTGTCTCAATGATTAACTGATGGGCATTCCAAGATGCGTTAAGGTTGCATTCCTTAAAGGGAGGAATGTAACTTCCTATAAAAATAACAGTAAAATAATGAAAGACAAGAAACATTCCGATGGTGCTCGTGAGATTCAAATGATTCAGTTATAGTTCTATCACCTTTCATTTTTAAATCTCGTTTTTGCTTTCCATCAAAGAGACTCAAAATTAGAAGGAAGAATATAAGCTAAAGATAACAATCAAATCAGAAGGGTGACAAATTTCTTGCATTATCGAAGGAAACGACAAGGTGGTGCACATACCGAGAACTGAACGCTGTTCTGTTTCCTTAATGCAAGTGCCGCTCATAGATAGCGACATGGGAGTTGGTTCCGTTCAAAGATAGGAGACTACATTGAGTTTTTGAAACTCTAAGCAGTTTATGTTTCTCCGTTTGACAATGCTATCTAGATCAGAATTGAATGAGCTTATCATATGCTGCCGCTCTAGATCCACATCCGAAAGACAAGGAGATGTACTGCCGTCAGCAAAACAATTTAATGGATTAGGAGTTTCAGACAAAAGATCATTGTTGAATATGAGAAAGAGAGTCGGAGACATAAAAGGGTGCTGTGGTACACCTGCATAAATATAAATATTATATTTAAAACCCCCTAGTGGGTTACTTTCATCAGATAATCCGGCCTGTAGTCCTAAGGTCAACTAAGGGAACTGTCCCCCAGGTACTCGGTTTGTGGCGTGTGGTTAAATTCCTTACCACATAAAACCTACCGGTTATGAAATAGACACCAAATGATAGGTTAAGCCTGCAGAAATCTTCAAATACGAAGGTTATGTTTTGTTTATATGCGTGTATCAAATCATCAACCAAAAATGGATGGAAGGAAGCATGCCCGATGGTTGAACCATCAGATTCATATACCCCATCCAGGGATATTCCTACTAAATATCGTATACGAGTATGGTTTCCGGCTTGGAAGATCCACTATAAACAAAATACTCACATTGAGGCCAACCCTGTAAAAGACCAATGAATTTCAAGTCGAGACTCACTATATACGCATGGACATCGAAGCCGCATATAAAAACATTCATTAATAGGAGTTCTATATTGTAATGGCCGAACTCGGAATCCGGGGAAAACTGATCCGACAGTGTTGCATGGCATTGCAAAATACGCCGCCGTGCAATATGCAACTGGGAAACAACTCTTCTGAACTATTCCAAATATTCACAGGGTTTCGATATGGAAATTTGCTATCATGTGACTTCTTCAATCTCTTTCTAAACAAGATGTTGCGCAAGGCAAGCTCTTACACTGAGGGTATTCGACAAATCTGTCCAACAATTGGATATGTGGACGATATCGACATCATCTTCCCTTGCCAACTTTCTGTAAAAGAGTCCTTCAATGAATTGAAGATCAGTCCAGACTTGTTGTTCTTCAAGTAAATGAGGACAAGACCAAGTATATATGTATGTACATGCTATCAACAAACAAATATTTGTCAACCGATTACGGTAACACGTACGTATTGTTAGCAGTTATTGAATTCATCAACCAAGAAGTAAATATTGCTTTTATAAGGGAATTCATTTTTAAGTTATATAATGTACCCAAACTCATAAAATAAAAAGATGTCTATCGAAAAATACAAATTATAGTAATTTAATTTAATTTTGTAGTTTACATAATTTTCAAAATCTGAAATGAAAAAAAACATTTATAATTTAAAATCAAAAAAAAAAAAATGTATATCTTTACAGCAATTGCCAAATAAAATTCGTTTACAAAAGTTCGCCGATGATTTATGTTGGCTGAGGGCTTCCGTTCAAGCAAAAAATCAAAGCTTAATTTCAATATCTGATTTGAATACTGCCAAAAATTTCTTAATGAAATGGGTGCAAGAAAATATGAAAGATAACTGCCTGTGTGCTTGTGTACAATTATTAGTCACAGATAATGATATTCTAACGACATACTATACCAAATACTCATACATTCGTAATGAAAAATACGCAACCGCATTGTTCATTTGCATTTCGGCAGTGGAATTGAACCGTTGTTCTTTACTTACCCAAATAGATGCTTCCCTTTTTGGGGAAAGTCCTTTCAAAACTAAACGAGCAACATCTCATCCAAATCTTTCCATCTCACCACAGCCGAAGAGAACGCCAACTAAATCGTTGCAACAAGACAGTTCCGATGGCATTATTCAAATTAAAACCATGCGACCCATAAGTTCGATTCGAAAATGGAACAGTCTTCCTGCTTTGAAACATATAAATACAAAAAAACGTTCCAGGAGTCAAACATTTGGCAATGCACAAGATGTGTCAGTGAACATTGGAAAATTACATAAAGCAATAGGTATTCAAAATAAGAAAATCAGAACCAATGAAATGCAGGTGGGATCAGTGAAATCATCCACTTCATCGTCCGACTACAGTAAAACCTCAACAGAATCGAATAGTAGTTCTTCAATAGGAATCGAACTGATCAAATGTGACCACATTAAAATTTGGGTAGATCATAGTGCTTATAGCCGCAATAATACGAATGCACAAAACAACAAGGAAGCACCAATTGTAGGAACTTCTTCACTCGATATGAACTGCGAAATAAGCCCAAACTCTCGCAGCAGTTCGAGTCCGATAAACACATTTATCCCAAATATATTCTCAGTCCCATCGTTTCGTGGCAATTCGGGAAGCTGGAACGATAGTTTCTCTTCGATTTGCCACTCTTCGTCTACGCAGAATGATAGTGTTTTGAATTCATTTCTTCCACGATGCGGTGAAAAGTTGCCACCACGAAAGACAAGTAGTCTGTTTGAAGATACGAATACATCACAAATTGGAAAGACATTATTGGCGGGTCAATCAGTAGGGGAACAAAGTTTGGCTGCATTTCTTCAAAGAACTCAGTTTTCGAGAAGTAATAACGATTTGGAAAGAGAAAATGCCCACTTTCGAATATGTGAAGCCATTATATCGGCAATAGAACGAATTAAATGCCAGAAATTAGAAACAGATAAAAAATCAACAAAAGTGGAAAATTCACCCGATGAAAGTTATGGTAAGTTAACATTTTTGAAAAAGAAAAAAATACCTAATAACTAATTTAAATTTTTAATTTGCATATAGATCGCCCTGGAACCTCAGCAAATTCTTACGAACATTTGGTTTCATATGACGAACAAAAAACAAAGAATGAATTGAAAATTGAACAAAAAACATCTACCGCAATAGAAGTAATACATTATGCTACAATCAAAATGTTCGTTAAAAAATTAACTTTTTATTAATTTTAGGATAGTGAAAATATGAAAGATCACATGCCGTATGCTGAACTCGGTGAAAGTTCCTTGGATGATATACATTCAGCTGAAAATATTGGTCTATCATTGATTTCAAAATTCAACGATAAAAGTCTTCCGAAAGTTTCTGATTTGAAATGGCTCGTATCCGAAGAGGTAAGTTTTATAAAATGTTTAATATTAAGAATCTATTTTAAAGAACTAAAACTAGAAAGACCTAATGTGTTTTTTAAGTGTATGTAAAAAAAGTAAGTTTCTTTAATTATTTATTCTAATGTACAAATTACTTAAACTTAAAGGTCGCCCAAATCTACTTATGTACATCATAACATATGTTCCGGCTTCTAAAAGTACTTATCTTTCCGTTAAAATTTCATTTCAAATTTTTCCAGTTTTTGAATTCATTTCACTGAAATTAATATTTGGTTTGGACATAATTTTTGTTCAATATAATATTTTGAAATTCAGCGGATGGCAAAAAAATGTTTTTAATATTATCATAACTAATTTCTTCATAAGACATTAAACAAAAATACAATTCGAAATATTACTGCAAATGCATATCATCCCATTTATTATTCCTGATCAATGAAGACTCGCTGCTTGAAATGCGGTAGCTTTCAATCCTATATGATCTATTGGACACTACTTCCTTTCAACAACCTATTGGCTTGGGGTTTAAAACAGGTTCGGTCTTCCTTATCGCTGAGCGCTGGGATTCAAAAACTCAGTTGGCCGGAGTTTTGTTGTCCATTTGGTCGATCTTTTGGGAGCCAATACAGCCGTAAAGCAGGCAGTTTAACCCATTTATTTCTCCAAATCGAAGTATCAGCCGATATTTCCTCTTTGGATCTCGTGTTCTATATTAAAAAGAGGTATTTTCCAATATTACGTGATACAGTTGGATCAGTTTTCCGACATCCCTAGTTCTGTCATCACCATATGAATGTTATCATGTGCGCTTTTGAAGTCAAGAAAAAGTTTGCCAGTGAGATATTAATTTGAATAAATAATTCAAGAAGGTTGGATTAATTATTGTTTGTATATAATTAAGTGCATTGTGTCGGACAAATACATTTTTTGTTGGATTAATTTTCCTTTGAATTTAAAAGTTGTATTACTAATAAACTTATATTTTCGTGTTAAATCGAATTCAACCTGAGTGACAAATGACCAAATCATTTAAATGATCCAAAATTTTACATATTTTTGTCATAAAGAGTGACGAGTATAAGTTACGTTTAATTTTACCATATCAAATAATGGCTATACAAAATGAAGAATGAATTTGTTCAGTCTTACTAGTGTAATGACCTTGCCTCAAAACCTCATTATTTGAGTTCTTATAGATGTACATATGTATGTCATTACTGTATTAATTTTATTATTATTGTACAATAATTGTAGTGAAAATAAGACAAATGTAAGGAGTTGGTCTACATGACTTAAATTGTAATCGTTCTAGCTGCAATCTCTATTGCTTCCAACTTGAATCTGTTTCTCAATTTAAGTACCTGGGAGTTAATATACATGTAAACTTAATTGGAAATCACATATACAAACAGTGAAACAAAGTATTTATTATGTACTAAATAGAATATTTCACTTGCGTAGGCTAGTACCACCAAATTTAATTACATCAATTTATTATGCCGTGATCAATTCTCGTTTGGAATATGGATTATCTTGCTGGGGTAGTTCATTCATTAGTAATCTGAAACCTATTATCACAGCCCAGAAAAAAATATTCAGAATAATGCTTTTCAAGCCTAGATGGGAGCCTCATTTCCATTGTTGAAATCTATTAAGGTATTGCCACTCAGAAAACTATACATACATATATAAAGTACTCAGACTGTTTTACCTACGAGGTGGTTTCAACAATCTACCTATTAAAAATTTTGTCCATTCATTAAGAGCCTCTAATACTGTGATAGTTCCTAGAGCTACATAGAATAGAACATGTTAGACGATTTGATTATCTTCCAAATTTCATAAAGTTTCTTACACAAAGTATTTTTCTAACAATTTTATCATTTAAAATTTGGGAGATACTTTTTCGCCAATGTCTTAGGTCGCAGTGCAAAGCCCTCACAATATTCATCTCACTAGTATAAATGCGGATTGAGGTAGAAAGTTATGTCTCTGTAGGCCTTTGGTGTAGTAAAAAACTTAAAGCACTAAGTATTCTTCCTTCTGATACAGTAGGTTTAAATTTTTTTATTATTAAACTACTCGTTCTTCTCTCACACATAATCGTGGAAATTCCAACTGCATATTTACCTATAATCATTTATTTTTCATTGTTTAGTCATATTCCATGAAAAACTGGTGCTAATTAACTTTGACATACCTTCTAAGTATTTCTTCTTCTTTGAGCAACTGTTTTGAAGAAGTTTACAACCTTATTAATCTTGTTACAACTCCTAGATAGTTTATGTGACTGCACCAATACAGTTCTCAGAATTTGTTTGAACATATAAACCCCTTCGAGACGGATCGTTCATATATAGTTAACTCTTTGAATAGCCTAGAAGGATGTTTTCCTATAAATGTGGTTTTGCAGTTGCTAGTCCTCGAATTCATTTCATTATCTCTAAGCAATTTAAATATAGAGAATGGCACACCCTGCTGACTGTGAAAAATATATTGGTATTGTTACACATTTAAAAACTAATAGACTAAGAGCCCACAGCAATTTTTGGGTGTGGTTGATAACAAAAAATAATTAGCATATTTAGATAACCCTTTTATAGTTATTTATGAATGTGAACGTCTTGCATACTCTAGTGGGAGCAATAGTGCATAATAGTGCATCAAGTATGCAGTTCTTTCCAAGTCCAAATAATTGTGATAACAACTTTGCCAAAATATAGAGTTAAGCCTCCTGATTGAAAATATCGAGGTCCAAGACGTTTTGCAGACAGCCTTCTGCCTGCCAGACGCGATAAGAATAGGCCACTTCTTGCATTAAGAAGGCCACCTTCAAAACGTCTTGGACCTCGATATTTGCAATCAGGGCACTTAGTTGTTCATTTTGAAGTTATGGCAAATTTTGTATCCCAATTTTTTAGAATTTGGAAAGAACTGCATACTTGATGCACTATAATGCACTATTGCGCCCACTAGAGTATGCAAGACGTTCACATTCATAAATAACTATAAAAGGCCTATCTAATTATGCTAATTATTTTTTGTTATCAATCACACCCAAAAATTGCTGTGGGCTCTCGGTCTATAATTGTTTCGTCTTTCTCCCTGTCAACATTATTTTTTATTCCAAAAGGTTATTAACTTTTTCATTTTTAATTTTCTCATAAGGACACTCCACAAAGTCTTCTACCAATGCCACAACAATCTAATAATCCTGATGACAACATTTTGCCAATGGTTACTAGAGGGACACGGTATTGGGCACCTCCCAGACAACAGATAATTTTTACAAATCATCCATCACCAAAGTAATTACTCGTATTAAATAAATGTATTTGTTTGTATTCAGGTTCAATTATATAAAAAAAAAACTTTCTTCATAGGAGAAAACTTCTTATTCAAATGCAAAACTATCGATGTGCTGGTTGTGGCATGCGAGTGCCAGTCAGTCATATCAAGAGTTTTCGCTACTGCACTTACTTAGGAAAATACCACTGCACAGGTTGCCACCGAAACCAAATATCAGCAATACCTTCCAAAGTTCTTCATTTGTAAGTGAAATTAAAAAATATCAGCTTCAATATATTTTTGTTAGTTAGCAGTTTACTAACGTAATTAATTAATTTTCAGATGGGACTTTAAATTTTATCCTGTAAGTGTGTTCGCTTATCGTTTATTGGAGCAAATGTGGACCTATCCGCTTTTCTTTGTTCCTGATCTTAATCCTGAGCTTTATGTCAAAAGCAAACAGCTTAGGAATGCAAGACTGAAAAGAGTACAGGCGCAATTTGTTAAAGAATTTATCACAGTTTGTCGTTTTGCTGATAAGTACGTTGAAATATTCGAGTTAAAAAACAAAGAAAATTCGTATATTAACTTTTTTTTATTTAAATAATAATAAATTAGCGAGCGAATGTATTTTGCATCAGTGCCTGACTATATAACGACTGATCCCGATACATGGTCTATGTCTGATCTTATTGACTCGAAAACAAACACCATCCACAAGTCCTTGCTAGATTTAATTCAAAAATGTGAAGATCATATAGTCGATTGTGTGGTAAACTTTACAAGTTTCTATTTTTTGTATTTAATTTTAATTTGTTTGTATTATTTTGCAGCTTTGTAAAGCGCGTGGATTTATATGTGAATTTTGTCGCAAAGAAACTGTCATTTATCCATGGCAAGCTAAGGTATTACGGTGCGATAAATGTGGATCTTGTTTTCATAGCAATTGCTGGAAGTCACAATTTGACTGTCCAAAGTGCCAAAGACTTAAATCTCGCCGATTGGAAACTTAGCTTATTGTATAATTATGTAACTTTAGTCAATGGTGCATATTTTATTTTAGAAGAATTTACAGTTTTTTTAATTTTTTTCTTAACCATGATGACAACAACGTATATGTGATATTATAATTGAAGATTCTATCAATTAAGTTAAATAAAAAAAATATATATATATACACATGTAATATAAAATATTCGTATAAAAAGTCTATAAAATAATAAATATATAGATGTACTGTTAAAATCTGAAGCTCTAGATCTATGGTGCTGATGAAGTTCTGACAAATGGCGCTTTCTTTCGTTCTTCCTTACAGGTTATCACGATTTTCGCGTTTGGAGTTTCGATAACAGCGTTTTGACGACAGAGTTTGTGTCGTATGCTCACTCGTTTCGTTTTTATCTTTTTATGATGGGGTGTTGAGGTTTTGAAACTTTTAGCAGATTTTAAAGTTTTGGAAGAAGAATCTGATTTTGGTAAGTTGTCTTTTATTTGATTTTTTGAAATTTTTTTTTCTTTACTTGAAAGTTTTTCATCTTTACTTGATAATTTTAAAGTGCTTGAAGTACTCGAAGCTTTTGATGATTTTCTCTTAGCTTCTCCCACTTCTGCGCTGTGTAGCTTTTGAGCTCGAGCTACCTCTTCAATTTTCTTTTCCTACACACAAACAAAATAAATATAAATATAAAAATTAATATATAAATATATTTGGATTTAAACGTTCTCTTAGTCTTAAGATACTTACAAACATCTGGCGTTTTCTTTTGTCTCGTTTTGCTAAAATAACAACCCAACCACCATATAGAATCATTATGAGAGCTGGCACTAAAATACCGGCCAATACAGTTGTTTTTCTTATCCATGCGTGGTATATAGCCAAAAAGATTACAAACGATGCAACAATTACTGCAACTAAGCGTCCATTTGCTTTTCTTTCTTCCTTGAAAACAAAAATGTATTTATTATTATGTATGCACATTGCACATGTGTAGATATGTATACATTTAAATAGCAGGTTAATACAATTTGGTATATTTTGCGTAAAGAATTCTTAATATCTAATGCATGTCAAACGCTCTGCAAGACTTTTAGAAATTCCAAAAGTAAAGAAGCCATAATTGAATAGATAAATTGATTCACAGGTACAAAAAGGGGTATGGGAGCTAATTTTAATAATATTAACGAAAATTAACTTAAAAATAATCTTGCCGGTACGCTTCTGTATACGATTTTAACTGAAAAGTATATACCTATATACTTATTTTTTTTAATGGTGGAAATAATTTTTCAAACCTTCTTGAAATTAATAGCGTTTGAAAAGAAATGTAAGCAAAGTAAATGTTTCGAAAAAATTACCATGGGTTAGATCGCATAAGATAAAACGATCGTCGTTTAGAATACATGTTTTGTTCTTGGGTATTATTTTTAGAAAATATAATTTCGAAAGTTGGGATCTATCTCAAATGTTAGAATCTTTTAACGGATATTTAACAAAAGACTAACTTTAGTGTTATATCTCTGTAAATACTTATGGTAGAAGTTTTTTTTAAAGACCTTATTTTTACAAAAAATACTAGTCTTTGTAACTTTGTTTAAATTAAGTTTATAACTTATTTGACTATTCAGTTTAGATACCCAATTTCTATGCTTGTTACTTTTTTTCTTACCCATGTAATTTTCTGGAATTTTATTAAACATTAACATAACGTTTTCTTATGAATCAATATTAAATTACTAGCTGAACCGTTAAACTTACTTCCGCCCAAATTAATGAGCATGAAAATAATTAATTGAATAAAAATAAACTTTAAATAGATATAAAGTGTTAAATAGATAAAGTTTTTCGGAACTTACTGCGTTTACTTTCTTCAGAAATAATTATCATAATTTCTCATATAGCTATAAAAAGGTTAAAAAGTATAAAACAATTTCTACTGCCCCCAAACATTTAAAACGAGGCGCGTATGCATACCGCTCTTTACACTATAAGTTGGTTTTTTGTTTTAAATGTGTTGCTTAAATGCATGGGGTCAGAAGATAAAAAAAACATGTTATATGTATGTATTAAGGAATTATTCAATAATTATTAGCCGGTCTTATCACTTAAAATCAATTTGCTCAAATCATAACTTTTAAAATATATGTAAATATGAAAATATTAATAAAAGACGATAGTGACTTCTTTCTAATAAGTACACCTTGTATTTCTTTACATCATCCCCGGTAATAGTCAGAAAAAATCAAATCTAATATTTCCTACCTACCTTCTGTTCAGTTAAACTATTTGTTGACATGATCTACATTTGCATTCTATAGAATTGAAAGAAGACTATTGTGTTTGTATATCCTTGATTTATTTTTAAAACAATCTTGAAAGTAACTTCAGCTAGGTCAGAATTTTCATTTATTATTTACTTTTCTTTATTATTGACACAGTCATAAAAGAGTAATTACATATATCATAAAAAAAAGTCATTAATTGTTGTAGGTAAACAATAGTTTTTTTTTTTTGTTTTGTTCTTGAAATTGAGGATATTGACTATGGCGCCGTTTAAATTTGAACATATTTTTAATACAATTATTAAAAAATTATCACATGGTACTGAGCAAGAAGACAGCGAACTTTGATTTTCAAAATTTATTTTTAGTTTTCATAATCTCTTAATTGAAAAAAATGGCAATACATGATTTTACTACTTAAAAATGAATAGGGAAAATTATCCTCTTTTTAGAAGATCTTAAGTTAAATAATGAACAAATTAGTTTATTTTCAAAATAATGTAGTGCATACATATATGTAGATCACTTACAGAGTGCTATTTGTCTCATATATTTAGGTTATTTTTACCACCACAATTAATTATAGTTAAAGGCCGAAAAATGGCTACAAAATGTCGAATGACAATTGGTCTGTTATCAAAAAAAGTTTCAACAGCCTTCCTTTTCAAAAGATATAATGGTTTGAATCAAAATCAACCTTTTTAAATCACAACATCTCTATTCCACTTTAAAACCAAAGTAATTTTATTACAACATAAATTTAAATATTTTGTATTCTATTTTGAATAATAACGAATTTGTACTAAATTTTTAGTTTTAGTATCAAATATTTTATACATTAAAATATAATACGACGTACAGTGGCTCACAGCTTAAATGATGCAGTGTTTTTTTCTTTGACAAAATGCTTACATTTTTTAAAAGAAAAAATATTTTAAAAGTTTGCTAAAGTGTGTACTATAAACTCTCTAGACAGTAATTTTTCATGTAAAAAATGAATAGTTACACATTGTTCTATTTATTGTAGTCCAGAGATGATAAACCGTAACACGTGGGCTGAAAACACACCGGATAAAGCAAAACATGTTTTTTTGTTTCGTGAAACAAGAAAACATTGTTTCTTATGTGACTACACACACCAAAGAAAACGAAACAAAATACACGTTTTTGTTTTGGAATGTTTCGATGGTGGTTGTCGAAAATACATGCTATTGTATACGAGCAACACACACCGTATGCAACAAAACTGTTTCGAACAAGGGTCGTTGACGATAATTCCATACTTCCTTATGGCGCAACGAACTACGAACACCAAATGAAACAAAACATAAAAACAAAAGCAAAACAGAAAAACATGTTTCGTTGCCGATAGCTGACTTATGGTTTTTTGCAAAACAAAATTTTGATTCGGTTCTTTTTATTTTCTTCTTTCGTTGCACTTTACAGATTTATTTGCTTCTACGTATCCTGTGGGCGCAAATTTTAAATAAATATGAACGTAGATGGAGAAAAGTTCATTTTTTTAATTGAGTCAAGAAGCCCTATCTATAGTTATAAAAATAAGGAACATAAACTTACTATTGATAAGCTGTGGATTGATACTTCCTACTATGACATTTTTGAAGATGGGCAAGATTAAAAGCTTTTCTCTTTTCTTATAAATAAGCACATAATCGGCCCTAGCGAGGTATCCGTTCGGAGCGAAAAATTGTCCGCAACTTTGTCGGAGGTTCAAATTGCTTTCGAGGTATCCTATCGGAAAGAATAATAATACACAAATGCGTTGGCGCAATTTGTTCCGCAAAGAATTTGTGTCAGATGAAATCGGAAAAACAATTGCATTAAGCTGTCAGAAATTTCACAAATAAAGCACTTGATCGCACTTCAACGCAGTTCGCCGGGTGCGTTAAAATAATGTCGGAGAAAAATTCCGAACAGCTGTTCGGAAGAATACCTCGAAGCAAAAATCCTCCGAATCGTAGAAAATCGGAGAATATTCCGCTCCGAACGGATACCTCGCTAGGGCCGAATGTCTATTTTGTAAATACAAAATTGTTATTTGTGTTTACTTGCCGTAGAGTTATAATCTTTCAGCCGGAGTTAAGATTTTACGATAGTTCTTATTTTGTTTCATTTCAACGCACACCAAACGAAACAAAAAAACAAAACGTTTTGTTTTGTTTTATTCTGTTTCGCTTGGTGTGTATTCAAATAAAAAATGTTTTTCAATACCGAATATCGAATCAAAAACGTTTTGCTTTATCCGTTGTGTTTTCAGCCTTACACCATATTGCATCTTAGCTTAAATGATGCATTAAACGTTATAAAGCAAACCGTTGTTTTTTCTTTGAGGAATAAAACATCATCAGCCTTATTTTGACATTCGATTTCATTAGAAAGTATGTCGAATTCGAATAATTTGTATTTTGAGATTCGAACGATTCGAAAGTTCACCTTATCAATGGAAAGTTCATTTATCTTTCGAAAACTAAGCAAATTTTCACTTTCGAATCGTTCGAAAGAAATGTCATTTCATTCTCGTTGAATTTTTTCTGGCGAATAGATTCATAAAACATGTAAGTTTAGTATAATGTTAGTAGTATTGGATGCATAAAATGGATGTGATGCATCCATTATCCTTCTCCTATACAACTGCTCCTCACCGTTTTCTCTTTTCATACATAAAACAAATGCCATTTTGATTTTTTAACGTCTGTCTTCAATTTATCAATTATTTTCATAAAACAATTTACAAATGTGACGTTAACAATCAAACAGAGGCTAAAAAAAATGAACATGAAACCGAGCAAAAGGGCGGAAAGCTATAATTCCTAAAATATTTAAGATAATTTAATGCAGTAAATTTTGTAAAATTTGTAGAAGTCTTTTTTATTAGATTGACTAATAAAAATACTAAAGGGACCTTTTATTTTCGTCCTTTAGTGAAATGTTTTTTTTTTTTTTAGGCAGTTTTGTTTATTAAAAATATATTTAGCGCGTTTTGAAAATAAGTTTCTTAAATTTTGATTCTCAAATGCCTGTAAAATTAAAAAAGAAGAGAACATTTAAGTAAGGAAAAGTTCTTTTTATTGGAATTCATTAAAACTTATTAAACAATGATAACAAAGAATAAGATAGGTAAACTAAAGATCCTTTTATAAGTGTCAACAATTTTAGCGCCCAAAATTATTTAGCTCCTTTTGAAAAACAATCCTATCTATTTGATTTCATTTAGAGAAAAATAGAGCTGTTTTGAAAATTACAAGCATTGTATGAAAAATAGCACTAATTTGATTGTTAAAAACATTAAAATAGTAATAACTTCTAAACCAGCCCGTTCTGAAATACAATTTTTCCACCATTCTATAGCTCTCTTTAATATGCAAATTTTGATATACCACACTCCATATTTTGAAAAAAGTGCCTTTAGCACCGTTTTGATTGTTAACGTCACAAATGGTAGTTCAAAATTCAAGTGTGACCAGATTTGTGTAAATTAAGTGGCTTTGAAGTTGCCGTCTTTTTTTGTTTACCAATTTGGATAACAAAATTAGTTTACATGAAAATTAAATCATAAATCAATTATTTTATTATTCAGGGAAGTTTTACCCTTATTTAACATCTTTTTGATATCAATAAACTTACCATACTGTTTTCTAAATGCTCCAAAATTTGAAAATGTCAGTTTTTATTGATGTATTCAAATTCAAACTTTAGCGGGCCGTTAGCATCACTTATCTTTACTTTATTTTTCTTAAATAATAAAGTTTTATTTTTAGACCATATTTTTTTTTTGAAATAAAAATTATCAAAAAAAAAAACAGCTTGGTCATACTAAATCAGATAGAAATGTCAGTAAATTTCAAACAGCTGATTTCGAAAATGAATTTAATTGAGGTTCATTTTATGCAATCATTCGACAATGAACATTTTTCGTTCGAATGTCAAAATATGGATAGTTCATTCGAATGAAAGTATCTATTCTATCGAATTAGCTATTCGTTCGAATCTCAAAATAAGGCTGAATATCTAACTTCTGAATTAAAAATGTATTGCATGTTTTAATGTAACGTTTAATTTTTATATTCAATCTATGTATTTCATCTTATATTATTTTTACTCAAAAATTAATTTTTATCAATATAAAAGAAACAAATTTGGATTGAACTACTGTAAGCGCCTTTTAGACGATCATTTCAGTTTCAGTTTCAGTTGAGCTATCAGTTAAGCTTTCAGTTAAACTCATGTCTAAATGCAAAAACTGACGCGTTTAACTGAAACTGAAACTGAGACTGAAACTGATGAAATTCCCATAAGTTTTCAGTTCAGTTATCAGTTAAACTGATGTGTAAATACTTTTCAGTTCAGTTGTCAGTTCAGTCGTCATTCGACTTCCTGTTTTTTTTTTTTTCAATATGTCGAAACAGAATTATGATTTGGTCGATTTCATTGAAATTTATCGCGTTCGTCCATGTTTATGGCAGAAAAGTGACCCTTTTTATCACAATTCAGAAGCAGAATACAAGCTCAACTGAACACCGCACTGACGTCTAAACACTGTCTTTTTTAGCTGAACTGACAACTGAACTGATAACTGAAGGAACAACTGATCTTCTAAATACACTGCTTTTTTTAACTGAACTGACAACTGAACTGATAACTGAAGGAACAACTGATCGTCTAAAAGGGGCTAATGTTAAAACGAAAGACGAAAAGCGTTAATATTTTAAAATATATATTTCAATAAATATTTTTATATAATTTATGGAAAAAAGCAAGTGGTTTAAACTGTTTTCAATATGTCAATTCAGAATCCTTCTTTTTCATTGATTCAATTTAAAAGTCTCACACTTATGTTTATGTATGTATGTACATATGTATGTATAATAATTTTTCAGTGGAGGCTTGTACTAAATTAAAACACACAAATCAGAGTGTGTCTTTTTCTATTCTAGGCTGTGCAAAATTTCAACTAAATGACGTTTTTTACTAACTGCGGCTTAGCAAAACCAACAATGAAGGTGCCTTAGCTAAGGAATAAGAAACATAATTGTAAATCTTGTTTTTTGTTGTGTATTAAGAACAACATACTTTTGTCATTTAAGCTGAAGTTTTCACTCCTTTTTACTGTTTATTATTTAGAAAACATGAGTTTAGCAACTAGAAACTAATTTAGGTTGACATTCGATATAAAGAAAAGAATTCTTACTTAACTTTTATTCCAGGTTTTAGTAAAATTGTGGATAGTTTGAATAAGGCGTTTTATCAATTTGGGTGTACATACATAAGTAGATAACATAAATAAAAAGGGAGAAAGAAAGATTGAGTTTAAATTTGAGGAAAGGTTTATAGTCACAAATTTGGTTCAAATTAAATCAAATAGAACCAAAAGTCCATTTAAAACAATACCCACTGAAAACTCTTATTCTTTGCATTGATTACAGAAAACTCGAAAGGTTTTTAATAAATTTTGGTAGGTATTTGGTTTCTAAGAAGTTCAAAAAATTTGCTTTTATTTATAAGAAATACACAATAAAGCAGTCAACACCAAGAAGTAAGTAAGTGTGCGACCGAGTTGTTTATTTTATTATTCAATTTTTCTAACATCCGCTTTATGTACGATTTACTCTTGTAAACATTTTTAGCACCTGTGAGAAAAAAAAAAGAATTCTAATCAAATACCTGCATTGCTTCAGTCGTATTTAGGAATTCATTATTGTATCTACAATATCGTTCAATGAATTTTATCGATGTGTAATTAACTCTCTAGATAGCTTGAAGAACTCTGAACTGTTTATTGTTCTTTTGTGCTCATCAAGAAATGAGAATTCCTATTTCTGGCAAAGGCCGAAATTATTCTTTATTACCAATATAAAGTGCAATTTGTATATCTGTAGGTGTACTATTAAACAAAGCGCGTTTATTGACTTAAAGAAATAAAGTACAAGGCTGGTTCCTAAGGCGCAGAATGTGTTATGTATATATTCAATAATACCAAGTACCTTGACATTGCGAATATTGTTCTAAGTCCACCGCTTTCTAAGTTAGGTATTAGTATGTTTTGTTTGCTTGAATTTTATTATCCAAACATTTGTCTTATTGAACCTTCATTTCGGAAGGAGAGGATGTTGAAGATTTTCCATTGAAAAAAACTTAAGAACCCTAAAGTTCCCAGTTTCCATTTCCCGGTTAAAAACTCACTTTTAAAACATTTGCTTTCTCTTTGAAATTAAGTATTTTAAACTTGCTCATATTTTGATATATTTTTCTAAAAAAAAATTAAATTCACAACCAGAATGTAAATTATGTATGTATGTGCATTTTTGTATTGATTGATTCAACTTTCCATCAAAAAATCTCTTTGGCATCAACACCTGATTTATAATTTAAATCTAGTTCTATTGGTCATGCTTTGTATAAACTTACTCTCGATTCCTTGCCGAGGATTTCTTTAAGATTTTCTTCAATATCTTTTTCGGACATCTTTCTGAAATCCATTTTGGTCAATTTAAATTAAATGTGTGCGAAAATAATGCGAATGTATTCTTTCTTCTTATGATCTTTTATTTTTAAATTACAAATTAAACAATCCTTACGATCACCACTAGCACTTATCAACTTATCACTTTTATTTTTATTAAGCTTCCACGAATGTATGTATAAGATGTCTTTTTTAAATATTTTCAAAAAAAAAAATTATCAAAGAGATCAACACCTTTTCGCTAGAAAATTACAACTAGACATTGGATTTCGTCTCCCAAAATATAGAGGTTGAAAACAGATTTTCGAACACCATTTTGGAGCACAAAGTAGGAGGTAGGAGTGGCGAGGAAAGTTTTGTGTACTTTTGTATATTTTGTTTACACAACAATAAATTATTCGGATAATGTATACATATCGTCCAGTAATGAGTTGTATTTTTTAAAATTCGATTCGTAACATAAATTGTTTTTTCATGATAGGTAATATGTAGAAGGTAGGAAGAGGTACTCGTATTAGACTTAATAATGAACATCTGATCTCATTTACGAGTATTTCGATGATCACTACTGCATATATTGTTATTTTTCGATTTTTTTTTCTATTGTTTATAAAATTTATCAATGAAAACGTGTTATCTTTTCAATTATTTATTTTTTGTAAGATGGTCTGATGAGTAGAATTGTCTGAAATCCTTGAACTTTGTCGCCAATTGGGATAATCATAAAATGTTTGATCTGTTTGAGCACATCAATCGTATATGCACTATTTTTTTTTAAATTACAAAAGCAAGACCAATATTTACTGTAATATTTGATATCGCCTTTTGAACTCATAAAAATCAAGATTGTATCCAAGCTTCGCGAAAATTAAGGGTGGACAACTAAGTAGAATGGCATCCTTTAGTTGTAATTTTGAATTTCACTAGTCTCATATTGAATACTGCTTCGCGAAACGATTATGATGTCTATATCGGTGTACTAAATTTGTCACTCCCTCTCATCTGGCTACAATTTTTAAGGCGCTTATACTTCCAAAACTCGAGTATAACTCACATTTTTGGAAAATCAGTTCACTCGTGATACCCGTCTCAATAGGAATGCTCATCAGTTCACCCTACATCCTAATTTTGGACGCACCGTTTAGTCGCACAACACGAGTATGCAATAATAAGCTTGGCACGGTTTTAATTTGCCATTTCAATTTACAAACATTCAAGGTCAATGTTCATCGACAAATTCTTCCTCTCACCACTAATTTCCCAATTGCTCATGCTATGTGCAATCGAATACTTTTTGCACAAAAATACAAAATTTACTTAGTGTGCTCGCCTGTTAACCTCATGATCACAGGTTCGATCTCTGCCGTCGCCTATGTCGTTTTAATTCCATTAAAAACCTTCTAAAATTGTCATCAATGGATTGCTGGTTTACTCATTACATGTTGTTCAGGCATAACACTAACAACATGTAATTGAGTTAAACTAGTATGCCCAACAAGGATGAACACGAATAAAATAATGTGAATTATAAGCGACATAGAAATAAGACTCGGCATTCTCCGCTTTAGTTCAGCCGCCATCCCTGGAGATAAAATATCTGAGAAAACAACCTTCAGTCTCAGAACATCGTGCCACACATCTTTCCTTTCTCTTCCTTAACTTCACGCCCGCGCTGTGTCCAAACATTTAAAGGGTAATCATAATCCCTTGAGCGCGTGTAGATTATAAAAAAAAAAAAAAAAGTAAGGTAAGTCACCAACAGAAGTACGAGTTATATCTTACAGACCTATACCTATACCAATCATGACAAAAGTTTTCAAGAAACTGCTCTTGAAAAGGCTTAGCAAAATAATAGATAAACATTCTACCACAAAGTTTCCGCTGAAAAATCCGTTGTGAATGCTACAGAAAAACTACAAAATGCAGTCAATAAAGTTAGAGATTGGACGCAACAATGGCATGGCGTACCAAATTTAACGAAACAAAATCGACGCATATAAACTTTACAAACAAAAAACTAAATAATGTTCCAATTTTTATCAACGGTAAATCTGTATCTTACGCCAATACTGCCAAAAACCTTGGAATGTCTTTGAATGCAAAGCTAAAATGGAAAGAGCACATCAAAAAGCAAAGAGAAGACTGAAGTTAAAGTACAGAAAAATGTACTGGTTACTAGGACAGAACTCGGCCTATCTTGATTGTTATACAATTAAGTGCTGAAAACCATTTGGACGTATGATATCCAGCTATGGGGCTGTAGAAAGAATCAAACACTGAACCGATCCAAAAATATCAAAATAAAGTCCTTCGTAGAATAATAAATAGCTATCTACATCGTGACCTTCAAATAAAAATGGTCACAGAAGTGGTTATAAACACGCTGTATAACACAATCAGCGACTGCGAAGTCAGACCAACTCCGAGATAGAACCCGTCTTAAATGTAAGAGACAATGTTCGGAGACTTAGAAGAACCAAGCCTCATGAGCTGATGGTCTAAAAGCTATGGGAAAGTATTGAAAGTTTAAACTTTTCCCAATGTGATTTTAAAATAGGAAATAAAAATAATTTGTAGATCTTTCATAGATTGGTTCTGAATAAATAATCAATTATACAAAACGCGAATCCTTAAACTTTCAGTCACACTGGAACAGATATTGTTTAATTTATAAATTATCAACATTAGGTTTACCGACAAAATTTCTTCACCTTTATAAGCTCCTTGTTTCTGACACTTCTGCTCTTCTGCTGCATGCCGTATGGAATGGAAACTTAATGTTCGATTTTTTGAGTCCGATTTTGTTTGCATTTTAAGATTTGCCTGCAGGCGTCAAGGTTGGTGGGGTACTTATAAAAATGCTTCTTTATGCGGATGACATTGTCATGTTAGCAGATAATCCCACAACACTACAACTACTAAACAAATTAAAAATATTTTGCGATTTATGCGATCTCAGAATAAATTGTGCAAAGTCAAAGATAATGATTTTTGAAAGCACCAAACATAAACGAACTTTTCAAGAAAAATTTGAGATATAATTAGTGAGTATACGTACTTAGGATTCTTGATGACTTACAACCTTGATACCCGCTCACATGTTAAAGAAAAATGTGCCGCAACCAAAACTGCAATAAATCTTATGTGGAGCAAATTCTTTTGCAACAAATATGTTGATGCTATTTCAAAATTTAAAGTGTTCGATGAAACCATAAAAACATGTCTTTAATATGCAAACCAGATATTTGGTTACCAAAATATCGATTTTTGCTTGTGACTTATAGGTACTATAAGGCAAATTATGCATTCGTAAAAAAATCGAACTCGAGATTTTGATCAAAATTGACATTACGATGATAGCGAAGACCAAAAAAGTGGGTCTCGCAATTCTGTCTCTCTGTTTGTCTGTTCGACTGCAGCTAAACGGCTCGGCCGATTTTCTTCAAACTTGGTAGATATATGGGCTTAAGTTTTTTCCCCGGATGTTTTTTTCTTTGTTTTTTAAGACCAAAAATAACGGTGTCTGCCATACGATTTTTTTTTCGAAATTTTATAAATATTTTTTTTTTCTCAAAAACTGTCTCACAGATTAAAAAAAAAAAATATAAAATTTCATTTAGTTAGACCTAGGTAATGGTTGAAAAAAAAATCCAAAAAACTATTATTTTTGGTACCCCCCTTGGAACCATTTTTTTTTTTTTTTTGTTTTTGATTTTCTCGACCGATTTTGATCATTTTTTTTATGTTGACGCTTACCAGAAGTTTCAGTATTATTGTGTATTCAAATTTCCAAAAAAGAATTAAGAAAATTTTCAATTTTTTTTTGAAAACTCAATATTTCGAAAACCCTATGCTCGATTTTTCCAAAACTTGATAAATAAAAGTTTCTTAAAATATTCTACAAGATATGAAAAAAAAAATTATTTTACCTAAAAATACCGGTAGGGGAGAAGGGGGTACATTTGGCACTTAGTTTTTAGAAGTCTGTATTTCCGAAAACTGTTAATGTATTCCAATGCTTTGTTTTGTATTTGATTTATTGATTATTCAAGATTATGCTAACATATAATTTTTTGTTTTAAAACATTTCCACATTTTAAAGAAAAATATTTTTTAAAAAAAGTTATTTTGTCAACAGTGCCCCGGGAGCGGGGCACCTTGGACTTTAAAAGGGGTACATTTGACAATGGTTGATTAAACCCCACATCGTGTGCATTATATTTCTAAAAGTATCAACGGATCCAGCACGTCTGTTGTTTGAATAGTAAAAAAGTAAATTTTTGTTTTTAAACAATTTATTAAACAATATAACGAAAAAAAAAAATAAATCAATAAATTCACTTTCTAACCAAAAAAATCAACAAGAATAAAAAACATAAATTATTTCATTTATAAACATAAAAAATCAGTCCATATAAATCTAAATTGAAATTTATCGATATCGACATTTTTTAAATAATTTATTTAATATATAATTTCCCAAAATCAACGTCAAACAAATATTTTTTACAAAAGTCAAAGGTGCCCCGAAGGAACTTTTTAATTAAATTTTTTTTTTAACAACTAATATTATATTTTCGCAAAACTGGCTTCAATTTATTGAACTTTAAGCATAGTACTATCATAATATTGATTCGCAATAAAAAAATTTATTTTATTAGGTTCATAAATTGCTTACTTACCGGTGATCAAAAATTAGATCAGAGACACAGAAAACACGAAAACACGTGGTACTCCGCGAAGAGTTAAAGAAAGGCTGCCAAATTTCATAACGTTTCTTTAAATCAAACTAAGCTTCTTCCTTCGTCCAAACTTTTCTTTTTTAAGGGTACGATCATACCGAAAAACGCAAAGTCAAATGTGCCCCGGTGTCAAATGTACCCCAGCTTACCCTACCCTCCATACAAATGCTAAAAAACGGTTTAATTTTGCTTAAATTTTTTTCTTTTGATTAATTTTTAAGATCTATAATTGATGAAACGTGATAAATATTTATTGAAAACTATAAATAAATAAATAAATTTGGTGGTGCAACAGCTCGGTGTGAACCAGGACCTAGTGACTTACAACTCTCAACCATTTCTGTGTGCGTGTTACCAGGGAACGGAGGGGACCTACAATTTTCTGCCGATTCCGAACGGCTAATGAGCAGCACTTTCCATGACAAGAGATACTCTTGGAGAATTTGTCAATTCCTCGCAAGAGGCAGTACCAGGGTACGGACTTTACTTCGATCGAAGTAGATCTACTTCGATTTTGAGAAAAAAGTTAAATCTACTTCCCTACTTCTCTTTTTTATGATCTACTTCTCTTTTTTATGATCTACTTCTCTTTGAAATTCTTAACCAAAATATTTAAAGACATCGCTGATCACTCTGTATTACATAAAAAAAACAAGTTTAAAAATCGTTTTTAGGTAAGCACCGTGGAAAATTTAATGTTTTCAAGATCACTTACAGAAAAACGTAAAGATATTTATGAACCACCTATTAAATTGATAAAATTCATACAAAATACAAGTTCGTTGATGGAAAATTTACTTTAAAATAGTTATATTTAATTACTATTTTTTTTACAAGTCTGTAGTCAGAATTTACTTTTATACCTATGTTAGATATGTTTATATAATTTAATTTCCTAAAACTACTTCGAAAATTTTGGATCTACTTCAGTTTTTTTCCGTATTTACTTCGAAGATTTAAAACCTAAGTCCGAACCCTGGGCAGTACACCCCTGAAAAAACTTTCTAGCAGCGGCTGAGAATCGAACTCGAGACCTTCCGCATGACAGTCCAACGCTCTAACCATTATGCCAAGGGTGCTATTTATTGAAAACTAGTTGACTTTATTAAATAAAAGAAAAAAGAGTTTAATACTAATAATTCAGTGTGGTTTATTGAAGTTATAAAAAGGAAGTAAAAGATAAGTAAGAAAATAAAAATCATAATGACATGTTAAAATAAATAATACAATTTAGGTATGTTAGCTTAACAAATTCAATATAAGTTTGTGAATAGTGATGGGCAGTTATTTAATGGTTTGGCATTTAATACCATCAATAATTTAATAAAAACATTTTGAAAACAAGATATTACTCACTGTACCTACCATAGAAAGATTTTTTTTAAATTTTGAATTTCTCATTATCGCCATAACGGATTTTAATGAAATTTTTTAGAGAGAAGCTTCTAAAAAGTTTAATTGAATCAGTACGATGCTACAGCTGTTTAAGTATGATACTAGGTTAGTATTGTGCTATCTCATATGACTCTTTGACATTTGCAAACATAAAAAAAGGTCCGTGTACATACTTTTTTATACGAAATGTCATTGTTTTAGGTGTGTTCAGAAGTAATTTATTAAGAAAATTCTTTTAGTATGATACTAGTTAGAAAATGTTTAAAATTAAGAATGAGTTAGTAAACTACTATAAAGTTAGCAAATTGTTAAGTAGTATCATACAAATACCTTAATAATAGGCTATTTAAAATTTTGCGCCATTGCATTTCAAAGCTTTAAGAAAAATATTTTTTTTTGAATTTTAAAAAAAAAAATTCTATTCTTTTTTGGAAAATTCAATATCTCAAAAACGGCTCAATATTTTTTTTTGAAATTTAATTTTTGTTCGAACAATAGTCAAAACTTTAAATTAGCGTACCAAAATTTTTTCTTAAAAATGTTTTAATATTTTATATAAAAGCTTATTTTTTTTAAGAAACCACTACAACGACTTATAATTTTTGTTCTTGCATAAACCTATATTTGCTTGAATCACATGGCATCCTATTTTTACCTCCAACTTCTAAAAAAATTGTTTTAGTCATCTAAAAAATTAATTTTATGTTTATGAACAGTTTTTCTCTAATAACATTCATTTTTGAAATTCTTAGTCTAACATAAGAGCAAGTTCGTGCGACTCAGTCGTGCATTTTATTTCGCAAGCGCACTTTTAAACTCGCTAATTCAGCTCCCACTTATGCAATCGAAGTTGAATCGGGCATACCACAAATTCAAATTCTGATTACTTAATAAAGGCTATGAATAGAGCAGACAGGTGAATAGCATACATAGACTACTCCCTTTATCTGCAAAGTTTAAATAGAGCTCAAACGACTTCAACTAGGCTTATATACAAAGTATTAAACCACACTCTACACAAATAGCTATTTTAACTTTATACCAAATGAGCCTTATATTTACAGCTAGGACAGAGATGATCAATTTAAATTATAGGCCCCATAGAGCTGACCTTCGCCCGATATATAGCTTGTGCAACCGGCATGAAATTGAAGACGTGTACCACTTTTTAGCTACATATTATGTCCAATACTACAAGAAATCCGCAGGCTTTGTTTTTCAAAGAGCATTCCACTACTTCATATGCCCCATACATAAGAAGGGAGATGTCACAACGTGCAGCAATTATAGAGGTATCACGTTGTTGAGTACCGCCTATAAGATACTCTCCTCTATCCTACAAGACCGGATAACCCCATACGCTGAATCCATCATCGGACAATATCAGTGTGGTTTCATTCCAGGCCAATCAACAACTGATCAGATCTTTACCCTTAGACAGGCGATGGAAAAATGTCTAGAATTTAACATCCCAACATACCATCTGTTTATAGACTTTAAGGCCGCCTATATGATAGCATAGCCAGGGTAGAACTTTACAAAGCCATGAGAGAATTCGGCATCCCAAATAAATTGACACGACTATGTAGGTTGACCATGACCAACGTAACAAGCCAAGTAAAAATAGCCGGATTGCTATCCAGACCAATCAACATCTTTAATGGACTCCGACAAGGGGACGGTTTGGCCTGTCTCCTCTTCAACCTGGCGTTGGAGAAAGCAATCCGTGGCTCTGGCACGGCAACAAGAGGGACCATCGTCAACAGACAATAGGTCCAGCCAGTTACTGGCTTACGCAGACGACATCGACATCATCGGAAGAACCGAACAAGCTGTACACGATTCCTTCATCCAGATCGAGCAGGCGGCACAAAATCTGGGGCTGCACATTAGTGAAGGTAAAACAAAGTACATGGTGGCGTCGAATGCGAGAGGAACATTTGGTCAAACAATCAAGGTTGCGGAGCACGAATTTGAAGTGGTGCAATCCTTTAAATACCTTGGGTCAATAGTAGCAGCCGATAACAATATAGAAGAAGAAATACGCGGGCGGCTTCTCAAATCCAACAGAGCCTACTATAGTCTGTCAAAGCTCTTCAAATCCAGAAATCTCACCATAACTTCAAAACTGCTGCTGTACAGGACCATGGTCCTGCCAGTACTCACATATGGATCCGAGACTTGGGTGCTTAGCAAAAGGCACTCCGACCTCTTAGCTGCGTTCGAGAGAAAAGTCTTAAGGAGAATTGTTGGCCCCGTATGTGAGGAAGGACGATTCCGGAGACGGTACAATCATGAACTGTACGCAATCTACCTTGAAGCAGATATCGTGACAAAAATTAAGCTCGAGCGAAGAGGAACCTGCTCGGAAAGTTCTTTGTGGTACATTCTATGGTAGACGACAGCGTGGTAGACCATGCTTGCGCTGGAGAGATGGCGTAGACCAGGACGCCCGAAGCCTTGGGGTGCGCAACTGGATGGCGTCGGCTAGAGACCGGGATAGGTGGAGAGACTTGTTGAAAGAGGCCAGGACCGGAACCCGGTTGTCGAGCCGATGATGATGATGAGTTACTGGCTTACGCAGACGACATTGACATCATCGGAAGAACCGAACAAGCTGTACACGATTTCTTCATCCAGATCGAGCAGGTGGCACAAAATCTGGGACTGCACATTAGTGAAGGTAAAACAAAGTACATGGTGGCGTCGAATGCGAGAGGAACATTTGGTCAAACAATCAAGGTAGCCGAGCACGAATTTGAAGTGGTCCAATCCTTTAAATACCTTGGGTCAATAGTAGCAGCCGATAACAATATAGAAGAAGAAATACGCGGCGGCTTCTCAAATCCAACAGAGCCTACTATGGTCTGTCAAAGCCATCAAATCCAGAAATCTCACCATAACTTCAAAACTGCTGCTGTACAGGACCATGGTCCTGCCAGTACTCACATATGGATCCGAGACTTGGGTGCTTAGCAAAAGGCACTCCGACCTCTTAGCTGCGTTCGAGAGAAAAGTCTTAAGGAGAATTGTTGGCCCCGTATGTGAGGAAGGACGATTCCGGAGACGGTACAATCATGAACTGTACGCAATCTACCTTGAAGCAGATATCGTGACAAAAATTAAGCTCGAGCGAAGAGGAACCTGCTCGGAAAGTTCTTTGTGGTACATTCTATGGTAGACGACAGCGTGGTAGACCATGCTTGCGCTGGAGAGATGGCGTAGACCAGGACGCCCGAAGCCTTGGGGTGCGCAACTGGATGGCGTCGGCTAGAGACCGGGATAGGTGGAGAGACTTGTTGAAAGAGGCCAGGACCGGAACCCGGTTGTCGAGCCGATGATGATGATGAGTTACTGGCTTACGCAGACGACATTGACATCATCGGAAGAACCGAACAAGCTGTACACGATTTCTTCATCCAGATCGAGCAGGTGGCACAAAATCTGGGACTGCACATTAGTGAAGGTAAAACAAAGTACATGGTGGCGTCGAATGCGAGAGGAACATTTGGTCAAACAATCAAGGTAGCCGAGCACGAATTTGAAGTGGTCCAATCCTTTAAATACCTTGGGTCAATAGTAGCAGCCGATAACAATATAGAAGAAGAAATACGCGGCGGCTTCTCAAATCCAACAGAGCCTACTATGGTCTGTCAAAGCCATCAAATCCAGAAATCTCACCATAACTTCAAAACTGCTGCTGTACAGGACCATGGTCCTGCCAGTACTCACATATGGATCCGAGACTTGGGTGCTTAGCAAAAGGCACTCCGACCTCTTAGCTGCGTTCGAGAGAAAAGAATTGTTAGCCCCATATGTGAGGAAGGATGATTCCGGAGACGGTACAATCATGAACTGTACGCAATCTACCTAGAAGCAGATATCGTGACATTCTATGGTAGACGACAACGTGGTAGACCATGCTTGCGCTGGAGAGATGGCGTAGACGAGGACGCCCGAAGCCTTGGGGTGCGCAACTGGATGGTGTCGGCTAGAGACCGGGATAGGTGGAGAGACTTGTTGAAAGAGGCCAGGACCGGAACCCGGTTGTCGAGCCGATGATGATGATTGGTTGGAGAAGTCTTTGTTACTTTATAAGCCATACCTTAGATTATTATCGTAGCAGTTTTTAGATTAATTAAAATAGTTAATTTTATAAATCAAATACACTTTACATACATATGTAAATTATAATTCTTTCAATTAATATTTGTTTTTTAATTCGTAATGTCTTTTGCACTAATTTCAAATGTAATTTTAAACTTTAACTTTTTTCTATAAAATAAATCGGAATAGCTCAATTCGGACAGACGGTAAAATTTGCCATGCTACTATTCTTAAGTATAAAATAATGTAAAATAAATCGAGAAGTTCAATAAAGAATTTGTAATAATATAAATAATAATGGTCGCAGTTTTTTAATAACTTTTTAGATTGCTGAGATCTCTGAAATCTCAAAAACCCGAATCGGTTAAATAATCATACAAATAGTGCTTTCCGAACTATACGAATTAACATGCGTTGCGTCTAAAATCATTAATTTTTTAAATTTATTTATTTACTTATTTCGTCAATCAAGTTGCATAATGTTATTGAGACTATATACTATAAACTAAAAAATAAATAACTTATTAACATAGTATTGAAATTGTAATATTTACAATGAATTCAATATATCTTTCCTTATAAGAGTATTTATCCTACTTTCATTCAAAAAAGATCAAAATAAATTGATAAACTGAAATTGATAAATTTTGTAATATTTATGCTACCTTTATTAAACAAGAACTAGTAATTAGAATATGTTTTGCATAACTTGTACTATGATAGGGATCAGTGGCGTAGATAGTGGGGATCAGGGGGATATATCCCCCCCATTGGGATCGATAATTGTTCAACATAACCAGTCATGAACCAAATAAGTTAAAGAAACGCACTCTGAAATTTTTTTTTAATTCTCTCACCAATTGATAATAGGTAAACGTGCAAGAAAAAGATCTTACATCCAGCTTTCCATCACATAGCACAAAAGCCCACACCGACACATAAAATGAAAATTATTTAGATTTCTTCACACCGTGTGGCACATTGTTATAGGCTTTTCACACCGAATTAAAATCTCGGATTTCAGCAACAAGATTGCGAAATCTCGTTGAAGCGTTCGCACCTGAACAGAATCAGGATTTCGTTTGACGTTTCTTTCATCTTGCCAATTATTATTTTTAATTTCTTGTTTATATGAACAAAAACTGAATCCTGATAATTAAAAATTCTTGATAGTAAAAGTGAGGAATTTTTGTAAGGTTCTTGTAGCCCACACTATATAATAATGCAATTGTAAAGATCTTTTTTGTATACTCAATAATAATGATTACTATAAAGTTACATAATATGTATGTATAATATTATTTCTTTATATGCATAAATGTGCTAAGATTTTCAGATACCTAATATCCTTTCTCAACTTCTCAATCGTCCGAAGAAAAAAATTTAATTACTCTTTGTTAAAATGTCTTCGAGTTGTAGAAAACTGTTTCGGACATTTAAAATAAAAGCAAGATTTCGGAAAAGGTCTTCACAACTATGTATATTGACAACACGTCTTTAATTTTAAAAGCATGTTGTGTTCTAAAAAATTTAATGCAAATAATGATCACATAAACACTCAATGGTATTGTTGTTATTGTTAACAAACAATTTGGAATGAGAACATCCAGAATATACAACGCATATAAATATATGTGACTTTAATTCAACACAGCAACAAACATACGGAATGCTTTTAGTATCAATTTAGGTAAACAAAAACATATATTTTTATTTCATTTATTTAAATATTTTAATACACCTCTATGAAATTCCTTAGCTGATTCAATATATTCTTTTAGAATGTTGTTATTGTCGGCATCCATTTCATTTAGTTTTTCTACTATTACTTTAAGGTGCTCGTCAATGATTTAAATTTCATCAACAATGGACATTCCTTCAAAAGCTGCAACTATTTTTTTATAAATCTGTCCATTTTTCCTGCTTCCTCGGATATAATTTACCTTCTATCCTTCTCTCCCCACAATTCAAAGAGAGAATCCTTTATCTGCCTTTTCGCTTGCTGACAATTTGCTGACAAGGCAAAACATTTCGATAGGTTTGTTTATTTTGACAATCTTGTGTTCGAAAGTAGATTTTGAAGAGATTTTGTCGGAATCTAACAGATTTGGAAATCTGAAAATCTATGGGAAATCTAGTAGATTTGGATGAGATTTTGAGAATTTTGCTCGAAATCTAGATTTTGATTAGGTGTGAATAGCGTATTAAGTTGGTGTAAGAAACCACCCCAAACACGCAGCACACTCATCCACACAAACACAAATGTTCGCACAACTGCGGTGTAGTTAACGCGAATCCTAACGGTAACGATAACTCACACTCATTTATTTTGACCAGAAAGCAAAATGCGCTATTACCCATTACATAAAGCGGCAGATTGACTGTCATTCGTCGTAATTTTGCGTTTTATTTGTGCGATGATACTAATCAGAATCACTAATGTACTGTATTTACATAACTGCGAGCGGTCGAAATATTTTACCTACTGTGTACGTGAAGTGATAAGTTTTAGTGATTAAAGTTGCATTTTAGTTCAAAATGAAGAGATCTTTAGTGCCAATTAAGCCAACATCATCTGCTTTCAAAAATACCTCGTTCCGATATAGTGAGCATTGAGAATAAAAACAATGAAAGTTCCACAAGTGACAAACATTTTGAGCAATGTCTTCCTAGTGAAGTCGAAAAAAATGAGCGAACTAGATCATCCCCCCCCCCCCCCCCATAGCGAAAAGCTATCTACGCCACTGATAGGGATCATATACATATGTACATTATGTATAAAATTTCTATCTGTCAAGAAGGTGCACAAATATAGTACATTGAAAGTAGCATCGGACAGTTAATATTATGTCGATTTCCTTTACTCACTAGGGATTTTGATCCCTTGTCAAATTTTTTCTTTTGGTGTGCGTATTTCGTATACATGTAAATCCCTCTTCAAATACGGATTCGAGGGATTTGATCTCTGTCACAAAAAAATCGATTTTTTTGGTGTAAAGGAACGTGAAATCTGTCGAGAGATCGAAATCTTCACACAGAAATTGATTTCTCATGTGTAAAGGAAATCGACATTAGAATTGAGGATATCGAAAGAAAAAAGAGCAGAATATAATTTTCTTCTGAGTACTAGAGGTTTTAAATCAATGAAAGTACATGTGACCTCATTAGACGGAAAATTTGCATTTCTAAATGTTTTCCGCAATGCAAACTCAGTAAACCTTTTTTTGACTTCTTCAATACTTGTTTGATTAAATGGATTCCAAATGACAAAAATACTCTAGCAAAATCCTAACAATGGATAAATAAAGAGATTTAAGAATGTAAGGGTCTTCAAAAGACTTTGAATTTCTTATTATGAAAACCAACATCGAATTTGCTCTAGAAAAATTCATTTAGAATCAAAGATAACTCTGAAGTCTTTTTGACTCATTAATCTTTGTAGATATTGATCATCAATGAGTATTCTTGCATAAGTTACAACACTACATATATTATTATTGAAATATATTTCATAACTATATTATAAAGATCATTTTGAATTTTACACGCATTTAGTTGGGATCTTATACAACTTTAAAAAAAATTATAAATTAAAAGAAAATAGCAACAAACAATAATGTTTGTAATAATTTTAAATTAAAGCGCAGACATTACTACATTTTAAGTAAAAACTAGTTTAATGGCCCCAAGCCCAAGACAAAGCTTCGTGCAGGTTCGAAATTTTGTATACAAACAATATAATATAGAAAATGTTATGTATTTATGTATGTACGTACATACATATATACATATTATGTAGTTTGATTGTTGGTAGGATATTAAATGTGTGAGCATATTTAAATATACAGGTCAATTGATGGTTAATGACCTATACCCCTAAAGCAAGTTATTTACCGTTATTGTATTCTCCCTCACGACTATATGAAAAGAAGATACAGAACTTCTCATCTATTAACTCATTATTCATCAACTTAATTTCTCCCAGAATTTGTATGCAATAAATCAAGACCGTAAGTCATCTTCTCAAATACCCTGAAGGGCAACATCAATTTGGTTTATTCGAATAATATTAGAATTTTGAACTTGATTTAACTTAAACTGGGTACAATGATTAATATCATTATGAAATTCTAAATTTTTCTTTAGGCCGATGAACGTTGGAGAATTTTATATAAAAGCTGTTTTCCAATATCAATTAGTGTATAAAGCAAACACTATTTGTTGAAAACAGTCAAGTTATTCGCCATGAAATTACAAATCGTTTTGTTTGCGCTCGCAGCAATAGTTGTCTGTTCGTCATCAGAAAAGAACAAAGGTAGTATTAATAAATTTTCTGTTATTTTCTTTTATTTAATCATATTTTTTGTTTGTCCCGGTTTAAGGTCGACTTTCGAAGACAAGAAAAGAACAACTCCTGCGGAATGAAAAGGACAACGCTTCTAGGGGAAGGTTTCTTCATAAGAAAGGAGGAGGTCAAACTGCGGCCCCGGCCGCTCCACCAACTATTTTAGTGATTGATAATCAAGCGCCAATTAGTTCCTCCTTTAGTAGTCCGAGTGAGGATTCAATTAGTTATTCTGTTGATTTTACTGGCGATGTATCAACGTATCCTGAAACAGAATCGAGAAGCGAACTTGTCGCTGGTGATGATGACTTCGTTGATAGCGAAGACGAAGTTAATAATGCTCAAACCTCAATAAGATATAAAAAACGAAACAATAATTTGAAACTAAAAAAGTTCAATGGAAAGAAGCAAGTGAAAGCAAGTGAAAAAAGTGCTCCTGTAATCAATTATGCAACTTTAAAAAACGGCGGCAATAAATTACAAAAAATGTTTCGACTAAAAGAGAACAACAGGAATTCTGAAAATATTGCAGTCCGTCGTTTGTTTGTCCAGTAATAAAAATGTATTTACTATTTAAGCAAATATAAAATAAAAACATTTAAGCTCTAAATGCTGTTTTGATTTATAATTTCTCCAAAGAAATATCGTTGAGATTTAATTAATTTTACTATAAACCTGATTAATTTTTTTAATGTACTTATTCCCTTTTCAAATATAAAGTCTCATACCTACGAGTACGTGACCATTACTTCGTCTTACAATGTATTTATTTAGGTATAGTAAGGGTATTGTAGGGCAAGTTTGCGATTTATAAAAATATAAAACAAATCCAATGTTTTATCAACTTCACATTATTGAAAATTGGAATAATGTGAGTTTTTTTGGTTAGAACAAAAAGGTTTTATCGCGTTTTAGAATTGAGTAATTAGCCTGTTTTATAAATTATTTACTTGAAATAATTGTAAGATTTGCTTAAACTTATTTATTTTATATTTTATTTTATTTTTGTGGAAATAAACAGTTTTGACTGATGTGGTATACCTACCAGCCATGTGCTATTTGTTGTGTTATAGTATACCACTTTACCCAACTCCAAAGTTTATACCTGTGTAAAATTGACTTATTTGCTTTTACTATAGATTGATTTACCAAAATGCCAAATTAGAACGTGGGTCCCAAAAGCTGTGCAGGCAGCCATATTTGTTATGAGGAATGGCGAGATGGGCATTTTACTTGTATCTAAATAAACGTTTGGGGTCCCATATACATACAACTCTTCAACTTCATGCTCGTAGCAACAAATTTGTAAATGATCTTTTTTCTGTATAAAGCTCGACGAAAGCCAATATTTAATTAATCCATTGAGAAAGATATTTTAATTAAATATTAGAAATGTAATCTTTCAAAACATCAGCCTAATATGTGCACACGCCCCTACCGATGAAGCTGAGGAATCTAACAAGGAGGAGTTTTACGACCTCCTGGACGGAGTCTACGGAGCCTGTCTGGAGTACGATATCAAAGTAGTGCTCGATGATTTCAATGCTAAAGTCGGGAAGGAAAATATCTTTGGCGGATTAGTTGGAAAGCACAGCCACCACGAAATAACAACAGATAACGGCTTCCGACTAATCGACTTTGCTGCAGCTCGGAATACGGTGATAAGTAGCACTAGGTTCTCCAGGCGAAGGATACACACAGCAACCTGGCGATCTCCAGATGATCGAACCGCCAACCAAATCGACCACGTGCTAATTGGCGCAAGGCACGCGTCGAACATCTTGGACGTGCGAACTGACCACTTTCTTGTTGTGACAAAGTTCAGAGCCCGACTGTCCAACGAAAAGAAAATGAGGACCGCCCAAAGTAAGAAATTCAATATTGCATGCCTTAGCATACCTGAGAAAGCCAGGGACTACAGTGAGCAATTGACCGGGAAACTCTCTGCCGAACCCCCAGCCACAAGCGTCAACAACCAGTGGAGCCAGTACCGCGACATCATTAAGGAGATAGCCGAGTCCACCATAGGCTATCAACCACCTAGGAAAAAGAACCCGTGGTATGATAATGAATGCGCGGTATTGAAGCAGGAGACGGAAAATGCACGAATGCAAATGCTGCAACGGAAAACAAGAGCAGCAAAAGAGGAGTACCGTGAAAAGAGAAGAAAAGAGAAAAAAACCCTGCGCAGAAAGAAAAGAGCAGCCGCAGCTTCTCAGCTCAGGTATACCGAGGAGTCTAGAACCGCCACAAACACCCGCTGGTTCTATAAAACAGCCAAACAACTGGCATCAGGTTATAGGACCGGCACGCAAGCTCTTCGAAACAACGAAGGGAACCTAGTCACCGAAGCACAGGGAATTGTATACGTGTTTAAACAGCATTTTCAGCAGCTGCTTAATGGGCATTATTTAGACGAAAACACAGGAGAGCAAAGAAGCATAAGACCAGTCAATGAAGATCCAGTCCCACTACCCAGTACTGAAGAGGTTAAGAAAGCCATACGCAAGCTTAAGAATAACAAATCCGCAGGCTCGGATGGCGGAACTCTTTAAGTATGGAGGAGATGTCCTGATAGGGTGCATGCATCAGCTCATCAACCAAGTGTGGGAGGAGGAAAGCATGCCCGACGACTAGTCAAATAGCTCCATATGCCCAATCTACAAAAAAAGCGATCCTATGTCCTGCAAAAACTACAGGGGCATATCCCTGCTTAATGTTGCCTACAAGATCCTATCCACCGTACTATGTGAGCTTCTAAAACCTTTCTGCAACACTATAATCGGCACGTACCAGTGTGGCTTCAGGCCAGGCAGATCAACGATAGACCAAATCTTCACATTGAGGCAAATCCTGGAAAAGACCAACGAATTTCAAGTCGAGACCCAAAATCTTTTCATCGACTTTAAAGCCGCATACGATATCATAAGTCGCCAAGAGCTTTTATTGGCAATGTCGGAACTCGGGGTCCCGAAAAAACTGATCCAGCTATGCCGCATGACGTAACAGCTCATCCGAGCTATTCCAGACGTGCACAGGGTTCAGACAAGGAGATGCGCTATCATGTGATTTCTTCAACCTAGTCCTGTAGCAGATAGTGCGCAAGTGTGGTGTTAACCTGGAAGGCACTATTTTCAATAGGTCTTCCCAACTGCTTGGATATGCGGACGACATCGATATCATCGGCCGCTCCAAGCGAGCTGTGCTAGAAGCGTTCACAGCTATTGATGAACAGGCGAAACGCGTTGGTCTTGAAGTTAATGAGGACAAAACAAAGTATATGCTATCAACAAACAAAGCCGCATCTGTCCATCGCCTAGGACAAAACGTCACTGTTGGTAGCAGTAATTTCGAAGTAGTCAAGGAGTTCACCTACCTCGGAACGAACATCAATCCCACGAATGACACCATAGTGGAAATTCGACGAAGAATTACCCTAGCAAACCGCTGCTACTTCGGTTTGGCCAAACAAATGAGTTCAAAACTCCTTTCTCGAAAGACAAAGTGCACGCTATACAAAACGCTAATTTTACCAGTTCTACTCTACGGCGCCAAGTGCTGGACGATAAGTAAAAAAGGGGAATCGATACTGGGCACTTTGGAGAGAAAAATTCTTCGGCGGATATTTGGTCCTATATGCGAAGAGGGCGAATGGAGGAGTAAATTCAATCGTGAATTATACAAGCTGTACCAAGATGTGGATGTGGTCCAAAAAGTCAAAACACGTCGACTACACTGGCTCGGTCACATCGAGCGAATGGACAACAACGCTCCAGCCAAGAAAATCTTCGAATCCCAGCCCCCAGGTTCGAGACGACGAGGAAGACCGAACCTCCGCTACAGGGACCAGGCGGTTATAGACGCAAGAGCGCTTGGTCCCGACGACTGGAGGGAGCTCGCGAGGGATCGCAACCGATGGAAGACCGCAGTAACTCAGGCAGAGACCCTCCATGGATCGGGAGCCGGTTAAGTAAGTAAGTAAGTAAGTAATCTTGTATGTGGGTCTTACAAGACGAGACATTAGATCTTTACCATTCCAAATAGCAAACAGAAATGAAATTCTAAATAATTCGTATACCATTGCGGAATGCAATGTGATGATGATGAAATGGACCTAGGTTCCGAAGGTGAATGCCTAGAGTTTACAGATCATCATCCAATAGATTAGGATATTGCTGGTGTTATAAGTGAAGAGTTATCGGATGACAATATTTTTTTTTTACCATTTCCTTATTTTTTTGTTAAGGATTATGTGGTGTTATGATTCAATAAAAATAAAATGCACGACTGGATCGCACGAACTTGCTCTTATGTAAAAGTACTTTGGAATTTAAGATACATTTTATAAATATAAAACATGGATTTAATGAGATAATAATGTTCAAATGCATAAAATTGCCGTCTGGTTTCTTAAGGACTCCTGCTGAAAATTTTGGGTTAAAATCCTTAGAGCCGTTAATGAGAAAGTCGAAAATAAAAAAAAACGGGTCTATGGCAGGTTACCCTAATAACATTTTGCCCCAAAATTTTTTCGACCAAAATGTAGTCCATGTCCATAATATCACACTTAATTTTTTTATCAAAATCGTTAGAGCCGTTTTCGAGATAAATAAGATTTTGCATTACGGGTGTATGGGGGGTACCGTTAGCTTTGGAGTTAAAAAAATTTCAATTTCTCCTCTAGGGAATCACCGAAGGCCCTTAACTACCGAGATTGAAAGAAATAGGTCCAGTGGTTTAGGCTGTAGTTCGAGGTACAGACATACAGACATACAGACAGACAGACGGAATTGCCGGACCCACTTGTTTCGTCTTCGCTATCATCGTAATGTCAACTTTGATCAAAATCTCGAGTTCGATTTTTTTCCAAATGCAGAACTTACCCTATAGTACCTATGTATATCGCAAGTAAAAATAATGTTATCCTTTAAAGTATTTTTTTTGCATTTAATCCTGGATGGGGTGTTATATCACCCCTTTTGTCATGTATGTACATTTTGAATGTGTTGTTATCGGAAGGTTAATATAAATATTTTTTAAGCTCGTCGAACAAGACAAAATGAAAAATAATTTTCCAGCTAATCGGATCTGAAATATATGTACATAGATGAGACAAGACTTTCCATAGTTCAGTATAATCAGCTAAAAGTCTTGCCACATTACAAGCTGGAATTGGAAATTACTGGACAAACTAAAATTAAAAAAAAAAAGAAAAACAATTGACAAATTGAAGATTCCCGCAAAGTCCAAAATAAAAGAACAAAATAGTGAAAAAACAGCATCATGTCACGCTTCCAAAAACGAAGTTGATGAATCATGAAGTGGCTTAGAGAAAAGCATCAAATTTGAGGATGTTCCTCCATCTGTAACTTCTTCAGTGGAAGAATGAATAAATGACGACACCGTGTTCGCAGTGTGAAATGTTTTGGGCTCATGAAAATTTTATTTTTCAAAAGTGTGACATAATTTTTTGGCCTTTAATCAGATATTTTTTGGTCATGGAATTAGTTGTCAAAACATTTTTTCCAAAGCCAGGAAGGTTTAAATCTTAATATTTTAGTTTTATTAATATAGTTCATTCAGTTCGTTTTGCTATTCCTCAATTTTTAATAATAATAAAATATAATATTTAATATTTTAATTTCGAAAAAAAAGAAAACAATAAGACAAAATTTTCAACTCGTAATGTCGTACTATACCAAATTAGACCCCAAAATGTGAAATAGGTTATTTCCTTTCAAAATTCACGATTTTGAGGTCAAATCAATATTTTCTCAAAAAGTTAGAATTAGCTTATCTATAATGTTCATGTTAAAATCTACGAAATTTGGGAGCCTTCGTTTCATAAAACTTTCTGTTAAGTCAAAATTACAAACATATAAATATAACAAAATTCCTAATTCTTCTACCAGCATAGAGAACATGAAAAAGTGGGTCCGGCAATTCTTTCTGTCTGTCATTACTTTGACCTATTGGTCCTTTTTCGCTGTTTGAATAGTTTTTATTTAATTGCTTTGGGCTTAAATTATTTTCGTTCAGGTTAATCTTATTTGATATTTGGTTGAATGGTATAAAATGGTATAAAAACCGATGATACATAAATTTAAATTTATTGAAGGTATCAGCCTATATTATTTTTTAACATCAAGCGATTTTAGTAGTTTCTATAAAGCAATTTTAAGCATGATTTTCATGACAACTTGACATAATATGAAGGAAGTTGAAAAGTGTTTTTTTTTACTTCACCGATAAGTTTATAAAATAAATAACTTATATAAATACTAGCGTACCCGTGCGGGAACTCCCGCAAGCAAATTTTTTTTTTCAACTGAAGTTTTTCAAATAAATCATGTGTCTAAAAGTTTCTGTAGATTCGCTCATTTTTTCTTGCATTGGAAATCTTGTGTAAATGGAAATCTTTTGTGAAGTACGGAATGTTGTTTTTGGGTGTTTAATTTACTTCTATGTGTCATCGTTGAACAGCTCTATTTGAAAAAGACGACTTATACTGCTTTTAAACGAAGCAATATTACCTTGCGATTTTTAAGCCCGTTGGAGAGAGACGTATGTGGTGGCGGGGTTACACAAGGGAGAAGATGACTCCAAAAGAGAAACTAAGATTAAAAATCGCTTTCGTGTAAAAGCATAGACTGCTTTTACACGAAAGCGATTTTTAATCTTTGATTCTCTTTTGACTTCCCTTCGATTGCATGAATGCTTTTAAACACAGCGATTTTTAATGAAAGTTAACTTTTCTTCTATTGAAAAGGAATCATCTCTCCGCACTCTTTACTCTAGTGAGTAGATCGAAGTTCACTGAGCGAACGCCAAATAGAAATGAAACATACCTGACAAGTAAAGAAAACCACAAAGAAGAAAGAACGATAACTCTGCAATTTTTCCAACCCTAGCAATTTTGTGTACCCCCGCCACCACACACGTCTCTCTCCTACGGGCTTAAAAATCGCAAGGTAATATTGCTTCGTTTAAAAGCAGTCATAATTACCACTGAAATAATAAACACGTTTAGCTTAGCCAAGAATTGTCACAACTGATTTCCTGTTCAACATGAGAAGTTGAAAGCGTACGAATTATATTTATTTAACGTATGCATGTACCTGGATTAAAACAAAACAGCAAACCAATAAATCCAATCAAGTCCTTTTCTTAAAGGTAATGGAGCCAAGCGAAGGATATTTTGAAAAAAACTAACAAACAATGAGCAAATCACATACGTATGTAACTATCCTATAACAATGTATGTATGTAGTTAAACCTGTAGGCACATAAAGTTTAACTTACCTTAAAATAGTTTAAATTCAAAGACACACAAATATTTGTCAAATTTTTTTTGTTTTTAATTCGGAGAATTTTATATTTGTTTTATTTTTTTTTAAACTTTTTTGAGTGTTTTTATCGTTACTGCTTAGGTAAATTTATCAAACAATGCCCCTCCTCTGGGCCCACACCGCCAAAATATGGCATTTCATACAACTACTTATGTATATGTACTACATTTCAGTGCAATACGAAGATAGAAGTAGAGACAAATAATTTTTGGGTGTTTCGACCACCCAATGCCCCTCCCCTGATAATAAAAAAAGTAGCCTATACGGTAATCCAGACTATAACTTTTTTGTGTGTTAAATTTTATCTAGATCCATTCAGTTGTTCAAGCGTTATTGAGTAACAAACATCCATACATCGTAACATTCACATTTATAATATTAGTAGGATAGGAAGGATAGTAGGAAGTAGGATTATAAAATATTTTTTACTCAAAAACTGTTCAACAGATTTAAAAAAAATAATCAAAACAAAATAAGGGTATTCATGTAACGAGATAATTTTCCGCTTTGTAGAAAGATATAACTTTCCGCAGCATGTTTTCATGAACACCCCCTAAGAAATACTTGCGTAAATGTGGGAAATATTTTGTGAAATGTCAAATTAAAAGTCAGAATCCATACTTCTCTAGTTTACGAGGTTTATTTCTGCACTTTCCGCAGCAAATTTGTGAGATAATTTTATGCGATTTGCAGAAACTTTTTCCCATACAAATTTTGACAGCTCGTTTCTGCGGAGATAAAATTATCTGGTTTACGAGGTTTTCGAGGGTTTTCCGCGCTTACATGAATACCCCTAATATTTTAGCTTAGTGATGTGTCAACTCGGTTTAATAAACCGAATCAAACCGGGTTGACGCCAAACCGAGCCAACTCGGTTTTCATTTTTTCTACCCGAGTTGGAACCGAACCGACAAGCGAATAAATGAATGAATGTAAACCGACTACAACATAATCAAAACTACCCTCCTTTAGTTGCGGTTTGTACCAAACACAATGTACTAACACATATAAAGTCAAACGGAATTGAGCGCAACCATACACTACACATACAGTCAGTTTGTATGAATATTTGGTTTACCTACTCGGGTTAGAAGTTAAATTTCGTTAAAATAACCCGAGTAAGGACAAGTCGAGTTGCACTGTGCATTAGGTTTCGGTTCGGTTTACTCATCGTCGTTGTATATCTTCGTTTAAAAGCCCGGTTTAGTAACTCGGGTCGAAATCAAGAGTTTTTTTTATGGAATTAAGAGTGTCAGTCATACAGAGTAACTTTTAAAGAGTTACAACCTTATTGAACATTTGAATTCGTATTCGGTTTTTGTTTAGTTTCTTATGTGGCGGTGTGTGAAATTTTGATAAGCGTATTTTGCTGATGTTATTAAGTTTGGTTTTGATTTCGTTTTTTACTGTAGTTTGTTTATTACTTGCGACTTATAGGTACTATAAGGCAAGTTATGCATTCGTAAAAAAAATCGAACTCGAGATTTTGATCAAAGTTGACATTACGATGATAGGGAAGACTAAAAAAGTGGTTCTCGCAATTCTGTCTGTCTGTCTGTCTGTCTGTCTGTTCGACTACAGGCTGAACGGCACGGCCGATTTTCTTTAAACTTGGTAGATATCATTTTTAATTTTTTCCCCCCATACGTTTTTTTCTTTTTTTTTTAAGACCAAAAATAACGGTACCCCTCATACGAATTTTTTTCGAAATTTTATAAACATTTTTTTTTTTCAAAAACTGTTCCACAGATTTTAAAAATAAAAATACAGAAAAATTTCATTTAATTAAATATAGGTATTGGTTGAAAAAAAATTTCCGAAAAATGGTTATTGAGGGTACCCCCATGGAACCATTTTTTTTGTTTTTAATTTTCTCAAAAACGGTTTAACCGATTTTGATCATTTTTTTTTGCTAAAGCTCCCCAAAATTATAAATAGAATTGTGTACTCAAATTTTCAAAAAAAAATTTTTTGGATTTAAAAAAAAAACTTCAAAATTTTTTTTCAAAACTCAATATTTCGAAAACCCCACGCTAATTTTTTTTTAAACTTGATAAATAAAAGTTTCTTAATATAATCTACAAAATGTGAGAAAAAAATTTTATTTTACCTAAAAATAAAGGTATACCTACCATACAAATGCTAAAAAATTAAAAAAAATGGTTTTCAAAAATCGTATTTTTCTCGAAAACGGCGCCTAGAATTTTGATAAAATTTTTTTTCTTTCAAATAATTTTTACGATCCTTAATTTAATAAAAAAAAATTTGAAATTAAGATATTACAGCTTGTACCTACCATAGAACCATTTTTTTCGAATTTTGAATTTCTCATTATCCACATAACGGATCTTAATGAACATTTTTAAAGAGAAGCTTCTAAAAAGTCTAAAACACATTGCATTTAAAAACTTTAAAATAAATATTTTTTGAATTTTTGAAAAAACAAAATCTATTGTTTCTTTTTTTGAAAATTCGATATCTCCGAAACGGGTCAATATTTCTTTTCGTAAATTTAATTTTTATTCGAACAATAATAAAAACTTTAAATTAGCTTACCAAAATTTTTTCTTAAAAAGCTTTTAAAAAGTTTGTATATAAAAGTTTTTTTTTAAGAAACCACTACAACGACTTATAATTTTTGCTCTTGCATAAATTCGTAGTTGGATAGCATTCTGTTTTTTTTCTCTTACTACTAAAAGAATTTAAAAATTTATTTTATCCTTATGAACAGTTTTCTCTAATAACATTCGTTTTTAAAATTCTTAGTCGATTACATAGGAGCAAGTTCGTGCGACCCAGTCGTGCATTTTATTTTTTTTTTTTGTGAATATGCCTAGCCCAAGAAAAAGGTCTTTAGTGTTGCAGGTTTTTATTAAACAAGAAGCAGGAAAAGTGACATGTAAAAAATGTTGATCTGCATATAAATACTCAGGAAATACGAGAAATGCTCTTACTGTTTTTGGGTTTTGATAAATAAATTTTGAATATACTTTTCTTATTGCAAAATTTGTTTTGTTTCTATTTATCAAAACACAAGAATGAAGGAAAAAACCGAGTTAAATAACCCGGTTTGCAACTCGGCTTAATCAAAATCCAACTCGGGTTAACCCGGTTTGTAAATTTTTCGGTTTGGTACATCACTATTTTAGCTTATGATTGAAAAACAATTTCGAAAACTGGTGAATAGTCTGGTAGCAGTCCGATTTTAGATTTTCTCAAAAACGGTTAAATTTTTTTGATCATTTTCTTAAAGTTACTCGTAAAGCTTAAAAAAAAGTGTGAATAGTATTGACACATGGAGTCACGGTACCTGGCAGTTAGCGAGTGAACCTTCAAATTATACAGGATTAAATCTGTTTTTGATATATTTACATTAAATCATATTATTATTCTTTTTATAATCATGATGTTGATATACCAGTTGATATAAAATTAATTAGTAAAGTTAATGTTTTTAGAGCCCCTTTTTGCTTTTTTCTTATGGGAAATACATTGAGCGGGAAATCGAAAAAAAATTCTGTCTCCAATTGTCAGTACACGCACTGACTTCCAGGTAGTGTGGAAAGCAACTTACCAGGTGCCATCTTTAAATGATGTACGAGTAAATTGTTATAATGAACCCTGATAGCTGATTCATGACACATTTTTACAACAAAAAAAACCTGGGTTCAAACTTAAATTTACAATTGTAAGTAGTTTTATAATAAAACATTTACATTTACATTTTACTATGAAGTTTTTTTTTTATCTTTCAGTCAGTCAAAAACTGTTTGAACTAGGAAATGTATGCTTATTTAGATATATTTTTTTGAAAGTTTTCGTTGTCTCTAAGGCTAGCCGCGCACTAGCAATTTTTAGTTGCGAAACTGTTTGGTTACTTATAGAAAACAGATGAACTGTTTGGTTGAATGTCCGTGAATTTGCAGATAATTATATGTTCAATAAAATGGCGAACTTATTTTAGGCAATCGTTTAGTTTGTGTCAAAACACAAACTTTTTAGTTGCTCGAACCAAGCAGTTTCGCAACTAAAAATTGCTAGTGCGCGGCTAGCCTAAGAAAACACGCTCTTGAACTAAAAAAAAAAATCACACTCAATTAGTTTTATACAAATTTTATCGTCTACCCTTCCTGTTTAGTAGTAATGCAAACAAACGTAGTTGTAGGATTGGATTTTATATGATGTAGCTGATGTAGTAGCCAAGAAACAGGCACAGTTATGTCGATTTCCTTTTACACTAGGGATTTTAGGGATTGCGATCCCTTGTCAAATTTTGACTTTTACCACACCAAAAAAAAAAAGAGGGGATTCATGGAGGTGTCCGAGAGTGCAGACGTGTCGTCCGTCTGCACTCTCCAAAAAATTAAATTATCTAACCTAAAATAAAAACGTGGTACGGTTTAAATTAAAATTTTTCCGTTTTTAATACGTCTAGTGACGAAATAATATTCGCTTACATCAAGAGCGAACTTCCTTAACATCCTAAAATAATTTCCAACGCCAGATGGGCAGTGATTAAGCGGGAAAAATTGGATCACTTTAACCCAGAGTTGGAGTGGACGAGTTGCAGTAATTCTGAATTGTGGAGGAGGACCCGGAAAGGAGAAGCTTGATGCAACCCACCAACGCCATGCATTAAGCAACAGTGTTTTATACAACACAGAAATCGATGACGCCGACACGGCTCATTTTCAGCAGGAAGCGAACCTGCTCAAAAAAAAAAAAAATCCGCAACTACAGTTCTGCGGGCACTAGTCTGCCGAACAGCAACCAAACTTCAATCCTGGACCTGGGACTGAAGATACTACTAAACCAGGTGTACTATCTACGTCACCAAAACTGAAAACCAAGTTTTAAAAAAAAAACTGGTACACACCAAAATCATCTGGGCAATCCACCGAGAGTACGGAGGCTCAGAACCCAAGCCGCAACAAGATTCAAAACTATTGACTACTCAGGGCTAGCCCCAGCAACAAGAAGCTTCCCTGGCTGAAGCTCCTCGGCTCGTGAACTGAAGCCGTAACATGACTCATCATCAATTGACTAATCAGGACCAACCCCAGTAACAAGAAGGCCTTCCCGGCCGAAGCCCCTCAACGCAGCTGAACACGGATGTGGCTCCTGAGGCTCAAAACCTTTATAACTTTTAAGTTTTAACATTCAAAACTAAGTGACTTTATTGAAATCGAAAACTAAGTGACATTCTTGTTTGTAACCGATATGTGATAATTTCTCTATTATATACATAATTACAATTGTACTCAATTTGCATAGTGCGCTATCGATCGCTCTATTTAAAAAACAAAAAAAAAAAAAAAAAAGAATATAAAAAAGAAAACACAACACATAAAATGTAAGGTAATCTACCTATATAATGCTCAGATGCATTATCGTTTGTAATCGTTTGTATTGTAATATTTTTGCTAGGTTCGTTAAATAAAACTTATTACTCCTTTTAGAATTTCTTCTTTATTTACACTTTTCTAATCAAAACAATAAATCTCAATTTATAATCAACTCTAATACTTTTATTCCAACTTAAATCCACTTCTTTTATTACACTTTCCACAATCCAATAGTTCAGCTTTGCACACTTTCATAATCGAAAATAAACTGTCTTGTGTTCACCGCGAACACTCCGTTTTATACTCAAACCAGTTGTTCTCGAAGGTTCTTATCTAGAATATTCTATTTGCCTGGAATGGAGATAGAATGTTCTAGTAGTTTGGAATGGGGGGAAATTTAGATGCGAACTGCTGGAAAAGAGCTTTTTTTTTTGTTCCCTCCTAAAGCAGATATGTAATTCCCAACAGATGGCGCTGTAGGAGTATAAAGCTCTGTTCGCAACATTGCCCCCTTCTTAAGATTGTTCGTCCCGAACAACTCTATCACCAGCTTCGGCACTGTATCGGTGCAGTCGATCGCTATGCACAACTTTTAGCTTTCCTCTTAACCCTCTTTGAATTCGGTAAACGACATCATTGATTTTCGTGACGACAGTATAAGGGCCTTCCCAGTTTTGTTGAAGCTTCGGCGACAATCCCTTTTGACGATGTGGATTATATAGCCATACACGATCTCCTACTTGGAATCCTGTCGTGTTTGCTCTTGTGTCGTACCTTGTCTTCATTCGATCGCTGTAAGTGTTCATTCTAGTCCTGGTCCTTTCGTGGATGTCGATTAGCCTCTCTTTTAGGTCACTCACGTAATTCCCTGTATCCTGAGACTCTTGTGGTGGGTGTCCAAACCTTATCTCACTAGGCAGCCGTATGCTTTTTCCGAACAGGATCTCAGATGGTGTTTGTCCTGTTGAGCTATGTACTGCACTTCGATAGGCCATCAAAAATAGTGGTATGTGCCTATCCCAGTTTCTTTGGTAGTCGCCTACGACCTTAGTGAGGTGCTCTTTTAAAGTCCTGTTGAATCTCTCGACCATTCCATCAGATTGCGGGTGAAGTGGTGTGGTTCTCGTTTTCTTAATGCCAAGGAACGCGCACACCTCTTGGAATATGTTCGACTCAAAGTTCCTTCCTTGGTCAGAATGGAGCTCCATAGGCACACCGAACCTGCTTACCCAGTTAGACACAATCTGGTCGGCCACGGTCTTGGCTTCTTGGTTCGGGATAGCGTATGCCTCAGGCCATTTGCTGAAGTAATCCATTACCACCAGAATGTATTTGTTTCCATCATTCGTTTCCGGAAATGGGCCAGCTACATCAACAGCAATCCTTTCAAACGGTGAGCCTACATTATATTGCATCATTTTTCCTTGCAGTCTTCTACCAGGGCCTTTGGTTGCAGCACAAGCGTCACAATTTCGGCACCACTTTTCAACGTCGTCTCTTGCATGCAACCAATAGAATCGTTGTCTCACTTTTTCTAACGTCTTATTGACTCCCAAATGGCCTCCTGAAGGTCCATCATGCATCTCTCGAAGAACCTCTTTGATTTTCGAGTGAGGTAACACAAGCTGCATTACATAGGATTTACCATCAGCGGACTCCCATTTTCGCCGAAGAACACCTTCTTGCACATGAAGTGAGTCCCATTGTGCCCAATAGGCCTTTAAAATTGGACTTCTATCGGAAATGTCATTCCATGCGGGTTTTTCTTCATGTTCCTTCCATGCGAGAAGAGGTTCAATGTCGGGGTCTTCTTGTTGAGCAGATCGTATTTCTTCATTGCTCCATCCACAAATGGGGTCGGCTCTTATTCGCAGAATGTTGATGGATTCCTTTTCTTCTTGTCGCCTGCAATGCTTGCAATCTATTTTACAAGGTCTTCGGGATAGTGCGTCGGCATTTGAGTGCAGCTTTCCCCTTCGGTGTTGAATTTCGTAATCGTAAGTCTGCAATCTTTCTATCCACCTTGCGACTTGTCCTTCTGGGTTCTTGAAGTTTAACAACCAGTTAAGAGCACCATGATCGGTTCGTAGAAGAAACTTCTGTCCATAAATGTATTTATGGAAGTGTTTCGTTGCCAAGATGAGTGCCAAGAGTTCTCTTCTGGTCACACAGTAGTTCCTTTCGGTCTTTGACAGTACTTTGCTGAAATAGGCGACAACCTTTTCTTCGCCATTGTGCACTTGTGACAGAACAGCGCCGACTCCCACGTTGCTTGCATCAGCATCGATGATAAAAGGCTTGCCTGGAGTCGGATAGATCAGCACCGGAGCATTGCATAGACGGTATTTCAGTTCTTGGAAGGCTTTTTCACACTCACCTGACCATCTAAACTGCTTGTTCTTTTCCGTAAGCTGATGCAAACTCTTCGCAATTCCGGCAAAGTTCTTAACAAAACGTCTGTAATAAGTAGCAAGACCAAGAAAACTTCGTAGTTGATGTTTGTCCTGTGGTGTTGGCCAATTTTTGACGGTGTCAACTTTTTCAGGATCGGTCTTGACTCCTTGGGACGAGATGATATGTCCCAAATACTTTACTTCAGTCTGGAACAATGCACATTTTTCTGGGTTCAGTTTAAGGTTAGCCTCTCGAAGTCTCTGGAACACACCCTTTAGATTCTTACAGTGTTGGTCGTATGTTTTTCCATAAACGATAACATCATCCAAGTAGACAAGGCAAGTTTTCCACGTCAGGCCTTGAAGGACGCACTCCATCAAACGCTCAAATGTTGCCGGAGCGTTGCAAAGACCAAACGGCATCACGTTGAACTGCCAGAGCCCATTACCTGTGGAGAACGCTGTCTTTTCTCGATCTTCAGGGTGAATTTCAACTTGCCAATATCCACTTTTCAAGTCCAGTGTTGAAAACCAGTGTGCTCCTTCCATCGCATCTAAGGTGTCACTAATTCTTGGCAGGGGGTAGCTGTCTTTCTTGGTTACGTCATTCAACCTTCGGTAGTCAACACAAAACCGTGTACTTCCGTCCTTCTTTTTGACTAGGACCACTGGTGACGCCCAAGGACTCTTGGAGTTCTCAATCAAACCATCCTTCTTCATGGTGGTAATCATTTCCTCAGCTTCACCTTGTTTGGCCAGTGGCAGACGTCTTGCGGGCTGACGAATGGGCCTTGCATCTCCTGTATTTATTCGATGCTGCACCATTTGTGTCCTTCCATATTTTCCGTTTGGTGAAGCGAAAATGTCAGCATACTCGTTCAGAAGGCTTTCTGCCGTTTTAACCTGATGTTGGTCTAGGTTAGATGAATTAAGTATCTTTGCCTTGATGTTATTGAGTTCCTGAGGGTTTAATGTCGTTCTCGTTGTTTCAGCGTCAATTCGTGTTATGGCTGCGACAGATTCGCACTTACCAATAACTTCTCCTTTCACTAACTTTACATCGTACGGTTTGGTGTTGAGTATCCGTACGGGGACCATATTGTTCTTCGGAGCCACAAGTGTCTTCCCAATGATGAAATTTTGGGAAGAACAATCTGGGCCTGGTTCCACCATTAGGTATCGATGGCGTCCACACTCACCTTCTAATTTTGTCCAAACGAATACCTCAGAAGAAGTAGGAATAACCACATCTTCTTTGATGACAGTCCTTAGAGTTGTTGATCCTTCGTGCCCATAGATCATTGGAATCTCTGTATTCTGGTATTTGAGTACCTGGTTGCCAATATCCAAAATTACTCGATGCTCTTTCATGAAGTCCATTCCGATGATGCACTCGTCACATATATCTGCCACCAAAAATTTGTGTGAGAATTCTAGATCTGCAATTCGAATTCTAAGTCGGACTTCACCATAAACCCTAGCTGCTTCTCCTGTGGCAGTTCTTAGACGGTAGCTATTGGTGTTGTGTAGCCACTTCAAGTGCACTTGGTCTTGACGCACAATGGAGGCTGTGGCACCGGTGTCGATGGTGACCACACGTTTGTTGCCATTTAATGTTGCCTCGACAGTCAGACTTCTATTGTCTCGCTTAGTTTGAGAGACCTGGATGGTATTTCTGGGGCCATCGATACCAGAAACCAGCTTCTGCCCCTCGAAGTTGGTTCTTACTCGTTTCCCTGTTGGGAAACTGTTCGGGAAGTAACACTGGTGTTATGGTTACCTTGTTCTGAGTTCGAAACTCCGTGTCCACAATGTTGACAAGCTCTTCTGGGTGGTAACCGACATTGACGCTGTAAATGTCCAGTCTTATTGCAATTCCAGCACTTTGCAAGTCCGTTTCGTTGGTTCCTTTGGACATCAGTTCTTTGACATGAGCATTCTTCGACGACGGCTTCTCTAAGTCGATGTACTCCGTGAGAAGCTTGCTCAGCTGCTTCCATTGTCAAGGCAAACGCTAATGTTTCCGAAAGCGTTCGTTTTCCAGCAGTTCGTACGGCCCTTTGAAGATGTATGTCAGAAATGGCGCGAACAAATGCCTCAACTGCGAACTGGTTACAAATTTCCTCTCCAACATCTGGATATGCAAGATGAACAAGCCTTTCAATGTCCGCTTGCAGTTGTTGTAGAGTTTCACCCCTCTTCTGAACTCTGGAATTGAGTTGCACTTTGAAGACTTCTTTCATGTGGCTGTTACCAAAGCGTTTGTCTATAGCCAAAACCAAGGAATTGAAGTCGCCGCTCTTATCTGCTGGTATGGTTTGCAACAACTCAGCAGCTGCTCCTCTAAGAGCAAGAGTTAAGGCTATATACTTGTCAGCCTCATCCCAGCCATTTGTTGTGGAAGCTGCCTCGAATTGCTTCTTGTATATAGACCAAGAAGTTTGTCCATCAAAGGTTGGAGGTTGCATCTCTTTTTTTCTCAAAGCTTCCCCAGAACTTTCCCGAATCTTTATGTTTCGAACACGGTCTAACTCTTTTGAAAACGTCTCCATTTTGTTGTCGACTAGCAATGAAACACGTTCATCTAACACTTTTGAAAACGTCTCCATTTTGTTGTCGACTTGATTCTCCAGCAATGAAACACGTCCATCAAGTGCAGATACATTATTCTCGATGTTAACAAGCTTGCCTTCTAGCATGTTTCTCTGCTCTTCGAGAAGGTCTTTTTGTTCGCTATGCTGTTTCTCCAGGCATTCGAGAACATTCCTTTGTACATTCTCCTGTTCTTTCTTTTGTTCATTTCGTTGCTCTTCGAGACGTTCGAGAACATTCTTTTGTTGCTCGTCGAAACGTTCAAGAACATTCTTCTGTTCTTTCTTTTGCTCATTTCGTTGCTCTTCGAAACGTTGAAGCAGGAGACTAATCATATTTGAAACATCTGCATTTATACTTACGTCTGCTTCCTCAGCGTCAGCTTCAAAGACAAAAATGTCCGGGTCTTCATTTTGTTGTTTCAAATATTCGGCCAAACGCAGAACAAGCTCATTTTTCGATCCTGCTCTAGAAAGTTCTCGCTTGCCCAATTCACTTTTCAGCTCATTACAGTTGAGCTCTTTCAGTAACTTGCTCATTATTTTTCTTTTTTTTTTTCGCACACTTTACTGCACAATAAGTTTTATTCCACTTTTCTGACACCAATGTAATATTTTTGCTAGGTTCGTTAAATAAAACTTATTACTCCTTTTAGAATTTCTTCTTTATTTACACTTTTCTAATCAAAACAATAAATCTCAATTTATAATCAACTCTAACAGCCTTATTTATTATTTTTCACTAATACTAAAACGGCTCTAAACCTCCTATCCACCAGTATTAGCTTATTCCACCGCTATTATTACTCGTGCATTTTCATTGTAAATAAGCTTTTCAGGATTAGAGTCGTTGTAAATTCGAAGTAACTTTACTCCGGCGCTAAAACGAAATAATAAATAAGGCTGTAATACTTTTATTCCAACTTAAATCCACTTCTTTTATTACACTTTCCACAATCCAATAGTTCAGCTTTGCACACTTTCATAATCGAAAATAAACTGTCTTGTGTTCACCGCGAACACTCCCTTTTATACTCAAACCAGTTGTTCTCGAAGGTTCTTATCTAGAATATTCTATTTGCCTGGAATGGAGATAGAATGTTCTAGTAGTTTGGAATGAGGGGAAATTTAGATGCGAACTGCTGGAAAAGAGCTTTTTTTTTTGTTCCCTCCTAAAGCAGATATGTAATTCCCAACAGATGGCGCTGTAGGAGTATAAAGCTCTGTTCGCAACAGTATGTTAGTTTGTAAGTTAGGTTAAGAATTGTATGTATTGGTGACAATCGTCACAAGCTAACACCCCGACTCCACATGATATCTGTCTCTCCAACTCAATGTCTGATATCTCTATATCTCTACATTTTCTTATTGCTTCGCTGGGCAAATTATGTCATGATTTTTCATTTCTATCCCTACTGCACGGGATGTGTTTTGTGCGGACAACAGAAATTAGCAAAACGTAAAACTAACAAAAATTATATATATTTGCAAAGAAAAGAATGCGCATCTGCCTAAAGTATAAATAAATAACACCAAACATAATGTTGGGGAAAATTCCAGTAACACACACTAAGATACGACTATGCGTGTATGAACGAAACTGAAGATTGAAGAAGACAAAAATGACGCAGTTAGTTGAATTTCAACCAGAACACGATACAGTCCACTTTTCGTTTTGACGGTGAAAAAACCTAATTTTTGAAATTAAAACTTTTATTCCTTGGCCTACCTATTTACTCGTAGTTTCTAAAAACCTTTTAAAAATAAAAAACTGAGTTAAATTATAAATCTGTTGTGGTGCTGTTTGTTTTTTTTTTGGACGTTATTATTTTGGGATCAAATTTAGATTACATTCGTGCGTGATCCTTCGAGCCACATAGAATCAACTCTCTGGACGTGGTTAGTGTTTTTTTCCTAAAATTAATAACAAAAAGACAACCTTTAAAATGTCGGTGCCGGTACGTAAAAGCGAACGCAAAAATAAAGGGCGTTTGCCGGTGCACCTCAGAGATCATGATCTCAGTAAAAAAACAACCCCTGCCATTCGAAAAAGATCGACGTCATTAATTACTTGCATTGGTTTCAACGGCAACGGAGAATCGACACAAAATTCCCGTGACGACGCATTTGCAGCTGCCAAAGAAAAGCCATTATCATTTGTCCAGAATCATACCAAAGCAACGGGCTTGTACGACAGACAGGCACATGCAGACGACAACGGTATGTATAGTGATATTGGCACAAGCGATGACGACCATAACCAGACACAAATCCATGATGGTGGTAAATTAGGGGAACGACGACAACAGCAGTCACCCACACATAGAAACTACTCCTGCGACTTGGAAGTATATGGTAGAAGAAAGACACCAAAGGAAACGACGACACAAAAAAGGACAGCATGCTTCAGCATGAACGATGTGGATACCGTAAGAGAGAGACGACAACATGACTTGGAAATTGACTTTCAACGAATTGACAACTGGCGAAAATCCACAATGTTCCAGACAGATGCAAAAAGTTTCAATTCTGATTCCAGAATATTTGAATTAGAAAATGAAGTCAAAAAATTAACCGACAAATTAAAAAAAGCCAACACACGGAAAAATCATATTCAACAAGATTCCGAATCAGAAGAAGAAACTCGACCAACTTACCTGGATTTGATGACAACATTCATGGCCAGACAGTCCAAGATGGATTTGCCAAAATTCGACGGCCACAAACCAGAGGACTGGCCATTATTCAAAAATGAATACTTCCGCACCACCAAATTAGGTAAATTCACTTCGGGAGAAAATGTGACAAGGCTCAGAAGTGCTTTAAAAGACAAAGCATTTGAGACCGTGAGTTCTTTGCTGATTCTGCCCAACAGTGCAGAAAAAGTGATTACTATTTTGGAACGGAAGTATGGACGTCCAGACATTATTATCAAATCATTAATTGCTAAGACCAAACTCATTGACTCCCCTAAAGAAGATAATCCAACATCTATTGTTAATTTTGCCACTGCTGTTGAAAACCTGACCGTCATGATTGAGTTGCTTGACAGACCTGAATATCTGGCGAATCCTCAACTAATCGAAGAGTTCGAAAGAAAACTTCCACCTATCCTCCACATACTATGGTCCGATACAATCTATGAAAAGAATAGATATAATCTACGAGACTTTTCAAACTGGCTAGATCGAAAATCCCACGCAGCCTCTCTTCGGGTTTTTGCAGATATATCAGCGGCAGCAGGAGCAAAACAAAGACGACGGATTGGACGAGTCAACACCGTGACCATCAAGAATGACGACGACGACAAATGCAGTATCTGCTCTTCAAATTGCAAAAATGTTCCAAGCTGCAAGAAGTTCCAGGAGATGAACATTGACGACCGATGGAAATATGTGACAAGAGCAGCACTTTGCTTTTCATGTCTGAAGAAAAACCATACTACTTCTGAATGTCGCCAGAAGACACAATGCAAGGTGAGTGATTGCAAAAGACATCACAACGCTTTGTTGCATTCAGACAGGAAAGCACCTCAAAGTACCTTGAACATTAGACACCCTACTGAGTTATGTGCCCATAGCTCGGCAACAGACGTCTCGACCAAACTCCGTATCTTGCCGATCTACCTACAACACAATGGCATATCGGTTAAGACTTTAGCAATACTCGATCCAGGAGCAACTTTGACCCTCATAAGAAGTGATATTGCTGACATTTTGAAAGTAAAAGGACTTTCCTCGCCACTTTCAATTAAATGGTTTAATGGTGACTTAGCTGAGGAAGCTGACTCAATTTGTTTTTCGACAATGATCCAAGGTACTCATAAGGGATCAAAATCATACCAACTTAGAGACGTCAGGACGGTTAAGAAACTTCCACTTGTTCACCAATCAATCGACAGAGAAGCTCTTGTGAAAAAATGGCCGTATCTACAAAAAATAGATTTTGAAAGCTTCAGTGGGCAGCCTACAATTCTCATTGGAGAAAATAATGGTATTTTGACATCCACCCGACAATTGATTCACGACAAGTGGAACTCCCCAATCGCAAGTAAAACATGGTTGGGCTGGACAATCAGCGGAAATGATGGCGTAATACGACACCCAATGAACCAAGCCTTTAGTGCAAATTTCGTTGCTAAGGTCGAAGACGACGAACTTCACGATTTAGTAAAATCATTTTGGGTTCTAGACAACGCAGCAACTGCTTATGACGATAACAAAATTTCCCGTGAAGACCAACGAGCATTGCAGATTTTAAAAAAGACGACGAGAAGAACTTCTGAAAATCGTTGGGAATCCGGTCTCTTGTGGAAGCAAGATGATGTCCCATTGCCCAAAGGCAGTAAGACGATGGCCAATAAACGTCTTCTGTTACTGGAAAAACGATTGGATAAAGACGAAGTTCTTAGCTCTGCTTATAAAAACATCATTGACGACTATCTCGAAAAAGGCTATTTAAGAGAATTACCGATTTCAGAACATCGCAGCGGTCAACAATTCTACTTGCCACACTTTCCGGTGTTAAATGCAAATAAACCCGGGAAAGTAAGAATTGTTTTTGATGCTGCAGCTAAATGTAATGGAACCGCTCTAAACGACATGCTACTTCAAGGACCAGACTTACTTAAATCATTGCCAGGCGTATTGTTTCGATTTCGGCAAGGATCTATTGGCTTCATCGCAGACATTAAAGAGATGTTCCACCGCGTAAAAATTCGTGAAGAAGACAGCTATAGTCAACTTATTCTGTGGCGTGGAGACGACCGAGAAGCTGATCCGAAGACATATGAAATGACCGCAATGACATTCGGTGCAACATGTTCACCATGCACTGCTATATTTGTAAAAGATCACAATGCTGAACAATTTATTGACGAACATCCAGACGCAGTTAAAGCAATAAAAAAGAATCATTACATGGACGACTATTTGGGAACTGCAAGAGATGAAAAAGAAGCTTTGTCCCTAATTAACGACATTATCAAGATTCACAGCCATGGTGGTTTTGAGTTGAGAAATTGGTATTCATCATCATCGACGATTCTGAAGTCTATTCCTCAACATTTGTTGCCTGCAAATCAAAACAGACAAATTGAATTTGACAAAAAAGTTCAAAGCAGCAGAGTCTTGGGGATAACATGGGACACTAAAAAAGATGTGTTCACCTTTAATACCAATTTCTGCAAAATTGACCCAAACCTATTGAGTGCGACTAGAATGCCAACAAAACGTGAATGCTTGAAGATCATTATGTCAGTTTTTGACCCATTGGGCTTTATTGCTCATTTTGTTGTAGTCGGAAAGATTTTGTTACAAAAAATCTGGAAGACTGCAACTGACTGGGATGACGAGCTACCAGATGAACTGCACAACTTTTGGAAGGACTGGTTAATGGATTTAAAAAATATTTCCATTGTGCAAATTGCTAGATGCTATTCCGACATGTTCTTAGATGGAGATCACGTAGAACTTCATTGTTTTGTAGACGCAAGCGAAGAAGCATATTCAGCTGTGACATACGTAAGAATATTTAACAAAAATTTAATTAATGTTTCTTTCGTTGCAGCAAAAGCCAAAGTAAGACCACTCAAACCAAACATGACCATACCCCGGCTTGAACTGCAAGCTGCAGTACTCGGTAGTCGATTAGTAAGAAACATCAAACAAGAGCATGAGCTCTGTTTTCTGGACTGATTCTGCCACTGTGTGGTATTGGATACAGTCTGAGGCTCGACGGTATAAACAGTTCGTGGCAAATCGACTAAGCGAAATATCAGAACTGACCAATGTGAAAGACTGGCGATGGCTACCGACAAAACTCAACGCAGCGGACGACGCAACTCGAAGTTGCTTTAAGGAATTCCATGAAAATAGTAGATGGTTCCAAGGACCTGAATTTTTATATGATGACGAAACAACCTGGCCAGCAAATAAACTTGTACAACCTTCAGCTGTGGAGAAACTGGAATTCGTTGGAATGGTTTCTGAAAAATCATCGATACCTCAATATGAGCTGCCAGATGTGAAGAGATTTTCCAATTGGTTAAGACTAATTCGAGCAACTGCCTGGATATTACGATACGTTCGGAATTGTAACCGAAGACAGCAAAGGCTTCAAGGAGAACTAACCGTTAAAGAAGTTTGTGACGCGGAACTCCTTTGGATAAGACAATCCCAACGTAAAACATTTGGACGAGACTATAGAAGACTACTCGCAAACCAAACACTGGACAAAAACAGCAATTTGTATTTACTATCACCAAAGCTTTCGAACAATGGGACAATTGTGCTAGATGGAAGACTTAGAAAGCTAGACCAAGGAGAAAGCTGTTACAAATTTCCTTTTATATTGCATGGACATGACGCATATACAAAACTTCTTGTACGATATCATCATTTGAAAGCAAATCATATCGGCCACGAAAGAGTACTGAACGAGTTACATCAAAAGTACTGGATTATCAAAGTCCGACCAACACTGAAATCCATTAGAAGACAATGTAACAAATGTAAGTTGATGTACTCGAAACCTAGTACAACATTGATGGGACAACTTCCTTCAGCCAGAGTGACGGCAGGAATACCACCATTCTGTTTCACCGGAATAGACTATTTTGGTCCAATGGTGGTCAAAATCGGACGACGCCACGAAAAGAGATATGGTGTTCTTTTCACATGTCTTACAATTCGTGCCATTCATCTGGAAATAGCCACTAATCTCTCGACCGATGTGTTCATCATGGCATTACGACGATTTATATCTCGAAGAGGATGTCCCCAAGAGTTGTTCTCCGACAATGGCACCAATTTCCGTGGAGCAGACAAAGAGTTACAAAAAAACTTAAAAGAACTGAGTCAAGATCAGATAAGACAATTTATGACAACTCACCAGATAAAATGGAATTTTATACCGCCAGCAGCTCCTCATATGGGCGGTTGCTGGGAACGCCTGGTGCGCTCTGTAAAGACAACGCTTAAGATCATCCTCAATGAATATTATCCAACCGATGAACTTTTATACACGCTGATGACGGAAATAGAATCGATTATAAATTCGAGACCATTGATTGACGTGCCCACGGACCCGAATGAACCAGAGGCACTTACACCAAACCACTTCCTTTTGGGACGATCTTCTGCTTCAGCCCCTATTGGTCTGTTCGAAAAAAACGACCTTCTGCTTCGAAAACATTGGAGGGCTTCGCAACAATTGGCAGACAGATTTTGGCGAAGATGGAGACAAGAATACCTACCAACTCTCAACCGACGTACCAAATGGCTTCAAAAAGGTGAAGGAGTCAAAATTGGAGACATGGTATTCATCGTAGACAACAATGCAGTTCGTTTATCCTGGCCAAAAGGTGTAGTGACGAAGGTGTTTCCTGGTGAAGATGGGTTGGTGAGAGTTGTTGAGGTTCGAACAGCTACAGGACTATATCGACGACCAATAACAAAGGTGTGTGTCTTCAATTTTAATCAGGATGGTATTGAAGAATCTCCTGACTCCAATACCGCCGGGGAGGATGTTGGGGAAAATTCCAGTAACACACACTAATGTCGATTTCCTTTACACATGAGAAATCAATTTCTGTGTGAAGATTTCGATCCCTCGACAGATTTCACGTTCCTTTACACCAAAAAAATCGATTTTTTTGTGACAGAGATCAAATCCCTCGAATCCGTATTTGAAGAGGGATTTACATGTATACGAAATACGCACACCAAAAGAAAAAATTTGACAAGGGATCAAAATCCCTAGTGAGTAAAGGAAATCGACATAAGATACGACTATGCGTGTATGAACGAAACTGAAGATTGAAGAAGACAAAAAGGACGCAGTTAGTTGAATTTCAACCAGAACACGATACAGTCCACTTTTCGTTTTGACGGTGAAAAAACCTAATTTTTGAAATTAAAACTTTTATTCCTTGGCCTACCTATTTACTCGTAGTTTCTAAAAACCTTTTAAAAATAAAAAACTGAGTTAAATTATAAATCTGTTGTGGTGCTGTTTGTTTTTTTTTTGGACGTTATTATTTTGGGATCAAATTTAGATTACATTCGTGCGTGATCCTTCGAGCCACATAGAATCAACTCTCTGGACGTGGTTAGTGTTTTTTTCCTAAAATTAATAACAAAAAGACAACCTTTAAAATGTCGGTGCCGGTACGTAAAAGCGAACGCAAAAATAAAGGGCGTTTGCCGGTGCACCTCAGAGATCATGATCTCAGTAAAAAAACAACCCCTGCCATTCGAAAAAGATCGACGTCATTAATTACTTGCATTGGTTTCAACGGCAACGGAGAATCGACACAAAATTCCCGTGACGACGCATTTGCAGCTGCCAAAGAAAAGCCATTATCATTTGTCCAGAATCATACCAAAGCAACGGGCTTGTACGACAGACAGGCACATGCAGACGACAACGGTATGTATAGTGATATTGGCACAAGCGATGACGACCATAACCAGACACAAATCCATGATGGTGGTAAATTAGGGGAACGACGACAACAGCAGTCACCCACACATAGAAACTACTCCTGCGACTTGGAAGTATATGGTAGAAGAAAGACACCAAAGGAAACGACGACACAAAAAAGGACAGCATGCTTCAGCATGAACGATGTGGATACCGTAAGAGAGAGACGACAACATGACTTGGAAATTGACTTTCAACGAATTGACAACTGGCGAAAATCCACAATGTTCCAGACAGATGCAAAAAGTTTCAATTCTGATTCCAGAATATTTGAATTAGAAAATGAAGTCAAAAAATTAACCGACAAATTAAAAAAAGCCAACACACGGAAAAATCATATTCAACAAGATTCCGAATCAGAAGAAGAAACTCGACCAACTTACCTGGATTTGATGACAACATTCATGGCCAGACAGTCCAAGATGGATTTGCCAAAATTCGACGGCCACAAACCAGAGGACTGGCCATTATTCAAAAATGAATACTTCCGCACCACCAAATTAGGTAAATTCACTTCGGGAGAAAATGTGACAAGGCTCAGAAGTGCTTTAAAAGACAAAGCATTTGAGACCGTGAGTTCTTTGCTGATTCTGCCCAACAGTGCAGAAAAAGTGATTACTATTTTGGAACGGAAGTATGGACGTCCAGACATTATTATCAAATCATTAATTGCTAAGACCAAACTCATTGACTCCCCTAAAGAAGATAATCCAACATCTATTGTTAATTTTGCCACTGCTGTTGAAAACCTGACCGTCATGATTGAGTTGCTTGACAGACCTGAATATCTGGCGAATCCTCAACTAATCGAAGAGTTCGAAAGAAAACTTCCACCTATCCTCCACATACTATGGTCCGATACAATCTATGAAAAGAATAGATATAATCTACGAGACTTTTCAAACTGGCTAGATCGAAAATCCCACGCAGCCTCTCTTCGGGTTTTTGCAGATATATCAGCGGCAGCAGGAGCAAAACAAAGACGACGGATTGGACGAGTCAACACCGTGACCATCAAGAATGACGACGACGACAAATGCAGTATCTGCTCTTCAAATTGCAAAAATGTTCCAAGCTGCAAGAAGTTCCAGGAGATGAACATTGACGACCGATGGAAATATGTGACAAGAGCAGCACTTTGCTTTTCATGTCTGAAGAAAAACCATACTACTTCTGAATGTCGCCAGAAGACACAATGCAAGGTGAGTGATTGCAAAAGACATCACAACGCTTTGTTGCATTCAGACAGGAAAGCACCTCAAAGTACCTTGAACATTAGACACCCTACTGAGTTATGTGCCCATAGCTCGGCAACAGACGTCTCGACCAAACTCCGTATCTTGCCGATCTACCTACAACACAATGGCATATCGGTTAAGACTTTAGCAATACTCGATCCAGGAGCAACTTTGACCCTCATGAATTGTGATATTGCTGACATTTTGAAAGTAAAAGGACTTTCCTCGCCACTTTCAATTAAATGGTTTAATGGTGACTTAGCTGAGGAAGCTGACTCAATTTGTTTTTCGACAATGATCCAAGGTACTCATAAGGGATCAAAATCATACCAACTTAGAGACGTCAGGACGGTTAAGAAACTTCCACTTGTTCACCAATCAATCGACAGAGAAGCTCTTGTGAAAAAATGGCCGTATCTACAAAAAATAGATTTTGAAAGCTTCAGTGGGCAGCCTACAATTCTCATTGGAGAAAATAATGGTATTTTGACATCCACCCGACAATTGATTCACGACAAGTGGAACTCCCCAATCGCAAGTAAAACATGGTTGGGCTGGACAATCAGCGGAAATGATGGCGTAATACGACACCCAATGAACCAAGCCTTTAGTGCAAATTTCGTTGCTAAGGTCGAAGACGACGAACTTCACGATTTAGTAAAATCATTTTGGGTTCTAGACAACGCAGCAACTGCTTATGACGATAACAAAATTTCCCGTGAAGACCAACGAGCATTGCAGATTTTAAAAAAGACGACGAGAAGAACTTCTGAAAATCGTTGGGAATCCGGTCTCTTGTGGAAGCAAGATGATGTCCCATTGCCCAAAGGCAGTAAGACGATGGCCAATAAACGTCTTCTGTTACTGGAAAAACGATTGGATAAAGACGAAGTTCTTAGCTCTGCTTATAAAAACATCATTGACGACTATCTCGAAAAAGGCTATTTAAGAGAATTACCGATTTCAGAACATCGCAGCGGTCAACAATTCTACTTGCCACACTTTCCGGTGTTAAATGCAAATAAACCCGGGAAAGTAAGAATTGTTTTTGATGCTGCAGCTAAATGTAATGGAACCGCTCTAAACGACATGCTACTTCAAGGACCAGACTTACTTAAATCATTGCCAGGCGTATTGTTTCGATTTCGGCAAGGATCTATTGGCTTCATCGCAGACATTAAAGAGATGTTCCACCGCGTAAAAATTCGTGAAGAAGACAGCTATAGTCAACTTATTCTGTGGCGTGGAGACGACCGAGAAGCTGATCCGAAGACATATGAAATGACCGCAATGACATTCGGTGCAACATGTTCACCATGCACTGCTATATTTGTAAAAGATCACAATGCTGAACAATTTATTGACGAACATCCAGACGCAGTTAAAGCAATAAAAAAGAATCATTACATGGACGACTATTTGGGAACTGCAAGAGATGAAAAAGAAGCTTTGTCCCTAATTAACGACATTATCAAGATTCACAGCCATGGTGGTTTTGAGTTGAGAAATTGGTATTCATCATCATCGACGATTCTGAAGTCTATTCCTCAACATTTGTTGCCTGCAAATCAAAACAGACAAATTGAATTTGACAAAAAAGTTCAAAGCAGCAGAGTCTTGGGGATAACATGGGACACTAAAAAAGATGTGTTCACCTTTAATACCAATTTCTGCAAAATTGACCCAAACCTATTGAGTGCGACTAGAATGCCAACAAAACGTGAATGCTTGAAGATCATTATGTCAGTTTTTGACCCATTGGGCTTTATTGCTCATTTTGTTGTAGTCGGAAAGATTTTGTTACAAAAAATCTGGAAGACTGCAACTGACTGGGATGACGAGCTACCAGATGAACTGCACAACTTTTGGAAGGACTGGTTAATGGATTTAAAAAATATTTCCATTGTGCAAATTGCTAGATGCTATTCCGACATGTTCTTAGATGGAGATCACGTAGAACTTCATTGTTTTGTAGACGCAAGCGAAGAAGCATATTCAGCTGTGACATACGTAAGAATATTTAACAAAAATTTAATTAATGTTTCTTTCGTTGCAGCAAAAGCCAAAGTAAGACCACTCAAACCAAACATGACCATACCCCGGCTTGAACTGCAAGCTGCAGTACTCGGTAGTCGATTAGTAAGAAACATCAAACAAGAGCATGAGCTCTGTTTTCTGGACTGATTCTGCCACTGTGTGGTATTGGATACAGTCTGAGGCTCGACGGTATAAACAGTTCGTGGCAAATCGACTAAGCGAAATATCAGAACTGACCAATGTGAAAGACTGGCGATGGCTACCGACAAAACTCAACGCAGCGGACGACGCAACTCGAAGTTGCTTTAAGGAATTCCATGAAAATAGTAGATGGTTCCAAGGACCTGAATTTTTATATGATGACGAAACAACCTGGCCAGCAAATAAACTTGTACAACCTTCAGCTGTGGAGAAACTGGAATTCGTTGGAATGGTTTCTGAAAAATCATCGATACCTCAATATGAGCTGCCAGATGTGAAGAGATTTTCCAATTGGTTAAGACTAATTCGAGCAACTGCCTGGATATTACGATACGTTCGGAATTGTAACCGAAGACAGCAAAGGCTTCAAGGAGAACTAACCGTTAAAGAAGTTTGTGACGCGGAACTCCTTTGGATAAGACAATCCCAACGTAAAACATTTGGACGAGACTATAGAAGACTACTCGCAAACCAAACACTGGACAAAAACAGCAATTTGTATTTACTATCACCAAAGCTTTCGAACAATGGGACAATTGTGCTAGATGGAAGACTTAGAAAGCTAGACCAAGGAGAAAGCTGTTACAAATTTCCTTTTATATTGCATGGACATGACGCATATACAAAACTTCTTGTACGATATCATCATTTGAAAGCAAATCATATCGGCCACGAAAGAGTACTGAACGAGTTACATCAAAAGTACTGGATTATCAAAGTCCGACCAACACTGAAATCCATTAGAAGACAATGTAACAAATGTAAGTTGATGTACTCGAAACCTAGTACAACATTGATGGGACAACTTCCTTCAGCCAGAGTGACGGCAGGAATACCACCATTCTGTTTCACCGGAATAGACTATTTTGGTCCAATGGTGGTCAAAATCGGACGACGCCACGAAAAGAGATATGGTGTTCTTTTCACATGTCTTACAATTCGTGCCATTCATCTGGAAATAGCCACTAATCTCTCGACCGATGTGTTCATCATGGCATTACGACGATTTATATCTCGAAGAGGATGTCCCCAAGAGTTGTTCTCCGACAATGGCACCAATTTCCGTGGAGCAGACAAAGAGTTACAAAAAAACTTAAAAGAACTGAGTCAAGATCAGATAAGACAATTTATGACAACTCACCAGATAAAATGGAATTTTATACCGCCAGCAGCTCCTCATATGGGCGGTTGCTGGGAACGCCTGGTGCGCTCTGTAAAGACAACGCTTAAGATCATCCTCAATGAATATTATCCAACCGATGAACTTTTATACACGCTGATGACGGAAATAGAATCGATTATAAATTCGAGACCATTGATTGACGTGCCCACGGACCCGAATGAACCAGAGGCACTTACACCAAACCACTTCCTTTTGGGACGATCTTCTGCTTCAGCCCCTATTGGTCTGTTCGAAAAAAACGACCTTCTGCTTCGAAAACATTGGAGGGCTTCGCAACAATTGGCAGACAGATTTTGGCGAAGATGGAGACAAGAATACCTACCAACTCTCAACCGACGTACCAAATGGCTTCAAAAAGGTGAAGGAGTCAAAATTGGAGACATGGTATTCATCGTAGACAACAATGCAGTTCGTTTATCCTGGCCAAAAGGTGTAGTGACGAAGGTGTTTCCTGGTGAAGATGGGTTGGTGAGAGTTGTTGAGGTTCGAACAGCTACAGGACTATATCGACGACCAATAACAAAGGTGTGTGTCTTCAATTTTAATCAGGATGGTATTGAAGAATCTCCTGACTCCAATACCGCCGGGGAGGATGTTGGGGAAAATTCCAGTAACACACACTAATGTCGATTTCCTTTACACATGAGAAATCAATTTCTGTGTGAAGATTTCGATCCCTCGACAGATTTCACGTTCCTTTACACCAAAAAAATCGATTTTTTTGTGACAGAGATCAAATCCCTCGAATCCGTATTTGAAGAGGGATTTACATGTATACGAAATACGCACACCAAAAGAAAAAATTTGACAAGGGATCAAAATCCCTAGTGAGTAAAGGAAATCGACATAAGATACGACTATGCGTGTATGAACGAAACTGAAGATTGAAGAAGACAAAAAGGACGCAGTTAGTTGAATTTCAACCAGAACACGATACAGTCCACTTTTCGTTTTGACGGTGAAAAAACCTAATTTTTGAAATTAACCCCCCTATTACGGTTAGCGAATCGAACATTCGAAGTGAGATGTTTTCATTAGCGAACTAACACATTCGACATACCACGGTTGGCGAACTTTACAATTCGAGTTCGAAATTCAGTGCTACCATAAAAAAAAAAAAAATAACAGAAATAAATAAAACGTCAACTCACGAAATTTCAAAAAAAACTATTGTTTTCATTAATTGATAATTTGATTGTTTATTAAAAATATAAAATCAACCAAAATGATAAGCAACATAGATTTGTTTTTTGAAGAAAACGAAACCCACAGAAGAAAAGTAAGAATGCTTCGACTGCGCAAGAGTATTCGAGACAACTCCAATGTCTTAGAACTCCCTGAACATCTGTAAGTAGACAAAATATTTTTTACGAAAATTCTTTAAAACTAAATTTTTTAAGCTTCAGATCATATTTTCGACTGAATAAGGAAGCGTTTCTTTTTGTATTAAACAAGTTGGAAGGCCAATTTCAAAACTCAAGCACCTCCTCAATTCCTGCTATACTAAAATTAGCGTGTTCCCTAAGATTTTTTGCCAGTGGGAGTTATCAGAGCAGCGTAGGAAATGATTTCGACCTAGGCCTTTCACAATCCTCGGTTTCCCTAATACTAAAAGAAGTTGTGTGTGCAATTGAAGACAAATTATGTCCAACCTGGATTAATCTAAACATGTCACCTGATGAAAAACAAAACGCACGGAACTACTTCTTTTCATCGTCCAGGTTACCTGGAGTAATTGGATGTGTTGACGGAACCCATATAGGAATTGTTGCTCCGATTGATTTACGTCATCAATACCTTAATAGAAAAGGATATTACAGTTTGAATGCTATGATTGTAAGCTTTTGCTTGAGTTTGGCTTTTGGTTTTTAATGCAAAGTTTTCAGGCGTGTGATCATAAGATGTGTATACGTTACGTTGACTCAAGATATCCTGGATCGACTCATGATTCTTTTGTATGGAACTGCAGCCATCTTAAGTCAGTTCTTGAATCATGGTATCAAAGAGGAGAACGTTCAATGTTCCTTGGTAATTTTTATAAATATTTTAATTTATAGTTTAATAATTCCTTTCTTCATTTAAGGAGACGCCGGTTATCCACTATCATCTTGTTTGCTCACTCCTTTCAGAAATGTAAGTTCTGGTTCAAGACAATCTTTATTCAATACGCAACACGCCAAAGCCAGAAATATAATAGAAAGGACAATTGGTGTCCTTAAAAGTCGTTTTCGATGTCTTTTAAATGAAAGGAAAATGCATTACGCTCCTTCAAAGGCAAAACAAATTGTGAATGCATGTTGTGCCCTAAACAACATTTGCATAAAATACCGAATTACAGATCCAGAGATTGTAGCGGAGGAAATATCTTTGCCAACAGAAGGAATACAACTCGAAACTCCAAGCAGTACAGAAGCTGAACGCAGAAGAAATGAAATAATGGAATCCCTGTAGATTATAAAAAAATATAATTGGAATGCAATTCAAGTTCAGGGTTTATTTTGCTTTAATTGAAAATAAACAATATATTTGATTAAAAAATTAAGTCTTGACTCTTCATCAATAAAAATGAATAAATAATTTAAAGAATTCATTCATATTTTTTTAAATTTAAGCATCTGCAATTCGTGCTTTTTCCTTTCCATTTCCAGATATTCAACATGCCGACGGTTTTTATCCAGATTCTCTTTTTCTTTTCTATTTTCCGCTGCTTTTAATACAGCAAGTTTCTCTTTTTGAATTTCGTATATTTTTCTTGAAAACCTGGCGATATCGGACAAAAACAATTGTTTTTCTTTTTCGATTTTTAGCAACTCTGCTTGTGTTTGAGTTTGTCCTTGTAACAACCGAAGGCGCTCTTTTTCGGGATTCTCATTCGTTGTCGTTCTTTTCATTGGTGGTGGTGGTGGTTGTTGTGATTGTTGTTGTTTAGCGGCTTCTCCAGTGTCTTCTTGAGGCAGAATTGCAATGTCCAGTAGTTCTTGTATGTTGACCAATGAATCCTCTGTAATTTGGCTAGATGAACCAAAGCACATACCTTCTGGTCTTACAGCTTGCTCAAGTCCAAGCAGTTCATCCACAGCTTGTTCCAAAGGAGTTAAGGAAACTTGGGAGTATTTACCGCCACCAGTAGCCACAACTTCGGCTTTATTCATCGAGAGCTTTCTCTTGATTTTAAGCTTATAATCCAGCCAAACCTGTTGATTGTACATAAATAAAAGTTTTAATTTTGAAACTTTTTTTCAAATTCAAATTACCTTGTGCCATTCTTTTCCATCGCGAGTAGGTGGCCCAAGTGAGTTGAGGGTTGTAGCAAATCGTTCCCAATATTCCTTTTGGTTTTTTTTTGAAGAACCAAACTCTCCAACACCTCTTGCTAGATTCGGGTTCGTTTCCATCAGTTCGACTAACTTTTCGAACTGATTTCTATTTGTTCTCTTGCAGCTGAATAAGAAATTTATTGATCCATGTTACATATTTTAGAAAAGAAATAAAATTGTATATGTACATACCTTGTTTTATTTTCTGACATTTCTTTTACATAAGGTTCGACCTTTTTTCACAAAATGTTTAACGTTCGACAAATAATATCACGAATGACGTTCAAATCAACGAACATTCGATTCTCACAATACAGTGAGATCTAACTTCGAAAAATTAATGACATTTAAGTCGAATCAAAGGTTCTCAATTCGCCAACCGTAATACTAATTTCTCACACTCACATGTTTATTCGTTCGACTCGCCAGCGGTAATAGGGGGGTTAAACTTTTATTCCTTGGCCTACCTATTTACTCGTAGTTTCTAAAAACCTTTTAAAAATAAAAAACTGAGTTAAATTATAAATCTGTTGTGGTGCTGTTTGTTTTTTTTTTTTGGACGTTATTATTTTGGGATCAAATTTAGATTACACATAACTTAACGCACGAACAAATGAATAACATGACACATTAATGTATTTACTTACAAAATAAAAAAAAAAAAATTTGCCGACGGAGTACTTGAGAAGAACCAACCAAATGAGAGACACGAAATAATGAGACAAAAGTACGAAAAAAAACCATCTGTCAAATTTCATATCAGACATCTATATCAAGACAAAACCGCTGACAGAGATCGCTGACATCACATCATAAGAGGAAATATCGCGTCTCCATTGGAGATTTCATATCATGATGAGCATCCTGAGAGAATTTATCTCCTGTGGAGTCGGGGTGTAAAGATATAATTATGCTTATGAGCAAGAGCAGTTCAACACTATAATACATATTATATACCAATTGACCGCCATGAGGCTGTACATAACACGTAATCGAAAAAGAAGGCAATACATTATAGCCACTTTAGTCTACCTTAAGCTATCGTAAGAATTGGAATAAGAATATCATTGTAACCGAATAGTTAAAAGTCTCAATAAAATTCAATTCAATTCAATTCCACACCAAAAAAATCGATTTTTTTTTGACAGAGATCAAATCCTTCGAATCCGTATTTGGAGAGGGATTTACATGTATACGAAATACCCACACTAAAAAGACAACATTTGACAAAGGATCGCAATCCCTAAAATCCCTAGTGTAAAAGGAAATCGACAATTAGGCCTATTCGGCGAGATCTTTTATTCTTTTATTCTGTTATTCTGCTATGAATTTCCATACAAATGTTTGAGCTGTCAACAAATCTTTTATGAATTTTAATTTTGGTATTCAGCACGCTAAAATCTGTTATAAAATCTGCTAAGAAAACTTTTATGAACTGTCAAACGTTCGAACATAGAAAAAATCTTTTACGAATAGCATTTTTGGTATTCACATGCCAAAATCTGTTATGAAATCTGTTAAAAATCATAAAAGAATAAAAGACAAACTTCTGTGACTTTTATCATAAAAGATTTCAATACATACACAGATACGAGTATATCAATGAAAAATTGATATATCATCGTCGTCCATTCTGCAATACAATATTTTGCAAATATGGCTGATCTGGAATGAATTAAATTACATTTTTGTTAAGAATGGACGTTTCATAGAACGACGACGATATATTTTATATTTCGTCAACGAAATCTTTTTAAAATGAGACAGATGAAAGAAAATATATTTACACACATACGAGTATTATATAAACATATGAATATGTAAGTAGAGTAGAGGACACCAATAATGTGTAAGAGAAGAGATTACTTTTTTGTTCGTCATCCATTTTAATTTTGTCAGATGAATTATTTTATTTAATCACAGCTGATTTTGATAGCAGATTTAGTTCAGTTTCATAACAGATTTCGTTTTCGAAGTTGCATAACAGACTTTTATAAAAGTTCGAGCCCCTGAATACCAATTATAAAAGATCTTTTAAGATGAAAATCTTTTATGATTCATAACAGAAAATCTATAGCAGAATAACAGATGTGGCAGAATAGGCCTAATTAGATTTGATTTGGGAAAAACTCTGAACGTGTCCAATCACTTCTACCTTTCAAACTTCGAACGGTCCCGATATTTCTCGCAAACTGACATTTACAATTTCATTCCCAAACAAAACAAATAATATTTTCAATATTTCTCATAAACTGTTAAGTGTTTAATTTAAACGAAAATTATTTAGAATAAACACAAATTTCATTTTGGAATAGCACCATTTAATAATCCATCAAAATGAGCAGTAGCAGCAAAAGGAGTAAATCTTTGAACGAAGATCAAAAAAGTAAAAGAGCCAGGACCGAATTTATTCGCTTGGCAGTGTCGTCCTATATGAAAGACAAGCGATATGTATCAACTAAAAAGATACGTCGATCTGATTTCAATCTTTCTCAAGCCAACAAGCAGTTTTTCTTCAATAAAATGATAAAAGACGATGCTTTTATTAATAACTTTTTCCTCTTTTCGAATGTTACTTGCAATTCTACCAACTTCAAGTTTATCAATGATCAGTTCAATAAATTTACAAATTTCGTTGAGGACCAAAAAGTGGACATTAAAGTACAACTTCGCCGATTCTATGGTCCTATTATTTGCCACTTATATCTTGAAATCCTCAAAGGTAGGGAGTCCTCCCAGGCTATGGATTTTTTACGCAATAATGCCCATCATGTTCCCTCAGACGGGGATCCTGCGCGGGTCAAAACAGCGTCAACCGAAAGTGAAAACAGTTGCAATTTCAGGGGAAGGTACTTCATTAATCTTGTTAAACTTCTATTCTCTTGTCCTAACCTTGATGCAGCTGAGAATGTTCGAGAAATTGTTGCTTTTCGAAGTTCTAAATTCGAAATTGATGTCAACATTGATGCCATACAGATCCTGAATGAATTTCTCAAGAATCACGCAAATGTACTTCTTCTCAGTACGATCCACACCTGGATTCACATCAACGTCACCGATGTGAAGGATCACAAGTCAGATAATTTGATTTTCATCAAGGAAAAAGAACGACGCCAACTGACCGAAATGAAACCGCCTTTGCCAGTTAAAGGTGCCAAAAAGGATGCGGGAGACGTTTCAAAAACTCAGCAACCAAATATCTTTCAGATTGCTCTGAAGAATATAAATCACATTATGCACGAAATGAAAAAGGTCCAACAGGACTACCCACATTACGTAAAAGTATTCGATCCGGATAAGTTCTTGACGTCGGGGCATTGCGATAAAAATCAATGTCACGTAGCTGCGGGCTTCGATGATTCAGTTGTGAAGCTTTGGCAACACAGTAGCCAAACTCTGAGGGGAAAAAATGTATATTCCACATACAATGAATCCATATGCCCATGGAATCTAAATAACAAATTTACGGAAGAGGAGGATGAAAAAGAATTTGAAGAAGAAGAACAAGAATTCCCGGTTGGAATGAATAATCAAGCTGTTTCTGGAGAGATACTCTTGCGGGGTCATAGTCGAGGAATCACCGATCTTCGATTTTCGATGCACTATCCTATTCTCTTAACAGTATCGAAGGACGAATCAATGCGTTGTTGGTCGGCAAGCAGTTATCGTTGCTCCAGAGTATACAATGGCCATAACAATCCCATATGGTGCGTCAACGAGAGTCCAATTAGCCCATATGTTGCAACTGGTTCAAAAGACCTCACTGCACGCCTATGGAGTCTAGAAAGAGAATTTCCATTCATTACTTACATAGGACATACGCAAGACATTAATTGTTTGGCATTTCATCCTAATGGAAGTTACATTGCCACTGGTTCTGATGATTTCTCCGTTCGGCTTTGGTCAGTAGCAACTGGAAAAGTTTTTCGAGTATTCTCTGAATCGAAACAGCCAATTATATCGGTGGCATTTAGTCCTGATGGTAAATTTCTGGCTGCTGCCGGTGATGAGAGGAAAATTCGAATTTTAGATTTGGCAGCTGGCCAACAGCTTTGTGAGCTAAAAGAGCATACTACAAGTATCACTAGTATTGCTTGGAGCACCAATGGTGAGAGGATTGCATCGGGTAGTGCTGATGGTATTTTAAAAATTTGGAATATAAATAAGTTGGAGGGACTTCGTTCGAATACTGTTGAAAATAGTAGTAATGCTGTGGTGACCTCAAGTTCTACGACTCCAGTAACATTTTCCAGCAACAACTTAAGTCGAGTGTGTAGGGTAGAATATAGCTCTGATAATATTCTCACATGTATTGGTAGAAAGTAAAGAATTTTATATAAATTTATTATTTTGTATGTGTTGTTGTTTATATATAAACATATTTATTTTATTTAAAATCAATTTAAATAAAGATGCAGAAATCGACTGGTTGATTAAATTGTTGTAACGCCTAATTTGCCGTGCTTTCCTTTCGGAGAAGAGCAAGTTTTGCGAACAGAATTATTTGCGAGGAAAAAATAAATGAATTTTGTTTGTTATTGACATAAATGACCCGCTCTCTTTAGGTAGGCTGCCACCAGGTTAGTAATTTATTATATTTCGTTTTCTTAATATCTATTTCTTTTATAGGGGGTTTCGAAAATGCCCCGCTATCTTGAGCTAGTATTCGTTTTAATTACAACTGACTCTTAAGTGATTTAATAAGCCATTTTGACCACAGATCATTTACAGTTGAACCTTTAGAACTCGTCCCACTTAAAATAAGTCTAGTAATGCATTTTATTATCAATTGAGATCTCCAACAATGGGTTAAAGCAAGCAGAAATAGCATTCTTACTCGAACAGAATTTAATCCTGTTTTAGTAGGTATTGTACATTTTTGTATGCATACAAAAATTCATCTTTTCAAGGGCATGGAATCGCTGATAAATCATCAGCTGAAGAAATACCTCGAAGATTTTTAATTACTGGAAATACTGCAATCGTTCCACTAGTAATCTGATGGCATATCTCACCAAAGAATGGAACAGATCTTTACATTGTTTTCGAGAAAGTAAGATTATTACGCTTGATATTTGCAAGGCATTTTATAAACTTGGTACCAGGTTCTCTTATCGACTCTGCGTGCATTTGGTATCAACGAAACCCTTATTCTTTGGATGAGAAAATATCTTCTAGATCGTTCAATATGTATTGGACGGTTTTAAGTCTGATCTTTACAAAATATCTGCTGGGGTGGAATCGGCTAAGGTGATAATTGATTATCAAGTTTTTGATGGTCATTTTGACTATAGCTGTCTCTATCATATCAATAAATAAATATAGAGAGAGTGATTGTCAAAACGACAATTATTTTAGTGATCACTTTACTCTTACGCGATATGGGCCCTGGTGTTCCCCAGGGCTTCGTTTTGTCTCCGACTCCCTTCCTCATTTTTATAATTGATCTTTTAGCGGGAATAATAGTTTAGCGGGAATAATAGTTATCTTAAAATTACAAGACAATTCAATAGTTAATGGTAATATTTTTATATATATTAAGAAAGAATAAGTATAAAGGTTTTAAATCTTAGACTCGACAGCAGCACGTCCGAGTTCCACAACGATCTTAATAATAATAATCTCATATACGCTTATTGTATTGGGAGGAATTTACTTCTCCTTCTAACGCTGTATATTCATCCTTTTCCCTCATTGATCATCGTTACAGTTTCGCCCATCCTGACATTGTTCGTCGTCCTCGTCGAAGTCTAGATCAAGGTTAATCCAACGTTTCATTCGGTCCGCCGACCAGGTAGCTGAATATGGTTTCTGTGTCCTAGGAGCAAATGGCATATCAGCGACCTGATATCTATCGTGTGGAAGAATGGCAGTCACACAGTAGGGTCCCCGGTATCTGGTCTCAAGTTTGCGAGAGGTCCCGGTGGCTGCAATTCCATCGTTTAACGACATCACTAGATCGCCTACTTTATAGGTTCTTGCTTTCTTATGATTCATATCATGTTGGCGTTTTTGGGCTGTTTGTCGCTTTCCAATGGATTCGGCAGCCTCAGTTCGAAGAGTTTCAATACTAGAAATTGTTTGATTTAGATTTACGCATGGAGCGAGAGCATCTTTAAGTGGATCACGGGGAATGTATCCCATTAGCAACTGATGTGCAGTCTTCCCAGTGGTTTCGTTTTGAGTATTATTTATTCCCCACTGCACATGTCGCACCTTCTGATCCCATCGGGTTTCATCGTCAACGGTTGCCAATAGCGCGTGGAGAATGGTGCGATTATATCGCTCCACTTGGCCGTTTGCACGAGGTGTTTTCGTAGCATTCTGAACGTGCCGAATTGAGTACCCTTTAACAAATTCTTCAAAAGTGTGGGAGGTAAACGCTGTTCCTTTGTCTGAAATTATTCTACGTGGAATGCCAAACGTGAAGAATAAGTCCGTCAGAAAATTTATCACAGGCTTGCTCTGGGTATTGGGCAAAGCTTTGAGATTGATGTATTTTGTAAAGCCGTCGACCAACACGATGAGGTAGGAGTTTCCTTTTGTTGACTTATGGAAGGGCCCGAGATGATCGATGTGGACGGTGTCGAATGGCACATTTCCTTTCGGTATTGGAAAAAGCTCTCCCCGGGGTTGAATTTCCTTTTTGTTGTATGCACACTCGACACATGCTTTTAGGTATTTTTTTACAAATTGAGTCATTCTAGGGAACCAGTATCGTAATCGTAGATGCGTTAGGGTTTTCTTCTCGGAAAAATGTCCCATCAGATCGTGGCTATTTCGTAGGACTCTATTCCTCGATCCTTTTGGCACAAAGAGCCTAAACTCGCCATCGACTTTCCGATACAGTCGTCCGTGTTGGAGGGAGTAATCGTGATGTAATTGGATGTCAGTTTTACTGATTGGAGGGCACCGTAGGATTTTAACAATGTCAGCTACTTCTTTGTCCTGTAGTTGTAGAGAGTACACCCAATCCATTTCCTCGATGTTGATTTTAAGGACGTTCATGTCTACCACTTCAGGAGTATGTGCTGGCTCAATCGGATTTCTAGACAAGCTGTCAACGTGTACCATTTTCTTCCCAGCTCGATGGGAAACCTCATAGTCGTACTCCTGCATGCGTAACCACCATCGCGCTATGCGAGAAATCATTTCTTTTTTTTTTCATGGATGTTTTCAGTGCTTCACAATCAGTTACTATGAGAAAATGCTTGCCAAGCAAGTACTGCCGGAATCGATCTGTTGCTTCAACCACAGCGAGGGCTTCAAGTTCGTAGCTGTGGTACATTGATTCTTCTCTAGTTGTTTTCCGGCTATAGTAAGCAACTGGATGAAGACTTTCATTTTCTTTTTGCAGAAGGACTCCAGCGATGGCCCTTACTACTGGCGTCTGTATGAAGTTCGTGTTCTGTATTTTGGTTATATAAAACCAATACTGGTTCACTTGCTAACGAATTTTTGAGTTTGTCAAACGCAGCTTGTTCTTTAGTTCCCCATATGAACTTTTGATTTTTCTTGTTCAATTCTGTTAGTGGCGATGCGGTCAGAGCATAATTCTTGATAAATTTTCGAAAAAAACTGGTGAGCCCTATAAACTGCCTAACTTGATGTTCGTTAGTGGGTGTTTCGAATTCTTGAACGGCAAGAGTCTTTGCTTTTCCAGGCCGAACTTTTCCATCTTTGATAACGTGGCCGAGGAACTCAATTTCGTTTTTGAAGAACTCACATTTCTTTAGATTCAGTGTTAAGTTGGCTTCACTAAGAATCGTAAGAAATTTCTCCAGCTTCCACATTCCATCCTGGAGGGATTTTGCCGGAATAACAAAATCATCCATATAGCTAACGATTTTCTCGGGGAGCATTTTTTGCTTGATGATTCTCATCAACTTTTTGAAATATGCTGGGGCGTTGACCAAACCGAATGGCATAACTTTAAACTCAAACAGTCCGTCCGGGGTAATGAAGGCTGTATAACTTTGATGCTCATTTCTGATGGGAATTTGGTAGTACCCTGATGCCAGATCTAGAACAATAAAATAATGGTAGCCAACAAGATTGTTAAGCTCTTCTTCTATATGCGGAGACGGAGAGTTGACCTTTTTGGTGACGGTATTGAGGCGTCTATAGTCTATGCACATCCTGTCGTCGCCATTTTTCTTTTTAACAAGCACGACTGGTGCTGCAAAGTCGGACTTAGACTCCTGTATAATGTCGCACTCCAGTAGTGTTTTTACCATCGAACATAGAACTTCTCGTTTCGCATATGGAACTTTATATGGGTGTTGTGATATAGGATCAGGCTTAATTAATTCGATTTCCATTTCAATCAAGCTTGTTCGCCCGAGTTCTCCTTGTTCCATGGCGACGCACTTACGAAATTTATTCAGTAAGTTAACCAAACTTGTTGAATCGAAATCTTCGGTAATCTGCAGGTCCGTCGGTATTATTTCTTTAAGGCTCATTGTATCATTTTTCCTGATAACTAGCACTTCACCTTCCTTAGAAACGTCGCAGACCGGGTCACTAAGTATATCCTTGCCAATTATAATTGGTTCGGATAATCTATCATCTGGCACAACTACCGCATCGACACGAAAGCTGGCTTCATCGATTCCCACTGTACACGATATTCGTCCCAATGCTATACAGTTTCCGCCTCCGAATCCATGAAGAGTGATACTGCAAGGACTTATCGGAATTCCTGTTTCCCTGACGACTGTCTGTGTTACCACTGTTTGTTCGCTTCCAGAGTCTAGTATTGCAGCATACTCTTTGCCTTTGATGGTTACTTTTTTGTTAAAACAATCGGATTTTCCTTGTCGATGAATAGTGTTTATTCGTATATTTTTATCGTTCTGGTTTTCGCGCTTTGCTGGATATTTAACACTATTTTCCTTGTTAGTGGCCCACGATCTCTTTCGAGTTTGTATGCATTGTCATGCGAAGTGTCCGGATTGATTACAGTTATAACAGGTGAGTAAAGGCCGTTGATGTACGGGTAGTCGACAAGGTAAGGTCGTCCTTTCGTTTGTCATTAGCTGTCGACGCCAGTTAGGCTGTTCGCTGGCTGCTTGTCGATTCACGTTGCTTGTTCTGAGGATTACAGAGCTGGAAGATGGCTTAAAACGAACATTTTCACGGATACTTTCACACCACTTTACTTTCTCAATAAGTTCCGCTATGGTGTTAAAATTTGTCGCAGCTAGACTGGAGCTTAATTGTGGGTTATTCAAGCCTGTTAGGATGTATTGTATAATAGTTCGATCTGCAAGATGGATTCTCTTTCCCATCATATTTACTTCAAAGCAGAAATGTTCAATCGATTCATTTTGTCGTCTCGTTCTGCGTGACATTTGTTGATGTATGTCGATTTCGTTCTGTTGATAAGGAAAATTCGCCTTGAGCCCCATCGCCAACTGTGCCCAGGACCCAGATACCTCTTGGGTAGTCTCCCACCAGAACCTTGCAGGACCTTTCATTTTTGATGCGGCTGCCATAAGGAGCGCCCGTTCGTCCCATTCGTATATTTTTGTTAGAGTCTCAACTCGGTTCACCCAATTATCAGCCGACATCGATGTTGAATCGCCTGGGGTAAACGTCGGCAGCGCATCACCAATGTCTTTTATACTGCAATGAATCCTTGGTCTTCGTGTATCAGCATTTACCGAGCTGGACCCTTCGAGACGTTTGAGCTTGTCGGCGAGTTCACGTTCTTTAATCAAAATAGTTCTTTCGTTCTCTAGTAGGTTCCTTTCTCTCCTAAGAATGTCCCACTCTCTTTCCCTCATTGCTCGGTCTTCACACGTTCCTGTTTCCGATACAGTTGGTATTTCATCAGTGGATGGAGCTCCGGAATCAGCGCCTGACAAGTTCTCGGTCGATTGAGGCATAGACTGATCTTGCTTCTCTTTATCGTAGGTAAGGATTCGGTTCACCAATATCCTCTTACTTCCCGATGTCGGCAACCCTCGATTCTTCAGCTCACTTTGCAGCTGTTTAGTGCTTAGTTTTTCCATATTGTTCAATCTACAAAAGAAAAATGTATTTATCGTGTTTTCTTATTATTTCAGATTTAATTTAAATACAACATCTGACACTCAAGAACTCTATTTTTCAAGAAGGTTCTCCTTTTATGTAAAAAAAAACACATAAATTGTAAGAGCGATACTCATAAATCAAAATCATTAGATTGTAGATAATTATACAAAAGTTTTAACAAATAATATATTTACTCAACAACTTTTACCAGTAGTCGGACAATAAGCAACGTCATCATCATCATAAATATCAGGAAGTGATGAGTCAGAGTGTTTGCCAAAATCTCTTGTACGTTCTACCCTAAGAAAGCTCATTCTTACCAAGAAATCTTGTACATAGAAGTGACTCCTTCAATCTGTCTATTGTTAGTGTAAAAATTTTGGTTAATCACACAAACTAACCCGTCCTAGGAAGCAGCATGTACGAGTAATTTCCTGTGCACTCACATCTAAATTTTTATTTAAACTTCTTTTTTTTTACATGGAAGATGCAATCATCTTCTTAAATTCGCTCTCCACAACTGTTTCCCGAAAGACAGCATTCGTTTGCCCTCTTCTTACCAATACATCGCGTGTTACTCTTTCGTACACCGAAAGTCTACACGGTTGTATTTGTTTGTCCTCTTCAATTCCTTCCCAACACATCGTGTTATTCTTTCGTACACCGAAAGTTTACACAGCTGTATTATTTGTCCTTTTCACATTTCTTCCCCAATCGACTTGCGTTCATGAACATTGAATTCGAACTTTTCGTACACCGAAAATATCGTCTTCTACATGCACACTTTGTTGTCAACACGTTGATTATTCTTCTACTCTTCCGCACACATTGACACTATATACAGCTGCTTCCTTTTGCACGCATACCTTCACCGGTATAATGTCGAATAGACTGACCGTTATAATCGGCGACTGTTTGTCGCATTGTAACTTAAAAACGCCATAACTATTCCTACAATTTTGCAATCAATATTGGCATTGTAACTTAAAACGCCATAACTATTCCTACCATTTTGAATCAATATTGCAACACTATCACTTGGATTATTATAATAATTTTTTTTTAAGCAACTTCAGCTAGTGCTCTGATTCAGTAATCAAATAAATATAATAAGTTACCATTCACTTAACTTCACAATCCGTAGGTTTATCGCACTTCTGATTCTTTAGCGGGAATAATAGTTTAGCGGGAATAATAGTTATCTTAAAATTACAAGACAATTCAATAGTTAATGGTAATATTTTTATATATATTAAGAAAGAATAAGTATAAAGGTTTTAAATCTTAGACTCGACAGCAGCACGTCCGAGTTCCACAACGATCTTAATAATAATAATCTCATATACGCTTATTGTATTGGGAGGAATTTACTTCTCCTTCTTACGCTGTATATTCATCCTTTTCCCTCATTGATCATCGTTACAATCTCTTGTCGCAAACTTCTAATCCACTTCTGTTTTGCAGACAACTCAACCTTCAGCATATTGTATATGGGGTATACAAAATCGTGTGGAGTTTAATACTTCAAAACCTCAATACTGTCTATTGTCGTTGAAGCAAAATGTACCCCTTATGTCATTGTCCATGAATGGCAATTGCATCAAAGAAGCCGTAAAGCTCTCAGCACACGGTATGTGTATCAACGACGATCTTCTTTGGAATGAACACATTCTCGAGGCCACCAAAAATGCTGCTAAATGCTTAGGATTTCTATATCGATGTGATTTGTGTACCCCTCTGATCGGGCTACAATTTTCAAGTGCAAAACTCGAGTAAAAATCACATCTTTGAGCAGGTGCAGCAAAAACTTCTTTCCATTTATTCGATAGAATTCAAAACAGAGCGTTAAATCTGATAGGGAACAGAGCTCTCATGGAATCATCCCCTTCTCTTGAATACCGTTGGATTGTTTCATGCATTTCCTTGTTTTATTACTTCTTTCACAAAAAATGCTCACTACAAGTAGTCAGTAGTTGCATTCCTCGCCTTAATTAGTGCACCCGTGATATCCGTTTCGCTAGGAATGCTCATCAGTTCACCTTCGACTCTACCGGTCGTACCGGTCAAATACAGAGATCCGTTTTGTCGTTTTTTTTTTTGTAAATTGAGATTGCTAGTTTCAATTCAATGTCTTTTACAGGCTCGGTGCAAAAAATACTCAGCCCTATCTCCAATTCCATCGTAATCAGAAACTTCTACAAATCCCGAAAGAAGCTATCGCCCGATCTGTTCGTAAGGCCAATTTGTTAGAGATTTTCTACTCATATGGTTTCTATGATACGTTTTTTCGTTCAAGTTCCCGATTTCGATGAAAGTTGTGATAGGGCTGACTATTATGTTCTTCGGTACTTTGATTAGCCTTACATAATTCCCATTTTAATTAAATGGTACCATTACCGAGCCTGCTCGATTTTATTTGTCGTTATTCGTCTGGTTATAACATCCAAAGTCTTAATGAAATTTCCAGTCATTAATACAACCGTTGTTATTTTGTTGGTGTTCATTTTTTATTTATATATTCTTAATACGATAAAATGCCACCAATATGGCATATGTCCATCTACAGATTCCAACCTATCGCTCCGAAATTGTTCTGCCCAAGATTTTTAATACCAAAGCAAATCCTACTAATATTATAAATGTAAATGTTACGATGTATGGATGTTTGTTACTCAATAACGCTTGAAGAACTGAATGGATCTTGACAAAATTTAACACACAAAAAAGTTATAATCTGGATTACCGTATAGGCTACTGTTTTTTTTATTATCAGGGGAGGGACATTGGGTGGTCGAAACACCCCAAAATTATTTTTCTCTACTTCTATCTTCGTATTGCACTAAAATGTAGTAGTAAGTAGTTGCATTGAAATGCCATACTTTCGTGGTGCGGGCCCAGAGGAGGGGCATTGTTTGATTAATTTACCTAAGCAGTAACGATAAAAACACTCAAAAAAGTAAAAAAAAATAAAACAAAAATAAAATTCTCCGAATTAAAAACAAAAAAAATTTGACAAATATTTGTGTTTCTTTGAATTTAAACTATTATAAGGTAAGTTAAACTTTATGTGCCTGCAGGTTTAACTACATACATTGTTATAGGATAGTTACATACGTATGTGATTTGCTCATTGTTTGTTAGTTTTTTTTCAAAATATCCTTCGCTTAGCTCCATTACCTTTAAGAAAAGGACTTGATTGGATTTATTGTTGTGTTTTAATCCAGGTACATGCATACGTTAAATAAAAATAATTCGTACGCTTTCAACTTCTCATGTTGAACAGGAGATCAGTTGTGACAGTTCTTGGCTAAGCTAAACGTGTTTATTATTTCAGTGGTAAGTCGTCTTTTTCAAATAGAGCTGTTCAACGATGACACACAGAAGTAAAATAAACACCCAAAAACAACATTCCGTACTTCACACAAGATTTCCATTTACACAAGATTTCCAATGCAAGAAAAACTGAGCGAATCTACAGAAACTTTTAGACACAAGATTTATTTTGAAAAACTTCAGTTGAAAAAAAAAATTTGCTTGCGGGAGTTCCCGCACGGGTACGCTAGTATCTTATAAATTCTATTGTTTTTCTTAACAAGCTTATTTATTTCTTCTACAACTCTCATTTAAACAAAAAATTAAAAATTAAACGTCAACGGGTGTTCCGAAAAATACCCACTACTCTTGAAGACCTGCTTTGTTAGACGATAAACATTATTATCATTGTTCATGTATGCTCCATTGGAGATTTCATGAGTCAGTGTTTTCACTTTTGCTTCTCCTTCCGCACATATAGATAAAGCAAGTAGCAATTCATAGTCGGATAACTTCAAACCTATACAATAAGCCCGCGATGCTCGAGATGTGCTGGCAAACATTGCATAAATATGAGACACGATTTCTGTCAATCGATGGATTTCCATATGTTTTTGTAGAATCTCCTGGCCATATTTTGTCAGAAGGATTTCTGCAGACATTTGCAAACGCATAATCGAGCGTTCTATACATTGAGCTGCTGGTTCCAGAGATGGGTGTAATGCATCGCCTAGACGAAGTTTTGACTTTGGGTTTTCGATACTAGAAGCTTCCATGAATTTAGAAAATATGTGCCCAGGATGGAATAGAGGATTTCTAGATTTCACAATAGTTTCGTTTAGAATTTTACCGGAATATTGTAACCCCGTTAGCGAGATGTACATTCGAAGAGAATCGAGGGGTTCACTCTGTGTGTATAGCTGAAGGGCATTACGGAATGCTATTTCTGTTGGCTGTCCCGAAATTAGTGATTTCGGTCCTATGACATCGATGCTTTTCGACGAGTTTTCAAATAGACGAGTGAGGGTGTAGTACTATAAAGGAAAACAAATTTGTATCGAACTGTAAATGCGAAGAATATATTAACCTTTGTAATGGCAGCTTCCATGCCAACGTCCTGTTGATTGAATTCATCTAATAGTCCTGCTGTTAAGTAAATCATGCTTTCCATTGCATATGTACTAGTAGTCAAAGTCGAAATGTGCTTTCTAATGACATCTAGATCTCTAGGAATAATCAAATTGTATCGCAGATGATTAAAATGGATATTCTTAACCTACTTAAGGGCAATACCCGATTGCTTGTTTTGAATACTGTACTGCGTCAACTCATTGAGGATCTTTTTCGACAAACCTAAAGCAATCATGGAACTACGTAATCTAGTGCTTCGCAAAATTACTTCAGCGGCTACACTTCCCTCATTTGGTTCCCCAACAACACAACCTTAAACAAAACTTCTATGAAATCTTCAAATATATTTAGCGTGTATGGCACACTCACTATCTGGAACTTTGACATTGTTAAACTGGACTCTACACGTTGGCAGTCCTCTACAGCCAATTGTGTTGTGATTTTCACCAGTTTTTACACCCGCCGTTGACTTATCTACCAAGAATATAGTCGTATTTTTGCCCACATCACTGGACATATTCAGCTTGCTTGTTTCCGCAATAACTAGAAATAGCCCAGCATTGGGTCCATTGAGAACGAAAGCTTTTTCTCCATTTAAAATCCAGACTCCTTCAACGGGTTCGTGCCTTGCTGTTGTATTGAAGATGCCATCTTCAGCGTCGTTGTACTCAAAAATAGCTTCAGTGGCTAGTAGTGAACCTGCGATTGAAAAAGGGAATAATTATAAACAACAATTGATCAAGGCTTCAGTTAGTTACCATTTGCTAATTTCGGAAGATAAAGATCCTTTTGAGCATCCGTACCTATCTCATTTAGGGTGTCAATTACAACACGATGAGATAGAATACCAGAAGCAATTACAGTTACACAGGATTCCGCCTCTGATGCAACCAAGCTTTCACTATACTTCCAACCTCGACCAGAATACTCATCAGACGCGTTAATGCCATACAAACCGAGTTCCTTCATATTATCAAGAACATCTTTCGGAATTGTTTTTGATGAATCAATTTCTGTTTCGTCTATCGTATCAAAAAAGTTTTGGAATTTAACAGTTTCCTCTCGCAGTTTTCCCATTTCTTCACGATTTATTACTTCGGGGTAGGCAAGTAAGTCTTTTTCAACTTTGCCCAAGAAGAACTCCTTAGCAAGTGGATTTCTTTGGGGAAGTTTACTTCTAGAAGCTGGCGTGGACTTAATTCCAGTATAGGCTTTGTACGAGCCTACACTTGGGTCGGATTTTTCTGAGTGCTGGGGCTTTGATTGTGTACTTTGTGATCGTAAAATGTTGACATAATTTATGTATTTTGTGTTTTTTAAAGTGATTAACCGTGTTCGCAGCATTTTATTGAACAAGACTCTGTTTTTTCTTTTATATTAAATGGTGTAGAATACTTTTTCGGCGAGTTGCACAAAAAGAAATATTATGCAAACTGTCAAATGTCAATTATGACAAGATATATTGGGCGCATTCACAAACCTAGTCACTACGTAGTCAACTCGTTCTGATTGGCTAAAGACAACTAAAAATTTAGTTGAAATTTCCCCTCAAACGTAGTGTAAAAATTTCTGCTTCAAAGCTAGTTGACATTTCACAATCAGCTGTTCATTGAAAATACAAATTTAATTTTTGGTGGAAGATATTTTCGAAGTGAAATTATTAAACAAATTAATATTATATCTTATATTTGATGTTATTTAATTTAAACTGTACAAAAAAGTTTATTTAAAGTTCTCAAAACACAATTTTTCTTATTTTATATGTTTACATCTGTCATTAATATGACAGTTTGAATTGACTAGCTTTGTAGTGCAATTTTGCATTCACAAAGCTAGTTGACTTTTTGACTACGTAGTGACTAGGTTAGTGAATGCGCCCATTTATAACAAAGAGTTGCATTCACAATGACCTTTTACACGAAAGCGATTTTTAGGCTGGTATTCACCGAGCGGTCATAACTTAAGAAGCTCATAAACCTATTCACCAAGCCTTTTAGTGAAGATCTACGAGCGCTCTTAAAAGTTAGGAGTGGTCCCGACCACTCCTAAACTTACGAGCGCTCTCTTTGAAAGTTTGTTCGCTAAAGACGTGCCACGCACGCATTTGACTCGAATCCATGTGAGCAATGCCAAGTAGAAGAGTATTCATTTGCTGTCAAGACCAACATTTCACAGTTTGGGTATGCCTGAACAAGAGAGAGTGGCTCTCATTTTCGAACTTCGAAAAACACTTGTGAGCAGCGTTACCACTTCCGGAAAAAAAGTCGAAGTAGATTTGAAGAAAAAAGTGAAGTAAATTGAGAAAAATCGAAGTAGATTTCAAAATGGCTTTTTACTTGCTTTTAAAAAAAATGTTGCATACAAAAATTTTTTTCCTTAAATGAATACATATTACCTATTAAATATGTATTTAAAATTATCAATACATTTCTTTTAATTTTAAAGTAATTTCATTTGTGTATTTATATTGTGTTGGCGTTCTTTTATTTTATGGTAATTATGAGGTTATATACTACTACTTAGAGTGCAATATAGAAAAAGAAGTAGATTTGGGCTTTATTTTGTAAAATTGAAGTAGATTGAAACAGAGATTTCTAAAATGAAGTAGATTTCAGTATTTTGCTGATGGTGCGAAGTAGGAAGTAGATTTTAAAATATTTTGAAAAAAAGAAGTAGATCTACTTCAATCGAAGTTAAGTGGTACCACTGGTCTCATCTATGTAAAGAGAGAATTATAAAAGCTAAGAAAGAGAAAAGAGAGCAACTAACAACGAACCTGCTCAATACTGAACAGTGTTGGGACTTCTACCACTTAAGTGGTGTTTCTACCACTTTTTACTGTTCTTTGTGTTACATTGTGGTGCCTCAATATTTTAACGATTGGAGATACATGTCATAATTTAAGTTTTTTCTTCGCTTATGCTGCTAAATGTATACCTGGGCAAATTGAAAAATCATTAAAAGATATATATTTGTATTTTTGCCACAGCTCGAAAAAAACAAAAGATTTCATTACTTTCCAAAAAGCACTTGGGGTTAATAACCATCAAATTTTAAAATTTTGCCAAGCTAGTTGGCTGGAAATGGTCTTTAATAAAATCATAGAGCAGTGGAATCCCATGTTTGATTTCTACTTATAGGTACTATAGGGCAAGTTCTGCATTTTTTTATACTGCACTTATTTGAAGAACCTACTTCTAAGGCTTCACAAATTTTTGATTTTTTAAGAAATAAAGACAATTGAGTCTTTTTTTAATTTTTTGTCAATAAATCTGAAAATTATAAATGAGTTAAACACAATATTTCAATCTGAGAACACAAAAATACACTTTTTGATCGAAAGTATGAATACGTTAAAACTAAATATAATGAACAATTTTGTAAAGTCAGAAAATATTATTATAAACACAAATGTAAGAAGCCCTGAAAACTATTTACCATATTCTCAAATGTATTTTGGCCTTCATTTGAAAGGTACTCATTAGAAAGTGACATCTATTAACAAAAACTAATGAAATTAAGAAAAGTGATGTGCAGCTATTATGTCGAATTATGTTTTCAAATTGGAGAAAGACTTAACTTTTCAAACGATAAATTAAAATTAGTTTTAGGCCTTACGAGACATTGGATTAATAATGAGTGGAAAAAGCTAATAGGAGAAAATCACCTACTCCAAATTTTTAAAACTGATGGTATGGAAAAGTTATTGTTTAAAAACATTTCTTCATATATGTTGGAGCTTTGTTGCTTACCGCACAGCAGTGCTGCTGTGGAACGTAAATTTTCATGTTTGAAAAATAATAAAAATGAAAAGAGAAATAAATTGGAAACAACAACTGTTCACAACATTTTAGCTGCAAGGGAAATTCTATTCAATTATCAAAATACTGATCCTCTAGAAGAATTAGTAAAATATGCTTCAAGATTTAGATTTTCCGACGGTTTATACTCGTATGTTATAGATTTAAGTTTTTGGTTTGGAACGAGTCTAAAATAAAATTGTATGGTGTTGTGTATGTATAAGTTAACACCACATTTCCTGCCATCACCTTATTCTACAAATAATAAAAATTCATTTAATAAATAAATGCAAAAATTGCAATTCTCACGAAACAATTTCTTGGAATTCCAAGCAACACTTTGTCATGAAGAAATTCTGGGAATTGCAAGCAATACTTTTGCAAGTAGCTCCAAATCAGTTTATGTAAGAAAATCAATCACTTGTAATTGAAACTTTAAACAATAAAGGTCAAAGCAAGCTGATTCGAAAAAAAAAAAATATTTTTTTGTAAATTTAAAACGGATTTTGATTAACTTAAATGACTTGCTTACAGATATAATGCGATCTTTGAAACATAAAGAACTGAAATGTTATTTATTATATTTTTGTATTTGATTTATTTTTAATAAAGTTATTGAATTGTTACATAAAAATGGCTTTTAATTTCTACCACTTTTCTACCACTTTTTTGACAACCTTTCTACCACTCTTTTGCTTCTCCGAAGTCCCAACACTGCGCTTATATGTAAAGGGTTTTTCAACAGGGACACTACAAAAGTAGAGCGACAGGGACAGCAAACGACGCCATATTTCTTGCCGCTCTTTTGACATTTCTCTTCAGTAAGGTTTGCCATTTCATGATGGAAAGATATACGAGCCAACAACGAGTCGAAATTATTAAAATTTACTACCGAAATTCGGAGTCAGGGGCCTCAACGTTAAGAGCGCTACGTCCAATTTATGGTCGTCAGAATCATCCTAGCAGATCAACAATTGAGCGTCTATTGGAAAAATTTGAATCCCCAGGCATAGTACAAAATGTTCCCGTGCCAGTGAGACAAAGAAGTGCCCGTAGTGTCGATAATATTGCAGCCGCTGAGGCTTCAGTTGCAGATAGCCCAATCGTACGAATATCGAACGTGAAATTGCAGCAGTATCGGCCGATTTATGCTTGAAAACCGTCGAAAATTGGGTTCAGCGTCTGGACTTCTGCAAGCGTGCCCGTGGTGTCCATGTAAAAGAAATCGAGTTCCATACATAATGGCATCAAACGTACTTTCACAGGAATAAAGAATTTCATTGATATCCAAAACCGTTTTTGTTTTATTTAAAAAAACTTTTGTAGCGCTCTTATTGAAAAAGCCGATATTTTGGCTCCTTGCCTAGCTCCAATCAGTTATTTTGCTTTTATATCTAATTGAGGTCTTTTTTCTAAATTTCAAAAATATGCAAAAACCACTTACGAGGTCTTGTACATTAATCGTCGGTATCACATTTGCCCAGATATCATTGTAGAGATGTCTTGGCGAAGCTTTTTACCATGTTGTTAACTTATGTTTATGTTACATACGATTAGTCTTGTTCCTTTAGGCCTTTAGGAAAAATGGAACATAAACGTCAGACCTCGAAATATAAATTTGTATTGAAACAGATGGCCTTGAATAATGAATGTTTGTAGTTTCTATGACAAAAAATCTTACTTAACAGCACATGCAAAGAGATGGCTTCCAGCCAATTTCACCAATAGCTAGGTAGTGGTAAATACCCTTTCATTGAAAATTTTTATGAAAACAGGATTTGACTAGCACTCCATAATATGTAATAAGTAGGGACCGGATTATGTATATGCATTTGCATATTTAAGACATTCGCAGCGGTAATAGCATATTTTACCAAAGAGGTAGTTATGATGCATATTAACGGTACATTTACAATATTTCTCCGAGTGCTGTGCAATCACTCTGCGTACTGCGTTCAGGTGGGAGTGTATTGAGTCATAATAGTTTAAGGAATGTCCAAGACTTGACGGATTCGTGACTGGTATTTCTACTGTTTGATGCGTAATTCCATGATTCTTGAATGTGTGGTGCTGATGGAGTTTTAATGTTACTCCCCGGGTTCAAATCGCTAAAGAATGTCCGAGGTTTGAGGAATTCGTTGATTAAATTCCGGGTTTAAATCGGTTTGAGGAGCTCGTGGAGTCGATTGCTACTGATTGATGGTAATATCATGATTCAGAATGGATGGTGGCTGATGGAGTTTTAATGCTTTTCCAGGTTGTCGTTATTGGAAGTGCTACTATTGAAGATTCTTTACACTCCGGGTTCCTATCGACCTCCTCGTGGTGCCTGGTGATAGGTTACGTACGTACGTACGTAAGTAGGTGAGTAACTGAACCAACTAGATAGGATATAGGATTATCTTTCCTAGTTTATGTAAGGAGGTGAACAAAGATTAGGAGTATCTTTCCTAGTCGCTGTAATGTGAACAATGGGTGCACACTAGTGGATGGTTACTGTCCCTACCTGCCACTAGGTAGGAATGCACATATTGTAATATTTTTACTAGGTCCGTTAAATAAGACTTATCACTCTTTTTAGTATTTCTTCTTTATTTACACTTTCCAATTCAAAACAGTAAATCTCAATTTATAAACAACTCAAATACTTTTATTCAAATTTAAATCACACTTGTTTAATAACACAATCCAATAAGCAATACTTTTGCACACTTTCATAATCCAAAATCAACTGTGTTCCACTCACCCTGAACACTCCCTTATATACTCAAATTAGTTGTTCTCGAAGGTTCTCGTCTTGGAATGTTCTAGATGGTTGGAATAAGGGGAAATACATTTGACATTGAAAAAGAGCTTTTTGTTTCTTCCTCGTCTTGGAATGTTCTAGATGGTTGGAATAAGGGGAAATACATTTGACATTGGAAAAGAGCTTTTTGTTTCTTCCATAAATTAGATATGCAATTTTCCAACAAATGGCGCTGTAGGAGTATAAAGCTCTGTTCACAACAATATGTATAATCCAGGTTTCCTTTGGATAAGTGGCTACTGGATGTGTTCCTAGTTTGCTGAAGGTGAGCAAAAGATTTTTTTTTTATAACCACCCGCGCTCAAGGGTTTAGATTACCCTTTAAATGTTTCAACACAGCGCGGGCGTGAAGTTAAGAAGAGAAAGAAGGATAGGAAAGATGTGTGGCACGATGTTCTGAGACTGAAGGTTGTTGTCTCAGATATTTATTCTCCAGGGATGGCGGCTGAACTAAAGCGGAGAATGCCGTGTCTTATTTCTATGTCGCTTATAATTCTCATTATTTTATTCGTGTTCATCCTTGTTGGGCATACTAGTTTAACTCAATTACATGTTGTTAGTGTTATGCCTGAACAACATGTAATGAGTAAACCAGCAACCCATTGATGACAATTTTAGAAGGTTTTTAATCAAATTAAAATGACATAGACGACGGCAGGGATCGAACCTGTGATCATGAGGTTCACAGGCGAGCACACATCCATCGCGCCACGGCCATTATCTTTCTTGGATTATCTTTCCTAATTGCTGTAAAGTGAAAAAGATTAGGAATATCTTTCCTAGTTTGCTGAAATGTATTAATGAGATTCCTACTGTCCCTATCTAATAAGATAGGAGTTAATCTCTAGGTTGCAACGTACTCCTCATGGCTCCTGTGGATTAGTATGAAATTATTGTTAGTTCATTAAGGCAAATAAAAGACTAGGAGTATCTTTCCTAGTTTGCCGTACGTAAGGTAAATAAAAGACTAAAAGGAAGCAAACTAGGTTGTTGGTCACTATCACTACCCCGGCCGACTTCTTGGTGTGTGTATCCTAAGGGTTGACAGGCCCAGGGTTTTGCAGAAACTCATCTGTAAGTGATCTCGGTTGCGAAGCTCCACCGGAAGCTATATTCTGGTACCATGGGAGAGCTTTTTGTTTCTTCCATAAATCAGATATGCAATTTTCCAACAAATGGCGCTGTAGGAGTATAAAGCTCTGTTCACAACAATATGTATAATCCAGGTTTCCTTTGGATAAGTGGCTACTGGATGTGTTCCTAGTTTGCTGAAGGTGAGCAAAAGATTTTTTTTTTTATAACCACCCGCGCTCAAGGGTTTAGATTACCCTTTAAATGTTTCAACACAGCGCGGGCGTGAAGTTAAGAAGAGAAAGAAGGATAGGAAAGATGTGTGGCACGATGTTCTGAGACTGAAGGTTGTAGTCTCAGATATTTATTCTCCAGGGATGGCGGCTGAACTAAAGCGGAGAATGCCGTGTCTTATTTCTATGTCGCTTATAATTCTCATTATTTTATTTGTGTTCATCCTTGTTGGGCATACTAGTTTAACTCAATTACATGTTGTTAGTTTTTGTAACCGGGGCAAAAGGATTAGGACCTAAGTTGAGGACAGGAATGGGATTTGGATTCGAAGGAAGTGGTTTAACCGAAGGAAATGGAGATGACAGGAAATAGGAAAAGGAGTAGGAAAAGGAAGGGACCGACTGTTCAGCAGAAGGGTGCTGTGGCATGCTGGCGTCGCTCGGCTTAGCTCGCCGGATGTAGGGGGGGATCTTGCCCCCTTTGCCGAACCTCACCTCGTTACAAAAAAATTACTATCATGCCTCTTTTCTCGTCCCTAGTACCGTTGAAACTACCATTCGGAGAATCGGTTGATGTCCTTACCGAAAATGGCCAACCCTCTCCACACCTGGAACCCGTAGGCCTATATTTTAACAGGTTCCCCTTCCTGTGCTCTATGTCGAAGGTATAGACTTGCAACTCCAAGCTCCACCTAGCCAGCCTCCCACTCAAGTCTTTCATGGTCATCAACCATTTGAGGCTGGAGTGGTCGGTGATGACTGTAAAATCCATCCCTTCGACATAGGGCCTGAACTTTTTGACGGCCATTACCGCTGCCATGCACTCCCTCTCGGTCACACTGTAGTTTCTCTGACATGAATTCAATTTTTGAGAGAAGTATGAGATCGGAACTTCTCCACCTTCATCGTTCTTCTGAAATAGCACTGCTCCGATTCCAGAGTCAGAAGCATCACACTGAATATAAAAGCGTTTCTTAAAATCGGGATGAGTGAGGACAGGAGCTGTTGTCAAAACTCGTTTAAGTTCCTCGAACGCTAAGATCGCCTCATCCGTCATTTTGAATTTTGCATCTTTCTTCTTCAGAGTGTCCGTTAGAGGAGCGGTCAGGCTGGAAAAATCCTTGATAAATCTCCTATACCACCCCGCTAGACCAAGCAGCCGGCGGACTTGTCTGGCATTTTTCGGCATGGGAAAGTTAACTACGGCTTCGACCTTTGCCGGGTCGGTTTTCAATTTCCCACCACCAACGATAAAACCCAAATACTTTAACTCTTTAAAGCAAAACTTTGATTTTTTTAGGTTGATGGTGAGATTTGCCTTTCTCAAACACTCGGCTACTTCGTCCAGCATGGTGATATGTGTCTCGAAATCCGGTGCGATGATTAGCAAGTCGTCTAAATACACGAAGACGTTGTCCCTGAGACGTGCAGGAATCACCTTATCCATTAAACGACAAAGCCTTTGAGCTGCATTACACAACCCAAATGGCATTACCGTGAACTGGTATAAGGGTCTCCCCGGTACCGCAAACGCAGTCTTCTCTCTACTCTCCTTCTCCAACGGTATTTGCCAAAACGCTTCCTTTAAGTCTACACTACTTATATAGTAGGTATTTGGTAGACGACTGATAAGCCCGTCGATATGAGGAAGTGGATTTGCGTCCTTTTTGCTTAACGCGTTGACCTTACGAGAATCCAAGCAAAAACGATACTTTACAGTACCGTCAACACTTGGCTTCTTGATAAGAACAACAGGCGAGCACCAAGGACTTTCACTTTCCTCTATAACGCCGAGCTTAAGCATTCGGTCTATTTCCTGGTACAATAAGACTTGTACCGCTGGAGAAACAGGATAGTGACGCTGCTTAACAGGCTCAGCGTCCCCAGTATCGATGACATGCTCCATCAACGACGTTTTTCCGAGACCATGGCGATCGTAATCAAGAAATTTCCGCCTGACCGTTTCCAAATCAGACCTCTGCTCTGGTGTTAGCTGATGAGCGTCTCGAAGATCCGCTTCTTCCTCTAGAATCGAAATAGAGCTAACGATATTAGGAGCAATGTGGAACTTCTTCCAAAAATCTACTCCAAGGTACAATTCTTGTTCTAAGCTAGGCACTAGGTAAAAGGTTATTGTCTGCTGAATATTTCTATACGAGATTGGTGCTTCAACTTTTCCGACAATGGACTGTGACTTACCATCAGCAGTTTTAACCCCCGCCTTATATGGAAGAATTACCATTTTAGTAGCAGCCACTAACTCTATACACCCTTTCCCTAATATGCTCACGCTTGCTCCACTGTCCAACAAACCCAGAATCTCTTTCCCCCCTATGCCAACTTTTGCATACGGCCTTGGATCTGTATTAACATCTAATACTGTCGACGAAATATTTTTCTTTGTTTCCTTTCTAAGTTTGTATCTATCTCTTGTTTTTTGAATTTTCTTTGTAACCTGTATTTTTCGTTCGTTAAAGATTCTATTTCTCGCTAATTCATATTCCTTTATTCTTACATGCAATGGCTTTACAACTGTTTGTTTTCTATTATTATCTATATTTCCTTCATCTTCTACATTTCGTTGTAAAATTTTAATTTTCTTTTCAGTTCCATCAGGTTTTATTATTCTTTGGATTGGGGTGTCTGTGTGGAACGCGATTCCCCCACCGACTTCGCATTCCTGATCTTGTTTTCCGGGTTGCAGTTTTGGCACCTCGGAGTAATCACGCCCTCTAACCCACACCTGTAACAAAACAGATTCCTGGTGGTTGACGGACAATCCATAAACGAGTGGCCTTGCAGTTTGCAATTCCAACAAGTCATAAATTTGGAATCACTCAACCCACGAGTTGTTTTTGGTCGAGCCCCGGTCTGCTGAAACGCTGCGAGTTGTTCATCACTGAACGAATCTTTCTCACCGTCCATCTCCATCTCGTTAACCATATGGCGAGGAAATGGCCTGTGAAGTTTCGGAGCTTCCCGTTCCCTGTCCGGAAACGCATATTCGGCGTCCTTGCATGCCCTTCGCAACTGGTCAAGCGTATAAATGGCTTGTGGATATACCAGCTGGCTCAATTTCTTATTCAGGTTCCGTTTAAGAATCGAAACCAGTTCCATTTCTGGTATCTGGACCCTGAGCTGTGACCTAAGCCTATTAACAGCGGCAAAGTATTCATCGCTTGTCTCTCCAGCGCCGTGCTTTCGGTCCATCATGTCCCTCATGATCTCGTAGTCGGATCTGGAATTACGAAATTGACGCATTAATGCGTCACGAAGTACGGGCCAGTCAGGACGATAATGGGCTCGCTGGAATTGCCAATACCATTCTTGCGCAGCGCCAGAAAGAAGAAGGTGAAAATCCCTTAGGATCTCAGCCCAGGGACAGACGTACTGGCTCTGCAAGGTCTCCAGTCGGAACACAAAATCCTCCACGGTAAGTACTTCCAAATTACCATCAAAATTCAAACCCCATTTATTTACTTTTATAGGTGTCTTACTATTTAGATTTAAAAATGCGCGAGAATTAACGTGTGGTTGATGGAAGTACCCACCGTTAGGATTCCGCGCTCCTCCATTCGACCCCGGATTATAATCCAGCTGGTATCCTCTACTTTCGGACCTTTGCTCCCAGTATGGAATCCGGTTAGCATTTCCATTTGGATTTTCTATTGGAACAAAAGGCCTAGATGCAATATCCAGTTGCGATGGACGCTGAGGCTCCGGAACAGGTTGTCTCACAGGTAATTCTACCCCAACTTCCAACACACTATTGCTACGACCGGTTGCTGCCAATGGTTCAGCTGGAGGTATTATGTTAGCTCTTCGTTCTAATTCCCCGAAATTTTTCCTCATCTCCAACTTCAGGGATTCAGACAATTCGGTTTTTAGAGCTGTGGTGTAGCGCTCACAAGCGTTAACAACTGCCATATTAATGGCCGCTATCAGATCGGCAGATACACCTGTGTTGTTTTGGCCCTCTGAAGATTCTCTCACAGTCATTGTCTCCCTGTTGTTGGAGATATCGGATCCTATATTTTCTACTCCCCCACCTACATTTCTTAATGGACTCTTTTCCCCATTCGCTGTGGCTTCTGCGTTCGTCAGACCACTAAAAGCAGGTGATGATATTGAGTCGCTCGAGCTACCCGCCCGACTGACTGAGCTTCGAATTTCAGGTGGAGGAATAGAAAAGACAGGAGGAATAAAACTTGTCCCTACCGGATTCGCTCCCTGAGATTCTGGCTTCTTTGTTGGAGTGTGCTTTAGAGGCATTTTATCAATGTTCTCTATAAGGTTTGTTAGATGAGCACGAGTAACTATCCGATTTTCTTTATACAAAGCCTTGTAAATTTCTTTTTCCTTTTCAGGGTTCATTACCTCATCAAACAAAAGAACAACAATTTTCTCTCCTGAGGACACTATAAATTCAACGCAGCTATAATCCTAAGCTTATGTGTAACTAAAATTTTTTCTATATTACCTATATGTATATTTTTTTTATAATTTTTTTTTTTATTTTTTTCTTCTTTTTTTTTATACCTATATCTATACTTCTAAAAATCTAACCTAAGAACTAATTTATATCTAGAATATCACCTAAGTCTAAAAAAAAAACGAACACTAATAAATATAAAAACCTATATCTATATTGCTAACAATCGAACCTAAGAACTAACCTATTTCTAAAATACTACCTAAATTCTAAAAAAAAAACTACTAAAACTATTAAAACAAATCTCTATATCTATTACTATACCTAAATTGACAAACTCTTAACTATTCTAAATAAAACTTGATTTTTGACTATTTTGCCTATTTGAAGATTTTTTTTTTTTTTTGTTAAACTTTCCTATCATCACTTACATCATTTACTGCAAAACAACAAAACAAACTAATAAAGACCACGAAAATAAACTCCACTAAAATTGACCAACCAAAAAAAAATCCACTATACATACATACAGAATTGCTTTTCTTTTCGATTACCAATTTTTACAAAGCTATGTATTTTATTATTATTATTTTATTTATTAAAAATGTATTTATTATTTTATTTATTAAAAATTTTCTTCTTATCATAATTATCGGGGGTGTTTTTGGACAGCGTCGAACGGTGGTGTTTGTTTTCGCTTCCCTGAGGATGTGACACAGCAGCAGCGCAATCTTTTTTTCTCCGAGTTTAGTAGATACTTCTTCTATATTCATTCATACATTCATTCATACATACATAAATTTTAAGTTTGTTGTTGCCATCAGAACCGAAATTTTTCGTCGCAATTGATCGGGCATTCTAATAAGCTATCCCGATCAAGACTTACGTTTTGTTTCGACTCTGACCGCAGCAACAAACCCAAACAAGACAGGACTTTAATCACACCCGCTATCAAATTCAACCTTCCATCGCAATTCGATAGGTACGTCCACGACCATCCATTCGAAGTCATATGCAAGGTATCACCCGAAAGCGAGTGTAATTATACACTAAATAGTCTTGTTTCTAGTTGTTTCCACTGACAACCTCAAAACTCCTTGTCGCATTTGGACTGGTATGCTTAATTGCTTTCCAGAACAAGACTTACAAGTCATACTGATGATGCCAGTGAAAACACCCACAAACTGACTGGACAATAAACGATTGACACACACAAAAATCGAACTCACACGTATGGGCGCCATTTGTAACCGGGGCAAAAGGATGAGGACCTGTGGATAGGATAGGAATAGGATTAGGATTCAAAGGAAGTGGTTTACTCGACGGGAACGGAAATGACCAGAAACAGGAAGGAATAGGAAACGGAAGGGTCCGAATGTTCAGCGAACAAGGGCCGTGGCATGCTCGCGTTGCACGGCTTAGCTCGCCGGATGTAGGGGGGGATCTTGCCCCCTTCGCTGAACCTCGCCTCGCTACAAAAAAAACAATCATGCCTCTCTTTACATCCCTATTTATATATAATGATCTACCATTCGAAGTATCGGTTGCTGTTATTACCGATATTGGCCAACCCTCTCCACACCTGGAATCTGGGGGCCTAAATTTTGTCAGATTCCCCTTATGCGCTTACCACTGCTGCTTGCGTCACACCTCACCGTTCATGTTCGTGCTGGTCCTCCGCACCCCCTGAAAATAAAATCTCTTACGACCACATAATTAAAAACTCTATTTGTTTATCTATATAACGAAATTCATTATTTAATTTTCTCAAAATTTACAATTATTCGGTAGAACGGGAGAGAAGCAATTCTATAGATGCTTGTATGTATTTATGAGTAAAATGTGACATTGTTGAACAAAACTAACGATATATTTAAACAAGATGAAAGAACGAATTTAATTGGACTAAGGTAAGTATTTATGTTGAGTGGACTTTGAATTGAAGAATAACAAAAATTGACAAAATTTAGAAATAATAACAAACGAGGGAATTCAAAGACGGTATCTAAAAAAAACGCTGTATCCTTCGCCGGTCGACCTTTTTGTCGCACCAAGGGCGGATACTACGACGGTTATGGAACCTGACGGCGTATCCACTTCCCCCACCCTAGGAGTCAATACCTTAACTGGAGTCGAGCCCAGCCTCGTCCGTCAAAAAAAAACCCAAACCGGTCAGGCCACTGTCTTTACCACGATACCTGCCTAAAGAGCGCTCTATAGGGGTCACACGCTTCAGTGCTATAGTTTGCGATGCGAAGACTGCTACGGAGGAGACCAGCTTCGACCTATCGACTACTCAGGAGACGAAACACCCTTCCTTTCAATACCCTCTTTCAAATCCCTTAACAATTATTTTAATATTTAATAAAAAAAGATTAAAATGTTGAAATATGAAATAAAAATGAAATTAAACGTAAAATTTTAAATAAAAAAAATCATCAACTGCCAAAACAGCATTATCCCTTAAAGTAGGCAGTAATTCTTAGGTACGTTGCTGTCCTGTTGATTTGCGGTTCTTTAGTTTTGCGGTTTTCTATCGGTAGAAATTCTTCCAACGGTGGGTGACTTGGATACGGTAATTTTGGGGTTGGTGTCTTGGGGGGCTTTTAAGTGTTATATCCGTAGGGTGCTGTAATTTGTCTATCTAGCTCGACGACTTGGTGTATTTCTAACTAAATCTGCGGTAAGAAATTTGCTTCTTTTTTTTTGTTTTAGACCCTTTAATTTGTATCAGCCACCATAAAATATTCGGCGGTCCCCTAACCGTTAACCGTTAAGGTTCGATTATTTTGCCAACCACAATTTCTTTTTAAACCCTTACCTGGGATCGAGAAAATCTATGTAGCGATTTCCTATTCCACCGTTGAACGTCCTACTTGATTTCCTCGCTTTTCTACAAAATTAGCATGCACCTTAATTATTTTGTTCTTTAATTGAATTTTAATTTATAATTTACTGCGTTTAATTTTGTTTTCGTTTTGAATTTAAATTTAAATTTTCCCGCGCTTTATTTTTACTTTCGTTTTGAATTTTACTTTAAAATTTACCGCGTTTGATTTTTTTTTTCTTTCGTGTTTCGTCGAACTAAAGTGCGCGAACTATCCTCTGGAACTAACCTGGCTGGTAAAAACCCTAACATTCTCCTGCTTGTGTTCCTCTTCTTTAGCAAAAAAAAACCACTATCCCTCCGTTCGATGAGGTAAATGAGATCCGTTGGGGTTTTAGCGACACCACTTTGGAGGAGCCCGCCCTTCCTGAAACCTCCCCCTCAGGTATAAAAAGACCTCTCATATGACCAGGGTGTATTCACTACCCAAGTGGTTATCTCATATCAGCACCCTTTATCATATCCGATTCAAAGTTCTCTGAACGCTTTCTCCCATTCTGACGTTTGACACTTTAAAGCAGAATTCTGAACAGTATGCATTTCCCCTTCCCAGCTGACTGGCAAATGAAATGACATGAAATTTCTCACATTCAGGTAATATTTTGCTTTTTCTTTATTTTACTACATAATTATTTATCCTATTTCTCTTCTTTCTCTTTTAGATGGACAAACACAAGGCATTCCTACGCGGGGACCAAACAACGCGGACACCGGTGGTACCGATGGACCTGGACATTTACAACATGAATCAACTACATTCATCCTACGTAAGACAAACACATAAAGCTTTTTGCTTTAATAACATGCATATTTTCTGGAACTAGATCCCACGTAGTGGTGTTCTGGAAAACCTGGCATGAACTGACTGATGTCTTATGAACCACTCGCGACTCTCGAACTCGGACATCCCACAGCCGACCTAAGGAGTAGATCGTTTTCGGAATAGGTATGTCCAGGTTGACTTCTGAGTCAGGGTAAGATACTTTGTATCGTAATGCCTAACTATGTTTGTCTTGTCACAATAAAAATATCAACTCTTTATTATTTGTAAGCAAGATAGTGTTTTCTTGCAATGAATTGTGATTTGCGTGTTGTTTGTTTTGTTTGCGTTTCTCTCGCGCTACGACGACGGTTCGGCGGAATATGTTCGGTGTTCGGTTACCCTGGATACGTCGCATAGGTGTTTGTCTTCGAATTCTGTGTCGTTTTCTTTTATTACCCAAACCAGATAGGTGAAGTGTGGAGACAATGCATTTGTAATGCATCACGTAGGGAGCCATAACATTTTATGCCTGAACAACATGTAATGAGTAAACCAGCAACCAGCGTTGCCGCGAAGGAAAAAACATAGAGGGCCATTTTGAAATTTTTTGAGGGCCATTTGACAAAAGTTGGGGCCAAATATTTTACTTACAAATCCGTCCTTAAAACATTAAACTACAATATATTAATATTTGTTTTTGTTCTTATTTATTTATTTAATGCATTATTTATTTAATGCGTTTCTTAAATCTTTGTAATAGGCAGCAGAAGCAGATCTTTACTCTGTCGTCTGATTTGATTTTATGGGAATTACCTTAAAATATCTTAAAAAAATATAAATCACTCCAGTAATATTATTTAAATATTTATATAACTTTTCCATATTTTAATTCAATATATGAATGGACAACGAACGAATAAACAACAAGCGGCGAAAAAAAAAACAAATGTCTACGATTTATTTATTTATTTTTATTTCATCAAGCAGATTTATACAAATAATACCTATATAATAATCTTACAGACTACCGAATCATTTTTTTTATTGAAAAATAGAAAAACCAAATAATTAATTAGTGGAGCAAACAAAATAAAATTATAAACTTAATCTAAAATAATAACTTAATACCACCGGATTACGAATTAGATGAATATGTGTTTCTTAAAAGATTCTCGACTTTGTTGAGAAAAAAAAATTAATATAATTACAAATAATATTGTTGGCTTCTCTAATGCATCGAGTTAAAGGTTCATGTTTACCCGATGATGAGGTTCATTAAAAAGGAAAAGGGATCGTAGATTCCTTGACGAAGCATACACAATTAAAAGAGACAAAAGAAAAGGGCAATTTATATGTTCAATTCAATTCAATTTTGTTTTATTGAACATACTATTTACAATTTGGCTTACAACTAATAAGATACTACATATGTATGAAAGTTTACATTTGTTGGCTCATAGGGGGCCTAACTATATATAGTGACTTAAGTTTACATAATTATTTTTATATAAAATTTACATGACGAAAAAAAAAATTAAATTTAAAATGTCGGTTATATTGTCCTCAGGGTGTTCATTCCTGGTTGTCAGTGGTGATTTTTGTGGGTTGTGGGCAGGGATGGCGTTTTAGCCGCGGTGGTAGGCTGACCCAATGTCAGCGTAGAACGAGACTACTTCCTCGTTGTCCATGATTACGTTGTCATCCAGAGTTTCCATCACACTGAGGTACCTCGGCTCGGGATGTCGTTGTTCTGTGGTCATCCTTCTCATAAGCTGATTCGGGTGGTCGATGACGTTCCCCATTAGTTTCTTCGTTGAAAGAACTAGATATTTGTCCAGCGGGATTAAATTGGCTTCTGTGTAGAGATGCTCGTTCCTGTAGTGTTTCTGTCGTTGACGGTCGAAGTAGAGTCCAGTGAAGATCCTCAGTATCTTCCTTTCGAATAGTTGAAGTTCCTTCATAGCTGTCTTCGAGATGGAAAACCAGACTGGGAAGGAATAGCTGATCACTGGTCGCAGGAGCTGCTTGTAGATTAATATCTTTGTGGGTTGGCTAAGACCTGATCTTCTTTTCAGCAATGGGTGCAAACGGCTGAAGGCCCAGCTGGCCTTTTTCAGAACATTTCTTGAGTGCAGGTTAAACCTTAGCTGCTCATTGAAGTGCACTCCCAGGTACTTGACATTTGGCTTTGCCACTATGGAGGATCCGTCAGGGAGTCTTAGGACCAGATTTCTGCAAATTGTTGCGGTGCGAAGGCCTCTACCAGTTGAAGGTCTCCTGAAGCAGACAAGTTCCGATTTGGAAGTATTGATTCGGATGCCCCATTTCTGGTAGAATTGGAAGAGTCTGTTAATGTGGGTTTCTACTTTTTGGACAGCGATTAGAGGTGACATTGATGTGGCGTAGGTGAGCGAGTCATCAGCATACAGAAGGTTCTCGCATCCAATTGGTGAAGGTTGGTCTGAAGTCATTAAGTTGTAGAGGAAGGGGCCTAGTTTTGAGCCTTGGGCGACTCCAGCTCTGATGGTCTTCATGTTTGACTTGCAGTTATCTACTTGAACAAAAAATTTCCTGAAAGATAGGAAAGAAAAGAGAATTTTTATTAATGGCGGAGGTACTTGCATAAGATGAAGTTTGTGGATTAGACCGTCTATCCACACGCTATCGAATGCTTTCTCGACATCCAGAAAGCATCCGACGGTGACACGATTACTGTTGAGGGCTGTGGTGATATCGTGTTGGAATTTTACCAGTGGATGCAAGGTTGAGTGTTTTTCTCGAAAGCCGAATTGCATGTCAGGGATGATTGAATTTTCACAGCAGAATTTCTTCAGTCTTCGTAAGATTAATTCTTCCAGTAATTTGCTGATGTTGTTGAGAAGTGATATTAGCCTGTAGTTGGAAACTAAGTTGGAGGCACCTTTCTTCGGAATTGGCACTATCTTCGCTGTTTTCCACTTCTGGGGGAAGTAACAGTTGTTGATGCAGTTGTTTAAAATGATTGTGAGGAAAATCATTACCGCCTATGGCAGCCTTTTCAGGATGTAGTAGGAGACACCATCTGGTCCAGCAGACTTTTTTGGCTTAGAATTGCCGATGATTTCTACAACCTCCTCTAGATTGCATAAATGTGGACTATCGGTGGGATCATTTGCTGGATTGATAATATTAAAATTTATTTTATCCGGATTTGGTTGCAGTGTTTGTTGAACTGTTGCCTCAACTTCTCGTAAGAAAGTTGGGTCAGTAGGTGGGCTCGGTGTGAAGTTTCCTTCGAAGTAGTCGGCGAACGCTTCCACCTTGTCTTGGGCCGAGGTAGCTTCAGTATCATTGCTGATGATGGTTTCCGGTATTTGTGGCTGTTTGCCAATGATCCTATTGATGTTTTTGAAAGCATCTGGTCCTGGCTTGATTGCTTGTAATCTTTTCTGGTATTGGATATTATTGTGGTATTGAATGGAGTTCCGAAACATGATGTTGACTTGCTGTAGCTCATTCCAAACTATCTGGTAGTTTCTGTTTGTTGTATTCAGTTCACTTTGATGGATCCGCTGGAGACGTTTCCTTAGACGTTGTCTGTGAGCATACAAATTTTGAACGTACTCGGGAAGGTGCTGGTACCTATCCCTTGATGTTTTAGACTGTTTTTGCTTGTCCAGGGCATCAGATACGGCATGTTCAAAGTTGACAATTGCTGCATCGATTTCGATATCCAGAAGATTCTTGTCTGAAGGTGGGAGAGTTAAGCTGTCTTCTATGTCTCTTTGAAGTCTATCAATATCCAGCCGTCTGAAATTAATGAAATTATCAGGAGCTTCTGTTGTAAGGAGTATGGGTTGGTTGAGATTAATCGATAGTTGAACAGCTTCATGGTCCGAGTCACTATGCAATAATGTACAGACATAATTCCGGATTTCCGGAAGAGTGTGCACTAGGTTCGAGGAAGCCAGGAAGAAGTCCAGCGTTGATGGTGTTCTGGGAAAGGTGGGTTTGTGTTGTGAAACAACCACTAACGAGTGCTGGTCGTTGTTAGCGTCCAGCCAGTCAACAATCGCCTTGCCCTCAGGTGAAATCGTAGTATCCAGCCACATGTGATGCCTGGCATTGAAAACACCGCCGATGAGTCCATACGTGCTTCTCTCGAGGACACCGTTGAGAATTTGGAGGTCATTGTGAATATTTCTCATGCTGGATTGGCACTTAAAATAGACACTGATGATGGTAAGGGTTTCATCTCTTCCAAGTTTAATGGTGACGGCAGTGGCTTGGCAATTTATATGGGATGTAATAATATCGCGCAAAAATATTATTGCAAAATTTTTACGACGAACGACAATCACCCTTATTCTGGAATTTTATTGAAACGATTATCGCAATAATGCTTAGAAAAGTGAAGAACATAGAGAACGCTGCCCTTTTCGTATTATTTAAACACCAAAATGTGGTCTCTGGAGTCTTCTCGTTTTAAAGGCGTTTTATGAAAACGACTATCGGAATAAGGGTGAATATATATTATATATAATATAATATAAGCCAAGAAGTTGACACCGAGTTTTATAATTTGGGGCATGAATATTGTATGTTTGTATGTTTTCAATACTATTAGAATGAACTTGAAAAAATGGATCCCAAATTACACAGCAATATTCTAATGATGACCTTACATACGCAAGAAATGAGATCAAAGAGTAAAAGGATCAGAGAACTCTTTAGAGTTCCGATTAATGAATCCTAACATAGAGTTAGCCTTAGCAATCACAGTCTATATGGGATTTAAAGCGGAGTTTCAAGATCTTTCTTTTCATTAAGTATTGAGAGTTCCGTATCTTCTATAGAATACTAAAAAGGAATATATGATAGGCTCCTAAAAAATGATAAAGATTGACACTTTGATACGTTTAACAAAAGCTGATTAGCTAAACACCATTCAGACGAAGCGATCACATTGGAGTAAATCAGTAAATGACAATAATTAATTGACGTAACACGACGGAATATTTTAATGTAATCCGCAAACATCAAACAAGAAACATTTTTTAAGAAATCAGTGATATCATTGATCAGCAGCCAGAATACAAGAGGGCCCAAGTAACTTCCTTGTGGTACTCCTGATGTGACCTCAATCAGATCTGATAGTACATTAATACCCACAAACTATTTTCTTCCGTTTAGGTACGATTCAAACCACTTTAAAATATTTGAGTGGAAGCCAATGGATTCCAATTTTTGTATTAGTATATGGTGGTTTACTTTATCGAACTCCTTAGCAATATACAGGGTGTCTCACAGTCACCGCCCCAAACGAAAACCATGGATTCCCGAGGTCATTTTAAGTCGAAAAACTTAAGAGGTAATTTTCTCGTTTTCGTCCCGTTAACTGGCTTTATCTTTGCCAAACTACGTCCGATTCGTAAGATTATTTTTATAACCATATCAAGGATTTATTACAGTTTTAGTTTGTTCCGAAACTTTTTTTCTGCGGACAACAGTTTCTCCGCAATTCATTCAAAAAAACACGTTAATGATTATTAATTTTTTTCGCTTATTATTGAAGCCCAGTTTATTTTCATAAAAAAAATAATTTTTGTTCCTTAAAAAAAATACTAAATGTAATTAGCAAAAAATAAACAAACTGAGTGAATTTAAAAAAAAAAACTAATTTTTAAATACAAAATTAATTCAAATGAATTAAAACTTTTTTCATTTTCCAAATGTTCGGAGGAATACAATCGGGTCCTGGTTGCTTATCATCATTTAGTCCAATTAAGACTATTTTAACATCTTTGTTACTTAAGTTTAAGTGACCGATATTGATTGAATTTAAACATGGCAGAAAGGTTAGAGGGAGTACTTTGGGGTTTATAAACGGAGTAAAAAAAAAGTCTGCAAATTATTTAAATGTATATGTAGATGTATTCCCAGAATATTGCATGCAAATAGGGATAACATTTGAACATATTTAATCATTGATAAATAACAAAAAAATTGTACTGTTAAGTTTTAGACTCGGTTCAGCTCGAATTAAGTAGTCCTTGTATTAAAATTTATTTAAAAAATCAAATTCTTTTTGCAAACGCAAATATTTTATCAGAAGATCTTCATTATTGGGAAATTTACGATATAATTTGTAAGATTAAGTTTTTTGATATTAAAGTTACATAAACGCTTTGGTAGATGACGAAAATAAATGACGTCAGAGAAGTCAACACGCTGCACGAAACTGACGTGAGTCAAATCATTAAACGAGATAAATGAATAAATTCAGTTCCATTTTAAGTATGGTTATTTGTATGTGGTCGAAACACATTGTAGTGGCGATGCATAGCAATGGTTTATATTTAATTTTGTAAAGATTTTTAATTATTACTAAGCACGATATGATGTGATGTTAAATCTTCTAAAATTTAGATTTGGGGGCCATTTCTGATTGGCCCGGGCAAAGGGCCAAAATTTAAAACAGAGGGCCAAATGGCCCGATCGGGCACTTTGTGGCAACGCTGCCAGCAACCCATTGATGACAATTTTAGAAGGTTTTTAATCAAATTAAAATGACATAGACGACGGCAGGGATCGAACCTGTGATCATGAGGTTCACAGGCGAGCACACATCCATCGCGCCACGGCCATTATCTTTCTTGGATTATCTTTCCTAATTGCTGTAAAGTGAAAAAGATTAGGAATATCTTTCCTAGTTTGCTGAAATGTATTAATGAGATTCCTACTGTCCCTATCTAATAAGATAGGAGTTAATCTCTAGGTTGCAATGTACTCCTCATGGCTCCTGTGGATTAGTATGAAATTATTGTTAGTTCATTAAGGCAAATAAAAGACTAGGAGTATCTTTCCTAGTTTGCCGTACGTAAGGTAAATAAAAGACTAAAAGGAAGCAAACTAGGTTGTTGGTCACTATCACTACCCCGGCCGACTTCTTGGTGTGTGTATCCTAAGGGTTGACAGGCCCAGGGTTTTGCAGAAACTCATCTGTAAGTGATCTCGGTTGCGAAGCTCCACCGGAAGCTATATTCTGGTACCATGGGAGATAGGTGCAAATTGAGTTTGAGGGTTTGCGTATCCTTACTTTCTGCTCAATTGCTATCGATTTGGTGGGCCCCTAGTGGGAGTATCATGGTAGTTGTGGTTTATTCCAAATGCGGAGACACATGGTTTTCAAGCATGATTGAATTCAAGAGGTGTTAGGCCTCGCTTCAAAGCGAGAAGTGTGCACATGCTGCAACATGTCACAATTTACCACTGAACAGCTTCGCCTGACTCGGGGTTAATGGTCAGGACTTAACCTGACTCTGATGGAGGTAGGCCTCCCGTGGGATTGAGCTCTAATCGGCAGGTGCTCACGTTAAACCAAAAGACGAATCTGCGTACTGCGTTCCGAAATGAGATAAAGGTGATATCGCGAATCTAACCAAATTTAATAGTCTCAAAATATAAGGGCTATTGAGTAATAATTGTAACTTTGGTCGGAATAGCGATATTATACTTTTTACTGCATTTCGGACAACATTATCAGTAACCGGCCGCGTCTTTTGTTTTGATAGTTACGAGTACGATAATAGCTTAAATGAAAGAGACAGAAGAGTTTCGTCCTCGCCTACTGAAAAGTCGTCCCACCTATAACGCATATAAATTGTTACTTGTTCATATTTGACGTGCGTGCTTATTGCTTATTGATCTGCAGCTCAGTTTTTTATTTATTTGTGTGAAATTTGATGCGTACCATGCCTCCGAAAAAAAAAAATTGTCTTCGTGGATAACTGACTTTCCTGGAACATTTACATACGACGGAAATGTTTTATACTGTCGAGTTTGTGAGAAACATATTTCGTGCACAAAAAAGTTTCAAATACATAGACCAACATTCAAAACTTCTTCACATCGCAGGATTGCAAAAGAAAGGTCCACGACAACAGCTTATAACCGCGTCTACATCAAGCTCTAAATGCAAACAAAACAACCAATTTACAATGGATTTATGTGAAGCATTGCTTGCAAGTAATATTCCTCTGCTTAAAATTAGATGCAAGGGTCATTAACGAAAATAGCTCTTTCGCAGGACGTAAGAGTGAGACATGGGCAGTCGTAAGTGAAAATAGTATACAAGATTGGGATTAGCACCGATCCCTGAGGGACACCTGCTACAATATTGTAAATACGAGAGTACCAATTATTGACTGAAACTGTTCATGTGCACTTAGCCTAAAGTAAAATTGTACTAGAATTAGCATTTAATTTCATGTAAGATGTCGCTCTATGATATGTATGAAACTAAAGACATTTTAAATTTATACATTTCCTTTTTTTGTATATCCTTCTTCTTTTACTAACCCTCGACGAGGTAAGACCTTATTGGTAATAAAGTATATTTTATAAGATTATTCGAAATCTTTTCTTTTTATTTAAATTTCATACCCACTACTTTATTGCGAGTATCGCATACTGGATCCATAAGCCAGCAAACCAGGGTCTAATTAAGCGCACCCTAACATTTTGGTCCAAACGAACCGGATAATTGGATCTTTTATTTCGATACTTAAATATTCATTAAATTCAAGATCCCTATATCTTGAGATCCTTAAGCAACCACGAGCTGATCAACGATCATCATCCAGGCAACAAAATCTATCTGAAAAGATCCCTATATCTCATCAAGGAACGACGATCACCGATCATCAGTAAAAACAGAATTTTTATCTAGCAGCAACATCGTACGACGAGTACCACAAAATTCTCAACGATCAAATCATACGACACTAAAAGATCTTGTAGCCTTTAATTCTCATAAAAAAGTCTACAAAAACAAATCTCACACCGCTTATCATGATCATCGATCACCAATCTCCAAGCACCCACACACTTACACAGTCCTCAACCCGTTAATCAAAGTCATCACATCATCATCATCGTTATCATTCATTCCAGTCTCACGCTCTTATCAAAAGAAGGAGCCAAAACTCTCTTACAGCACCTGTAAATCAAGATCCATAAAAAACATACATTATACAGAAGTTCAGTAAATCTCAACAACAGTACATCAAAGAGAAATAAGCACAGCACAGAAGAAAGTACCGCTTAAAATCTGGTTTAACAACAACTTCATCAGTAGTCATTGTCTAACAGGTATGTGAACGTTGGTTTTCTATCAGTCCAGTCGGTCAATTAAAAGTAAATTTCGTTCTCGTAAAAAAAAAAAAAACGCATATAAATTTAAAAGAACATATAAATTTCGGTAAAAAGAGCACTTAACGATTTAAAACCTTATAAGATTTCTTATTCTCGTAAAAATAAAAAATTAAATCTGTTTCGTGATACATTTCTTTTCGGAATTCTGGTACCGTTAAATTGAAGCTTCCCTGATTCATTCTTTTGCAGTTAGTTGTAATTTTATTGGCAATACAAAAAAAAATCTGTGCATTAAGTAATCCTTAAATAAGTGAATTAATATTAAATTTTCATTCAACGAATGTTGTAAAGTTTTCAGTTCATGAAAAAGTGCATGTGGAGGTTAGCTATGATATTAGTTAATGCTCCAACCCTTATCAATGTGCAGTTATAGATTATAACAGTAATCGAGTTCTATAAGTCTTATTTCCCAGTCAATCTTATTAAAAAACAAATTTTTCTAAAACGGATATTTTTATAAATTCGTTAAACGGACGAATTTCTCTGGTGAGTTGTTTTCGTTTACATAAAAATCAATAATATCTTCTATAAGAACCTATTTATATTGATTAAACTATACCTACAAAATGATTGGAATAGATGAGTTTATTATCGCTACCGATCTTCTAACCGAATTTCGTAAGAGTTTTCAAGAAATTCCATTAGTAGATCAGACTATTCAATCGTTACAGACCACCAAAACTGAGGTCAAAGATATGTGGTCTGAAATAAAAAATGCATATAATTTTTGCTTAACTTCTAACGAGGAACCTTCTGACGATGATTTACAATCGATTAAGCATAAATACAACTATTCTTCAACAGTTTATGTTTCATGTCTAAGTGAAATAATAGATGGAATTCGGAAACTTGAAATCATTAAATCTGATTTGCCAGAAGTTCCTAGTTCCTTGCCTACAAACATAAACTTCAGTAATACGCAATCTTTATCTTCTATAAAGGCTCCTCCCTGTGACACACAGAACTTTCATGGTGACTATTTGGGATGGCCTTCATTCAGGGATTTATTTACAGCTGTTTATATTAATCATCCGAAACTATGCTGTGTCCAAAAGTTGTTTTATCTTCGGTCCAAAACAAAGGGTGAAGCTTATAATATAGTGAGCAAATTTCCACTTACTTCCGATAGTTTTGCTCTTGCTTGGAAAGCTTTATCTGACCAATACGATAGTAAAAGAATTCTCGTTAATAGTCAACTGAAAACTCTTTTCAGTTTACCGATAGTTAATATTGAATCTGGAAAAGGTATAAAGAAACTTCAAGGTGATATTAATGATTGTATTTCCATATTAAATTCGTATAAAATTGACACAACGTCTTGGGATCCATTTCTCGTCTTCTTGTGTTCCAGTCGTCTTCCCGATAAAACGTTATCCATGTGGGAACAATCGCTTCAAAAACCCCGTGATATTGCGACTTGGTCAGAAATGGACAAGTTTTTAACGAGTCAGTATCAAATCCTAGAAACTGTAAATGACCTCAAGCATTCTAGCTTGAAGGATTGTAAACCTGCTCATACATATTCCACTTCTGCTTCTACCAAACAGAACCAACAGCACCGTTCGTTTCACACAAAGGCTGCCAGCTTTTGTTGCCCACTGTGTAAAGGCTCATATCCTATTCGATTTTGTTCAAAATTCTTAACACTTTCAATCTCTGACAGAGTCTCAAAAGTGAACTTTCTGAAATTATGCAATAACTGCCTATCGCCTACGCATAAGGCTACAGATTGCCAGAGTGTTCACACGTGTATGCATTGTGGACGAAAGCATCATACACTACTTCATTTTCCTTCAAAATTTCAAACAGATCAATCAACAACCTTTCACACTCCAGGTATGTCTACAAATCCCAATGCAAGAAATCCAAATGAAACGACCATCTCGCCTCTAAATCAAATACAGTCCACTCCAAACCCAAACCCTCAAGTCAAAACCTTTTTTACTCAAAGTAAAAAACGCATTCTTTTAGCAACTGCATTAATCGAGCTTCACCACCTGGGTTCTAAGTTTACATTACGTGCACTCTTGGATCCGGGGTCAGAAGCCAGCTTCATTTCTGAAGAAGCTCAACAGCGATTACGTCTTCCGGTGAAGCCAATACAAGCTGATATTTCAGGTATAAGCGCGGTTGTTACAACATCTTCATCGAAAATTTGTTCATTCATCATAGGATCTAAATATATGGATTCTTTTTCTATTCCTACTAGCGCTTTCGTCTTAAAGCGGCTCACAGGTTACTTACCTTCATGCGATATAAGCCCTAACGAACTTTCAGATAAAATAGATATACAATTAGCTGATCCATTCTTTTATGAAAGCTCTAACATAGACTTTGTGTTAGGAGCAGACTTATATCCTTCAATTATCTTACAAGGTGTAAAACAAAATATTTTTAATACTTTAGTCGCTCAACAAACAGTGTTTGGTTGGGTCCTATCAGGCCCCTTACCAAAAACAAACGTTCAATCGTTTTCTACATTTGTTTCATATTATTCTGAAATCTCAATAGATGAACAAAAATATCGAAATTTTGGGAAGTTGAAGAGTTGCCTAATGTAAGACATCTTTCTCCTGAAGATTATTTTTGCGAACAGCTTTATTCTCAAACAACTACCCGAGATAAAAATGGTCGCTATACTGTCCGACTACCTTTTAAAGACCCCTCACCATCACTGGGTCCATCTAGAGATATCGCTATGAAACAACTTGTTCGAATGGAAAGAAACTTGTCAAAAAATCCAGATTTTCAGTCTCAATACAATGCAGTTCTTCAAGAATATTCTACGCTCGGACATATGAGCTTAGTTACTCCCGATGATTCCCGTCAAATCTATCCTGCTTCTTCTTATTATCTGCCGCACCATGTGGTTCTGAAGCCTGAAAGTACAACAACAAAACTTAGAGTAGTTTTCAACGCGTCAAGTCCCTCTGGAAATGGCGCCAGTTTGAACTCCATTTTACATTCAGGTCCAGTCCTGCAGGCAGATCTAATGTCTCTTGTTTTACGATGGCGATTTTATCGATATGTTTTTTGTGCCGACGTCGAAAAAATGTATCGACAAATTTTGGTTCATCCTGAACACAGTCCCTATCAGAGGATTCTTTTTAGGAATTCCAATTCAGACGAATTTCAAGACTACGAGCTAAATACGGTTACATTTGGCGTAAACTGCGCACCATATCTAGCTATACGTACGATAAAACAACTGGCCGATGACGTTAGCCAACAGTTTCCTATCGCTTCATCAATATTAAAAAACGATTTTTATGTTGATGATGTTTTGTCAGGTTCTCATACTTTAGACTCAGCGCTAGAAGCGCAGAAACAATTATCCCTTGCGTTAAGTTCAGGTGGATTCTGTTTACGCAAGTGGACTTCTAATAGCATTGATTTTCTCAAAACTATTCCACAATCTTTTCTTTACAATAAAGATTTTCTACAATTCGAAGACTCCAGCGTTACCAAGACTCTGGGTATAATCTGGAACGCAAAATTAGATTCATTCTGTTTCTTTTTAAAATTTGAAGAACGAGATCATCGCTTAACCAAACGCGCTGTTCTCTCGGTAGTCGCACGATTATTTGACCCAGCAGGGTGGTTGGCCCCTGTAATAGTTACTGCGAAGATACTTATGCAGCAAATCTGGCAAGATGGGACGTCATGGGACATACCGCTCATGCCACAGAAAAACTACTTCGCTGCTTTACCTGACATTCAAACAATTCGAATTCCGCGTTGGATTCAATATACGCCAGATAATGCTATTCAAATACATGGGTTTTGCGATGCCTCCGAGAAGGCATACGCTGCCACATTATATATCAGACTCCAACACAGCCCAGACAGCTGGTCTTCGCATTTACTCTGCGCCAAAAGCAGGGTAGCTCCTCTTAAACAGATTGTTTTACCAAGACTTGAACTCTGCGCCGCAGTACTTTTATCTAAATTAATTAACCATGTACTCCCACAATTACATAGTATTTCAAACTATAACATAATTCTTTGGACTGACAGTTCAATAGTTCTAGCATGGCTAGATAAACCTCCAAATACTTGGAAAACTTTTATTGGTAATAGGGTTTCTGAAATTCAAACCTCAAATCTAGGTTCTAAATGGCGACACGTCCGTTCAGCAGACAATCCTGCTGATCTTGCAACGCGAGGGATGCTTCCCAATGAACTTCAAAAAGATAAGCTATGGTGGAATGGACCTTCTTGGCTTAGGCAATGCGAGTCTACATGGCCCCAAGAAATTCCCCATAAACTAAAAGAAACTGACCTAGAACAGAGACCAATAAAGGCGAATATAACAATGATGCTTCCAAATATTGAAACCATTATTGAAAGGTTTGATTCTTGGCCAAAAACGGTTCATGTCATGTCGTATGTGTTACGTTTTGTACACAGAACTCATCCCCGCTATAGAAAACATTTTATATATCCATCGGTTAGTCTGTCTCACGAAGAAATACGAAAAACTAAAATTCTGTTAATACGACAGACACAAATTCTTTACTACCCTAAAGAATATTCATCTTTAACCCGATCTCAGCCACTTTCAAAGAAAAGCACTCTTCTAAGCTTCAACCCAATGATTGACGAAAGAGATCAAATTATCCGTTCAAACGGAAGGTTAGTTTGTTCGTCTCTTTCTTTTAATGAAAGGTTTCCTATACTTTTACCATACCAAGCTTGCATTTCTCCTCTCCTTGTAAAATTCTATCATAAGCTAACTCTTCATGGTGGAGTCCAACTCGTTATGCGTTTGATAAGGTGCGAGTTTTGGATTCCAAGAATAAAAAACTTAATTAAAAGGTGTGAACGACAGTGTAGCGACTGTAAGAAGCATAATTGGCAACGCCGAACTCAAATTATGGCAGCGTTACCCCCTGAAAGAACTACATTCTCTTTGCCTTTCACTCATACTGGCCTTGATTTTGCGGGTCCTTTTACGATTAGGAGCTTTTCAGGGCGAAATTGTAAACTATCCAAAGGATATGTTTGCGTATTTGTGTGTTTTGCCACTAAGGCAATTCATTTGGAAGCCACGAGTGACTTATCAACTCCATCTTTTATGGCAGCCCTCAATCGATTTGTTGCCCGACGTGGAGTTCCCAACGTTCTTTATTCCGATAACGGCACAAACCTTGTAGATGTAGGTGCCAGTAGAGTTATTGCAAAGGATTTTAAGGAATTTTTGAAAACCTTTTCTGTCAACACCTCTGAACATTATTCTGACCTAGGCCTTGAATGGAAATTCATTCCTCCTGGAGCCCCTCATATGGGTGGTCTTTGGGAAGCTGCGGTTAAGAGCTTTAAAAAGCATTTTAATAAGGTTGTCGGTGATCATAAATTCACATTTGAAGAGTTCGCTACCCTCCTGGCACGTATAGAGTCTTGTTTGAACTCTCGACCGATCTCTACGATATCAGAAAATTCTTCTGATTTACCTCCACTGACCCCAGGCCACTTTCTTCGCGGTGGCCCACTTCTAGCTATTCCCGAACCTGATCTTTCGACACAGTCTCTAAGCTGCATAAAACGATGGGAAAAATTAAAAATTTTGCACCATCAATTTTGCGATCATTGGAAGCAGGAGTACCTTAAGGGTTTGCATCAACGTTATAAATGGAAACATCCCGAACGAAATGTTTTAGTAGATGATATTGTTGTCATCGTCGATGAAAGGCTTTCTCCAAATGAATGGTGTCTGGGTCGTGTGATTAAGGTGTACCGGGGTTCGGATGGATTTATTCGCGTTGCAGATGTCAAAACACAATCTGGAATCCTTAAAAGACCCATCGTTAAGCTTTGTGTTCTGACATCTGAATAATATTAGTAGATAAATAAGAGCAATCTGCTCGAAGGACTCTTAAAAGGCCAATTTTATTTCGTTCTCTGCTCTTTCGGTTTTAAATTGATTACATATTAATACGAAACATTTATTTAAAAAAAAATGTACTGAATGAAATTATTAACGTTCATGTATTTTTTAGACTTGAAATACAATTACTTTTTGAACTACATATCATGAATACAATTTATTATATCATATGGCTATATTATTATTTTTTCCCATACTAACTTTTCCTTTCCAAACGGAGTGAGTGAACCCCCTCCGATATCAAAAGGTTTCCCCTAATCTTTTATACAAGTATCTTATTTTTTTGTATCTTTTGCAACTATTGTTGCAAGGCGGGCGGCAATGTTCATGTGCACTTAGCCTAAAGTAAAATTGTACTAGAATTAGCATTTAATTTCATGTAAGATGTCGCTCTATGATATGTATGAAACTAAAGACATTTTAAATTTATACATTTCCTTTTTTTGTATATCCTTCTTCTTTTACTAACCCTCGACGAGGTAAGACCTTATTGGTAATAAAGTATATTTTATAAGATTATTCGAAATCATTTCTTTTTATTTAAATTTCATACCCACTACTTTATTGCGAGTATCGCATACTGGATCCATAAGCCAGCAAACCAGGGTCTAATTAAGCGCACCCTAACAGAAACTTTGAAATTTCTTTCAGATAAAAAAGATTGAATTATTTTAACTAAGTACATTGGAAAACTAAGGCTAAACAGTTTATGTAATAGAACATCATGCCAAACTGTATCGAAACTCTTTAGAAGAAGAATAAAAATTTATAAATAAAAAATGAAACGAGTTCTTTAAAAATATTTTTAAAATTGTAAAAAAATGTATGTACGAGTATGTATTGCTAGAAGTTATGAACCTCTCGTAATTTTTTATTAATTTAAATAACGTATGTATGTCTTTGATACACTTATGAAAGTTGTAAATGGTGTAACTGGAGGGTTTTACTTTTTGGATGCTCCTGGTGGTACAGGAAAAACATTTTTAATTTCATTGATTTTAGAAACAATTCGCTTACAGAATGGAATTACACTCGCACTTGCTTCCTCTGTTATTGCGGCGGCGGTCAAACATTGAATATACTGAGCAACGAAACTCCGACTTGCAACATTTCGAAGAACTGTGCAATGGCAAAGGTTTTTTTAGCAATGCAAGTCTTTGGAGGCATTAGACAGAACTCCGAAAGATCTGCAAAACAATCATGACGCTGATTTTTTTAACAAGAGATTTTCGTCAAACATTACCAGTTATTCCACGGTCTACACAAGCGGATGAGCTGAATGCATGTTTTAAGTCCTCCATTTTGTGAAAAAAAATTAAGATACTAAATTTGAGCAAGAATATGCGTGTCGAATTTCAAAATGATCGATCTGGAGAAATATTTTCAAAACAACTCATTGACATTGTTAATGGTAAAATCCCTGTAGATGTTATGACAGGCGCATTACATTTCCTGTCAATTTTTGTCAGTTTACAGACTCAAAAACTGAGCTTATAGAAAAGGTGTTCCCAACCGTCGCTCAAAATTACAGAGATCATTATTGGTTGAATGAACGAACTACATTAGCTGCCAAAAACACGGATGTACATAAATGAAATAAATTTTAATTTCCAAAATGAAATTTCCGGTGAAGTAAGGACATACAAATCAGTTGATTGCGCAACTACCAAGATGATGTTTTGCCAGGATTACCTCCCCATAATCTTCAATTGAAAGCAGGATCGGTGGTCATAATGTTACGAAATGGGACACGGCTAGCTGTGAAAAAATTACTGAAGAATGTGATCGAAGCAACCATTCTAAAGGGAAAATATAAGTTAGAGGATGTGTTGATACCCCGCATCCCAATGGTACCAACTGACGTACCGTTTGAATTTAAACGACTGCAATTTCCAGTGCGCTTGATTTCACTATGACCATAAATAAATCACAGGCCAATAACTTTTGACAGAACAAAGTCTGTCGGGGAGGAACTATTAAGATAAAAAATCAATGTTGTGTTGTTTCAGAGAAAATAAGACAGAACAACGTCTGCGGGGGAGCTAGTAAGTAAATAAAAACAAATAATACAATAATTAAATAAATCAAAAATAACTAAAAAGCGTTTGTAAGTTCGTTTAAAATTATTTTATTGAAATAAAAATAAAGAGATTATAAATTTTTTGGAAGAGGATTAATTTTCAACATTTGATAAAAGATTAATACAAAGGGGTTTGCCCACAGAAGAAAATGCGTCTACAAATACTACTTGTCCAGGACCACATTCGGTCTCAGGTGTGAGAGCCGATACATCAATTTTGGAGTCGCCTCCCAATAATTGAGCGGCAACACCATTAAACAGAGTTATGACAGCCAATGCCAGAAGAGCGAAGAACGTCAATTTGAATGCGAACATTTTTTAATATTTTTTAGTAGAAATCTTTAAGTTGAAAGACGTAAAGTAACTAATGACTTCCAAATAATTTCTCGAGCTTTTATACTTGAAAAACTGTCAAATTCTTAACTGAAAATAAAAAATGAATTTTAATAAAAAAAAACAAACATGTTCAAATAACCATAAGTTGTTATTGCATAATTTCCAAAAGAAACCCATGTACTTGTACTCGTGTACCATTATCCAAGGTTAATACCATCTATAACAAAAGTCTTGTTATAACTAAAACACAATTAAACCAAAAATAATTTTGCTTGTTTATATATTATTGTATGTATATGTAGATTGTATATTTAATTTTTCTCATATTTTTAAATAAAAGAAATTGAAAGAAATAACTTATGTGTTTATTCAATTGTGTTTGTTCTCATAACTCTAAGCCTTGTTTTGTTTTTTTTTTTTAATTGATAATTTCGTGTTGAAAGGTGCTGCATGAAAATATAAATGAAAAATATCTACGAAGAGCGAGAGTTTGAATTCCTAATAATAAGCACCTAACATTATAGCACAGATAATTATATACAGATGTCGCAATTATTTTAAGATTATGTGAGAAGCAGCGTTACCACTTCTGGACAAAAAGTCGAAGTAGATTTGAAGAAAAAAGTGAAGTAACTTCAGAAAAATCGAAGTAGATTTCAAAATGACTTTTTAGTTGCATTTAGAAAAAAAAAATTAACTCAATATTTTTATCAGTTGACATTACAATACGAAAAAGTAGTGATTCAGTCTGTCCGCGAAATTTTCATAAGATTCATGCACTCATGTAAAATTACTCATTTGTGTATTTATATTGTGTTGACACAAATTTTGTTCATGGAAATTCTGCGGTTATATACTACCTAGAGTAAAATAGAGAAAAAGAAGTAGATTTGGGCTTTGTTTTGTAAAATTGAAGTAGATTTAAACGAAGATTTTTAAAAGGAAGTAGATTTCAGTATTTTGCTGATGGTGCGAAGTAGGAAGTAGATTTTAAAATATTTTGAAAAAAAGAAGTAGATCTACTTCAATTGAAGTAAAGTGGTACCACTGCTTGTGAGTGGTTGGTGAATACCCCAAAGAAATTTCAAGTTAAGAGCCTCGTAAAGTTAAGAGCCGTTTAAGAGCGCTCGGTGAATACACCAGCCCTAATCTTAGTTTCTCTTTTGGAGTCATCTTTCGCCTTATGTAACCCCGCCACCACACACGTCTCTCTCCCACGGGCTTAAAAACGCAAGGTAATATTGCTTCCTTTAAAAGCCGTCTATCGGATAATTGATTCATCAGAACATAGATAGCTTATACGATTTTTTTTTTTTTTTTTTTATAATCGGCGCACACTCAAGGGGTTTGTATACCCTTAATATGCCAGAGACACAGTGTGAGCATTACGATGCAATTATTCTATGCGATTTTTAAGTACATAAGCGCGAAATGTAGGTGGAAGCAGAGCTAGACGAAATAGGTTCAGGTTGGTAAAATTGGAGAGATATCAATCTGTCTGGTTTGTGGTTTTCTTATTTTCCAACTGTTTCATATTATTTGCCAACATTAAAAGTGTTTCAAGAAAGAAACTAAATCTTCACGGAAAGTCTTTTGAACCACGTTGGGGAATATTAGCTGTGTTTTATTTTCCCCGAGATCTGATCCGGATTGGATTTTGTTTTCAAAATATCATGTAAAACAACAAATACAAACAAAACAGGGCCTTGTGTTGTTTTTGTTATACATGCAATTTTGAATGAAGATCTAATCTGGATCAGATCTCGGGGAAAATAAAACACAGCTATTGAAAACTTATTTCCAAAGTGAGTGCAGTGTAGCCCAAACAGTGCTTTTTTTTAAGAAGTTTTGGCCGAAATGAAAAACAATTTACCGCGATCTGCGTACTAGGCTTTAATGGGAATGCTTGCTCTTATACTACGTTTTCACCAAGAGTAAATCCGCTAGAGATTTAAAATAACAGCCCGATTCTCCCCCTTGTGAGGAGTCACAAGTCACAAGCTCTTGTGACTATTCCTTGTGAGGATTGTTGTGACTCGATAACATTTTGGTATTCTCCCCCTAATCGTCACAAGAAAGCTCACAACGAAACTCACCACAGCATGGTTAGATTTTTAAGTGTCATTATTTGAACAGCTGATTATTGAAAACGAAAAAATTACTTTATAAATGTATTGTTTTGGAGAGCGAATGGATCATTTGTATCTCTCAGAGTTTTTAAATGCCGTCGGCGCTGCAATTTTTTTGATACTATTAGTTTTTTTAAAAAAATGTTTGTTTATGTAAAAATGTTACTTTTCATTTTCGTGGGAAAGATCAGCAATTATATTCACTAGAACAAAGTCCACTTCCATTTTTGTTTACTCACAATTATTCACAAATCTAGAAAATTTTCTAACAAAATATACTGAATGTCAGTCCAAGAAACTTAAAAATTTATGAGTTGTGACCTGCTCTGAAGGAGATCAGAGTTTCGATTGTTTTTGTGACTCTCACAAGTTGTGACTGAACGGCAGAATCCGAAAAAGTCACAAAATCAATTTCACCTCTTCTTGTGACTTGTGAGGTATCACTGACTTTGGGGAGAATCGGCCTGTAAATCTTGAAGTGTTTTCACCAAAGAAACTGAGATTTATTTGACGTTTTCACTCTGTCTTGTCATTCAATTGTCAATTTGGACAAGAGAAAAAAAATTGCAATTGCAAAAACAGATATTTCTATTTTGTGTTGATTGTCAATGAAGAAAGTGGGTGTTCATAGGTGCGTTCTACAAAATAAGGGCAAATCTTCTGATTGCGAGAAGATTTCAAGGAGATTTACAGCCCGATTCGCCCCAAAGTCAGTGATGCCTCACAAGTCACAAGAAGAGGTGAAAATGATTTTGTGACTTTTTCGAATTCTGCCGCTCAGTCACAACTTGTGAGAGTCACAAAAACAATCGAAACTGTGATCTCCTTCAGAGCAGGTCACAACTCATAAATTTTCAAAGTTTCTTGGATTAACATTCAGTAACAACATTTTCTAGATTTGTGAATAATTGTGAGAATACGATAATGGAAGTGGACTTTGTTCTAGTGAATATTTTTGCTGATCTTTCCCACAAAAAAGAAAAGTAATATTATTACATAAAAAAAAATTTCTTTAAGAAACTAATCGTATCAAGAAGTTTACAGCGTCGACGGCTTTAAGAACATTGAGAGATACAAATGATCCATTCGCTCTCCAAAACAATACATTTATAAAGTTTTTTCACCTTCCGAAAACTTTATGCAGTCGCCACGATTGTTTTCTTCTGAAAATGTTATATTTACATATTATTTAATCATTTTATTGTTTAAAAATTATGTTACCTTGCATTTTGTAATTTCTTCGTTTTGAATAATCAGCTGTTCAAATAATGACACTTAAAAATCTTACCATGCTGTGGTGAGTTTTGTTGTGAGTTTTCTTGTGACGATTAGGGGGAGAATACCAAAATGTTATCGAATCACAACAATCCTCACAAAGAGCTTGTGACAAGCTCTTGTGACTATTCTTTGTGAGGATTGTTGTGATTCGATAACATTTTGGTATTCTCCCCCTAATCGTCACAAGAAAACTCACAACGAAACTCACCACCGCATGGTGAGATTTTTAAGTGTCATTATTTGAACAGCTGATTATTCAAAAGGAAGAAAATAAAAAACGCGAGTTAACATTATTATATTTTATTATTATTATTATTAAATAAACTGACTATCGTGAGGCTTCAAGCTCTGATATCCCAGCATAAAGTTTTCCGAAAGCGACAAAACTTTATAAATGTATGTATTGTTTTGGAGAACGAATGGTTCATTTGTATCTCTCAAAGTTTTCAAAAGCCGTCGGTACTGCAAACTTCTTGATACGATTAGTTTCTTAAAAAAAATTTGTTTATTTATTTTCGTGGGAAAGATCAGCAATAATATTCACTAGAGCACTTCCATTTTTGTGTACTCATAATTATTCACAAATCTAGAAAATTTTCTTACAAAATATGCTGAATGACAATCCAAGAAATATTAAACATTTATGAGTTGTGACCTGTTCTGAAGGAGGTCACGGTTTCGATTGTTTTTGTGACTCTCACAAGTTGTGACTGAGCGGCAGAATTCGAAAAAGTCACAAAATCAATTTCACCTCTTCTTGTGACTTGTGAGGCATCACCTTTGAGTATATATAATATGGAGGGCTCGTTCCTATCCCTAATGCATTGTAGTACTTGCAGTTGTGATAGGGGTCGCTGTCTCACTTTCTGTAAGTTAAGGATACAGCTGTATGCTGTCAATTTGTGTTTACCTTCTCCTCGTACATCGTTCTCCGTCACATGTGATATGAAGCACTCAGTAAATTTTCAGTCATGTTTGCAAGAAACCGCATATCAATGGTCGCGTTCGGGTTCGTATCCAAAGGTATCCGGATTTGTTGGTGTTGTTGTAATCCCATAGGAAAAAACAACTGATTAACGAAACAGCTGATGTCAAGCAGAAATCTCAAGCTATCCAAAAATTTTTGGTATACTAAACTATCCAAGGGGAATTTTGAAGAACAGCTGACATTTCAGCTGATTTATTTTCTTTTGTGTCGAGTACAGGGTTGGCCGAACTATAACTTTTTAACATTTGTTGCGTCTAGTACTAATTTACTAATTGAGAAAAGTAAAGTTTGTTGCATTAAAGATCTCATTCGGATACTGCAAATCTTTTATTCTTTGAACTTCAGATTATTTCTTGATATAGGAGGTATTAAACTCAAATTCTTTTACGATTTTCATAGAAATATGAAATGATCTTAACTCTTAAACATGACTTGTTATGGGATTATATGGACATATTTAGAGCTGAGTTTTCAGAAAAGGATTCTTTTAAGACTATAAGCTTATATAATCTAATTGCAAGAAGAGAAAATAGTTTTGCTATAAGATTTAAGTAGATTTAAGTAGTTTTAAGCAGCAAAAGTGTTTACCTCTTAAAATAAAAATGTTTCGAAACCCAGTTCAGTTTCATAACAAGATATTAATACTTAGGTATAACAATGGGATATAAGAGAGTTGTATGGGAGTTTTTTTTTTGTCAGATTTCAAGAGTTTAGCTCTGGAGAGTATGTTAGTTGGGCGTATTCATTTTTAATAAGCGAAGTGAAAATGGCTGGTCAAAAAGCTACATAATTATTGGGCTGAAGGTGGATTTACTACACAATTAAAATAGAAAATGATCGTACTGGAGCTCTTTTCGACAAGTGTGCTGCGCTCCTTTAAAATAAACAGTTTCAATATAATTACCAGTTCTTGGTTTTTATTATTTTTAAAAAGTTTTTTTGGTAATATTTATATGTACGTACCTTGAAACGACAGCGTCTACTCACCAAATGCGAACAAGCACTAAAAGAAATTGTAGCTTAACTCTGTCGGCTTAAGGCTCACCGCTAATTAAAATCTCAAAAAAAAGAAACCTCGTTGGCGTGAGATGATTTGTGGTTAAAAAATCTGCCCTTTTCAATTTACCTTTTCTCATTGCAGGATTAAATTATCAAAAATTTGAACTAAAAACTTAATAGAGACATTGTCAGTTGTATATATTTATAAGGGCTATACCATATTATATTCTTAAATATTTAATGAATTATTATAAAAAAAAAAATCATAGAATTTGTAATCCAGTATACATACTTATGTATTATATTAATTGTTTGTTTTGCGGATTAGCAAATGCTATCTTGATGCAACTAACTCGTCGCAACATACCTTGTACAATAATTTCAGCATTAAAAAATATCTTTAAATCATGTGTTCATAATCCAAATCCTTTGATTATGCCAAAGAAAATTGTTTGTCTTCAAAAATAAACTTCACATCTATCATGTATAATTCCTACAATTCCTCATCCTTATGGTAAATGAAACATTTTCAGTTTTTGTACAAACCTTCATAAGATCATAAATGTGCAAAATTGTTTGGTTTCCATTATTCTATTTTTTTTATGAATTAACTACGTATGTAGCAGACGTAACAAATTGTAGTAAATTAGGCATGTAGTTGAATCGGCCAACCCTGGACGATCACGTCTTTTTTGACTTTGACAGTAAATGGTACCTATCCGGTTTTTTTCGTTCGCCAACGTATCGGATACTAAAGTATCTTAGATACCCTATCGGACTACGAGGTGAACGCGACCAATAAGCTTTGTGACTGTTTTAATTCTTTACAAATTATACGTAAAAATAAGATCAAACTTTAAAGTGACTGTTAATTGCTATTTTGTAATCAAAATATTAAAGTTCCCTACTTGGAGGCGAATAGCTTCTTCACAATGTGACCAATACAATGGATTTACCAAGGATGGCGACTTACAATCGGGAGATCTTTCAACATCTGGACTGCAGTAATTTAGCCTCGATTAAGAGAGATGAACAGCAGAATGATTTTTCCGACATCAGCGATCCATTCCCTGCAAGTGGTTTGTGTCACCTTTGTAATGAGGTAAAGATTAAGGAACTGGCATAATTCCAACCGAAAAACGAGTCCAAATTCGAAGACGAAATCAAGGTGTAATGAGTTTTAGTTGGATTTTAAAAAATAAATTTGTAGAAATATTTAGCTTGAAAAAGTTTTAGTGTTTATTTGGTGGTTTAATGATACAAAAATATTGAATAGTAAAATGTTTTTTTGTTTGTTAATTTGTATGCTATTCTTTTGTTCTAACTTAGTAAGTATCTTCCCGCAAGGCAATCAATCCTGCCAAAAACTTTTTTTTGGTTGCCGCTGTCAAAAAACTTTGTCTTACACAAATTTGAGCAGCGCCCCCTATGATAGTCACGCATTTGGAATAGAAACGAGCCCTCCATATTATATATTGTAATATTTTTCCAAGGTTCGTTAAATAAAACTTATTACTCTTTCTAATATTTCTTCTTTATTTTTACTTTCCAAACCACAACAATAAATCTCAATTTATAATCAACTCAAATACTTTATTCAAATTAAAATCACACTTGTTTTACACAATCCAATAAGCAGAGTTTTGCACACTTCCGTAATCAAAAATCAACTGTGGTCTGTGTCTCGCTCCCCGTGAACACTCCCTTATATACTCAAATTAGTTGTTCTCGAAAGTTCTTGTGTTGGAATGTTCTAGATGTTTGGAAGAAGGGGAAACACATTTGACATTGGAAAAGAGCTTTTTGTTTCTTCCATAAATTAGATATGCAGTTTTCCAATAGATGGCGCTGTAGTAGTATAAAGCTCTGTTCACAACAATATACTCAAAGGGCATCACTGACTTTGGGGAGAATCGGGCTGTAAATCTTCATTTTAGGTGATTTATATTTGTATGGTAAATCTACTTTATTTAAAGGAGATTTATGGTAAATCCACTTAAATCCCGGATTTACCTTTGGTGAAAACGTAGTACTACTAATAAAGCCATAATACTCGTACATGGAAAAAATTTAGTTTTGTTCATTTTATTTGATTTTTAAAAAGAACCTTGTATTTGGTCTACCCTTTAAATGTTTTTTTCTTGGGCGTAGCAAGGCACAAGGCATACTTCGTCACAGGACCGCAACCATCCATTAATAAGAAGTCATCTGGCTATTGGTGATTAGTGTTAGCGAAGAACAAAAACATTGAACTCTTATGTGCGAATGCAAAAGAATATCTTATTTTACTTACCTATCGCTTTGAAAATCCTAATGAATAAATTTACAAAATTTATAAATCCTAAATTCGATATTTAATGTCGATTTCTTTTACACACTACCGATTTCGATTCCTAATCGATCTTTTTTTGTTTGGTGCGTGTGGATTTGAAAATTTTGATTTTTACTATAGAAAAATTTATTTTTTTTGCTGTGAATAAATGCAAAATCTGGCGAGGGATCAATATCTTCACACAGAAATTGATTTTTTAAGTGTAAGGGAAATCGACATAAAATAAGTCCGTTTTTCTAACAGTGCTTTGGAACAAATTATAAAGTTAAACTAGTTAAATTACACGGTTCAGCTAAATTTTCTGCAAGACATACAGTGATCCACAAAAGGAAGAAATATTTTTAACCCTAGAAAGGTAATCTTCGTCGATTAGACAAACATAATTTTTTCTTTTTAAAATTTCTCAAAGATTCTTCATAGATCTTTAAGGAGAATACAAAGTCACAAATCCAAAAAAATAAAATGAAAAGTGTGTTTTTATTAAAAGAAAGGTTTGATGAAAATAAATTATTAACATCTGCAAGAATTTGTTAATAACTTTTCGAAAAAATTGCATTTAAATTTTACTTCGTCGATTCGACGAATGATTACCTTTAACGTACTAAAAAATATGATTGCCTTTCTAGGGTTAAAAACTGCTGTTATTCACAAATTTAAAGTGATTTGTTTAAAAAAAAAATATTTTTTAATAAAGAAATGTACAAGGTTTTTATTTTCAACAAAAAAAAATTAAAACAATTATTCATAACAAGAAGAAATTAATAACAACAAAATAAACCTCTGAAATTCTTCCACAAAAGTCTGCGTACAGCTGTAACAGAAATTGAAAAAGTTAGTTAATATAGACAAATAATAATTTTTTTGTACTACTTTCGCTGTTAATATTTTGTCGGATACCCTTTTAGCCTTATAACTTCTTTCAAACGGTTTTGCATTGACCCTACCAGTTTTTCTGTATAAGAACTATTGATCTTACTCCATTCAAGCAACAAGGCTTCTTTTAACTGCGCCTTTTTGCGGATATCGTGGGTTCGGATCTTTTTTTCCAATTCATCCCAGCAGTGCTCGATAGGGTTAATATCTGGACTCTGTGGTGGGGTTCGTAGCAGGTGGGGAGAGTTATATGCCAGCCACATGCGCGATTTATGGGCGGTATGTTTGGGGTCATTATCTTGCTAGAACTAATAGTCATTGGATATACCCAGAATTTCAGCACTTGTTTTCAAATTTCTTTTGAGGATAACGATGTATAAATATTGATCCATTGATCCTTCTATTACTTCCAGCTTACTGACTTTTGAAGACGCCATACAGCCCCAAACCATAACACCTCCACCACCATGCTTGGCAGTCTTTATTGTGCATCTGGGATTAGGAGCATCGTTTAGTCGTCGCCACACCCTCAAAAGACCGTCAGAACCAAAAATGTTGTATTTTGATTCGCTGGAGAATATTACCTTACGCCAGAAGTCCGGAGGCTTGTTAACATACTCTTTTGCAAATGCTAGCCGTTTCTTTCTCTTTATTTTACTGACCAATGGTTTTTTCCTGGGTGTGCGTGACTTAAACCCTTCTTGAACAATAGCTCTTCTTACCGTTTCTGGATGCACTGTATTGTTGTTATATATTTCGAGCCGTGTGCTTATCGTCTTAGCCGTTATAAAGTGATCTTGCTCCACCATTCGCTTGATCACACGCTTATCCCTTTCGGAGAGCTTCGAAGGTCGGCCTTATCTTGTCTCCGATTTAATCTGTCCTGCGTTTCTAAAGCGATCTACCGTTCTCTGTATCGTTGACCGAGCTCTTCAGGTTATTTTTGATATTTCACCATACGACTTTTTTTGTTTAACGTAAAGATTAATAAATCAACTGCCGCTCACTCAAACTTAACTCTTTATTTGGCATTTTTTGATTAAAAAAAAAAAAACAAAACAAAGAATGATTTGCAATACGCGTTTAGAACGATTAAAAATAAACAAACAATCATATTATGCAAAAACAAATTTATCGATACTTAAAGAGAGTGTAATGCAAGAAATATTCACCTGTACGCAGACTTTTGTGGAACAATTTCAGAGGTTTATTTTGTTTTTATTAACTTTTTGTGATACGAATATTGTTTTTTATTTTTTTTTTGTTGAAAATAAAAACTTGGTAAATTTCTTTTAATGAAAAATACCTTTTTTTTAAAATAATTCACTTTACATTTGTGAATAACAGCAATTTTTAAAAAATATCTTCCTTGTACGCAGACTTTTGTGGATCACTATACTTTTCCGAAAGATTTTTTATGTGCTGCATTTAAATCCAAACTCCAAATAGCTACCGCAGGTCAGACTTTCCAGATATTTAAAACTAAATTTCGAGGAATAAATTTTGTTAACGACTTCTGAAAGTACACAAGCTTATTATTTTCACTGTTGTTATTAATTATAAATAATAATAAAAACAAATTTTGCAATTCATGTAAATCATGTAATTTTTAAAAGTCAAAAAATGGCTTATAAAATAAAACATTCTTGTAGATCAGGTTAATTTTTCTTATTTAACTAAGTAATTTTTAATGGTCTTTTTTCCCTATATTTTGAATTTATAACATCATCGGTAGCAAATAAATAATCAAAACGGCCAGATGAACTTTGCTTTGAGTGAGTATCTGCATTAGGACGAAATTGCAGAGCTTTTCCGTTTCCGTTAATATAATATTTGTCCTTATATGTTATTTTCTGTTCGATTTTTGATTCCGATTGCCTTTTATTTGATGGTATTTTCGAATTGTTGGAATTTTCACTGCAAAATGCTTTAACATCTCTCTTGTGTTTTTCAATTTGTTCTTCTAATCTTCTCAATCTCTTTTCATAGTAATTACTTCCATCGTTTAATATTGTTGTTGGCACTGGTGTTTTGCTGGTGGGTGAAACACTCTGGTAATCATGATATGAGGTGATATTTTGGTAACTCTTTCGGAATCCATTGCTTGTGATCTTCGCTTTTTCACGATGTCTGTTTGTTTGATTGTTATTGTTTCGGCTTGGCTGAATTGATATACACTTTTCTCTTTCAGAAGACTGATTCCCTTGATAGGATAATCGACTGGAAGGCTGGAGGTAGTTACAACTTCCATCGATTGAATGACGTTTTTCCATTATTGGTTTAATAGATTTTGAATTCAATCGTTGAACTCCTACTAATTCCGGCGATGATCTTGTGTTTTTGGCTGTAGAACTTTGAACATGTCGAACTGACAATTTCATACTGTATTTTGACTTTGAAAGGCCCGCATCAATTTTGGAATCAGATTTTCCATGTTCTCCAACAAGATTTGTTATAACTTGATTGTTGGAATGTAATCCATCATTTCCAGCTATAGTATGTGGAGGTGATGGGATTGTTTTGGCCGTGTTTGATGTTCTATCGACGATAACCTTAGGAAGTAATGTTACTTCATTGGGTGTAGTTGAGATAAACGATTTTCGTTCTTGAGATCTATATGCATTTCGATTAAATTTTTCATTATAAGCGTGCAAATTGGAAGCGACAATTTCGGTTGATTTATTGTTGCTTCTTGGTTCTCTGAAAGCAGAAAATGTGTTAAAACAAATAGCAAAAGAAAAGTTAAAATTATAATAAAATAATATATTTAATATAATATAATTAAAGTAATATTTTTAAAAATATTTAAACCTTTAAAACAAAGAAGGTGTTAAAATTAACATTTATATAAACTAATACAAAGCAGAGAGAAAAATAATATTTTCGAACTTAATTATAACAAATTATAATGTCGAATTTCAAATGTAGGAAATAATTGAATTATCCAATAAAATGACATGTCAGGGCAAGCTAATGTCGATTTCCTTTACTCACTAGGGATTTCGATCCCTTGTCAAATTTTTACTTGCGACTTATAGGTACTATAAGGCAAGTTATGCATTCGTAAAAAAAATCGAACTCGAGATTTTGATCAAAATTGACATAACGATGATAGCGAAGACCAAAAAAGTGGGTCTCGCAATTCTGTCTGTCTGTCTGTCTGTCTGTCTGTCTGTCTGTCGGTTCGACTACAGCCTAAACGGCTGGGCCGATTTTCTTCAAACTTGTTTTTTTTTAAGACCAAAAACAACGGTACCTGCCATACGTTTTTTTTCGAAATTTTATAAATATTTTTTTTTCTCACAAACTGTCCCACAGAATTTTTTTTAAAAAAATTTAAAAAATTTCATTTGGCTAAAACTAGCTAATGGTCGAAAAAAATTTTACAAAAAAATTGTTATTTTTGGTAGCCCCCCTGCGTCCATTTTTTTTTGTTTTTGATTTTCTCGAAAACCGTACAGCCGATTTAAATAATTTTTTTTATGCCAAAGCTCCTCTAAAGTTTGAATATTATTACATATTCAAATTTTCAATTTTTTATTTTTTGGATTTAAAAAAAAAATCAAAATTTTTGTTTTGAAACTCAATACATATTTCGAAAACCCCATGCTCGATTTTTTGAAACTTGGCAAATAAAAGTTTCTTAACATAATCTACCAGATGTGAAAAAAAAATTTTGTTTTATCTAAAACTAACGGTACCTTCCATACAAATTTTAAAAAATGGTTTTCAAAAATCGTACTTTTCTCGAAAACGGTTCCGAGAATTTTGCTAAAATTTTTTTTTCTTTTGATCAATCTTTACGACCTATAATTCAATGAAAAAAAATTTGAAGTCTAGATATTACTGACTGTACCTACCATAGAACGATTTTTTCGAATTTTGAATTACTCATTATCGGCATAACGGATTTTAACGAATTTTTTTATAAAAAAGCTCCTAAAAAGTTTAAAAAACATTGCATTTAAAAACTTAAGAAAAAATATTTTTTCAATTTTTAGAAAAAAAAGTAATTTTTTTTTTGAAAAATTCGATATCTCAAGAACGGCTTAGTAGTTTTTTTGGAAATTAGATTTTTATTCGTACAATAATAAAAACTTAAAGTTGGCGTACCAAAATTTTTTCTTAAAAATGTTTTAAAAATTTTGTACATAAAAGCTTATTTTTTAAGGAACCACTACAACGACTTATAATTTTTGTTCCTGCATAAATTTATATTTGCATAGCATTCTTTTTTTATCTCTTACTACTACAAGAATTTAAAAAATTCATTTTATCCTTATGAAGAGTTTTCTTTAATAAAATCCGGTTTTAAAATTCCTAGTCTATTACATAGGAGCAAGTTCGTGCGACCCAGCCTTGCATTTTATTTCTTTTGGTGTGCGTATTTCGTATACATGTAAATCCCTCTTCAAATACGGATTCGAGGGATTTGATCTCTGTCACAAAAAAAATCGATTTTTTTGGTGTAAAGGAACGTGAAATCTGTCGAGAGATCGAAATCTTCACACAGAAATTGATTTCTCATGTATAATGGAAATCGACATAAAATCAAGAGTTTACGATCACCTTAAGTTATTAAAGAATTATATAGTTACACCTTGAATTGAAGTAATGGTTATTGCTATGGACGGTCATGCAGAGGGTATTTCGGGTTCGATTCTCAGCCACTGCAAAAAAGTTTTTCATGGGTGTACTACCTCTTTCGAGGAATTGACAAATCCTCAGAGTATCTCTTGTCATGAGAAATGCTGCTCAATAACCGCTTGAAATCGGCAGACAAGACAATTGTAGGTCCCCTCCATTCCAAGTAACTAGGTTTAGGCTTTCTATGAGCTGTCATCGCCTCTAACTTATTTGTTTATTTTATTCTAATGCCAAGGAGAACATTACAACTACTTTGTTGCAGAACTGTTCAAGACGCGTGGCATCCGAGACGCTAATTATTATGAAACGAAAGACTTATGTCGTGTTTATTTGGCAATCCGGAAGCCCTCTGGACTCTTCTGAAAGTGTTCACTTGGGAAATGACAGTTCTGATTCTAAAAAGAAGAGAAATTTGCTTCTGAATTTGAAACCAGAATCAAAACCAGAAGCACTCACACATTCTTATACTTAAACGTTAAACTCAACAGCTGTGATGTTTTGTATCCTAATTGTGCGAAGTGTATCTTTCATCAAACATATTCTTGATTTTCATTATTGTCCACATTTGATGTTTAACAAATACAATCACAAAAAACTTCAGATTAGTTGGATATATCCCTTCATAATGAAGGCAATGCGATTGCTGGCTGCCTGGTTTGGTTACAAACAGCTTACTTGCTTTCCCTAAAATACAATAAGCTTTAGATTTATGTCTTTTTTCGACATATCTAATATCAAAATTCAACAACCACACAATAGCACTTAGTGAGTCAAACTATTAAGAAGATGTAGTTAAGGATCAAACTCTAACAACCTATCTTTGTTAAAACAGAGCCAGAAGAACACAAAATAAATTATAATAGACAAGAAGTAATTATTCTAAGAATGCTGACATTGACATGACCATTAACTATCTGAAACAGTGTATTGCTATTGCAATTAACAACCAAAAGTAGCCCAAGACCACAAAAAATAGACACATTCTTTAGTATATCTAGAATATACACACATTTATGTATGTATTTATGCGCTCATAGACAATGACTAAACCCTTGATTCAGCAAAAAGAATTGAACACTTCCAACAGAAATTACCAAATTTTATATATCAAGGGAACAACAAAAACCAATATCAGAAAGATCTGCATTCAATCGCACATTCAAGAAAATCAACAGTCTGATTGAAAAAAATCACCAATGCTAGAAACAATTGTCACCAACGATAGAGGAGCAACAACAACATTAGTTGAGCCATTAACTTCGCATTTTCAAGAACACTTTTCGACCAACCTATCTACTGATCCAGTTCTCCTTAATGAAGTGGACGTATCAGTCGAACAAACTCTATTGTTGGATAGAGCTACATTCCGCAACAACCAGTCCTGTGAGTAACCTATATGACAGCCCGAATCTAATAACCCTAGAAGAGATAACCGAGATAGTCAGTAACTACAATGCAAAGAATTTAGCTGTATCCGATGGAATATTCTCCAAAAATGGAAAACTGTAAAAGGAAAACCATTTCACAATAAAAATACATCCCTGTAGGCGGGCCTAATTCCTGAAAAAAGTTTGAAGATTAATACATGGGTATATGCATTGACTTATTATATGGGTATATGCATTCTAAACTTCGCACATGAGATTCCATCCAATTTTTTGTGGGAAAGTCTTAAATTATTCTACAGCACTATAATTGACAATACTCGTAGATTTAATCTTCAAATTAAATAAAATGCACGACTGGGTCGCACGAACTTGCTCCTATGTAATAGACTATGAATTTTAAATACGAATGTTATTTGAAAAAACTGTTCATAATAATAAAATTAATTTTTTAAATTCTTTTAGTAGTAAGAGATAAAAACAGAATGCTATGCAAATATGAATTTATGCTGGAACAAAAATTATAAGTCGTTGTAGTGGTTTCTTAAAAAAAAAAAGCTTTTATATACAAACTTAAGAAAAAATTTTGGTACGCCAATTTAAAGTTTTTATTATTGTTCGAATAAAAATTAAATTTGCAAAAAAAATATTGAGCCATTTCTGAGATATTGAATTTTCAAAAAAATAAAAAATAGATTTTTTTTTTCAAAAATTCAAAAAATATTTAATTTCAAGTTTTGAAATGCAATGTGTTCTAGACTTTTTAGAAGCTTCTCTATAAAATTTTTTATTAAGATCCGTTATGTGGATAATGAGAAATTCAAAATTCGAAAAAATGGTTCTATGGTAGGTACAAGCTGTAATATCTTAATTTCAAAATTTTTTTTATTAAATTAAAGATCGTAAAAATTAATTGAAAGAAAAAAAATTTTAGCAAAATTCTCGGAACCGTTTTCGAGAAAAATACGATTTTTGAAAACCGTATTTTTTTAATTTTTAGCATTTGTATGGTAGGTACCTTAATTTTTAGGTAAAGTAAAATTTTTTTTATCACATCTTGTAGATATTATTGAGAAACTTTTATTTATCGAGTTTAAAAAAAATCTAGCAGGGGGTTTTTGAAATATTGAGTTTTGAAAAAAAAATTTTTAAGTTTTTTTTTAAAATCCAAAAAATTTTTTTTGGAAAATTTGAGTACACAATTCTATTTATGTTTTTGGGGAGCTTTAGCAAAAAAAAAATTATCAAAATCGATTGTACCGTTTTTGAGAAAATCAAAAACAAAAAAAAGAGTTCCTTGGGGGGTACCCTCAATAACCATTTTTCGGAAAATTTTTTTCATCCAATACCTAGGTTTAATTAAATGAAATTTTTTTGTGTTTTTATTTTTAAAATCCGTCGAACAGTTTTTGATAAAAAAAAATGTTTATAAAATTTCGAAAAAAAATCGTATGGCAGGTACCGTTATTTTTGGACCTAAAAAATCAAATCAAAAAACATCCGGGGGTAAAAAATTAAAACCCATATCTACCAAGTTTGACGAAAATCGGCCGAGCCGTTTAGCTGCAATCGAACGGACAGACAGACAGACAGACAGACAGACAGACAGACAGACAGACAGACAGACAGAATTGCGAGACCCACTTTTTTAGTCTTCGCTATCATCGTAATGTCAACTTTGATCAAAATCTCGAGTTCGATTTTTTTTACGAATGCATAACTTGCCTTATAGTACCTATAAGTCGCAAGTAAAAATTAAAGCATATACTGGAAAAGACCAACGAATTTTAAGTCGGTATGATATAGATAGATTCTTTATTTTTTCATCATAAAGTTTTACAATTTGTTTTCCTAAGAATAAGAACATGGCAATTACTGCCGTCTGCTTAAAAGTCGGTGTACCATCTTTTTATCGACTAGACGTGAAGTAGTAAACTAACTGCTTAGCTAACTATTGACAAATTGGCCCTTTACAACGTTAATAATGTCACTAGGTATGTACAATGTACATAATGAGGTGCGGCAATATAACCTGCTTTTTCAAAATGTAGGTAGGTCTTTTTTGAAGTAGGCCTCGACTTCAAACCTTGGCTCCTCACTGCCCCAACGCTTGATGGTGAATTTGAACTGACATGAAAGGAACTAAAACTGTAGATCAGGGTTACCCCTGGGATTTTTCAAAAAGTCGCAGAAAAAAGTCGCTTTTACAAAAAAAAGTCGCAAATTCGAATTCTTTGAAAAAGTCGCATTTTTGAACAAAAAGTCGCAATTGAAAGAAAAAGTCGCATACCTAAATATTATTTTTTTTTACTATAGGAAAAACAATTTAGATATTTGTTTGAATTTCTTTATTTAAACACTTAGATAGGTAGATATACATTGAAAAATAACAATAACCCTTATTCCGATAGTCGTTTTACTAAAACGCCAGTAAAACGACAAGGCTCTAGAAACGAAAATTAGAATTTTATTGAAACGACTATCGTTATAATGCTTAGAAAAGTGAAGAACATAGAGAACGCTGCCCTTTTCGTATTATTTAAACACCAATATGTGGTCACTGGAGCCTTCTCGTTTTAAAGGCGTTTTATTAAAACGACTACCGGAATAAGGGTGAATAACAAAAAAAACCTAATTTAAAGACTTCATTTTACATAAATTAATATGTATGTATAGGTTTAAAGTTAAAATAAATAACTAAAAAGATATGTAAATCACATTAATATTTCATTTTTTTAATAAAGTTTCTTTATACTTTTTAATTAGGTTGTTTTCAGGAACCCACTCACTTATATCACAGTCAATGAGATTTGTGGAAGCTAACATATTTTCGCAAGTTTCCCTTTGTAAATGGTTTGTTAATTTATTTTTCATAAGCGTACGCTTTGAAAACACTCGCTCAGCGCAAGCGCTGCTGTGTGGTAACTGATTTAAAATAGCTGTGGTAACGTTAAAATTTTACAAACAAATTCGTAAAGGTCAAAGTATAAGTTATCACCTAAACTATTTTTTAAAGTACCAACCTTGTACCAAAGCTCTTCTATATTTTTAATTTCAAAAATTTTGCAATAGTTTTTGTCAAACGCTGGAAGCTCCAGGTGTTTGTATTGCTCTACCACTTTTTCTGGCTCATTTGTAAAGCTATTAAAATTTGAAACCAACCGAAAATAGTTAAAATCCTGATTTGACCTAATTATTTTTGGATCTATATGTTATAAAATAGAAAGCTTCTCATCTTTAACATTAAATCTTGAAAAAAATTTTTCGCAAAGTGTCAAATAATATTGAAGTACATTTTTTTGTATGCAAATAATTTCAAAATTAGTGAGTTTTTTATCCTTAAGCAATTTTCGGCTTCTATGCCGATATATATTTCTTCAATTTTTTTAAAATAATTTTCGTTTCGATAATCAATCTCAGAAATAGATTTTCCAAGAACACATTTTTTCAATAAATGTAAAATAGTAAATGTTTAAGCAAAGAAAAAGTCGCAATTTTAAACAATTTTAAAAAGGTCGTCGCATAGTCGCACAGCAAAAAAAAGGTCGCAAAAATGCGACTAAAGTCGCATAAGGGTAACGCTGCTGTAGATCCACGTCTATCAGAATGAGACGACTTCCTACGAATTTGATTGTTTCACCAGAAACTACATTACGAATTTTCAATGTTATAAGTATCATTCCAAATTGTGATTTTGAATATTAATGTAGAACCAAAAGCATTCGTTTCTTAATGTTTAATACGCCAATTTCAAATTATCCTTTACTTTGTGTAACATGTTAATAAAAAATCTAATTAAGCATTTGCCTTTTTAATGTTATGAATTACTAAGAAGTCTAAGTTTTAAAAAATCAATCCATCCCTTTAGCAAGTTGGATACATTTTTCCGATAAAAGAAATCCAGCGAAACTAAGTCCCGCGTGATAAAATCCCACGAAACAAAAACCGAAATTCCAATTCCTACATTTCTTGGTATGAATAGACAGCGCTAGGCAGACGTGAATGTCAATAGTTTTCTTGACGTCTGGCAGGCGCCTTCATAAAATGTTTTTTTTAGTTAACAAGGGTGGCCGAATTGTCAGAATCTAGTCCCGTCAAACGTTCAATCCATCGCCATTATTTCGCCGACCGTCCCGTCGTCATCGTTCCGTCAACGATCCCTCCGTCTGCTCGTGGTGCATCCCAACTTCGTGAAGATGCATCGTCCGTCTTAAAGTATCAAAAATTTTAAAATTGCGGAATTTTGTTTTGCGAAATTTCGTTACGATCTCCGTTCAGACTGTAGCATATAAATATGTATGTATCTATGTACATATGTACATACCCACGAAAAAGTGGGTCCAGCAATTCTGCCTTTCTACCTTAAACGTATGTACGAGTATATACCTTGATCTCCAGTCTAATCAGATGCCACTATTTTCTCAAAACTTGTGGTTGACGTGCCCGTTTTTCCAGATTGGAAATACAAATTTGCAGCTCTTAAATTAACGGTAAAAATAAAGATAAAGAAAAATTTTATTTATGTATCTCAAAAGCGGTTCTAACGGTATTGATTATTTTTTTTTTAAATACAAATGTTATGACTTAGACTTTAATAACATGATATCAATATGATAGGCTATTGAAATGTTATTGACTATTAACAGCATTTAAGTTATTTCCAATTCATGTTACGCACCACTTCAATTAGAAATCGTGATTTCTTTTTAATTTAATTCATCTCACCACCAAATTTGAAGAACATATCATTTGTTTTCATTTTCATAATAAAAAGAATACAAAAATTCATACAAAAGAAATATATAAGAAAGAACAATAAAAAAAGTAGGAAAATCCTAATAATAGATACACAAAACAAATAACCAAAACAAATCAAATTTAGTCACGGATAAAGCTTACTTTATGATGTGTGTGCTTTGCTTTTTGTAACATTAAGTTTATTTATATTTATAGCTCAAAAGCCGCCGCCACAAAACACTACCTTATTAACCCAAAGTGACAATTACATACCTTTTACGACTGAAGGTAAATGATTTTCCGTTATTAGTAGATTTTTCCGTATGCTGGATTAATTCATAAAGCTTTGATCGATATTCATTTACACTTAAACGAATGTCATCATGAAACGGTGGCTTGACATCCGCATTTAACTCTATTAATTCAATTCTATCCTGGAATCTATAAAACAAGAGTTAAGATAATTGTAGTTTTGATATTATTTTCGTATACGAATGTATTTTCGCACCTATCAACATATTTGTGACCTAGTGCTTCAATTGCTGTTAACCTGGCCATAGGATCAAGGACAAGAAGTCGTTTAACAAGGTCGTTAGCATCGCTGGTTCCGTCAATAAGGAGTTCATCAAGTGTCGTTGTGCTACTAATTGTGATATTTAGAATACACATTTATATAATCAAGCATCTAATAAATTATTTACCTTTTTAAAGATATTGTTTTATTTAATAGAGCTGAACCGAAACCAGCACCAACAGAAATAATGTCCTTTTCGGTAACTTCTGGTAATGCCGAAACAATTTTCTCAATCTGACGTAAAGATAACTTAAAAATATTTCCATTATAACCTGCAACAGGTTCCTTACTTGATCCACGGTGCTATTTCCTTGAAATATTGGCTTTCCACGAATCATTTCCCCAAGTATGCAGCCAAGGCTCCACATATCAATACCTTTTGTATACCTGAAATCAATGCTTTGTTTTTTTAACTTATAACGAATGCATACAAAGTTTTTCCTTACCTTTTACTAGCTACCAAAATTTCAGGAGCCCTATACCATCTAGTGGCTACATAATCAGTTAGCATTGGTTCAAGGGATTCGTTTGCATCAATTGCATCACGCATTTGTTGATTTGAAACAGAGCGCGCTAGCCCAAAGTCTGCTAGCTTACAACTTAAAGTATAAGCTTAGTGATAGTTAAAAGTATTTTAAAATTGTATTAATAACAGTCCTACTTGCACTTGGTATCAATCAAGATATTGCTGGGCTTCAAATCACGGTGTATAACATTTCCAGAATGAATATAGCTGATAGCATTAAGGAGCTGATAAAAAATGAATCTCTTGTGGACATCTTTCAGTACATTACCCTTTTTTATTACATTATGAAGATCGCTCTCCATAAATTCAAAAGACAGGTATATATCAAGATTGTTAGAAGCCCTTTTAAAGTGAAGAGAATTAATTTGTTTGTTTCGAAATATTACAGGAAGGCTTTGACTCACTTGTATACATTATGCAATTGAATGATACACGGGTGATCCCGAAATGCTCGAAGGAACATTATCTCACGAAATGTTCGCTGTGCATCGGTTTCGTCACGAAAAGCATCAAAAATCTTCTTTACAGCGACGGTTTGATTTGTTGTTTTGTGTAAGGCCTTCCAAACAATACCATAGGCACCTTTACCAAGTCTCTGAGGATTGCACCACAAACATTAATAACACGAAATGTTAAATATACAATGAATTGAAGATACTGTTTTTCATTCATTTATATATAACTTTACTAATAACTGAATGAACTACAGTTCTAATATAATTTTTTGAGTTCTTAGCTATAAACTTAGATATTTTAACATGTTATTAGGTGACCGTAAAATTAAGTATCTCATCCGGGTGTTTGAAAAAGTGGGAAGTAGCTTACGATTAAATATTTTTAAAACCAGTGTGTCGAACAGTTGACTAAGTTTGACCGTTTAAAGTAAATAGGGGTTTTATAATAATAGTCTTCACCTATAGTACTCGTAGTCTGTCAGCACACAGATTTCTTAAATGGAACCTTACATTTGATTACCTTTATAGTAGTTTTATGCAATAGGTAAATACGAAACTTCGGTTTATAAAGTTCGAATTATTGTAAAATAATTTTTTAAACAACCGTTATATTTATAAAAATAATAAATTATACATTAATAACAAACGGCTGGACAATTTCATGTACCTTAACTTGTTCGTCAACGAATCTCCTTTCCTTACCAATAAACCAATCATGCAAGGAGAAAGCAAACAAAATTTAGAAAATACAAATTATCTGAATTTTGCTGCAATCGGATTCAAACTGACAATTAAAATCAAGTTCAATATTGTTGTATGATAGAAAGGTTCATCGTCTTGTGATATTTTCAGTTAAGGTTGAAAATATTAATAGGGTTGCTTTCTCGTGACATCATGTGTCCATGGTATACGTGAACTTATTGCGAATACAGTTTTCGTTCAATGCTAATAGATTTTAGGGAATATATTAATAAATTCCTTGGCTTCAGTGGCAGTTATTTTCGAACATCGAATAATTATAATTAACCAGGAAATCAGTACCATCTGTGAAAATATTATTAAATTAAACATATATAAATATCTACGTATTTACTCGTACGTACCTATATATATTTGTAAAATGCATATCTGAGAAATAATAATATTTGGCCTCATTTTCAGTTGTTTCTTTTCTATTCCATTTTAGAAAGAAAATATGGCTGGATTTTTCTGGGATTTTTTAATGGAAAAATTAAGAATAAAAACCCTACAATTTTTAGAAAAAATAGTGGAATTTTGTATATAATTTTAATTCAATAAACTGATATTTTTAGAAAAGCACATACAATTAAAGATTTAACAGCATACTGTTAAGGTATATGTATGATAATACCTAACAATACAGTAGTTTACTAAATTATTTATAATTTATACTAGTATCGTTCTAAGACTATCTTTTTAATAAATTTCTTCTGAACACAGCTAAAACAATATTGTGTGCAATGTTTCGTGTAAAAAACAAATATTTTTAAAGTTTGTAAATGTCAAAATAGCTAATTGATAGTTTTAACTTTATGAAAGTGTTAAAGAAAGTATGATGTTAAACTCAATTAAAATTTGCAACATCGCCGTTCTAGCCAAGTATCATACTGAAACATTTTTAACAACGTTCTAATTCGACTAAAATTTTGCGCCAATTCGATTTGTTATATATTACGAGGGCGGGTCAATAAGTCCGTGACTTTTTGAATTTCTGATCTCTTTACTGAAACAGCAACACTGCTCCTGTCAACAGGCATCTGTCAGTTGACTCCTGTCAAAATTTAAACTTGCTGCGTCAGTTAGTTTGTGTTTGACAGCTATTTTATCAGACTACTCACTAATAATTTGAGGAGAAAATGGAAAAAAGTGAATTTCGTGTGCTTATTAAGCATTATTTCTTGCGAAAAGAAACCATTACCGAGACCAAGGCTAAGCTTGATAAATACTATGGGGACTCTGCACCATCGATTTCAATGGTAAAAAAGTGGTTTACTGAATTTCGTTGTGGCCGTACAAGCACTGAAGATGCCGAACGTCCTGGACGCCCAGTTGAGGTCTCTACACCCGAAACAATCGAAAAAATTCACGATATTGTGTTGGCCGACCGAAGATTGAAAGTGCGAGAGATTGTGGAAGCCGTAGGGATCTCGCATGGCTCAGTGGTTTCAATTTTGAATGATCACTTGGGCATGAGAAAGCTTTCCGCAAGATGGGTGCCGCGTATGGAGGAGTTTTTGCGCCGTTTTGTAACCGTGGACGAAACATGGATCCATCACAACACACCAAACAACAGTCAAAACAGTGGGTTTCTAAGGGTTAATCGGCGCCAAAGAAGGCCAAGGTGGGTTTGTCAGTCAATAAAGTTATGGCAACTGTTTTTTGGGATGCACGCGGGATAATCCACATTGACTACCTTCAAAAGGGGAGAACAATCAATGGGGAATATTATGCCAACTTATTGGACCGATTCAATGACGATTTGAAAAAAAACCGACCTCATTTGGCCAAGAAAAAAGTTCTTTTCCACCAAGACAATGCAAGGGTGCACACATGTGCAGTTGCCATGGCAAAAATCCATGAATTGGGCTATGAATTGCTCCCTCATCCACCCTATTCTCCAGATTTGGCTCCGAGCGACTACTTCTTGTTTCCAAACCTGAAGAAATGGCTTGGTGGAAAAAGATTTGACTCCAATGATGAAGTCATCTCGCAAACAAAGGCCTGTTTTGAGGACCCCGACAAATCATTTTTTTGGAAGGGATACAAAAATTGGAGAAGCGTTGGACAAAGTGTATAGAGCTCAAGGGAGACTACGTTGAAAAATAAAATTATTTTTTTATCAAAAATCTGTGATTATTCCAAAAGTCACGGACTTATTGACCCGCCCTCGTAGTTTGATGAATGCATTTGTATTTTTGACTTTCGAAGTTTAGAAAAAATATCTCCTGTAAAAAAAAAATTAGCAAGTGAATTTAAATTTGTTTTCCTTAATTTTTGACAGAAAACATGAGGAATTTTGCTGCGGAGTCCTGTGCCTGTTTCTTAGCTTTAACATGCCTATAATGAAAAATTAATCTCAGAAGATGTAATCAAGACTTCCCTATAATTTTATGCCAAAATTTATAAAACAAATACGATGTATTAGAAGTATATTAATGGAAATTGTATCGTTTACCAAAGGAAAACGAAAATATATAAACTGCGTATGTATTCGCTAAAATTAAAAAAATATACAATGACAAGTTCCTTAGGTATGCGGGAAATAAAAAGTCACTTTTGTAGGATCTAATCGTTTAGTTGCTGTATAGGATATAAGGGGCATTACCTAAGTCTGAACGAAGCCGAATAGTTGTAAGAGCCGAGAGTAAATTTTGAGGGCGGATTTATATGTATATATATACTAGTACAACAATAAGGGTGTAGAATTTATGCGGAACATATATTATATAAAACCAAAATAAGGAGATAAATATTTTCATTTTGTTTTTAGCACAAAGGAATTTATTTAAAAAAAAAAGAACGGGTTGGGTTCGATATCCCGATTTTTATAATCCAGTTTCTTAAAATCCTGCTTTTTATAAACGTGCTTTTTAAAATCCCGTCTCTTTTAATCCCGCTTCTTTTTATAGCCCCCTTCCTTATTATCCCGCTTTTACAATCAAAACCAGGTGTTTTATTTTGAAAAATCGTGCGATTAAATTAATTTGGGTTTCGCAACGTAACGTAAGCCAGTTTACATCGAACAACCCTGAATTTGACAGATATGCACACAATTGCACAACAACAAAATTTAAAAATGAACACGAACAACATTAAAAGAAATAATTTTTCGCAGGCAAAAGCAGAGATGTGAATGAATGCATTACTTTGGTACTGCATTCAGTTAAGTCGCAGTCATATGACTGAAATTTTGAATGTAAGTTAATATTTCACTTGAGTACTTTAACTTTAAAATTGCATTCACCAGTTATTTTTAGCATTCATGACTGGTAAGTTAATAGAAGCAGTCAATTGACTGTAAGTTAAAAGACTGCAGTACTTTGTGACTGCTTGCATTCTTTAAGTCAGTTGTAAGTCTCCTATATTTTCTAATTCTTTTTTGCAGTCAGTAAGTCTTTTAACTGCATTCATTTAACTACAAGTCTTTTGACTTATCTTAAGTATTTTAACTTGCAGATTTGTAAGTTTTATTTATTTTTGTTGGAATTTTCTCTAGTAATTCATTGAAATTTTTAAGTACCTACATCTAGAATTATCTGCCACATTATTTGAAATTAAAGATCTTAGAGCATTTTTGAAGGATTCTTAATATTCATTCTTTTTAAAAAAGCACAAAATCTTTGAAAAAAAAAAATTACCTTTCTACTTATTTATTTTTTTGATAATAAAATAACTAGATAAAGCATGCTTTTAAAAGATAAAAAAGTTATTTACTGCTGTTAAAGTTAGACGAGCGCTTTAATACTAAATTATACTTTATGTCGTTTAAATTCGACAAAAAGTGCCCTTTCGTTTCAAAAACAATTTTTTTAATTGAATCCCATTTTAGAAATGATGTAGTATACCCCTTGGCATAATGTTTAGTGCATTGGACTGTCATGCGGAAGGTCTCGAGTTTGATTCTCAGCCGCTGCAAGAAAGTTTTTTTCAGGGATGTACTGCCTCTTACGAGAAATTGACAAATTCTTCAAGAGTATCTCTTGTCATGGAAAGTACTGCTCACTAGCCGTTCGGAATCGGCAGAAAATTGTAGGTCCCCTCTGTTCCTGGTAACACGCATACAGGAATGGTTGAGAGTTGTATGTCACTAGGTCCTGGTTCACTCCGAGCTGTTGCACCAGCAAATTTAATTTAATTTAATTTTAGAAATGATATAGAGTGGCTCTTAAATGTTTAACATTTTGGGCTACTGTCGGTAATATTATATTTGGTGTCATTAAACTCAATTCCACAGTCCCGAAGAATGAATGCAAATTAATTTGTATTATTATTATTTTTGTTTTTAACTAGTAAAACCCCCGCCCGCTTCGCAGGGCGTAAAAAATATTAGTTTTCTTAGAACAACCAACATTTATACTTGCTTTATTGAATATTTTGTATTCCAATGCTTTTTGATAAACAATATTTTTGGTTTTTTAATTGGTGGTGGCATAAATGAATAAGGCGGATGGTTTACCAACACGTAAGCAACCAACATAAAGTTGGCCATTAAAAAAAAACTGGATGTTCCAAATGCATACCACAGATTTCAAGCGTTTGGCCTTGAGATTTAATAACTGTCATGCCAATACGAATAGGCAACTGCAAACGCTTAAATTCAATTTGTTAATCAGTTGGAATCATTGGTATACGTGGTATAATAACATCTTCGCCTTTAAATTTACCAGTTAAAATTGTCGCTTCAATAACATTATTCATTAATCATTCAACTACTAATCTGGTGTCAATGTGTCATTACATAATTTTGGATGATTTAGATTTCTTAACATTATAATTGGAATACCGCAACTTTCAATTTTAAATAATGTGGCAGAATCATCCGGATTCATGACGGTATCAATAGATTTATAAGTTAGATTTGTACCTGGTATTTTGTGCATAATTTCCACATTGTTACTAATAACAACTTTATTTGTACATGCCATCTTTGACTTAACTAATCAAAATTTCGATAGTTATTCACAATATTAGGAAACACGCTTTGTATTAAGGCAGCAGTCGATTCTGATAACGAACAAAAATTATTTGGCAATGTTACGAGTATTTGACCATCAATATCAAGAGGCAATTCTCCATTTCCAATTTTCAATAATTACTTGGAAAATTCTGCCGCTGTTGGATCATTTTGCAATAACACTATTACATTTTGGGTGAGAGAAAGTGTTTTCACATATTTCCACAACGTTGAAGATTTCAAGCTAGCATTTTATTCGTCAGCAGCAGTAGATCTAGGAATAACCGGGAGTGTTTGCTGGGTGTCCCAAACCATCGAACTCACACTTCATGTAAATGGGCTTGCATGTATTGTCAAATACAAGCGTTTTTTACTATGGGTGGGGGGGGTCTATCTCGCCCCATTTAGGAGGTAGGGGTGATTTAAAAAAAAAAAGACTTAAATTGCAAAAAAAAAAATATTAAAAAACAACGGCAACACTTACAATAAAGTACTATACCGGTTTTGAAAGCCAGAAGTCTGTTCTACGATATAATCCAAAATTTAACCCCCTAATTACGGCTGGCGAGTCGAACAAATAAACATGTGAGTGTGAGAAATTAGTATTACGGTTAGCGAATCGAGAACCTTTGATTCGACTTAAATGTCATATATTTGATATTTTTAATAAACAATCAAATTTTGAACTCGAATTGTAAAGTTCGCCAACCGTAGTATGTCGAATGTGTAGTTCGCTAATGAAAAAATCTCACCTCGAACGTTCGATTCGCAAACCGTAATAGGGGGTTAAATTAAATTATTTATGTCAATAGTTTTTGAAAAATTTGCATGCAAACTCAAAATTTTGTGAAAAGAAAAATGAAAAAAAAAGTTTAGACCAATTTTTTTTTTTTAAATTGTGCAATGAAGTGCTTAATTGTGCTTTTGTGGTCAATGCTACTAATAATTCTGAATTGAACACAAAAAACCGAATGGTTTTATGCCTTCTAGTTTTGCAGAAAATTGAAAATTACTAAAACTACTTTTTATGAAATTTTTGATTTTTGATATTTACCTACGGTGATTTCATTTTGAGGATTAATGTTAATGTGGTTCATTTGTAAGTAAAGTACAGCAAATCATTTAGCGTTACCAAGAATGCACCACGAGGAGGTAGAATTGCATGGCATTCCGCGTCTCAGTCAGTCAGTTTGTGAGTAAGTCAGGTGTTAATTAAAAATAGTCTAGTCAATTTTTCAATGTTCAACGTATTAAAACCATGTTTACAGGCATTTTGATCACAAAAGAGATAATTATAGCAAGCACTTCCCGAATCTCTAGCCAATATTGAGGCCAATGGAAAAAGGTGCCGATAGATGGTTTTATTGTATTCTTACAATTTTTGTCACCTTCTTTTAGAGCTTTTTTCGGAGCACCGCCACATCCAACCGAACTTGAAATTTTTATATTTTTCTACCTTTATCGGTGAATTGCAACATATTGGGGGAGTTGACGTTTTAGTTGGAATTACACCAATTTCTTCTAATAACGCGATGCTTTTGAAATATATTTTTTTGAAATATTGAAAAGTTATTTAATTTAGGATGAAATAGTGGATGCTAAGTCGCCATTCTTTATTTAAAGAAAAAAATACTTCGCTCTTACAAAGGTTGAATAACGAATGACCTTGGTAAGTAATAACCACATTAGCATTACAAATGTTAGACACAAACAATAAACATATACATATTAATTAAGGAATTATATAAATTTGCTGCATTCGTACAGTAGTACCTAGGTAATGTGAATTTTTCATAATGTATTAAATTTTCATGTCTGAATATTTTAAATGTGCAACTTTGGGCTACGTACATACATATATTTAGTATACATTGGATATAGGCCATAGGGTAAATTCAAAGTTTCTTTAAATCCAGATTCTGTAAATGCAAAAGAAACCTTGCATACACCCAACCTCGCACCTACCCCACATCCTATAGTGTGCCCAAGCAGGGGGGTTGCAGGGGGCAGCATGCCCTCCATACATGCCTCACTGTTTATGAGCCGTAATGCGTAAGCAAGCAAAAAAGCAAATATCTCATAAAAAAGAAGTTTTAGTTATTTTCAATTTTCTCAAAAACTAGATAACATAAAATCATCCAGTTTTCAGTTTTTGAATAAGAATAAATTAGAGCAACGAATTTTAGGAAAAATAATAATATATAACTTTGCAGTTTTGAAAAATTAAGCTTTAAACTTTTTTTTATGTTTTTTTTTCCAAAATTTGAGTTTAAAACTCGTTTTTTTTTTCAAAAACTGTGCATAGATTTCACTTGATTTAAGAACTACCTAATAGAACAGAGCATTGGCTTTAAAAAAAGTTATAATACTTAATTGTAAGTATTACCGTTATTTTTTAATATGTTTGTTTCCATTTTAGTGCCTTTTTTATAAAATTGCCCCTCCCGCCCAAAAGGTGGAGATAGACCCCCCCCTCCCATAGGAAAAAATGCTTGTATTGAACTGTTCTACAAAAAACAGTTATAATTTCTTGGCGCCTAAGTTATCGTACTCTTGCCCAATATTTTTTTTATTCGATACCCGTTTGTTTCATTAAAGTATTCGAAAAATCACGGAAGCTACACAGATTCCCGCGACTCTCCAACGTAATTTTGCATGGGAAAATAATTGAAAATTCATTTTTTTAACCGAATTTTAATTAATTTTTTTGTCCTAAACCTCCTACCCTCATTCCTCTTTAATTCAAAAAAAAAATAAGAAAATGGGTCAACCGGTTTGGCTGGTTAGCGAACGTACACAAAACCAAACTTTAATTTATATATATAGATTTATATATTTAATACTCGAAATCCCATTTCATCCTAAGGCTTAAGCAGGGCCGGCCCCAGCCAAACTTGCGCCCTGTGCAACATTTGTAGAAAGCGCGCCACGGCACAGCACTAGTAAATGGAGACCATATTTAATTTCTTTTTTTAAGCGAGCTGACAACAAACAGCGTTTGATGCAGATCAGAGACGTATAAGGTTGTCAATAGACGTACAATAATATTCGGCAATGTCAAAAAAAAATTGAGCAATCCAGTTTGTGCTATTATATTTAATCGTGGAAAAATGAAGTTGTATGAGTCCACCCATAGCTTTTTCCAAAATATCTAATTTCATACAATATATTGAGACACCTTTCAATGTCCAAGGCATAAGCGTCTACATTTAAAAATTTTGTTCTACGTCTATATAAAAAACCTACATGCTCGAACCCATATGATTCCGTATGAAAGTGACTTTAGTTAGTGTTTACGAAATAACTTAGCAGTTTTTATTTTGGGATCATTTGAAAAATTTTTGTGGTTAAAATGCAAATGACAGAATTTGTTTGCGCAAGATCAAATTTCTTGCTCCTGGTAATGCGCCCCCAGAATCTTGCGCCATGTGCATTTGCACTTATTGCACATATGGTTGCTCCGGCCCTGGGCTTAAGGCTTTCAATGTTCCAACATTAAAATATCATATCAAATAGGCCATTTGAGGAATAAAAACTTCATCTAATAGCACATTCATGGTATGGGAATGAGAGGCGCGATATGGTGTTTCCGGTTTTACAGAATTTGCAATATTTCTCGTTTATTCCCGAATTTTGTCGTGAATGCCTAAATGTTCATAATTTTAAAACACGCTTTTCAAATAAGACATACTATGTATAAGATATTTGTTGTATATCGACGAAACGTTCCCAAAACAAATATATCCCTTGTAAGTACTTTACCTTTTTTGTTTGCACTTTATGCTTAAATTTGAATAAACCAATTAAATAAACCAATACCTTATAGATCTTTAATGCTTATTCTCTAGAACTATAAGATATGATGAAAGTACCTTGTTAGTATAGTAGCCACTTACCCTCTTAATCTCGAAGTACTTAAATATATGATCGTCAATCTCACACATCTTATTCTTTTCTTGTAGCTTAGTTTTGCTATTCATCTTCGGTAGTTAATTTAAAACCGATTCAAATATTCTGTACGGCCACTATTACTTCTCTCAAACAACACGTTGACGACACTTCCGTCGCAACCAGACACGAAATTTAATAACGGAATAAATTCATGGACTCCTTAAAAATTCGAATGAAAATTGTTAGATCGATTCCTCCTTGTCAGGGGTATTTTATTTCACGAAACACTATATGAACCAAAATCAAATTTATACTTTAGACAATGGGTTTTAAGAAAATCGCACGCCAAGCACTATTACAATTCAAATGAATTTCAATCTTATTCAAAGTTTATAACCTGAAGTCACTCTGCCACCTCGATGAAATGAGTATTATTTACAACGAAAGTAAGCACTTTTCATGATATGTAGGTCTATGCACGGAAGTTATTAAGGATGCCTATGTTTGTATACTTATTTCACAAATAAATTGGTAGGAGTTTGAAGTAGCACCTTTCTTTTAAATTTATTTTTTTTGATTGACAATGCTATAATCGTTTGTATAATACGATGTAGAGAAAATTTATAATCTTTGAGGTAGTTTTCAATTAATTTTTTAATAAAATCAATTTTTCTATGTAAAGTTAAAATAAAAAATAAATTAACATCCTTTATGAGAGAGGTTTTTAAGATACTTTCGGTGGACGAATATTTATGTTACTGATACTAGCTACGTATTTCGTTCTTCGTATGTCCTTCTGTTTACAAAATATTCACTATACTTAGGTGACATAGCAACCAGCTCTACCGGCAATATAATATTCATCGGAGAAGAAGGTGAAAGGGCAGGGGTTGAAATTGAAAGTTGAAAAACCTTTTCATGCTTACTTACTATTCAAAATGCCATCGCCAGTCGATTGATGAAAATGAATTGTTGTTGTAGGATTCAAAACAATTATCATATTCACATATGAAACATAAAGCTTCAAATCATTATCACGCTATATCAATGTGGTACAAATAATTATTAATAAAGTGTGTATGTTTCAATGCTGAGGTTGTATTTTATTTACTTATTTTAAAGGTCGACACAAATAAAATAAAATTTGGCATTTGGGATTGAAAATGTTTGTATTGAATTAAGTGAAATTTGCATAATAGTCCGAACTGAATATGAAGCTAAGTGTAAGACTAAAACAAAAACAACAGAAGAATTCAAATTGATGGAAAATTATAAATTAATAGGTTTACATTGAAAATATTCATTGCTCGAAGTCTTGTGTTACTAAACTACAGCTTATGATCATTTGTCGTTACCATGGGCGGTTTAAAATCATGTGCCTCTGTTGCCCGAAAATTTCATTTGACTAAAAATCTATACTATGACCAACAAAGATTGTTAGTACAGAGAAGATAAAACGTTTGCGTTACAGCATATTGCATAATTCTATCGCTAATATAAGCTCGCTTACTGCGATAACCTAGTGTGCATAATACATCGTTCCAGTTTTAATTGAAATAAAACCAGCTTTAATACCAGCGGTAATGTTTCCTTAGAAGGCATAATCCTTTTTTAATAAATAAAAAGCAAAAAATAGCAATTCATTTATTGATAAACAATTCATTTAACAATATAACCAAAGACAACGACCCCATTTATTTATTGTTCATCCTAAATAATCAATTCTCTCTTACTTTTGCAAAGAAACTACATATAAAATACATAAATAATAATAATAAATAATAATTCTAACCCTTAATTTTGTGTGAATACTTTTATAAAACTAACAACAGAAGGAATGGTGTTCAATAATTATTATCTGCTGAGGGATGTTTGTCGCTTAAGAAAAAATTACAAAAACAATGTCTGTATTTCTGTGCGATTTTAGTCTGTGATTTTAGTGTGTATTTTGGATGTACTTTTTCTCGTTCACTTACTTTGTAAAAACTAATATTAAAAAAAGTTTTCCCATAAGACCTGTGCTATAAATCCCAATTTGGACAGAGTATAGCAACTTGCTGCTTTATTGCTTATAAATTCGAATTTAAAAACAACAAAAACGGAGAAATTACAGTGCAGTGCATACATAGAACATACACAAAATTCCATTTTTTAACTACATATGAAACTCTTGGAACAAAAATTCAAATACAAAATAATAAATAATCAAATAGAGTTACCACTGAAAAGAGACGATAGGATTACGATTACTGAAAGAAAAATTCTTTAATTTTTGACTTTCTCATTATATGTACATAGATTAAATTAAATTTTTATACAAAAGCTTCTAAGAAGTTTAAAAAACGTTGCTATCCAAACAAATATTTTTTCGCTTTAAAAAAATCAAACTTAAAATTTCAATGATTTTTTTGAAATTTGCACAGTAATATAAAACTTCAAATTGGGGTAGCAAATTTTTTTTTTAAATGCTTTAAGAACTTATTTTTTTTTAATAACTGCATGCATTCATACATTACATTTTTTTAACATAAGAAACAAAGTGATTTTTTTAGCTATTTTAAAAAGGAAGTAAAATTTCTTATATGCATACTTGATTGTTCCTGAAATTAGTCTGTGCGTTTTTCTTATATGCGAATTTCTTATATACGCTTCATTTCAAAGTAAAAAAAATACAAGGTGTTCTGGATTGTGTTTCTCATAAGTTAGTGTTTCAGACATAACTATATATGAATATATAAATTGATGTGTATGTGTGTGTTTCCTCATATGGATATGTATGTACATACATAAATTCGATATAATGTATATACTCGGTCCCATGCCAAAATCGAGGCCTGGATAAAACGAAAAGTTCGTGAAACACATATCCATCATACAGCAAAGACGATTGGTTGCTGATCAAAACAAAGCTTATGAAATGGAAATGGCGGACTTTATGCACCAAGAGGAAATGGCAAAATATTCCTCATCAATTTTATATTTATGTCGGCTCGAATGCAAAATTGCATTGCTCTCGCAGTGGTATCATCTGAATTGCATCAACGTTATTGGACGGGGGACGCAATCCGCGTTCAGGTCTCCATTGAATTTATACCAGAGTGAAACACCAACTTGGAACATCAGTAGAAACGTAAACATGGTCACAATACTTAAAACGTGCAAAATTAACATTTGGGAGCAATGGACAATGGTACATAGGTAATCGATCGAAGCATGATTTTCGAGGAAAGAACAAAACGATATGAGGCGCTGATATTCTTCTTGCAGGGTGATTTCCGCCAAACTTTTCCTGTTATTCGGCGGTTAATACCCGCCCAAAAAAAGGCCATCATTTCAAAAAAGGTAGTGTTTTCGTTTAAATTTATTATTAAGCGAAAACTTCTCGAGAACAAAATATAACTCAAACATGAATTAGCGAGCTTTATAAGTTGATTCGTCTTTAAGTTACAATAGGATTACAATATCTTTTTGAGATTTTTCGCTTAGTTGCGAATTGTTTGGATACTTTCTAAGAAATAATTTATTGTTCTCTTAATTGCCTGATTGTCTGGAAAATGAGTACTCCAATGTAAATATCTAAAAAATACTGTGTGATCAATTGAACGCCAAATTTGAAAAAAAATGAGTTTCTTCTTCTTTTGACTTATCTTTTTTCAACAATCGTAAACTTTCCGACACGAATTGGTGTGGTAAACGAAGATAGTAAAAGTCATAAGAATGTGAAATCCTTGTAACGGTACTATGACTATAATAATTCATAATTTGTCAAAACCATTCAAAATTAAACTGAACATCAAGAGCAGAATTTTATCTCTTTTAAAAGTGGCTGAAATCAGATACAATTTAAAGGAGAATAAAATTGGAAAAAATAACATATTTTTTCATAATCTTGAAAAAAAAATAAGCAAATTTAAACCTTCTTCGCCTAAGCCCAACACATCCATGCGAGACGTTTAATTTGTTAAAATACAGCACTTGTTATATAAGTACCTTGTTAAATTAATGTTTTGTATATTAATATCTTGTCGTCAATAATTTTTATTCGAATACTTATACTTCTCATACAACTGCGAAATGAGTTATGCGAGAAACAGATTGACACAGCAACTTCAACAGCAACGAAAACTTCAACATCAAAAGTCTTGTGAAATAGATTACAACATGAACAGACAGCATTTTGAAAGCATTATAATCAAAATAGTTTCAAATGCGAAATGAATTTGCCGTAAATAATATAATAAAAATTAACGTGAATTGCGTCAATGTATACGACTTGCGCAATTTGTCGTACTAAAATTAATTTGTTTTTAGTAATTCTTCTATTGTCAAAACCAGAATAAAGAGACGAAAAAAAAAGATGGTTGTCAAATTTTCATTTGAGTGTTGACAATACTGACGAATTTCGCCTTAAAAGTTGGTAGTATTTCTGCACAGCGACATCAAATTTAGGGTTTAGGTCTAACGTTGATGTCGATGTCGAAGTTGCTGTGTTAATGTAAAACCAGTGGCTCTAAAAAGAGTGACGTGGTTGTCAAAGTTGCTATGCCAATCTGTTTCTCGCAGAGATTGGGTTGGAGGGTCCGAGAGTGCAGACGTGTTTCTGCGTCTGCACTCTCCAAAAAATAAAATTAACATAATCTAGTAAAAACGTGTTACGGTTTAAATTAATTTTTTTCCGTTTTTAATGTCTTTTTTTGACTAAATTTTATTCGCTAATACTAAAAGCGAATCAGGAAAGCACCCTCAAGTTTTAACAGAACTTATACAAACCGCTCTCAACAAGCTACTAAAATGGACAGATCGATGTGGCTTAGGTGTTAACCCCCACAAGACTGAACTAGTCCTTTTCACAAGGAAATACAAAATTCCTCAACTAGACCCTCCATCGATTAAAGGTGTTCCACTCACTTTCTCAGATCAAGCTAAATACCTGGGTCTTATTTTAGACAAAAAGTTAAGTTGGAAACCTAATATACAGGAAAGAGTAAGGAAAGCCACGGTAGCTCTCTTTTCTTGTAAAAAAGCCGTAGGGAACAAGTGGGGCTTGTCTCCACAAATTACTCACTGGCTATACACTGCGGTCATCAGACCGATACTTACTTACGGGGTGACCGTATGGTGGACGGCCTTAGATAAAGCGATTAATCGCGATAAACTAAGCAGAGTTCAACGTTCAGCGTGCATGTGCATCAGCGGAGCTCTCCGCTCGACACCTTCCGCTGCACTAGACATACTACTCAACCTGACACCCCTAGATATTTACAGCAAACAAATGGCCGCGAGCACAGCCATACGTCTCAAAGCCATCTCTCAATGGACCAATAACTCTATTGGCCATACCACCATTCTGAATTTATTCGGAACTCTACCAAGTCACTCTGACTACATCACTCCCTTTTTGGTCTTCGATAAAAACTTTGAAGTCACCATTCCCTCAAGGTCAGCTTGGGAGGAAGGGGCTTTGACAGATAATAGATCAGTAAACTTTTTTACAGATGGATCGAAGACTGAAAACGGAGTGGGTGGTGGAGTGTACTCAGATGGACTAAACCTTAGTCTCTCCTTCCGCATACCAAACCATTGTAGCGTATTCCAAGCGGAAATTCTGGCGATAAAGGAAGTATTGTCCTGGCTTAAAGAAAACGTGTAATCTAACACGGATATCCGTATCTTCTCAGACAGTCAGGCTGCTTTGAAATCCCTTGCATCAGTCTCTGTAAACTCCATTACAGCCCAAGACTGTCGTTCGTCTCTAATGGAGATGGCCAAACAGTTTAACATTCACCTATTCTGGGTGCCGGGTCACAGGGACATTCCGGGGAATTGCAAAGCCGACGAACTCGCCAGAATTGGAACGGAAGTGCCTATCTTACCCGAAAAGGCAAATATAGGTATGCCCATAGCTACAAGTAAACTTATGCTGAAACGAATCGCTCTGGAACAATCAAACACAAGATGGCTTAATACTACCACTTGTATGGCGACCAAACAAATCTGGCCTAAACTGGATCCGAAACGGTCAAAATGTCTTTTGTCCCTCAGTAGATCTCAGATCAGCTCCGTCATAGGTGTCATAACTGGACACTGTCTCATAGGTAGACACGCCGCACGACTCGGTGTGCTATCAAACGATTTTTGCAGGAGTTGCTTGGACGAGGAGGAAGAGGAGACAATCCCACACCTTCTTTGTACATGCCCTGCTCTCTCTTACAGACGCAAACTTCATCTAGGAGAATATTTCTATAATGAACCAAGCGATCTCATAAATAAAGACATTAAAAGTCTCCTTCGCTTCATCAGAAGCTCCAAATGGTTTTAACTAGTAGGAAACTTTTTTGTTCCCTATTAGATCGTGGTATCACAATGGACCTCTAATGGTCTAAGTGTGTCAGACGCTTTAATGTCAGCCACTTTAACCTAACCTAACCTAAAAGCGAACTTCCTAAACATCCTAAATTAAACTCAACGCCGGATGGTGCTGTGATTACAACGAAAAAACAGGATCACTTTTTTAACCCAAAGTGCCCATAAGTTCTCCCCGGCGAGATAACAAAAAGTAGAACCTCAAAGGCATAAACCTAACAAGTGGACAACAAAAAAACAAAAACAGAAAAGGGAAGCCTGATGCAGCCCACTAACTCCCTGCATTAAGCAACAGTGTAATACACAACACAAAAATCGACGACGCCGTCACATGGCTCACTCCCAGCAGGAAGCGAACCTGCACAAAAAAAAAAAATCCGCAACTGCAGTTCTTCGGGCAATAGTCCGCCGAACAACAACCGATGTGTAGAACACAAAAATCGATGACGCCGACATATGGCTAATTCCCAGCAGAAAGCGAACCTGCACAATAAAAAAAAAATCCACAACTACTATCTTTTTCACTCTCACTCCTCTATTTAACTAATTGTATATTCAAACATAAAGAGCGTTCTCGCTCTCATTTCCAAAAAAGACAAGAAATATCAACATTTTATGTAAAAAGATATATAGCGTTCTGCGCTTTTTTTAGTTTTTAGTCTTTAGTTTTTAAGTTAGTATTAGTTTATAAAATTGTAAATATGTATATAGTCAACGAAACTTCCATTTCACGCAAATGTATAACGCTCGCCCATGAGCATGAGCAGAACAAAACTATATTATTATATAAAAATTGACATGCCACGAGGCTTAACTCTAAATAAGTAAAATTGTTAAAGAAAGCCATACGTTACAGCCACTTTTGTACTTTTGCTAAAGATAGAATAAGATGAAACAACTTTGTAAAAGACACCTAAAGACTCACTAAAATTTTCATTCATTCATTCATTCTGTTTCTCGCATTAGCCGTATAATTTATTTAATTTATAATCAAACTAGCTTAAATACACCCGCTTCGCGGGGTGCTAGGATTAGTAAATAACTAATTCAATATGACAAAAAAAAAATTTAGTTTATATTGTGTTTAAATTTTAATATATTTTATTCAAGTGCTTTTTGATAACAATATTTTTTTGTTTTTCCATCAGTTACAATTATTAAGGCGGATGGTTTGCCTGCACGTGAAGAACATACAGTTGCCCATGCGTAAATACTGGAACCTCTAAATTAATACCGCATAATCCGAAAGATTGGCCTTGTGCCTTATTAATTGTAATGTCAAAAGCAAGTCGTATAGGAATGTGATGACGTTTGAAATCGAATGATAAATCGGTTGGAATCTTCTTATTTTTCCTATACTTATTTTTATTTTCTTCTTACCATATCTACCTACTATTAACAATTTTTTAAATTAGTTTGCAAGTTCTTCTTTATTTTAATGTATAATATATGTACATAAAACTTCGTTGCTTAATTATTTAATTCTATGCACTATAAAAGATAATAATCTTAATGTACCATGTTATTTATAGTAATAATAAATTGAATTGAATCATTGGAATCCTCGGAATTAAAACAACTTCACCTATGTATTTCTCTTATATTGTTGCTTATATTGTTGCTTCGATCACATAGTTAAACAACCTTTTTACTGCAAGTCTGGTATCATTGCAAAGCCGAGGTTGATTGTGTAGCATTATTATCGGCGCGCCAACTTTCAGTGGTATATAATGTGGTGGCAAACCAGGCAAATCAAGAGAATTCTAAAATTCAGTGGGATAATTCACGACATCCTCTTGATACATAACTGTGTCGATCGACTTGAATGCAAAAAATTGATTGGGTATTTAATTTAAAATGTCTGCATTGATATCATTTACGTCTTTATTTATGTCAGCCAACATTTCTCGTTCACTCAACCAATTATGATTATTGAATTGTTGCGATATATTTGGGAATATCAATCAATTTTTGTTTTGATTGAGTCATTCGACAAAAATTGGTTGGTATTGTTACTAAGCCATGAATTATCAACTTATAATTTGCCAATATCCAATAACTTTTTCCAAAACTCAGCTGCTGTTTGATCATTTGCAGAATACTCAGTTCGGCCGCCTTCCAATAAAGTCACTGCAATGCCAGAGGAAGCAAGTGCCAATCCAATTTGGGTTACTCTTTAACTAACTTTGCATTAACTTCTTTAATGTGATCTTCCATCCTTTTTTCGATTGTTACCACGTCTTCAAGTATTTTTTTTTACTTAATATGATTCTTCTGGAATTTTTTCTATTTGATCCTTTATTTGTTTTTGAAGCAGATCTTTTTGGCATTTCCATTGCATGAAAACCCCATCTAATTCACTACATATATGTAAATATAAAATTATTGCATTTATCTAGACAACTTTGTTGCGAGGCAAGAGGAATATTAGGAAGTCGGTAAGGCGGTAAGGTAGGAAAAATAAGGAAAGGAAAGGAAATTGGAAAAGGAACAGTTCAGAGAAGGGTAGGAGTGCTAAGTTTCAAGTGACACGGCCTGCTTGCGATGCACAGCTTAGCTCGCCGGAATGGGGGGGATCTTGTCACCGAAACTCAACTTCACCAGCAACAAAAACACAAATCAGGCCTATGAATAAAACCAAATTCATCGAAATTGACAGCGGACGGACGATTACCACTTCAAGGCACTGCTGATGTTGATGCAGTGTTGCCAAACCCACCCAACCATAGGAATCCGGTGGCCATTTTTGGATTCCCCCAATATAGGACGATGCTTGCGTTCTGGTCACTCCATCTTCACCTCGATAGCGTTGCTACCATCCACACCCCTAAACACGTTTGCTCAGAATAGCATGATTTCTTTCGAGAAATCAGTGAAACAAATTTTTTTCATCTAATAGAGACGTGGTTGTCACAAATTTTATTATTTTTACCGATAGAGAACAAGTAAAACATGGGCTCTTTTTAGTTTGAGACAAATGTAATAATAAAAAAATTTAATTTAAGTAAAGTTTATAAAAAAAACAAAATCTAGTTATAATCTTTTCTTTTCTTCTTTTTTTTTTCTTGTACCCAGTTAAAGAAGCAATAGAAAACAACGTGAGGAAATAAGATTCTCACCAAGGACGATCATACAAAACTCCGAAAAGTAGCCTTTTTAACACGCAGGACTACTTGAAGAACACGATTACTTCCTACCTACTAAGAGCTCTATGAAGGTGGGTTATGTAAAACAAAAAAAATTAACATACAAAAAAAAAGAACGGAGTAATTCCAGACGACAGACCTTGAAAATCAATACTTCCCACTTACACTTTAAGTTATAATATTTATAAGAATTAGAATCATGAATATATAAATAAAATCAAGCAAAAATAATGAATTTTCAATATTTAATCAGAAAAAATAGCTTTAACGTCTCGTTTGTTTTTTTTTTTTTTGGTTTTTAGGACAATCACGAACACAAAACAGCAACGAAATGGTTTTTAAAATAGAGGGACGTAAACGGTCCTTTTCTAACTCAATGTGAAATCAAGTGATGCTTTTCGATTTTTAATAAAAACCTGGGACCCTACAAGAGAGGGTATTCTGTTGAAGGACTATCCCGATCCACTGATTTTATCTTTGGCGTCGCAGTTCACCCTTCCGCTTATGTCCCAAGACAAAACTGTCAAAGTGGCTGTAGTGGTCGCTCCAGTGAAGAATCACTTCAAAAATCGGCAATACAAGATTACACCAACAAAAATTTTGAGGCGGCGGCCCAGCGCTCCGCTGGCAAGCTGGTACCGCCAGAACAGCACGATGGGATGTGTATTTAGCCTAAACAACAATACCGCGTTTAAGCACCCAGGCAAGTGGCGGAAGGCAATTACTACCATTCAATCAACACAATTTAATTCGTTTCGAAAACTACATAGCGCAAACAAAATAAAATTAAAATTCAACACTCAAAATTTCACAAAAAAATTATCTTCTTACTTTTGATTTTAAATTTCAGAAAAATGTGGATTATTTCCATCAAAAAAAACAATTTCTTCCGACTAACAAGAAAAACACCGTGTCATCCGACTTTAACTTGCTACAGCAATATGACATTTGACTTTTGAAGGACTAGCCAACGAACAGGCCACTTTTTTCCTCGTCAAATTTCTCCTCCCACATCTATAGCATCGTATGATTCCATATGCCCGCTAGATTGCTGGTTTTAGTTTTTTTTTAGAGATGTCATTGTATTTGTTATCAGACTACTCTCTTTTCGCTTCAACTCTCATTTTTACTCTTGGCAAACCATCTCCTCCGCCATATTGCCAAATTCGCTCATTCCATTCGGTAACAGATGGCGTGACTTGAAATTTGTCTACACATGACATCAGCAATTTGCTCAACACATTTCCTTCCATTTATTTTCCTAAAATTCTTCTAAAAATTCTTTAAGTGTTTTGTGGGACCAAAAATCATACGGCTTATTCGATAGTTTTCCAAACTATTTGTCTTTAATTATAATAACCTCACCAAATGACATAAAACACCTACCTCACCCAATAATAGTCAACTGTCAATCTCTACACAAACTAGTTATCTCTCCTATGTTGACGTTTACAAGAGACAAAAAAGTTGACGGGTTGAGTCCTGGTTGAAAATCTATGTAATTCTCGATGATTGGTCTTTGTGGTATGCCATTCACAAACCAGAATTACTACCAACTACTAACAGCAACAGCAGCAGCAGAAAATTTAATATATGATTGGTAAGTTCAGTTTATTATTATCTTTTTTTTGTATTATTATTCCTATTATTCCATTTTATATTCTTTACAAATATTTTCAGGTCTCCGCCATGGCACGGCGGTACGCAACAACATTTGTTTGTTTATTGGATATATTCCAAAAAAACAAACAAACAAAAAAGGACGCCGTCGCGATGTTCCTCTTGCCACTTGTTACGCAAGGGACGTGGGGAGTCAACCCACCGTATACAATGCCGGGCAAAAAAAACATTTGGTTTGGGTCTCATCCAGAATGTGGAATAGGTATGTATAATATTACATGCAATATAGGTTGAGTGCGTAATCGCTTGGTAATTATTGTTTTGTTTTTATATTTCAGAAAGAGTTCGCTTTATTTTGTTTGCGACTGGATAACCCCTGGAAAAACAAAATTATGCTTTGCATTTATCCAGGTGTTTATTTGGAAATCGGCACCTCACTGATGCATAAGTACACTAAGGTACGTAAGGTGTAATTTATGCTAGTTCACCTATTTAATTATTAATTATTTTAGGTGGTTTGCGAAACTGAGGTTCAACGGAACGACTCCAGATAAATCGAACAGCCATTAGGCTGGCGGCTTATGACACCTGGGTGAAGAAAAGCTGTTGGTTGTACGAAAACCATCGGACAAGAACTCGGGCAAAAGCAGTCATTATACTTTCACCAGCTAGTCTACCGTCGCTCGGTGAGTGAACATTTAGGGAAAAGTATTTTTTTAATAATCAATTAGAGTATAAATAAAATAAATTAACGATTATTAGACTAAGGCGCCAGTTATAGCTATCATTGAAAACCATCATTGAAACACAAATCAGTGGAACGGTGGAATATTTTTTGACAAGTCGGTTATAGCAATCATTAATTTCGCTGTCATTGAAAAGGTCTGTCATTGAAAAGATATGTCATTGAAAAGATAAGTCACTTGAAATATAAAATAAATTTGTTATTATGAGATTTTAAGTTTATCTTTCGCAGTGACAAGGGGGTAATCCCGATAAAGTTCGCGAAAATCAAACTAAAAGATTCAAGGACGTAGCTTTAGTTGAGACGGTAATTAACCAGGACACTGAATGGCTCCAGCGGAGACACCGTGCAGACAACCTAAACAAAGTTAAAAATGTCTGCAGCAAAGAAATCGGTGAAAAAATGAAGAAGAAAGAACCAGTTGGGAAAAGGAGCCAGTACCCGAAAATGTAAAGAAAGACCTTACTGCAATTACGGGAGACATTCTTAAAAGTCTGACTGTGAACCAAATCAAGGCAAGTATTAGTATGTCGGATATTTGTTTTGGATTAGATTAGTCAATGGATTTTGTTTTGGTTTTTCAGAAAGTTCGTGTTCTTATTGATGAAAATATGACTGAAAACGAAAAGCTGCTGCAACAAGCCGAAGCAGGACGAAACTCAGCTTTGCGAGAGGTGGGAAATCACTTGCATGAAAGTGTGCCTGTCAGCAACGACGAAGAGGAGAACAAAGTCGAGAGAACATTTGGAGACTGCACAGCACGTGAAAAATACTCTCATGTTGATCTAATTGTCATGATAGATGGTATGAATGCTGAAAAGGGGGCCGTTGTATCGGGTGGACGTGGATATTTCCTTACTGGGGCTACTGTATTCCTGGAACAAGCACTCATTCAGCATGCATTACATAGTCTGTACAAAAAAGACTACCCACCACTGTATACGCCATTCTTCATGCGCAAAGAGGTGATGCAAGAAGTTGCACAACTTTCGCAATTCGATGAGGAGTTGTACAAAGTCGTTGGAAAGGGCAGCGAGAAAGCCGAAGAAGCTGGTGTGGATGAAAAATAATAATAATTGGTTTTTAAATTAACTTTTTTCATTTTATTTCGTAGCCCTATACCAATTGCTTACGACATGTCCAAAAAGTATTTTGAACCCGGATTATGTACGAGTTCTTTTAGGTTTAGTTCAGCAAGCAGTTGAAAAAATTGATCGCACAAGAGGTCTGGCAGGTCGTCTTTTCTGCAGTCTCATAAATGTTGATCCAGCCATTCCATACATAAGCCAGCACGATCGACTTAAAGAGATTTTCCCCCAAAATACTGATGCCATGCTTTGGTTATTTGCCGACCATACATTCCCCATGTTTTGCTCTCTATTAGAATTACCAGAATATTCACAAAAAGTTCTTCTCGGCTTAAGTGCAAGTATTGGACAACTCACAGAATCATTGGTTAGGGAAGGCTATTTGTTATTCAAAGTACCATTTTTAACGTAATTTAGTTTCTTTTTTTTTAGATAAAATATTCATCTGCAGCTCTCTTTAAATTTTTGCGTTCGCATCCAAATGATATTCCTAGGCTTTGTAAGGAGATTGTTAAAAACTTTGAGGAAAATTTCATGGTGGATCGAGTTACTCATCCCATGTTGAATTTCCTAGACATTCTCATTGGATCAGGTACTTTTAGCATAATTTTTTCTAATATTCTTATCATATGCATTTTTCTCTTGCTTCACAGGTACAATAAATTCAGTTTTAATGGACGAAGAGTCAAACTTTGCCGATGATATCTTACTTTTTTAATTGACTATTAAAAAGTTATTTCATCGTAGATTCATTTTCACATGAATTCCTCCTTCCAACTGTAGGAGTAATTACGTGAAATCTTATTGATCTGAACTGTTTTACTGTCATATTTCCTGAACAATTAAAGTTAGTACATTTACTGAGTTTGTTTCTTCCTTTCTTAAGAAAATATTTCCAACTACATTTAAACATGTCAATTTTATTTATTAGTTAATCTAATAGTCTACATGAAATAAAATCAAACGCAACTTGTTCTCACAATTTTAAAATATAATTTCATCGGAATAATCTGGTGAATTCTTTAAGAGCTATTGTCACGGCTTTCGTTTCCTCCTCTCTAAAGAAAAAAAAAGAACATCAATATTTAAAAAGTTTTGCTTCAATGCAAAACAAATGTCAAACTTACTTTAAAACTGAATTACAAAATGCATCTAGTTGTTCTTGTGTAGCTGTCACATAACCGCCGCTGTTCTTCTTTGGCAATGCATCCAGTGCTCGCTTCAAATAGGCCTCCATATTCTCACCTTCAACTGATTTTATCTATATTTATATGTGGGTTCGATAAAAGCTTGCAGCATCTCGAGCAGACCAGCGATACATTCTTCGGATTTGGCGAAGACATCGACCAACACACTTCCTAGGTACAAGAAGCAGCTGTGATGATGTACGACGTAGAGACAAACCATTTGCTTAACGAGTGGTTCCACTAGTGGCGATGCCAGCTTGCCTACCATGCGAACTGAGTAGCGAATCAGGCGACATGTTCGTTCCATTATCCGTAAGTCACTTTGGTATTTCTCCATCACTCTCGAAATTAATGGCCAAGCATCGGTGATTATTGGTAAAGTGGGATGCACTTCATCGGCCTGAATGTCTGGATTTGTAGGCCTGATTATTGCACAAGCACGATCGATCCAGTAGGCCGGATCTGTGCGCTCACCTTTTTTTACTGTCAGACTACCAGTTTCGACTAATTGAGCCAAAGGGTTCAACTGAAAGGAACAAATTTCACGCAAACCCGGTTTTAGTTGATCGCGCGGCAATCTCGTCAGTATCAATGATATTCCTTTCAGCAACCCAATCGCAAGTTCATTCGATATTTCAAAGCTATCCAAACTGCGCGCAATTTCAATGAGTCCATTTAGATGAAAACTCATCTGCTGACGACAGGCAGTGCATATCGATGTGAGAGCAATGGCAGCAGCTGCTGCCAAACCATTCTTTTGCTGGAGCGTAAATCCTGAACTCCGTACAAAACAGCAGTTAAATTATCCTTAGACATGTTGTGGATTGTTTTTTTATTCTGCAGCAAGGTAAATAACAATAAAATAATAAAAAAAACCCTCAAAGAATAGTAATAATACAAAATAATAATACAAAAAATTAATAATACTCACAATACCAAAATCCAAAATTTAATGATTCCGAATGGACTTGGTGGGAAGACTTGTAATACCCCTTAGAGAGAAAATATAGTTGAACCAATAACAATATTAAAATAATTAAGTATTGAAGTTTTTAAATAAATGATCAAAATAAGTCGGCCTGCTCAATTAATAGCTTGTCACTTCACTTCATTTGGCAGTCAAACTGAAAACTGAATAGCTTGTTGAGGTTAGAGTTGATCATTGAAAAAAAAACTGACACATGAGAATAGAAAGAGAATCGAACACAAATCATTGGAACGATTGTGTTCCACTTTGGTGGAACGAAAATTAGCTGTTCATTGAAAATGATTTTCATCATTGAAAAATTAAAAGTAGTTTTTTGAGAAATATATAACATATTTGTTTATTTTTATTTGCAAAAGTAGAATATATTATTGATTAGCTTCATTTGTATACCAAACATTCTCAATATTCATAGTTTAACTACCCAAAAAAGTGAAAACAAAATTTTCAATGATGGTTTTCAATGATAGCTATAACTAGGGCCTAAGAGAAGTAAAATATCACAGTTAGGGAATTTGTTTTTATTAGTAAACTAATTTGTAAATATCACAGATGTTCGTAGTTTTTTTTTTTTTTTCATTGCAGATAGTTTATCACAGTTATTACTAAAACTAAAGAAAAAAAATATCACAGATGTTTCTAATAAAGCTAATTATAATTAGTTTGTAAATATCACAGAGAATTTATAGTTTATAATCATTGCGGATTCTAATTATTAGTATCACAGGTGTAAATTAATAATAGTTAATAAATAAATAAATAACATTTAAGACAAAAGCATGCGATAAAGAGATACTAAAAAAAATAAATAAATTTGTTTTATTCTATAAAGGACTTTTCAGGTACAAAGTGAACAAATAAGAAAATAGAAGATTTATAGTGCAGGTACTATGTGCGTTTTAGTTTTTTTTTTTTTCTAAAAACAAAACATAAAGGCTATCGCTAATTTTCTAAAGTGGTTTAACGTGAACAAAGAAATACATTCAAACATATTAAAATACGGATCTACGGATGTGGTTAAGTGAAGTTTGCGGCTTTTTCCTTGACTTTGCATCTCATTTTAAAACGTTTTATTGTTTGGTATGGAAAATTTTCGCGGGATGAATTATTCAATGTTTTAAATCTTTTGCGTGAAAAATGCCAATTTTTCTTCCGCTAAATTCTCTAATTTCATACATCTGGTTGCCAACTTGTTTTGAAATACGGCATTTGATGTATTTTGGAGATAGTTTAGCGGATAAATATTTCGAGGAATCACTCAATATGAAATTCTTTTTGTAGACTTCCTGTCTGGGTCAAGCATCTATAGTACGCTTCACGGTTTCGCTCATGAAATCTAATATGTCTAGGAGTTGGTTTATCTTTAGCGCCTAGGCCACTGAGTTGGGAATAGGAAGGAGTCGGAATCAAATCGAGAGAACTCTTTACTCGATCGTTCGAGTTCTGAAAACCAGCCTTAGGGGGCACGTTGGATGGAGATCGAACATGTCTATTAGATATGAGAGGAGAATGCATCCTCTGACGTCTCTCTGTAACATCCAGAATTTGATTTCTGCATTTCTAATCAAATTATGAAATTATTATTATTATGAATGGAAGCCGTCTTTAACGAGTTGAAAACGAAGCAGCAAAATAATCAAAACAAAAATAGATTTGAATAACTAATAAGGTGAGTTTTACAAAAACGTATTTTTTTTTCTAGAAAAAGCAGGAAGTAGTAGTGTTTTTTAAAGCGTTTATGTAAAAATATTTCCTAAACGAAACAAAAACAAAAACTAATAACTTATCCTTCTAAAAATTTGAAGGTGTTTCTTCTTAGAAACAATTTCTTTATACTAAAGAATGCGTAACGATGTAATTTATATCAAAACAACAAAGAAAAATAACAGAAAAAAGTAGTTTGTAACAAAAATAAAGGAAATCAAAAATAGAAAAACTTATACTCTGAAAAAACGTATTTCAAAGAAAAAAAACAAATAAAAATGATAATATAAGCAAATATTTGGCTTTAATTTCTCTTAATATTTAAAGTACTTTTTTAGGATTAACAAAAAAGAACTAAATAAACGAGAAAAAAAGCAACGAAAAAAAAACGAAAAACGAAAATTAAGATTATTATCAAAAAACTTGATGTTTCTAACCAAAAACTTTTTTTCTTTTTTCAAGAAACAAAGCTTTTCTTAAACCTAAAAAGAACTTTGACGAAGCTTTCGTTAAAAGAAAAAGTTTATGTATTTTTTTCTTTCAAAAAAAAACTAAACTAAATGCGAAAACTAAATCAAATTACTGAAAAACTATAACCCAACAAAAAAACAAAAACGAAAAATTAAGAAATGTAACAAAAAAACTTATTAAACGAAGAAAAATTTATGACTAAAAACTATCAACTATAGAAGTAATTTTGAATTCCGCTCACGCTCTTCAAAAATTAAGTTTTATTTATCTAAAACTTTCAAAAAAAAATTATCTATAAGTAATAGTATGAAGATTTATGATTCAACAAAAAACAAATTAAAGGATTTCAAAAAATCAACGAAACGAAATTTATAATTTTGAAAAAAGTTTTCGAACGAAAAAAAATTTAAGTATATTTTCTTAGTTTTCTGTTTTATTATGATGGTACGGGGTGCTTCAGGTAGCGTCTTTGGTGGTTTCTTTTCGACATGTTGTGACCTTACTTGCAGCATCTTTGAATAGTTAGACTTCAGACGGACAAAAAAAATCCCTTGAAGTGGTAATGTAGAAGGGAATACATATAGTAGAACGACTAACACTTGTAGAAACAAAAACTACATATAAGAAGTTTGAACGGTGCATCGATGTTCGACGGCTCGTCAAACATGGTCACTGCGTTCAAGTTCCTTAGCTAAATTGACTGGACAAAAAGGATAAGAAATTGAAAATATAGTAGATAGAAAAGTAAAAAAAATAAGTAAGGAATAGGAAAAAGGAAAACGATACCAAAACGTTGTTTATTGCTACTGCAAGTTTATGCTAAATGACGTCGCAAATACACCTAAGTACGTCAGGGACCTTCTTGATGCAGACATACGCATTTTTCAAAACCTTGCAGAAACCCTAAAGAAAACGTTAAACAAACACTAACCGCAGTCATTATGAATTTTCAAGAAATCGTCGCAATACATCTAGGTATGTCCTAGACTTTCCTGATGCAGACATACGATCCTTAAAAATTCATAATAAGTTTGGTTGAGGACTTGCAGAAAAACGAAACTACAAAAATCTTAACATTAAAGCTAAGACGTTGGGCGCCATAATTTGTTGCGAGGCAAGAGGAATATTAGGAAGTCGGTAAGGCGGTAAGGTAGGAAAAATAAGGAAAGGAAAGGAAATTGGAAAAGGAACAGTTCAAAGAAGGGTAGGAGTGCTAAGTTTCAAGTGACACGGCCTGCTTGCGATGCACAGCTTAGCTCGCCGGAATGGGGGGGATCTTGTCACCGAAACTCAACTTCACCAGCAACAAAAACACAAATCAGGCCTATGAATAAAACCAAATTCATCGAAATTGACAGCGGACGGACGATTACCACTTCAAGGCACTGCTGATGTTGATGCAGTGTTGCCAAACCCACCCAACCATAGGAATCCGGTGGCCATTTTTGGATTCCCCCAATATAGGACGATGCTTGCGTTCTGGTCACTCCATCTTCACCTCGATAGCGTTGCTACCATCCACACCCCTAAACACGTTTGCTCAGAATAGCATGATTTCTTTCGAGAAATCAGTGAAACAAATTTTTTTCATCTAATAGAGACGTGGTTGTCACAAATTTTATTATTTTTACCGATAGAGAACAAGTAAAACATGGGCTCTTTTTAGTTTGAGACAAATGTAATAATAAAAAAATTTAATTTAAGTAAAGTTTATAAAAAAAACAAAATCTAGTTATAATCTTTTCTTTTCTTCTTTTTTTTTTCTTGTACCCAGTTAAAGAAGCAATAGAAAACAACGTGAGGAAATAAGATTCTCACCAAGGACGATCATACAAAACTCCGAAAAGTAGCCTTTTTAACACGCAGGACTACTTGAAGAACACGATTACTTCCTACCTACTAAGAGCTCTATGAAGGTGGGTTATGTAAAACAAAAAAAATTAACATACAAAAAAAAAGAACGGAGTAATTCCAGACGACAGACCTTGAAAATCAATACTTCCCACTTACACTTTAAGTTATAATATTTATAAGAATTAGAATCATGAATATATAAATAAAATCAAGCAAAAATAATGAATTTTCAATATTTAATCAGAAAAAATAGCTTTAACGTCTCGTTTGTTTTTTTTTTTTTGGTTTTTAGGACAATCACGAACACAAAACAGCAACGAAATGGTTTTTAAAATAGAGGGACGTAAACGGTCCTTTTCTAACTCAATGTGAAATCAAGTGATGCTTTTCGATTTTTAATAAAAACCTGGGACCCTACAAGAGAGGGTATTCTGTTGAAGGACTATCCCGATCCACTGATTTTATCTTTGGCGTCGCAGTTCACCCTTCCGCTTATGTCCCAAGACAAAACTGTCAAAGTGGCTGTAGTGGTCGCTCCAGTGAAGAATCACTTCAAAAATCGGCAATACAAGATTACACCAACAAAAATTTTGAGGCGGCGGCCCAGCGCTCCGCTGGCAAGCTGGTACCGCCAGAACAGCACGATGGGATGTGTATTTAGCCTAAACAACAATACCGCGTTTAAGCACTTATTTCTCAGCAAAATTGTTCATTTCAAACTCACCTCACTCTTAATCAAGTATTTATTTGACATGCGATTTGTTGCGCAATTTGCTGCGCCCAGGCAAGTGGCGGAAGGCAATTACTACCATTCAATCAACACAATTTAATTCGTTTCGAAAACTACATAGCGCAAACAAAATAAAATTAAAATTCAACACTCAAAATTTCACAAAAAAATTATCTTCTTACTTTTGATTTTAAATTTCAGAAAAATGTGGATTATTTCCATCAAAAAAAACAATTTCTTCCGACTAACAAGAAAAACACCGTGTCATCCGACTTTAACTTGCTACAGCAATATGACATTTGACTTTTGAAGGACTAGCCAACGAACAGGCCACTTTTTTCCTCGTCAAATTTCTCCTCCCACATCTATAGCATCGTATGATTCCATATGCCCGCTAGATTGCTGGTTTTAGTTTTTTTTTAGAGATGTCATTGTATTTGTTATCAGACTACTCTCTTTTCGCTTCAACTCTCATTTTTACTCTTGGCAAACCATCTCCTCCGCCATATTGCCAAATTCGCTCATTCCATTCGGTAACAGATGGCGTGACTTGAAATTTGTCTACACATGACATCAGCAATTTGCTCAACACATTTCCTTCCATTTATTTTCCTAAAATTCTTCTAAAAATTCTTTAAGTGTTTTGTGGGACCAAAAATCATACGGCTTATTCGATAGTTTTCCAAACTATTTGTCTTTAATTATAATAACCTCACCAAATGACATAAAACACCTACCTCACCCAATAATAGTCAACTGTCAATCTCTACACAAACTAGTTATCTCTCCTATGTTGACGTTTACAAGAGACAAAAAAGTTGACGGGTTGAGTCCTGGTTGAAAATCTATGTAATTCTCGATGATTGGTCTTTGTGGTATGCCATTCACAAACCAGAATTACTACCAACTACTAACAGCAACAGCAGCAGCAGAAAATTTAATATATGATTGGTAAGTTCAGTTTATTATTATCTTTTTTTTGTATTATTATTCCTATTATTCCATTTTATATTCTTTACAAATATTTTCAGGTCTCCGCCATGGCACGGCGGTACGCAACAACTTCCAAAATAAATTCAATCACCTACTCAAGAAAATGCACAATCCACGATTTTTAAAGATAATTTAATTTAAAAACGTACGAAATACTACGACATCTTCAGTTCCAACACTCGTTTAATGACACTTCTGTTGTAAGCTCAATAGATAAAGCTCGACGCTACCAGATAGTGACATTACTCCGCCTATACTTTTGAGCGCAAACGATTTTATTCTGATCTTGACAGCATTGTCCAATGGGGAATCAAAAATCGTGTAGAATTTAATGCTTCGAAAACTTAATACTGTTTACTGTCGCTAAAGTGAAACCATCCTCCAATGCCACTTTCTATGAGTGGCACTTGCATCGAGGAGACTGAACACCTTTCAGTTCCAGATATGTGCATCACAGACCATCTTTTGTGAAATGATCACATATTTGACGATGCAAGAAGTTTTTTACCCCATCTGATCTGATGGTTATTATATATAAGGCCATAAAAATATATATATCTACCTATATCTAGGTAGGTGTTCCAAAAATCCACTTAAGTCTCTTGGACAGAATTCAAAAGAGAGCTATAAAAATGATAGGCCACCGTTGTCTAACTGAAACATTTGTATATCTCGAGCACCGCCGCAATTTTTCATGTCTATCATTATTTTACCGCTATTTTTATAAACAGTGGCCTAATGAAATAGCCAGTTGCATTCCTCCCCTTAAACTTTATAACCGTAATACTCACGATTTTAGGAATGCTCATCAATTTACCCTTGAGCCCAATTTCGGACGCACAGAGATTCTTTTTTAGCTGCACTACACCAATCTGGAATGCTTTACCCGGCGCAATATTTCCCACTCAATGTGCGGACATTCAAAACCAATGTGCATCGGTAACTCCTTTCTAATCCTATCCTATTTTCCTATTTTATTTTATACATATTTAAAAAATATTAAGAAAACATATAAATATGTACTTCTTTTTATTCTAAAAATCTAATCAGCAAGATGTAATTTTGTGTTGTTGGTGTGTTTTGATAAAGTTTCGATGATTTTAGGTAGGTGTACAAAATCGAAAGGTAGGTAGATTACTTTTTCTAATAACTTCATTTTTAAAGGTAAATTTTATGGCGGATTACAAAACTTCGGCTTGACCAATTTTCTAAACCATCTCAAAGTGGTCCCCTTTCATTTAAAAAAAATCTTATAAAAATCCATTCAGTTTTTATTTTTGTTTTACTTCAAATGGCATTGTTTCATTTCACGGAGAAGTGAACATAATTAACACCAGATTGATTACGACACCATTTTTATGCAAACAGTTTTATGTCGATTTCCTTTACTCACTAGGGATTTCGATCCCTTGTCAATTTTTTTGTTTTGGTGTGCGTATTTCGTATACATGTAAATCCTTCTTCAAATACGGATTCGAGGGATTTGATCTCTGTCAAAAAAAATCGATTTTTTTGGTGTAAAGGAACGTGAAATCTGTCGAGAGATCGAAATCTTCACACAGAAATTAGGGGTATTCATGTAAGCGCGGAAAACCCTCGTAAACCTCGTAAACCAGGGGCCTGTTTCTCAGATCATACACATCATACATTTCATACAACATACAACATTTTCATACATCATACACATCATACAATTTTCTGTTTCTCAGATTTCATTGGAAGTGTTGAATGATATTTGTTTTGTTGTATGATGTGTATGATTCTGACATTTCATTATTATTTGAGTGTGAAGTTAATATAAATCTCAATTTTGCTTTCTTTTGTGAAATAAAAAAATTTATTGTTGGATAAAAAACTTAAGTTTTACTAATTTAAAAGTAATAATAGTGATAATTTATATATAAAAACAATGGAATTACTATACGATGGTGAAGACGTGTTAGAATTAGTTGAAATTAATATACGTGTCAGAAGACGCCCTAAAATAATAAAAGCACGTGTTAATTTCAATCTAGACGATCCATATTTTGTAGAAAAATTTAGATTGCCAAAAATATGTGTTGAATTTTTAGTGCAAAAATTGGGTAGATCTATTGTACTCGTACGTTCAACTTGAATGCATAAAAACAATGCACACCTTTACAATAAGAGTCATCGAAGAACATCGAAAAGCACTTCAGGATGTATTGCTGATTCAAGAAAATGGAAATCAAATTCGTAAGTTTAATCAATTCTGAATCATGACTCCAACTAATAGTCTAATATTCTCTCAAGCTACAAATATTGATAACGTGGACTCGAAAGAAAGAATGGTTCTTTTGGATGTTCTCCTGCAATCAACATGCGAAGGAAAGGCACTCACAAATGAAGATATACGAGAAGAAGTCGACACATTTATGTTTGAGGGCCATGGCGCAACAACCTCAGCTTTAAGTTTCACCTTCCCTCAAATCGCCCGACACCCAAATGTCCAGCAAAAGCTTCTCGAAGAGATATGCGAAGTTCTAGACAAAGATCAAAGTCATTGCATTACCTATCAAGTTCTGCAGGAATTGAAATACACCGAATGTGTTATAAAAGAAACTTTACGACTTTATCCACCGGGATTGGGAAACATGCGTAACCTTCATCTGGCCTTACCGGAACGTCGTCGCTGCCTCTGTACATGAGCATGGCGCAGGCCCCAGAAGAGACGCCGATGGTGCTTTGCTCACGAGAAGAGAGGAATTAAATTAATTAAAGCCGAATTTGGAATTAAAAGCTTAAATTGAAAAATGTATCGAACAAAAGCGAAAAGAATACAATGAGAGGCAGAAAGATGATGAAGATAGTAATATAAAATAAATTACCAACACACCACGATTTCGATGTGTCCTTCATTCCGTGTAAATAATTTCAACCAAATATATAAATGTTTGAATATCCAAAATATTTTATTTTTGCATTTTATAATATATGTACAAACTTTATTGCATTATATTGATTGGTCTAATTGAACTTTCTTTAGTTTTCAATCGAATTAATATTATTTTTAAGCCATGATCGCAATGTATCAAACATAATTTTTTTATCTTCTGTATTTCACAATCCGGATGAATGCCTGTTGTTCTAATCTCTCAATTTCTGGTCATGCTGAAACCACTTTTTTGAGGATTTATATGAAGAAAATGAGCGACTATCACAGTCCATATATTATAGTAAGTCAATGGTTATAAGGCTCTATTTATTATTATTGAAGTAAAACTTCTTTTCATAGCTTTGCTTTGAGAGAAAAGAAGTTTTACTTCTATCGCGCGTACGTCAGTACACACTACTTTTTTACTTACAGCAGAATCGTGTGTTGTATTAAATGTATGAACATTTATAGGTTAATTTGCTGTATGATGTAAATGATACATTTCTGAGAAACAGAATCATACAACATTCCAATATTTCCAGTGTAGTATTCGGTCATACATTGTTGTATGACAGCAGATCATACAACAAATTTGAGAAACAGAAATCATACAGCAAAACTGTCAATATCATACATTGTATGATGTGTATGATTTGAGAAACAGGCCCCAGATAATTTTATCTCTGCAGAAACGAGCTGTCAAAATTTGTATGGGAAAAAGTTTCTGCAAATCGCATAAAATTATCTCACAAATTTGCTGCGGAAAGTGCAGAAATAAACCTCGTAAACTAAAGAAGTATGGATTCTGACTTTTAATTTGACATTTCACAAAATATTTCCCACATTTACGCAAGTATTTCTCAGGGGGTGTTCATGAAAACATGTTGCGGAAAGTTATATCTTTCTACAAAGCGGAAAATTATCTCGTTACATGAATACCCTTATTGATTTCTCATGTGTAAAGGAAATCGACATAAGTAAGTTCATGAAACGTCATTTTCGACGTCAGAAAGTTTTTTATGTTTTATAACTAAAGCGCGGAACAGATTGAACCAGCAACATCACCGTCAACAGCAACAGCGGCCGACATTAATTTAGGGCCAATGTATTTCAATTGTTCAACACACATAAGAACAGCAACAGCAACGCCAACAGCGTCGTTAGGCCAAAGTCCTAAATTTGCTGTTGCTGGTGCGGTGTTGTCAACTTTCCCACTACAATATTCAGTGGCACCACAACACAATGAAAAACTTTTTTTCTCTATGAAATGTCAAGCAGATGAAATGACGTTGCTGGTGGCAATGTGTTTGAGAAATTTTTGCTGGTCAGCGTGCTGTTTGCTGTTGACGATGCTGGTGCTGTTGCTGGTTTAATCTGTTTCGCGCATAAAGCCATTGCCACTCTTCAAAGCATCGCGAATCTGAAAAGGCTCGTGTTCAACAACAAACTGCTGAACGCATTCATTAACATCACCTGTCAACTGTCATTTTGTCATTTACAATCGCTGTGGTTTATTTATTTACAAAAGTCTTTTGTATTCATATTTCGGATTTTTACTTTCTAATAAAATAAATATTTTCCATTTGGTACAAAAGTAAAAACCAAACTATGGAAAATAAAACACTTTGTAGAATTTGTTTCGATGTTGGACATTTTCATCTCAGTGGATATGAGATTAACATTCAAGGAAAGAACATATCAATAGACGAGATGATTAAACGATTTTCAGATATACAAGTAAAACTAAAAATACGGAATTTCAATAAATTTTGAAAATTATATTTTTCAATAGTTCACAGATGAAAACGCACCAGAGTTGATATGTGAAAACTGCACACATGATCTTGTACAAAGTTTTTTGTTTACGGAAAAGGTCTTAGAAGCCGATGCTAAAATCTTGAGCAATACGCCATTAAAAGAACAGCAGATTTATGAACAAGAATTACAATCCGAACAGGAGCAAGATGAAGTTGTCAATCAGAGCGTGGAAGTTCAAGAAGATATAAGTCAAAGAATATATCATATGGAAAAACAAAACATTGAGGAATTAAGCGCAGAAGAGCAGGCCTTCATTGAAGAAGAGCACGGTGACTTAATAGAAGAGAGTGTTGAGTCAAATATCGTCGAAGAAATGTACATAGATTCTGATATTTCAGGAGACGAACATGAAGAAATAACTTCTGAAGAGTTAGATACAGTATCATCACTTCAAATTGAAACACCCGATAACTTGTCAAACACACCATCCAATTACAATCTTTTGAAAGACAAAGAAGAAGAATCAAATGAGCCACGAAGAAAATACCAAAGAAGGAATAAATCCACCAATGAAATCGACAAAAATGGTTCTTTTGTCATAACCCAATTTGCCTGCTCTACAACTGCTCCAGGAATGCATAGGAACACAAATGCCGAAGACACCGATGAGGTAACCTTGAGCGATGTTCGTATAATGAATTACGAAACAGTAGAGGTTAGAGCAGGAAACATCGATGTGCTTAACCAAGCTCCACGAAGTGAACTGCCAATAGATGATAGTCGAGTTTACTTGTGTCAATATTGTCCGCGAGCTTTTTCCTCTTCGTCCTTTTTAGTTGCACATGTAAGAAAAACTCACGGATGTAAATTTTGTGCTAGTTTATTTGAAAAGGCAAAAGACTTATACACACATATTCGCGAGGCTCATTCAAAATTCGAATGCGTCGTATGTGGTAAGGAATTTGCCAGCAATAGTAATATGCGTAATCACCTGAAGATCGTACATAAAGTTAAGGTGCCTGCAAATGTATCACTGATATCGTATAAGAAACAATGTGACATAGAAGAGGAAATTTAAAGACTTATATGTATATGTAAATAGTATTTATAGTACTGTCCAACCAGAAAAAAAACTGGTCGGTACATAACAAAAAAACCAGCAAATTATATTTGAAAGGAATAAGAAAACACAACCGTATTTTACTTCTTTTTTTACGATCAAAAAATTAAAGTATCGTGAAGCTAAAAGCGAATCCTATTGAGTTTCAACATGCAATCAAGGTGGTTGATGGCATATTCCTAACCATAAGTTATGATAACTTACCGAATTTGAATGCTAGAAGCAATAAAAAGATTGACAAGGAGTTAAAAAATACTTTCATTTTTCGAAATTTGAATTTAATGGATTCTATCTTAAATATTCAAACGCATTTGTCCACTCTAATCGGCAAATATTCATAAGTTTTCAACAAGACTGTGTTAGTCCCATTCAAAATATGTATAAGGGTCAACTATCAAATGGTCGGTACTATGTTTTTCATCTCAATGTAACTTGTAGGATGTCCCAAGGTTTGAGAAAAAATATGAACATTTCTGTCATATGTAGTGACAATTTACAAAATTACCTCTCTTTGTTTTTAAACATTAATTGGAGATATTCGGACACAATGACGAAAAATGTTTTTTCCAAATAACTTTTTCTCTCTGATCAATATATTGCGATATTTAAATCGTTTTAAAAATAATGCGCAGATTTTGTGGGGAATGGTTTAGTTCTTGAAGCACAATAATATTATTCCAAGTCTAGCCCGTACAAATTATTATGATGTCCAACCTACTGTGAGCGTCGAAAATGAGTAAACACCTAAATGATTTCTTGAGTTACATGGAACTGAAACCAGAAAATAAACAAAAGTTAAATTCCAATAATACAAAATAAAATTTTTATTTAATAGCAATATAAATCAAAACCAAAACAAAAATTCAAAAAACGAACTATTGCATTTTTACACAGTAAAAACTAAATAAACTTCATATTTTACGCGTCAAAAGTAAGTAAACATCTGTTATATCTTCAAATTATTTATAAATATAGTGTCTCAAGTAAAAAACTGGGTATTTCATTTGATCAACTTTAGACTTCATAACATTTCTTAGTCAGCGTGACATGGAAACAACAATGTTATTTCTAACATCGGAGGATATTTGGGACAATTCTTCAATTAAAGCCTTTTAAGGTCATCTTTGTTCTTGATGGCCCGTTTGTGAAATTTTTCGGTCCAAATGATCCCATAAATGTTGTATGGGGCTTAGGTGCGGCGATTGGGGAGGGTGGTTGAGGTGCTTTGAAGTCCTATAAAGTATTCTTTTTTTTTAAGGAACTGCGAGGTAGCTTAAGATCATTGTCTTGCTAAGAGATCCAATTGCTAAGTATCCCTAAATTGCGTAAAGTCGGTTGAAGGTTATTGCTTAGGACGTTTAGATAGTCTTCATTATTCATTGTACTTTCAATGAAAACAAGATTTTCGATCGAATATGCGACCATACATCCCCACCCCACACCATCATGTTTTACTGTGCTCCTTATATTCTGTTTATGATGTTTCCTTCTGATGCATTAATATGGATAGTATGTTTAGTTTTTATTAGGAAAAATTGTAAGAAGCTATATTTTGAATTTTTATTTGTTTTGATTTATTTTTATTGATTTTTATTATAAGAATCCATTGTTTATTTGTTATTCTATAAAAAAAAAATATTCATATTAACGCATCAGAAGTAAGAAAACATCATAAACAGAATATAAGGAGCACAGTAAAACATGATGGTGCGGAGATGTATGATAGCATATGAATCTTGTTTTCATTGAAAGTACAATGAGCAATCAAGACTATCTAAACATCCTAATCAATAACCTTCGACCGACCTTACGCAATTTAGGGATACTTAGCAATTGGATCTCTTAGCAAGACAATGATCCTAAGCGTATCTCGCGGTTCCTTAAAGAATTAATACTTTATAGGACTTCAAAGCACCTCCACCGTGGCGCGATGGATGTGTGCTCGCCTGTGAACCTCATGATCACAGGTTCGATCCCTGCCGTCGTCTATGTCGTTTTAATTCCATTAAAACCTTCTAAAATTCTCATCAATGGGTTGCTGGTTTACTCATTACATGTTGTTCAGGCATAACACTAACAACATGTAATTGAGTTAAACTAGTATGCCCAACAAGGATGAACACGAATAAAATAATGCGAATTATAAGCGACATTGAAATAAGACACGGCATTCTCCGCTTTAGTTCAGCCGCCATCCCTGGAGATAAAATATCTGAGACAACAACCTTCAGTCTCAGAACATCGTGCCACACATCTTTCCTATCCTTCTTTCTCTTCATTAACTTTACGCCCGCGCTGTGTTGAAACATTTAAAGGGTAATCATAATCCCTTGAGCGCGGGTAGATTATAAAAAAAAAAAAAAAAAAAAAAACCAGCCTCCCCAATCGCGGGACCTAAGCCCCATACAACAATTATGGGATCATTTGGACCGGAAAATTTCACAAAAGGGCTATCAAGAACAAAGATGACCTTAAAAGGCTTTAATTGAAGAACTGTCAAAAATATCCTACGATGTTAGAAATAAAATTGTTGTTTTCATTTCACCCCGACTAAGACATGTTATGAAGTATAAATGTGGTCAAATGAAATACCCAGTTTTTTACTTAAGGTACTATATCGACGGTTAACTATGAATATCTCCTAACATACATTTTTTGTGAAACTCACTTTGTGATGCATTTTCGTTAATAATTTTCATCTGCTTCGCTGAATTTTTAAAATTTAAACTATTTCACATCATAGATATTCAAAACTGATAATTATGTATAAAATTTTATTATTATGCGTTTTAATTTTGAGACTATAATCAGTTTTTTTGTGTCCCCTTTGAAGTTTTCTAAATGCGACATAGGAGGTATTCATAGTTAAGCGTCGATATATATAAGATATAACAGATGTTTACTTCTGTTGCTTAAAATATGGAGTACTTTTAGTTTTTATAAGGAAAAAATTCATTACTTCATTTTTTGAAATTTTATTTTGGTTTTGATTTATTGCTATTAAATAATACTTTTATTTTGTATTATTGGAATTCGATTTTTGTTTATTTTTTGGTTTCAATTCCATGTAACTCAAGTAGATTGTTGCTTATTTAAAAAACAGTTTATAACCATAAAAAAGCTGTTGAAATAATAGAACAAATCGATTATTGTAAGTTACTCCCAACAGAAATGAATTTGTGTATTTTTAAAGTAAAATTTTCTATGTAAAATAAATCGCTAGAATTGATAAAATAGGTATATAACTAATTTTTATGAAAGAAAAAATAGATTCTGACAAAAACAAACTATCATGCTTATTTTGACATTCTCATGAATAGTCTATTCTTTAGAATGATTCTATTCCTTCGAATGAACTTTCTTAATTTTGAGATTCGAACGAATAACATTCATTTGCGAAAGATAGCATAAAATGAACTTCAAAAAAGATTCATTTTCATTGTCAACTGTTTGACATTTACTATATTTCTATTTGAATTAGTATGACCGTTTTACATTTTTTTTTGTTTCTAAACATTTTATAGATGTTGAATAAATAATCAAGAAACAAAATAAATAATACACTTTTTAATTATAAAGTAAAGTTTAACTATAAAGAACTACATATTTATTACATTTTTTGTGTCAACTCAGCTGTTTTGAAACTATTCTTAAAAAAAATAAGTTGTTCATGACGCGTTCTAAATTTTTATTTTTTTTCGTATACACTTGGTCACACTAAAATATCAAAAACAAAAGAGAAGTGTTTGTGAAATGTCAAAACCAAAGGGTGAAATCTTTGTTTATTTGTAATTGTTTTGTTTATTGTTTAATAATTTAAATTTCTTGGATAAAAACAGAAAATAATAAATAAAAATATGGCATTTGTGTTGTTTATAAATTAAGATGGTGTTGAAGAAGTGCAGAGGAGAAGGATAGTGGATGCTTTCTTTCTTTCCGTATCAACGCGGGTGGTAAAAAAAATCCCTTTGCTACCTCCGGGTTTTCTTCCATTATTTTAATTAACTTTTGCTTTCGTTCGCGGTTTGTCCAGTTGGAATGCTACCTTTTAACATAAAACAACAAAACAAATAATAAAAGTAATTTATTTTCCATGAAATAATTAAAAACTTACAAGTTTTGTTGTTTACTCGACAGAAAAATTCAAACGACACAAAAATGACATTTAATTCTATTCTTTCGAATGTCAAAATTGAATTAGCTTTCGCAAATGAATGAACTTTCTATGGATTGGGTGAACTTTCGATTTGTTCGATTAACATTCTAATCGCCGAGTCTCAAAATTAAGTTTCAACAAATTCGACTCACTTTCTAACAAAAGAGAATGTCAAAATAAGCACCTATATCGTCCTAGGTAAGAGTAGAATTAAAAAGAATACCCAAATTATTGCCTATATTAATACACTTAAGTTTTTCATTGTTTCCGAGAATCAAAGGTAAAATTTTTTTACTTTTCTGTAGGAACGGAGAATAGTTTGTATTATGCGGCATCTTCAAACTAGTTGAACTTGGGCATCATCTGCATACAAGTCAGAGAATGAATACTTGCAATGATTTGAGAGATTATTAATAAAACTATGATAAATTAAATAAAGAAATAGTACACTAATACAGTAACTATATTAAAGTTCTTGGTTTTCTGTAGTTGGAAGTTATATAAAGTTTAATAAAGTGGAGAAAGAATTTGATTTTCTTATGTGAAATTCTACATAGTACATATTCAGATATGAAGAAGGAAATACAACCCCTATTCTGCTATACGTCGAAGGGAATGATTATTTGACACCATCTTGCATCTGCTAAAATTTTGATGGAAACATTACCCGTGAGCTATTCCGTTCCCCATTTCCTTGAACAGGCGAATCTATCAGTCATATACAAAATATTCAATCTGAGATCTGCAATTAATTGGTTACATTTGTACATTTGTTGTTATTGACAAAATATAGTAAAGCCGAAGAGAAACGACCGTGACATTACCTACGTTGCTGTTTTTTTTGAAAAAGGGGACACTTGTTTATAGCGATATTGGGAATACAAAACCGTCGGATTAGTTTGTTAACTATAAACATAAAATAGCCACTTTCTGATCATTTTTTTGAATGGGTATGCCTCTCCCATAATAACACCATGTCGCCACAGGGTTTTGAGGAAATCGAAAGATTGTCTTATGTCGGTTTTCTTTGCACACTAGGGATTTCGATCCCTCAATTCTTAAAAAAAACAAATCACAACTTTTCAATTCTCATAGAAAAATGCGGCAATTAATCTGAAACTAGGGGGATGCAACCTTGCGTACTCGCGCGTGGGATTAATGGTAGAAACATATTTTACCAATAATAATACCAGCTTGGCTCTAACAATTAAGTAGAGTAAAAAACGATTGTCATCATTGAATGATAATAGGTACAATCTGCTGTTAAAGATTGTTTGTTTAGTCACTTTATGCTTTATAAAAATCTGAGGACACTAGAAATATGTAAAACTTAAGTAGTCATCACATGAATTCATTTGTTCTTGCAAGCTAACTTTGTAAAGGGCTTTTCAATAAGGGTAGATGTTGAAATGGAATAAAATAAAGAAGGTCTATTATGTATGGAACATTGTTCAAACGCTCGCCTCTGCTTCTTACGTGATCTGAGTGATAGTCCAATTTTTAATGTTTTTAATGGCTCTTCCGCACAGACCCGTCTGAATTATTGAACTGTGGCCTGTGGTATGTTCACCGTAAGGACATCGGCTTACTGTGGTTTATTTGCATAAAACTGCGACTTTTTGAAACCCCACAAGAAAAAGTCAAATCGCATGACTTTGGTAGACAATTCACGTATCACGTAACCTCTACGAGAAATAACCTTACACTCAAATCGTTAAGAATGTCTATTGTGGTGTCCGCTGTGTGGCAGGATCAATGACGTCACCGCCGACCTAAAATACACACCAAACGGTAAATTTTTAAGGATGCATTGGGCGCATTGGGCGCATTCACTAACCTAGTCACTACGTAGTCAACTCGTTCTGTGATTGGCTAAAGACAACTAAAAATTTAGTTGAAATTTCCCCTCAAACGTAGTGTAAAAATTTCTGCTTCAAAGCTAGTTGACATTTCACAATCAACTGTTCGTTGAAAATACAAATTTAATTTTTGGTGGAAGATATTTTCGAAGTGAAATTATTGAACAAATTAATATTATATCTTATATTTGATGTTATTTAATTTAAACTGTAAAAAAAAGTTTATTTAAAGTTCTCAAAACACAATTTTTCTTATTTTATATGTTTATATCTGTCATTAATATGACAGTTTGAATTGACTAGCTTTGTAGTGCAATTTTGCATTCACAAAGCTAGTTGACTTTTTGACTACGTATTGACTAGGTTAGTGAATGCGCCCATTCACTAACCTAGTCACTACGTAGTCAAAAAGTCAACTAGCTTTGTGAATGCAAAATTGCACTACAAAGCTAGTCAATTCAAACTGTCATATTAATGACAGATATAAACATACAAAATAAGAAAAATTGTGTTTTAAGAACTTTAAATAAACTTTTTTTTACAGTTTAAATTAAATAACATCAAATATAAGATAAAATATTAATTTGTTCAATAATTTCACTTCGAAAATATCTTCCACCAAAAATTAAATTTGTATTTTCAACGAACAGCTGATTGTGAAATGTCAACTAGCTTTGAAGCAGAAATTTTTACACTACGTTTGAGGGGAAATTTCAACTAAATTTTTAGTTGTCTTTAGCCAATCAGAACGAGTTGACTACGTAGTGACTAGGTTAGTGAATGCGCCCATTATCACCTGCAGAGCCTCATGTGTTTTTGAGCCGTCAAACAAATCGAAAACGAGAAATATTTTCGCCATGAAAGTTTTGTTTTGTAGCGAGGAGAGGTTTGGCTGAGTGGCAAGATTCCCCCCTACATCCGGCGAGTCTTTTGTCAAACTTTCGTCCCCTACTACTGTCCTATCCTAGTCCAAAGCTGTTATATGTGTTTGATATTTAAACATTTCTTAAGCTTAGGCTTGGTTAAACATTTCATCCAAGTCATTTTCCTAAGAATTTATTTCTTTCTCCGTTATTCATAACACCATAAATATGTAGGAAGAATAGCGAACAATTGAGCGATTTTTTAAATTATGTTCATTTTATCCTGGCAGTTCCTGTTCACAAAATATCCTCAATCTCATCCCTGCACAGAAAGAAATGTCATTTTTCTTATCTACGGTCTTTGACACTTTGCCATTGCCAGTAGAATTTCTGTTTACGTGTAGGCTTTTTGTAAATTTAAATGTTCCTGTTCCTATCGGACTAACAACAAGATAGTAGATACAACACGTTCTTTGTTTATCATATAATAATTTAACTAAAGACGTAATGGCTATACATGGTAAGTCTAAAAAAAACTTAATGTAGTTTATTTTATCAATTAATTTTCAGCCAATGCAAACACTTTAAAATACGTGAGTCTAATTACATTAACACTACAAAATGCCGTTCTCGGACTCAGTATGCGATACTCACGGACGCGTTCAAAAGATATGTTTCTAAGTTCAACTGGTAAGATGCCCAGCAGCTTTGCTGTATCTCGACCTAATTAACATAAATTTTCTTACAGCGGTTCTAATGTCGGAGGTGGCTAAATTGATAACGTGCATATTTTTGGTATTCAATGAAGAAGGAAAAGATGCACGTAAATTTGTGAAAACCGTCAAGAAAACCATTATTGACAACCCCATAGATACGCTCAAAGTGTGTGTGCCATCTATGGTTTACATAGTGCAAAATAACTTGCTCTATGTTTCGGCATCGCATTTAGATGCTGCCACGTACCAAGTGACATATCAACTAAAGATTCTTACAACAGCAATGTTTGCCGTAGTGATTTTACGCCGCAAACTTTTTTCTTCTCAATGGGGAGCTCTTATACTCCTTCTCGTGGGTATAGTTTGTGTACAATTAGCTCAAACAGAAGAACCTGATGTAGCGTACGCGGCGGCAGCCTCGAGACCGGTACAAAATCGAATGCTAGGCTTGTGGGCAGCAATTGGTGCGTGTTTCTTGTCCGGATTTGCAGGTATATACTTCGAAAAGATTCTCAAAGGTGCAGAAATATCAGTGTGGATGAGAAATGTGCAACTCAGCTTGCTTAGTATTCCATTTGGTGCCATCACTTGTTTTTTAAACGACGGCGATCGAATTCTCAAAGATGGGTTCTTCATTGGGTATGATGGATTCATTTGGTATCTTGTTCTCTTGCAGGCCGGTGGGGGACTTATAGTTGCTGTCGTTGTAAAATATGCTGACAATATTCTGAAGGGCTTTGCAACTTCGCTTGCAATCATTATATCTTGCGTGGCATCAATTTATCTCTTTGATTTCAATTTAACTTTACAATTCTCTGCCGGTGCTGCACTCGTGATAGCTTCAATATTTTTATACGGCTATGACCCAAATAAGGGAGCTAAACTAGCAATACGGCCAACTTTGGACGAAGAAAAACTTTTACCACGTGTTTAGGTCACTAATTAAATTAAATTACTGGCTATAAGCCGATTCTACCGGCCATTCCTTTATGTAAAGTACCGTTTACTCACTGCACTGCACATCATATCACAAAGTGTGAATCGTATTTGCCAGTATTTATATATACTATATATATTATTTTAAGTGAACCGAGTTGTCTATTTCATGTGAATTATGTTTAGAGTGAAATTATCTTATGAAACATAAATGCTTCTCAAGATTGAAAGGCTTATATTTGTGTGCGTTCTAAATTATTCCTTGCAACTCACAATTGTCTTAATCCTTATTATAAGTTTTTCGAATTCGGACACAATATTATAATAAAATACCTTCGGTGCCGATGATGAAGACTGATTAATAATTTAAAACTATAGACCTAAATATTATGTTCCAAAATATCTTCGGCCCGGAAGAAAGTTGTCACAAGTCTTTAAGTCTTTTTTTTTCTTGCAGACAAAATCCTTGAGAAGAAAAACTACAAGGTTTTGCTTAAATATTTATCGTCTTAAGAGCACTTGTGCCCTATTAATATTTTAATAGATTAACAAATATTCATCTAGTTTTTAATATTTCTGTTTCTCTTCTAAAAAAAAATGGTTTTCTTCTGAGGCTGACAATATTATATTATTTAGATGATTGATTAATGTTTCCGCACAAAGTTAAAGACATACTTTTATTTCTTTCCCAATGTTACGAGTATCTCATTAAAAAGGTTTCATTTTAATGAACCTTATAATAATACCTTTATTTATTCGTTTATCCCCCGAGATGGTACTTAAAATATGTGTTTGTATTGTATGATTATACTTAATATTATTGTGTTAAGCGAATGTCTACAAATGTTTTTATTTTAGAAGAAAATTGTTTAAACTCATGAATATTTTATATCAAATAAAAAAAATTTACTTTAAACGAAAAATTCATGTTATGTATCAATTTTTTTAAATTTTTTTTTTAATTTGACTTGCAATTAATTCACATAATGTAATTTTGACCATGTCATGTTTTTTAACTTATTTGATTCTATTCTGTTAAGTCTCTTTTAATGCTTCGTATACACACACTTCGAATTGAATTGACTAGAAAGATGCCCGACTTGAAGGGCACATAACGACGTCATATGGGGTCGCTATACTCCTTATAAAGATAGAACATATTGGCACAAAATTTTAAACAGCCTATTATCAAGGTATTAGTATGATACTACGTACTTAACAATTTGCTAACTCAAAAGTAGTTTACTAACTCATTCTTAATTTTAAACATTTTCTAACTAGTATCGTACTAAGCCAATTTTCTCAATAAATTGCTTCTGAACACACCTAAATCAATGACAGTTCGTGCAAAAAATTAAGTAAACAGACCTTTTGTGGCGTTTGTAAATATCACACGATACTAAAAAAATAAAATAGGTATTCGATGATTTAGAGAAAGTATGATGCTATATTCGATTAAAATTTGCAAAATCTTTGTTTTAACCTAGTTTCATACTAAAACAGTTTTAACATCGTACTAATTCAACTAAAATTTTGCGCCATCTTTTAAATGCAACCTTAATTGTAGGTCCAAGTTAGAAAGATAGGAAAGATTTTTTGTTGGCACACTGGATTGAGAACAAGATGTTTATTATCATATCAAATCCAAAGGATTACATCCATTTGAAACTGAGGGTCGATACCACACCTTTAAATAATCAGACAAACACTACATCCCGAATGTTTTAACACTTATTCTACTTGCGATATAGCTGCGAGCTAAAAAATAGCAGTTCAACTGAAAATAAGTTTCTTTTTGAGTACAAAACAAAAACACGTTTGATTTTTTGAAATGGTTGTTCGTAAAACTTTTTATAGTATACTGAAGTGTTGTTATTATAAAAATCAAACTGATATTTATTGATCATCAGTTTAACAATAATAAAAATCAAAAGAGGTTCGAAATCAAAGGAAGCAAATTAATAGCAGTGCTTTTCCATTTTTGCATAATTTGATGTAATAAAAGTTAAATTTAATGCCAGAATTTAGTTGCATGACCATTATTTCTTATTACAGCTTAGCAACGATGCTTCCTTGAGTTGACAAGCCGCTCACATCTTTTAGGTGTTATTGATTTCCAAGTCTTATCAACTGCGAGCATTTAAATTGTATTCCCTCAATCAAGCAGTAGGATGCTTGAAAACCGAATAACACATTTGATGTAGGAGGGAGTTAGAACTTGTTTACACCCGCGGATTTGAGCTTTTCAAATTTAAAGGAGTTTCTTGCCATTTTCGCTGAACAACCGACAATATCCTGAACTTCCTTTAGGTTTTGCCGTCCATAATAAGCTTTCTGGAAAAATTATGTATACTATGTTTTATAAGCATTTCTATATTTTGGTTGCCACAAAACGGTTATTTTTTTTTTATTTTCAACTTTCTCATTAACGACTTTTCCGATTTCGTTCAAAATTTTACTACAGGAGCTTTTTGGATTTAAAATAATACTGTGTTTCAAAATATTTGAAAAAAATATTTTTTGGATTATATCTTCAAAACGAGTGAAAGCTTGTTTTTGAAATGTATATCATTAAATACTTAAAATTGGCATATCAATTTTTTTTGTAAAAATGATAAGATATTTGTTATATTAAAAATTAAGTTAAAATAATTTTTTTAAATTTTGTTTGCAATCATGTTTCACATATCACGCGGCAATTTAAAGAATGAATATTAGGCATTGAATATTTATCTCTAATAACATCTATGTTTTTATATTTATATATAATTTTTAAAGTTCGAAGTACTTGTACATGCAAAAGAGTAAGAATACTTGCAATCCAGTCGTTCGTTTTTATTTGAAAACGAAAATCTCCAAATTTTTCAATTAAAAACTGCTCAATCCTTGCAGAATGGTGTTCTTTTAGTAAAACCACAAGGCGATGAAAATAAAAAGCAAATCATTTCTTCTTTTTTATTCAATTTATTAAATTTTTAATGAATTTAATTCATAGAATCCAACTTTTAGAAAAAGTTTAAATTATAAGAAAACTTTAAAAAAAAAAAATTAAGTCAAATTGGAAGATGTGTTTTCAGAAACCAACAGAAAACTCGCAAGAAACAAAATGTTAAAAAAGTACTTATATAGAACTGCAACTAACAAAGTGCAAAAAATATATATACTTGGCTATAGATAAAATATAGTACTTAAAAACTACCAGCCTATGGTTGGATCATTCGATACAGATTGTATTTTTAGAATAAGGTTATACATCCTCAACGCTGGACCCAACTTTATGGCCAATCTGTTCACAACATCTGAACGTTTCAACAGCAGCAACGACTGTCCATCAATATCTTGATCTCTGAAAATGTCTGCCTCATCTGGGAAGAATTTCGTAAAGTACTCAGTCACCTGGCTAGCCGACCAGTTCTTGACGATTGGAATTTCAGAATGATTTTGTAAAGTCGATTCCGTTAGGATGGAATTCGACGAAGGCTGCAAAATAGAACTGGCATTTGGTGAAAGACGTAAATTAGCACTTGGAGAAGGTTGTTTCTTTATAAAGTCCTTGTCCAACTCTTTCTTATGATTGGGTATTCCTTCCGCTGGAATATTCGGTTTTTTGTCCACATCCGATGACAATGCTGTTGATGAGGGTGGCGGATCTTGAACGCCTAAGACTTTCAGTAAAGACTTGGGTTTAGGGATTGTACATTTCGAACAAAGCCATTTTGTCTGAGCCGGAAATCGTGCCATACTTGGTATATGGCATGCAAAGTGAAACGACTTAACGCATTTTGTGCATGTTATGAGCTCTCCCTGAAATGGAAAACAAAAATTTAATCAAATGGTTTTGTTGCAAAAGTGAGGAAGAGCTTACATCTTCGGGGCCTTCATAGCAAGATGAACAAATTTGGCAGACATCACAGCGGTAATTCTCACGAAGCTTAACATGGTCCTCGAAGTCCAGCTGAAGGCATGAGATATGAGCTGTAACGAAAAATGTTTAGTTTGACGTAAAAATTTCATTGGTAAAATAAAATTGCTTACCTTTGTGGTCACAGTCTTTGCAAGAAATCAATTTATTTTTGTTTTTCTTCAGTTCCCTTCGGCCGCATACATAACAACATGTTTCATCGAAGGTATTTACAGAATTTATTCGTGGCTTTTCCTCCTTTATTCTTCTTTCATTCGAAGTATCGCTAGCATGATCGGACTGTTGTTGGCTGCTTTGTACAGAACCAGCTGAATTGCGTAGATGTTTGGGAAGGTTATTGTCTGAAGGGTCAAATACAACTTTTGCTTTCTAAAATTGAAGATATAGTTGAAAATAAGAAAACTGAAAGCGGATCCATACAACTTAAAAATTACCTTTATTCGTCCAGTTGTTCGCACTGTAGTAGGGCCATCAGATTTGCGTCCTCTTTTCATCTGAAAAATAGTTAATTTAAAAATATGTATGTTAGTTATATAAACCTAGTAAGATGTAATATTTAAATTGTGGTTATTTTATATAGACCTTCAAAATGTTTGGGGATGCATAATATTTGCTATCAATTTACACTTTTTTTGATGCGGCAACCCCACAGAGAATACAATTTAAGTCTTATAACAAAAATGACGGATTTCAATTTACCGCCTTTTGAAATCTTCAAGTAGGTACATGTATTTAAATGAAAGTTTTGGGACGCTTACCTTAATAGTTGTTGCCTTTGCACTTGAATTTTATCTAATAATAAAAAAAAACAACTATGTGTCCGGAGTTTTATTTTTTCAATTAGTTATCTACAAAACTAATTTTAAAACTGAAGCGAAAATCTTAATAAAACTGACGACAATAACTACTAAAGCATTGTATTCTGTTGAAATTGTAGTAATAAAAATAAATATAATTAACTACTTTTTTTGGAAACAAAAATGGCTGACGTTAATTTTCCAAAAAGGCACTGCCAGATATGTTGAAAAATGTCCCTAAAATTGATCCCAAAATAGGAATTATAAGAAAACTGTTATACAAATAATAGTTCGCTCGAGTGTCGCCAGGTGGCGAAGTATATATATTTATTTATATGAAGAGTAAAGCTAAGTGTACACGATTGGTAGATCTTACAATATTGTCAGATCTGTCAGTGAAAAACATGCTTACAATGTCTTACAACCGTGTAGTCTAACAATTAATTGTCAGAAAATTTGTCTGACAATTAATTTGTTAGATCATTGTCTGACAATTAATTGTAAGAAATCTGACAATCATGTGTACGCTAGCTGACAATCGTGTAATCTTCCAATTAATTGTCAGAAAATGTATCTGATAATTAATTGTAAGACGGTAAATTGTAAGGTATTTGATAATCGTGTACACACAATTTATTGTCAGGCCTGCCATTTTCTATCGTTGTCTGACGTTTCTGACAATAGGTGCGTTTTATTATCCACAAATCTATCTGGATCCGGATCTGGATTAAGTTTTAACATGTATTACAAAAACAATTTGGGATCCTGTTTTCTATCGGGATCTATTTCAAAGATCCAAAAATTAGTTATTACAGTGGCGAGTAGATGGCTTTTTATGGTAAGGTAGTGTTAACTACAGTGTAAAGAAAAGAGACAAGAAATAATTTAAAATTTACAAATCCAAGGATAAAAAGAGACGGGCTTATAACACTGCTGTCACTAAGATCCGTATCGTTTTATTTTCAAGAGAAGATCCAGATCCGGATCCAGATAGATTTGTGAATAATAAAACGCACCTAATGAAGAAATTGTAAGACGTTCGTTTTTTAGCATCATACAATTTTTTCATTGTCAGACAATTTGCAGCCAACGTTCAATTGTCAGTTTCCATAACCAACAAAAACTGGCAATTAATTGTGTGTGTACACGGTTGGTAGAAAATCTACCAATCTCTTACAATTAATTGGTAGGTATTAAGCTGGCTATCTGAAAATGAATTGTCAGCCAACTTCTGACAATTAATTTTAAGAGATTGGTGGATTTTGTACCAACCGTGTACACACACAACTTATTTGTCAGGTCATTGGTAGATAATTGTCAGACATTGTAAGATCTTACAATATTGTAAGATCTACCAATCATGTACACTTAGCTTAACGAAATAATACATTTTTTTGAATTTTGAATTTGTGAGCACGCAAAAACAAAGTATTTAGTTCAATGAAAGCTACTTTACGGCGGAGCCTAAATTCCTTGGGGATTTACCACTTAATTCTAGTACGCAGATTGCGCTAAATTGTATCTCCCACATTTTTCTTCTAACATCAGCTAAAATCTAATTTATTTTAAAGTATGATTTTTTAAGAATTATAAATGAGAATTATGAGTGATTTTTGGTGTAGAAAATCTTGTGAGACTTCTGTCACCAAATATTCTTCCATTTCAAATTGAAATTTACTCAAGAATAAATGTGCCAGATAATTACTTCGTGCGCTAAATTTTGACAGATAAGTTATGTACAGTTCGAAGAGAAATTTTGATTTTTAAGCTGGAGCGGCGTACTTCTCGGTTAAAATGCTTGACATAATTTTAGCTTGGCTTAATTTTGGAAAGAATTTTATATGGGAGATAAAATTTAGAGCGATCTTCGTACTAGGCTTTAAAATGGAAAAATTCCTCCTGGACATAAAATCCGCTCAAACTTTATTTTTTTATAAATAAAGTATGAAAATACCCCTTGTTGCGAGGCAAGAGGAGCGGAGGATTGTTGGTATTAGGGATAGGTAGGAAAAAGGATAGGATAGGAAAATGGAAAAGGAAGAGGTCAGAAAAGGGATGGAATGTCAAATTTCAGGGGACGCGGCCTGCTTGCTTTGCACGGCAGTTAGCTCGTCGGACGGGGGGGATCTTGCCCCTGAAATTTAACCTCACCTACAACAAAAAAACACAAATCAGGCCAGAGAAAACTATCAAACGACTGCGGACGGACTATCACCACACCAAGGCGCTGCTGGTGACGTTGCAGCGTGGCCTTAACCCACCCAACCATGGAAATCCGCGGCCATATTTAGATTTCCCCTAAAGGCAGATGATCGCGTTCGGATCATACCATCTTCACCGCAGTAGCTTTGCTACTCTCCACACCCCTGAAAAGAAATTTTCACCTCGACATGATTTCTTTAACGAAATCAAAGAAAACAAACTGCTTCATTAACAAGAGACGTTTTGTGAAGATTTATTAATTATTAGAAAGAGATCATATCCTAGCATAACAATTTTTTTCTTAAGTATGTATGTAGATCTAATAAACAAAAATTTTTTTTTTTTTTTTTATAGCTGAAAGATTACGCTTAAACAACGATGAAGCAAAACAAAATGTGAACGATATTTGGTTCTCGAAAGGACCACCATAAAACTCAGACAAATTCCAAAAAAAATGCAGAAAATCAAATCCCTACCTGCTTAGAGCTCTGAGGAGGTGGACTGCAACAATAAAAAAAAAGAGAGAAAAGAACGACAGAAAAAAGGAGTACAGAAAATGATGGGCCCTGCAAATCAAATCTTTTCACTTACAATAAAGATTTAAACAAAAAAAATTAATATTGGACATAAAAAAAGGAATAATAAAAAATATATAAATAATAATAATATAAAGAATAAGTATTTTATCAAACTAATAGCAAAAAACTTTTATCAACAAAAAAAAACTTCACGTCTCGTATTTTAAAATTATCATTCGTTAACGCAAAAAAAGGAACCAAAAACTTACTAGGTCCTTATAAGGTGACTTTTAATGAAGATTACGATAATTCGTGCTCGTTCAAAAATTTAACTTTTAATTTTTTGTATGTATAATGATAATTGCATATAGCACTTTATGATTTTAAGTTATTTTAAGTTTTGATATACTCTATTTTCAATTTTTGTTTTCATTTCTCTTTAATTTATTTCCTAGGATCACCTGGCAACCCTAGGCGAGGGTTTTCTGGCTGCGTAATTATCCATGCAGCTCCAACTGGGTCTTCTGATACTAAATTCCAAGCCCCTGTCCGTAATCCATTGAATCACGAAGAATTTCACGACAAAGGGGTGATAAAACGGTATCCTGGCGGTTCTATTTGACCATCAAAACTGACAGTATATGCTAGGGACCTCAAAAATATGGATATGACATCATGGGTGCCGGACACACGGATTTGTCATAGGACACCAGCAAAAATATCTTCGTGCCGCTGAAGTAAGGTTATGGCTTCATCAAAACAATTTACTCCAGGATATTTTCATATGGCACCAGCAAAAAAAATGAGTGGCGGCCCAGCACTCCACTGGCCAACTGGAACCGCCAAAAAAATCCAAACGTGGTGATATAGGATTACCTGGATAATTTTATAGGGTTAGCACCAATTTCCTTAATAAAATCTATCCAATTGTATAACTCACCCAATCGGTTTTTTTATATTAATTTATTATTATTAATTTTGATAAGCTTAACAGCTATAAGATGTGCACCGTAAGTATATATCTCTAAGTCTTAACACACCGATAAAAAAATCACTATTTATATCTATTTCGATAAAGAAAAACATAATTTAAAGAAAAGAGGCTCACAAAAGTGTAAATCACAAATTTTCTTAGTCTCACTTTTTTTAAATTACTTCAGAAATAACTAATAATTTGTACAATAAAAAATAATATGATCCGATGACATCAAAGGTGAAACTTATTCGTCCGTGGAGAAAATCTAAACTCATGACATTTGTGTCATACGGTGTTATGGTCTTACATGCATTTTTGTTTTTGCACTTTCTCCTCCCTAACCGTTCGCATCATCCGATCTAATACACCCTAATCATTTGTACGTATACATGATGTATTTTACGTCATAGTATTAGTTACTTTCCAACAAATAATCTGACGTTGACATTTCACCGAGCCTCATCTTTCAGTTTCTGATATTTATTATTGCCAACCCATAGATGGCGCTGTTCCATCTTACTACCCCGATTACACCTGGTTTACACGACCACTTATTTCATTCTCATGTTTTGTCGTGTAAATGACAAGGAGGGAACCTGGGCGTTCACAACACCCTCTAGATTTTTATTTAATAATATTAGCCGTGTTTTTTTGGAAAAGTTATCCGTAGTACAGTAGGATTTTATATGAATAACAAATACAACATCCGCAGTAGGATCACTGCCGATAAAAGGAAAAGTGAAATCCTGCTGCGGATAGAGATTTGACGTTTATTCGAGCATCGGCAGTGATCCTACTGCGGATGTTGTATTTGTTATTCATATAAAATCCTGCTGTACCACGGATAACTTTTCCAAAAACACACGGCTAGTCTTAAAGAATTTTTGCTGAACACCCTTTACAAACTCAAGTGCCAATAATTGATAAATCAAGTACCTAAACCAAAAGTTACACTATGTTTTCCGCCTTTGCACCAATAGCGCTAGTTGCCGTATAGTTCAGAACCATCGTGAAGTTGTCTCCTAGCCATTGACATACTAGATATATAGATATATACAGGGTGTCCACATTCACCGCCCCAAATGAAAACCTTGGATTCCTGAGGTCATTTTAAGTCGAAAAACTTAAGAGGTCATTTTCTCGTTTTCGTCGTTATAACGGTTTATATGATTTTTCCCTTAACTGGCTTTATCTTTGCCAAATTACGTCCGATTCGTAAGATTTTTTTTATAACCAATCAAGATTTTTTTACAGTTTTAGTTTGTCCAAAGACTCTTTTTCCTGTGGACAACCGTTTCTCCGCAATTTTGCATCAAACCCAATTTTTTCGTTTTTTAAAGTAGTTTTCTCACTTTGATATCATTTTATTCAAAAAAACACGTTAATGAGTATTAATTTTTTTCACTTATTATTAAAGCCCAGTTCGTTTTCTTAAAAAAATAATATTTTTTTTTCTTAAAAAGAATACCAAATGTAATTAACAAAAAATAAACAAACTGAGTGAATTTAAAAAAAAAAATAATTTTTAATTACAAAATTTACTTTTTCTGAGCTATTATGGTTAAGAAAAGGACAAATAGATAAAGTTGTCCCATTTCAGCGTGTTCAATATTCAATGTTTTTTTTTTACCTTTATATTTTATCCTAATTTGGCATCACACATCATCTACTACCTTTCATTCTCCAAACAATGCCCCATTACATGCACCCACCTAATTCTCTATTCCTTAACTATACTTTCCTTCTACTTTCACATTTTTACTTCCTCTTGTGATTTGACCGTCGACCAGGCAAGTTCTCTTGATTGCGTTTGTAATTTTTATACCTACGAGTATTTTAATAAATAGATAATTTTAAACTTAATTTTGATAAATTTTTTTAATTATCAATCTCTTCTTTTTAGAGCTATCGTACATTGGTCCTTCAAGACGGATTTTCATTTTCATTTTATTTGCAAATCACTTTTAATTAAAGCCGATTAAGCTTTTCTGTGCATACAGCATACATACGTTTATACATATATATATATCTAGTGCGGAGTGTTAATTTGATAATTATAATTGTAATTAAGTACAAGTAAATCCGATCATTTCGATCTTTTATTCCTTATTTGAAGTGTATGAGTTCTTTTAAATTGATGTGCTTTCTCAATTAAATCAAATTTTAACACGTGAATTTTGTGCACATAGATATATAATATACATATATAAATACATATATATATAATTTAATTTTTTATGCAAATAAGCATATTAATATATATATATATACGTTTAGTAATTTCTTTTCTCTGCTGTTCAAAATGGAAGATACATTAGAATCATTATGTTTAAAACAAGAAAACCTCAAAGAAGATTTGGAGTCTTTTAAGAAAAATTATGATAAAAGCCCTAAATCTCGGTTGTCTAAAGTTAGTCATCTACAAGCTCGATTACAAATTCTCGATGAGCTAATGTCAAGTTTTCGTGAAAACCACGTTAAACTTTCTCTGTTTTTCAGAGAGAAAAAAGAAAAGGATAAAAAGGTTGAACTTTCATATTTTAAAGAAAGTGCTTATGAACTATTTCAAGACATTTATTTGGACTTAAAGTCAGATATAGTGGATAAAATTAGTGCTCTTTCTGCTCCACCTTCACATACAGTTATTAACGATTCTTCTCTAAATATAACAGCGACTTCTGGTGATCGTAATCCTAACGAGGAGCATGGGGTGCATCTTCCCAAAATAAATCTTCCCGAATTCGATGGGGATTATAAGAATTGGATGAACTTTCACGATTTATTTACGGGAATGATCCATACAAAATCTGGTTTAGATAATGCCAGGAAACTTTATTATTTAAAGAAGTGTGTGTCAGGTGAAGCTGAAAAAATAATTCATTCTATACCTTGTACAGCAGCCAATTATGATTCTGCTTGGCAAATGCTATGCGAACGATTCGATAATAAACGTTTTATCGTTGAGTCGTATTTAAAAACTTTGTGTGAGCAACCTATTATGCGAAAGGAATCTTGTGACAATATTAAAAAACTTCTATACACTACCAAGGATTGCTTGACTTCAATCCAAAATTTAAAGATTAAAACTGATTCTTGGGATGTTCTAGTGATTTTCATTCTTTCTCAAAAGCTTGATTGTCAAACGCGTAAAAACTGGGAGCGCTTTTTAACAACAAAGGGCTCAAAGCATAAATCTGTTAAAAATCAAACAGAAACTGATTTAATTCATAACGATCTTCCCAAGCTTAGTGATTTTTATGAATTTTTAGAAGATTCTTTTAGATCTTTAGAGGCAATCGACTCTAAGCCAACTTTTATGATTTATGAAACAAAAGATAAGTTTCAAAATAATAAACGACAAGATCGGGTTAAGACATTTCATATTTCGAACAATTATGGTTCCTGCCCTAGTTGTAATGAATCTCATCTTCTTTATCAATGTCCAAGTTTTAAGTCGCTTTCACATGAAAATAAATCTGAATTTTTGAAATCAAAAAACATTTGTTTAAACTGTTTGACATCTGGACATTCTGTTTCAAGATGCAAGAGCAATTTTAAATGCCGAAAGTGCAATAGGCGGCACAACACCATAATGCACATTGAACATTCGAATCAAACCTCAAATGATGCTTCTGTTAATCCGGTTGTTCGTTCTTCAAACGAAACATTTTCGCATGTTTCAACTTATTTCGGTTCGAATTATAATTCGCAAATTTTGCTTGCAACAGCAAAGGTTAAAATATCTACTGCTTCCGGTGAATTTTTATTTAGAGCCCTCATAGACCAAGGGTCTCAATCATCATTCGTTACAGAATGCTGTGTTCAAAAATTAAGACTCAAGAAAAACCCTCTACACTGTGTTATTAATGGTATTGGCTCAAATAATTCGAATATTTGCAAGGGGTTTGTGGAATTCAAACTAAGTTCCTGCACGAATGCAAAATTTTCTTTACATGTCAAGGCTCTGGTTATTAATTCTATTAGTAGTTACTTTCCTGCTAAGAAAGTAAACTCTTCATTACCATTTGACATTGCCAACGTTTCTTTGGCCGACCCGATGTTTGCAGAGCCTGGACGCATCGATATTCTTCTTGGTGCAGATGTGTTCCATGAAATTATTCTCGATGGCATCATCAAAACTATTGATGGTCCTCTTGCACAACAAACTCAATTGGGTTGGATACTTTCGGGACCAATCAAAAATTCAAATTCTTTGAACAATGAGATTCAAAATGTTTTATCATTTCACACACAAGTGAACATAGATAATTCTCTTAGAAAATTTTGGGAACTTGAAGAAGTTTCTACTAAACGCGTTCAAACCACTGAAGATCGAGCATGTGAAAAGTATTTTCAAGAAACGCATTATCGTATTTCTTCAGAAGATTCTTCTTCAGCAAGATATATTGTTAGACTTCCATTCAAGTCAAAAGTTTCAGGTGGAGACTACCCTTGTTTTAAAAACTCAAGTATTAATGCTCGCAAACGATTCGAGCATTTAGAGCAAAGAACTTTTCCGAAAAATTCTAAACTTAAAAGTGAATACTCAAAGTTCATTAATGAATACATTGACCTTAAACATATGGAATTCTCGAGTAATTTTTCTGATCTTTCTGAGTCAGATAATGTTTTTATACTTCCACATCATGGTGTTTGGAAGGAAAGTAGTACCACTACCAAATTACGTGTGGTATTTGATGGTTCATCAAAACCTTCATTTTCAACTGCACTCAATCAAGAACTTTTACCAGGTCCTATTCTTCAAAACGACTTGTCTTCAGTCATTTTGAGGTGGCGAATATTTTGTATTGTTTTTACTTCGGATATCGAAAAAATGTTTCGACAAATTTTAATACATCCAGAAGAAACCAAATTTCAACAAATTATTTGGAGAAATAATCCTTCTGATCATCTGCAGTTGTACAAACTTCAAACTGTTACATATGGTACAACTTGTGCACCTTATTTATCAATTCGCGTTCTCCAGCAACTTGCTGATGATGAAGCTAAAAAATATCCAGTTGGTTCTAAAATTCTAAAGAGAGACATATATGTTGACGACATTATTTCTGGGGCTGATGATATAATCACAGCTAAAAATATTCAATTAGAGCTTCAGCAGCTTCTATTATCTGGTGGATTCAAGTTAAGAAAGTGGTCTTCAAACTCACCAGAACTTTTATCTGATCTTCCATCAGAAGATTGTGAGCTATCATTTGACTTTGATGGAAATTCCGATTCGTCAATTAAGGCCTTAGGCCTATTTTGGAATCCACATTTTGATCATTTTTTCTTTAAAATATCGTTTCCAAAACGCGATTCGCATACCAAACGAACTTTATTGTCGGATGCGTCTAAGCTTTTTGATCCTCTTGGGTGGTTGGCCCCAACGATCATTTTAGCCAAAATCTATTTTCAAAAACTATGGTGCGCTGGAATAGGATGGGATGATCCACTTCCCTTTCCACTAAGTGTTGAATGGGAAACCTACCGCAAAACGTTGCCTTCATTGGAATCTATTAAAATACCCAGATGGCTTGGAATTAAAACTAAGTCTTTTGGAGAAGTGCATGGCTTCTCAGACGCTTCGAACTGTGCTTATTCAGCAGTATTATATTATCGTTGCATACATGATGATAAAATTTCTATTAATATTATTACGGCTAAAACAAAAGTTGCTCCTATTAAACAAGTATCGCTACCACGTCTTGAGTTATGTGGCGCTGTGTTATTATCAAAACTATTCAAAAAATATATGACTGCAATCGAAAGTCAGTCACCAAATATTAAATCGTATTTCTGGACTGATTCCAAAATTGTGCTTGCATGGATTCACGCATTACCTATACGTTGGCAAACATTCGTTGCCAACAGGGTCACGGAGATACAACAATTGACAAACGTTTCAGATTGGTATCATGTACGCTCTGAGGATAACCCTGCTGATTGTGCTTCCCGTGGCTTACAGCCCCCTGATCTTCAAAACTTTGATCTGTGGTGGTCTGGTCCCAAATGGCTAAGTTTGCCTCAATCCGAGTGGCCAAATCAAGTTGCCTCAAAATTTGAAACTGAATTCGAAATGAAAACAAACACTAATTGTTTTTCTTTAAAGTTAGCATCTTCGTTTGATCTTTTATCAAGGTTTTCTTCTTTGAATAAACTTCTTCGTGTTACGAGTTATATATATCGTTTTATAAGATTTAAGAAAAGGAAATCATTTGGAGATTTTCTTAATCCTCTTGAAATTCAAGATTCATTTTCGAGTATAATACGTTTATCACAATCTCAACACTTTTCATCCGAGATAAAAGATTTAAAATCAAATTTACAAATCTCAACTAAGAGTAAAATAAAAAATCTTTATCCATTCTTGGATAATGAGGGTATCTTGCGCGTCGGTGGAAGATTGCAAAAAGCTGATATCGATCAAAATTCAAAACACCCAATAATTATTTCAAATAACTGCAATTTGTCTAAGCCTATGGTTTCGGATTCGCACCGTAAAACACTTCATGGTGGTCCCCAATTAATGATGTCTTACATAAGACATAGATTCTGGATTCTTAATCTAAGGAATCTAGCGAAAGCAGAGTTTCACTCTTGCTCTTTATGTGTCCGCTTTAACCACAGACGCAGTACACAACTTATGGGATCTCTTCCAAAAGTACGTATCAATGAAGCCAGACCATTTCGTCACACTGGGGTTGACTATGCTGGCCCATTCGACGTTCGTATTTCAAAAGGTCGATCGCCAAAGACTTATAAAAGTTATATTTGTGTGTTTGTTTGTTTGGTGACGAAGGCGATACATATCGAACTTGTGTCAGATATGTCTACAGACGGATTCCTAGCAGCCTTTAGACGTTTTACAGGAAGAAGAGGAAGCTGCAGTGACCTTTATAGCGATAATGGGACAAACTTTATTGGTGCTAATAAAGCCTTACATCAAATGAATAAAGACTTCAACGAATTATGTCCAAAACATATAATCGAAAACATTGCATCAAAAGGAACTACATGGCATTTCATTCCTCCTGCCTCACCCCACTTTGGAGGATTGTGGGAGGCAGGGGTAAAATCAGTTAAGTACCATTTGAAAAGAATAATATTAAATCGAATTTTAACTTTTGAAGAACTCAATACTCTTCTAATTCAAATTGAATGTGTTCTCAATTCCAGACCACTTTGCCCAATCAATGATGACCCAACAGATACAAGTGTTCTGACGCCTTCACATTTTCTCATCGGGGAACCTGCATTTATAGTACCTGAACCTAACTTATTAGATGTCAAGACGAGCCGTCTTCAACGATGGGAACAAATTCAACAAATGTTGCAACATTTTTGGGAAAAGTGGAGAAAGGAATATCTCTGTCGACTACAAAACCGACCAAAAAGACTTTCTAGCAAGCAACGCAACTTTCAAGTCAATGACGTTGTCATCATCACCGATGAACGTTTTCCCCCAGCAAAGTGGCCACTAGCAAGGATTGTTCAAGTTCATCTTGGACCAGATGGTATAAGCAGGGTGGTCACTCTGTTATCAAATGGGAAAAAATGCAAACGTCCAATAACAAAACTTTGCTTGCTGCCTATTAATGAACCCATGGATTCATCGTTACCAGCCTAAGACATATTATTTTTTTTTTCCTGCAGCGAGTACCAGGCGCTAACAAACCTGGTCCCACACAACTATGTATATAGGAGGAAATGCCTATATATTATTTATCAAATAATTTTTTTTTTTATCGATTTTGTTATAATTTAAACTTTAATTTTAAGTTAAGAACAGTTGTTCTTGGCCGGCGGAATGTTCAATATTCAATGTTTTTTTTTTACCTTTATATTTTATCCTAATTTGGCATCACACATCATCTACTACCTTTCATTCTCCAAACAATGCCCCATTACATGCACCCACCTAATTCTCTATTCCTTAACTATACTTTCCTTCTACTTTCACATTTTTACTTCCTCTTGTGATTTGACCGTCGACCAGGCAAGTTCTCTTGATTGCGTTTGTAATTTTTATACCTACGAGTATTTTAATAAATAGATAATTTTAAACTTAATTTTGATAAATTTTTTTAATTATCAATCTCTTCTTTTTAGAGCTATCGTACACAGCGTATATTAATAACATTTCCAGATATTCTTGATAAGTGTAATTCATTGTTTGCAAATAATTGAAAAAAAACTACAACTTGAATGACAAATCCAAAATGGAGAATCAAGTGAAAGAACACGACGCGGACACTAGATCACGCGAGAAAGACATTTACAACCTTCAAATCATAGTGCAAATCTTTACTGTTTACATTAGTTAACGGTCTTACTAATTAAGTTTATCTATTTGTCCTTTTTTAACCACAATAGCTCAGAAAAAGTTAATTTTGTATTTAAAAATTATTGTTTTTTTAAATTCACTCAGTTTGTTTATTTTTTGTTAATTACATTTGGTATTCTTTTTAAGGAAAAACAAATATTATTTTTTTAAGAAAATGAACTGGGCTTTAATAATAAGTGAAAAAAATTAATACTCATTAACGTGTTTTTTTGAATAAAATGATATCAAAGTGAGAAAACTACTTTAAAAAACGAATAAAATGATATCAAAGTGAAAAAAAACTACTCAAAAAACGAAAAAATTGGGTTTGATGCAAAATTGCGGAGAAACGGTTGTCCGCAGGAAAAAGAGTCTTTGGACAAACTAAAACTGTAATAAATTCTTGATTGGTTATAAAAAAAATCTTACGAATCGGACGTAATTTGGCAAAGATAAAGCCAGTTAAGGGAAAAATCATAAAAACCGTTATAACTCGAAAACGGGACGAAAACGATAAAATGACCTCTTAAGTTTTTCGACTTAAAATGAGCTCAGGAATCCATGGTTTTCATTTGGGGCGGTGACTGTGGGACACCCTAGATATAATACTAGAATACTAGATATAATAAGTCAATAGTTCTGTTCAACCAGCTGCACTAGACTACTCTGGGCAGAAAAGTGTAGCTTATTTGTGTTCATTGAGAAAATTTCTTACTGACTTACACTGATTAGCGTTCATTGAGCTGAACTAGTGTACACTAGTTATCAGAATATTTTGCACTACCTTTTGAGCTAGTGCAGGTTGGTGAAAACTGTCAAAATCAGTTGATGTCATTACTCGATTATATTTTGTAAACGAATAAAGTTGATTTTTTTCCGCGCTTTGTTTTTTTGATTAAAGTTGCGCATAGATAAGAGCCAACTTCGAGTAAAGGGCAATCTCTGGTGATTCAGTGTTCTCCAGTTAATCCAATAATATTTTAATTAAATCTATGTATGTATATTTGAACGAAGAATTTCGAACGCAAGTGTTTGAAAGCTCGATGGAAAAATGTGGAGGAGGAAAAGATTTTGTGCCTTAAAAGCCAAAAACGTCGTCGCAGGCACTGGGAATGAATTTCTTCCCTTTGCCATCGACTTCAGGGCAGGCATAAAGCATTTTACTTGCGCCGAATTTAATTTGTTTTCTTTTTTTTAACATCTGACGTATGACGTTTCTGCTTGAGTTTGCTCTGACAGTTTTCATGAACCTGCACTGCACTACACTACTCTACACTGTCCTTTTTGCTGGTTGAACACAATTAATGAGTACAAGGATATTCCAGGTAGAGTTGTGGAGAGTGAAAGATAAGTGAGAAATTTGACATAGGGGAATTATAATTAAAGAAAAAGGCAAGAGATAAAATTTATGATGAGAGATCAAGGGAGAAAAGAAAAAAAATCTTTTTCGTGCATTTCTCCTCATAAATTTTAAACACTTACCACTCAAAATTAGTTTTTAGGTAGGCAGTTGGACCTAAATTCTGCTCTGTTGCATTTAAAAAAAAAGAAGATATTTCTAATCTTATAATTTATTATGTCAGATGATTAAATTGCAATATTATACTAATTAAACCAATACAATACTTACGAAATACAATTTTGGAATATAGGATTTTGAAAAACAAAATCTTAAAAATTAAAATTTTGAAGGATTTAAAAAGAAAATTATGATTTCATCAAATAAAAATTTTGTTTTTATGGATTTTTATTTTTTTCATTTTCGTTTACGGTTTATTTGTGTCATTTGGTGAATTTATTCGCCGCAGTTTTTCATTTAATTTACGTTATGAATGTACAAAAAATCATAACTAAATGTTTTTTTTTAGAAAAAAGTAATTTTCATAATGTTTGACTTTAAAATAATAAAACCATAATTTTCGAAAAATTAGAAATTAATTTAATTAAATTTTGTAAGAAACTAAGTGTGAAATTTTTTCTTTATCAAAATAAAAATAAGTTTGAAAGTTTCAAAAGGTCCCTATTTATTAATCAAAAGTTAATTTTAAGCATCATAATAATTCATTTCAAAAGAAATCTTATAATTTTCTCTTTCAAAAATGCTGGAGAAAGTTTTTAAGTCTACAATATGATATCTCACTGATAAACATGTTCAACATGTGGAGCAGCTGTGTGTTTCCATTCAATTGTCTTTGAAATCTTTTTATTTTATTGCTAGTTATGTTTCTTCAAAAAGTAACTTAGATAAATATTTATGTCATATTGATTCACCTTTTGGCATAATGGTCATGCGGAAGGTCTCGAGTTCGATTCTCAGGCTCTGCAAGAAAGTTTTTTTCAGGGGTGTACTGCCTCTTGAGAGGAATTGACAAATTCTCCAAGAGTATCTCTTGTCATGGAAAGTGCTGCTCATTAGCCGTTCGGAATCGGCAGAAAATTGTAGGTCCCCTCCGTTCCTGGTAACACGCACACAGGAATGGTTGAGAGTTGTAAGTCACTAGGTCCTGGTTCACTCCGAGCTGTTGCACCACCAAATTTTTTTTACAATTTATTTATATTGAAAATATTGTTTTATAATAGGCTCTGAATCTAATAATCACCCTTATTGTAGCAGGCGTTTCGCTTAAACGACAAATGTCATTTTGAAAAATTTGTATTATGAATGGCGTTTTAGAGTCGTTGATCATTATTTTTCGAGTCGTAACGCCATACTCTGAGTGGATTGTAAGTTTTCGTATGAGATATGTCACTCATCTGTATTATAACTGTCGTTTTACTCGCCTTCTACGACTCTCAGAACGCAATTTTTTGTCGAATACAAATTTTCAAACGACTCATTGTCGAAATTGGATAAAGATGTAAGTTTTACATGTTAGTATTGTGTAATTTGTAATTTTTATTATATTTGTTTTATTTAAGGGTGAAAATAACTAACCCAGAACAGATGAAGTGTATCACTGAAACTCTTCTTGTGCTTGCAGCTCCCGCGTTAGGTCTTGCAGTTGAAACTGATCCAGTTTCTCAAAGCCTTCGAAAGATATTTCCAAAAACATTTCGGGAAGGAAGTCGTCTGTTAGGGTAAAGTTTCTGGTATAAACGAATAATTTCAACGTAGGTTTAATGCTAGCTACACACGAGGCAACCGTTGCAGCAACGTGTTTCGTTTGCTCACTACACACGTGGCAACTGTTGCCACAACCACAGTACATACGAGTAGCTACATACACGCTGTGTTGCTGCAACGGTTGCCTCGTGTGTAGCTAGCATAAAGGCTAGTATTTCTACTAATAAAAAAGTTCAAAATGAGGTCCCTACCATTAGACAGATAAATTGACCTTAAAATGGGTCAGGGTACACCAAAGTTAGTCTTTTTTTAAATCGTCAAAAAGTGATGTCAAAGTTGAAAATCAGACTTTATTGTAGAACAATTTTGTTCGTAGAATATGACCAAGAATCACATCACAATGTATAGTACACGAGTTACCGAACACAGTGTATTGAAAAAAAACACAAATTGTTTTAAAATATCTATTTTTCAATGACAGATGTTTATGTGGAACGCATGTTGATTCAAAACGCCTGGCGTTTAAGTATCGTAATACCGACTCTTAAACGCCTTAAAAGTGACTCGAAAGAAAAAGTGACGAGTGTCGTTCAAGTGAAACGCCTATTATAATAAGGGTGAATATCTGTATTATTGGCGTTTTTAACCTTTCGGATATAAACTGGTATTGGTCAAACGAAGATAAACTTTTGGTTCCATGTAATATGAGAAATGATTTTGAATTTCAATTTATTGACCACTTGTACTCCGTAAATTTAAGTCAAATTAACAATATTGTATTAATAATATTTTAGATTTAGTCTTTACCTGAACCGATGACTTTAAAGCAAATATTTTTGAAGCAAAATTTAGAATAAAATACTAATTCACTTAAATCAGTGCCGATCTGCATCCCACCGTGAGCGCACGCGTGGGAGTGTAGTACATTTTCACTCGTGTGTTATTTTTAATTAGCAATAGACCAAAAAAAAAAAAAAATAGAAAAAAAAAAAAAAACAGAACAATATTACAAAACAAAAATATCAAATCAATAACTACCGCGCCCGCTCCCGCCACCGTGCTAACAAAAAAAAAAAAACAATTAAAAAAAAGGGCATTATACTAATTATAACACAGTGAGCTTCATCTGTGCTCCCTCCCTCTCCGTTCCATCACCGCTCACAGTTGCTTAGTGTAGCTATTGTAAATATTGTACGACCCAAACTCATAATAGTTGGTCTATTTATTTAATAAAACATTAATTCTTCATATATCCTAAATTTAGTGGCAGTCAGCTTTTGTTCATTTAAAAAAATGTTGTCAATTTAATAAAGTAGTTTCACTGAGAGTAAATTAGACCTAACAAAACAAAATTTGAGAGAGCAAATAGCAACAATATTCCTTTCATCTCAGACAAAGATAAGAGCATAAAAGTTGGTCTACTCTTTTTTGGGAGCAAAATAGTTGATCTAAGACTATTTAAATATAGTTTCAGTTAACCGTTATTAAAAAACTGACAAGCACTGGTTTTATTAATGATTATTGTATGATTTTATACAAGTTAGCGAGAGTTTCATGTTAATCCTGGAGCGTGGCGTTGCATTATCAGGAGACCTAAGAGAATCAATGATTAAAGCGTTTGAAACAGGATTGTCTAGCTACGAAATCCCTAAAAATTTTAATTTACCGCCCTCGTCAGTGCAGAACATAATAACAAAGTTCAAAAATTCTGGAAATGTGGATATATGCAACAGAACGGGACATCCACTAACAGTAAAACCTCGCGATTGCCAAATTTTTAAAGAAAATCGACGATATTTATCTGCTTCAATAACGGTTCAGTGGAGAGAACAAATTCAAAAAAGTGTTTCGGTGGACAGTTGTAAGCAGATGATGAAAAAAATTGGATACAAATTTTATAAGGTTTATTTTAAAATATTTAAGTTTTGCATAAATTACAACAACTTAAATCATTAAAAACGCAGGCAAAAGAAATATCACTACTGACACCTAAGCAAAAGAACAGGCACATTGAGTGGGCCAAACAACTTAAAGATTTGGACTTTTAGTCAATGGCGGTCCGTTAATTGGAGTGATCAGTACATATTGGAAGTTTGTGTTGGTGATGAACGAGGACCAGTGATAAAAAATGCTAAAGAAGCCTTTCACAACTCACAAGGACTGCCTTAAACAAACCGTAAAGCTCCCAGTATCTCTAATGGTATGGAGGTGCATGTCGGGATGTGGTATGAGTAATTTGCATTTTGTAACTGGGATAGCTAATGCTGTCAAGTACCGCAACATTTTGGAACAGGAGCTGCCTCCGTCAATACTACGTCTTCAATATAGCAATGCTGAGTATATTTTCCAACAGAATGGTGCTTCTTGTCATACGGCTAGGTCAACAATGGTATGGTTAACTGCTGAAGCAATTCTTTATTGGAATGGACTTCCAGCAGCCCTAATCTTTCACCAATCGAAACTGTTTGGCACACGATGAAGCAAAAATTGCGAAAGGAACCGCGTCGGACTCTTCAAGATTTAAGATCCACAATTACAAATAATTGGGAATCTTTTGGTGCCGAAGAGTGTCAACAATTAGTTGACACTATGCCAAGGTGCATTATAGAAGCAGAGATTAAGGCCAAAGGTCGATTAACTATGTGGTAAAATCAACATAAAGAATCATAGACCAACTATTTTGCATCTAAGAAATGTGTATAAATCGTTATTTAGTTTTGTTAAAAGACTCCATATCAATATTTTATTAAGCCACTTTCTTTTTTTGTCCATTTTTCTTATTTAAAATGAATAGGACTTTATATGTATATCAAAAAATAGTTTTTGTTTCGAAATAGGTTAAGAATGAACACATATTTGCATTCTATCCTCGGTAGACCAACTATTTTGAGTTTGGGCTCGTATAGTAAACACCATACGGTGTTGTATTAGACTATACATAGCAATATTGGATAGATTGCGGTTGTTGATTTTGGTTGTACAGGAGCGGATCAGTGTGATTTTCTATTTTGGCATAACACTAATGGTGAATTGCGTAAATTACCTGCATAATTAATTGTCTAGTTTTGGTTTTTTTTGTGTTTGTGTATTGCAATGGCTGGTAAGTTTTGCGTCGAGTATTGTAACATTCGGGGCTCCGAAAAAATTTCTGTGCTGTGTACGTTCACTCTGTTTTAAACAGGCCAGCTGTTTTGGCACTAAGCGAAACCCAGGTTGGTGAAAACACTGATCGTACGGAGTTTAACCTACATGGGTATAGTTAAGTGCCATTATTCTTTTCTCACCATGGTCTCGCCGTATACGTACGTAATGATGTTGCCTATCAGCTTCTTCCACAGTATGGTCCCTGTGTAAATACTACTCGTAATTTTAATTATATGTGGTTCAAATTCACAGTCCAAAGGCGCATCATTCATACATGTTTTATTTATCGCAGTCCAAGTTTGGATAGTAATTCGACTTCAAATGAATTCGATGCCCTGTCCGACTCTATGCAGAGAATTGTTTCCCATTTTCCGCACAGTGAGATCATTGTTACGGGCGATTTCAATGTACACAATTCTTCGTGGCTGCGCTATTCTGGTCAGACAACACCCGAAGGAAGGTATGTCGAGATCTTTGCTGAGTTAAACAATCTGACTCAGCTTGTTGACGAGCCAACTCGGATTCCTGACGTTGCAGGTCAATCGGCCAACACTCTAGACTTGTTCCTTACCTCAAACCCTGATAAATACACCATAAATGTTTTATCGCCTCTAGGCACTTCAAACCATTGTGTCATATCTGCGAATTTCTCGTGTCAACAATCCCCAGTTAAAGAAAAAAACCCTGTAAGAACCGTTTGGCTGTACGAGAAAGCCAACTGGAACGGTCTCAATGATTTCTTCGGGAAATTTAACTGGTCACTATGCTTCCTCGGTAGTGATGTAGATTCCAGTGCAGATATGGTCTCAAATCTAATTCTCTACGGTATGAGAAATTTTATTCCGATTAGGACAAAATCTATCAAACCGAAAGAAAACTCTTGGTTTGATTCGAGCTGTAAAGAGGCTACCAAGGCAAAAGAAGTAAGTTTCCGTTGTTTTAAAGCCAATCCCACTGAGGAAAACCGGAATAAGTACAAACAAGCTAGAAAGACCTGTAACATCCATATCCGACGAACAAAATTTTTACATGATCAAAAATTACGGCAAAAAATACTACAATGTCCCAAAGGTAGTAAACATTTTTGGTCATTTGTAAAAAAGTACGAAACACTACGTCATCCTCAGTTCCAACGCTCGTCTTCAATGACATTTCTGATGTAAGTTCGATAGATAAAGCTAATTTGCTTGCAGCACAGTTTGCTCTTAATTCGACACTACCAGGGAGTGACATGACTCCTCCTGTACTTGAGAGCGTAAACGATTATATGGGACGAATCTTCTTTCGCACTCGTGCAGTTGCTAGAGTACTAAAAGATCTTGACATTCACAAATCCGCTGGCCCTGATAGTATCCCTGCTATTGTTCTGAAGAGGTGTTCTTCAACGCTGGCAAAACCACTGCGTAAGCTTTTCCATCTCTCCTACTCTTCAGGTCTCTTTCCGAGTAGATGGAAAACAGCATTTGTCCAGCCAGTCCCTAAAAAAGGCGAATCCTCCTCTCCCTCTAACTATCGTCCAATTGCACTTACGTCCCTTCTTTCCAAGGTCATGGAAACGCTGATCAATTTTCAGCTTAAGAAATATCTTGAAGAACGAAAGCTCCTTAATGACCGGCAGTATGGCTTTCGTAGCAATAGGTCCACTGGTGATCTAATGGTATATCTCACCGAAGAGTGGAACAAATCTTTACATCGTTTTGGAGAAAGTAAGATTATTGCACTTGATATTTCAAAGGCATTTGATAGAGTTTGGCATCAAGCTCTCTTATCGAAAATGCCTGCATTTGGTATCGACGAATCTCTTCTTCGTTGGATTAGAAATTACCTTTCGGACCGTTTTCTTCAAGTAGTATTGGACGGTTTCAAGTCTGATATCCACAAAATAAACGCTGGTGTGCCTTCCTTATATTCATAAATGATCTTTTGTCTGAAACTTCTAATCCACTTAATTGTTTCGCTGATGATAGTACTATGGTTAAATGACAAGATAACCATTAAGTTAACAATATTCAAATGTTTATTTAAACTAAAATTACAAAGATTCTTAATGAACTAGTTGACAAAACGTTCTGTTGGGCGATGCTTATAAGTCGACGATCGGTGAACGAATGGATAAAAGATAATGTGTCTAGGACGTTGTTTTGTTGTGTGTGTATCTGTGAAAGAATGCAGATTCTGCAAAACACAGTGTTGCCACAGCACCCCCTGCCTAGTGTTAGCGATATCTTGCGGGCATAACCACTCTGCGTCCTAGTCTGGATGTTGTTGCTTCAGTAGGAGTAGTGGATGGAGAAAGTGGTGATGATTCGATGTGAACCGGATGACTCGAGGATGAAGGCTGTTGATCTTGGGTTTCGGAACTTTCTTCTGAATCTTGGATATAAGCTGGCTTAAGCCTATCAATAGAAATATATTTATTACTGTTTTTAATATTGATCTTAAAAATTTTCTTGTTTCTACTAATAATTTTATAAGGGCCTTCATAAGGGTTTTGTAAAGGCTTTTTAACTGAGTCTGTCCTGACAAATACATGAGTGCACGTTAGAAGATCCTTGAAAATAAACGATTTGTTGTTAGAATGGTTTGAAGCTGCAACCGGTCGAATTGAATTCATTCTCGATTTAAGACTTTGTAGAAAATCATTCGTGTTAGCTGTTTTCGTATCAGGTGATTCGTGGAAAAATTCGCCAGGAATCCGTAAAGTGGTTCCGTATAACATCTCAGCAACCGTTGCTTCAATATCCTTGCGATAAGATGTTCGCAATCCTAATAGAACTGTTGGTAAGATTTCGGTCCAGTTAGAGGAGTCATGACATTTTATGGCTGTTTTTAAAGTTCTATGTAGACGTTCAATCATTCCGTTGGCACACGGATGGTAGGGTGTGGTCCTAATGTGTTCGATGCCTAGAATTCTGCTCAGCTCCTTGAACAATGTTGACTCGAATTGTCGGCCTTGATCCGTGGTCAATCTTAAAGGAACTCCAAACCGACAAATCCAATTGTTATAAAGTTCTAGTGCCACTGTTTCTGCAGTCATGTCGACTATCGGGATGATTTCCGGCCACCTTGAGAAACGATCGATCATCGTGAGACAGTACGAGAAACCATTGGATATGGGTAGTGGACCTATCAGGTCGATGTTTAAATGTTCAAATCGATTGTCTGGAATAGCAAAAAGTCCTATGGGTGATTTGCAGTGTTTTCCAATCTTTGACCTTTGACAAGCAATGCACTGTTTAACCCAAGATTTTGTGTCCTTACGCATGGAAGGCCAAACACAACGTGACTGTAAAAGTTTTAAAGTTGCATTGCCTCCTGGATGTGATAAGGAATGACATTTCTGAAAAATTTCTTGGCGACATGAGCTCGGGATGTAAGGTCGAATCTTTTGTGTAAATGTGTCACAAAACAGCTCTACATCATTGTAGCCGGGAATTTTAAAACGCTGCAACTTTAAGGCATTTGCACTGGTCAAAAGCTTTTTTAAATCTGCATCAGTTTTCTGCTCCATTGCCACTTTATGGAAATCCATGGTACTAGTCAATTCAAGAGTGTCGATGCGAGACAAACTGTCTGCCACCACGTTGTCCTTACCGGGAATATACTCAATGTCCGTTGAGAACTGACTTGTGAAACTCAAATAACGCTCTTGCCTAGGTGAAAGTTTTTCGGGATTTTGATGAAATGCGAAAGTCAGCGGCTTATGGTCGGTGAAGATGGTAAATTCACGTCCTTCTAGCATGTAACGGAAATGCTTAATCGTGAGATAGACCGCCAGCAATTCCCTATCATAAGCGCTATATTTTCTTTGCGATGGTTTTAATTTCTGGCTGTAAAATCCAAGCGGCTCCCAGTCCTTACCGCGTCTCTGTTGCATCACACCTCCGACCGCTTTATCTGATGCGTCAACCATAATAGAGAATTGAGCTGTGGGACAAGGATGAGTTAACATTACAGCTTCTGACATGGCTTTTTTGCAATTTTCAAACGCTTCAGAAGTTTTAGCTGTCCAGAATAAATCTTTGTTTTTTCTTCGGATTGCCTTGCAAGAAATCATTCAGTGGGCTTTGAAGATGAGCTGCATTTGGTAAATATTTTCTATAAAAATTTAGCGTTCCTAGGAAACGTCGGAGTGCTTTGACATCTTTTGGCTTCGGAAAATTTAAGATGGCCTGTACTTTATGAGGAAGTGGTTTTATGCCATCACTGGAAACTAGATGTCCTAAAAACTCTACGCTTTCTTTGCCTAAAGAGCATTTATCGATGTTGATGACGAAATTGTGATCGTTGAGTCTCTGAAAAAGTTGTTCCAAGTGAGCCTTATGTTCTTCTAGAGACGATGATGCAACGAGGAAATCGTCTATGTAGGAGAAACAAAAATCTAAACCCTGCACTACCTCGTGGACGTAACGTTGAAAAGTTTGGGTAGCATTACGGAGTCCAAACGTCATCTTGCAAAATTCAAAAAGCCCAAATGGTGTAATAATTGCGGTTTTTTCAATGTCCTGAGGATCCATCGGAATTTGATGAAACGCCCTGACCAAATCTATTTTTGAAAATATTGTTTTCCCATTTAAGTACAGAGTAAAATCCTGGATGTTAGGTACCGGGTAACGATCAGGTTTTGTCACGGCGTTGAGCAAACGAAAATCCCCACAAGGCCTCCATTCACCATTTGCTTTTAGAGCCATATGGAGCGGGCTTGCCCACGGACTCTTAGAAGGGCGACATATTCCTTGTTCCATCATGTATTGAAATTCCTTCTTAGCTGCTGAAAGTTTATCTGGTGCCAACCTTCGAACTCGACAGTGAACAGGAGGTCCCGAGGTCACAATTTGATGCTTGACCCTGAGAGGAATGTTAATTTCCTTGCGAATGGTGGTAGGTCTTGTTAAATATGGAAATTTTGCCAGAACACTGTAGTATGCGCTATTTTTGTCAAGAGTTTTAATGGTTGAGTAACTGTCTGCTTTTTGCAACTTGCCTGGGACAGTTAGTTTGGTTTTATTGTCAATGAGGCGCTGTCTCTTTAAATCCACCAATAGATCGAAATGGGTTAAGAAATCAGCCCCGATAATTGCGCGGCTGACATCAGCAATAATAAAATGCCAGCTTAGCTTTCGCCTCAATCCCAAATCTAAATCCAACAACTTCTGACCATGGGTTGTAATTTTTGAACCATTAGCCGCATACAGATGAGTGCCTGCCTGAGCAGTATCTTTTTTAGTGCGAGGGCACACAGAAAGATCTGCACCTGTATCTATGAGGTACTTTGTATTCGTTTTATGGTCTGTGATGAATAAGCGACAATTTTTATTAGTAAGGCCACTGTCGTCAGTCGCCATTAACGACCGGCCGGGAAGTTTCCCTGACTTTTTTGAAAGTTGCACGGTGGCTTGCAATTTCTCGCCTGGCTCTTAAACCTCTGGTGAAACCAGCAAATTTCAGCATTTGGATTAAAACGGTTCTTGCGATTGGAAAGAGAACGACGTCTGCTTGAAGAACCTGATTGTTTTTCTCGATTACGGCGACTTTGGAAACCGTGCGAGGATTCTAATCGCGAAAGCCTTGTGCAAAGTTCACTCAATTGAGAGGAAATTTTTGATGAGTCTATGGAGGTAGAAGGTGTGTTGAAACCAACCGTTGCGACCTCGGAAGTTTGAGAAGTTTCATGAATTTTATCGGCAATTGTGCCAAGCTTCAATATGTCCGTTTCTTGAATTGCAGATAGAATCGCCTGGGTTTGAGAAGGCAACCGTTGCAACCAAAGGGTACGTAGCACATCGTCGCCAATCTGCTCAGTTGCAAGGCCCTTCATGTCACGTAATAGTTGTGATGGACGTCTATCTCCCAGATCTATGTCTTTGAGCAAGGTACGGAGGCGCTTTTCTTCTGTGTCCGCGAACTGCTCCAGTAGCCGTTGTTTGAGGGTAGCATATTTGTCTTTTGACGGCGGATTTGCCACAATGTCGATGACCTGAGAAATTATGTTGCCATCGATGCTGCCTACGGCAGTGTGGAATTTTGTCTCATCGACTGTTATGCCTGCCGTTGTAAACTGGGACTCTAATTGCATGAACCAGACCCGTGGATTCGCTTTCCAGAACGGCGCAGGTTTGATTGCAACTCGTGAAATTTCTACTGTGGGTTCTATTTGCTTTCCTCCCTCGTTAGCCATTGTTTTTTTTTAAATCAAAATATGCAATAAAAAAAATTGTTTATGTACTTACGTACGAATTTTATTTTTGATGTTTCTGCAGCTGCTCCAGACAAGAAAGGTGGTCGGTGGCGACAGTCAACTGTTGTAATTTTAATTTTTGTTATATGTATGTGTGTTCTGTATCTGCGGTTTATATCTAATTGATGCGCAAGCAGTGAAAACCGACACGAAAAGAAAAAGATAGAAACACTAGAGACAAAAAAAACTTTTCGGATGTCAATGGCCAATGCGTAAATTCAGTTTTGTTAGTCTTTTTACGGAATTTAAAAATTATTTTCGGAACCGTCGGCGGGCGTCGGGGTCACCAATATGGTTAAATGACAAGATAACCATTAAGTTAACAATATTCAAATGTTTATTTAAACTAAAATTACAAAGATTCTTAATGAACTAGTTGACAAAACGTTCTGTTGGGCGATGCTTATAAGTCGACGATCGGTGAACGAATGGATAAAAGATAATGTGTCTAGGACGTTGTTTTGTTGTGTGTGTATCTGTGAAAGAATGCAGATTCTGCAAAACACAGTGTTGCCACAGTACCCTCAGCTTCTCATATACGTTTTTAGATTCACATCCTTGTCCTTCGGATGTGGACTTCCAACGGCAGCGTATGATAAGCTCATTAAATTCTGATCTTGACAGCATTGTCCAATGGGGAATCAAAAACCGTGTAGAATTTAATGCTTCAAAAACTCAATGCTGTTTACTGTCATTAAAGCGTAACCCTCCCCTAATGCCACTTTCTATGAGCGGCACTTGTATTGAGGAGACTGATCAGCTTTCAGTTCTAGGTATGTGCATCACAGACCATCTTTTGTGGAGTGATCACATATTTGACGTTGCCAAAAATGCTGCTAAATCTTCTGATCTGGTTGTTATATATAAAGCCTTTATTCTTCCGAAGCTCGAGTACATTCCCATATATGGGCAGGTGCTCCAAAAACCCACTTGAGTCTCTTGGACAGAATTCAAAAGAGAGCTATAAAAATGATAGGCGACCGTTGTCTAACTGAAACACTTGTATCTCTCGAGCACCGCCGCAACGTTTCATTTCTATCATTATTTTACCGCTATTTTCATAAACAGTGCTCTAGTGAAATAGCCAGTTGCATTCCTCCCCTTAAACAATTCAACCGTAATACCCGAACTTCTAGGGATGCCCATCAGTTTACCCTTGAGCCCAACTTCGGACGTACTGTCAATTACAGAGATTCTCTTTTTAGTCGCACTACACGAATGTAGAATGCTTTACCTGGCTCAGTATTTCCCACTCATTTCAATGTGCAGACATTCAAAACCAGTGTGCATCAGTATCTCCTTTCTAATCCTATCCTAATTTCCTAATTGCTCGCACTGTGTATTTAACATTATAAGGGTATTCATAACCCCTTGAGTGCGCGTATAATAAAAAAAAAAAATCATTTAATTTTGCTAAAACAAACTTTACTGAATTAAATTTTTATATTGGTTCATTTAACTGAAATTTTGAATGTGCAAATTTAAACACTAATGAAATGCAGAGTTAATTTGTTCGCATATTAAAAAATGCAATTGAAATATTCGTTCCCTTAATGCAAAAAAAAAAAATCTGTAAGCCTCCGTGGTATAATAATTGTTTTTCTCACTTTCCATACCAAATAGTGAGATATAAAGCACTTCTGATCGAAAGATTTTTCTCCATCGTAGGAAAGAGTTTGAAATTTTAAGTAAATTCTTAAATAAAAATTATATCTTAGAAATCGAAAATAAATTAGAAAATGATTCAAAAAGTTTTTGGTCGTACATTTCAATTAAAAAGTCATCATTAGGTTTACCTAAAACTATGACATATAAAAACTTAGTATCCAACGATGTTAACCAAACTCTTGAATTATTTGCTGTCTTTTTCAGTCTGTTTATTCATATTCCAGTTCCATCCAACTCTAGCTTTAAATCTCGCGTTAAACCTCGGGTTGATATTGGTTCACTACAAGTTGGAATTATCTGAAGTTGAAACAGGACTTTTTAATTTAAGGCCAAAAAAGAAGACCTGCACATATTATGTTTATAAGAGATTTGCATAGCTGGGCACCATTAATCAAACAGTTAACTTCGTTAATCGTTAATTCGCTACTAAAAAAGTTAGCTTCGTTAAACGTTAAAGCGTTAAATTTCGGAAGAATTAACGCAAGTTAACCTTAATCGTTAATCCGTTAACATGTGATAAAAATTGCGTTTTTATATTTTTTACTCTGAGCACCGGCGCTAAGTAAAGTTGCTGCACTAGTGTAATAGGTTGTAAATTCGTTTATCCAACGAAAGAGTTGAATAAAAAGTTGAACTAAGTTGGTTAAACTTATCGCGTACATAGTGGACTACCGGCATAATGAAATGATCGAACGAAACGAATCTCTTCGCAGTTTTCTCACTCGCACGCGCCGTCAAAATATAATACGTACCAAGCTGTTTTTGTTTCACCCGTGGCACGTGCCGCATGGCACTTGTCTCATACTTGTCTGAACCTGTTTTTCGCGCCGCGCGGTAAATAGTAGGCATTGGATTAACGATTAACGGACTTAACGTGGATTAACGGATTTAACCTGTCCGTTAACATTTTTAAAAGTTAACTTAAAAGTTAATCCGTTAATCAAAATTTTAACTTCGTTAATTAACGATTAACGGATTAACGAGTTAATGCCCAGCTATGGAGATTTGCTATGTTATCATATATAAAGAACTGCTCTTTTGCTTATGATATCCATTTACGCTCCTTCTAGAAATATAAGGGAAAGCCAGTTTCTTTTCTATCCTTTACGTAGAACAAATTACGGTCAAAATGAGCCAATATCGAATATCGAGGGCTATTTCAACATTAGAACTATGTCAAAATATGGACTATATCAGTCAAGAAACTGCTTCAAAAACACTTTATTTAACTCGTTGTCGTAATTATGTAAATGGTAGAATAAGTAATTTTATTCTTTAATTATATTGTAATCTGTAAGGCTTTGCTGATAGGTGAAATAAATAAATAAGAAAAACAAAAAATATGTTTACATATCAAAATTAAAAGAAAAATATTTTGTATAAATAGGAACAATTTTTTTAATTTCCATTTTTTGAAAATTATCTTACGTATATTCTATTTTCTTTTGGAAAATTTCCAAATACCTACATACATACATGTATTTTTTGTTTAATATTTACAAAATAACTCTTAAAATAAAAAAAAATATTAAAATGGCAATTGCTGTAATAATATTATTTTTGTTATGCAAAAGTTGACTTTTTGTGCCTTTTTGAAGAATAAGAAAACAAAGCCTGATAAATTTTTTTTGAATAATTTATACCTACCTTTTTAAATTGGGTTTTATCTATGACTGTTTTAACAAGAAAGCGATTTTGAATCTTTCATGGATGATTCAAAACACATCGGTTTTTAATAAAACGAAACTTTTTCAAGTGAAAAGGACTGTTTACTTTATCTATGTATTTAAGCAAACTTTACTGAGTAAATGCCAAATAAAAAATAAAACATATCAGAACAGCAATTTTGCTTTGTTCCATGAGAATATCATAGACAGCCCTAACGAGGTATCCGTGTCGGAGGCTCAAATTGCTTTCGAGGTATCCTATCGGAAAGAATAATACACAAACGCGTTGGCGCAATTTTTTCCGCGAAGAATTTGTGTCGAACGAAATCGGAAAAACAATAACAATAAATTGCATTTAGCTGTCAGAAATTTCACAAATAAAACACTTGATCGCACTTCAACGCAGTTTGCCGGGTGCGTTAAAATAATGTCGGAGAAAAATTCGGAACAGCTGTTCGGAAGAATACCTCGAAGCAAAAATCCTCCGAATCGTAAAAAATCGGAGAAATTTTCGCTCCGAACGGATACCTCGCTAGAGCCGAGAGTTTATACAAAAAGATATTAGTTTTGATTTCAATGATCTACTCTGTATCAAATACCTAGGGTTTGTTGTCGTTTAATTTTTAATTTTGCTTTATAATACATACATACCTACTTGTTTTTGTTTTCTTTCAGCCCTATTTTGTTATTCAAGGGATTCGTAAATTCGATTAACACATTCGATCCTTTTCATTCTACGTTTCTATTCTGCAATCCATCGGGTGAACTGCACTATCTCAAACTAATTTTAAAAATTACGTAAGGTGAGAAAATCTTTTTGAAAGTTTGCATAAACTGTTTTGGACAATTATTTTAAATTAAATAACACAAATAGTTATGGAATAAGAGATTCCTCAAATAGAGAATTACAGAGAAATGTAAGAAAATCTATGTAATGAACTTCCTATAAATAATAATAAAAATAAATAAAACGTATTCAAATTATTAATTCACTTAAGAAACACTCTGTAATTAAAAAGAAAACTCTCAATAAAAAAAAATGTAAATGTGAAAAACTGCCTTAAGTAAAAAACTCCTCCACGATTGTCTTTTTTCGAACTAGAAAAAAGCTGTTTTTTTTTATTTGTTGACATACGTAATTAACTAGGTCCTGGTTTTCTACGCCGGCTTGGTTTTTCTTATGTCGATTTCCTTTTACACTAGGGATTTTAGGGATTGCGATCCCTTGTCAAATTTTGTCTTTTTAGTGTGCGTATTTCGTATACATGTAAATCCCTCTCCAAATACGGATTCGAAAGATTTGATCTCTGTCAAAAAAAAATCGATTTTTTTGGTGTGGTAAAAGTCAAAATTTGACAAGGGATCGCAATCCCTAAAATCCCTAGTGTAAAAGGAAATCGTCATTATTCTGAATTGAATTTGAGGTTTGAAAATCAACTCCACTTTAAGTTCCTATTTAAACTTAGTATTTATTTATTTATTTATTTATTCCTTCAGAAGAACTATGGAAATTAAATTGTATCAGATGTTCATTTAATTTTATTTACTAATAAAGTGGCACAAATTGATTGTTATGAAAGTCATCATTTACTGCATGGGATAGGGTCAATGTACGTAACTCGCACCAAATTTATTTAGGGAATAAATGATTTTCCATATCAACCTTCTAAATTCCAATTGTAAGTTCTATCTGGGCAAAATAGAGCACTTTTAATAGAGAAGTTAGCTATGTCTGCTTAGAAATAATCTTAGTTAGTTTTTAGTTAGTTTTTGCCTCGGAGGATGATCTTTTACCAATTAATGTTAAATGAAAACACAGTTTTAAATATTAGGTTAATACGTGTATTTAATAAGGAAACTTTTTCATTTAACATACTGTCCATGCATATATATAATGCTTATTAAGAAAACTTCTATTTCTTCTTAATTTTCAATTGCTTTCCTTTCTTCCAAGCCATTTTCACCAAATCCAAATTTTCAATTCCCCAACTGCAGAGGCAAACTAAAACTCCAACGAATCCAATACCAACGTGTACAAGAAATGAATTCATTGTTATCTGCAAAGAATACACAAATTTGAAAAATTATAATATTAAGTTATTAATTCCTTACCATTGAATATTTCGATATTATTCCAGTCGTAATTAATGCCAAAATAAAAAAATTTCCTGGTATAATACCAAGAAGAGGATTCATACCCAACGGCCGATATTGGCGGAGTATATATTTTGTGCTATAGCAAATCCTGCAGAACATATTTATGCAATTCGCAAAAATAAATCCAACTGGCCCGAATATACTTGTTAAAATATACGACAGAATAAGGAAGCTAATTGAAAATATCGCCATAAGGTAATTATACTTGTCGATGTCTTTACTTGTGTTCGTTGCAAACATGTAGCCTTCAGTAATGCCATTGACAGCCATAAAGCATATAGCTAAGCAATGCCACTTCAGCAGACTTTCAGGCAAACCACCAGCAACAAAATCGGCTCCACCATAAATGAGGAGTAACGTATGCGAATAGCTTTGTCCGAATGTGAAGGCTAATAATCCAATCGAAGTGACACCGATGCAAAGCGTTTTTAATACATTTCCAGCTTCATGCACTTTTTCCTTCAAAACAAAAACCATAATGTTACAAATGTAAAGCTCAACTTTCCTAAAATCTTACCATATTCTGTTTCTCCAGCTGAACGTCTCTTGATATGGTTTGAGTAAAATAAAAATAACTGCTCTCTTCTATGGGTCGAAAGATGAACCTAGCCGCGAGACTTCCTAGGTTGTTGACAACATCATAGGTTGCCTGTTCACTGAAAGATAGAACCGGACTCATTGACATGACATATTTCTCCCCTTCGGTTAAAATCTGTTTTAGCACTCCCTGTTTAATGAAGCTCAAGGTGAGTATTTGAAGTTTAGGATTGAAAAACGAATCCTAGAATATCAGTTTATGCCATAAATTAAATGTAACTAGTCCAATTCGCAGAATTTTACCTTGTTCTCCATATTAAACGGAAGAAGTTGGATGAGCCGTTGGAATGGAAAATCATCCATACTCTTGAAGAGGTCTCCATCTGCCTTTTGGGCATTTGTCTTATTTAACTTGTGCTCATTAAACCTTTTTATGTAAAAATAAAAAAATGCATAATGTCCAATGAATATCACAATAGCACTTGCTAGCTGCGCTATTGCGAAAGCATCAATGGCAATACTGTGATCTCTAACAACTATCCAAATAAAAATCAAAGATCGCACCATAATGTGTAAGGTGTTAAGGAAAATCTTCAATTTAACAAAACAGAAAACCTGTGTGAGGAAGACTGGTGCCTCAGCACACAACTCAATCACGCAGGATAGTGCGACAGAGTAGCAGGCGAACTTATACTGACTTTTGAGATGATCATCGACTGGCGATAGGACATCCAGCCAAATGTATGTACAAGGAATGCATAGGGCAATACAGGTGGGTACTCTGTAAGGACAAAAGACATTCTCATTGTTAAGAATAAAGATTTTACATAGAATAACAGATACTTACGTCAGCCACATTTGGTTTATTAATTGTGGCCAAGAGCATTTGTCTTTTTGTTGTGAGGTGGCACTCAATGCAGCGCGATTAATAGCTTCACGGGACAAAAATAAAAGAGTGCTTTCAAGCAACAGCAGTCGCACATTCATAACGCCGAGCACATCTCGGCCAACATTGCGAACAATAAAGGCGTTGATTCCGAATGTGACGAAACGGCAAATAATCTTTAAGAACAATAGGACTTATATAATCAAAAATATGAACATAATGTGCTATAAACTTATTCCTAACTTGGGTTGTTTACAAACATTATTGTTTTCAAAACTCACTTGAAATATGATACTGAATCCGGCATTGAGTAAACTGCTGTGCAACACGTTCCTAGTCATGACTGCTGGGTTTCAATTGCCAACACTATTGTTTATTTAATCTAGGAAGCTTTGATCATCTTTTATTTATCTATGAGATGTAGTACCGAAATCAATACCCAGAAATTTAAATGAAATACTTTTCGGGCAAAAATAATCTAATGTCAACACGTCATTCGTTTTGATGACAGCTTAACAGATGATCTTGTAAACAAAAAAAAATGACATCTTTGTGACACGCAACGAGCGCATTCAACATCGACAAAATATGAAAGGAATCTATTCACAATAGGTTTGTGATAATATATTTTTGGCAAACAATTTTCAGTGGTTTGAGGTTTGGGAAGGTGAAATTATTTCAGAGCGAAATAAAATGCAGATCGGGATAAATTTAATTATTTATACAATTTTCTCTTCTAAGTCAAACCAAGTATTTAAGCAGACAGGTACTTAGCTTCAGATAAAAAACAAAAATTATTTCATAGAGAAATAAAATGTAGATCGGGCTAAATCTAATTTCTTATACAATTTTCTTCTAAGTTAAAGCCTAGTACGCAGATCGAGACAAGACTGTTGAAGTTATTGATTACTTACATATATGTTAATTAATATACTTTAACATTTTTAGAACTTAGTTTTTAGAATTTAAATTAAGTTTGTTTTTCTTTGTAACTCAAATATTGTTCTATAATATTTTTTCTATCTTATCAAATCTATTCAACTATTCGGTTCAATAAAGAATTTCCTTTTTAAATTAAATACGATTTATTTAATATTCAATCCATAAAAAACAATAGGTTATGGGCCTAGTCGCGAGTTTTAATAAATTGCTTTAATTTAAATCGAATTTTATTACTTATTGAAATCATATCGTCTGAGTTCTCATTTCTCAAGAATGGAATTATCAAAGAATATCAAACTTTTGGCTAGTGAGTCAGATTGGCCAATTTGGAAAAGAAAAATTAGGGATTTGCTAGACTACCATGAAGGAGCTTTAGATGCGATTGATGGGATTCTGAAGAAACCAGAGCCCTTAGAAGGAGATCCCAAACCAGATGAGATCAACCAACACAAGGAAAAGAGCAACTTATATCGAAAAGCAAACAGCTATGCAAAATCGATGATAACAAGCTCAGTAACTGACGCAGTTTATCAGAAAATAATGGATAAAGAAACTGCACACGATACATGGAATGCACTTAGGCAACAATTCGAAGCAACTTCCAAAGATCAACTCTTTAAGATATGCACTGATCTTTTTGCATTCAGCTGGAATTCAGCTCAAGATGTTTCGACACATATTGCAAAACTGCGAAGTTTGTGGAACGAACTGAATGGTGGTCTGAAAGCTAAAAACGAGAAGGCATTACCAGACTTAATGCTAGTATGCAAAGTCTTGCATATTTTGCCAAGTACATTTGAAACTTTCAGATCAAGCTGGATGTTACTAACAAAAGATGAAGACAAAACATTCGACGAATTGACAATGCAGCTCTGTATGTATGAAAGAAACTTCAAAAATAGAGAAGATAGCGAACACTTGACTCAAGAAGCGTTAATTGCAAAATTTGACAAAAAGAAGCAAGAGGTTCGACAAAAAACATATAGTACCCGGAACAGAAAAGAAGATATTTGCAATTTTTGTAAAAAGAAAGGACATTGGGTTCAAGACTGCAAAAAGTGGATAGCTGAAGGAAGACCAAATAGATGCAAACTATCAAGCAGCAACACAGGTAACTTATTCGACACCAATGTTTCTCTTGTGTCGGTCTGCAATAAGGAATATACAACACAACAAAACTCAATGGATTGGTGGATTGATAATGGAGCAACAAAGCATGTTACCAACTGTCCAGACTGGTTCGTTGATTTTGAAGAGTTTGAAAGTCCTAGCAGAATACAAGCAGCTGGAAAAGAAACTCTTAGCGCTATCGGAAGAGGAACAATAAAAGCGGAATTAATTCACAACAATAAGCTAGTGACATTAAAAGACGTTTGGTATGTTCCAACAATATCAAGAAACTTATTTTCAGTTTTGGCTGCACAGGACAGAAACCAAAATAGTGTCTTTAAGTCCTCAGCTACAAAGTGCTGGCTTGAAGTGGATGGCAAAACTATATTATGCGGAAATCGTCAAGTGAATGGATCGTTATATAAAGCAGCTATCAAGCCAATTATTTCAAAACAGAAGACTGGAATTCAATTCAATGTAGCCGTTGGAGATGACACAACACTGCAGTTATATCATGAACGATGGGGACACCAAGATAAAAGACATGTCAAACAGATGCTTGAGAAGGAGTTGGGCATCAAAGTAAAGTTGGACCAGAATTTGTGTGAACCTTGCATCTATGGTAAAGCACACAGATTACCATTCGGAACTAGAAGGAAAGCGACATCACCAGGAGAGCTGATATCAACGGACGTATGTGGACCTTTTAGCGAATCTTACAAACACAAAAAGTATTTGGTTGTGTTCAAGGATAGTTACTCCAAATTCCGATATGGATTCGCCATAAAACACAAATCTGATGTCAAGAACGTACTAAAAGAAGTAATTGCTCATGCGAAGATGTTGGGTCATTCCATTAAAGAGCTATTAAGTGACAATGGTGGTGAATTTGACAACGCAGAAGTCAAACAGATTCTTCGGTCAAATGGTATCACGCAGAGACTAACAGCGCCTTACACACCTGAACAAAATGGGGGCAGTGAACGTGAAAACCGAACTCTGGTAGAGATGGCAAGAACCTTCAAATATTCAAGCACCGATGTTGATTTTCCAGAAGCAATATGGGCGGAGCTTACGAACTCGGCAGTATACATACTGAACAGAACTGGAAAGTCTTCAGTAAATGGCGTAACTCCATACGAATTATGGATTGGTAAGAAGCCCAGAATCAAGCACTTGAGAATAATTGGATCGACATGCTTCACTCATATTCCAATCCAGAAGAGGAAGAAAATGGACAGAAAAGCTGTTAAAGGTTACCTCGTGGGATATGACGGTAATGAGCGATATAGAATTTACATCAAGGAAGAGAACAAAGTTATCCTATCAAGAGATGTACAGTTTCAGGAAAATCCAAGTATATGTGAAAAAGCAATAAAACTAACACTTCGAGACGTTGAATCAACCAGTAAAGAACAACTAGAAGAACCAGAAAGTGCAGAAAGTAGCATATATTCAGACGAGTACGAAACTGGGAGAGATAGCAGTTTCGAAAATGAACAAAATATTATCCCACAGCAGATTGAAAACGAACGCCTAAGGGATAGGTCTAGATTAAGAAAACCCAAGAATTTTAACGACTATGTAATGGCGGCAGAGGATTTTGTGAACTCTTCATCAAATCCTGAAAACTACAAAGAGGCCATTTATAGCAAAGAAAACACTGAATGGAGAAAAGCTATGGAAAGAGAAATGACATCATTGAATGAAAATCAAACTTGGAAACTGACGCCTTTACCGAAAGGAGCAAAAGCAATCCCTTGCAAGTGGGTTTATTGTTTGAAAAACAATCCAGATGGCAGTATCGATAAGTACAAAGCAAGACTAGTGGCTAAAGGTTTTAGTCAACGTGAAGGGATTGACTATAGTCAAACATTTAGTCCGGTAGCAAAGTTAGGAACTATAAGATCAGTTCTTAGTATTGCTGCGAGCGAGAAGATGCATCTGATCCAATTTGACGTGTCAACGGCTTTCTTGTATGGCAATTTAGAAGAAGTTATTTACATGAAGCAGCCTGAAGGATATGAGGATGGTACTGATAAAGTATGTGAGCTCAAGAAAAGTTTATATGGGCTCAAGCAGTCATCAAGGTGTTGGAACAAGCGTTTTGGGAGTTTCATTTCCAATCTAGGATTCAGAGCTAGTGAAGCTGATCCTTGTTTGTATATGAGGGAGAGAAACGGAAAGAAAATTATACTTGTTCTTTACGTAGACGATGGGCTAGTTGGATCAACAGATCAGTACGAGCTTGATGTATTCATCGAAGAGCTGAAGAATGAATTCAAGATTATTTCAAAGAAAGCCTCGTTCTTTTTAGGTTTAGAGATTGAACAAAAAGAAGACAGAATAAAAATTAGTCAAGAAGCACATGCCAAGAAAATTCTTGATAGATTTCAATTTTCGGAGTGTAAGCCAATTTCGACACCAATGGTGAAGACTGCTGAAATCACAAAAACAGGGAAAGAAGAAATACAAAAGCATAGCTTCCCTTATCGACAGGCAGTAGGTGCGTTAATGTATCTAATGGTGGGAACAAGACCAGACTTGGCATATAGCATAGGATTTCTGTCAAGATCCTTAGAGAATTCAACTATGGAAGATGTCACTCGAGTAAAAAGAGTATTCCGGTACATAGCTGGGACTCTGAGCTTGGGTATTGAATATAGACAAAATAATAAAAAAGGGATTCTAGAATGCTACAGTGATGCAGATTTCGGTGGATGCACAAAGACAGGACGATCAACTTCCGGAGTAGTCATAACTCACGCAGGAGGGGCTATTTCTTGGCTAAGTCAAAGGCAAGCAATGGTTGCAACATCTACAACTGAAGCCGAAATAGTAGCAGCAAATGAAGCAAGCAAGGAAATAATTTGGCTATGCAGGTTGTTTAAAGAAATAATTCAACTGAACCAAACTCCTATTCTTCAAGTGGACAATTCTGCAGCTGTCAGACTCGCTCAAAATCCTGAATTCCATAGAAGAACGAAACACATTGCAACAAAGCATTTCTTCATCCGAGAGAATGTCACTGAAGGAAAAATTAAAATACAACAAGTGTCAACGGAAAAACAAATAGCTGATATAATGACGAAACCACTCCCTGGTCCAAGACTAAAACTTTTGTGCAGCGAAATGGGTCTGTCATGAAAATGAAAAGTATCAATTAACAAGGGAAAGTGTTGAAGTTATTGATTACTTACATATATGTTAATTAATATACTTTAACATTTTTAGAACTTAGTTTTTAGAATTTAAATTAAGTTTGTTTTTCTTTGTAACTCAAATATTGTTCTATAATATTTTTTCTATCTTATCAAATCTATTCAACTATTCGGTTCAATAAAGAATTTCCTTTTTAAATTAAATACGATTTATTTAATATTCAATCCATAAAAAACAATAAAGACAAATTTTATCTCTACAATTTTAATCTCTACAAAGCTTTTCCAAATCTCGCGCAAAAACTTGAAGTTGGAGAGATGAAATCTAATTTAATGTGTTTTTTAGTGTATCTCTGGAACGGGTTGCCTTACGAAAGTCGTTCATACCTTTTTGGAATCTCCTCTTGATGATCTCAAGACAAGCATCAGCACCTTTTACATAAAATCAGAATAGACAAAAATCACTTTCGGAAATACGGTGGCTGTCAAAATTTGTCTCGCAAAATAATGCTTGTATCATTCTTTTTACTGGCAAAATTTAGTGGAGACATTTTTGAAGAGCAATTCACAATAGTATGAATTTTGCGCGCGAACTGCGTACTGCTCGGAAAAATATCCGAGACAAAATTTGTCCCAGGAAAAAAAATGTATGGGAGACAAAATTTTTCCCGATCTGCGTACTAGGCTTAAGCAGAGTTCTTAAGCCGACAGTACTTAGCTCCAGACCAAAATCAAATTTTTGATTCTAAAATAACTGTAGGGTACATTGGCGCAAAATTTTAATTGAATTAGTACGATGCTAAAGCTGTTTTAGTATGATACTAGGTTAAAACAAAGAATTTGCTAATTTTAATCGAATATATACCATCATACTTTCTCTACCCTTTTATTAAAGTTAAAATCATCGAATACCTACTTTATTTTTTTAAGCCTAGTACGCAGATCGAGACAAGACAAATTTTATCTCTACAATTTTAATCTCTACAAAACTTTTCCAAATCTCGCGCAAAAGTTTGAAGTTGGAGAATTAAAAAATAATTTAATGTGTTTTGTTGTATATCTCTGGAACGGGTTGTCTTACAAAAATTGTTCATACCTTTTTGAAATCTCCTCTCGATGCTTTCAAGAAAAGCATCAGCACTTTTTACATAAAACCAGTTTTGACAAAAATCACATTTGGCTGTCAAAATTTGTCCCGCAAAATAATGCTTGTATCATTCTTTTTCCTGGCAAAATTTAGTGGAGACATTTTGTAGGGCAATTCACAATAGTATGAATTTTGCGCGCCAACTGCGTACTGCTCGGAAAAATATCCGAGACAAAATTTGTCCCAGGAAAAAAAATTTATGGGAGACAAAATTTTTCCAGATCTGCGTACTAGGCTTTAGTATCGTGCTAGCTTCATATGCATTGACTTACTATATATGGACTGCTAGTCGCTTATTTTCTTCATACAAATCCTCAAAAAAAGTGGTTCCACTTTTAAGGTTCTTTCTAACGAAAATGCGCGATCAAAAGATGTCACTTAAAAAAAGGAACTAATTTTTGACAATTCAACCCCAGCGCTTGTTGACAATTCAAAATGAACTGTCATTATTTTTTTTCAATTTTGCAATTGCAATTGCAATCAATCTGCACATTTAATCAAATTAAAAGGTAAGTTTTTGGTTCTTTTCTTGCATTAAGCAAAATAAATTTAATTTTAATTTGTGTTTTAGCATCTCTTCCGCCATCACCACCCGTTCCGACAGCTTCAGCAGCGGCATTATCGATAGTTATAGATGGCCATCGAATATGGGCAGCGATGTGCGATTTGTGAATCATTCTTGTTCACCTAATTGTGAAATGCAAAAATATCTGTAAATGGTCTGTCCCGAATGGCTTTGTTTGCTGCTGCACGGAATATTGAAGCTGGTGAAGAGATAAGCTACGATTATAACTTTTCGCTATTCAATCCATCCGAGGGTCAAGAATGTCGCTGCAATATTTCACAATGTTGTGGGGTTATTGGCGGAAAATCTCAGCGAATTAAACCTCTTTTAGAATCACCAAAACCGGTTGATAACTCTGCAGGACAGGCAGACGTAAGGCGAAATGGACGCCAGCGAAAGAGGCAGAGATCAGTACGTAAAGATGTTATACGTCTTCAATCCACGGATATTGTAATGACTCAAATGTTACAGCAGTTGTCGGAAAAAGACAAGCGTTTGATTTGGTTCCAGAGAATCTTCTTAATTAGGAATTTTGAAAAGGTAAGTACAAATCATTCTCATTGTGTATCTATAAAGACGTTAGTATTTATGTCATTGAAGGTTCGTCGGATTAAGTCAAAGGGATCAACATCTGATGTGAGTAAGCCAGAACAAATTGGAACAGTTGCTCTTCAAAGAAGACCTTCGACACCTTCTTCTATTGCTGTGCAAAATATCAGCTTTGCGATCAGCGAGAAGTACGAGTATTCATCCTCGTGGTCGTGGCTTAGCACAAGCTGTTCAGGATTCTGAGGTTGAAAAAATGGCCAAAATGGCAGTTGTTTTCAGGTATATATGTTCAGCATTAGAGGAAATTAAGGGTATGTATGTGTACAGTTGATTATTAACGCCATGATTCATTGTTTATTTTTCTTCTTTTAGACGACACTCACTGATAAACCGGAAATTATTAAACTATAGCCAACATTGATAAAGAAAAAGGGAAAACCAGGAAAGCAACAAGCCAACACACTTAAACCTGTTGATTTTGCTCCTATTCAAGCTAATGTCGAGAAAGGTTATTACAAAGTTCCGGTGGAGTTTGACGATGATTTAGAAAGTCTACTATCTGCAATGCGAGAATTTCATAACGAAAAGCCAGAGAAACTTTCTGTTATTAAGGACATTTCAGAGTTATACTTCAAAACATAGGACAACGTTTACGATCAACAAGTAGAGCTAGCTCTTGACAAAAACAGTCTCAAGAGATTTCGAACTAATGCTGGTATTGAAAAGCCCCCAACGGGAGTTGTTAGTAAGAATTTTTCATCGAAGTCAAAGCAACAATCGAAGACATCATTAGTTGCATTTCTGGTTTGTTCAAAGATGAAGGTCTTATGATCCAATGCGCACGTTGCAATGTTTGGCAGCATACTCAATGTACAAAAGCCGATGTAAACGCAGATAGTTATTTGTGCGAAAGGTGCGATTCTCGTGTTGTTGACCGGGAAATTCCTTTGGATGATTATACGGAGGATGGTCATAGATACTATTTATCCCTGATGCGTGGTGATTTATAAATTCATCAGGGTGATACGGTTTACGTCCTGCGTGACATTCCTATTAAGGATGAGAATGGCGTTATTTGCCCAACTAAAAAGCACACGTATGAGACCATAGGAGAAATAGACTATTCAGAGTGTGACATTTTTCGAGTGGAGAGGCTTTGGAAGGATCAAAATGGGAAGCGTGTTATTTTTGGGCATCATTTTCTGCGACCACATGAAACTTTTCATGAACCATTTAGGCGTTTCTATCCAAATGAAGTTGTTCGTGTACGAACTTGTACCGATCGAGCTGGTTATTAGTCGTTGTTGGGTTCTTGATCGTACAACATTTTGCAAAGGTCGCCCGCTTGATTGTACAAATGAAGAGCATGTGTTCATTTGTGAACTTAGAGAAGATAAATCGGCAAGGTTCTTTTCGAAAGCAAAAATCAACTGGCCAACATGCACAAAGAACTGCGCTCAGGAAATTTGAAGAGAAGTTAAGAATCTGCAAGAAATATGGGTTATGTTTTATATTTGCAGTTTTATTAACCATTAGTTTAAATACCAATATTTCGCTTAATAGCCACATGATGTTGATCCAGCCTTGCTGAAAGCGAGAAGGCAAAAAACGGATTTGGCAGAAAATACATCCGCCACGACCCTAAAATCAACTTTACCTATGCTTGGTACAGAAACGGAAAGAATTTTTGCCCGTTAAAGTAAGTTGTATTGATGACTCTTCTAAAGTTTTCTATAATCGCTTATTTATCACAGACAAGAAAACAAAAGCGAAATCACCTCGAAGTGGTGCTGGCAGCTATAAAGAAGCTCAAATCGAAGAAGAATACTCATATGAATGAAGGCGTTTTGGATGTATCATATTTGCTTTCGGGACGCGGAGCAAGGAATCATAAATCGATTGCCGCAAACGTGCTTACGTAGTCAATAAAATTAATTTAAATGCCATGCATGAATTTTCGGTCCAAACGATCAAAAAAATTGTAATATTTTTTTGTAACATAATAATCTTGCATTAAATGAAGTCGGTTTTGCCTTTTTGGAAATATAAACTAATAGAAAGGCTTGTTTTCTTTTTAATAATTGTAATGAGAATATAATACAAGTGGTATTAATTAATCAGGTTCTCTTCGATTTCCTGCAGGTTTTATTGTTGATCGGATGGTACGCAATGGTCTGGACAGGCCAAATATTGCATAATATGCAACATATTATGTTGAATTGAACGACTTTTCGATGTTTTTTTGTCAATCAAAATGAATTCTCGAAATACAAAGCTTCCAGTTTCGTCGGCTTTTTCGCTAAACATTTCACCGAGAATCCATCGGCTAGCATTAATTCATCCCCGGTAACTGGCCAGTACTGGTGGCATTTTTGTCGCCCGGCTTCCATAACTGTGGTCAACATCACCACTAAATGACTTGACTCCTGCTGTACCATTCGCCAGAAATCGGTAGTCGTACTAGCTAGAGGACTCTGAGTGGCAATGTAACGATTTACACCCCACCAGGAATTTCCATGTTTACATAGTTGGTGTTGATATCTCCTGAATTACAGTTTATAAGCATCAAGCGGTTACAGTCATCTAAATATTAAAAACAAAACAAGTTAAAAAGCCATTTGGCAGCAAAGTCTATAGTTAATTCTTACATGGTGAAATGTCCCTGTAACGGTTTTTGGAAATTTCTCAGGTTTCTTCTCCTCACTTATGGCCAAATCTGGATTCTTTCTATACGGTGGTGGCGGAAGAGATGCTAAAATACAAATTAAAATTAAATTTATTTTGCTTAATGCAAGAAAAGAACCAAAAACTTACCTTTTAATTTGATTAAATGTGCAGATTGATTGCAATTGCAATTGCAAAATTGAAAAAAAATAATGACAGTTCATTTTGAATTGTCAACAAGCGCTGGGGTTGAATTGTCAAAAATTAGTTCCTTTTTTTAAGTGACATCTTTTGATCGCGCATTGTCACTAGGAAGAAAGCTTAAAAGTGGAACCATCGTGAAGTTGGCTACTAGCAGTCCATATCTAGTAAGTCAATGTTCATATGACTCTGACATTTGCAAACATCAAAAAAGGTTCCTGTACTTACTTTTTTACACGAAATGTCATTAGGGGTATTCACGATCTAATGCAACAGGTCTAGTATCATTAAGCCTAGTACGCAGATCGAGACAAGACAAATTTTATCTCTACAATTTTAATCTCTACAAAACTTTTCCAAATCTCGCGCAAAAGTTTGAAGTTGGAGAGATCAAATCTAATTTAATGTGTTTTTTAGGATATCTCTGGAACAGGTTGGCTTACAAAAGTCGTTCATACCTTTTTGGAATCTCCTCTTGATGCTTTCAAGAGAAACATCAGCACATTTTACATAAAATCAGTTTTGACAAAAATCACTTTTTGAAATACGGTGGCATGTCAAAATGTGTCCCGCAAAATAATGCTTGTATCATTCCTTTTCCTGGCAAAATTTAGTGGAGACATTTTGTAGAGCAATTCACAATAGTATGAATTTTGAGCGCGAACTGCGTACTGCTCGGAAAAATATCCGAGACAAAATTTGTCCCAGGAAAAAAAATGTATGGGAGACAAAATTTTTCCCGATCTGCGTACATACTAGGCTTTAGGTGCGTTTTATTATCCACTAATCTATCTGGATCCGAATCGGGATCTTCCTTTGAAAATAAAACGATACGGATCTTACTGACAGCAGTGTTATAAGCCCGTCTCTTTTTATCCTTGGGTTTGGAAATTTTAAATTATGTCTTGTCCTTTTTCTTTACACTATACCTTACACTACCTTACCATGAAAAGCCATCTACTCGTCAGTGTAAAAACTAATTTTTGGATCTTTGAAATAGATCCCGATAGAAAACAGGATCCCAAATTGTTTTTGTAATACATGTTAAAACTTAATCCAGATCCGGATCCAGATAGATTTGTGAATAATAAAACGCACCTATTGTAAAAATGCAAAAGTGTAAAATCTTACAAACACTACAACAACAAAATATACGGAGTGTAATTTTGCAATAGTAGGTGTGTTTTTTTTACAGGCTTAATAGGCGACGATAAAAAAACGCATCGGGGCATAAAAAAAACTTGGCAGCACTGTGCTGTGGAATGACATTTTAAAACAAAACAAATCTCATCTCTTTCTCTTTCTCATATCTTCTATCAAACATTTTTGACATTTCCATCCTTCGTCGTATATAAAAACATTAAATCGAAATGGAAGAGAATGGAGGTAAGTTCAATTTTCATTGCATTGTTTCGCATAATTTATTTGGTATTTTATTTTTCAGATCATACTTATACTTACACCAATCGAGCTTTGGAAGAGGCTGCCAATACGCCTACTTTCATGAAGAAGATGAAACAACTATCCATCTCGTGGACACTGCTGGCATACAAAAACCACCACATCAACGTGGTCGCTTCCGTGGAAATTTGAGGAACTCAAGATTCATGCATAGAGGACGTAATTCTCGTGGAGGAATGCAGTCTGGTATGACTACCCTTGGCGGCAAGAATGTTAAGTCGCGCGATAATCGTGGAATGGGAAAAAAATTCGGAATGCGTAACGCTCCACCGAAAATCCGTGATGCAGAGTCCAATCATTCGACGTCTTTCAAAGACGGTTGGTAATGTTTTTGCCACTGACGCAATCTTGGCAACGATTATGTGCTGCACTCGTTCCAACTATTCTTGGGATATTGTTGTCGAGAAGTTTGGAGACAAAATCTTCATAGACAAGCGTGACAACACAGAGTTTGACTTGTTGACTGTAAACGAGACCTCTGTGGAGCCTCCAACCGATGATGATGCATCCCCCAACTCTCCAAGGAATTTGGCTACCGAGGCAACTTTCATCAACCATAACTTCAGCCAGCAGGTCCTGAAGACAGGCGAAAAGGAGCCTAAGTTCAAGTTTGAAGAGCCAAATCCATTTATTGGAGAAGACGAGGATGTTTAGATTGCGAGTGTCGGTTATCGCTACAGGAAATGGGGCTTGGGAGGTGGAATTGTTCTTGTTGCTCGTTGTGAACACGATGCCGTTTTGCAAACCCCCAACAATGAAGCGCAATTCTTTACCATAAAGGCTCTCAATTAGTGGGATTCAAAACTTGCAAACGGTGTTGAGTGGCGTCAGAAGCTCGATACCCAACGTGGAGCTGTTTTGGTCAACGAACTGCGCAACAATGCCTGAAAACTGGCCAAATGGACCGTTCAAGCTGTTCTCTCTGGATCTGACCAGCTGAAATTCGGTTATGTTTCACGTGCTCACATTCGTGATCCTTCACGTCATGTCATTTTGGGCACACAACAATTCAAGCCCCATGAATTCGCTACGCAAATCAACCTTAGCATGGACAATGCTTGGGGTATACTGCGTTGCATCATTGACATTGTCATGAAGCAAAAAGATGGAAAGTATTTGATCATGAAGGACCCCAACAAGCAAATGATTCGCTTGTACGATATTCCCGATAATACTTTCGAGAGTGATGGTTCCGAGGAGTGCGACGATGACAATGAAACTTTCCAACCCGTTTACTCTTACGGCAGCAGCAGCAAGAGGATTTAAATTTTTTACCGAGTCAACTTTTTTTTACTTAAAACATTTTCAATAAATAAATCAGAGCAGAGAGATCATAATTTTGTAAAGCTGAATAGTGAAGAAAGTGTTTATAGAGATAAAAAAGCATCTGAAATATATTATCTGTATTTGTATCCTGCGAACAAAACTTGAATTGATTATGATAGTTTGTGACAAAATTAATTATTCAACAACTTATATCTTCTTCAATAAAAAACATAATAGAAGAAAAAAAAAAAAAACATGGTTTAATCAAGGCCGAGCCGGATGATGAATGACAATTAACAACAATCAATTGCCCAAGAGTCAGTTTACAGAAGCTAAAGACGTTTTGCGGCATAGTAACTTAAAGGATTGGTTTGCTGTGAATGACCGACAGTTTCCATTTCAAACAAAAGCTTAACCAGATTGCTTCAAGTACTGGTGCCGGTTCTGAAGTACCTCTTACGACTTTTATTGAAGAGGTATAGAAGATATACAAATTTGATTATGAATACCCGTCTTACTAGGTCTCCGTTGGCCGCGACCCGCGAGCTCGCCGATATATACCTCAAACATCCTGGGAATGAGAGATCTGATGATGGAGAGGGCAACGAGGAAAAACATGTTGGTTTTGCAGACGATGAAATGGAAGAACATAACTTTAACCAATTTATTTGTTCAACGTAAAATCTCACAGCAAAAAAAAAAACAATAAAACAGATACAATTTGAGCCGTAATTAATGTTTGCTTCAGTAAAATGTTTAACAATTTTCTATAATTTTTATTGGAGAACTGATAGGGTCCGTGCTTGTCTTGGTCACTGGGTACACAGTCAAATGTTTCTTGAAATTCAGAACATTAGGTGGTTTTTTTTAACAGATTTAGGAATGTAACCCTCGATAACATCTTCGCTAAGCGTTGGGGATTCATCGTTGGAATTGATTAAATCTGCATCTTTCTTGTGGCCAATCACTTGCACTGACAGCTTTCTGAGGTTATTACGTTCGTTATCTAAAAGGAAGTCAATCAGATCCTGTTTGGTTAATGTTTCAAGAATTTCTACCTCACGCTTTCTTCTTTCGAAGATATTCCTCGCACGAAATCTCGCCCCAATTTCGATTAACTTTTTCAGCGTGTGAAGCGTCTACGACCTGTTTGATTTTAATCAGCGATTCACGAACGTGTTCGTACTCTTCTTGGTCTAGATCGCTTAGAATAGTCATCATTTGCAGGCGGAATGCTTCAATACGTTCTTCCACGTATTGAGCAGCAAATTTTGATTCTTGACATTGCACAGTAATTGAATAGCCAGCAATGCCAGTATTTATTCTTGCCGAAGCTGAGACGTCAGGTTCATCGACAAACATTAACAGAAGATCGAGGATTCCTTCTATACGTAACGAACAAGGACCAATTTGGTAGAAGTTATGTTAGTGGCATTGCATTGGATCAAAGAAGTCTGCAAAAAAGTTATAATTAGGCTTTTAGTACAAAAAGAAAGATATATCAAATTTGGCAATGAAACCATTATTATAAGGCTTTCAGAATAAAAATAGCCTTTTTTTTAATTTGGATATTTTTGAGCGCTCTCAATTATACAGTAATACTTATTTTTTTCGGAAAAACGTTTATATTTTGCTAATAGGTAAGGCGAAAGGAGACGTTCAATAGTACCAAAAAGACAAGAAGGCGAGGGAATTGGAAGGTAAGTATAGGAAGGAGGAGATGCTATCAGGTTAAGAAAAAGACGAATGGAGGTTAAAAGGAATAAGCAAATGATAAAAATTTAAAATTTTTTTGAACGGGGAAGAGTGTATAATTGGGTTTTTGAAATGTTTTTGTGGAATTATCCATTAACACCACAAAGTGCTTCGTAAAAAAATGATAAACGCATTTAATATATTTAAATATAATCGTTTTTCCAGTGTTTTAAAGGTAGTATATGTATATTTATTACTATTATTATATACATATTATATTTATACTATTATCCTGAAAGCCTGATAATTGATTTTTTAGCATCTTTATACGTACATACTCACATCTTTGACTTTCTGATAATTTAAGGTAGTCAACACATACAATTTTTTTAATATAATTCTTCGAATATTCTTGAATTACTTCCACAGTTATTTCAGGCAAGATTGTAAACTTTTCTACAAGCGGCCAACGAATGTTCTCTAACACACTCAAGCGAATATCTCCATTGTTTTATTTGATCAAGAGCCTTACTTTTAGATGTTCGAGATAACCGACTTGAATCACTGCCGGGTGATGATAAATTCATTTTAGGTGTCTCTTGTTTTATTAGGGTTATATTTAGTTATATTACTTTGATAAGTTTTTGTGAATATTCTCGTTCCGACTGTTCGATAGCCGAATCATCACGATCGTGCATGTGTTGATGCTTGCCCAAATCCGTAGTGATTTCTCCCACTTCCGTATAGAACTGAACGTCGACGTGCTTCTTCTTGCCAAACATAATCGCATGCTTGAGATGAAAATGCTGAAAGGCGCTCTTGATGTTGTTGTATAAAATGTCCACTTTGTCACCTCGCACTGAGACATAACGAAAACCATTTGTGTGTGCTTCCAAGCTGCCATTCATACGTTTGGTAACAATATTTGGACGAATGTATAAATCTTTAAGCTTGGGATTAGGATTACCCTTGTTTTAGGACATTACAAGAGTGTGTCTTGCTTTACAAGATCTTCTTTTTCGCGCTCTTCAGCTCCGCGTGTCTTAAAGCGTTTTTGGACCTCTTTGATGAGACGGAACGCATTATTAATATTCGATTAGGGAGCTGAGATTTCACCTGGTTCTTTTGTTTTGGCACTGCGATAGGTTCTACAATTAAAAAAAAAATCAATAAATTTTATATTTAATTAATTTTTTCAGAAAACTTATGTCGATTTCCTTTACACATGAGAAATCAATTTCTGTGTGAAGATTTCGATCTCTCGACAGATTTCACGTTCCTTTACACCAAAAAAATCGATTTTTTTCTGACAGAGATCAAATCCCTCGAATCCGTATTTGAAGAGGGATTTACATGTATACGAAATACGCACACCAAAAGAAAAAATTTGACAAGGGATCAAAATCCCTAGTGAGTAAAGGAAATCGACATTACACTTCTTTGTCAACGTCAACTGAATAAAAAAACAATTTTCTTCTTGTTTTCTTTTATCTGACGTTTGTATACAATTCATCGCTTTGGTAGCACAGTTTTAAGCCTCGATAAAAATTAAGCGCCGAAAATTATCGGGGCATCGCTGATGCCCATATAGGCTTAGTTGTTGTTGCATTTAACATGTGAATTGTTTGCCCCAGGCATCGTTTTTTTTATCTTCGCCTATTGAAAAGGTAAAAAAAACACACCTAGTGTCGCACTTTAGCTATACCCGAAACCTATTGCAACAATAAAATACAACGGTGTAAAATTTACAGTCGCATTTTTGACAGCTCAACAAGAGCCACTAGCTTTTAAAATTTAAAAGTCTTTGGAAGCCGAAAGAAATATCTTATTGTTCTATTCATTTTATTAAATTAAATGGACCTAAAAAAAAAAGAAGCGACGCCGGAGGGAAAACCCTGTTAAGAAGTGGAGCGAGTCGGAAATAATAATAATATTTCATTCATGAAATTTAGTGAAAAGAAGATTAAAGAAAAGTATACAAGTTTCTTGATTTTCGTAGATAGGTATTTATTCAACAGAACGAAAAATAATTTGAGCCTGGCAGTGCTTAGTTTTTAGTTCATACAATATAATAAGCTTATTCTTAAGATAACCTTTTTGACATATGTATATATGAAAAGTTTAGTTTTTATATCCTCTCCAGATGAAAAATATTTTTTTTAAAATAATTATATTCCAATAAATAATAAAACTAACAGTTAACAAAATAACTAAAATTTACATTTCTATAAAATTTCAAAATGACATCAAGAAATCTAACAGAAGTCTTCATAATAATGCGCAATAATGCATCAAAAAATCGAAATTTATATTCTGATGATAGGGTAAGTACAATAAAAAAATAAAGATATCGATCTGTTGATTCAAGTCCAGCTGGTAAGAAATATTTATATTTATTTAGCGAGGAAGTGATGCAGAGAAACTTCTTAAAAGATCCTTGCATGATGCTGAAGAAGGAATGGAAATGCGAGATGAATACGGATCGCCACCAATTTGGGTAGATAAACTGGAAGAAGCACAATACTCCATGTCAAAGTAAATTGTCCTTGCCATTGATATTAGAAGATAATGGTATATTTTCATGTTTCTTTTACTTTCAAGAATTAAACCCAAACTAGACGAACTCGGTTCACTTCATGCCAGACATCTTCTCCGTCCTGCGTTCGATGAGAATTGCGAGGAAGAACACCAAATCGAAATACTTTCGCAGGAGATCTCAAAGCTTATCACATCTACCCATAGACACATCCAGTGCATTCGTTCTAGTCTAGGAGTTGGCAATAGGACGGAGCAACGTCTGACTACTAATGTTGTAACTTACCTTCTCCTCTCGTTACAGGAACTAACTTTTAAGTTCCGTAATAGCCAGAGTGCCTACGTTAGGCAGTTAAATTCTCGAGAAGAACGTTCTCAAAAGTACTTTGAGACACCTGATTTCACCACTATCGATTTAGACAACAAAAGTCAGAGCAACTTTGTCGATACATTCGATAACTTCCTTCAGCCCGCTTCGACATCGAATACAACCGCATTTTATGAAGAAACCGACGATCAAATCGATGAACATTTCCAAAGGCCAGTTGCCAATCGAATGACCCAACAGCAGCTACTGCTTTTCGAAGAGGAAAACTCTAAGTTAGCTGAACACCGCGAAGAAGAAGTTTCAAAAATCGTCAAGTCCATCTTTGACTTGAATGATATCTTCAAGGATTTGTCCCATATGGTACAGGAACAAGGAACCGTACTCGACCGAATAGACTATAATGTGGAACAGACTCAAACTAGAGTTTCAGAAGGCCTCAAACAACTACACCGTGCCGAGATGTACCAACGGAAAAATAGAAAAATGTGTTGCATAATGCTGCTGGCAGCAATAACTCTATTCATGTTAATTCTACTTATATTCACAAAGTTTTAATAACAGTTGTTGAATTGTTTATATGTTTATTCCAAATTCATATTTATTTAAACTTTAATTTAATAAAAATTCAGACAAAACTTCTTACATCCTTTCTGCTAAACGACTTGCTACCGATCTAAGATTACCATATACTTTGTTCGGTGGTGAACCAAGAATTAGATTACAAATAGCTCTTCTGGCGAGTTGAATATTTTGGTAGCTTCCGAGGACGTGAATTTTGCTGTCGGCCAGAACAATACGGGTTTTCGTTACATTTTCTATTGTGAACTTAGTCCGTCCACCCTTTCCTGCTAGGCGACCAATGGCTCGACTCATATGGGCTCCTTTGAGTGTTTTAACATCCTTCACTTCAAAACTCTCTACAAAAAGATCTTCCAGACGCAGCAATGCTAGTGCATCATCAACTTCAAAACCACAGAGGAAGGCTTTTACGAAGTCGGCCCCTTTTTGTAGATTGGAAATGTCGGGTGTTTCGGGACTTATACGCAGTTCAACTTGGCGGGCTTTGGTGTTGAAACGTATCTGCAGCTTCATGTGCTCTACGACGGGTGTGAAGATTTTCATCCAATGTTCCTTGAGAGATGAGAATCTGGAATTGGACTTTACTATTAAATTCAATTATTAAAATACAAGTATTTAAATAACCTGTGAGGTGGTACACCAATTTTACGAATTTCATTTTTGGTTCTTTTGGCTCGGGGCACTGTGTGAGATTTTACGACTCCTTCAATGCCTGTTGCCTCATCAATTTGCATGAGATCGGTATCGTCGTTAGCGGACCGTTTTGTTGCCTTCTTTTGCTCTTTTTCAGGCAGAAAGACATCGGCTTTTATATTTTCAACTTCCATTATGTATGTTTTTTAATTTTAAATGGATAAGTTTGTAAAATTAGTAATTTTTATTTACTGCGTTATAGAAAAACAAAAACAGTGCTACGCAGCCATGTGCCTAAAAGAACTGTCACTGACATCTGTCAACATACGTCAAAATTTACTTTCGTTCAGTTCGCTATTCGTTAAATTTTAAAGGCGTCACCAGAACTGTTTTTAGTATTTTGTTATGTCGTTTTTCTTTGGTCACTCTTAGCACTCCCAAAGACACTGGAACACAATTTCAGTCGAATATGTACGATGTTAAAACTGTTTTAGTATTTAAATTGGATTGATTTTAGTATCAGAGTCCCCTATTACACGTTACCTAATGAGACATGTCTCATTTTTGACTTTCCTTTTAAATTTGTATCCCGTGAGGCAAAAGCTATTACACGTTGACTCATGTCTCACGAGCCCGGTACTCACCGGGAATATTTTTTTGCATCTCATTTCCTCATATCTGCTTTCTTTTTCGCACTTACGTGAGCCTCGTCTCGTGAGACATCGTGTAATAGGGGACAAACTTTCTTTAAAATGCATGGGGCAACTAACACATCTTTGGACTGTGGGTTTTTTCCTCTCAATTCAGCTTGTAGGGTTAAAGAGAGCAAACCCCCGAAGTCGTGACTCTAGGTAATATATTTCCTCTATGCTTAACACTAGGCTGTTTAAAATTTTGCGCCATTATGTTCTGAAATAATGTTTTAGAGAGAAATTATAGAAATACTTTTTCACACTTTTTGTATTGTATGTTCAACCAAATACCAATATTTGAAAATCAAGTAATTTTAAACGTCAGATCTTGTTGAAAGAGCTCTTTCACTCATTTTTGATTTTAGTTAATAATGAAAATCCCACTTTCCAAATCTAAGCACACTCGAGCTATTTCGCAGGATGGTTTGCAATGAATGTCTTCATGTGTATGTATATCGAGCAGTCAATGGAACATTTTTAGAGTGTTGTGAATTCGAAGGGAATGTTTAAAAAAATAATTATTTGATCGTCACAGATTCACAGCTATGAACTAAGCTAAAATTATCGTTATTTAATTGCATATTTATTCAGGTGTAATCAAAGTGGATCATTTCTAATTTTTATTTGGACTTAAGTTATTTTTTTAAAAATTTAAGCTATTTTAGTAAGAAGGATTTATGAAAATCCCAATTTGATTTTTCAACACGAGGTCACACCAGGATCTTCGCCGATTCATTATAATTGCTTAAAATACGATTCCAAATTTAAATTAAATATATTTGATTTAGGCCGGTATTCACCGAGCGCTCATAACTTAAGAAGCTCATAAACGTATTCACCAAGCAATATTAGTGAAGATCTACGAGCGCTCTTAAAAGTTAGGAGTGGTCCCGACCACTCCTAACTTACGAGCGCTCTCTTCGAAAATTTGTTCGCTTGTGCGTGTGCCACGCACGCATTTGACTCGAATCCATGTGAGCAATGCCAAGTAGAAGAGTATCCATTTGCTGTCAATACCAACATTACACAACATTTCACAGTTTGGGTATGCCTGAACAAGAGATGGCTCTCATTTTCGAACTTCGAAAAACACTTGCGAGTGGTTGGTGAATACCGCACAGAAATTTCAAGTTAAGAGCCTCGTAAAGTTAAGAGCCGTTTAGGAGCGCTCGGTGAATACGAACCTAAAAGTGGCATCAGATTAACTTTTTCCTAAAAGGTAGTATTGGAAACTCTGAAATTCCAGTACAGTGGCAACGCTGATCGCCAGTTTCTGCGACAGAAACAACTCATCACTCATGAACAAGTTTACTTTTGTGTATTTATTTCATATCAAATTTTATTCACGTCTCTTGTATAATGGAAATATGTGAAGACAATATAAAGCCTTTAGCTGAGGAAAAAATAGACCTAGGTCAAAATTTAATAGAACAACTCGATCAATTCAAGACAATACCAGGTGCCCAAAAAATTCAACGTAAAATCAATCAAGAGATCAAATTCTTACAAAAGGTATGTGGTCATCTGGTAGTTTAGACACAGTACATTTTGTATTGTGGATTATGTTTATTCCTGTAAGTCAAATTATACTGTCGGACCTCAGAAATAAATAGACAAAACTCGCAACTAAAATCAATTCTTAGGTTGTTTTAGCAAAATCCATCAAATTGAATCATGTGATGTGCAGCAATTTAACTCACTACCAATTTCTGGTGAAAATTCTCGAGCTCCAGAAGGATGTTGTCCATATTGACTGTGGATTCCCTGTCGAAGAGCGAAACAACCCACTGAGGGTGGACATTGTATGCGATAACGGTCTAAAATGGATAAAAGGTATGTAACCACTATAGTTATACATACATACGCTGAGATACAGCCAAATCATCACAGCAATCGCAAGAAATTCCAAATCCCTAACTGATGCAGCCAACGGTCGTGCTAGCTATGGCGCAAAGAGCATCCTTGATCAAGCTGAAGAGTTTGTGTATGCTGCTAATCAAAACCTTTGTATGTTCCGCAAGCCCAAGGTATCAACGTGAGTTCCGAATAAGTAATATGTTGAATAAATATATTGCCCTTCCAGGTCGTGTTTTACTTTAGTCATGAAATCGAAAATGAGATAGTCGAAGATATGAAGGAAATCGGTGTTGAAGCTGTGTCCATAACCAATCAACCAATTACCACTGCCGCCGCCGTCCAAGACAATGAAGATAGTACAGAGACGGATTATGCTAATGTCAGTACATTGAATTTAGACATAACAACTATGCTAGCCTATATCAGTTCCGTAACCAATGGAAGCACGAACTGGAGTTTTAGGGAACCCATTCTTACGGAACAGGCAAAAAGAGAAAGAGAATGTCCTCTTAAGCCAGTTCTGGATAAAATCTTCGAAGGTAAACGATTAATTTGCTGTGAAACTGCATTTCAATCATTTCATGACATTGTTAATTTACTGGCTGGTGATTCGGAAAAACAACGAGCTAAAGCCCTAATGGATCGAGTTGAAATACACAAAGATGTTCAAGAAATTCCTAATGAAATATCTGTGATAAATTTGGGTGGAAAAATTAATCCCAGAAGTTTAAAGATATTTGCTTTTGGCATAACAATGAAAGCATTGACAATAACGTCTAATAAGGGTTTCATTAGATCGGCAAAGATGCAGGTATGTTTTGTTTGTATTCAATTTTTAACAAAATATATTTTGATGTTTTTACTTCCAGGGTATTAATGTTCCCGTTTTCATTCATCAGGCAAGAGCATTGACTGAATCTAAGGAAGCAACTGCTCAAAAATTATAGTTAAGTGTAAATAAATATATTTATATTGTTGATATTCAAATGTTTAAAATAAATTGTTTATTTGTATAAACTGTTTCAGTGTTTAATTTTGTAGTGATATATTAATTACAAGCGAAACGCTCCTTAGGTTGTAAAAGAAAGGCATGACTTGAGGGAGTGCCTAGTCAAATTTGAAAATTTCATATTCGTACTGCACATTGCAGTACGTTTTATGTTCATAATTTTGTTTTTTTACGTTGTTGAAACGAAACAAAATTACTTTGTAACTTCCAACAAAACAACCAAAAGTATCGACAAAATTTTGTATTGTGAACACCAGTGGGAACCGACCGTCCTATTCCACCAGCGATCAGTATGGTTCACGATTTTCATATCCGACTTCTGCAAAATTTGTAATTTGATACGTGAATTTCGTAGAAGTAACAACTTAAAAAAAGGGAAATATTTGGAATAATGTTTATTCTTTTATACCGAGCGTATATCAGTGGTTAAAGGCTACAAAAATCGACCGCGGTCAAAACATTGTCGTTGAATGTGAACTCTACTTTTTGCATTAGCTGTGTGGTACGTATCATATAATAAATATTTTTGAAAACAATACTGACAAACGATTTTTGTTAACATTAAAATTATTTATTCCAACAAATTCCAATCCCACTCTGAAATGAGCCGACTATTGAAAAATACCTTTTTGAAGTACTAACTGTTGGGAAAAAATTGCAATGTTAAACGATTTTGAAAGTATACATACGTACAGCTGTGTTCGAAAAAAAATAGGAGTTGTTAGTAAAATCAGAAGTTGATACAAAAAATCTTCATTTTATTGGTGCTTATATTTAGAGTTTGGTGAGTGTCTGTCATATTGTCTTGACTCTGTTTCACCAACGATCTTACTCTCGTCAGTCCGCAATATGTTTCGCCCGTTGACATGAGATATGGAAAAAGTTTTCTTTTCAACTTTGGTACTTTTCGCGGACTTATAGCATTAGATTTATTCTGCAATAAGCGCCTTGGAATAGTGAGCATTCACAGATAAACAGAGATTTGTTAGACCTTGTTATTTTCGGCCACGGTGATCGGGTGTTTTTTTATATTTTAGGGCAAAAGCAATCATATAATCTGAGCATCCCACTAGCAACTTATGGAATTTTATTGTAAGTTTTGCCTTAATTTCGTAGGTTTTTAAATTATTTACGCTTTTCCTGCATTCCTTGGCCCACTCTATAATGTATGTTTTAAAATTAATGACTTTAAATAATATTGTTATTCACTCGCACTCCTTTTTGTATAAGTTTTTTTTAGTGAAAACACTTTAGTGAATGTGCGATTTCTAGCCAACTGTTTGTTAGAAAAAGTTGTTCTCAAGTGGCCTCCTCTCGCAAAAACAAAGCTGAGACAAACAATCCTATTAATTTGAACACAACAGTTCATATTCACATGCATTATATATTAACTGAAAAGTAACACAAGTTTTATTTGTAATTTTTTTTTTAAATATAATTTTGTATACAGGTATTGAAAACTTGTTTCCAAAGTGAGTGCTCTATAGCCCAAACAGTGCGTTTTTTGAAAAGAAGTTTTGGCCGAAATGAAGCACCTACCGCGCCTGCTGTAAGCAAGTTTGTGTAAAAATTTCGTGAGACTAGTATGCTAGTGGACAACACTCATGGTCCCGATGTCGTAAGGTGCGTCGGCTGCTGTAGCCGAGTGTGAGACTCAATTCGCGAACATCAACCCACCATCTCAACATTTCACGCACTAGCCTGAGGAGAATTCTGTATAAAGATCTCGGATTATTCGCTTACAAGGTCTAGTTGAGTCAGCAATTGAAGGCGCACGACCGTCCACTTTAACGACATGGTGTTCCATAATTATTGGAAATGTTTGCTATTACTATACAGCTATAATAAATGGAAAAAATTAAATTTTGTTCATTTTATTACATTAAAAAAATTTTATTTGCCCCACCCTTTACATATGCTCATTTTGTCACATGTATGTATGTACTTTTAAAAAATATTATTTTGGGCTTATTGGCGATAACATATGCACTTTATTGCACACTTGCTATTTTAGCTAAATAATATAGGACTCATCGCGTAAAACATGCCAAACCTAAATTGTTTAAATCAACCAAAATTATATTTGGTGACGTGAATTTGAATCAATTACATACCTTGCTCTTCAATTGTACTTGGGCATTTAATTTTACACAATTTCTATCTGATACTTTTCTTAGCTCAAACTACTCTTTCTAATTCTCTAATTCCCACATCTACTCTTTTTTATTAAGCTAATCGCTACTCAACAGAAAAATCAACAGGTAGGTGAATTTGTGTAAAGTCCAAACGCGCCCCCGTAATTCAAAATTAGTACTTTTTTACAGAAGAGAGCACACGTAACAGTACAAAATTTTCCTGCAAATTTTTTGTTCCAAGAATTTTGTAGCGGAAATATAATACGAATTGATAAAGTAAAAAAAAACCATACCCTAGAAAATGATGGTTATGACATAGACCGATTTATGAATGCATGAAAATACAAGCAGAATTAAACCCAAACAATAAACGTAATAAATATGCGACAACTATAATAATGTACATAAATCTCAAGGACCGCCAAAAGTAGTCGTAAAAAAACGGGAAGTTAAAAAAAAACTACATCTTAGGGCTTAAACCTTAATGCGAGCCAAGTTCTTTCAATCGACATTGGGTACGGGAATAGTGTGAATTTGTGTGAATTCAAAATTTCGCACTTTTTGGCTTAGTCATCATTTTTCAAAATTTAAAAGTTAGTAAGTTTCTGTCCAACAAGTGTATTTCTAGATTACGTGCTAAAATAATAACACGAAAACATTACTAAAAAAAACACAAAAATTGTATTTTTTCAAAATACTTTACAAAACATTTTGAAATAAAACTTTATTTGCAAAAAATTAGAGATAATATAATATATATATATAATTTCTTCTTAATGCTCTTATAATTCTTACACAATATCTCTACAAACGTCATAAAAATATTTAAATTGATTTTCATTTTTTTTTCTCATACTGTTTTAATATTATGTTATTTTTGTTTTTATTTTTCATTTGCAATATATAACTTTTTTCCAGCTTATTTAATTATTTGTTGTTAAATAAATTTTTCTCGTTTATGCACATTAAAGTAAATATCCAATAAAAATCTAATATCCTTTTTACGCACTCATACTCGCTACATGCAGGACAACAAAGAAAATGAAAGACAATGAAACGACAAAATATGTATGTATGTATATCAAACGAGAAGTCAAATAACGACAAAAGCTTTTCCATTTGGAAACAAAACATTAGAATTACGAAAAGTAGAAAGTACATTATATTTAATTTTAACTATGAAAGAAAGAAATTATTTATTTAGGGCATAGAGTTCTCAATAATTTATATTCTGATGTAAGGTTGCAAACAACATATTGTAATTTTTACTCTTTTTCACATCTCTTATTCGTTTTGGGCGTCCATTGGAAATTAAGTTAATAATAATGTATGGGAGCATCTACACAGATACAGAATAATTTGTCTCACTATAGACCTGATACGTATCGTCTGAAAGAATCAAAATATAGAGAAAGAAAATAGTTTTAAAGAATCTGTATTTTTAATTTTGTTGTTAATTTTATGACTCCAGGTGTTAAAATGTGCGTGTTGCAAGAACCAAAAAAAAAAGAGAAATCAATCAAAACCGAAAATCTTCAATCTTTTAGTTAAGTTATAATTTTTTAATATTGTTAATAGAATTTTTCAATGATGGTTAAATTCTTAGAGCAGAATAAATGAGTTAGTGAGTGTTTATTCAATGATATGAAATAATTTAAGGTTTTGAAAAAAGCGTTTGTATTTTTTTTTAACTCTCCTATCAAGTAAAGGTAGACTGAACATTTTTGGATTCGCCTACTCGATTATATAGAAAGATACATTTTTGCAAGGATTTAATGGTTTAACATGGTTTCAGCTGGCATTTGTATTTCCATTATCGACCTCTTAAATAACCTAGAAGACCCTTGCCATAACCCTTAGTAATTTATCATGCAGGACGCCTATCGCGTCAGACTATAATAATTATCTGTCGTTTGGACGATTGCCCTTTAAATCTTACCCTATAGATATCGTTTAAATGACAATCATAAAACTGGGAATCAACCATCGGATTATATCATATCCTTCTAAAAAAAAACCTTCTTATCCTTGATATCTGACAAAAAATCATGAATAGATGTTTCACTGTTAATAAAAATGAATAATACTCGATTTTTCTTAAATGAATGGTTTGTAGTATTGCATGTTCTGAGCAACAAACAACAACAAAAAAAGTTAATAATTAGGGCCTAGACTCTTTTCCCTTTACATAAATGAATTGTATAGGATAATTAAACATTAGTTGATCCACTTGCAAGCAGACAATCACCCTTATTCCGATAGTCGTTTTACTAAAACGCCAGTAAAACGACAAGGCTCTAGAAACGAAAATTGGAATTTTATTGAAACGATTATCGTTATAATGCTTAGTAAAGAACATAGAGAACGCTGCCCTTTTTGTATTATTTAAACACCAAAATGTGGTCTCTGGAGCCTTCTCGTTTTAAAGGCGTTTTATTAAAACGACGACCGGAATAAGGGTGAATGTAATCAATAAAAATATCTCTTTGAGAGTCTTATATTCTTGCAATCTAGAAGATTTTCCTGTTAAGGATCTGAACACTAGTTTTTCCAACGAGTTGTAAAACTTTGAAACTCTCTGGCTGTTGGCTTTAGATAAATTGAAAATATCAAAAGTTGTAAATACAACCTCTTATTAAAATTTAGGACTTGAAACCTGCTATAATCTGTCCAACAAAAATATGCAGTGTGGGCAAGATAGGACGTTTGCCTCGCATTCTGGCTACAGTGAATTGCATAAATCTGTCCTTCATTAAAGCTCACACAGGGTTATCGTAGTGTTGATTTTAAATGGACCCTTTTCGTAAAGCTCTAAAATCAAAAGCACCTCAACAGAAACCCAAGGAAAAAAAACTGAACAAGTTACCAAATGAACAAGGGTAACTCTGAACGCACATCAATATTTAATGGGGGTTGAAATTGAATAGCGCCAACAGCCATAGGCCACAGCAATTCAGTGCACACTCAGATGGGCAGTCAATAGGACGTCGGGTCTACGTCAGATGCAATCGAAAATTTATGGGCGCACAACACTTTTTTATGGAGGAGTTCTTTCAATTTAGTATGGTGCAAAAATATAGCACGCTACTGATTTTAAAAAAAGCTCTCCCATAAGACGTGTACTGCATATTTTTGTTGGATGAAGTATAATCATTATTATTCATCATTTGTTTATTTATTTATTCTTTCCCTTTGTTAAATTATGTATATATGTATTGATTTGGGAAATTAATCCGCAATATTAAAGCAATGTTAATGAAACTTATAAACATATTTGTTTTTTCAATTCACCGCTCAGAGGTTTATAGAGACCCTTATAATGTTAAACACAGCACGAACGATGGGGAAAATTAAGTAGAGAATGGAGGTGTCGATGAACATTGGCATTGAAAGTTTACAAATTGATATTGCAAGAGAAAACAGTGTCCGGTAAATTATTCCATAATCGTGTTGTAGGACTAAAAACGAATCTAATCTCTGTATTTAAAGTTCGTCCAAAATTAGACTCGATGGTGAATTGATGAGCATTCCTACCAAATCGGGTATCACAGAACAAATGCCACTGGCTACTTGAAGGAAGCATTGCTTGTGAAAAAGAAAATTATTGGAATTTTTAATAACGATTGAATTGTTTTTCAAAAACCATGTTCAAACTGAAGCTCATTAAAGCGGATTGTAGGCCCATCATTTTTGTTTATTTTATTGCATTTTTTTAAAGTAATATATTTCGAACAAATAAAATTCTTTAAAAAAAATTAAACATCAAAGACAAAACAAATCATCATCGATGACAATTAAAAGTTATTCAATGGGAATTCTGGAGTCCCTTGGTCTCTTCAAAGATTGAAGTCAGAAGCAGGCGGAAAAGGATTCTCAGGACCAATCTGTTTACAGTGCTACTTTCATTATCACAAATAATATTATGATAATAATTTAATATGATTCTGTATAATTGACAGGGCCAACATCAATCATTGATTAAAAGATAAAAATAAATAAATTTGGTGGTGCAACAGCTCGGAGTGAACCAGGACCTATTGACTTACAACTCTCAACCATTCCTGTGTGCGTGTTACCAGCACTTTCCAAGACAAGAGATACTCTTGGAGAATTTGTCAATTCCTCGCAAGAGGCAGTACACCCCTGAAAAAAAACTTTCTTGCAGCGGCTGAGAATCGAACTCGAGACCTTCCGCATGACAGTCCAACGCACTAACCATTATGCCAAGGGGTACTACGGACTGGTTCTAAGAACTAGAAAAAAAAAAAAAATTGGAATGCTTCCCAATGAGCCTTAATTTTAATTTACAATTATTTTGTATGCTATGATGGAGAAGCTCACCTCTCATTGTGATTTACTTAAATTCAAAACCAATGAGCATCGGCTCCACTTTCCCTTATGCTCGCAAATTTTGGCCTTACATAAAAAGGGTATTCATATACCCTTGAGTGTGCGTCGATTATAAAAAGAAACGTAGATAATTAATATCATTTATCTGAATGGTTAGAGAAATAAAACTTTTTAGTCAGTGCCTACTGACATGAGAGTTGAGATACGAAATTTAATCTTTAGTTGAGTTCTTAAGTTATAGAAACAACAAAACATCACCTTGGTAATGCTTTTAACCTCCTTTGCTTAAGATGCAAACATTTACGGCATCAATTAAAATTATGGTTTGAATTAAACAGCAAGTTAAGTGCACTGCCACCAAGGTTTTTATATGCTGAAGATGAAACTGTTTCAGAAGCCTAACCCAATTTATCACTCTTTTATTCGTCCATTATGTTAATTTTGTTTATAAAAACTTTTTTTACGAAATCAAAAAAGGAACTTAGGTCAAGTCGAATTAACTATAAATAAAATCCAGCCAATACATTTCAACTCAAATTGTTGTTTCGTTCAATCCTTGAATTTCATTGTATCCTTTGGTTATGTTTGTTGTTATAATTTGAAAGCGAGACACTATTATCAATCATTTTGCCAATTACTTATGTTCTACTTTTTGTTAAAATTGTAATCAACTACATTGAAAGATTCAGAAAGATTATTTATGAATGTGACGCCATATTGTATGATTATCGAAACTATATTAAGTCATATTCAAACAAGATAAACAAGCCAAAGAATAACTGAATGATTTTTTGAAGAACGTACTTTAAAATTATCCAGATACTTGTTGATAATGCGTATCTAAGAAGACAAACACGAACCAATACTTTTGCACTTGGTTTTAAAACTTCACAATTTGAAAACCACTTCTTCTTTCTAAATACATAAATGAACAAAATAAAGTACATATGTGTAATTAATTTTACAAAAAATAATAATCTTATCAGAAGTAAATTACATACTACGCTAATTCTTTAACAGACAATAATTTGTGAGGGAGATTTATTAAAATTTTAAATTTTTTATTTATGATGTATGTAAGTATGTATGTACAAATTGACAAGGGATTAAATTTTAAAATCAGGGTAAAAATTAAACAAATAAAATTTACTTTGAATGGCTTAATTTGATAGTAGAAGTGTTACCCCTTCATGTATTCAATTTCTACAGCATCAGTTGTAAGTAAATCATCGCTTAAGAATTTTTCATTTGCATTCTCTGCAAATACAAAAAAATTAATAGTACAATATGCGTCTATTACAAATGAAACAACAAAAGAAAAACTGAAATTTGAAGACCTTTATAACTGCGAAAAAAAAAATCTTTTAAGTGTCGTGTCGAATGCTGTTTTACAAGCCAGGCAAAGAATCAAAAAGGTCTTTTTAGTTTTTGAAAAAAAAAAAATTAATACATTTTAAGCGATGATTTTAAATTTGAATGCCTTAAAAGACAACTCTTGTTTAAAATTTTAAAGACAAATATTTTGTTCGACTTTTTTGACCTCAGATACTTGTTCATTCCATTGAAAATAGCCCTAATTTTTCTATATTATATTCTTTCACTATATTAAACTCTATCGGAAATGAAATTTAAAATATATAGAATAGAATTCTTAAAAAAATAATATTATTTTTGAAACTTTTTAAACAAAATTGAATTGGAACCTACATTTTAAAAATTATTATCAATTAATCATCAAAATAAAGTATGTATCAAATAAAAGATAAAATAAATAATATTTAATAGTTTATAAAAAAAAATAAACAAAAAAAGATTGATTAACCTGTCATCTAGGGTTTAACTAAGCAAAATTATGAATAATCATCAATAAGAGACGAACCAGGATTGAAACTTGAAACCTTCGGTAGGTGAACCACGTCGCGTCGGAATAGTGATAAGTTTTGGGTAAATCTGTAATGATAATTTGTAAATATTAATTAAAAAAATAAAAAATAAAGTAATAAAAACTGAACAAACCTCTCCCGGTTTTTGTTCGCAACATTTCGTTCAATGCCATCCATTAGTCCATCAAACCACTGTGCCATTGTTTGTTGTTTATCGATGGGTTGCGATCGAATTATGTTCTCTTTGAGGGATCTATAAATTGGATAAGAAATATTTTAAGTTTTGTGGTATATGATCATGTATTAAATTATAATATTATATGTATTTATTTGGGCTTTAATGATCGATGAGGTGGATGCAATTAATAAAAAAACTAATTCATCTTATGTTACCCTACGTTTCGCTGGTTTTTTTTCCGGCTTCTTCAGGGGTTTTTATTAATCTAAAACAACCAATTTTACAATATTATTTAGAGTATTACTTATTGACATATGTACTTAATTATTATATAAAAGTGAATATGGAAAAAAATTTTAAATTAAACTTACTTCTGATGTTTAAAAATAATGTTTTACATTATGTTTTAACTGGAATTGAAATTTAAAATTAACAAATAAACAATTTAACACTTAAAAAATTGACATTAACATTAACACTATTAGAAACAACAAAAATTAAAACTAGTATCACTTGGTATCACAGATTGGAAATGGCAACGCCATATATCGAGCTGATGTTGTCAATGTCTTCTTGATGGTTCATCGTTGTTTTTATGTTCTGCTGAATCCGAAGACTTTCTAGAGTGTAGCGGGTGGAAGTGCGGCTCTCCTTGTCAAGTATTCTGACATTTTCGAAATCAGCCATATGATCGTTGTCAGTCATATGGTCGCGTTCGGGTACGTATCCAAAGGTATCTGGATTTGTTGGTGTTGTTGTAATCCCATAGGAAAAAACAACTGATTAACGAAACAGCTGATGTCAAGTAGAAATCTAAAGCTATCCAAAAATTTTTGGTATACTTAACTATCCAAGGGGAATTTTGAAGAACAGCTGACATTTCAGCTGATCTATTTTCTTTTGTGTCGAGTACAGGGTTGTCCGAACTGTAACTTTTTAACATTTGGTACGTCTAGTACTAATTTACTAATTGAGAAAAGTAAAGTTTGTTGCATTAAAGATCTCATTCGGATCCTACTGCAAAGCTTTTATTCTTTGAACTTCAGATTGTTTCTTGATATAGGAGGTATTAAACTCAAATTCTTTTAGGGTTTTCATAGAAATATGAAATGATCTTAACTCTCAAACATGATTTGTTATGGGATTATATGGACATATTATTAAGAACTGAGTTTTCAGAAAAGGATTCTTTTAAGACTATAAGCTTATATAATCTTATTGCAAGAAGAGAAAATAGTTTAGCTATAAGATTTAAGTAGTTGTAAGCTGCAAAAGTGTTTACCTCTTAAAATAAAAATGTTATGAAACCCAGTTCAGTTTCATAACAAGATATTAATACTTAGGTATAACAATGGAATATAAGAGAGTTGTATGGGAGTTTTTTTTTGTCAGATTTCAAGAGTTTAGCTCTGGATAGTATGTTAGTTGGACTTATTCATAAACAAAATAAACAGTTTCAAGTTTAAATTTAATTGCCAGTTATTGGTTTTCATTATTTTTAAAAAGTTTTTTGGTAATATTTATATGTACGTACCTTGAAACGACAGCGTCTGCTCACCAAACGCGAACAAGCACTAAAAGAATTCGTAGCTTAACTCTGTCGGCTTAAAGCTCACCGCTAATTAAAATAACAAAAAAAAAGCTTGTTGGCGTCAGATAATTTGTGGTTAAAAAATCTGCCTTTTTAATTTACCTTTCCTCATTGCAGGATTAAATAATCAAAAAATTGAACTAAAAACTTAATAGAGACATTGTAAGTTGTATATATTTATAAGGGCTATACCATATTATATTTTAAAAAAAAAATTCATAGGATTTGTAATCCAGTATATGTATAATATTATTTGTTTGCTTTGCGGATTAGCAAATGGTCTCTTGCTGCAACTAACTCGTCGCAACATACCTTGGACAATAAATTCAGCATTAAAAAATATCTTTAAATCATGTATTCATAATCCAAATCCTTTAATTATGCCAAAGAAAATTGTTTGTCTCCGAAAATAAACTTCCCATCTATCATGTATAATTCCTACAATTTCTCATCCGTATTGTAAATGAAACATTTTCAATTTTTGTACAAACCTTCATAAGATTAAGATCATAAATGTGCAAAATTGTTTGGTTTCCATTATTCTATTTTTTTATGAATTAACTACGTATATAGCAGACGTAACAAATTGTAGTAAATTAGGCATGTAGTTGATTCAGCCAACCCTGGTTGATTCACGTCGTTTTTTGACTTTGACAGTAAATGGTACCTATCCGGTTTTGGTCGTTCGCCAACGTATCGGATACTAAAGTATCTTAGATACCCTATCGGACTACGAGGTGAACGCGACCATATGAGAGTGCTGTTGTTGTTGTTCTTCTTCTTATATCAGCTTCATGCTCTGAGAGTCTGACAGCCAGTTTACGTTTTGTTGTTCCTATGTATATCATATTGCATTTTTTACATGCAATTTGGTATACAACGTTGTGTTGATCTTTTTTGTCTATTGTTGGTTTTGTGTTTGTGAATATTGTATTGAGTGTTGAATTGGATTTGTGTGCGAACGATGTTTTTTCTCTTTCAATTGGTATTGTGTTATTTAGTGTTCGATTATCGGTGAGGTGCGGGACGTATGTTACAGAGTAATATTTAGGGTTGCCAGGTTTTGCTTTTGATGATTGTTGTATATTATTTTGATTTTGTAATTGTTGAAGTTTGTTATTTATGAGCTCGTTGATTATTGTGTTTGGGTAATTGTTCATTTGTAGAATATTTCGTATTTTTATGGTGTTATTACTATGGTAAATGTTGTCACTGATGTCAAATACTTTGTTAATTAGATTTTTAGCTGTATTTATTTTGTATTTAATTGGTTGAGAAGACACATAGTTAATCATTCTACCTGATGAAATCGGTTTACTATACCAGTCGAACGAAATTTGATTATTGTTTTTTATTAATTTTGTCTCCAGGAATGGAAGTTGGTTGTTATTTTCTGTTTCTATTGTGAATTTTAATTTTGAGTGATATTCGTTTAATGTTTTTAGTATTATATCTGTATCTTTTTTATTAATTATTGCAACTATGTCATCAACATATTTAACGATAAATTTGATTTTGGTGTTTGATTTTGTCAGTTTATCTAATGTTTCATCAATTAGATGATCTAACACATTGCCATTTCCAATCTGTGATACCAAGTGATACTAGTTTTAATTTTTGTTGTTTCTAATAGTGTTAATGTTAATGTCAATTTTTTAAGTGTTAAATTGTTTATTTGTTAATTTTAAATTTCAATTCCAGTTAAAACATAATGTAAAACATTATTTTTAAACATCAGAAGTAAGTTTAATTTAAAAATTTTTTCCATATTCACTTTTATATAATAATTAAGTACATATGTCCATAAGTAATACTCTAAATAATATTGTATAATTGGTTGTTTTAGATTAATAAAAACCCCTGAAGAAGCCGGAAAAAAAACAGCGAAACGTAGGGTAACATAAGATGAATTAGTTTTTTTATTAATTGCATCCACCTCATCGATCATTAAAGCCCAAATAAATACATGAAATATTTTTATTAAAAAAAATATTAAAAAATAAAACTAAAAAATTAAATACCTGAAATAATCTTCATATAGCAAAATGAGTACTAAAAGCGGACGGGACATAGACCATTGATTTTTGCAGTCTTCTGACATAACCATATTTAGTAGCGTTGACATTATTCCCTGAAGAATCTCAGAATTCATCTCTACTACCTGGAAATAATAGGGATATTTTTTTTTAGAAACAAGAATAAAGTTTGCTATAATAAAATTTGAAAACTTACCTCAAGGAACTGTGAGTTCTCCGGTGTAATATTGCGGAGTTTTTTGTTGGGGAATGTCGAAACTAGAATTAACGAACAAAGATTATAAGTTGAAGTTTGTTTTAGAGGTAATTAATGGTATACATTTTTTCAATGATATATACACAGGTGTTCAAAATAATAGGGAATTATTTTGACAAGGAAAACGATTTTTTTTCTGTGCGTTTTCTGTTCTGTGCGAGTCAAATTATAACCGTTATTAGCACTGCTATATTGTCTTTAAATAATGAGCTTTAGACTAGTAAACCATTCGTTGAGTTGATGCTGTGCTGTAACGTGAAACACGGATGCGGTAACTACATGGTTGCTTTTCTTGGTTTGGTATTGGACCAATCTTCCAAATTCATAATATCATGACCAAGGAAACGTATTGTCATATTTTGAATGCTTCCGTATGCTGACGACAATGTGCCACTGAGTTGGAATATTCAGCTAGATAACGATCCCAAGCACTTTTCAAAATTGGTGAGTGCTTGGCTTCGCGATCATCGCATCTCTGTGGTACCCTGGCCATCTCAGTCCTCCGATCTGAACCCGATTGAGAATTTGTGGGCGGATCTGACAAAATCTTTAGCCACAAAGGTTTTCAACAAAACAAACATTAACTAATGCTTGGAATACAGAAGCAATGGAACGCCATTCCGATAAGTAAATGTCAAGAACTTGTTGAGTCTATGCGTAGTCGTATAGAGGCAGTCAAAAAAAAAAAATAAAGGAAGCCATTCTGGCTATTGAAAAAAACCACACAACATTTTTGTATTTCAAAACTAACTGCTGCTTAATTAAATTTGTCCAATACACATATGTACTTAGTTTAGTATTCCCTATTATTTTGAACACTCAAAAAAAAAAATAATAATTTTGGAGAAATATGCAAAATTGCAAATACAAATCGAAAATTGCACGGTGTAATTAAAAAAATAATAAAAAGTCGCTATTCGGTCGTATAATTGTCTAAAATGTTTACAAATTAATTTTTTTGTTGCTTTCTCTATTATTTTATACAGCCGTGTATGTATAAGAAAATAAAATCACATTAAGAACAAATACTATGTACATAAGGGTCGTCCAAATAAAATACAAATTTTCGTGTTCTAACTCGTACTTAAGGTTCTTCGGTGATACTTTAACACCAGTGATGTGTTATACTAAAAAATCCATTTATCGTGGCTATTTTAAAAAACGACGTTATCTCTCGTTCAAAAATTAACACACGACAGAAAAATGGAAGGAAGAAACCTGTTACTGTTACTGTAACGTATAGCTGAGAAATCGATTAATATACACAAATTCTTAACGTTTGCTTTCTTTAGGTTTGGGCCGACTTCAATTCAAAGGAAATAAAAGCAACTGGCGGAGGCCCAAACCAGTTGCAAGTTTTATCTCCACTGCAAGAGGCTGTAGCAAATTTGCTTTTTCATTGAGCATCGGGCAATAATTTTGTATATAATCTTAAGATTTTCCTTTGATTTTGACAAATGTTTATTACTTTCTTATCATTTAAAAATCTGTTACAAAATCGTCGCGTCGAAGAAGTTATGACGACACGGCAGAGAAAACGAGAAACGTCGAAAAAACGAAACATCATAGATAATGGAGGTGATTATGTTTGTTATGTTAACTTACTTTTTTGTAGACCACTACAAAAGTCCCAAAATAATAGGAAAAGTAGTTTCGAAAACCAAGTAAACTTAATGAACAGTGGCAATCACTAGGATGAGGTCATCAAATTTGCAATCTATTTTCGGTCTGTTTACCTGTTGGATATTTTGTACCCGGAAACATTTACTACCAGATAATAAGTACGTATTTAACCAAAAGAAATTCATAAAACTAAAGGGTAAATAAAAAACGGCCGTTGGAATTTCCCAAGATTAAATAATGAACTACTTGAAAAGAGTATAAAAAGGTGCGCCACTTGGATGAGACCATTGTGAATATTTCATTGTAGGAGTACACATGACAGATTTTTTGTAAATGTTTGTTTAGAATATATAAAAAAGCTTTGAAAAGAACTGTTTATTTAATTTGAAACACAAATGGGTTCCGGAAAGACGTCTATTTCAAACCGCCTTATAGAGGTCATGCCCAAAAATGGCGGGCATACTCATTGTGAATTTAGAAAAACGTATAAAATGTAAGCATTTCATTCATTTTTTTTGTCTAAAATGTTGTATGTGTTCTCATCCTAGTGACGCACATTTTGTTACCCTTTTTAAGAAGTTCATTATTTGATCTTGGGAATTTCCAACGAATGTCCAACAGGCAAAGAGAGCAAAAATCTATTGCAAATTTTATAGCCTCATCCTAGTGATTGGCAGTGTATGTATTTCAAAACCTATTTTTTTAATTGGCTATAATAACAGATGATTCTTCTATTTTTCTCAAAAAGTCATCAATTCTGTGAATAAATATTTCGTGAATACAAACATACCATTGATTACCAGTTAAAATAAATGAATCTTTTAAAACACAAAACTGATAAAGGGAAAAATACCCCATTTGCCATTATACATAACGGTACTCGAATCGGGAAAATGGATATTGCTAAAAATTATGGCAACTTCCTTAGGTTTCCCAAAACGATGTGGAAATTTGTTTGCCATTCTTATCTTTAAATAGTTAATACACCACAAGCAAGAGTACAATACTCACAATCTGGTATGTTGTATCTAAAATATCATTACTGAATGTAATCCAGAATACAGCTTTAAAACTGATAGATGAAACATCAATTTCAAAAACAATAGCTTTGTTCGTCCATCGAAATGTTTCTTGCTTCTCTTTTCTTTTGTTCAACAATTTTCTACACAATATATTAACCGGGAGTATGGAAAACTCATTAATTTCAAATGTTAATATCCATATTAAAACAACGTGCATAGTATTCTCTTTCCTTCCTAAATGCTCGCACATTATGGTAATTATACAAAATTGTATTAAAATTTCTATGAATATTACCTTTAATTTGCAGCTGTTTAAATATATATGACACAACACAGTCCAATATTGAACAGCAACATATAAAAATCGTGGAATCTGTGAAATGTATCAAAATTAAATGTTGTATATACAAAAATAAATATTTTTTTAACTCACCTAATGCTGTAAGTCCCTTTGATAGACTTTCTAAAATATAAATAAATGCTCGTGGCTCCAGGGAAGCCAAAAATGTTATATGGTCCTGCGACAAACAGTTAAGAAGACCGTAGTACGACGAAGCAAGTTTTGGATATTCCTATGGAAATTTCAAATATTTGCATTACATTTAAGAAAAATTTAACACACTTAACTTACAAACAAATCATTTTGCTGAACAGACATGATTAATTTTGCAGCAATACTCAAAACATTGTCCAATGTATCATCACGATACAATTTAAAAACTCCAAAGTTTACATAGTTCCCGCTCAGTGCATTTTTCAGTATAAGGAAACATATCGAAATGCCTTTCAATTTCATTGGATACTGTTGGTCTCTCGGCACGTCTAAATGGAGGCTTCTATTGCCATATATGCATATGAGCTTAGAGGCCTCTCGAAATAGTAAGATTCCCATTGGACTAGAAACATTACCCTGCAAACGCTGTGTTCGACAGTGTACTAGTTCGGCAAAAAGTTTCAGTACTGGCGTTGTAACAGCTGGATCATGTGCCCACAGTTCAACGGCACGTATAAGTATGGGAATATAATCTGGATATCTAAGAGTAAAATACACAAAATTAAAAAAAATACACAATCTTTGTTTTTGCTTTGCAATTGTTACATCCATTCGAAGAGCATTGTGTAGGGGGTTATAGCATTCAATGGAAATGCAAGACCACGAAGATCACGTGCTAAACCAATTATTGCCTTTTTCGCCTCCTCATTTGGAAAACTGTTTCCATCCATGAGTACGGAGCCAAGTGATTCGAATTGATCTACAAATTTAATTTGATTAATTTACATAAGAATTGAAGAAAACTCATGACGAACTGGTAAGTGGTGTGAGGAAATTATAAAAGCGCTCCTCATCCTCGCCAAGATCAAACATCAACAGTCTGCCAAGAGATGTGTAAAATATAGTCCGACAACGCATTTCTGATAAAGACGAATTTGTGCCAAGGAACGGAAAGTGTTCACTCTGCAAAAGAAAAACCAGTCAAGGAAATTTAGAAGCTTGCAAAATAATTAACTCACCGTGTGATTTGTTAACATAAATTGAATCTCCTCCAACTTAGCCAATTTACGCAGAGAGTTAAAGTTCGCAGAAAGCTCTGAGAGTAACATAAGTGTTTTAGTAATAATTGGCTCTGAACGCCCCCAGTATTTTAGGTTTGTAATTCTGTAAACAGTATAATTAATTATGAACTTAATGGAATAATAAGCATGAGGCTTACATTTTTCTATTTATCAAACTCAATAGCATCTGTTCATCGCTTAGGCCAAATACTTCAGACAGTCTTTTGTAGACGTGAGCCTTTTGTACCTGTTCACATATATTCATCTTGCGCACTTGCTCAAGGAAACTAAGAATAGCCAACTCGAGTTTTTCACAGCCAGCTTGTGGTAGTCTAGCATCTGTGAGGCTCATAAGTTGCAGTACCTTAATACAAAAAAGAATTCATACGATTTCAATTATATTGATGAACAATTAAATACCCGTATCACAAGTTCCCCATCCATAGTGTCCTGCTCATCATTTGAATTAAACGACAATCTACCTACAATAGCCGAGCCTATTATATAAACGAGCCATGTCAATTGCAGTTCATGAATTGTAACATCCATGGGATTAGGGGATTGGCTTTGTAGAAGTTCTTGATACTCTCGCGCCTTTTGGTCAAAATGCTGAACTAGTAGCGTGCAGGTTTTGTCATATTCACAACGTTCGATGACCGACAATTGCTCAAGTTGCTGTTGTACCATACACAGGTCATCTAGAGGGTCTTCAAGGTTGTCTCTGACAATCACAGGTACAGCTTCCAAGCGGGAAGTTATGTACGCTTTGGTTACTTCGGGTGTATATGTACCAAGCAAATGAGGTTCTGGTGATTTAACGTATGGTACTGAGGCGACCATTCGTTGCCACAAAGTAAGCAGGTAATGCACACTGTTTGGAGCGAATTGCCACATCTGATGAACAATTAAAATACTTAATCAAGTTATGTCTATTATTGTTTTATATTTGATTTTTTGCAAACCTGCAACGATTGAACTGTGAACTTTGCAATCAATTGAATAGCTTCTGGATAACATTCTGCTGTGATGAGTTCTCCCAACTGGTAATTCGATTTGAGACGAGCAAGAAGTCTACAAAATTCGTGGTAATTATCTGGATCACTGAGACCCTAAAATTGATGTACCCGGAATGATATTAGTCAAATACACCTAGTTATTTAAGAAATTCAATTTACATGTAAATTGGTCAGAATATTCTTTACGCCTTCTAGAAGATGAGTTAAAAATTTTGTACGTTCAGGATTATTGAAAAGTGATCGACGAACTGATGTCATCTGAAAAATTGAATGTCAACACATATTACCTTAGATATTGATGAATTTATAACATTTACCTGCACTAAACAAGACAACGAGTAGCTTGCCAATCCATTTGGTAGAATCTGGTAGAGATCGAAAAACAACTTCAAGGTATTTGAATCGAGAAATGCTGGTCTCCAGGAAGTAGGAATCTTTAAACAACATTTTATTTGCATTAATTATGATAGAAATTTAGAAACAAAATCAAAAACCCACTTGAACACTGTTCATATCATCCGAAGACTCATCATTGGAACTTCCAATGAAATCAAAACTCAAGCAATTCTTAGTCAATCGTAGAACATGTGAAATTAGACTGACAAACGAATTTATAGGTTTGTGAGCTTACGAAAGTATATAAAAATACTTACGCTTGCTGGGATTCATCCATAAAATTTAAACTTTTGCTATTGTCTCTTGCTGTAACCAAGAGCGAACAAGACAACAGAAAAATATCATACAACTGCTGGTCACGGAAAGATGTGGCAATTTTGCGATTCTTTGAAAACGATAAATTAACGTCTGCCTCAATAATTGAATTCATTTCGCACACAAGTTGGGAAAGAATTTGTACTCCAATTGTGCAGTGCTCTGATGAACCTTGCTATAATGTAAAATTTAATTGAAAATCAAGTTGAATCTTGAACAAAAATCAAACCTACCTGGAGAAATTTCTTAACATCTTCGAGAATGTTTTGGAAAATGTACTCATTTTTATACGTATCGAACCAACCGTATTTTGTAATTTTAGCCAACAATGTGACAAGCGCTTGTACTACAAAATTTTGCAAATTTGGGCGGGTGGCAAGATAGTTCAAAATATAACTCCTGTGGAAAATTATACATGCCGGTCATAAGACATTAAAAAATAGATCCATTAACAAACCTTATGTCGATTCTTTGCTCCAAATTTAGACCTTGTATCAATTTGGTTAAGGTCGTTGCAGCAAGTAATTGTGCATAACTTGAGTCGGCTCTATCCAAAAGCATTTGACATTTTGGTAGTGCATCTTGGCTGCTCACAAATGCAACAAGAGCTTTTTCAGCTTCAGAACGAATAACTGAGTCAGTTGCTTCGTACAATTGCTTGCATAAAATCTCAAGCTGATGAATTTCCTGTAAGAAAAAGTAACGTGGTGTTTAAATACTTTAAAGCACATAATACAAATTTCAAATGATGAGTATAGATTTTGAACTTTCAGGATTATGTTCTTAAATAATTTCAGAGATCGATCATTTCCCCTTCCCGAAACAGTAGTTGATGTTGACGTGTAGCGAAATCGAAAACCGTATAAATATCAAAATATGTATTTCGTATGACGAAACCACTTAACAAAAAATAAAACTCTAGTTCAGGTTTCTGAGATCTCAATAATTTCACAAATCTAGACGCACTTCCTCATCAGCATGTTCACTTGATGAAACTTGATTTTTTGATTCGCTGGCAACTTATTTTTTATGAGATCTGAGAAACCAGAACTCGTTTAATTAGTTAACAATTATTTGAAAAATGTTTTTAGATATACGAAAACTTAACGGACTTACCGCGATTATTTATTTTAATCAAAATTATATATGATTACTGCCCGAAGTTTCGACAGGGTTTCACTTATCGTGGGCATCAGTCAAATCCGTGACCACTACAAGTGAAACCCGGTCGAAACGTCGGGCAATAAATATCAAATATAATTTTGATTAAAATAAATAACCACGGTAAGTCCGTTACGTTTTCTTATATTTAAAAATGACAATATTTGAAAAATGGTTTGAATTTTAAAGATTTTAATATAAAACATGGATGTTGTTAGAGAAAAATCAAAAAGCTTAAAACAACTGTTATTAAATAATATTAAAAATAAAAGGGTTTTGAGTTCAAAAAACATTAATTTATTTATCTCATATCATCAAATCTCTAGGCAGTTTATAATAGGTAAACATGCAACGAGATTTTGAGTATTCTCAAATGATTTTTTCAGAAGCTATATGGACGAGGAAGATGAAAAATTGATGCCTCATATTCTCTGTACACGCCTTGCTCTATCTCAAAGACGTAGTCTCCATCAAGAAGAGTTATACTATAATGATGCTAACGACCTAGCAAATATAGACATTAGTAGTCTGCCTAAAGAGCTCTTAGTGGTTCTACGAGTAAAGAGAAAGATTAGTTGATTCATGTGGTTTCACAATGCACCAACTTATGTTCTATGTGTATCAAGCATTCACGCTGACATCTATGCTAATCTAACCACCTTCTAGTTATTGAACCTACAACGATAACACTAAGATTACGTAGTTTCGACTATTAAAAACTGTATAGTAAAAATTGATAATAAATTTTGAGTTAGATGTACCACAAGAGTTAATGTTGGCCACATAATTATTATTGATATAAATAAAAATAAGAAATTCCAAATTAATGTTGTTTGATGATGGTGGTCTTTTATATTTTAATGATGTTAATGTTGCAGTAGATAATTTGAAAGAAAACATAAATAATGTAAAAATGTATCTAATGTTATTACCACCAAACGGAGAAGTTAATTGCATTTTTAGAATTTAAGTGTGTTCAAGAAATTAAATACTTTGGAAATATAATTCCTGTTGACTCTAATAATAATATCGTTGGCCAATACTGAAAATGTGTTTTTATAAAAGTATAGCCTAGAAAATCGTATGTATTTGAATGGCAATTAAAATATATAATACAATAATAGAATCACGTTTTCAGTATTGGTCAACGATACTGTTATTGGGGCCCACAAGGATGACTCAAAAACTTTAAATATTACAAAATAGAGCTATGCGGTCGATTTTGTATTGCAATAGGTATACAACATGTTACATATTTTTTTTTAATTTTGCGCCCACTAAAAGCATTATGATAACCCTTATAATGTTTGAGCACAGTGTAAGCGTTTAAGTAGGTTGGGGAGGATTTAAAAGGAGATACCGATGCACATTGGCTTTGAATGTCTGAATATCGTATGGGTCAGAAATATATAGTCGGATAAAGCATTCCACAATCGTGTAGTGCAGTTAAAGAAAAATCTCTGAATTTAAGATACACTGGTAAGAACCATCGTAAACTACCTTCATCACAAAGAGTATTCTATGGTTGCATTCTTTGATATACAGGGCGCTTTTAACAATGTCGATACATCTGCAATCGCGTCTCCGCGGTCATCTCTGAATGTAGAAGATTCGCTTGGAGAATTGATCAATCAAATGCTAACTAGCAGGATTATTAATTCAAAGCTGGGCGGGGTTTTTACTAGTATTTCTGTCAGTAGAGGTATGCCACAAGGCGGTTAACAGACCGATACTAACTTACGGCCGCATGGTAATATGGTGGACAGCTCTATAAAAAACACTAATTTATTAAATACTCAGTAAGGCGCAAAGGCCAGCTTTTCTGGCGGAGCACTTCGAAAGACTCCTTCCGCTGCAATAGACATTCTGTCCCATCTAACACAAAGCGGAAGGGATTAAGCTTGAGGAAAATTAATCTATCAGTTTATGCCGTAGCCGAACAGAAGAAAAAAAAAGAAGACAGATTCACAGATCTCGAGATAGTACATATATATATATATGTATATATATATACATATATCTCGAGTAAAAATAGACGTACTTCTGTCCCATTTTTGTTTGCTTATTTTAAAGAATTGGTTTATTTTGATTCCTATTAGTCGCAGAGAAAATGTATGTGCATATTAATGTATGTAAAGTAGGTCTTGATTCTGTCTGTCTGTCTATATATCGCAAGTAAATAGATATTTTCCAAATTTTCTTTCATTAATTCTCAAGCTCCAGCTCGTTGTACATCTGGACGCACAGATGAACAGACTGACGAACAACTAACTAACAACAACAACTAACTCTCCATAATCGTAATGTTAAAAAATAAATAAATTAGACGCCATTACGCCTCAACTTGTGACTTACAACTCTCAGCCATTCCTTTTTTACAGAACTGTAAGGCATATTGTCCTTCATAACTTCTTAATAATACCTACTCTAAGCTTTATATACATACCTTACAATATAATATACTTTATACCTAGCTCTAAGTATACTTTTTAAAGCTTGTTATTTTATTATTCTAAATTATTTGTTTGATAAAGAATACAAAATATATAATGGAGATTGATTTAAACCTTTATTTTAATATAAGAAGACCTGTTGTTCAGGAATCAATCAACATAACTGTCATAAAAAAAAAAAAAAAACTAAACATTCATTCAACTCATTCAAATATTTAACCTCATTCAAGTTTAATTTATTTTTGGATTTACAATCATTCATAAACTCAATCAAACATTATATCATTAATTATTATTGTTTTAACTTGCCAAACATTCAAATCATTCACTATGTTTTTTTTAATACATAAACTTGCAGTTAATAATTTTTTGTTATCTACTAAACTCTAAGTTTTCACTCAATTGTTGAATTCCTTTTGTGTCTATTTTCTTTGGCTTGGTAATAAGAATTTTTGTAAGCATCGATCTCTCTTTTAATTCGATCGTCAAGCGCAGCAGACCTGGGTAACAAAAGTGTATCATTTATTTATATTGATAAATACATATTTAATTTTTATTATAAGATCTATTCTCTTATTTATTTTTTTTATCGGCAAATAACCTGGCAAATTAAAGAACTTACAGTCCATTCATTCCGTAACCTAATTGGTCCTTTCGAAGCCGAATAGTTTAGACACGAAAATTGAAGAACGAATTTTATTGGAAGTGTTTTATTTTATTAAAGAGTTCGAAGTTACGTATATTGATTGTATGATATCTATATGTATACATTCGGAGCTCATCATGTGATATAAGTGAACTGTTATAAAGCTCGGAAGATTTTTTTTTTGTTAATAACTATTCATTTCATAATTTGAAATCGGTACAGTTTGATCAAAATAACTTACAAATTATAAGATATACTGGGTCAATTTCGGCAACGAATATACACATACATATATAATACATACACTTTTTTGATACATTAAGTTTTGATATTCAGCCTTATTCCGTAAGGCGTTGAACGCCAAAATAAAGACGTCAGTGTGAATTTGGTATTACGTAAGGCGTTCGACGCCAAATAAACGTCAATTTGTCGATTCTCTCTTGTGGAACGTGTTCTCTATATTGTTTTTGGTATTGCGTTAGTCGTTTCCAAACAAAAAACGTCTGTAAAAATGCCGAAATCTGTCGTCTAGAAATTTGTTGACGACAGGAGTAAAAATATAATTTTTTTAAATTTATTTTAGTTTTTATAATTTAAAATTCTTTGTTAAGAGTGAAAATAACAAATCTATAAGGAGTTACAAGAAAAGGCTCGAGTAGGTACCCAGCATCTCCTGCAAAAATGTATTTTTATTTGAACTGTTATCAGTCACAATCACATACCCAAAGGCCAAGTATTTCTTTCTCCTCCATCATATGCATATGTGTATATACAAATATTTATATCAAGCGATCTATCTATTCTATATATGTATGTATCTATCCGATTAAAATGGAAAATAAAAGAATTCGTAGAAATTACAACTTGGCAAAGATAAAACGTGAGCAGGTATTTTCTTAAGAATGTTGTTTAGGCTTGTCTGGGATAGTCCCAAATTGAAGTCGTTCCCAACCCCTTTTGGTAGCTCGCTTTTGCAAAAAATCGAAGGGTATCAGCAAGTTTGAATGTGTTACAAATGCGATAAAATAAAAAATCAAAACCAGTGGTAGAATTACCTACTGAATATATATTTTTTAATTTAATAACATACTTTGTGGCAGTCAAATCAAAAGGATTTGCTTTAGATGGAATGTATATCTTCTGCAGTATCAAATCTTTCTTTTCTTCTTCTTCTTCGTCGTCACTGGTGCTCCAAGAAAAATAACTTTCTACACTGTTCATTTTTCTTATTTTTGAAACAAATTCACACAAATATAATTTTCAAAACCAAATTATTCAATTTGCAAACAATTTGATATGTCAGATGTTTGGAATGTATTGTGGAATGTAAGAGCGAGAGAAACGCGGGCGTTTTAGTTACGGAATACCAAAACAAAAACGACACGACTCCTAAAACGACAGTTGGCGTTTTAGAAAAACGCCTATCGTAATAAGGGTGATTATCATTAAATACAATTAATTGTGCGATGTCTGGTGCATTGAAAATCAAATGTGGTAACGCGAAAGGGCGTTTAACTCGGGCGGCAGCCTTTATGGAAACAATTGACGACTCTACAACTCTCGAAATGTTAGAAGTTCGGTTGAATAAGTTAGAGACCGCGTGGTCAGAATTTTCCGCTCTTCATAACGAGATTCTAGAACATTCTCAAGAAGAAGAGGTCGATGAAATCGAAAATGAATTTTCGGCATGCGAAACAAAGTATTTTGTTACCAATGCCCAAATAATCAAAGCTATCCGCGACAGGGTAAATGCCAATGAACTTTCCGTTAAAACATCAGCTATCGACCGGTTAGCTGATCAGCAATCAGTTTTTTTTAGAAAAATTAAACTCGTCTGCGTCGTCGCCGTCTAGTAATTCGAATACTACTCAGCTTCCATCTATTATTGTGCCACCATTCAGCGGAAGCTACAAAGATTGGCCTTCCTTTCGAGATCTTTTTCTGGGGTCGGTTGATACTAAGAAAAATCTTAGTCCAACCCATAAGTTTCATTATTTGAAATCCTATCTACGGGATGATGCAGCTAATTTGATTAAGCACATAAGTATAAGCGATGCTAATTATTCCGAAGCATGGGATCGCCTAGAAAGGCGCTACGACCGTAGCCAACTTATCGTTCAATCATTTATTGAGACATTTTTGTCGCTTCCTACGGCCAGTGTGTCCAATGCGCAAACTTTACGTAAAATTTCGGACGGTGCCGATGAAGTCGTGCGGGGGCTTAGTGCGTTGAACAAATCGAGCCGTGACCCGTGGCTTATTTATTTGTTATTGAACAAACTTGATCCTAACACAAAACAATCATGGGCAGAACATATCGGTTCTCGAGACGACTGTACTATAATACAACTTTTAGAATTCCTAGAACAGCGTTGTGATGCTCTTGAGGCATGTCAATCCGTTAGCAGTCGTTCGGTCACGTCGCGGACAAAACAACCAAGCAATATTCGTGCTCATTTAGCTGGGCCTTCAGATTCAGTTTCGTCATCCAAATGCCCAATGTGTCAGGGTAGTCATATCCTTCCTCAGTGTGCAAAATTCGTCGCGTTAGACATTAATTCTCGTCGAAGCTTTGCAAAAAACAATTCTTTATGCTTCAACTGTCTTCGTGCAGGGCATTCGTCGCATAAGTGCCATTCCTCGTTTCGTTGTCGGGTGTGCAAATCACGCCATCATTCGCTGGTACATCCCGAGGATGCAACCACCAAGCCTCAATCTTCTCCTTCGGACTCTTCGAATAAATCTCAACCTCCGTTCTCAAATACCGCCACTGCTACAGCTCCCACTCCACTTATAAGTAATCATTCGCTTGAATTTGGTTGTCAGAAGAAAACACTTCTACCAACACTCTTGGCTAAAATTCAGGACATTCGAGGAAATCTTATAGACTGTCGTGTGCTTCTTGATTCCGGGTCACAATCTACATTCGTTGTTGAATCTTTCGCTCAAAGACTCGGTTATCATCGAAACCATTCAAGAATTCCTATACTCGGTTTATCGTCTACGGAAATAGGATATACAAAGGGACGCATATCGTTAAATCTTCATTCACGCATCAATTGTTCACATTTGTTTGTTGATGCCTATATACTTAATAAATTGACTTCAAATTTACCATCGAAATCTATCGACGTTTCTTCCTGGTCTCATATTTTGAATCTTGAACTCGCTGATCCCTACTTTAATATCGCTGCTCCCATTGATGTTCTTCTTGGCGGTGATAAGCTTTGGAGCATTCTAAAGGAGGGTCAAATTCGTGGTTCTGATGGATGCCCAATCGCTCAAAATACTTCATTTGGTTGGGTTATTACGGGACAATTCCTTGAACCAGAAGAATCGAATCACTTCACCTCTTTTCACTCTATTGTCGACATAGACTCATCGTTACAACGGGTTTTGGAACTCGAAGAGGTTCTTCCAGCTAATCATTCAGTTTTAGTCGATAAGGCAGAAGAGCACTTCTGCAAGACATTTTCTCGGTCACCAGATTGGAAGTATGTAGTAAAACTTCCGTTTAAAACACAAAATCCTTCGTTCGAAAACACTCTTTCCCTAGCTGTTTCTCGTCTTTTTGCAATGGAACGTCGATTTTCTCAAAACTCAAAACTGCGAGAATTATATTATAATTTCATGCAAGAATATATTAACTTAGGCCACATGAAGCGAATTCCTCGTGAAGAAATTGACACGCCTGATGGCAGGTGTTTTTATCTTCCCCACCACGCAGTGTTGAAGCCGGACAGCTCTTCCACAAAATTGCGTGTCGTGTTTGATGGCTCAGCCAAGGACAAAACTGGAAAGTCTTTGAATAGTACTTTATTGATAGGCCCTCCGATTCAACGCGATTTGATTGGTGTTTGTCTACGTTTTCGACAACATCCTTTTGTATTCACTGCGGATGTTGTTAAGATGTTTCGCCAGATTTGGATAGATGATTCAGATACTGACTATCAGCGTATTGTTTGGCGCGACTCTCCTTCAAAGGAAATCGAACACTATCGCTTACGTACTGTGACTTACGGTACAGCACCGGCTCCATTTTTGTCCGTTCGAATCTTAAAACAGCTAGCGGAAGACTATAAACCAGAATATCCTCGTGCAGCCCGTGTTCTTTTGGAAGATGTTTACGTCGATGACGTGATGACAGGGGCAAAATCAACCAAGGAACTCATCGAATTGCAGATGGAATTAGTTGCTCTTCTTTCCATGGCCAAACTACAGCTTCGAAAATGGAGCTCCAATTGTTGGCCCCTTATAGCCTCTCTTCCAAAAGAAGAATGTGAATACTCGTTCTATGATACAGAACGCTCAAAGTCATTCGTAAAAGTGCTGGGGATGCATTGGAATCCTTCAAGCGACGAGTATTCTTTTCGCATGGCAAAATGTCTTCCAACTATTTCGTTGACAAGGCGTTCACTATTGTCAGAAGTTTCCCGGATATTTGATCCATTAGGACTACTTGCACCATCGGTCATACTTTTTAAAATCCTCTTTCAGGAACTCTGGTCATCCAACTTGAAACTAGGCTGGGACGATCCGCTGCCTTCGCAGCTAGCTGATCGATGGGCAAAATATCGAGAAGAAATCCCATTTTTTGAGCAAGTTCGAATCCCAAGAAAGTTGTTTGAATCTTCATTTGACGACGTTGAGCTTCATGGATTCTGCGACGCCTCCTCACTCGCATATGGTGCTGTTCTCTACACTCGTTGTAAGATAGCTGAAGGAAAGTATAAGGTAACCATAATAGCAGCCAAGACAAAAGTTGCTCCGTTAAAACCGGTTTCAATCCCTCGCTTGGAGCTTTGTGGGGCATTACTATTGACTCGCCTATTTAATCTAATAAAATCGTGGTTTTCGTATACATTTTCAAGAACCGTGGCATGGTGTGACTCTGAGATTGTTTTACACTGGCTTGCCTCGCCCCCTCGTCGCTGGACTACTTTCGTCGCCAACAGAACAGCTGCTATACTGGAAACCACTTCAAGGAATTGCTGGAATCACATTTCATCAGAGTCAAATCCAGCTGATTGCGCGTCACGCGGTATTCTTCCTTCAAATCTTCCAAACCATCATCTATGGTGGACTGGTCCACTCTGGTTATCGATGGACGAAAGCGAATGGCCAAAACCGAAGTTTGCGACCATGAAATTGGAAGATAACGAACCTTTACTCGAAAAACGACAGTGTCGGCCGCAGGTGCTTCTTACTTCATCTAACAGTTTCGATGTCATCGATCATATAATCAGCAAAACTTCGTCGTGGTTTCGTATGCAAAGGATACTCGCTTACGTTATTCGATTTATATTCAATTCCCTAAGTAAAAAATCTAATCGTCGTACCTCATACCTAACCCTAAAAGAAATTCAAGTCGCGAAAACAACCATATTAAAATCTGTGCAACAAAAATCATTCAGTGAAGATATTCGCGCGCTAATTAACAAACACCAATTAGCCCCTAAATCAAAACTTCTTAAATACTCTCCATTTCTTGATAGTCAAGGTCTTCTCAGAGTAGGAGGACGAATTAGTAATGCTAACATATCTTTTGATATAAAACATCCTTATATTCTCGAAAATAATAGTTTTTCTTCTCTCCTTATAGAAGAGATTCACAAAAATTATCTACATCCAGGAGTTTCCGCCACATTTGCCATTGTAAGACAGCAGTTTTGGATTTTGGGATGTCGTAATCGTATCCGCAATGTTGTTTTCCGATGCAACAAGTGCTTCAAGCTGCGAAAGGATACCACGTCACAATTAATGGGTGATTTACCATCGCAAAGGATCTTGCAAAGTCGCCCCTTTTCGCATACTGGCTGTGATTATGCTGGCCCTTTTAATATCAAGTTTTCACGAGGCCGTAACCCAAAAACATCAAAGGCTTACATATGTCTCTTTGTGTGCATGGTGACAAAAGCTATACACTTAGAGCTTGTAACTGACCTCACATCAGAAGCATTTCTCGCCGCCTTTCGTCAATTTGTTTCAAGACGTGGACTATGTTCTAACGTCTATTCGGATAATGGAACCAACTTTCAAGGTGCGCGTCGAGGTCTTAATGAGATGCATAAGTTGGTTATATCAGAAGCGCACAATGAAGCTGTTGCTACATCACTTGCCAAGGACAACGTCGCATGGCACTTTATCCCTCCATCGTCTCCTCACTTTGGTGGTCTGTGGGAGGCTGGTGTCAAGTCCGTCAAGTATCACTTACGACGAGTAATTGGTGCAACTATTCTTACGTTCGAAGAACTTTACACGGTTCTTACTCAAATCGAAGCTGTTCTCAACTCTCGTCCCCTTTGCGCTATATCAGATCATGATTTAAACCCTTTAACCCCAGCTCATTTCATTATAGGTGAACCGTTTACTGCTGTTCCGGAGCCAACCACTTTAAATACACCAGTTAACCGACTATCCCACTGGAATCACCTACAGAATATGGTACAAGGGTTTTGGAAACGATGGCATATCGAGTACTTAACCACACTTCAAGAACGTCCCAAGTGGAAGAAGCCCACCCCAAACCTAAAACCAGGAGATCTTGTTATAATAAAGGAGCCAAATCTTCCGCCAACAAAGTGGCTGCTCGGTAGAATTGAAGCTACAAACCAAGGTACTGATGGTCGAGTACGAGTCGCAACAGTAAATACGACTGCTGGAACCTTTGTCCGTCCAATCACCAAGCTGGCACCGGTTCCCATATCCTGAAACTCGTTCCAGGGGGGCCGGAATGTTCAGGAATCAATCAACATAACTGTCATAAAAAAAAAAAAAACTAAACATTCATTCAACTCATTCAAATATTTAACCTCATTCAAGTTTAATTTATTTTTGGATTTACAATCATTCATAAACTCAATCAAACATTATATCATTAATTATTATTGTTTTAACTTGCCAAACATTCAAATCATTCACTATGTTTTTTTAATACATAAACTTGCAGTTAATAATTTTTTGTTATCTACTAAACTCTAAGTTTTCACTCAATTGTTGAATTCCTTTTGTGTCTATTTTCTTTGGCTTGGTAATAAGAATTTTTGTAAGCATCGATCTCTCTTTTAATTCGATCGTCAAGCGCAGCAGACCTGGGTAACAAAAGTGTATCATTTATTTATATTGATAAATACATATTTAATTTTTATTATAAGATCTATTCTCTTATTTATTTTTTTTATCGGCAAATAACCTGGCAAATTAAAGAACTTACAGTCCATTCATTCCGTAACACCTGTTATAACTCAGAAGTGGGAAAAGCCAAGATTAAAGATTGAAAATTGAATATTGAAGATGGAATTAAAAAAAAAAAATCCGAAAACTACATATAAGATATACCAAGCAATGGGATAAGCCAAAATTGAAGATTGAAAATTAAACATTGAAAATTAAATATTGAAAATTTAACATTGAAAATTGAAGATTTAAAATTGAGGATTGAAGATTGAATTAAAAAAAAAAAATCTGAAAACTACATACATATAAGATATACCAAGCAATGGGATCAGCCAAGATTGAAAATTGAATATTGAAGATGGAATTGAAAAAAAAAAAAAATCCGAAAACTACAAGATAGATATGTACATATCAAGCAATGGTGATAAGCCAAGATTGAAGATTAAGATTGAAAATTGAAGATCGAATATTGAAGATTTAAAATTGAAGATTGAAAGTTGAGGATTGAAGATGGAATTAAAAAAAAAATTCCAAAAATTATGAGCATACTGAACATTATGAAAGAAGAATCTTCTGAAAAAATTGAACTTATTGAAAATTATGAAAATTCCGAACATTCTGAAGAGAACATTCCGAACATTATGAACAATTATGAACATTCCGAAGATTAAGAACATTCCGAACATTATGAACAATAATTATGAACATTATGAACATTCCGAAGATTACGAACCTACCGAACAATATGAACAATTATGAACATTCCGAAGATTACGAAAATTCCGAACATTATGAACAATTATGAACATTATGAACATTCCGAAGATTACGAACATTCCGAACATTATGAACACTCCGAAGATTACGAACATTCCGAATGTTATGAACAATTATGAACGTTCCGAAGATTACGAACATTCCGAACATTATGAACAATTATGAACATTATGAACATTCCGAAGATTAGGAACATTCCGAACATTATGAGCAATTATGAATATTCCGAAGATTACGAACATTCCGAACATTATGAACAATTATGAACATTCCGAACATTATGAACATTTATGAACATTATGAACATTATGAACATTCCGAAGATTACGAACATTCCGAACATTATGAACAATTATGAACAATTATGAACATAATGAACATTCCGAAGATTACGAACATTATGAACAATTATGAACATTACGAACATTCCGAAGATTCTGAACATTCCGAGCATTCCGCAGATTCTGAACAATCCGAAAATAACGAACATTCCGAACATTCCGAAGATTCCGAACATTCCGGACATTCCGAAGATTCCAGACATTCCGAACATTCTCAAGATTCTGAACATTCCGAACATTCTAAACATTCTGAACATTCCGAAGATTCTGAAAATTCCGAACAATCCAAAAATTTAGAACATTCCGAAAATTCTGAACATTCCGAACAATCCGAAAATTCTGAAAATTTAGAACATTTCGAAAATCCAGAACATTTTGAACGACTTTTTTGATGAAAATAATATAATTCCGAAGAATATTATACAGAGTTGAATGATGAAGAAGCTTTCATTAAGCTATAAAGAAAAATCAATATTAAATTCTTTATAATTTATAAATCGTTATGATCGGGACGATCATTTGTCAGGTTGGCCGAGTTGTAAGGCATATTGTCCTTCATAACTTCTTAACAATACCTACTCTAAGCTTTATATACATACCTTACAATATAATATACTTTATACCTAGCTCTAAGTATACTTTTTAAAGCTTGTTATTTTATTATTCTAAATTATTTGTTTGATAAAGAATACAAAATATATAATGGAGATTGATTTAAACCTTTATTTTAATATAAGAAGACCTGTTATAGAACCTACAATTTTCTGCCGATTCCGCAGCAGAATAAGCAGCACTTTTCATAACAAGAGATACTCTTGAAAGATCTGAAGAACATTTTTGCAGCGGCTGATAATCGGATTCAAGACCATCTGCATGACAATCCAAAGCACTAACCATTGCATATTTAATATTTAATAGAAATGTAATTTTAGTTTTGATTTAAACCTCGATATTGCTATTTGCATCGACGGTCTCATTTCAACGCCAAAAAGGTACAAAGATTGAAATGTACTTACATAAATGTATGTATATAGACATAAATAAATATGTACTATTTTTACAAAAGCTTGTATCTTAGAGGGATAGTTTATAAAAGCAAAAAATATTGTCTAAGACGGTATCTTATATCTTACACACTGGGGATTTCGACCCCGTATCTTTTGGTGCATGTGCAAGAGCGTATTTCATGTACGTCTAGATCCCTCTTCAAATAATCTTGATACAGAAATTGATGTTTTATATGTGAAGGAAATCGACATTAGTTTTCAAGTTGTGAAAACTTCCCGCAGAAATCTTACATTTTGTTTTGATTGAAACAGTATTATAAAACTTTTGTTAATAGTAATATCTCTTAGGGCCATTTGCTGGAACGAAACTTAAGTAGCTTAAGTTCAACATAAGCTCTTATGTGACAGTTTACGTAGAGGAAAAAGTAAAACATAAGCGCTTAGATTGAACATAAATATTCAAGTTTCGTTTCAGCAAATGGCTCTTAGACACTTTTAGCCCTATCGTAGCAGTCCCACTAAAGGGATAAATTTCACCTGGATAGTTTCAGTACTCAATGACTTTTTTAAAAAAGGCAGATCTACACCCTTTGACAACTAGTTAGAAACGATTCTATTTGTGCAGTATTGCCCTAATATTGATGAAGGTCTCTCACATAACAGTGCATATTATGATCTATTTCTTTTTCTTTAAAAAAATACGCATTACATTTTGATGAATATTCAACTGATTTTGATCCAAAAATTTCCATTTCTAACAAAAAACTATTAGGCAGCCGGTTTTCACCAAAGTTTATACAGAAAAAATGTTTGACTGTGAAAAGCAAATCCCAGAAAAGGTGCAGCAGTCATTCAGTGCGAAAAATCGATGAATCTGATGTTCGTATATCAAAAAATAATGTTACACGTTATTTGTTTGAAGCTGGATTTCATGGACGAATTTCAGGCATGAAATTAATGGTTCAGTTTGACAAAAGATGTGCTAATTGGATGGTGAATCGATAGAATTTTGCGTTGTTGGGCGATGAGACGAAGATAAATCGCATTGATCCCGACGGCAGACGTATGTAAGCAACTTGACCCGAAGAACAGTCCACCGGTAGTCAAACAAACATGGCGGTGAATCAATCTGCGTTTGGGGATGTTTTTCTTCAAAGGGCGTTGGACCCATTCGTCGTATTGATCGAATTCTAAACAAAGAGAAATACGTTGAAATGCTAGGGAACATATTGCTATCGAGGGCTGAAGAAAATAAGACGCTTACTTCGTCTTTTCAACAAGATAATGACCCGAAACATACTGTGAAACTCATAAAACGTTTTTTTTATCGAAATGTTATACGAGTACTTGACAGGCCATCGTCAAGTCCGGATTTAAAACCTATAGAAGTCAAAAATATCGTAAGTAAACAAAAAATTCTAAAATTGGATAGTTCATTCGAAAGAGTGAAAGTAGCCTGGTATGCGATTCCATTTAAAAGATGTCAAGACCTAATCTAGATGATAATGAAGATTTCCTACAAAATATTAACCACTTTACATCATAAAACCCAACCCAATTGTTTGTTTGTTACTTTTTCTAAGTTTCTAATTAGTTGGTTCAGCCAAATCTGATTATCTATCTATCTATCTTCTTCTATATCTATATATATAAAAACGAGTTTAACTTTTGTGTGTGACCTTATAACTAGAATACGGCTGGATGGATTTTTATAATTTTATTTTTAAATGAAAGGGGACTATTTGTAGATGGTTTAGAAACAAACTTTTTGAAAATTGGTCCAGCCGAAGTTTTGTAATCCGAGCTACATTTAACATTTAAAATAATACCTCAATCGTGAAGATTAGATAATTATAAACGAAGTTCAGACGTAATCTAAATACCTTTCGATTTCGTACAACTATCTAAAATGAGCGAAACTCTATCAAAATACACCAACACAATCCACACTATAAAATAAATTAAATATATAAGACTTTCGAATTGATTTTTCGGCACTTTCTGTGGAAAAAATTATTTAATTATAATTTTTTTTTTAAGGCATATGTCTGTTTGTAATTTGTTTTTCTTTCGTGAAAGTGAGGCTCGGAAAAAACTTTTTTTTTAATTGGTGCAACGTTCTAGCACCAAGTGTTTTTTTCGTCAAGTTTTTTTAAGTTTCAATTTTCAGCTTAATTAGATTTGTTTAAGGTTAGTAAAATGGTTTTCTAAATTATTTTTAAAAATCGTGGATTGTGAATTTTTCTTGAGTAGGTTATTGCATTTATTTTTTAAGTTGTGTAGATATATCCAATAATTTAATATGTATTTGATTTAGTATAGCGAAGAATGGAAGGCAAAAAAAGTTATTATAAGGAACAATCAGATGGTGTTATCAAGCAATGGCAGTGCAAAAAAGAACAGCTTAAAAAATAAATAAAGGACCAAAAGGAACAGTTCGAGAAGCATCACATAGAACAAGAAAAATACTTGAAACAATCGAAAAAAGGATGGAAGACCATATTAAAGAAATTGTTGTAAAGTTAGTTAAAGAGAGGGATGCTTTGAAAAAAAAAATATTGAATCAAAGGATGATGGTAGTGTACTGCTTTCAACTGATAAACCATCTACATTTAAAGGTCAATTTAAGAAAGCTTATGATGATCGTGAAATGCCCATAAATGGAATTTTTAAAATTGTTGACCTTGAAACTGCTTCTAGGACATCAATCAAAACATCTTCGCAAATAAAAAAAAGTGACGCCGCTGTGCTTGGTTTATATATATATATATATATTTTATATATCAGTGATTTAAAAAATTTGACGGGAGTTTTTCAATGTATAGATTGGGATGAAGATAATTTGGATTTAAGTTTGATATCTGATTAACTTATGTCTGGAAAATATGACTTAAAAAAAAATGAGAAAGAGAAGAATGTTTCTGTTTCGTCATTTAACAAAATCAAAGACACAAGTTCTTTTTCGATAGGTACAATTAATGTTTGGCTTATATGATTCGATCGATTACATTATTCTTTGAATTCGATGTATTTCATTTGCAGATTTGTCAAATGAACCATATTCAAATGTCACTGCTTCTCTTTTAAAGGATCCATCATCAAATCGATCATTGGCTCTCACAATAATAATTTCAACATTTTCACCTTGAAATTCGCTTGAATTATGACACAACCATCAAGATGAATTGTCAGATGATATTTTACGTAAATTACGTACCATTAATTCAAATCCAAATTTGCAAATTAATCCGGAAATCCACAACGAAGCTCTTATTTTGATTGAAGATATTTGTATATCAATTATTGCAAATAAAGCTTTATTTCAGTACTCAGTTGGGAATGATAGCACATAATCGTTCGGCGCAAGATTTATTCAACATGGAAATGCGGCGTGAATTATGTTATGATTGTGTTGAATTGGAGGCATTTGTGCGGTGAAATGTTCCAAAATTAAATATTGAACAGAAGCGTGTATATGATACAATCTTGCATGCTGTTCGTAATGAAAGAGGTGCAATGTTTTTTTAGATGCACCTGGTGGAACTGGAAAAACATTTTTGATTTCATTACTTCTAGCGTCCATACGATCAGTATCCCAAATTGGATTGGCACTCGCTTCTTCTGGAATTGCAGCAACTTTATTGGAAGGCGGTCGAACTGCACATTCTGCACTTAAATTGCCATTGAACATGCATTCTACTGAAACACCTACATGTTAAATTTCTAAGAATTCAGGCATGGCAAAAGTTTTGCAGAAATGTATAATCGTTTGGGATGAATATACGATGGCTCACAAAGTCTTTGGAAGCGTTAGATAAAACGTTGCAAGATTTACGTGGGAAACAACGGATTTTTAGTGGTGCCTTGATATTGTTAGCAGGTGGTTTTCGCCAAACATTGTATGTTATTCCTCGATCTACAGCTGCTGATGAATTGAAAGCGTGTTTGAAATCATCGTATTTGTGGAGGCATGTAAAAAAACTAACCCTAACTAAAAATATTCGCGTTGAATTAGAGAATGATCAAACAGCAGCCGAATTTTCTAAACAGTTATTGCATATTGGAGATGGAAAATTACATGTTGATAATTCAACTGGCTTAGTAACACTACCAACCAATTTCTGTCGAATGACTCAATCAAAACAAGAATTGATTAATAGTGTATTTCCAAATATAGCACAACAACTCAATAATCATAATTGGTTGAGTGAAAGGACAATTTTGGCTGGAAAAAATAAAAGACGTAAATGATATCAATGCAGACATTCTGAATAAAATACAAACTCAATTTTTTGCATACAAGTCCATCGACACAGTTATAATCAAGATGATGTTGTGAATTATCCCACTGAATTTTTAAATTCTCTTGATTTGCCACCACATTATCTACCATTAAAAGTTGGCGCGCCGATAATAATACTATGCAATATTAATCAATCTCGGCTTTGCAATGATACGAGTACAAGACTTGCAGTAAAAAGGGGGTTTAACAATGTGATCGAAGCAACTATTTTAAAAGGGAAATACAAAGGTGAAGTTGTCTTAATTCCGAGAATTCCAATGATTCCAACTTATTTATCATTCGATTTCAAACGTCTGCAGTTTCCTATACGACTTGCTTTTGCCATTATAATTAATAAGGTATAATGCCAATATTTGGGAATATGTGGTATTAACTTAGAGGTTCCAGTATTTGCGCATGGGCATCTTCACGTGCAGGCAAGCCATCTGCCTTAATAATTTTAACAGATGGAAAAACGAAAAATATAGTATATCAAAAAGCACTAGAATAAAATGTATTGAAAATTGAACACAATAGATACAAATAAAATTTTTTTGTATGTTGTATTGAATTATTTATTTTATAGCACCCGGCGAAGCGGGTGTATTTAAGCTAGTACATATATAAAAACGAGTTTAACTTTTGTGTGTGACCTTATAACTAGAATCCGGCTGGATGGATTTTTATAAATTTTTTTTTAATGAAAGGGGACCACTTTGAGATGGTTTAGAAATATTTTTTTTGAAAATTGGTCAAGCCGAAGTTTTGTAATCCGCCATAAAACTTACCTTTAAAAATGAAGTTATTAGAAAAGGTAATCTACCTACCTTTCGATTTTGTACACCTACCTAAAATGATCGAAACTCTATCAAAACACACCAACAACACAAAATTACATCTTGCTTATTCGATTTTTAGAATAAAAACAAGTACATATATGTTTTCTTAATATTTTTAAAATATGTATAAAATAAAATTAGGAAAGTAGGATAGGATTAGAAAGGAGTTACCGATGCACATTGGTTTTGAATGTCCGTTGAGCGGGAATATTGCGCCGGGTAAAGCATTCCAGATTGGTGAAGTGCAGCTAAAAAAGAATCTCTGTACGTCCGAAATTGGGCTCAAGGGTAAATTGATGAGCATTCCTAAAATCGTGAGTATTACGGTTATAAAGTTTAAGGGGAGGAATGCATCTGGCTTTTTCATTAGGCCACTGTTTATAAAAATAGCGGTAAAATAATGATAGAAATGAAAAATTGCGGCGGTGCTCGAGATATACAAAAGTTTCAGTTAGACAACGGTGGTCTATCATTTTTATAGCTCTCTTTTGAATTCTGTCCAAGAGACTAAAGTGGATTTTTGGAACACCTACCTAGATATAGGTAAATATATATATTTTTATGGCCTTATATATAATAACCACATCAGATGGGGTAAAAAACTTCTTGCATCGGCAGAGAAAACATAAGCACTTAGCAGCGTTTTTGGCGACGTCAAATATGTGATCACTTCATAAAAGATGGTCTGTGATGCACATACCTGGAACTGAAAGGTGTTCAGTCTCCTCAATGCAAGTGCCACTTATAAGGTTCGTTCGTTGAACTTTACCCAGGGTTGACCCAGGTTTTCTTGACAACCCTCAGAGTTGTCAACAAAAACTGGGGTTTTCGGTTTTCAAAAAACACCCAAGGGCTGTCAACTGTTTTGTTGACAATTAAAAGCAAGACAAAATAATTCTGTGTTCTGATTAAACTTTAAATTTGTTATAAATTAGTTTTAAAAATGAACGAAAACAATTTTGCGTTGTTGCTGAATGTTTAATCTGATGATTACAACAAACATTCAATTGCAAACACAAGCAATAACATGCAACATGCGAGTCGCCAAATGACAACAAAAGAAATACATATGAAATCTCATATGACTTTTGACAATTTGATCGTTACCTGAACTCGCCCCAGCAAAATACCTAGATCTACTTCATGGCGAGTTCAGGGCGACCCCAGGTCTCAAAAAACACAGAATTTACTCGCCAGGGTGACTTCAGGTTTTTCAAAAAACGATTTGGGGCGACCCCAGGGTGACTTCAGGGCTCAACGAACAAACCTATAGAAAGTGGCATTGGGGGAGGGTTTCATTTTAGCGACAGTAAACAGTAGTTATTAAGTTTTCGAAGCATTAAATTCTACACGATTTTTGATTCCCCATTGGACAATGCTGTCAAGATCAGAATAAAATCGTTTGCGCTCAAAAATATAGGTGGAGTAATGTCACTATCTGGTAGCGTCAAATTAAAAAAATTTAAAAATCGTGGATTGTGCATTTGCTTGAGTACGTGATATTTTGGAAGTTGTCTAGATAAATGCAATAATTTTATATCTACATATATGTAGTGAAGAATTGGAGGCAAAAAAGTTATTCCAAAGAAGAATTAGATGGGGTTTTCATGCAATGGAAATGCCGAAAAGATCTGCTTCAAAAACAAATAAAGGATCAAATGGAAAAATTCCAGAAGAATCACACTAAGTAAAAAAAATACTTGAAGACGTGGTAACAATCGAAAAAAGGATGGAAGATCACATTAAAGAAGTTAATGCAAAGTTAGTTCAAGAGTAACCCAAATTGGATTGGCACTTGCTTCCTCTGGCGTTGCAGCGACTTTATTGGAAGGCGTCCGAACTGAGTATTCTGCAAATGATCAAACAGCAGCTGAGTTTTGGAAAAAGTTATTAGATATTGGAAATGGCAAATTATAAGTTGATAATTCAACTGGCTTAGTAACAATACACTTCAATTTTTGTCGATTGGTTGAGTGAACGAGAAATTTTGGCTGGCATAAATAAAGACGTAAATGATATCAATGCACACATTTTAAATTAAATACCAAATCAATTTTTTGCATTCAAGTCGATCGACACAGTTATGTATCAAGAGGATGTCATGAATTATCCCACTGAATTTTAGAATTCTCTTGATTTGCCTGATTATCTACCATTGAAAGTTGGCGCGCCGATAATAATGCTACACAATATTAATCAACCTCGGCTTTGCAATGATACCAGACTTGCAGTAAAAAGGTTGTTTAACTATGTGATCGAAGCAACAATTTTATAAGAGAAATACATAGGTGAAGTTGTTTTAATTCCGAGGATTCCAATGATTCAATTCAATTTATTATTACTATAAATAACATGGTACATTAAGATTATTATCTTTTATAGTGTATAGAATTAAATAATTAAGCAACGAAGTTTTATGTATATTATATACATTAAAATATAGAAGAACTTACAAACTAATTTAAAAAATTGTTAATAGTAGGTAGATATGGTAAGAAGAAAAGAAAAATAAGTATAGGAAAAATAAGAAGATTCCAACCGATTTATCATTCGATTTCAAACGTCATGACATTCCTATACGACTTGCTTTTGACATTACAATTAATAAGGCACAAGGCCAATCTTTCGGATTATGCGGTATTAATTTAGAGGTTTCAGTATTTACGCATGGGCAACTGTATGTTCTTCGCGTGCAGGCAAACCATCCGCCTTAATAATTGTAACCGATGGAAAAACAAAAAATATTGTTATCAAAAAGCACTTGAATAAAATATATTAAAATTTAAAAACAATATAAATTAAATTTTTTGTTTGTTGTATTGAATTAGTTATTTACTAGCACCCAGCGAAGCGGGTGTATTTAAGCTAGTTAAATATAAAAATATTTTTGAAACTTTATGTCCCTATGAAAATTTGAAAAATACTATTTTATTTTCCAAAAAAATAATTAAAATCAAGAAATTAAATTATTGGACAATATGGATATATGTTCATATGTATAGTATGTACATTAGACTGGGCCAAAAAAATTGACTATATCGAGAATATCATTCAGAATGACAAAAAAAAATTTTCGTAAAAGTTTGAGCCCTTAATATCAATTTTAAGAGGGCTATCATCGCTAATTTTGATTTTTAGTCATAATTTCATGTTTTGCGTCAGAACTGACAAAAAATTGAAGTAAAAAAAAATCATTTTGACTTACTTTTATATAAAACTAGCTTAAATACACCCGCTTCGCCGGGTGCTATCAAATAACTAATTCAATACAACATACAAACAAATTTTATTTGTATTGTGTTCAATTTTTAATACATTTTATTCTAGTGCTTTTTGATATAGGTACTATATTTTTCGTTTTTCCATCTGTTAAAATTATTAAGGCAGATGGCTTGCCTGCACGTGAAGATGCAACATATAGTTGACCATGCGCAAATACTGGAACCTCTAAGTTAATACCACATATTCCCAAAGATTGGCATTATACCTTATTAATTGTAATGGTAAAAGCAAGTCGTATAGGAAACTGCAGACGTTTGAAATCGAATGATAAATAAGTTGGAATCATTGGAATTCTCGGAATTAAGACAACTTCACCTTTGTATTTCCCTTTTAAAATTGTTGCTTCGATCACATTGTAAAACCACCTTTTTACTGCAAGTATTGTACTCGTATCATTGCAAAGCCGAGATTTTTTTTTTTTAATGGTAGATAATGTGGTGGCAAATCAAGAGAATTTAAAAATTCAGTGGGATAATTCACAACATCATCTTGATTCATAACTGTGTCGATGGACTTGTATGCAAAAAATTGAGTTGGTATTTTATTCAGAATGTCTGCATTGATATCATTTACGTCTTTTATTTTTTCCAGCCAAAATTGTCCTTTCACTCAACCAATTATGATTATTGAGTTGTTGTGCTATATTTGGAAATACACTTAATCAATTCTTGTTTTTATTGAGTCATTCGACAGAAATTGGTTGGTAGTGTTACTAAGCCAGTTGAATTATCAACATGTAATTTTCCATCTCCAATATCCAATAACTGTTTAGAAAATTCGGCTGCTGTTTAATCATTCTCTAATTCAACGCGAATATTTTTAGTTAGGGTTAGTTTTTTTTTACATGCCTCCTCAAATACGATGATTTCAAACACGCTTTCAATTCATCAGCAGCTGTAGATCGAGTAATAACAGACAATGTTTGGCGGAAACCACCTGCTAACAATATCAAGGCACCACCAAAAATCCGTTGATTCCCACGTAAATCTTGCAACGTTCTATCTAACGCTTCCAAAGACTTTTTGTGAGCCATCGTACATTCATCCCAAACGATTATACTACATTTCTGCAAAACTTTTGCCACGCCTGAATTCTTAGAAATTTTACATGTAGGTGTTTCAGTAGCATACATGTTCGATGGCAATTTAAGTGCAGAATGTGCAGTTCGACCGCCTTCCAATAAAGTTGCTGCAATTCCAGAAGAAGCGAGGGCCAATCCAATTTGGGATACTGATCGTATCGACGCTAGAAGTAATGAAATCAAAAATGTTTTTCCAGTTCCACCAGGTGCATCTAAAAAACATTGCACCTCTTTCATTACGAACAGCATGCAAGATTGTATCATATACACGCTTCTTCTCAATATTTAATTTTGGAACATTTGACCGCACAAATGCCTCCAATTCAACACAATCATAACATAATTCACGCCGCATTTCCATGTTGAATAAATCTTGCGCCGAACGATTAGGTGCTATCATTCCCAACTGAGATAAAGCTTTATTTGCAATAATTGACATACAAATATCTTCAATCAAAATAAGAGCTTCGTTGTGGATTTCCGGATTAATTAGCAAATTTGGATTTGAATTAATGGTACGTAATCTACGTAAAATATCATCTGACAATTCATCTTGATGGTTGTGCCATAATTCAAGCGAATTTCAAGGTGAAAATGTTGAAATTATTATTGCGAGAGCCAATGATCGATTTGATGATGGATCATTTAAAAGAGAAGCACTGACATTTGAATATGGTTCATTTGACAAATCTGCAAATGAAATACCTCGAATTCAAAGAATAATGTAATCGATCGAATCATTTAAGCCAAACATTAATTGTACCTATCGAAATAGAACTTGTGTCTTTGATTTTGTTAAATGACGAAACAGAAGCATTATTCTCTTTCTCATTTTTTTTGTAAGTCATATTTTCCAGACATAAGTTAATCAGATATCAAACTTAAATCCAAATTATCTTCATCCCAATCTATACATTGAAAAACTCCCGTCAAATTTTTTAAATCACTGGCATATAAAATATATGTATATATATATCAAGCACAGCGGCGTCACTTTTTTTTATTTGCGAAGATGTTTTGATTGATGTCCTAGAAGCAGTTTCAAGGTCAACAATTTTAAAAATTTCACTTATGGGCATTTCTTCACGATCATCATAAACTTTCTTAAATTGACCTTTAAATGTAGATGGTTTATCAGTTGAAAGCAGTACACTTCCACCATCCTTTAATTCAATATTTTTTTTCAAATCATCCCTCTCTTTAACTAACTTTACAACAATTTCTTTAATATGGTCTTCTATCCTTTTTTCGATTGTTTCAAGTATTTTTCTTGTTCTATGTGATGCTTCTCTAACTGTTCCTTTTGGTCCTTTATTTATTTTTTAAGCTGTTCTTTTTTGCACTGCCATTGCTTGATAACTCCATCTGATTCTTCCTTATAATAACTTTTTTTGCCTTCAATTCTTCGCTATACTAAATCAAATACATATTAAATTATTGGATATATCTACACAACTTAAAAAATAAATGCAATAACCTACCCAAGAAAAATTCACAATCCACAATTTTTAAAAATAATTTAGAAAACCATTTTACTTACCTTAAACAAATCAAATTAAGCTGAAAATTGAAACTTAAAAAAACTTAACGAAAAAAACACTTGCTGCTAGAACGTTGCACCAATTAAAAAGAAAGTTTTTTCCGAGCCTCACTTTCACGAAAGAAAAACAAATTACAAACAGACATATGCCTTAAAAAAAAAAAATATAATTAAATATTTTTTTCCACAGTCAAAGTGCCGAAAAATCAATTCGAAAGTCTTATATATTTAATTTATTTTATAGTGTGGGTTGTGTTGGTGTATTTTGATAGAGTTTCGCTCATTTTAGATAGTTGTACGAAATCGAAAGGTATTTAGATTACGACTGAACTTCGTTTATAATTATTTAATCTTCACGATTGAGGTATTATTTTAAATGTTAAATATAGCTCGGATTACAAAACTTCGGCTGGACCAATTTTCAAAAAGTTTGTTTCTAAACCATCTCCAAATAGTCCCCTTTCATTTAAAAAAAAATTATAAAAATCCATCCAGCCGTGTTCTAGTTATAAGGTCACACACAAAAGTTAAACTCGTTTTTATATATATAGATTAAATTCCCTACAAAAAAGGTCTGATTGAAAATTTTCGTCAGACAAGCCGTTTTTGAGTAATTAAGCTTAATAAATTGTTATTTTTCGTTAGTTACAAAATTCCAAATTAAAAAAGTAAAATCGAAGAAAAATAACAATTTATTAAGCTTAATTACTCAAAAACGGCTTGTCTGACGAAAATTTTCAATCAGACCTTTTTTGTAGGGAATTTAATTTTATATAAAAGTAAGTCAAAATGAATTTTTTTTACTTCAATGTTTTGTCATGTCAGTTCTGACGCAAAACATGAAATTATGACTAAAAATCAAAATTAGCGATGATAGCCCTCTTAAAATTGATATTAAGGGCTCAAACTTTTACGAAAATTTTTTTTTGTCATTCTGAATGATATTCTCGATATATGTATCTTTCAAAAAAAAATAGTCAATTTTTTTGGCCCAGTCTAATGTACATATATGTATATGTTGATTGTAAAAGGTTTTCTGCTGGTTCTTTTGGTCGCAGTAATTTTAGCAATAAAACGACATTTGTTACATATATGTACCTAATTTTCTCGACGTTTCGACAAGCATTGCTGTCTTCTTCAGGGGGAAACCTTTCAAATATTAAAAATAATTTATATTTGCGAAACAAATGGTTATAGCCGTTCTAATAAAGAAGTTAGTCGAAACGTCGGGAAAAGTATATGTATGTAACAAAATTTTGTTTCATTGCTAAACTTACTGTGACCAAAAGACCCAAAGGAAAACCTTTTACAATTAAGATATAAATAATTAAAATCTTATGATTAAAACAAATTAAAGTTGATATTTAGAGAATTGAATACAAAATATTTTCTAATTAACTGTACAAGGTGGCGAAAAATTAACCACCCTATCGGAAGATTTTATAACCAATAATCGGTCGGTGATGTTAGAGCACCGACGTCGATTTCCTAATCTTGTCGCGCCAACTGGGCAAAACATTCCGGCGTTTAGCTACTCGACTGGAAGAGACTAATCACAGGAGACAATGCAGTGTGTGGCCTCCCCCGGACTGGTCGTTCGGTCGAGAATATTGCGGGTCTGACTGCCGATGTCGCTGAGAACGAAGAAACAAACCAGACGGCCACTCAATTGGACATCACCAGACGGACCCTACAGCGAACCTTTGTGAAAGACTTACACATATTCCCGTACAAAGTACAAACAGTGCATCAGTTAATGCCTGCTTATCATCCGTCGCGTGTAAATTACCGCAATTCAACAAGACGGTGCAACTGCACACAGCACGAGCCGCGATGTATATTGTGAGAGAAGCGTTTCCTGGCCACGTAGTCTTCCGTTTCGTCATGGCCCAAATTAACCATCCAGACTTCTTTCTTTGGGGACACTTCAACTCGCGAGTTTATGCCAACAAGCCTCAGACAATCGCAGCTTTTAAGGAGAATATTCAATAGGTATGCAAACAATTATCTCCGGAAATCTTGCGAAAAATCATGGAAAACACTATAAAACGGCCACAAATGTATATCAACACTAGTGGTAGCCACTTGACAGATATCATCTTTTTTACTTAACAGAAAACAATTTAAATTTCCAAATAAAGATTTTCATCGCTTAAAATCATTTTTTTTTAATTTGGTAAAAAAGTAATTTAAAAACAAAATTGGATGATTAATTTTGCGCCACCATGCATACCCATTTTTTGTTTGAAAGCATAGGTTACCGTCAAGAAAGTCCTTATACGCTTTTTTGTTAAATCATTTCACTATATGTGTTTTTTGTTGCTAGCAAAGCGAGAAAAACATGACTGAGCAGATTTTCTTGAACATTATTAAATCTGACCTAACATCCCTAACATTTTTAATTAAAAAATCTATTCAATCATTTAAAAGTGCAGATACGTATGAAACAATGACCTTTAACCCATTTCCGGCTAACGTTGCGAAAACGCAACGTCATGTTTGTCAGCGTCTCTAGCTTAAATGATCATTTATTTTAATGAACTAACAAATTATTTTTAAAGTTAATTGAATCATCTAATCGAACTTTTTTTGGATTTTTTTTTAATATTAAATTTCTTAGTTTTTTTGAGCACTTTTAAAAACCAACATTTTGGAAATTTTGAGGTAGCTTTTTTGAGGGATTAAAAAAATTATTCAACATCATATTTTTTTCAAAAACTGTTAAGGAAAGGTTAAAATTATATTTCAATATACATTTGAAGCAATTCATACGAGTTGCCTGCTTGGTAAGTGAGGTAAAAGTGCTACATTGCGTTTTCGCAACATCCGCCAAAAGTAGTAGCATTTCTACGCAAAACGAAAAAAAATTTGTTCGTTGAGTTTTCACTGCACATGAAATATAGTTTTTTCGAAATAGTTTGTGCTTGATAAAAAAAAATACTTAGAAAAAAAGAACCGAAAATTCACAGCTATGTATATTAGAAAAATCCTTTACAGTCCACGCGACAACATTCTTAGAAATAATTAGAAAGTACAGACTGGTTATAAGAAACCTCAAATCGCAGGTCATTTTTCTTATGAGCGTGGTCCTTATAAGAGAACTCACAGGAAAGAATTTAACCAATAATTCATAAATGCGTGGTGTATTGGAAAAACCCAAAACCCATAAATGAATATAAGTTTTTTGCATTCGATTTATTTTTTATTTATAAGCCGCGATTTGTGAGTGAAATTCAGGGTTGCGAATTTTTGAATTAAAATAATCATAAGTCATAAGTCTGTAGATGATTTGTGAATTAAAAAAAATTTAATTCATAAGTTAGTTAGTGACTTATGATTTAAAAAAAAAATTTAATTCATAAGCTACTAAGTGACTTATGAATTAAAAAAAAATTAATTCACTACCTATAAGTGACTTATGAATTAAAAAAAAATTAATTCACTGCCTATAACTGACTTATGAATTAAAAAAAAATAATTCACTACCTATAAGTAACTTATGAATTAAAAAAAAAAATAATTCACTACCTATAAGTGACTTATGAATTAAAAAAAAAATAATTCATAGGCTAGTTGGTAGATTGTAAATGTTTAAGCTTGTTTTGACTACAAAATTATTTAATTATTAACAAAGATAGATTTCAAGCTTTTGTGTGTCATAAAATCATCATGCAAGCTTATAAATTTTCCAAATAATAATTTTTTAATCCATTAGCTTATGAATTAATTGTTTTTTTAATTCATAAGTCACTAGGTAACTTCTGAATTAAATTTTTTTAATTCTTAAGTCACTTACTTGCTCATGACTTAATTTTTTTAATTCATAAGTCACTTGGTGGGTTGTGAATTATTTTTTTTTAATTCATAAGTCACTTACTGGCTCATGACTTAATTTTTTTTAATTCATAAGTCACTTAGTAGGTTCTGAATTATTTTTTTTAATTCATGTCACTAAGAAGCTTATGATTTAAATTTTTTTAATTCACAAGTCACCAATTGACTTATGAATTATTTTTTTTTAATTCATAAGTCAGTAACTAGCTGCTGAATTACATTTTTCTTAATTCATAAGTCACCCACTAGCTTGTGAATTAAAGCCAAGCTTAAGCTAAAAAGTGACTTAAGCTTTTGCAACACTGGTGAAATTTATATTTTAAAAATTTCTCCATGTTTGAAAAAATAAATAATATTATGTATCGCAAAGGATTTTTAACTGCCAAAGAACTTGAAGAATTGTATGAATCCAAGCTCAGACGAAGAAGACGAGATCAATTCATTCATAGGAATTTTTTTTCGGGAATACATACAGTTTCCCAGTTGGATCTATACTGGTCTTATCAACCAGTATTTCGCTACGATGGGATAAAAGATACCATGAGCCAAGATCGATTTAAAACTATAAAAGGATATTTATATGAATATGATAACAGTAAAATCGATTCCGGCGGAAAGTTTGCTAAAATTTCCTATCTGAACAACTTGCTAAACGCATATTTTATGCAATTTGGGATATTCGCCCATCATCTTTCAATAGATGAGCAGATGATTCCTTATTATGAACGACATTCGGCCAAAATGTTCATAAAAGGAAAACCCATAAATGAAATGAAATATACCAGGTCAGCATACGGTAACTTTCGACAATTTCTTTACATCACATAAACTTCTGTGTCGTCTATCTACACTGGGCTATTTGGCAACAGGTAATTTATATTACTTATTTTTTATAGAGAAACAACAGTTTTTATTGTCTTTACAAGCACAGAACTGCAAAAGCAGTCTTGACAGACCAGAAAAACAGAAAAAATGTTGTGGATCCACCGATTTTGCATTCGACAAGGGAAACGAATTGCTGCTGTTCGTTGGAATGATAATTCCAGTGACAGTTTTGTCAATTTATTTGATTGATTGATCAGCCAATCAACCAAGCAAAACGGTTTGATCGCAATAAGAAGAAGCATATCAATAATAATATTACGATGGGTGGAGTTGGCTTGTTTGATAACGCCACAAGCAACTATCGAATAAGAATTCAGGAAAAGAAGTGGTATTGGCCACTTTTAGCCAATGGACTCAATGCAGCACTAATAAATTTGCCAAAGAAGCACCTCTTACGCAACTTCAATTCAGAACATTTGTTGCCGATTCCTTGTTGAGGTCGGAGACAAGTTGCAGTCAGCATATTCAAAAAGAAGGAAACCCTAATGAAGTGGTTCGTTTCGACGACTTGAAACACACTGTCATCAAAACAGAAAAACGTCTTCGCTGTCGGAAGCGTTCAAGTCAAAGCGTTTTTTTTTTTTTTGGTAAAAAGTGTAACGTAGCGCTTCATCCAAAATGGTTTGATGGATACCATGCAAAAACTAATATTTTATGAACATACATAAATAGCTATATACATACATATAATGTTAACTTTTTTATTTATAATTCATTATTAATTTATTTTCTGTTTTAATACGCTTTGTCAAACAAATATTTGAATAAAGTTGATTTAAACTCCATATAAAAAAAAATGTTTTCCAAAGATTTTGCTACTACATTCGGCGGATGTTGCCAAAACGCAACGTTAATTTTCCGAGAAACTAATAGCGGGAGAGTACGATAACTTGGCCGCCAAGATTTGATAACGGGTTTTTATAGAGGGGTCAAATTTACAATTTCATTTCACAATTTTGAAAACAATCGGTCTAAACTTTTTTTTCACGTTTTTTTTATCAAAATTTGAAATTTAATTGCGAATTTCTCAAAAATCATTGGCAACATTAATTTTATTTAAATGGAGCATTATAGAACAAACTTCTGACTTTCAAATGCATTATAGCACTTTATTGTAAGTGTTGCCGTTGTTTTTTAATATTTTTTTTTCAATTTAAATCATTTTTTCTAAAAAAGCCCCTACCTCCTAAACGGTGGAAGATAGCTTTTCCAAAAATTGTTTAGACCAAAAATAGGCAGTGTGTGAAATTCCAAGTTTCTAGCCCTCCTGGAACTGGTAGCCGGCGGAAATGGGTTAAAGGCAATTGTTAGTCATAATCCGCCTTTTTAGCTTAAACAACTTAGTTATAACTAATAACAATAAGGAACATAGTATACAAATAAGCAAGCCAATAAGTCAATACCCACGATGGTTTGATAGGATTCCACAAAGAAATCCATCACTCTTCGTAGACATCTCTTATTTAGAAATTTGAAAAAAAGGTAATCCAAACACGACCTTTCTGGTTGAGGAAGAACGCAGATGGAGTTAAACAAAACACTTTTCCAGCAAACTTAGCAGGACTAATATTCATAAATGCATACATTACAGATTGGATTTTAGTTTTTTCATTTGGTTGAATTCATATATATAAAAAAAATTTCCTGCAAGAGATAAGCACTCAATACAAAATGTATACGTAGGTATACATAGGTACCAATACCAAATAAAATTTGTTTGAAGCTTCTCTCTTGTGAAATTCGTCCTTATAAGAATATGTCTATAGATTAAAATCTTTAAAAAAAACAACCCAATCGAGTTCTATATATCAAAATTTAGACTACTAGAAACAATTAAGAAGATCAGACCGACTTCTGGATATTATTTCTAGGTTAGGTAGGTAAAATGATCTATTTGGAACTCAATTACATATCACCCCAATTCGGAAAGAAACACAAAAAATTACATTATAAACATAAATATTGAAATACATAGGTACAATATAACAACATAAGCACAGAAAAACTTAAACCTGCATATTTTCCAAAAATTCTATCGCACTTTCACTTGATAGAAATCCCAACTCAGCTGAGGAGGCAAGAGGAAGAAAAAAAATCAATTCTTCCCAATTATTTGTTCGATAGTCCCGCGGAACTCTGTTGGATCGTTTCAGTTTCAGGTTGTTAACAAAAGAAAACACCCCGCGTCCCGCAAACTAGCAGCGTTCTTCTTGGTCGGATGCCCTTTAATTGAATCTTAGCTATTCTTTACCTACGGATATTGGGAGACCATTTACTTTTGCTTAATTAATGTTTTTATTTGGTGAAGATGCACTTTTCTTCAGAACGCTAGTGGTAGATGAGTTAGAAATTCTAAATCAACAAAAAAGATTTTTTTTTCTCTTGCCCCCTTTTGCACGGTTCACATTTCACAAACAAGAAGAAATTACAGCAGAACACAAGATTAATTTTGCAAATGCGTACCATTTCGTTGCGAATTGATGAGAAGTTTTTTCTTTCTTTTCTTCTAGTTTTCCACAGCGAACATACAAAACAAAAGGCGAATGTTTCTACTCGATGGGGTGGGAAAAACGGAAAAAAATTGATGTAACTCGAAAATTAAATGACTTTCGATTGAATTTTTGGTTAAAGTTAAAAGATAACCCGCTGCTGAATTGCACTAATCACCATTTATATTTTATTTTCCTTTTTTTATTTTTTGTTAGGAATATTCGTTCGTCTACTGATTCGCCGGTATCCGCTTTGTGTTTTTGGGCGAAATCGGTTCTGATGGATGATTGAAAGGCCGCCTGGTGCGATCTAGATGAAGCAGAAATTGTAATAATTCTATTACTATTAGTTTGGGATGCTTGGCAGAATTGAGTGCAGAGACAGCTTAATTTTATAATCCGTCGCCTGCACTGAATAAAAGCGATTTCCAAATTATTAACTTAGCTAATATAAAATGACTCGGTTAATTCGTCATGCTAACATTTCTCTACTCAAAATAGATAAATTATGAAGAATTTTTGAATTATGATATAAACAGAAAATTTGAAATCGCATTACATTCGCCCCGAAAAAAAAACATTTACAGATTCTAATTGGCTTTTTTCCAATGGAAAACCCCATGAGAAGGACACAAACACGAAATTATACTGACACAATTAAATTGCATGCCCGCCAAACATTTTAAAGGTCATAATCCCTTTAGGCTAGGTGCGCAGTTGCAACTGTGATCGAAATGTAATAGTATAATCAACAGTTGATGCGAGTACCACGCACTGGCAATAACTCTTCACTTACACTTAGGCTAGGGGCACACATGAGTGAGTTCGCTATTTTGTGTAACATATAATTATATGCACCTGGGCGGACATTCAACCAAATAGTTCATCTATTTTCTATAAGCAACCAAACAGCTTATAGAAAACAGCTCAACTATTTATTCGAATGTCCGCGCAGGTGTATATAATTAAATATGACACAAAATAGCGAACTTATTTTACGTAATCGTTTAGTTTGTGTCAAAACATAAACATTTTAGTTGCTCGAATCGAGTTGCTCTATGTACGTGGCATGTCATATAACCCCATATGTTTCATTTTAGCAACCAAACAGTTGTAAAACTACCAGGAATCAAATGTAATTGCTGTGAAAAATTGTGAGTAAAATGAAATTTTCACATAAAAACTGTTTTCAAGTAACATTTGTTCAAAACCTGCCCTAAAGTAAACCAATTACGCATTTTAAGTCTGATCAAAATCTTACATTTTATTCTACTTGGTGGAAAGAGAAAATAATGCTCGAAAAAAAAATCAGTTTAATAAGGAAAATTAGAAAACAATTTATAAAACGTCAAGCTTGATCAAGACGACTCAGCCCATCACACTAGATAAATGTGATCCCAGCCTTTACGACTTGTTTCAACAAAATAAAAACTCTTCAATGTTTAAAAAATTGTCCACTCTATATTTTAAATCAAATTAAGCAGATCGCCCACCACTAGAAAATATATTCTACTACTAAATCCAATTCGCCTTTTGAAAACATTAATGTGCTTCCACCCATTTAAATTTTTGACAAAGAACTGTCATGTTTTTTTTTATTTGTTTAGTAAATATGGGATTCGCTGATGAATTCTCAAACAAAAAATGGTATTTTTATCAATCTGTTTCCGATTCCAACATTAACACAACACTGCTTCACGTGTAATTGAAATTTTACTCGTAGAAGAAGAATAATGGAAGACTACTTCGACGAATACGAGGAAGAAGATCTCTACGAAGATTATGATTTCGATAAAAGGCTTCTGTTCCCATTTAGCCGCCAAACACTTGAGGAAACATTCAAGAACTGTGTTATCCCTTCGCTGAGTCAAATCACATCTTATGCAGGCACACTCATCGGATGGAATCTCCTCTGTCGATTAGCATGGCTAATGGCAAAGTGCACTGGTATTCGGCCATGGGTGGATCACATTATTTCCTTTGCAACCGGATGCTGTGTCCTCTATTACACAATTGGTCTGGATTTCCTGGTAGTGTTGCTCTTCTGTATGGTGTCCTATGTAATTTTAAACATTCTCGAGTACAGACAATCGAAGAGCATGGGATATATCCTGGGAACGATTTGCGTTGTTGCTCTCTTCCTGTACGAACTACTGGCCGACAACCCTACCATCTGGCATAAGATTCGCGGTGTACAAATGATTGCCACAATGAAAGTGGTTTCACTGGCATTTGATTTAGATGCTAAGAAGCATACGCACACTCCCGCCTTGTTCCCTTTTCTCGGATACATGCTTTGTCCAGCTAATGCCGTGCTTGGTCCCTGGATGGCTTATGACGAGTACACTATGAGCTTGGATCAAACAAGGATAGAATTCAAGTGGTTTCTCTGGACAGTGTTTAACAGTCTGGCAGCGTTGGGTTTCCTCCTGCTTTCAAATTGCTTCGTGGCGCTTTTTTGTACAGACTACGCTTCAAAGTGGATGATAGCTTTCCGCGATGCCTTGTCTTTCCGATGCAGTCATTACTTCATTTCATTTCTCTCTCAGGCTACAATGGCGGCCGCTGGAGTACACAGCTACCAGAGTCCCGGCGACAGATCCAGAATATTCGGAAGTCTGGTCACGAAACCATGCTCCGTTGAGGTACCTCGGTCACTTACAGAGGTGGTGCGAAATTGGAACATTCCAATGCACCGTTGGCTGAAGACCTACGTCTTTCGAACCATCAAAGGCCGCAGCACTCTCCTCGCCATCATCTGCACATATGTGGTTTCCTCGCTCTTACATGGGTTGCATTTCCAAATATACGCTGTCCTCCTATCACTTGGTATCTTCACCTTTATTGAGTTCCAACTTCGGGCTAAAATCGCAAGCATATTCAACGCCTGTATACTGCCCAACCCTTGCCGCCAACGAGCCTGTTCCCATGAGCACAAGTGGAAGTCAACATTTAGCTTAATCATGAATTCGGTGTTTGGATTATTAACAATGATGCATTTGGCCTACTTGGGTATAATGATGGAGGGAGCAAGCTCACCCAATGCTCAAGCGAATCGGTTTTCCATTCAAACCGGGCTCAATAAATGGATGTCGTTGGACTTTCTCAGCCACTGGATATTCGTTTGCAGTTATCTTTTTTACTTAGTAGTCTAGAGATCATGTCTTTCAAACGCCCAGTAAAGAGGGTTGACATAAGACTTTCATAACTATAAACATAGAACTACTTTTGTAATTAGAACCTTTCTTAATTGCGTGTTTTTGTGATAGATATTGGTTCCAAGTACTTAAAACTCCAGTGTCGAAGCTGTATTAACAGTATTTTTAGACTCGTAATTAGTATTTTTATTTTTGATACGAGCTTCCCTAGGAAATAAAAATAAAAGTTTTTATATTCAAATGATTTTTGCAACTTATTTGGTAGGGCATATTATTGCATTCCTAAATACCTATTCTAGGGCTTTGGTCACATCAGAAATTCAAAATAATACTACTCTAATACCTCAAAGTAATACAGAAAGGCGAGTACGCTTTGAGAGCAGTGAGCTCAGAGCCGACTTTTTAAAACACATCATCATTATGAATAAATCATGCTTATTTTGACATTCTCATGAATAGTCTATTCGTTAGAATGATTCTATTCCTTCGAATGAACTTTCTTAATTTTGAGATTCGAACGAATAACATTCATTTGCGAAAGATAGCATAAAATGAACTTCAAAAAAGATTCATTTTCATTGTCAGCTGTTTGACATTTACTATATTTCTATTTGAATTAGTATGACCGTTTTACATTTTTTTGTTTCTAAACATTTTATAGATGTTGGATAAATAATCAAGAAACAAAATTAATAATACACTTTTTCATTATAAAGTAAAGTTTAACCATAAAGAACTACATATTTATTACATTTTTTGTGTCAACTCAGCTGTTTTGAAACTATTCTTAAAAAAAATAAGTTGTTCATGACGCGTTCTAAATTTTTATTTTTTTTCGTATACACTTGGTCACACTAAAATATCAAAAACAAAAGAGAAGTGTTTGTGAAATGTCAAAACTCAAAAGCAAAAAGTGAAATCTTTGTTCAGTTGTAGTTGTCTTGTTTATTGTTTAATAATTTAAATTTCTTTGATAAAAACATAAAATAATAAATAAAAAATAAAAATATGGCATTTGTGTTGTTTATAAATGAAGATGGTGTTGAAGAAGTGCAGAGGAAAAAGATAGTGGATGCTTTCCGTATCAACGCGGGTGGTAAAAAAACCCTTTGCTACCTCCGGGTTTTCTTCCATTATTTTAATTAACTTTTCCTTTTGTTCGCGGTTTGTCCAGTTGGAATGCGACCTTTTAACATAAAACAACAAAAAAAAAATAATAAAAGTAATTTATTTTCCATGAAATAATTAAAAACTTACATGTTTTGTTGTTTACTCGACAGAAAAATTCAAACGACACAAAAATGACATTTAATTCTATTCTTTCGAATGTCAAAATTGAATTAGCTTTCGCAAATGAATGAACTTTCTATGGATTGGGTGAACTTTCGATTTGTTCGATTAACATTCTAATCGCCGAGTCTCAAAATTAAGTTTCAACGAATTCGACTCACTTTCTAACGAAAGAGAATGTCAAAATAAGCACCAATGTTTAAAAAATTGGGCAATCTACCTGAAATAATTTTGAAATAAATTTTCATGCTTATTTTGACATTCTCATGAATAGTCTATTCGTTAGAATGATTCTATTCCTTCGAATGAACTTTCTTAATTTTGAGATTCGAACGAATAACATTCATTTGCGAAAGATAGCATAAAATGAACTTCAAAAAAAGATTCATTTTCATTGTCAGCTGTTTGACATTTACTATATTTCTATTTGAATTAGTATGACCGTTTTACATTTTTTTTGTTTCTAAACATTTTATAGATGTTGGATAAATAATCAAGAAACAAAATAAATAATAAGGGTATTCATGTAACGAGATAATTTTCCGCTTTGTAGAAAAATATAACTTTCCGCAACATGTTTTCATGAACACCCCCTAAGAAATACTTGCGTAAATGTGGGAAATATTCTGTGAAATGTCAAATTAAAAGTCAGAATCCATATATCTTTAGTTTACGAGGTTTGTTTCTGCACTTTCCGCAGCAAATTTGTGAGATAATTTTATGCGATTTGCAGAAACTTTTTCCCATACAAATTTTGACAGCTCGTTTCTGCTGAGATAAAATTATCTGGTTTACGAGGTTTACGAGGGTTTTCCGCGCTTACATGAATACCCCTAATACACTTTTTCATTATAAAGTAAAGTTTAACCATAAAGAACTACATATTTATTACATTTTTGGTGTCAACTCAGCTGTTTTGAAACTATTCTTAAAAAAAATAAGTGACGCGTTCTAAATTTTTATTTTTTTTCGTATACACTTGGTCACACTAAAATATCAAAAACAAAAGAGAAGTGTTTGTGAAATGTCAAAACTCAAAAGCAAAAAGCGAAATCTTTGTTCAGTTGTAGTTGTCTTGTTTATTGTTTAATAATTTAAATTTCTTTGATAAAAACATAAAATAATAAATAAAAAATAAAAATATGGCATTTGTGTTGTTTATATGAAGATGGTGTTGAAGAAGTGCAGAGGAGAAGGATAGTGGATGTTTTCCGTATCAACGCGGGTGGTAAAAAAAACCCTTTGCTACCTCCGGGTTTTCTTCCATTATTTTAATTAACTTTTCCTTTTGTTCGCGGTTTGTCCAGTTGGAATGCGACCTTTTAACAGAAAACAACAAAAAAAATAATAAAAGTAATTTATTTTCCATGAAATAATTAAAAACTTACATGTTTTGTTGTTTACTCGACAGAAAAATTCAAACGACACAAAAATGACATTTAATTCTATTCTTTCGAATGTCAAAATTGAATTAGCTTTCGCAAATGAATGAACTTTCTATGGATTGGGTGAACTTTCGATTTGTTCGATTAACATTCTAATCGCCGAGTCTCAAAATTAAGTTTCAACGAATTCGACTCACTTTCTAACGAAAGAGAATGTCAAAATAAGCACCTTTATTTAGGACATATTGAAAAGTTCTGCCGTAGGACAAGAGTATAAATAACTTCCAAGTCAACTGATATTTTAATGACAGGTGACCAATCGAAGGCCTCGAAAAGAAATATTATTTTTCTTTCGATACTAATTTCGTTTTCATTTGGGAATTCGGGAGCTTTCAGGATTCTTCTAATACTACGTTTTCACCAAGAGTAAATCCGAGATTTGAGTGGATTTACCATAAATCTTCTTTAAACCTCGATGATTTACCATACAAATTTATTTCGTAAATTTAGTAGATTAGAAATAAATCTCTACTAAATCTTCATAGGATCGATCGGTCGAAGTTCGAACTGACCTAACATCCATACGGTGCTATCTCGATGATTTTTCATCGTTTGGCACAAATGAAACTTTCTTTCTCTCGCTTTTACTTTATAAGAAAAAATAAAACATTAGCATTTTGATAGATGCTTACAAAGTTAATCTTCCTATTAATCTTTCAGTGCGGTGAAAACACCACATAAATCTCTTGCCTTAAACCTCAGATTATCTTTTGGTGAAATCGTAGTATAAAAGTGTTCACTTGGGGATGAAATGACAGTTCTGATTCTAAGAACAAGAGAAATTTGCTTCTGAATTTGAAATCAGAGTTGAAACCACAAGCACCCACATGTTCATTTATATGTACTCATGTCGTTTTTCATTGGTTTCACTGAAGGATCCACTCATTCTGAAATCCAATGGAACGGTGTTAAATAATTCTACTCAACTTTGAAATTTTGTCTTTGTATAAGTTGTTGTGTTCGCACTATGATCTTAAAATAATACGCAAGTGGTTCGATTGGCTTCTGTTTATTAACTGAACTCTTACATACAGTAAGAGCAGATATAAGACAATATTACATAAGAATAGTTAGACAAGGACGAGTATACGTACTCCACATGTCCCCTTTTAAATATTTTACTTTTTTTTTTTTTTTATATTCATTAATCAATGATTTTTATTTATTTATTTATTTATTTATCAATTGATTCAAGATCTGCTGATTACAAACATAAAAAATTTATCTTACATTTTACATAACAATAAAAAAAATACCTTACAATTATATACATTGATGTATTTAATTTGACAAATAATACATAATCAAATACAATGGTTTAACAATTTTTTGAAGACATCTCTACTAACAGAAACATCAATATTACTGCACATTTCATTGAATAATTTTAAAGAGCGTGTTATCGGTTCATTCAATCCGTAATTAGTCCTATGATGAGGAACGTAAAAATAAACGTTTTTAATACGTAACGATCGACTGGGCACATAAAAAGGAATCAGAGAAAGTAGTTCGATAGAAGTTATTTTATTATCTAAAATATCTTTTATAAATAGAACGCATTGAATTTGCCTCCGACTTTTAAGCGGTTTAATGTCAATCAGTAGACATCTTGAATTATAGGTAGGTATGGGACCCATCCAATTAAATTTTCTTAAAGCAAATCTCGTGAATCTTTTTTGAATTTTTTCAATCCGATTTATGCTATTTTCATAGCATGGTGACCAGATTACACAACAATATTCCAAGATTGGAAGGACTAGAGACATAAATAAAGTTTTTAGTGTATATACATCTTGGAAATCATTTGAATTTCGTTTAAGAAAGCCTAGTAATGAATTTCCCTTAGAAACAACGTAATCAATGTGTGACCGAAAATCCATTCTTGAATCAATATAAACTCCTAGATCTTTGATACAGTCCACTCTTAGAATTTTATAATCATTAAAACAATAATCAAAATTTATGATTGACGTGGATCTTGCTATACTTAATATTTTACATTTTGCATTGTTTAGTTGAAGATGGTTATAATTACACCAATTTAAAAAATTGTTTATGTCTTCCTGTATGAGAAAACTATCCTCAATCGAAGAAATTGGAAAAAACACTTTGACATCGTCTGCGTACATTAAACAACTACAAAATTTCAAGACAGAAGGTAAATCGTTGATAAAAATGATAAATAACAGTGGTCCCAAGTGACTTCCTTGTGGGAGACCTGAGATAACATTAATAGGGTTTGATACACAATTTTCAATTTTAACTATTTGTTTTCTACCTGTTAAATATGATCTCAACCATTTTAAAAATGATGAATTTAAACCTAGTTTATCTAGCTTCTGTAAAATAAGACCATGATGGACACGGTCGAACGCTTTTATGAAATCTGTGTATAGAATATCAATTTGCTTGCCATTTTCCATTTGGTTGCAGCAAAAGTTGGTAAAAAGACTTAAATTTGTGCTAGTCGATTTACCCTTTAAAAACCCATGTTGACACGGAGACAAAGAATTAGCGAGTGAAAAATAAAGTTTTTGAGTTATGACTTTTTCAAGCAGTTTTGGTATAACAGAAAGTTTCGAGATAGGTCTGTAATTACTGACCAAATGTTTAAGTCCATTTTTGAAAATTGGATCGATAAAAGATATCTTCCATTCACCAAGAAAAACTCCTTCTTCTATGGATTTATTAAAAATGCGAGTGATCACATAACTCAATGATTTTGCACAACTTGATAATAGCAGCGGAGATATTAAATCGTATCCTGCTTTTTTAGTTGTATCAATATGAATCAAACTCTCCAGAATCTCCTTTTCGGAAAAATCATTTAAACGAAAATCAGTTATGGGATTTAAGCAGCAGTAGTATTCATTAATATTTGGAATTTCATCGCTATTGTAGGATGTTTGGAAGAACTTTGCGAAGAGATTACAAGATTGTTCTGTGTCATTAGATATTATATCTTCAAATTCCATATTTTGTGGAAAAGATGAGAATTTCCGTTTAGAATTCAAGAAAACCCAAAAAGATTTTGAGTTTCTTTTTATGTTCATTTCTGTTTTGATTATATGCTGTTTATATAAGAATTTATTTAGAAAATCGAATTCTCTTCTTAACTGCCGAAAAATAGCATGATCATTGGGACATTGTTTTGATTTATAACGCTTAAAGGCCTTATTTTTAGCATTTTCCAAATTTTTTAATCTTCTATTAAACCATGGTAATTTGAATTTTTGTTTATTTTTGAAGATGGGAACAAAACGCTTCATTCCATCAAACAAATTATTTTTAAATTTAGAATACATAGCTTCTAAAGACAAGTCCTTCAATGAATCCTCCCAGCCGAACGAACTATAAAAATTATTTAATGAAACGTAATCAGCAGCAGCAAAATTATAATTTACAATATCATTACGACATGGTGATATAAGAGAAAAGTTATAATATTCAAAAAATAAACAAATAGCTTTATGGTGAACAGAATTATTTAAAAGGGGAAAATCAGATAACGTTAGAGAATATTTTAAGTCATTATTAATGAATATTAAATCAAGAATTCTATGCAAATCATTTTTGATATTGTTAATCTGAAAAAGACCCAAAGAAGAAAATGAATCAACAACTAACATTTCCGTATCCTTATTTGCATTAAAGGGAACTAAAATTTGATCGTCTTCAATATAACACCAATCAACATCACCAATATTAAAGTCACCAAGAATACAGGGAAATTGGTTAGTTTTTAATTCATTTACAATAAATTGGGCATTATTTATGTGTTTGCTATATAAATCAATAGTACTACTAGGACGAATATAGCTTACAATAAAAAATATATCATGAATTTCAGCAGAATCTTTTGGACTGACACAGACACATAGTTGTTCGATCTCATCGGCATCATTAAGGAGACTTTTTTGAGTACTATATAAAGATTTTCGTACAGCAATAAGTACACCACCACCTCGATCCCATCCAGTCGTAGACGAACGATCTTTACGGTATACGTTGTAAGATGAGTCAAAAAGCTCTGATGACAAAAAATGTGGATTCAACCATGTTTCGACAATGACTAAAACATCGAATTCATGCAGAGATGATGATAAGAAAAGCTGATTTGTCTTCGTTCGCAAACCTCCAGCATTTTGATAATAAATTCGAATGTTTTTTCGTTTTTCTCTAGGCTCAGTAGCATTTAGGGATTTGCCTTTGAGCTGTCGTCCGGTTTTGGAAAATTTTTAAACTTCTTTATTTGAACGTTTAATGGCCAAATTGACGGATCCAATGCTTTACTAAAATAGTTTATAGGTATTCCCAGCTTGAAATTTACAAAACGATACAAAGAAGTGTTGGCATCTTTTTTTATAAGTCTCGTGCATGAAAAATAACTCTTAGGGATATTTAGCTTCATGCTTACATAATCGATGACATTTTCTTCGGTGACTGTACATTTTAAACGAGAAATATGAAGGAATTTTAAACGAGGAACAGATTCAAGAGTTAATTCTCCTTCGTAAGCTGTAGAAGTACCAAACAATTTTTGGGTAGTATGTTTGTACTCTATATTAGTAGTAGCACTAGAACTAGTACTTTTGCCGGCACTGGCAACACCAATATCGTGAACATTTTCCTCAGCGCGCTCAGCAACAACATCAGAGAATAAATTTGGCTTACCTCTCTCTTCAGCAACAACTGCATTTTCACCATCAACAACAACAACACCAGCATCATTATGACGAACAACAACACCATCATCAGAAGCAACAATAACTACTTCGGCAGACGCAGACGTCTTAGTTTGAGCATCAGGTTCATCATCATCATTTCTTAATTTTATTGTATTCTCCACATTGTTATTCATCGAGGGTACACTTTCATCATTTCTGTCAGAGAAAACGGATAGAGATGATGACAGTTCCTTTGTAATAGGTGTGATTGAATTCCCTTTCGATGTCGAGGCTAGCAAATTTAAAGCAAGATCATCACTCTGCAAAGAGTTAGAATTGCTTTTAATTTTTGCTACGGATTTATTTACCAAACCCGATTTTTTAGTTTTAGGTAGAATTTTATTTGCATTAGATTGAACTGCTGGTGACGAGGAGGATAAGTGCAAAGGTGAAGAAATAGATAACCGAGATGAAGTGGGATTTATTTTCTCTTTCATTAGAGCAGATTGTTTGTTGTTTTTGTTTGGGTCACTTGTCAAAGACAATGGTTTAGCTTGAGAGCGAGTAACACGCACTGGTTTACCAAGATTATCGAAATCACTTTTATGCTCAACAAAGAACCGATGCAATGATTTTATTGTTGGTATGCAACCCAAAAATGAAATGTTTATGCATGAACCGCACTTCCAGAAAATTTGTTTATTTGATTCGATTGCGGACCTTTCCAATTCGTTTAGATTAGTGCATTTGAAATGAAAACCAGAATGACAAACCCCGCAGGTAATTAAATCATTTTTAGATGTTAAGAAAAAACAGTCGGAACATTGAATATTCATAATGAAAAGAAAAAAGAAAGAGCTATCACTATCAAGAGCAACTATCACTCAAGAGCAACTTTCACTGACTTAAAAGTTATTACAAAATTAATTCATTATTTCATTTGAAATGTACATATGTAGTTATTTGAAAACATATAATGTATATTACTTATCTTAATATATATAATTCTTCTGTGAGTGTGTATGTCACTGAACTTCTCTTAAACGACTGGACCGATTTTGATGAAATTTTGTGTGTGTGTTCAAGGGGATCTGAGAATGGTTTAGATTCACAATTTTGTCCGGAGAGGGGCATTGGGTGGTCGAAACACCCCAAAATTATTTATCTCTACTTCTATCTTCGTATTGCACTGAAATGTAGTACATATACATAAGTAGTCGCATTGAAATGCCATACTTTGGTGGTGCGGGCCCAGAGGAGGGGCATTGTTTGATTAATTTACCTAAGCAGTAACGATAAAAACACTCAAAAAAGTTTAAAAAAAAATAAAATTCTCCGAATTAAAAACAAAAAAAATTTGACAAATAAAAATAATTCGTACGCTTTCAACTTCTCATGTTGAACAGGAGATCAGTTGTGACAGTTCTTGGCCAAGCTAAACGTGTTTATTATTTCAGCGGTAAGTCGTCTTTTTCAAATACTATTTACTTTTTATATTTGCCTCTTTATTTTTTTTTTTGTTTGGACAGATTTTTCATCGATTTACAATAAATCTTTTCAGTTTATTACTTAAAATTTCATCTTTAATAAATCACTCATTTTCGTTATGCCACGTCTTCGTGGAAAAGCAAAAAATATTGGTCGGCGTACTCGGAACGCCCAATTAGTCCATGATCGTCGGTTAAATAGATCAATTGAAGAACACTCAACGGATAATGCAAATTTAAGAGATCAAGTTGCATGTTCACGAGCAAATGAGAATTCAGAGCAACGCGTTCAACGTCTTCATGCTAATGCATTGAGACAACGAGAGGCACGTCAACGAGCTACCAACGCACATAGAGACCATCACCATCAACAAGTGCAACATAATCGAGCATTGTCACGAGCATCATTTAATCGTCTCGCGTTCGAATATGTTCCTGAAATAGATTATTCGTCACATGCACTAATCACGATAGGTAGTATGGACAAAGAGTGTCAATTTTGTCATGCTTTTAAGTATAAAGGTGAATCAACTGGTTTATGTTGCGCATCTGGAAAAATTTCACTGCCATCGCTAAATCCACCACCGGAACCTTTAAAAACACTTTTAGCCGGAACCACATCTCAATCGAAATTGTTTTTGCGAAAAATTCGTAAATTCAATTCATGCTTCCAAATGACATCATTTGGAGCAACAAAAATTGTTCATAATGAAGATGGTCGTAATTTTGAATCTACATTCAAGATTCAAGGTCAGGTGTACCACCAAATTGGTTCATTGCTTCCAATGCCTGATGCCGATCCAAAATTTCTACAAATTTATTTTATGGGCGATGAGGAGCAACAATCACATACACGCTGCCTTTACAACCATATAGAGCGGATGGAAGAACGAGACGTTTTTGCAAAACAATAACCAATTGATACGATTGTTTAAGACTCTTTCTAACAGACTGCAAAACGACAACTACGTCATTGTTATCAAAGCAGACAAAGTGCCCTATGGAGAGCACGCAGGCACATATAATGTTCCAACTATTAATGAAGTTGCAGTCGTTATGGCTGGTGACCCATGTGAACGTCGAGATATTCGCATACAACGCAGAGATAATACGATGCAAATAATTCAAGACAATCATCGTTCTTACGATGCTTTGCAGTATCCATTGATATTTTGGGAAGGAGAAGATGGATATCATATCAATATTAAACAAAGAAATCCAACTACAGGTACAACTTATAAATTATCTTAAAATTATTTTATTTTAATCAATAGTTTCTGTTAATCTCATAATTATATTTATTTGCAGGTGAAGAACTGAACAAGAAAGTTAGTGCTATGAACTACTATGCATATCGACTAATGATTCGTGCCAATGAAGATAATGGTATTCTCCGATGCAGACAGCTATTCCATCAGTACATTGTCGATATGTATGTAAAAATCGAAAGTGAGAGATTACGATACATAAAATTTAATCAAGCAAAACTTCGTGCTGAGGAGTACATTCATTTACGTGACGCCGTAATCGGCAACGTAGATGCAACGAATGACATCAACAATATTGGTACCGCATATATTCTCCCATCATCATACACTGGTAGCCCGCGTCATATGCAGGAATATATTCAAGATACCATGACTTACGTACGTGCATACGGCCGACCTGATCTTTTTATCACATTTACGTGTAATCCAAACTGGGATGAAATCAAAAGTTTACTGTTGCCAGGTCAAACATCGATGCACCGTCATGATGTCACTGCACGTGTCTTTAAACAAAAATTAAAATCTTTGATGAATTTGATTACACATTACTCGGTATTTGGTGAAACGCGTTGTTGGCTTTACTCTGTTGAATGGCAAAAACGAGGTTTACCTCATGCGCATATTTTAATTTGGTTGGTGGATAAAATACGCGCAGAAGAAATTGACAAAATTATTTCAGCGGAAATTCCAGATCCGAATGTTGATCCAGAATTGTTTAACATTGTTACTACAAATATGATCCATGGTCCATGTGGCACTCTAAACATGATGTCGCCATGTATGGATAATGGAATATGTACAAAACGTTTTCCAAAACCATGTGAAACTGATACTATCACCAATATGGACGGTTATCCATCTTATCGACGTAGAGACGTAAACAATGGTGGTCAATAATATGAATTGCGTCTGTCAAATGGTGGGAGAGCAGATATTGATAATCGCTGGGTAGTTCCATATTCGCCATTGCTGTGCAAAACCTACAAAGCGCACATAAACGTTGAACTATGCAGTTCGGTGAAGTCTATCAAATACATTTGTAAGTATGTTCACAAGGGTAGTGATAAAGCTATATTTGCTGTTCAAAATGTTAACGACAATGACGAAATAACAGGTTATCAAATGGGTCGATACATAAGTAGCAACGAAGCTATTTGGCGCATTTTTACGTTCCCAATACATGAAAGGGATCCTGCTGTTATACATTTGGCTGTGCATCTTGAAAACGGACAGCGTGTTTACTTTACAGAAGAAACTGCACTACAACAGGCTTTGACGGCTCCAAAAACAACTCTTACTGAATTTTTTAACCTTTGTAGTCGACAAGATGCTGTTGGTCAATTCTCAAGGACGTTGATGTACACTGATGTTCCTAAATTTTTTACATGGAATAAACAATCAAAGAATTGGGAACCGCGGAAACGAGGCATTCCAGTACCAGGATTCGCTGATATATTTATGACAAAAACTTTAGGTCGATTATATACAGTTCATCCTAAGCAACGCGAATGTTTTTTTTGCGTTTATTACTGGTTAACGTCCCTGGACCGACGTCCTTCCAATATTTGCGAAAAGTCAATGGTACTTCATACGACTCTTTCTTCGATGCGTGTCGTGAGTTACATTTATTGGAGGATGATAACCATTGGGATCTCACACTTGCAGATGCAGCACTGAGCTCATCTCCACAACAAATTCGTCAATTATTTTCAATAATATTGACAACGTGTTTTCCGTCTGATGCATCTGCTCTGTGGAACAAATATAAAGACTCAATGAGTGAGGATATTTTGCATCGGACTAGAATTACTAATCAAAATCTTAATATTGAATTCTCCGCCGAAATATACAACGAGTCATTAATAATGATTGAGGATATTTGTATTCTTATTTCAAACATGCCGCTCATCCATTTTGGAATGCCAGCGCCGAATCGCCCAGCAGTAGACATCATCAACAGCGATGTTCAACGTGAACACCAGTTCGATAAGACTTCTTTGGCTACTTTTGTTGCGGAAAATGAACAATTGCTTACTGCTGAACAACGAAATGTATATGATCAAATTAACGTTTCAATTGCAGCACAACAAGGTGGATTCTTTTTTTTAGACGCTCCAGGTGGCACTGGTAAAACATTTCTTATCGCACTGATACTTGCGCGGATTCGATCTCAAAATCATATTGCATTCGCCATTGCTTCATCAGGCATTGCAGCAACGTTACTTGATGGTGGACGGACTGCGCATTCAGCACTTAAATTACCTTTGAACGTTCATACAAATCCCGAAGCAATGTGTAACATAAAGAAGCATTCAGGCATGGCTAAAGTTTTGAGAAAATGTAAAATTATTATCTGGGATGAATGTACAATGGCCCACAAGCATTCGCTTGAAGCTCTCGACAGGTCCCTGAAAGATATCAAAAATAATGCTCGGCTTTTCGGTGGTGCTCTACTGCTGCTGTCTGGTGATTTCAGACAAACATTACCAGTCATTCCACGCGCGACATATGCAGACGAAATAAACGCATGTGCGTTTGAAAGAATCTTATCTATGGCCAAGTGTCACTAAATTATGCCTTACTATTAATATGCGCGTTCGACTTCAAAATGATCCATTAGCGTCAGGATTCTCTGAACAATTGTTAGACATTGGCAACGGTAAAATTCAATTGTATGAAGATACACAATATATTCGACTTCCAGAGAATTTTTGCAACATGGTGGCTACCAAAGATGAGTTAATAACAAGTATCTTTCCAGATTTAAGACATAATTATACTAATCATGAATGGCTGCGAGAACGAGCTATTTTAGCCGCAAAAAATTTAGATGTTGACGCCATCAATTTTAAAATACAACAGTCATTGCCTGGTGATGAAATTACATTTAAATCGATTGACACTGTTGTTGATCCTGACGAAGTTGTCAACTATCCTGTAGAGTTTCTAAATTCACTAGATTTACCTGGAATGCCACCACATAATTTGCGACTGAAAATTGGCTCACCTATAATTTTGCTTCGAAATTTAAATGCCCCAAAATTGTGTAATGGCACGCGATTAGTTGTAAAAAAAATCATGGCCAACATTCTTGAAGCCACTATTTTGAGTGGAAAATTTCAAGGTGAAGTTGTACTTTTACCACGGATCCCAATGATTCCTTCAGATTCGCCTATACCATTCAAACGTTTACAATTTCCAATCCGCTTGGCATATGCTATGACTATAAATAAGTCACAAGGCCAAACAATGACAATTTGTGGCTTAGATTTAGAAAACCCATGTTTTTCTCACGGCCAATTATATGTTGCGTGTTCCAGAGTTGGAAAACCATCGAATTTATTTATTTATACACCTCAGGGTTTAACCAAAAATATTGTACATCCAATGGCATTACGATAAATTAAGTTTTTGTAAATAAAAAAATATATTTTTTTAAATAAAATAGTTGGAGTGTAAGCTTTTTTACCTTTAATTAAAACAAGTTGAAGATTTCATTACACATACTCACACGCTATCGATTAGTCTAATTGTAATAAATTTATATGTAATGACGTTAGATGTTGTCTATTGTCATAAGATTTGAATAATAATTTTCATCAAAATGGTCCAGAATGTTTTAGCTTATTAAAAAAAGTTTGAAATTTTCAAATTAAAGACGTGTAGACAGGACAACTTCTGTCGGGTCCGCTAGTAAATTCATATATCTTTTCATTTGAAAATTATGTCATTATTTGAAAACTTACAAAATTCATTTAAACTTTTATTTGAAATTCATGAAATTTAATACATCTCTATATTTTGTTTATAGTAATTATAGTTCGCTTTAATTAATTAAATAACTAACGAAACAATAATAATTTAAAGATAATAAGAACATCTTACTCCCTGTAACGGTCTGGTAATTTAATTGCTCTTCCCGATCTAGTGAAGTATGGTTGTGATGATGGAGTTGAACTAACTTTTTGAGCATCTGAAACACTTTCTTCACTCATCTCCTCTTTTGAAGTTGATGTTTTCGGTTTAATGCCTGAAGATGTGGTAGGTATCGGGTTTTGTGGTGTTTTACCTTCGAAAACTTCTTCTGGCTTGTACGGAATATCGTTGCGATGAGCATTATTTAAGTGAAACGTATTTCTTCTGTAGATTCCGCTGCTGGTTGTGACCCAGAACGAACGTGGAACATCTGCTTTGCTCTGGATTCGACCCCATTTTTGGATATCACGAATCCATACTACGTCGCCTACACGGAATTGCTTTTCTCGGACGACGCCATGTCTTCTGTTAAAGTTATCGGCTTGCTTTCGTCTGTACTCTTTTTCCGTAACGTTGATTTTGTTTTCATCGATTAACTTTGGCTTGTATTTTTCAGTAGACATTGGTATTTTTGAACGTATTCGACGACCCATCAACAACTCAGCTGGACTCAGTCCGTTGGCGAGCGGTGTAGCCCGATATTCTAGAAGAGCTGATTGCAAGTCATCTTCATTCTTTTTTAATAACATCTTAATTGTTTTGACTGCTGCTTCAATAAACCCATTGCTCTGAGGAAAATGGGGGCTCGATGTAACGTGCTTGAATCCCCATGTTTTGGCGAATTTACTGAATTCTGACGTAAGAACTGGAATAAATTGAGGACCATTATCTGTTCTAACGATTTCTGGGATGCCGAATCTTGAAAATATGATTTTTAACTTCTCGATAACTGACCGTGATGTCTGGCTCACCAACATTTCTACTTCTGGGAATCTCGAAAAGAAATCACTTACCAAGAGATAAGTTTTCCCATGAAATGAAAATAGATCCATAGCTATAGTATGCCAAGCACGTTCTGGCATTGCAGAGGTAATTAGTGGCTGATGCCTTGGCTGAATATATTGCACGCAAGTAGTGCATCGCCTTATGAACTCTTCTAGCTGTTTAGCACATCCCGGCCACCAAACTGATTCCCGCATTCGGACTTTACATTTTACTATACCCAAGTGTCCTGTATGTATAGTTTGTATAATTTGATTTCTCATGGATGGTGGAATGACTAAACGGCTTCCGTGCATTAAAAGTTGCCCATTAACAGCTAAATTTTGTCGATCGTTATAGTACAATCTAGCTTCTTGGGACATTCTTGATCTGCTTGGCCACCCTTGTTTGCAAAAGTCCATTATCTCCCGTGTCGTTGAATCTTGCATTTGTGCATTCTGGATTTCGTTCAGTTTGTCAGTTGATGCTGGAATTTCTTCCACAATACTATTGACGAAACTCTCTATTTCCTCATCCTCGTTCTCTTTTTCTGGTGCTTGTGTTGGATGACGTGACAGTGCATCAGCTACAACCAAATCTTTTCCTGGGGTATATACTATGTTGAACGTAAGTCCCATCATCTTCATTCGTAGTCGTTGTATTCTGGGAGTTAGCTCATCGAGATTTTTATTTGAGAAGATTGATATCAAGGGCTTATGATCAGTTTCTACTGTGAAATGTATTCCCGTGATATAATCTCTAAACCTTTCACAAGACCACTTGATGCCCAGAGCTTCCTTCTCTATCTGTGCGTACTTTTTCTCGCTCTCCGTTAATGTACGTGAAGCATAGGCTACAGGTTTAATGATTCCGTCTGAATCAACCTGGAGAAGGACAGCTCCCAATCCATATGATGATGCATCTGACGACACTGTAGTTTTGTGTGTCGGATCATACATTTTTAATATAGGCGCAGATGTTAGTGCTCTTTTTAGTTTTTCGAAGGCCTCTTCTTGACACCAGCTCCAAATAAAATCTGTTTGTGTTTTCAAAAGTTCGTTTAAGGGATGACTAATTGAGGATAGATTTGGAACAAACTTACCCAGGTAGTTGACCAATCCCAGGAATTGTCTAACCTCCCTGACATTTTGTGGACTAGGGAAATTTTGTACTGCCTGGATTTTAGATGGACACGGACTTAACCCATGTTCGTCGATTCGGTGTCCGAGAAACGTTATTGAAGAGACACCGACTTGGCATTTTTCTTTGTTCAACGTAACTCCATCTTCGTCCAACCGTTTTAAAACTGCGCGCAGGTTTTTATCATGTTCATCGATATTGTTTCCATATACAAGAAGATCGTCCATTTGGACCACATATCCATTGAGTCCTTCCAAGATACGCTGTAGCTTCTTCTGAAAATGTTCGGGTGCTGAACATATTCCGTATGGCATCCTAAGGAAACAGTACCTCCCATAAGGCGTCAAGAAGGTTGTTAAGCACTGCGATTTTGATGACAGTTTTATTTGCCAGAATCCACTGTTTGCATCTAGCTTTGTAAATATTTTGGCACTCCCCATTTGAGCTAGCGTATGTTCCGCCACCGGCATTGGATGAATCTCCCTTCTGATTGACAAATTTAATCTCGTCAAGTCAACGCAAATACGGATGTCACCATTTGGTTTCGTCACGACAACCATTGGTGCGCACCACTCAGTTGGCTCCTCTACTCGCCTGATGACGTTAAGTTTTATCATTTCATCCAGTTTTTGTTTAATTTTCTCTTTCAAGGGGATGGGGCTCCTTCTAGCCGTGGAAATTGCGAATGGTCTTGCACCGGGTTTTAATTGTATGGTATATTCACCTTGGAGACATCCAAGTGTTTGAAAAACTCTTGGGAACTCTTTTCCTATGTTGACGCTTGATTTCTGGATCATTGTATTTATACGCTGTATAATATTTAATTTATGGCATGAATACAGACTGAGGAGTGGCGATTTTAGTTTATCAACCACATACACATTTGAAACTATTCTAGACTGTCCATAACAAAGTTCACTTTCTATAAAACCCATTACTTTGAGGCTTTCGCCTGAAGGGCCACTCAATTTTTTATTTGTGTGTTTAAGATTCGGTTTTAAGAATTTAGATTTATACTCCGCGAAGGGAATAACATCTACAGGGGCACCGGTGTCTAACATAAATGTTATTTTTGTTCCGTTTAGACTCACGTCTGCCGTCCATCTTTCAGTGATGGCATTATTCTCGGTCACTGTGCCTAGAAAAAATGGTTGATCTTCATCTCGCTCTGTTTCCAGGTTGAATATTTTTCTGTTGTTGCCTCTTATACTTTTGCATACCTTGCTGTAGTGATTCCATCTCTTACACTTGTTGCATTGCTTCCCCTTCGCTGGACAATTCTGTTTGGGATGTTTATCTTGTGAGCCGCACCATGGGCATTGGAAACCAGTGTTTGTTGTTTTAAATTGCGTGCTTTTTTCTTTACTTTGTGTATGTGTCGATGTTTTTGTTTTGTTTCTTGTTATGCGATTGACGTGAACTGGTGCACTGTTCGTGTGTGAAGAGGAGAGATCTTGTTGTTGCTTTCTAACAGCGTCGTGCTGTCTCACCGTCTGTATAGCTTTTTCTAAAGTTAACTCTGGCTCTAGTTGAAGTCGTTCAGATAGTCTTTTATCTCTCACTCCCACCACCAAACGATCTCGTAACATTTCATCCCTTAATGTTGTATATAAGCAATTTTCGGATAGTAAATAAAGTGCCGTAATAAAATCTTCAATCGTTTCCCCTTCCAACTGACAACGGGAATTAAATTTAGCTCTTTCGTATATTACGTTATGTTTTACGACAAAAAGCTTTTCAAATGCTTGTAATACCGGGATGTACTTTCTTTGATTTGTATAGCTCAACGTACTAAACGATAAAAAAATATCATCCGCTTGGTCACCCATTAGGTATATGAGGGTATTAACTTGTTCTTCCTCGCTGCGTTTATCTAAGCCCGAGGCTATTCGAAACCGTTCGAACCGACGTTTCCAACGTGGCCAATCCATTGGACAAAACGAAAAATTTTCCGGCGCCTGGACGGTAAAACTACTGCCGTATGTTTCGTTTTCTGCCATTTTATTTTATTTTAATTATTGTTTAAATGTAAGCGAACGACCGATTTTGCGAATTATTAAACCGCTGCCACCATGTTGTGTTCGCACTATGATCTTAAAATAATACGCAAGTGGTTCGATTGGCTTCTGTTTATTAACTGAACTCTTACATACAGTAAGAGCAGATATAAGACAATATTACATAAGAATAGTTAGACAAGGACGAGTATACGTACTCCACTCGTCGTGTTGGTGAAAATCTGCGACAGTTATTTGTATATTTTTGATTAAATAATTTATTTTCGAATGAACTTGATTGTAACAAATACAAACTAAACAAAATCAAACAAGAATGCATTTGCTGTTTCTGATTTGATTATTAATGCTTCTTGAGTGGATTCTGACTTGAAATCGAGAAGCAAAATTCTCTTCCCAGAAGAGTATTTTTGTTTGCAATGAAAATTACATTAAACGCAAAACTAATAGTAATACTATTGCCTTGCAAAATTTGTTGGAATCCTCTTCCTCGTCTTCGTCGTCATCAAGTGATGATGATATGATGGCAGTTGACTTTTTACTAAAGGAGTTACCAAAAAACCAAAAGTGTAGAACTTCGTGTAGGATATGTACCTAGTAGAAAAATATTCAGAGGAACCAGGTAAATATTTCTATCTTCAAGCTTTTACAGCCGTATCTATAAGATTTTCTTAAACTGCATCTTAGAGGTTATTTAGTTAAGCATACTTAAATATTTAATTTGCCTTTAAATGATGAAACTTCAATTTGTATCTATAATCGATTTTTCATTGGCTCTTTACTAAACGATTGTTGTGTCACGTAACGTAAAAGAATGTGAAAATCTAATACAAAAAAAAAAACAAAGGCTGCTTCATTTTATACAACACAGCTGTTTTGTGACACCTTGAATCAGTACACATTTGGAAGACACATATTTTTATATGTGAAATTAAGAAAAAATGCAATGGAACATACACCCACCCCCGCGTCACAAACAAATGAAAAAGATCTGAAAATTGGAATGCTTCCGACAAGGAAACGTCTTTATTTTAAAATATGCCATAATACATTTAAAAAAGAATTATTTTTTGCACAGATTCTCTTTCAACAACGAAAACAAAAGTGTCGATACAAACACTTAAATGGCTAAGCGGGAAGCGTAGACGAAAGTTCTTTGCGCATACACGTATTTTAATTAATACAAATTTTCTGTATCTCAATTCTTTGCATTTTATAATTCTAAAATATCACAACAGACAATACAAAACACACAATTTGAAACTTCGAAATTTCAAAGATGACAATTGATATGTAAAAATACATTTTAAAATGTCTTTAAGTGACCTTAAAACGCAGCCTTTAAGTTAAGAGGCCTTTAAGTAACGTTACCTAAATGTGAAAATTGATTATAAATACCGATTTTTTACTTAAGAGCTGTTTGGAGGTATTTTAAAGTTAAGCAACCTTTAAAAATTTCTTTATAGATTCGGCTGTTAAAGTTTAAAATATTTTATTAGTTTTGTATTCTTAAATAGTTTTGCATATACTTACATATACAATCAGACTTAACTTCAGAATCGTCAGAATCAAAAAAGTGTTCAGTTGGTATCCCAGATCAGGAGATTCCTCATTGCTAAATAAACACGACAAAATAGAGCATTCCTTCGTAGCGATGTTTTGGAAGTATTTTTCGCTGAGGTATGATTTTCTTGTTTAAAAAGTCTTGAGCTCTTTGAAATTATACATCGAAAGCACCCTCTGTATTGAACGTGGAACGTACCTATTCAGTATCTGAATATTTCTTCATATGAACGCGGCCAATATTCGTGAAAATTTGACAGACCAAATAAATTAAAACCAAAAATAAAATCCAACTTCCAACAATTAAATTTGTATTGTATTTTAATAATAAATAATAATGAAAAAGACAATCATAGTTCTATCGATTTATTATGAATTAATTTACATTGTTCATTCAACACACGCTAGCAATGACAAAGAAATATCCATACAGCAGTCGCCAAAGTTTAATCCACTTGGGCCACTTGTCAATTGTAGCTTCCTATCAAAGGAGTTCCTCGAATGCAAGGACCCCGTCGATCATCGCGGCAATCAATCGGCACGAGACGAAATTGGCTATGGGTGTGTAAAATTCGGTGGAATATGGTACGAAGATGTTGAACATACAAAAGTCGATTGTGTTGTGTTCCCCGACATTGAATGTTACGGACCGCGAAACTTTCAACGCGATGGCATTCCGTGTGTTAAATATACTGACCATTACTTTGTCACTACTTTGATCTACAGCATATTATTGGGATTTCTCGGAATGGATAGGTTTTGCCTCGGCCAGACGGGTACCGCTGTTGGCAAACTATTGACTGTCGGTGGAGTTGGCGTTTGGTGGGTGATTGATGTAATTTTGCTAATAACCAACAACTTGTTGCCCGAGGATGGAAGCAATTGGAATCCATATGTATAAGATAATAATCGTAGAATAATAAATAGTTTTTTTTTTTAAGTATATAATAAATGTGATATTAGGAAATAACTAAAAATAAAAAAAGTCGAAAACTTGGGTTATAAGATAATTTTTTACTTGAATCTGAGAACACTTCTAAGAAAAAGACTTGTAGTTTATTGCAGAAAATAAAAGTTACTGGTCCAAGATCTAGATTCAACTAATGTTCCAAATATCAAAATATATATTTTGTATACAGACAAATGATATACAGATCTAGATTCAACTAATGTTCCAAATATGTTCCAAATATCAAAGTATATATTTTGTAAATGGACAAATGATATACAGATAGATTTGATAGATCACAAGACTAACCAAATAATTTGTATGCTTAATTGTCATGGTATTTTGTATACCTTATTTTTACATGTTCTCAACTTTGGACATTTTCTCCTCACTACTGCTTGTAGGATGAAAAAGAACCCCTCAAGTCGATTCTCTAGATAATAAAGGAACTATGATATCTACATCAAATACATTGTAATATATTCAGGCTCAGTACATATTAGTTTTAATAGGAACAGGGATAAAAACTACTAAATAGAGATTTATGACGATAAGAAATAAACCTGAAGGAAACTTGAACTGGATAATAATATGAAAAATACTAACGATTTCAATATGATCTTCAGTAAATTTCCACCTTTTATTTCGGGCATAGATTTCACTTGTGATTCTTAATATCGTAATTATGGACTTACTAAACCCAGTGACATTTCATTTCGCACTGTAAACTTCAAGGTCATAAATTATTGTCAGGTCAATCCGCGAACAACCTAGACTTTTGCTTTAACTCTGACCCTAATAAACACTTTTAGTGTATTATCGTCTTTAGACACATCAGACCATTGTGTCATCACTGCAAATTTTTGGTATAAACAAAACCCTGTAAGATAAAAAAATTCCTAAGAGAACCGTTCGGTAATACGAGAAAGCCAACTGGAATGGTCTCAATGATTTCTTTAGGAACTTTTACTGGTCACAATGCTTCTTTGATAGTGACGCCGACTACAGTGCAGTTATGAATACAAATTTAATTTTTTTCGGAATGAGGAACTTTATCTCGAATAGGGAAAAATCCATCAAAGCAAAGGAGAATTCATGATTTGATTCCAGCTGTAAAGAGATTGTTAAAGTCTGAGAAGTAAGTTTGCGATGTTATAAAGCCAACCTTATTGGGGAATAAGTGCAAAAAATATAGAAAGACCTATAATGATCTTATTCGACGAAACAAATTTCTGAGTGACCAACAATTAAGGCAAAAAATATTACAATGTCTCTAAGGTAGTAAACATTTTTGGCCATTTGTAAGAAATGTACGAAATACAACTTCATCTTCGGTACCAACGCTCGTCTACAATGACACACCTTACAAGAAAAGGGAATTTGCTTACAGCACATTTGGTGTTAATACGACGCTGCCAAAAAGTGTCATGACTCCTCTTGTACTTGAAAGGATAAGCGATTTGTTGGTACAAATCTTCTTACGCACTCTTACAATTCAAGAGTACTGAAAAATCTCGACATACACAAATCCGCTGACCCCGATAGTATTTTTCAAATTGTTCTGAAGAGATGGTCTTCAACGCTGGCAAAACTTTTGCGTAAGCTTTTCCATTTGTCCCACTCTACTGGTCTCTTTCCTAGTGGATGGGAATCTTTTTCCCCTTCTAACAATCGTCCAATTGGAATTTTTCGAAGGTCATGGAAACGGCGATAAAATATCAGCTCAAGAAATATCTTGAAGAACAAAAGCTTTATAATGACCGGCAGTATACCTTTCGTAGCAATAGGTCCACTGGTGAACTGATAGTATATCTCACCGAACAGTGGCACAAATCTTTTCATCGTTTTGGAGAAAGTAAGATTATTAAGATTAAAAACAACCTTTCGAGCCGCTCAATACATGTTTTGTTTGAAGGTCTGAAGTTCATAAAATAAATGCTGGTGCACCACAGGGCTTCGATTTGTCTCCGACCCTCTTACTCATATTCATCAATGATCTTTTGTCTGAAACTTCTAATCCATTAAATTGTTTTGCAGAATAAATAAATGTTTCTAGATGCACGTCATCTGATGTGGATTTAGAACGGCAGCATATGATAAGCTCATTAAATTCTGATCTCGATAGCATTGTCAAATGGAGAACCAAAAACCGCGTAGAATTTAATGCTTCAAAAATTCAATGCTGTCTGCTGTCGTTAAAGCGGAACCCAGCCTTGCCGCTATCTAAGAGCGGAATTTGCATTGAGAAAATGGAACAGCTTTTAGTCCTCAGCATATGCATCACGTACTACATTGTCTGAAATGACCACATATTTGACGTCGCCGAAACCGCTGTTAAGTGCTTAGTTTTCCTTCGACGATGGAAGAAAATTGTCACCCCTTCTGATCCGGCTGTTCCCATCAGTTTACCCTTAAGCCCAACTTTGGACGTACTGTTAAATTCGGAGAATCTTTCTCTAGCTGCACTACACGAATGTGGAATATTCTATGCGACCCAATGGGGGCTATCGTGAACAAAATTTCCCTCGGAATTTGCCCCATCTTTGAAAATTGGAAAGGTCAATACTTCTGCACTGTTCATTGAGAGCCAAAGTCACTATAAAACTTAATTCCCAATATCAATAAATTTCAAGGGAAACTTTCGACATTATTCGAGATGACAATTTTGAAAGTTGGGAACAAGTCCCAGGGAAATATTATTCACGATAGGCACCAATATTTTCCTCCCATTGAGATATTCAGACATCCAAAACCAATGTACATTGGCATCTCCTTTTAATGGCACTACTTTTTTTTTTTTATAATCTACCCGCGCTCAAGGGATTATGATTACCCTTTAAATGTTTCGACACAGCGGGCGTGAAGTTAATGAAAAGAAAGAAGGATATGAAAGATGTGTGGCACGATGTTCTGAGACTGTTGGTGGTTGTCTCAGATATTTTTATCTCCAGGGATAGCGGCTGAGCTAAAGCGGAGAAATGTCGTGTCTTAAGGAGCTTTTGCACGTACTAAGTGCACGTAGGCATGGTCCTCTTATCAACTTTTGATTTTCTGCGCATAAACCTTCAAATATAACAATCTGTATGACAAAAATAGAGAATTCATTCTACAATGCTGCCGATTCACGTCAAATGCCTATTAGGGCTGTATCGCGTAACACTATGTCGTTTTCCATTGGTTTCACTCAAGGATCGATCCACTCATTCTGAAATCTAATTAAACGGTGTTAACTAATTCTACTCAATTATCGTGTTGGTGAAAATCTGCTAGTTGTTTATTTCGGATTAAATAATTTATGTCCCAACGAACTAAATTGTAGCAAAGACAAACGAAACAAAATCAAACAATATCGTGTCTTAAATAAAACCATTTTCTTATTACAAATTAAAGTCTTTATTTCTGAAGGCTATTTTTTTCAAACCAATTTCAACAGACAACAAAACTAAAATATAATCTACATTGACAAATGTTGTGAATTGTCAAACATAACATTCGTTATATCTAAACAACTGGTAAACCAGCAGATATTTCACTTTCAATTCCGCAATGATCGCTGCCACGCAGAATTTTGAATGTTCCATTATCACCCCAATCGGAATTCCAGGAATTGGCAATTAGCCAGTAGGGTGTTTCGTTTTCGACACCCCAGCCAATGATACGGATGGCATGACCGCCAAGGGCTTTACCATGAACGTGCTGATATACTCCTATTTAAGAAAAATCAAAATATAAATTTCACAGATAGAGTATTTTAAAGGAAACACACCCTTTTTGTATAAAATCAAATCCTCATAAACAGTAAAAGCTCCTTCTACTGGTCCATTAGTTTTAATTTCATTCTGAATTTGTTGCACATCTTTGTGCACTGAGTATGAGGACTTGCCAAAATGTTTGTCATCGTTGTATTTAACATTGTAGGAGTTTTGACATTGATGTTGGCAACGTGGTGTTTTTCCATGTTCTCCATCACAGGGTGGACGAGTTCCGTTTACGTGATGCTCACAAGGTGCAATTTCGTATGGACGGCAACCCTTAAAAAGTTTTAAAAGATATTATAATAGTCGAGGTAATGAGAGGAGATTTGATTACCTGGTTAGATCCGAAAGTACCCCCACTGACAATACCCTTACGTTTCCAATAACTCCAGGCTGCACCAGGAAAGCCACCATTGCATCCGAATCCGCAAGTATGGCAGCATGAAACCAAGTCATCAGCCGAGAAGTGGAAATTGAGCTTTCCTTTTGAGTGAATGCAAACCTGAAAGAAAGAAAGTATACAATTATTTTATCTTCTTATTAATGGAACAAAGTTAATTGAAGCTACAGTTATATTAATTTATTCTGGCGCATGTGAGTAAGCAAAATATTTAAGATTCAACTAATATTTTCTTAAATGCAAGGCTACTTCGCACAGGCGAACTAATTTTCGGTCAGGGACGAAGTTTAATTATTTCATAAAGAAGAAACTCAGAAGTTTGTAAAGCCAGACTTTCATTATCCTGCCTTAAGGTAAATCACCATCATCCATGAAGCAATCTCCCTCTTCTTTTAAACAAGAATTCACTAAGAAAACTAGAAAAAGTTACCGATTTTATATTTTTATACTTAACTTATCACTTCTCTAAAACGAAATTCATTTACTATAATTGTTGGAAGCCAAAGGGAACATTTTTAAACTCAGAAAATACGGAAATAGAAATTAATTGTGCAACAAATTTTTATATTTGCATAATTTCTACATTAGCGTAAGAAAATAGCATCGACTAGGACACTCTGTTTAGTAGTAATTTGGGTTATGGAAAATATGTCTGCAGTGTGTGATTTTTTGAATTAAGATTGGGTTTTTTACCTGAACAATACGCAAGACTTTCAGGTAATAAAAGTTGGATTTTTAATCCAGATTTTTTTAAAAAGGGTGTTTTTTTTTTAATAAATGTGGAAAAACCGATTATATGGATTATTGAGACGTATTTGATTTTTTCATAATTACAAATTTTAAGACTTTTGGTTGTTGATTCAGAAAAAACATAAAAAAGGTTTTCAAAACCGAAAAATTTTAGACGAGGATTGCAAGTTTTTTTATATAAAACCCAGGTTTTGAAGTCATAAGTATTTATTTGAGAGTCTTCATCTTTTGAGTAAACCACTAGTTTAAAATGGGAAACGTTGCGGAAACCACGATTGAAAAACGTTCTGCAATCATCATTCTTATTAAAGAAGGCAAATCGCAGCGGGAAGTTGCTTCGCAGTTGAAGATATCGAAGGGCTGCGTTCAACGTGCCATTGAGCGGCACGCTCAAACCGGACTTCTTGAGGATAAACCACGGTCAGGACTGCCTAGATCTACAACTAAACACGAGGATCTGTCCTTGACAACCGTCAAACGGAGGCTAAGAGATACTGGACTATTTGTACGTGTTGCTGTTCGAAAACCCCTTCTTCGACCACAAAACAAGCTGAAACGGTTAGAGTGGGCCAAAAAGCAAAAAGACTGGACGGAAGAAGATTTTAATACAGTTTTAAGGTGCGGTTTCCGTTCGACGCAGCGCTTAACAAAAGATGCTTCCCGACTGTATAGTTCCCTACCGTCAAGCATGGAGGTGGTTCTGTGATGGTCTGGGGATGTTTCTCTTCAAGTGGAGTGGGAGATTTGACTCGAATTTTTCGAAAAATGAACAAGGAGGCGTATAAGAAGATACTTAAAGAAAACGCTTTGATCTCTGGACTAAGGATTCGTATTCCAACGGGACAATGACCCTAAACACACGTCGCGACTTTGCCAGGATTACCTAAAGCAGAGAGAAGACGAAGAAATTTAAAAGTCATGACGTGGTCGCTGCAATCATTGGATATAAACCCTATAGAGTTATTGTGGGAGGAGCTAGATAGAAGGGTCCGGGATCAATGCCCTTCATCGGAATCTGCGTTGTGGAATATATTACAGGATTGCTGGAACAATATACCAAATGAAAAAATTCAAAAACTTATAGGTAGTTTGCCAAGAATTGTAAAAAGTAATCGAGTGTAAACAACATAATGAAAATATTTTTCTCGTTATTTTGTTTTTATCTATGCTTCTCATACATAAATTCTACATACTCATTTTTTACTAAAAAGTTTTTTTCGGTGCTAGAATTTGGTTTTCCTTCGAAAAATGAGAGTGGACTCAAACTTTTGGCCTGCAGTGTATATAAAAAAAATGAAAAGAGTGGTAGGTTTCATGTTCGAGTTGGCCGGAAGAAACCATCGATTCGAAAGTCCATTATATTTATTCTTCGTAAATGAAACTTTTTTGTGAAGTTCCATGAGATCAAGAAATTATGTGCCTGTTGACTTTACCACTAGAAGTATAGATATGTAATACAATTAGGCTTAACAAACGTCGCAAGTATACTTTATTGAGACATAAAATCAGTACATTTTCAACAACAAGAATTTCTATATTTCGTCGTTCGAAAATAATATTTAAGGATATAATCAGAACTTCAAAGGAATATAACCAAGATTTATGTTAGCATCCATTTTTTTTACAAAATTATATTTATACAATGTCGCGCTCTACAATTCAAAGGAGAAGCTTTCACGTTAAACAAGGCTAAAACATTTACCTTTGTATCTGGTTTAATGGAACAGCCGACGTCTTATTTATTAAATTAAAAGGCGAGAAATAAAAATATTCAACTAGACTGTCATTCATTTTAGAGTCCAATACGGATCTTACTAGTTGATTTGTATGAAAACTTATTCGTTTCATATTTTTTAAAGTAGACCTATTTGTTAGTTCATTAAAGGTGTAATCTCAGCTGCATCATATAAATTCTCGTTAGAGACCTATTTTTTATACTTCCTTCTAAGCAATCCACAATAAAATCTCAGCTTCGCTTTCCAAAATATCCATTTCTTTTGCCACAGTGGGTGACAGAGTAAAAAAAAAAAATTTGGTCGTTTAACAGCTCGAAAAGAACCAGTACCTAGTGACTTGCAAATCTCAACCATTCCTGTGTACGTGTTACCTACAATTTTCTGCAGTTTCCAAACAACTTATGAGCAGAACTTTTCATGACAAGAAATGCTGCTTAGGAGATAATATGTCAATTCCTCGCCCTAGGCAGTACGCCTCTGAACTGAACTTTTTTTGCAACGGTCGAGAATCGAACATAAGACCTTCTGGATGACAGTCCAATGCAACTGAGCAGCGAAAACACCCCTTGCATTCTTGAGTAGAGCTGTAGCGAATCGTATGTATTCGTTACTGAGTAACGGGTATTCAATGAAATACCAAGTAACGAAACGTTACTCACAAATAAGAGTCGTTACTCGCACGATGTCGTTACTTTTTTTTTGGCACACATTCAGTATCTAATAACGCACGCAGGTACCACATACGAGATACCACATACGGAATGCGAAAAGTATACACACAAATCGGAGTCGTTACTCGTACGATGTCGTTACTCGCACGATGTCGTTACTCGCACGACGTCGTTACTTTTGTTTTGGTACAAATTCAGTATCCACAGGTACGACATACGGAATATGCGTAAAGCATACACACAGGATGAGCTCGCGTTGGACGTTCATATTTTCTGCACAATTTTCATGAGCAAAAAAAATCGATTTTTCGTTAAAAAAAATTCAGATTTTGTAGATGTTTTTTAATCCATCGAGATCTCAGCCATCCTCCAATGGAATTTGACAGTTTATGCCTTGGTTGATTGGTAATATACTATATTTTGACCTACTTAGAGTATTTCTTTCTAGATGCTTTCCAAAAGCCCTAAAATCGCAATTTTCCTGAACAAAAAAAAATTTCGATTTTTCGGTGAAAAAAATTAGATTTTTTAGATGTTTTTTAATCCATCGAGATCTCAGCCATCCTCCAATGGAATTTGACAGTTTATGCCTTGGTTGATTGGTAATATACTATATTTTGACCTACATAGAGTATTTCTTTTTAGATGCTTTCCAAAAGCCCTAAAATCGCAATTTTCCTGAACAAAAAAAATCAAAAAATTTCGATTTTTCGTTGAAAAAAATTAGATTTTTAAGATGTTTTTTAATCCATCGAGATCTCAGCCATCCTCCAATGGAATTTGACAGTTTATGCCTTGGTTGATTGGTAATATACTATATTTTGACCTACTTAGAGTATTTCTTTCTAGATGCTTTCCAAAAGCCCTAAAATCGCAATTTTCCGGGACAAAAAAAAAATCCAAAAAATTAAGATTTTTCAGAAGTTTTTCAATCAATTGACATTTGAGATTTCTTGTACGTCTTTTACAAAATAGACATGAAGCTTTATTTCCAAATGTCTGACATAATAAAAATCTCTGAGAAAAAAAGATGCATTCCAGTACATCCCAGTATCAACCTTTCCGAAGCAATCATCGTATCTTCTTATTTGACTCAAATAAAACCAACCAATATTGCGTATGAAGTATGATATACGTATTTCGTTACAGTAACGATACTCATATTTGGCTAATACTCTAACGTGATACATACGAATTGTATTGGAATACCTAAAGTAACGATAGTAACGAGTAACGACATTTTTGTAACGGGTACTCATACCTAAAGTAACGTATGCATACGGGTATTCATTTTGTCGTTACTTTTACAGCTCTATTCTTGAGTCAATTCTCCTAGAACACAATGCTCCCATCAAGCTGATCGGTGCCGATTTGTAACCAGAAACTCAACAAAACGTTGTACCAAAATTAAGCTTTTGGTGGAGCTTTGCAACCGTGAAGGTCACTTATAACCCAGTGCCTAGTTACTTTCCACTAGAAGTACAGTTCTTACATCTTCAAATCAGTGGTCATAAAGGAAGAGATAAATGTTCTTGAGCAATGTAGCTGATTTTAATATGATAATGTTAGTTTTGTAATTGTAAAGCCTCTTAAAAATATTGGCATTTCAATTGAAAATCGATTTACAGCCGCAAATTAAATGCTTCAAATTTTGCAGCTACCTTACAAACCTTATTTAAAATAACTCACTACCCTTACAAAAAAATCGAATTTACAGATAAGCCTGAAAAAACAAAGAAACAAATTCCAATATGTAAATTAGTCATATAAGATGCATTATGTTGCTACAAAATACCTAGGTATGTATGTATAAAAAATAACTCTTATCGCTTTTTGCGATTGTAAAATTGAATAAAGGAATACAATTTTTTTTAAACTTACTCTGTCTGACATAGCTTCAACTGCACCAAATGCCCAACAGGATCCACAAGATCCTTGATCACGGATTTCCTGAATAGTGGGACAATTCGGCCACTCTTTGCGAGAATCAAAGTTTGGGGGAAGATCTTCTGCTGAAAAATATTCAATGTTTTTTGGTGGCAAAGCATATTTGTGGGCGTCCGGGTGTACTCCCATCAATCCTTTGATGTATGATTCAGATACTGAAGAGTCGAAATTACGACCAACCTTTAATCAAATCAAATGTAATCATATTCACGAAAAGTTACGCATTTCTTTGTCTCTGTAATAAAGAATATAATTTACCTCCCAGGTTTTCGCCTTGGAACGAACAATTTCAATAAACTCATCAGACAATAAATGTGGATCAGCTGCGACATGTACAACAAGTGCAATAAAGAGCAATCCAAAGCGCTTCATTTTTGCTTCTACCTTCCAATACTTTTGATTTAATTAAGCTGAATTATATTTTTTTTAGGATAAAAGAAAAAATGGCGTAATCAGTGTTGTATAAAAATTGCGTTTTAAGATTAAAACAAAGCTTATTTCAAACAGATGTTTTACTCAAAATGAAACAAAAATTTACTTTTTTAATAGCTACAAAATATTAAGATATTTTTAAACATATACCAAATTTATAAATAATTATATTTGGAGGTACTTTTGTTAATTAATTTATTCGCGACCGATTGATTTTAACAAAACAACACTTTCTTTTCTATTTCTACTTGAATCTTTAACCAGGCAACAAAGCGATTGCGAAATGATTTATCTGGAACTATAATCTCTGTATTGGAAAAAATAATGGCAGACTTGTATATCTGTGTTTGGCTTTGGATTCGGGAAAACGAACGTCAAGAGACGTAGTGTGAACGTAAGACACTGGAAAAGTGGTGCCAAGTTCCCTCAATAAATTGAAAGTTGAGCAAATTCGAATAACCCATTTTAATATAATCGTGTTTGTTGACATTGGCGCAAAGTTTTAGTCGAATTAGCGGGATGTTAAAACTGTTTTAGTATGATATTTTTGGTTAAACCAACGATTTCGCAAATTTTAATTGTTATTATTACTATTCGCTTGGAGTGAGAGAATGTGCCAGCCGAGGCACATCGTTCAAGCGAAAATGTTTCTCTCCAGACTCTTTTCTGCACTTAGTTAAGCAAAGTTCATTGAGCGAACGCTTAATGGAAATGAAACATACTCGAGAAATATAGAAAATCACAAAGAAGAAAGAACGGTAACTCCGCAATTTAACCAACCTCAACGGTTGATAAAAACCGTAATATTTCATCGTTTAAAAGTACTTAAATAAAGTTAATGTCAAAGCAATATGGGTAAAGGTAAAACTATTGGTCCTTGCCATGAGCATTAGGGTGTGTCACTTTTGTATGGCCGCAAAAAAGTACTCTTATTTTTAAATGTAATAGTGCTCAAAAGTTGTATTAGGGTCTGAGATTTAAGAACATGTAAAAAAAAAATAAGATATCGTTCGTCTTTGGCTCGCTCAAATCGGTTGAAGTTGAAAAAAAAATTTAATTTACAGTAAATTTTTTTTTTTTACGTATATTAAAAAAAAAACTCAACAAAATACAGAAAGAATTTTTGTCTTTACAAAAAGATATACCACGATATTGTAGGTGGTTCCGTTGATTTTTAAGATTTTTACATAAAAAAATGATTTTTCTTCCTTCTTTTATTATTTCATAGCTTCTTTATCAAGTGTTCAATTTAAACAAATATAAGCTTAAAATTCTTTTCTTGCAATTATCTTTCACTTGAAAGCCTAAAAATATTTTTTATATTTTTTTTGTATCCACACGGCGCAATTTAAAACAACACATATTTCAAAAATCAAAATTTTTTGGATTTCATCCTATTTTTGAGCGAGCCAAAGATATTAATTAAAATGAAAATTGTAAACGCAGGACTTAATTTTGATAAGCAATGCAACTTTTAAAAGCTATTACATTTGAAAACACCATAGTTGAGCACTTTGACACACCCTAATGAGCATCTACTTGAAATAAATGATTCTAGGAAATGTGTCAGTTAGTCAAAATTTCTTAAATTTTTCCATTTATTGTCTGTCGTCTTAGAAGAAATAAATGGAGAAATATAATTTGACTTTTCGTAATACCCCATCTTCAATGGGGACACATTTCTTACAAGACCTAGAGCTTTAATAATAATTAGCACATTTTCATGTTACATAACATGATTTCAATGAAAATTTCATGTTCTGATTTTATGTGGTGCGTGAACATTTTATAAACCTCAGATCCTCTATAGTAAGAATAGAACAACTTGATTACGAAGTAGAGCAGTTTATCGCTGATGTGCAATAGGCTGCAGAAGAAAGTGGTCCAACTATTTTAATATGCAGAGAATCAAAAATAAATAAAAACAAAAATTGAAATAAAAAAGCTGATCTTGGAAAAAAGAAGAGCTCGAAGAAAATGACAAACTACAAGATTTCTTTCTGGGCGAAAAGGCTATTAAACCTCTTAAAAATGAACTAAAATAGGAGATTACTAAAAAGTTTGACGACGGATGCTTCTACAGAATACTCCCTATGGAAAGCAGCCAAGCACTTAAAAATTACGCAGACACAAAATTCGATGAGCAAAATAACAGAAGAAAGAAGATTATTTACGAGCAATTAGTTTGGATTTAGAAATAATCATTCCAAATGCATCGAATTATGGATATTATAAAAAAAGAAAACTTGAAGAAAAGCATGCATGTTCAGTTTTATTCTTAAATTTTGCTCAAGACTTTGATAATTTTTGGCATTCAGGGCTTGAGTACAAACTGGACCTGAAATCCTACGTTAAGAACCGACTCTTGAGAGTACGGTACGACCAAAATTACCCGGAACTAAAGAAAATTGAAGCCGATTTACCCCAAGGAAGTGTCCTAGTACCTAGTACCAAGCTTGTATTTGTTTTATGCTAGGGACATTCCAATGGATATCAACGCTATCATGGCCACCTTTGCTGACGATACTGCGATATTGGTGCCTGATAAATAATCCGTTACAAAAACTACAGAAAAAATGCAAAATGCAGTCGATAAAATTAGAGATTGGAGGCAAAGATGGAGTATTAAATTGAACGAAACAAAATCGACGCATATAAAATTTTACAAATAAAAAATTATAAATTAAGAAAGAAAAATCATTTTTCGAAAGTGGCCCATATTCCTTGGTTCAATTGAAATAAAATCATTCGGATAAATAAATAATAACTCATTTAAATATTTGGGACTTCTTGTTCCGATTCTTTATTGTTTTTTTTATCTTGATTTACTTTCGTTTTTGTTGAATATGTGACATTTTTCAGTTACGCGAAATTCTGTTAAGTTTTTTTTTTATACGAGTATGTAATTCAAACTTTGTTAAAGTGAAAACTAAATCAATACGAATTCACGTTTTAGGTAAGAAAGTTTTGTCTTAAATTTTCAACTCAGTTGGCCTTGAGCGAATTCAATGTCGATTTCCTTTACACACTAGGGATTTTAGGGATTGCTATCCCTTGTCAAATTTTGACTTTTACGACAGATTTTACGTTCCTTTACACCAAAAAAATCGATTTTTTTGACAGAGATCAAATCTTCCGAATCCGTATTTGGAGAGGGATTTACATGTATACGAAATACGCACACTAAAAAGACAAAATTTGACAAGGGATCGAAATCCCTAAAATCCTTAGTGTGTAAAGGAAATCGACATAAGATTACAAAAAATCTTACGCATATGTTCGGCTAAATTAATTTAATTATTTATGTAATTATTTGCTTAGCAAAATTCAATTATAACAGTTTCTCAATATCCACGTTAATATTTCAAAACAACAGGCAATTATTTTTGTATACATAAACTGGAACTTCCTTGATGTTTTAGATGTAACTTCATTTTGCATCAGTCTATCATTAAGTTGAGGAACCAATTTGGGGAGCAATAGCTTTCTACCTACCCTATAATTATTTACCAATTATTTTTTTTCGACAGAAACAAACAGAATTTTTAAATGAATATTCATTTACCTATATAAACCAGCAAATCTTCAAGACTCAAGCTAAAATTTTAATTTTCAAATCATGTATAATCCAAGGCCTAAGGACGGTAGTGATTTTAAATTTCCCTTACAATGTTTGTGTCTTAAACTAAACGGCACTTGGCCTAGCGAAACGAAAAATCAAATCTTTAAAAGAGTTTACAATGCATGGTCATGGTATGTGGTTTTTTCGGTTGGCATTACAATCTACTTTCAGACAGTATTTTTGATATTCACTTTTGGGGATATCTTAAAAACTACCGAAAATTGCTGCACTACATTCATGGGAGCTCTTAACTTTATTCGTATTGTGCATCTAAAAATGAACCAAAAAGCTTTTAAACTGATTTTGCGGGACTTTGTCAAATATATTTGGATTAAAAAGTAAGTTAAATTTATAGATGTGTATTGAAAGTTTTGATTTCTATAATTTGTTTCTGGAAATTAGGACTAAGAAATTTTTAACTCTTACCGTGAATAAAAACAACAGTTGTAATCATCTGGCTACATAAGTTCTGAGTTCAGAGATTTCATAAAAAAACAATGACCAATTTGATACAAGATAAAACTTCAACTATTAAACATTTTAAGGGTATTCATGCAACGACGTAAATTCTCCGACGTCATTAAGTCGACATAAAGGAGTTCGTGAAAATTAAAAAAAAATGCGTAAATGTGAAAAATGATGTCGGAAACTATTACCCTTATTCAGTTTTTTTGTTTATTTATTTTCAGTGTCTGAGAAACTTATTTAATTTGTTATTATTTCTTTAATAATATTGTTTCCTTGCTAGTTATATTTCTGAAATACATATTTTTGTTAATACGAAAACACAAATGACCATGTTTATATTTCTAATCGAGATCTCAGACTCTGATTTTTATAAACATGAACACAATTTTTCACAAAAATTCGCTATTCTTACAACCTAAAAATATGAATGAAATGTTTTGGATTCATTGCTAAATATAGATCTGTTTCATTTTCTATGGGAAAAATCATATTTGCACGTAGGTCGTAAACTTTTGCACTTTTACGATGGTTATACGACGAAGTAGCATTAATATGAATATCATTAATGTAGTTTTACATTATGTGTCATAATAATATTAGCTTTGTTGATTGAGATAGAAGTCAATTCACAACAAACAGAACAATAGTTGCAGGTTTTTGAAAAACGTCCAACGAATTTATACCCCAGCTATAAAACATCAAACATCAACTTCTTATATTATTTCGGTTAATATAATACAACAACGTTCAAAAATCACAACAAAACCGTTAATGAAAACAAAGCTCAATCGACAGTATCGAAAGTCAGTATCCACTCTTGAAACCAATTACATTCTCTCTTACTAAACAGCTAGAATTGAAGCAAAACAGAATCTACGGAAGTTCCTCTTGTGCCCATTTAGGCCGGTATTAACCGAGCGCTCATAACTTAAGAAGCTCATAAACGTATTCACCAAGCAATATTAGTGAAGATCTACGAGCGTTCTTAAAAGTTAGGAGTGGTCCCGACCACTCCTAACTTACGAGCGCTCTCTTCGAAAGTTTGTTCGCTTGTGCGTGTGCCACGCACGCATTTGCCTCGAATCTATGTGAGCAATGCCAAGTAGAAGAGTATCCATTTGCTGTAAAGACCAACATTCCACAACATTTCACAGTTTGGGTATGCCTGAACAAGAGAGAGTGGCTCTCATTTTCGAATTTCGAAAAACACTTGCGAGTGGTTGGTGAATACCCCACAAAAATTTCAAGTTAAGAGCCGTTTAGGAGCGCTCGGTGAATACGAGCCTTAGTCGCTTTGAGAAAGGAGATGAATTCGAAATATTTATTACGGTCGTCAAATTGACTAGAGTTTTTATTTGGAGATAAAAAGAAAGTTTCCTTTTCCTGCATTTTGATAATTTAAAGAATGCCCAAGTTCGGTGCTGTTTTCCGTCTAGAAAATGTTGCATTTAACCTGTATATGTTTTTCTCGAGCCTGGTTATCAGATCATGTGTTCGAGATTTATTATTGGTGAGACAAATATCTTCAAGCCAATTGACGTTAATTCTCAGGCCTGCGAGCTGATATTGGGATTGCTATATAAATTTATACGATGACATAGTCAAATAAGGCTAGACGCGCACTAGCAACTGTGATTGAAATCAAATAGTTTAATCACCAGTTGATAGAGTACCGCGCTCTGGCAACTCTTAACTCACGCTCACACTCTTTTCACTCTTGCGCTTATAGAAAACAGCTCAACTGTTGCGAATTAATTTTAGGCAATCGTTTAGTTTGTGTCAAAACACAAACTTTTTAGTTGCTCGAATCGATTTGCTCTAAGTGCGCGGTGTCTCATATAAGCCCATATGTTTCATTTTAGCTAAACAGTTGTGAAACTAAAAATTGAATGTGCGCGCCTGGCCTAAATGACTTTAACCGTTGGCTAACTTCCTTTGAGAATAGCTGTAGTTCGGTTGTGATCTGGGTCTTATTAAAGTATTTTTCGTGCTTTCCTGATTTCCTGTAATTTTGAATAAAAGTCAATAGCAAAGTGGGGTGGTGGCCATGCTATTTTGGTGACATCTGTCAAATGTGTTGTTTATCATTCAGTTACTGATGCCAAACACCATGGCAAGAATACAAAAGAGAGCTAAAAACCGTGTCTAATTGAAGCAATTGTATCTCTCGAGCACCGCCAGAATGAATCATGTCTATCATTATTTTACCGCTATTTTCATAAACAGTGCTCTAGTGAAATCTGAATATGTGAGTTCATGAAATGTAAAAATGAAAAATGGCTGTGAAAACTGAAATGATAACTTTTTTATCACTTCACAGTTTCACAGATAGAGAATTGACCCGCTGGATTATTTTATCTACAAAATTATGAACTAATGTAAGTTTTATTTTAGCTTTGCTTACTTCCTTTTTCTTTTTTTTTTTGTTTTATCTTTATTTTAATAATTGAGCTCGCTAATCAATCCCCGTCTATATTTAAGGGTAGGTTGCAGGTAATTCACAAAGGGGTGCCCAGTTTATTTATCCATTTAGGTAGTGAACTGGGCAACCATGTTTCCGTCCATCGACCCTGTTCTCAGTTATATACGGGCGTATACTTCTCCGAATTGGACAAACTGCGATAAAATGAACGAGGGACTCTTCTTCATGTATGTATGTTGCAGAGTGAGCAATTAATACTATCGCGTTTCTTCTTGTTGTACCATTGAGATTTGTCAGGCCTGCTCATGCTTTGAAAATTCATTGGGCATTGAAAATGTACACCTTTGAGGAGATTTTGACATCTATACTCTTAGTAAAATTGTTCCAATTAAAGTTTAGGTTTTGACGAGCCATTTTAGATCTTTCTTTGAAATGATCTGTTAAGCATAATCCAGGTGTTTACCATACCCCCAGGTACTTATACTTGTTGACAACTTCAATAAATTGGCCATTTAGCTTGCAGCATTCTTTCCGTATATGAAACGACACCATCTTACACGAGGTTCACCAGGTGACAATGGATCCTCAAAAAATTAAAATTTGGTATGGATTTTCGGTCGGCGGCGGCGGCGTCGTAACTCTTCTGTACTTTTTCGAAAACGACCATGGTGGGGCTGTAACGGTAACCATCAATGGCGGGCCATATGGACCTACAAGACATATGGTTCCAGAACCAAATATTTCAACACACCCCGGTTCTCTGAACAAAACAGCTCATCATAACCCGGGTTCTATGAACAAAATTAAATTAAAAGTTTTTATCACGAGACTTTTACATTTTATCATATTAATTTGCCGAGAAAGTTGATTCTAGTTATATCTATGAAGAAATCAGCCTGTCAAAATGGTATTTAAAAGCTATCCCTAACAAAATATTTGTAAAACATTAGCAAACAAAAAGTTGTGTATACGCCACAGTGTCCCGAAAATGACGTCTTTAAATTCTATGCGTGCACAATTCTCTGCGGTTGGTCATGCACATACTTGTTGTTCCATGTACATATTACGTTAAATGAAGTATTGTAAATATTTGAAGCCAAACCTCTCGAAAACATCAAGTAGAATTTTTTTTTGTTTTACCTTATTTTTACCATCTATAACTGAATACATTGACAGTATCTACCAGAGAATAATTTTTTCGATTCCCATTATAGGCACAACGGATTTAAATGAAATATTTTATAAAGAAGCATCAAACTAAACATTGTTTTTATTTTTTTTTGAATTTTGAAAAAAGTTTTAATTTTATTCTTGAAAATTTGATATTTCAAAAACGGGTCTTTAATTATTTTGGAAATTAAATTTTTATATTATTTATTTAAAATTGGCGTGCATTTTATTTATTATACATATTTAAGACATTTCTTTTTGTTTTCTTAGGGGTTCTAATGCAAAGATAGAAAATGAATGCCAATCGAACATGAAGATTTTCAGCTTGGTTTCGATAATGATGATGTGTTTGATTCTAATGTATTGCCTTATGCCTTTGGTAGAATTGTTTTCGAACCCAAACTTAGATGAAAAACCATTTCCGTATAAAATGATTTTTTTCTTCGATGCAAATTATGGCTGGAAATATGTCCTTACATATATATTCACGTCCTTTGCTGGAATCTGTGTGGTAACGACTTTATTTGCTGAGGATTCTCTGATTGGATTTTTTGTCACCTATACATGTGGTCAGCTACGCATCTTGCATGAAGATTGTTCGAAAATTATACCAGAATCCCATCTTCAGATTGTTGCTGAATATGGCAAATATCCAGTGCCTGTGGTTCAAATTCAAAAGAAGTATGTTCGGCAATTGCATGCAATAGCTCAACGGCATAGTGTAATAATCAAGTAAGATAATGTTAAGTAAATACATTTTTAATATTTGATTTATATGAGACATGATTTCAGTTTCGCAAAAAGTCTGGAGTCATTTAACAGTCCACATTTGTTGGCGAATTTTTCGATAAGTTCAATTTTAATTTGCATGGTTGGATTTCAGTTAGTAACGGTAAGTATTTATGAGAAAATTAAGATTTAAGAAATTTTTGAAACTAATTTATGTCGTTTTTATTTGGCAATCCGGAATCCCTCTCCGATCCGGGATTACTTTTTTTGATTCTGACAATTCTGAAGTTTGTTGTGATTATATATGTGAAACTTCAAATGTGGACAGTAATGTTATCGATTTCAAAATCACAAATATTGTTTGTTGAAAGAAAATTACTTCGCAAAATTAGGATACAAAAAATTACAACTGTCGAGTTTGATGTTTAAGTACATATATGAATGTGTGAGTGCTTCTGGTTTCGATTCTGATTTCAAATACAGAAGAAAATGTCACTTCTTTTTAGAATCAGAATTGTCAATTTTTCACAAGTGAACACTTTCAGAAGAGTCCAGAAAGCTTCCGAATTGCCAAATAAAAATGACATTAGTGTTAAAATATTCCAGAAGTAGGAATTTATCAGCCTTCTTCGGCTGTTTTCCTTCCTTGAACTTTGAGTCTCTCACCCACGAAGAGAAAATCGTAGCTAGATAAATCATTTCATTTAAGGCTAGGCGCGCATTTTCGTCACAAAAAAATAAACTTTTAGCAAGTCCATGCTCAATCTTGCGATATTAATTAGTCGCAGCGACCAAAATGAATGTACATCACGATCTTATTAATATTCATAATTTGTTTTCTCTAAATTAAAGTATTCTCGCAAAACAATTGCTAATAAAATATTCATTATGATTTTTTAAAAGCGGTCTTTGTTCTACTTTTTTTTGTTGCGTTTCGGTTGTATTGGACCTTTTAAACTTTGCAATTTTTTTACAAATGTCAACTTTGTCCAAGTGACAAGGAGTTATATCTCAGTACGATTTTCAAATCGCCACGGTAGACATAATGAAACTTTGATTTTACATTGAAGGAAAATTCAAATTTTTTGATATGAATATATTTTTGAAAAGGGTAAAATGTTCATCGGAGATTATGTCAAGTTTTTGGTCTATATTCTATCAGCACTTTCTCAACTGTTTATATTATGCTGGAATGGAGATAATTTAATACGAAGAGTAAATATCTCAATTTAACTAGAATTTTATTTGAATTCTAAAAATAATTATTTTTTTTTGTTTAGTCTTTAGAAACTGCTTGGCATTTATACGCATGTAATTGGGAGGGTGGAGAAATATCAAAGCTAGACGACAATGGAAAACAAGATTCTACAAAATACTGTGCAGCCGGAAGGGATTTTAATTTAAAATTGAAATTAATGATTATGCGAAGTCAGAAACCTTTGCAGATAACTGCAATGAAATTTTCAGTTTTGTCACTTCAAAGCTTTACTAAGGTTGGTTAATTTGTTGAGTCTTTTTGTATTTCATATAAATTTATAAAATTTTCTTTATAGATTCTGAGTTCGTCTATGTCATACTTTACTCTTTTGCAAACAATGCTTGAGCAATAAATATAATATTAATTTCATTTATTTTATCAAGTTTATAAAAAAAGTATTTAATAAACGATTTGAATACGTCTCTTCGTCTTCATTATTTATTAACTGTCTAACAGTCTAAGACGAAACCTATAGCTCCAAAGATATTGGAATTATGATTATTTACAGCTCAACGACTCACAGTTCCGAGTGATCATATAACTATTACTTGGTTATTACATTAAATAACATTATGAGATACCATCGATTGTCAAATTGATTAGAACGTATTACAAAGGAGAAAATTAACTTCAATTGATAGTTGAATAAGTTTATTATGTTTAGATTTAAGAGGCATGTGGTAAGGGTTCTCAAAGAAGATAAGATAGGTGAAAGAGTCCGTATCGTGTTCGTTATTGTCTCAGAGCCCGGAAGTCATATCTCTATATTAGCATGCTTAAAACAAAAGGTAAAAGTGTAAAGACAGCATTACACAGTATCGTAAGCATAATTGAGAAAACGCTCAGGGACAAAGAATACACCCTTGCTACCTTTTTAGACATTGAAGGAGCTTTTAACAAATTCCGAAAAGAGGCGGTGAAAGGAGCTCTCGTTAATCTTAATGTGATTAACGATAATGCGTTTTATAAAAAAAAAAAAAAACAGACAGATCAACTCGGAGCTAGGAGGAGTACAGAACAAAGTACATACTTCCAAAGTTACACCCAAGGTGGGATCCTTTCTCCGCTTCTATGGACAATCGTGATGAACATAATTTTAATAAGACCCAGCGAAGTCCAAGTGATTGCATATGCAGATGACCTAGCATTATTAGCGACAGGTAATTTTCCTTCCACAATTAGCAAACAAATAAAGAATTAATTTTCAATAGTAAATATGAACAAAAGGAAATTACCGACTTTCAAAATTCCCTTAATTAAAGGGACCCAACACAAATCAAAATATCCGATCACGCGAAATATCTTGGCGTGACCCTGAATAAGAAATTGAACTGAAGTCTCAACATTAAAGAAAAAACGAATAACCAGCAACATAACAATTTGTAAAACCTGGGGACCAGGCCTAAAAATTATCAAATAAATAGATGTACACGGCCATATTTACTTTACTGACATACGGTAACGTAGTCTGGTGGATTGCATTCGACAAACTTTCCAACCTTAAAATCATGACCAAGGTACAACGAATGGTATATATTAAAATTACTGGGGTAATGAGGTCCACCCTTATGTACCAAAAAGTCTAAATCTTATAAGATGTAAATTCAATTGCATAAACATACATAATATGTTGAATAAAACTAAAGTTGAGGACTTTTGACCCGTATGTACTTTTAATAGCATGCACATTTCATTCAATTTGCAATTTACCAAAGAAAGTCTCAAAATCTCCCTTATCTAATAATCCTTCCTAGACTTGTCCAAAGCTTCAAGTCATACGTTTAGTTTAGTCTTAAGTGATTTGTTTGCATTCTTCTTCTTCCTTTGTTTCGGCGCTGTTATGATCTCGATGTCGAGGGGATCATAACTCTCCCACGTATCTGCTTCACACTAGTGATCCGCCTGTGGGGTTCGCCGGGTTAACCTCAGAAATCGGCGGCAAGCCTCCAGGTTTTGTATTGTTCCATTTCTGAGCCCAACTGAATGCTGGTGTTTTTGCATTTGTTTGTACCAGGAGTGTTTAGGCCTACCTTTCTTTTTATTCCGAATTGGAACGTTGTATGATATTGCCTTTTTGACGGGGTTCTCAGGATCTATCCTTTGAACATGGCAATACCAACTGAGTCGGTCGTGTTCAATTTTTTGGGAAATGGTATTCTTAACATGAAGGCTTCCTCGGATCTTCGTACTTCTAATTCGATCAAGCTTTGTAACTCCTGCTGTCATACGAAGCATCTTCATCTCAGCTGCCGTAAGCTTAATCTCTTACTTTTTGTACATTGTCCAACATTGTGAACCGTATGTGAGTGCTGGACGCACAACTGAAGTGTAGAGCTTTCCTTTCAGCTTAGGGGGCATTTTTCGGTCACAGAAGATAGCAGAATTTTCCCGCCACTTCATCCACCCTACGCTTACGCGATGATTGATATCGTCATCACAAGTAGCTTCGTTATTTATCATAGACCCCAGATATTTAAACTTTTCACACTTGGGAAGCACTACTCCATTCAAATAAATGTCTGGAATAGGCCTGTGTGGATCAGAAAATGGGCAGCATAGGTATTCTGTCTTTTTCGCGCTTATGCGGTACCCACTTCCTTCTAGAACATCCACCCATACGTCAAGAGCTCGTTGTAGGGATATCGGGTCTTCACTTATGATGGCTCCATCGTCAGCAAAGAATAACTGATGTACTTTTGGATCCGTCACTTTGCCTTCAAGCAGGTAATCAAGAACTGTAAAAAAGAGCATGGGACTCAAGACACTTCCCTGGTGTACACCTACTGTGATTTCGAATTCTTCGGTGACTCCAGCTGCGCATCTTACTTTAGTAACTGCTCCATCATACATGTCCATAATTATCCGCACATAGGTTTCTGGAACTCCTCGTTGCCTGAGGGCCACCCATATTAGATCTCGTGGTTGCCGATCGAATGCTTTTTCAAAATCAACCAATACGACATGCAAATCCTCCAAAGAATCCCGATGCTTTTCCATAATTATTCTTATACTCTGGATTGCATCCGTGGTTGACTTACCACCGACAAACCCGCATTGGTCATCAGATAGCCTAATTATTTTTCGCAGTCGGCTACCCAAGATTCGCTCAACGATCTTCATGGTGTGTGACATCAGCTTAATCGAACGGTAATTATCACAGCTTCGAGTATCACCCTTTCCTTTGTGATTTGTTTGCATTAAGCAAATAAAAGGTGCGTTTTATTATTCACAAATCTATCTGGATCCGGATCTGGATCTTCCTTTGAAAATAAAACGATACGGATCTTAGTGACAGCAGTGTTATAAGTTCGTCTCTTTTTATCCTTGGGTTTGTAAATTTTCAATTATTTCTTGTCTTTTTGCTCTACACTATAGCTTACACTACCTTACCATAAAAAGCCATCTACTCGCCAGTGTAATAACTGATTTTTGGATCCCGATAGAAAACAGAATCCCAAATTGTTTTTGTAATACATGTTAAAACTTAATCCAGATCCGGATTCAGATAGAATTGTGAATAATAAAACGCACCTAAAGTTTAACAAACTACTGGAAGCGTGAAAAGGTGTTTTTTTGCTACATTTATCGGAAAAGTATAAATTCGATCAAAAAAGTCTCCAAAGGAAATAAATTAAATCATTAATTTTTTTTTAGATTTTCCATTTTGTTTGTTTTCATTTATTATTAATTTAACACGTTTAACGAAAAATTAGTTTTTATTTTCATTTCTCATTTTAATTTATATAATAATTAAAATTAGAAATAATATTACACATTATCTACGATTTATTTCGTTTAGTTTTCTTTTTCTTATTAATTTACGATTAAAATTTATTTCATTTTTTTTTTGATTTTTTAAGTTTATGTTTTGATAATTATGCCTATTATTTATTTATAGCTTTTTTGTCTTATTCAATTATTTTGTTTTTTTTTAGTTTAGTTTAAATAAAAATAAGATACATATTTCTCGATACTTAATTTTGTTTTTATTTAAAAGAATAATAATAGTTTAACACATTTTTTGCCGTTTATGAGATAATATATTTTTGTTTATTTTTTTTTTTCATTTTTGTTTACGTACAAAACTTTACTCCATTCTTAGTATACAACATTTAAGTCAATATCTATTTAATAATCTTTCATTTATATAATTTTTGCTTGAGTCCTGTTCTGATGAAGTTATATTTAGAGATGAAACCAAAAAGAAAATACCAAAAACTAACAAAACATAGAGTGAAAGAATGCTCAAAAAGCTCAGGAAAAATGAATTTTCAACTGGTATATCACAGGTTAAATAAAATGAGTTTCAAACATAATTTTACCAAAGCAAAAAATCTTAAGAATTAAAAGCAAAAAGTATTAAATAAAAACTTAATGTCTAAATTTCATGATTTTATTAATGATATGTTCTTTAAGGTGTTTGTTTTGTTTTTTTTGTTCATGATTTAAAAACTTTGATCGATTTTTGACAAACGAATTTTGCAATCGTTTCTTTTTGACTATACATTAGAGTTTTTAACAAACCAGTTTGTTTAAAGGAAATTTGGTAGCACTGGTATTTCAGTTTGACATTTGTCATTTCCAATGCAACCAAAGTAAAAAAATATTTATAAACATTTTTGATTTTTAGCACATTTTATGAAAATTTTAAACAATTAAAACAAAAAAAAAATTATAGTTAAAAATAAAAAAGAATTTTTTTGTTTTACTATAAAAATAATTATATCAAAGACAATTAAGATTTATTTATCAGAACAAGATAAGGACGTTAGATATTTCGCACATTTAATCGTAGCAGTGTGTGATTATGATTTTATAAATTTGTTTTTCTTTTTTTGCAGTTTTATTTAATTCATTTTTGTATTATAGGTTTTATAATAGCAGTTGCACAAAAAAGTCTATTCTGTAAAAAACAATGAACAATATAAATATATATGTATATAGGGGGAGAAATCTTCCATTTAATACTATTCAAATAATACAAACAAAACAATATGTTTTCATTTTTTTTCAATTCATATTTATTTAAAATACTTTAAACATTTATCTATTTTTTGTTTTTAATTTTATCTGGTATTTAGTTACTATAGTAATAAATATATAAAATACATATGTCCCGTTTTTAATTCTGAATCATAATGAAACAAATCAATCCAAGATCATGTATATATTTACTGTTTTATGTACACTTTTGTATTGTTCTTTTTTGTTTTGTATGAATTTGTTGACAGATTTAATTTTATTTATTTTTATAAATTCTAATTTTATAAGTTATACCACGATTTTCATTCAATTTATTGAATGTGAGTAGATTACTATAGGGAAATATCGACACCATTTAAATTTAATTTTGTTTATTAAATATATAATATATAAATGTATTTGCTCTTCTTTAAATATTAGGTTTTATTTATAAGTAAATATTTAAGCGATCATAAGATACATACAATCATATGTATATAAAGGTATGCGTATACATATATATTTTTTTTTTGAAACGAAAATCAAGGATGCATTTTGTTTGACAAAATCTTAGTTAATGGCAGTTATGATATGAACAGTAACTTGTTAAAAATTAAGTAATGAAAAGAGCAAGATTGTGCAGATAAAATTGAATTTTAAATTTAAATAAACTGATTTGGCTGAGAAATTCTTTGAAACTTATTCTCTCTTTCTTAGGGATCTAATTTTGAAATTTGACTTTAAATTAGAACGTTTTTGTTAACAGAGTTGTTGTATTGATTAAAAAAAAATGTAATATCTACTCTACATGTACTCAGAAATCTTGCTAGAGAAGAAGCGTCTTCGGTTTCAAAAGCAAGCCCTAGTTCGCAGATATAATGGCAAAAAAGTACAGTCGGTTTCAGAGCCTTAAAAAAACAGAAACCTTTGCTTTCGATGCAAATTATTAGCCTTATTTGAAATTCGTTTTCATGCGAAAGTAAATCGATTTCGAATAATTTGTATTTTGAGTTTCATAGGATAAGAATTGTTATTTCATTCTTGTTCAATTTATTCCGGCGAATAGATTAGTAAAACATGTAAGTTTAGTATTTTTGTTGCAAAATAAATAAAATAATTTACTTCTATGAATTATTTGTTGGAGTTTTTAATCGCAATGGCATTCTAACTGGACAAACCGGGAGCAGAAAGAAGTTCTAGTCAAATTGATGGAAGACAATCCTGAGATAACCAAGGGATTTTGAAAAAAACCGGGTTGACACTAGGGATGGCGGTTATTCAAAATTAACCGGTTTTCGGTTTTTCCGGTTATTTTCCCTCTCGATTTAACCTGACAGTTTTAACCGGACAAAAAAACCGGTTTTTTCAATAACATTAAATTAATTGTTTGTAAAAATGTGTAAATTAACTGATTGAAAATTAAGTCGAAAGGAAACAGTCGGGCTTCAATGAAAACAATTTAAAAGACCTTCGCGAATTCGAGGAAGCTATCCTGAGGATCATTTCTATTAACCAGTCCGTTGGAGGATTGTTCTTAAACAAAAAATTGCCATCTGTTTTTATTTAATATTTTTAAAAACAATTAACAACTATTGATATTTCTGATGATTTTTTTTTCAAATACTTACCAGACTGTTTTAAGGGAAATTGGTCGGAACATTTTTGGGGATGAAAAAAGTGTTTCAGGTAAGCGGGTTTTTGTCTTAAGCCGGTTTTACTGTATTTGCAGAGAAAAATCCGTTGAAACCGTTTCGTAAATAAAAAATTATGACTCGAGAAATGAAGGTACCCCCATAAGAACGAAGAAGCGCATAATTAAGCAAGACCTCTAGCTAGGCGTTTATCGAATAAGAGCTGAACATGGCTCTGTGCAAGATAAGAGACACGAGTTAAAAAGTGTTGCTTCAAAGACTCGCAGACGTCGGCGTAGGAACATTCTTTTCACAGATGAGACAATTTTCATTGTTGAACATAAATTTAGCCGCCAAAATAACAGGATTTTTGTTCACAGAAGGATACCGCGGAAAAGTTTTTGAATGGCGAAAGAGGCCATCATTCAGTGATAGTTGTTACTAACTTGAATTCTTCTTTCTGTGAACAAGGGGTAAAAATAAGTGCTACAAACTATCAAAGTGACGTTTTTAAGAAAGTTGTGAAGCCCTAAAGTAACAACTTATTCTGTGCCGGCCAAAAATGCATAGACCAATCAACTTTGGCTTCAGGGCCGTTTTGGGAATGTTTAAGAGGAGAAGACTATTGTTCGCAAGCCTCACGGGAATATTGAGTCTCTAAAAGCTGATTTGGTGAAGACGACAGCTTCGTTATCACTGGAAGTCTTGCGAACGGCAAAAGACGAGTGTTAACCTACAAACTGTAAGAAAAGTGTTGCGAAAAAAACAATTGATTGATTGATTGATTGCAATCACAATAGACAAATTCAATCAATCCCAATGTCAATTTCATTTCTCCGGTGAAGCGAGCGAACAAAATGATGTAGTATATTTCGTTCAATGAACTCATTCTCAATAATTTCATAACACCAAACGGAATTAAACCTTATTTCTTAGTCAATTTAGTATCTTTTTTAATGCTAGGCTTATATTTGAAATAAAGAAAAATCGAAGTAGATAAATATAAACTTCAGTTTATGTTCGCATTGCCCCGATCTCGGTCTCGGTCTCGATTGTTATTGAAACGACTGGATACAAAATGATTTTGATAGAATGAACGATTGATTGAAAAGATCGAATCTTCATTGATTCGATCCTTAAAGTTGAACGCATTACTCAGCTCTAGCACTTACCGAGTACTGACAGCTTTTCGGTTTCTTCGATGAAAGTGCCAATTTAGCCTACATTTATTTACTACGTTGTAAAAGATATATACTATTTTTGCCTGGCGAGTCGCGATTCTAAATAATCTACACAAAAAAATTGCTTGAGCGTCAAATCAATAAGCGATATGCGCGATTCTAAACAATGTATATTTCTTCTGCAGAGCTTAAACGATTCCTAATACAATGTCCATTCTTGTCTTTTTGTATTAAAAACCCGAGCATGTGAAATTAATTGAATAGGAATATTTTCAGCTTTTTAAACGTCCAAAGTTTAAAAAGAATAAGCTCATAACAAAAAATTGACAATTTTGAACATTAAAAAAATTTATAAAAGTAGGAGAGGAGAGTCTTTTTCGCTTTAGTTTTGTAAGACTCCATAATTTGATACCTTCGCTACTGTCGTTTTTGCATAGCTATTTCGCACTATCACGAAATAACGATTTGTTTTACTTGCGACTTATTTAAGGAACTTTAAGTATATCGCGTTTTTCAGACCCAGCAAATTCAACTCAAACAAAGTCTCTTTTCAGCCAAAAACTCGTTTTGAGTTATGAGAATTTAGTTAAATCTTGATTAACTATTAAAATAATATTATTAGATACAGCTTTACTTTGAATCCCTTAAATATTTCTTATTAAAGTTTAAAAATATAAGCTTTTTTAATGACCTCAATAAATATTATGTGTTTTTTTATGTACATACATGAAAAGATGAAAAGATACAAATTCAACAAGAACAATTTAAAGTAAATACATATTTTAATCTGGAAACTCTTTTGCACCATTTTGTATATTTCACTAAATATAAATTAAGCTGTCGTATAGCTTTTTTGTTTTTTTTTTTGTTTTAGGGCAAATATATTTGATTTAACAAGGTTTTTTTTTCATCGTTTGATAAAAGGGTAACATTTGAAAAACTAAATGTACAACCGCAAATAAATATATAATATAGGTTCTGTATGAGTAAATAAGGTAACGATGCAATATTAAAATTTAAAAAAGAAATTGGGTTTTTATTAATGATTTTTGTTTTGTTTACATTTTTGTTTATATATATTTTGTTCGATGCGCAGTTGTGAGTTGTTTTGTGTTCTAATTGTTTTTAAATTTCTTTTTATTGAAATATAATCGGAATCATTTTGTTAAGTATTTGTTTAAGTGTATTACATATTTGTTCTTTTCTTTTGAATGTGTGTATGTATCTATTGTGAATATCCATTTTTCCCCTATAAGTCTAAAAATAACTTCTTTTTCTTTCGAATTTTTTAAGACAGCTTATTCAGTTATTATAGTTATTATCAATTATGTTTCTTTTTATTTTTGCTTAAAAATTAACTATGTGTATGGTGTATATGCATAGGTTTATTGAAGTTTTGTTTTATTATTTTTTATTACAATCTTTCATTAAATCACTCTATTCGCCTTCTTCGTATCCCTTAACTTCATCTATATAGCCTTGTTTGTATTTTATTCCAGTTTTTTTGTATATATAATTTATATATTAATCTAATCTCACATTCAGTAATCTAAAGTTTACTTTAGTAATATACATTTTTCAGTTAGGTGATTTTTTTGTTTTCTGTGTATAAGTATATATGTATGTATATTTATATTTATATGCATTTGCAAAAGTAAAGCGGACGAAAATAAAATGTTATTCTTTTTATTTAAATTTAAAATTTTATAGTTGATATAATAATAATTTTGTTTTTACTAAAAATTAAACAGAAAAACATATATAATTTCGATTAAATCAAATAAAACAAGAAACGTAACGATTTTAGTTATAATATTTAATCTAAAAACTAAATTTAAATTATATATAGAATAATTATAAAAAAATTTAATATTTATATAAAAATAAACGATTTATTACACCTAGTTACAAAATACAGCATGTCGTTGAACAGCATCTACTGGATCCACCTTTACTTTTTTGCCGTTGATCTAGAGAAAGAATTTTGATTAATATTTTTTAGTTTATTGATTTGATAATTTATTTTTTTTTTTCAATTTGAATTTACCTTGTGAATTGGGTTCTGGCAGATTATCACGCGGAACTAAATGCATTACAGTCGTTTTGCCCAATGGAAGTCCTAGTGCACCTAATGTTACATTACAATGTAAAAATCTACCTTGGTATATGAGACGAAGAATTTCGGCTTTCGAAACAATTTCACGTTCCCAATCTGTAAATTGAAAAGGGAATTATTTTAACAACGATAAAACAGAAGAAACTTTTTTTTATTAAATGTGTATTTTATTATTAAATAGTAGTTCGAAATTCGGACATGTTTACTCGGTGCTTTGAGATTTATTTCAATTTAAACAGCCTTTTTACTGTTGTCAGAGATCAATTGATTCAAAAACGATACTTATTAATTCATTGATATTTTGGTATTATGGTTGTCAGTTGATACATTTTACTAAAGGGTTTTTCAAGAAAATCCCACGTATACCATTATGTACGGAACATGACGTCGTTCAATTGCCCGCCTCAGCTTCTTACAGTTCCACGGATTTTAGTCCGCCTCAACAACTTCGTTTTCGAAAAAGTACGGACTAATTACGCCGCCAGCCCAAAGCCTACATCAAACGGTAACTTTTTGAGGGTGCACTGTTACTGGTGAACCTCGTGTGGATTGATATCGTCCCATATTTTTAAGGCAGCCATTTATCCAGAAGCGCCTCTTCTCTAAAGATGATTTTTCGGCCAAAATTGGGGTGTTCTTCCAAACGCTCCGAAGCTAAGTCAGAGAACAAAAGGCGTTGTCTTTGGTCATGATCTTTAAGCTCTCAAAATTCGCCAAGTTGAAGATTGCGGAAGGAGTTCTTGTGCACGGTGAGGATTCGACAGCCTCAGCGGCGATGTTCTCGGCCGATCTGGTGTTCCTTTCACTTAAGAATGTTGGTTGATGGAACCGGTCGTCTCAAATTTTGAACTAACTTTGAAGAGTCGACTGTGAAGGGCCTTCACGTCTTCCGTAAAATGGGCGCAACGTTTGCACTAACGAAAACTCATTTTTATAATAAAGTTATATCATTTAGACGTTCTGTTCAACCGTATAACTTGTCATGGTGATTTAGCAACTGAATATTAGATTTGACAGATGTCACCAAAAACAACATGGCCGGCAAAATCTACCTGTGCCAATTGAAAAACCCTTTATTATGGTGAATATTAAACAAACTAATGATTGTGAATAGGTATTTTATTTAACATTCAAATTTACAGGTATAAATTGAATTTTTTGAGTTTATTATGCTTTTGGTCAAACTTAATTTAATTAAACAAAAGCTGATTAATCAATTTAGTTTACTAATAATAAAAAAAATCAAAGAAAGAATTTTCCACACGCCAATAAATCTTATAGCAACGGCACCAACATGTCATCAACATCAGACTCCTTCTCCGCCTTGGTCGAGTGTATAGCATCTTGAGCACAATTGGTATGGAAACATCATTTTCAACAAATGAAAAATCACCTATAAAAGCTTCAGATAGTCACACATTAATAAACTCGCAAAAATATAAATATTAGATTTTAAATAAAAACAGTATCCGAATCTTAAAAAAATATGCTTTGAGAATTTGCAGTTGTCTAAGTTGAGTCGAATAGAGTTGAAGCGAATTTGAACATCGTTTCAAACGGTTGATATGGTGTTTCAAATCCATATCAAGCGTTTGAAACGATGTTCAAATTCACATGAGGTTGAACATTATTTAAACTCTTTTATATGAGTTTAAAACAAAATCCATATCAACTCTGCTTGTGCTCCGATTGTGATTGCTGAGTTCAAATCTCTTTATTGAGACCTCCCACCATAACTGAATGTGTCTGGAATATGAAATATTATAGACTATAGGTTGTTAAATTGTTAATAGAGAATTTTACGAATCTTTCAAGTTTCAACAATGAATGAGCCTGACAGATGTAAATTTACAAAGGAAATAAGAAAGGCCTTTTTGTTTTAACATCCTGCACAATGCCCTCTCAAAAATAGACAAACAAATGCCAGTTTCAGGGAAATAAATAAAATGAATAAAGTTTGTGAACAAGAAAGGAGCGATATATTGTGAATTGTTTTTTTTTTAATTTTTAATTGGACTCTTCAAGAAACTACGTATTTTTACTTGCGACTTATAGGTACTATAAGGCAAGTTACATATGCATTCGTAAAAAAAATCGAACTCGAGATTTTGATCAAAGTTGACATTACGATGATAGCGAAGACGAAAAAAGTGGGTCTGGCAATTCTGTCTGTCTGTCTGTTCGATTACAGCTAAACGGCTCGGCCGATTTTCTTCAAACTTGATAGATATGGGTTTTATATTTTTACCCCCGGAAATTTTTTGATTTGATTTTTTAAGACCAAAAATAACGGTACCTGCCGATTTTTTTCGAAATTTTATAAATATTTTTTTTTTCACAAAAAGTGTCCCAACGATTTTTTTAAAAAAAATTCTTAAAATTTAATTTAGTTAAACCTAGGTAATGGTTGAAAAAAATTTTCCAAAAAATTAGTAAGTACCCCCTGGGACCATTTTTTTTGTTTTTGATTTTCTCAAAAATGGTACCACCGATTTTGATCATTTTTTTTATGCTGAAGCTGCCCAGCAGTTTCAATATTATTGTGTATTCAAATTTTCCAAAAAAAAAATTCAAAATTTAAAAAAATCGTTCTATGGTAGGTACATTCAGTAATATCTTGTTTTCAAAATTTTTTTTTGAAAACACAATATTTCGAAAACCACAAGATCAATTTTTTCAAACTTGACAAATAAAAGTTTGGAAAAATAATCTACAAGATATGAGAAAAATAAATTCATTTTACCTTAAAATAACGGTATCTACCCTCCATACAAATGTTAAAAAATGGTTTTCGAAAATCGTATTTTTCTCGAAAACGGTTCCGAGAATTTTGCTTAAATTTTTTTTCTTTCTATTATTTTTTAATATCTGTAATTTAATAAAAAAATTTTGAAAACAAGATATTACTGAATGTACCTACCATAGAACGATTTTTTTAAATTTTGAATTTCCCATTATCAGCACAACGGATTTTAATATGAAATTTCATAGAGAGAAGCTTCTAAAAAGTTTAAAAAACATTGCATTTCAAAACTTTAAGAAAAATATTTTTTTGTTTTTTGAAAATTCAATATCTCGAAAACGGCTCAATACATTTTTTTTGTAAATTTAATTTGTATTCATACATTAATAAAAACTTCAAATTGGCTTACCAACATTTTTTCTTAAAATTGTTTTAAAATTTTCTTTTTTTAAGAAACCACTACAAAGACTTATAATGTTTGTTCTTCCATAAATCTATATTTGCTTGAATCACATGGCATCTTATTCTAACCTTTAACTACTAAAGAAGTTTTTTTTAGTCATTTAAAAAATGAATTTTATGCTTATGAACAGTTTCTCTAATACTCGTAACATTAATTTTTGAAATTCTTAGTCTTTTACATAGGAGCAAGTTCGTGCGACCCAGTCGTGCATTTTATTTGTTTTTCCTTTTGACACTTTTGACATTTCAATAAGAACATGAGTTGCATTCCGTTTCACTCAAGTGCATCATGAACCTATTCTCCTCTTAACGATTACGAAAACTACTGTTTAATGACATTTGCTTAAGTGAGCTTCCCATTAGTATAGATCTACTTTAGAACTTGCATGTAATCAGATAAGTTTTACCACAAACTCAAACAGCTAAGCCTTAGGAGCAATACTAAAATTGTTTATTTGTTAACTGTTGGGAAATAAATTTTTAAATTTTGTTTCCACACCATAACGTTGGTTTACTGACTTTATATTGGATAATTTTTGCCAAACTGTAGAGAATGACAACTATGACATTAAAGTGACTCATTCCAGTTAATTAGATAAATGAAATTCAATTTCATTAAGACATTACATTAACAATAAATTTTTCATTGTCTTCATTTTATTCCCTCAATTCTATTTTCAAGTTTTATTCATTTAAATATAATTTCTTCAAAACCAAACAAATGTGGTTTCATCATGAACTAATCTACATAACATAATAATAGCATTTATAGCCACAACAACGAAATGGCATTGACCATGAATGAGATACGCAAATAAGCAGCATGTCGCAATTATACTTAATGTCAATTAACTTGAAAGCATATTAAAGGCTTGCAGTAATTCTAAGAAATGTGTATTTTCTTTTGATAAGCAAATTCAAATATGTACTTCTGATATACAAAAGAATACAATTTGTGTCTTTCTTAAAGTAATGAGGTAACAAATAAATAGATATTTGCCTTTAACCATCACATTTTCAAGAAGGGATCTCACCTGATGACACTCACTTTATTCAATTTATTTAATTCACACGAAGACTCTATTTACAGTACAAAAAAAGATGAATGAAAAAAGTAAGTGCGTTATTCACAAACTCCAAAAAAAAAAACTATGAAGTCGATCGAAAAATGTAAATAAAACATATCAATTATGCTAATTAAAAAAACATATTACACTCAAGCACATATCTGAGCTAACAGTCTACATACGTTTGATAGCCATGTTGTGTTAGTTTTTGCAGTTGGGAAAATAATTCAATACTGAGTTTGGTTTGAAATGAGTCCTTAACTTCAATAATTGGTTACTTTGGGATGTTTAAAAATTGAAGTTTTCTTCCTGAAACAAATATGTATGTACATATGTATATGTGGTATAGTGTATACGTACTAAATATAAATAGAAATTTAAAAATGTTAATTTATTATTGTATTTTAGAACATCACAATCGCAATCTGTGGTACGTCAACAGTATGTAGTAAACAATTAACTAAGGTTGATTTATAATGATCGAGAAACTAATGCACAAAAAAATTAGCAAACCGCAGTTTGGTTGAAATCATTAATTTCACGACAAAATGTTCTAAACGGCAAACGAAAACTACTCCACAATATGGGCGAATAGCGATGCGTCGAAAAGTAAAAACCAGAAGCAGAAGAAAACCAACGTTGATTAAATCAAAAAATAAACCACTAACAACGGCAATTAAAACGTTATAAATTCTTTAATAAATTTAATAAATATAAGATTTATACTTATTCTTTAGAGCTGCGATGTGTATAGTGAAGAGTCCAAAATCCAAGTGGACGAGAAAAGAATTTCTATACAGCTTATTACCAAAAATACTCCAACTCTCACTCACCATTGTAACTGCGGTTTTCCAATAAACATAACAAAATTTAATCTACCGTACATCAACGAGAGATGATTTTGGATTATTTGAACAACTAATCGAAAGTACTCAATATTATAATCCGCAGATACAGTGGTGATTAAAAGTTTTCGTTTACAAAATTATTTAATGAAGTTAATTAAACAAATTCTTAATTATTTTTAAATAAAGTTGAATGAAACATATTAAGTAATTAAATGAATTACAAAAATATTATGATTTTAATTTCAAAACATTCCGGCCCCGCTGAAACATGTTTCAGGAAGTAGGTAAAACTGCTAGCTTTGTAATCGGTCGAACGAATAACCCTCTGCTTGTTCGAAGTGTTGCTACTCTCACAAGGCCATCTGTACCAGGATGAATGTCTGTTACTCGGCCAAGGAACAATTTAGTAGGTGGAAGATTTGGCTCTTTGACTACAACCAAGTCACCAGGCTTCACGTTGTCGGTCGGTTTCTGCCACTTTGGTCGCACTTGAAGAGTAGTAAGATATTCGTTTTGCCAACGCTTCCAGAATCCTTGAACCATCTTCTGCAAATGATTCCAGTGTGACAATCGGTTTACTGGGATGTCTTGTAGGTTTGGCTCTGGAACGGCTGAGTACGGCTCACCTATAAGAAAGTGTGAAGGGGTTAATGGATTGAGATCTTCATCTGATATAGAGCATAAAGGACGTGAATTCAAAATAGCTTCGATTTGGGTCAAAACTGTATAAAGTTCTTCAAACGTCAATATAGAGGAGCCTACAACACGCCTCAAATGAAGTTTTATTGACCGAACTCCCGCTTCCCATAACCCACCAAAGTGTGGGGTGGAAGGAGGAATGAAATGCCACGAGATTCCATCCATGGCAAGAGATGTTGCGATACAATCGTTGTGAACTTGCGATAGTAAAAGCTTATGCATGTCATCAAGGCAGCGACGCGCTCCTTGAAAATTTGTCCCATTATCGGAGTATATATTTGAACATTTACCTCGCCGAGACACAAAGCGCCGAAGTGCTGCTAAAAAGGCATCTGTTGTGAGGTCACTCACCAACTCCAAGTGGATCGCCTTCGTTGTCATGCAGACAAATAACGCAAAATAAGCTTTACACATCCTTGGGTTTCGCCCTTTCGAAAGCTTGATCGTAAAAGGTCCAGCATAATCACACCCGGTATTGGAAAAGGGCCTGCTGGGGGTTATTCGTTGCGGGGGCAAGTTTCCCATGAGTTGATGACTTGTCTGCTTTCGTTGCATAAAACATCTTTTACACAAATGCACGATTTTTCTGATCAGGTTTCGACTTCCTAAGATCCAGTATTGTTGACGAACCAGAACAAATGTCTCCGTAACTCCAGTATGCAAGTTACTTAAATGTATTTGAGTAGCTATGAGAGAAGAAAGATGATTATTTTCTAATATTATAGGGTGTTTTAATGAAAAGGAAATATTAGCGTGTTTTATACGACCGCCAACTCTTAAAATTCCATCTTTGTCAAGAAATGCTGCGAATCTCAATAGTTTTGATTTTGGAGGGAGCGTTTTATGTTTTATAAGATGACCGATTTCCTCATTAAAGGAAATTAGCTGGATGTGTTTAAAAATACATTTCCGCGCCAGCTGTATTTCACTGAATTTAAGTCCACCGACTGTTCTATTATGTTTGTTCGCGTTTCTGGTGCGGCAATTAATCGCGAACCGAATGCAATATGCCACAACACGTTGTAAAGAGTTCCAAGAAGATGATTTTTCGATAATATATTGAAGACGATTTGAGTCTATATTTACCACGAGTGCGATTTTTGCTGTAGATCGTTCCTCTGCAATAACTTCCATACTCGATGAGTTTTGGACTGATAATTTTGATATTGGCCAATGGCTTTGATCCAACGATAACCAGGATGACCCATTCCACCAGAGATGATGATCTGAAAGTTTCGATGGTAGAATTCCGCGTGATGCACAATCCGCTGGGTTTGACTCGGAGGGTACGTGATGCCAAGAGTGTCGTGGAATTTCATCAAGAATTGCCGCAGCTCGATTTGCGACAAACGTATTCCAACGACGTGGTGGTGACGATAACCAGTGAAGGACGACTTCTGAGTCACACCAAGCAAAGACATTGGAAAATTTGGTTGTGAGGCTTGCGATGACATTGTGAACCAAACGACAGAGAAGGAGGGCTCCACAAAGTTCAAGTCGTGGAATAGACACTGGTTTTAATGGTGCCACTTTAGTTTTCGCTGCAATGATTCTACAAATGAATTCTCCAGTTGCAGTCTTAGTTCGTGAGTAGATCACAGCAGAGTATGCCAGGGAAGAGGCGTCGGAGAATCCGTGTAGTTCAATGCAATCTAAGGATGCAAATAAATGTCTAGAAACCTGAATCTTATCGAAAAAGTGTAGCTCCTCTCGATAACAGCTCCACTTGTTACCTAATTGCGCAGGTAGTGGATCATCCCACGTTAATTTATATTCAGATGACCATAGCTCTTGGAACAGCATTTTAAATAGCACGACAGATGGAGTTAATAAGCCAAGGGGATCGAAGATTCGAGAAATTTCAGATAATAAGGTACGCCTAGTTGGAGTGAGAGTCGGAAGTCTCTCCGTCATTTTAAATGAGAAGTTATCACTGGGGGGATTCCAATACATTCCCAACACTTTGATCAAGGATTTAGATCTTTCAGTATCAAACCACGAAAATTCACAGTCTTCTTTCGGAAGAGTAGCAAGCAAACCCCAGCTGTTCGAAATCCATTTTCGGAGCTCCAGCTTAGCTTCTGATAAAAGAGCAACTAGCTCAGACTGTAGACTTATGAGGGTTTCCTGGGAATCAGCACCCGTCATAACATCGTCCACGTATACGTCTTTTAGTAAAACATGCGATGCGTTAGGATAAGTTGTTTTATAATCTTCAGCTAACTGCTGCAAGACACGAACGGACAGGAACGGAGCGGAAGCTGTACCATAAGTCACGGTACGTAAGCGAAAATGCCGAATTTCATCAGATGGATTCTCACGCCAAACAATGCGTTGAAAATCAGTATGTTCATTAGCCACCCAGATCTGCCGGAACATTTTGACCACATCAGCAGTAAAGACATAACGATGTTCGCGAAATCGCAAGCAAACACCAAAGAGGTCGCGCTGAATGGGAGGACCGATTAAAAGGCTGCTGTTGAGCGAGTTTCCAAGTGAATCTTTTGCGGAGCCATCAAACACGACGCGAAGTTTAGTGGTTTTACTATCGGGCTTAAATACTGCGTGGTGTGGCAAATAAAAATGGGATTTTGTTGTGGCTTTAAGATCAGCAGGTGAAATTAATTCCATATGACCTAGGTCATAATACTCTTTCATAAAGGTTGAGTGCATCTGTTTTAAAACAGGATCACTTGCGAAGCGACGTTCCATTGCGTACAAACGAGAAACAGCCGATTTGTACGAGTTTTCAAACACGGGACTGGAACTCTTAAAAGGCAATTGAACCACGTATTTGCCATCAGCCGCTCGAGAAAAGGTGTCAACAAAATGCGACTCAGCCTCGTCGTCAAAACCTGATTGAATGGTAGGTAGGGTTACCTCCTCAACTTCCCAGAACTTTTGCAAAATTTTATCCACATCTAACGAAGCATGTAATGATGATACCGAAGGTCGAGACTCAAAAAGCTCCCCAGTAACTATCCATCCAAATGACGTTTGTTGCGCTATAGGAACCCCTTGCGAACCTCGAACTTGACCAGCCTCTAAAATGTTCCACAACCTATCTGCACCTAGTAATATATCAATCGAATTCGGAATGTTGAAAAATGGATCTGCCAGCTGTAAATTTTGTATATGATTCCAATTTGAAATATCAAATGTCGAAGAAGGCAAATTGGAAGTGACTTTACGGAGTATGAACGCGTCTACGTGTAGTTTACTGTTATCATTGAATCGAGAGCATATACTAATCAAAACACGACCCTTTGTATAGCCCGCTTCTGATGAAGAAAGACCAGTAATAGGAATCCTTGCATGCTTTCGATGGAGTCCGAGTTTTTGAACAAATGATTCCACAACGAAGGACACCTGAGAACCAATATCTATAAGAATACGGCAGTTAACTGGAACACCTTGCATGTTTTTTACCGTAGCTAAAATAGTTGGAAGTATGGTTTGTTTTGAACAACAATTTTTGAGCGAATGGTTACTTATAATTTGCGGAACTATTACTGATGAAGCAGAACCTGCGGCTGAATCATTTGGATTGAATAATGACGAAGAAGGCTTGGCGGAAGAAAGCGATGAAGACGAGTTTTGATCCGAAGGGTGGACTAGTGAATGGTGACGCGACTTGCAAATACGGCAACGAAACGCAGAGTGACATCTATACGACCGACGGATGACCACTTCTCAGACAGTTGAAGCACAAATTGTTCGATTTGACAAAAGTACGACGCGATTCAATATCTATAGCAATAAATTTTGCACACTGAGCTAGGTAATGATTTTCTTTACACTTCGGACAAGAAACTATTATCTGTGGAAATTCGGCGAAGTGCGCTTTGAAGTTGCTGCCGTGAGGCTTATTACGCGAGGGAAGTAGACGTGCAACCGGTTGGCAAGATTCTAAAGCATTACACCGAGATTTTAAAAAGTCTAATAGTTCATCGATTGTATTTTCCTTGTCAGAAGATGTTTTCCCTGCCCAAGCACGTTTTGTATCGTTATCGAGTTTATCCATCAAAATAAAGATCAACCACGGATCACGACCAGTTGATTCGAGTGCGCTAAGACCACGAATAACCTCATCTGCGCTGTCGGTCACTTTCCGTAAGGCGTTAACGTTACTGCCAGTCACAGAAGGCAACGACAAGAACATATTTATAAAGGATTGCGTAATAAGTTTTTTACGATTGTAGCGTTCTTCAAGTCGATCCCATGCATCGACATTATTTGCATCTGTGACGCGAATATGTTTAATTAAATCAGCAGCATCACCCCGAAGCAACGATTTCAAATACCGAAATTTCTGAACAGTGGTCAGATCATTATTACGATCGATTGAACCTGTAAATTGGTCTTTAAAACTAGGCCAATCTTTAAAGTCCCCGGAAAACTCTTCAATATTCATTGCAGGCAAGTTAACAGTTTTCGGCTGTGTACTTGAATTGAGTTTTTCTAGAAAGGAAGCCTGCTGATCTGCAAGTTTCTCTACCACGAGGTGATCGGAAGTTTCACACGCGCGTTTTCGATCGCGAAGTGCTTTTAAAATTGTCGACTGAGCATAGAAATACTTGGATTCGTATTCTACGAAGACGGGCTCAGGATCGACGAAATCTTTAGATCCCGAAAGCATTAAAAGTGCACAATGAATTTCATTAAAATCTGACCATGTTTCTTCCAATTTTCGTAGCTGGATTTCCAGCATTTCAATGGTTACTCTATCGTCTATACCACGAGCGAATGTCTCTGAGCGTGTAATACATCCTTTGAGGTGGCCACGTTTTAATTTTTGCTCATTCATTTTTTACGCATCAATAAAAAAAAAAATACCCACAAATGTTCTGTAGTCCACGATTCTTAAATCCGCGTTCGAAGGACCAATAATGATTTATAATGATCGAGAAACTAATGCACAAAAAAATTAGCAAACCGCAGTTTGGTTGAAATCATTAATTTCACGACAAAATGTTCTAAACGGCAAACGAAAACTACTCCACGATATGGGCGAATAGCGATGCGTCGAAAAGTGAAAACCAGAAGCAGAAGAAAACCAACGTTGATTAAAGCAAAAAATAAACCACTAACAACGGCAATTAAAACGTTATAAATTCTTTAATAAATTTAATAAATATAAGATTTATACTTATTCTTTAGAGCTGCGATGTGTATAGTGAAGAGTCCAAAATCCAAGTGGACGAGAAAAGAATTTCTATACAGCTTATTACCAAAAATACTCCAACTCTCACTCACCATTGTAACTGCGGTTTTCCAATAAACATAACAAAATTTAATCTACCGTACATCAACGAGAGATGATTTTGGATTATTTGAACAACTAATCGAAAGTACTCAATATTATAATCCGCAGATACAGTGGTGATTAAAAGTTTTCGTTTACATAATTATTTAATGAAGTTAATTAAACAAATTCTTAATTATTTTTAAATAAAGTTGAATGAAACATATTAAGTAATTAAATGAATTACAAAAATATTATGATTTTAATTTCAAAACAAAGGTAATCTAAACTTATAGTAACTTAAAAACTTTAAAGGTGAAAGTTTGTTTGGGTGTGGAGGGATCTTCAAAGGAATGAAACACTTAGATCGAAATCTATAAAGTAATGGGCATTATTTGACAGTCGTAACATTTTGGAGATAGATTCAAAATGCCATAGTTGGTTCGGTAGACAGGAAGGTAAGAAAGTGGGACAGATCTGAGACAACGTGGGTTAATTTTTAACTCGATCATTCCCATTAATGCTAACGCTGTAAAGCTTCAATTCTGCGGGAGTAAGCGGTATGGTATGGAGGCCATACCTGACCTACTCTAAGATCGGTCAAACTTATGTAACCTAGAGAGATTTTGTTATGTCTGGAATAGAAAATTCCTTGGACCATAGTTTAATAAAACCAAGGGAAGAATTGGCCTTGTTGATTATTTGATCAATATGAGCACCGAAATTGAGCTCTTTGTGACGGATAATACCTATATCATGGATTAACGAGACAACTGCAATTGGCTTATGGAGGAAGAAAAAAATTCTAGGAGGTAGGGAAAGGCGCTTGCAAGAAAAAAGCACGGTTCGGCATATGCTAATATTGAGTTCCAAGAAGTTTTTATTGCACCATATAAGTAATAAATTTAAATCTTTTTGAATTATTTTAGGCCATCCGCCTAAATTGAAAGGTCTGCGAGGTTGTTGACATAACCGATATCATTAATACACAAGATAAATAAGAGGGGACCAAGATGACTGCCTTGTGGGACGCCTAAAGTTGCAAAAATGGGGTCAGATAAAGAAAATCTGAAAATAACCTTGTACAGTCGGTTTTCCAAGAAGGATCTAACCCATAAAATAAACGAAGGGGGAAAACCAAAGGCTTTAAATTTGGTGAGCGATTTTAGCAAATGCTTTCTTGTAGTCAGTAGTGATAACATCTGCTTCATTACCTACCTGTAAAGCACAAAGGAACTTACACACAAATTCGGTTAAGTTGATTGTAGTAGAAGAAGTAGTAGCTACATTATGTATGTATATATGCATGGTAAGCATGGTAAGCATGGTTGATATGACAGCACTATTGGTTTTCTTATGGATTGGAAAGATGAGAGAGTCCTTCCAATTCGGAAATTAGGCGATTCTGCATATTGTTTAAAATATTCGCAAATTATGGAAAAATTAGACGATGCTTGTTGATAGCGTCCAAAATCTGAATCAGTCGTTGATTCTCCGTATGGTTTCCATGACTTATTTCTTTTATTTCGGACAGATCGTAGTTCATCACTGTACCAAGCGGGGGATGACGTACATTTTTAAGGGGTTGACCTACTGTTAATAATTTACAAGAAAATAAAATAAGGTTAAATAAGGTTAAAGTTCAAGCAGTAAAAGTCACAGCAAAGTGACTTTGGTCACCAACATTTATTTGTTTAAAAATACAACAGCTCAATTGTTTTGTTTCAAAATTATCACGCTTATAAAGTGAATCAATTAGGTAAGAAGGTTGAAATATTTCTAAAAACAAAGAATATATTGGAATTTTTTGATTCGCATCAGTATAGGGTACTAAACTTATGTCTAACGAGGTTCATCGTTAAAGGAATATTTTAAGGCAAATCTTTCATTATATTCTTAAACTTCTGTAATTCAAATCCCTTTGAAAACTTACTTTCAAATGATAAAATGAACAATATAATATTCTCAATTATGAGCTTATGACTGACATCATCGTTTTTGGTGTGTCTAGGTAGTTTTAGAAATAAATATTTGCATGCTACCACAAATTTTTTGAAAAGGTAAATAAAACACAAAACACACAAATTATTTTAGCTAATCTTATAAACTAACAACGTGAACTCATTAACATCTCTGAGTTCATTAATTTAGTTAAGGTAACTTGTTCTTTAGCTCAGGGTTGATTTGAGTTTTCTCACTTAAAAAACTGAACTGGAATATTTTTTTAATTAATTTGGCATATTTTAGATCAAAACATTTGATTCATTCATTTGGCGTTATTTTTGCAATTTAAACATTCATAATTTCAGGAAACAAAAATCATTATTCACGATGGAAGCGAAACGTTTAGAAGAACAATTATGTAGCCAAACATAAGTCGTGTTCTTTCAAGGTTAAAAATTTTATGACACTCGAAATACTGAGTGAACAAGATTGTAGAATGTATTGATTTTTCATCGCCCGAGAGGTGAATATATTATGCTTTAAGGAATGCGAAGAGGGATGGGGGAACCTTGGTTGTGCTTTTAATTATCTTAATTTTGTATCTTTATTTTTTTAATTGTGCGTTGACTGTCAAAGCACCAGAATGTATTAATTTTCTACAACAACTGGCTTTAACAACGAAGAGCTCATTATATGCACTTTGCATGCTGAACGACAAGGAAATTAATTGCAACAACGCAGCAACGACATTTGTTTATATTTTTTGTTGTTGTTTTGTTTTATTATGTATTCCATCAAAGAAGAAATGAGTCAACAAAAAAGACAAAAGCATGGTAAATAATACTCGTACTTTATTGGGTATAATGCTATATTAACCGCCCACTATTGTAAATATCATCAGCACTGCCGCCTCGTAACATAGAAGACCTGGCCTTGACGGTCTTTTTTTCTTGGGATATATGTATGTTGTTTTTTTAAATCGTGAAATAAATTTTAAAACTTTTTTTTAAAACTACATAAATTTGTACAAATGTATATAAAATGTTAAACAGTGAGCAAAAAAAAAGGAAAAAAATAAGATATGAGAAACCCCAAAGGCGGAAATGGAAAACTTGTTTCATTTTTTTTTCGATGTACATACATATTGTACTAATGATTGTATGGCACACAGATACATTGTGTACATTGTGTGCATTACAATTAAATCAGATTAAATTGATTGTAAAAAATGTAACGTTTTATGTTTATATTTTTCTACCCTCGGGTTTCTCTTTGCTAATAATCTACCTACTTAATTACGACTTGAGTTAAATGACTAGAAAGTGTGATGGACTGTGAATTATTTTACACTAAGGCTTTATTTTTTAGTTCATTTACGATGTAATGCATACAAATAAATTTGGTATTAATTTTTGGGTGAACGTTTTTGAAATTTAAAGGGTTTGGTGTTTCCCAAAAAGGAAAAAAAAAAATAATATTTCTTACCGAATCTCTCTTGGAGAAGTTGTTACTGCCTAATAAGAGTGCAGTACCAGTAAGTTCTTAATTTGTTTATGTGATTTTAACGAGTACTCTATGTACCAAATACAAAAATCTGATCAAATAAATAAGAGCACAACAGATTGTAGAGAATCTGAATTTAGTAACTTACAACTCTTAACAATTTCCGTGTGCATTGTTTCGGCAAAAATAGATGAGATCTACAATTTTCTGTCGATTCCAAACGGCTAAGAAAAGAAGCACTTTACATGACAAGAAGTCATGTTACAAAGATTAAATACCGTACGTATAAACTTATTTGTTATTTTTGTTTAACTTTGCGCGCCTTAGAGGAGATATGACTACCTAAAAGTTTTTAAGCAGAGGAAGTGGGTTTATGATAGTAGGAAAGGATTCAAAAGGAGATACAGATGCACGTTGGTTTTAATAGTCTGAATATTGCAATCGGAAGGATATACTAAACTAGGTAAGGTATTCTACATTCGTTTAGTACGGCAAAAGAAAGAATGTCTGAACTTAAAAATACGTCTAAAGCTGGATCAGGGAATAACTGATGGGCATTCCCTGAAACGGGTGTAATATCGTTGAATTGTTTAACATCAGAAATGCAACTGGCTTCTTCAATACAAGATTGTTTAGAAAAATTGCGATAAAATATCAGATTTTATGAAGTTCAGAGAAAAGATCATTGATGAATATGAGGAAGAGAGTCGGAGACAACACAGAGTCCTGTGGCATACTAGCATTTATTTTATAAATTTCAGACTATAAACCGTCTAACACAACTTATATTGAGCAGTTAGAAAGTTAGTTTCTAGTTCAACGAAGAAGAGAATGCCAAATGCACGCAATTTCGATAAGAGAGCTTGATGCCAAACTTTATTAAAAGTTTATGAAATATCAGTGCAATAATCTTACTTTCTACAGAACAATGTAAAGATCTATGCCATTGTTCGTTAAGGTAAACCATCAGATCACCAGTGGACGTATTGCTACGTAAGCAATACCGACGGTCATTAAGATGTTTTCGTTCCTCAAGATATTTCTTCAGCTGATAAGGTGAGGAAAAAATAAATGCACCAAACCATAACCATGTACATAGTCTGAATTGACCCTAAACTCAATCGCCATTATGAAAACCAATACATAAAAAAAAAAAAACAAATTAGAAAATTATCTATGATGTTATTGGGTTTGAGCACCAAAAAAAAAATCATCTCTCGTTTTAAATATATGTAATGCTGATCTGTTTTAATGACTTGGAATTAAGCAAGTAAGCTTTATTAGCAGGGGCATACGTTTAAACGGTTATATTATATCTATTAAGCGACGATCGAGCTTTAGATGCATATCTGTCGTATAAGAAAAATATGACAAAATTTTTCTAGTAGAATATTAAACTTTGTCCTCAAAAGGAAAGGTTGTTCATTTTGTGTGATCATTAGATTCATACAGCATGGAGTTTCCAAATTTTCCCATTCAGTTGCCATATATCCTGACATCTGGATTGACCCCTCAGTATGATTTTGGGTATCCTTTTATCATTCATTTGAAAAATTTTAACAATTTAGTGCAGTGCAGTGCATTGAAGTGCATGACAAAAATTTCAAATATCAAGGGACGCAGTCTTGTTTCCAGATACAGTATTTAGTTTGGGGTATTCCTTGGAAGACGAAAGATTCTTTTGATAAATTAACAGAGAAACTTTTCGATTGCTTTGAAGGAACAGTAACCCCAAACTTGAGCTCTATCCAGTAGAATCGATGCCGTAGTAGAGCGGAAAAATTATTGCTTTGCACAATGATCAATGCTGTCGCTCTTGAAGCAGCGTTAATTTTCGTTCCAGAAGTTTTTCATATTTAGATTTAATGTAAATAGAACTCTCTTTCGAATGCTTTGTCATTGCACATGCCTGCCGCCACCCCATCTAAATTCCATTGTTTTGGATTTTGAAAGATTTAGTTTTTTGTGTACAAAGCTCTTCGAACCCATTAGTATGATCTACGCGCCAGAGACATTGAAAAATTGACACCTCAATAAAGCGGCTCACAGCGAAGAGGCGATTCTAATACTGACCGAATAGTATCCCCTAATTGTTCTGTAAAGGGTGTTTTTCTACGCTGGCAAAACCATTGCGCAAACTTTTCCATCTATCCCACTCTACTGGTCTCTTTCTAAGTGGATAGAAAACAACATTTGTCCAGCCTGTCCCTAAAAAATGCGAATCTTCTTCCCCCTTTAACTATCGCCCAATTCCACTGTCATCCCTTCTTTCTAAGGTCATTCAAACGCTGATAAATTATCAGCTCAAGAAATTTTTTGAAGACCGAAAGCTTCTTAATGACCGGCAGTATGACTTTCTTAGCAATAGGTCCACTGGTGAAATGATAGTATATCTCACTGAACAGTGGCACAGATTTTTACATCGTTTTTGGAGAAAGTAAGATTATTGCTCTGGATATTTCAAGCATTTGATAGATTAGAAACTTCCTTTCAAACCGCTCAATACAACGCTCATCTACAAAGAAAAACCGATAACTAGCTCTTTAGAGAAGGCAAATGTACTTGCAGCTCATTTTGCTGCTAACTCCACGTTGCCTGTTAGCAATATTGCCCCTCCTGTACTTGAGAACGTAAATCATTCAATGGGACAGGTATATTTCCGCACTCGTACAGTTGCAAGAGCTCTTCGAGATCTTGATATAATCAAATCCGCTGGTCCTCATGGTATACCCCCATTCTTCTGAAGAGGTGTTCTTCATCGCTGGCAAAACCATTGCGTAAGCTTTTCCATCGCTCCTACTGTTCTGGAATCTTCCCTAGAAGATGGAAAACAGCATTTGTCCAGCCTGTTCCCAAAAAAAGGTGACCCTTCCTCCCCGTCGTCCTATCGACCAATCGCACTTACGTCCCTTCTTTCCAAGGTCATGGAATCGCTGATAAATCATCAGCTCAAGAAATATCTCGAAGATCGAAAGCTTCTTAATGACCGGCAATACGGCTTTCGCAGCAATCGTTCCACTGGTGATCTGATGGCATATCTCACCGAAGAGTGGAACAGATCTTTACATTGTTTTGGAGAAAGTAAGATTATTGCGCTTGATATTTCTAAGGCATTTGATAGAGTTTGGCACCAGGCTCTCTTATCGAAAATGCGTGCGTTTGGCATCAACGAAGCCCTTATTCTTTGGATTAGAAATTACCTTCTAGATCGTTCAATACATGTTGTATTGGATGGTTTTAAGTCTGATCTTCACAAAATAAATGCTGGTGTTTCCCAAGGCTCCGTTTTGTCTCCGACTCTCTTCCTCATTTTTATAAATGATCTGATGGTCTGAAACTTCTAATACACTTCATTGTTTTGCCGACGACTCCACTCTCAGCTTTTCATACTCGTTCCCAAACTCACGTCCATCTCCTTCGGAAGTGAATTTGCAACGGTACCGTATGATAAGTTCATTAAACTCCGATCTTTACAGCATTGTTAAATGGGGTACAAAAAACCGTGTGGAGTTTAATGCTTCGAAAACTCAATGCTGTCTATTGTCGTTGAAGCAAAATATACCCCCTATGCCATTGTCCTTAAATGGCACTTGCATTGAAGAAACTGAAAAGCTCTCAGTACTCGGTATGTGTGTTAACGACGATCTTCGTTGGAATGATCACATACTCGAGACCGCCAAGAATGCTGCTAAATGCTTAGGATTTCTATATCGATGTAAGAAATTTTTCACCCCTTCTGACCTGGCTACCATTTCTAAGGCGTATATACGTCCAAAACTCGAGTATAACTCACACCTTTGGGCAGGCGCTGCTCAATCTTCTCTCCATTTATTGGATAGAATTCAAAACAGAGCGTTAAAACTGATTGGAAACAGAGCTATAATGGATTCATTCCCATCTCTTGAACACCGTCGGAATGTTTCATGTATTTCCCTGTTTTATCGCTTCTTTCACAAGCAATGCTCACTCGAAGTAGCCAGTTGCATTCCTCCCCTTTATCAATTCACCCGTGATACCCGCTTCGCTAGGAATGCTCATCAGTTCACCCTTGAGCCTAACTTTGGTCGTACCGTCAAATATAGAGATTCGTTTTTTAGTCGCACAACACGATTATGGAATAACTTTCCCGCCACAGTTTTCCCTTGCCATTTCAATTTGCCAACATTCAAAACCAATGTTCATCGACACCTCCTTTCTCTCCCCTCCTAATTTCCCCCTCGCCCGTGCTGTGTTTAAAACATTATAAGGGTCTCGTAACGTACCCTTGAGCGCGAGTGTATTATAAAAAAAAAACAGAAAGTTGTATTGGATGATTTTGAGTCTGAAATTCATAAAATAAATGCTGGTGTGCCACAGGGCTTCATCTTGTCTCCGAATCTCTTAGATTCTCCAACTGTTGGAGTATGCGGACGATATCGGCATCATCGACCTATCCCAACGTTCTGTAACAGAGTCCTTCACGACTGTTGAAGATAAAGGCGAGACTTGTTGGTCTTGAAGTAAATGAGGACAAGACCAAGTATATGGCATCAACAAACAATCAAACAACTGTTCACTGATTAGGGCAACACGTCATTGTTGATAGCAAAAACTTCGGGCTAGTTATGGAGTTCATATACTCGTATCTCGGAGTTAATATTAACTCCACGAACGAACGCCTAAGAATTACCTTAGCGATCCGATGCTACTTCGGTTTGGCCAAACAAATGGGTTCAAAACTCCTTTCTCGAAAGACAAAGTGCACGCTACACAAAACACTAATTTTACCAATTCTACTCTATGACGCCGAGTGTTGGAATATACATAAGCAGGAAGGGAGAGATAATAGTGGGCTAGATGACTTGAAGCAGCGTGCTTTGGATCGCAGATGGTAGAAAGCTGCCATGTCTCAGGCAGAGACCCTTCATGGATCGGTAGCCGGTTAAGTTAGTAAGTAAGTAAAAGTTAGAAGTTTGGCTATTATCTTGGGCATGATATCTCAAACCACAACTTCTTTTATTCAATTTTAATAATTTCCCTATTGAAAACCCTTAGGCACACTCAAGTTAATCGTATTGTTGTTAACAACATGTGATTGAGTTAAACTAGTATGCCCAACAAGGATGAAAAACGAATAAAATAATGCGAATTATAAGGGACATAGAAATAAGACACGGCAATTCTCCACTTTAGTTCAGCTGCCATCCCTGGAGATAAAAAATCTGAGACAACCACCTTCAGTCTCAGAACATCGTGCCACACATCTTTCCTATCCTTCTTTCTCTTCCGTAACTTCACGCCCACGCTGTGTTGAAACATTTAAAGGGTAATCATAATCCCTTCAGCGTGAGTAGATTATAAAAAAAAAAAAAAAAAAAAAAAAAAAAAAACATTTTCACCAATTTTTGCTCCACAGCACTGTATAATAAATTCACTTTCAAAAATTCACTCTTGCTCTTAAATTCTCTGCATTATCATGCAGCATTGAAATCCAAAATTTAAAATAAATAAAAACGATCTTCGCATTTTTCTTCTTCAGAAATATAAATTAAACATTTATACATTTTCAACACTGAATTTCTTGATTCGTAATCGCATAATACCGTTTTTATTATGAATGCAAAAGTAATTGATTCGGATTTGGATGGAGCCCAAAAAATATTTATTTGCTTATGACTTTCTGTGATTTTATCTAGAACATGCAGGTTTTGACTGAAAAAATGTGGCTTACGAGTTTGTTTTTCTGTTTATACTTTTTTTTTTACTATTGCATTTTATCATTTCTCATTTTCTTTGTGTTGTTTGATTAAGCTTTATCATTTTGAAGTAGTTAGTGAATATAAACATGAGTCGTGCAAAGTTGCATGTTTTGACATTTTGTTTGCGTTCTGTTTGCATTTAGATGATTTATAGTTTCTATTTATATTTCGAACGTAAAATATGTATATTAAATGATTAATCTAGCATATGGGTGGGTGTGCTTCTAAGTGGTTTTTTTTTCTATAATTGCGATTTAATATGAAAATAGGGTCTGAATTAGGTTTGGACTTGGAGATTACTCGTATAATAGTTACCACCACAGTACATATTACGCTATTGGTCTATTACAATCACCGAAATGGAATGTTTCTAGGTTAATTTTTTAATTTTATTTAAAAGTTAATAAAAAGGTGCGATAAATGGGTTGGGTATGGTAATTAATTTTTAATGGGTAGTTTAGTTGCGAGACTTTTTTCATAATGTTAAACAAGTTAAACAACACTCCTAACGTCTAACGTATGTGGGATTTTTAACATAAAGTAAGCAAATTTATGTTAAACAAGTCTGAATTTGGCAGATGAAGAAATCAATCAAAACTGCTGCACAGAATTAAAACAAAAACGCAACCAACTTCAAAACAATTAACAGAAGAGAAGAAGGGTCAGACAACCAGAACATTAATCGCATATTTTTGCTGTCCTACTCTTACCAAAGAGTTGTGGCAGGTCTAATATGCATTTTATTTACAGTTTCATAGGTATATCGGTTTGATTAGCCTACTGTATCCACGTTTTTACCGTTTTTAGCCGACACCTGGTCACTTACAGCAGTGGTGAAAATGAAACCCAGATTGATTACCATTTATTATCTAGTTTCATGAAACCCCGGGTAAAAGATTGCAAAGTGATACTAGGAGAAGCGATCGCCCACCAACACCGTCTCCTACTGACAGAATTTTTTATGGAGACAGTGAACGACAACAAACATACAAAAACTTTTGGGAAGATCAAATGGTATAATCTGGATAAGGAAAAAGGCGAAGCTTTTATTTCGAATATGCAAAACGTTCTGTATAACAACACCGATATAGTTCGAAATAAGGAGAGTACAGCACAAAGTATGTGGGATCTCCTACAGAGAACTTGCAAAGAAAAAGCCAAAACACTGTTAGGGGTTTCAAAAGGACACAACCAACAAGGCAAAGAAACATGGTGGTGGAATGATGAAGCTAAATCAGTTATAAGTAAAAAGAAAATGGCTTTCAAGGCTTGGTCGAAGTGCCCCTCTAATGATACAGAGCAAAAGTCACGCCTCGAAGTGGAATATAGAAACTGCAAGAAAGAAGCGAAGAAGAAGTGCGCCCAAATTTAAGCAAAGAATACAGAAAACCTGTATCGGGAGCTGGATGAAATTTCTACCCCGACAACTGGTGCTATTCAAGAGCTACGGCAAAACACGAATAAGGGCGCAACTATCTTCAAAATAGCCACTCAAAGAAGAAGAAATGCCCAGGAGATTTGTTCGGCAAAGTTCATTAACAATGCTCAAGGCCAACTACTTGTGGAAGACAACGAAATTCTTCACAGGTGGCGACAGTATTGTGACGGACTTCTAAACGAACAATTTCCAAGGCTATACTTTCCAAAAGCTTCACCTAACTTAAGCGAAGTATCCGACGTCACAGTCGAAGAAGTTAGTGAGGCGGTAAAATACTCCAAAAAGGGAAAAGCTGTTGGCCCAGACGAAATACCCTCAGAGTTTTGGAAAAAGATGGGAGACATCGGGTTTAGATGGCTCATGATTCTTGTCTCCAAACTTATACGAGGTGATCGCATGCCTAATCAATGGAGGGAAAGTTACCTTCTTCCAATTTATAAAGGAAAGGGTGATACTCGAAGCTGTGATAATTACCGTTCGATTAAGCTGATGTCACACACCATGAAGATCGTTGAGCGAGTCTTGGGTAGCCGACTGCGAAAAATAATTAGGCTATCTGATGACCAGTGCGGGTTTGTCGGGGGTAAGTCAACCACGGATGCAATCCAGAGTATAAGAATAATTATGGAAAAGCATCGGGATTCTTTGGAGGATTTGCATGTCGTATTGGTTGATTTTGAAAAAGCATTCGATCGGCAACCACGAGATCTAATATGGGTGGCCCTCAGGCAACGAGGAGTTCCAGAAACCTATGTGCGGATAATTATGGACATGTATGATGGAGCAGTTACTAAAGTAAGATGCGCAGCTGGAGTCACCGAAGAATTCGAAATCACAGTAGGTGTACACCAGGGAAGTGTCTTGAGTCCCCTGCTCTTTATTACAGTTCTTGATTGCCTGCTTGAAGGCAAAGTGATGGATCCAAAAGTTAATCAGTTATTCTTTGCTGACGATGGAGCCATCATAAGTGAAGACCCGATATCCCTACAACGAGCACTTGACGTATGGGTGGATGTTCTAGAAGGAAGTGGGTACCGCATAAGCGCGAAAAAGACAGAATACCTATGCTGCCCATTTTCTGATCCACACAGGCCTATTCCAGACATTTATTTGAATGGAGTAGTGCTTCCCAAGTGTGAAAAGTTTAAATATCTGGGGTCTATGATAAATAACGAAGCTACTTGTGATGACGATATCAATCATCGCGTAAGCATAGGGTGGATGAAGTGGCGGGAAAATTCTGCTATCTTCTGTGACCGAAAAATGCCCCCTAAGCTGAAAGGAAAGCTCTACACTTCAGTTGTGCGTCCAGCACTCACATACGGTTCACAATGTTGGACAATGTACAAAAAGTATGAGAGTAAGCTTACGGCAGCTGAGATGAAGATGCTTCGTATGACAGCAGGAGTTACAAAGCTTGATCGAATTAGAAGTACGAAGATCCGAGGAAGCCTTCATGTTAAGAATACCATTTCCCAAAAAATTGAACACGACCGACTCAGTTGGTATTGCCATGTTCAAAGGAGAGATCCTGAGAACCCCGTCAAAAAGGCAATATGTATGATATTTCCAATTCGGAATAAAAAGAAAGGTAGGCCTAAACACTCCTGGTACAAACAAATGCAAAAACACCAGCATTCAGTTGGCCTCAGAAATGGAACAATACAAAACCGGGAGGCTTGCCGCCGATTTCTGAGGTCAACCCGGCGAACCCCACAGGCGGATCACTAGTGTGAAGCAGATACGTGGGAGAGTTATGATCCCCTCGACATCGAGATCATAACAGCGCCGAAACAAAGGAAGAAGAAGATCCACGTTTTTACAAAATATTGTTCAAAACATTACGAATCAACCAAATTTTGATGTGTAAACATTTATGCCAATAACGTGGGTCTAACGTATACGCTCCGTACGGTTACACGTTCCGTGTAGCATGATACTTTATGGAAGATTGCTTTTTAGACCCTGTTTACATTGGGATATATTGCCTACTTACTACAACGCGTTTATATTAGAAACCTTAGGCACCTCAAAAAGACTTCAATGCATTGAAATCTCGATTTTAGTACTTTTCATTGATAGTTACTATTTGCATCGTAATGGATTATACATTTTAGTTTTTTCATTACAAGGTGGGATTTGATATCAATCGGTAGATAAATCTCTGAAAGAGAGGGTGAGAGTAAGTATAGAAACGTCAAAAAAAAGTATGCGAATTTAGATCAGTATGAACACCGTCTATAGCAGAAAAAAGACATCAAGAGCCTGATTACACGATTCTATTTTTCAGTTGTTGTGTCTATCGTCTTTTTTTGACACATTTGGTGTGAGGTGAAGAAGTTTAGTGGAATGAAGCTTCGTTTCTACATCCCTCACCCAAACTGTCAAAACAACGAAAGACGTAAAAAAAAAAGAATGGTGTGTTAGTTGCAAGAGTCAAAAAGAAGTATCATATTTTCGTGTACCATTATGGCCGTTCACATTCTCAAATATGTTTCACAAGCACGGCATGATTGGCTTGATTTTGATAATTGTAACGTTGCTTGTCAAGCATGCTGGATGGATTTCAAAATGTTTTTGGTACGTTCGATTCGGCCCTCGGATAAACGGAGATGTTTACATATCTTTAACGTGGGTCCCAGCACTCACACTTTGTTTTATTTAACTGAATTTTGTTCGCACGAGAAATTTGCCGATATGACACAATAGTTTTCGGATGCGAATCGAAGCCAATAAGAATTGTCTACATTGAAATCGTCCGTAATGACGTTTTCAGTGTGAGGATACAGGGAGACAATTCCTACAATGTAATCGGACAGTGCATCAAATTTACGGAAGTTGAATATCTGTCCAGGTTCGAGCTTCGATCAAGGAAACAACAATGTATGATGCGCTTGTTAACCGAGATTTTGAAACACATGAATCCTTAGAAAAGGAATTTGAATATGGATCATATTGCGGTAAGAGTTGGGCGTTACATCATTTCGAATATAGATGGCTCTAAGTATTACACATGCAAATTGAACTCCGAAGGATCGAAAGTCTAACCTATCTGAGTTCTGAGATTCACTGAGTGCCAAAACGGCTAGCATAAGCAATACAGTATGGAGGTAGGCTGACCGAAGACGAATATTGCAATAATCAACTCTAAAATGCCTTCTAACTTTTTAGAATTCAATTCAATCATCAACAAATTGTAGTACGAACTTTTCCTTAGAAGCAATTACCGTTTGAAAGTTAAATGCCGAAAACTGTTAGTTTCGACATTGACATTGAATAAATTTGTATGCACACTCGGTTTAGTAACGGTCTTTTGTGATATTATTTGAGATGTCAAAAAGAGATAAATAATACGTTAAAAAACTTCACTTAGCTTCTTCTCTTGTAAATATTTCTTTTTTTTTAAGTTTAAACTTTTTTTTGTCTAATTTTGCAGGGCTATTCTAAGCAACGCCATTTTTTGATAATAAAAACTATAAGAATCAAGGTGACCTATAATTATAATTCTACCACTAACGTAAATTATATTTTATTAATATTCACTGTGCCATCCAAATTATTTCCAATTCCTTTTAAACTACATCTGATTTGTATTAATGGTTCAAAATTCGTTTTTTATTATCTTTAACTTTTATTAAATATTTAACTCAAATCACGTAATAGAGGCATACGAATAAAATTTAAATAATTATTTATTCCGGTTTCTCCTAAATTCGGTAGCTTATCGTGTATCAGATATCAATTAGTGGATACACCTCTTAAAATTCAAGTCCTCATATCGATGCCTTCTAAATAGATAAATAATAAAGTAGGTTCACATTCATAGATTTAAATGGCATATTTAGCATTTTCGAGGCTATAAAAATCAAAATTATTCCACAAAATATAATATACTTCTAGATTAAGCGAGAACTCTCTTTAGACATAATAAAACCGTAAAGGTAGGTAGGTACTTGAGCTATGCAAAGCAAAACAATTCTTCAAAAATTAAAATGATTTTTTTTTCGCGCGAAATTAGTATTCTGGACGAGGAACGCGTGCGATGCTTTGTTGTGATTTATTCCCTCGGTCTGCGAATATTGTTTCATTTCGTCTGTATAGTTATCGTTGTACTCGTAAAGTCGGCAACGGCATTGACACTCCTCCTCCGGGGTAAAATTCGTGTTCTATCTAGCCAGTATTTCGGAGTACGTTTGCGGCCAAAGGCAGTATATAAAGGGGCAAGAGTGCGGTGCCTATGACGAGACGATTGCTGGGCACAGTACCGGCACAAAAACTTTAATGCGCTGAAAACGTGTATATGGTAATTTCGTGTGAATAAATGGAGACCGAACCCACCAAGGCGGAATACAAACAACCAAATCTCTTAAATGCTCCATTACACTTTTGTTGACAGAGCGCGTATTCGTTGGGTATATATGTACATAGATAGCACCGAACGGTAACAAGAAGAGACTAAAGTCGATATAAAATACAGGTTGATGGTAGTTGTATAGAACACCATCAGACCCAGACCCAGCCAAACGGTCCGGTTGATTAATTTTTTTTTTATTTCTAACCAGGTGATGTCGTCACGACAAAAGAAGACCCGAACCAGGCAGGCTTTAATATGGAAGGCAAAAGGATTTAACCATTCAAATGTTTTGTGAGTAGGAATGCAGCAAAGTAGAGAATTGGTCGTTTTTTCCGCACCACTTGTAGTGATGTTCGTGGCTCTGGAGGAATTTTAAATGGCATAGATAAAAGGGCGATGACCGCAAATAAATTTGGGTATTCACCAAGTGATGTATCCTTTTATGGTAGAAAACTTGAGGGAGTGAGTCTACACGTTTGGTGTCAATGTTCCTGATTATTTTGAGGGTTAGGAAAGTAAACAAATATGGTGGTATATTTTCTGAAAGAAGTTAAAATTTTTCTGACAAGCTGAAGTACCTAACAAATATCTCCGTAACACTCCATCCTATGTATAAGTTGTATTAAGAGTGTGTTCGTTTATTTTGGGGGTTGTGTTGTTTAGGTTGACTTCTCGGTCAAATTAAGTTATTGAGTAGCATGAAGAAGTTTCAGATATGAATGGATTTACTGTTGCCGAATTCTGTCATCGAAATAAACAAAACGAACTTCGAATCTTGAAATACCTTAAAGGGGTAAGTACATACGAGCATTTAGTGGAAGACCACAAAGCAGACGAAATACCAAAGATGGATCAGGCAAAAGGAAGATGATATTCTTTGACGACAGAAACATCATGAACAAAAGCAGAGTTTATTTGGATGTGGATTTGTCGTTGGAGGCCGATCCAAAAGTTCTGATTTTCAACTATGTATTTGAATCAGATCCCCTTGAAAATATGTACCGCGCGGGTATAAGCATAGGAGAAAGATGATGATACCAGATACATGTTCTTGGATCTCTTGGACAAGACAAATGAGTTGTGGCTCAGCTATGTAATCAAAATTGCTTAAGACTATTTGAACACCAATGAAGGAAACGAAGAAATTTTTGATGGCACAGTAGCACAATATCACAGATGTACAAACGTTCTGAGCGAACAACATTGACTCGAAGCACTAAATATGTACCTCATTGAGAAAGTTCGCCTTCGGAGGCTGGCTGAGCAGTGGCGTAGCGTGCCATCTCGGCGCCAGGGGTGGGAGACCCATTTTGCCGCTCCATTCAATACTAAATTAAAATTAAATTTCGAGACATCATTTCACAGGCAATGAGGTATCTTTTATTGAAGGTAAAATAGGATCAGCGGTTTCATAAACGGATTCTACGGGCCTTACGAATGAGGCTCGTGAGACAAAGCTGTATCTGCGGATTCATCGCCATGTCTGCGTTTTTTCTCGTTTTGAGTTCGATTCCGAGTTTTTCATCTGTGTGTCATCTTTTTCAGGGAGCTCTGCAGCTCAAAAGTCAAGAAAAGTGAGTAAGTTGAATGACTGCATGAGGGTCAGAAGAAGACTGGGCTCCCGATCCGTCAATTCTTCCAGTACCTCAAGAACTTCCACAAACTTATTTTTAAGCGTCTTTACAGCTTCATGTCTTTGGCAAGACGAGGTTTACTTCTTCTGCAGGCTTGTGACTAGATGCTTGAGGTACTTCTGGTGAGCCGACTTCGTCTTGACCCTGCTCTGTGGTGGGACCAGAACGACTTCCAACTTCGACGGCAGGCACGTCTTCTTCTTCTGCCTGTAAAATAAGTTATGCATTCCAATGAATATTGGCCGGAAGACAATTCTAGGCCACTCACAATTGTAGATGGAGGAATCATACTTACATTGGAATCACTTCCGCTGCTGCTGGATGCCATCGAAGACGTTAACGTAGCTTTCGAACCAGAACTAAAACTGAAATATTTCAGTAATGCACTTGGAGACTTCTTCGCATCTGCTTCTTTCTTTGCCTTTTTCTTGCGGTATTCCGCTCCGCTTCCTTTAACTCTTTTCATTTTCAAAAACTAGTTCAAAGGTTGAGTGAAGTACTAAGTGTTTAGTTTTGAAAGATTCAACAGTATTTAAACTATAAACTACACAATCGAAATAACTTTCTGTGATGCGGGAGGGAGCAAAAACATTGAGCTGGCTGAGACTAGAATAACGTTTCCGTCGAATCCTACTTATCTGATCATATCTCGCATATGACATATCATATGTTTCGGAACGCTCCCTTTCAGTTTCGCGAGAGTTTCGGAACGTTTTGTTTTAGTTTCGCGAGTAGCGCGACAATACGGAATACACTTTTACGGCCCTACTCACCGTTTACGAATTCACGGAAATCAGCCGAGAGCGTCAACGACGAACCATAGATAGGGTGGCAAATTTCAAATTTACATCATTGTTGTTTTTTGACTTGTCAAACGATCTGTCATGAAACATATGATTTCTACTCCACCCGCATCACCGGTGACATTTTGCCGCCCCCATAGGCCTGCCGCCCTCCCCACGCTACACCACTGTGGCTGAGATCGTATAGCTTCAGCAGAAATGCTTTTCCAGAAACATTAAGTATTGAGCGTCAATGGCAACAGAAAATTTAACACGAGCACCAAAATGAAACCCTTATTTTGAAGATGCGCCGCTGGCTCCATGTTCTTAACGGCGCTGCATAGAAGATCCATAGCAGCTTCTGAGGTTTTCAAAGAAAAATGAACACCGGATTCTCAATAGAAAACCGAAAGAGCATAAGAAGCACGCGATCGATTAAATGGAGAGATGTCATAGTCCAAATGAAATTACCTTTCAAGTTTACAGAGCCCGACCAGCCTTTGAAGACGATACGTCGTAACAGAATAGCGGCCGATTTCGAGATCGACTTTATAGAATTCCGATATAATGCGGATTGTACTATCCAAGGACGTAGACCAAATATTTATCCGGCCTGGGCGAAGTGAAGATAGTTTAATATTATCTTAAGTGGTAATAAGAAATCAAATCTGATGAATGGAACCTCAGCATAGTTTGCCTGATCCTCAAGAAAAGAAACCCTATGAATTCCGCCAACTACAGAGGCTGAGACATCATTCTCCTGAACTCGTATACAAGATCCATTCTGCCGAATTATTCGAACCGCGGAAGCTTTTCGTCAATAACCTGATAAATCCATATCAGTGTGGCCATAGAACAGGGAAATCACCCATGAACATAATATTTACATTACGGCAGATATTGGACAAAAAACCATGAAGTTCAAAACGACACCTACCACCTTTTCATCAATGTCAAAACCGCTTATGATAGCATCTATAGGGAAGAATTATATAGAGCAATTTTTAGTTTTGGCATTCCTGTCAAACACGTCTGTTTTGTACAAAATCACGGTGCAGAACGCACACTGCTCCATCAAAGTCGGAACCAATCTCACCGATGCAATTTATGTCAAAAAAGGCAATGCTCTGTCATGCGACTTTTTCAACATCGTTCTGGAAAGAATAGAACAAAAATCATGCGTTTAAACTAGAGGTACACGGAAAAGTCCGTCCAATTACTCGGATATGTCGACGATATTTGCATTTTTAGAAAAACCAAGCGTGATGTGAGTGCCGCATTTGTGATCATCGAGACGGAAGCGAAGAAGATGGGTTTGGAGGTTAATAAGCTCAAAAACAAATAAGAATATGCTGTCATCGAGAAAGAAAATAATAAAAAGAATTTATTGAAACACAAATACGTGGAAAAAACATTGGTCGTCGAAGGTAAATCATTTTGCTATGACTCCGAAAACAAATTAGTGTAACGCCGCCGTGTGTAGATTGTTATTAATACGTCAGATAGTAGATGACAGCTGTAAAAGATTTGTTCCTGGCCAAAGAGAAGTATTGCATGTAAATATCAGTGCCTCTCAAAAAGGTTCTCAAACTTTTCTAATTGTACTGCCTGCCTGTCCTTAAATATTTGTAATAGAACAAAATTAAAAACTGCTTACGTAAAATGTTCAAAAAATGCCGGTTCAACTAGAATACCTTCGGAATTCTATGAATATGACACAGATCAATACCTCAAGAATCTAACAGGCGTATTAAAACATCATACTGGATCACGGAAGTATACTTCAAAAATTTAAAGAAGTACTGATTTTCCCCTTGCATAAAAAGGGCACAACATATCCTTCAAACTAAAGAGGTATTTCACTCTTGAATGCATCCTATAAAATATTAACCACGGTACTGTACAATAGACTATGATCATGGATGGACGCAAACATGCTTATTAAGAAATTCCTAGCTGGTTTGAGACTAGGTTACTTAACTGTAGATCACATCTTTGTCTTCAGAAGTATCGCGAATTCATTTTTGTTAAAAAGGAAGAAATTACACGATTTCTCTGTCAATTTAAAAGCTGCATTTGATACGATAAACCGAAACACATTAATGTACAATATGTTTGGAATGGGGATGTCAGACAGATTTGGTCACGTCTTGAAGAGCCTGTACATAGAAACCAAAGCGGCGGTATGGGATCGCGAGTGGTTTCAGACTAAGACTGGTGTGCGCCAGGGCTGGGCACTCAGCCCAAGCTTATTTGCACTTGAATTTGCTCTGAAATAAAACGGAGCACAACTCTTGACCATAGCTGCTTCTTTTAATTTAGAAGCAATTGAGTAGCAAAGTACTCATTCTAGCAAGTAAACTGTACCTTTATAAATTTTATCATCCCGGGTCTTAAATATGGAGACATGGATCTTGTCAAAAGGATGCAAAAGCTTTAGGATGTTTTGGGAGGAAAAACCTTTTGCAATAGATAGAGTGGAAGAGAAGATATAACCACGAACTGTACGGGCTGTACATCAGCGAAACCCGACCCAGTCAAACCAAGTCCAACGACTGAGATATCTAGATCATGTAGAGCGAACAGACCCAAATGTTCCCGCCCGGAAAGTCTTCGATTTCCGTCCCAAGGGATGGCGCAGTAGAAGAAGACTTCGACTCAGGCAGCGCACACAGTTGCGAGAGGACCTCAACCAACTTGACCTGCGAATGTTACCACATGTGTCAAGTATTTGTTTTAGGAAAAGCTAAAAAGAAAAAATTATAAAATAGAAACAAAATAAATCAAACAACAATAAGCATCATTAAAACCAAGGAACATATGTGGGTTCACGATTTTGTGACCTCTTTATCAATCAAGTTTCGACATACACACACACATCACTTGCCTCAAAAATAATAGGTCAACAAAACTAAGTGTTTCGCAAAAAATTTAATAAAGACAAAACGAGAACTACGAAAAATCCAGAGTTAAATGAGGACAACTTCCGAACCAAGAGAATCCGGAAAAATAAATTCGTAAATGAAAATGGTTTTACTGGAATAATTCCACATATCGATGCCTAAAATCGATAAAACACCTCTTGAAACCGCCATGCCATCCCAAGAGCATTGTTGTGGGGGAGTTGGTGTAAAAAAAATAATAATAAACAATGGAAAAGGAGCACAGCACAGGCACATCACAGAAAACAATGGCTCAGCGCTCAGCATTCGATCCTTCATTCTACACCAGTTTTTAGGGTGGAATCGTAGAACTCTCGGGATCAATCCGTATCGACATCGAAATCTATCGACGACATCACACATGACTACGAGGACATGTACGAGCATAATTTATGTAAATGAACCACGCTGCAGATTAATTAATTAGACAAACACAATGCCAATATGTACCAACAACGGTTCTGCTGACGCCTCCAAAATACAAGTTAAGCACAAACACAAAAGTAGCACAGGGATGTACCATCAGATGAGCCATCCAAAAACAAGCGCAACCGTCGCGGTAACCCGAGATAAATATTTTAACTTCAATTTAATATGTTTTGTATGCAGATTGGTGGGTCTGTACATTTGTTCGTAGACATTATAAAAGGCAGAGCAAAATTCAAATGAAAGAATTCTAGATTTTCCAGGTACTCTGATGATGATAACATATTTCTACTTTTGATATCAGTTATAAAGAATACGAAGCTAAAATTCTACTCACCATCGGGCCAATTATCGAATACTGTTTGTGCGATATCACCAGCTGAGTCTGAGGGGCTGAATAGGAATTCTTTTGTTTTGCCGCTAACGAGTATTAATCGGAGATTTATCTGAAATTAATAAGAAAAAAGAAATAAATACACATTAATTAGATTGAATAATTAAATAATTGCAGTGTGAAAGTTAAACATTAGAAATAATTGGTAACCTTTAGTGAATAGCTGAAACGTAAACTGTCAATAGAAATTTCTTTGAATAAAAAGCTCAAAGATATCAAAAAGAAAAACGGAGTTAATTTCAGTTGACTTACAACATGTCATGCAATTTTTGTGACAGCAAGTCATAAGTCAATCAGCGGCCCAAGTTTTGACGGCTCAGATTCAGTGTCAATTTGGCAATGGTAAATTCATTTTGCTAAAGATTGATTAGAATACCAAAACAGATGAAAGGAGGATGGACCTTTGGACCATCGGCGACACTAAATGAAAGTAGTGTCGTATTAAAGTACTGCTGCTTGAAAACAACTTTTTCTACTGATTTTTAAGTGCATTGTAAAGGTTCCTTCAATAAAGGCGGATAGATGTTGGAATGGAATAGAAACAAACGATGTGTGAGGTATTAACAAAATTCTTTTTTTATTTAAAAGGCCCATGCATGCCATTATGTAAGGAATATAACATTTTTCAAACGCCTGTCTCAACTTCTTACGGTGGCACGGATCCGCGTAATCCAATTTTCAATGACTCTTTTGCATAGGTCTGTCTGACTTTGAGCGATGGGCGGGGTCCATTGTGGTTTATTCGCATAGACCTACGACTTCAGAAAATTCCACAAGAAAAAGTCTAGCGGGGTTAAATCGCATGACATTGGTGGCAGCAATTCACGTCACATCTCCCAGTGAAAACCTTTACACCCTAAAATAGTTCATACAGGATGTAAATCGTGGTGTCCACTGTGTAGTGAGCCATAAGAAATTCGTTTTCATCGTTCTGTAGGGCTCGCCATTAACGAGGCCCAGTCAACGTGATCGAACAACGTCAACGTCATGAACTTGGAGGTCCGAAGTCAGTTTGATCTGGTACGGGTGTAAGCCCAAGTCCCAAAGCAAAATTGGTCAAGATGAAGACTGCGAAAGGCCGAGGAATCGACTGCCTCGGGTTTTGCTGCACATTTTCACGAACCATGACGATATTCTCGGCCGATCTTGAGTTCCTTTGATGTACGAATGTTGGCTGATTCATTACTGATTGTTTGATTTGGCCACCAAATGTTGAAGAGTCGATTGTGAAGGACCACTAAGTCTACCGTCTGCACTAACAAATTAACACTCATTTTGATAATAATGTTTTTTCACTTGGACGTGCTGTTCAATCCTGTAAATTGTCGTGCTGGTTTTGTATCAGCAAGTGAATATTAAATAACAGATTTGACAGATGTCACCCTAAAACAAAATGACGCCACAGGCCAATTCAAAAACCCTTTTTAATTTTTTCATTGAAAGCACGGAAACTCTCCAATTGTGGTGAAATTCTAGTACTTGTGTCATATATTCAGTTATACACCACAATGATTCATAAAATATGTATGCTTGTGGTAATAAACGGTTTTATCAAATATGTGTTAAGAACTTATGAGCTAAAGTTGTCTGCTCGCTATTTCATATTTATTTATTAATAATAAATTCAAGCTTAAAGACCGATAAGTGTTAAATCGCTGCTGTTCGTCGTTTTTTAATAGGTGGTTAATGTGTATATGAACGATTTCCAACTTCAAATTAAGGTAAGTGTGTACATGATCGATTTCAAACGTCAAATTAGAGTCAATTTGAAGGGAAAATGATCGCTTTTTTGGGATTCAGAATATATAATTATCAAATGTCAAATCATCAATAGATTTTTTTGCAAGTGCATTAAGAGTATTCAAGCAAGATCGTATCTTACAGCAGCAACACAGATTACGTTTTATCAAGTGAGCTGTATTATCATTTGTTGTTCGATTAATAAGGGAAAATTCATAAGAAATTGGGTGTGCTAGTGGTTGGATTTAACTAAAACCACTTATAATAATTTAAGCAAAACAAAAATGTATGTTTGTAAGACATGGAGAAAATATCTATCAATATGAGAGTGAGTATGGTATATAGATCACACTTGAGAAGATTTTCATCCTAGTAGACAGATCACAGTAAATTTTACCACCCTAACAAAATTCTCTCCAAAGTTAAGCCAAGCAAAATATGGCCCATTATTAAATAGAGATGCCCACCTCTATTCAAGTCTTGTAGACGTTTAAATCACTAGATTCCTGTAAAACTCGTGCGAATGTCGTCTTCTTTCTGCGCAGGATCTTTCCTAACTCTTTAACTAACGAGTAGATATGTGTGTGTAATACAAAGCATATGGTGAGCCATCAAATAAAATTACCAATTTAATACCATTGTAATTTTCTATAGCAATGGGGTTAGGGTATAATAAATGTGCAAAAGTCTTGTAAGATTTCAATTAGTATATTTTGTTGTAAATGCGATAGGAAGTGTTACACTTTTTGATTTTTAAAACAATCGGATCACAAACCGGATCGTAAATTAGTCCCTAATATTGCACGCAAAACTAACAAGAGAAAAAGGGAAAACATAAAAACTTTTACAAAAAGAAATTCACATTTTAGAGTGCGAAAATTTCGCAAGCTCACATTATAGAGATGACAATGTAAAGTTTTGGAGGTTCACATTTTAGAGAAATTCACATTATCGCTAATTCACATTATCGAGAGACTGCTGTTATGGCCAATGGTGGATCTTATCAACGGTCGTCATCTAGGACAACTATAAATTAACTCATTGTGTAAATAGTTTAATAATCATCCTATTTCAACATTTTTATTCTAAGTATGTCCTCATATATTCAGTGACACACCTGGAATAATTCATTCTCGAATGAATTATTAAATGTGAGTGAACTTTTGGGTGCGTTCAATGAACATATAATTAATTTTAAGATTAGAAACTTAACTTATTCTCTTCAAAAAATACATTTTTAGAGAACTCTACGCAGACACAATGCACATACAAAGGAATACGAACGTATTTTAGTCTTTCAGGTATCGAATCGATCCAGGTATATGGCCAATGCTGGATCGAAAGTTTGAATTCAAATGCAATCGTAGTGACAGTCTGGCTTTAATTGTGTGTGCGCGGTTTTGGGAGTATCGTTAAAAATGGCGGCACCAAAGGAAATAATAATTTACTTATAATAAAACATAATGCAAACCGTCTGAAAACAAAATACACACACCAATAACTAGCTTTGAAGTCGATTTTTCCGTTAGTCGAATCAGGTATTCATAAATTTTGTCGATTCGATCCAGCTCGTCTAGTGAGATGGGATCGAGAAATTCGATTTCAATTTGATTCAGGTATACTTGGAGATTAATCGTGATTCAATTCTCCTTATAAGCCTATAGTAAAAAGAAAACCGAAGCTGCACTCTATATGCTACACTCTCACTACATGTTGCTGGTTTTATCGCTTTGCTTTTTGCTCTCACTCTCCACTCCACTCTGATTATACATTTACTATCTCAATTAGACAAACGTCAAATTGCAAAACATTGATATAAAACCAGACAATCTTTGTAATTTATTTAAAAAGGTCAACCTTGTTTTTTACTCACATTGTAAATAATAAAGTTACATCGATTGACGTAACCCCTCTGTAGGTAGGTAGGTAGGTAGGTAGGTAGAAAGGTACCTTAAATCTATCTTTTTTCATGCTAAATTTATGGTCATCCTCACATAAAGGAATTCAATTTTATTGAACAAAAAAAAATATCCCTCAAAAAAATGTAGCTTCGTTTATTCGTTCTTAAAATACCCCCCATTTAAATTTGTAAGTCGCTTAATCTGTTTTTATTTCATTCCTTCTCAGACGACCTTCTGCCTCTTTCTTGATTTTGATTGAAGTCGAAATTACCCAATATAAAGATCTTAAAACAACATTATTATTCGTTTCCATTACAAAACAGATATAAAATTGCATAATAAACCAATTAAATTTGTCAACTTATGGTAAGAGCAGCAGCAGCAGCAGCAGTAGCAGTAGCGGCTGCTTGAAGGAAGTCTCACCAAAAAAGAAGAAACACATTAACAAGCTGCAGACACGCAAATGATAAACAAAATTAAGAAGAAAAAAAAAACAAACAGACTCCGCAATGATCAACTGAAACCAGACATCTGCATCAAATTGAGGGAGAAAAAGAGAAAAAATACAACTCTTTAAAGATCGACCCTCAACAAGCAATAAAAATTCAAAAAAAAAAGTAAACGCAATTATATTGCTCAATGGAACCATTGTTTGATCTTTAGTTGACTAAATGTCTGCACTCACGAAAAGTGGTTGTATTTATTTTGTGTGACAGACAAACAAAAAAAACTTCACAAATTGACATTCAAATTTTAATGTGTCATATCAGTTTGTAATGTCACAATAACATATCGCTATTGTGCATGATCACAGTGTTGTTTAACAACCCTGCTTTTATTTTGATTTGCATGTAGCTACTGTTAGTTTGTAATTGTTGACATAAGCACGTTAAAACTTGACGAGAGAATGGCTAACCGCCATGCATTTTTTCGCTTCAATGGTGATGACTTTCTCTTGGTGGAATAAAAAAAAAACGCGGTACTTTCTTATTTCGTTTTTAATTTATGAACGTTGTTGGCATTCAGTATATTCTGCCGTTACGTTGGTTTTAATTTAGTCATATCCAAAAAGATTTCCTTTTAGCGATCGTCATGTGGGATAGTTACCAGTAAGTCTTTATCGAATTTACAAAAGTATTCCCACATTTGTATTCTAAGTACCTCATCATATATTCAGTGACACACCTGGAATCATTCATTATCGAATGAATTTATAAATGTGAGTGAACTTGTGGGTATGTTCAATGAATATTATAATTAATTTAAGGATTAAGGAACTGAAAAAGTCTAGAGTGTATGTATTTTCTAAAGATAATAAAAGTGGGCTTCTTCAGGATTATTTTTTTCAGAACTATTTTTTAAAAATTATTAATAAATATTTGTTAAACGCTTAAAATAACATTACTTACAACTGACTTAAAATTTTCAAAGATAAAGGTCTTTTTTCGTATCTTCTTTTTGTATTTTTTATTAAAATATTAATAAAAAAAAGTTCACGAAAACAGGAAACATATGGAAGATACATACGCGGTCAGCCATCAGACGAATAGGGGGAATAACATGTAGCATACGAAAACATGCACGTGCCGTAACTATTCGGGACTGGTGGAAGTCTGATCATAGCCTCTTCGTGGCGGCCGCTAGAAACAAGCCTTTAAAAAGGTTTGGCTAATATGATCAGGCTGGTTCCTCAGGTTGGCGACAGGTTAATTCCCTGTCCCGTAAAACTTTTGAATTACGAGACCGACAACAAGCCTCGGAAACGGACTGATCACACGACGACAACCAATGCAACGAAAACTGAAAAATGATTTACGAATTTTCTTATGGAACGTACGATCGCTCTATAGAGCTCGAGCTGCTCAGCAGCTAGCCGATGCCCTGTCAAAATATAAAGCTGACATAACAGCTCTTCAAGAAATCAGATGGACAGGGAATGGTGTTCTACAGAAGAAAGAATATGACATATACTATAGCTGTCATACAAAACACCATGTGCTCGGGGTAGGCTTCCTAGTCAGCGAAAAAATGAAGTCTACCATCATCGGCTTTAACGCTATAAGCGAAAGGCTATGCACCCTTCGCGTGCGAGGCAAATTTACGAACATCAGCCTCATTAACGTTCACGGACCTACGGAGGAGTCCTCAGACGAAGAAAAAGAGACTTACTACGAACAAGTCGAGAGGGCCCTCAATGCCTGTCCAAGGTATGATGTTAAAATCATCCTTGGGGATTTGAACGCAAAAATAGGTCGGGAGCCGGTATTCAGGCATTACGCAGGCACCCATAGTTTGCATGAGAACACTAATGACAATGGACTTCGAGTCTTAGAATTGGCAGCATCGAAAAACATGGTCGTTGCGAGTACCAGGTTCCCGCGTAAAGATATCTACAAAGCCACCTGGGTATCACCTGATGGAGTCACTCGTAACCAAATAGACCACGTGTTGATAGACCGTCGCCACTACTCGAACTTGATGACGGTACGAACGTACCGAGGTGCCAATATCGACTCGGATCACTATCTTGTTGGTATGGTTTTCCGAGGGCGGATTGCCTTGCGAAGACGCATTGCATCCGCCGATCAGGTTCGAATCAACACGGCTGCCCTGCGCAATGAAAACACCAGTAACACCTTTGGTAATGCGTTAGGACTCGCCCTAGAATCACTTGATTTAGGGAGAGTAAGTCCTGGAGCCAGTATGCTGGGCGTAAATGAGAAGTGGACACGCCTTAAGAATATTGTCATTAGTACTGCCAACTCCATCTTAGGCAGCAGTCGTAAAAATCGGAACGACTGGTTTGATGATGAATGCAAGCTAGCGACTGAACGTAAGAATGTTGCGTACCGAGCAATGCAACAATCTCATAGAACGCGGGCACGCGAAGAGGAATATAAAGAGCTCAGAAGAATAGAAAAACGGCTACACAGACAAAAAAAATCAGCCTGGGAGAAGAACCTAATCTGTGAAATTGAAAATAGCCGAGAGCGAGGTCCGCACCAGGCGCGGAAGTTCTACCAATCCGTCCGAAACATGACGCAGTACACACCACGCTGCACATACTGCAAGGACGGAGAGGGAAATCTGATCACCGATCCTGAAAGCATACTGGAGCGATGGGAAGTGTACTTTAATGAATTGCTAAATGGTCAGCTCACTGCAGAAGTGGAGGCTCCACTACTTCAAGAAGAATACTCTATGTTGCCGCCACCAAGCATAGAAGAGGTTGAGAAGGCTATAGGCCGGCTTAAACAGAACAAAGCCCCGGGAGCCGATGGCATACCAGCCGAATTATTCCATCACGGCGGGCCAGCCTTACGTCAAGCAATTCATGATATTATAGTACACGTATGGGAGCAGGAAGAAATGCCAGAAGACTGGCGAAAAGGTTTAATATGCCCCATACATAAGAAGGGAGATGTCACAACGTGCAGCAATTATAGAGGTATCACGTTGTTGAGTACCGCCTATAAGATACTCTCCTCTATCCTACAAGACCGGATAACCCCATACGCTAAAACCGTTATCGGACAATATCAGTGTGGTTTCATTCCAGGCAAATCAACAACTGATCAGATATTTACCCTTAGGCAGGCGATGGAAAAATGTCTAGAATTTAACATCCCAACATACCATCTGTTTATAGACTTTAAGGCCGCCTATGATAGCATAGCCAGGGTAGAACTTTACAAAGCCATGAGAGAATTCGGCATCCCAAATAAATTGACACGACTATGTAGGTTGACCATGACCAACGTAACAAGCCAAGTAAAAATAGCCGGATTGCTATCCAGACCAATCAACATCTTTAATGGACTCCGACAAGGGGACGGTTTGGCCTGCCTCCTCTTCAACCTGGCGTTGGAGAAAGCAATCCGTGACTCTGGCACGGCAACAAGAGGGACCATCGTCAACAGGTCCAGCCAGTTACTGGCTTACGCAGACGACATCGACATCATCGGAAGAACCGAACAAGCTGTACACGATTCCTTCATCCAGATCGAGCAGGCGGCACAAAATCTGGGGCTGCACATTAGTGAAGGTAAAACAAAGTACATGGTGGCGTCGAATGCGAGAGGAACAGTTGGTCAAACAATCAAGGTTGCGGAGCACGAATTTGAAGTGGTGCAATCCTTTAAATACCTTGGGTCAATAGTAGCAGCCGATAACAATATAGAAGAAGAAATACGCGGGCGGCTTCTCAAATCCAACAGAGCCTACTATAGTCTGTCAAAGCTCTTCAAATCCAGAAATCTCACCATAACTTCAAAACTACTGCTGTACAGGACCATGGTCCTGCCAGTACTCACATATGGATCCGAGACTTGGGTGCTTAGCAAAAGGCACTCCGACCTCTTAGCTGCGTTCGAGAGAAAAGTCTTAAGGAGAATTGTTGGCCCCGTATGTGAGGAAGGACGATTCCGGAGACGGTACAATCATGAACTGTACGCAATCTACCTTGAAGCAGATATCGTGACAAAAATTAAGCTCGGTAGACTCCGGTGGGCAGGGCACCTAGCTCGCATGAGCGAAGAGGAACCTGCTCGGAAAGTTCTTTGTGGTACATTCTATGGTAGACGACAGCGTGGTAGACCATGCTTGCGCTGGAGAGATGGCGTAGACCAGGACGCCCGAAGCCTTGGGGTGCGCAACTGGATGGCGTCGGCTAGAGACCGGGATAGGTGGAGAGACTTGTTGAAAGAGGCCAGGACCGGAACCCGGTTGTCGAGCCGATGATGATGATGATGATACACTTTAGACTTGTTTCTTTCTTCTGACCCTGACAAATACACTATAAGTTTTTTATGACATCTAGGCACATTGAACCATTTCATCATATCTGAAAATTTCTCATATTATCAAAACCCAGTTAGAAAAATAATTCCTTAGAGAAAAGTTTGGCAATACGAGAAAGCCAACTGGGAAAGTCTCAACGATTTCTTCAGGAACTTTAAATAGTCACTATGCTTCCTCGATAGTGATGTGGAATCCAGTGCAAATATGATTTTAAATGTAATTCTTTTCGTAATGAGAAATTTAATCCAGAATAGGGAAAAATAAATGCTGATGTGCCACAGGGCTCCGTTTTGTCTGCGATTCTCTTTCCCTTTCTCATATTCATATCTCTTATCTGAAATTTTTAACCCATTTAATTGTTTTGCAGACTACAGTACTCTTAGCTTAATCTCCTTGCGCTTCGGATGTTGAACTTCAACGGCAACGTTTAATAATATATTTCTTTATCTACGGCAGTGTTTTTCAAACTTTTTGAGTACGCGACCCCTTTGCTAGTAACAAAATTTTGGCGACCCCCCGTTATAATGTGTCAGTTTTTTAAAAAGCTACATACACTGAACCCCTTCTAAGCCCGGTCTAATTACACAAGATTTTACTTATTCGCGATGAAATTTTCTCCCGTACTGCAAAAAAATGTAGCAGGTCTTACAGTAATTTTCCTTTTTTTTTTAATTCTGAAGTGCGCACCAGAATTGTCATTTTTGTTTGTTTGTCATTTTTTTTATTTTGCTACCTACCTACATACATATTGTAATTTTGATTTACTGTTTTGTTTGATACATTCTTTTTGTTTTAAAATTTGTTTTAAGTGCCAGTGAGAAAGCGTTGTTAGCTAGCTATCAAGTAGAATACCGAGTCGCCAGAGCAGGGAAGCCTCATACAATTGCTGAGAATCTTATTTTGCCTGCGGCCCTTGATATGGATGAAATTAGGAGAGAGTGGGGCACATTTGAACACTTTTTGCTTTCCAGACTGATAAAACCTAAAATATTCGAGCAATTGGCCTGATATTTTACTCACATTGAACAGTGGTTAAAATTTTAAATTACTTTTAAAAAAGAGTAATAAAGTAAAATTTTATAAGCATTGTTCAAATGTGATACACTCTCCCCTATTTTAGGCGGGCAAACAGGAGGCAGATAAACTTAAAAATATACCACTTTCTGACAATACAATTGAGCGGAGAATAAGTGACATGGCCGTTGACATTCAAGAACAATTAATTGAAAAATTCAAGAAGAGTCCAAATTTTGCCTTGCAACTGGATGAATCTACTGATGTTTCAGACTGTGCACAGTAGCATTTATTCGTTTTGAAGCAGAGGAAAACATTGAAGAAGAAATTTTATTTTGCAAAGCTACTGGCCAGTTTTTGTACGATATGTTTTTAGATATCTCTCGCAACTACGAGATTGATTGGAAAAAATGTTTTGCTATTTGTAGCGATGGTGCTAAAGTTTTGACGGGCAACAAAATTGGACTCATTGTTAAACTAAAATTAATAACGCCAAACGTTTCATGGACACACTACTTTCTTCATCGACAAGTTCTGGCATTCAAGGTGTTACCTTCTGAATTAAATGATGTGCTTAAAGATGTGATTAGAGTTGTGAACTCTATTAAAGGCAAGGCCTTGCAAAGTCAGCTGTTTAAGATCCCATGTGATGAAATGGGTTCACTCCATCAAAATCTCCTTTTTCACACAGAGGTCAGATGGCTGTCAAAAGGAAAAGTATTGACACGACTTTTGGAATTGAAAGCCGAATGATTATTTTCCCTGTTTCAAGAGATCCTCGAAGAAATTTCATCAGATGAATCGATATCATTAAGCTGTCATATTCATCTCTTGGTACAGAGTTTGCATAATTTAGAAAAGAAACTATTAAGTTACTTTCCGGAACTCGATTCTGAAAGTGGAGATGGACAAAGATGGGTATTAAATCCTTTTTTGAATATGTCAGTCAAACTCGCAAATCTAAGATGAAATAAAATCTTATAGATTTAGCTGCAGATGGCATACTGAGAATGGAATTCATTTTGAAAACGATTGAAAATTTCTGCATAAAGAGAAGATGAGAATATCCTGAGCTCACAAACGAGGCTTTGAAGTTGTTACTGCCATTCGTCACATCATACTTGTATGAAGTCACATTCTCTTCAATATTTAATATTAAACTAAAAAACAAAACAGACTAAATTTGGAAAATGATTTAATCTTAAAAGTGTCAAAAACAACAAGCAAAGAGTACGGAGCGCCAGTACACTGAGCTGTAAAGTTATATTCCTCGCTGCTAATGCTCAAGGACCAAATCTTATAGAAGACGATGAAATTTTTCACAGGTGGTGACAGCATTTTTTAGACTTTTAAATAAACTCTTTGGTTATATTTCCCAATAGCTTCAGGTAACTTCACGGTAATATCCCACGTCATAGTCGAAGAATTTAGCGAGGTGATTATAAATTTGAAAAAAAAAACGTTTGGGCCCAGCAAAATACCCTCTGAGCTTTGGAAAAGATTGAATACATCGGATTCCGATAGAATGGATGGATTCCAAAGAATAATCATGAGCATGAAAAAAAAGTAAAATGTCCAGCTAGATTCACCGACGAATTGCAAATCACAGTAAGTTTACACCAAGGAAGCGTCTTTGGACCTCTACTTTTTTTCAAGTCTTTGATTGCCTTCATAAAGGTCATAAGGAGGACTTTACGTGGAGGCAAATGAGTACCGTAGTAGTTGTTCAACAAAGACGGAATACATGCCTATTCCAGATATATTTTTTAAATGAAACAGCTCTTTCCAAGTGTGAAAAGTTCAAAAATCTGGCATCTATGATTACTCTTAAAAGTGTCAAAAACTAATCCAAGATTTCAACGTTTATTAAAAAATAAACAGGCACATATGTCGCACTAAAATTTTATTGTTTTATTTAATTTTTTTAGCACATTACTTTTGTTTATCAATCTTACGGGCTTGCGACCGCGACCCCCTAGGGGGTCGCGACCCACAGTTTGAAAAACAATGACATTGCTGTAGGTGGTATAATAAACCAGATGTGAAAGCCGTAGCTCAGAACGGACTGATAAGTTGTTTGTACACAAGCAGCTTGGTCTTCTTACTTTGTCCATTTCACCTCCTGAGTAGCAGATGGACCAAGTGAAGAAAATAATTTGCTCTCTTCAACATGAACTCTGCATGCTTCTTGATTTTAAGTTTATTGGAAAAGTTGATTTCCAAGTACTTCGTTTATTATTTGACAGTTACTTGAGTGTTTTATGAAAACTTTAGTTTGATTTTGCATCACAGCGTGTTGCAAGCGCTCGTCTTCGAATGACATCTCTTTCTCTGCAGAAAAAGTTGAGATTCTTCAATATAAACGCCTCCAGTATCTTGCTTAAACAGCAGAGCAACGAAATTGGCCGAAATTTTTCCGCATTTGCGCGGTTGTTCTTCTTCAGGAAGGGGACAAATTTTTCCGTTTTCCAGGCTGCATGGAAATACCTGTTGTTCAGACAGTTGTTGAAGATTATAGTCAACAGGAAATCAGGAAGATTTGGTAATTTTTTAAGTATGAAATTAGAAAATTTGTCGCTTCCTGCTGATTTTTTGAAGTTTCCAGTGAATACTTCAGAGAAGTGAAAACACCTGTTTTAGTTGAACAAGGTTTCAGTGGTAGCTGATGTCTCCTCAAACCGAGTTTCAACTTCTTCGATAATGTCAAAAAGGTAAATGGGAGAGCGGTCTTTAAAACTAAATTCAAAGTGATTGGCAAAAGCAGCTTTCTCAGCAGAAGTAGTTGAAACTCCTTGTCCGTGAAAGACGATATCTGGAATTGAGTTCGCTCTTCTAACAATCAGATTGATCTTTTTTAAACGTGACAGAGCCAGTTTTGAAATATACGAGTCTCTTTCTGAAATACTTTACCTGATAATGTCTTAATGCCTGGTCGAACATTATGTTGGTGCACGCCAGTTCTGAATACAATCATCACTTTCCCTGTTGAAGATCAAGTGATAGATTCTTTGGAGACTATAGCGGAGTCTTTGCCGGTGAGCATATATTGCTTGTATATGCTGGGGCTACTATGCGGTGCGGAGAGTTTTCTATCTGTCGAAAGCATTGTTGACCACTGTTTCAAATTGATCATTGTTATTAAGGTTGTTGACGCTGGAGACTTTTGGTAGACGTTTTTCCACTTCTGAATTGTTATATTTCACTCTTTATATGCAGCTGAAGTTTTAATATAAAAAATAACAACTACTTAACCAAATTAATTTTTAAATAATTAAAAAAAAAATGAAAAAATAACTTCACCAACAGAGCTTTTATAATAATCAATATCCCACATATAAGGTGCTTATATCTCAGAGACAAAGGGAACCGCAATTTAATAACCTTAAAATGCCACATTGTTATTTTCGAAACTAATTAACTTTTTATGACCAACTACTGGCCTTTCAGGTAAGATATTGGTTTTGTGAATATCCCATAAATGAGGTGCTTCCTCTATTGAAAAATTAAATTTAAAAATTTATATAAAATCGCCTACAACTCACGAAAAACTGAATTCAAGCGACACTTTATAAACATTTATAGACCTATTAAGTAACATACCTTGTTTTTTGACATATCATACATATGGGATTCTAAAGATCTTGGGTTTTTCTTTATGTCATTTAATTCTACGGTTACTGTCGCAAATAACTGTGTATTTACATACATATAACCTCCTTTTAATACTCAAAATTGTATCCAAGACCTATGAGTTCTATTATTGCACTTGTCAATGACACAAATAAACCTAATTGTATTAATTTAAAATGCATTCCATTTCTTCAAAGAGAATAATTTATTAAATCACGGCCAAACAAAATTTCAAATAGAGAAGAAAAAAAGAAAAAGAAATAAATAAAAAAAGTTACATCACATTACATAAATTATAGCCGCACGGCAGCGTTCTTGCCTCGTTAAAACATGAACTAAGGGTCAAGTTCGAATGAGAACCCTGCAGTATAATATGCAATGTATGCATGTACCCTTCTACACAGACAGACAGACACACACACATCTGCATTTAAACGAAATCATGCAAATTCGAAAACATTTAGGCAATTAAGCCATCAAATCCATTTTGTTAGACACAGGGTGATCCTCTTAATGTTTGACGTGTTGTATTTTCATTTTAATTAGAATTTAGGAATTTCCACTGTTTGAAATACATATTTGTGTATATACACATAGTTTCTGTCATACAAAAACTACGTTTATAAATCACACATTCACATTGCTGCGCCAAATAATGGAGATATTCATGGAATTTAAAGCTTTTCTGCACAAGTAATTTATTTGATCAAATAGCAAATGGCTGCCGAGCACCAACCGTTACAAGGAGCACAATGCACAAGAGGTAAAACATGATCAACGGGATTTTATTTTCAAATTGCATTCGGGATTATTATTAGCCGCATTAGTTGCGGTGATGTTTATACGGTGTTGTGCAATCTAAAAACACCTGCATTATGCGTTTAAAAAGAGAATGATGGCAGCCCCAATAAATGATGTCAATGCACAGTGGGGTAGACTATAGGACTAAGTATGAAAAATTCAATTTCAATTAAAGTATGCATTGATGCTTTGTTGATGTGATACTAAAAGAAAAAAATACAAAGGCTCGTTTCGAAGTTGCTTAGAAGTTACTACGAAATCTGCCAAACTTCAAGCAAAGAGTACGGAGTACGGAGCGCCAGTATACTGAGCTGTAAAGTTATAGGCCTCGCTGCTAATGCTCAAGGACCAAATCTTATAGAAGACGATGAAATTTTTCACAGGCGGTGACAGCATTTTATAGACTTTTAAATAAACTCTTTGGTTATATTTCCCAATAGCTTCACGTAACTTCACGGTAATATCCCACGTCATAGTCGAAGAATTTAGCGAGGTGATTATAAATTTGAAAAAAAAAAAAGGTTGGGCCCAGCAAAATACCCTCTGAGCTTTGGAAAAAGATTGAATGCATCGGATTCCGATAGAATGGATGGATTCCAAAGAATAATCATGAGCATGAAAAAAAAAGTCAAATGTCCAGCTGGATTCACCGACGAATTGCAAATCACAGTAAGTTTACACCAAGGAAGCGTCTTTGGACCTCTACTTTTTTTTTCAAGTCTTTGATTGCCTTCTTTAAGGTCACAAGGAGGAATTTACGTGGAGGCAAATGAGTACCGTAATAGTTGTTCAACAAAGACGGAATACACGCCTATTCCAGATATTTTTTTAAATGAAACAGCTCTTTCCAAGTGTGAAAAGTTTAAAAATCTAGCATCTATGATTACTCGTTATAGCGAATCAAATTTTGATGACGATAATCGTTTCGTTAGCGAGTACTGACGGGAAAACGCCCGCTATCTTCTTTGGTCAAAAAATGCCTTCCAAGCTACACGCACAATTTTCAACTGCCCAATATACGAGTACACGAAGTATGCTAGAAAAATTCGCACATTCGTCTCAAGCTAAATGATAGTGTTCTTTCACAGGCCCAACATGCATACATGAACGTCAAATCTATTGAGACGGCACTTCATAAAGTGGTCGGCACGGTTGAAAAATTAATCAACTTTAAAGATTTTATTTTAGGAGCATGCTTTGATAACGTTGAAAATGGCTTAGACTTTGTCAATATCGACCGGATTCTGTCAAACTGGATTGACTCAAAGCTTCAAACTAGAATTGTTAATGAAGAAATGGGTTACAGCAAGCTTAAAGTAAGAACGTGTATTTATACTGCTTCGGTTTCTGGTTGTAGACCAGATTTTAGTTAAATTAGGGCAAAGTGGCGTTGAAGTCATGGCGTAGGCTGATGATATAGTGATAATGGCATCTGAAAAATGTGTCCCCACTCTGTGCCAGCTCTTGCAAACAGCCCTTGAAAACCACAGTAATTGAGGCAGTAGCTGCGGACTTAATGTCAACCCTCTTAAAACAGAACTGGTTCTGTTTACGAGAAAACGAAACATTCTAAACTTAAATCCTCCCACCATAAATGGGACACCGCTTCTTATGACTGGCACGGCATGTATCGGCACAACAAGTGGCATGAGAACCACGCCAAATGCAGCCCTAGAAACTTTCCTCCTACTTGCCCCACTTGATCCATTTACGACGGAGTTGGTGGCCAAAGGTGTTCTTCGCCTGAAATTGGTCTGTGGTCACAGAATCATTGTAAACTTCACTGACATAGACATTCAAGCAGACTATATTTGACCGTACATAGATTTTAACCCATTCGCACTAACAAATATTCCAACAAGGGAGATTTGGATGGAAAACCAGGTAATACACGCAAATCATGTATCAGTCTTTCCAAAACGGAAGCTGGGATCTTCCCAGACAACCCACCTATAAATAGATCATTAAAGCTCCCAAACTTTTGCAGTGTTTTCCAAGCGGAAGTGCTGGAGTTTGCGATGCCACAAAATATATTTCCACATGTGAGCTGATGGACAAGAGCATTGATATCTTCATAGATAGCCAGGCGGCAATCAGAGCCATTTCGTCAACTGTCGCGAAGTCAAAACTGGTTGCTCATTGTCGCAGTGAATTTAGATTGCTCGGCGAAATAAAATTAGTCACCCCCGGGACACTGTGGCATTAATGGAAATGAAATGGCTGATGAACTGACCAAAAAATTTAATTACCGAGCCAAATTGTACCCTGGGTACTCATGCCACTTGAGCAGAAAAAGTATAGAATTCAACAAAGTTTCCTCGAGACCGCAAATGACAGGGTCAACAATTGTCCAGATATTTCAAAGCAAAGAACCTCGTAGAATATTTTTTTCAACGAACTGGGCGACACCTTTCATTTTTACCACTAAAAAGTATACTCTACTTCATTCAGAAATCATGTTGGAGGCCTCCATACCTTTCCACTAAATTCTTTCTCCTACACCTTGGGGACCACAATGGATCCATTGAGATTCGAGTGAGGTTATACGGCTTACCGCATAATCCCACTTCCTAACATATGTGAGTGAAATAATTGTAGCTGAGATGGCAGCAGGAATAACAAAGCTTCATCGAATTAGAAGTACGAAAATCATCAAATACAATCTTCTTAAATAAACACCGAGAATCAGAGAACCCCGTCAAAAAGGTAATATCATAGAAATTTCCGATATAAAATCAAATAGGGGCAACAAGAAAGACAGGCCTAAAAACTACTGGTATAATTAAATAATTCGAAGGCCTCAAAAGCGAAGAGATCTTGAGGTTTGACATAGCTTTGTTAGGTCAACCAGGAGAACCCTCAGTCGGAATACTAGAGTGAAGAATACAAGTGGGAGAGTGGATATGCCTTCATGATCTAGATCATAATGAAAGCCAATGAGAGATAAAGCTGTAAACAAAATGCTCTTTTTGGATACAAAATTTAATATTCTGAATCTAAAATACAGTATTTTGAAAGTCGATACAAAAATTGAGCAATTTTATGGCTTCCATTTGGAGAAAAAATCAGTAGACATTTTCCATTAGTAGACGTTTGTCACATAAGAGGTCTCAAATTGTAATTTGTTTGTATTCTTTTTTATTTCAAAGCTAGGTCCTAGCCCTCTTAACACTGAACAAAATCCTTACAATAACAAATAAATTTAATTTTTTTTAACGATTTCAATGAATAGCTCAATCATTCATAGGGCAATGAAGCTATTCATTAAACAACTAGTTTTTGTTAAGTCAATGAAATTATTTCATTAGTAAAAGAGTAAAAATTAATCGTTCATTAACGATTTTTTTTATTCAGTCAACGAACTTTATAGATTTATTCGTTTACTTTAAGAGTTAATTCGTTAGGTCATCGATTGTATTCGTTGTGCCCACGAGCTAACTTCATTAGCCTTTTTAAAAAATACATAATTAGTTGCAAGTTTTGGGCCTTATGGACTGATTATTATTATTCTAGTTTTTAAGCTCTATCCGCCCCACAGTGCGACGAATGGACTTTGGGATATTTATACTACAATTGAATCTATTGTGCGTGTTTGGAGAAATTTTACACAGAATTTGAAAATAATTTATGTAGGCGTAGCGGTATGTAGCAGTTTTTTGGCAAATGTTTATTAAACACGAGAGAGTGTTGAATTGAATTTAATTACATACATATACCTATTGCAAAATAAATGGCAACGACGTCGAAGAAGCGACTAACAACGTAAATGACGGCGGGCGAGCAGCAATAGCGAAGTAGATAAATGATGAGGTAAGTGTGTGTTGATTGTGTGCACTATGAAACTGGCTGCTGGGTGCTAGATGATTTAGTTTTTAGTTAAATTCCAATTAACAGCAATTATTTTCAATGTTTTTGTTTTCCTTTTTTTTCCACCAACAAAATATTAACTCCTGATAAATGCTTCTCGGAAATCGTTGGTATAATTAAAAAAAAATAAACACTTATGACCTCAGAAAATCATGGTTTACGGTGATTTCTTTGGAAATATTGAAATGAATCAATCTGGTAGACATGTTTTAAATCTAAAGGTTGTGTGTTGAAATATGCATATTTCTGGTTGAAATATATCGTGTCTAGAGTAATTTCAAAATTTAGATTATCAGCAACTGGTAAAAAAAATGTTTTTTTTTTTTTTCATGGGTGATGTCTCTACCAAGGATGGGGAAAATTCTGAAATACTACAATATTAGTTTTTTTTTCTAAGCAAAAAATAGGTACAAATCATAAAAGAATAAAGATTATCAAAAAATGATTCCATTTATATAAGAGAATAAGCGGAGTTGAAGGAGATTGAACGATCTGCGTCTGCGTTAAATTGAAATGAGTTTTGTTCAAATCGATTGCGATTGCCAAATAGAGTTAATTCGAGCAGAGTTGAAGCAAGATTGTGTTACGTTCCAACCCCTTTGTTGACCTAAGTCATCGGTAAATTGAAATGGGCTTGGCCAACTCGATTGCCCTCACTCCGTAGCGTTTAAGTCAAAACTTTCCATGGAATGCAAAAATTTTGCACAAGATTGTAGAAAAGTCAATAAGAAAGTTAGCGAAGCTCATAACAAAACTGAAATGTATTATACTTTGATGAAACTAAGATATGCAAATCCGCAATGTGAAAGTAAACCGTGTTCTTGCTTATAATTAATATATTTCACAAACAATGGCAGTATTCGGTTTCGCAAAATAAGATAAGCAAGTCAGTTTCATCAAAGTGAATATTTTGACGTTTGTGAATAAGTGGGCAATATAGATAGAGATACATTGCAATTAAAACAAAAAGCTTTATCCCATTACTAATCGAAGTCTTCAAGACACTATCTAGTCGTTCCCCTTTCTATTTTGACGTTTTAATTAAACAAAATCAGTACTCAAGTACATTGCGGTTACGTTCTCTTCTTCACTATGTGTAAGCTTCTTTTCGTTTAATTAATTTAAGTAATTATTATAATACTTCTACCTAAGGACTTGTAACAAAAGAACTGTATCAGTTGCATCATAAACTCAAACACTCAAATATAACAATATTAAATTTTTGTGACATATGTCAAATTAAGTGACATGGATTGACAAGTTGTTTGAGATAATTTCTAATAGCAGTATATCCCTTCCTCGCTTATTTACAAATGTCAAAGTCTTCGATTTGGTGAAACTGACGGTTGTTTATTTTTGAAAGTGCATTGTATTCGATACATAAATCATAAAAAACCCATTTATTTTCGTTTTACATTCTTACATCTGTGTGAAATTCATCCAAATATCGGCAACCCGTTTTGTCTTGAACAGATTCGTAAAATGTTCTTAAGACTCTAACGTATGGTGGAAGTTAAGAATTTTATTATTAACTCAACTGCACTGAACAAGCACAATCAAATTGAACCAAATGCATTTCACAGAGTCGCATACCGTTTGAAAAAGGGTTGAATCCTAGTTCAACTGCTCCAACTTGGCACACTATATATTTGCATATATTTTATTCTATTCTATATTTTTATATTTAATATTTATACAGAAAGCTATGAAAGAAGTTAATCAAAGAATTAGGGATAACATTAATAATAACAAACAGAATATAAATATTTTAAGAACTGTATCGCCACAGTGCTCCCCCTCTATAGTGTCAGGAATGTAGACACGTCTGTCAGATTTTGTAGTTTCCGATGTTATTTGAGAGGGATCTGGATGTAAATCAGATCAGTCTTGATGTGCGTGAGTTAGGTCGCTTGGTAGCAAAGGTGGTTTGAGACGGTCAATCGAGGTAATCTTCTGATTACCTTTCATAGGGCTGTTGAAGAGGTTTTTTGACTACGTCGCTACGTTACGAACAAAAACATGTTTGAAATTTTGAAGGTAATGATTCGCATTAGCGACTGTTTGTGTTAAAAAGCCTGGGAGTCTTCATGTTGTGCCATAGACAAGTTCAGCCCAGATCACTTTGAATGAAGTCTTCTTGTAAAGATGATCTCAGGCACTTGATTGCTGTCTTCAAGGCCCTGTTAAATCGTTCAATCATGTCATTTGCCTGAGTATGATAACATGTTGATCTGTGTCTTTTGATGTCAAGCAGCTTTGAGAGTTCATTGAAGAGAGAGGATTAAATTTGTCTTCCTTGGTCTGTAATGATTTCTTTAGGGATTCTAAACCTGGAGACCCATCCAGAAAGAAAAGCTGTAACAACTGCCTCGGCGGTCATGTCTGTAATTGGAATAACTTCTGGTTATCTAGTAAAATATCAATGCATGTAAGGACATATGTGTACCCATTGAAAAATGACATGGGTCTAACAAGGTCTAAATGGACGTGTTAAAATTTTCCTTCAGTAGATGAAAAACTGCCGATTGAAGATTTTACGAGTATAATGCTGTTGAATCTTTCTTTTTTAGCAGCTGACACTAGCCTGTGACCATTTGCGACAGTCCTTTTTCATCTTCGACCAAATGAAACGTTCCTTGACTATCTGATGGGTATGCGTTGGTAAAAATTGTTTTGAAAAAAATCCAAGAGCTTGCCAATCGTCTGATACGAAATGTCATACTAATGCACCCGCAAAAGTGTCAGATGCATCGACCATGATTGACAATGTCACGTATTCAGCTGGATGAGCGACGAGGGCTTAGTTGGCTAGAGTTTCCCTGCAGGCTTTAAATGCGTTGTCAAGTTCAGGGGTCCAATGAGTGACAGTTTTATCCAATTTTTTTTTCTTTCCGGATGGATACGCATGAAGTGTAGCTTGAATCAGAATAGCTTTGTGAATAAACCATCTGTAAAAATTGATCATATCCAAAAATCATCACAGCTCCTGAAATCTTAAAGGCTTCTTGAAGAAGGTAATGTCATGAACTTTGAATGGTAATGGCATGGTTCCCTCTACTGTGACAAGGTAACCCAAAAAACTTACAGATGACACCTCGAATCTGCATTTGGAAGGATTGATTGTAAGTTCATATTCTCTTAAGCGTTGGAAAAGCAGTCCAAACCTGCCAAAACAGAATTCAAAGCCTCTTATTAATTCGTGAAAAAATCGCTGAAATTCTGGTTTTTGGAATGTCTTCTGGCTCAACAGAAATTTGGTAGTATCAACGAGTCAGATCTATGACGTTGAAAACTTTCTTGGCCTTAAGATGGTGAGCAAAATCACCAATGGGAGGCATTGGGTAACGATTAAAGATGTTGTTCGGGTTGAGTCTTCAGTGCGTTGTCGCCAGTGACCATTTTTCTTGCTGATTGTTTGTGCTGATATTTATAGCAGTTGCACCCAACCAAGAAACCTTTATAATTTTATAATTTTTTTAATGGATAAAATATCTGTTGGAAGACAAGAAATATAGTACATATGGTACACAATTCTTACAATTATTCCTTGTAAGAAAAAAAAATCCTTTGATCAGCTGGTTTGTTTGAACATCTACTTGGCATACTTTGAAATTCTCAACTTTTCTATATTTCAGCAAAAGGACCCTTAAAACAATATGTGCTCGCATTAACAGTAGGTAACTACTAAATCTACATATTTAGTAGGTACGTACATATCTATGAACATATGCCTTCGTTCTTTCGACCCAATTTTTTCGTTATTTCTTAAGTAAGTAGGTATAAAACTGCGTGTTGCTCTCGCCACCATAGGAATTTATAATAAAAATTCCATTGGCAAACAATACACCCCAACACCCCAACTTGATCCCTCGTCTCCTTGAACAAGAAGAATTCTGTAATGCCTTTCTTCGTAGAACCATATCCGCATCCGTAACCGCACCATACCAACATCATCATCATCATCGTCATCGTCATCAGGCTCTTTCATCATAACTTGCAGCAGCAGCAGCAGAAACACTCTTAACGCGGCTTCTATTTACACAATCCATTCAGAGAAGACTTGAAAAGCAGGTAAAATATTAAGTGCAATACCAGAGAAATGCAATGATGGCGGCAAAGCAGCTGGTAGAAAGAACCCTCTATATATGAATTCAAGAATAAACCATGTACACAGTCACCACCAACAACAACCAACACCATCACCGTTGTCGTTCCCCACTATACCACCCTCAAACTCAAACCCACGCCATCAATAATTATATAGGGGTGGTTTTAGATGAAACAAAGCCCAAGTCAAGACGAAACCCAAGTGGGAGTAAATGCAAAGCTAAATAAAAGTATACAACACCAACAACAACAAATGGAAAGAAGAGGATTGGGTTTTTTCTGCCCCATATAAATCAATAGAATCAAGGCAAGTTTTATGGTATTTTAAATGAACTGACTTTGACCCAGGACACAGCAGCACAAGCAGTAGCAGCAGCAGCAGCAGCAGCAGCTGTGCAAGGGGTTGGGTTAAGCTAAGGGTTTTCTTTTTGCATGGCGACGAGTTGCTGTAGAAAGTTGGCGCCTAAGACAGCATGATAAAACGGGGCGAGGGCCGTCGAGGTATTGAGGTCTATTTAGAGCGCATAATGTGGCAGTCGCATTTGTATTATTTTTTATGCGAATGCATAAAAATCTCATTAAATTTTACAGATTCTTTCTTTATTCGGTGTCGTCGCCGCCAACGACCAACGACGTCACCATCAACGTTAAGGTGGCGAAGAGGTTTTGTTTTTGGTATAATAACTCAGTTAGTGGACTAAGTATCAAAATATAAATGTTGTCAGAGGTTGTAACTACGGTTTTATTGGGGGTAATTTTATTTATAGACTATTATTTGTTATGTATATTATTTTTAACATTTATTTTATATTTAAAAATAAATAAATTAGAGGTCATGACTCATGAGTAATGACAGCTTATAGTGAGCATAAACCTAGTGATTCTGATTAACAACTCTGACCCATTTCTGTGTGCGCGTTTTGAAGAAATGGAGCGAGCCTAGCGGTCAAAATTATTAGAGACGTTAGTGGAAAAGTCGAAAATAAAAAAAAAAAAAAAAAATGTGACAGTAGGCGTTAGTAATATTTTTCCAAAAATTTTGTTTCACCAAAAAGCATATTTTTTATCAAAATAAAATAATGCATAAAGGCTGTACAGAAGGTACCGTTAGTTTTAGAGCTTCTTTAGGGAATCACCGAAGAATCATAAAAAAAAAATACCTCCAGTAGTTTAGGCTGTATTGAAATCGATACCAAATGAAATTTAGTGTTCTACAATTCACTTTTATCGATATCGATTTCATTTTTTTCGAAATCAAATTGATGCGAGTTTCCATGTTACAGATTTCGATATCGACAGATGACAGCTGTCACTTAAAGTGATTTTGAAATGCGAGCTAAATGTAGAAAAGTGATAACAAATTCACCCGATTTGGAAATTGGTTTTCATTTCGATTTCATTCAATTTTTAGAACTTTGCTGCTTATTGACTTTTTAGTAGCTTAAGATATTAAACGAAATCATATACATACATATGTGTCAAAGGTAATTTCGATTTAATGTCAGATCATACTCTAATATTTATATCACTGAGTGAGGTAGAAATAATAGCAACAAAGTAATCCTAAGCTCGTGACTAAGAGAAAAAAATTGGAATGAGTTCAGAGACAATCTTGAAAGTTTTATAAACTTTAGGTCCCCTGTTGAAACAATTAAAAAAAAAATTGATGATGAAGTATAGAACAATTTATTGCTGATAAGCGATAGGTTGCAGAAGTAAGCTCTCCAACTATTTCGATAAGCAGAGAAGCTAAAAATTTAATATCTTGTCGAAATAAAGGATCTGATATAATGTAAGAATCAGTGAATTAAAAAATGATACGTTTACGTTTGACAATGGATGCTTCTACCGATTACTTTTTATGGAAAGCAGCGAAGACCGCAGGCAGAAAACCCGCCAATAAAACCTTAAGATGGTTAATTGCATCGGAAACCCGGAGCAAAAGGCTGATATCTTCGCTGAACATCTTGGGAATGTCTTCAAGCTATCCTCAGCAAATGCAGCTACATATCACTGAAAGAAGAGAAGAATGTGAATGTAACAAGCATGTGTCAAGACAAGATATACTCGTATAATACAAAATAACCAGCGTACGTTCAAATATCTGCTCGCAGGTTTTGAAAGAAATGACATTATTGCCATAAAAAAAAAACTCCAATTAAATGGATTGGAATAAACACATGCTATACTAGTATGCGCCACATTATTGTAAAATTGCAGAAGTCAATGTTATAACTATAATTTCGCTTATACTAACACCAAACCATCAGTTAAGATTTAGGAATACAAATTCCAAGTCTATCGACTAAAAGATGTAAAAAAAATTATGTTCAGCTCTATTCTTAGATGTCGCTTAAGTCTTTGAGAAGATTTTGCGCTTAGAACCTGATTACAAGCTGCATAGGGACCTTCCAAAGCAGTACTACGAAATACTGAAATTCTACATTACGAATCGACTCTATAAAATATGGTACGACCAAAATTATTCGCAATTAAGAAAATTGAAGTCGGTGTACCATAAGGAAGTGTCCTAAGGCCAACCATGTTTTTGTTATATATTCAAAGGAAATTCCAGAGTGAGAGATTTGGCCAATCAATGGCCGAAATAAGAGCTTTATAATGTTCCAATTTATAAATACTATCAAATACATTGAGAATGATTTTGGATGCAAAGTTAAAAGAACTAAACTTGAAGCCCAGAAAAATGAACTGCCTACTAGAAAGGAATTCTGGCCTATCTAATCAGAACAAAACAATGGTATATAAACAAGTATTGAAACCCGTTTGGAAATGCCCCTTCCTAAACAAGAAATACCGATCTACATTATGACCTTCAAATGGAAATGGCCACAGAAGTGGTTAAAAGACAAGCTTTATCAGTTCGGTCAGCGACTCCGAATCATACCCACTCCGATATCGAAACTGGCTTAAATGTACGAGACAATATTCGGAGACTTAAAGAACGAAGACTCATGAGCTGATAGTTCAAAAGCTATGGGAAAGTGCTAGCGATCAAATAAGGAAATACATTCTACATTCCAGAGGGGTTGACAAATTTCTTACACCGATATAGAAATAGTAAGCATTTAGCTACCTTTTTGGCGTTCTCGAAAATATGATGGTGGAAGAAGATGGTTACTAAGAGCTTTTCGGATTCTTCGATTTAAGTTCCATTCAAGGACAATGGCATAAGGGTTACATTTTGCTTCAACGACAATGTACAGCAATGAGTTTTTTCGAAACCCCTTAACTCTGTACGATTTTCTACACCCCAATTAACAATGAGAACGAATATGAGAAGCTGAGGGTACAGTCGTCGGCAAAACAATGAAGTGGATTAGAAGTCTTAGACAAGAAAACATTTATAAAAATAAGGAAAATAGTCGGAGACAAACGGAGCACCATTTATTTTGTGAAGATCAGACTTGAAAAACGTCCAATACGACATATATTGAAAGATCCAGACGATTATTTCTAATCCAAGGAATAAGAGTTTCATTGATACCAAACACACGCATTTTTGGTAGGAGAGCCTGGTGCCAAGCTCTATCAAATGCATAAGAAATATTCAGTGCAATAATCTAACTTTCTCCAATTCAATGTAAAAATGTAAAGATCTGTTCCACTCTTCGATGAGGTATGCTATTAAACCAATAGTGGAAAGATTGTTGCGAAAGCCGTACTGCCGCTTGCTAAGAATCTTTCGGTCTTCGAGATATTTGATAAGCGATTCCATGACCTTTAAAAGAAGTGACGTTAGTGAAATGGGTCAGAGTGGGTTTTCCATATTTTAGGGAAGATTCTAGAACAGTGGTAGCAATGCAAAAACTTACGTAATAGTATTGCCAGCGATGAAGAACACCAGCAGATTTGTTTATATCAAGATCTCCAAGGGCTCGTGCAACTGTACGAGTGAGGAAATAAACCTCTCCCATTACATGATTAACGATCTCAAGTACAGAAGGGGCAATGTTGCTATCAGGCAACTTAGATCAATCAGCAAAATGAGCTGCGAGTTCATTTGCCTTATATAAAGTCCAATTTTGTACGTTCCTGACAAATGATCATAAATGTTTTTGGGACATTGCAGGATTGTTTGCCTTAATTGCTGGTCGTGTAAGAATTTGGTTGTTTTCATAACAGTGTTGCAATGGTTTCTGACTTATTTATGCTTTTTCAAAGTTGGGTTGGCTTCGTAATAGTACACAGAACATCATCACTGACCTAACCCAAAAAAGTTAAAATCAAGTCATCTTCTTTTTGAGAGAGACTCGAAAGTAGTTAAGTTAGAGTTCATGATGATTTTTTAAATTCAGAACGAGATTATTTCTTTCGATACAATTATTATATAATTTCAATTGAATATGAATAACTTAACGATCAAATGTCGTTCTACCGGCCTTGCAATTAACGGTTACTTTAGTACGTTCAACTTAAAACTTGTTTTAATTTTGTATTTTTATAAATAAAAACCAAAAAAAACAAAACAAAAGACTCATCTCATTGTCCTTGATTCGAAGACAAAATTAAATAAATTACGCGTCAATTGGAATAACAATCCAATTGATTTTATTTTAAGCTCTGTTCGTTTGGTTTCGCCGTAAATGACTTCCGTGTGACTTCACATTTGACATATTAATGATGTTCTTTTTCTGTCACAATCCATTCTTTATTTTATCTGTCATTAATACGAAAGAGAATCAAACTAAAGTACCTTCTTTTTATAGAAAATATTCATAATCTGAAGTAGATGATTAAAATTCTTTTGTACGATGCTGATAATGATGATGATGATGATAGCTGTGGGAAGAAGAATAAAATAAAACCACACTCACTAATATGAGATCTCATCTCACAAAATGACGTTGATATGCCTGTGCAATAATTAATTTGATTCTGCGGTTCATTTTCACAGAGCGAAACGAAGTTTGCGTTAATTCAGATACGAGTATAAATTTATATATCCGTTGCAATGTATGTGAGTATATATTTCTTTTGGCGATGACGATAATGTTGTGGAAATGGCGATGATAATTTTCCAGATCCGATGATAAAGTAGTTCATTATTAAGTGAAAGCCTGCACTTAACTGGTGGCTTATTTTTATTTTGTTTTATGGTTTTTTAAATGTTTGTTTTGTACTCGTTAAAGAATATTGCAGTGGTGGCTAAAAATTCACTGTAAATGGTTTCGCTTTCAATTAATGCGTTTCATGTGACGCATTTTCGACGGAAGTTAATATGTCTGTTTTTGTTTGTTTTGTTTTTTTTTTGTCAAGATATGAATGAGACAGAAAGTGACAAACCAAGAGTTAAAACATTAAATAATGGGATTATGTACTCGTACATACTCAGGTGAAAATTAAAAGACTTGTGAATATTCATATTAAATATTGAGTCACGATTTTTTCTTACAAAATCTTTATTGGAAATAACTCTTTAATCTATAAAATACAATATTCTGCTACTAATATTTCACTTAATTCGGGTAATTGAATAGTTCACGGCCATCAACTCTTCTGGATTCTGGTCTAGCTGCCTCGCATCGGCTATACTGGTTGATGATTCGAATCTGGTACTTAATTAGGGGTATTCTGGCTTCTAGTAATTCGGCTTCAAACGGGTCCTTTCATTGGGATGTGGGGCTCATGACGGGATCCGTGGGTATAACGCCCCTGGTGGCACTAAACAGCAGGCTAGACACTCTGGTAGATCAGCAAGTAACGAAGCCCCTGGTGGCAATTAGGACGTTAGACTTCGAAGTAAGACCCCTTACCACTGGTGGGGCTAAGCCTTAATAAGAAATAGCTGGACTATTTCACATCTAACTTGTCTTTCCACGAAACCCCTTACCACTGGTGGGGTGAAGCTCCGCAAAGGCAAGGAAAGCTAAATGACCAATTCGTCTGCACTCGTCTGCGACTGGATTTCAAATGATTGATTAAATCAATTTACTAGGCCGCCTGACTGTGCGTGTATGATCGAAAGAGTGCCTTCCGTTTTCAAGGTTTTTATTGAACTTTATATATATACAATTTGGAAACTTAAACTTAAGGATAATATGACTATGACTATAAAATTTTGTTGGCACATAGAGGGCCTAACTTAAGCTATGACATTTTTCTAAAATTAAAGCATTTATAAAATACATGACTTGTTAATTTAATTAAGATGATGGCATGGTTTATTGTTCAGCTCCGGTTGTCCAGTTGTTGGGGGTTTGTTTTCTGATATTTTCAGCCACGGTGATAATATATGCTGACTCTGCGTCAGCGTAGAAACGAATTGCTCTTTCATTGTCGGCTGGGATCCTTTCTATCATATCCAGAGCACTAAGGTATCTAGGCTCTGGATGTCGTTCCTGGGTGGTCATCCTTCTAATCAGCGGGTTTGGGTGGTTGGTGGTGCTAGAGATGAGCTTCTTCGCTAATTGCACGAAAAACTGGTCCAGTGGCTTGATTTTTGCTTTTTCGTAGACTCTTTCGTTACTGAAGTACTTCTTTCTCTGCCGATCGAAGATAAGTCCGGTGCTTACCCTTAGAATTCTCCTTTCGAAGATTTGAAGCTTCAGCATTGCTGCCTTCGAGATGGTGTACCATGCAGGAAAATTGTAACTGATGACGGGTCTGATGAGCTGATTGTATATTAATAGCTTCACTGGCTGGCTTAGTCCGGTTCTTTTGGCTAGCAACGGGTGCAAGCGGGGAAACGCGAAGTTGGCCTTCCTTAGAACCTGCCTAGAGTGCGGGTTGAAATTGAATAGCTCGTTGAAGTTTACTCCGAGGTATTTAGCATTTCTTTTGGCTGCTATCGTTGCCCCATCGGGGAGCTGCACGGTCTGGTTTCTGCAAGTGGTTGCTGAACGACATCGGTTGCCATTGGTGGTGGGTCTTCTGAAACACAAGCTCCGATTTGGCGGTGTTTATTCGGATACCCCACTTTTTGGAGTACTCGTAGAGTTTGGAGACGTGGGCTTCCACTCTCCGAGCTGCAATTTTTGGCGCTATTGACGAGGAGCAGGTCAGCGAGTCGTCAGCGAATAGCAAGTTCTCGCAGTCAGTTGACACGGGTTGATCAGACGTCATCAGGTTATATAGGAAGGGACTCCGGCTTTGATGGATTTGATTGAAGACTTGCAGCTGTCTAGCTGGACGAAGAATTTCCTAAAAGAGAGAAAAGAAAATAATATCTTTATTAGTGGCGAAGGTAACCCAAGTACTCGAAGCTTATGGATAAGCGCTTCTATCCATACGCTGTCGACTGCTTTCTCGACATCCAGAAAGCATCCTACGGTGGCACGATGGCTGTTGAGTGCTGAGGAGACGTCAGACTGGAACTTTAGTAATGGATGCAGTGTTGAATGCCATTCCCGAAAGCCAAACTGCACATCTGGGATGATGTTGTTTTCATTGCAGTACTTCTTGAGCCTCCTTAGGATGACTTCTTCCAGAATTTTGCTGATATTGTTGAGGAGGGTGCCTTCCGTTCACCCAGTTAGGTCCTCATGATGACTTTTCAGTAAACACTGAATGTGAACTATATAAGTGGTGAACGAAAAATATTAATGTTGTTGATTTTCCTGTGACGTCATGTGTTCATGGTGCTTGTGAATTGAATTTGGCGAAGAACAATTCTTGGTATTAATACGAAAGTAATATAGAGTGGGGTAGCATGGAACGCTTCGTTACAGTACCTGGAACGTGAGAACATTTCACACTCTACTACTAAACATATTGAGTCTGTTCACAGCGTAAGGATAAGGCAGATTTAACTGCAATCTAGGAGATATGATCGATAGTAGTCCTTGGTATAATAGTTAGTGCGTTGGGGTGTCATGCAGAAGGTCTGTGTTGGATTACCAGGTACTGCCAAAATGTTTTGAAGCGTAGTAATGCCTCTTTCGAGGAAGTTCAAATCCTCCCAAGAGTACATATATCTTGTCAAGCGAATAGCTTCTCATCTAAACCATTTGCACAGGCGCATAGAAATGGTTGAGAGTTATAGTCCCTAGGTTTGGGGTCTGTACGAGTTGTTGGCGCTCAATTTATTTATTTATTTGCTAATGCTGGGTCTGATCCGTATCAAAGCCGAATATGCACACACTCTCCTACCTACAAAGAGAAGTTTTATGACTTCCTGGACGTAGCCTAGGGATCTTGTACGGGATATGATGTCAAAGGTGGCAACCAAAGATTCCACGAAACGCAGCACATAACAGCCCTTACCGGCTCATTATGGTAGGTAGATAGAAATAGTGATCACTGTGAATGGAATTGATATGGAATATTATGGACATTTGCACGAAGTCATTTAGTTTGGATTAAGTTAAAAAAGAAGAATGGATCTAGTAGGTTTCGATGTCTCTTATTGTGTGTTTGCTTTTGCACAATCATATGGAAAGTGGATCATTCACTCAACCGGACCACCACACTCTTCCGACACCATCTTAACTGTGGGCTATAACAGTAGCCAATTCGATTTAGTGATCATCCGATCCCTTGCATCGTTGACCATCGTCAAAGCTCTCAATCCGCTAACTCATTCTAAGGAGTCAAACGGAAGGCACGGTACAGAAGTAACCGAAGTTCGTCCTAGAGCCATTTCGTCGCGTTGAGAAAAGAGATCAAGTCTTTGATCTTCATTTTTCCGAAAGTTCGTCAAAGTCGTTAAAAAATGTCCTTACTAATGATTATGCTCTAAATTTGGCCAGAGCATTTGCAGAGGAAGAAAAGGACTGTTTCCTTTTCCCGCTGGTCCTCACAGTTTCGACAGTGAGTGTTGTGAGAAATGCCTAGCTTCGTTGAATGCTCCCCTATTGGCCAGTGTCCGCTACAGGTAGCTTTGGTCTGGGAATGTCTTGTCTGGGTTTGCATATCAGATGATAAAGTGTTGGCATTTATTATAGGTGGGAAAAATATTTCTTAATAAATATAATGGAGTAAGTTAAACTGCTCCATCTACGGTCTGATTCGCTAAGAAAATTTTAGAGAATTTTGCACTCCATAACTCTGAGTGGAATATTGACTGTTTCCGAAAGTGAGTTATGAAGATCTGATTCTTGCTGGCCAGTCCGTCCGCCCGTTCATTCCCATCAATGCCACAATGACCTGAAAACCAGATAAAAGTGATATTGGTGGTTAATTTTGAGGCTAACAAGTTCGAGCCGACATTGCTGGACCAAATTGGAGTTATGTAGTAGAATTAATGGCTTTAACAGCCGCCTGACTGTCAGTTATAATAGCCGTATTCCGGTTCTGGTTTGGACCTTGTTTCCCTAATAGCCAGTAATTCAGCTTGAAAAACACTAGCAAAGTCGGGTAGCGACCTAGATATATCCAAAGTCACAGAGAAGATTCCCCAACCAACACCACACTCCATATTTGAGCCATCAGTAAAGATAGTTGCGTCGAAGTCTTTCGTCACGACGCACAATGGGGCCTCTCCATAGAGAGCAATGATAAAAAGGTCATTTTTAAGTATTGAACTAACAGGAAATATGTTTTGTTTTTCTCAAAGCTAACTGTTTTTTGGATTAGGAAATGTAAGTATTTTTTTTTTGGACACCTAGGCTAAGTTCACCACGCATTCAAAGTCGAAGAAGTTGCCGATTGAAAGCACGAAAAAAACGTGGGTGAAAATTAAAGTTTTTAAATCTTAATTTACTGTGTGAGAATTTAATTAATACTATTTAAAGTGATATTATTCAGATGGGTGAAGGTGTGTATTTTAAGTTCCTAAAAGAAAAATTTGAAAAAAATAAATAAGTATAAAAATATAAGGTGAAAAAAATTACCACTTTTTTTTTATGGTCGCCTTAAATTTTTGCTTATAAATTATGTTGAGGCAAATATTTAGCAGGTCTGTAAATGGGACATATTAAACAAATACGTCAAGAATATGAAACTTAAAGCAGAAGTGCTAAATATTTGCCTCAAATATTTTTTATGAATTTTTGAACTACAAAAATTGATTTTTTTAGAAAAAAGTCCTTGGTTGTTTTTATTAAAATAAGTAACATTATCACTCTTTTTCAACAATCATGCAATGATATACTATAAAAATGTTTTTTTTTTTTTTAATAGATGTCTTTGCTTTATTTTATCTTAAGAAGTTTGGTGAAACAGTGTGATTTGTAATAGAAAGTTTGTGTTTTTTTTTTGGCCAATTTTTGTTTCAATAAAAATAGTAACTAAATAAATAAATTTATAAATAAATAAATTAGTTAATATAAGTAATCTTCCCTATCAATATTTATTGTTAATGTCGCCCTTTGAAAATTATTTTTGAAAAGGAGTCTGACGAGCTTGTTGGAAGAGAAAACAATAGAACAGATTTTCAAATTCAAAATTTAGTATGCTCAGAAATAAAACTGCAAAACATTAATTACAAAGTGAAGCATGAGATAATCTTATCTATGATCGATGGGAAACTTTGCAACAGCTTATCTGATACAAAGTCTTCACTGAGGTGCTATTTATGCCATGCCAATATCAAGGACTTTAACGACATCGACAAAACGATGCAACTTCCGGTCGCCGAAAACTATTTATCTTTTAGAATTTCTACATTGCATGGGTTGATTCGCTTATTTGAATGTCTCCTTCACGTTGCATATAAACTTCCTGTAAATGAATGCAGAGCAAATAAGGCAACGGAAGTAATTGTAATAGAAAACAAAATACGCATTCAAAAAGAATTCAAGGAAAAAACTGGATTGATTGTCAATAAACCTAAGCCTGTCCGCGGGAAACCCAACACGGGCAATGTGCCAAGAAAATTTTTGGAAAATAATAGTTTATATGCTTCAATAACAGGAATCTATAAAGTTTTAATTGAAAAGTTCCATATCATCATGCAATGTTTGTCAAGTGGTTTCAATCTCAATCCAACAAAATTTCAATGTTTTACTGAGGAAACAGTAAGGTTTTTGTGTCGTTGTATCCGTGGTATTACATGAGCACTGCTGTTCATAAAATATTGATTCATGGGCAGCTAATTGCCACAAACTGTTTACTTCCAATTGGACAGCTAAGTGAAGAGGCACTAGAATCAAGAAACAGGGATTTCAAGGTTTTCAGGTAACAATTTAGCCGGAAATCTTCTAGGAAAGACACATTAACAGATGTTTTTAATCGAATGATGGTTTCTTCTGATCCTTAAGTGTCTTATTTACGCAATAGATATGTAAATGTTAACAAAACAAATGTTCATCATGATGCAATTCAAATGTTTGAATTTGAAAATGTTTGTTATGATTCAGATTGAATCAATGTAAAAAAATCTATAAAATATGTACATATGCACATAGTAAAAATTTTGTATAATCTTTAATGCTTTGTTTTATTTAATAATTTGCATGCTATATAAATAAGATTTATAAGTTTTATCTAATGCTTAAAAGATTTTTATAAATTTTAACTTTTTTTCGATTTCACATTTTTTTAGCATGTCAATAGCAAAGAAATATTTTTGTCATCTCTTTTTCATTTTTTCACTAAAACTTGAAAAGAGCATTAGGTTTTGACAAAATAAACCCATCTCACAGCGCAGTTTTTTGAAAAAAATATAACTTTAACATCAAAATTAACAATTTGTATTCGAAGCTTTGACTTCAAAATTTTATTTCACAAAAACTATTAGCTAAAACAACTTAATCCGAAAAACACGTGAAAGAATGCAAAATAAGCTTTCAAAAAAGCTATAGCACACTATTCTAACTCTTTTTATTGATTTTTTGTAATTTGTTTTTATTTAAGGTTAGATTTTCAGAAAATTTAAAAGGTTCAGAAAAGGCGTCAGTTGAGTAAAATTTAAGAGCCCATGTGGTACGTATGCAACACCTTTGACGGCAAAATGTTGACTATGAATACACCGGAGGAAAGAACTTTGGAGTTGGACGCCACCGTCGCATATTCAGTTATAAAGAGGACTTGAGCGAGATGCTTTCCGCTGTGTATTCACCTAACCCAGACGCCAATAAACAGAGGTTTACATATAATATAAGACGTTACATCAGGAAAATGAGGTTGGACGGCCGCGCGGAATATGCAGAAGCCCCTGTAAGAAGAATGGATACGAGAAGTAGGGAATTGTATCAAATACCCAAAGAAGTTGTCGACAAAAACAGCAATATACTGGATGTAGATGGCGTGCTGTACATACAATTTTTTAAACCAATTTTGATGATGGAGGATTTTGTTTTCTGGCCTGCTTAATGAAGATTCCTCTCACTGGAGTCCTGAATAAGACCCCAAGCTATTTTAAATGTGCAGATCCTTCAGGGGTATTGATAACGAACGTACATCAGTGGCGGAAAAACGAACTACAATCAATCTCTTAAAAAACCAAAAAAGCAGCTGAATCAGTTGATTTTCTGAAATCAGCAGATCTCGCCAAAACGCCTAGTATTCCACTTGCGTTGATACAAACAGTAATGGAAGAAACTATGTAAACATATTTTAGGAACTGGAAAGAAGGACTTGTATTCATAATTTTCCGAAAAATACCACCTCAAGAGATTTGAGCACTGGCTTGATATTACAGTTTTGGTCTGTTTTTCAATAGATAATAAGAAGTTTGATTATCGAGCCTACAAAAGTTAGAAACGAGCCTAGAATTAGCGAGCTTTAACAATCATTGATCGTGTATTGACCATATCAAAAACCCTGCGTATCATTCTCGACCAGTCTTCGCTATACCTCATGTACATACGTGATAGTTTGAAAAAGTCTTTAACCGCGTTAACCGAGACTGCAGATTAATATCACTTGGAAGAGGAAATCTTCCCAAAATGGAGTCCTACAAAAATGTTAGGTGTATCGTTCTGCATAAAGTACAACTGTCTGATCCTTTAGGAAGTAAAACGTGGAGTGAGACCTGGAACGAAGGGGTATCCTATTGTAAATACTTGTTTTCACTGACGACAAATGATTTATTGATTTTCAGTGCACGCCTAAATATCACTATTGGCCTTAATGGTTTGTGACAATCACTACTGGTGAAATGAAAGTCAATCGTTCTAATCGCAATAAGTCAATAATAATTCCCAAAGGACGCTCTTGGTATCAGCGTATTACTATGCAGGAGACGTGAATTCATAAAGTCAAACAGTTTGAATACCTTTGGATCATTGTATCAGCTCATGGCTGAACGCAGTATAAATAAGGCTCAGGATGCCTCCGCTCAAATTCCCGTACGCACTAAATTGAGATATGTACTTCGAATCCAAGGTTAAATCTGTAGGTATTCGCTTGTAGAATCTGGAAAGTCTATGGAAACATCAAAAAGCAGTCCTACGAATGGAAACCCCTTGGGTTTCCCGTGAGTTGAAATATCATGAACAAGGTATAATAGCAGCAACGAGCTCCCAGAGAAAACCGCGGCGCATTTCCGTACTTCACCCCCCCTATAAATTAAATTTCTATTATTTGTAACAGAAATGTATCATTTCAGGTTAAGAGTCTGATACCACGAAAACCTTTGAGTTTCCCTTTTATTCAAGCCCTCATCTCAATGACTGCCAAATTCCGATTCAAAATAAACAGTTCATATCAAACAACCTGTTTCCGCCAACCCTTGGTTTCCTTAAAAAAAAAACACAGAACTTATTTAAAACTTCCGCTTTGCAAAAAAAAAAAAAAACCAGACCTCGCTGTCAGTCTGAGCAAAAAACGAAACAAAAAAAACAAATATCCTTCACTTAATGTTTAAGAGTTTATTACGAATTACAAGAACGAGCAGAGCAGGACCGAGCTATAGATATACGAGTACATGTAGTTTCAAAGTGGTTAAAAGCAAAAACGAAGCCCCCCCTGAGGACTAAGGGAACCGAAAAATGTAATAAATACACAATTTCACGTTCACTTGAGGGATTTTCGGTTACTTTGAGTATACGCTTGCAAATTAAAATTTATACAGAAATTGTATTTGTGTCTCGTTTTCTCATTTTATTTAAGCTTCCGTTTTAATTTCTTCGGTCTCTGTTTCCCTTTCTCAGCAATGGCAGAGCGGAAGTATCTATTTGTGGGTGTTGGTGGTATGGGTATTATGATTTCGTCAACAGCCATGGCAAGTGAAAAGTTATCTTCCTCAGGGTTCAACAAATAACGATGATAGAAGTGGAAACAGGGACGGATTAAGCTTTGTAGATGGCGCTCACAACACTGTACTATTGGAATCAATAAACTATGTAGCTACGTACTGAACTTGTCTAAAAATTTTTGTCTTCAATTAATAATGATGTGGATTCGAAGAGTGCTAATTGACAATTTTAAAGATTGAAGTAAAAATATTCTCTCACTTGGATCACAAGGGCCCTTGAAGAAACGCTACTTTACCTCTTTTAAAATCCAACTGTGGGCGTAAGAAATGTCAAATAAACAATGACATATCGTAATACAGGCCAAGCCTAACGAGTGACAATTTTCATTATTTCTTATAATGATTCGATATTTTCCGACAGAAATAAAATATACTGAATTAAATGAGGAAGGAAGAAGGATTCGAGAAGAAACTGCAACGAACATGGAGGTTGAATGATTCAAATTCATCATCGGCTGTGTGTACATGTTTCTCCATTAGTTTACATTACGTATAGAACTTTTAAACTGTTAGTGGGTGGAGGTATATATGTAGTCCTCTCAAAAGTGTATCGAGAACGAAATGAAATGCAGAGGTCCTCATTTAATAGGTCAAGGGCTAAAATTATTATTTTTTTTTCATCATGTTGTCTGACAGAGCCAAGGGATTCGGGTCGGTTGATGGGGTAGGGTTAGTTTGAGTTTGGCATATGGGGTAGAAAATGATGCAGTGAAGAGTTTCATCATAATCTCCGGATCGATGTGTGCTTATGCTTTCAGTTCTAAGTGAATACCTTCTTGTAGTCTGTTTTCAGAGCTCCGCACTCTTATACAATGTGCATTGTAATCCGCAGGGGGCTTTTCAAAAAGATATATCATCGTCACCTACCTGCTCCCACTTCTCTCTTTTTGTAAGTGCCGTAGGTTATTCCTTTCCTCTCTGACTTTCGCTTCCATCCGCTTGGTTGATTTTTTTTGTCCATGGTGGCTTTTTGTAAGCTCGAAACATGCAAAGTATTTTGTTTTCCAGTTTAATGCAATGCAAATGGGGGCCATGGTTTCTGTGTCGGTTCTTCATTCTTATTTTTTATTTTTTGTTTTCGTCAATATCTCTCGTAAGAGCTGATGGGAAGGACGAGAAGACAGAGGGCACCACTTTTGTATAGAGTGTAGAATTTTTTTTTGTCATGCATATTTAAGCTAAAATTTATGGAATGGCAAATATAAAAGTGCCATAACGAAGTTTATTTTAAGAGTATTGTAAATGATTTCGAAAATAACTTTTGACATTTCGAAAGTTTTGTACAGCCTAGTAAATGATTCTTTAACATTGCGCATATAAATTGATGTTAAGGTTCTTTAATCAACCGTAATAGGCAGTGTGACGTTTTTAAGTCAGGCTTGTATCGAGGCAACTTCTATGAAGAAATGAACTACGACACGCCATCATGGAAAAATTGTTGTTCATGAAAACAAGATCTATAAGACGTTTCTGGAGTTCTGTTGGAATGTGCAATAGTTTGGGACCATTTATTCAGTACATTTCCTAACTGACTTTAACGCTATGATCCATAAAAATGAACGAAGAGCGCGAATTTATTGTTACAGTACTCTAAATAATGAAGGTTTTTTTTTAATTTTTGTAAAGACTTTTTCTGAAACTTCAAGCAATCTGCTACTTCAATAATCTATATTTCCAAAACTATTGGTTTTAATGGGAAAGTTTGTCAGCGCTGGAAATATTTTCGAAGTTGTGTGAATTGTATGTTTATTTTTTTCCTTTTTCGCATTAGTCTCGTTTCTTAAGTGTAAAATGGAATATGTAAAGCACAACATTTTCCCACCATTTTATTGAATGCAATGAAATTTTGTAGAAAAATTCCAACGATTCGTACAATATTACATCAAAAACTTACCATCTTTCCCAAAAACTCTCATATTGAAAATGTTCCTCTTGGTTTGCCAGAATGATTTTCCAGATTTGTCAGTTGGTTTTCCTGAATCTTCAGTTGATTTGATTGATCCTGGATTCGTTGAATTTCCTAGATTCTTCTGTTGTTTTACAAGATTCATGGTTTTTTCCTAATTCGTCTATTGATTTCTCTGAATTGTCAGTTGATTTGTTCACTAACCAGATTTATCCTTTGATTTGCCAGACTCGATTTCTGAATTTTCAGAGTCGTCCGTTCATTTACATGATTCGTCTACTCAATTTTAATATTTTTCAGTTGATTTCCTGGTCCGCTAGCTGATTTTTCATAATCGTCCATTGATTTGCCTTTTCATTTCATAGATTCCCATATTGTTTTGCCTAAATTGACGGTTGATTTGCCTTATTCGTGAGTTGATTTGATCGATTTGTCAATTGATTTGGCTGTTTCGCAAGATCATTTTCCAGAATTGTCAGTTTATTTCTCATATTTGTCTTTTAATTATTATGATTCGTCAGTTGGTTTCCCAGATTCATCTGTTGATTTTTCTGATTTGCCTGATATGCCAGTTGCTTTTCGAAATTCGTTCCTTGATCTGGCTAGTTCGTAAGTTAATTTTCCAGATTCGATTATTGATTCGCCGAATTCGACATTATATTTCTCAGCTTCTTAAATTGTCTTGTCTGAACTGTCATTTGATTTGCCTGATTCGTGAGTTGATTTGATTGATTCTTCAGTTGGTTTGGCTGTTTCACAAATTGTTTTTTTCAGATTCATCCGTTGATTTGCCTGATGCATCGGTAGATTCACCGGATTTGTCAGTTTATTTCTCAAATCTATTGATTTCTATGATTCGTCAGTTATTTCCCTTCTGTTCTTTTTCCAGATTCATGTTTTTTTCTGATTCGTCTGTTCCCTGATTTGTTAGTCAATTTGCCACATTGACGAGTTCGTCAATTGATTTGTATGATTCGTCAGTTATTTCCCAGATTAATTTCTTGATTTTTCTGATTTCCATATTTGTTCGTTGATTTGCCTCATTCAAAAGTTTGTTTGCCAGATTTGATTATTGATATACCGAATTCGACATTTGATTTCTCCAAAACATTTGATTTGGTTGATTTATCTTGCCTGAATTGTCAGTTAATTTGCACGATTCGTTAGTTGATTTCTCAGGTTCACCTGTAGAACTTCCGGATTCATCTGTTGATTTACCTGTTTCACCAGTTTCCCATATTCATCTTTTGATTTCCGAAATTCTGTTGTCTTGCCTGGAGCGTCAGTTGAGTCGCCTCATTCATCAGTTGATTCGCCTGACTCGTAAGTGGATTTGTCTAGTTCAACAGTTGAATTTTCAGGTTGATCTGTTTTTTTTTTACGAATTCAACTTATTTTTTCTGATTGTTCTCTTGATTCGTCATATTTTTCAGTTGATTTTCCTGATTTGCCTTGTTGATTTTTCACATTCGTAGGTTGATTTGCCTAGTTTGTGAGCTGATTGGCCAAATTCAATTATTGATTCGCCGTATTCGTCAATTGATTTGCATGATTCGTCAGTTAATTTCCGGGTTTATCTGTAGATTTTCTGGATTGGTCTGATTATTTGGTGGATTGACCGTTCCGTCAGTTGATTTCCCACATGCGTCCGTAGATTTGCCGGATTCTAATATTGATTATCGTATTTGACAATTGATTGCTCAGAAACATCTGTTAATTTCCCATATTCATCTGTTGATTTCCCAGATCTCTCTGTTGTCTTGTTTAAATTGTCAATTGATTCACCTCATTCATCAGTTGATTAACCTAATTTTTAAGTTTATTAGATCGATGCCTTCATCGTCTGATTTGTCAGTTGATTTGTGTGATTCGTAAGTTTACTTGCCGGACTCGTAAGTTGATCTGGGGTGCCAGCACGTAACTTGGTTCAATCGAGTTTAATCGATACAATCGAGCCTCGGCAGCACTTATTTTGGTTCAATCGAGTGTCCTCGATTGTGTCGTCAGATTTGGTAGTACACAAACTTGAAAATGAGGTTTGAAACAAAAGTTTTCACTCGACAGAAAAAATTTATAGTTGGCAGTGATTTTTTAAAGAAATAGCATGGAAAAACTAAAAAATGTCAATAAATAAGAAACAGACGGAAGTTTCAAACACTTTTATGAGTTTTCACCATGATTTAGCCATAGGAATGCTTAAAAGTACCCAAGGTAGAAAAAACAGAAATTTTCTGTGGGTAAAACCATTTCTTAAAATACAGTGGGTCCTCCACAAAAACGTCTAAAAGATTGAAAAAAAGATAGGTTGTTCTCAAAATACAAGTGCATATGTGTACAAACACATATTTTTCAAATCATTTTTTAGACTTACAAGTTACATACCTAATATAAAACATACTAAAAAGTAAAAAACTTCACTTAAAAGGCACGGGCCGAGGTCCATGCATGATTTTAGCATTAAGTACTTCCTCATCTTCACTTTCCGAATCAAAAAATATCAGAAGAATACCAATTTGACATTTCACTTTATAGTTCACAATGATATTTTTAAATGGAAGTCACAAAGAAACTCGTCTCAAATTACGTGCTGCCAAAAATAATTTGTTTCGAGTTGACCTACGATCGACAATGCTCGATTGTATCAAATTACGTGCTGGCTAGTTCGACAGTTGATTTTTCAGATTCATCTGTTTATTTCACAAATTCAACTTATGATCCGACAAATTGGTCTCTTGATTTGTCATATTTTTCAGTTAAATTGACAGATAAATGCGATGATTTCACAGATTCGACAGTTGATTTACCAGATTCATCTGTTGATTTCCCAGATTGCCGTTGGGTTCTTCTGTTGAATTATAGCAATTTGCTTGCAACTAACTGACAACCGTGGGCGGTACTCATCGTCTGTAAAATATTCAAACCTTAGTAGCTAATTATTCATCCCAGTATAGAACACAGACCACACAGACATTTATGTGGATGGGCAAATTATAATTATTAATTATAAATTAATTTGCACGTGTCTGTCAAGGCCCAATAATATTTTGTTGAAAAGCTATGCACACCTTTAATTCCTTCAATTTACAAATAAACAATTTAATGATCCTTAATGCTTCAATTGAAGTAACATCACTCAAATCATTTTTACCAAATAAAAGCAAACCGAAATAGACCTCGCAAGCCTAATTCAGTCAATATGGTAATAAATATAAATATTTATCCACACCCACATAAATGTCTAAGGGCTTTCAGCAAACATGCAACATTATGTAACATAGCTTTTTGCTGTTCAACGTGTGTACATCAAATCCTCCCTTAAATTGCAATTCCTTTGTCCCCTAACACAATCCACATCGCATAATACCCAAAAGTGCTATGGTTGGGGTGAATGGGAAGCCTGCAGGCATCCAGAACCGTACTCAGTGCTCCTGCTCATCATATGTCATCTCCATTGTAGTCGTAACATCACCCGCCCATTACTCTTCCAAGTTGAACTTAACGATATAATTAATGGTGATTGATTGAAGGGCGCCTCAGATGTCATTATTTTACGTCAAAATGTTGCTTCTCCTTTTGTTTCTTTTCTTCTTGTTTTCATGTTCCCTGTTGCATTTGAAATATAAAAAAACATGACAGCATCGAAGACACTTTAATTTTTGTCTCCGTTTTCCAATAAGAACCTGAAGGGAGTTTCGCTTTCGTATAGTTTTTTATGGATTCAACGATGACCGACGGCGATGATGATTTGTAGCAGCAGAGGAGTCATCGTTTACACCAAAGAGGTACCTTCAATGTCACTTATGCAGGGGGGGCTCACTCTAGATACTACAATTCGTTTATTATGTAAGGCACATACGTATTGTATAATATATCTTGAGTTTCGAAATGAACATGGGATTGTACTTGACATGGAATCGATTTATAAAACTTAAAAAAAAAAAAAAACACAAAACTTCGAAGAAAATAAAAGGTTCTAAGCTGAGTCGTATTTCCTTGCTCAGTTTCGGAATTGGATCTCTTGTTTCATTTTTGCACCTTCATAGTTCGGCCAGAAGTGACAGTGACAGCAGCCATTTTGAAAAACGCGTTTAACCAATATCTCGAGAACGGCGATTCATAAAAATAATTAGTGACAACGGTTTTAATAAGATAATCAATTATCTTTCTTTTAACAAAAAGCTTTTTAAAGGGACTTACACTTGGAAATGCAACCGCTTCATTTTTGTGTATTTAGAAACAACCCAACTACCAATTCCGATCATATATTTTGAACGGAATATTTTTGCAAGAAAACAAAAAAATAACCTCTGCCGATCGGCCTATACAAAAATTAATCAACCTATCAGAAGATGTTATAATTTTTGCAAATGGCGTCGTACGTCACTCATATTTGACATTTGTGAGCTACACTACACAGCTGCAATATATAAATAGACAAACAATGGAGCACTTTACTCCGCAAGAGCGTGAAATAATTTTGTCTTAAACGACTTCTTACTGCCGAAATTGGTTGAACGGGGCCTGAGGAACATGTGGTTTTACACAAGACGGTGCAACTGCACACACAGTACGAGCCACAATGGATATTGTATGATTTCCGTATTTCGCGTATGATTTCCCGTTTTGGCGATGTGGCATGATCAGCAAGATCGCCTGATTTAACCATTCCAGACTTCATTATTTGGGGTTACTTGAAGTTGCAGGTTGATGCCAACAAGCCTCAAAAAATCGAATATTCGACGGGAATGCAAACAGTTTTTACGGGAAATCATCCAGAAAATCATAGAATTGCGATAAAACGAGCACAAATGTAAAATCAACACTGGCGGCAGCCTCTTGACGGATATCCACTTAACAGAAAAAGGTCAAAATAAGGATTTCCAACACCGAAAAACATTTTTATTTTATTTTGTAAAAAAGTATTTTAAAAACAAAATTGAATGATTAATTTTGCGCCACCTTGTATAAATCGTTTTCTTTTGGTCACTCTAAAATCATTCAATTGGCTCTTCGGAATTCGGACTGTCAAAGTGATAAATCCTGAAATTAACCATTTAAGAAAATGGCGATATCCAATTGCATGTTCGTGTTAATTTAGGGAGACAGATTTCCATATTCCATTGGTATACGAGAGCATGTTCAGCGCCTACTCTATGAGACCGCAAGACATTTACTTAGTTGGTTGAGTTTTTTTTTCCAACGTGACATTGACAGAGAAGAACAACAAACATGAAAACAAATTGGATACAGACATTGAGACTTTATCGCGATGTTCTAAGTTGTGCTTCTTTATACATATCAGATCAGTTTGAATACGTTCGAAGAGATCAAAGAAAAAAAATGCAGGCAATTGACGTTTTGAAAATGACCAAACACTAAAAGCTGAGTGCGACTAAGCTTATATCATTTTTACATTGCTATTTGACAGAACATGGCATAAATATATAAATGTTGTGTAACGACAGCTCGTAGAGGACTATTCCTGTTTGCGTGTTACCCAGGAATGGAGAAGACCTACAATTTTCTGCCGTTTCCGAACTGCTAATGAACAGCACTTTTCATGACAAGAGAAACTCTTGGAGAGATTTATCACTTCACCGTTGAAAAACATTTTTGCAGCGACTTAGAATCGAACACAAAACCTTTTGCATAACAGTGGAACTCACTAACCATTATGCCAATTTATGACAGCTCAAGTATATTTGTCAAAAGTAAATCTACTCAGAGTTGACAGAAACAGTTTTTCTGTAACAGAAGGAAGCATTTTGACATTAAAAGTGATGAATTTTTCGGAAAAATTGTATTTCAATTTCTGAGACTTCTTAGAGATTCTGAGATTTCAAAATCCAAATAATCTATCTAAATGAATATTTATGTATAATTTTAATTCTTTTTTTGTTAATTTTGATGGAGGCAACACTTCTATTTAATTGGTTTAATACAAGCTAATTCTAAATCTAACTCAAAAATAGCTCTTATTTAAACTAAGAAACTAGGATTGCAGTGAATTTGGAGGATAATTAAGACGGAGTTTTGAGCAGGGTGCCATAAGCTGTTCATTGGAAGTCAAAAACTATGAAATGGGAAGTGCAATCAAAAGTCTTCACCTTTTTCCAATAGAAGGCGCTTAACACAAAAATCTAAAAATGGTGAAGTTCTCAAACGAAGGAATTGGGACATGCAAAATTATTGGTCTCAGGGAAAGAGAATTCATCAGCAAGCATATTTCTAAAAAAAAAACTTTCTTATAGAGCTAAGCAATAAAAAAGATTGGGTAGGACAAGCAATAAACTACACCCACGAAACCATCAAGTGGTAAGCTGATGGATCGAGAATAAGCGAAGGGACTGGTGCAGGAAACTTTGGGCCCACATCCAAATTTTCCATACCGATGGGGCAGGCCACCGGCATTTTCCAAGCGGAGGTACACGCTATAAGGAAATGCGTGGATTGTAATCTCGAAGAAAACTATTGTAACCAGAACATTGCCATCATGTTAGATAGCCAAGCCACACTAGAGGCACTGAGATCCTTTACCATCAGCTCTAAATTAGTGTGGGAGTGCGTAAACAGGCTAAAAGAACTTGGGAAATAGAACAGGGTTACACTTAATTGGGTACCTATTCACATAAGTGTTCATGGAAACAGATACTCCTTAGGAAAAATAAATGCATCAACCCCTTCAACAGGACCTGAACCCTATTTCGGAATAGAGAAAACAAAATCAACCAAGAAGAGCAGGCAAGAAGATCCAAGAACTGGAAAGAAAGCGCAATGCAAGGCAGGCGAACGTTTCACAAACTGCATCAGTTTAAGAAGGAACAGTCTAAGAATAAGTCACTGGACTTTGCAAACTTAGAACACACCTAGGTTTATATGGTTTAATAAGCAGTGCCACATATAAATTCTGCAACATGCATGATGAAACACCAGACCACTCATGCGCCAAAAAAAAAAAAAACTGTCTGGCAAAACCAGTTAGAAGAGAACGACATATCCTCTCTGAAGGTGTCCTAAATACTAACTTTTCTAAGAGCAAAAGATTTAGAGGAAGGATTGTCAGCTCATTCGGATTTAGGTGGGGGCACAATAGATCTCTAGGTTGCAGTGCAAAACCCACCAATGTAAAATTCATTTATTCATAAGAACTGAAAAACTAAGCACCCGGTTGAGCTGATGCTTTGAATATATATATATTTTTAATGAAATGAGTTTTCAAGTTAAAGTTTTCCAATAGATGGCAATAAAGATAAAAATTTCAAAATTGGCTAAAAACTAAAATCTTAACTTTTCAAGATTTCCAATAGAGGGCGCTGATCACAAATATCTCAAAACTTGTTAAAAACATAATAAAGGGTTTTCTAATAAGAGGTGTTATTTTGATATTCAAAGAAAAATGGCATTTTTGGAGATAAATGATCGGATGTTTATTTCATTATAAAGAGGAAGGTATGCCGTTAATAATGGAACACAACATCAGCCAAATGGCCGCCAAGACCACGCTTACAGGACCATATCCTTTTCATGAAATTTTCCATAACCAAATCGCAAAGTGGCTGCCCTATGTCCTCGATAGCCTCACGAATTTCATCTTTGAGGTCTTGAATCGACGCTGGGCTGTTGGCGTAGACCTTATCTTTCACGTGGCCCCAAAGGAAGAAGTCGCAAGGTGTTAAATCACAAGATCTCGGTGGCCAATTGTGATCACCTCTTCGAGAGATAACACGGTCCGGAAACTTTTCCCGTAAAAGATCGATGGTTTCATTGCTTGTGTGGCACGTAGCGCCGTCTTGTTGAAAGTAAACGTTGTCCAGATCAATACCATCCAATTCAGGCCATAAAAAATCATTAATCATCTCTCGATAGCACAATCCATTGACCGTAACTGTTGCTCCAGCCTCATTTTCGAAAAAGTAAGGTCCAATGACCCCGCGGGACCATAAACCGCACCAAACAGTCACGCGTTGAGGATGGAGAGGCTTTTCAACAATAACTCTTGGGTTTTCCGAGCCCCAGATGCGACAGTTTTGCTTGTTGACGTAGCCTCCGAGGTGGAAATGGGCCTCATCAGTCAAGATGATTTTTCGATGAAATTCCGGTTCATTTTCATGCATTTCAAGGACCCAATCAGCAAAGACACGACGTTGTTGATGATCAGCCGGCTTGAGTTCTTGTGTTAACTGAACTTTATAAGCCTTAAGACCCAAGTCTTTATGCAAAATACGGTGTAATGACGTTTGTGGAATGCCTAATTCCAAAGAACGACGAGGAATGGACAAACCTGGGTTTTCTTCAACACTTTGGGCTACAACAGCAATATTCTCAGTTGTTCTTGAGCGACGTGCACGGGTTTTATTCTTCACATCACTAACTTGTCCCAACAGCTCGAATTTGTCCACCAATTTCTGTATTGCGGTCCGACAAGGTGCTTCACGACGACCCAAAAATGTTTTAGTTTTACGAACCGTCTCTGCCAAATTTTCACCATTTTTATAGTGAATTTTAATAATTTCAATGCGTTGTTGAAGCGTGTATCGTTCCATTTTTATTAATAGCGTAGTTTCTACTTGTCAAATGTCAAAAAATGACAGCTTCAAAAGTGACAGCTACCGAAATAGCGGGCTATTCAAAATAACACCTCTTATTGGAAAACCCTTTACTTTCCCAAAATTTGTTTAATAAAATGAGAAGTGCACTTAAATCAAGTGTTCAAGTTTACCAACAGATGGCATGGGAATAAAGAATTACCACCCCATCGAGTTTATTTATTATGAAGTTTCCCAATAGACGGTGCTGAGCACAAAACTTCCGAAAGTTTAAAAAAATATAAAAAAATACAAGTTTTTTTTTTAAATACAATAAAATTAACAAAAGTAAATTTTGTCCATGTATTATGGCTTTATAAGTAAGAGCATTGATTTTGAAACAGAACGTCTTTGAAGTGGCTGCCTCGGCTGGTCGTGCGCCTTCAATTGCTAAGTCAATTGGACCTTGTTAGCGAATAATCCGAGATCTTTGTGCAGAATTCTTTTCAGGCTAGTGCGCAAATGTTGAGTTTCACATTCTCGTGTATGCGCACCATCGAGGGCCATGAATGTTGTCTACTAGCATACCAGTCTCACGAACTTTTTGTACAAACTTGCGTACAGCAGGCGCCGCGGATGATTCATTTCGTACAAAACTTATTTTCAAAAAATGCACTGTTTGGGCTCACTATGGAAATAAGTTTTCAATATTTTCCAACGTTGTTCAAGTGTAAAGTGAATAATTTCGTTCCGCGGAGGTATGATACTGACTTTCTGTCAAGATTTCGAGCGGGAAACAGCTGTCAGTGTCAATATAACCTATGATTTTAAAAGAAACCACTAGATGGCCCACTCTGTATTTGTTCATATTGTTCACGAATTCTAATATTTGTACGAATCCTTAACAAGCCCTTAATGTAAATGTCACAAGTAAAAACAAGAAATGAAAAAAGTAAAAGAGGACAAATTTATGACCATTAGCAAATCGCTTTTGGACATTTCATTCAGTACACGAAACATATGGAAGACCCAGAACCATAGAGAGACTTTATTCACCAAGCACTCCTGAATGAAATATGAATTTTATTGATCTTTTTTTGTTGTACATACCTATTTATTTTCTATTTCTTGGGGTAATATTGCGGCTTAAAGTTGTTGTTGGCCCTTCAATGCCAGAGTACTTCTGGACTGTTGAAAACAAACTCAAGTAATTATTTAGTATAGTTTTTATGCCATATACACATTCTCATATTATGGGTATTTCAATATTTAAGGACATTTTCAAATTTTATGAAATATTAATTTATTATTAAATATTTTAGGTTATGGATGGGTTGTGTAAAGTTTTTGTGGTTTTTTTCCATGATGTGGCTTTTATTTCAAAAATTTTATGAGTGATATATCAATATAGAATATTAAACTAAATCGATTTGAATTCTATTTGGAAATGTCTGAAGTATGTACTCGTATCTAGACACACATACTCGTATAATAAATACGTTTAAATTCATTTAACTTAAGTTAAGGTCAATTGGTGTGTCAATTTGTCGAGCGCCACTTGATAAATTGGATGTTAATTTGATTGAATTTCCATGAATGGCAGTCAAAGATCAGTAGAAATAGAGAAACACAATTGTGTGTTGGGAATAACACTTGAATTGGATGATTTTTTTTTTCAAGAAGTAAAAGAATTTTAAAACACTCACATTTTTTAGGTCTATGTTGAGTAAATTAAAGAACTTCAAAGTTATACAGGAGACTATAGACGCCATTGTAGCATGGTTTACATGGTTTTGCATCTCTTATTCGCAAGTTTAATAAATGATGATGTATCAAACGTAAGTGGACATTCTATACAAGCTCATCAAATCGAAAATAGAGGGTTTTTCAATTGACGCGGTTAGATTTTTGCGGCCTATGGCAGCCATGTTGTTTAGATGACATCTGTCAAATTTGTTGTTTATTATTCAGTTAGTGATGATAAATCACACGATTGAACATCACGGCCAAATGGAGAAACTTGATTATAAAACTGAGCGTTCGCAGACTTTGCGCCCAGTTTACGGTAAATGTGGTGACCCTTCACAGTCGACTCTTCGAAATTTGGTGGCCAAATCAATTGTTGTATTCCCATACCTATCTGAGGAAGTCGTAGTGCGTTGAACTTAATGCATTCTCAATTGTTCTTAGTTGCACTTATATTGAATATATTGTATCCGAAACGTATCACCTTACGGATATCAATTTAGGTCAACCAAAATGCAATATCGAAAGAATTGAGTAGTGCTGAATGGTCAGCGCGTGTCGATTTCCCATGGCTCTGCTTGGGTTCTCGATCGGTTGTTTGACACGAAGACGAGGAGTCTAAAGAAACGAGTCAACGGTGTCGGTGTTTGGTATTTACAATATAACATTGGCGCAGCCGGTACGTGAAACCAAATTTAAAATAAATAAGTTATTAGAAAAAGAAAAATAAATTGTGAAAAAGATATATGTGTAAAATTTAGCTAATCTTCACCTAAATGAATCGTGTCGCTTTGTATGTACTATAATTCGATATCTATACCGGAGCAAACGAAGAAAATAAAAAGAAAAATTGTTAGTGACAGAAAAAAAAAATCGTATGCATTCATAAATAATACGAGTATCCATACAAAAACAAAAAAAAAAAGTGCAAATTTGTGTTTGAGAATAAAATAAGTAACTAAAAACAACAACGCAAAAACAAAAAAAAAAGAAGAAGCCAGGTGAGTATATGAAGGTATCTATATTACTACTAAATATTTATTTATATATTTACAAAATTGAAGCTACCTTTAGACATAGTGTACCCATTTGAGTTTTTTTTTATTATTGCGGTTTTCAAAGTTATTTTTTTTGTCGTCTGTTTAATTTTATTGAGGTAGGTTAGATCCGTTTGAAAAAACAAAACGCGATGGAATTTGGAACGACAGCAAACGTACCATTTCCATTGGACCATAACAATTTTATGTACCAAAGTCCTGCCACTCATCAAGCCATACTTAGCAATAGCCTGACAAAAACTTACACACCTCCCTTACCTCAACCTCAATACCCCAGTATATACACTACCACATACCCACAATCACTAACACAACAACAACAACCTCAAGCGACTATTAATAATCAACCGACTATAAATAGTCCAAAAAATCAATTATATTGTCAAAGACCTACACCACAGTTCACCGACCAACTTCAAGACTCCCCCCACTCCAGCAATAGGCAGCCAACTAGGTCCGCGAATTCCCTTGAAATAACACGTGGATTCTGTGGAAAGCAAAACCACACATTTACTGACTGTACTATTCGGAAAAAGACACCATACTGCGACACTTGCAAGGACTATGGGCATAGTCAAAACAGTTGTCCCCGCTCGTTACGAGTTACCCAGACAACAAGACAAAAGCCCAGAGTCAAATGCAAGTGGTGTTCTAGGGTGGGGCATGTGGAGGACGATTGTTTCTCAAAGAAGAACTTTCTTAAGGACCAATCGGGAAACGGCCCGGGGGCCCAATTTCAATCATTAAATTGTGCCCCAAAAAATTTGCCCTCCATAGATAAAATACCACCAAAAAGTCCCTCTTCAAATACAAAAATTGTGTCATCAGGGCTGCATAATCAAACACCTCCTATGACATCAAAAATGCAATATGAAGAAACTTCTAAAATTAAAGATAAGACAAAGCCATCAGCGCATTTATTAAACGAGTCGCAACGACAGAAGAAAAAAAGAAAACAAAATGTTGACTCGAAAGGGTCCAATTTCTTTACTTTTGAGTCGGTTCGTAAAACGAAGCGGAAATCAAGGCCAGGAGTATCTGGGGCAAAAGTTGTCCCAGGTCAGTTTTATATCTGGTTACTTCTTACGAATGTATGTTTGGTTGTTAGTCGTTTAAAGCTATGGAAATTTATTGTCTTTTTAGAAGATACGTTTAAGAAATATATTTCTAAAGTTTTTGGTGAGTATTTGTCTCCGTTTACTATGCCGAAGATTAAAAAGAAAATATTGTATACATTTAAGAACATTCGTAAGAACGATGTATTCGTCGAGCTGCCTACTTCAATAGCTAAGTACGGAAATGTACTTCTACTTGTAGATACTGGGGCAGACTCGAGCTTACTTAAACGAAGTTCACTAAAAAATGTAAACAATATAAACACTCGAGAAATAAAGCAATTGGGTGGTGTCTTTGGCGGTGTTAGCACAACATTGGGAACAATTAAGACCAATTTACTTTTCCCTAAAAAATTTTGGACTAAATGGAATGTTGTCGATGGACTAGATGACGTCCCGGCTGATGGGATACTAGGTCGTGATATCCTCTGGAATCACACTATTATTGACGCAGTTTCCAAAAGAATACAATTTTTAGATGGGAAAAAGGAAGTTTTAATTGATTTACCCCTCAAATGTTTGTCATCGAGTTCTAATAATAAGCCTGGTAAGACCAACTGCAATGCAGATGCGTTAAGCAGGATTCAGAAAGAAAATAATGATATAAAAATTGTACAGACAAGAAGTAGGACTAAACTAGCTAAAGAAAGTTTGAATACTAAAAAGGTCATCAAACAACAAAATTGTAAGCAAGGTAATAACAAGCAGGCAAGTAGAAACGATTTTCAGCTTTTAGAAAATCTAGAGGACATCAGGGAATGGCGAAGACGTATGCGCGGATTCGTCGTCAGTGTAGGTGGAAAAATATGCAAAAGGATATTGCAAATTACATCAGGAACTGTGACAAATGCCAAAAGAACAAGTCAGGCAAGTTGACCAGAATGCCAATGGTTTTGACAGACACCCCATGCCTCCCATTCGAAAAGGTATACATGGACATGGTCGGTGTCCTTCCCCAGACTTATTCCGGTAACAGGTATATTTTAACATTCCAGGACGACCTGACAAAGTATATGACCTGTGTGGCAATTCCGGATGCTGAAGCATGTACGGTAGCAAGAGCCTTTTACGAGGAGATTGTTGCAAGGTTCTGCATTCCAAAATTACTCGTCACAGATAATGGAACTAATTTTACTTCGAAACTTTTTTCCGAAACATGTAAGCTTCTAGGAGTAAAAAAAATTCACATTACAGCCTATCATCCACAAGCCAACGGTTCACTCGAACGCAGTCACAGACCCTTAGCGGAATACCTAAGGAGTTTCGTTGACAATGATGACCGGTGCTGGGATCAATGGTTGAGACAGGCGATGCATGTCCACAATAACACCGTCCATACTGCTACTAAACTGACACCGACGAAGAGTTTGTATGGTTTTGAGTTTCAAATGCCAACAAACTTAAAAGGAACACCTGCACCTCTGTATAATGTTGAAGATTATCCAAAATTACTGAAACTTCAACTACAGAAAACGCATGAACTTGCAAGAAAGAATTTGGAATTAGCCAAACTTAAATCAAAACAGCAATACGATCGTCAGACAAGCCCTGTCTCGTTTGTGGTTGGAGAAAAAGTCATGCTTAAAAACCCCACTAGGAAAAACAAGTTCTCACCTATTTGGTTGGGCCCCTACGAGGTGGTCTCAGTGAATGAATCTGTAAACACTAATATTCGAGTAGGTAGGAAAATCAAAAGGGTACACAATAACCAGCTAAAGGCTTACCACAATGATTAAATTCCAACTACATAATTCATTTTTTTTTCTTTTTAGATTGTTGGCCGCCCGGAACAAATAATCCTTTTCCTATTTTTCAGAGTTTAGATTTAAAATATTAAACATTAAATTTAGAAAAAAATTACCTATATTCCATTGAAAAAAAAAAAAAACTTCTCCCTCTATCTATAAGATATCTATATCATAGAATTAAGCCAATTAAAAAAAAAAAAGAAAATATGTTAAGAATATTATTTATGAAATTAAGTTGTATTTTCCTCGCGTCAAACATATTCTCCAAAGCTACGACATCAACTCCTTCCCGAATCGAAGAGTTACACTAAATCCAGCAGCATTGTACCAAGCAGTCCAGCTGTTGACTTCTCCCCAAGGAGGGTAAATCGTTCTAAAAATCACGGTTCCGCTACCAGAAGCCACGATGTTCTCTTTTTACAAAATATATCCAGTACGTACGAAACTTGATCAACATTGGGACCTGGTTTTAGATATTAAGACAGAGTTTATCGCAGAAGCAGATGATCATGCTTTATTTGTGAGCATGTCCCAAACAGAGTTGCTGCAATGTTCCGATGTCATGTTCAATTCATCAGTTATGATAAAGGTATGCAAGCACCAAAAACCCATACATACCAGTGGAAGCTCCGAGTGCCTCGTAGAACTTTTACAGCACTCTGCTACGTCACAAATGAACTGTAAATACGTCGCCGCTCCATTATCCAAGGGGGTAATCACGAAGATGTCAACAAAAAATAAATGGCTTTTCAATATGAAGCAACCACTTGCCCTTAACTTTAATTGTAATGGAGAACTATATGCTCCGGAGCTCAATGGATTTGGGATTTTCCACATTTTAAATCCTTGCGAAATAAGTACGAAAGAATTTCGAATACCGTACGAGCAGGTTTGGAGTTCCAACTTTAAGATCCATCAACCGAGAGTAAACCATTCCGATTTAATTGAAGTGCTACGAACAAAATATGGCAATCTTACAGTGAGGACCTTTTCAAAGCGGCCGCTCTTGTCATTAGGCAGTCACGGTGATATGATCGCGAGTTTGGTAGAGGGGAAGAAGTCTTTGGCCGATCTTAAATTGGAAGCGAACCAGATTGAAAACAGAAATAGTTTGATCAGCCAGCAATTGGAAGTTGATATCCATCGGTACTCATTTGTATCAATCATTTTTCTGGTAATAGCTCTAGTCTTGTTAAAATGGTACTGTTCCAGATATTCGAATGAACGTGCCACCACCAACCCAAGCCAAATCACAACGAATATCACGAACGTTGTCCCGCAAAAAACCAATGCTGTCAAAATAGATGCCGTCGACATGGATGACTTTCCAGTACGGGAAGCTTCAACGAGGAGATCGACGAACGAGATCACGAACGTTGTCCCGCAAAAGACCGATGCAGTCGAGATGAATGATTTTCCAGTACGAAGAGCTTCAACGAGGAGATCGGCAAGAGGAGTAACGTTTGCGCGAGTGTAGCACTTAAAGAACAAAAAGTTATTTAATTTATTCACTAATGTTTTTTTGTATCCAAACATAAACACTTTAAGCAAAAATAGAAAAAACAACAAAAACATTATCAACATCAAAAATAGAAAAACATTATATTATATAAACTAAAAAAAAAAAAATTATAAAAACAAATAAAATATTATTTAAATCAAAAACAGAAAAACATATAACAATATTATTAAAACTAAAATTAAAAAAAAAAAAAAAAAAAAAAACTATTCGTCATTAAATACAATAAAAAGAAAACAAAATTAATATTAAAAAAAAAAAAAAAAAAAGAATGACAAGAATAGCATTCTTTTAATCTTAATTTTATTACTTTATAATAATGTATGTTAGGAAAAAGAGAAAAACAGACAAACATACCCAGTCCATTTAACTACAGTTCTCTCGCTCAAACAAATTTAAAAAACCAGCTTACTTCTACTGATCCAGAAGCGAAAAAGGACACTTAAATCTTAGAGTATGCATCATAAATGTAAACAGATACACATCATAATTCATAATAATGAGAAAAAAAAAGACAATGTAAAAGTTCTCAAATTTATTTATGTAAAATAATCTCAATTTATCAATTTTATCATTATCATTTTGGGTTCATTATTTTGTCAACTTTGTGAGGTTCTGAATCGGGCTTGCAAGGAATTTTTGAACTAAATATGAATGAAAGTATATAACAAAAATGAATGTATCTGTATTTAGAATTTTTTTTCATGTTAAGGAAATAAAAAAAAAAAAAATAAAAATTAAATAATATATGTACATATATATAAAAAAATAAAAAAAATCAATAATATATATATAAAAAAATTATTAGTTATACATGTAACATATTAAAATTGTTAAATATTTTTAAGAGAAAGTTACAATAAAATATAGTTCGATCTTGTCAAGTGTCACCCAGCTGATCGTTCACGAGTTCTGCCCGGGTAGGGAGGGATGTTGTATTCCCATACCTATCTGAGGAAGTCGTAGTGCGTTGAACTTAATGCATTCTCAATTGTTCTTAGTTGCACTTATATTGAATATATTGTATCCGAAACGTATCACCTTACGGATATCAATTTAGGTCAACCAAAATGCAATATCGAAAGAATTGAGTAGTGCTGAATGGTCAGCGCGTGTCGATTTCCCATGGCTCTGCTTGGGTTCTCGATCGGTTGTTTGACACGAAGACGAGGAGTCTAAAGAAACGAGTCAACGGTGTCGGTGTTTGGTATTTACAATATAACACAATCAATCGGGAATCAATCAGCCAACACAACAATCAGAATACAAAATCGAACCGACCAAAAAGCTTAAAGTTCGTGACCATAGACTGCGGCATTTTTCAGCTGACTGGGCTTCGAAAAGCTTGGACCCCAAATTTGGCCGATAAATCATCTTTAGGAACCAGTTGCTTTTTTGGATGACCATTTGGTGGGGTACATTGTCTCCACTTGGTGCGGTTGTAGTTAAGTAACATTACAGGCTTATTTTGATAAACGAAAGTAAAACAACTTGCTTGTTTGGAACATAACTCACCAGCGCCATTTTTTTAGATGAGTGAACTGCTTTTTGTTGTTGACTTTTAGGGGCTCATTATGGTCATCAAGAAACTCCTTGACTAAAAAAGGTTTTGGCACATTTTTTGTATCGATCAACCTCAAGACCAAATCAACGGACGTGAAGAAGTTATCAATAGCAAGGTTGAAATAAGATGGCATACACAACCAAGTCTTGTACTTTGGTCAGAGATTCCATTGTAGATTGAAAATTTACATCGAGCGACCAGATTTTCAAGCGATATTTGGCAGGCTTGCTAGGCAAAATTTATAGCATTCATCGAAAGGAGGTCTATATTTCTAATATAGAAACCGCGACCCCGGTAAAAATGATACATGTTTATATCGCCCAACATAACGCGTGCAATCTGGAATTAGCGAATAAAACATCTGAACTATTCCGAACATGCAAAGGGATCGGGCATGGAATTGTGCTTTAATTTAATGAGATTACTTCAATTTTTTTTCTGGATTTCGATGTCCTTTAAATAAATATCATTTACTCAAAATTATTCACAAATTTAATATGAAAATATAAAACACCCAAAATAGATTTACATATATACAAGAACACGATGATTGAAATTGACATATTTACCCAATCTTACTTAATTCATTGAAAATGCTATCTATTTTTAATGAGTTTGCCATTATAAAATGTCAAAATCATTTCAAAGTTTTCAGTAACATTTTATTGTCAATTGACATCGTTGAAATTTTAATACGATTTTGTTTTCTCGTCACACAAACACTAGAACCATTTTCCAAACTCAGCTTTTATCCCATAAATTTTGTATATGTATACTTGTAAAGTCTCTCTGCAATAAATATTTCACCATTTCAATGCCTTTTAAGCTTTATTTCATTAATAAAATGAAGATACCCATACCCACATTAACATTGTATTGCAGCTGTCACATTCAATGAAATGTCACCCTTGCCACAAATGGCGCCACATCTATTATGCGAGAAGTGTCTACTCTACTTTACCGACGCAACTCATAAAATAATCGTTAAATTTGACAAAATAAGCTATAACAACCATGCTTTATGTTTATATTCGTAGATATACATATGTCATCTTTCGCTTATTTAAAATGTAATCTCTAAGTAATTCGATGTAATTTAGAATCACACAAAGAAAAGAATTAAAAAAAAAAAAACAATTACTTTTCTTATTAGTGACCCGATTCATTAAAATTAAATTTGCCAGTCAAACTCATTAATGGTTCGTCGTCAGGCTTGCCGTTGTTGTTTTTTTTTTATTTTGTTGTCGTCGTCGACATAGTCGCTGGCGTTATAAAAGTTTCTGGATGGAGGCGGGTAATGTATCCGTTGTCTTTAACAACCCCTGCAGTGATTCATTCATTAGCTTCGCACCCCGCAAAGTATGCCGCCACCGTTTACACTGCCACTACCACGACCAAAAACCATCAATTATAAATTTAGCATTTTTAGACACTTGTCTTTTCTAGCTCAATGATGACGACGACGAGACGCACAGTGGGTTGTTTTGGTTTTTTTTTTGGTGAAAAATAATACTTTTTTCTGCACCTTAAATGTGGTAAAGTAAAACTTGAGTACGATGATAAAACTAGGCTATATTAATTTTTTTTAAGCTAAAACCATACTAGAAATTAAGGCAAAACTCCTTCTATGTCCCTAAAGCAGTAGAAATTTCAGGTCATTAATCGAAGTGTTATCATCTTCGGTTACAACGCTCATCTACAACGCAAACCCGATAACTAGCTCTTCAAATAAAGCGAATATAATCGCAGCTTACTTTGAAGCTTTATCAAAGATACCAGACATCAACATTAGCCCTACTCTACTTGAGAACGTAAATCATTCAATGGAACAGGCAGGTAAGTTTTTCCATCTCTCATACTGTTCTGGAATGTTTCCTAGAAGATGAAATACAGCATTTGTCTAGATTTTTCCCAAAAAAGGCAACCCTTCTTCCCCTTCCTTCTAACGATCAATTGCACTAATGTCCCTTCTTGCCAAGGTGATGGAATCACTGATCAATCATTAGTGCAAGAAATATATCGAAGATCGAAAGTTTCTTAATGACCGGCAATATGACTTTCGCATCAATTGTTCCACTGGTGATCTGATGGCATATCTCACCGAAGCATGAAACAAACCTTAACATTGTTTTTGAGAAGTTTAGCACCAAGTTCTTTTCTCGGAAATGTGCGCGTTTTGGTATCAATGAAACCATTATTCTGTGGATTATAAATCACCATCTAGATCGTTCAATATATATTACATTGGACGGTTTCAAGTCTGATCTTCACAAGATAAATGCTGGTGTCCCTCAGGGCTCCGTTTGTCTTCGATTCTCTTCATTATTTTTATAAATGTTCTCTTGTCTGAAACTTCTAATCTACTTAATTGTTTTGCCACAACTGCACGTCTGATATGTCTACCATTTATACTCGAGTATAGGTGCAACCCAAACTTCTCTCCATTTATTGGATAGAATCCAGAACAGAGCTTTAAAACTGATAGGAAACATCTCTTGAACATCGTAGGAATCTTTCTTGCGTTTCCTTGTTTCATAACTTCTTTCACAAGCAATGCCTACTCAAAGTAGTCAGTTGCATTCCTACTCTCAATCAGCTCACCCGTTATACCCGTTTTGCTAACCCTCGAGCCTAATTTTTGACGTACCATCAATTAAAAATATTCGTTATTTAGTCGCATAACACTATTTTGGATTAATCTATAATCGTAAATTGAAATGGCACGATTTTACCTTGACATTTCAATTTGTGAACATTCAAGACCAATGTTCATCGACATCTCCTTTCCCCCAATCTCTTGTTTTATGTTTATGTTCAACATATTAGGGTCTCACAATAAACCTTTAAGCGTTTTCAAAATGTAAAAAAATTGGATTTTAGCTGCACAATTAGTCGAAACGAGTCACTGTACGGCAGGCGCACCAGTGGCGACGACTTCCGTCGGAGGCGGCAGTAGTGTATGTAGGTAAATCTCAGACTAGAAGACCCTCCTTAATTGATTTTAAGTGATTTTTTTTTTGTCTGAATTTAGTTATTGTTCCCATCCAAAAGAGAAAGCCGACATCTATTGCATTAATTTTTGAGGAACATACAAAAAATTTAGAACAACTGTGACTGCGAAGACAATGGCCCCCTTGGATTTCCTGTGAAGTGCGATCCCATATGGAACGCACTAATTGAAGGTAGTGGATGTGGTGGAACTCTTATTGATACACGTGGGGTACGAGATTCTTTTTAAATTGGTAGATAGATTTTGAGTGTTTTAAAGACATGTTGGGTTTTTTTAAATATAAAAAACAGTAGTGGGAAAATAATTATCACACTAAACATTTTAGTTTGAGGGGGTCCATGTACCCAACAAAAAATATTAAGTGTCGTAGTTCTTTTGTGTAAAATTTAATGTTGATTTAAAATAAATTATCAGACGAGTCAATTTTAGTTACGTACCATTATCGGTCTCGTATAACTGAGCTTTGATCCATACCAATTGTGTCGATGACTTTAAGTCTCAAAACAACGTTCTCGCTCCATTACAATCCTTTTTATGTTGACACACTCAGAGAAAAATATCCTCGTTGCCAGCTTACAAATCCATTTTGGAATAATTTTAAGGCTTAAATTCTTCCTTAAACAATACTTTGTGTGATAAATTATATTTTAGGTTCCAAAACCAAGAATCTAAAACTAAATTTAAGTACTTTTAAGTCTCAAACATTTCCAAAGATCTTGTTCTGTAAAATTAGTTGTGGATGGCAAAGACGCTCCCCTTCATTATAAACTTAACAGTCCGAAAACAGACATTGTTGGAACACATTTGTATTTATACCCAACTTTTGTTAGATTTGGCTGTCTGAAGTCCAGAAAAATATTATTTAAACAATGGAAAACGAAGTCCAAGAAGTAGAAGTAGTCGAAAGAGGGTCCATCTTCTGTATTTGAATTGCCCCAAAGCCCGTGATTATGGTGTTAGCATTCGTTACGTGTGAGACTCAACACAACGTAAAGGAGGTCCATTGAGCTCCGAGCAGAGGAAGCAGAAATCTATGAGATATCTGAGCGAACCTGAATTATTTTAGTTCGCGTGTAGGGCGAATGGGCGATATGTTGAAAGTTCTGCTGTATGCAAAATTGTTAGGCACGTGGCCAACAAGATTAAGAAAAATGCTCACATTCATATTCGAATTCCGTTAAGTCACAGGGAAATCGAAACAGAAAAGTCAAAATAGGCAAAAAAATATACATTTCCAGGAGCTTTTGGAGCGATCGATTGTACCTATATTCTTACTTGCAAGCCCCCAAGAGGGCCTGATAAGTACAAGTGACATGCGATGCAGCTAGAAAGTTCATGCATGAACGGAAATTGACAAGAAAATGGTATATTTCTTTAAAATTCTGGGTTGGAATTACACCTAAGCTTCAATAACCTTGCAAAAATTCACAAAAGGACGCTGCCGAGAGCCTGTTATCATATGCCTGTGGCACACATCTATACTCTGTCCAACAAAAATATGCAGTGTGGGCAAGATTGGACGTTTTCCTCGCATTCTGGCTACAGTGAATTGCATAAATCTGTCCTTCATTAAAGCTCTCACAGGGTAATCGTAGTGTTGATTTTAAATGGACCCTTTTTCTAAAGCTCTAAAATCAAAAGCACCTCAACAGAAACCCAAGGAAAAAAAACTGGACAAGTTACCAAATGAACAAGGGTAACTCTGAACGGACATCAATATTTAATGGGGATTGAAATTGAATAGCACCAACAGCCTGAGGTCTACAGCAATTCAGTGCACACTCAGATGTGCAGTCAATAGGACGTCGGGGCTGCGTCAGATGCAATCGAAAATTTATGGGCGCACAAACACTTTTTTATGGAGGAGTTCTTTGAATTTAGTATGGTGCAAAAATATAGCACGCTACTGATTTTGAAAAAGCTCTCCCATAAGACGTGTACTGCATATTTTTGTTGGATGAAGTATAGTACAGGCACGAATGAACCACATGTCTGTATGCTATACCTTTGAATATAAAACTTATAGTACTATCAAGAAGACGAAAGATTGTGGCGAAATCTTAAGGCTAGGGACTGCAATTGCTAGATTTGTCTTTGCTAAATTTAATAATAAAATATTCTCTTTTTTACTACTTGTTTTGTACGTTATCCTACTCTCCACTGTAAAAGCGTGCCCTAATTTCTGCGCCACCACCAGGCTAGCTTTCGCAATACAAAATCACGCTCCATGATAATACTGTAGGTTATATATGCAAAAGGCAATACTACGGTAATACCCAGGCGAGCAAAATTGTATGAGCGTAGTATCTATACTAGGGTTTTTTGCGTAGTATAGTCTTCTCCTTAGCGAAAACAGCTCCATTTTTCTAAAGTGTATAATAGTTTTACTTAAAATCGTTGTCATTTTGATGTTTTTTTATGATTTTTTAATATTGTGTAGGCACACCGGTGTGCACACAAGTGTCGTGTGTATTTGCCGCTTTACGTTACAGAGCCATTTTAACCAACTTTTCTTTTACTGAAAATTGGAGTGACAGAATGTGCTACTGCGAAGCCAGCATAGGCAACCGCTTAAAATCAGAAAATAAAAACGGTTTTTTTAAGTTCAAACATTTGAATATCTCAAAAGTATTTAGTGATGTAAAAATTCTGAGTTCCGGTTCGAACTTAGCACACCTTGGAGAAAGTAGATTTTTTTAAAAAGAATTGAGAAATTAAGAGACTCATTTCCTTCTGCGGAGGTGTGATACTGACTTTCTGTCAAGATTTCAAGATTTTTGACAGCTGTCAGTGTCAGAACCTATGATTTAAAAAGAAACTACTAGCAATTTCCTTAAAATCTTTCTTAAACAAAAATTGGGATGTCAATTTTAAGTATGTAATAATATATGTATACTTACAATTTAGAAAATGATGTCAAAAACTAACTAGTTTTCAAGGTATTGATTTTAAAAAAAAAATGATTATTTTTTTACTTGCGATATAGACTATAGGGCAAGTTCTGCATTTGGAAAAAAAATCGAACTCGAGATTTTGATCAAATTTGACATTACGATGATAGCGAAGACGAAAAAAGTGGGTCCGACAATTCCGTCTGTCTGTCTGTATGTCTGTATGTCTGTACCTCGAACTACAGCCTAAACTACCGGAGGTATTTTCTTAAAACTCGGTAGCTAAGGGTCTTCGGTGATTCCCTAGAGGAAAAATTGAAATTTTTTTTTTAGCTCCAAAACTAAGGGTACCCCCCATACACCCGTAACGCAAAATCTTATTTATCTCGAAAACGGCTCTAACGATTTTGATAAAAAAAAAATTAAGTGTGATATTATGGACATGGACTATATTTTGGTGAAAAAAAAATTTGGGGGGAAATGTTATTAGGGGTACCTGTCATAGAACGGTTTTTTTGATTTTCGAATTTCTCACCAACGGCTCTAACGATTTTAAAAAAAATTTTTATGCAGGAGCTGCTTTGCATTTGAAAAAATATAAACTAAAAATTTTTTCGAAAAAATAGTTTTTGGATTTTTAAAAAAAATAATACAATTTTTTTTTTTGAAAATTGAATATCTTGAAAACCGATGCACGATTAAATTTTTAAATTACGTTTTAAAATGTATTTTATTAAATACTAATAATTTGCATATCAATTTTTTTTATAAAAATTTTAAGTAAAATTTAGTACACAAAAAACATGTTTCGGTGTGTCTGTATGTCTGTACCTCTCACTACAGCCTAAACCACTGGACCTATTTCTTTCAATCTCGGTAGTTAAGAGTCTGCGGTGATTCCCTAGAGGAAAAATTGAAATTTTTTTTTAGCTCCAAAACTAAGAGGTTACCCCCCATACACCCGTAATGCAAAATCTTATTTATCTCGAAAACGGCTCTAACGATTTTGATAAAAAAAAATAGGTGTGATATTATGGACTACATTTTGGTCAAACAAAATTTTGGGGGAACATGTTATTAGGGGTACCTGCCATAGAAACGTTTTTTTAATTTTCGACTTTCTCATTAACGGCTCTAAGGATTTTATCCCAAAATTTTTAGCAGGAGTCCCCTTAAGTTTAAAATAATATTGTATATAAAAATATTCGAAAAAATATTTATTGGGTTTAAAAAAAAAAAAAAAATTAAATCAATATCTTCAAAACCTATGAACGATTATTTTTTGAAATTATTTCCTAAAACCAATATTATTAAATAATTAAAATCCGCATCCCACATTTTTTTCTTGAAAAATTTTAGAGAAATTTCTTATATATAAAATTTATTTAATAATAAAACGATTTTTTAAGGTTTATTTGCATAAATTCATACTTTTCCGGAAACCAGACGGCAATTTTATGCAGTTGAACATTATTATCTCATTAAATCCATGTTTTATATTTATAAAATGTATCTTAAATTCCAAAGTACTTTTACATAAGAGCAAGTTCGTGCGATCCAGTCGTGCATTTTATTAAATTCCCCAAGCCGAAGCCTGCATGGATAATCAAGGGAACATCGTAGTGGAACCGCAGTCCATGCTGAGAATATGGAAAGAACATTTCTCCAATCTTTATAACGGCGATGAAGAAGAAAATGCCGCTGATATAGAGATAGTATACCATTCGACTTAGGCGACGCAGACCAACAATACCGCCCATCGGATCTCAAGTCCAACAAAGCAACTGTTCAAAGCGGCAGATGCTGATCGGTTGCGAGTATGCACCAGATCATCTGCAAAATATGGTCGGAACAAAGCATGCCCGATGAATGGAACCTCAGCATTGTCTGTCCGATACTCAAGAAAAGAGATCCTCTGAACTGCGTCAACTACAGAGGCATAAGTCTCATCGCTTACAAGATCTTTTCTGACATATTATGTGAACGTCTGAAGCCTTTCGTCAACAATCTGATAGGTCCATATCAGTGCGGATTTAGACCAGGAAAGTCCACCATCGATCAAACATTCACATTACGGCAGATCTAGGAAAAACCCAGGATCTACAAGTCGACATCTACCACCTTTTCATCGATTTCAAAGCCGCCTACGATAGCATCTATAGGACCGAACTACTCGTATATAGAGAAATTTCTAGCTTTGGCATCCCTGACAAACTTGTCCGTTTGTGCAGGATGACAATGGAGAATGCACACTGCTCCATCAAGGTCGGAAAAGATCTCACCTATGCATTTGATGTCAAACAAGGTTTTAGGCAAGGCGATGCTCTGTCCTGCGACTTCTTCAACATCATTCTTGAAAGAATACTGCAAAACTCACGCGTCAACACAAGAGGCACAATCTTTCAAAAGTCCGTCTGATCGTAATTACTCGGATACGCCGACGATATTGACATTATTGGAAGAACAAAGCGTGATGTCAGTGGCGCATTTGTGAGCATCGAGACGGAAGCAAAGATGGGTTTAGCTGTAAATGAGGGCAAGACCAAGTATATGATGTCATCAGAAAGGACACACAACACCGACGTTTTGGACAGAACGTCATTATAGATAGCTATAAATTTGAGGTAGTTAAGGACTTCATATACTTAGGCGCCGCTATACATTCAGAAAACAACACCAGCGCTGAAATCAAACGGAGAATAACTTGTGCCAATCGCTGCTTCTTTGGACTAAAAAGGCAATTGATTAGCAAAGTCCTCTCTCGAGCAACTAAAGTGTCTTTCTATAAAACCCTCATCATCCCGGTCCTTGTATATGGTGCAGAGACATGGACTTTGTCGAAAGTGGATGAGACCGCTATAGGATGTTTCGAGAGTAAAATTCTTCGTGTGATCTTTAGTCCCGTCTGCATAGACAGGGAGTGGAGGAGAAGATATATACAGCGAAACTGACCTAGTCAAACGAATCAAAGTCCAATGATTGAGCTGGCTAGGTCATGTAGAGCGAATGGACCCTCCGGCCCGAAAAGTCTTCGAATCCAACCCAGAGGTGGCGCACACAAGTGGGTGAAGACCTCAACCAACTTGACGTGCGAAACTGGAGACAGCAAGCTAGGGAACGAGCTAGCTGGAGAAGCTTGTTATTTGAGGCCCTGGTCCGGGACTGTAGCGCCACCTTAAGTAAGTAAGTCGGAAAAGAATTTTTTTAGAAAATTTGTATGTAAAATATTTTTTCAAATTCTAAAAAGGAGCTCCTGTATACAAATGTTGGTTAAAATCGCTAGAGTCGGTAATGAGAAATTCGAAAATCAAATGAATGTATATCGCAAGTAAAAATCATACAAAAGTTTTAAGTGCTCGAAATAAAACTAAAACTTACCTAAAATAGACGAAAATCAGGTTATGCGGTCAAGCATCGGTCTTAAAATTGATTGAGAACCATTAACGAAAAAATCATAGCAAATGGAAGGGACATCTTTATAAAAAAATACATTTTGTTGAACGAAATATTCATTATGTCGATTTGGGCTTTTGGAAAAAGCTTAATTCTAGGTTTTCGGGACTCTATATCCACCACATTGGAAAAAGCAAATTGAATGGTTTCAGCGGGAAAGTTGTTTGGGCTGAATTAAATATGCGTTTCTGAGCCCGGAATATTTTTGAGGTACCAACATTTCAATTTTTACTTATTATTCTCGTTCCATGAGAAACTAACCTAAATTGGTCAAATAAAACAAATTGAAGAGCTCCAAATTTTCACGATTTAAATGTGAATTTGAACATGATGGGATGTCAAAGTCCAAAAAGTATTAGCTTTTGACAGTTCCCGTTGCCCCAAGTATGTGCCACTTATCCATGCACTTTATTTATTACTGGAAATTCAAATTAATTTAATTTCAACGACATCTGAGCCTCTGAACGAAGCGTTTATGTGTACACGCACAAAAGCTCAGACATTGTTCGGTGTCAACCTACTGAAGCAGGAGCCAATAATTTGCCTTTCCTTCTTCTCGAGATGATCAGTGGTGCGAGTACACTACCGATAAATGTTATCTCCATCCGTGCAGCATAAAAGGGGTCCACCGCACTCCTTCCCGGGATTGCTAATAGGAAAGTGGCCTCCTCCAAACCCCACAAAACACACTTTTGGATGTAATGACATTTTATACTAAGGAGAATGAGAAATCGAAAAAAAAAATTTCTTTTCTTACGCATGATTGCGGAAGAAATGGGGAACCAAACCAGATGAAGGTTGCTTCCATCCGTATCTATGTCATGCCTAGAAGTTGGTCTATACACTTGGAATGGGGGAGATTTACGCATATATTGCGTGCCCGTTTATGGTATAAGTAGACTAATATAGGTATAGTGACTATAGACGACGGCGATGATGATGATGATGGCGAAAGCCTAGAGGGGGTTTGTACATACAATTTAATGACTCTTATAGCTGGGACGTTTATATTTAAAGAGGGAACTATGGATAGATGATAATTGTGTGTTCTATATTATTTTCCTCTTTTCTCTTCTCTTTGTTTTCTCTGAAAAGGAGTAGCATTTTAAATGGTCACATGTCAGACATTTTATGTTTATGTTTTACCTTGGCTTTTATAAAAAAATGTTCTATTTCCAAACACGTCCCAGACGGAGAAAGTGACTTTTTTGAATGTGATTGAAGGTTGCATGCGATTATTTGAAAGAGAGAAAAAAAATTAATAAGTACATCGTTTTTGTATCCTTTGGAAGGACGAAAATGATGGTGTTTATTGAGGAAATTATATGAGCAAAAGGATTCAAGAATCTTTTGGTTGTTTCTAAAGCTTACAATAAATTAAATCAAGTTATAATCATCTTGATATTTTGCTTGTATGAATCACATTTATGATGGTACTCTGAATGTCAAGTCAGAAGTGGAATAAGTTTAGTTTATAGTCTTCTGGTAAATTAGCGCTGTATTCATTTAAGAACTAATAAATATAATAACATGTTCAGGTGCTTAAAACTTCTCTAGTTTAGATACTTAACATGAAAGCAGTGTGAATTAGTATTAACTATATGTGGCGCTTATTTTTGAATGGTGTGAAGTCCTCACGCACTACCGATATCAATTTAATAAATAACATTTCGAAAACATTGTTGCATGCATTATTAAAGTTAAAGTCTGTCATGTTAGTTTATCCTGCTGGGTGCACGTACAACATTATATATATTTAATTTGACACGAGGCCATGTAAACTAAGCAGGTGAACATTATTAAAGTTAAAGTGTAAATTCATACTGATTCGTGCTTAAATATAACAAGACTTATGCGTTGATTAAACTTCGATTCATGGAGACCATAAAAACACAAGCTATCAGTCAAGTAAACAATACATCCAGTTTCTCAAACAAGATTCAAACTGAAGAATTTTTTCGATTGGCGCGGGTAGATTTTAGCAGCCTGTGGGGGCCATGTTTCTTTTGGTAACATCTGTCAAATCACCATGGAAAGTCACACGATTGAACAACACGTCAAAATGATAGTTAGGAAATCAATCAGCCAACGTTCATACGTCAAAGGAACACAATATTGACCAAGAACATCGTCGCTGTCCGTGAAAGTATACAGCAGAATTAGAGAGTCGATTTCGCGCCGTGCACAACAACTCGACCTTTTGTAAAATTTTGGCGAAATTTGAGTCGGGACTTGGACCACACCCGTAAAAGAACCGACCCAGGAGCTCAAAGATCGAAAGATCAAACACAACGCCATATACAGCGGACGCCACGATTGACATTGACCAATGTCAGGCGAATTGTTCCCCTCAGACTTTTTCTTGTGGAATTTCCTGAGGTCGTAGGTCTATGCGAACAACCCACAATTGACCGATGCCCTTTAGGTGAACATAACGCAGGTGATCGATCTATGTGGAAGGCACTGATCACTTAATCGGATAGGAAACTGTTTCAGCACCAGTCAAGCTGCCTAGCTTGGCACAGTCTTGATGGTGTCGGATGAGGGTGGTTGTCCGCCTGAGTGCGTAATCCAACTTTCGAATGATAGTACAAAAGCAAACACAATAGGAGACATCAAAACCTACTAAATCCTTTTATATTTTTTAACTTAATCCAAGCTCGATGACTCCGTGAGAATGTCCACAATTTCCCATATCAATTCTATATACAGGTTAATACTAGTTAGACTAGTCACGCACTGGCAACTGTGATCGAAACCAAATAGTTTAATCACCAGTTGAAAGAGAACCGCGCACTGGCAACTCTTTACTCTATTCTCTCTTGCTCTTATAGAAAACAGCTCAACTGTTGCGAAGGCAATCGAGTTGCTCTAAGTGCGCGGTTTCCCATATAAGCCCATATGTTTCATTTTAGCAACTAAACAGTTGCGAAACTAATAAAATGCACGACTGGATCGCACTAACTTGCTCTTATGTAAAAGTACTTTGGAATTTAAAATACATTTTATAAATATAGGTATAAAACATGAATTTAAAATGAAATTGCCGTCTGATTTCTAGAAAAGTATGAATTTATGCAAACAAACTTTAAAAAATCGTTTTATTATTAAATAAATAAATTTTTACTTGCGACTTAAAGGTACTATAAGGCAAGTTATGAATTCGTAGAAAAAATCGAACTCGAGATTTTGATCAAAGTTGGCATTACGATGATAGCGAAGACTAAAAAAGTAGGTCTCGCAATTCTGTTTTTCTGTCGGTCTGTCTGTCTGTCTGTCGGTTCGACTACAGCCTAAACGGCTCGGCCAATTTTCTTCAAATTTGGTGGATATCATTTTTAATTTTTTCCCCCCACACGTTTTTTTCTTTTTTTTTAAGACCAAAAATAACGGTACCTGCCATACGAATTTTTTTCGAAATTTTATAAACATTTTTTTTTTCCAAAAACTGTTCGACAGATTTTAAAAATAAAAATGCAAAAAAATTTCATTTAATTAAAGCTAGGTATTGGTTGAAAAAAAATTTCTGAAAAATGGTTATTGAGGGTACCCCCATGGAACCATTTTTTTGGTTTTTGATTTTCTCAAAAACGGTGCAACCGTTTTTGATCATTTTTTTTTGCTAAAGCTCCCCAAAAACATAAATCGAATTGTGTACTCAAATTTTCAAAAAAATTTTTTTTGGATTTTTAAAAAAACTTCAAAAATTTTTTTTCAAGACTCAATATTTCGTAAACCCCACGCTAGATTTTTTTTAAACTTGATAAATAAAAGTTTCTCAATACAATCTACAAGATGTAAGAAAAAAAATTTTATTTTACCTAAAAATAAAGGTATACCATACAAATGCTAAAAAATTTAAAAAAATGGTTTTCAAAAATCGTATTTTTCTCGAAAACGGCGCCTAGAATTTTGATGAAATTTTTTGTCTTTCAATAAATTTTTACGATCTTTAATTTAATAAAAAAAAATTTAAATTAAGATATTACAGCTTGTACCTACCATAGAACCATTTTTTCGAATTTTGAATTTTTCATAATCCACATAACGGATCTTAAAGAAAATTTTTATAGAGAAGCTTCTAAAAAGTCTAAAACACATTTCATTTCAAAACTTTAAATTGAAAATAATTTTTGAATTTTTGAAAAAAAAAAACTATTTTTTCTTTTTTTGAAAAAAAAATCTATTTTTTCTTTTTTTGAAAATTCGATATCTCCGAAACGGGTCAATATTTCTTTTCGTAAATTTAATTTTTTATTCGAACAATAATAAAAACTTTAAGCTGGCGTACCAAAATTTTTTCTTAAAAAGCTTTTAAAAAGTATGTATATAAAAGCTTTTTTTTAAGAAACCACTACAACGACTTATAATTTTTGATCTTGCGTAAATTCATAGTTGGATAGCATTCTGTTTTTGTCTCTTACTACTAAAAGAATTTAAAAATTAATTTTATCCTTATGAACAGTTTACTCTAATAACATTCGTTTTTAAAATTCCTAGTCGATTACATAGGAGCAAGTTCGTGCGACCCAGTCGTGCAATTTATTTATATAAGAAATTTCTTTAAAATTTTTCAAGAAAAAAATGTGGGATGCGAATTTTAAATATTTAATAATATTGATTTTTGGAAATAATTTCAAAAAATAATCGTTCATAGGTTTTGAAGATATTGATTTTTCAAAAAAATTTTTTTTTTTTCCAAAAAACCCAACAAATAATTTTTCGAATATTTTTATATACAATATTATTTTAAATTTTTGGTTAAAATCGTTAGAGCCGTTAATGAGAAAGTCGAAAATCAAAAAAACGGTTCTATGACAGGTACCGTTAATAACATTTTGCCCCAAATTTTTTTTTTACCAAAACGTAGTCCATGTCCATAATATCAAACCTAATTTTTTGTATCAAAATTGTTAGAGCCGTTTTCGAGATAAATAAGATTTTTCATTACGGGTGTATGGGGGGTACCGTTAGTTTTAGAGCTAAAAAAAAAAATTTCAATTTCCCCTCTAGTGAATCACCGAAGACCCATAACTACCGAGTTTTAAGAAAATAGGTCCAGTGGCTTACGCTCTAGATCGAGGTACAGACATACAGACAGACAGACAGACGGAATTGCCGGACCCACTTTATTCGTGTTCGCTATCATCGTAATGTCAACTTTGATCAAAATCTCGAGTTCGATTTTTTTTCCAAATGCAGAACTTGCCCTATAGTACATATATCGCAAGTAAAAATTGACTGTGCGCGACTGGCCTTATGGTATCAAAATGGTATCAATTGGGCCACAGGGCTAGACTGCCAGTGGTCGAAAAGAAAAGGGAACAATTATTTATTTCCTTTGCAAATGCCCAGCCCTCACTAAGACTGGAGCTAAATCATTAGGAAGGGCATTTTTGATGACATTGACGAACTTCCGAAAATGAATATCAAAAACTTGATCTCTTTTCCCAACGCGACTTTACTCACTTCTGTGAGGTACCCTCCGTAGGGTTCTTTAGACTAGCGGACTTGGATATCGAAACTTATTCTCTCTTAATTTGAGTTCAATCTTAACTGGACGAATCCATTAAATATATCAAAAAAAGCCCCATATCAATTCCATCCACAGGTTCTTACCAGTAATGGTACCAAAACGGCACACATCAGCGCTAATTGGATCATGTTATACTGCTCTTTACAATAGGTTCGAGGATTAATTAGAGGAGTAATTATAACTAGCCGACCCAGCTCTCGAAATTCGAGTGCCAATTTATTTATTTAATTCATTATCATTCAATAAAAGACAGAGAATTCATGATTTTTTTAAATTGTTGAATGCAATGAGAAGTACCTACTAAGCACTCAATCCTGGAGTCCAAAGGAAAACAGTTAATGGTAAACAAAATTTCAAACCTATACACATTTTCGACACATTGCAGATTTTTAACACGTTGCAGATTGGTTGTTGATGTTGTAGGCCGCAAAAACAATTGTTGGGTTGAACTGATGTTATTTGATGTATCAGAATCCGGTATGTTTAATGTGGATTTTTGGACTTTTCTTAATCCACCGACATCGTAGCCATCCTTTGATGGAATTTGACAGTTTATGACTTGACGAATAGAGGGCGAATTCAGTTATGACGTACAAAGTGTATTTCGTACAAAATGTCAGCCGGAAACTTTTTTGACACTTTTTAATCCATGTACAAAGTAGCCATCATTCGATGTTATTTGGCAATTTATGGCTTAATAGAGTATTTTGTGAGAACTATCAAAGCCATAAGTCAATCTTATCATTGTAATCGAAATTAAAATCGAATAGGAACAGTATTGAATCATTTCAGTGAAATGAAAACGATCGAATGATCGGTTGGTTGAAATGATCGGATCATTTTCGTAATCGATTGTTGAACGATTCAATCATTTGAAATGAACGATTTACTCAGCTCTAATTCGAATTTGATATTTTGTTTGTTTGTTAACGTATTTGAGAATATTAACGCATTCTTGTCAAACCAGGGGGATATTTTATTTTCAGGAAAGATTTGAAAACAGTAACGCATAGAATAAAGCTAGAACTACATGCTCTCTTTTTCCAAGTCATTTCAAATTTCTATCTTCCATCTCGAAAAACACAAAAAGTAAAAGTAAATTTCACTTTTTCACTTTTTGAAAACACTAACACAGATGTAAGTTGATATAGTTAATACTTTAAGACTTAACTACATTCAACTTCAAAGAGTGAAAAGTGAACAAAATGTGCTGTATTTTTCCAAACAACAACAAAAGCAAAAGTTAAAATGGTTCTAACTTTTAATAAACTTAAACTGTATGACTATATAGTGTAAATGTATGCTCTATTCAGCAACAGATGTCGGTAGTCGATTTGACATTTCTAATTGTTTTTGTTTTCCGGGCATTTTTTTGCAATTTTTATTTATTGTTTTAAACAATTTCTGTGTAGTATATTTAAATAATTTTGGCATTCTGCACTTCTATGCAAAAAATGCTTTCGTTTAATATGTAATTTATGCCCCCTCGGTTTTTGTGGGCCGCGAAAAGTGTACCACAAAAAACATGTTCGCCGTTTTATTATATGATATTGGAGGAGGCATAGCCCTCATCGGTAAGTATAATTCCATTGAATTCCCCGATACGAAAAATTTCACAATTTGAAACTTGAAAATTTGAAAGATGACAGTTAATATGCCAAAATAATTAATTTTAATATGTCTTTACGTGACTAAGGTGGATGGCGTTTATGTTAAGAGTCCTTTAATTAACCATATAGATACATAAATCTGAAAATTGACAATAGGTACCGATTTTATACTTAAGATTTGTTTTTAGGTATTTTAAAGAGAAGCGCCCTTTAAAATTTCTTTACAGATTCCATTGTTTATGTTCGATGTTCAACCAAAATCAAGCTGTTCTCGTGAAAATTTTAATCAAACAGTGACAAATTTGAAGAAAATTGGGATAAACAGATAAAGGTAATTTTCTTCCACTGTATCATCACTGACACTTGCCCAAATGCCAAAATATAGGATTTAATCACAATAAGCGCATTCGTTATATACAGTAACAATTATCTCTGTCGATTGAGATACACACTACTAAAAAGAAAATTTGTCAATGCTTTCGACTTGTGTCGGGTCGGATGTTGAACGACATAGTTGAACATCGGCATAGTGTAAATGCGACAGCCATCTTTTCGACCATCTGATGGTGTGGATGGGCATTTGGATTAAACCCCGACATTTTTTTTTTTTTTGATATGAAACCAATAATATTTCTGAACGGCAAGAAAGAAATATTATTTCTGCGTGAAAGGTACGCAGAAATACAAAACAAAACAAAAAACGAGAGGAAAACCAAACAAATAAAAACAAAAAATACATACGATACGGTTTGTCATCGTTTCTTTCCTATTCACACCGACAACAGTAAAAAAAAGAAAAGGATAAAAGTATTTTTTGCTTTTAAACTTATTTCTGTGCGAAAATTCCTTATTGCTTTCGTATTTGATTTTTTTTTTAACTGCTGAAAGTTTTCTCAAATTGCAATGTCTACTCACAAAGCACACGGCATGGTGGGGAAAAAGTAACATTACGCTTACGATGAAAATGGAGTAATACGAATCATTGAAGAACAGTAGAAACCTCATATTATATTCATGTTCTTATGTAACTTACTGAGAACGATGACAATTTTAATGTTTTATGAAGATTTATTCTTCATATCATTTACTTATCTCTTTCTTTGCTATTTTGGAAATATATTGGAGATAAAAATCTCCTAAATTATACATAAAGCGTGATTTATTGGTAAATAAGTATATAGCTAGCCGAATAAAACCTCTCTCGGTAGATAATAACAAAGTCTTATTTATTGACACTTTCTAGGGTTTGTTTTTGTTTACAAAGGAAAATTTTATTTATTTATTGTACAGTGTACACTTACCACAAGCTAACTTAAGAACTAATAGATTATAATAATACATTTGGTACATATATGTGCATACCCACAAAAATAAATAAGAACTAAATAAATAAAGGGTAGTGAGGGGTGAGAATGTTATTGAGACAGGTTGCTGAGGAGAAAAATTCGGAGGACTGATTTAGATATTTTGAAATCAAAAAAATTTTAAACATTTTTGGAATTACACTGCATTCGAGATATAGGATTGTAATGAATGATTTTTTGCTATTTTCTTTTTGGCAACACTGGTTTTGACAGCTCACGCACGTTTCGTGTTTTGTGTCACTGTCAAACATCTTCAGTTTGGTCTATAATTTAACCATGAATCGTCTTAAAAACGAACAACGTTTGCAAATTATTGAATTTTATTATCAAAATAAATGCGTGCTCTGTTAAGAAAGTTCATCGCGCGCTTCCTTCATTTTATGGTCAGTTTAATCGACCTACTGAGGCGGCTATTCGGGCTATTGTGACTGAATTTCTCACCAAATTTATGTTACATTGTTGGACATTAAACCACCAACACGCTTACGTAGAGTCCGAAATGAGGAAAATATCGCATCGCATGTTAGTGATGACCGTGAATTATTGATTCGGCGCCGTTCGCAGCAATTGGGCAGAAGGATTTAGGTGTGAAGCCTTTCAAAATACAGCTGGTGCAAGAATTGAAGCCGAACGACCTACCATAAAGCCGAATTTTTGGTGAATGGGCTATTGAAAAGTTGGCCGAAGATCCACTTTTTTTTGGAATAATTGTGTTCAGCGACGAAGCTCATTTCTGATTTAATGGATACGTGAACAAGCAAAACTGCCATATTTGGAGTGAAGAGCAGCCAGAAGCATTGCAATTGCTACCAATGCATCGAGAAAAAGTCACTGTTTGGTGCGGATTATGGGCTGGCAGAATCATTGGGCCGTATTTCTTCAAAGATGATGCCAATCGCAACGTTACTGTGAATGGTGAGCACGATCGTGCGATGATTACAAACTTTTTTTTTGCGCAAAACAGAAGAGCTTGACTTGAGTGAAATGTGGTTTCAACAAGACGGTGCCACGTGCCACACAGCACGCGTAACAATGGACCAATTGAGAGGCGAGTTCCGTGAACAGTTTATTTCACTTTTGGTGCGATTTAACGCCTCTTGACTATTTTTTGTAGGGTTATATTAAGGCTCATGTGTATAGCGACAAGCCCGCTTCGATTGACGCACTGGAAGCCAACATTGAAGCATTTATTCGTGAGATACCGGCCGAAATGTTAGAAAGGGTATGCCAAAATTGGACTAAGCGGATGGACCCTTTGAGGCACCCGTACTATCGGTTCAAATAAAGATTTCGTACATTTTTCTGAATTTTATGTTTTTTTTTAAATTTCCGATAGCTCTTACAAAATCACTCGTTATAAGTTATAGTTAGTGCGGTGAAAAAGAATACGGAAAAGGGGTACTGACCTAACATTTCGTCGATTAGTATTTAAGGAAGTCAAATTTAAAAGAGCGGGGTAGTCAAGCAATGTAAGGATCAGAAAACTCTTTTGACAAGCGTTTAAAAAAGCCAAGTGTTGAGCTAGATTTTGTCGTCAGGCACAAAGATCCTCAAATCGTCCGAATATAGAGATTAACTGCAATTGAGAACCTGAGTAACATTGTTGATAGCTAAGATGAACAGCATTGGACCAAGATGGCTTCCTTGTGGTACACTTGAAGGTGCATCAAAAGGAAGGGAAAGAGAGGATCGAAAACGGACGACATATTTTCTATTAGTCAATTATAAATTCAACCATAAGAAGAGTGTAGAGTAACTCTTTCTTAATTTACTTTAGATGGCACTTAGAGTCTAGGATGGACTACGTTCTCAACCAACATGGGGAAACCCATGTAATTTAATTGATAGCTATGTAATGATTTTATGTGACATATTGTAGAAGGCTTTGCTGGGTAGGCTATACTGGGTAGGTTTAACATTTGAAAAAAAAAAAAAAAAAAAAATCAAACTCGAGATTTCAATCGAACAAAAAAGTGGGTCCCGCTATTCGGTCCGTCTGTCTGTCTTCCCCTTCTAATTATCGTCCAATTGCAATTGCGTCCCTTCTTTCGAAAGTCATGGAAATGCTGGTAAATTATCAGGTGCAGAAATATCTTGAAGAACGAAAGCTTTTCAATGACCGGCAGTATGGCTTTCGTAGAAATAGTTCTACTAGTGATCTTATAGTACATCTCATCCAACAGTGGCACAGATCTTTACATTATTTTGGAGAGAGTAAGATTATTTTAATTGCAACAAGATTTCTTATCTCTTGATGTAGCTACTATCTTTTAATAGACACGAAAAATATAACACCGTTTAATATTTATATCAAACAAATTGAACTCCGAAAAATTAAGATAAAGCTAATCAGGGACAACGATGTACAGAATTTCATAAAATGCAGATACAATGTTTTTACTATTGCGAAATGCGAACGGAGCTTAAGAATGAGTAGGAGTACCCTATGGTAAAAACTTTGCAATGTCTTTTGGCATGTGTGGAAGCAGTGCATTTAGTTTATTGTTTTTCTTTTTGTTTTCATTTAATGCAGGTTCGCGTTCTGTTGGGTTTGAGTTATTATGTTTTAATGAATGGTTTTTTCTCGTTTTCTTTTTTTTTTGTTGTTGTTTGGTAGTACAACTGTTGTTTGTAGAGGGTGGTGGTTTCGTTTTAGTATAGTTTTTCGTCGGTGTGTACTTCAAGCAATTTTCTTGATTACAAAAAAAAAAAGAACAACAAAAGATAAAAGTTTTATGAATTTTTCGTTTAGTTTGCAATTTGAATTGATGACGTTAGGGAATTTGAATGACAAATGCACAAGAAACGTCAACATTTTATATTTTAAACCAAATAACCTTGATCTTACCCATATATACAGATGTACATATGTATATCAAATCTGGAGCACAAAGATTCAAAATTATAAATTACCTTTGCATAAACTCAAAATAATTGAAGTGTGAAGGATAAACAGCGCTTGTCATAAATAATATGTAATTAAGGTTTAATTTAAATGACTTTAATGACAAGTAACAATAATTGACATTCCGGAATGTTGTCAAGGAACTGTGTACATATGAGTACTTTAGTTTACTTCAAGGTAATTCTATATTACGTAGTTTAAAGAGCATTTATTATACATACGTACATATAAGTTTCCAGTTGTACTTTAATTTACCTGAAATGAATAAAAAAAAGGAAAATGTCAATAAGCTTCTTTTAAAATATTCTTTTTTATATTATTTTTAAAATTTGATAAAAAGAAAGACTGATTTTGATTAATATTGTAATATGAATCGTGTTTCGTAAATAGTTGCATAAATAGTGTTTAACAACCACCACATCAACGATATTTCATGCCCGCTTTGTTGGCGGCGATAAACATCCCCTCTTGAAGGGTCGTTTTCATTATTAAAATAAAAGTGATGCTCAAACATAATATTGAAAAATGTGAACTTCCATTACGAACACACTCCTTCCTCAATCCGATTGTCGATGAATTAATATGACATGGCATCAGTTCATTGAAAAATTCATCCGTTTGACATATGTATGAGCTGACATAATGATTTGTCATGTATATAATTCACGTACATAGCAGTGCTGCCGCGGATATTTAAATGATTTTGCAGTAAAATTTATTTCACTGTGAATCATATGCTCATTAAGACTGGCCAAAGGCATTCATTTGTACAGACATACATTTATGTATCTACGTAGAAAGAATAAAATACAAATTAACTGCCCTCTATACAACAACAAAATGTGCAAATTTGCTTTGCCTATTTCTGCTAATTATTTTTAATCTGTCATTGCCATCCGGAGTATTTTTGGATGAATGGAAAACTTCTTTTTTGATCCGAACTTTCAAATCTGGCTCAAAAACCAATGTTGAAAATTATAGGGGAATTTGCAGCATATCGGTAATTGCTAAACTTTTAGGAAGTTACACGTAAATATAAAAATAAGCTTCATTTTCTTGTGAAAGATCATCATATAAGGCATCACTTCTGCCATGGATTTGTCGCGAGAAGATCAACTATAACTAATTTAGCTTACGAAAACCGAAGTCAAGTCGATGCTATTTATAGGGATTTTAGTAAGGCTCAGTTTGCCACAACATTTTACTTTGTAAGCTTGAATTATTCGGGATTCATTCAAGCTTACTTTAGTGGATTTACTCCTTCCATACCGGTACGATTCATAAAATAAAACTTCATGAATTTACCTGCAAGCCAATTAAGTGTAGGTACGTCAAGTGTTCATCAAGGCAGCCATCTTATCTTGGTCCGTTGCTTTTTATTATATTTATTGATGATATTGTGAACTTTATTAATTCCAGCCAATGTAGCCATAAGTTCTGCCTGGAACACACTACAGTGATTAGGACAACGGAAAGAGATACATAGTCTATCTGAGTACACACCCCCATCGACCCCAACAACAGTTTTCGATCCATGCGTCACGTGTCGGTGTAAAAATGGATAGTATAGTCTTCAAACTCATATCCTCGCAGAAAGATCTTAAAGGAATGGTAACATGGAAGTTTTTGCAAAACTGTACTTTTGGAATAGCGTAATCTATGTGACTAGGATGTGATTCAAATGAGTTCAGAATGATAGAATGGCCAATTTTGTCAATGATCAATTATGAAAAAGCTTTTAGGCATGTGGCTGTGCGCGCTACCCGTCTGTTTGCTGAAAATGTCGAGGGGTGGCAGATTGAAAAGAAGTCTAGTGCGGTAAAGGGAGTAGTCCGTAGTGCTCCACTTATGCACAGGCAAGATGATCGTTGCACTTTGTTTAACTTGTCACGATTTCCAGCCTTTTCTAGAGCGGTTCACCATACTGCTACATCATAAGTGAGGATCGGTCTCATTAGGGAAGTATAAAGCCAGTGAGTTTGGCGGGTTTGAAGACCCATTTGTTCCCTATAGCTTTTTTAAATGATAAGAGTCCCACTGCACAGTGGTTTGGGTTGTATGGAGACGACGTCATAATTCAATAACTTTCGAACCACATGTCCGATTGTAATGAAACTTTCAGATATGATAGAACACATCGTAAGAAATCACTAAAGAAAATTTCAGCCCACTGACACGCCTACTTACACGGTTACCTTTAAAAAAGTTCGCCCTTAAACCAATCTTTTTGTTTTCTTAGTAAATTCCACTTTCTTGTTCAATAAATTAAAATTTAAAAACAAAATTTCTCATGATGAATTCATTTTATAAATTTATTTCGACTAAGTAATTATTCTAAAAACTAAAGATAGAGAGGTATGTAATAAATAATTTATTAAATAAAGAATAGTTACATTTTCAAAATTATATAGAAATAGAAAAACAAAAATATATCCAGAAAAAGTAAAATAGATAATATTAAAAAAAAAAAATAAATAAACAATCTTCTAAGTATCAGTAAGTAAATTTAGAACATCATTTGACAAAGTTGAGTTTTTCTTTTTTGGTAGTTTTCTTAAACCCGTTATATATGGGTCAGAACTTAAGAGCAATCGATTTATCAGATCTTGGTTATTAGCTATTCGCGAAATTTTCCGAGTGTGATTAAGTCTAAATAATTTTATGTCTTTATTCTTAGCCTCAGCCGCTTCTTCAGATAGTTCGCCTATAGGTAAGAGAGCATTTTCTACAACATCTGACCCATGTATAAGTATTTTGTGAACAGATGCTGGAAGCTTATACCAAGGATAAGTGGCAACTAATCTTCTTCCTGTCACTAAAGCAAAGTCTTTAAACTTAGCTGTATCAATATTATAGCCAGAAGATATGGTTTTTAATATGGTTGCACACTTATCGATTAGACTCTGATCCAAACCCGTAATCTCTGCAGAAATATCACTATTTTCGAAAAATTTTCTTGCTGTGTTCCCGTCGTTGGATGTTCCACTACCACCTGTTCTAGGCTGATCTATAATTAATCCTAATTTATTTCTAAATTCAGATTGAATGTATTTCTTTTTTTCTGAAAACCTTTCCTTCTCATCTTTACTTCTTATTTGCCACTTTTGTATCTCAATCCTGTATGAAACGTGGATAAGATATTCAAAAAAACGAATCCACGCATGGAGGGGAGATAATCCAAACTCGAATCTTTCACTATGAACTGGTCTCTCTAAACATTTATCGATGTCGTTCATTTCGGAGGGTTTAGCATCGCAGATATAACATCTGGAAGAGCTTGTGTCACTGAGAGCTGAACACACCTTTCCATCAACCATTGTCAATTGCAAAGAATGAACAATTGACACGTTTTGACCGTTGATGTTGATGGTAGTTGAACTCAAAGAAGCAATTTTTTCTTTGAAGTATTTCTCTTCTTCGATGGAGACGGCCGTGGTCTCTTTTTTAAATTGAAATCTTATTGGCCTACAATATCTAGTTGAAGAAGGGCGGGGATTACTCCAAATAACTTGTTTATTGGAATCAACTAGTCTTAAAGGAACATATGAGGTTACAAACAAATGTTCATCTTTGGTCAAAGCATCCGAAAATGATTGTTTGTACTCACTATGACCACTACTGCCGTCAAATCCCCACTTTCCAATTAAAAGTAGGTTATCAAAGGATTCATCAGGAAGTTGACAAAACACTTCTTTTTGTAATTTTGCTATGCGAGAGGCAGTGTGATCCAGAAGACTTTGGAGCTCAATTTCAGCTACTTCTTCTGTCACATTTATGTCTTTTGGATAACACTCCTTCTTGGCTAGTAGAAGATTATTATAAGATGGAAAAAAAGGTGTGGATAGTTTCGTATTAACAAATTCTCTTAGTAATAAATATTGATGTTTCGTCAACTTGGTTTCTGCAACAAGTGATAAAACTTCATTGATATTGACAGCGGAAAATTCATTGTTGCAGGATAAATTCCGCATGGAGTCAGCAATTGATTCATCAAATTTAGACACTTCATTAATCCGCCTTTGTTTTGTCCTGGCCCCACAATCTGAAATACTCTTACGGGGCCTTCCACGTTTTACAGGATCTACTGATTTGGATGCATGTAAAATTTCTTCAAGTGGACACGGTATTTTTTCCACACTATTAAGCCATTCAGAATTTCTCTGGAAAAGATTATGCTTTGTTGTATCTACACTCCTTCAACTTAACATTTAATCGATCACAAATATAAAAAATGTGAGATTTTAAGAAGGTATAATTGAAATTTTCTCCGTTTGCAGAACTTATATTGTCCACAACGGCATTGAAAACCTGCGTTTTTTTTTCACCCAACTCGCCATTTTTCGTTGACCAAATTTCGTATATATTCTTTCTTGATACCAAACAAAAATACTTCGTCCCTAAAGAAAATTTGTATAGAAAAAAGAAATCGTTATTGCTCAAAACCGTGAAACTAAAACATTAATTGTGCTGGTTGTGGGTGATTGTGGGTGCCAAGATAAGGTTTTTCTAAAAGCTGACTATTCACTCTATATAACACAAGGACTTTTACCGCTATGTGTAGCTAATTACTATATTAAAACTTTATTTAAACATTGAACAAAATGACAAAAAGCACTAAAATGGTACACGGTTTTACTAACATTAATTATAAACCAAACATCCAAATATTGACATCGAATTAATAAAATACTCTAAATACCTTGCTTTTGTAATTCCATTGCGAAAAAATTGCAATAATATCACTTTTATTTAAAAAAATTCACCTCAAACTACTCACAATTATTTAAATTTATTTTCACAAAAAAATTAAATATTCGGCTCACTTTGAAAGCGAAAATAAAACAGATAACACGTGACATGAATGTCAAAATACTTGCAACGGTAAATATTGAACTGTAATCTATTAGAAAAATACACTTGGAACAAAAAACAATTGGTTTCATGTTTTTATTTTTGTCGTATGGGCGAAACCACAGTGCACTGTGGCCTTTACGATTCCTTCGTCTTTATTAGGTTCCCAGCTCTAAGACCCAATTGCTTCAATTGCTGAGTCAATTGGACCTTGTAAGCGAATAAATCGAGATCTTTGAGCGAATTCCTTTGAGGCTAGTGGGTGAAATGTTGAGCTGTTGAGATCGATGGCGATGGCGAGTAGATAGATGTTCGTGAATTGAGTCTCAAATTTTCGACTACAGCACCCACATTCTCGTCTGATCGCACCGTACGACGACGGGGACCGTGACCATCTCACGAATTTTTTGCACAAACAGCAAAAGCAACATTTTGGTATCACGCCTGTTGGAATGAAACCAATCTCGCCCCACTACGTACTCTACAGGCCTTATGACTTCCTTTGAAAAAAGGTAGTGTAATGTTGTTGTACTTTAAAAAAGATTTAAGTTCATAACATTTTGTTTTTGTAAATATTTTTTGATAAATTAATAAAAAAAAACAGCTGTTTCGATCTGGCAATCTATTTAATTTTCAAAAGAAAAGAACTTCTAATCAATCAATGATTAATCTGATTTCTGATCTAATTGCATGCTCAAAATCAAAATCAAAATACATCAAAATACATGCAAAATTTATTCGGCTTTATATGCAAACTCCAAAACATTTAAAAGAATTAGTTTCTGGGACAAACATGTACCTTAAATACCTAAGTATATTTATATATGTAAATACATAGCTATCATCATAGTTTTGTTTTCAATACTGGATTCTTTACATCTTCTTGTATACTCATTTATCTTCCATGTATACAAATTGAGTTTGACTTTGGTGAAAATATCCTTTTCATGGGAAATTTCTCTAACATTTTGGCTGAACAGTGATGTGCAAAAAATAATTTTTTCAATTAAATTAAAACTTGTTTCTAAAAAAAAAAAAAAAAAAAAATTAAACTGAGATTCGTACATTTGGTTCGAAGTTAAAAGTAGTAGATTTCCTTTTTTTTAAAGCCAGATCAAAGTATAACAGATTTATCCAATATTGTGTACAGGCTGTTGAAATGCTTACGCTTACACAATGGTATAACTATTCGGACGTTTGGATATACTCGTATTTAAGCGAATGCTCATAAACAAGACAGCATGTGTTAATTTTTGGAAAATTATTGAATTAGTCCATTTCTAGATGTATCACTTATCAGATCACTATGGGCCAACCAAATACATGGTACAGCATACAAGGATAAGACAGTATCGGTGACAGTTTCAGCCTAAGGAATAGGAAGGAAAGTGCTGCTGCCAGTACTCAACATCAATTTTTGGTTTTGTGGAAATATAAGGAATTTCTAGAGCGGAAACCAGGCACTCAACTTCCTGACACTCATTTATTGTTGTCAATTTGTAATTTTTATCCTATTCGTTACCAAACTTTCCCTCTGTTAGTAAGATAATCTGGCTGTTACAGCTCGTGTAACCTCGTATGGGTTGGTGTCTTCTTATATAAATGGGGCGCGTAAATTACGAACATTCATTTTGATTATATAAAGTTTTATCATTTGAACATGCTGTTCAATCGTACATCTTCACGGTTATTTTAGATCAGTAACTGAATAATAAACAACAGATTTGATAGATGTCACCAAGACAACATTGCCGCCACAGGCTGTCAGGCTATTTTCTTACTCATGGTGTCATCTGGTGGGGATTTTTTCATTGCTACATTAATTAACTGCTTCGACCATCGAGTAGAAGTAGTTGACTGTTGAATTACCCAACAATACATACTGGAGACGGATCCACATATTAACGAAAGGTTTTTAAAAAAGATGAAATAGCTTTTATCTTACAAAAATTTCTATAGTTAGACCCGTCAAAAAAGTGTATAATATATCGGTCACTCAGATATAATTCGCAATAAACTGATCAGAAATCATGAGTAGATGAAGCTCATGCTCAGAACATAATATTGTTATAAAAGGAAGAAACAGATAGGTTATTAAATCTGCTATTAAAGGACCACCAGCCATCTTCTTTATCTCAAACATTAAAGATGTATAAAATAAGTAAATACAAAAATCAATCCAAATGCTGCAACTACTTTCTACACAACCAACTAATCCCGAAAGGAAATACAAAATTATATCATAACAAAATTCGATCCACTTATCCGCAACTTATCCTTAAAAAAACGAAACCATCGCCATCAAACACATCAATGAAAATTGACCATAAATCAAAAATGCGCCAAACTAAAAGAGATGTTAATGTGATCTAGCCTAATTGCCTAAGAAATAATCGAAATCTAACGAAATGGTTTTAAAAATGCGATTTAAGATTGTTTTTCAAAAGCTTGTGAATTGATGACCAATTCTGCTGAATAATTTTAAAAAAGTAAATCCAAATCTCTTAATGTACTTTTTTGGTATTTCATTTATTCATGATAAGCTTACAATTAGGATAAAATATCTTATTTATAATAAATCTTTAAAATGCAAAAACAGCTACGTTAAAAGATTTACAAAATTGGTTGTTTTATATTTAAGCAAAAATACAATAATAAAGTTATTTTAATGTTGTATTCAAATTAATTATAAGTTACCAAAATGTTTCTTCAATTCCTTTCCGTTTCTTTTTCGTGCAAAAAACTGACGTTCGGATGTCGTACATCTAAAGTGCGGAATCAAGACATTTAACGAACGATTAGAATTTAAAAGACTGATTTCATTATAAAGATCCACAGGGTGGCGGGTTATGAGTATATCAGTTACTATACTCTGTCCAACAAAAATTGTCAGTACAGGGAAGATAGGACGTTTGTCTCTCATTCTGGTTGCATTGCCATGCATAAGTGTGTTGCCTTTTAAAGCTCTCGCAGGGATTCCGTAGTTTAAATTATGAATCGCCGCAAATGAAAGTAAAAAACGCGTAGGGCTACCGTCTGCCGATTCAAAACGACTGAAAACAATATTCAATTTACCTTTTCCCACAACGCCAAGCGGTAAGATAATAGGCGCGTTTTTTTTTAAGTTGAAAAGCAATACGACAACACTCAACATACTCATCTTCTTAAAGTGTGTTCTCAAAAGCTTCAAATCCCAAAAGCTCCTTAATAAAAACCACTGAAAAAGCTCTTTGCTTGCCATTGAGAATGATAATGGTAACTATGTTTTGATGTAGATAAAGAGCGCGCGATCGTATTGAGTGACACTTGACACTCTTGTCTTGATCTTGACAGTATCTCATCAGCAGTGGGATACGACGGTCGTGTTGGGGTGTACAACTTTTTGCAAAGAATTACAACAACAATTCCTTAAGAAAAGTCAGTGGCTTGCTCTTTTTTTAGTGGCATTTTTCCTAACGCATTGTAGTGAGGGTGCATCCGGCGCCACTGCTTTAGAAAAAGCTCTCCTATAAGGCCTGTACTGACAATTTTTGTTGGACAGAGTATAAACGATATTTCAAAAAGTTTACAAAGCTCATACTCAGAAATTGTAAAGCATAATGCGAGATTCTATCAAAACGACGAAGCCCGTAGACATAACACACTGCACTGCACGACAGTTACCTTTCAAATAACGAAAAATTTCACAACCATAAGTAACACTAACAGATTCCTGACTTTCATTGGAATTATGTGTTGGACAGGCCAAAGCAACCGTGTTATTAATATGAAGCTCCCAAGCTAGAGTCCCGTTAAAGATTACACCTAAATTTTTGGCTGACTCCACATAAGCAATAGGACTTTGCTTGAGCAGTATTAGAGGAAAGTATGATACATCAACCTTCCTTTTTGAGAGTTTTAGGTAGTTTTCAATAGACCATCGATCAATCATTTCCAAGTCATCATTCAAATATGCTACCGAATGTTCGATTAGTCCTAACGGATAGCTTAGGTATAACTGTGTGTCGTCAGCATACATGCGAATCGAACAATGTGAAACTAACTCAGACAATTCGTGAACGTACATACATTGAAAAGAACAAAGGGCCAAGGATAGACCCTTGTGGTACACCACTCTTTACCGTCAGAGATTCAGATTTTTGTTTGTTGAATTCTACAGATTTTTCTCGACTTGTTAGATACGAGGGCAGAAGTTTGACTACAGAGTAAGAAAAGTTAAATTGATGTAAGAACTTTTGGAAAAGAATGACGTGGTTTACCATATCAAAGGCTTTCGAGAAGTCAAGAAGTACTAAGAAAGTGATTCTGTCTAAGTCAATTTCTTTTCTAATGTTCTTTTAAACACTTAATAGCGCAGTCAAGCAGCTTTTTTCTTTCGAAATCCTAATTGTTTGGGTGTCAGTAATTCGAACCGAGTGTACGTATTTCTTGTTCATTTGTTTTTGAATTACTTTCTCGAAAACTTTAGACAAAAATGGTAATATAGAAACTGGTCTAAATTCATCTCCCTTCGATGTTTTTGGTATAGGAATTACATTTGCACTCTTCCATTGCGAAGGAAATTCACATGTTTTCATAATCGAGTTCAAAATGATTTTCAGAAAAGAAGGGTGCATGTTATCAAGTTCTATGGCATTTGATTTGACGGAAATTAGTGCTTACATCACATCCTTATCTGTGACTAAATTTAAAGCAGACCGAATTTGAGCTTTGGGTTGAAAAAAGACTTCCTGAAAAAAGTTCGAAGGTTTAAAAAAAAAATTGGCGCAAAATTTTAAACAGCCTATTATTAAGGTATTAGTATGATACTACTTAACAATTTGCTAACTTTAAAGTAGTTTACTAACTCTTTCTTAATTTTTAACATAACTTAAAAAATGTCAGTTTGTGCAAAAAAAAAAAAATAAACAGAACTTTTTTTGACGTATGTAGATGTCAAGGAGTCGTATGAAGTTACTAAAAAAAATAAAATAGCTAGCTAGAATGAATCAATAAAAAGATAAAAAATTCTTTTCTAACTTTAAATATGATTATAATTTTTACTAACGAAAAAAATTTAAAAAAAACTTTAAAATGTTTTCCACCTTTATTAATCTTCCTTCTTCCTTGAATAACAAGAATTAACAATTCGACTAAAATGTTTGCACATCTCTGTATTATGCTTATATTAATTCCATCATATTGTCATACGTTATCCACAAGGCAAGTTCTTCCACTTCTTCCACACTGCATCTACGGATATTGCAACAGATCTAGGTTGGTTTGGTTTGGCGTTGATTTTTGAAATCGATACAAAACTAAATCGGCACCAGGGTGCCATTTAGCTAGATGAAGTGTGTCAACCAAACGATGCCATTGGTCGGTCTATGAGCGGGGGAGCGCTCGGGTGGTGTAGTGTCGATGACGACGACATACGTAGGTAGGTACTCGTATAGGAAAACAGATGTTCTAATTTTGAATGAGCAATTGGATATTGGATACAAATTGCATTTCAATGGTGTACAATTTTAGATTGATACTTGCAATTGGATTTGGATTTTCCTTCTTCGTTTTGCTTGGAATTCATTTGTGTGTTGTTATGGTACATCAGAGAGGAGAACCCTATTCACATTGGATGCAGATGAAATGGTACTATTTGTAAGTTATTTATATACCTATACCCAAAGTCCTTTAATCGTTATTAAATGCATCAATGATGATCCATGGTATTCACATAGTTATGGATATGTTTATGTAAATTTGTGCACAGTGTTTCTATGCTTTCACATTTTGCACACATTAGATTATCGACTTCAATTAGAAAATAATTTAATCGGATTTTATGGTCTTTGGAAATAATTTATAAGACTGATTGGGATATTCATATATGCAAGAAGGAACTTCAAGAGCTACCTACTAGGGATACTGTATTAGTATATGTTTTTACTTGATTCTATAGGACATGAAATGCATTTTGTTGACTGGTTGTTACAATGTTATGTAAGTTCAAGGTATTAAGATAGATTTTGATCCGGTTCAAAAATCACATAGAAAATGATACTTGCTTGTTGAGAGTGAAGGAGTTTTTGATTCGATATTTATTCATTTGGCTTGTTTCGAATAATGAAGCTTGATGTCAGAAAATAACTATTTTAGTATTATGAGCAGATGGGATTTCACTCTTAAAGGAACAAAGAACTGTATGTAATTCAAAACCTCAACTCAGCTATTTCAACAATGCAATAAATTTTCCCAAGCTTAAGAACGCCAAGTTTTTTAATATTGCTCAGACAACTTTATAAACTGTGTCGAACAAAAACTCATGCTTTGGATTTTCAACATTTTATCTGTTATACAGATAACAGTGGACGTAGAGAGGAATTGCCAAAACAAAAATATTTATATCATACTTTAAGTTTAAAATGTCTTAATAACAAAACTCCCAGAATTCTATGGAGGTTGAATAAGAACATAACTCAAATACAGTGGGCGTGTTCGAATTTACTTAAGTCATTACCATTTCCAATAAGAACAAACTCTGAAGTTTTGAAGTCTATTAATCTCATGTAAACTAGCAGTCATTGTAATTAACCCTTTCATTGATAAACATCTAAAAATTAACAGTAAATCCAAAAAGATTGCTTCGGTCATATGACAAATGCTGAAAACGTCAATTTGTCTATATTCCATATTCCATTCTGTCTAAGTCAATAATAATAACAGGTAATAAAGTAAAAAGAATAGATAACAGAAATTAAGAATAGATAACAGAGATAAAAGAATATTAAATAGAGAATAGAAAATTAAGTATAAAATACAAAATAGAAGAAAAAAAAATAGAAAAGAACAGAAATAAAATAGAATAGGATATCTCTCGCTGCAACAATATGAAAAATACGAGTATCTTCTCTTTCTGCTACATTGTATAATGTATTGCTTAAAAAGTTGATGTTAAAAATCGTTCAACACTTAGCCTAAGATCATCGGTATTCCTTTTATTTTGAAATCATAGTCGAAATAATTTGTTGTTATTGAGTTATAAATCAATTTGATACTGATCTATAAATCGATTCCTAGGCTTCTTCTAAGGAATTATGTCTATAATGATGTTGACTTGATTCTTATCCAGATAAAAATTGAGTCCATTTATAATTTAATAAATCCCAGTCATTCACCGTGAAAACTAAATTTGTTATTTTCATCTAATGTATTAGGTCTCATAATATTCCAACGTGCCTTAAACGAAGACCGTTTGTGGCTAATTGATATGGATGTAGGGATTTTGTTGCTGCCCTTCTTTTTGCTGATGATGTAGTGATATTGGCTTACTCATGGCTTGGCTAACCCATGGCTTGGCTTAATCATTGGCCTTCGGCTGATAGCCGCCGCACAGTGGGGCAAAATGGCGAAAAGATGGCATTAAATCAACCAACAGGTCTAGAAACTTGAAATTTGGCACAAATACTGCTGATACCAATGTTAATACATTGCCAAAGTTTCTAATGGCCACGCCCATTTCTAGCGTTACCACCCATACAAATTTCATTAGTTTACGAAACTACTCAAAAACGGCTCAAACGATTTAAATGAAACTCTGCGTGTATTGCATTCTTCGTGATTGTAATACAACTACATTTATAAAAAAAAATTAAAAAAAAAATTATAGGGTTACCATTTCGGGATATTTTGTCTTACTAATTTTTGTTTGCTAAACTTAGTATCCTTTCTTCAATAGAAATAAATTCTTTGCTTTTCAGCTACATGTACACTTTTAAAAATTTAGTTTTAATAGGTCTACAATATCTATTTGAGCTTGGACGTGATTTTTTGTATATTATTTTAACACCAGAAACTAAGCGAAGTGGAACAAGGCAAGTAAGAAAAACAGTCGATTCTACTTGGTTCAATTCATAAAATGCTTGCTTATTTGAATAGTGACCAAAACTCCTATCAAAGTCCCATTTAGAGTACAAGCATACATATCAATTCTTAGTGAAGTGAATTAATCTCGTCTTTTTGGAGAATAATTAAGCCTTTAACTGTTAAGTTTAACAAACTTTGTAAAATTGTACTCACAGAAGTTTTCGAAACAATGATATATGTTCAGGATCGGGATAGCAATTTTTTTAACACTACTGAACTATTTTATACGAAGGAAATACTTAAGAAGCTTTTGATCTGATAATTTCATATTGAAATTTAGATAAGCCTGCTTCGAAAATTAACGCAAAAGCTTCTTCACCATTCATCGAAGTAGGTTAAATGGACTCTCTTAAAGCTTTCCTACACTGTTTGCTTTTCTAGGACTTTGGGGTACTTCGTGAATTAGTTTTGCAGCTACCGACTGCCCACATGTTCTCAAACTAATTTCAGATGCATATGCCAGTTCAGAAAGAATGTATGTCATTTTAAAAGTTACCCAAGTATTGAGTTTGCCTTACAATTTCTTCCTTTAAAAAATCCATCTGGCTATTAAATCCTTGGCAACTTGACTTCTTCTTTATATTAAAAAGATCTTGCCTGGTTATTGGTAGTATTTTGTGTTTTGTTGGGCGTAAGAAATGTCAAAAATACTATAATATTGACGAAAAAATTCTTTTTTTAGAAAGTGACGTCACCAACAAAAATGTACACAACACACAGGGGAGCGGATTGGAGCAAGAAAATTTTGCACATTCTGAAAGGAGAATGTGCACTTAACAAAATGACATATGAAACTTATTGGCACCTTACGGCGAACACAACTAAACGTCTAAGGATTTCAGAGAAATGCAAAAAAACAAGTAATTTTTTAACTTTTTTTTATATTCAACTACGAATTAAAATAAAAAGAATTATTTTTTTATAAAAAGAAAAAACATACAAAAATGCTCCTGAGCTTACTGATTCTATTGCAATTTAATTTAATTTGATACACGCAATAAATAATAAACTGTACACAATTTACTTAACCAACTCGAAATGACAAAAAGAGGTCTGCGATCGACTCAAAACGCGAACTTACTCTTCATTTGAGACGATCTGCAGAAGATTACGTGATTCAAATAAACTTTCTCTCTCTCATTTCTAATTCTCTATCATATTTGGAAGAGAAATAGAACGGTTATTTAAGACAAAGCTTGATTAAATGCCAGCCTTTTTTACGTTTTGCCCCATTGTGCGCCGGTTGTAATTTCTAGGCCCTGTTTATTCGTTGTATATTTTCAGGATGACTGTCAGCTTGCGTCACTACAGCTGTCGTCGTCGCCGTCGCCGTCGTGTCGTCACAATGTTTTATTATTTTTACCATCCATAATTAATTTGCTTGGTATAAATAGTGGAGAATATTTCAAAACAACTCAAATGTGTTCTAGAAGTGAAAGTGATTGCAACAGTGAAAATTTAAGTATTTGTTCTTATAATTATTCTGAAGAAGATGAAAACAGTAAAGAAAGTTTCAATTCGGGATCCAGTGATTGTAGGCGACGATTCTCAAATTCAATCGGAAAAAGAAGAAGAAATTCCGAATCGGGAGGAATTAAACGAGTACGACGAATGTTTACCGAATACTCAAGCAGTGGAGGAAGTGATAGTGATAGAGAAGAACAAAAAGAAAAGGAAAGCAACCGAGGAAACGAAGGAAATAACGAAAAAAATGAAGATAGATGTGGACTCAGAAATGAGGAAAGCAACAACATGCAGTCAAGAGATAATGACCCATATGTCTCTATTGTCACTTCTGCAAATCCACGATGTACATACTTGGAACCGAATATAACTTTGGAGACCTCAAACTGGATAACGGAAAAATTTGTAGAAAATTTGGAGGAGCCATCCTCATCATCGCACACCATGGAAACCATTTACACGTTATCCACGACTGCAGTTACTCCAACAATTCCTGCAGATGTTCATTTTTCCAATGCTTCGAAAACAAAATCACTAGAAGATTCGCTAGACGAGTTGTTCCAAGTTGGAAATACACATTACAACACTGGATCAATTTGTCAATCTATTTACAGAAAGAGTCCAGGCAAATCGTATACTATAACATCGCCAGGAGAACATGGATTCCAAGTCGTGAAATTAGATGTATACGATTTTTCAAAGATCTCCAAGAAGCCGAAAGCGGAATGGTGGAAGGAATCCAATTATCGTTCGACATTCATAATTCATTCTCCATTGGATCCCAATTATCAATTGGTGATGAAATTACTAGTGTCTGCGACGAACAACATAAACAAAATTCCGGGAGTAAAAAAAGAAGCAAGGGAGACAAAGTAATAGATTTTTTAAAACAACATCCGACGGCTCCTACGCATCATATTTTAAATACATCTATGTGGTTATCATCGGAATTTAGGTTTTGGGATATAAATTCAACTTTAATTAAGAATTGTTTAAAAATCGTAAATAATTATATTAATAATTTAACATTTCAAGAATTATTTTTATATTTAAAGTCAATAGAACCACAAAATTTAATTTTCAACGCTCCAATTGGTAATTTATATGAATACTATTATTCAATAAATGATTCAATTGAAATATTGGATGACTTATTAAATTTTTAATGTCTAGGCTAATGTTAAATAAGCTTCATGAATTCTGTAAGTTGTGGAATCTTGTTGCAACCCCGGATAAGTCAAAAGTATTGGTTATATGAAAGTGAAGAGAAACTTTTAAGATACTATCTCAAAAGAAAATTTCATCTTCCTCCAAACTCGTCGAACTATATGGTTTATGATTGAAACTGGACTGTCACAGTTGTTTATTAAGAAACTCAAACTTCAAATCGACTATGCAAAACCCAGAGCACAAGCTTTCCAAGAAGATTTTAATGAAAAGGAAGATACAGCAGAAGAGTGTGTAGCAAACATTAAATTTAATTTAGATGAACCAAGTACTGGAGACAAACATTGTACGATAATTCACTTCTAAGAGTGCTGCCCAGAATTACGAGAAATAAGAAGGAATGTATTCGGAAATGATATCTTAACTTAAATATATTGTATATTTTTGTTAAATTAAACATACTTTTTTATTTATATTAGAAATATCGGATATTGAACTAAAAAAGTAGATCTCGCAATTCTGTCTGTCTGTGTTCGACTACAACCTAAGCGGCTCGGCCGATTTTTTTTTATACTTGGTAGATATCATTTTTATTTTTCCCCCCCCCCACAGGTTTTTTTTTTTTTTTTTTGCCATACGAATTGTCGAAATTTTATGTTTTTTTTCTCAAAAACTGTTCGACATACATATTTAGAAAAGAGAGATACAAAAAATTCATTTAGTTAAAGCTAATTGTATCCCACTGGAACCATTTTTTGGTTTTTGATTTTCAACCGAATTTGATTATTTTTTTTTAATTTGAATAGAATTTCGTATTCAAATTTTCAAAAATTTTTTTTTTTGATTTTTATAAATAACTCAATATGTATTTTGAAAACCCCATGCTAATTTTTTTTTTAATCTTGATAAATAAAAGTTTCTCAATATAATTTACAAGATCTGAGAAAATAAAATGCACGACTGGGTCGCACGAACTTGCTCCTATGTAATCGACTAGAAATTTTAAAAACGAATGTTATTAGAGAAAACTGTTCCTAAGGATAAAATTAATTTTTAAATTCGTTTAGTAGTAACAGAATGCTATGCAAATATGAATTTATGCAAGAACAAAAATTATAAGTCCTTGTAGTGGTTTCTTTAATAGAAGCTTTTATATAGAAACTTTTTAAAAGCTTTTTAAGAAAAAATGTTGGTACGCTTATTTAAAGTTTTTCTTATTGTTCGAATAAAAATTAAATTTACGAAAAAAATATTGACCCGTTTCGGAGATATCGAATTTTCAAAAAAAGATTTTTTTTTTCAAAAATTCAAAAAATATTTATTTTAAAATTTTGAAATGCAATCTGTTTTAGACTTTTTAGAAGCTTCTCTATAAAAATTTTGATTAAGATCCGTTATGTGGATAATGAGAAATTCAAAATTCGAAAAAATGGTTCTATGGTAGGTACAAGCCGTAATATCTTAATTTCAAAATTTTTTTTATTAAATTGAAGATCGTAAAAATTGATTGAAAAAAAACAAATTTTATCAAAATTCTAGGTACCGTTTTCGAGAAAAATACGATTTTTGAAAACCATTTTTTAGTTTTTTAGCATTTGTATGGTAGGTACCTTTATATTTAGGTAAAATAAAAATTTTTTTCTTACATTTTGTAGATTATATTGAGAAACTTTTATTTATCAAGTTTAAAAAAACTCTAGCATGGGGTTTTCGAAATACATATTGAGTTTTGAAAAAAAAAATTTTGAAGTTTTTTTTATAAATCAAAAAAAAAATGTTTTGAAAATTTGAGTACACAATTCTATTTATGTTTTTGGGAAGCTTTAGCAAAAAAAAAAATGATCAAAATCGGTCGAACCGTTTTAGAGAAAATAAAAAACAAAAAAAATGGTTCCATGGGGGGTACCCTCAATAACCATTTTTCGAAAAAAAATTTTTAACCATTACCTAGCTTTAATTAAATTAAATTTTTCTGTATTTTTATTTTTAAAATCAGTTTTTTGAGAAAAAAAAAATGATTATAAAATTTCGAAAAAAAAATCGTATGGCAGGTACCGTTATTTTTGGTCTTAAAAAATCAAATCAAAAAACATCCGGGGGGAAAAAATTAAAACCCATATCTACCAAATTTGAAGAAAATCGGCCGAGCCGTTTAGCTGCAATCGAACGGACAGACAGACAGACAGAATTGCGAGACACACTTTTTTAGTCTTCGCCATCATCGTAATGTCAACTTTGATCGAAATCTCGAGTTCGATTTTTTTTACGAATGCATAACTTGCCTTATAGTACCTATAAGTCGCAAGTAAAAATGTATTTTACCTAAAAATAACGGTACACATAATGCAAATGTTTTTTTTTTTCGAAAATCGTATTTTGCTCGAAAACGGCGCGAATTAAAACATTTGTTTTGTACTTTTAAGATTAAAAGAATATTTTTGGAACTATGTATGTCCTTTATTTTCTAATATTTTACATTAACCTTAAAAGGAGCTTAAGACTACTATATAGTTACTATAAGACTAACGATCCACTCATCATACAGTCGTATTTATATCCTTCCTTATCTTTCTACAAGGAGACCAAAGCATACAATCATCTTGCTGGATAATGAAAAAGAGATAATATTATCTATACAAACAATATTATCTCTGTTACATAAATGGTGTAGAGTTGTGTGCAAGACTAAAGATATCATTGAATACAAATAATGTTATCTCTTTTCTCAATATATAATGCTACTGATGCTTAAGTCGCGCCTAGAATTTTGATAAATTTTTTTTTCTTTCGATTAATTTTTACGATAATAAATTAAAAAAAAATTAAAATTATGGTATTACTGACTGTACCTACCATAGAACCACTTTTTTTTAATTTTCAATTTCTCATTATCGACAAAACGGATTTTAATGAAATTTTTTTATAAAAAGTTTGCAAAATATTGCATTTCAAAACAAAGAAAAAATATTATTTTTTTGTTTTGGAAAAAAAATATTTTGGGAAATTTTTTTTCTTAAAAATGTTTTAAAAATTTTGTATTACTTTTAGCCCCGGGCTTCCCCTAAAAATATACTCATTAACCTAATGTAAATAATACATTCATATATTCGCATATTGACATTTTGGTGAGCTCGTGAGTTTAATTTATAATCACATAATTTCGTGCAAATTTAGAAGAAATTATCTCATTTCGAAATGTGAATTTCTAACTGAAATGGATTAATTAAGAATCGAATTAGGAAATTATCTCATTTGATCTAATGATCATCTTAATCTAAATTCTAAGAAACATTCACCGAATGATACTTGTGAGATAAATTTTTCATGACTCATAGTCATGTTCGCTTCATAATTGACGTATTCAATTTTTTTTATTTATTCAAATTTCGGACGTCAGTGTCAATTTTTTGTCATTGATTCAATTATTTTCGTTCGTTCGTTGTTGATTGAAATCGTTATAAAAATGGTTTGACGTTATATCGTGTCAAACAAAAAATAAAATAAAATAATTCCGACTACTATACATTGTAACAATCATCATGGCACGTGTTCGTTTTTACGAAATACCATGCACATATGTATGTACATATGTATATATTTCCGCAATATTATTTTAAGGTGTTAATAAAATTCAAAATATATATAGTCACGTCTTATTGCGCTGAAAAGTTTGATGTTGATGTATTGACAGTTCCTAGTTTTTCATTTGCATTCAACTGAAGAACTTATAATTTTGTTTTCTAATTCTATGAAAATTTAGTTGCCTACACGCACTACTACTGAACGAAATCAGTAAAATTTTAATATTAAAATGATTTATTGTAAAATAGCTAATCCCAAGCTTACGTTGACCTTAATGAATATTTGTATAGCATTCTATAACTTGTTAGAAGTCTTCAAACTTATTTGTTAAAATTAATATAATATGTTTAATGTTTCTATACTGTCACTTTTCTATTTCGATAAATTTTTGACAGCTAAGAGTTATAATTGATTATCCACTCAGAGAACTGCTTCATAAGTTATTTTATTTCCAGGGTTGAAAAACAGGCCCTTAAGCCAAGTGCAGATTTATGTACATCTAGAGGAAAGAAAATTCATTGAATTTTGCATCAGAAGATAAGTACGGGGTTAGAATTAATATGTTTTCTTCTAACTAACGGTATTTGCACGTAATGCTTGGTTAAATGCTTTAGGTTTTTCGAATATTTAATGGTATGCATATTTAAAAAACAGTGACTTATGGCACGAATCATTGATTGTTGATTAAAAAAAGAATCTTAAAAAGGCAGATTGTTGAGAGTTTGTAAATTACGAATGTCTTGTGAAAAATCACATTTTTTTGAAAATAATAATGACTGATTTTATACAAACTAAAAAAAAATGCACGACTAGATCGCACGAACTTGCTCTTATGTAAAAGTACTTTAAAATTTAAAATAATAATAAAAAATAAAAAAATAATAATAATTTTTTATATAAGAAATTTCTTTAAAATTTTTCAAGAACAAAATTTGGGATGCCAATTTTAAGTATTTAGTAGTATAGATTTAAGGAAATAATTTCAAAAAATAATCGTTCACATGTTTTAGAGATATTGATTTTTCAAAAATCCCAACAAATATTTTTATATACAATATTATGTATTTTAAACTTAAGGGAGCTCTTGGTTAAAATCGTTAGAGCCATTAATGAGAAAGTCGAAAATCAAAGAAAAGAAAATGCACGACTGGGTCGCACGGATTTGCTCCTATGTAATAGGCTAGGATTTTTAAAAACGAATGTTATTTGAGAAAACTGTTCATAAGGATGAAATTAATTTTTCAAATTCTTTTAGTAGTAAGAGATAAAAACAAAAACTTATTCAAGAAGAAAAATTATAAGTTATTGTGGTGGTTTCTTTAAAAAAAAATAAGATTTTATATTTTAAAAAAAATTTTAAAACATTTTTAAGAAAAAAATTTGGTAAGCCAACTTTAAGTTTTTACTATTATACGAATGAAAATTATATTTCCAAATTTCCGTTTTTGAGATAACGAATTTTCAAAAAAAAAACTTTTTCTAAAAATTCAAAAAATATTTATTTTTTTTTAAGTTTTGAAGCTTTTTAGAAGCATCTTTATAAAAAAAATCATTAAAATCCGTTATGTCGATAATAAGAAATTCAAAATTATTCTATGGTAGGTAAAAGCTGTAATATTTTAATTTTAGAATTTTTCTTATTAGATAAATTAAAGATCATAAAAATTGATAAAAAAAAGAAAAACAATTTTATCAAAGTTCAAGCGCCATTTTCGAGAAAAATACGATTTTGCAAAACCATTTTTTGACATTTGTATGGTGGGCACCTTTATTTTTAAGTAAAATATTTTTTTTTCTCACATCTTGTAGATTATTATTGAGAAACTTTTATTTATCAAGCTTAGAAAAAATCTAGCATGGGGTTGTGGCACCTACAGTGCCATCCCTGTCACAATAATTTAAGTAGTAACATTCAACCCTAATCCAATATCATCTGTTCGCGATCTAACATCAGCTAGGTATAGAGAGCAGAAACGAAAATGCTACACGGGCTGAATAAATTAGTATCGATTTAAGTGCCATACAGTATGCACCACCGTAACAAGTTAACAATTAAATAATAAACTTATTTTGTATTTTAGAATTAATTAAATGAAATCATTATAACTCGAAAGTAATTGAAGTCTTCTTATTTAATAGGGCTGGAAAATCATAGCTACTATAGGGTTTTCGAAATATTGAGTTTTGAAAAAAAAAATTGAAATTTTTTTTAAAAATCCATTTTTTTTAAATCCAATTTTTTTTTTAAATCAAAATTTTTTTTGAAAATTTTAATACACAATACTATTTAAATTTTTGGTGAGCCTTAGCAAAAAAAAAATGATCAAAATCGGTGCTATCGTGTTTGAGAAAATCAGAAACAAAAAAGTGGTTCCATGGGGGGTACCCTCCATAACCATTTTTCGGAAATTTGTTTTCAACCAGTACCAAGCTTTAAATAAATGAAATTTTTTTGTATTTTAATTTTTTAAATCTGTCGAACAGTTTTTGAGAAAAAAAAATATTTATAATATTTCCGTTATTTTTGGTCTTAAAAAATAAAAATGATATCTGCCAAGTTTACAGAAAATCGGCCGAGCCATTTAGGCTGTAGTCGAACGGACAGACAGACACCCAGAATTGCGAGATCCACTTTGATCAAAATCTCGAAATCGATTTTTTTTTTTCGAATGCATAACTTGCCTTATAGGTTTCTATACGCCGCCGCAAGTAAAAACGGTTCTATGGCAGGTACCGTAAATATAATTTTTTCCTAAATTTTTGTTTTGACCAAAATGTAGTTCATGCCAATATGAACACACTAATTTTTTTTATTATTAAAATCGATTGAAGAAAAGAGGTCCAGTGGTTTAAGCTGTAGGGAGAGATACAGACATACAGACACACTTTAACATGTTTTTTATGTACTAAATTGTCCTTAAAATTAAAAATAAAATTGATATGCAAATTGTTAGTATTTAATGTTATACATTTTAAAACGTAATTTAAAGATTTAATCGTGTATCCGTTTTCAAGATATTGAATTTTCAAAAAAAAAATTGTATTATTTTTTAAAAAATTCAAAAACTATTTGTATTTAATTGTATTGTTTCCCCTAAGGGTTACAAGCTGTCCGCCTCCTTACTCTCTCTACTCTCCCTCCTCTTGTGCATTCTCTCTCTTCTTACCTTTTCTCACCTTCTCTAGTTCCTTTATCCATTCTTCGCCCCTCCCTGTTTCGTCCATTATTTCCCTCATTTTGTCCCCTATTGATTTCCCTTCATCTCCGCCTGACCTGCATCTTTCTATTAAATGTTCCCACGACTCTTGTTCACCCTCACATACCCTGCACACCCTCTCTTCTTCTCGTCTCCAGTACCACCTTTCTCTCACCTCATTTCCTAGCCTTACTCTTGCTATTCTCCTTGTCCTTTCTGTTTTCCACCCCTCTGTCAAATATTTCGGTATTCCTTCCGTCATCACTTCTTTATACCACTTGTTATACCTGGATTCTTTGATTAGGTCTCGTCTTTCCTTCTCCTGCTCTTTTCTGCTTTCCATTTCCAGTCTCTCATATCCATTCAAACTATCTTCTCTTCCCTCCCTTTCCTTCTCTCTCTTTTTCCCATCGTGATCTTCTCCCCCGTCCATCTCTCTGTCTCTCTTTAATCTCCTCCAAACATTCCCTAGCTATTTCACTTCCTTTTCCAGATGCTAACTTCTCTTCATAATTCCATGCCCTTTTCCCTGCTCTTATCATAATCTTATCTCTTTTCGTTTCCTCTCTCACCATGTATCCTGGAGTTTACCATTCTACCCCTAGGCTCCATTTAAGGTACCTTTCTTGCATCCTTTCCATTTCTTGTCTCTCCTTCCATCCCCATACTTCTGCCCCATATCCCATCACCGTCCACACCAGGGTGTCGAAAAGCCACATTTTCCTCTCCCATATCTTTTCAAATTTCCTTCTTCCAATTCCCCATGCTTCCTTCATGACCGCTGCTGCCTTCTTTATTCTGTCCTTTATATGTGCCTCCTGCCCACCATTCTTTTTGAACACATACCCTAAGTATTTAAATTCTTTTACCTCTTCTATTTTCTTTCCTCTCCATCTCCAGTCTACTGTTGTGTTCCTCCCTCCTCCTTTTCTGAACCTCATCACTTTCGTCTTTCCCACGTTCACTTCCAGTTTTTTCCTCTCGAAGTACTTCTCTAGTCTTCTTATCATACTGTGCATCTCTTCTTCATTTTTCGCCATTACCACCACATCATCTGCGTAAGCCAGTGAGCAAATCCTTCTTCCCTTCACTTTGACCCCTCCCCAGCTCCCTTTTCCCAGTTCCTCTTCTATATCCGCCGTTAACAAGTTGAACAGGATTGGGCTCATCGGGCATCCCTGCCTTACTCCCTTTCCCGTCCAAAATTTGTCTCCATCACTCCTGCCGCTTTTACTCTACTCGTGGTTTCTTCGTAGACTTCCCCCACTCTTTCCCTTAGCCCTTCTCTCACTCCTCTTTCCTCCAACGCGTCCATCATTATTTTCCTGTCTACTGAATCAAATGCAGCTTTTAAATCTATAAACAGTGCCACTAGCTTACCCCTCTCCTCTGCAACCTCCCTATTTACCACATAGTTCAGCACATATACGTTGTCTATCGTTCCTACTCCTCTTCTAAAACCTGTTTGATTTGGTGGTATCATCCCTTTCTCCTCTGCTTCTTCTTCTAACCTCTTCGCTAGAACCGCCGTATATATTTTGTATAGCGATGGCATGAGCGTTACTCCTCTGTATTCCTCTACCTTTGTTCCTGCCCCTTTCTTTACTATCGGCGCGATCACCCCTTCTTTCCAGCCCTCCGGCCATCCACCTCCTCTCCAGACTTTCCTACAGATTCCCCACGCTACCTCTATACCTTGCTCCCCTCCATATCTCCATGCCTCATTTGGTATACCATCTATTCCTACAGCTTTTCCTTCTTTGAGATTTCTAATCACCAATCTGATTTCTTCTTTACTAATCTCTGTCTCGTCTCCCTCTCTTCTTGTTCCCTCTGTTCCCATTCTCAACCTTTTTTCTTCTCCTCCAATTAAGCTCATAAAATAACTTTTCCATTCTTCTGCTTCAATCCCTTCCCCCATTGTTTTTCTCTTCTTTCTGTCTCTATTTATTATTTCCCACACTTTATTTTCAGTATTGGCCTCTGCAATTTCTCTTACCATTTCCTCCTGCTCCTCCCTTTTCTTTCTCTCAATCATCGCATGATATTCCCTTTTTTTTCTCCCTGTATTTTTCCTTCGTCCCACTTCCCTTTCTCCAACACCTTAGCTCCTTTCTTACTTCTCCTTTTTTCTCCCTACATTCTTCATCCCACCATCCTCTCATATTCCGTTTTCTTTTTCTTCCACCTACCTCCTCACTTCTTTCAATCTCTTTTTTTATCCTCTCTCCTATCTGCTTTTCTGATTCTTCTCCGTCCTCCTCCAGTCTCACTCCTCGCATTCTCCTCTCGAATTCTCGTTTCATTTCCTCCGACCACCTACCCATTTTTGTTCTTTTGTCCTCTTTTACTTTTCCTTTCTTTCTCCTTCTTCCTTTTTTCATCGTTATCACTAAAGGATGATGATCCGACTCTACTCTATCTGCTACTTCCAAAAAAAACTATTTTTTCGAAAAAAATTCTTAAATTATATTTTTTTAAATGCAAAGGAGCTCCTGCAGAAAAATTTTAGTTAAAATCGTTATAGCCGTTGATGAGAAATCGAAAATCAAAAAAATGAACTTTCACAGAACTTGGATAAAATTCTGACAGTTCACTATTTTATTTTTACTTGCGACTTATAGGTACTATAAGGCAAGTTATGCATTCATAAAAAAAATCGAACTCGAGATTTTGATCAAAGTTGACATTACGATGATAGCGAAGACCAAAAAAGTGGGTCTCGCAATTCTGTCTGTCAGTCTGTCTGTCGGTTCGACTACAGCCCAAACGGCTCGGCCGATTTTCTTCACACTTGGTAGATATGGATTTTAATTTTTTCCCCCCAGACTTTTTTTTCTTTTTTTAAGACCAAAAATAACGGTACCTGCCATACGATTTTTTTTTCGAAATTTTATAAATATTTTTTTTTTCTCAAAAACTGTCCCACAGAATTTAAAAAAAAAATTGAAAAATTTGATTTAGTTAAAACTAGGTAATGGTTGAAAAAAAATTTCCAAAAAATTGTTATTTTTGGTAGCATCCCTGGGTCCATTTTTTTTCGTTTTTGATTTTCTCGAAAACGGTACAGCCGATTTAAATAATTTTTTTATGCTAAGGCTCCTCCAAAGTTTGAATATTTTTACATATTCAAATTTTCAATTTTTCTTTTTTTGATTTTTAAAAAAAATTTCAATTTTTTTTTTGAAACTCAATATTTCGAAAACCAAATGCTCGATTTTTTTCAAACTTGCCAAATAAAAGTTTCTTAACATAATCTACAAGATTTGAAAAAAAATTGTTTTATGGTTTTCGAAAATCGTATTTTTCTCGAAAACGTTTCCGAGAATTTTGCTAAATTTTTTTTTCTTTTGATTAATTTTTACAATCTATAATTTAATAAAAAAAAATGAAATCTAGATATTGCTGACTGTGCCTACCATACAACGATTTTTTCGAATTTTGAATTTCTCATTATCGGCATAACGGATTTTAATGAAATTTTTTATAAAGAAGCTCCTAAAAAGTTTAAAAAACATTGGCGCAAAATTTTAAACATTTAAAACCTACTCTAAATCAATTTTAGAATGGGAGTCGACTCTAAATATTGAGTATAAAACGAGAACCGACTTTTTGTTAATTTTAAAGGACATAAACTATACTTTAACGTTAAAGAGCTCGTCTTACTTTAACAGCAGCAAATAGCTAGTTTATCTTTTAAAAGTATACTTTATCCATATTGACAATGGTCATTTCATACCAAAGCAAATGGAAGAAAAAATGTTTACTGATGTTTTATTCAATTTTTTAAAGATGTTTTTTGTAAATAGACTGAATAACTGAATATTATAAATTCGAAATAATCATACGAAAGTGCTGTACGATGAACAAATCTGTAAATACAAATGTATGTAGGGACATACATATCTTATGTATGCACGCGCGCCGCCGCCGCCGGCCGAGACGAGTATAACTAAATGAATCTGCACCTTGCAACAACAAATTGAGTTTTTATGCTGTGAATTCGCGATTTATACTTTATTTCCATCTAAAATAATGTAAATAACTTATAAACAATGAAAATCTGTACCGAGGTAGTATATAAAATGTACTTTTTTCGGCGAAAAATTATTTGGTTTAAAGTTGTCTGTTCTTTTCACTCTTTTTTTGTGTTTTTGTAGTTGTGTGAGTTATGTATCTGTCAAATTAAGGGTTGTTCAACGCAAATTCGCTAAGGTTCTGTTGTAAAACCCACATCAGTTAGAAGAGTTGTCTAACGTGTTTAAAATTATGCAAAAGTTAGACGAAGTCTCCAAGCTAAACGACTGCGTTAAGTAGAGCCGGTTTTATTCCTTAAACGAGAACTGTTTAAAATTTTGCGCCATTGCATTTCAAAACTTAAAAAAAAAAATATATTTTTTTTTCAATTTTTGGAAAAGTCTTTTTTTTTTTTGGAAAATTCGATATCTCAAGAACGGCTTAATATTTTTCTTGGAAGTTTAACTCTCATTCGTACAATAACAAAAACTTAAGGTTGGTGTACCAATTTTTGTTTTTTAAATGTTTTAAAAATTTTGTGCATAAAAGCTTATTTTTTAAGGAACTACTACAATGACTTATAATTTTTGTTGTTGCATAAATTCATATTTGCATAGCATTCTGTTTTTATCTCTTATGTACTACTAAAAGAATTTAAAAAAATTCATTTTATGCTTATGAACAGTTTTCTTTAATAACATTTGTTTTTAAAATTCCTAGTCTATTACATATTTTATTTGTTGTTGATTAGAGCAAAATCTGGAAACTACTTAGTGAAAGGATTAAAATGTTTGTTGGTAGCATTTTGTTTAGGCTCAGCACTTCGTTTTAACCTTCCAGTTAACTAATAGTCGACATTAGCGTTTGATTATTAGTAAGGCCCAATGTCAAAACATTCAATCAAAACAATGTCGTCAAGTTAGTATTACCACTTAAAAATTTTAAACATGTAATAATTAAACAAAATGTCGTAAATTTGTCGTAAAACAAAAAAAATTGTCGCTCTTGTTGTTTTTAAAAACATAATCTATTATGTGAACGTGACAGACAAGTCAGCACTACAACTCTTCAAAATGGGGTAAAATTAACTCGAAAAAGGACAGTGTTAATAATTGTCGTAAATTTGTCGTTATCATGTTGTAAAAGAAAAAAAGACGTCGCATCCTTTATTCTAAAAAAAAAAAAATACCTTTCCTTAAATATGACAAAAGTACTTCAAATAACATTTTTTTTTTATACCCAATTTTTTTTTCTATGGAATTTGTTGAAACATCTGTCGTAAGATAAGCAAGTTCTGTCATAAAATAAATTATAACCAATTCAAAGACGACCTACATTCATACTGCGATGTTCAGGCTTTAAAAACCAATGTGCATCGGTATCTCTTTTTAAATCCTCTCGAAATATCCTAACGCTCATGTTGAGCTCAAACACTTTAGTAATCCCTTTAGTGTGCTAAAAATATAAAAAATAAAAAATAATAATAAAATTTTCGATATATCTTAAAAAGAAAGTTGTCAAGTCGTTATTGGAAAATCCGATGTTATTAATTTGAAAAGCTGTGAGAATGGGGGTTTCACGATTAAAAAGGGTATTTTTCCCTTTTTAAAAATTACTAACGTCAATAATACCTGCAAGTTACCCACGAAATAAACTTCATCGGGAATTTGTCTGTCATAGAAGATCTGATAGAGGAGATTTCAAGGTACCAGACAAACGCTTCAGGGAAACAAACTTTTGATCGAGATTGTCGCTATAGGAGAAATACAATGTATAAAATCATGAAAGTCAGTATTGTAAATGTTACAATATAAACACCTAAATTCTAATAAAATATTTGGAGTTACGTTTAGGCCTTCTTCCTTTTTTCGACAGTAACAGGATCTATATTTGGTCAAGTTTTCCTCCGTCTTCACTCCGTACTGTGGTTATAAGAGGCTAACTTCAAGGCTTTGTGATATATTTTGGTCTAACAAAATATATGTTACCTAACTGCGATCTGTCCTTGATAGTCGAATTCAGAGATAAAGGATCTTCGACTGAGTTTTATAATCAAAAACCAAAAATCTGACGTATGTATCTATATTCGAAAAGATAATACCAGAGAACTGTTAAAGATTTATTTGTATGTATCTCCATTACGTACAAACATACATTCCTTATGGTATTGATACAGATTATTTGTTGTCTTAGGGCAACCAAACCATATCAGATCTTATCCATTCAAGATTTTTTTTTCTCCAAAAAAAATAAAACAACACAATATATGCAAATCCTTTAAGGGATTCCGATGTCCTTCCATTGTATTCCTTCTTTCACTAAAAATACTCGTCGTCAGTCCAAATAGTCGTCCTTAAAAAGAGAAATCCAATTCAATATATATTCTCCCCTCATGATGTTCAAACAATTGACGCTTTCCTTTGAAAGAAAAATACAATATTCCCTGACATGAATGTAGTATAGTCTTCTTGTAACTCGCAGCAAGAAACTTCAATATATAAATCCCTATTCCCTATTTGATGTCTTTTAATATCCGTTGACCCTCAGATCAATTTTTATCTCCACTCTGCTCCGTGAAGAAACAAACTTATTTTTTTTTGTTGTGTATCAGAACTTTTGCTGTATCCTCATCAAACAATGAAAAGATTGACAGAAGGACAGAAGGACAAAAACATTGTGTCGATTTTGTTTGTTCTCGAAGTCAAACAATTTATTTCAAACTCCCCCAGGGAGAGCAAGGAAATAACATTCCCTATCGCATTGACACTTGCCCCATTAGCTTAACACCTTTATTTGTCATATTTGTCATTTTAGGACATTTACTTAATTTAATTGACGTTACTTCTGTAAATAAAATTTCAAGGAATCGAATAAAACAAGGATAAGCTTTTGAACTGTATTTTACCTCGTGTGTGATATATTATCTCCTTAATGACTTCTCTTTTGCCACAAAATTAACACAATGAAATCCTCTTTGCCTGCTTGCATACAATTTTATTTAGCTACACCTCCTCATCAAACCCTCCCTCCGGGTCTATCGAATTCCCAATTGATTTAGTCATATGAGGTCCGCAAAACAATACAAATCCTCCTCCCGCACTTATCCATTTTCATTGTGTGAATATCCTGCCACTTAAACCTGGTGTGCCTGTGCGGTTGCATGTTTTGAGTAATCGTAATGTATTTCGTGAATGAAAGCGCAAAAGTTAACGATATGTTGTGTATACAGAATACATGTATACAAATATTTTGCCTACTGGGGTCCACAATAAGTAAATACAGTAAAATCTCTAATATTGGAAATGTCTCTTTGTTGAAAAGCTTCATTTACACCTCGCAGGGTGTTGTTTCTGAGATGCCTGAGGTTCTTCTCTGTATAGGGGAAAAAACGTGGACAAGATATCTCCGTACAAAGTCAGAAGTACTATCCATATCTTTATCTCCTGTTTGTTTATCTGTTCGGTACAAAATTTAGAACCGATTTTAAATCAGTTTTAGTTAAAAAAGAGACTTCGAACTTTAGCTTTGTTTTACAAACAATTCATTACCGAATCAAGATTTTAAACCACCGATTTCCATTAAGGTTAAAGCAAGACAGTTGCTAGACCATGGTTGAACCTCGGTTAAGAGTTTACTACATTTTCTAATTAAAAGAAGAAGTTGGAAAAATGTAAGGTTTAATATAAAGTTAGATTTAATAAATAAATTGAAATAACCGAATATTTATAAAATGTAATAAAGTTAATGATATGTCCTGACCATTTAAAAAAATGTAATATAGTTACAAATGTCAAAATTTAACCATAAGATCTCGCACAAAAGTGAAGTATACAATTTTGACATTTTTAGTGTCACATTTAGATCAAAATTATTTAATCTTGCAATTATTTTGAACCCAATTTAATACTCATGAAGCAGTTTTTCAGTGAAGGATTAACTAAAACTTAAAGCTGTTGTTATATTCGTTTAAAATGAAATGTTTTAAGTTTTAGTACAATAAAATTCAGGGCCACCATCGCGTAATTTTTAAGACGATCGTCGTCCAAACGATTGTCGAACACGACGTCGTCAAAAGTTTGCTTCGTGTAATCGCATCGTTCGGTCGTGTCGTCCATCTTCCACAGTTTGAGAACATCAAGAAGCAATAAAATGTCATTTGGGCTGTCTGGTTGTAATCAAACTAAAGTTTTCGTTGGAAGTGAGAGAGGTTGCGATGCATTCCTTATGTTGATTTCCTTTACATTTATGAGAAATCAATTTTTGTATGAAGATTTCGGTTAATCGACAGATTTTACGTTCCTTCACACCAAAAAATCGATTTTTTTTTACAGAGATCAAAATCTTCGAATCCTTGTTTGAAGATGGATTTATGTATACGAACTGCGCACACCAAAAGAAAACAAATTATCCCGGATCGAAATCCCTAGTGTTAAATAAAGAAATCGAAATTAGTGTCCTTCGCATTCGCATTTATTCGATAGTTTCGCTTTCATTTAATTCGCTTTCATTATCATCGAAAAATAACAAATTGTAATGTAGTAACATTTTTTTAAATTAATTTAAATTAAAAAAAAAACTCAAAAAATCCACAAAATGTATGAGACGGTTGTAAAATAGCAATCGTCCAATCGCAATCGTTCAGTCGACCATATTTGACAGTTCAACAAGTTACATGAAGCTAAAGTTGAATCGTCTTAACGACATCGTCCAGACGATTCAAGTTTGTATGTGTTACACGAAGCAGTTCAATCGTTCAAACGACGTCATCAAACTATCGTCGCGCGTCGTCTTACGCGATGAAGGCCCAGTTTTTTATTTCCACGATTAATATATATGTCCGCTTCTTATTTCCGGCCTTTCACGTGGTTTTTATTTGGCATTGCCAGATGCCCATTTTGCTTTGAAAAAGGTCGGTAGATGACGTTTTACGAAAAAGGTCGATAGATGGCGTATGGAAATCATTACACTGTCAAAAATCTATTGAACACGAAGTCCCGTACTATAGAATTCGGCCTTTTAATAGTACTGAAAGTCGCATTTAGAATTCGATACATTTTTGACACACATGTGTCAGATATGTCTGTTCAGTTAATGCAGAGTTAATTTACCAAGTTTTTTGATAACTCGTGTTGATAAACTGAAACAAATATTTCATAAATTAATTTAGTATACTCACTTTACCTCATATGGCGCTTACAGTCCAGGATGGACTTCGGCCTTCGGCCTCAACTAACAAGCTCCTCTAGCCAGCTCGGTCTTTGGCTTGTTGCCTTCAGTTACGCACTCCAAAGACATTTTTCTTTTATTTTTTAGTTCAGAGTCTTCCAGAGTTTCGAATATGTGTTTCTATGTTCGTTCTGAGCTTGTTCAGAGTGCACTCTATGAGCTCAGAATAAAATAACTGAGCAGACAGAATTAAATACTTAACAAAAGCATTTGACAGGTGGAAATTAAACAAAAGTAAGGGTGACAGTGTTCAGGTGGGTTTCAAAAACAACTTGGTTCAAAGGATGTTCAGAACATGCTAGGACTCTGTTCAGAGCTCTATTCTGAACAAAAAAAAAAGAAAAACGCCTTAAGTTGGTTGAGGTCGCTCTCCACTTGTGGTCTTCCTCTGTTGCGCTAACTCTAAGGCCGTAGATTCGAAGATTCGTTGGACGGTGCATCGGTGTCCATACGTTCCACTTGTCCCAGCCATCTCGGTCGTTGTATTTTCAGCTTTTAGACGAGGACCATGTCGCCAGTGAAGCTCGTTGTTGATTCTTCTCCCCCATACTCCATCGATGCATACTGGACCGAAAGTCAACCGAAGAATCTTCCTCTCAAAGCATCCACGCAGATTTTCATCAGCTTTTGACAGGGGCCATGCTTCTGCCCCATACAGAAGGGGCGGCATGATTGGGGTCCTTCATAAGGTCTCCTGGGTTTTTTGAGAGAGGGCTTAACTACTTAAATGCCTTGTTATCCCGAAAAAAACAGCAAATTGGCGAGAGTGATTAGTCGTTTGATCTCTGCACTGATGTTATTTTACGAGGTAATAGTGGAGACCAGATAGATAAAGTCCTTGCGGACTTCGAAGTTGTACCTTTCCATCGGGACGTTTTAATCGAGTCGACGATGTTGAGATTTCTTTCTCGATGACAGGCAAACCCATTTTCGCCACCTCCGATTCAATACTTGCAAACGTAGTTAAACAGATTATTGAAAAATAGTACCTCTGTTACTGACTTGCGACTTTCGTTCAATTGTTTCAAAAACGATGTTAAAGAGCTTGCATTATAACGAGTCACCTGGCATCAAACCTTTCTTGGCATCAAAAAGTACTGACTTTGACGGAGCAGTGAAATTTGTCCATCTTCATCCTGCACAAGCGGACGAGTTTGGAAGGAATGCCGTTTCTGTCTACGCTATCAAATCGATAATGAGGTGGTGTGTACCGATTTGAAACTCATGGGTTTTTTTTTTCAAAATCTGTCGGAGTGTGAACAATTGATCGACGGTTGATTTGCCACGCTTAAAACCACACTTATAAGCACCGATCAGATCATTGGCCAATGGTTTTAAGCGATCGCACAATACAGATGACAGGATTTTGTATGCGACGTTGAGGCGACTTATAACTACCTCTGTAGTTGGCACTTGTCAGAGCGTCTCCTTTCTTGTGGATGGGGCACACTATACCGAGGTTCATCGGGCATACTTTCATCCGACAGACCAAATTTTGGAGATCCCTACCAAGTCATTTCCTCCTGCTTTTATTGATTCGGCTGGCAGGTCATCCGCACCAAAAGATGACATTTTGGCCCCCGACGCAAAGTTGTCTATGCCAAAAAGTATCCTAAATGAAATTAAAGTCTCCAAACTCAACTGATGCACCACTTTAAATTTTCCTTTCGATGAACATATGTAAGCTTATCAGTACCATTTATATCAACCAATTTATATCCGTCCAGAAGAGAATTTACTGTAGTCTACACGTACACCTACCTACAGATGTCGTTAAATCAACCGTCTCCTTTTCTCATTCCATCTTTCCGGGGAGTATCACGAGGTGGAGCCGTTTATATAATAGCCTGGCTTCGATTGCCACACGAACTTTGAAGATTGGAGCTTAATTTCATTTCCCTGGTAGGTATATTATAGTAAACCAGCCCCGGTCTAGTGAGTTATTTAACTTTAGCGCGAGGAAAAAGGGTAAACAAATTTTGTTTTCACACACACAAACTTTGTCACCATAGCCTCGCCGTCGTCGGATGAAGTTACTTTTATGGTGACGGTGAGCTCTAGCTGTGCTTTATGCGCGACCATCGCAACCTAAAGTTGTTGTTTCATTTTTTTTTGTATGAAGGTGTTAATGTCAGATCCATCGGTTTGAGAGTGGAGGATGTCCCTCTCGACCTCTTTTCAGTTTACTTTTTTGGGAAATTATGTGACATTAATTTTAAAATACCCTTCTTATTTTAGGTCTGGGTGGTTTTCATATTTTAATCTTCTTTCGCAAGTGAATTTTCAAATGGATGATAGGTAAATATAGACCTTATTATTAACCTAATTTGGGAGATATAATGGCGTCCGTGCTGCTTTAAAAATAAAATGCACGACTGGGTCGCACGAACTTGCTCCTATGTAATAGACTAGGAATTTTAAAAACGAATGTTATTAGAGAAAACTGTTCATGAGGATAAAATGAATTTTTTTTAATTCTTTAAGTAGTAAGAGATAAAAACAGAATGATATGCAAATATGAATTTATGCAGGAACAAAAATTATAAGTCTTTGTAGTGGTTCCTTAAAAAAATAAGCTTTTATGTAAAAAATTTTTAAAACATTTTTAGGAAAAAATTTTTGGTACGCCAACCTTAAGTTTTTATTATTGTACGAATAAAAGTCTAATTTCCAAAAAAAATACTAAGCCGTTCTTGAGATATCGAATTTTTCAAAAAAAAAAATTACTTTTTTTTCTAAAAATTGAAAAAATATTTTTTCTTCAGTTTTTAAATGCAATGTTTTTTAAACTTTTTAGGAGCTTTTTTATAAAAAATTTCTTTAAAATCCGTTAAGTCGATAATGAGAAATTCAAAATTCGAAAAAATCGTTCTATGGTAGGTACAGTCAGTAATATCTAGATTTCAAATTTTTTTTTATTAAATTATAAATCGTAAAGATTAATCAAAAGAAAAAAAATTTTAGCAAAATTCTCGGAACCGTTTTCGAGAAAAATGCGATTTTCGAAAACCATTTTTTAAAATTTGTATGGAAGGTACCGTTAGTTTTAGATAAAACAAAATTTTTTTTCTCAAATCTTGTAGATTATATTAAGAAACTTTTATTTGCCAAGTTTGAAAAAAATCGAGCATGGGGTTTTCGAAATATTGAGATTCCAAAAAAAAATTTTGAATTTTTTTTTCTAAATCCAAAAAATTAAAAATTGAAAATTTGAATATGTAATAATATTTTTAACTTTGGAGAAGCTTTGGCATAAAAAAAATTATTAAAATCGGCTGTACCGTTTTCGAGAAAATCAAAAACAAAAAAAATGGACCCAGGGGGCTACCGAAAATAACAATTTTTTTTAAAATTTTTTTCAACCATTAGCTAGTTTTAACCAAATGAAATTTTTGGAATTTTTTTTTTAAAATTCTGTGGTACAGTTTTTGAGAAAAAAAAAAATATTTATAAAATTTCGAAAAAAAAATCGTATGGCAGGTTACCGTTATTTTTGGTCTTAAAAAAAATAGAAAAAAACGTCCGGGGGTAAAAAATTAAAACCCATATCTACCAAGTTTGAAGAAAATCGGCCGAGCCGTTTAGGCTGTAGTCGAACCGGCGGACAGACAGACAGACAGAATTGCGAGACCCACTTTTTTGGTCTTCGCTATCATCGTAATGTCAACTTTGATCAAAATCTCGAGTTCGATTTTTTTACGAATGCATAACTTGCCTTATAGTACCTATAAGTCGCAAGTAAAAACTGTCAGTTAAGATTTCACAAAAAAAAAATGAAATGCTTATGAGAATTGAATTTGTTCAAAATTTAAGCTCTTTTAATGCTTAATTTAAAAGCGGATTTATAAAAAAACGTCAAAGAAATTTGTAACTATAATTATCATAAATATTTTAGCTGTCAAACAATTAAGTTCCTTACACATGAGACACGACCAGCGAATTGCAAATTGTCAATTATCGCGAATTTCTACCAATTTTTTGTTTGTGGACTCTTGACTTTCATTGGTAAATTAAGATTAGCTTCCTAAGATAGTGGTTCTCCAAGTCATGCGAGATAAATCAAGTTGGCATTCTGAATGGTTGGACAAAGCTATGGAGTGTGAAATAGACCTAAGTCTAGGTAATTTGGCATATGCTTGGTGGAAATCTGTGCTTTATCAACTTATAGCATCAGTTGATTTAAAATGTAGAGAAAGATTTTTGATAAAAGCAACGGAATCACAACACAGAGAATATTATTGGCAACTTAATCACAATTCGGATGAGGTGAATTATTTCCGGGACATAAACAGTATCGGCGAAATATCAACGATGTTTAAGCTACGATGAGAACTTTTACATCTGATTTGATAGAGAAGATTTATCCATTGTATGCACCTTGTGTAACTTGGGCGAAAGAGAAAATACTTTTCACTTTTTGGGCAGATGTTGTGATGCTTTTTTTTTTTCCAGCTGAGGTAGGTCAGCGGGGTCCAGGGTCAACCGAAGAAAGCAGAAAAACTCGGCCAATAGAGAGTTCAAAACTCCAGTTTCAATTTGTATTTATTGAATGTGTATAAATAGGTTAACAAAATATTTCATATAATTTTACAATATTTACGATCTTATAATAAGATACCAAAGTATTTCATATACTTTAACAAAATTCACGGCCTTACCATAAGATAACAAAGTATTTCATATACACTAACGGCGGTATCGGAGAGGAGGCTCAGACAGGGAAGATTGGGATAGAGTCCCTAGGCTGAGCTTTACGAAGTTTCGAAGCTGCTACCTGGTATATGCGATCAGCAGTGTGCTACTTATCGAGATGATATTTGGTACAAAAGACACGGTGGCAAGAAGAATCTGTTTTTCGATGAATTTCCAACTCTTACTTCTCGATTTGGCGGCCAAAACCAAATGTGGATTGTAAAACTGACGAACGAAATTTATTTGCTGACGTGCGTCGCCAACCATCAGTGTGTGTCCTCTTTTGCATTTTTGCGTGGGCGCCTTGAGGTATGCAATACTTGCTGACCATTTCGTTCGGAATAGTAATTGAAGTAGAATTTCGGCGTTCTGTCTTCTCTGGGTGGTAAAAGGTGTAATTAGGTTAAAAGGTGTAACTTCGTTACAATGTCCTATCCTAAAGGATATCCGAAGGAATATTTTTGTAAGCTATTTTTTGACGGAAGATCAGATTATAACATTATTCAACGAAATCGAAATTAAAAAAAATATACCAATACTGCAAACTGGCCTTAGCTTATAGGGATCTAATCTTATCTAGAAATATTCATATTGAAATTTGATAAGGAAAGAATCGATCGCGATAAAAAAGATTCATTTATTTATTTATTATTAAATGACATAGAACTGCAAATATTCTATGTGAATTGAAAGAGATGGGAGCTTTATCAACTGAAGTCCTTGAGTATATGGAGGTAATATAACTCTATCTGACCAGGGAAAAAAACCAAGAGAAAATATTAAAAATGTTCTTTGAATACATTCATTTTTTATATGAATGGAGTAGTATGGCGCCTATAAACGACATTCGTATACAAGAATTGGCCTAACAAAATGAACAGATAATTTTAATAAATGGATGGAATGGATTTTAATATGGATAACGGAACTCACGGGAAAACTTTTTGACGAGACCAAGTATTTCGTTTGGTTTTTTTTTACAACATAATTATAGTGATCAGTGAATGATAATCTTGAGTCATAAGATTCCAAGATCAGTAAAACTAGACACTCTACACAAATGTGACGAGTTTAACAGATATTCATATCGTAAGCAAATAAATTACGTTCTTAAACTTGTCAGTAATTAAAAATAAATAGCAGTCCCAAATTCTGTGAAGATTTTCTTGCAGTTGTTAACAATCCGCGATGGATTGAATTAACCAAAATACATTATAAATTAATGCCATTGAATGGTGTAATATAGAAGAAAGATCATTTATGAATAAAACAAACAGCAAAGGACCAAGATGACTTCCCTGAGGTACACTAGAATAAACTTTAAATTAACATGAGATATTTTTTGAAGATGACTTCATAATATCTATCTTTAAAATATGAAGATGTTCACAAAACAAAACGTTCGTTAAGTCCAAGTTTTTCTTAAATTTATTTCAAAGTACTTATTTTATGACCAAATTTGTCAAAAGCTTTACTTAAGTCTGTAAAGATACAATCTACTTGCGAGTGATCTTCTTAGAAAAACTGGAGATTCTAATAAATTATTAACTGTGGATTTTTTTTATAAACTATGTTGATCTTTATTTATAAAAGAAGAACAATTAAAAGAAAGTTTTTCACAGACAAGAGATTCGAGCCTTTTAGGAATAGCAGACAGTTTTGCAATAGAACGATAATTTGTTATTTATTTTTTCGGGGCCTTTTTTATGGATTTGACTAAGGTAAAAATATTTCTGCCGAAAAATTTAGATTAACATAATTGTAATTTGAATCAGAAAATAAATCAATTTTTGTTTGCCCAATGAAATTCAAAATTGTTATAATCGGCTTTTTGACAGATTCTAATCAAAAATATGCTAATTTAATCAAAACCCCTTAACTTTGATAAAAACTGGTATTTGACAAAAACATTAACCAAGAAAATGAGTGGTTTAAATTTTTTAAGCGCCGCCGCCGATTTATGGAATAGGTATTTATTTTGTCAGTTGCGAATTTAAGTTTGACAGAACAGAGAAGATAATTTTTTGCTTGTGTAGAAAGTATTGAGTCTGCAGCAAAATTTTTTACTTTAAATTTAGTGAAACATTTAAATATTTCGTCAAACACTTAAAATAAAAATAACTTGATACTCGATTTGTTTTAAAACATTTATTTCACATTCGCTGGTGGCAACTCTTCAGCAAGACACTTAAATGAGGATTTCAAATCGATAAATATACATAATTGTTAAAATTAATTTTTTTAATCAAGCAAATCAGTAGACCACAATCAATGAAGTAACTTTGCAAAAGGTTTTCACCATTTCTTAAAGCTTTTGTTGCTCCTTCCTCATAAAAAGGGCACTTTTTGAGCTGTTTATTCAAATGAAGTAGTTGTTGATTTTATTATTTTTTATCCTCTTCTCTTTCTATTCTTTGAATATGCGTTTTAAAAGATTTCTTAGCTTTATCTGCCTTGCGTCTTTAAGTAGCCTAGGGGCCTATACTTCCGCACCGATAAAGTGGTTGAAAAGCAATATAATTAACATGCAACAAGTTAAAAACAAAATGATTTCCTTATCAACTTTAGGCATAATGCAAAGACTGAAACTTTGCACTTTAAGACTTATCGGCAGATAAAAAAGTACGAAGCAAAATTATTTGTGTTTTTTATGTTTCTTATATTATATACAAAGTTACTAACCGTTAAGCTTTAAGATAAGTTTATAAAGAGATAGCAATATTTTTAGTACGTGATTGAATTTGTTATTTTCTTTGTAATATAATCTTATTTTATTTAATGTCAATATCGCTTTTAAAGCAAGTTGATACCGCCATTGTGGTATATTTAAAACTTGAAACTAAGTTAAAACAACGATTTTGCAAATTTTAATCGAATATAGTATCATACTTTCTATACCCTTTTATTAAAGTTAAAATCATTGAATACCAATTTTAATTTTATAGTATCATGCAAACTTCATGTGACTCTTTGACATTTAGAAACGTCAAAACATGTCTGTTTACTAAGTTTTTTGCACGAACTGTCATTACTTTAGGCGTGTTCAGAAGCAATTTATTGAAAAACATAGGCTTTGCACGATACTAGTTACAGAATGTTTAAAATTAAGCAAGAGTTAATAATATTCTTTAAAGTTAGCTAATAATTGTTAAGTAGTATAATATTAATATCTTAATAGTAGCCAATATAATATCTGAACTACTTAACTACTTAAGGCACGAAATCAATACCTTATCAAGATGATATTATAATGGCTTTAAAAGTAAATGAACATTTTTTTATGTTTTGTTGCGGTTACTTTTTTTACCTGGTAACACTTTTTGATACAGTACAGCGCATCCCAACATAAAAACAAATGATTTAGGCCAAATTGTTGACAGTTTGTAAAGAGTGAAGGGGGTTATGATCGCAAGATCGCCATGTAAAGATGGTGAAGGGTCGGGGTGTCCTACCGAAATACTTTAGAGATCTAGAATCAAATCGCTTAGCAACGAATGCTTCAGCTCGAACCTCTGGCAAAACTGCACTCGAGGTTTTGACCTACAAATCAAAGTATTCAAAGTATTTTCCCTTTTTCCTTTCAGCTCGCAAGCTCCTCAAGAATAAAAAGAAAAGACCTTCTGTTTTGATGTCTAAGGCGAAGACAAATTTATTTTGAAAATATTGTTCCTATTTATACTTACAAATTGGTTATCGGAATCGATCCATACTTCGATTTTTGACCTCACAAATAATCGATATTAAAATCATCACAATTCGTACGTATGGGCTAAGGGTGAACGACCAGCTATCTTAAGTGGCACAAATCGTTCGGCTACAATGCTTAGTTGACATATTTTGTCAACCTAAACAAATGACCGTTGATCGCGCACCATCAACCCATTCACATAATACCATGCACTTTGTATATTTATGCCGTTCGTGCCATTAGGGAAATATGATACTGTTTTTTCTTGGTTGGTCATCGACAACGAGTCGGATATGTTTATTTCATGTATATCTTTTATTACCCTGGCGTAGAAGGCAAATTAATACATTGCATTGGATTTTGATCGTTATGTTTGGCTTAAGGCAATGCATTTCATATTGTGGGAATTGAGTGTCAAATATCGAAGTATGGTTCTGTATGGAAAAGATAATTAAGTGGTCGCTAGTGCGATCCCTTCACACCACCCTTCCTGGGGAAAAAGGAGAAATCATGACACTTCTTGATTTCTTCTTTTACGCGCCACTTGTACAATGGGGATTTTATTTCATTTGTTCTTATGTATATATGATACTTTATTTCTGTATTTTTTTTTCTTTTGTGTTTTTTTTTTTTTTTTGTTACATTAAACGGTGAATATATATTTTCTTGAAATTAGTTATCAACATGGAATATGAAAATAGCTATAGCTATGAAAATAGCTACGTCAATTTAAATTGTTTCAAATAGTTACATTTTAAAGATATACTCGTAGCACAGTGTGTACATATATATTTTCATATTAAATAGCTTATCAATAATTTTTAAAGATAATGAATATTTTTTTTTTTTTTTGTTATTGCTTCTCAACATTTACGTTTAGCTTTATACATTCGGGATATTTTGTTCTTATTTTAAATTGCTTATGAATAGTTACGTTTAGCTATATACATTTATACATATATTTAGTTTTTATTTTAAAATGCTTATCAATAGTTTTTAGCTTTATACATTCAGAATATTTAGTTTTTATTTAAATTTCTTATCAATAGTTATGTAAATCGTAAGTCTATGCGCGTCTAATTTTATTTTTAATTTAAACCTATAACAACAAAACTACACTTGTTGTTATGATTGCATATTTATATATACATGTACTAGTACTACTAAACGCCTCTTTCTTTCCCCTCTTTTTTTTGAGATAAATTCTATACAATATTGTTTACAAGTTATGTGTTTTATTTATTTACAGAGTTCATTAAATCAATGTTAAATATATATAAAACGGTTTTAATCTATTTTTATGAACCGTTATTTTCTTGTTTTCATATTTTATATCGCAGTTCACACCTTTTTGAGACAAAACTTCATATGGACCTATGTAGATTGGATCAAGTTTCTTTCTATTTTCATTTCTAAGTAAAACTAGACTTCCTATTTCAAAATTTGAGCTTTTTGTTCGTTCTTCTAGATCAAATCTGTTCTTCCTTGCTATCTTTTTGCCTATCAGATTTTCCCGAGCATCTTTATGAGCGATTTGTAATTTATGTTTTAAATCAATCACATAATCGTCATAGTTGTACACAGGTTCTACCTGTTTAACTAAATTTGATGGTAGGTTACACTGTTTTCCGAATATTAGCTCGAAAGGTGTATATCCGGTTTCTGAGTGTACTGATGTATTATAACAGAAAACGTAGTAAGGTAGCCATGTGCTCCAATCGGTATGTTTTTCTGAAACGTAACTTCTTAGATATGCTCCTAAAACTTTGTGAGAATTTTCTAAAGCTCCTATACTCTCATGATGGTAGGCTGTAGATTGTAGTTGTTCTATTCTCAATAGCTTACAAATACCCTTGAAAACCTGGTTTATAAATTCAGTTCCCTGATCAGATGCTATTGTATGTGGTGTTCCGTATCTTAGAATAAAACCTTCTACTAAAGCTTTAGCTACGGTACTTGACTCTTTATTAGGGAGTGGTATAGCTTCGATAAATTTGGTCAACTCATCTTGAATGGTGAGAATATATTTAGATCCGTCTTCCGATTCTTCTAAAGGTCCTACTAGGTCTAAAAAGAGTTTGTCGAAACCTGATTCTGCTGTCGATGTAATAGTCATTGGTTGCTTCTTTGGTTGAATATATTTGTTTCGTTGACAAATTGGACAATGCTTTACAAATGTCGTCACATCGTTTTGCATACCTGTCCAAAAGTATTTTTTCTTTATATTTTGTAACATGCGGTTTATTCCTGCATGTCCGCTGGTTGGAAGTATGTGATAATCATTAAGTATTAGTTTCTTCTTACAAGGATCAGTTATTTCAATATTTTTATCTATAATGTGCACTTTAATATTACTTTCTTTAAATATTTCTCCTAATTTCATTTTTAATTCATTAATATTGCTCTGTTTGCGGCCGCATGCGAGCTTCTTTATTTCATTTTTAGTAATATATATTTTTTTAATACAATTTGATCCGCAGAGTTTCTGCACATCCCTCGACAATATTTTGCCAAATATTGTCGATTGGGTTATAGTGCTGTCCTTGGACTTTTTTAGGAGTAAACAATTCCCTTCTGGGATATACGCCAAAACCTTGTTTGGACCAATAATTATGTCTGTATCCTTGAAATTAACTAAATCTTCCTCGAAGCTGTCAACAATCTTCAACTTTATTATTTTGAGTCCATTTTCTGGTAATTTTAAAAGTTCAGTTATGCGTTGTTCGTCGGTTTTCGTGTTATAAGTGCGTGCTTTTCTTTTCTTCTCTTTACTTTTTTTTTTGTTTTTAAATAAATACAATTTAATTTAAGAAAAAAGAATTAAGGAATATTAACAACGATAATTACACTGCAAGTTTGTTTTCAAAAATTAGTAATACGTTTATATTCTGTTCTTGGTTCTTGTTTTCGTTATTTTAATTAAGAACATAGACTTTAATTCATGAATACATCAATACATTAACATGTAAATATAAAATTCTATCAAAGTATATATGTATATATATATGTTTATATATATTTAATTAAATTACTTAGAAAACTTAATGTTCACTTGCATTTTATTCTTCTGTTTTTCTATTTATAGTATGGTTCATCTAAATTGAGCTATAATTAAAATAATATTGATGTTTCTGATTGAAAAAAAATTAATTTAATTTAATCAAGCGAACTAGGTACATAATTTTACTTTTTTTTGAGAAATTATAAAAAGTTTTATAATTGCATTTGCTGTCATATTTGCACTATATTTTATTTTATTATTGTTTCCTGTTGTATTTCTATTCAATTTTTATTGCAAAGTGTGGGATTTGGTATGATTTATTTTATTCTATTGCTTTTTATTTTGTTTCCTTTCTTTTTTATCGGATGTTGTTGTGCTGCATTCTAATAGTCGGGTTAGTAAGCAAATTGGTAGTTTTTAGGTCTTCCAATTATTCTGGTGACTGTTACTCGGTTCCGCTGTCTGGAGTGGCATCATTTCGAGTAAACACTTACGTTGTATTGCTGCAGCACTTTGAATATCTGCTAAACTAGGTGCGTTTTTACTGGAAGAGACATTTTTCTTGTTGAAAACACCCGCATGAGCTTGTGCAATTGCCATTTGGTAAGAATACAGCAAGGGTTTGAACTGCATCATATGCCGGGGATTCGAGCCAGCCAAAGCTCTTAATATATTCTGTTGAAATACTTGCATTGCAGCGGCTGTAGCAACAGGTGAACCGTTGCCTAAACTTCCACGGTTGTAAGTGGCAAGTAATGTTTGTTGGTTCCAATTCAGTAATCTACTGAACTGGCAAGATCGCCATGTAAAGAGTGAAGGGGGTTATGATCGCAAGATCGCCATGTAAAGATGGTGAAGGGTCGGGGTGTCCTACCGAAATACTTTAGAGATCTAGAATCAAATCGCTTAGCAACGAATGCTTCAGCTCGAACCTCTGGCAAAACTGCACTCGAGGTTTTGACCTACAAATCAAAGTATTCAAAGTATTTTCCCTTTTTCCTTTCAGCTCGCAAGCTCCTCAAGAATAAAAAGAAAAGACCTTCTGTTTTGATGTCTAAGGCGAAGACAAATTTATTTTGAAAATATTGTTCCTATTTATACTTACAAATTGGTTATCGGAATCGATCCATACTTCGATTTTTGACCTCACAAATAATCGATATTAAAATCATCACAATTCGTACGTATGGGCTAAGGGTGAACGACCAGCTATCTTAAGTGGCACAAATCGTTCGGCTACAATGCTTAGTTGACATATTTTGTCAACCTAAACAAATGACCGTTGATCGCGCACCATCAACCCATTCACATAATACCATGCACTTTGTATATTTATGCCGTTCGTGCCATTAGGGAAATATGATACTGTTTTTTCTTGGTTGGTCATCGACAACGAGTCGGATATGTTTATTTCATGTATATCTTTTATTACCCTGGCGTAGAAGGCAAATTAATACATTGCATTGGATTTTGATCGTTATGTTTGGCTTAAGGCAATGCATTTCATATTGTGGGAATTGAGTGTCAAATATCGAAGTATGGTTCTGTATGGAAAAGATAATTAAGTGGTCGCTAGTGCGATCCCTTCACAAGTTGGCCTTATGTCATATTTGTAAAGTGTCACAACGCCAAGGATTTATTGTTAGAAATTTTAATGTTTAACATAAACATAGCATGAGCGATGAGGAAATTATTTGGAAGAAAAAGGAGTTGTCGATGAACATTTTTCTTAAATGTTCCTAAATTGAAATGACAAGGGAAAACCGTGCACTGGTAGACTATTCTATAATCGTGTTATGCGACTAAAAACGATTCTCTGTATTTAATTTTAATTTCTTATTTATTCAGCTTAATTCAAGCTAAAAGTATAACTTAAAAACTAAATTAAATTTAAACTTATAACTAAGAGTGGGGGTGGGTCAAAAGGAGTTTGAAGTTGTAGGTGCTGATATTGAAATCAAATGAATTTGGAATCAAATTGACCAAATGGAACATAAGGGTCAGAGATTCATTAAAGCTAAAGGTGTGGTGTGTTGGTAAATAGAAGTTTGGTTTGGTTTTTTATGTTACGGGTCTTAGTGTTGAAAGAAACCAAGTTGTAGGGAGAGGAGCAGTGAACCAGAGAGAAGCCGCGTTTACATAAAAAGGTCATTGTCTGGCATTTGCTAATGTTGAGCTCTAAGCAATGTGCACCGATGATTTTGTAAAATTTTGTATCGTCAGCGTAAAGGGATATTTGACAATGTTTAATGACCATAATAATGTCGTTGTAAGGACAAAGATGAGAGGGCCTAAATAACTACCTTGGGGGACACCAGAAGTGGCTAGAATAGGATTGGAAATTGCGGATCCAAACAGGATACAATACTCATGAATTTAAAGACCATGAGCCTGTGAGACATTTTGTCGACAGATTTGCTGAAGTCAGTGGAGACCATATCAACTTCATTCCCGTTTTCTAAGACTCTTAGAGTGAATGAAACTAATTCTACAAGGTTTGTTGTGGTGGATCTGCTTTTGAAGCAACCATGCTGTGCTGGTATAATATTAAGGACCTGCAACGGAAACTGAGGAGTTCATATAAGATGCCTTCAAAAATGATTGGGATATGTGAAAGTTTAGCAATTGGTTGATAGTTATTCACGTAACCATTTGGGTCTTTCTTTGGATTGGTGTTATGAAACATGTTTTCCCTATTAAAGGGTGGAAGGGGTTATGCGAGACGAGGGGCCTTGCACATAAAGATCAATATCTGATCAGATTAAGCTTAGTTTGGCTACAAAGTTTTTTGTTTATTTTTTTTTTCACGGAACTGCTTAAGGAATTAAGCTTGCTGTCTATATCGAACGAAAGCAGGTTGAAGTCATTTGAAGATACTGTCTCGTTATCACGAAGAGAGAGTTGGGATCTAATGGCATTGAATTGTTCCTCGATCGAACACATTTATTTTGTCAGATTTATTAGCATTTATCTTGTCAGACTAGACTTGAAACCGTCCAATACGACATATTATATTGAACGATCCAGAATTCTATTTCTAATCCAAAGAATGACGATTTCATTAATACCAAACTACCGCATTTTCAATAAGAGATTTTGATGCCAAATTAAATTAAATGCCTTTCAAGTCCAAACATTTTACTTTCTTCAAAACAATGTAAAGTTCTGTTTCACACTTCTGTGAACTATGCTTTCAGATCACCAGTGGAAGATTGCTGCAAAAGCCGAATTGCCCATCATTGAGAAGTTTTCGATCTTCGAGATATTTATTGAGCTGATGATTCATGATCTTGGAAATGATACTAGTGAATATTGAAGCGCAAGTCGACCTCAACGGACTCCCACGAAGCAAGTGATGGAAATGAAGCAGTACTTGCTATTCGTACTTTATATTTTTGAATTATTTTCTTAACAAAAATGTATCTTGAAGATACTGATGAAGAGTTAGTTTATAACAGATTTTCCTTAAATGAATGCCTGGTTCTTTGGGAAAGTAAAAAAAAAAAACTTAATGCAAAGAAAAAACTATCAATTTGAAACAATCAAAAATATTTATCTTTCCTCCGTTTATTTGCAAAAAAAAAGCAAAAACATGTTTAAAAAAAAAAAAAAAAAAAAAAAAAAAAAAACAAGTTAAAAAGAATTTTATTTCCCTCTTTGTCGGTTAGAAGAATTTCCATGGCAGTGCATAAAACTTTACCCTTCCGTGCTACTTTGATTACCTCACATTGCAAAAAAAAAATTCCTACAACCGTGCCAAACTCCATCTATACATACCCTTAGTTGCAAACTTACACAATATTTCCTCCTCTATCGACCTAATTTGTGGAAATTCCAAGTGCAAACAAAAGTACCTACCAACTACTGCAACATTTTTGCATCCTTTCTGTAGACCATAACCATAGTCGGTATATATCCTCCATCTACATCTTCTCTCCTCATCTGGAAACATCCTAGGTTCTTGCAAATAAAACAAAAAACCTCAGTCCAAGTATAAAATTTGCTGGAATCAGGATATTATTATGGCTATCCCAGCATTCAACCAGAGATATAAAACCAGAGTTAACCGGGGATATGAGGAAATGAAAAAAAAAGGAAAAAACGACAAAAATTGGGTCAATCCGACGTGATTACTATCACAGTCCCACATATTCGCATATTTCATCTGAAATTACAAACATTCATATAAATTTTACTGCAAAGGTTGTGGGAATTCCCCTGGAATCCTTTAAATCTCTTTTGGCAGTACGAGTACCTCTTTATAACTCCCTCAAGCACAACAACAAAAACAAGGAGAATGCGGAGAAGAAAAAAACTTCATTTTAAGCGAACGTTACTTTCATTCCTAATGAAGTCCTTTTCCCGTAACGACAATGTGTATGCATAAAGTGCAACCTATCATTTCACGTGGGCATTTCAGCCATCTGGCTTAGCGTTGCTGATTCTGCTGGACGGTTATAGAGAGATTTTATTCCTCCACACAAGGACACTATCCTCTTATTTTTTAAGTACTCTCGGCCATATGCCATCAAAGTGGTCGTTTTGGAATGCCACTACTGCCAACAACTGTGTATATGGTTGTTATACATCGTAACTATTGTCCTCCGCCGCGCCGCCGAACTGCATACCGTCCCTTTTAAGATGCCATGCGGAGAGTAGCAGCAACTAAAAATTATATACCTATATAGACAAAAAATGAACCCCGCACAAACGGTACTTGCTTTTGCTTGTTGTCCTCATCCTAATGGTGTGTATCTGTCCAACAGGAAGCAGCGCATACTAAAGCATAATATAAAAACTACAAGGAAGCTTCAGAAAGTTTACAAAGAATTTTACAACGACAAAATAACATTAGAATATGGTCTGCTTTTGAAATTTGTTTTTGTTATACTCTGATGCTCCTTGAAGTTGAAGTGTATTAAAAATTTTCGAAACGCATTCAAAGTAAAATTTGCTCGTTTGCATTTATGTATGTGTGCTAGCGTTGCCAGACTTCCCGGTTTACCCGGGAGGTCCCGGATTTCACACATAAATTCATCTGTCCCACCAGGGCAGCTTTTTCCTGGGTAGTGATTTAAACTCACAAAATAATTCCTAATGTACCTAATACGCTATTCACACCAAATCAAAATCTAGATTTCGAGCAAAATTCTCAAAATCTCATCCAAATCTAATAGATTTCCCATACATTTTCAGATTTCCAAATCTACTAGATTACGACAAAATCTCCTCAAAATCTACTTTCAAACACAAGATTGTCAAAACAAACAAACCTTTAGAAATGTTCTGCTTTGTCAGCAAATTGTCAGCAAGAGAAGAGGTAGATAAAAAGCAGATAATGGAGTCGAGTCTCGAGTGACTATTTGAAATTTGAATTGTGGGGAGAGAAGGAGAGAAGATAAATTATATCCGAGAAAGCAGGATAAATGGACAGAAACGTCAAATGAAATCCTGGTTCTGTTCAGTGCGAACGCTTCAATGAGATTTCGTAATCTTGTTGCTGAAATCCGAGATTTTAATTCGGTGTGAAAAGCCTATAAATATCTTTCATTGATAAGGAACAATCGCTGCATTGTGATTTAATCTTAAGAAATTGCTTTTAAAATTTCAATCAAACAAACCTAACTTAACGAAGAATGTATTTTTGCAAACTGACATCTGTCATCAAAATTGACAAAAAAAAAAAATATTTGCAAATGACAAATGACAAAAAAGTTATTTAATTAGTAATTAATAAAAGAATTTATTTATTTTTATATACACGCTATGATTTTTTTTTTGTCCCGGGCAATATGTTGAAATCCCGGGATTTTTCATTATTTTAGCCATTTGTCCCGCCGAGGTGTAAAGAAAGTATGGCAACCCTAATGTGGACACTGTAAATGTCATGTATGGAAAATATATTCGGCCTTATTTTCACCTTCAAAAGATAGATAGGGAACCGCTGATGAATTTCCAATGTAATAAGGTATTATACTTATACGTGTACACTGTACATCCCAGTTCGCGTAGTTTTAATCACGTTATTTAATGCAATCGAATACAAATGAAGTTTTCAATAGCTTGCTTTTATAGCAAACTTTTTTATTAGTTTATTGTGTATAGCGATTAAAAACTTTTCAATTACCGCTCTTAGACTTTTTATATTTTGTAGGAGGGAGGTCATTCTCTCTAACGAAAAATTTAAAGGTGAAACGAAGTCATACGAGTAGAGGCTACTCTTAATCAAGTACATACTCGCATCTCGCATCTCAAGAAAAAGCGAATTTGCTTGTAGATAACATAGTTTACTGTCAGTTCGACGTTGTCATGACTCCTTCTGTTCTTGAGAGCATAAGCGATTTTATAGGACAACACTTCTTTCCTACTCATTGCAAGAGTACTGAAGGATCTTGATGTACACTAGTCCGCTGGCCCGGATTGTATCCCTCTCATTGTTCTTCAACACTAGCAAACCCACTACAAATTCACTCTTTCCGAGTGGATGGAAAACAGTATTTGTGCAGTCTGTCACTTAAAAAAGCGAATCTTCTGCGCTCTCTACTTATCGTCCAATTGCACTTACGTCCCTTCTTTCCAAGGTTATGAAATGCTAATAAATTATCGGCTTCGGCTAAAGAAATATCTTGAAGAACGAAAGCTTGTAGATGACCGGCAGTATGGTTTTCGTAGCAATAGTTCCACTGGTGAAACAAACAAACAAAAGCAAACGAAACAAGGACAATGATTTTCGGTTCTGCACGTTGAATGTCCGGACCTTAAACAGGCCACGTGCTGCCGAACAAATAGTGGAGAGCCTGGATAGGCTAAAGGCTGACATTACAGCCATCCAGGAAGTGCGATAGGATGGAAAGGGCATCCGAAGGATGAAAACGTGTGACATCTACTTCGGCGAGTGCTACAAGGAGCAGGGTCAGCGGTTTTGTGGATGTGACAAGTAAACGAGCGCCTGGTCACAATCCGCATCAAAGCGAAATTCAAAAACGTGACGCTGATCTGTGCAAATGCCCCAACGGAAGAAAAAGATGACTCAACCAAAGAAGAATTCTACGACCTTCTTGAGGAAACGTATGATAGGTGCCCCAAGTACGACGTCAAGATTATTATTTTCGACTTCAACGCCAAGATCGGAAAGGAGGGCATCTTTGGTTCGATAGTCGGAAACACAGCCTGCACGACAACACTTCATAATAGCTAGCACTCGATTCCCACACCTCAATATACACAAAGGGACCTGGCGATCTCCGGATCAACTAACCTTCATCGTCAACCAGATTGATCATGTTGCGATAGACGCGAGACATGCTTCCAGTATCCTGGATGTCCGAACCTTGCGAGGGGCCAACATAGACTCGGATCATTACTTGGCGGTAGCCCAAGTACGGATGCGGATATCCATGACACCACGACGGACGGATGCTGTAAAAAGATTCAATGTCGCGAGGTTAAAACCGCAGCAGTACGCCAGGACTTTTGCAGACCGCGTCTCTCTTAATCTCTCAGCAAGCCCGCCTCCAGCTTCATCTACGGAGAAACTGTTGAAGCACTGCCAAAATGGCATCAGTAGTGCCGCCACTGATGTCCTGGGTTTCACAAGGTCACCACAACGAAACCCCTGGTTTGACGAAGAATGCAGGTTGGCGCATGTAGCAAAGAACGAGGCCTATCAACTAATGCTGCAGGCAAGAACCAGAGCTGCTAAGAGAGCTGCCCGGGAGCTCTACGGGCAAAGACGAAGGGAGGAACGCCGACTTCTAAGGAGGAAAAAGAGAGAGCATGCGAAGCGCGAGGTCGAGTCTATTGAGGACTATACCGGCAGGGGGGATGTTCGAAAGTTTAACCAAAGGGTGAGGCAATCCACTCAGGGCTACAAAGCTAGAACAGAAGCCTGTCGGGATGAGAGTGGGGGACTATGGTAGTGGACACGCAGTCAGTGCTGAGGATCTGGAAACAACACTTTTCCAGACTGCTGAACGGCGAGGAAGGCCAAAATTCCGCAGCTAGGCGGAACATTCCATTCAACCTGGACGATGATGGTCAAAACTTCCGTCCACCCGACCCAAATGAAGTGCGGTCAGCAAGTGTGCCCCATCCACAAGAAAGAAGATACAAGGTATAAGTCTCCTCAACGTCACATACAAAATCCTGTCGTCTGTACTGTGTGAACGCCTAAAACCGTTTGTCAACGAGCTGATCGGCCCCTATCAGTGTGGTTTTAGGCCCGGCAAATCTACCCTGGATCAGATGTTCAGTGTTCACACCTCGACAGATTTCGGAAAAAACCCAGGAGTTCCAAATCGATACACACCACCTTTTTATCGATTTCAAAGTCGCGTATGATAGCGTGGACAGAGAACAACTATATAGAGCCATGTCTCATCTCGGAATCCCTGCGTATAATGATGATGGAGGTAAGGTCGGTAAGAACACCACCGACCCCTTTGATGACGAGAAAGGTCTGAGGCAAGGCGACGCGCTATCATGCAACCTATTTAACATAGCTCTTGAAGCAATTGTACGAAACTCAAACGTCAACAATACAGGTACAATTTTTTAAAAGTCAGTTTATGCGGATGATATTGATATCATTGGGAGCACGAAGCGAGCTGTTACCGGTGCATTTGCAAGTATTGAACTGGAGGCGGCGGAAATCGGTTTGGCTGTTAATGAGGACAAGACAAAGTATATGCTATCATCGAGAAAGGAATCTCAACATCGTCGACTCGGGCAAAACGTCACGATGGATAGGTATAACTTCGAAGTCGTCAAAGCCTTTGTCTACCTGGGCTCCACTATAACATCGCAAAACGACATCAGTGCAGAGATCAAGCGAAGAATTACTCTTGCCAACCGCTGTTTCTTCGGGCTGAGAAGGCATTTGAGTAATAAAGCCCTATCTCAAAGAACCAAGGAGACCTTCTATAAGACCTGCCGAATGGATGAAAATTTGCTTGGGTGTTTTGAAAGAAAAGTTCTTCGTTTGATCTTCGGTCCAGTCTGTATCGATGGAGTATGGAGGAGAAGGTTCAACAACGAGCTGTACGGGCCTTACAGCGACGTTGACCTAGTCAAGACGCTGAAAATACAACGGCTGAGATAGCTGGGACACTTGGAGCGTATGGACACCGACGCACCAGCCCGTCGAGTCTTCGAATCCACCCGTGATGGTCTGCGCAGCAGAGGAAGACCTCACAAGTGGAGAGCGACCTCAACCAACTTAGAGTGCGTAACTGGAGGCAGCTAGCTAGGGACCGAGCTAGCTGGAGGGGCTTCTTGGTTGAGGCCGTAGTCCACCCTGGACTGTGAGCGCCATCTAAAGTAAGGTAAGTAAGTAAGTAAGTAAAATTCTAACGCATTTAATACAATTTGGCATCAAGCTCTCTTATCGAAAATGCGTGCATTTGGTATTGATGAATCCCTTCTACGTTGGATAAGAAACAACCTTTCGAACTGCTCCATACAAGTTGAATTGTCTATTGAATGGTTTCAAGTCTGATATTCATTGATATTCATAAAATAAATGCTGGCGTACCACAGGGTCTTTTGTCGGTAACTTTTAACGCATTAAATTATTTTGCCGACAACTGTACTCTCAGCTTCTCATATTTATTTCCAGATTAACATCCTTGTCCGTCGGATGTGGATTTAGAACGGCAGTGTATAAAAAGCTCATTAAATTCTGAGCTCAATGGCATTTTAAGCTGCGTAGAATTTAATAAATTCAAAATCTCAATGCTGTCTTCTGTAGTTAAAGCGGCATGGACGCTATCCCTGAGCGGTACTTGCATCGAGCAAACCGAACAGCTCCTATTTTTTGGCATGTGCACCACAGAGCATTTTTTTTTCCAAATTTTAATCCGAGAGGTCGAGTTTTGACAACTGCAATTGATGGGGCTTTATTTGATTGATGAAACTTATAATGTTGACTTTAAGAGCACAGTTTAGTGGGACTTATTGCCATATTCCTGTGACTTTATGAAACATCACAAGAAAATGTATAATCGGGGTCAAATAAATCTCTCCACTTCACAACTTAACGCATACGGAATGACCAATTTGGCACCAGCTGCAGACGTTCTTTCGAGTATCACTATCAAAAAAAAGTTCTTAAAAGAGCTCTGTTCAAATCGGTGAAGAACAACAACAATATCATACCGGATACTGAGTTCGGCTTAAGGCAGTGTTCTGGTGCCTCTCTGGTTGATTAGGAGAAGGCTTTCGAAACTGATCTCTATCTAAAGTTGATCAGACTCGGCATAAGTTCAGCACTCTTATTATATGCTTTATGACATACTCAATGGTAGAAAGTTTGTTGTCAAAAAAAAAGTGGCAATATGATTTCTACTGCAATCTTCGATATAAAAAATGGTCTTTAACAGGGAGCGATCAACTTGATTACACGAGCGATCTCATAACCCAGGCAATTGAGTAATTCGACAATCTAATAGAAAAAACTGGCGCATAAACTAGTGATCGTAGGGCCACATAGACAGCCACTGACGAGTTAAAGTGTAGTTAAGTGCCTTGGGATCTGGTTGGATCAGTATTTGTATTTCGACAAAACATATAAATTGTACCCTTGCCAGGACCAGGGGAGCCTTTGCCCTGACAAAGTGGTTGTTTTACAGCAGCCGGCTTGATAGCAGGGTGAAGGTGATTTGATACATGGACCTCATCCGGCCTATGGGTGGGTGCTCGGTGTGTTTCTACATTGCCCTATCTTAAATCGAAAAAAATTCGGGTGTTTGAGAGACAGTGTTTGAGTGCCGTAAATGACTTGTTTAATTTTGTCGAAATGTGAAATGCAAAATTTTACATTAATGGTTGAGAAGTATAAATCAGTAGGTTTATGCACTCTGTAAGCCATTGACCTCTTATTTGTTTATTTTTTTTAACTCAAAACTAGGTTGTTTAAAATTTTGCGCTTTTCTTTGTACTACGAGTATATTCGTCAAAATTTTATATTGTAATCCGGATAATGAATATAATGAACCCTCGAACACATCAGCATTTATATGCTTTCAATTCACTAAAAACACTCATTTCGTCTTGAACTGTATGGAACAGATTCATGTTATGATAACCTGAATCAATCAATTAAATTGATTTCATTTAAGTCAAAACGATGTCAGTCGAGTTCCACTTTTCGCTGTCGTTTAAAGAAGGTCACACATTTTCAAAAGCCCCAAAATAATATTAAAGCTCTCAAAACAATCAACTTTATTTCCATTCGATACGAATACAACTGCCAAATATAAAATGTCGAAATTCCCTTTCGTTAAAACAGAGCCTTTCTAATTTATCTCTGATACTCGTTTTCATTTTTCTTTATTGAAAAGCTTAATTTTCCAGTTTGAATACGGCACACACAAAAAATGTTTGTCTGTGCCCCTCCCCCTCCGCCTTTACCCCATGTTATTTAGCTTTTTACAATTTTCTGTGTCATTTTCTTTTTTTTTTCAATTTGTTTTTCATTGTGTAATTGGTTTTTCATGTACAAAGTTGTTGGGCCAAGCAAATAAGGATGCTCCTTTCAGGTTGTTGCTATTTATTCAGTTGCTTGAGTTGGAATGTATTTTTTTTCCATATCCGGAAATGTAGGTTAATCAATAATAATAAGCTAAAAAGGAATTGAGAACAAGATGGCCATGAAATACAAAAAAAAAAAAAAAAATACAAACAAAAATTGTATCATAATAGTTAGAGCTATGTGAAAGGAGCGGGGGAAGTGATAGTGGAACTGCAAAGAAGAAGACCTAAATTAATTTTCTTTTGTCTCTTCAAAGAGCTTATACTCAATAAACAGAGACAGCTGTTTCAATGAGTTTAAGTAGGTAGGTAAGAAGGTAAGTAAGAAAGACAAACTTTGAATAAGAACTTTATGAAGTTTATATGCAAAGACAAAAATTAAATTATTGTATCTTGTATCTCGTTATAATGTTAAAGGAAGACAAAAAGACCTTCAATACGCTTTGTTCTATAGTAGAAAAAAAATCTTTTTGACTTAATTCACTAATTATGGCAATAATGTCATTGAACCTTTTGGAATTGTCAACCCTTAAGAACAATTTTTGATTGTTTTTTCGTTATAAAATTTCTGTTTTGGAAAATTAACGGACATATGTTTTTGAGAAATTTTGTATAGCTAAAGCCAAAAGATATGGAAGAATATTTTTCAATCTTTTTAGAAGCTTTTGTATAAACAATTTAATTTAAGTGCCATATACCGATTGTGAAAAAGTAAAATTAAAAAAAAAAAAAAAAAAAAAAAAAAAAAAACGCGTTCTAAAATTCAAATTACCATTTTCGAAAAAAAAAATACGATTTTTAACAACTTTTTTATAACCTTTTTTGGGGAGTACCATTATTTTTTGATAAAAGGATAATTTTTTATATTCATCTGTAATAGTTATCTGATAAAAAACGCAATAAAAAAGAGGAACGATCAAAAAGATCGCGTATCAAATTAAAAGTAATTATCGATGCATTTCTGCGTGTAGGCGTATAGCTCTTGTCGGATACGGGGTGGGTTTTAATTACTTTCATATGGTTTTGATACTGTGTGATAACCAATTTACACAATTAATATTGAATGCATCGGATTTATTTGAGACTTAAAATTGGACTTAATAATTTTTTATTGCAACCCTTCATCAACCCACGAAGGTCACCCTTGGATGATCTTGATGGAACTCACCCCTTTCTTCACCCTTCCCAACCTTTGCCGACAAAAAAAAAAACTGTGGCCCACTTATATTTACCTTTTTTTTTTTTATATAGCCTCTATCTCAGTTTTCCATGTCACCGCTTTTTTTTACTTCTTCATTTTATAAATATTATATAAATAAAAAAAATATATTTTTAGTTTTCATTGCATTATACTTTGAAGCTTTATTTATTAAAAAAAAATCAAAAATTTCTTCCTTTTTTTTTTAAAAACATTTATCTATTATCTAACTTAATATTAACATTAAAAAAAAAGAATTATGATCATAGTAGAGGCCTCTAATTTAAATTACTATCAATCTTTTTGTTTTATTACTATTTTTAGTTTTTATATATAAATGCTTATTGCTACTTATACTAGCTTACATGATTACTTTTTCTTGGTTTCATAATTACTCCTTTTCGTTTAGCAATTCCAATATGTTTCCGTTTCTTTAAATTTTCAAAATTTCCTTAGTTTCACTGTCAGGTATTTATTTGGCATTTGTTTGTCTTTTTTTTTTTTATTTTTTTTTTTTTATATAGCAGGGTCAGTAATTTTCATTTTTTTTTATAATTTATAATTTCACCGGCAGGTAAATAGGTATTTCTGTTTTTCTTTTCATTTGTTAATATAGGTAAGTAATTTAAAATTTTTTTTTTTTTTTTTTTTTTATTTATTGTTTCACTGGCAGGTAATTATTTATTTCCTTTTTTTCTTTCTTTTCATTAGTTAATATAGCAGGGTAAGTAATTTTTTTTCTTTTTATATATTATTTCACTGGCAGGTAAGTAGGTAATTTTTTTTTATCAGTTAATATAGCAGGATAAGTAATTTTATTTTTTTTTTATATATTATTTCACTGGCAGGTAGATAGTTATTTCTTTTCCTTAGTTAATACATAGCAGGGTAAGTAAATTTTTTTTTTTTATTTATTTTTTTTATTCATTGTTTCACGGTATAGCAGGGTAAGTAAATTTTTTTTTTTATTAGTTAACAAATAGTAGGGTAGGTATTTTTTCTTTATTTCTTTTTTTTTTATTCATTGTTTCACGGTATAGCAGGGTAAGTAAATTTTTTTTTTTTTTATTATTTAACAAATAGTATGGTAGGTAATTTTAAATTTTTTTATATTTATTGTTTCACTGTCAGGTATTTAGTTATTTTTTTTTTCTTTCTTTTCATTAGTTAATATAGCAGGGTAAGTAGTTTTAAAATTTTTATTTCTTTTCTTATTCATTGTTTCACTGTATAGCAGGGTAAGTAAATTTAAAATTTTTATTTCTTTTCTTATTCATTGTTTCACGGTATAGCAGGTAAGTAGTTATTTTTTTTATTAGTTAATATATAGCAGGGTAAGTATTTTTTTTTTTTATTTATTTTTTTTATTCATTGTTTCACGGTATAGCAGGGTAAGTAAATTTTTTTTTTATTAGTTAACAAATAGTAGGGTAGGTATTTTTTTTTTATTTCTTTTTTTTTTATTCATTGTTTCACGGTATAGCAGGGTAAGTAAATTTTATTTTTTTTATTATTTAACAAATAGTATGGTAGGTAATTTTAAATTTTTTTTTATATTTATTGTTTCATTGTCAGGTATTTAGTTATTTCTTTTTTCTTTCTTTTCATTAATTAATATAGCAGGGTAAGTATTTTTTTTGTATTTCTTTTTTTTTTTATTCATTGTTTCACGGTATAGCAGGGTAAGTAAAATTTTTTATTTTTATTTCTTTTCTTATTCATTGGTTCACTGTATAGCAGGGTAAGTAAATTTAAAATTTTTATTTCTTTTATTTATTCATTGTTCACTGTATAGCAGGGTAAGTAAATTTAAAATTTTTATTTCTTTTCTTATTCATTGTTTCACTGTATAGCAGGGTAAGTAAATTTAAAATTTTTATTTCTTTTATTTATTCATTGTTCACTGTATAGCAGGGTAAATAAATTTTTCTATATTTTTATTTCTTACATTAAGCTTTACAGTTCATTTTCCTAGCAATTAATTTAAATTTGCTGAAATTAACGTTTAACTAAATAAATTGTTTGCAGTTCAATTGCAAAGCAAAACAAATATACTAACAAAAATCACAAAACGTTTTTGAATCGCGACACGCGACCCGAGTCTAAGGGACTTGCGCCCTTTAAGACTGTCTGTCAACGACTGACTTTATTTTTCAAATAAATTCAATTCCCATCATCCATGCGCAACTTAACCAAGATCACGCCATCACCACCTGACATAGATTACAGTTGGTTACTCACCATTGTAACCAATCACAAATTAGAATCGCGCGTCTATTTCAATCTTCAATCACCCCATACCATATAGTCGAATACGAAAAGGGGACAATGAAAGACACACAAAATAACTTGCAGTAAATTCTTTGCAAGAGCAACAAAATACATGGTGGTGTTGGGCGAGGGGAGATTGAGGCCAAAGCCACAACAAGGAGACAAAGATAGTAAGCTAGCAAGAAAAAAAAATATATACCCCTGAACATTTGTAGGGTATGCAACCATTAATTGGCACATTATATCTATTTTTTTTTTAGATGCAAATTTAATGATTACAAAACAGATTTTTCTTCTGTACATCAGTAGGATGAAAAATCTGAAGTTGGAATTAACGGAGTTAATTACGCTCGAATATCTTTAGCATTATAAATGCCAATTGTTTTACCCTTAAGATCTTCAAGAACATAACTACAAGTACCTATCTTTTTCTGAATTCTCGCCTTTAAAAACAGCGGTGCCAATTTCGAGTTAAATCCTTGTTGCCAATTGCTTTGAGCAAAATTTCTTCTATAAACCTCCTGCCCTGCCCTGAACGATACTGGTCTTGAGCGTGTGTTACATTGCCTGGAATTGGCGTCATAAGCTTTTTTCATCAATTCTTTAGCCTTAACTCGCGTTTGAGCTAATAAATCTTCTCTTTCTACTGGAGTATCCGGTGGTTCTACTAGTTCGAGCTGACGGAGAAGCTTGTACGTGGACGCATGTGTGACCATATTTTGTCCGAAAAGCATAAAATAGGGCGAAAAACCAATAGAAACATGCTTCGAACTTCTCAACGACATATTTATGTGACATAAATTCACATCCCACTCACTTTGGTCATTATCGATAAATGACCTTATCGCTGCAATTACCGACCGATTAACGCGCTCTGAGGCATTAGCTTGTGGGCTGTAAACGGCAGTAAACAGATGGTTAATACCGTACCCAGAAAGAAAGGACTTGAATTCATTAGATGTAAATTGGCTTCCGTTATCCGAAATTATTACTTCCGGAACGCCAAAAACTGCAAAGATATCGTTTTGCATATATGCTACAATCGGCTTGGTGGTGAACTTTTTTAACGGCAACAAAAAATGGAATTTCGAAAAATGATCGAGAATGATCAACAATCCAATATGACCACTTTTTGAACGCGGGAATGGTCCTATTAAATCAACATAAAGGCGTTGAAATGGACGCTCTGAAGTACTTTGTAAGCCCATTGGAGCTCTCAACGGTTGGTTGGGATGTTTTGTCATTTTGCAAACTTCACAAGCCTGAATATAAGTTCGAATTTGAGCCACCATTTTTGGCCAAAAAAAATTTTGTTTAATTCTGTCGATGGTCTTACCCATACCACCATGAGCCGAAGTAGCTGAATCATGAGCTTGTCGAATGACATCGTTTGTCAAACCTTTGGGTATCCAAAGTTTCCATGTCAGCTGTTCTTGTAATTCGTTTCCAGTATGGAATTCAACTCGTTTATAGAGGTATTTATCTATAATTTTAAGATCTGGTAGGCGACTTTGGTTTTCAGTGACATGTTTCTTAATGTCATTATATTCGGGAGAATCAAATTCCATTGAATCCAAATCTACTAGGGGTTCGACGATTTCGATCTCTAAAACTTCCTCTTCGTGGATACGCGAAAGCGCGTCTGCAACTTTATTTTCAGACCCTTTTCGATGTTGGATTTTAAAATTGAAACCTTGCAGCTTCAATGACCAACGACCTAATCTACCATTAAGGTCTTTTTGATCCATGAGCCATTTTAACGCAGAATGGTCGGTTATTACGGTGAATTCTAACCCTTCGATATACGGTCTAAATTGTTTGATACTTAGCACGGCGGCGAGGCATTCCAGCTCTGAAACACTGTACTTTCTTTGGTTTTTGTTCAACTTTTTTGACCAATATGCCAAAGGAACTTCTGATCCGTCAGGACCTAATTGAGCTAAAACACTTCCCACACCAAATTGACTCGCATCACAGTTGATAATAAATGGTTTACTATAATCCGGCGTTCGCAGAACGGGTGCAGTAGTAAGTTTGGTTTTGATATTTTCAAAAGCTACTTGAGCTTCTGGTGTCCAAACGAAAGTTTTCGATTTCTTTAGAAGATCAGTTATTGGTGAGCACAAACTGGCAAAATTATCGATAAATTTTCGATACCAGCCGGCCATTCCCAAGAATCTACGAATTTGCCGGACTGATTTTGGCACTGGATACTCAACAATTGACTGTACTTTTGATGGATCGGTTTTTATTTCGCCTTTACCAATGACATGCCCCAGATATTTCACTTCACGAAGACAAAATTTACTTTTACCGATATTAATAGTAAGACCTGCTTTGCGTAGATGGTGAGCAACAAGCATGAGCAACTGTACGTGACTTTCGAAGTCATCCGAAAGTATCAATAAATCGTCAATATATACCTTTACTCTATTACGTAGCTCGGGTGGAATAACCTTTTCCATCAGTCGTACCATTGCCTGTGCTGCGTTCGTGAGACCAAAAGGTACTACAACAAAATGCATCAGGGGACGACCAGGTACCGTGAACGCAGTTTTCAAACGAGAGGCTGGGTCGAGTGGAATTTGCCAAAAGGCATCTTTAAGGTCTAAACATGAAATAAACGAAGCTGGTGGTAATCTACTGAAGGTTGCTTCTATCTGTTGGATGGGATATGCGTCCTTGACGGTTACGGAGTTTAACTTCCTCGAATCTAGACAAGCTCTCACTTTTCCGGGCTTACGAATCAGAATCATTGGAGAACTCCATGGACTATTTGATTCTTCAATCACGCCTAAAGCTAACATCCTATCAATTTCATCATATAGAAGTTTTTCGATAGCTGGTGATACTGCGTAGTACCGCTGTTTGATAGGCTTGGCGTTGCCCGTGTCTATTGTATGTTCTATCAAAGAGGTTCGTCCAAGACCCTCTTTTTCGTATGACGGAAAAAGGAGTTTTACAGCCTCTAACTGTTTTTGCTGTGAGGTTGTTAAGGAAATATAATCAGGCGAAAACGATTCATCTTCCGACGGGAAAATTTCAGATATGATTTTTGGAAATATATCTGGAGCTAAATCAAAAGTGCGCCAAAAATCGACTCCTAAATATAAAGTTTGGCTGAGAGTTGGTACGATAAATAAAGTCATGGGTTTTGAAACACCACGAAATGAAATATCTACTGAAATTGTGCCTTTCACTGATTGTTGAAATCCGTCAGCCATTTTAACATTCGAGTTAAAACGATTAATTTTTGGATTTCCTTTAAGAATCTTGTCCGCTAGTTCTCCTCCCACACAACTAATGGTCGCACCAGAATCTAACAAACCCTCAACTTTATCATCTAAAAGGGAGACAATAGCGTAGGGTCGAACATCTTTTGATCGAAAACTTATAGTACTTAGGGAAGATGTCAAGCATTTGCGATTTCTCCGAACAACTTTCCAAAACTGGCGAAGACGCCTAGTGGATCGTTTTGTTTTACTAATAGGAGGAGTTCCAGATTGGTTTTCGGATAATACAATTCTATGTCGAGCCTCTTCATACTCGCGCAAACGAACATGATACGGCTTTAAAAGTTTTAAATAGCGTTGCTTATTTTTTGTTAGGTTAACCGATTCCGACTGTGAATTATCGTTCGATAGAGGTTTTAAAATTCGGATCTTATCTTCATTGAGTTTCGTAGGCCCAACAAAAACTGAATCTGAGATAGTTTTATCGGATGACTTAAAACTGTCGGCACTGAATGGATTAGTAGAAGAAGTTGATATTAATTTTTTTTGATCGCAGCCAAGGGTGAAGGGTGAGAATTGGCGATTCGATTCGCACCCTGCCTCTGGTTTAAATTCCGCTGGCAGGTAGGACATTGTGGTTTATGAACATTTGGTACACCACACCCATAACAAAAAACTTTACGTACGCTACTCGTGCAGTTCTCCCAGCGATGACCTTCATCATCGCAATTCCAGCATGTAATACGAGATATCGCGCAATTGACCTGAATGTTTTGATCAAAATCATCAGATAACGAATGCCTTTGCGGATTCAACTCCCCAATTGGCAAGATTGTGGGTTCCAAAGCGGAAACTTGGTGTCTACTTTCAGTAGTGCTACTTGTTGGATTTCGAAAAGGAGTTCTGATTGAAGTGCGGTAAGATTGAGTGTTTTGGAATATTTCTTGATTGAAACGTTCTCGTCTTTCACACACCTTTCGTAACTCTGCTACCGTATGAATAGGAATGTGTAAAAGTTCAAGACGCCATTCTTGACGTAGATTTCTTGTTAAGATTTCTACTAATTCAGGTTCTGCCAATGGCGTTCGAAGACTGTCAGTGAGCTTAAGAACCGAATCATAAAATTCGTCAAACTTTTCTTTTTCTTTCTGTTTCCTACACCGAATTAACTCTCGTATATCAAAGTCCGTCCTCATATCCTTAAAGTCACCACGCAGAGCATTAACAAGGATATCCCAAGTGAAAAACCGATTATGCTTATGGAACCTCCAGAACCACTCCTTACCTTTTCCTTCAAATAGAATTTGAGCATTCCTACAAAGTAACTCGTAATCACCGTTAAGGTTTTCGAGTGTTAGCATCTGAATTCTATAAATGAAATCTTCTACAGGCATGCTAGAATTTAAACCCTCGAATTTAACTCGCCAACTTGAAATTATGTTAGCAATTTTTACTGCAGTCGAAATACCCAACACATCGATTCGTGCAGGATTTTGTTGTTGATTCTGGGATGGTATTGTGCGATCTCGAAATACGTTCTCTTGTGGCCATGAAATATAATCAGGATTGGGGGTGTTCAACGGGTTGGTTGGAGGACCACGACTTGCTGTCCTGACATTAATATTTGCTAACGCGGATGTCACATTACTCTCTATCACTTGAGATAGCCGGGCAACCATTTCGTCTTGACGTGCATCGATTGACAACGTGATCATTCGTTGAACCTGCTCCAGGGATTGCACCCCGATACCAGCTTCATGGTTTGGTGCTGAATCGGACCTTTGATGCCCTAAACTGATGATCCGGTCCCTACGGTTTTCATCTGAATTATATCTATTTTGTGGTGTATTGTCTGTTCTTTGCGCCTGATTTTGCCTATTTTGGCGGCGGCGACCTCTGTTATATTGACTCGAATTATCTCCTAACTGATTATATTGATGGTCAGGGATACCATGAGTTTGCGATCTAGTGTTTGGTCGACTGGACTTAGGGATTGCCCCTTGAGCAACTAACTCGACTGCACCCGTTGGAGACGTGGACAACCTAGGAGGTGGTTGTGTATATGTGGGTGGAATTATTCGTGAAGAATGAGATATATCGCCTCGACAAGAAGGGCATGTAGATGCTGTAGTCAGCCATTGCGTTAGGCAGTGGTTATGAAAGTGGTGATCACAAACGGTGACAACATTTTCGGTTGAATTAAAAATAACAGTTTGACAAATTGAACAGACGTTCTGACTCGCATCCCCTAGACTCGGCTGACGCAGATTTATGTCACTATGACGAAGTGGCATTTTGTTTTGAATTATATGTATAATATCTCAAACAAATTTAAACTAATCGAGTTAATTACAAATTTTTCTTCTTCTTCTTTTTTTTTTTTGAAATCAATATTTTCAATCTATACAAGATTATTTCTTATACAAACTATTATTATATTTTAATCAGTTTTTTTGTTATAATTGGTTGTAATAGTAAGTGTTTGTATTCATATAAATTTGTTCCATGGAAAACTGAAGAATTGGGCTAAAAAAAAAATTAACTTAGGTTGACATCTCATCGGCTGACAAAAGGATTGCTTTTTTTTTTGTTTAAAAATAAATGCTTGATATTTATGAACTGGTTGATTTATTGAACAAATTCATCGGTCAAATTTCCGAATTGATCCAGAAACTTGCAATTCCAGACGGTTGTCCAACAAAGTTAGAATAAATGTACAATATTTGAATCTTATAAATTGGTTTTGCCAAAGGACTACCTTCTAGGCAAAAATTTCCAACTATGAGTACAAAATGTAATTTTCTTTCTTTAAACGAAATACAAAACTATTGTAATTACTGACTATTGAAATTGCATGGAGCAAGAATAAGGGAACTTGATACTTGTTTGTTATCAAAACCGACATTTCCATAGATCATTAACTTTTCACATAAAATTTTCTTATCTATTCTTTCTAATTCGGAAACCGATCTTGACCATGGGATTTTTTTTTTTCTTATTCGCCCCACGTTGGGCGCCAAATTATGTAATAGTTATCTGATAAAAAACGCAATAAAAAAGAGGAACGATCAAAAAGATCGCGTATCAAATTAAAAGTAATTATCGATGCATTTCTGCGTGTAGGCGTATAGCTCTTGTCGGATACGGGGTGGGTTTTAATTACTTTCATATGGTTTTGATACTGTGTGATAACCAATTTACACAATTAATATTGAATGCATCGGATTTATTTGAGACTTAAAATTGGACTTAATAATTTTTTATTGCAACCCTTCATCAACCCACGAAGGTCACCCTTGGATGATCTTGATGGAACTCACCCCTTTCTTCACCCTTCCCAACCTTTGCCGACAAAAAAAAAACTGTGGCCCACTTATATTTACCTTTTTTTTTTTTATATAGCCTCTATCTCAGTTTTCCATGTCACCGCTTTTTTTTACTTCTTCATTTTATAAATATTATATAAATAAAAAAAATATATTTTTAGTTTTCATTGCATTATACTTTGAAGCTTTATTTATTAAAAAAAAATCAAAAATTTCTTCCTTTTTTTTTTAAAAACATTTATCTATTATCTAACTTAATATTAACATTAAAAAAAAAGAATTATGATCATAGTAGAGGCCTCTAATTTAAATTACTATCAATCTTTTTGTTTTATTACTATTTTTAGTTTTTATATATAAATGCTTATTGCTACTTATACTAGCTTACATGATTACTTTTTCTTGGTTTCATAATTACTCCTTTTCGTTTAGCAATTCCAATATGTTTCCGTTTCTTTAAATTTTCAAAATTTCCTTAGTTTCACTGTCAGGTATTTATTTGGCATTTGTTTGTCTTTTTTTTTTTTATTTTTTTTTTTTTATATAGCAGGGTCAGTAATTTTCATTTTTTTTTATAATTTATAATTTCACCGGCAGGTAAATAGGTATTTCTGTTTTTCTTTTCATTTGTTAATATAGGTAAGTAATTTAAAATTTTTTTTTTTTTTTTTTTTTTATTTATTGTTTCACTGGCAGGTAATTATTTATTTCCTTTTTTTCTTTCTTTTCATTAGTTAATATAGCAGGGTAAGTAATTTTTTTTCTTTTTATATATTATTTCACTGGCAGGTAAGTAGGTAATTTTTTTTTATCAGTTAATATAGCAGGATAAGTAATTTTATTTTTTTTTTATATATTATTTCACTGGCAGGTAGATAGTTATTTCTTTTCCTTAGTTAATACATAGCAGGGTAAGTAAATTTTTTTTTTTTATTTATTTTTTTTATTCATTGTTTCACGGTATAGCAGGGTAAGTAAATTTTTTTTTTTATTAGTTAACAAATAGTAGGGTAGGTATTTTTTCTTTATTTCTTTTTTTTTTATTCATTGTTTCACGGTATAGCAGGGTAAGTAAATTTTTTTTTTTTTTATTATTTAACAAATAGTATGGTAGGTAATTTTAAATTTTTTTATATTTATTGTTTCACTGTCAGGTATTTAGTTATTTTTTTTTTCTTTCTTTTCATTAGTTAATATAGCAGGGTAAGTAGTTTTAAAATTTTTATTTCTTTTCTTATTCATTGTTTCACTGTATAGCAGGGTAAGTAAATTTAAAATTTTTATTTCTTTTCTTATTCATTGTTTCACGGTATAGCAGGTAAGTAGTTATTTTTTTTATTAGTTAATATATAGCAGGGTAAGTATTTTTTTTTTTTATTTATTTTTTTTATTCATTGTTTCACGGTATAGCAGGGTAAGTAAATTTTTTTTTTATTAGTTAACAAATAGTAGGGTAGGTATTTTTTTTTTATTTCTTTTTTTTTTATTCATTGTTTCACGGTATAGCAGGGTAAGTAAATTTTATTTTTTTTATTATTTAACAAATAGTATGGTAGGTAATTTTAAATTTTTTTTTATATTTATTGTTTCATTGTCAGGTATTTAGTTATTTCTTTTTTCTTTCTTTTCATTAATTAATATAGCAGGGTAAGTATTTTTTTTGTATTTCTTTTTTTTTTTATTCATTGTTTCACGGTATAGCAGGGTAAGTAAAATTTTTTATTTTTATTTCTTTTCTTATTCATTGGTTCACTGTATAGCAGGGTAAGTAAATTTAAAATTTTTATTTCTTTTATTTATTCATTGTTCACTGTATAGCAGGGTAAGTAAATTTAAAATTTTTATTTCTTTTCTTATTCATTGTTTCACTGTATAGCAGGGTAAGTAAATTTAAAATTTTTATTTCTTTTATTTATTCATTGTTCACTGTATAGCAGGGTAAATAAATTTTTCTATATTTTTATTTCTTACATTAAGCTTTACAGTTCATTTTCCTAGCAATTAATTTAAATTTGCTGAAATTAACGTTTAACTAAATAAATTGTTTGCAGTTCAATTGCAAAGCAAAACAAATATACTAACAAAAATCACAAAACGTTTTTGAATCGCGACACGCGACCCGAGTCTAAGGGACTTGCGCCCTTTAAGACTGTCTGTCAACGACTGACTTTATTTTTCAAATAAATTCAATTCCCATCATCCATGCGCAACTTAACCAAGATCACGCCATCACCACCTGACATAGATTACAGTTGGTTACTCACCATTGTAACCAATCACAAATTAGAATCGCGCGTCTATTTCAATCTTCAATCACCCCATACCATATAGTCGAATACGAAAAGGGGACAATGAAAGACACACAAAATAACTTGCAGTAAATTCTTTGCAAGAGCAACAAAATACATGGTGGTGTTGGGCGAGGGGAGATTGAGGCCAAAGCCACAACAAGGAGACAAAGATAGTAAGCTAGCAAGAAAAAAAAATATATACCCCTGAACATTTGTAGGGTATGCAACCATTAATTGGCACATTATATCTATTTTTTTTTTAGATGCAAATTTAATGATTACACATCTTGTAAAAAAAATAAAGTTTTGAAGAAAAAGAGAAAAATTTATTCGGATCATATGCTTATAACACCTATTACTTTAGAATTGTACAACTAAGAAGAACCCTCTTTTACCGATTTCTTGAAGTGTAAGTTAAAAGTAAACAAAAATCAGAGGCACAAAAATATCGTTCACTTTGCTTTTGATAAGGAATGTAAGTATGCAAAGATAAGATCATTTGTTCTTGTGAAACTTTTTCAACAACAGATTAATATTTCCTGTTTGAAGGATAGTTACTTGAATGCTAAGGCAGTATGTGATGGAAAAAAACTCTTTCTAACTGGTTTCAAACTTCAATAGGACTGAAACAAGGATGCATCCTAAATCCATTAGTCTTTTCATTATTTATTGAAGATTTGCTAAAAATTATTCTGTTTTGGGCGGATGATTTGGTGCTAACGGCAGTCTTAGTTGTCTCTTCAACTAGTGATCAAAAAATTGTGTTTTCAGTGGTACTTGACTGTTAACCTAAATAAGTCAAGGACTATGGTTTTCTGGAGAGGTGCAGTGCGATCACCAGTAAAACGGAAAATGGTATCATGGAAAGTACCAAATAGAAACAGTAAGGGGGTACCAGTACCTGGGATCTTGAAAAAAAAACATCGGATTGCAAAAATGCGATTGGAACAATTTGGTAAACAGTGTATGCTGACAAAGATATCCTTTTCGGCTCTAAGTATACATTTTCACAGCTACCTTGGGGTAATTATGATTTCTGCAGCTCAATCGTGGGGATAACAAAGATGTTAAAACAAAATTTCACTAATCTTTGGTACAAGAGGAGAACGGCTAACGTTAAATTTCCTACCTCATAAAAACGACTTACCTCTTAAGTATTAACTGCTTTTTACGTAATACTCACGAAAGAGAGGATTTGATACACAAAATATCCCAACAGTCCACAGACATAACAGAAAAATTTCTTTGACGGATCAGAACTTGAGCTTATATTAAACGGCAACGATTGGTTAAAATTATACAAATTCATCAAAATATCGTTCATATTATGGAAGAAAAATAATGACAGAAGGCTCTTAATTATATATGTACAGTACATACATTATGTTTGTTCATATTTGTTTGTTTTTGTGAAAAATTGACTGGAAACGCCTCAAAAGTATTAAAAAAATGTTCAAAATTTGTTAATTTGTACATCTTGAAGATGTTATTAGGAAACAGTTAATATTCAGAATTGAAAAAAAAACTGTTCTCGAAATATTGTGATTTTAAGAAACAATAGATTTTTTTTTAATCAAAACCTATTTTGTTTTTTAAATTCAAGTACAAAGTTTTTAGGTGCTTTAGCAAAAAAACCAGCTTTTACTAAATGATTTTGTTTTTAATTTTTTTTAGAAATACATATCAATGAAAAAATATTTTCTTAAATTTTGAAAGAAAAATTGTATGCGAGATATCGTCTTAAAAAAAAAAAAGAATTGATGTGTTGTATGAATTCAAGCTTGCCGTCAAATCTTCCAAACCAAGCACAGAAATCTTCCACGTTAAACTCATAGTTTTACATTTATCGACGTTAAGATACAAGCTTTATCCAAAAAAAAATTTTACATTGCAATTCTTCACAATCACGAGAATACGAAATTGTTTTGAAGATTTTTACAGCGTCTTTATAAAAGAGACACTTTTGAGTGCCTCAACATAGATGATACGTCATTTATAAATAAAATAAAAAGAAAAGTGCCTAAATGGCTTCCTTGTGATATTCCAGAGTTAAATTCTAAAGTTTACGAGATATGGCTATTGAAAAGTACTGAGTACGATCTATTGCATAAATAAGATTGATGCCTTTTTTCTTTACACTGTAGTTTACACTACCTCACCATAAAAAGCCATCTACTCGCCAGAAACATAACTAATTTCTGGATCTTTAAAATAGATCCAGATAGAGAACAGGATCCCAAATTGCTTTTGTAATACATGTTGAAAATTAATCCAGATCCGGATCCACATAGATCCGTAGATAATAAAACGCACCTAATGTTCAATGTTGTTTACATGAATATTAAAGTTTATATCAGTCAAGTAAGACAAATATTTTAAAATGAAAAGGTTAGGGTTTTTTTTCGTTTCACGAGGGTTTTTAAAGGGATGTGTTTCATGCTAGGAAGTCACAAATCCTGCCAGGTATCGCAGTCGTTATAGTATCACAGTTAAATGCACTACGAAAGAAGTTTAAAATATGATGATATGATGATGATATCGCATGACGATCTTAATTAAAAGTGTCATTTTACTAAAGAACAGATGGATAAGGACTATTCTTTCTTTTCTGCTTATGCAGTTTCAAAAATATTTCGTATTAATTTTTCTATGCACCTTTTTGAATAAAGTTGAGATACTTTAAACTTGAAGTTCTATGAAAAATATCTCTTGCTTTGCAATAGTTTTGTAAGTAAGTTTCAGCTGACAGCTGTTTCCCGCTCGAAATCTTGACAGAAAGTCAGTATCATACCTCCGCGGAACAAAATGAGTCGCTTTACACTTGAACAACGTTGCGAAATACGTATTTCTAAAGTGAGTGCTGCGTAGCCCAAACAGTCCGTTTTTTGAAATGAAGTTTTGGCCGAAATAAAGCACCCACCCCGCCTGCTGTACGCAAGTTTGTGCAAAAAGTTGGTCAGACTGGTATGCTAGTGGACAACACTCATGGTCTCCGACCTGGTACGATGCGCACAGATGAGAATGTGGCTGCTGTTGTCGACAGTGTTAGACTCAATTCACGAACATCAACTCGCCATCGACCTCAGCAGCTCAACATTCCACACACTAGCCGGACGAGAATTCTGCACCTAGAACTCGGATTATTCACTTATAAGGTCCAGTTCATTCCAGCCGAGGCAGCCACTTGAACGAAGTTGTGTTCCATAATTAATGGGAATGCTTGCTCTTACTAATAAAGCCATAATACATGTAAAAAATTTAATTTTGTTTATTTTATTGCATTTTTAAAGAGAAACTTGTATATGGACCACCCTTAACACATTTTTTAACTATTTAAAAGTTTTGCTTTGTGGAGAAGAAAAGGGAAATTTTCTTTCTCTCTATCCTTTACTCAATTTCTCCTTATTTTGAATCTATAAAACATAAATTTAACTTCAAACATCAGCATAATTATCTTCCATCCTATTTTGGCAATTAAAATAAACTTTTTATGATTAATTTTCAATGCCTTAATGGACAGCAAATTTGTATGCACAAATTCTAGTTTGCAATCTCTTCCTGTCGAAAAGTTAGACTTTTCTAAATAATAATAATAATAATGGAGGACGAATTTTTGAGTCACATACATATGTATGCAGAAAACAACACCAGCTGATGATTGCAGATAACTGAAAACTGAGTGCATATTCATGCATACTAACACAATCTGACACATATTTTTAAACTTTTTGTTTTTTTTTCAACTTTTATCTAATTGCATCCTTGCAACCCCCTACAGACGAGCTGATGCATGCATATGCATACATGCAGTATCAGTACGTTTAGACGATGAGCACATCTCTTGTGGCAGATCATAAACAAAAACAGATTAAGCACAATCTTGTTTCCAGCAAAAGCCAAAATGCAGAAACAACAACAACAGAAATAGCTAGGACCGGTTGGACGCTGAATGTGGGAAAAGGACTATACATAGAAAGTAGAGAGTTTTTTCTACGGTTCAATGGTGTATTTCAGTTCAAATGTGTTTCCCCACTCTGCCCTGTTATACCAATGGCTGGTACGTATAACTTTGGCCTTCGTAAAACGGAAAAATAAGGTCAACTACAACAAAATCGTCGTCGTTCTCTTCCCTATATGTATCTATCTACTTCTATAATGTCGTGGAAAGGGAACAGAATAACAAATACAAAAAAATAGAATGAAACACCACAATGGCAGAAAGAATAAACAAAAAGAACAAGTACGTGAAACACAAATTGAAAGAGCCCAATGCAGCACAAGTATGGAGAGTAAGTGTCTATGTGCAGTAATAATAAAACGGAAGGAGTTGAGGAGTTGAGGAGTTGAATCGGAATGGAGGCTTATTGAATGCACGTTCCATTTCGGAATGTGTATTTCCACAGTCCACAGTAGACAAACGAGAAGTGGAAGTGTTGCCAATCTAGTTGCTTTTGAAAGTCAAAATGAATAGAAAAAGTCAGGGCGTTTAAATGGAAACATCATTTCCAGGGATGATTCAGTGTTTTCATTCTGTTTTCGATTTCTTAGCGAAAAAATTGTTTCAGTTTTCAAGATCAAGACTATCCCAAACACAAATAAGCCGAAATTAAAACGGTGGAGTGGAACTTTTGACATGAAAAACATAAATTGTCACAAGGTCTTGCAAAATCGAATAGGTCTCGTATACTAGCTAGAAGCCAGTTAAACAATTTGCTGGATACAACATGATTCAAGTTTCTAAGAATTGTAGTTCGAAAAGAAGGAACGGAAACGAAGGATTGGTAATTACTGCGTAAGATATACATGTCGATTACAGAATTCGCGGAATTTTACTCCCGGTAAGTTAAATAGATCCGTTGACCTTTCGAATCCGCTGTAAAATTTAATTATGAAATTCGGCGGATGAACTACATTCATCATCAGCATCGGCTCGACAACCGGGTTCCGGTCCTGGCCTCTTTCAACAAGTCTCTCCACCTATCCCGGTATATAGCCGACGCCATCCAGTTGCGCACCCCAAGGCTTCGGGCGTCCTGGTCTACGCCATCTCTCCAGCGCAAGCATGGTCTACTACGCTGTCGTCTACCATAGAATGTACCACACAGAACTTTCCGAGCAGGTTCCTCTTCGCTCATGCGAGCAAGGTGCCCTGCCCACCGGAGTCTACCGAGCTTAATTTTTGTCACGATATCTGCTTCTAGGTAGATTGCGTACAGTTCATGATTGTACCGTCTCCGGAATCGTCCTTCCTCACATATGGGGCCAACAATTCTCCTTAAGACTTTTCTCACGAACGCAGCTAAGAGGTCGGAGTGCCTTTTGCTAAGCACCCAAGTCTCGGATCCATATGTGAGTACTGGCAGGACCATGGTCCTGTACAGCAGCAGATTTGAAGTTATGGTGAGATTTCTGGATTTGAAGAGCTTTGACAGACTATAGTAGGCTCTGTTGGATTTGAGAAGCCGCCCGCGTATTTCTTCTTCTATGTTGTTATCGGCTGCTACTATTGACCCAAGGTATTTAAAGGATTGCACCACTTCAAATTCGTGCTCCGCTACCTTGATTGTTTGACCAACTGCTCCTCTCGCATTCGACGCCACCATGTACTTTGTTTTACCTTCACTAATGTGCAGCCCCAGATTTTGTGCCGCCTGCTCGATCTGGATGAAGAAGTCGTGCACAGCTTGTTCGGTTCTTCCGATGATGTCAATGTCGTCTGCGTAAGCCAGTAACGATGGTCCCTCTTGTTGCCGTGCCAGAGTCACGGATTGCTTTCTCCAACGCCAGGTTGAAGAGGAGGCAGGCCAAACCGCCCCCTTGTCGGAGTCCATTAAAGATATTGATTGGTCTGGATAGCAATCCGGCTATTTTTACTTGGCTTGTTACGTTGGTCATGGTCAACCTACATAGTCGTGTCAATTTATTTGGGATGCCGAATTCTCTCATGGCTTTGTAAAGTTCTACCCTGGCTATGCTATCATAGGCGGCCTTAAAGTCTATAAACAGATGGTATGTTGGGATGTTACATTCTAGACATTTTTCCTTCGCCTGCCTAAGGGTAAAGATTTGATCAGTTGTTGATTTGCCTGGAATGAAACCACACTGATATTGTCCGATAACGGTTTTAGCGTATGGGGTTATCCGGTCTTGTAGGATAGAGGAGAGTATCTTATAGGCGGTACTCAACAACGTGATACCTCTATAATTGCTGCACGTTGTGACATCTCCCTTCTTATGTATTGGGCATATTAAACCTTTTCTTCTGGCATTTCTTCCTGCTCCCATACCTGTACTATAATATCATGAATTGCTTGACGTAAGGCTGGCCCGCCGTGATGGAATAATTCGGCTGGTATGCCATCGGCTCCCGGGGATTTGTTCTGTTTAAGCCGGCCTATAGCCTTCTCAACCTCTTCTATGCTTGATGGCGGCAACATAGGGTATTCTTCTTGAAGTAGCATAAGGAAATAATTTTTTTAAGGAGAAATAGATTCATTCAAGGCTTAAGTCTTTCCAGACTTTCTAGGCACAACGGTGAAACTATACAAGCAAATAGATTTCTCTAGAATCTCAAGAAATAAATCATAAGGCTCAGAGACGTAGGATCTGATCCCTCGTAGTCATCCAGTAACAAGTTTAAACTCAACATTATATCTAGAGCCTAAAAATTGTGATAAGCTATGTAGTTTGGACGATTATTTATTATTTATAACTATGTGTGCACCATGAGCTTTTTTCAATTAACGAAGTCCATTTGTTCAAGATATTATAAAATTTCGGTAAAGATGTCATTTACGGAGAAAACCTTTGATACTTTCCTTTTACTCCGTATTTTCACAATTTCAACCATGAGTATTGTAAGAAATTCCAAGTTTCGTTTCAGATTCTCATATTCGCCAGTATCTGTATCTTGCCTGGAAATGCTTATCTTATCACATTATCAGAGATAAGATTAAAGATGGGTAAAATCTTCCTGGGTGCAATGTAGTTTTTTAAACTGTTTCATTCACCATTGGATTCAGTAAAACCCGAAACTGAGCTATGAAGGGCTGATCTATGGCTGGAAAGTTCATTAGCAATTTTATTTTTTGAATAACGCTTTCATCCGGAACAAAGAAGGCTATTATTAAGACTGTCGAGCTCATCTCTGATGTTTTAGTTTTATTAAGTAGGTATGGGTCTAATTTGTATGTTTCTATGCTTTCCTGATTGCCTGCGGTTTTTCAGCATGAAAGACTCAAGCAAAGTTGGGTAGCTTAAATCCTTAAATGACTTAGATATATTAAGAAAATCAGAAAAAATTCCTGGAGAAATACCACACTCCACCAGACAGTTGACCCATATGTGAGGATAGATTGAACCACGATTGTATACGTCCACAAGATCATCTTCAACTGGAGACCCCACATTTTACCAAAAGTGCAGACCTTTTTTCAATGTTAAGTTCTTCCGACTATGCTTGTTATTCTTTTTTTATTAATTTAAGTTTGAAATGCACTTGAGAATACTGAAAGTGTTTAAGCCTTCCTTAAGTCATGAAAGAGCGAAGAGTGTAGCTTAAACTTGGTAGTAAATAGCATCAGATTAGTTTTGATTCTATTAACTCCTTGTCCGCAGCTCCTTGTAGTTCAGCCAATTCCGTGATTTCGTTCCTCTCGGGATTGAACTTTCCTGACACCAATAGAACCTACCAAATCATCCAATCACCAATAAACAAAATCTTACACGTTACATCTTTCCAACTTAGCGAGAATTGTATTCATGACTAAAAGCCATAAAAGATGTGACACCACCCTGGAGTATACCACTGCAGACATGTTTGGTTGAGTAGAAGGTTGAATACCTTTATCGCTGCGCATTATTCAATACTTGATAAAAGTCGCTAACCATCTAGGATATTCCTAGAACGGGCTCGAAAGTCTTAAGCCCGAAAGAGACCGACTAATTGGCATATCAATCATGTCGAAAAAAGGTATATTCATAACACTGTGAGTCCTTGGAGATTGAAAAATTTAACCCTATATCGGTGATCTTGAGGTGATTTCTATTCAGCAAAAATGTTTCTGCTCCCCAAAAATGAAATTTCTCCGAAAAAGAAACTTCTGAAATGACAGTTTGCAACATTCACAAGTCATTTTGTTCGCAATATACCTCTCATTTAGTGGTGAATTGACTTAAGAAATTTTAACGAAGTAACAGCCATGTTTTTGTAATGAGAATAACGAAACCATTCCAGTGTTCGTGTAAACAGGAATGGAGTGGACCAACAAGTTTATGCTGATTTTAAAAGGGTTACGAGCAGCCGGCTTGGAGGATTTGTCATTTCCTTGCCAGAGGCAGTACGCCCCTGAAAATCAAACCGAAGACCCTCTGCATGACAAGAGGTACATATACTAACAGATTATTTATGTATAAACAAAATAATGTGAAAGAATAATTAATTTGGTATTCTTTGTTTGTTAAACTGCCGATGCGGAAAGTTCTCGGCTTCTAAAATTTAAAATTCTAAAATAGTAGTCGTATTAATGGTTTTTTAAATGCAATTTAGGTAAAGATCCTTCTTTTTGGAACAATGCGACTTGTGTCAACGTATTCAAAACTGATCTTAATAATTTTAGATTGAAAAGATGGTTTCTGTAAAAAATTATTTTTAAATTGGCAGCACTGTTTCAGATGACAGTAAATTTGACAGCTGGCAGATGCTTTTCCATATCACAGTGAATCAACTGTACTTTCCGATTTACACCTCCAACTGCTCCATAAAGCGCTAGAAAATTCGACTTCAAGATTGCACTACATTTTTGACCCAGCCCATGTTCCCAAGGTCATGAAAATCTCGATTGAATTGTTGTGCCTTGGGGAATTATTTAAAATATAGTAATCATTGTAGTTGTTTCAACGAACAAAGCTAAAATCAGCACTACCTCCCAGACTATTTATCCTTGATTGAAAATATATCTTTCTGCAATTGGTAATACTGTTCAAAAACCATCGAACGGATGCTCAACGTCATTCAAGGGTGAATTTACTGCATTCTAGAAAATATTAGAGTGATCCTTCTCTTGCTTTTTGCCTTGAAATATCTTCACGCCTGGTTACTTCGTTGGTTCTATAAATCCATACTGCCTTGTCGCTATTTCAACATACATCTATACATATGTATATCTATAGCATGTGTTTATGTATTCTTAGTCCTTCGCCTTCAAATAGTTTACTCTGGCGCATTTGTGTGAGGAAAAAAATACTACAGATGGGATGGTTTTCTGGTTATGCTTCGATGGAATAGTTACCGTGTGGTTTTCGTATAGAAACGGCGCAAAACAGATTGCTCCCGGGTTGAGGTCTTACAAGACAGGCTGTATGAGAGTGGGTGCCACTGTAGTTATAGTAGTTTGCTTTCCTAATAATGTACAGTTCACCCACCATTGCAGCAACCATCACCAGTACCACCCTGAAACCGTTTGTCACAACGATAACATTTTTTTTTTCGTTTTCTCCCTCCGGTATTTGGTTGGTTCATGGTTTTTTTTTTCTGTTTACTACTAAATTTATAAGTACTGGTTTAGGGTAAGTATTGGTTTCGTCTAAAAAAGAAAAGTTCAAGGTTGTATTTAAACATCATAAATCGTCGATAGTTGAACATATAAAATAGCCAAGAAAAACAAGACAAATAAAGGGCCAGTCTTTTGATTTCCCTAAGGCCAGGCGCGCACATTCAATTTTTAGGTTCGCAACTGTTTAGTTGCTAAAATAAAACATATGGGCTTATATGTATGTGTTTTGACACAAACTAAACGATTGCCTAAAATTAATTCGCAACATTTGAGCTGTTTTCTATAAGCGCAAGAGAGTGTGAGCATGCGTAAAGAGTTGCCAGAGCGCGCTACTCTATCAACTGGTGATTAAACTATTTGATTTCGATCACAGTTGCCAGTGCGCGGCTAGCCTAAAAGTACCCTAAGATTGGATCTCGGATATAAATTTTCTCAAAAAATAGTCTTAATTTTCGGCAGGGCTTTTAATTGTGTACTGTCAAAGCTTAGTTTCTTGTAACTATTAGTTCGTTCGAAGAAATGATGCGAAATACATTGAAGTTTGATCTGACATTACACGATGTATCTAGACGCGTGTAACTTTTCGAAAAACGTAAGTACAAAAGAGAAACAAAAATTGGAAAGAGACAAAATAAAAGTCATCTGTGTCGTGTCGTTGGTTAAATTTTCGGTACAACTGTGTGACGTTTCTCTTTTCTCTTGTCCGTTTTTCTACTACCCTGTTTCATATGATCTCGTTATGCGAAGAGTAAACTTCCATGTAACGCATAGAAATAGGTACTTCTTTTTTATTCCTTCTGTATTTGAAAGAGCACATACGCAGACCAACACGGAAATATAAAGTAAACAGAACAGTAAGCAGAAGAAATAAGAAGAAGTAAGCTCATGCATCTAGATTCGTTGTGTAATTCTAAACAAAAAAATTCAACTTTGTTTTGATTTTCGCTCCGAAATGAATTCGTTTGCGAAATTGATTTTTGTACGGATTCAAAGCCAGTCATGTTGCTTTATCTGTTGCTAATTTTCCTATTTTTTATTTGTCAGGTACATCACCGAAGCAAGTTACAGCGCCGGGTAACACATGCAAATTACAGATGACTGGGTTTTGGAGCAGTTCGAAGCGGGCCCCGATTTCAGCAAACAAAAAATCCAACTATAATACGCATTTTTAGATAAACGGGTACGTCAACAAGCAAAATTGCAGAATTCTGGATAATGCCAACCCACTCGCTGTCTACCAAGTGACAATGTGTCCGCAGAAAGTTAGATACTGCTTCATGTGAATTGTGAGCCAGAGATATCTACGGTCCTTACTTCAACAAATTGCAATTATAGAACAACGATGACGATGGTATGGATGTTTAATGACATGCCAAACAGCAACTAATGTCATCAGTGTTGCCGCAAGCCAAAAAAAAGAGTCGCTAGATCGACCTTAAAAATCCGCTAGATATGCTAAAATTTTGAAAAAAGTCACTAGAAAAAAATTTCAGTACACATATCAAAAAAAAATATATTCAGTTATAACAAAAAATTTATTTTGTATACTAAAGAAAAACTTATAAACATTAAGTTAACATAAAAAATCTTAAAAAAAAAAAAACAAAAACAAATTCAGTCTAGAAAATATTACTACTTTTCATTTTTTGAATGAAAAGTGAAGAAGTTTTAATAATAACTTCAAACACCTATTATAAAAATAATCAATCACAAATAATTATAGCCATTATAGCATCTTCATCAATTTCATTGACTTCAATATCTAAAGCATTATTGAAATTTTTGAAAACAAGTATAAATATACATACTTGCAAAAAAAGTTAAGTTTACTCCCGAAATCTCCACTTTGGCCGATTCGACAAAACCAAACAAAAACAATTACATTTAAAATTATACACAAAATAAATCATATAAACGAAATGACCAGGTAGTCTAATTTCTAAAACATATACCCGCTCACTCGTAATCACACTCCTTTTGGTCTTATTTTGTATGGTGAAGTTTCAAATTCAGTTCAGTGGTCGTGGTAAAAAGAGAGTCAATCGAACATAAGTGCCAAACTCGAATGCCAGGGATGTAACATCATCACATGTTCTTGCAAAAAGTCACTAGAAAAGTCGCTAGAATTATCTAGTGACAAAAAATAATTTTTTGTCGCTAAACTTTTGAAAATTCCGCTAAATATAGTGACAAAGTCACTAAAATGGCAGCACTGAATGTCATATTCGCAGCGGAGATTTGAACTGGACAGCGAGATTTGATCACGCTAGTCAGTTTCTTGTAGGGTTTCCTTAAATCGCAGACCTATGCAAATAAGCCGCAAATAATCGGTGCCCTAAAAAGGCACATAACTCCCAAATTCAACTTGATTTACGAGTCAGTCATGCGAAATTTTAACTCTCGAAGGGAGCTATTCAAAGAAGCATTGTATTGGTGGGAGTAATATTTACTCCCACATTAATAATGTGTATAATATCTGCGAAAATAGAAAGGTCAGAGATTTTAATAATATATTTATATAAAACCTAAAAAGCAGTTTTTCTAGATGATTGAATAGAGGAACGATCAAAGTGGCACAAATGAGGGAAAGATTGAAGATCTGAAAATGACTGACAGATATACTACATTAACAAAAAGAAGATAAGAATAGTTTGCTCCGAAAAAAATAAAAGGAGCCATTATTAGCAACGTGAATTTGAACATATTCAGAGATGTTTTAGAAGGAAATAAATACTGAGCTTCTATGGAAGCCTGACAAAGGTAAAAAGAGGATTTAATAGGCATTCTGGACTTGAAAATATATGAGGAAGGAAGTATCATACTGGACAAGATATCGATGTTCAATATTTCGAAAAATCACAATAATTGATTCACAGTTAAGTAGTTCAAGAAGTCAAAAATAGACATATACACTAGAAACCATCTGTGCCTGCGATCTGAAGATGAGCATATATTAACTCACCAATACAACATAGATGTAGGAACATACATACACATGTTCCGCGCGGCAATGGACCTTCTGCCCGATCCGCAATAAGGCGATCGTCTGATCTGCACAAACTGCAGGGGTTTAGCTTTTTATACATTCTGTCAAGCGTTAGAACGATTCAAAGGGGAAGTATCTAAATCTTCACATTGCGCCAAATTCCTGGAGAAGACCCATTAATTGAATGCTTTATGGCATTTTTAATATAGCATAGCTTTAACATGCATTTTCTAGTTTTGGTGCCTTCAAACTGATACAAGTCATCAGAATCTTCTGCTGAAACTTTCAACACCACAAGAGCCCGATGACTTTCGTATTATTGGAAGAACTTAGCGAGCGCGGTTGTACATAAGTGCTGCTGCTAGCATTAAGTCACCCAGAAGCAAATATGTATAAGGAAGAATGAAAAAGACAAAGTTTATGCTCTCATAAAATAGAGATATTCATGAAGTGTTTTTCAAATACTTCGTCGTAAGAACCAAGTACTTGTGTATTTTAATACCAAAGTACTTCAGCAGTACTTTCAAGTAGTTGAACATTAGTTTCAAATACTTGACCAGTACTTTTACTTATATACTTGATATATTTTTTGATTCAAGAAGCAAACAGTAACCAATATCCTACAAAGAATTTGATAGTACCGGGCACGAACTTGAAAGTTCTGCTCAAGTATTGCTAGGTTAAGTTAGAAGGTTTGATGATTCGGCAAGTTGTACTATTTCACTCGGATATCAATGGACCCATTGCGCTCTCCTGAATGTAGGTAAGGTAGGTGTGAGGAAAAGTGGATTGGGGAAAATTTAGGAATTGGATGCCTCTCTGAACAATTCTGAATGAATTATTGGATGTCTCCAAAATTTATATTTCGAAGAAATATTCTCCGTGGACTACTTTTCTGGTTGAGACTAGGCTGCGGCATTTACAATGGAAGTGAGTTAGCCCTCCTCACCCTTACTCCGCTACAGAAGTCCGAAGAGCTAATACGTATTCTACTCATGTGGATTCCCATTGAATTGCAGCCCATTAGGACTCAAAATATTCGTCCATAGATGTTTTGAAACCCGAAAAGTGTCGATTGTTGACCATGTTCTAGTACTACTGTACAGAAGTACTTGATACTTGGTTTGGTACTTGCACACTTATACTTAAAAAATACTGGTACTTGCATATTTTATGTTCCATCACAGCACATGTTCTTGTACTCGTATACTTGAAAGGAATAAAGTCCTGAAATACTTGAGTAATTTACAGGTCTGCTTCTAGCTAACCAATGGAAAACTGTTTTAAGCTTGGAAAATGAAATTAGTGCTGAAATGAATATTTAAAGAAGATGAACACAAATTAAAGCAGACACGTACAACTCACTTGTTAACTTCAATATTTTGCCTCTGTTGGCCTAAGCATGTTTTAATAACAAGTAATGTTCCTAGTTGAAGCATCTACATACCTCCATATACAAATTGAGTGAATTTGGGAAAAATCGATTGACACGAACAAAGGAAATGCAAAAGAAAAGGAAACACCACCAGCAAAGCATATAACTACAATCACCACCCTCATCCTTTTCCTATTCTTCTTCTTCAGGAGTTGTTCATAAAATTACTTTTCACTTCCATCCACATTCTTCATCATTTTCTCCTTTACTTAGATTTTTTTTGTTATTTTCTTTTCCGTAAAAATGTATTCAAGTTATATTTATTTGTTTTGGCAGCCAAATACTTTTTTTTTTTTTTTGCAAATTCTGAAAAGGACAACCTACTATCCGCACACAGTACTTAAGGTTATATTTGGTTTTTTTTTTTTTTTTTTGTTCTTTGACTCCTTTTATTCGCCGTGTGGGTATAAGTAAAAATACATATTGTTATGTGTGATGACGACAGATTGGGAATTTTTCTAAGTAATTCACGTCCAAAAATTTAACATGTCTGCGAAAGATAACTCAGAGGCGACAGTGGTTACAGAATCCTGGCGACACATCCTAACTTTTGGAATGAAGAGTTATTTTTTAATATAAAAGTGTTTTATTATTATTTTCTTCCTTGTTTTTTGTTGGGCTGGTGATAGGAATAAATTTTTTTTTCAAGGGTAAAATCGAAAATGGGAAAAGTATATTTAAGCCGTTAAGGGTTTGTATTTTGAAGCTTTTGGGTCTGCTGGGAGATTTAGTGGGATTTAAGGAAGAACGAAATTTAAATGTGATACCTACCTAACGATTTATGGCTAGATATTTATAGGCGACTTGGTATTGTTAATGTTTAAACAGATTTGGAATTTCTTAAGATCATTTTGTTTAAATGGAAGTAATTTACAGTTGCGGGCACAACCATAAATTTAGAGACGAGATGAGATTTACAAGGATTCAATTTGGCGTGTTCAATACAATACTTATTTTCCAGAGTCTCTTTGGAAGACGCTCATAATGGTTATATAGTATACACCTATTCAAAGTCTATGCCTTTCGACACTTACATACAAAAGAGGAAGGTATGCTAAAAAAAACCATAATTCTTTTTATACGACATTTTAAAGTTTCCGCGACAAATTCGACTTTCTGAAACTTTCCGGCTGAACAACGCAGAGGAAGAGACAGGAACGCCCACATTTCGAAAGGACAGAGAAAAAGATAATATACTTACTTCTTAAGGACCCTGGATTAAAGCCTGCAAGGTGGATCATTGGAACATCTTAGACTCGTATTCGATAATGAGGATATGGAAAAATTATTATGGCTCAACTTTCTTTTAAGGTAGCACGAATTTCCACATGCGAATAGTTTTATTCGGTAGATTAGCACTTATAAATAACAAATACCGCAATCTTAAAGAAGGTAACATTTATAACTATTTTTAATTAATTTTTAAAGTTTCTCAATTTGCATACAAAACATGGCTGATTTCCAGTAAACTAACTTTTTTTTGTTTATTTTGACATTTCTCTTTGCGTAAGTATTAACAGAGTTTGGTTATTGTTTTGACATTATTGGGATTTTTTGCTTTTTTGTTAATTTTTGTAAGGGAATTATTTGTTGATTAAAGGAAAGTTTCTAAACCTTCTTGTTATTTCAGTTTGTAACAAATAAACAATTATTTAAAATTAAAACTGATATTTTAACTGTAAAAATGTTGAACTGTATGCTAAATGACAATGCATTTATTATTTGCATTTTAAAATTATTAAAATGGAGATTGAATGTGTTGCTGGACCTTCTCGTCGTGATCGCGATACTGATGAAAATAATCAAACCCCATCTGGGAAGCGTCGGTTAGTTTCGGAGGATGTTAAAAATCAGTAGTAAATTTCAAAAATACTCGTATATCAATTATTGATTTGCTAATTTAAAAATATATTTTTAGGAACATTGTAAAGCTCTACCAGCGTATTAGCGAAGAGAGCCTTTGGCAATAAATTTTGCTGGGGAGCTGGGTTTGATGCCCACTGAAAAAAATGGAGACTTCATAGGTGTTCTATGGCAATATACACCAATGAGCTTCCCATTGGTATATTTTCCAATGCAATAAAGGAGTCTGCAGAGGTAAACAAAAATTTGCACGTGCCTCTGGGACGTGATTTGAACAAGCCCGTATACCTGTCTCCCGGATTTTTTTTGATGTACAGTTTCGCAAGAAAATATTCCTACTAAAATCTACAAATAGAGGATTTCACTTCTGCAAGTTGTGTGTCAACGCGTACTATAGCGGACTGGTATACTTACTTTTTTTTTATAATCTACCCGCGCTCAAGGGATTATGATTACCCTTTGAATGTTTTAACACAGCGCGGGCGTGAAGTTAATGAAGAGAAAGAAGGATAGGAAAGATGTGGATAGATGTGCCGGGAAGTAACCACTTCTTGGACAATCGACGAGAGCAAGTTTGGGCGTCGCAAATTAAACAAAGGCCGGCGAGTGGATGGCCATTGGGTCCTCGGGATGATTGAGGACGGGTCAGAGGACCTCAGGCTCGAAGTGTGTACTGATAACGTACGAAGTGCTGATGTAAGATTTTACAAAATTAAAAAAAATATGTTTTTATAAAAATTATTTTTATTTAAACGTCCTGGTTCCGGTGATAAAAAAACATGAGGGGTTCCATTATCCACACGGATTATTGGAGGGCCTATGATTGCTTAAGTGAACATGGATTCGTTCACAAAAAAAGTTAATCATAGCGAGCCCGATAATCCGTTTGTTGCGGATGATGGAACCTATACCCAAAGGATTGAGTCTCAGTGGAGAGTGGTTAAACGATCCTTTTACAATCACAGCTACAATTACAATTTCGCCGGCTGGATTGTAGAGTATCAGTAAAGGAAAAATATAAAACAAATTTTGATGATCCATTCGATGAATTGCTGAAGGCCATTTTGTACGTTTATGGGGATTTTAGGATTTAAGAAAGGAAATAAAAATTGAAAATTGAAACTTAAAAGAATGCTATTATTATTTTTTTGTTTAAGGAAAGGTGTTGATATAGAAAACTGTTGAAATAGGCGCCTGTTTGGCGACTTTACATACCCTAAGCGGAGCAACGGAGTTGCGTGAGCGGGTATAACCCCCGAAAAAGGAGTTAAAATCATGAGAACCTGCGAACCAAGGTACTGTTAAGCCCTAAGAGGTATTAAACATCTAAAACTAATCACTCTCAGTACTGTTAGTCAAGAAAATAATCATACAAAAAAAAAGTGAGGTTAAAACTGAACATTAAAACATTTTTTTTATGATTTAAGGGTTTTCCTTTCCTTAATATTTTAAATCTGTTCTATTGAGACAACTAGCTAACTGCAGACGAGCTGTTCAACGAGCACCAAATTTTCAACCAAATTTGGACGAAGGAATGAAATTGTTTGTAAGTTTCTCAGGGAAGACCATTATTTCTAGTTATAAGAGCTCTACCAATAATTTTGGCATATTAGCGAAGACTAAGAACTAAACGTAGCCGAAGAGCAAAACAATCGAGTTGTGCCAAGTCGCATGATTGAAGATTAATTGAGCGAGTTTGGCATCAAGCTCTCTTATCGAAAATGCGTGCATTTGGTATTGATGAATCTCTTCTTCGTTGGATTAGAAATTACCTTTTAGGCCGCTCAATACAAGTCGTATTGGATGGTCTCAAGTCTGAAACTCATAAAATAAATGCTGGTGTACCCCAGGGCTCCGTTTTGTCTCCGACTCTCTTCCTCATGTTTATCAACGATCTCTTATCTGAAACTTCTAATCCACTAAATTGTTTTGCTGATGATAGTACCCTCAGCTTTTCATATTCGTTCGAAGATTCACTTCCTTGTTCTTCGGATGTAGAACTCGAACGGCAGCGTATGATAAGCTCATTAAATTCTGATCTTGACAGCATTGTCCATTGGGGAATAAAAAACCGTGTAGAATTTAATGCCTCAAAAACTCAATGCTGTCTTCTTTCGTTAAAGCGAAATCCTACCCTTTTGCCGCTATCCATGAGCGGCACTTGCATTGAGGAAACTAAACAACTCTCAGTGCTCGGTATGTGCATTACAGACCACCTTGTTTGGAACGATCACATATTCGACGTTGCCAAAAACGCTGCCAAATGTTTAGGTTTCCTTCGACGTTGCAAAAAATTTTTCACCCCTTCCGATCTGGCCATAATCTATAAGGCTTATATTCGTCCAAAGCTCGAGTACAATTCCCATATTTGAGCAGGTGCTCCAATAACACACTTGAGTCTCTTGGATAGAATCCAAAAAAGAGCTTTAAAAATGATAGGTGATAGAAGTATAACAGAAACATTTGAATCTCTTGAACACCGTCGCAATGTTTCTTGTCTTTCATTATTTTACCGTTACTTCTATAAACAGTGCTCTAGCGAAATAGCCAGTTGCATTCCTCCCCTTAAACAATTTAACCGCAATACCCGCGCTTTTAGGAATGCTCATCAGTTTACCCTTGAGTCCACCTTCGGACGTACTGTGAAATACAGAGATTCTTTCTTTAGTCGGACTACACGAATGTGGAATGCTCTACCCAGCTCTATTTTTCCTTCCCATTGTAATGTTCAAAAATTTAAAACTAATGTGCATCGGTATCTCCTTTTAAACCCTTCCTTGTTTTCCTAATGCTCGTACTGTGTAAATCATTTTAAGGGTAGTAATAACCCCTTGAGTGCGCGCTAATTATATAAAAAAAAAAAAAAAACACTTGGAGTGAGATGACCCAGTCACAAAATTTCTCCTTCACAACCACAGCTCGGATATATGATGTTGTTGAGGTCTGGCCACAGAAAGTGAAACAATATAGCTCTTTATCCAAGACCATAGACGGCAACGATATTTATTCTTTCGAACAAATAAAAATAAAAATAAGGTCCGATGATGCTTTCATGTCATAAATCGCGCACCAAACAATCAATATTTGTGTAAGCCTTAATGCAGTCGATCGCTTGTGGATTGTGTTCGCTTCAATAACGGTACTTTCCTTGTTGACATAGCTAATCCAAAAAATGGGTCTCGTCCGCTAAGAAGATTTTTTGACCAAAATTCTAATCTCCGTGGTTACCATTTCGAGTATCCAATTGACGAACTCAAGATGTTGTCTATAATCGACTGGATGAAATACAAACCTTACTGAATACTTTGACAGATGCATCTCATTGGCAACTTTGACTTCTGCTGAAATCTAAAACTTTGGAAATATATCATTGCTATCTGGTCACTTTATAGAAAAAAGCTTTCACTGTATCGTTTTTGAATGCTATTTTACAAGCTACAGGTTGTACAAGCTACCAGAGATAAAGATTTCTATCAATTTCGAAATCTGTCCGCGTATCCCGTGCCACCTTTCCACCCGCAAAAAATTCAAGCGTACTTTTCGAATCATTCTTGATAGCACGGTCTTTAAACAGGAGGTTATTAGCACTTCGGAAACCTGATGGAAATTTCACGTAGAATGAGGATCAAAGATCTACTCTGCTACTAAATACTCATTTTCCGGGTAGCCTTCCAATGATTGCAAACACAAAAAAGAGAATTCCTCTCAAGCTTAACCGAGAAGACTGGAAGATAGCTTGAACGTTCTGCTAGGGACAAAGAACAGACAATCCAGTAAATTTTAGCCTTTTAAATCACCAGGTGTAGATGGTATTTTTCCACCCCTGTTACAAAAAGCGAATTAATTTGATCGTAGTATAGTATTCCACTTAGGTGTTGGACAGCCAAACAGCACTCAAAGCTTTAAACTTGAATGATCCTATATTTTAAACTGATATGGGAGTGTGTCGTCAGGCTAAACGAACTCGGCAAGCATAATCTTGTCACATTTTATTGGGTACCGGGACACCTAGGTGCCAACGACAATACGAATGGTGCCTGAGTGCTATTATGGAATAGGAACGAGGAGAGGAGGACATAAGATGACTCAAAACTGAGGCAGACCCAAAATTCTTCTTGGGATCTACAACCAAAAAAGATCAGTATTATTGGCCAGATGACCAATGCCACATGCAGATTCTGTAATGCTCATGAGGAAACACTGAGACATCACTAGATAGAAGAGAGTGAAATACAATCTCTGAAAATACAAGTGCTCCATGTAGTTAAGTTTCTTTGGAGGAAGTTCTATAGTTTAAGCAATCTGACTTGCCTCTAGATGGGAGCACAATATTTCGTAGTGCACTTAAGCCACAAAATTATCCATCCATGCAAACAGGAACTTCAATAATTGTTGTCGGTTCGAACTTGGGTGCTGGTATTCGAAGAAACTCTTTTTGCATTTCGTTCAAAGTCCCAAATATTCGTTAAAGCATTTTTTTCCATCCCATTCATTCATATTGTTCCACAATGGCACTCTTATAGCAGAACTGACAGTATAAGACCGTATAACGTGCACTTTGTCGGACAGTAAGGAGTTCTAAACCTATTTATTTCGACGAACTGTAGTACTATATGTTTTTCGACCACTATCGTTTCTTTACACGGTGACTGGAAGCGAAGATACAATAAAAAAACTGTACGTTGGCTATACAACGACACCGACCGACCGACAGTAAGAGTCAAATGACTAAATTGCCTGGGCAATGAACAGCGGATGGTAACCAATGCTTCGAAAAAAAATTTGAGTTCACTCTTGAGGGTTAGCGCAGTAGGGAAAGACCCCGAGTCAGGTCGTTAACGCAAGTGACCAACAGTCTGTGAAATTCATTACATTCCTGCCATAGGAAATTATTCAAATCTCTTGTTTTCACGTTTCTTGTTTAATTGTTAAATTAGCTCTTTCTAGTTTGACAGATAGCAAAAACTATATTTCGACGTATATAGTTTATTTTGTTCCAAATGAAATCCCTCCACTCGCCGGAGCAAATAACTGTCAAAATGTTTGGATTTTTAATTTAGTTTTTTTAATCCATCGACATAATCGTAGTAGCCATATTTCGATGGAGTTTGACAGTTTATATCTTCACAGATAGGGAAGGCATAATATTGTTCAAGAATGAACCATGTTCTGTATTCCGAGTGAAAGTGAATTGAAATCGAATTTCAATTTTACTTTAAATGAAACAGCATGTTCTGCATTCCGAGTGAATTCAATTTTTTTTTTTCAATTCACTGCGGAATTTATTTTCGAAATGTCAAAATCAGCTGAAAGACAATTTGCTAAATGATGCAAACATTGTTTCTTGTGCATAGCGAAAAAAATCTTCTGAAATAGATTCACTATTTTTATAAATAATAATTATTGGTAGAAAGGAAGAAAATCAAGAAGAGAGAGTTAATAGAAAAGTTTTACGTGGTAAAGCCAAAATTTTAGATTTTCCAGAAGCAGTTAAGTTGAAATGGAGAATTAATGAATTAGACATATGTATTTGAATTGTTCAGACTAAAACGAAACATTTGTTTACATTTTATAAGAAATAATTTCCTTAATAAAATTGACTTGAATTCCCTTAACACATAAAATTCTTCCTGAACTTCTTTCATAAATCGCAACAAAACTTTTTCTTGTCGTGAGTTCTTGTGTTTTCTCCTGTAATCCACAATTTATTTTAATGAGATCAAGGCAAAGTTTCAAAGCTTTATTTACACGATTGCCAATTGTCGCACAACTGTAAAGTTTCACCCAAACAAAACTAAGTGAATTGAAGAAAACGAATTTCCATCTTCGAAAACTCAATTCACAATGATCATTTCGGGTGGAATTCAGAACACCAACATTTCAAATTCGGAATGAACAAATAACAAAAGTCATTTTATGCGGAATGCAGAATATCGAAATTCAATTTTGTTCCTCGAATTCACAATAAGTGAAATGCAGAACGTGGGTCAATACGAAATACTGTATTTTCGTTCCGAATTTAAACCGAAATCCCTTTTCCACAACAATTTTTTAAATTTGTATTTTGTTATGATTTATTTTTAGAGGTTTTTTAATCCAATGATTGGTAGCCATCTTTGGATGGAATTTGACAGTTTATATCTTGACAAATAGGGAACGAATTCTTTTTTGAGTGTTTGGAATATTCATTGCAAACTGTAACATTGTTGCTACTTGCTGCTTCCCTTTGGCGAAACAAATGGGTTCAAAACTCCTTACGAGTAAGATGAAGTGCTAGTTCCACAAAACCCTTGTACTCCTGGTTCTGTTAAACGACGCTAAATGTTGAATGATAAGCAGTACTGGAATTTTTTTTAATTATTCTAAGGAAATTTGATATTATGAGTATGTGCGACCGTACCCAGGTTCGAGGCGATAAGGAAGATCGAATCTCTGGTTTAAAGACAAATCCATAGGGGATGTTACTGCGCTTATTTTGAATGACTGGAAGTAGCATTCTCGAAGTATGCTTGCTAAGCAAGTAACACAACTTTCAGGATATAATCAATCCGCTAAGTAAAAGAGAGTTGGCCTTACAATTACGATTGCGTTCTTAAATGTTTATTTTCCGTTCAAGAATAAAACACAGTACTCTTGACGGTGTTTAGAAATTGAGGATTGTGCGTATGCATATTATTTTGTTCAGATCAAGTACAAGTACATCAACCGATTTCTCTTTGCGTAGATAGATACTAAACCAATTTACATATATTTATAAAAGTTTTAATCGGAATTATAACAACAACAACAAAATCGTTCTAACAAATCTTTAAAACCAATTCATTTAAATGATATCCAAATCATTAAAAATAAACTGAAATGGATGAAATGGAATTATAAGTATATTCCCTGGCAACAAATAAAATCGATTTACCAAACATTTATTGCAATTAATTAATCGCTCAAATAATTCTATCGGGAAATCCCCTACATGTGGATTTAATAAATTGAAAACCAGAATCCTTGCTTCCCTATATAATATTTTCCATCCATTTATGGATTGAAGTTTAACCCGACGCCGAACGTGGAGACCGTATAAAAACTATGCAAACACACGAGGCTGTGCACTCGATAATGTTAATACTCCATAATTATTATTTAAACTGCACCCATTTAAATCGGGGGAGGTTTTTCATTTAAAAAAAAAGCAAGCAAAAAATATCAAAGACTAAATTGAGGGAAGAAAATTTGTGCAAGCTCAACTCACGGCCATTGAACCTATAAATTTTACTAAAAATTTTATATACAAAAAATTATTTGAAATAAGCACTTTCTCTATTTTATTCATAATGACTATGTGCATAGTCAAGGCTTTTGAAGTTTAATTTTTTGTTTTGTTAGCTTGAGGTTGAATAGAGTGTAAAATCAGGGAAAGGTATCTAAATTTTTTTTGTTTAATTTCTATAAGATAAAAGAAAACGTAAATGGTGCGTGTGAATTAACGTCGATAGCTCTTTGTGTCTCTTCATTAATCTACTTAAATATGCGGTCAGTGTAAATTCTTCAAAAGACTAATTTAGGCAAAAAAAAAAAAAAACTGAATAATGAGCTTTAGATAGCCAAACAACAGTTAAAATAGAAAATCAATATATATTAATATTTATTTTTTTTTTTGTGCATAATTTTATAGGTTAGTTAGGAAGTATTAAAAATAAGTACAGTTTGCCATGAAATTTGAAGTCGGATTTGATGAGAAGACAGGATCTACAAATTCTTACTTGCTTCAATGGCCGAAATTTTTTTTTTTTCAATCGTATGCACGATTACGTCGGACGTACTTATCAGACAGTCACCATCGCACACGAAAGATATTGGTTCCTAAGGTAATTTTGAGTCGAAAACCTTGAGAGGTAATTTTTATTGCGATTTGGCATTAGCATAAGATAGCCCGATAAAAAAACCTTCCATATACGGACACATAATTTTATTTCGGGATTATTTTGTATCAACAAATGAAACAGAAAAAAACAGATGATCAATTCTCAGTATAGTTTTTGTCTTATTTTTAATACGTAAGAAAATTCATAGAAAATCTCCCATAAACCGGACGCGAAGCTCTAATAAACGGACAAAGCGATGTTATGTTCAGAGTTTATTAGGGGATTTTCCAACTAACTAAGTTGGTGTTATTCTAAGAGCATGGCTCTCTTTTGTGATGAGTGATGTCGTTTTTAACAATACAAATTTAATATATAAATAAAAAGAAAAGTTTTTCTGTTTCTTTTCCTCAACCGGACAGTTCTCATAAACGGACAAAAATAAGCCATCCGCTTATTAGAGCTTTTACTGTATAACCATCATTTGGAAGACGAAAAAATTGGGCATGTTCAGCTTAACTGCTTCAGTCAATTTTCTTTAAACTTAGTATACAGCATTTTTAAAAGTAACCCCTCTCGCAGACACGTTTTTTCCTTATTTTTTAGGACCAAAAATAACAGAACCTGTCATAATTTTTTTTTTTTTTTTTTAATTATAGAAAATATTTTTTCTCAAAAATTGCTTAACATATTTGTAAGTACTTTTTTAAAAAATTTCATTTAGTAAAAGTTAGCAAATGGTTGGAAAATAATTTACAAAAAATGGTTATAACCATGGTACCTCCGATAGAACCGGTTTTGCTTTCGTTTTTTTATAAATGGTAAAATTGTATGCTCCTTTAAAGTTTTAAATGTGTGGTGTATTCAAATTTTTCAATTTTTTTTGATAGTAAGGAACAATAAACTGTTTTAGATTTAAGACTATTTTTATCGTGGTACTGAGACATTTTTAATGAAAGAATAGTTTACGGACTTACCGCGATTATTTTTTATTTTAATCAAATTTATATTTGATATTGCCCGACGTTTCGACAGGGTTTCACTTGTCGTGGTCACGGGTTTGACTGATGGCTTGTAGGTGGGTGTTGTTTTACTCTGTTTTACAGAGTGTTTTACGTCGGGCAATATCAAATATAAATTTGATTAAACTAAAAAATAATCGGGGTAAATCCGTAAACTATTCTTTCATTAAAAATAAACTGGTTTTTTAACTATACTATATAGGTAAAAATTTAGATTTTTCTAAAAATATCGGTACCTAATATACAAATGTTTTTCGAAAATCAAAATTTTCTCGAAAACGGCACCTAGGATTTTTTGATTGAAAAAAAAATTCTCTTTCGTTAAATTTTTCTTTATTCTTTATTATAACATAACCAAATTGATAGTTTTACAAAAATTCTTACAAAGGTGTATATTAAGATTTTTAAATAATTGCATGGAAAAATATTGATTTTAATTTACATGAATCAATTATTGTTTTATCAAATAAATTGTTATATTTTTATTTGTAAAAATTAGATAGTTTTATTTAAATACTTTTATTTAAAGGAGCAAATTGTTCATAATTGGTACGATAGTTTAAAATAGTACACTCTTCGGTATGTTCCTCAAATTTCTTTGAAGAATATTAAAGTTAATACGAGACAGAAGGTGCAAAGAGTATATGTTACCGTTGATTAATTTTACAATGAAAACAAAATATAAATAGAAACTTCTGTTCACAAGACTGTATATATCAATAATTCCAAGTCTGTGGGAGATCAAAAGGATTATTCCACCCTAGTCCTCTGAGCGCAAACCTAATGAATCGTTTTTGCACTTGTTCTAGTCAATTTTTATTGCATTCGTAATGAGGTGACCAAACCAGACAAGCTTATTCTAGAATGGGTCAAACAAAAGATATAAAGAGCTGCTTTGTCACGAAAGGGTCAGAAAATTGTTTCGACTCTCTTTTATCCAACCAAGAATTGAATTAGCTTTATTTGAAATGGAGTTAATGTGTTGAATGAATTCGAGTTTGCGATCAAATGTGACACCAAGAATAGATATAAGGTTTCACGAAATATTGATATACCATTAAACAAATAGTTGAACGAATTAAAAGAAAACTTTCTTGTAAAACACATACATAGTTTTAAATTTATCGATATTAAGAAACAAACAATTACCAGTATACCAGTGTAACGAATTAAGATCACATTGTCATTCTTCACAATAACGAGTATTTGAAGTTGTTTTGAAGATTTTCACATCGTCAGCGTAAATGAGGTACTTGGAGTATTTTAACACAGATGGTAGGTCGTTTATAAATAAAATAAAAAGAATAGGGCCTGAATGACTACCCTGGGGGATTCCTGAATTGATTTTAAACTTATTGTAGTAACACCGAATAAGATCTATCGAATAAATAATATTAAAGCCATTTTACAAGATATGCGCGAAATCCGAATTTTCTTAATTTAAAAAGCAACACTCGATTTGAAAGCTTGTAAAAGGCTCTACTAAAATCAGTAAGTACACAATCTACTTCTTTATTGTTTTTAAATGAATTAAAACAGTTTTAAGCCAATTCTATTAAAAAATTAAAAGTAGACCGACCTTTTAAAAGACCATGCTGATTAGGAACTATAAATGATTTAACAAACAAAAAAACAACGCTTCACAAATAATAGCCTCAAAACATTTAGGAATCAGAGATAATCTGTAGTTTTTAACTTCGTCTTTTTTTCCCTTTTTATGTAGAGGGATTATGAAAGAACTTTTCCAAATAGATGGGAATGAACCTGAAGACATTGAAAATTAAAAAGAATAGACAAAGGCAATGACAAGTGACGTAAACAGTTTTTCAAAATAGTCGAGGGTATACCATCAGGATCTGGTATACAGCTATCGCCAAGGTTGGATATAAGCTTTACAATGTTAGAGTTCATATCAGTCAAGATTTTAAGATCTTTCATTCAGTAAAAATGAATTTTTAAATTAAATACCTACCATAATATCTACTTCTTTTTTAGTTTTGACTTTTTATTTATCGGCATAACGGATTTGAATGAAGTCTTTCGATTTTCTAAAAAGTTTTTTGTTTTCCTTTTTTGAAAGATCGATATCACAAAAACGGATCAAAATTTTTTTTTTAATTCAATATTTCTTTGTACAAAAATAAAAATATTGGCACAGCAAAATTTTTTCTTAAAAATCTTTTAAAAATTATATATTAAAAATTAATTTTTTTAAAACCTATTCCAATTTATAATTTTTGTTCTTGTATAAATTCATATTTGCTTGGTATTCTGTTTTTAGCTTCAACAACTAATGCAGTTGTTTTAGCCAATTGAAAAAAAATGTATGCTTATGAAGACTTTTCTTTAATATATGTTATGTATGTATGTAGTTTATTTCTAAAATTCTAATCCTCAGGTTCACAATGAAAGTTTAAACTCCACTTTTAGTTTAAGCTACAGATCAAAAACTATTTGGGTTTTACCGTTTCGTTTAAACCTTATACAGAGTTCATTCTGTAGTTTAAGTTAAACCACACTCTTTTGACGTTTAAGTTTCAGTTTAACATTTGGAACCACTTGACTTGGTCTGCAATGGACTCCCATACCGTTTCAATTTATAAAAACAAATTAAACGATTCACGAATTCCATCACCAAATCTGAGTCTGCAGTTGAAAGTTATAAATTCTTTTTTTTTGCACAATTATTGATTAATTGCAATTTGTGTAATTTTTCTTTCCTGTCACAGGTCACACAAAATATTTGTTGTCATTTCGCATGTTATTTTCTTCAGATAGAAAGAGAAAACAACAGCTTACATTACGTCACATGTATACCAACTACGTAGAAAGCTTCCAACATCTAATCATACAATTTACTTAAATTTCGGTCAATGGAACTGAATTTCAGATCACACTGTGAAACCGGAAAAAGTTTAACTTTAAATTTAAATTCAAGTTCAGGTTAAGCCGAACTTAAGTTTACACGACCACTTTGGAACTGAGGGAAAGACGAGTGACAATTGGCGGATTTGCCACTTCCCCGCAAAACGCACTACTCCTTGAAATAACATTTTTTTTGTGGTGGCCTAGGCTGGAAATCAATCCTTAGCCTCAGCGGGATTGACAGTCCAGCAAAGTAACCAATAACAACGCATGGAGTTCTAGGAAATTTGTATCGCACCAAGTAAGAAAGGAAGAATGAAAAAAGAGAGCTATATATCACTTCTATAATTTATTATATCATCGGAATAAATAGAAACATAAGAGTGAAAAGTAATCAAATCAACATAATGACGAAAATGCTGGTGTCCCACACGGAAACATTCTTAGTCCTATTTTGTTTATTTGTCCTCCTCTTGAAGAACAAAATATTCTTTATGTACATCAAACGGAATGGCGGAGCTCACATTATCCTTTTTTGAATCCAAATCATGCCCTATTTTAAAAATTACCTACACATACATAAATGGATAAAAAGTAAACCTTGCCTGAACTCAAGACACAAAAGAAATCGCTTTGGCTTTAAAAGTTTAGCAATTGAAGCACTTATTTAACTTGATCTTTAACCTAAAAGATTTTTCAGTTCGGAATAATTGTTTTTTTTTGTACTATTTCTAAGCAATTGTGATTTTTTGGCTTTCACTTTTCATATCATTAAAATTTTGTGGGACTAAAATTTCACTTTGCATTACATCATCATCACTTCCATTACCATCAACATCATCGGTGGGAGCCGAACAAGAGTATATGCAACCATTTAATTAGTGAACTAAAACCCTGCTTCGGCTATTAATTTACGAAACAAAGAGTACATGACGTGTTCAGATTTATTGCAGCATCTAGATTATGTATATGAGATTTTCCTCCTATTGAGCCTGCTGGTTTGAAAATTTGTTATGTTTGTGGCTTAGTTTTGTTGATGGGCAATAAAAAAAGAAGAAAACGGTTTTTAAGAGAAAAGAGGGTATTTAAGATAGCAATTTAGGTTTGATTGTTGAAAAAATTTAAGAATAAAAGAATTAGGTCAGTTTCACAATGGGCTATGAAGCTATGAGGGTTAGGAAGCATATTTTTATCATAAACATTAAGAAAAATATTTATTAATACTGAATGCAAGACAGAGTTTGTTTTGTCGTAAAGACCCGCATTATACTTATTTTATCTTAATGTCTTCTTTAACTTTAAACGATTTCCTGTTTTTTTTTTTTTTTGATAGATATACATTTTTAACCTAAACGGATAGATCTCATTTGGAAATGAAAAACGTTTGATGAAGTATCAATTTAACGGGAATCTATTTAGGTATATGATCCAGTTTTTCATATGAGTTTAAACTTAATGTGTGTAACAGGTATGAGGATTTTTTTTGTTGGTTTTGAATAAATTACCTAACTGCGCTACGGGTATGGTATTAAAGGGGACTTTTAGAGATGAGTATAGTCTCTATCCAGAACCGTTGAGCTCTTAAAATTTGGAATTGATTATATTCGATTAAAAACTTCTCTGTGCTACGAAATGATTAGTGCTTTCGGGTATTACAGCACCGCAGCCGCGCCCACAGTGGTTTGTTTGTTGAATTTTAATGACAAAAATCGTCTCCCATAACAATTTTTGACGAAAATTAAAGAAATTCGGAAAATTTTATGATTAAGGGATGCTTAATTCAGTGGGTTTTGTGTATTTAAAATTAAAAATAATCTTTTCTTGGAATTAAGTCAAATTTATATTTGAAAAGTTTAACCGTGTTTAAATGTCAACTATTATATGAGAGTTATTTCACTGCAGATCTGTACAAAATTTCGAAAAGTAAGTGCAAAATGTTCTGAAGCGATTAGAACTAATAACTAAGTTGATCGATTGCTCAGAAACTCGGCATCTTTATCTTTAAATAATAGTTTTAAAGGGTTTTTTATTTTAAAATAAGGGTGGTTGTAGATTTTGAAACGAAATAAAACAACCTGTTTGTGAGGTATTAACAAAAATTTTTGTACTTGCGTTATAGGTACTATAGGGCAAAAAAATCGAACTCTATAGATTTTGATCAAAGTTGACATTACGATGATAGCCAAGACGAAAAAAGTGGGTCCGCCAATTCCGTCTGTCTGTCTGTCTGTCTGTACCTCGAACTACAGCCTAATCGACTGGAGGTATTTTCTTCAATCTCGGTACTTAAGGGTATTCGTTGATTCCCTAGAGGGGAAATTTAAATTTTTTTTAGCTCCAAAACTAACGGTACCCCCCATACACCCGTAATGCAAAATCTTATTTATCTCGAAAACGGCTCTAACGATTTTGATAAAAAAAAAAAATTAGGTGTGATATTATAGACATGGACTACATTTTTGTAAAAAAAATTGGGGCAAAATTTTATTAATGGTACCTGTCATAGAACCGTTTTTTTTTTATTTTCGACTTTCTCATTAACGGCTCTAACGATTTTAACCAAAAATTTTCACCAGGAGCCCCCTTAAGTTTAAAATAATATTGTATATAAAAATATTCGAAAAAATATTTGTTTGGTTTGTTTTTTTTTTTTTTTTTTTGAAAAAATCAATATCTTCAAAACCTATGAACGAATATTTTTTGAAATTATTTCCTAAAATCAATATTATTAAATACTTTAAATTCGCATTCCACATTTTTTTCTCGAAAATTTTTTACGAAATTTCTTATATAAAAAATGTATTTAATAATAATATGTTTACCTTAAGAGCATCGGTCGATTGTTGTTTATTCGCATATACCTACGACTTCAGATAACTCCACAAGGAAAGGTCGAGCGGGGTCAGATCGCTTAACCTTGGTGGCAAATTCACTTCATTTCTGCGAGAGATAACCCTACCCTTGAATCGTTCATACCAATTATTGATCGTGGCTATTGTAGTTCAATTTGCCATTGACGGTGACCGCCTCGCCAACATCGTTTTCATAAAAGTACGGACCCATAACGCCACCGGCCCAAAATCCACACTAAACGTTAACGTCTTGAGGACGCATTGTCTTACTAGGTGGGTTGATGTCCTTTCTTTTTAACACATTCATTCATCCAAAAATGCACCTCTTCGCTAAATATGATTTTTGGCCGAAATTAGAGTCCTCTTCCATTGCCCAGTTGGCAAACAAACGACGTTGTCTATGGTCATAAACTTTGACTTCGTGCAACATTTAGATATTTTACGGATGAAGGCCTTAGTCCGACGTAAAATGCACGAAGTCTACGGAAGGCCGAGTTCTTGTGCACGTCGAGGAATCCACTGACTCGGGTTCTGGTGTACACTTTCACGGACCACGGAGATATTCTCGGCCGATCTTGCGTTCCTTTGATGAACAAATTTTGGCTGATTAATTACCGAACCGGTCGTCTCAAATTTGGCCACCAAACGTTGAAGAGTCGATTGTGAAAAGCCATCACGTCTACCGTAAAATGGGCACAACACGCACAACGTAGTATCATTTGGACGTGCTGTTCAATTGTGGAACTTGCCATGGTGATTTGACATTAATAACTGAATTATAAACAGCAGATTTGACAGATGCCAATAAAACAACATGGGCGCCATAGACTGCCATAATCTACCCGTGCTATTGGAAAACCCCTAGGATTGATATATGTTCCTTAAAGTTCTATTTCAATCTGACACCATAATAAAATTTTTGTAAAAAAAAGCGTTAAATTTGCAATATTTACTCAGCAGTTTAAATCTTAACTAAATAACGTTCAACGAATTAAAGTTCTTAGCGGTTGTTGAACAACGCTCGTTGAACAATTGGCAACCGTCAGAATTCTTATTTAGACTTTCGATTTAAATACTGTCAGAATACTTTTTTCTGTTGGTAGCTACAAATACAGCAAACAGAAATAATAACATTTTTGATTTTAAAATTATTATTAATATTCTTAGCTTTTAAATAATTGATCTAAAATTACATGGGCAATTCATAAGGGTAAAAATTCTCAAATTTCTATCGAATTAGATCAGCTAATTTTCATTTTCAACAAAAAAAAATATAAAAATACTAACCCACAAGTTATTTATAACAACTTGGCAACAATTTGAATTCCTTTCTAAAAATTTGGTACAATTTATCGGCAATGGAATTAGTGTAATAGGAAAGTATACATGCAGCACATTTTATAGGCTCTGGGATTTTGGCACCTCATATATGGGATATTCGAAAAATAGTATGTCATCTAATTGGTCAAAACAAGTTAACCAGTTTTGAAAATTGGTCAGCCATAGAAAACTTCGTAAGCAAGGCTTAGACTTTTGCAACGTGCGATTTTTGGCACCTCATTTGTGGGATATTGGCAAAACATGTATACCACCTGAAAAGTCTGTAGGCCATTTTCAATTATAGATTTTTGTGTTTATGATTTTTAAAAGTTTCTTTTTTCAAGGTCACGAAACAAACTTTAAAGATTTATAAAAACATTTTAACGCTGAACAATTACTGAAAACAGTTGAACTTTTATTAGGATCTAGTGATATTTTGGATGTTAAATAATATTTTTGCGAATATTCCACAAATATCCCATAAATAGGGTACACCAAAAATCGCTGGTGACCTTGCAAAACCTTATTTGATTATTAATTTTCTATGGCTGACCAGTTAAATGGCATACACTTTTGACGAATATCCCATATATGGGGGTCCCACATCCCAGAGCCCATTTCATGTTACATTTTAAACCCTATTTTCTAGGACCCCTATTTTGTGTAGAAAAAATATATAGCATCCCCATATCATTGAGGAGCTGTTTCACAATGTCTAGGTTGAGTTCATTAAAATATTTCAATTATTAACCGAATTTTTCCCCCCATCCATTTTTTCCTCATGTCGCAGAGGCATTATTTTATCATCGAAAATAAGCTTTATCTATTTATTGATGAGTTTATACCCGGCCTTATTTCTCAAAAAATTAAAAAATGTTATTCCACGCTTTCTATTTCTCTCTCAAAAACCTTCAGATTAACCCTATGTCAAAGAGAATTCCCTCAGATATGCAATTCATAAATCAAATGCATACAAAGGACCTTAGGTGTGAAGTTACAAATAATCGTCCAATTACTATATACATTCACATATTCCCAAAATCTTTACGAAATTGTACAAATCTTGCTGAATTTGTATCCTTAAGCCCCTAAGCTTCATAGAACGGAAAAGAAGTTTATGTTGTCTGAACCAATCATCTTTATAAATTGCCCAGTCCACCCTTTACTTTTGAACCTATCTTATCTTCTGGAGATGAATTTCTTCTTAACTGGGAAACCGTTACTTCAATGATTGTTTGAGATCCACTTTCCAAGACAATTTCTTAGCTATCTCCGGGGTCCCACACGTCAGCCGCTTAGGTCCTCCTCTTTTTATTGTTACTATAAATGATATTCAAATGGTCATCAAATATTCCCATACCTGACTCTATGCCGAAAAAATCAAGTTTTTTCAGACCATTTCTTCGACTTAATCTTCCAACTTAATCTCGACAGTTTCTCTGGCAAAATACTGTCAAATGCCGATCACTTTTTAACCTTTGTTCACCCTCTTCTTGAATATCAGATCCATATCTCCAGGATGGAGAGCATTCAATGTAGTTTCCTACGATATGTCTTTCATGGTGTGTCTTGAAATAATTCTTTGATTTTACCTCTGTATCGAGACCAACGTCAATTAATTAACTTGAATACGCTGGAAGATCGAAGAGAAATAAGCGACATTGCCTTCATTCATCGACTTTCAGGGTCAGTTGATTGCACATCTCTATACAACTCCACATTTATTAATCCTGTAATCATCGTCTTCTATCTGCCCACCCATCGTTAATTTTATGAGCCCAACCAACTTATTACTCGCATGCTGTGAAGGATTAATAAATTATTGTAACATTACCTCTTTCGAGATTAGCCTCAATTCAACCTGCCTTAAACTCAGTCTTCTTAGTCATCCTTCATATTCAACACAATCCTAGTTTCTTAGTTTTAAGATTATGATAAGAGCTATATTTAAGTTAGATTAAGCATTAGCTTGTACTAAGACAATAAATGGAGGTTTTGCAACTACCGAAAATTAACCACAACTAGATTTAGTTATAGTGAAACAATACATCGTTAATTTTAGTCAAGAACTGACAAGGGTGTGACCTCTGAAAACTAGAAATTTTTCAACAGAAACGGAACCCAAAATCATGAAACCTGTTATAACTTTCCAACACGAAGTTAAAACTAGAAAATCACCTTTTTCAGTTTTTCGACTTAAAATAACCTCAGGCACCCACACGGTTTTTATGCTGCCGCAGCTACTCTGGGACACCCTGTAGGTGCATAAATACAACAAACTTTATTCTGTATCTGAGATTCGAATTTATTTGTGAATATTTTTGAGGTTTTAGAATGGTTCGCTGATTTGAGCGATAGCGCTACCAACACAGGAAATGAACATGCAATATCATGGTATCGATGGAAAGATTTGAAAGAGAGTTGCAATTTTTTGTGTTGTTTTATTTCTGTTTCGTATCCATTCGATGTATAGAGGGTCCTGCAGCGGAAAGTCAATGTTATTGAATTTCAGCGAATATCGGAAGCGATGAATCGGATATCGGCAGAGTGGATTAAAAAAAAAGTACCCAACTTGGAAGTACAGGGAGAAGGAAAATTGCATAAGTGCATTTGAATTTGAATAACTTCATCGTTAGAGTAGAGTCTTTATCGGCGACGACGTGTCGTCGTCGTTCGTATCGTACCATGGAACGAAAGAGCCAACTCCATCATACCAGTAACCATTATAATCGAAGTTGATGCATGGAAGGAAATCAAGCTGCACCACATTTATAGCAGGCCTGCAGTTGCACACGAAAAAAAAAAAATCACCCGTTCTGTGTACGAGTATTATTTGCACAATGCTGAGCACATTCGAAAATGCCGATGGTTAGGAATCAAGGAAGTGTTGCAGTTTGAAGGTAGTTCCTTCGAATATGGTGGATTTTGTTTTCATAATGAAATTACTGTTGCCAACTGTGATGATAAGCCTACAAAAAACATATATTTATGGATTTATTTATAAGTTATCGAACAGACATAATACTATTGAAGACTGAAGCCATTTAAATGGAGAATATAACGTATACACTCAGAACACTTATAATACTCAGAATATGCAGGTTAAGTTTAAGTTATTAAAGCAATTTTTGAGAAATATTTACAAAAGAGATAACTATTATTTACAAAGAGTTTTAACAGTTGTCATTTGCGTCGAAGCTAGAAGACAGTTCCCAGAAAGGTGCAAAGCTCACAAAGCAGTATAAACTCGACCAACGGCACATGACAAGTGGTTGTCCCGTGATAAGTTTGGTTGAAAATGACTCCAAGATTTTTTACTGTTTTAACGTAGTTTAACGTTGTTCCATGAAGCTCGATACTTGGCAGATATGACGTATCGAAAGCAATGTTACTAATCTTAATTGCCTGGCATTTATTTGAATTAAGTTTCAGATGATTTTCTTGAGACCACTGCCCTACTGGCATCAAATCTTCATTTATACTGGTTGTTGCATCTTTAACCATACCAATTCGATAGCTCAAATAGATTTGTACATCGTCTGCATATACTCGTACATATATGAATTTTACAATAATTAAGTATCGATGGTAAGTAATTGTTGAACAAGGTGAATAAAAGTGGACCTAAAATTGATCCCTGAGGTAAACCAGCACTAGTAGAAATGAAATCAGATAGCTTATAATTCCGGAAAACTGCCTGAGTTTTCTGACTAAGTTGTTTTTTAACAAGGTACAGAGCTGAGTTTTCAAAGAAGAAAAAATTCTTCAACTTTTTTAGAAGTATACCGTGGAAACAGTATCGAAGGCTTTGGAAATGTCTAGTACAATGAGTGTTGTTACATAACTATTATCAATTTCATGCCGTACGTCGTCAATTATTTTGAGAAGCGCATTTGTGTAGCTGTGTTTTGCTATTATTTTTGTTGCGAGTTTGACTTCCTTACTATTGGAATTATTTTTGAAGCTTTCCATAGTTTTGGATAACAAGAATTTGTTAGCATGTTAATAAAAAAATATATGTTTTAAAAGGGTATATAGAAGTAAGAATGATTTTAACAAATTTTGGCATGCATATTATCATATATCATAATTCAGATTTAATATCTTTTGAAGCTTTGTATGTATACTTTTACTTCGAAAAACTGTTTTAAAACTGTTACTTAAAGAAAACTCAAGACTTCTATTGAAATTTCAGTCAACCTCAACACCAACGTTAATGTTAGACACACAACTCATGAACTTTTTATTAAGCTCATTAATATCGCAATCAGCTTCAACATTTTTTGATTTTTGATATTTTCCAGAGTTTTTAGGAAGACAAGTTGCAGAATTTTTTTTGTATGTTCATTGACAACTTATAAAATTTACAATTATTACATTTTTGCAATCGCCCAGTTTACATAGAGTTATGGTTAGAACTACATTACTTCTAGAAAGTATTGTAATAATACACAATTCATTTTTATTTTGAGGAGGAAAGTTTATGAAAACCTCCTATTTAAGAAGAGTTGCAGAATTTTGAAGGAAATTAAAAAAAAAACAGGTCATCATTGAATGTTTTAATCCTATTGTTTTGTTTATCTAGAAGGTCACCGTTTAAGTCATCTGCGATTAGAATGTGATTATAGTTAGATGTTACTTCTTCTAGAGTATCTTAAATGGTTGTAATAAACAGTTTAACCTACGATACAACTTAAGAATATCCATAACATAGACATGACTTACACATATAAATTGAGAAATAATAAGGGATCCAAATGACTACCTTGAGGTACGCCATATTGCATACAGATATTTTCAGAATAGCATTCATCAGGTTTTACAATTAGAATCTTCTTTTAATGGCGAAATTCAAGCGAAGATAATAAATATAGAAGCCCCTGTGGTTTACTCAAACAAATGCTTTTACAAAATTAGAGATCTTACTAACAGACTGATAAGTAATACTCTGTTTAGATCCAAAAGTCTTTAAAATTTAACCTTAGAAAGTTTATGCAAGTGGTTTGGCCATTAAAGCAGCAGTTTGATAAAATAATAGAATAGAATGCCGCCAGAGCCTTCTCATATGCTTCTATTAAGTTTAAGTTGTGTCCCTTCCACAAACAAAAATTTAGAGAATGACACAAAAATACTCTGTACTAATTTTGAAGCATAGGTTAATTGGTTTAGACCCTATATCGGTATATAACAGATGTCAAGACCCACAGTCTTATACACCAAAGGATGATGTGTCGAAAACCACTTTGATAGACTTCTTCATCACCGCACTGTTAAAGATTGATTGTTAAGTTGAACTTGAATTGATTGAAACATCGATATTTTGTTAACATAAAATGAAAGAAACCTTAAACTTATGCAAATTTCAAATATAAAAACAAATGAGACAAACAAAAATATCTTAAAAAAGAGAATTAATTTAGAAATGCCACAAACATATTTTTTATTCGAATTTATTTGAATTTTTAAAATAAAAACAAGTTGGCAATCGTGCATTCGAAGGTTTTTTGTGTAAGTGTTATATGAAGAGAGAAATTAGTTAAGTGGGTTTACCAAAGTGTATTACATAGCCAACACAACAACTCATTATGTGAAATATGTGTACACACCTGGATACATACATATATCATCAACAACTGAAGTAATTATAATAAGGCACAGTGGGACAGACAATCAAAAAGATAGAAACCGAAATTATTATTCCTTAACCCAAGTAATTCTTCAGCTCAAAATGGTTATATTGGGATACATTTTTGATCAAACACAAATCAAACAAGCGTTTTTAAGAATTGTGCACAATCAGCTGTTTTAATAAACCCTGTCTAACTTTAGACAGCTGTCAAACTTCAAAAATCAATTTAAAACACTTTTGTCTTGGCTGTTTAAGAACTTTCTAGCACCAGAATTGGTTGTCTAAGTCCTGACTAAATAGTATTTTAAAATTATGAAATCGAATAGAGCATCAGATGACTTTTTAGAACTATGTATTTAGACACTGTTTAACTATGGAGAACTGTCTAAGAAAGTCTAATAAATACGGCTCTGTAACTTCTATCAGATCTAAATGTTAGTTAAATAACTATACTTTAAGTGAAACTTGGGGCTAAAAAATAAACAAACTCAAATTGGTGGCCTAAGCCCTGACTAAATAGTATTTTAAAATTACTAAATAGAATAGAGTATCGTATGACTGTTAAGAACTATTAAGCCACTGTTTGACTAAGGAAAACGGTCTAAATAAGAGAAATAAATACGACTCTGTAACTTCTATCATAACTAATTGTTAGTTTAGCAACTTGGGCCTGAAAAATAATCAAAGTTATTTTTTCTAACCAGTTTTAAATTTCATCCAATTGTGCTATAAAAACGTACCACTGTAAGACGCCGCCACTGACGTCTTTGCCGCCGCCGGTACAGCTGAAGTAGAGATCGTGTTACTTTGTAATGAGGAACACTGAGTTCACCTATACCTATTGTTTTATGCGGTTAGCATTGGTGAGAAATAAGTGCGGTTTTGGAGAACTCCCTGTTATTATGTGATGTCTTATGAAGGAAACGTATTTATGCAACTTATTTTTACAGTGCTTCCTATTCCTACTCCCTTTTCTTCATTCTATTTTCAATTTAAAAATATATCTACAAAACCACAAGCGATATTAAATATTTCAGATAAAATATCGCTTGCAGTAAATAAACGAAACAGAAACATCAGTTTGAGTATAACAAAAAAAAAAAAAAAAAACTGAAGGAAAAACTTTGATAGCTACTAGAAAGTTTTAAATATACAAAAAAAAAACGACTTAAAAGCTTGTGGGATTCTAATTTGTTTGGGGTTTTATTGACTTTTTGAAAGTTTTGATAATAATAGAAATAAAATAGACAGATTTTCCTTCTACTCGATGTGATGCGATTCTTTTCATTGCATACCCTTGTGGGTGGTTAAACTTCTTAATCCAAAATCTATGTGTATTCTGGGTTTGTTTGTTGAAATGTAAAATTTAAAAAGTTTCTCGAAAGTTCTTTTTTTATGCGATTTTATGCGAAAGGAATTGAAATGCTTCATAAACTCGAAATAAACTGAATAAGACGAGGACTCAATTGGTCTTCATTTCAGTAGAGACAATTTTAGTTGAGAAATATTAATTATTATAAAAAAAAATATCAAACAAATCTGTTTCTTTCATCCTTTTGAGAAAAATTAATAATTTTCTAGAAAGGGACAAACATAATTGTCTGTAAAATTTCTACAAATTCTAGTCGAGAACCTAAGAAGTATAGAAGTTCATATTCAAATTATTAAAAAAAAAATGGTAGAAGGTAGCAGTTTTGGAAAGTAAATGGCCGGATCTATAATTTGCATATTTTATAGAAAGCACAATAAAGGGGTAAAATGGAAAAACGAATAGTATTCCAAAGTAGTGATGCAGAAGAGAGAACTTCTATATTTGACTTTACGTCCGAAGTTATGCTCAAGGCTAAACTGATGAGCATTAACAGTGAGCAAGAAAGGAGACGTTACGGCGGTTTTAAAGTGAAACAAACATTTCTATACTGGATGTGTTTGACTTATAAGTTTTAGATACATGGAAGGGAAATATTGAGTCGGGTAAAGCATTCTCCATTCGTGTAGTGCGGCTTAAGAAAAAAACTCTGAATTTATCATTATGTCCGAAGTTTGGCTCAAGGGTAAACTGCTGGTCACTCCCTGAAGCACAAGTGTTACGGTTGAACTGTTTAAGTGAAGGGAGCCAACTGACTATTTCACTATAGAATGTTTATAAAAATAAGGGTAATATAATGCTCGAGAGAACTTGATGTCAAATTCTACCAAAGGCTTTTGAAATGTCAGGTGCAATAATCTTGCTTTCTCCAACAATATGCAGAGACATGTGCAAAGACTTGCGCCTCTGGTCGTTGAGATAAACCATTAGATTACCATCTGAGCAGTTGCTACGAAAGCCATACTCCCGTCATTGACAAGCTTTCGTTTTTCAAGATATTTCTTGAGCTCATAAATCAGCGTTTCTATGACCTTGGAAAGAATAGACGTAAGTGCAATTCGAAGATAATTAAATTCGAAATTTTAAGGGGCAAGCTGGACAAATGCTGTTTTCCATCCAATTGGAAAGAGATTATAAGACTAGAACAGTTGGAAAAGCTTTCAAAATGGTATTGTTTTGAAAAAAACACCTCAACACGTCACTATCGAGGAAGCATAGTGTCCATTTAAAGATCCTGATGAAATCATTGAGACCGTTCCTGTGGGCTTTCTCGTATGGCCATAGGAATTTTTTCTGTAACTGTTTTTTTTTTTTGACGAGAAAAATTTGCAGATATGACACAATGGTCTGACGAGTTCAGAGGTAATAATACACTTATAGTCTCTTTATGATGCGTCACAGGTAAGAAACAAGTTAAGATTGTTGGCGGATTTACGTGCAACGTCGGGAATGCGACTAGGCTCATCGACGTGCTGAGTCAGGTTGTTGAACTCGGGCGTTATCTGAATAGAATAAAGCAGCCGTGAAGAATTGTGTACATTAAATCTTCCGTAACAACGAATTCACTGTGTGGATAAAGGGTAGCAATTAACAACGTATCTGCGTGAGATAACCATGTTCGAAAATCATTCGGGCAAAATGTCACTTGTGGCATGAAGCGCCTTCCTATTAAAACCACAAGTCGTCGACGTTCATATCATTCAATAAGGGCCAATATAAATTGGTTACCATCGACTGATAGAAACCGCAGCTAGCGGTAATTGGCCAACATCATTCTCAAAAAATTATGAACCGATGATGCCACCAACCCAAAATCCACACCAAACAGTGACTACGTCGGGATGCAGTATTCAAATTAAGTGGATCTCGTGTGGATTATGATCGTCAAAAATTTAGCTTGATGAAAAACCCATTCATTCAGAAATAGGCCTGGTCGCTGAATATGATTTCTATAGCGAAATTTGGGTAAAAAAAACTTTCACAAAACAATCTTAGGATTAGCACATCTTGTTGAGCGCTTTGGATTGGAAAAGCAAATGACAACCAATTTGACAGATGTAACTTCAACAATATGGCCGAAATCACCTGTCAAAGTTTGGAAATCGCTATTGGAAAACCTTTTAGTTTAATCAAAATTGTTAGATCTGTTTTCGAGAAAACTTAAAAAACTACTATTTGTCGGTCGTAGATCGCTTTCATCTGAATAATCCTTAAGATTATTATTTTGTACTATCCTTAACTTTGAATGACACTTCAAAACTAGTTTATGGTCGCCGAAAGATTTTTTTTTTAATTTAGCGCATACTTATTATGATAGCCCCTAAAGTTATTGAGCACAGTGCAAGGTTTAAGGAAAGTTGGAGAGGATTAACAAGGAAAAACCGATGTCGCTATGGATGTCCTTATGGGAGGGAATTACTGAGCCGAGTTAACCATTCCACATTCGTGTCGTGCAGCGCAAGAAAGAATTTCTGAGCTTAACAGTACGTCTGAAATTATTGAAGTCAAGAAAAAACTGACGGGCATTCTAACAAATCTGGGGCTATCATAAACTTTTACTCGAATGGATGCTTGCTTCAGCAATTTTAATATGCCTTTGAACACTAGTAGATCTCGGCTTGCGTTGATTCAAAAATATAGTTCCCGATTCACATTTGATGGATGGTCGCATAACTCCTTTGACGTCTTATTACAGCTGTTATTAATAAATCTAAAAAAAAAACTATCATCTCATTTTACACAATTGTATTTGCGTAAAGCCCATCAATTAAACTTGGGATCATTAAACGACTGAGTCGATTATCTTTAAACTTGGAACATAGGGTATTTTATTTATTGCTTCATTAATATGTGAATGGTTTTTTTTAACGGCGTTTATGCGGTAGTAGTGATTGGGCCGTATTTTTTGATGATGTCACTGTTAGTGGCGAACGCTATAGGGCCAAGATAAATGATTTCTTACTGCCGCAATTCGATGAGCAGGGCTTGGTGAACATATGGTTTCAACAAGACGGTACAACCGCACACACAGCACGAGCCACAATGGATGTTGTGAAGGAAGCGTTTCCTGGTCGCGTAGTCTTCCGTTTTGGCAATTTGGCATGGCCAGCCAGATAGCCCTTTGGGGCTACTTGAAATCGCAGGTTTATGCCAACAAGCCTCAGACAATCGCAACTTTTAAGGAGAATATTCGACAGGAATGCGAAAACATGCCGAAAGTCATGGAATGCGATAAAACGGGCACAAATGTGTATTAACACCTGCGGCAGCCACTTACAAGAAAAATTGTAATGGTCTCTCTAAATAAACATTTTATCACTCAAAATAATTTTTTTTTATTTGTTAAAAAAATTAATTCAAAACCAAAATATGATGATAAATTTTGCGCCACCTTGAATAAACGAACTCACTGAAAATTCCAATCGAGATTGTTTATACAAAGCATATTATTATAATCAAGAGATACGTAAACTAATAGAAAGCAATTAACTGACAGCAAAATAATTAATCTCTATAATTTACTATCTAGCTTGACTACGAGTACAAGTTTACATTTCTTCGTTACAAGAATTCACCCACGTGACTTTTCTGGTGTATAAGTTTACCTACGTCGATGTTTGTACTCGTACATACTTATACGACCTCAATCTCTAAAAACAAGAAGACACTTAGAAACTTTTCATGTATCTCTGATGATGGTCGCCTTTAAAGTGTGTGGTTTGGCCTCCCACAGCCAGAGAACCACACATGATACAACTGTTCAGACAAACATATACAAAACCCATTGGGGATTGGGGTATGAAACGCTTGGGAAACCACCTTATACGTCCCATTAAATGTTCGAAAATCTTCAATTAACTGTTTGTTCGTTTGTGACCACCCTGCTTCCCTTTCTCGCCCCCGTCACTATGTCGTCTGTCTCTCATCACCATCACATATATTATAATCTCTCTATGACAATGAGTCACATACCAACATTTCAATCCACCCACCCATTTTCTAGAATTTTACTAGGTCATCATTAGCTATGAAGCACACACACACTCATACACATTTCTAGTTCAATCGTCGTGATGCGTCGTGGTTGTAGCCGTCGCGTATTGTACACACGACACCGTGTTCTTTAATTTACATAAAATAATTAATTTGTACAATAATTCCATAATAGTACAGGGCACAGACGGAGCACAACATTGTCGTCCGTTTGCGGCAAAGCCAATGTCCCACAGTTTCTATGTAATTCAACTGATGACAATTGCGGGGGGCCTTTTGGCTCCAAAAGGAAATCCTCCTTCAATTTACAGAACAGAGCTCTAATTGCGCTACCATTTGTGGTTGGCCATAGTAGGAAGAGGAGCAGCACTATAGATAACCACCAGATAACTACACTTAGCTAAGCTAATGAACTTCAATTAATTTTAGGCCTCATCCATATTGGTTGTGTGCGGTTGTTTCTTTAAACAAAAGGCACATTTATTGTTGGTATTTCGTTAAAATTTCAAACCAAAAATATCAAATATTTCCGATCAATCGAATTTTGTTTGTTAAATTCCCCACAGTTGGTTTAGTATTTTTATAATTTTATTATTTTGAGTTTGAAATAAATGGTTGTTTTGTAAAAAAAAATCATTTGTGAAAATAAAAGATCAAAAAATACAAAAACCATTTGGAAAACAGGAAATGTCTGACCGTTAACAATGAAGCTGGGCCCTATTTCGGCAATTAATTTTCACTTTTGGAAAGTAAATTCCTCTCACGTTTTTACGTGCGAACTGTTTCACTAAAAAAAAAAACAAAGTTCCCACGACTTTCCACTTTCCAAGGTTTTAGACTTTTGTGGAGAGTAGAAGTGTTTCAGCAATTAATTGCCAATTAGTACGGAATTGAAACGAAATTCGTGGGTGGTTTCCAACACGACAACGAATTGCTTTTACGGAAACACCGGAGAAAAATATTCATGGAATTTCACAAATTCTAAAAAAAATAGCAACAAAAAAACAGAGAGCTGAAAAACACGCTAAAATGAAACTACAAAACAAACACAAAAAAATTCAAATGTCACTTTATCACACACCACTAATGTGCAGAGCAATTAATTTTCTACGAAAAAAAATGGAGACTTCTCCAAATAATCTGTTACATTTATTATTAACAAATTTTATTAGCAAATTTTTTTTTCGGTGGGTAAAAACTCGCATTCAAGAGTTTTTTGAGACCCTTATAATTTTAAATACAGCTCGAGGGAGAGGGAGAAAGGAGGTATTTACGAACATTGGTTTTGAAAGTTTGCAAATTCAAATAGAGATAGTTTAGTCGGGTATCACGCGTTAACCGATTGAGGGGAGGAATGCAACTGGCTACTTCGAGGGAGCATTACTTGTGAATAAAGCGATAAAACAAGGAACGACATGAAAGATTCCGATGGTGTTCAAGAGATGGAAATGTTTCCGTGAGAGTTTTGATTCCCATCAGTTTCAACGCTCTGTTCTGAATTCTATTCAAGAAATGAAGGAGCTGCACTTGCCTAATGATGTGAAGTGCACTCAAGTTTTGGACAAACAAATTCTAGTCAGATCAGAGGGGTGAAGAATTTCTTACACCGACATAGAAAATTTTGCGGTCTCGAGAATGTGGTCATTCCAACGAAGTTTGTCGTTGACATACATACCAAGTACTGACAACTTTTCGGTTTCTTCGATGCAAGTGCCATTCAAGTCAAGGATAATCGCATAAGGGGAAAACTAGGCCCCTTCCTCTACAACTTAATGACTGCAGACCAACCTTCACCAATTGGATACTGGAACTTTCTGTATGCTGATGACTCGCTCACCTACGCCACATCAATGTCACCATAAATTGCTGTCCAAAAAGTAGAAAGCCACATTAACAGACTCTTTCAATTCTACCAGAAATGGGGCATCCGAATCAACACTTCCAAATCGGAACATGTCTGCTTCAGGAGACATTCAACTGGTAGAGGCCTTCGCACCGCAACAATTTGCAGAAATCTCGTCCTAAAACTCCTTGACGGATCCTCCATAGTGGCAAAGCCAAATGTCAAGTACCTGGGAGTGCACTTTAACGAGTTGCTAAGGTTTAACCTGTACTCAAGAAATGTTCTGAAAAAGGCCAGCTGGGCCTTCAGCCGTTAGCACCCGTTGCTGAAAAGAAGATCAGGTCTTAGCCAACCGACAAAGATATTAATCTACAAGCAGCTCCTGCGATCAGTGATTAGTTATTCCTTCCCTCTGGTCCTAGTTGGTTTTCCATCTCAAAGACAGCTATGAAGGAACTTCAACTATTCGAAAGAAAGATACTTAGGATTTGCACTGGACTCTACTTCGACCGTCAACGACAGAAACACTACAGGAACGAGCATCTCTACACAGAAGCGAATTTAATCCCACTGGACAAATATCTAGTTCATTCAACAAAAAAACTAATGGGGAACATCATCGACCACCCGAATCAGCTTATGAGTAGGATGACCACAGAACAACGACATCCCGAACCGATGTACCTCAGTGTAATGGGAACTCTGGATGACAACGTAATCATGGACAACGAGGACGTAGTCTCGTTCTACGCTCACATTGGGTCAGCCTACCACCGCGGCTAAAACGCCATCCCTGCCCACCACCCACAAAAATCACCACTGACAACCAGGAATGAACACCCTGAGGACTGTACTCGTATATATTTAGGCCCCATATGAGCCAACAAATGTAAATATTCATGCATATGTAGTATGTTCAATAAAACAAAAATTGAATTGAATTGAATTGTTCCACTGCGGTGGGGTATAAAGGGTTTTCGACAGAGACGCTACAAAAGTAGAGCGACAGGGACAGCAAACGACGCTATATTTCTTGCCGCTCTTTTGACATTTCTCTTCAGTAAGGTTTGCCATTTCATGATAGAAAGATATACGAGCCAACAACGAGTCGAAATTATTAAAATTTACTACCGAAGTTCGGATTCAGTGGCCTCAACGTTAAGAGCGCTACGTCCAATTTATGGTCGTCATAATCGTCTTAGCAGATCCACAATTGAGCGTCTAGTAGTAAAATTTGAATCCACAGGCACAGTACAAAATGTTCCCGTGCCAGTGAGGCAAAGAAGTGCCCGTAGTGTCGAGAATATTGCTGCCGCTGAGGCTTTAGTTGCAGAAAGCCCAAATGTGTCTCCCACACGTCGTTCTCAAGCGTTGGGCATCTCTGTGACGTCGTTGTGGCGAATTTTGCGAAAAGATCTTGGCCTACATCCTTACAAGATTAAATTGACGCAAGAACTGAAGCCGCTTGACCACCAGAAGCGTCGAAGTTCGTGAATTGGGCTGAGCAACAACTTGAAAATGATTCGGATTTTCATCGAAAAATCATCTTCAGCGATAAGGCTCATTTCTGGCTGAATGGCTGCGTCAATAAACAAAATATGCGGTATTGTTCAGGCAGCAATCCAAACGTTCTCCATGCGTCATCATTGCATTCCGAAAAAATTACGGTTTGGTGTGGTTTATGGGCCGGCGGCGTCATTGGGCCGTACTTCTTTCATGATGATCAGGACCGGCACGTTACTGTGAATGGGAATCGCTACCGTTCAATGATAACCCAATATTTTTGGCCCCAATTGGATAATATGGACTTGGAAGACATGTGGTTCCAACAGGACGGCGCCACAAGCCACACAGCGAATGTCAAAATCAATTTATTGGAAACCATGTTTGGAGAACGTGTTATCTCACGAAATGGTCCAGTCGCTTGGCCGCCTCGGTCGTGCGATTTGGCGCCGTTAGACTATTTTCTGTGGGGCTACGTCAAGTCTATGGTCTATGCCAACAAGTCAGCGACGATTGATGAACTTCGTACGAATATTGAACGTGAAATTGCAGCAGTATCGGCCGATTTATGCTTAAAAACCGTCGAAAATTGGATTCAGCGTCTGGACTTCTGCAAGCGTGCCCGTGGTGACCATGCAAAAGAAATCGAGTTCCATACATAATGGCATCGAACTTACTTTCACAGGAATAAAGAATTTCATTGATATCCAAAACCTCTTTTGTTTTATTTAAAAAAAACTTTTGTAGCGCTCTTAGCGCTCTCAGCAAACATCTCAAAATATGTTCCTTCGGATGTTGTCTCTCCTGAAAAGCGGAACCAACTTGAATTGTGTACATTGAAGTCGTTATTGCAGGCGAGGATATAAGGAAATATTTCGTGAAATGGATCAAACTCATTAAGAGTTGAATTGCTGTCAAGATTTGGATTACTATAAATGAAACAATAATGAAACAATTGCGGACAGTTAATTTGAGCCACATGAATTCAAAGTTCGTATTAGAACAATGTCCGTATAGAGGAGAATCTGGCAAGCAACATCAAAAATTATAAGGCCATGATAGCGAAAGAGTAATTGCATTAAGTAAAAGCTAGCCAGACGAAATTCTGAAAGATTACTATTCGCACCAACCTGTGTTTCAGCTAGTGCCAAACAGCTAGTTCCAAAATCTCTGGTCTGTAATTAACAGAATGGACGTACACGTCAAAGAAATTCCTTCTTAGCCTACGAATATTGGAAAACAAAACACAAAAATCACTTACTATTTCAAAAATCACAAACACTCAAAACACAACTCTGACGATCTAAATTCAACTGCGAAGTACAGGTCCATTGGATTAATAATAAGAATACAAACAGTTCTAGGTGTTATGTCCATAGAACACTTTGCATTTGAAATCAATAAGACAAACAAAATTGAACTAAACACCAGATGTCACTTCGATAGATAGATTGATAGTTCGACAGTTACTGGTCAATCAGGGAAAGAAAGTGTATGGAAAGAGAGATGTAAAGAGAGCAATATTATCCGTTGCATTAGCTTAATGCTTTTGTTGAAGAATAATGAAAATTGGAAAAGACGTAGAACTTGAAGCACACACAAACAAAAAACTCGAAAATTTGAAGTTTTCTATTCAGGGAGCGTGGCATCGAAACTCACTTTCTCGAAAATTTTACCAATTATTTGATGCACTTCCGATTATTATTAAATTATGAAATTTTGTAGAGCGGTGGTTGTACATAGTCCTTTCTTTACACAAACATTCCTTTCCAAAATTATCTTGATATGCGGTCTTTGTTCGTATTTAGAGTTCCACACCGCTAGCTGCATTGATGTCTTTTCGAAATGTTCACCTTACAAAATGAAATCTTTGCAAGAAAAAGCGAACTCACAACAAAAAGGAAACTTTTAAAAAAGAGAGCCAAGTTCTCAATTGTACAAAGAAAAACCTGTATGTAACAAGACATTCCAAGTTCTAATTTTATGAAATTTAATATCAAATTTCTTAATTATATACATATATTAAAGTTAAGAAGAGCAGTAAATGTCATTCTCCGATGTTTGTGTAAAATTAAATAAAACCCTTAAACAAGCATAAATAATCTTGAATGTCCCAGTCACTTCCAAGGGTATTTCCCAGTAAGTTTTCAATTTTAATTTTGTTCCTACTTCTTGTTCATGATTAATTTTTTAAATGTCAATTATTGCTCCTCAAACAAACTCTGTCATTTTAAATACTCGTTCGACAAACAATTACTAATAGATACCTACCAGGAAATCCCAGAAACACAACCATCTCAATTAATCATGGCATGTTCATTTATCAAATCATCCAGGGAAATAAAAAAGAATTTTATACAATATCCACACGACACTGACAGACTTTTGCAATTGTACAAAATGTCATCTTAAGGAAATTCCTGTCACTCGAACAAAACCATCACCTGTCCACCTTCACTCACATTACCTTACTATAAATACAACTTGACAAAAAAAAACGCCAAAGATGCACGTCATCCGCACTGAACATACACCAAACAGACCCGTTCGCAATGACAAACGCAAAGCAACGGCCATAGGAACATTGTACCCTATCTACAACTAGTAGAGCGTGAAGTTAAGATACAAAAATGACAGCTATGCCACATTTAATAAGGTGACACACAATTGAAAGCTGTGATTGAAAGAGGTTTCACTTCTTTATACAAAGCACGGAGTCTAACTGTAAAAATAGCTTACCATGAATGGCAGATTAAATACGTTAAGTTAAGTATTGAAAGAGATCTTATTCGAATCGAGAACAGAAGAAACCGAGAAGGAGAATATTTTTTATTAAATCTTCAACCAGTTTTGAAGTAGCATTTAGCATTGTCATGCTTAACACGGATCAACTTCAGATATTGATAATTTCACTTTGCTCCAATGACCTTATAATACGACATTTCATTTGTGAATGAAGACTTTTGTATTATTTAATGTCAAAGGAAAAATTGTAAGCAATCTGACATTTCGGAGAGGGAGAGAACGAGTGTGAGAAAAATATTGGAACAAAGTCTGCATAATGGGAGTGTTCACGATACTTTGTAGTTCTTATTCTTATAATTCAAAAGAAGACCGAGAACAGAACATACATATACCACGAGGAAATAACAAGAATGGAATAGGCGGCCCTATCCGTTATTATGAGTTTTCTTCTTACTTTGTCTTCAAGAGTGATTACCAAAACAGTTATTTTCTTTCCTATCGAAACATACATATATCCATGTGAGCAGGGTTCAAAGTGGATTCTACGAGTATGTTTAATGTTTTCCATGTAAAAGATGAGACTTCGTGAATACTTTTGCGTTATGCATGACGAACGCAAACGCACAATTCTCATGATTGGTCATGGTTATTAAGTAGTTTTGCTCTTCCTCATTTTTACAGAGTCATCTCCTGTCCTGCGTTTCTTTAATGCTTATGGTTTACTCGGATATGGGCATATGAAGAAAATAAAAATTACCGTTAAAGTGTTTTTCCTGAGCAAAGTTCATTGATGACTTAAATATAAACAAAAAAAACAACATTAAATTGCCTGTGTTTGATGAATAGCTTTTTTAAACGGTACTGAAAAAGGTATTCTTCCGTTCTAAATGGTCATCCGGGTAGATTCATCCATTAAGGAAGCAAATAATAGCGGTAAGTAACGTAAAGTGGCGGTTGTTGTTTTTTATTTGAGTAAATTTTATTACCTGTAAAGAGAGAGAGAGAGAAAGAAACAATAAATTAGATATGCAAGAATTTATTATTCATTAATATTAAAATGAGAATTAATTTGATTGAACATGACACAGTGAGTAGGTATACGAGTACATGTGGCGCCTAACATCTCCTGGTACCTACCGGTTGCTATTAGGTCAGTGGATAATTTGTGTTAATACTCGTAATTTATAACTTGTTTTTTTTTTAGCATATGAAACATTAATAAGTCGTCGTGTATTTATAGATCTGTCAGTATTTTAAGTCTTCACGGCAAAACCAACCGGATTGATTAAGATTAGTTCAAATGAAGGTGTTTGTGTTCAATGAACTTCCAAGACGGATGAATAATGTATTTATGGTGGAAATTTTGTGATATCATTTTCGAAAAGTGCAATAAACACCCATGTTCTGCATTTCACTTATTGTGAATTCGAGGAACAAAATTGAATTTTGATTTTCTGCATTCCGCATAAATAGACTTTTGTTATTTGTTCATTCCGAATTTGAAATGTTGGTGTTCTGAATTCCACCCGAAATGATCATTGTGAATTGAATTTTCGGAGATAAAATTCACTTAGTTTTGTTTGGTGAAACTTTACATTTGCGCGACAATTGACAAACAAGTAAATAAAGCTTTAAAATTTTGATTTTATTAAAATAAATTGCTGTTAACAAGGAAATATAAAAGAGCTATCGACAAGAAAATGTTTAGTTGCAATTTATGAAATAAGTTAAGAAAGAGAATTAAAGTCGATTTTATTAACAAATGCTTCTTCGCTTAGTTTGAAGCTTTTTTTGAAACTACAAACAATTCAAATATGACCATATTAATTCATTCCCCATATTAAATTACGCTGCTTCTGGACCACGTAAAATTTTTTCACGAACTCTCTGCCATTGATTTTCGCCCCTTCTACCACTTATTAATAATAATAGTGAATCTATTTTTGCACAAGAAACAATGTTTGAATAAATGATGCAAATTTTCTTTCAGCCGATTTTGACATTTCGAAAATAAATTCGGAGTGAATTGAATTCACTCGGAATGTAGAACATGCTTTTTCAGAATATAGAATATGGGTGAAAGTCTAAACCAATTCAAATCGCTTTATACATTTATGTATTTCGCTTTTATACATAATGTACACAATAGTTTACTAAAAAGTACCTAGTGATACGCAAACTTCAGAATCAATAAATCAAGCTCATCCATGAAGCAATTTTTCAGTGGAGGATGAACTATAAAGTTAAGCTGTCAAAAATCTAGCGAAAGCTAGTCAGTTAATCAGTTCAGTTAATGCAGAGTTAAGAAAACTCCGAAGAGAAATTTTAAATTGCTTAAACTTCTCCCTTAATAAAGAATGAACAGATATCAATGATAATTTTTCCAATTGTTTTATGTTTTAGCAGCTGTTAAAGTTACCAGTGATATCCAGATTTCTAAAAAAGGCCATCCCTTTCTTCCTATCCAAACGACAATTTACACTTACATCCCTTCTTTCCAAGGTCATTGAATCGCTGATCAATTAGCTCAAAAATTATCTTGAAGATCGAAAGCTTCTTAACATCACAGCGATCGTTCCACTGGTAATCTAAAATGGAATCTGGCATGTCTCACCAAAACTGTAAATTGGAACATCTTAACAATGTTTTGGAGAATTTAAGAATATTGCACTTGATATTTTTAAGGAACTTGATATGATTTGCCATCAAGCTCTTTTATCAAAAATGCTTGTATTGATATCAATGAAACCCTTATTCTTTGTATTAGAAAATATCTTCTGATTCGTTCAATACATATTGTTTTGGATGGTTTGAAGTCTGATCATCACAAAATAAATGCTGGTGTTCCACAGGGGTCCGTCTCCGACTCTCTTCCTAAATTTTATAAATGATCTCTGAAACTACTAATCTACTTCATTATTTTGCAGACCACTCTACCCTCAGCTTTACATACTCATTCTGAAATTCATGTCCAGCTCCTTCGGAAGTGGAATTGAAACGATACCGTATGATAAACTCATTAAACTCCGATCTTGACAGCATTGCTAAATTAGGTATACATCATTTGTATTGCTTCAAAAACTCAATCATGTCTATTGTCGCTGAAACAAAATGTACCCCTTATGACATTGCCTTCAATGGCACTTGCATCGAAGAAATCGAAAAGCTCTTAGTTCTCGGTATGTACATATGTCAACGATGATCTTCGTTCGAATAACCACATTCTCGAGACCGCCAAAATCGCTGTTAAGCGGTTAAGATTTCTATATTGGTGTAAGAAACTTGTCACCCTTTCTGACTTGGCTACAATTTAAAAGACGTTTATACGTCCTAGGCTCGAGTATAACTCACATATTTGGAGAGGTATAGCCCAAAATTTTTCGTGAAAGAATTCGGAAAAGAGCGATAAAACTGATAGGAAACAGAACTATGATGGAATGATTCGAATCTCCTCTTTATCGCTTTTTTTACAAGCAATGATCCCTTGAAGTAGACAACTGCATTCCTTCCCTCAATCAGTCCACCTGTGATACCAATCTTGCTAGGAATGCTCATCAATTAACTCAGTAGCCTAATTTTGGCCGTATCGTTAAATACAGAGATTGGTTTTTTAGCAGCACAACACGATTATGGAAAGATTTAACCGACACTCCGATACCTCCTTTCGTTCCTTTCCTAATTTCCGCCATTGCTCTTTCTGTGTTTAAAATTATAAGGGTATCAATAAACCCTTGCCCGAGTGAATTGTAAACAAAGAATCATTGGAGCATCTTCAAAGATTGACTATTTGGTGCACTTTATGGCACAGCGGCATCATCGGACATTAATTCTTTTGGGACACCACTATCGTGAAGAAACTTAAATGGGTAATTAGATCACCTGTCCAAATATGGGAATTCTACTTAAGCTTTGGACGAATATAGGCCTCTTAAAGGTATTACAGCAAGCATTTTCGGAGAAAACCTAAGCACTTAACAGGGATTTAGGGTAGTCATTCCATATTAGGCAGTCTGGCATGCACATACCGAGAACTAAGAGCAGTTTGGCTTCCTCAATGCCAGTGCGACTCATGGATAGCGCCATGGGGGGGAGGATTCCGCTCTAATGAAAGGATACAGCATTGAGATTTTGAATCATTAAATTCTACGCGGTTTATGGTTCCCCATTTGAGAATGCTATCGAGATCAGAATTTAATGTTCTTATCATACGTTGATCGATATGGGAAAGAAATTCGGAGAAAAAGCGGAGCCCTGTGGCACACCAGCATTAAGTTAATGAATTTCTGACTTAAAACCGTCCAACACAACTTGTATAGATCGGTTCGAAAGATAGTTTCTAATCCACCGAAGAAGAGAATCATCAATACCAAATGCACGCATTTTGTTAAAATTGCTTGACGCCAAACTCTATCAAATGCTTTCGAAATATCAAGTGCAATAATCTTATTTCTCCTAAACGTTGTAAGAATTTTTGCCACTGTTCGGTGAACTGTACCATCAGATTACCAATGGATCTATTGCTACGAAAGACATACTACTGGTCATTTAGAAGCTTTCGTTCAAGATATTTTTTGAACTGATAATTTATCGGCGTTTCCATTACCTTGGAAATAAGGAACGTAAGTGTAATTGGACGATAGTTAGAGGGGGAAGAAGATTCACCTTTTTTAGGGACCGGCTGGACTAAAGCTGTTTTGCATCCACTCGTAAAAAGACCAGTAGAGCAGGACAGATGGAAAAGCTTACGCAATGGTTTTGCCAATGTTGAAGAACAACTCTTCAGAAAAATAAGGAGATACTACCCGGGCCAGCAGTACTTTAGCAACTGTAATCGTGCGAAAGAAGATTTATCCCATAAAATCGTTAACGTATTCAATTACAGGAGGAGTCATGACGCTTTCCGGGACCGTTGTCAAAGAATTTCTGGCGGATACGAACGGCATAGATGAGAAGTACTTTTCAGTGTTAGGAGTTTCTCCTTATTATGTCAATTTTGGCAAAGGCGAGTGGTTAAGACGAAATAGCAATCAGGATATACGTAGTTGGAAATCAAAGTGTAGATTAAATAGAAGATGTAGGAAAAAGGCTTACCTAGAAGACTTAAAGCTGCATCTAAGAAATCTGCAGTTGACTTTAACTGAACATTTGATATAGAACGATTCTGTTAGCTCCAACATTACTATGGTCACGATAAAAGTCTTGCCTATCGATGGTATTCAAATTTAAAAAAATATTTCTCCCCTATTTCTGTTGATAGACTCCTACATTATTCAAAAATGACAAATTCCTTTAAAAGATATTTCCATAGTAATATAAATGAAAATATTCAAGAGCTTTACTTAACCACAAACTGTCAGTGCCAGACTGAACTCATATTAAATTGGCGGGCGTTAGAGCTCAGAGCGAATATGATTACATCATAACCACCAACTCAGACACTTTTTTCTCTTGATTATATTGCAAAACTGGAGGATATGTTTATGTATATTTTGTGCCTCAAAACAAAAAACACAAATAGAGTTTTTTTTTTCTTCGTATTTTTACGAGCAAGCTGCCATATTTATGTGGTTTTTATTTATTTTTTAAACGAGATACGGAACCACAACTAGAAGCTATCACAGAGCACACCAGGCGTCAAACATCTGGCCGCCACAACGCCAACAATCTAAGCGTTGAAAGAAACGCACTTTCTAAATATTTGCCATAAATTGAGTGCGTCTGAGTTTCTGAGTCTATAGAAATAATGATGACGACCAAAGATGCCGAGGACGGGGCTTCTTTTTAATCTTTATATTCGCTTTTTTTCATTTTGATGTTTTAATTGATTTTCAACGGAATAAAGGGAGGTTATTCGTGTAGGTGAATCAATCTAATGAATGCGTTTTGTTTATCGATTCGAGTGAATGAACAGAGGGGAATTGGGTTTGAGGAGAAGCGAAATAAATAAAGTCATCATTATAATTGGATCAATATATGATTTTGCAGTGTGCACTTGAATCAAGATTATAGACCTTTTAGAAGGACCAACGAGAGAGGCTTCTTGAGCTCTCATGGTCAATCACAATGGGAAATCAAGAACGTGACACAGTACATGTATGTAGGTGTAGAATGGATTTATAAAACCAATAAATGAAGCTTTGTATGTTATCCTATATATGTTTTGCTGTGGTTTCAAAAAAAAAAAACTTTTATAATGACAACGATGGGCTATCACATCTTGCACAAATGTTTTTCAAAGTTCAAAGTTTTAAGTTTTTAAATTAAACGTAAAGTTTTTTAAAGGAGATGTTACAATGTAGGTGGTATAGTAAAGCAGATGGGAAAGGCGTAAGTCAGAACGGGTCAGATAAGTTGTTCGTAGGCAAGCAGCTTGGTCTTCTTACTTAATCCATTTCGGATGGACCAAGTGCAGAGAATAGTTGGCGCTCTTTAACATGAAGTCTGCATGCTTTTTGAATTTCAGTTTGTTGGAAAATTTGGTTTCCAAGTTCTTAGTTGATGACTTATTGTTACTTCAGTGTTGTCTTCGAATGACAGTCATTGTTGTTCGGAAGCAAATGAGTTGGGTCCTTTCGCTGTTTATCTTCGGTCCCCATTTCAAATAGTATTCCCATAGGTTTTAAATATGCTCTTGCACTCTCCTTGTAGTAATTTCTGGTGAAAAAGCCGTGGCGTACGTATGATGGAGTCGTCTGCATAAAGATTCGTCGTTGTTTCTGGTATGTTGGATGGTTAATCAATGTAAATGTTGAAGATCAGTGGTCCAAGTGTTGTTCCTTGAGGGACTCCAGCGCTGATTCCCTTGGTTGATGCGTGTTTTGCTACCTGTACATATAAAAGTCTATGGGTTAAGAAACTTTTGGTCTTTCTAACTAAATTATGGGGAAGTCTAAGTTCCAAGAGTTTTTTCGATGTCCAGCAAGCACGCTATAGTGGTGTCTTTTATGTTGAGTGGAAATGTAGCCTTACTTTGAAGTCCCACCAGTGGATGCAGAATAGAGTGTTTATTTCTAAAGCCGTACTAAAACTCCTGTATGACATCTCTTTCTCTGCAGAAAACGTTTAGTTTCTTCAATATTAACGCCTCCAATATTTTGCTCATACAGCCAGCGGAGCAACGAATTCGGCTGATATTCTTCCACATTTGCGTGGTTGTTCTTTTTCAGGACGAGGAAAACTTTTGCCGTATTCCAAGCTGCAGGGAAATAGCTGTTGTTCAGACAGTTTTTGAAGATTATAGTCAGCAGAAGAACAGGCAGATTTTTAACTTTTTAAATAAATCTCGTCACTTCCTGCTGAATTTTTGAAGTTTCCAGTGATGATAATGCTAGCCCTTTCTTTATGAGAAGTGAAAAAACCTGTCGGTAGCGATTTCGATTAGGGGTTTTCTTTGTTGAACAAGGTCATGGTTTCGGTGTTAGCTGATATCTCCTCAAAGCGACTTTCTACTTCTTCGATAAAGTCAGGAAGGTTCAAGGGGAGGGCGGTCTTTAAAACTATTACCAAAGTGATTGGCAAACAGCCAATTTGTTGAAACTTCTCGTCCGTGAAGGATGGTGTTTGGAGTTGAGTTCGCTCTTTCAAGAATCAGATTGTTCTTTTCAAACGTGTTTACGGCCAAGTTTAATATCTACGAGATCCTTTTCCTGGTTATGTTTTACTGATTCGTTGAACAAAATGTTCATTATAATGTACATGTACTCAATAGGTTTTGACGTACCTTTAAATACAATTCACACTTAAGAAAAAAAATTAACAAGCTACCCTTACTAGATGAACTGAAAAAATATACCTTAAGGAATCAGATAATACTGAGATCTACCGAATTTTGAAGTGTTTAGTGCAATTTACAGTCGATGTACAGACAGGCTGCCTAACTTCTCACTAACCGGCGGAATGTATGACGATAACCACTTTGTTGAACTTCTCGATCATCCTCGATCTTTTTAAAAATCTTTCAAAACCTTGATATTTTTTTTTTTTACGAAACCCATATAGCAAGTAAAAAGCAAAGAAAATTAAAGGACATGCTGAACACTGATATGTACTCTATTAGTATTCAGTACGTCAAATATTCTTAGAAATGCAAGTATTAATGTAGATTTCAATGAATGGAACTCAAGCACCGTTTATAATAATAAATAATCAAAGGACACGGTAGTGACCAGTTCTGGCATTACACCCTTTTTACAGAAACAAACTCAGGCGGTTTTTGACCCCTCCCTATCTTCAGTACCAATAAAGTCAGAAACTTAAAATTCTGAATATTTGCTAAGCTACTCAGGCACAGGCACCTCACCAAATTTCAATTTTCTAGCGTAAGCGGTTTCTGAGATATAAAGCCTCAAAAATCACAAAAACCGTAACTGACGAACTGACAGATCATCAAAATTATGGAGCACTTCCCCGACATCGTAGAATCTTGTAATTTTGCACAACGGTAGGTCTTGTCATACAAGTAGAGGAAAAAATTGAAAATTTGAAGTTTTCCATTCAGTGGGCGTGGTATCCGCCTACTTTCTTCGAATTGGTGTTGGTTGAATAGAGCACTTCCGACTGCTGTAAAACGATGAAATTTGGTAAAGTCGTAGGACTTAAATGCATACGAAGAACAAAATATAAGATTTGAGATTTTCCATTTAGGGGCGTGGTATCCGCCCACTTCCTCAGAACTGATGTAAATTATATATGGCACACTTCCGATTGCAGTAGAACAATGAAATTTGGTAGAAGGGTAGGGCTCAAATTGCACATAAAGGACCGAAAATAAAAATTGAGGTTTTCCATTCAGGGGGCGTGGTATCCGCCCACTTTCTACGAATTAGTGTTGGTTGAATGGAGCACCTCCGACTGCTGTAAAACAATGAAATTTGGTAAAGTGGTAAGGCTTAAATTGCATACAAAGAAAAAAATATAAAATTTGAGATTTTCCATTCAGGGGCGTGGTATCCGCCCACTTCCTCAGAACTGATGTAAATTATATGGGACACTTCCGATTGCAGTAGAACAATGAAATTTGGTAGAAGGGTATGGCTCAAATTGCACATAAAGGACCGAAAATAAAAATTGAGGTTTTCCATTCAGGGGGCGTGGTATCCGCCCACTTTCTCCGAATTAGTGTTGGTTGAATGGAGCACCTCCGACTGCTGTAAAACGATGAAATTTGGTAAAGTAGTAGGGCTTAAATTGCATACAAAGAAAAAAATATAAAATTTGAGATTTTCCATTCAGGGGCGTGGTATCCGCCCACTTCCGCAGAACTGATGTAAATTATATGGGACACTTCCGATTGCAGTAGAACAATGAAATTTGGTAGAAGGGTATGGCTCAAATTGCACATAAAGGACCAAAAATAAAAATTGAGGTTTTCCATTCAGGGGGCGTGGTATCCGCCCACTTTCTCCGAATTAGTGTTGGTTGAATGGAGCACCTCCGACTGCTGTAAAACGATGAAATTTGGTAAAGTAGTAGGGCTTAAATTGCATACAAAGAAAAAAATATAAAATTTGAGATTTTCCATTCAGGGGCGTGGTATCCGCCCACTTCCTCAGAACTGACGTTAATTATATGGGACACTTCCGATTGCAGTAGAACAATAAATTTTTGTAGAACGGTAGGGCTCAAATTGCATATAAAGGACCAAAAATAAAAATTGAGGTTTTTTTTAATGATTACTGACTAAAATTTGATGGGCTTACTTGGCAAGTTTTTTTTTTATGCCCAATTCGAAAGGTTTTAAAAACTTGACCAGTGAACCCATAAAATTTTAGTCAGTAATCATTAAAAAATAAAATTTCTCTATTACATTGTAGCTGTTTCAATACAATTATACTTTAAATATTCGGTATTAAACCTACATGAAGTAAGAACTTGGCGTACTTTTAGATCTCTGTACTTTTCACGGCTGACTTGTTACACAAAGGTTTTTGTATAGAAGAACTTGGCTCTTTTTTTAACTTTATGTTTTTGGTCTGATTAGACGTATCCACAATAAAGGTGGTGTTTGAGACATTGAAGTCTATATTTTATAACATACTCTTTCATTATCATTCGGAGTATTTTTGTATGAATGAAAATCATCTTCCTTGATCCCAAGTTTTAATTCGGGTTAAAAAAAATATAGTGAAATTTGCAAGTTATCGGCAGTTTCCCAAACTTTTGGCAAAATAAGCTTGATTGTCTTGTGAAAGAACATATAAGGCATCACTTATGGCATGGATTTGTGCCGCGAAGATCAAATGTCACTAATAAAGCATGTTTTCTTCCATTGTTGTGGATGTTATCGGAAATTATTCGGCGTTCATTCAAGCTAACTTTAGTGGATTTGAAAAAAAATAAAACTTCATGAACGTACCTCCAAGCCAATTAAGTGCACCTCAGGTGTTCCTCATGGCAGTCATCATGGTCCGCTGCTTTTTATTATATTTATTGATATTATTGAAATTTTTTTTTATTTCAGCCAATGTCTCATATATATGCTGATGTCAAGATATTTCTGTAAGTAGCGAGCAATGATGAATGCTTCAAGCTTCAAATTGATCTTAATAATTTATTTCTCTGGTGTCGACTATATCACTTAAACTTGCAAACGGGTTGTGTATGAGTTTACATAGTTTTTGGGTTCATTTACATATTTACAGGTTCATTGTGAAAATCAAAGATTTGGGTGTTACTTTTAATCCAAATTCTCATTTGTTCGACATGTTGATGCTATTGTCGCCGAATCGAACTCAATGTTAGGATTTATAAAAAGAAATTTCTCCGATCTCTATACTCTTGTTTTTTTTTTATAATTTTCACTCATGACTATGATTATGACTACCCTTAAAATCTTTGAGCACAGTGCGAGCATTTTAGGAAAGTTGGAGAGGTTCTAAAATAAGATACCGATGCACATTGGTTTCGAATGTCTGCATATATAATAAAAGGGTAATATAAATTCGGGTAAAGTGTCTATTTCACTAGAACACTGTTTAAAAAATTACGGAAAATAATGAAAAACAAGAAGAAACATTGCGACGGAACTCGAGAGATTCAAATGTTTCTGTTATACGAGTACTTCGATCACTTATCATTTTTAAAGCTCTTTTTTAGATTCTATCCAAGAGACTCAAGTGAGTTATTGGAGCAACTGCTCAAATATGGGAATTTTACTCGAGGTTTGGACGAATTTGCGCTTTAACGACAGAAGACACCATAGAGTTTTTGAAACATTAAATTCTACGCAGTTTATGGTTCCTAATTTGACAATTCTATAGAGATCAGAATTTAATGAGCTAATCATATGCTGCCGTTCTGGATCCACATCCGAAGAACAAGGAAATGCATCTGGAAACAAATATGAGAAACTGAGAGTCCTGTCGTCAGCAAAACTATGTAATGGATTACAAGTTTCAGGAAGAAGATCATTGATAAATATCAGAAAGAGAGTCGGAGACAAAACAGAGCCCAGGCGTACACCAGCATTTATTTTATGAAATCTTCCAATACAACTTGTATTGAGCGGTTTAAAAGGTAGTTTCTAAACCTTTGAGGAAGAAATCAATCAATACCAAAAGAATTTGATGGCAAGCTCTTTCAAATTCTATTGAAATATCAAATGCAATAATCTTACTTTTTCCAAAACGATGTAAGGATTTGTGCCACTGTTCGGTGAGATATACCATCAGATCACCAGTGGACCTATTGGTACGAAAGCCATACTCCCGGTCATTGAGAAGCTTTCTTTCTTCAAGATATTTCTCGAGGGTGATAATTTATAAGGGTTTCCATGGCCTGGGAAATAAGGGATGTAAGTGCAATTGGACGATAGTAAGAGGGAGAGGAGGGTTCGCCTTTTTAAGGAACACATACTGTTTTCCATCCAATCGGAGAGAGACCAGTAGCGTAAGACTAATGGAAAAGCTTACGCAATTGTTATGCCACCATTGAAGAACGCCACTTCAGAACAATAGCGGTAATATTATTAGGGCCAGCGGATTTGTGTATAGAGAACTTAACTTTCAGTACTCTTGCAACTGTATGAGTGCGGAAAGATTGGTCCTATAAAATCGTTTGCGCCCTCAATTACAACCGAAGACGACGTAGTATTTTGTAATTTTTTTGGAAATGACCAAAAAAATTTACTACCTTTGTGATATTGTAGTTCTTTCTATCATGCATTGCTATCTTGTTTGAACTGACCCTAATAACTTCTTTACAGTTCGAATCAAACCATCAATTCTCTTTCGGTTTGATAGATAGAAAAGAAATAAATTTGAAATCATATCAGCAACGGAGTCAACGTCACCATCGATTTCAGTTTTACACATTATTCTCCGAAGTTTTATTCCAAATGAATACCTCAAATTAGTAGCCTCATTATGCGCATCTCATTTACATAAGTCTATCGAATTTCTGCACATCACTTAACATAAGTACGATTCTCACCATCAATGAAAGTGTAAAAATAACTCTAAATCAGACCTTTCATTTTATACTCACCCTAACAGTTTTAGACCTTCAACACACAAAACTGAGGTTAAGTTGTCATTAACTATCTAATTCAGTGGTTTTACTTCAGGCATTTGGACAAGTATTATGCAACCATACAGCAGAAGAAACCAGTCTACAACAAAAATCTCTTACATCCGAAGAGTTCAAGCTTTGTTCAAGAGTTGAGTTTCAGTTGCAGCAGGCAAAAATAGAAATTCTGTGCTGACCTCAAGGATAATAGAAAATTCTTTGACATTGAAAACATGATTTTTGCTTGGATACTTTTCGTTTTATTTTTCTAATTGGAAATACTGATTTTCAGATAAAAGGACAGAACAAAGAGAAGACGCATGTATTTAAGTTAAAACCACCTTGAAATCATAATTTATGTGCATAAATGAGTTTCAGGCAGAGAAGGTATCCTTGAAAAATGCTCACAATACGTAAGGTACTAAACATAATGTACATAGGTAGATATAAATTCTTTGTTTTCGAAAACGAAATTTATAATGCTCTCTGTCCTAGTTTCCAACCACCATCATCACCACCACTTCGAACAACAAAAACATCAACATCAAAATAAACTAAAGAACTTTCTCATAGTTTGCGATGTGTTGCGTTCCTTTATTCCATTTGTTTATGCAGTTCTAGGAGTTCTGTGGCTATGACTACGACTGTGACCACCGGGACGGGAATATCTAAACAGATATTTAATTCCGTGGAAAAATGCAGAAGCATTCTCTTCCATCTCTCGATTGTCGACATTTGTTATTGTGTTTCCCACTTTACCACAGTAGAACCCGCCTCAGCCTCACCCACTTTGTAGAATAAATGAAATTTGAATAATTTTCTAAAGCGAGCGGGGAGCGCAGCAGTACCGGCGGCATAATAATGTGTTGTGTGTGTATGTTTGCATTGCATACACATGCCTATACCACTGCTGTCGGTCACGTTCAGTGATAACGAGCAACGAAGCAGCAATAAATTTTGTTGCTGCCAAATTGAATTTTAAAACACACAAAATGTAATCATTGCTTCTTAAGCGGCAAGGACCAAGGACTGCAGCAGTGTTACTATTAAAATTAAGTGGGAGCACTACATGCCAAACACGCTTGCTGATCAAATCTGTTTGTAAAATAGATTTTGACTTTTCGTCGTTCTGTCTGCGTTCGTCGTAACATAATGTTTTTGTTGTGTTGTGTTGCTTCGAAATTAAATTATCGCATTGATAATTGACAATTGACCTACAAGTATTCAGTTCTGTCACTTTTTGTCTAAATCGTGTGGCTAAGGGTTGATGATGATTGGTGAATGTGATGTAAGTGTGCATATAAGTATATGTGCTATGGGGAATGTTAATTGTTCGCCTTTATGCAAACATTTATGATTGCATGAGTAGAATTGAAGTGTGTTTGCTTATTTGTAAAACACGATTTTTGACGTTTTAATGACACATAAAATTACTCATTGTGTGTTGATTTATCTATATAAAAATGAGGTGTGGAAAATTTGCGTGAAAACGTGTCTTTAAGACAGAGTTTACATTGAGTAAAATGTTGCTTTTGGAAGGAATGTTGTTTAGATAAGTTTCATAAAATTATTAAACTTTTAAACCTAACCTGTGACATTGTTACTGTCAAATGAAATTTTTTTCCACGCTAGAAATTAAATTTTACACGTGGTTATTTAATGGCGATAAATATTTCCGATGAGTTAACCAGTGCTTCCAAAATTCAGTTTTTGATGAATTATGTCATCAATCCATTCATTCAAAAATTCATTCAAATTGGCTTATTTCATTTAAACAAACAATACATTTCTAAATAAAAGGTAGGGAATTTGAAAACGAATTCAATTAAAGAAAAAAACCATTTCTATAAATTATGGTATTAATAAAGGAACATTTTTAAGAACTATCCATTTTGTTATTTGAATTGTTTTCCTTTTTTTTTTTGTATGAAATTAATTAGCAAGTTCAGGTTTTTGGGGTTATCAGCAAATACCGAGTATTTAAACGCAATTCCTCATTAAAATTACTGATTTCAAATAATATAGATATATATAAGGTATTTCAATAAAGGCAGTTGAAATGGAATAAAACAAGCTGTGTTTGAGATTTTAATAAAATTCTCTTTTTATTTAAAAGGCCCATGTATACCTTTAAGTATGGAATATGACTTCACGGATCCCAGTGGTCCAATTTTCAATAGCTTTTTCGCATAGATCCGCTTCAATTTGAGCGATCAGTCGATGGTGGTTTATTCGTACAGACCTGCGACTTGAGGAAACCCCACAAGAGAAAAAGTCTAGTATAAATTGCATTTGTTGACGAATGCACTTCACCTTTGCGACAGATAACTTTATCGTCAAATCGTTCATGCATAATGTCAATCCTAACGTTCGCCATGTGACAAGTAGCGCAATCCTGCTGGAACCACATTCGTCTAGGTTCATATGGGCCATAAGAAATTGGTTATCACCGTTCTGTAGCGCTTGCCATTGACTGTGACTGCCTAACCAACGTCGCTTTCAAAAAACTACATACATATGTGAGTACTGGTTAAGATGTGGTAAACATCAACGTTCGCCGAATTTTTGTTATTGAACGTACCCAATAAACATACATAATAATATTGTAATCGTCAACATGTTTTATAAATATTGAAAACATTTTCTGTGAGTTTTAGTAGATTTTTTTTTATAAGAACTTTGACAGAACTTTGGACTGAAATTCATAGAAATGCACAGACTATTACAGAATTTCACAGTAAAGGAACGAACCTATTTATTTCAAAAAATAAACACAAGCGGACTAAGCTATGTAACGTAAAGTTTGTTAGACTTATGTTTAAACATCAGGGATGTTATTATATTTGTCCACCTATATTCGAACAGAGATGTTATCTGGTATAAAATACTACAACTATTTGCTCGGAGGATTGATAGAAGCGTTCACATTTTAAAATTTGTTTTACAGGCAGTATTTGGTAGATGAAAAATATAAGCATTCATATTTGTCAAATATGCTGTCAAAAATCACTTCTTATAAGATTTTTGATGATGGCATACCAATTCAGAATATATATGAAATTTTAGATGAGGAAATTTACTTAATTTTTATATTCCAATTTTGCAGAAAACTTATTTTAATCTAATAAAATCTTCTGTTTATAAAACTCATTTAAATAGCTCGAGAACTTCATGGAAAATAAAATTTGCTTCATGCTTGACAAGCTTGCGTTCACATTCTCAAATATGCTTGTCATGCAGACAAAATATCAAAAAAAAATTGAAATCCATTCACATTGCTTTAAAAGCCGCGTTCACATTATCAAAATAAAGCCAATCATATCGTGCTTGTCATACATATTTGAGAATGCGCACGAAAATATAATACTTCAGTTTGATTCTGATTATACGATTCGTTTTCCGTTTGTTTCGTCTTTCGTCTTTTTGACAGTTTGGGTGAGGGTTGTAGATACTTAGCATCATTCCACTAAACTGAACTAAATCCCCTGACTTTTTTTTGACGTTTCTGTACTTTATTTCACTTCCTCTGTCAGAGATTTATAAACCGATTGATATCGTTCCCATCTTGTAATGAAAATTGGTTAAGTAAATATAAGCAGAAAAAACTAAAATTTGTAATCCATTGGTATCGTAGTCGTCATCTAGTTTATGACTTGACAGATGGAGAACGATCTATACTTTGATGTAGGTAGAATATTGAGCATTGTTGCAGCGCAACATGCAGTCAAGTTGAAATGGTTACATCATTCTGATATCCGTTGGAATTGGCATTCGAACGAAGTCAAATATTCAAAACCGACGGCAAAACAAAAGTCCGACTTCATACATGCACTTTTTTTATCATCGATTTACGCATAGCCAAAATTGGGAGATCATGAGAGATGAAAGCCATCGACACTCATAAAATTGACAATAGTAGGTGTCAACTCCGAAAATGGGCTTCGACGTTTGAACTTAGTCTCCTCCCACCATGCGATGTTTTTTTGTGTATGTATGCTAGCAACGATTGATGGTCCACCAAGTAGATGACGTTGAATATCAGCAAAAATGAAGACGAGGGGAGCGGGAAGTTAATATTTTGTACAGATGAGGAATCCCTCTATAGGGCATTGATCTCTAGCTGTACCAACGGACATCCCAGCTGTTTTGTATGCAGAGGTTTCATCATAAGAATAATGATTGTGAAATTTAATTGGCATTTTGAATTCGTGTTATTAAGACAAAATTTAAGTAAAATAAAACAAATTTGTTAATCCTTTTGAAAGGAAAACCTTCGTTTTTTTTAATTTAAGAAACTTAAATTGGTTAAGCTTGTTGGTGGTGGTCGGTGTACGCATTCGTGCTAAACTTATTTGAGTGGTCTTAACATACACCGGAGATAAATTTTAGATTTGACTTCGCAACGGATTGACTGCGGAGGATACAATCATTTGATTTTTTTCTTTTCTTTTTTTTGCTAATTGTCCTAGCGGCAAACAAGCATAAAATAAAATGTAACATGAAAGGCATTCGTTTAAAACGTTGAAAGAACCTGTAATGAAATTTGACAAATTGGATGAAAGGTGAAGAAATGTTGATGGAATTAAGATATTAGATTCTAAAATTCAATGAAAAGTACTTAAATCAATATTTCAATCCGTTGACACCATAGGCGAAATGTTTTTGAGGAGCCTTATTAAGTTCTCCAATGTAAATACAATTTACTGTGTACGCAACATTCTCAATGTAAACAGGATCTTACATGCAATCTTCCATAATGTAAGTTCCTTCACCGAACGTGTAAAAGTTACTATCTATACGTAATCTGTAAAAGTAACGGAATACACGGAACGTATAAGATAGACCCAAGTTTTTGGTTTAATCTACCGCCGGCATAGATGTTTACACATCAAAAAGTACGGAGATATGAAGCGGCCGGACCTAAATCCACAATAAATAGTAACTTTTTGAGGAAGTGTTATCAACCTCGTGTGGGTTGCTGTCGTCCCATATACGGAAATTTTGCTTCTTAACATAACCTTTCATTCAAAAATGGGCCTCACCACTGAAGGCGGTCAAAATTGGGGACCTCTTCCAATCAATCCGAGGCCCATTCAGCGAAAAAACGGAGTTGTCTATGATCATGGGTCGGCAAGTTGGAATCTGCGAAAAGTCGAATTCTTGTGCGTGACGAGGAATCGACTGTCTCGGGTTCTGTTGTCTACACGGCCGAACTTACGTTTCTTTGACGAACGAATGTTGGCTGATTGATTACCCAGAGTCGACTGTCAACGGCCACCACCACGTCTACCGTAAAATAGGCGCAAGGTTTTGCACTAACGAACGCTCATTTTTATAATTACCCCGGTTACAAAGGTAGATTGAGGAATCGAATCGAATTCGAATTGAGATTTTGATCCAGGTATATGGCGACACTGGATCGACAGATCGAATTGAAATGGAATCGAAATGACAATCTGGTTACACTGTTGTTGTACACACACTCGATTCTTCGATTCCTCGATTCAGGTATACAAGCATATTTTCGATTCGATTCAGGTCGTTTAGTGGGATCGGATCGAGAAATCCTATTTTCAATCCGATCCAGGTATACATGGAGCTAAATCCTGATTCAATTCCGATTCAATTCTCCATATAAACGTAGTAAATAAAGTTACATTATTTTAATGAGGTGTTCAATCGTGTAACTATCCATGGTGATTTGGCGTGGAATAATAAACAACAGATTTGACAGATGTCACCAAAACAACTTGGCCGCCAAAGGTCACCAAAATCTATCTGCGCCAATTAAAAAAAAAAACCTTCAAATTCGAGACCAACCGCTTGTAGATAGGGACTTACACATCTGAGTCATTTTATGTGAATGTTAGCAGGAATGAAGGGGACTTAAAATTTTCTGTCAAGTCCGAAAGGCAAAGATAAGAATCATAAGGGATACTCTTATATGATTTATATTGGAATATATTAAAAATCCGCCTGAAGATGGAAACATAATTTCCGAAACGCGTAGCGATTTAAAAAATAAGTTGTCTCATGTAAATTTGGAATCAGCCGTTCAAGAAAAAGTAGTTACTCAGTGTTATACCAGTTTCTTTAAACTAATACAATTTTCAACCAATTATTTTTCTGAATTGAAAACAATATTTAAATTGCTTTTAAAAAACACCGTCTAAATATTGTGTTCCATTCAGGAAATCATTTGTTTTATTGATGGCAGCTATGACTATAATGTCGTTCTTATTTGGAAATCCAGAAGCCTTCTGGACTCTTCTGAAAGTGTTCACTTGGGAAAAAATGATAGTTCTGATTCTGAAAAGAAGAGAAATTTGCTTTTGGATTTGAAATCAGAATCGAAACCAGAAGCACTCACACATTCATATACTTAAACGTCAAACTCAACAGCTGTGATTTTTTGTATGCTAATTATGCAAAGTGTGTCTTTTAACAACCATTTTTCTTGATTTTCATTACTGTCCACATTTGATGTTTGACATATACAATCAGAAAAAACTTCAGAATCATCAGAATCAAACAAAAAGTGTTCAGTTGGGATTCCGGATCGGAGAGAGATTCCGGATTGCCAAATAAAAACGACATAATTCTCGTATTTTGACATTCCGATTTCAAGTTCATATTTGACAATGAAATCATTAAATTTGTGTGGCTTCTTCGGACGTACACTACACTTAATCTCAAATTAACAAAAATACTTGCATAGAACTCTTTTTACTTGCGATATACTAGGTACTATAGGGCAAGTTCTGCATTTGGAAAAACAATCGAACTCGAGATTTTGATCAAAGTTGACATTACGATGATAGCGAAGACGAAAAAAGTGGGTCCGACAATTCCGTCTGTCCGTCTGTCTGTCTGTATGTCTGTATGTCTGTACCTCGAACTACAGCCTAAACTACCGGAGGTATTTTCTTCAAACTTGGTAGTTAAGGGTCTTCGGTGATTCCCTAGAGGAGAAATTGAAATTTTTTTTTAGCTCTAAAACTAAGGGTACCCCCCATACACCCGTAATGCAAAATCTTATTTATCTCGAAAACGGCTCTAACGATTTTGATAAAAAAAATTAAGTGTGATATTATAGACATGGACTATATTTTGGTGAAAAAAAAATTTGGGGGAAATGTTATTAGGGGTACCTGTCATAGAACGGTTTTTTTTGATTTTCGAATTTCTCACCAACGGCTCTAACGATTTTAGCCAAAATTTTTATGCAGGAGCTGCTTTGCATTTGAAAAAATATAAACTAAAAATTTTTTCGAAAAAATAGTTTTTGGATTTTTAAAAAAATAATACAATTTTTTTTTTTGAAAATTCAATATCTTGAAAACCAATACACGATTAAATTTTTAAATTACGTTTTAAAATGTATTTTATTAAATACTAACAATTTGCATATCAATTTTTTTTATACAAATTTTAAGGAAAATTTAGTACACAAAAAACATGTTTCAGTGTGTCTGTATGTCTGTACCTCTCACTACAGCCTAAACCACTGGACCTATTTCTTTCAATCTCGGTAGTTAAGGGTCTTTGGTGATTCCCTAGAGGAAAAATTGAATTTTTTTTTTAGCTCCAAAACTAAGGGTACCCCCTATACACCCGTAATCCAAAATCTTATTTATCTCGAAAACGGCTCTAACGATTTTGATAAAAAAAAATTAAGTGTGATATTAATATATTATGGACATGGACTACATTTTGGTGAAAAAAAATTTTGGGGCAAAATGTTTTTAGGGGTACCTGCCATAGACCCGTTTTTTTGATTTTCGACTTTCTCATTAACGGCTATAAGGATTTTAACCCAAAATTTTTAGCAGGAGTCCCCTTAAGTTTAAAATAATATTGTATATAAAAATATTCCAAAAAATATTTATTGGGTTTAAAAAAAAAAAAAAAAAAAAATTTAAATCAATATCTTCAAAACCTATGAACGATTATTTTTTGAAATTATTTCCTAAAACCAAGATTATTAAATAATTAAAATTCGCATTCCACATTTTTTTCTTGAAAAATTTTAGAGACATTTCTTATATAAAAAATGTATTTAATAATAAAACGATTTTTTAAGGTTTATTTGCATAAATTCATACTTTTCCGGAAACCAGACGGCAATTTTATGCATTTGAACATTATTATCTCATTAAATCCATGTTTATATTTATAAAATGTATCTTAAATTCCAAAGTACTTTTACATAAGAGCAAGTTCGTGCGATCCAGTCGTGCATTTTATTTTTTAATGAACTTAAACCTTCCCTAACCCTAATCATTATCAACATTCAAAAAAAAAAAACAAAACAAAGTGATGCAAAGCTGTCCAATTCCTATTTACTCAACAATTTCACCCATTCATTCAAGTCATCTGATATCTTATAGGTACTTTGCTCAATCAACAATCGAAATATGTCAACTGAAAACCCATTAAGTTCTCTGCTATACAAATTAAAAAGGTCAGGAATGCAAAAAAAAAAATATATGTATAAACAAAAAAAATGAACAGGATGTCTGTGATAATCCTGCAAGAACTCGCATTCATTCACTTGCTGGTCGCTTACTCCCATTTCCATTTCTGATCGCTTTCCACATTTTATCCGAAGGGCAAATTTAATTGTCCTGACCAAGACTATCATCATCAGCAGACGAGTCTCTGCCTGTAGTAGAGAAATTCCAATTCATCATCATCATCATCATTTTGTGCTCCTCTCCTGCTGCATTAGGTTATCATTAGAATTGAAAGCAAACAAAGCAGAAGAAAACGTAAAGTGACTTCTCTCCTAGCGCCGCCGCCACCGCCGCTGCCGATACCATCATCATCGGTCGTCGTCGTTTCCTTCACAGCTTGCTGCTACCGCAACGCTATCTTGATTTTTCGTACAACAACGACGACACAACCAACGAGAACCACCAGGTAAAATAAGATGGTATTTGCCAACCTGATGATGATCTCAGGCTCCAATCATGCAGGCGGAAATCTTATCTTTGAATGTTTATAATTAAAAAGGGATGCGACCGGGAGAGGGTGCGCTACTCTCTACACCAAGTAGAGCCAGCAAGGAACATAAAGCGAAATAGCAGCATCAACAAAGAAGGAAAATACCAAAAGGAATCATTTGAAACAGAAAAGGAATAAGTATAAGTGAAATGGTCAAGCAAAAAGCTGGAGTAGATAAAAAAAAGATTCCACACGTCAATCGTCTATGGCGAAGCCCTAAAGGTGGAGAGGAGACAGAAAAAAAATTGAGCGAAAAACAAACTGTCCGTTCGTTCGATGGGGATAGGTGGCGGCTGATTCTTGCTACGACGACGAACGAACTCAATCGGAAATCATAAAAAAGAGATATACTATACAAACATAAAAGGGTTTTGAATTTGCTTTTTTGTATTTATATTTTTTCAAAGATTATTCGTGAAGTTGAGAGTTAAAACAAAAATGGACGCACCTTTACTGGCAAAAAATATCTCGGGCATTTTTGTGGAATGAGTCACAAGAACTTGGTGTCGAAATGATATCGGTCGGTTTGTCAGGTTGAAAAGGCTTTAGCGGTTGAGACAATGTCCTGAGGAGTTTTTGTAAAATCCAAGGTATGTACAAGTTGGCGCAAAATTAATCAAACATATTTGACATTTATGAACTAGAAAGCTGTAGTATACAAACAGACAAGCAATGGAGCGCTATACCCCGCAAGAGTGTGGAATAGTTATGTCGATTTTCTTGACTAATAATCAGTCGATGGTGTTAGCTCAGCGATAATTTCGCTGCGATTTCCTAATCGTGTCGCGCCAAGTGGGTAAACATTCCGGCGCTTAGCTACTCGACTCGAGAAAACTGGAACAACAGGAGACTATGGAAGGCGTGGCCGCCACCGAACTGGTCGTTAGGCCGAGAATATTGAAGATGTGGCTGCCTATGACGCTGTGAACAAAAAAGCATCAACCAGGCGAAGGGCCACGCAATTGGATATCACCAGACGTATCCTAAAGCGAATTGTAGTGAAAGACTTGCATATATTCCCGTACAAAGTGCCCAAGTTAATGCGAGAATTGAATAAAATGTGAAAGGTCTCCGGCTCCTCAGGAGTAAAAAGTTGCAGACTCCATAATCGGGATACAAACTTTTTCGAAATTCATGATAGGCAATATCTTTTTCTACCCTTTAGGAACTTTTACATACGAAATTTGTTAGAAAACAATTCACATGATGATACAGTCAATATTTTGTATATTTAGGATATTAGAAACAAACCCATTTACTATAAGACCACCGCATATGTTTGTATATTCTACATGCATTACAAGCAACACAAATCTCCACTTACAAAGACTGCAATATTCCTTTAATTAAATTTGATATTCTTTAATTGCAAAGTTTTCAAGTACAACTGCAACTTGCCTACTTGCCTACTAGATGAACCATTAACATTGCACAAAAACTATAGAATAAAAACATGTCTACCCTAAAACACGGTAGACGCCAGCAGGCAATGACAAGCTTCCTGTTACCCAAACTGCATCTGCAATTTGCATCCTCTAAAATGAAAACAATCTTTAACACTCAAACACAACACACTAGCAATCCCTCTTTCCTGTGCCGCGCCGACTTGTTATGCTTTGAAATAACGTAAGGCGGATTGGCGGCGGCGGCGTCGGCGATGACAAAGTCATTTTGTTGTTTTTGTTTCTCACAATATATTATTCTTATGCCAAGAAATGCAACACACACACAAGTATTCAGGTCAAGTTGGCACCACGTTTGCATCTGCGATTGTAAAACTAGACAACTACCTACTTACAGTGGAAGAGACACAAAAATAATCACAACCATCAAGTCCTTCAAATTTGCCAAATTAACAAACGTTAAGATAGAAAGTTCAGTTTATGTAGATAGTTTATTAAGCAGAACTGTGCTATTCACATTACTACCTAAATCGAGACTGTGGAAAACAAGCTCAAATGGATAGAAAAGAAGCAGATCTTTACAAACGGAAATTAAGTGGATAAATTTCAAATTTGGCCATCCGTTTATTAGCTCAATAGAAAAAGCAATAAGCTGAGTATTTTCTGCGGCACATGTTGGAACTTCGCACACCTTTACTTCTGTCAAGTGGTATGACAATGACTGTGAAAAAAGTAGGCAGAAATCCTTTGCGTTTTTTAAAACTCTTTAAAAAACCAACAATTTGGTCTTGAAAATCTTCTATATGCAGCAAAACAGAGACTGCACACAAAAAATGATTGTTCTTCAAGAGATTAGCTAGTAAGCTCGTTAAATTTAGGAATTCAAGATCTTTTTGGTGCAATGTCCAGGTCTTGGGAGGGAGGGTGCAATAAATCAGTCTCTTTAAGTATCAGTGTTGATCAGCTGGCTTTATATTTCAAAAATCTTCTACTACCATCCCCGAATCAATATTCAATAAGTTTTGTACTCCCAAATGTAAATATTCCAGAATTTATTAGACTCCAACTTTACAATGTCTGAAGTACTTATATCAATTAAAGAAAATGAATAACAAAAAAGCTGCAGGGTCAGACGGTATTTCCATCGAGTTTTACAAGAATTCAACTCCCGAAGTTCTTGACTATAGCATTGACTTTTTAAATAAAATGTTCAATGGGAAGACCTTCCCAAATAGTTTTTTTTAGTGACAATTCAGCTTCAAATAAATAAACGTAAAGTATTTTGCCATCTATGGGATCTAAAAAAATAAAAATTAACTCTGACTAAGATTTTATTTTGACAAGAATTATCTTATGTATGTATGACGAATTTGTCAGTGTCCTTAATGGAGAGTGGGGATGGAAGTTGTTGATGCAATATATTTCTCACCTAAGAGTATATTTTGACGTGTAAAATCATCTTTGATGTCTTTCACAACATACAAGAATGCAACTGTAAGTTTAATAAGATTTAGAGTCACCCTATAATTTAATAAGGCTACGGATCAGATTTACCTTCCAAACAATTTTTCAACAACTTCTTGACTGATCTTTCTGTCAGTCCATTCGATTTAGGAGAATACGGACTTGTAAGGATGTGTTCAACTGCCTGATTATTGCAAAAACTATTGAACTCAGTGGACGAGAATGGAGGGCCGTTATCACTCACTAGCAATTTTGGAAAAACATACCTAGCAACCAACCTAGACTTTAATTCGGTAATGAGAAATTTGCTTAAATGACCAATATTTGAAAGTTCAATTTCTATGAATTAAGTTATCTATCAAGGCCAATAATGATGAAAAAAAATATTACTAAAATTTTTTAATTAAAAAAAAAAAAGTTTGAAATTCAGGCGTTTTTGCAAAACTCAATAAATCACTTGAAGATTTTGCAAAACTCAACAAAATTTGAATGGTTTTGCAAAACTCAATTTTTTTCAGTTTTGCAAATGTCAACAAAATCTATCTAGTCTTGCAAAGCTCAAAACAACTGTAACTAAGTACTGCTGTACTGTAAAAATAAATTTTATTTTCAAATGTTTGAAGGGGTTCTTGAACTGTGGTTCAAACGGCAGAATAGTGTCGTTTAACTTAAACTACAGAATGAACTACATATGTTCAAGGTTTAAATGAGACTGTGGAACCAAATTTGTTGTTGAACTGAAGTTTAAACCAAAAGTGGGATTTAAACTCCGACTGTGAAACTGACCCCCAGCTTCATGAGCTTCGAGCAAAAAAGTTTTATTCCATAATAAACAAACCAAAGGTGGACACAATCGACATAGTTTTTGACCTCTTTCAACCTCTTCCAAAGCTTTCTGTTTGAGAAGTCTTCTATTATAGACAATCTCGGCTTTACAACATGGAAATCTTCAACCAAAAGAAAGTTAAAAATTAAGAAGACGTTACCTTTTATACCTTGCTTCAGACTGATGACACAAGAAGAGCTAATGAAGTTGTATCAATAATAGTCAGCTATTTGAAAACAGTGGAAAAAAATCTGTTGTCAACACCTGCAGGGAATAAACGGAATGTCTGTTTTCTGAGTACTGAAGGAAAGAAGTCATCATTTCATCAGAAGAATATAGCACTATTCTGCCATGGTACAGTCCTTACTTTTGGGAAAGACTGGACTGTGGTGGATTATAAAAAGGATGCTTACTAAATCTAAGCTTCCATTCAGAATAAGTTCGGCAGGAGTAACAAGACGAAAAAGTTGCTATAGTTGTAAATAAAACATTCAGCGGCTACCCCATAATGGTCTACCCATTTAAAAAAAACATTTTAAACTGTTTATGAAAACTGTTTATTTGACGAAGTTCCACCGGGAAATAAAGTGGCCCTTCAAAAGATGGCTGATGTCAAAAAACTCATGAAGTTCTTCAATGTTCCAGAAGAAGCCCCGGAACCAGTCGGGATATGCCCAAGATTGTAATAAAGACATAGAGCGGCACTATGATGACGATTGACAATTTTTCATATTATATTTACCTATACATATTTTATTATTTTAATATGATTTCATTTTTTATTTTGTTTATTTTTTTTTTAATTTGGTTATGTTTGTATTAAACTTAAAGCATTAACTTTATTATGTTTATTTTTTTCTTAAAATTTATTTTTTTTTTGTTAGAAATAAAAAACCTTTTTAATTCAATCAAATTAACGTTTTTTTAAAACGGTATATTTTTCGGCTTAAAATTAACAGGACTACTAGGAACTTTGCGAGGAATTGACAAATCCTATCGCTTGTCATGGAAAGTGCTGCTCATTAGCCGTTCGGAATCGGCAGAAAATTGTAGGTCCCCTCTGTTCCTGGTAACACGCACACAGGAATGGTTGAGAGTTGTAAGTCGCTAGGTCCTGGTTCACTTCGAGCTGTTGCACCACTACATTTTTTTTTTTTTATATTTTTTACTAGGAACTTTGTTTTTTATTTGATTTGTAAGAAAGCTTATATAGACTGTAACCGTTATAATAAATGTTCATTAATTTCTTTTCGAAAAAACACATTTTTATTTGTTTCTTTTTTTTCGCAATCTGTCTATGTCATATAACACGAAAAAATACTGAAGTTAGCCACACTCAGCTTTTTTCTCCATCTGCGTAGTCATTTTCTTCTAAGCTTATAAAGCGTGCTCCGAGATAGATATGATTGAAAAAAAGAAACACCACCTGAGCGCTCTTATGTGTCTGAGCTAAAAAAGAAAAACAGATCTTTTAACGACAGCTCAGTTCCCTGCTCTACGCTTGAAAAAAAAAACGCCTATAAACGGTCAAAAGTGAGGCGTCACCTTCAATACTACCCTCTACGCTTTCTGGAATAGGCCTAAAGATATCATGCAGCTTCGCAAACTGTTAGCACTTCCAGTTGGAACACATTGCAAAAATTTGGAACCATTATTGATATGTTAAAGGAAGTATTATCTAAGAAGATGCCAGAATCTACCCCCTCGTATGTCTCGGAACGGTCTGTAAAGACCGAAACATGATTAGTATTAGTCATCCGGTTTTCATTACGAGTTCCCTTGTTGGGATATGTTATTCCAACTGGCCCAAAATGTATGTGCAATGTAAAGTACTCTTGGCCGCAATTCTTAATTAAGTATGTATCTACATTTTTAAAACTCCTGTCCGTGAACAATTCGTCACCACTTCGGCTTATGCCAGTCTTAATCCTTAAAATAATATCTGCAACTACTTAAAACCTAACTAAAATCATCTAGAGAACTGCTATATTGCTTGGTCCTATGTTAGCTAAGACACCAAAATATAAAGGGTGGTTAAATTTTAAGGGCCGATGTTTTTTTCTGCATTTCATTTGACATTTCTCAATTTCAGACTAACTCAATTTGAACCATGTAAAGATACACAACCGAGCAACGCGTTAAAGTTATTCAGGCTTATTATGAAAATGGGCGTTCAAATCAAAATGCATATCGTGCACTTCGTGATTTTTTCGGTCAATTTAATCATCCGAATGTGCGTACAATCGGAAAAATGGTGCAAGAATTTTAGCAAACCGGGTCTGTAGGAGATGTGAAAATACCAGTGCATGCTCGTACAGCTCGTACTGCAGAAAATATTGCTGCCGTTCGCGATAGTGTGGCTGAAGAGCCGTCCACTTCAACTCGTCGTCGTGCCCAACAATTGCACCTCTCACGCTCGTCTTTGATGAACATTATGCATAAAGACTTGCATTTACACGTATACAAGGTGCAATTGACTCAAGAACTAAAGCCTCTTGACCATTTCAAGCGCCGTCAATGGTCAGAATGGTGACAAGAAATGGCAACAGTGGATGATCAATTTTCGAAGAAAATCATCTTCAGTGATGAGGCACATTTTCACCTCAGTGGATTCGTCAATCAGCAGAATTACCGCATTTGGGCGAATGATAATCCAAGAGTGATTGTCGAAAAACAAATGCACCCACAAAGAATGACTGTTTGGTGCGGTTTATGGGCTGGCGGCATCATCGGGTCGTATTTTTTCCAAAACGAGGCCGGTCAGGCAGTTACTGTGAATGGTGTTCGCTATCGTGAGATGATAACGAACTTTTTATGGCCCGAATCGGAAGATATGGATGTGGACGATATGTGGTTTCAACAGGACGGTGCCACTTGCCACACAGCTAACGAAACAATGGCTCTTTTGCGTGACAAATTCAATGGCCGTGTTATCTTACCTGGTGGCGATGTCAGCTGCCCGCCAAGATCATGTGATTTGACATCGTTGGACTACTTTCTTTGGGGTTATTTGAAAGAAAAGGTGTACGTCGATAAGCCAGCAACAATTCAAGAGCTAAATGATGATATAATTCGGCACATTAACGGCATAGAACCTCAATTATGCCTAAGCGTCATCGAAAATTTGGACCATCGGATGGAGGTGTGCCGCTGAGGTCGCGGCGGACATTTGGCCGATATTTTCTTCCATACATAATTGAATCATACCATGTTATCATAATAAAAAGAAATGACAATTTCCTAAATAATTTGTGTTTTATTAAAAATCAACATCGGTCCTTAAAATATAACCACCCTTTAGGATAAGGTGGCCAAGTACTAAATGGGCCGTACCAACAATCAAATTAAGAGACGACTTTAATGTTTAAGCGAAATGGACCATTATTTAAAGAGCTCTATTAAATTAACCATACATTTTATGAACTTAATATTTATGTGAACTCTAAATTATGAACCATCTATTGTACGGAATCTAAAAAATAAAATGCAGCATATGTATATGGTTTATATATAGTCTATTAAATAACGCTTCATTTCGCTCAAATATTAAAGTTGTCACTTAACTTGATTGTTGGTAAGGCCCAATAACTCTTGCAGACAGGATTTGTATGAATATAAAATATGTAGTAAGAACACCATTTTGTAAAACCTAAAGCGTTTGAGACACTGAAAAACTAGACTAAAAATATAATTTCTTTTTAATGATCTGTAACAATTTGCTTAAGTGGCGAAAAATAGCATTTTCTTTCATTATTAGCTACATAAATATGTCCACACATATTTACACAAACGTAGAACAATTGAGGATGCATCGAAGCCATTGTAAAGTATGCATGTAGTTGATCTACCTTCATATTGCCATCTGCCATGCAATGAACATTAATTATCATTATGTCTGTTCGCTGACTTCTACTACATTTCTACCAATTTTGGTCCTGTTCATTCGCGAGCTCCAAGGAATTGTTAGTTTTGTCCAGCACTCGAATAGACCTTTTGTTATGTTATTTTCATTTGTCATGTTCAGGATTTATGTTAACTCAATTATTAAAAACTCTGGAAATTAATGACAACCTACCTTATCAGCTGGAATAGTCCGAGACATCTTCGGTGTGGCTGTGGTCTTCTTAATGCTGTTGGGCGTCGAATGGGTGGTTGAGGAGGAAGTGGTTGTTGTTGTTGTCACACCTCCACAACCCCCAGTTGTTATAATAGATGTTGCAGCAATAACTGTTGTCGGATGCAAGGGTGGCGGGGTGGTTGGTGAAGGTGTTTCAACTGACGTCGAAGACATGTTTTATGATTTTTGGTTAGAAATTTCTTTCGTTGCCTATTTTTTATTCAATAAAAAAAAAGCCTTCGAAGGTAGGTATTTCCAAGTTTGTCGTCAGTGAATTGATAGCAGGTAGATATAGAAAAATAATAAATATTCTTCTTTCGTTGCTTTAATTTAATCCTTCCCTTTATTATCCCTCTTTTGCTATTACTTCTGCTTCTGCTGTTACTCTTGCCACTTGTGCTTGGGGGCGAACAAGCAAAAGAAAGAAAAAACCACCAAGTAGAGGAATTTTCGCCCCCTTTTCGCTTCAACTTCCACTATAAATATTGATTTGCAAAGAGAAATCTTCGCAAATTCAATTCGTTTCACAACAAAAACAAAACATAAAGGGAAATCGCTATTCCAGGGGCACGGAATCGAAAACAAACAAAAAAACACAGAAACTCCTTCAATCAATTTTATTGCACATTTCTCTGGGAGCCTAATTAATTTTATATTGTGTAACTGGATCTGGATATCAATTAGAGGAGGAAACTGAGGCAAACAAAAAACACAGAAAGGCACGGCGCCCGCAGATGCACGTTTCCTTTTTTAACGATTTTTCATTGATTTTCATGTAAACATCACCAATAAAAAAAATTCACGACCGAACAAGAACGAAAACAGACAAAACCACACATACACACACCTGGAGGACAACGAGTAAGAATAACACGAAAAAAGGTGTAGGTGCTTCGCGCACACACTAGCACAACATTCGACTCCAAGACAAAAGCCAACAACAACAACGCGTATCGACTATCGAGGAGAGCAGCACACAAAATCACAGCAAGAATGACAATCCAACGGAGACGGAGGTGCTGGTTGGAAAAATTCTTCTTTTCGTTAATTTCCCAATTGCATGTCGTCGATAAGGATTTTTTTGTTGTGTTGTTGTTTTTCCTGTTTTTTTTTTTTTTAATAATTTCTTGCACTTTGAGATAATCCTTTTCTAGGTGTTTTTCTCACTCCCACTTTTGTTGGTTGGCTGATAGAAGACAGGTTGTTTGTGTATCTTGTTTGTTTGTTGGGTATGTTTCCTCTTCTTTTGCCTTAGCACGGGAGAGGAAGCAAGAAGGGGACGAATTTATTGAAAAATCTAAGGCGAAAGGAAAAAATATCTATTTATTTTGAAAGCAGAGAAATTTTCAAGGCAGAATGAAAGAAACAACACTATTTGACGACATTCACGAGCTCGTTGCGATAGACCGAGATGTACCGATGATTTTATGATGGTGGATTTTCCTTAGGATTTTTTCCCACTTGGCTACGATTGATTTTTTTCTATTTCGTAAAATTTTCTTTTTCTTTTAATTTAACATGTTTTCATGTTGAAAAAAAAAATTTCCACATCAATTTCAGTTTTTTTTTGTTGTTTAAATCGCGTCGTTTCTTTGTGTTTTCTTATTTATGCTTTGATTTATTTATCCAATTCGACCGTGTCGTCGTCGTGCAGAGTCGGATCGTCCGTCACTCGCCACTCTACGCCACACAAATGTCAACTTTTTTCTCTAAGCAAACTGACTGGACTGGTTTTTTAGGTGGTGAGTTGTGAGTGCAGTGCACACAGAGCAAAGTGCAGTGCAGCAAAAGAAGAAGAGACATACCCTGTTTTGAATTGTTTTTGTATTGCCTTCCTGTTTTTTCTTGTTTGTTTTGTTGGTGGTTTATTTGTTGAGTTTGATGTTAAGGTGAGATGGATAGTAGATGGGTTGCTCTCATTTTTTCTTATTGGAAATATACACAAAATAGTCAGCCATCTTTAATTGGATAAAGTTTCGTTTAGTATGTTGGAACTGCCAGATAAGTGAAATTTTAAACCCGGATAATCAGGTGAATACGGATAAGATTTCGATGAAGTGCGAGTGGGGAATTAATCAGTTGCGCAAGATTTTAGTTGAATTAGTACAATATTAAAGTTGATTCTATATGAAAATAGGTTAAAACAACGATTTGTTAATTTTAATCGAATATAGCATCATAATTTTTCTACTCTTTTATTAAACCTAAAATCATGTAATACCTATTTTAATTTTTTTAGTATCGTGATATCCCCATATGACTCTTTGACATTTACAAACGTCAAAAATGGTCTGTTAAATCTGTTTTTGAATTAAAACTTCTACTCCGGCGTAGGGGGTAAAAAAATGCTATGCAGCTGTCAGTGACATGTAAAAACGACTCGTTATCAGTCAAAGACAGCGACATGTTTTTAGAATACAAAATGGTTGTACGTTTATAGGTTAGAATCTTACAGAGGCTTTGCTTGAGAGAAAAGGAGTTTTACTTCTACAGAGCGTACCTCAGTACACACAAACTTTTTGTTTTGCATGAACTGTCAGTATTTTAGGTGTGTTCGGAAACAATTTATTAAGAAAATTCCTTTAGTACAAAAATAGTTAGAAAATGGTTAAAATTATGAATGAGTTGGTAAAATACTTTAATGTTAGCAAACCATTAATAATAGGCTGTTTAAAATGTTGCGCCAGTTTTGCAAAGAAAATATTCTTAATAATTGTACTCATGTAAACGCGGAAAACCCGGATAAACCTCGGAACCAGATAATTTTATCTCCGCAGAAATGAGCTGTCAAAATTTGTATGGGAACATTTTTCTGCAGAGCTGATAAAATTATTCCACGAATTTGATGCGTAAAGAAAAGAAATAATCCTGATAAACTAAAAAATTCTCTAAGGCTAGGTGCGCACATTCAATTTTTAGTTTCGCAACTGCTTGGTTCGAACAACTAAAAAGTTTATGTTTTGACACAAACTAAACGATTGCCTAAAATAAGTTCGCTATTTTATTTAACATATAATTATATGCACCTAAGCGGACATTCAACCAAATAGTTCATATATTTTCTATAAGCAACCAAACAGTTGCGCAACTAAAAATTGAATGTGCGCGTAGCCTAAATATTAAGAAAAGGTTTAACATTACTATCACTTTGCTATTTGAAAACTACTTTGCTTCATTTCGATTAAAAATTCATAGACTGATGTATTATCGATGGATTTCTTCCAACTATATTCTCTTATTAAAACTAAATCTGACCGCTGCCAATTTAAAAAAAAAGAGAAAATTCAGTTTGTGATATATTCCTCGAATTCAGTTCGATTATAGTTTGAAATGGTTTTGACAAATTGTGAAACGTCATAGTACCGTTACAAAGAGTTTCTCTTACTGCACGAATTTATATGAAAAATCTTTTTCAACAATATTTCTTGGAAAAGATTTTTCATAGATATTTTTGAAAATTTGTTTTCGACAATTGCAGGCTTTCCAACGTTTACGATGGTTTTCCTACATTCCTAACATTCCACGTACAGATCCGAAGTTCGTTTACCTTATTTCGCTTGCATGTTTCTTCATCAATGAATCCGTCCGTATCCGAGGCTTGTTTTTGCTTCGAAACTAAAGTTTATTTTATGTGGCTGAGAAGTCACCCCGACGGCACAACCCCCAACGTGGAGGGCCAGGTCCTAAGTAAGACTCCAAAAACGGGGAGCCAGATAAACCGCTTCTTACAGGCCTGAGATCCGAATATGTCGGAGTAGCCCTGTTATGTGTAGGTGCCACTACCGTTGATTCCATCTCGGGAATACCTCCGCTGTCGGCTAGATGAAAGGAGAGATTCCCAACATAACTTTCACTGTGGGGGTTGTAACCCAATCTCCAGTTGAGGTACTAGGCACCCGATGTTCTCTTGGATGCACATGTCTATACCATTTGAATATCATCAAGAGCAAGCATTTCCTTTAATTATGGAACATAACTTCGTTCATGTTCAACTGATGGCTTCGCAGTTGCGCATATTCTGTCACTTCAATTTTCCAAGACCCTGTAAATGGCTTCGGGCTAGAGCTCATGGATTGTTTTGATGATATTGGCCTTAAGTGCTTTAATCGTTTCCAGATTGTTGGCATAACATCGGTCCTTCACGGTTCCCCCCCCCCAAAAAAAAAAGAAAAAAAAGTCTAAAGGGGTCAAATCGCAGCTTCGAGGCGGCCAATTGACATCGCCAAGTAGCCACCGCGATGAAAATGCACCTCGTCAGAAAAGATGATTTTTCGCCCAAAATCTTTGTCCAATAGATGGTCGTGCACCTCCAATTGCTAAGTCAATTTTACCTTGTAAGCGAATATTCCAAGATCTTTATGCAGAATTCTGTTTAGGCTAAAGCGTGAAATGTTGAGCTGTTGAGATAGATGGTCAGTTGATGTTTGTGAATTTAGTCTCACAATCTCTGCTACAGCAGCCATATTCTCATCTGTATGCACCATACGACGAGGGGGTGATACCAGTAACACGAACTTTTTGCGTACAGCAGGCACGCTGGTTGCTTCATTTCGGCCAAAACTTCTTTTCAAAATACGCACTGTTTGGGCTACACAGCACTTACTTTGAAAATAAGTTTTCAATATTTCCCAACGTTGTTCAAGTGTAAGGCTAGCCGCGCACTAGCAATTTTTAGTTGCGAAACTGCTTGGTTCGAGCAACTAAAAAGTTTGTGTTTTGACACAAACTAAACGATTGCCTAAAATAAGTTCGCCATTTTATTGAACATATAATTATCTGCAAATTCACGGACATTCAACCAAACAGTTCATCTGTTTTCTATAAGTAACCAAACAGTTTCGCAACTAAACATTTCGTTCCGCTGAGGTATGATACTTTCCGTCAAGATTTCAAAAATAATCTTCGACTTAAATAGAAACCACTAGATCGGATCACCCTGTACAAATCTCTGTTACCTCAGACAACTTGTCAGGCTAGGGGCGCACATTCAATTTTTAGTTTCGCAAATACGTTTGACGTTTTCTTTTAATTTTTTTACAAATCTTTCGTTACTTTCGCATGAAGGAACGAAATCGCAGAAAATCAATGCCATTATTATCTCTTAGAAAAGTATGAATTTACAAGAAAACTCTTTTTTCTCGTGTGAAAGTAGTCTGTCAAAGGGTTTATAAATTACTTAATTTCCTCTCAGTGTGTAATACGACATTTATTTCGTCCTTGTTATACTTTTTGATTCTCTTATATTAATTTCGTTCCAGGTTGGAAGAGGAATATTGAAGAAAGTTCCAGAAAAATTCTCATAGAACCTATTTCTATACCAAAGAAAGTGGCCATCTTTATGTTTAAAAACATAATTATTTTCTTGCACTTAATTTTTGCCAATCTAGGACGTTATTTATTTTGGATAAACATGTCCGGCTTCTGCTTACCGTTTTTACTGCCATCTACTTACAACTAGTCGAAGAACAAAATGGTCCTACAAATTCCTATAAGACGCATCTCATCGCAACAAATCACCCAGCATCTGGATAAAAAGAACTTCCAGTTGGTGCTATTTTATCCGCGTCACTTATCCCTCCATTAACAAATGTCACATCAAAAAAGAATGTCAGTTTTTTCCACTTTTTCTAACAGGAAGAAAAGCGACGACATAAGACAAAAAAGGAAAAAATCCCCACAGCTCTTTTAGCAGCAGAAAAGAAGAACAAAATTTTTCTCCATCGTGTCCGACAAACTCGCTGCGAAAGAAATTTTTTTTTCCTTCCACAAAAGTGAAAATATTTTTTTATAAAAATGCATAAAAGAAAATTCCGAAAAATGTTACATGTGAGATAATATAATCAATAAACTTTGTTGTTTGTTATTTTCTTTTTGTTTTTTGTGTAAAATTTTTCCCAAAAGAGAGTTGAGCATTTATAAATAAAAAAAAAACGTGAATTTGGATGAAAAATTCACACACACACTCGCAAAACAAGCACACACATACACCACACCAACTTACGTTAATTTATTAGTGAAAAATCAGAAAAAAGGAGAGAAGCACAATTATCAGAAGAAAACGCAGAAGAAGCAATAGGCAAGGGAAAAGTTGTGAATTTTTGCTGCTGCTTCATATCCATCCAGCTCCCCACAGCCCCACACACCCATCTTTCATCTTTTTTCCCACGAAACGTGAGTGAGAAACAAAAAAACAGCCAAGAAGCAGGAAGCATCATCTGAGTCGAAAGAATCCCGAGCAATGGAATCGACTTTGAGTGGAGTCGCATCGATTCCGCTCTTCCTAGAACTGAAGAACGATGTGGACAGTCTGATGACGCTCAATGACAGCTCGCTGTCGCAACAAATCGAATTTATCCTCCAGGATCCGATGCCCGATCGCACACCACCAGCGACTCCGAAACTAAATCTGGACTCGAATGGCTATTTGGTGAGTGCATCTCGCTGTGGCGATGGCGACACAGGTGGCGGTGGGTACCAAATGATGGACTCTTCGGTGATAAAAATTGAGCGGATGGACGACGACGACGATGTGGGCCGCGAGGAGGAGATCACTACCCTAAATACGTCCGGCTTGAATCACAATTCCGAGGAGGGAGGATCGGTGTCTTTGATGGATGCAGCCGCCATCTCAGAGGACGACGATGAGGAGGATGGCATCTCGCCATCGTCCTCGGTGTCCAGTTCATCCATTCCTATAAAAATTGAAGGCACGCAGACTTACTATTTGAGCCGCAGCAGCGGAAACTCGACCATCACCACCTCCAACTTCAACCACAACCACCGTCGAATGTCATCGATAGAACAAGCGCCCACTACGAGCGGCAGTAGCTGCAGCAACACCAGTACCAATAGCAGCACTGTCATTGCTGGCCCCACCACCTCGCATGCTCCACCACCGCCGCCGACACCACCGCAGGAATACCAGTGCTTCGAGTGCATGGAAAAGTTCGATAACAAGGAGCTTTTCGAGATCCACAAGACTGGCCATGCCAACAACATGAAGTGCGCCATCTGCAATATGGTGCTGAAGAGCCTAAAGAACTACGAGAAACACTGCTTGCGTTGCAAGCCGTACGAGTGCCAAATTTGTGGACGGGTGGTGCGATTTCGGCCGAATTTCATCAAACACATGCGCGTCCACACTGGACAACAGTCGGAGCGCCACAAGTATAAGTGCGATGTGTGCTTGAAGGAATTCATGAGCTTCGAGTACTTCAAAGTGCACAAGAAGATCCACAACGACAATGTTAACTTGACCTGTGAGATTTGCGGGAAGGTGTTCAGTGCACTAGCATCGTTACGAGGCCATTCCAAGCTTCATTCGGGAGTTAAACTGCACAAGTAAGTTAATTTGATAGTTTCACTGGAGTTATTAATATAAACTTAGGCTTGCTGGATTGTTGTTATTTAGAAATTGCTCTCTTCTTCAGACTGTCGATTCAATTGTCATGTAGTAGTTCCTTTCCTTCGCAAGACATTTTAAAAAAAATAGATTCGAAATTAATGGATCAACAATTTTAACAGTCTTACACTCTGCTTCGATCGACTAGATAAAAATAAAGATCTACATGATGATCCGGAGTGAATCTTCGTCTAGATGTACTTCATTTCTATAATAGAGCATATTTGGTCTCACAAAGATTTATGGCCATCAATTATAAAACTTCCAGTCTTACGCTACGGAAGATCTTTTGATTTCTTAAATAAATATCTCAATAAAATTTGATATATTGGGATTGTAAGACTGTCGTTTTTGAATTTTATTTGCAAAAGTCTTTGAGTGAACAAAGTGTCAACCTTATTTAATTGATATAAGTAAAATCGTAGTTGTATGTTACCCTATAATGTTATGTTTATTGTCACAAGCATCTGCTACTTTATATCTAAAAATCTTTTTCAGGGGTACTACCTGATGCGAGAAGTGACGAATCTTTGAAGTGTATAACTTGTGTATAACAGCAGTTTGGGTTCGACCGCAAAGTGTAGATCTCCTCCATTCCTGCCCACGATATGAAGAATTTATTTTTTAAATCCTATACTATACTCTGTTCAACAAAATTTTTTAGTACAGGGAAGATAGGACGTTTGCCTCTCACTCTGGTTTCATTGGGTTGCATAAGTGTATCGCCTTTTAAAGCTCTCACAGGGTTTCCCTAGTTCGCATTATAAATCGCCAACACTCAACATACTCAACTTCATAAAACTTGTTCTCAAAAGCTTCAAATCCCAAAAGCTCCTCAATAAAATCTACTGAATAAGTTCCTTGCTTGTAATTTAAAATGATAATGGTTACTCTGTTCTGATGTATCTATACTCTGTTCAATTTATATTTGCAGTACAGGCCATATGGGAGAGCTTTTTCAGAAACACTGATGCCTGCTGCTGTTTGCACGGCACCTTAACTTAAAAAATTGCCACTGAAATAAGAAAGAGAATCACTGAGTTACATTAAAATTGTTTGTGTAATCTTCTTTAAGCTCACTTACAGCCCATCATGACCTATCTTCTCCATGGGTGAAAGGAGACTGATCACTGATCACCAATTTGCAACCAACTCTTATTGTGTTTATTAAAAAAAACTCTGAATCAGAGTTACCATTGCCGAGTTGATAGAAATTCATATGGCATTTTCTTTGGTTTGTGCTATGTAACTTTCAGGATTTAAGCTTTTTCGAGCTTTTAGTAGCAAATATTTTTCTGAGATTTGTGGGCAATTTTTAATGCTCCTACAGTCCTACGGCAATCCTGTAAGAGCTTTAAATTAAAGACAGCTTATTGAAATCCATAATGGTCAGACTGAAAGGCAAATATCTTCCCTGTACTGCAAATATAAATTGAACAGAGTATAACAAGCCCACGATCGTATTGACTTGACAGTATCCCTCCAGCAGTGGGATTCAACGGTCGCATTGGGGTGTACAACTTTTTGCGAAGAATTACAACAACAATTCTTTAGGAAAGTCAGTGGCTTGCTCTTTTTTAAGTGGCATTTTTCACAACGTAGTGTAGTGAGAAGTGCATCAGGCGCCACTGCTTTGGAAAAAGCTCTCCCATAAGGCCTGTACTGACATTTTTTGTTGAACAGAGTATAGGCCTTTGTCTTTTTGGCTAAAAGGTTGACGGTGGAATGCCTAAACTCTATTTTTAGGAAGTTGTGTTTATTGTCGACCAGAGGTAGGTAAGGTTATGTTAATGGGCTAACAGTTGACCTTGTTACCATCACACTTAGATCAATGTCGATCCGTTGTGATACCGTAGGGGTTGTGACTCCCTTGTATTGAAACCTATGATAATCCTATGCCATTAAAACCCGCTAAGGGTGTTCATGAGTTACAGCAAACTATAGCCTGAAATGCCGGCGGGTACTTCTAAGTCATTGAAGAAATTTCTGTCTTCACATAATCACCTGGTTCAGCAGACGCAGACGCCTTCTAAGGAATTAGAAATGATCTCTCAGGCCCGTAGGAGCATGTGGCTCCTTGCGACGCACAATGGGGCAAAACGCCAAAAAGCTGGCATTTAATCAAATTATGAAGTTGAGCTTTGTCTTAAATAACCGTTCTATTTCTCTTCCAAATATGATAGAGAATTAGAAATGAGAGAAAGAAAGTTTATTTGAATCACGTAATCTTCTGCAGATCGTCTCAAATAAAGAGTAAGTTCAATTTTTAAGTCGATCGCAGACCTCTTTTTGTCATTTCGAGTTGGTTAAGTAAATTGTGTACAGTTTATTATTTATTGCGTGTATCAAATTAAATTAAATTGCAATAGAATCAGTAAGCTCAGGAGCATTTTTGTATGTTTTTTTTTTTATAAAAAATAAATTCTTTTTATTTTAATTCGTAGTTGAATATAAAAAAAAAGTTAAAAAATTGCTTGTTTTTTTGCATTTTTCTGAAATCCTTAGACGTTTAGTTGTGTTCGCCGTAAGGTGCCAATAAGTTTTATATGTCATTTTGTTAAGTGTACATTCTCCTTTCAGAATGTGCAAAATTTTCTTGCTCCAATCTGCTCCCCTGTGTGTTGTGTACATTTTTGTTGGTGACGTCACTTTCTAGAAAAAGATATTTTTCGTCAATATTATTGTATTTTTGACATTTCTTACGTCCAACAAAATCAAAAATACTACCAATAACCAGGCAAGATCTTTTTAATATAAAGAAGAAGTCAAGTTGCCAAGGATTTAATAGCCAGATGGATTTTTTAAAGGAAGAAATTGTAAGGCAAACTCAATACTTGTGTAACTTTTGAAATAACATACATTCTTTCTTTCTTCTTTCTTTCATCTGAAATTAGTTTGAGAACATATGGGCAGTCGGTAGCTGCAAAACTTGTTCACGAAGTACCCCAAAGTCTTAGAAAAGTCAAACAGTGTAGGAAAGCTTTAAGAGAGTCCATTTAACCTACTTCGATGAATGGTGAAGAAACTTTTGCGTTAATTTTCGAAGCCGGCTTATCTAAATTTCAATATGAAATTATCAGATCAAAAGCTTCTTAACTATTTCCTTCGTATAAAATAGTTCAGTAGTATTAAAAAAAATTTCTATCCCGATCCTGAACAAATATCATTGTTTCGAAAACTTCTGTGAGTACAAGTTTACAAAGTTTGTTAAACTTCACAGTTAAAGGCTTAATTATTCTCCAAAAAGACGAGATTAATTCACTTCACTAAGAATTGATAAATGTATGCTTGTACTCTAAATGGGACTTTGATAATATTTTTGGTCACTATTCAAATAAGCAAGCCTTTTAGTAATTGAACCAGGTAGAATCGACTGTTTTTCTTACTTGCCTTGTTCCACTTCGCTTAGTTTCTGGTGTTAAAATAATATACAAAAATTCACGTCCAAGCTCAAATAGATATTCTAGACCTATTAAAACCGAATTTTTAAAAGTGTACATGTAGCTGAAAAGCAAAGAATTTATTTCTATTGAAGAAAGGATACTAAGTTTTGCAAACAAAAATTAGTAACACAAAATATCCCGAAATGGTAACCCTATAATTTTTTTTTTAATTTTTTTCATTGTATGTAGTTGTATTACAATCACGAAGGATGCAATACACGCAGAGTTTCATTTAAATCGTTTGAGCCGTTTTTGAGTAGTTTCGTAAACTAATGAAATTTGTATGGGTGGTAACCCTAGAAATGGGCGTGGCCATTAGAAACTTTTGCCATGTATTAACAATTGGTATCAATAGTATTTGTGCCAAATTTCAAGTTTCTAGACCTGTTGGTTGATTTAATGCCATCTTTTCGCCATTTTGCCCCACTGTGCGACGTCTGGTAGATGAGTTCGATAGGTCACCCTATTCATCGGAAGAGTGGCAATCGCTGGTGTATAGGCGATTCTCCGTTTTCGTTCGTACTATGACGATTTTCAGAGTTTAGGAATTTTCACGCCATTTGGTTTTTGATTTTGCTTGGAATGGTAAAGAACTCCTCCAAGTCATTGAAGAAGTGTCTCCCTAGGTGTCCGTTTCTCAGATGATATAGCGCAGGGCAGTGACACAAGTATTGAGGAGTATCCTCATGTATCTCCTCGTCACCGCATCCTCTGCATAATTCGTCCATACAGTGTTTCATCTTTTTCTTGTGGTAACCCAGTTGGTTGTGACCGGTGATGATGCTCACGAGTTGGATTAGAATTTAGGTCCTTTGTTTGCTGAAACTTAAGCCCTTATTGCGAGTGTCGTTTGTTAATCGATCGACGACTTTTGTCGCAAATCGATCATCGAAAAATTAAGATATCTGAAATTATTCTTGTATAAGATACCATAAGCTGTGTTTTTATGCGTGTTTACAACAACATTAAGTTATCTAAATAGTTTTGGATACAAATTTTAACGCATCAAACGTTTTGGCACTATCGACTTTTATCGAATCGAACGTTAACGACACTCACAATAAGGCCCTAGGCCATAGTTTTCTGGTTATAAAACAGGTATCGACTGAGTTCCATCTCTTGTTTGTTAAAGCTAGAACTTTGCTCTCGATTATCTATTTAAGATTACAAGGTGGGACTTGAACTGTTTTATCTGCTTGATTAAGATTAAGTGTTGATCTTATTCTTGCCAGCTCTTCAGCGCTTTCATTACCTGAGACCACTGTGACCAGGAACCCAACAGAGCCTAATGTTGTGCTATGTTCCAAGAACCCTTAACTCTTCGCGATAGCAAGTTTCAAGCTTCGATTTGATTTCAATGTCAGAAAACGCTTTTATTGTCGCTTGGCTATCTATGAAAAAGGTGATATCAGCTTGTGGCATTGCCATCATTGCAACTTGTGTATCAGCTTTCGTCACTGCCAGGACCTCAGCTTGGAAGATACTGCTGTAATCAGGTCGTCTGAATAAGCTGGCATAGTCCAAGGGTTTCTGAGAAGAATTCTGCACCTACACCAGTTTCCATGTTAGTGTTAAACGTAATGTGTTAGGATTAGATTATTTCTTGCTTTTGATTGAATATCATTTTGATATCATTCATAGCTACTGGACTTCAATATCAGAGAAATACTCCGAAACTTATTTCAACAAATAGTGGCAACTTCGGTTGTAAATATTCAAGAATTTAACTCATTTATTTACCCCCCTATTATGGAAGACAACTCAACTATAGTTTAGTTGTAATTCTTAAAATTGGTATTATCGATCACAACCAGTTGACTGTCAAAGCACAACCAGTTGTCGATTAGCAGACAACTAACAAAATGGTCGACTTTTCAGTTGTCTCTTCGTATTATGTAAGTAAGTTGAGTTGTGCTTCAGTTGTAATAAGTGTCAAAATCAGACAACTGGTTCGAAGCAGTTGTGTAGAACATTTTAATGAAAAAATCTGCATTCGGATAAAAAATATGGACACAAAACAGTAAGTTAAACAACAATTTTAATAAAAATAGAATGTAATGTGTATTTTAGTTTGAAAACTACATGGCCATCACAATTTGAACGACTTGTTGCTCTATGTTAGCTAGCATTTATGCATTTTCCACAAATGAGTTCCTCAATCTCATCTACCACTTTATTAATTCAACTGACACTATCGATTGAGTCAGTCCTAAATTAAAATCATTGCCACTACACTTTTGGCAACTTCCTTCGCTCATGAAACGAAGAGCAGTAGCAAGTTTAACAATTGGTGGAATCGCTGAGGAACGTTGGTTGTTTTAGGAAAACTATTTCGAATCAAAAAAATGCATACTTTAGGAATAGAAGTGTACATGGGTTTATTAAATATACGGATATTCTTTTTTATTTTGGCTACATTAAGGAAATTTTCATCTTCCAAGCCACCGAAAAACAAATCGAGAGAACTTTCCGTCATACAATTTCTTATTCTTGGTTTTGTATGTATTTCATGTTGAGCAGCTGGTTTTGACAGCAAATCGACTCCTAAAAGACGGCAACGTATTTTTTCATTACAACTGATTTTAGTTGTCTTGCATAATACGAAGAATTTGTTTGGTTGTCTAAGAGTTGAGTTGTGTTGATGACAACTCAACTAAGTTGAGTTGTAATCCATAATAGGGGCATTTTAATCAAATAATTAAAACAGCTTAACATATTTTAATCACGGTCTATCCGAAAACTTGAAAACTTTTGATTTATACATAGGTGTAAGTCTCAATTAATAAGCTCATGGAAGCTTAAACCTAGTAACATTTAACTCCCAACAATTCCTGTGAGCGTGTTAGCAGGAACGAAGGGGACCTTCAATTTCGGCAGATTTCGAATGGCTAATGAGCAGCTTTTTTCAAGGCAAGAGATATTCTTAGAGTAATTGTAACTGCCTCGTAAGAGGCAGTATACAATACAAAAACATTTTTTCAAGCGCGGTAGTACGATAAAGGCGAAAGTTCTTACAAACAAAATAATATATATTGATATCCTTTAAATGATATACAGTTTTGGCCTAAACTAAGTAATTTCATATATTTGTTTTTTATTTAATCAAAATATATTAGTATTCAATTTACAGTTAATAATTATATTATAAGTTTTACCTTATTTAAGAATCAACAAAATAATTTAAAACTCATTAAAAACTAAGCACATTTTTTTCGGTGGAAATCTTATCGGTACCAAGTAGTGTGGGACTCTTACCGCACCAAAGCCACCGGGATCAAAACCAATCTATGAAAGATCGACAAATCATCTTTCTTTTTTTCTTATTTTAAAATCACTTTGGGGGAAGTTTAAACTTTTAATACTTTCCCATTGCTTTAGACCATCAGCTCATGAGGCTTGGTTTTTCCAAGTCCCCGAAGATTGTCTCTTACATTTAAAATGGTTTCCATCTTGTAGTTGGTATGACTTCGCAGTGGCTGATTGAGAGATACAGGGTCTTTTTTAACCACTTTTGTGACCATTTCAATTTGAAGATCACGATGTAGATCGCTATTTCGTATGTACCAAGGGGTATTTATTATTCCACGGAGCATTTTGTTTTGAAATTTTTCGATGTGTTCAGCATTAGTTTTCTTTGTACAGTCCCATAGCTGGATACCATACGTCCAAACGGGTTTCAGCACTTGCTTGTATAGCATTCGTTTGTTCTGGATAGACAGGCCAGAGTTCTGTCCTATTAACCAGTACAGTTTTCTGTACTTTAAACTCAGATGTTCTCTTTTCTTTTTGATTTGTTCTTTCCATTTTAGCTTTGTATCCAAAGTCATTCCAAGGTATGTGGCAATATTGGAATGAAGGTACAGTTTACCGTTGATTATTTAGTTTTTTTTTTTGTAAAATTTATATGCATCGATTTTGTTTCGTTGAATTTGATACGCCATCGTTGTGTTCCATCTCCAACTTTTTCGACTGCATTTCGCATCTTTTTGTAGCCTTCGTAGCAAGGAATTTTGCCGTCAACAAAGATGGTCATCATAGCGTTATGTCCACTGGAATATCCCTAGTATATAACAAATACAGGGTTGGTCCTAAGACACTTCCTTGGGGTACACCGGCTTCAATTTTCTTTAGTTCCTAGTAATTTTGGTCGTACCATTTCGTATTTCGTACTACTGCCGGGGAAGGTCCAGTTTGTATTCAAGTCCCAAAGGCCAAACCCTATCGAAGGCTTGAGCAACATCTCAGAATAGATCTGAACATACTTGTTTTTCTTCAAGTGCTTTTTCTTTTTTTGGTCTATCGTGGAATGTTTATTTCTAAATCCAAACTGATTAGTCTTCCTTCTTCTATTATTTTGCTTAGCCTTTTCAGGAGCAGTTGCTCGAAAACATTTGCCATGATTGGCATAAGCGATATATTATGTAGGTCTGTAAGATGTTATTTCTGTTGATCGCTTACCTTGTTTATATAAAAAGGTCTTCTGCAATTTGCCAATGATGTGGCACATATCTGAAGCTTTAGGCATAAATTGTAGTAGTGATTTTGTATTGCGAACGCTTACCTGATGGTGTCGCAGAAATTAGCGCACGCTTTTACAGTGGAGAGTAGGATAACATACAAAACAAGTAGTAAAAAATAGAATATTTTATTATTAAATTTAGCAAAGACAAATCAAGCAATTGCAGTGCCTAGCCTTAAGATGTCGCCACAATCTTTCTTCTTCTTGATAGTACTATAAGTTTTATATACAAAGGTAGTAGTAGTAATGATTTGAAGGCTATTGAAGGCATCTCTTTGAAAATAGAGCAGTTATTAGATCGAACGAAGTGAGTTTCGGACACCAAACAAATGTCTATATTTTCTATGTCTAAAAAGGGTTGACAACGTTTACACTGTGGAACAATCTTTGTGGTTCAATCTCTGTGTTCCATTTTTGACAACTATACCCAGAATTGCTGTAATATTATATATTTGTGGTGTTTGGTAGAAACATGATAACCCCGTAAAATAATTTGCGTTTTTATCTTCACTTAACATCGAACCTACGGGCAAATCGATTTTCTTAAAATTTGAAACATAATTTTTTAAAGAAAATTCTCGTAAATGTTCCAATCAGTCGACCCGCTTAGGACTTAGTTTTATGTGAATTGGGCGTAAAACGCAAATTATTTTATGGACTTATCACGTTTCTACCAAACACCACAGATATTTTTTTGAGACGTTCTTTATTTTCGAAAGTGAGCATAAATAAAGGTAGACATTTTTTTTCGTTGATATCTCAGTAGGCTTTTATTATATCATTTTCAATAAGATTATTGGCAACAACACCGACGAGGCATGGATTCAATAAGGTTGTCAATTATATGCATGGGGATATTATTCCCGGAAATTTGCGCTTGTTTTAATTTAAATGGATTCTAAATTATTACATTTGGTCCGATCAATTCTCTGATCTACAATTTTCCATAGATTCTCTTTGGGGTTGAGAACAAGGTTTTGCGTGGGCCATCATAACATCAATACGGTTTTCGTTTAACGGTATATTAAGAATCACTGTCATGTTGAAAGATCAATCGCAATGACATATTTTCCTCAGTTGGAAGAAGCATGATATTTTGAAGAATCTCCTTGTGCATGAAACGATTCATTATACCGATAATCTAAACTCCTTGGTTGAAAAACATACCAGACAATAATATTCCCTCTACTATGCTTAACTGTGGCCTTTGTATACCGAGGATTTAAGCGTTCGGCTTCCGTATTGTTTGGAATCCGTCAGATCCTTTTAGATTGAACTTGGATTCATCTGAAAAGAAAATCGTTTTGCCACATTCCAGTTTAAGTGTACCCTGCGAAATCCAGTCTCACACACCGGATCGTACTGTTTGAGATCTCTAAGACTAGTTCAATTTTTTTACTTTCCGCAGTCCAAGTTTGGATAGTATCTCGACATTGATGAACTCGATGCGCTGTCTGACTGCATCCAGAGAATTGTTTCCCATTATTCGCACAGTGAAATCGTATGTCGAGAATTTTTCTTAGTTAAAAAACTTGACTCAGCTGGCTCAGAAGTCTACTCGAATTCCTGACGTTGGTAGTTAATCCCGCCAACACTCTTAACTGGGTTCTTGCTCTGAGCCTTATAAATACACTATAAGAAGTGTATTATCGCCTCTAGACACATCAGATCAATTAAAGTAAACATTCCTTAGAGAACCGTTTTGCAATACAAGAAAGCCAACTGGAATGGTCTCAATGATTTATTCAGGAACTTAAAGTGGTTACTACAGATATAATTTCAAATTTAATTTTTTTCGGAATGAAAGTTTATACCGAATAGGGAAAATCTATCAAACCGATAGAGAATCCATGGTTTGATTCGAGCTGTAAAGAGGTTATTAGAAAAGTAAGTTTCCGATGTTATAAAGCCAATCTTACTGTGAAAAGCTGGAAAAAGTTTAGACAAGCTAGTAAGACCTGTAACGATCATTATAGAGGAATCAAATTTTTGCATGACCAACAATTAAGGAAAAAAATATTAGAAAGTCCCGAAAATAGTAAAATTTGTTGGTGCTTTGTAAAAAATTTATAAAATACTACTTTTTCCTCGGTTCGAACGCTCGTCTTGATTGATACTCTTTATGTCAGCACTCAAGAAAAAGCAAATTTGCTCGCAGCACAATTTGCTATTAAATTGACGCTGCCAGAAAATGTCATCACTCCCCCTGTAATTGAGAGTATTATGATTTTATAGGACAAATCTTCTTTCGCACTCATACTAGTTCTTCAACGCTAGCATTACGTAAGCTTTTCCATCTGTCCTACTCTACTCGCTTCTTTCCGATGGAAGATAGCATACGTCCAGTCTGTCCCTAAAAATGGCGAATCTTCTTCCCCTTCTAACTATCGTCCAATTGCACTTACATCACTATTTCCAAGGTCATGGAAACCCTGGTAAATTTTGAAATTGAAGAACGAAGACTTCTCATTGACGAGCAGTACGGCTTACGCAGCAATAGTGATTTGATGGTAATGTTGCCTCCTGTCGTTAAAGAGGAACCCACTTTCAGAGGAAACAGCTTTCAGTTCTCAGTATCTGTATGAATATTCGTCTAGATTAGAATTAAAATGTTCTTGTAAATGATAAAGCAAACAGATAATAATAAAATTAATCATTCCCTGATTCTGAACTCATTCGGATCACTTGCAAGTCACATTAATTACACTCTCCCAAAATAACCAAATCAGCATTCCTTCAATATCTTTCTGGAAGGAGTTTCTTGGAAGATGATTCTATCCTTTTTTATACCGACGGATCAAAAACTGATATGGTAGGCGTGTTTACTCAGATAGACCAAAATTATGTCTTTCTTTTTGTCTTCCTAATATCATTGTAGCGTTTTCAAGGCAGAACTTGTGTTTACTGAAGACCTTTCATCTGTTGTAGAGATGGCGCAGCTGTTCAATATTCACCTCTGTTGGGGCCCAGGGCACCAAGGCTGACGAATTCGACAAAAGTGGTACAACATTAACTGATAAGGCTATTACCGGTACTTAAACGGTGGGCCAAATACAAGTATCTTTTTAAATTGCAATAAAATGAACAAAATTAAATTTTGTCCATGTATTATGGCTTTATTAGTAAGAGCAAACATTTCCATTAATTATGGAACTCAACATCGTTCAAGTGGATGTCAATTGCCGAAGACCTTGTAAGCGAATAATCCCAGATCTTTGTGCAGAATTCTCCTCAGGCAAGTGCGTGAAATGTTGAGCTGTTGAGATCGATGGTCAGTTGATGTTTGTGAATTGAGTCTCACACTCTTGGATACAGCAACCACATTTTCGTCTGTGCGCACTGCACGACGACGGGGACCATGAGTGTTGTCCATCAGCATACCAGTCTCACGAACTTTTTGCACAAACTTGCGTACAACAAGCGGGGGTTCTTCATTTCAGCCAAAACTTCTTTTCAAAAAACGCACTGTTTGATGATACCAAGTTTTTCAAGACCATTTCTTCGACACATAATTCTACTTATCTTCAACTTGATCTTGAAAGTTCATGTGTCTGGTGCCTGAATAATTGCTTAGAGCTAAATATTTCCAAATGCCATTTCACTTTTTCACGAAAATGAATCCAATCTCCTTCCCGTCTCTACCTTCTCCATTATTAACCCATATCCACCGCTGAGTCAATTCGCGACCTTGGTGTTTTATGTGATACAGAGCTAAACTTTCTCACAGTTATTGACGAGATTATTCTTAAAGCAAACTCTGCACTAGGCTTTGTTAACCGATGGTCCAAACAATTCTCTGACCCCTACATGACCCGATCTAATTCATAACTTTTCTTCGTTCCCATCTTGAATACGTATGTTAAGTGTGGTTCCCATATCACCAAATTCATATATCCAGAATCGAGAGTATTCAACGTCGTTTCCTATGTTTCACCCCTGGTGGTCTGTCTTAGAATAACCCTTTGATTCTACCTCCGTATCGGGACCATCTTCTAAAACTCCGTCTCCTTAATCTTCGCTCAAATTCACTCCAATCCTATACTCTGTCCAATAAAAATATGCAGTGTGGGCAAGATAGGACGTTTGCCTCGCATTCTGGCTACAGTGAATTGCATAAATCTGTCCTTCATTAAAGCTCTCACAGGGTTATCGTAGTGTTGATTTTAAATGGACCCTTTTTTTAAAGCTCTAAAATCAAAAGCACCTTAACAGAAACCCAAGGAAAAAAAACTGAACAAGTTACGAAATGAACAAGGGTAACTCTGAACGCACATCGATATTCAATGGGGGTGAAATTGAATAGCATCAACAGCCATAGGCCACAGCAATTCAGTGCACACTCTGATGTGCGATCAATAGGAGGTCGGGTCTGCGTCAGATGCAATCGTAAATTTACGGGCGCGCAAACACTTTTTATGGAGGAGTTCTTTCAATTTAGTATGGTGCAAAAATATAGCACGCTACTGATTTTCAAAAAGCTCTCCCATAAGACGTTTACTGCATATTTTTATTGGACAGAGTATAGATTTTTATAATAAGGGCTTATTTAAGTAAGATTAAGAATTAGCTTGTATTAGACCTCATAAATAGGGGTCTTGCCCTCACCAAAATTATATGCAGGATCAGTTTCTCGCAAAAGCAGTACCCTTGAAACCAAACATATTTTAAGGTCCGTTGCACTAATCGTTACGCCAAGGGTATACAAATACATATATTCATCTTATACTCTTGAATTTTTTGAAAGCATTAGAAAGTTAAAAGAACGACTCCTATTCCACATTTTTAAAAACGTTCTTACACTTTCCCTTCAACACAACTCTCTAGAATCGTTTGCTAACAACAATTTTTTCTGTAAGACTGCAATGTTTCCTAATTAATGAACAATACTTTGAGAAATTATTCTTTTTGCAAATGTTCCATAATTACTAATTACATAATTTCTTATAAATCTGCAAATGCGTGTTCCAGTCCTTCACTTCTGTTAAAAAGTAAAATGTTGACAAGTTGCTTGTTTTCAGGACGTATTTACATTTTTCTAATACAATTAAAAACTAATCTTTATTTTAGATGCGATGTCTGTGGCAAAGGCTTCGGTCAACGGTACAATCTAAAAATCCATGCACGCACCCACACCGGTGACTTCCCATTCGAGTGTAAGATCTGCAAGAAGAAACTTCACACGCAGTCCAGTCTACAAACTCACATGCAGACCCATCAAAAAGATCAAACAAGCCAAGTGACCACCACCATCAAATACGAGCCACTGGTCGCTGTCAAGCTGGAACCACTCGATTCGCAGCAGGAGCAACAGCAGCAAGAGCTGCATCATCACCAACAGTTACTGCATCAACATGAGATGCTTATTCAGCCGAAGGATGATCAAGAACTCGATGAAGTTCCAATGTACTCGCACAACCACAACAATAACATTACAACAGCCAACGCAACAACAAGCACCACCACCGAGGAATCCTCGAACGAATCTCATCATGATAACAACATGACACTTGTGATAAAGAACGATGTACAAAACGGGCCTCCCACTCAGGTTACATACGCACAACAACAGCCGCATCACCTGCGGCATCAACACAGCCACCAGTTCCAACGGGTCTCTGCAATAATTAAGTCCACCGCTGCATCCATGTCGTCGCAGTCGCCAAAGTCCCTGGTCATCTCTCCATCACCATCGCCATCATCTTCGTCGTCCTCTTCACAGTCGGCTTCATCGCCTGGCTCTCACGAATCGGCTTCGGCAACAGCCTCCACTTCGGGAGGCGTAGTCGCTCATACATCGCTATCATCAGTGTCATCAACGTCCTTGAGACACACAAACGAGAACTCACCGTCCCTGGCCACTACGGCCCTACTAATCAAAAGCGAACCAAATCTTTACTCCTCAGGTGATAATTCCGTTGACATGTTCATCAAAAAAGAAATATTCGACGAGTGCTCAGCACCGTCACAGAACTCTCCACCGACCTCGAAATACCACACGAATTTCGATGGCGACGACCTGGTCGACGCACACGATCTAACGCATTCGTTACCTTACTCGAATCTCTTCGAACCGAACTCGATTCCAGACAGCATTCCAGATGACCTCTACCCGGACGACCCAGACGATTTTCGACTGGACCACAGCTCCTTGGGCCTGCAATCGTCCACCACCGATGGGGATTTCATCAAAAAAGAGTGGGTCTACGGCTCCGGTACCGGTTACACGATCAATGGCAAGTTCGATGATGACAGCGACGCTCTCTGTGATCCTGCCAACTTCATTTACAATTAACAAAAGTAAAATAACACTTGTCGTGTCGTTGTCATCGTTGTTGTCATATTCACTATCACCATCGTGACGTGCGTCAGTCCTGTCGTCGTCACATTTTGTTGTCGATTTTTAAGCGCAAAAATGCATGCATAATCTCTATCTTTCCACCAAAACTAAACGTACTGTGACATGAGGAGTTCTTTTTCGCAGCAGCAGGTAACTAAAGATAAATGGGATGAGGTCTCTAGACAAAAAAAAAATATGTAATTCTATAAAAAGGGTATTAAGGATGTTCGTTCTAGTGTATGTTTAAACAAAAAAGCTTCATGTTTTTTGCATAACTTACAGACAATGAGGCAAACGAAAATTTTCATGACATAATAATTATCATAGATTAATGTATTTTTGATCTGCATGCCTTTTTTTTTTTTTTGTTTTTTTTTTTTTTACAATATTTGTTGTAGTTTTTTTTATTTAATTGATATTAATATGATTTTGATCGAGGATTGTGCGTGACGTTAAATTTGCCCTTTAAAATATTATTTATTCTTTTTATCGATGTGTGTTAAGAGTAGCCTCTGTTAACATTTTGGTAAAAAATTAGCCCCTTTAACAAAATAAAAGATCTACTCAGATAAAATGACTTCTTACATGGCGAAAAGAGCACAGGCCTGTTCCATAGTTATATATTAAAATAATTGGTTTTGGAGAAGAATTTCTAAACTATTAAGCTCAATATTATTAAAGTTGGGAAATAAATTTAAAATGTTACCCTTGAACCTTGTCTTGCTTAGTAATGAAGTAAATTTCATTTGTTTTGTTTTATGTTTACATTGTCTCACTACTACATTAGTAGTACACCTTGGGATAATAGTTAGTGCGTTTGATTATCATGAACAGGGTTTTGGGTTCGATTCACATTCGCTGCAAAAATGTTTGCAGGCTTTTGGAAGGAAGTGAACGATCATCTATGTAAGTAGCGTTCAATGGCGTTCAAGCGATTCTTAGACTCCTTGCCAGGTCGCTTTGGCTACTCACGGTTGCGAAGTTTTCCGGAATCTTGATTCTGTGAATCCCAACAAACTCTCAATAGCCTTCAATTCCATCATACGATGGCCAAATCATGTTCCAAAGTATCGAACCTTCCTTTTCGGATGTGATCTATTTACCTACCTGCACTTTAAATCAGTGCTTTTATTGTTGAAAATAATTAAATACCGTTGGCCTAGCTACATTTTTGAGAATCTTGAATATACCAATTCTCGACGAACTTTTAATATTCTACTGCCACGAGCAAATTTTGTCATCACTATTTTCACTTTGCTACTCGAATTGGCCACTCTCAGCCTTATCACAGGCCTTAAGTCGTTTCGGCCAATAGTCTATGGCAGCACGCACCTTTTCCTCAAAAAAATTCGCCACTGCTCGAACAAGACTTGATTTCAAACTCTGTACATTAAGAATAATACAGGATTGAGAGGTCCTGTTGAGAACTCAAACGTTTTTTCCAGCCATTTGGATTTGTGAGCTGGAGTTGACTTCTATTGGAACACACAAATCCTTTTATTGAATAGAATTTCATTATGTGGTTTCAACACTTTCTCTAAAACGTCTTTCTTATAGTTTTTTGCTTTTGGTTTTACGGCTTATTAAAAAAAAAATGCATCTTGATGGTGCTTTCATAGCTCAATTCTCACTAAACTATGACTGGGATGATGACCCCTTTCGACTCGGCCAATATTTTCCTGAGACCTCCAGGCATTATAACTTTATAACTTTGGCGGTTGAATTTTTTCTCTATGGTAAAAATTTTCTCATCTGAAAACAAGATTTGTCGTTGCGTACCGTCTGAGCAATGCTTTTGCTCTTTCGTGTCTAATTTTCTTCAGGGTTGATGTTGGAGTTCCAAGTCTGCTGGGCAGACCTCAGAAATAAGATCTGCTTGGAGTTTCCCAGCAAAGAGGTTTAGTGATGTTCCGTTATTATCTTCAGCATCCTTGATAAATGAATCCATTAGAGCCGGAAATGATTGTTAACGCGTCAAAATCTCTAGAGTAGTTCTACTTCCATAATCTTGATGTAAGCCTTCAAATAATAATAATCTTGAGAGAATTTTACAATTATTGGAAATATGTGACTTTGGCAAAGATCTGACCAATTTTTCGCTTTAAGAGGGTTGTATTTTGAAATCTGTTGTACGTATATTTTGGCCCATTCTTCCTGCAGCACCTTTTTGAGGTCATTTTTATTAGAAATATGAAACGGTCTTCCAAATAACTCCATACATTTTCGATGACATTTATGTCTGTTGTATAGCAACCAGAAGCGCACTTTGTAAGTTTTGTGCTTGGGATCGTTATTTTGGTAAAATTGGAAACCATGTCCTATACTAAGTTTATCGGCACTTGCATGGAAATTTGATTTAAGTATATTGAGGTACATGTGTTGGTGCTGCTGATGCTTTTTTTTTATATTATACGCGTACTCAAGGGCTTATGAATACCCTTATAATTAGGAAAGTAGGATAGGATTTGAAAGGTGGTACCGATGCACATTGGTTTTGAATGTCTGCACATTGCAATGAGTTGGAAAAATTGAGCCGGGTAAAGCATTCCACATTTGTGTAGTGCGGCTAAACAAAGAATCTATACTTGATAGTACGTCCGAAATTGGGCTCAAGGGTAAACTGATGAGCATTCCTAGAAGTACGAGTATTACGGTTAAGTTGTTTGAGGGGAGGAATGCAACTGGCTAATTCTCACTAGAGCATTGTTTATGCCATGCAAACCCAAACCCTACCATGCTTAACATTAACTTTACCATCTGAGCCAAAAAGCTTGAATTTACTCTCAACAGTAAATATGAACATCTTTCAATATTCGAATATTATCTTTTGCGAATGCAATTCTTGTTTCTTGTTAACCTGTTGACTTTACTAATGAACGACTTCTTCCTGTTCCTGGCTACAAGTTTATATTGATAGAACCACTAACCAACTTCAACAGATTTCCTAAAAAAAAAAAGTTATGAAATCTAATATTGCTATAAAATCGTCGTTTCTAACTCTCTGGCTATCACTGTACATCTTTTTCCATATTCTTTTATATTTTGTATTTATTTTCTATATATATTATATATATATATTTTCTATATGTCTTTAGGTAAAATAACTAGTGGAATCACGCTGTTTCTAACTATTCAATATGTGTTTTTCTTCAGCTTTCAAAAAAAAACCAGAAATTAAATTATTTGAAAACAACTATTTCACAACTAAAACTGAAACTGACAATTTTGACAGTTTATTATTTTTTTATTAAAAAATGATACAATGTCAGTTTAGTGCTTAAATTTGTTTCAGATAATGTTATATATTTTAATGAAGATAGAAAATTATTTCTGTTTGAGTGGAGTGATTGAATGAAATTCAATTAAAAGCTCAGGTGACCTCAAATCAAGGTGCGTTTCGCCCCTTTTAATTGAATTTCATTCAATCACTCCACTTAAACAGAAATAATTTTCTATCTACATTGATTTAATAGTCTGACCACGGACATTATTATTCTAGGTGTCTGAATTTAATCAAATTCCCCTAGAAAAATAAAATTCACAGTCTATTAAAGCTGTAAATTTTATAAGAGTCGGTAAACATCGACAAATATTTGCGTCTTAGAATAGTTCGGCAGCATCTAACTGATGAGCCCACTGTCGTACCTGGGCGAAACGCACCTTGGAGTTGAGGTCACTTGAGCTTTTAATTGGGTTATATATTTTAGTTTTTTTCAGTTAAAAATTACATTTTTGGCATTTGTGCTATTTTCACTAAGGCAAAATCATACATTATTGAAGGGTAGATATATGACCAATATCTAGGTTTCCTAGTTTGCTGACTATATTCTTCTTAAAAATGATTTTTAATACAGTTGTGAACGTTATTTAATACTTCGCAGCATCTGAGATTAAAATATTTATTTATTTATTCTATAAGTTACACACTTCTTTCTTAGATTACAAAATACGAGTACTTAGTATAATATTACTTAAATATAATAATATACAAAAAAATGAGATAAAATATCATTTATCTATGGCTTCAACTAATACAAAACTATTTCTGTTTAAATCCAGATCGATCATATACATACATATGTATGCATAACGATTGAAATTAACACAAGCATACGTTATAAGTTCATTACGACCATAATTTGTTGCATGGCGGGCAATAAAGAATTCATCGGATCTAGGTCTGAGAGTTCTTGAAGGAGCATAGATACCAAATAAGGCTAACAGTGGAGCACAGTCGATATGTCCCGTTATTACATCTCTAGCAAAAGCAATGCAAAGATAAGTTGTTCTACATAAAAGAGGCGTCAAGCTTATAACTCTTTGAAGTTTAACATTTTTCACTTTATAATCAAATACTATAGGCAATGAAGATCTTGAAAAGGACAAATGTTAACAGTTCTTACAACTTCAATCATCTATCAACGTCTTTCTGCAAATTAAAACTGTCAGCAACAGTCTTAGGGCCGTTTTCTTCACTATAGTTCAACTTGAGGCAAACTCTCAAGTTGATCAACTTGGGAGTTGGCTTCAACTCGAGAGTTGAAACGCAAGTTGAAATTTCTTTTTCTTCACAATTTTTTTTCTCAACTCCCGAGTTGAAAATCTAAAGTTGATCAACTTCTGATTTGAAAAATATCCCTGGGATATTTGTTAAAATATATACAAGCTGTCACATTCAAAATTAAATTTTAATTTATTCGGTCAATCTAATTGAATTTTTGTGTGATATCTGTGATGAATGATTTTCTCCTCGATCTACATAGCGATAAAAATAAGTTGTTACCAATCGCGAACGGATGTTTGTCATGGATGTTGCCGTTTCCCCAAAGATAAATGGTATATTTGTGGCAGCTAAATCAGCAAATCTAGGAATTTCTGGAGCAGGTTCTATAATTTTCCATCAATTGCTTTGTTGTGCAAGCGATGATGATGAGTTTTGCCGTCTCTATTTTGCACCTAATGTCGGAAGCCAACACGGGAAATCTGCTTTCCCAAACGCCATATGAACGCTCCACTCAATTGCGAGTGCCTATCTGAAATTCTTTGTACAAATTCTCATCATTCTCTCTAACTGCTCGACGAAGTTGAAGTCCAATTTTTCCAAAAATAATTGCTGCTGAAAATTATGCCAATATATTTTTTGTTGTGAAAACTCAAGCAAACAAACTTTTGAAGCAAAATGCATGTATTTTATTAAAAAAAAACAGTGTTTCATGTCAACTCTCAAGTTTGCTCTCTCAACTTCTAGTATTTTCGGAAGTTAAGAAAACCAGAAGTTGATCAACTCGAGAGTTAAGAATCGAAAGTTGAAACTGTCAACTTTGAGTGAAGAAAAACAAAATCACAAGTTAAGAATAAAAATCCTAAAATTGAGGTCAACTTCTAGTGAAGAAAATGGCCCTTAATTGACTTAAAAATTTTAACGTCGTCTGCAAACATAAGGCAATTAGCAAAATTTAATATTGAGGGAAGATCAATAATGAAGAGTAGAAACAACAGAGGTTCTAAGTGGCTTCCTTGCGGTACCCTAGAATAGTTACATATTTTAAAAGATTTTTCAGAAGGAATTTTTACAAATTCCGAACGATTCACTAAGTAGCTGCTAATCCATTTAAGAAGAGTAGAATGAAATCCCAACAATTCTAGTTTCAGTAAATGATGACTCACGCGATCAAAAACTTTAGAAATATCGACAAAAACAACATCAGTTTGACATTTATTTTCTATGTTATGCAAACAGAAATGTGAAAAAAGGCTAAGATTTGTCCTAGTTGATCGGCCTTGGACAATATATGATTTCTTACGGCTCCATACATTTTTTTCTTCACTATAGACTCTAAACCCCAAGGAATTAATTATTGCAGTTTAGAAATAAGTTTGTTTTTTCAACAGGTTCTTTAGGACCAGATTTATAAATAGGAGTGATATGGGTGATTCTACAAACGATGGAATTTTCAGCGGCCCAAGAAATATTTTAAAATCCGTTCAATTATTTAATCTGATTTTTTTTTTTTATAAAATTATATTTGATTGATATCTACCTGGCCTAACAATATTATTAGGTTGACCTTATTTTATTTTGCTCAAAAAAATCTTCAAAGTGTCCGATTCTCAGTCCCCTGACGTGTCCCCAGTGCCCAGAAGACTTGGTACTTCAAATTGCCAGTACTAGAAACACGATCGATATCCTAGTTTTTGATTTTTTCGACTGTTTCAATATTCCAGGGGACTGATATGAACTTCGGGGGACAAAGTTTTATTAAGTTTTTTTTGTAATAAAATCAATTACTAAAAAATATAAATCTAATTCCTCCGAAGTTAAGCCAAATAATACATCTTTGCTACGAAACATCGATAAACTCACCACTGGCAAGTGAACGATTGAATATAATGCCTAGTGGCTTAGCCAAGTTATATGCAGTTATATGTATTTCCCTTTCAAGGAACAATAATTAAAAAAATGGTTAAGAATTTAATAATACAAAAAATTATAATATTGATAAAAGTTAGAAATCTATTTAAATTTGTTAAAATCAATCAGTTTAAACAAACTCCGAAATGAAGGGTGTGCAGTCCCAAAATTTAATGATGTTCTTAGAGAACTCAAAATTGTAAATGTTGTATAAATTCATAAAGCATACTACAGTATAGGGGAATGTATTACAAAATTGTCTTATTTGGTTGTGAGATTTGATGGCACAAACGCACTCTTTTTTCAAAATTTCAAATCATGAGAAAATTGGAGCTCAAAACGAAAAAAATATACCAGGATAAAGGCAATAATTATTGACAACTAGACTTCAAATAAAACAGTTTACTGATTTTTTTTATTCAAAAACATAACTTTAAAAATGAATCAATATAAACAAATGTATGTACATATATTTCTCGAAATACTTTATTTGATAAGTTGATTTTGTTTCAACAGCAAAAACAATTTATACAAACAAAAATTATGATAGACATAAATCCCAAGTAAAAATAGATGATGAACTGACAAATCGAAATATTTTCCTTAACTTAAGCTTTAATTAGAAAATAATTTAGAATAGCTACTTTTGTATGCAATAAGTTTAACTCTATTTTTCCTTACCTTAAAAGTTATTAGGATTAACACAATTTACAAAGCCAGACGTGCAAAGTTCAAGCAATGATTAATTGCTCTTCCTTTGGTAACTGCTTCTTCCAAAGAGAAGTGACAAATTATATTCCTGTCATTTTGCAACTTAGTGTGCATTAAGTCCAGCTTAAGGAATTCGCTTTCCCGCATTGTTATATTCACTTGCCTTGTTGATGCATTTCAATAATGCCGGTAGAATAAACTTCAGATAATTATTTATTATACGAGTACCTTAATCCAGCATTTGTATTTATCTTTTTTGTTCCAAAATTTATTGATTTTTCATTAAAATTCTGAAACAAAATCACGTGCAATTAGCTCGAAGTAGATATATTCTTTTTTTTTGTTAATATCTAATTTATTCTTTCTAAGTTTTAGTTTTAGATAAAGGAAACAAAATATTTTAAAATGTGATTCTTTCACACAAAAGTAGATCGATAAAAGTTAAACTTTAATTTATCTTATAATGTGAAATTAGTAGGTTATCTCGAATTATTATTATTTTTTTTTCTTTTTCAATTAGTGTAAGTGAAGTTGTTGGAAAGAATGTTATTTGTTAAATACATTAATTATCCACAGGCAGAGACGGCGCAAAAGGCAACTTAATTTTATCGAGAAAAAAATTATTTGATTTGTAGAAATATTCGAATTTAAGTGAATCCATGTGTACCTGTGTAAATTTTGAGCAATAGAAAAATAATTAAAAACAAAAATTAAAGAGAGATACACACATACGCACATAAACTAATCCCAGTGAACAACGACGATTTTGTTCTTTAAATTTAAGACTTATTTCTAATTTAATATTTTCTATACTTTTCACCTGTTACTAAAATGTCTGCCTGTGGTGCTATGTTTTTGTTTCAACTATTTTTTCCTTATCTCATCTGTTTCGGTCAGATATTTAATTAAAAAATTAAAAATGAATATAGATGTAAGTAAATAAGAAATAAGAATGATAGAAATTTAGCTTATTAGTAATGTAAGTAGTGTTCCTTTTAGCTTCGTAGATTTATATGTGTTTTAGCAAAAAAAAGTTGAACAAACTGATTATTCGTTTCCATAGATAGCAAATGTCATTTTATCTCAATGTGTCATACCATTTATCTAAACGTTAACCGCTGCGAGCGGATATAAACCCTCCAAAAAAAATAATAATAATGTACATTTTCTTTGAAAAAAAAAAAAACAAAACATATAAAAAATAACAAACATAACAAATGTATCTTTATCGTGATTTATATTTTTTCAAATCTATTTATTATTGTATTTTGCATTACTTATATGTACTAACAAAACAAAACACTCAAACTTTACTGACGCAATCTTATATTATTTTTTATTTGTTATATACTATTTTATTTTATTTTTCCACAATACAAAACAAATTTATATATATATATAAAATAAAAATAATAAATGTGAAAATAAAAAAAAAATTATATTATATACATACATATAAGTTCTTTTTCATTTTTCTAAAAAAATAAAAAATACAATACAAGAAATAAATTAAATAAGTAATAATTTTTTAAAAGTACCTAAAACAACAAATTATATATTATGAAGGCAAATCTTATATATATACATATATATATTGAGAACAAAGTGAAATATATAAATGTAAAACAATTTATTTATTAATAATAATTTAAAAAAAGAAACCAAAGATAAAAAATAACTACGTATATATAAATTGATTAAAAAAAAACAAATAACATTACCTAAATATCTACTTATTATATATATATATATATCTTTATCGATATTAACTGTATATTAAATTTAAGTAAAAAAACAACAATTATAAACAAATTAACAGAAAGAAATGAAGAAAATATGTATTGAGTGTGGTCGTGAGTGGGGACAGTAGTTCCTTCTAAAAGATTTAATAAATAATAATTATGACATAAAGAATTCTAGTCGTGTTTCAGTATTATAAAAAAAGAAGTAAAAAAAAACATACACTAAATGTATAACAGAAAAAATAAAAAAAAATAAATGGAAAATACAGAAAAAAATTTAACATAGCTATTAATTTACTAATATAAATTAAATGGATGTACTAACTTTTAAGCGTCAAACTAATGATTTATCATAATTAAATTACTAATCTTTACAACAAAAAAAAAAACTTAAGAAAAGAAATTACATTTATCGATTGGAAAGAAAAAGAAGAGAACTCTAACACTTCGACTAACTCAATAAAAAAAATAATAATAAAATTTAATTACATTTTACAATAAGTTTTAAAAATATATTATGAAAAAAAAAAAAAACAAACAATAAGTTTAAAAAATATTTAAGAAAAACAAAAAAAAAAAAAAAACGTAACAAATTTCTTGCAATGTGTATGTGTGTGTAATTCAAAGTAAAAAAATGTAAAACAACAAAAAAAATATTTTATGTCTTTCGTCATTTTAGAGAAATATAAAAAAAAACAAAAACAAATGGAAGGAAAACCCCTACAAACCACAAATCACTTGATGAAAAACAGAACAAACATACAACTAGAAACAAGTGGAAATATTATTGAAATAAACCTCGTCTTTAAAAATATTTGAATGAATTTGATTGACATTGACAGGAATTTCTGCGGTGAGTATTTTTCCAGGCAAATAAAAGTTCTCCAAAAATAAGAAAAGATGCTTATTCAGATCATTAAAATGGTGCAGTAGAACCTTGCAACAACTTAAAGGATGTTCTTAGCGATTTTCCTAACTTTTGAGAATGGAAAATGATGAAACCGAGTTTAATGTTCTCTCCCTTTGAAAATTGAAAACGTAAATCATGCTCCGAAAGCTTCTTGCCATAGTTTTTCCAGAGGAATTTTGGTTTTTGTTTGGGGAAATTTAATACGAGGGAAATTCACGGTATCAGACTATATTCTGAGAGAAACAAGACTACTCGAGATTTTCGAAAGATCAATAAACTTTTAAGGCGAACCTAATCGGTTTTTTTTTGATTTTATAAATAGAAGGCAACAAAAAAAAGCTTTAAAAGAAGTCGATAAGGTTAGCTTAAAAAGTTTATATATTGAGTTTTATTAATCGCATAGTCAAGATTAGTCTTAAGACTTTGGCCCTTATTGCGAGTGTCGTTCAACTTTCGACCCGACAAAAGTCGAAAGCAACGACAAATTTTCTTTTTGGTATTGTGTATCTCAATCGACAGATATAATTGTTACTGTGAATAACGAATGTGCTTATTATTAATGAATCCTATATTTTGACATTTGGGCATGTTTCAGTGATGGTATATGTGGAAAAAAAATCCTTTACTTAGGGATCAAATAGTTTGATCAATAGATGAATAACAAGAAAACATTTTTAATTAAAACACCAATACAGCAAATTGACAAAGTTGACGGATTGACGAGGAACTCTGCGATAAGTTTGTTGTGTTCAAGCAAAGAGCAGCATGAAGCAGAGATAGAACATTAAGTCGTTCTAGTCAAATACAAGTGTGTTTAATTGGGAAATGGAGAGCAAAATTTATGCATTTCATAGTTTAATTTCCCTAGGTAACCAACAACAAAGTGACTTTTATTGACACGAGATTTGTTGTATATCGAGAGAAGTTTTATTACGCTAGATAAAATAATTTCCAATAAAACTCACTATATTAAGAACTTTACGCATCCTTCAAGTTGAACAGTGACAGCAATCAAATATCAACACGATATGACGAAGACGATACTCATTTCGCAAGTGTCAATATTCTTTGTGGTAGAGAATTTAATTTGTATGTGATTGATATGCGACTATAATCTGTTTTTTGTGAATTGCGTCGGTGTAGGGAAAAAATAGGTACATTCTTATACACGTACATAGGTACTTTTATTGTTTTGATATACTAGCACTACCATATGGTTTTAATTTGAATTTTTGTATTAGGACGAGAAAATTGTGAAATAAGGGAAATGTAAGTAATGAAATTGTGTAAAATTAAAATACAAACAATAATAAATGCAATAAATTTCAGTTAAATAAACAAGAAATGATTTCCTCCGAGTTCTTTTTCGATGATTCAGATGATGAAACACCCAACGACGCCCACATAATGATTGCCAGGAATAGGAAAGTACTTAGAGATTTTTCAATCCTCTGGAGCTTGAAGAAAATATGTCTGTTAATGAGTAAAAATAAATTTTCTTTTATTAACTTACTACATTGCAGATTTTTGAAATACTTCCGATTGTCAAAGCCAGCGTTTGTTCAGTTATTGGCGGACATTGAAAATCATCTCAAACCAACTAAAAGAAGGACGGCAATAGCAAAAATAATAAAACTTGCCACGGCATTAAGATTCTTTGCCCATGGATCATACCAAATAAGCGTTGGGAATGAGTACTGTCTTGGCCTTGCACAGTCGACTGTGTCCCTTGTACTTAAGGAAGAAATAAATGTTATGGAAAATATAATTTGCCTAAAATGGATACAATTTAATGACACCGAAGTTGAAAAAAGTCGAGCTAAAGTATACTTTTTTAAGCGAAGCCATATACCAGGGGTGATAGGTTGCGTTGATGGCACGCATATCAAAATTGCATCCCCGAAAAAGGAGTTACAGCATGCGTACTATAATCGCAAAGGCTTTTATAGCATTAATGCTATGATCGTAAGAAAAACCTTTGCTTTCAATTCCAAATAAATTAAATTTTCCATTTTAGGTTTGTGACGATACAATAAAAATAAGATTCTTAAATGCAAAATATCCTGGGTCAACACACGATTCAAATGTTTTCAATATGTCCATCTTGAAAACAATCTTAGAAAGACAGCATCAAAGAGGACAAACAAACACTTGGCTTCTTGGTAAGGTTTGGGTCAATACATAATTCTACATAATTCATAAACCATTATCGTGAAGGTGATGCAGGATAACGAGGAAGCTGTTGCTATTCGAAACCAAATTCTTTCGTCAATGTTTGAAACGTGAAATCAAATAAAATAACCAACTTTTTTTTATTAACACCTTATTGTAATATTTTATTGGAAATATTATTTTTAGATTAGCCTTATCATTAATAAGAATAAACATTAACAGAATAACATAAATATACCTACTATAAATAAATAAATATACCTACTATAAATAAATAAATATACTTCAGCTTCAGTTTAAAAAGAAAAAGAAAACAACATTTCAGTTAACAAAAAAAAAAAAAAAAGAAAACACTTCAGTTCAATAGAAAAAAAAAAACATATCAATTTGTGTTTTTTTAATTCCAATTTTTGTTCAATCAATTTTAACTTGAGAATTCTATCTCTTTGTCGGCATTTTATGTCTTCTTTTTGGATTTGCAATTTTTCGTTTTTAATAGCCAGCAATTCCTTGTGGCTATCTTTTAATTGGTAGTATACCTTCTTGGTATATTGCTCCAAGCTTGAAATTTTACCATTTAATTCAGATATTGCAACTTTGATATCACTATAAAACTCTTCCTGGTTAGCAGCCTGCTTCATCAGAAGTGCGATTCTTTCTTCATTACTTTTTTTCGTTTTCTTTTCAGAACTCCTAGGCTGAGTGGAATTCTCCAAAAAAATATTTCTGGACTCCATGGTTTGGTCTGGTTCTGGGTCTAGCTCTTCTTCTACTTGCATAGTTTCCACGGCTATGCTGTTTTCAACTTCCTCTCCAATCTCTAGGCCGGGCGGATCAATTGAGGCATTTATCGAAAGAAGTGCTATTACACTTTCCTCTAAGTAACCGATTTGGCCCACCTCGTGTCGCATTGATTTCGGTCTTATTTTCCGTCTTCTTTTTTTTAATTTTAAATTTTAGATCAGCCCAAACCTTTATAGAAAAAAAAACAATGCAAACACATTTTTTTGTAATTAATACAAAATTACCTTGATGCATTTTTCGCAAGTGCGCATAGGAGGGCCCAAGACTATTTAGTTCGACAGTAAACTTTTCCCACCTTGTTTTACCTAGGGCTTTTCCGCAAATTTCCTTTGCAATATCGGGATTCGCTTCCATCAATGCAACGAGCTTTTCCATTTGCCTTTTATTGTGGTTAAAATAATTATTATAATGGAAATTAATAAGATAATAAAATAAAAAAATTACGTTTTTGCCGTTTATCGATAAGGAAACGACACTCGAAATAAGGGCCTTAGTAAAAAGGACAGAATATCAAAAACCTATACTGTCAGACAAAATAAAGTGCAAAAACATTTCATTTGGTTTTATAATGCTAAAATTGAAAAGGAAAAGACATTTATCGCTCCATTTCATATTGATGCCATTACAAATTCTTAGTTTTTAACACCGTTAGGGCTTTCTCTATTTGTTAAGAATTACGGTAATGTTGCAGCATTTGTAATTGATACTTGCATTTTACTTGATAAAATGAATTTTAGATTTAAATTTATAATCATTTAAGTGCTGAGTTTTATTTTATTTGGTTTAGGCTTTGATATGAAACTGCTCTCACCCGAAGTGAAGGAATTGCTAGTTTTGGATCGTCAACATGGGTTGACATTCCACAAAATATGGTTTATCCATTTCTGGGGTAAGAAAGATTTACAAAAATTTTCTTGAGCGGGGAATAGTTGTCAGCTTTATAGATTTTTGTGGAAGGAAAACGAAGACTGCAGCAGTTGATGTCGGCAAAATAAAAATTTAGGCTCGAAAAACGCGTCAACTTAATATAGTCAAAATCGACACCAAAATAACGGTTTCTAGTTACGTCAACATTTTAAGAGAAAATCTAGCTTCTTCTGCTACAAAAATGTCTGGGAAATGGTATTTTTCAACAAGATAACGACCTAAAGCATACAAGCAAGAATGGCCACCTCAATCCCATGACCTTAACCTAGGGTTTCCAGAACATCTCTTTTAAAGAGAACATGGTCTCTTTTTTGACTCCGATCTTTCTTTTTCTTTCTTTTTTCATCAAATTCTTTGTTTTTACTCTTTTTTATTTGTGTACCCTTTTTGGTCTCTTTTTTTCAAAATATTAATCTGACCGCTGGAAGCGGTCTAACAGTAGATGTTTGGAGTTCCGAAAATGTCCTCTTTTTTTTCAAACACGTTATGGACACCCTACCTTAACCCCGTTGAGCACCTTTGGTCCATTTTGGATGACAGGATTTTTAGATTTACAGCATTTCCAAGCGTCTGGCAGCAGTTATTCAAAATAAAATAGGAGTCACTACCTTTTAACTTTTTTAATTTATCAAGTTGTTTTTGGAATATTTAATATGTTTTACGTTGGTCTTTTGAATTTGCAGTTTATTTTGTCTTTTCTTTTTTTAATAAATAATTAATAAATATCTCCCTTTTTAATCTCAAATGTTTAATGTCGTAAAATAGTTTTAAAATTATCACTCTGATAACGGTTGTCAAAGATTAAAGCGCGGAACAGATTGAACCAGCAACAGCACCGTCAACAGCAACAGCGGCCGCCATTAATTTAGAGCCAATGTATTTCAATTGTTCAACACACATAAGAACAGCAACAGCAACGCCAACAGCGTCGTTAGGCCAAAGTCCTAAATTTGCTGTTGCTGGTGCAGTGTTGTCAACTTTTCCACTGCAATATTCAGTGGCACCACCAATGAAAAACTTTTTTCAATATGAAATGTCAAGCAGATGAAATGACGTTGCTGGTGGCAATGTGTTTAAGAAATGTTTGCTGGTCAGCGTGCTGTTTGCTGTTGACGATGCTGGTGCTGTTGCTGGTTTAATCTGTTTCGCGCATAATACGATATTTGATATTTATCAATAAAATAATGAATCGGTATTATCGTTGTCAAAAATCAAACGCTCTTTAGATTTAAGATCTATTGTGAATGGTTCAATTGACAAAATTGGTAAATTCTTAGCCAACCAGAATCTCGTTGTTGATAAAATTATTTTGTTCGGTTCGTGTAAATTAATTAATTGTGTAATGTCTACGATAGAACTTTTTTTTAGATGAGAAAATTACGCGGTTCTTCGAAACCCCTGGATTTAGAAGAGCACATGTATGCAGATAATTCGATCTTTTTTTAATTTTATTCAGACGATAACTAATTTGAAAAGGTTTTAGATTCGTACAAAACTTTAGACTTTTCAAAGAAGCCTTCCAATATACTCGTATGTAATTATAGATATAAACGACAAATTAAAACCACTGAAAAGACAAGAATCCATCCCGAACATAATCTTTTCTCTTTTGTTGCTTACAATTTTACTCCTAAGTAAAGAAAACAATAGAAAGTAAATAGCAATGTTTATTAAGCATACAAACTACTTACACTTTTAATGCAAATCACAGAAGATAAAAATGTTAATACAGATTGACGCCAAATTATTTAGAAAATGCAAACGTCAATCAAAATAGGCACTCTTCACAATAGATTTTTGATCGTTGTTCACAATGAATCAAAAAATAATCAATTGTAGTTCATAATACCGATTTATCAATTAATTGATAAATTTTATCAATTTCCAATTTATTGATCTTATTTGAATTAAAAATACTTAAAATATTCCATAATAAAAATAAATCATTCTTATTTACGTTTTGCGCTCTATTTTATCTGTAGATTGAAGTTGAATTGGCTATACGATAAAGCCAAGTGGGACGGTCTCAATAATCACCCTTATTCCGATAGTCGTTTTGCTAAAACGCCAGTAAAACGACAAGGCTCTAGAAACGAAAATTGGAATTTTATTGAAACGATTATCGTTATAATGGTTAGAAAAGTGAAGAACATAGAGAACGCTGCCCTTTTCGTATTATTTAACACCAAAATGTGGTCTCTGGAGCCTTCTCGTTTTAAAGGCGTTTTATTAAAACGACTATCGGAATAAGGGTGAATTTCTTCGGGAAATTTAACTGGTCATTATGTGTCCTTGATAGTGACGTAGACTCCAGTGCAGATATGGTCACAAATATGATTCATTACGGTATGAGAAATTTTATTCCGAATAGGATAAAATCTATCATACCGAAAAAAACTGGTTTGATTAGAGATGTAAAGAGGCTATCATAAAGAAGTAAGCTTACGTAGTTTTAAAGCAAACCCTACTGAGGAAAACTGGAATAAGTACAAACAAGCTAGAAAGACCTGTAACGTTTATAATCGATGAACTAAATTTTTATATCACCAAAATTACGGCAAAAAATACTACTGTGTCCCAAAAAACGAACGAAACACTTCGAAATCCTCAGTTCCAACGCTCGTGTTCAATGACACTCCTGTTGTAAGCTCGATAGAAAAAGCCAATTTGCTTGCAACACAGTTTGCTGTTAATTCGACGCTACCAGGGAGTGACGTGACTTCTCCTGTACTTGAGAGCGTAAGCAATTTTATGGGATGAATCCTTTTTCGCACTCTTGCAGTTGCTTAACTAAAAGATCTTGACATTTACAAGTCCGCTGGCCTGGATAGTATCCCTCCTATTGTTTTGAAGAGGTGTTCTTAAACGCTGGCAAAACTACTGCGTAAGATTTCCATCTATCCCAAACTATAGGTCTCTTTCCGAGTGGATGGAAAAAAGCATTTGTCCAGTCTTTCCCTAAAAAAGAGAATATTTTTCCTCGTTTAACTATCGTCCAATTGCACTTTTGTATGTCCATTCTTTCCAAGGTCATGGAAACGCTGATAAATTTTCAGCTTAAGAAATATCTTGAGGAACGAAAGCTTCTTAATGACCGGCAGTATGGCTTTCGTAGCAATAGGTCCACTGATGATCTGATGGTATATCTCAGTTCTCAGCGAATAGTGGAACAAATCTTTACATCATTTTATTATTGCACTTGATATTTTAAAGGTATTTGATAGAGTTTAGCATCAAGATCTTATCGAAAATGTGTGCTTTTGGTATCAATGAATCCCTTCTTCGATGGATTAGAAATTACCTTTCGGACTGTTTACTACAAGTAGTGTTGGACGGTTTCAAATTTGATACCCACATAATAAATGCTGGTGTACCCCAGGGCTACGTTTTGTCTCCGACACTCTTCCTTGTATCCATAAATGATCTTTTGTCTGAAACTTCTAATCAACTAAATTGTTTCGCTGACGACAGTACCTACCCTCAGGTTTCCATATTCGTTTTTAGTTTCACATCCTTGTCCTTCGGATGTGGACTTCCAACGGCAGCGTATCATAAGCTCCTTAAATTCTGATCTTAACAGCAATGTTCAATGGGGAATCAAAAAGCGTGTAGAATTTAATGCTTCGAAAACTCAATGCTATCTTCTGTAGCTTAAGCTTAACCCTCCATAAATGCAACTTTACTATCAATGGGTGGCACTTGCATCGAGGAGACTGAACAGCTTTAAGCTCTAGGCATGATGTGCATCACAGACCATCTTTTGTAGAGTGATCACATATTTAACGTCGCCAAAAACGCTGCTAAGTGTTTAGGTTTTCTCCGCCCGCCGATGCAAAAAGTTTTTTTACCCCTTCTGATCTGGCTGTAATCTATAAAAGCTTATATTTGTCCAAAGCTTGAGTACAATTCTCATATTTGGACAGGTGCTCCGATAAACCACTTGATTCTATTGAATAGAATTAAAAAAAGAACTTAAAAAATGATAGGTGAGAGAAATATAACGCAAACAGGGTTCTAGTGAAATAGCAAATTGTATTCCTTCCCTTAAACAATTTAACCGTAATACCTGCGCTTCAAGTAATGCCCATCAGTTTACCCTTGAGCTAAAGTTCGGACGTTCTGTTAAATTCAGAGATTCTATCTTCATTCGGACTGCACGAATTTGGAATACTCTACCTAGCTCCATTTTTCCTTCCCTTTGTAATATTCAGAAACTTAAAACTAATGTGCATCGTTATCTCCTTTCGAAACCTTTCCTGTTTTCAGAACGCTCGCACTGTGATAATTATTCAAACCCTTTAATGCGCCCATATAATAAAAAAAATATATATATAATAAAACCCCCTTACTTACCTCGTAACCGAAAATCCATTTTCATGTAAATAAATATCCAAACAAAAAGTCGTTAAAAATACTCATGAAATTTTATTTGTTATATAAAATATTTTATTATTATTCACATATTACAATACAATTATTATTAATTGAATTTTTTCTTATAAAAATGGCGACGAAGTATATATTTCCTCGTCCAGAGCTAATTACAAATATATTTGACATAATACAATTTCGATTTTTCTAAGTAATACAAATTACTAATTTATTATAAAATTCTATTTTCAAATAATAAAATATAAACATTTAATTTTTGATTTGTTGCGTTATTGGTTTGACTTTACCAAATTTTATTCTTTTCACCAATTTCCACGGAAGCCCGTCTTAGTTTTAGTTTAAACTTTATTTGATATTTTACAATTTTTAAATTTTCCATCGAATGGAAAATAAATGAAAATAAAACAAATAAAAACACTAAAAAAATATTTATATAAAATATGCAAACATAAAAAAATATGGTAACTAATTAAACATTAATTAAACATTAATGTATGTAGGTATATGGAAGATAACTTAAATTAGAAAGAATTTATTTTGTACAGAAGGGAGATTTTTTTGTCAGGAAGGAGGGAAGAAACATTTTTAGGTTGTCTGTTTGATAAGAAATAATCCAACTGAAAGAAGAATGGCCACTGTAAAAATTCACACCCACTTATTTGTGAGCTTTTGTGCTAAAATATTTTACCCAAACTATGAGTTCGTCTAAAGGGATTCCACGAACTTGACGAGATACTTCCAAGACGGTTTTTCGGTGTCTTACATCGAAGTTTTGGTTTTGAACTTGTTGTTCCCGTGGGACTCGATGAACCCGATGAGACTCCCGAAGAACTAGCAGCTGATAATGTGGATATAGAGCCTTTCGATGATAGGGGCTACGTTTGATCAAAATACAAATGTTTACAATTTTAAGTTTTTTTTTAAGGCCCAATTGTTAAGATCCACTTACCTTAAGATAATTTCTATCCATTGGTGTGATGACTTTTAACTCTAAAGTTGAACCAGCAGCCTGAATTGCATGGACAACTTGTTGATGTGAGTACCATTTAACATCGATGCCGGACACCTCGACAATAAAGTCACCCTCTTTTATTCCTCCAAGCTATAAGGGGTGAAAAAAGATTAAAGAATAAATGTTGAAATGTATATGATGAATTTTGAAAATCTTACATCCGCAAGTGAGTTCATCTCGACATGGGCAATAATCACTGGCGCATCCCCTCTAACATGAAACCCAAAGCTGTCCACATCATCTTTGTACAAACTGCAACCAACCTCATGCTGATCTGCCGCCGGACAATGGCAATGATAGGCAGTTCCGTTGCGGTACATTGTGGAGCCCTTCTGAAGCCGCACACATCTCGGTGCGGTCCAATGTCGTCTCGCAGAAAAAATTGCAATTGGTCCCAGTCGCTTGAAGGGGTCGTCGACCTTGTATGATGTGAAGTCAGGTCCGGTAAGTGAGAGTGTGAATTTAGAACAAGCTTTTGGAAGATGAAAATTAAAAACAAAATTTTATATCATCCTCGATTATGATTTGAGTTCTTTTTTGGAGCCATACCATCAACAATGACGTCAATCAAATCAAAGTCTTCGTCAATGTCCTTTTCAACCCTTTCTTCTGTGTATTTTTCATATTCGTCTTGAGTTTTATAGTGAGCTTCTTTTAATACCTGCGTTAGTGATGTTTTGTTCTAAAAAGGAAATAAGACCGTTAAAAAAAATTCATTTTTATGTCTTGAAAACATAAATAAGACTGTTTTAGGAATTTTGAAAATAAATATTAAAAGTTTTGTAATACATTAAAAAAAAACTTTGTACTTTGAAATATAACGAACTTCTTAGTGAAAGACTTTATATAAATCTTAGTTATATTGGCGCAGCTTGAATTTCGGCCCGGATTTTACGGTCATCCGACGCTCCGACGCCATACTGGATAAAGACTACGACTTTTAGCCGATCTGCTGGGAATTGTGCATCAATGGGCGGTTCCTGCACGATGGCGATGTGCTGTATACGTTGGAGGTGTCATTGGGTTTTATTTTTTCGGGTCAAACGACTACTGTGGACGGCGAGAGCTATAGCCATGCTGAACGATATTTTCCTTTCTCAAAGGGATGAATTTGAACTGACAAACAAGTGGTTCTATCACCACTGAGCAACGGCATATCCTGCACGAGCCAAAAACCAAATTCTAAGGAATGCATTTTGGGATCGCCTAACCTCTAGTTTTGGCGATCTGCACTGACCGGTGTGAACACCCGATTTAGCCGTTCCAGACTTCTTATTTATGGGTTTTTGAGGTCACGAGTCTATGCCAACATACCTTAGAATCTTGAAGCCCTCAAAAAGAAAAAAAGAATACCCCTCAAGGACCTTTCGCTGGAAGTTTTAGCAAGTCCCCAGTCCCCAGATTCGAGGCGACAAGAAAAACCAAACCTTCGATTGAAAGACCTGGCCACAGTGGATACCAGATGACTGGACCAGGTCCGAGGTAGTATATGATGGAAGGCCAACGTATCTGAAGGAAGGCAACGATCTTTCATGGATCGAGAGCGGATTACGTAAGTCAGAAATTGCAGTTTAGGGACTGAAACAGTCTTCAACAACATAAAATTCAGATTACCTGAAGCTCTTAAAGCATTAAACTTAAAACAATCACGGAATAATGACTGCCCTTAAAATGCCTTAGCACACAGTGATAACGTTTTCAAAATTTGAAGATGATTTAAAAGAAGACACCGATGAATGTCTAAATATCGCAATGGGAGGGATTTATTCCACATTCGTGTAGTGCCGCTAATGAAAGAATCTCTCAATTTAACAGTTCGTCCGAAGTTGGCCTTAAGGGTTGACTGATGGACATTCTCTGAAGGGCGAGTATTTCGTTTGAATTGTTTTGGGAGAGGATTGCAACTGGCTGTTTCCTTAAGACACTGATTATAAAAATAGCGATAAGATAATGAAAGACATGAAATATTGAAATGTCGCTCAAGAAATGCAATCGTGTCTATTATATAGTTCTAATTTTAAAGCTCTTATTGTGATTATGTCCAAAATCAGAAGACGCGGAACTTATCGCTAAATTAGCCTAATTGAAGTTCGTCGACAGTTTGTTGTTTGTATTACAGTATATATTTGACACGCTGTCCTTTTTTAAAAACAGACTCAACAATAGTCCTGGCAAAAGTGGCAGTAAAATTAGGTAGGCATTTCAATTCTGAATTCTCTTATAAAAGTATTTGCAAGAATCCTGTATAACAGACTTACTAGATGGGTAGAGGCAAAATATCGGTTAAGCATGTTTGAATCTAAATTTCGTGAAAGATTTTTAACTATCGACCATATTTTTGCCCTTACCAGTATAGGTAAACAATTCACCCAAAAAAAGCTGTAAGCTTGCTTCGTAAGTTTGAAAGCTGCTTTTGATACGGTCAATGGCCAAGCTCTCATTTATAAAATGGCTTCTCTTACTCTTAGAATATCCTCCAGAAAGTTTATGTTTATTTACGAAAACTTTTTGTGCGAACCTATGCGACAGTTTGGGATAGGTCAGAGACTTCAAACTGGTTTGAAACGACTGCTGGTGTTTCTTAATCCCAATCTTGTTTGCGCTTTACATCGATGATTTTTTTGAAAATATACTTAGTGGAGTCAATTATTTGGACATTTTTAAAAGTATTGCTTTACGCAGAGGACTTATTCATGCAATCCGATAACCCCTTTTTGTCTCCAACTCCAAATAAACAGGCTCGAGATGTTCTGCAAAACTTGAGATCTTCAAATAAACTCTAGGAAAACAAAAATTATGGTGCTTGAAGGTCGTAATTATCAAAGATTAACAGCCTTATTTATTAAATTTCATTAATACTCGGTTAAACCTCGGAATAGTTAAACCGAACCGAAGCACTTACTTCGGATTTATGCCACGTCAAACAAATCCTTATTTATAAATTATTTTATTAGCCGTTTTACCTATGTCTTCCTTATGTCAAATATACTATCAAAACATCACCAATCTAAGACTTTGATTATTATAAATGTAAGCAAACTCCTTTTTGAAAATTTTACACGATGTCATGTCAAAGTGACATTTAGATACTAAAACGGCTTCTATGAACCAGTTTCAGCTTATTTCGCCTCTATTCGTCGTGTTTTTGTTTATAAATAAGATTTTCAGGATTAGAGTCGTTGTAAAGTCGAAGTAACTTTACTCCGTCGCTAAAACGAGTTAGTAAATAAAGCTGTAAGAGAGGAAAGGTGTTTTCTGGGTATAATGATCCTATTGAGATAGTACATGGATTTAAATATCTGGGAGTGTTGATGTCTGCTAACGTTAGCTTCACTAACCATGTGCAGCAAGAAAATAAAGAAGCACAAATAGCTTTCAGTGTTATGTGAGCCACATTCTGCTGAAACTAAAATATTGACTTAGGTTCTAAATATCGGGTCAAGTAACTCTCAACAGATGTATGTGCTAAAATCTAACTCCGATTTTATTCCGAAAGTTATGAGAAAATCAGGATGTAATCTTCACAAATCTATTACGAAGAACTCCTTACGAACAAGTCCATCGCCTTTCAAGGAGTAAAATTAACTTACCTAGTCTCTAGATTTAACAGACTCGAACTTATATAACTGGCAGGAAAAATTTACTACTGTTATCTCGAACATTAATGAAAAGATGTATCTCCAACATTTGAATAGACCATCAATATCAGACACCCAAGAAATTTATAGAAACTTAGGCTAGTCGCGCACTGGCAACTGTGATCGAAATCAAATAGTTTAATCACCAGTTGAAAGAGAACCGCGCACTGGCAACTCTTTACTCACGCTCACACTCTTTTCTCTCTTGCTCTTATATAAAACAGCTCAATTGTTGCGAAGGCAATCGTTTAGTTTGTGTCAAAACAAGAACTTTTTAGTTGCTCGAATCGAGTTGCTCTAAGTGCGCGGTGTCCCATATAAGCCCATATGTTTCATTTTAGCAACTAAACAGTTGCGAAACTAAAAAATTGAATGTGCGCGCCTGGCCTTAAACCATTCTCCAAATTTCAATAATTATTAATTAGTTCAAATATGAACTTTTCGTGAAGGCCATAACTACAATTTTTAGGGCAAGGGTAGAAATTTTGAATCTTAACTAAAGTTTGGTTAAATTTTAAGGGTCGATGTTGAATGTGAAGCACACCTAAACGTCAAGTTTTTTTCTGCATTTCATTTGACATTTTTCAATTTCAGACTAACCATGGAAAGATACACAATCGAGCAACGCGTTAAAGTTATTCAGGCTTATTATGAAAATGGGCTTTCGAATCAAAAAGCATATCGTGCATTTCGTGATTTTTTCGGTCAATTTAATCGTCCAAATGTGCGTACAATCGAAAAAATCGTGCAAAAATTTGAACAAATCAGGTCTGTAGGAGATGTGAAAACACCAGTGCATGCTCGTACAGCTCGTACTGCAGAAAATATTGCTGCTGTTCGCGATAGTGTGGCTGAAGAGCCGTCCACCTCAACTCGTCGTCGTGTCCAATAATTACACCTCTCACGCTCGTCGTTGATGAACATTATGCATAAACACTTGCATTCACACGCTTACAAGGTGCAATTGACTCAAGAACTAAATCAATTCAATTGTAAGAATGGTGGTAAGAAAATAATCTTCAGTGATGAGGCACATTTTCACCTCAGTGGATTCATCAATAAGCGGAATTGCAGCATTTGGGCGAATGATAATCCAAGAGTAACTGTCGAAAAACAAATGCACCCACAAAGAATGACTGTTTGGTGCGGTTTATGGGCTGGCGGCATCATCGGGCCGTATTTTTCCCAAAATGAGGCCGGTCAGGCATTTACTGTGAATGGTTTTCGCTATCGTGAGATGATAACGAACTTTTTATGGCCCGAAATAGCTCTTTTGCGCGACAAATTCAATGGCCTTGTTATCTCACGTGGTGGCGATGTCAATTGGCCGCCAAGATCATGTGATTTGACACCATTGGACCATTGGGGTTATTTGAAAGAAAAGATGTACGTCGATAAGCCAGCAACAATTCAAGAGCTAAAGGATGAGATAATTCGGCACATTAACGGCATAGAACCTCAATTATGCCTCATTGTCATCGAAAATTTTGACCATCGGATGGAGGTGTGCCGCCGAGGTTGCGGCGGCCATTTGGCCGATATCTTGTTCCATACATAATTGAACCATACCAATATTATTATAATAAAAAGAAATGACAATAATTTATTAAATAATTTGTGTTTTATTCAAAATCAACATCGGCCCTTAAAATATAACCACCCTTTATGTCCAACATATCGGTCACATCTGCCTATTTGTAATTTTTGTAGCAGACGTGAACGCGACGATGTTTACCATTTCATTGCAATTTGTCCAGCACTGCAAGAACTATATAATTTTCTGCCGAGTCCAGACGGCTAAAATGAGCAGCATTTTTCGTGATAAGAAATACCTACTCTTGGAGGATTTGTCAGTTTCTCGTAAGAAACACTGATCTATCAGCGGAGACATATTTTTATCACAAAGTGGCACAATATCATGGGATTTAAAATAAAACATATGTAAAACTGTTGTTTGTCTACTACCTTGAATTAATCAGTTGGAATATCATTTCAAGAGACAATGTGGCTAAAAGATATCTAGAAAGAACTGACAGAAATTTTTTAATCTATGAGACTTTTTTTAAGCCAGTATGAATGCACATTCCATCTTGCATATTATTTTATCATTATTTAATGATGCAGAAATACTTAATTTCAATTTGAACTTCGTGGTCCTGTTTTTTGACAAAATAAACCTCTTAACTAATTGAAACTGGTTAGAGATGTCATTATTTCGCTGATTTATTTTTCCGGGTAAAACTGTTCTCAAAAACAGAGATGACATCCGAAAAGTTTAAAAAAAAAAAAAAAAAAAATGGTAACAATAAAACTTGTGCACTTAAAATTCTTAATCAAACAAAACCATATACATAATTAGTTTACACAAAAATAGTTTTCAAAAACAAACAATAAAAACATCAACTTCAAGAATACTTCAGTACTTCAGACCACCTTAAATGGTCTTCTTCACCATTGAACTCACCTTTAAATACCGGCACATTCGTTGCAGTCTCTGTGCCTCCTCATGACTAGCTAATGATTCTTTGAGGTGTGCCCGTTTCAAGGCACTCGCACACCCACTATCTTCATAGATGCTACTACTTGTAGCATCCTCCTCCGCATTACCAATAAATGATTCCACGGTGGTCTGGCTACGCTTCCCACTGGTTCCATGTGATGATGTGCTGTCAGCATTTGCATCAATACTCCGCGACTCATAATGATGTGACAATGCTGTAAAAAATATTTATGGAAGTTGAATAGTTGTAACAAAAAATACGGCTTCTAAGAAGAAGAGTAACCTCACCTTTGTAATATTCAGCTTTGAGGGGCACCAAACCAGCCCAACATTCGGGTAGATAAGTGTGGGTATCATTGAGTTGGATGTTTTTGTGCATCTCGTTGTATTCCATTGTCAATTGTGCTGCCTCACCAGCTAGATCTTTAAAAAGCTATATAAAGAGGTGGATGAAATTATTCTCAAGGTTCTTAAATCAATCAATTGTTTGAAGATGTTACTCCACTTACATGACTTGATTCGGTGAGTAATAAAGACTCGATTTGGAGTTGTAGCTTTTCGAAGAGACATTCACGAGCTTGTGCTAGCATTAATGAAACCAAAACGTCCAGCACCTGTGGTTTCAGATCCATTGAGGGAGCATTTGTGAATGTGTCGTAGATGTGACGGAATATTCCAGCGGCTCTCAAAAAGCTATCTACAGCCGCGTCGAGTCCTTTTTCAGTGGTTCGATCGTGACGGGCTCCGATTTGTGTGTAAATTGCTCCCAAGTTGAAAAGTGTGCAGGCTTTTTCGAAGGCTATGGTACGCTGACAGGATGGTACACCTGAAATGGGATATTAAGTAAGTTTTAATAATTCTCCAACGGCAGCAGTGGGGCATTATTAGCACAAACATTGAAATTGTTGCATTTACCTGTCAGGGAATCGTACCACTCAAAATAGACTCCCAAATTCCGATCTGGTGGAAAAAATCTCCTTTCGACATAGTACAGCAAATTGTAGTAGCGAAAGAGCAAGGCAACACCTTGTAAGTCCCTTGATGGTGTTTTTGAAGCCTTCAAAAACAAAGGTGGTTAATTAATACAGCTCAAATTAATACGACGTAAAATTAATTATATGTGTAAATGATAGATACCTGTCGAGTATCTGTAATATCAGCAATTGCATCGGTATAAATCGATGGTTCTTCACTATAGTGCTCCAATATAAAATCCGAGAAGGGCTCTAAAAAGTTTATTTCTTTTGTTTCTTTTAGTCCAAGTGGTATCATTGGCATAACACTGTCTTGACTGCAAAAAAAATATATAAAAAGTGTTAAAACAGAGAACGATTAATTTAGAGAAGTTACGATTGTGATAGACAAATAGGTTATAGTCGTTTGGTTAAAAAGCTACTTAATTCATCATTATAGCCATGGGGAGCTCAAATCTTAACCAATTTTATGATACAACAGACAGTCTTGGATGCAATTTTTAACGAGGATAATATACTTTGAGGTGTTTGGAAATTAGTTTCAAACAGCAATTCGATCGAAATGAGTATGTACGAGCATCTTTGAACAGTTTTAATCACTGCCTTACTAAGTTATAACTATGCTGATTTATTTGCTTATAATAAAAAACAAGGATGTGAACAGATTGTTAGGATTAAGATTTTCTTAAAGAGCGGGCATAACGACTGAAATGTTTAAGTGCAGGAATGTAATTTGGTATTTCACTAAAACACTTTCTGTTCTACAGATGTAATTATTTCAGTAGCTTATCATTTTTAAAGCTCTCTATTTTCGATTTTATCGAAATGATTGAAAGCTTCATAGATTACATAAATAAGTCGTTTTTTGGTATTCTATAAGTAAGGGTCGAAGGTTCTTTCGATTCATCGTCAGAAAGAATAGAAAATAGTAATCCTTAGCTCGTGAATAAGAACAAACTGAAACAAATTCAGAGATAAGCTTTAAGGTTTAATAAACCTCAAATCCTCTATGGAAACAATTATATAACTTGATCATGAAGTAGAACAAATTATTGCAATATGATGCAACAGGTTCAACAAGCTGCTGTTAGCAAGGTAAGCCTTCAATTGAAGTAACATCTTACATACCTATATCGCTTATACCAATCATGGTAAAAGTTTTCCAGAAACTGCTTTGCGAAATAATAAGAAAAAGAAGACTCATTCCGAATATTCAGTTTTAATTAAGAAATAAAAATTTCAAAATAGACCAAGTGCATCGAATTAAAGATGTTCTTGAAAAGGTACTTGAAGAAAGACAAGTATGTTCAGCTCTATTCTTAAATGTTACTCAAGCCTTTGAAAAATTTGAAACTTGAGTACAAATTGCATATGGACCTTTCAAATCAGCACTTCATAACATTGAAAGCCTACGTTACGAAACGTCTCTTTAAAGTATACGGTACGACCAATATTATTCGGAACTTAAGAAAATTAAAGTCGGTATAGGAAGTATCCTAGGACCAACTCTGTTTTTGTTATACAGAGTGGCGCAAAAGTATCGTTATGATTCATTTTTATTAAACTTTTATTTATTAAAATTAAGATTATGGTTTGGAAATATGTTCAAAAAATAATGGCGTAAAAGGTGAAAACGGCGATTTTTCAAATTTCAATCGACTATAGCATCATACTCTCTCAACCATTTTTTTAAGTTAAAAGGTCATCGAATGCCTATTTTAATATTTAAGTATCATACTAACTTCCATAGCTGGGCATTAACTCGTTAATCCGTTAATCGTTAATTAACGAAGTTAAAATTTTGATTAACGGATTAACTTTCAAAATAAACTACAGTTTGCAAGTTGCAACAACTGCAAGTTCATTGCAACGCAATAGTTCAACCACGTAGACACATTTCACTGCAGCCAACGCAACGCAACACAATATTACGTTAAGAAATCCCAAAGAAAGTTAAAAAGTTGATCAACGCGTTGAACAAATAATGTGCAACGCATTATCTTGAAAATGTTGCTCAACGTGTTGATCCAACATTTTCAAGGAGCAACACGAGCTAATACACTTGTTGCGCAATTCGTTGAGCAACGGCCAACAACTAGATCCAACCCGTTGGTTGAACAGAATTGAAGGCACCGTACATTAGAGTTGAATGCGTTGAATTCGAAATTTGTGTGTTGATCGCCTAGAGTGGACGACCGGCATTACTTAGCGCCGATGCTCAGAGTAAAAAAATATAAAAAATGCAATTTTTACCACATGTTAACAGATTAATGATTAACGTTAACTTGCGTTAATTCTTCCGACATTTAACGCTTTAACGTTTAACGAAGCTAACTTTTTTAGTAGCGGATTAACGATTAACGAAGTTAACTGTTTGATTAACGGTGCCCAGCTATGCTAACTTCATATGACTCTTTGACATTTACAAACGTCAAAACAGGTCTGTTTACTTTGTTTATACATGAATTGTCATTTCATAACTTTAGGTGTGTTCAGAAGCAATATATTAAAAAACATAGCCTTAGCACGATATTAGTTACAAAATATTTAAAATTGTGAAAGAGTTAGTAATCTACTTTAAAGTTAGCAAATTGTTAAGTAGTATCATTCTTTTATCTTAATGCTAGCGTGTTTAAATTTTTGCGTCAATTTCTGTCAAATAGTGCTCATTTTTTGTTTCGAGCTGAAGTGCTCTTTTCATTGCTTAGAATTTCAGGTAGCAGCGCCCTCACTCCTTCTCGGATATTGGTCTTACGGGGTTGCACGGTTTTTGGTTCATTGGCATATATTTGTACCTTACTTTTTAGGTATCCATAAAAAAATATCTAGAGCAGTTACATCGGGTGAACGCGGTGGCCAGTAAAAATCAAGATAAGTCGATATTACTCGATGACCAAAAATTTCCCCTAGGAGAGGCATAGTTGGATGAGCTGTGTCCTGTGTGAGCTGTGGCTCTATCTTTTTAGAACCACAACTTTGAATTGTTCTCTACCTCTGGCTTTCCAAAATTTTTCAATCAATAATTGAAAGCCATCCACATTTACCGCGACTTTTTTTTCGTTTTCGAAATTAAATGATCCTTTCTGAGGTTATTCTACACCATACTGTGCTTCTAAGTTAGTGCATTTGACGTTCAACAATTATTTTTGAATTTTAGATGCCCCATACTCTGCAATTCTGTTTATTCACGTTAGAACTGAGGTGTAAGTGGGCTCATTATAAGTTTATGAATAAACTCATTGTTCTATCGAAGCGTTTCTTGAAAACTCAGAGCATATTAAATGCGTACTTGTGGATAATTTGCTTTCAATACGTGAACCATTTGAATCTTATATTGAACGAGCTATTACTACCGTAAAATTCCTTGAAAATACCGCCTAGATATCACTAACTGCTGAGAATGTCGCGTGATGGTAGTTTCGGGGTTTTCCTCAATATTTGCTTGCATCCGAGCAATATTCAGATCATTTCGAACTGCAAGAGGTTTTCCAGCATGCGAAGCTCCTTGTTACTGAAAACGCTGGGTCAATCGGTAAGTTGTTGGAGCACTGCATGCATTTAAAACATGAAAGAAATTTCGATATGATGTTTATATCTGAATAATTGAATGCCGACTTCTAAAATAAAATTTGGTTCATTGTTCTGTGCTGAGTCTTTCCATCATAAATTTCCGAAGTAACTTATACTTCACTGTGAAAATACTAGGGACATTTCAGTGGACATCATCAAAATGATCACCTTTGCCGAAAAATGAAGTCAAGGAAGTGTTCTAGAACAAACCCAGTATTTGTTATATACAAGGAATATTCCAGTGAACAACAAATTCAATCATGGCCACGTTTGCTGACGATATTCCAATATTAGTGCCTTACCAATGTTACGGGAAAATTTCAAAATGCAGTCGATAAAAATAGGGATTGGTCGCATCAAAGACATATCAAATTAAACGAAACAAAATCGACGCATATAAACTTTGCAAACAAAAATCCTAATAATGTTCCAATTTTTATCAAATGAAATGTTGAAAGAACTAAACTTGAAGTATATAGAGAAATGTACTGGCTACTAGGAAAGAACCCTGGCATATGTACGCAGAACAAAATCATGTTATACAAGGAACTGTTGAAAACTATTTGGAGGTATTATATCTAACTACAAAGTAAACCAATGCTGAACCCACCCAAAAATTGTAAAATAAAGTTCTTCGTGGAATAATAAATAGTAAATTGCTATTTATTATGTACCAACATAAGAAATAGCGATTTACATCATGACCTTCAAATAGAAATGCTCACATGGGTCGTTTTAAAAAAATTACATTTTTAGCATTATAGCTTCTATTTTTTTGCATTTCAATTTAAAGGCTTGAAATTTGGCATGGAACTGTGTTTATATGTCAGCATTATAACAAAAAATTTGCAGATCGATTGATGGTAACGAATATACATGGTAATTAATAATGTGTAATCTCCGTGGCCTGTTTGGGATGTGATTTTAATGCTTAATCAGTTTTATTAATATTTTTAATGATGAAAATGATTTTTTTTTAAATTTTGGGCCTCGTCGTTTGAAAGGCCTTCTCTTAAACTTCAATTTTATGATATGCAAAAAAAAAAAATTTTTTTTTGTTGTCCCAATACTTAGTTGAGTGAGTGTGACAAGATTTTGAAAAAAAAAAACATTATTAAACATTTTCGCTTTTTCACACAACTAAACAATTTTTAATAATTTTTTAAGATGCATCATCTTATAGTACGTCAAGAAACCTTCAATTTCATGTTTTATTATAATTTAATTATTGCAGTTAATTCCTTTAAAATTTACATACAAAATAATTTTTTCATCCGAGTAAAAATTCAGTGTAATCTCCGTGGCCTTGTTATCTTTGTACCATATTAATATTTTTAAGTCTAACCACCGCAAAAAGAAAGGTATTTAATCATACTTGAACCTAATATAATTTGGGTGATATTGAATTACATTGACTATATTAAAATTAAGAAATAGTCGATTTTGTAATCTCCGTGGCCTGTAATCTCCGTGGCCATTTTCGTATTTGTTTTTTAATATATGTTCTTTTAGTTTATAATGGCTCATATTATTATTAATATTTTTATATTCTAGATAAATATACTGAATTTCATCATCGGTATTGGTACCGTAAAAGCTCCAAGAAAGTTATGTGTCGTTATTTAAAAATATTTGTTTGCCTCTTTCATGCTTTTAAACAAAATTTATTTAATTTGTATTTTTTATTAATTATCCTATTAAATTTATATGCTTTCCACAAAATTTCAACTATTTATTGTTACTACTATTTATTGTTTAATACTATTTGTTGTTATTTTATGCAAAAAAGAACATTTTTAATACATTCGAAATTTTCAATTTTAATTTTTATCGAAAAATACTCGTAAAATGAAAAATATTTGAAATTATTTTTGCGCAACTCGGAAAACTCCTTTTCTACTTGTTTACTATAGATTTAGAAACTAAGACCCAAGAAAAACTGAAACAAATTTTTTTTGAAACGATCAATAAAAAATGTCAATTTTTAAAAAATGACCCACATAAATGGTTAAAAATAGATACTGTGAAGTAATACCTAATTCGAAATCGCCTTAAATTTATACAAGACAGAATTCGAAGAATTACAAGAACCAAGCCTCACAAACTGATGGTCTAAGAACTATGGGAAGTCGTAAAAGTTTAAACTTCCCCAATGTGGTTTTAAATTGAAAAAAACAAAAACATTTGTCGATCTTTCATAGACTTGATCCTGATCCCGGTTGTTTTTCTGCGATGAGAAACCCACACTTCTTTGTACCGAAGATCACCAAGTGTCTTTTGAATTTTTCCACCGACAAGAAAATTTGACAGTATTTTAATCGACAAGATGTAGGAATGTTTTTTTTTTTAATTTTATTTAAAAATAACATAGAGTAAAGAAATGTTAAGAAATGGGTTTCGAAAATCATATTTTTCTCGAAAATGAAACATAGAATTTTGATCAAAAATTTTGAGTGTGCTTTATTTTTATTTATTTATTTATTTATTTATTTATTTATTTAGCATCATTTAGTGCATACAACGAGCTTTAATTATAAAAAATACAATTAAAGTATTACTGAGCTTCTTAATAAATATAACAATATGTGACCTACCATATAGAACATTTTTTTCGATGTTTGGCTTTCTCATTATCGACATAACAGATTTAAATGTAATTTTTGTAATTTTGCTTTGAAAAAGTTTGAAAAAAAATGTTCATATCAAAACTTAACTTTGGATTTTGGAAATAAAATTAAATGTTTTTCTTAAATTCGATATCTCAAAAACGTATCAATATTTGTTTTTAAATGTTTTCTTAAAGAATTTATTTATCACGATTTAAAACTGATATTCCTACATAAATTCATATTTGGTGATCTCACTCATTCTCTTTATATACTATACGTTTAAACTGCTACTTTACCATTAGAGTTTGTTTTTTTATTGCGCAATTTCATGCCAAACACGTTTGAAAGTTAATGCTGTAATAGTTTTTTTTTTTTTTTTTTATGACGAGGGATGGCATTTTAATTGCTGACAACAATCAGAAATGTCAGTTGATTTGCAATTAGTTAATTCTTTTTACTTGCGATGTAGAATAGAGGAAAGTTCGTTTTTCTATAAGTGGTAGTTAAGAATTCTTAAGAAATATAATTTACGTCGAGGGTTTGATCAAACATAAATTACGTAGACCTTGGGGAACAAGAAAAAAAAACTAATGGATATTTTATTTCATCACTTTTTTTTTTTGTTAAAAATAATACAATTCATTAAAAATTTAAGGATTGGAATTGTAATTTCTCATAAAATTAGATTTTGAAATATATAATTTTATATTTCTTATCGATAATTTCCCAATGCAATTTTTAATCCAGTCGAGGTTTAGGTAAGTGAAGAACTTTATATGAGCCTCTTAACCAATTTAAGATCGCTTTCCATTTAGTACTCTGAAGCCATGCTTGTGCTTTTATAACGCGCTAATGCAGTTTTCTTAGTTCAGACGTTAACGCGAAAGTCTACAAAAAGGTTCTATAGGAGATCATTTTTCTTACTTATAAAGGATTATCGAATCCAACATCGCATCGGCCGTTAAGACTTAAGATCCAGTTACTGACAAATACAGTTTGGTATCAAAGGGCACGGTAGTGCCCATCCAAGTTCTGTCACTACACCCTTTTTACAGGAACAAACTCAAACTCCTTGCTAGTCAGGCACAGGCGAGGCGCCTCACCAAATTTCATTTTTCTAGCATAAGCGGTTCCTGAGATATAAGGCCTCAAAAATCACAAAAACCGTAACTGACTGACTGACTGACAGATCATCAAAATTATGATACTCGTATAAAACCTTCATGAAGTAAGAACTTGGCGTACTTTTAGATCTCAGTACTTTTCACGGCTGACTTGTTACACAAAGGTTTTTGTATAGAAAAACTTGGCTCTGTTTTTTTTTTAATTTATGTTTTTGGTCTGATAATGGTAAGTAAGCACGTTGGACTTTCACGTAGAAGGCTTGGAGTTTGATTCTTAGCCGCTGGCATTGTATTGCTTCTTGCGCGAGATTAGCAAATCCTGCTCCATTAGCCATTCAGAATCAGCAGAATATTGTAAGTCCCCTCCATTCATGAATGGTTGAAAGTTGTAAGTTACTAGGTGTAAGGCCGTGCGGGGCTCTTATTTATTTAATTATTTTTACCCACTCCCACTTTTTTCGTATCGAATTGTCAAGTTTGCTTAAAATCTAGAGTTTAATTGTTTTTTGTAGAAATCTAAAACTTACTCTATATATAGTTTTAATTTGTCTCACAAAGAGCAAAGACAAACCTATTTATTATAAGCAACCATTTGCCAACTATGTTAATTGACTATATATTATTGTAAGCCATAATGGATTTTGATAGTTTATTGTCATTGCAAAGAATTTTTGCAGAAGCCGTATGGACAAGAAAATCGGTTCCTAACCTTTTCTGTAGATGTTGTGCTCTACCCCAAAGACTTATGTCGATTTCCTTTACACACTAGGGATTTCGATCCCTTGTCAAATTTTGACTTTTACGACAGATTTTACGTTCCTTCACACCAAAAAAATCGATTTTTTTTTGACAGAGATCAAATCCTTCGAATCCGTATTTGGAGAGGGATTTACATGTATACGAAATACACACACTAAAAGACAAAATTTTACAAGGGATCGAAATTCCTAAAATCCCTAGTGTGTAAAAGAAATCGACATTAGGCTCCCCCTGCGGGAAATTTCTTCAACAATGATCCTTGGTATATGATGTTAAATATACAAACTATAAGTTTTGTATGATATGGAAATATTTGATGACCATTTCAATATCGTTAAAAGTAAGAATAAAAAAGAGAGGTCCTAAGTGGCTGCCTTGTGCGAAACCGGGTGTGGATAAGAAATCAACAAAGATGGTAGATCTGAATCGAACTTTGTAGTAATGCACTTTGATTTCAATATATTTTTGACACCGCATGTGTCAGAAGTTGGCGTTATAAAGTTAATTCCAGGGTTATTTCAGCAAATTTGTTGAGCCAAATCATCATTTAAATTTACAGAAAAATATGTAGTTAACAAGATTTTAGCACCAGAATTAGAAAAATCTCTTACTGAAAAGCTGGGTCTACGTGTGTCAGTATTCTTACTGGCAGGTAGGTACTGCAAGTTAATATTACCTATAAATGTATTGTACCTGCAATAAGAGCAAGTGAGCTTAACCGGCTTAACCCATCCTCGTCGCCAATATGATAATGATCCAATATATTAAATAATACGATCTTTCTAATTCAGCAATTTATTAACAAACCTAATTTAATGTAAAAATTTATAAAGTCTTAAGGTAAAAGAGCTTGTGTCGGCGGAATTCTATGAACAAGAAGTGTCGCATCTAACTATGCTTAACAGACTTTTGACAACCAGACATAATAATTATATTTTAGACCTTTTCTTTTAAGTATATGTTGAGGGTGCGATTACATCACTCATAAACCGATCCTCATATTGCACTCCAGTCGCATCGTTATTTAAAAAAAAAAAAAACTGTCCAAATCAATCTAACTCCCTTACGTAAGGTTCTACATATCTGCATTCTATATCCATGAAAAATGCTGTGATTTTTTGCGTTGCGATGTGAATATGACAATTTTTCGCATTTTTGCACGTTTTGTGGTAAAGAAATATTTATAACTCATTCGATTCTGTTCCATTTCATGAATAACAATAAGTTCAATTGAGTATTTTGTATAGGTGATTCTAAAACTCCGCAGTTTGAAATTGGCGAGAAAAATAAAATCGTATTTCGTAATATACCCAGCTCGTTATGTATTTTTATGGGTGAAACTGATATGAATCTTAAAACTATTTCAGAAAGATATTTATTACAGATACGGTAATTGTTTGAAAATAAATAGATATGTACTCGTATGTACACTAGCACAAGGAAAAAACTTCAAGCTTATTCCAATGCTCAAATTCAAATATCAAGATTAATTTCGTTTATACTCAATGCCACCAATTGAATCTGAACAATTGGAAAGGAATCGGAAACATTTTTAAAATATCTTTTCCTTTCTAAATGATGACGTAACGATGTAACCAAACCACGTGCTAGGAAGTAAGTAAGAACTACATAATACAGATCTTAAGTTTGAATAAAAAGTGTTCCGAGCTAGCAACCTTCAATCTGAGATTTTGTGAATCAAAAAAAAAAAAAAAAAAAAAAAAACAAAAACAAACAAAACAATTACAATTTAAATAAGTTTATTATTCCCTTTAGACGTTTAGCTTGAATGACTTTTGGCTGGAACCTGCAAGTCAGCATTATGAATTGAAATTTGAACTTTTCTAAGTAAAAAACAAAAACGAATAATCCAAGCAACAACTATAAATGTATAGCAGGTGAATGTGATTGCGTTCCAGTAGTTAACCACATTGGGTACCTACCTATAATACTTTGAGAGTATTTTTCTGCTTCAATATAGATTTAATGTGAATGTCCCCCTGGTGGCTGTATCTGGGAAATTGGAGGCCGTAAAGTGTGGTGGTACTCGCAAGTAAGCCCAATCGCAACCCAACCTTATTTTCATTCTCTTTCGAGATCAAAAATGTATTTTATTTTCTTACATTTTCAGTTTTTTTTCTGGTTCCAGTTGGTTGCAAGATTTCGCGCTTGACCGTGCAATTAAGCGCAAATAAAAATAACACGAAAACAATAAACACTCTGTGTCGCTTAATTGAGATTGTAGAGTTATAGAGTATTTATTTCTATCCATTAAGAGAGAGCTGGATAATTTTCTAAAACAATTACTTTAAATGAAAAACAAATTATACTTTTCATTCATTTAAATGTTAAATAAATAGAAACAAAATTATTTGAATTTAAAAAAAAAAGTTTTTTTAATTGAGAATCTTTAAAAAAACGTTTTATATATGTACATACTTTTTTTCAAAATTGTTTGTTATGCTTTGGCGTTCTTTAATCAATTTTTATTCGAAAACAAAAAACCATAATGTAGTTCTATGTCTCCTATTTTCTAATGAAATCGAAATTAACGGAAAAATTTTAGATTTGCTCTAAATCGAAAATTTATTTTAAAATTTCCTTAGTTTCTCTGAAGATTTAGACGGCATTGAATTGTTTAATGGCATTGTTGGTATTGTAACAGGCATTGTTGAAAATGTCTAAATTTAAAATTATTTATTTGGGATGATATACCGTGCATCTGTTAACATTTTTGTGACGAGCTCCTCTATTTTAAGGAAAAAGGAATTTTTCCTAAAAAATCTGAAACATCAACATCAACAACTGTGTGATGTTATATTTCTTCGAAGAGTAGAACTAATCCATACAACATTTTGGAGAAACTGAGAGGATTGCACTTAATCTTTCGAAAGCCTTTGATAGAGATTGGCACGAAGTTTTTTTTATTGAAAATGCGTGCATTTGGTATGGATTAGAAATTACCTTTCTAACCATTCAATTCAAATTGTTCTGAAAAGTTTTAAGTATGATATTCATAAAATAAATGCTGGTGTGCCCTAGGGTTCCGTTTTGTCTCCGACACTCTTCTTTTTTCTTATAAATGATCTCTTGTCTGTAGCTTCATTGTTTCTTTAACTACAGGGGGTGGAAAAATCAGCGTTTTTGAACCCCAACATCCACCCGGGCTGAAAAAGAAACGTGCCAGACGATTGAATTTTGTATAATATTGCGTATTCCTACACGTTCATCTTTATGAATTTTGGTTACACCTCCACTACCAAAATCTGCTTCGGACTCTTAGACTTATACAATGGGGTATTAACAACCACGAAATATAACACCCATGTCATTATCCATGAATGATACTTACATCAAAGATATTCTTTCCATAGTCGGTATGTTTGTTAATGACCATTTCTTATGGAATGATCATATGTATATTCGATGCAGCTAAGAACACAGCGAAATGCTTTTCTTGAGATGCAACACATTTTGTTGTCTTCTGATCTCGCTACGATCTATAGGGCATAAATCCGCCCAAAACTTGAGAATAACTCTCATATCTGGTCTGGTGCCCCAATACTTATTTGAAACTATTGGATAGAATTTAGAATAGATCCCTAAAACGTAAAGGACAGTTTTGGAAACTTTTGTTTTTCTTGAACACCGTGCGTCGTAACGTTTCCTGTCTTCTATTGTTTTGTCGCTTTTTCTATGAACAATGTTCAATTGAAATAGCCAGTTGCATTCCTCCCCTCAAATATTTCCACCATAATACTCGTCTAGCTTAAAATTCTTATGAGTTTACCCTTGAGCTTAACTTTGGATGCACGTTATCTCGTAATGAGAAATTTAAAATTAGAAAAAATGCTTCTATGGTAGGTAAATTCAGAAGAAGAAAGAAAAACGAACAAATATTAAAAAAAAAATTAAAAGTTTTTGTACAGTAATCTTAATTTTAAAATTCATTATGTAAGAATTAATCGAAAGAAAACAATGTATCGAAATTCTAGGCGCCATTTTCGAGAAAAATACGATTTTCGAGAATCATTTTCTAACATTTCTATGGTGAATACCGTTATTTTTAGATAAAATACCATATTTTTCTTACATCTTGTAGATTGTATTAAATGAACTTTAATTGTCAAGTTTTAAGCAAATCGAGCATTGGGTTTCCAAAATATTGAGTTTTGAAAAAAAATATTTAGATTTTATTTTAAATCCAAACAAAAATAAAATGCACGACTGGATCGCACGAACCTGCTCTTATGTAAAAGTACTTTGGAATTTTAAAAACATTTTATAAATATAAAACATGGATTTAATGAGATAAAAATGTTGAAATGCATGGAACTGCCGTCTGATTTCCGGAAAAATATGAATTTATGCAAACAAAGTTTTAAAATCGTTTTATTAAAGTGATTTTTTATATAACAAATTTCTTTAAAATTTTTTTAGAACAAAATTTGGGATGCCAATTTTAAGTGTTTAGTAATATATATTTTAAGAAATAATTTTAAAAAATAATCGTTCACACGTTTTCAAGATATTGATTTTTAAAAAAATAATTTGGATTTTTTTTTTTTAAACAAAAAAAATGTTTTTTTTGAATATTTTTATATACAATATTGATTTAAACTTAAGGGAGCTGTTGGTGAAAAAGTTTGGTTAAAATCGTTAGAGCCGTTAATGAGAAAGTCGAAAATCAAAAAAACGGTTCTATGACAGGTACCGTTAATAACATTTTGCCCCAAGTTTTTTTTTTACAAAAATGTAGTCCATATCCATAATATTACACTTAATTTTTTTTATCAAAATCGTTAGAGCCGTTTTTGAGATAAATAAGATTATGCATTACGGTTGTATGGGGGGTACCGTTAGTTTTGGAGCAAGGAAAATTTTCAATTTCTCCTCTAGGGAATCACCGAAGACTCTTAACTACCGGGATTGAAGAAAGTAGGTCTAGTGGCTTAGGCTGGAGGGAGAGGTACAGACATACAGACACACTGAAACATGTTTAGTATGTACTAAATTTTCCTTAAACTTTTTATAAGAAAAATTGATATGCAAATTATTAGTATTCAATAAAATGCATTTTATAACGTAATTTAAAAATTTATTCGTGTATCCGTTTTCAAGATATTGAATTTTCAAAAAAAAATCTGAATTATTTTTTTAAAAATCCAAAAACTATTTTTTCGAAAAAATTTTCAGTTTTTATTTTTTCAAATGCAAAGCAGCTCCAGCATAAAATTTTTGGTTAATATCATTTCCCCCCAAATTTTTTAACAAAATATAGTCCATGTCCATAATATCACACTTAATTTTTTTTATCAAAATCGTTAGAGCCGGTTTCGAGATAAATAAGATTATGCATTATGGGTGTATGGGGGGTACCGTTTGTTTTAGAGCTAAAAAAAAATTTCAATTTCTCCTCTAGGAATCACCAAAGAACCTTAAGTACCGAGTTTGAAGAAAATAGCTCCAGTACTTTAGGCTGTAGTTCGAGGTACAGACATACAGACAGACGGAATTGTCGGACCCACTTTATTCATCTTCGCTATCATCGTAATGTCAACTTTGATCAAAATCTCGCTCGAACCGTTTAAGCTGTAAACGAACAGACAGACAGACAAAATTGCGAGACCCTATTTTTTCGATTTCCCTACTATCGTACTATCGTACTACTATCTTTTTTTTACGAATGCATAACTTGCCATACAGTACCAATATGTCGCAAGTAAAAATATTTCAAAAGCATAACATTTTATGGCAAGTACGGATTTTGGAAATTCAAACCATATTTAAACTTATTTTATTTCAAAAAGTGCTTTCAACCTCTCAATTTTGAAATTTTTGATTATAGAAGGGAATAAAAAGAGCTCTAAGGAAAAAGTCCGATATAATAAAAGTGGGCGTCAAAGAAGGCGGATTTCAAAAAAAAATTTACACATATCAAGGTTCAATTATAATTTTGTAGAGTTTTTAAATAAGGAGACAAATCAAATATAATACTATTTCCAGTGAACATTTAGTAGGCAATTTTTTTTTAGAACTCATTCATTTATAGGTTACAAAACAAAGATTCAGATGTATGTATGTACTCGTACTATGTCTAATAAAAGGATTTTGTTAAAAATGATATTGAATTTAATTCTTTTCAATATCTGCTAACTACCTTTTCCAAGCAATATTAAACAATGGAGAATTTCTTAAAAACAGATTTTCAAAAATTTGCTCAACGAAATTTAGAAACCATTCATTGAGGTTTAATGAGTATCTTTATTTTGGTGAAGAATTCAAAAAGGCTTAGATATCGACAGTAAAAATGGTTGTTACAAATTTCAACCTCATTTAAGTGACTCAGAGTGTAAAAAATACATTGATACTAAACATAGTACTTACTTTTGTATTGATCTGAATCGAAATGCGAAGATTGATTTTTTTTGTGTAGATTGTTGTTTGTTATTTTTTTGTTGACCATTAAATTCTTTGCAGCCAACTTGGGATTTGGATTAATACCACACTTGAAGTAGATGGAGCCATGATTGATTTGAAACTAACTGGTTTATTTTTTTTTGGCAGCATTGATATGTACATGCAGAGTGAATTTCTTATGCTTAAGACCAAAATTAAAATTTGTATGATGGAAACGTACCTTTACAATTTGTTTCCATTGCGGAATGTGGTTGACTTTTGAAGAATCTTGTTTGGGAATAACTTATATCACTGGTTATCGTTTTTGGTGATTTGTTGTATTTGTCTTTCTAATTTAGGTTAGATTATTTTTTCTTGTCGGTTGTAGTATTGAAAAACAGAACTATTTCTATCAATTAAGAGGTACAGACTTAGATCTTTGAGGTAGATTGGATAACTTTCTCGGAATTTGGTTTAGCTATTAACTTAAATTAGCTGGGGCTAATTGAATTTCTGCTTTGAAATTATGTTGTTTTCTTAGGACCGTTTCTTGTGTAAGCCTATGCTATAGAAGCCACTGGGCCTGGGCAGTGTGTAAGATAAGTTTTTGAAAAAAAAATCAGAAGAATAGATATGAACGCAGCACATATTATGTATTTTCCCAAAAAGTAAGAGGGAGTTAGAACAAAAAAAGGAACTTTAACACATGTTCTCACTGAAACAAGGAGTCAGTATTGATCTGACTTACTCACGAAGCATACATATATAAAAGAGCTGCAGATATTATTTCGATGCAGGGTTATAAGTCCACAATAGCAAAAGAGCCTTCAATAAATTTCCCTTTGAAGTTAAGTTAAGTTCTCATAAAATATAACAAAGAATCCCTCAGTTAACTTATTTGTAGTTAACCTGTCTAAATCTCGTTTACTTTTGTAAAATGTATCTTAAGGCAATATTTTACCAATAAATAAATATTGTTCTGAACCATTGGGAGGATAAGATCCCACGTAGAAAGAAGAGGGTATACGCAGCACCAAAGCTCCAGGGACCAGGGGATAGAAGGGTTTCACCCTCGTTATCAAAAACCGAAGTAACTATTACCTGCTGGTTCCAAGTCTGGGTTACAAGTTTTTCGAAATATCGGAGATAGCATTGTCATTGAGGAACGGGAATTGAATATTTATTCAAGCACCATTTCCAAATAAGAATCATGAATAGAATAAGTGATAGCACAGGAACCCAAAGACCCAGTTCCACCAACAAATTTAGAAAAGGTAGGCTTAGCTGTACAAAAGCTTAAGAACAACAAAGCCCCCGGATTTGATGGATTACCAGCTAACCTTACGACGACGCTGACTTGTTGGCTTATTGGTATAGACAATTGATTAAACGTAGTCCCGTAAAATAGATCTAGAGGTATTGAATCAATTTGCGTGCGTAGATTTTGGCGAGCATGTCATTTTGATGACATATGTCATATATGTTGGTTATTTTTTAGTTACTGATGTCAAATCATCATGGCAAGTAACACTGTTGAACAATATGTCCAAATTATAAAACTTTAGTGTTCGTTAGTGCAAACGTTGTTTGTGTTCTTGGTGTGCAGATTTGTGACGAACGGTTCGTAATCAATCAGCCTACATTCATAATTCAAAGGAACGCAAAATCGCTGGAGAACTTCGCCGCGGTTTGCAAAAGTATACAGCAGAACCCGAAGAGGGTCCCTTTTTGGACAAAAATCATCATTAGCAACGAGGCTGATTTTTATATTCAATGGCCGTGTTAACAAGCAAAATTGCCGTATAGGGACGACACCAAACCCCACGAGGTTAACTAGGTGACAATGCATCCTCAAAAAGTTACCGTTTCATGTGGATTTTGGACCGGCGGCGGCGGCGGCGGTATCATTAGTCCGTACTTTTTAGAAAACGACTTTGGGGAGGTGGTCACCGTTAATGCCGAGCGCTACAGAACGATGATAACTTCTTATGGCCCCAATTGAACCATATGGACCTAGACGACATCTGGTTCCAGCAGGACAGTAGAACGATTTGAGGGAAGGGTTTCTCTCTCGCAGAGGTGGCATGACCAAGATCATGCAATTTGCACCGCGAAACTTTTTCTCGCGGGATTTTCAGAAGTTATAGGTCAATGCCTATAAACCACAATTGAGCGATTCCCTTACTGAAAATTGGTCCACTCGGATTCGTGCCACCGCAAGAAGCCAAGGTGGGCATTTGGACGAACAAATTGCATACACGGACCTTTCAGTTTAGCTGTTAAGTTTACTACATCGTCATAACGTTGCAGGCCAAAATTAGACATAGTGCGATTTTAGTGATGCCGGATTCTTGAAAACGCCATGAAATCCACTTTTTTCGTTCGTTTGCGACAAACGCTTTGAAGGCAGAAATATTTTCGGCACTTCTACCAACCCGTTGTTTCATTGTTACGGGAACATCCAGCAGGGAAAATCTAGACTAATTATTATTATTCACCACCACGAATGAATCGCTTGTCTATTAAGATGATAATTACGACGAAGAATTGGCGTTAACAGTCTTAAAGTTGATGTCCCCGACTTCGAGTTTTTATAATAAATTTTAATTTTTGCAAACGTTCTTCGTTCGTGATATTCCGCATGATGGAAAATGTTATTTTTACTGAATGTTTTGACATTGGCGATTCAGTCATTGGATTAAGGATATATTCACAGTTAAAGTCAAAGGCTGTCAAGTCCTCATTATTAATCTCACGAAAATCTCTTTCGTTCGATAAAACAAGTTATTTAATCGTAAAGCTCTTCACGATTAAAACGAAGCTAAGTCTGTACAAAACTCTCATATCTTAAGTCTTACTTTAGGACACGCGGTATTCGACGACGAAAATCAGAGAGGAAGGGCAGATACTGGACTCTTTCGAAAGCAAAATTCTTCCACTGATATTTGATACTCTGTGCTAGGAGAGTGAATGAGGGAGAAGATACTATCACGAAATCTATTAAATACAAGAATAAATGGAAAGGAGTCGTCCTTCCCCCAAAGTTCGAGGCGATAAAGAAAGCCAAATCTCCGTTTCAGGGACAAAAAGCTACTGACTAATTCTTAAGTACAGACAATTTTCTTCTATGTAAAGGGATTCGCAACAAGGATTTTCGACATTTGAAAGGTGAATGCGGTCATATTGTTCAAACTACATCTGTCAAATAGGCTGTCGCTCGTTACTTTAGTCTCTCTTGCTTAATCTACATGAAGAGTTATAGCTTTCAGCAAAATGTGAAAGTTATTAAATTGCTTTTTGAAAGTGGATCTTCTGTTGGTGCAACATTTTACGAACTTCGCCCATTTTACTGGCGCCATAATCCTTCTTCAGAGAGGACTATTCGCAAGGTTCGTCGTGGATAAATTCGATCTAACTGGTTCAGTGAATAATTCGCCAATACTCGTACAACAACAAAACGCAAGATATGTCCAAAATGTCCCCACTGTCCGTAAGAGAATCCCCTGCAGTCAATTTCGCGCCGCGCATAGGAACTCAGATCTTACTTTGGCGAATTTTTGTATGAATTTATTATTATGAATTCCACATTTCGGATGCGCGCCACCCAGCGAAGTTCAAAATGCTCTGTTTTGAAAATGTCATATTTAAAAGTTTGATCTCATCTTAAGAATATTTAGGCTGGTATTCACCGAGCGCTCATAACTTAAGAAGCTCATAAACCTATTCACCAAGCAATATTAGTGAAGATCTACGAGCGCTCTTAAAAGTTAGGAGTGGTCCCGATCCCGACCACTCCTAACTTACGAGCGCTCTCTTCGAAAGTTTGTTCGCTTGTGCGTGTGCCATGCACGCATTTGACTCGAATCCTCGAATCCATGTGAGCAATGCCAAGTAGAAGAGTATCCATTTGCTGTCAAGACCAACATTCCACAACATTTCACAGTTTGAGTATGCCTGAACAAGAGAGAGTGGCTCTCACTTTCGAACTTCGAAAAACACTTGCGAGTGGTTGGTGAATACCCCAAAGAAATTTCAAGTTAAGAGCCTCGTAAAGTTAAGAGCCTCGTAAAGTTAAGAGTCGTTTAAGAGCGCTCGGTGAATACCAGCTTTAGAATATCTTAGTCCACTTTCACGTTAATTTTTTTTTATTATTTTTTTTTTAATTTATTTTAAAAATATTTGTAACAAATTTGCAAGAGAAAAAGGAATAAAAGTTGAACGCAACCAACGTGCAGTGTGAACAAGAATGACAAAAAAATTTCTTCTATACGTCACGGGAGATTTTGTTAACTTCACTGGCTTTGTGACCTTCTAAGTCAAAAACTGAAAGCTTCTTGAAATTCAGATTGTATAAAAGGGGTCTTACTTAGGTTTACTTCAGTCACCTTTACACGAGCAAATTGACTTTCTAGAAAATTACAGTTTTTTCTTTTTTAGGATTTTTCTTTCAAAAGAAATCACAAGAAATCATCAAAAAGTTTCCAGCAACTAGTTTCCTCGTGTTACAGGGGACTTACAAAGTAAGAAAAAATCACATTGTAGATATCTTAGTATTCTTATATAAATGAAAATATGCAATTGAGATTCCAGGTTCACAAACTGTCAAAGCAAGCTGCACGAAATAACGATTGAACCAAAAAGCCATAAAGTACCATTTCAGATAAGGCTATTCGGTTGTTTTTGCTTTGTCTTGTACTTTCTTGAGAATGTCAAGCTATCAAATGAGTTCTAAGAACATGCATGAAGCAAAAGAGTGCACATCATCAGACCAGATCCATAGGTAGGTATTATACCTCTCTATACTTTGTAAACAAAGTCCTTCCAAAGTTATACTTGATACTGAGCAAGTTTGTCTTCGACAAAATGGCAAAAACATACGAATTGCAGAAACGAGGACGAGGACGAGCGCGTTGACGACGACAGCGAGAATATCTCTGCATGAAGATCACTCCGTATGCAATGCAACTGAATTAATGCCATCACACGTAGACCATGTCATTTCATGCATTTTAAATGAATCCACGAAAGGGCTTGTTTGAGGTGATCCTCGAAGTTGTTGTTGTCGTCTCCCAGTATCTTTATAACATTTGCCTTTGACAGACTTTGCCATTTAAATAGTTATACATACATACATACATACGAGTATATGTATATGTATCGAGTGGTAGTAGAGAACCTACCTTTACAGAGAGGAACTCTGGGCTCCTTGGCGTTGGGATCATTAAAGAAAATTTACATAACACGTCTATCGTTGGTCTTACAATAACGTTCTACTAGTTAAACACAGTCGATTTCATAGACAAACAGGCCCGTTCTATTAATTTTGGAAAATCGAGGCATAACGAAACAAAAAGGAGACACAAATTTTGTTTTATTCTGACAGGTTTCTAACATTTTTGACAGGTCTGTAGGTTGCAACTTCGTTCAATAAGTGCTTTAATTTAATGGAATGTTCGGAGTAGAAAACTACAATGACAAAACTCTTGATCCAATGAGTTTGTCTGGAATAGTTTAGATCAGAATTTTCTACGCTTATGTCATTATCTATCTGTCACCCAGAATGGAAAACAGTATTAGAACAAGTTAGAAGTGATTTGTGAAAACTGTCAGCTGTTGTTATCTTCATATTTATTATGTCTTTATTATTTATTAAACTCTTTTATATATTCACGTTTGCTTGCAGAACTTGAAAATTTTTGACATATAAACTCTTAGAAGTAGGAGTAGGAAGAACCTGAATTTTTTATTTGACACCTTTATCAAGGAGCTTTAATTTTTGTTTTAATAAAGTACCAATAACTTCGGCCTTAGCGCTTCTTCTTCTAAGGCCCAGGCGCTTAATAACAAATGCGCTCCTGGTCGATGAACGACTTTTATTTCATGCCAAGTAGAGTTATCGGAAGGAGTTGAAAAATAATTGGATATTGTTGGCTCAAGGAGGTCTCTTTCTCCTGGGCTTGGGTTGGGGTATATACTACAGTAAAACTATTCTCGTTGTTGGCTGTTTAGTAGGATAATTGTGCGGATCGAAGAGTATTTATTTTAAATTAAATTTACAACATCAACGACGACAATCGCGCAAAGGGTCAATTGGTATTTATTTAAATTTCCCTATGCAGATAATAATAGCTGAACGCACGTGAGCAGTCGAAGGAGTACCTATCTGTAGCTATAAGTAGTAGGGTAGTATCGGTACCACCTTTGCGATGCTTGTGGTCTGAAGAATTTTAAATTGCTGATTGGGTGGGTCTGGTCTTATGAAAAAGATATACATAGGTATACAAAAGCATGCACTCACCTATCATTTTGGTATATTTCCACGGATGAATTTAGCTCGGCTAATTGTTCCTTCAGAAGTTGAAGGTTGGAATTCACAAAGCTAAGTTCGAGGGCAACTGTGTCGCGTAGTTTGCGATTTGTGGTAGCCTGAAAAAGAAAATAGCTGTAAATAATTGTCAACAAAAAAAAAATTCTTTTTTTTGCTAATTCAACTCAAAGGCTTATTGACAGGTTTAGTAAATTAGTTTAGTCCTTACCTTAAATAGATTTTCGGCCCCGGCACGTAATCGAAGCTCTTTGTTGATTTCTTGATTCAATTTACAACGACGTGTTTGAAGTTTACCACGGCATGTTGCTGCTCGAGGATCAGATCCCTGAAACAAAATAGTGGAAAATTAAATAAGTATTTTAAAGGATTTTTCAGAAAAGAAAAATGCAAAATTGTTTTTTTATTAGTATCTTTTGTCATTAAAAGTGCTGCTCATTATCCGATTTATGCTAACACACACATAGGAATGGTTGAGAGTTGCAGGTCACTATAGGTTTAAGTTCTCTAGGAGCCGTAATGGGCTCTGAGCACACCCAATCTCCAACTTTTTTTGATACTCATTTAAATAATATTTTTTTTTCTTCGCGAAGGCAGTTACTGTAACTCACCAGATCTTCCATTTTGCGATAACCTCAAATCGGTATAGAAGCTGATGAGCGAAAACCAGGAACTGCCCTCCCTAATCCAGGGTGTAAAGTGACCCGTGCCCATTAGACGGTTTGCAGCCAGGGAGTATATCGGCTGTATTAAAACGGAACCTCTTTGAAACCAAGTCGAATCAAAGAGTAACCTAGACCTTATCATATTATGCGGAGCTCTGATACCGTGGACTCGTAGACCCCATTATTTCTCTAGATACTCGTGGGAAAAATATGCCAAAAAATTACAGACAAACAAATAACAAGTGAATACGCAGATCGTATAGAGAGAGGCCTCCGTGGTGAAGATCTGAGACCGGATATACATACATAAGTAAGTACCTGAAGAGGATGCCTCAGGAAACACACAAAACCGGGCAGCAGGAGGAGCGTCGAAATTTGATCAAGGGAGAATACCTCCCAGACAAGAAAAAAGCGTAATTCAGAGTGCAGCGTCTACCTCTAGTCAAGGGAGAATACCTCCTAGACAAGTGGAAAACGCTACTAAAGTCACAACATCCACTAGCACATTAAGAATACCTTCTAAGCAAGTAAAGACCAGAGAAGACAATAGTGGTGGGAAGTTACCCAACGGCTCTTCAGCCACACTATCGCGAACAGCAGCAATGTTTTCTGCAGTACAAGCTGTACGAGCATGCACTGGTGTTTTCACATCTCCTACAGACCCGGCCTGAATAACTTCAACGCGTTGCTCGATTGTATATCCTTCCATGGTTCAAATTGAATTACTCTGAAATTGAGAAATGTCAAATGAAATGCAGACAAAAACTTGACTTTTAGGTGTGGTTCACATTTAACATCGGTCCTTAAAATTTAACCACCCTTTATTAACAAAAGCAGCACAACAAACTAAGAAAATTAAATGTCAAACAAAATATCTAGTTCATGTTACTTCAATATCTATTCACAGTAACAATAAAATTTATCAATTGACAACCATAACTTCAAACTGTCAATCAATTGATAACAATTAATGTACATATACATATTTGTCAACTATAATAAGAGCGTTTCATCTTACTCGTACAAAATAATTCTTCAGTCACAGACACGTTTTCTACTAAATTTAAAACTTGTTAACTTGTCAAATTTGTCAAGAGAAAGTATTGAAATGTGTAGAAAAGTGTTACTGACTGTAAACATTCTTTATTGACATAAAACCTAGAACAACAAATTTATTCAAAGTTTGAAATTCGAAGATTGAAGTGTTAAAGCTCTGTTCTGTATTTTGTATTCATTTAAAATAAGTTTTCCCAGCAAGAGTCATTATCGTCTAAGTATCTTGTTATACCAAAAACTGTGTGTAGAACGATTTTATTTCTACAAATTTTGTTCATGCATCAAGCCTACCCTTTGTGCACAAAAAATGTCTTAATAATAATTCAAGTCACTACTTAACAACGTGGGCAGTAGCTTGAAGTTGTAACTCATTCATTGTGACGTGTTGGTTTATAACTTACGAGTATTATAATAGGTTATAAGAATGCCACAACTTACTGTCAAATCTATGCAACTAAAAGTCACAACAATCACTGCTTTTGTTCTCCTCCTCATTGAATACTTTACTACCATTAAATCAAATGGCAAAGACGCAACATTTTGACGGAACCTTCTCATAGCTTACCGAACCGCATGTACCTACTCGTGTGTTTGTATAGGTTAGATAACCGTGCCCACCAACAACCATCGGCAGAAGATAGAAGTGTTACAACTTTTCTAATGCAAAGCTTGTTATGCGAGGGTGGGGTTGCATAGTGTTTCACTATGGAACTGGCTCCACAAATAACCAAACCACACATAAGAATAAGGTTGTTGACACTTCAACTTCTAAGAGTTCTTCATAATCACAAACAAAGTCTGGGGAGACAATATCGGAATAAAAAACAGAATTTGCCGCCTTCACCTTCTCCTCGGATCGGCGCGGCGGGCGGCGGCAGCGGGCGTCCTACTGGGACGTAATAGTGATGTGGTAGTGAACAGACGTCTTTTAAAGTGCTGCTTCTTTTTAACCATTTTCTAACTATTTAACCGAGTTTTTATTAACTAGATTTATTATATAAAGTTCAAGTAACTAGTATACATTAAAGTTTTAAAATTGAAAATAAGTTTTCTTAAGTTAATAAAATCATAAATCGTTTTTCTCAAAACTTGTTACTCAACTGTTTAAAGTTTTAACTCACTCACACATCCACTATGCAACGTCAACACAACACCAGGCTTGTAAAATCCTCGAACAACTCACCACTCCAAACGCAATCACCATCTCATACCCTGCCATCGTCTACACCATCATCTGCGCCACGACCACCAAAGAAAACGCAAACAACGAAAACAGCAACAACAACTTACGTTAGTCAAGATCCCGCACAATCAACAATAACCACTGTGTCACCAATAACAAATAACCTTACCGAAGATCTGGCAAAAATTAAATTTCAGGGTGAGTCAATTTCCCAACAACTAAAAACTATGGAGGAAAATTTAAGTCTTAGAATGTCCGCTATTGAATTAAATATGAAAAAGATCGATGACATGGACCGCGATATAAAGCAATTGAATGACCGCGTCTCGGTTCTAGAGGCACTTTTCACTAGGGTCGGTACTATAGAGGATGAAGTCAAGGAAATAAAAACCACCACAACTAACACTTTGGAAATCAACTGTCATAACAATAACACCGTCTGCTCTGAAGTGGAAAACCTAAAGTCGCAAATTGAAGCACTAAACATAAAAGCTTTGGCCACCGATGCCATTCTAATAGGAATTCCATCAGAAACGGGAGAGGTACTAAAAAATACTTTCAATAATATCTGCCACCTGCTGAAGATTCAACCGCCACAACTTTGCAGAATCTTTCGTGCGAACCCGAGGCAAGATTCGGTTATTATTGTTAAGTTTTTCTCCGCACATGATAAAAAAAATACACTAAAAGCGTTTGCTAATTTTCGTAAAAACAACTCGCGACACCTTATGTTAAGAGATCTCGGCGTAGCTTCTGATACTCCAATCTATTTTCACGAAAGTCTAACGAAAAATAATCGTATTATTTTACGTCATGCAATAAGCCTCAGACGTCAACATCTTATTTTTTCTGCTTATACCGCAAATGGTCTTGTATGCATAAAACTCAGCAGCAGTGATAAGGCTTTAACAGTTAACACCTTAGAGAAATTAAACTCAATTGTACACAAACGTAAACAAAACTCAATTAACCATCACGACGAAGAAGGGCAAAGAGAAGGCAGATATGAAAATGCAACAAATAATGATGAAGATAATCAACCAGAGCTGTCACCTGTATGAATACAAAACTATTAGTACTATTTCAATTTTTTATCTCTTACTTTCTCTCAATTTCTTCTTTTACTTTAAATTTTTAAAATTTAACTTTTATTTATTTCACTTTAATCTTGCATTATTATATTTATTTATCTTTTTTTGCCTTTTTAGAAAATGTAAAATTATTTTAGCATCTTTTTTTTCTAATAAGCCTAATTCTTATTTCTGTGGTTGTTTTGTTTTACTCAGGCGGTGTCCTAAGTCACTTAGAAATTTTTATTGTAAACATGTCATTAATTGACAATAGGGGGGTTTCTCAGGCCTATAGCACCACAAATTTTAATAAAACAAAAGCAATGTTGAATATTTACCGGAAACGTAACAGTGGGATATCTATCTGTCATATAAATGCTCAAAGCCTTCGAAAACATCTGGATGAGTTTAAGGGCACTTTCAACGGCTCAACTGTAGATATTGTGTGTGTTTCTGAAACATGGCTGACGGAAAAAGTCGATAATAATGTTTTAAAAACGGGCGATTATAAGGTGTATAGATCTGATCGTGTGGAGTCTAGGGGAGGTGGGGTGGCAATCTTCATCAGGAAAGATTTTAATAGTAGAGTTGTTAGGTTCTCTGATAGAAGTAGTAGTCTGCAATTCCTTTTTATTGAGGTTGCGATAGCTACTGACAAATTACTGGTTGGGGTTATTTACAAGCCACCAAATATCGCTGATCTAAGTTTCATTACAGATATTTTAGAAGACCTATCTGTAAACAGCAATCACATTTTCATTGCAGGAGATTTGAATGTGGACCTCTTAGATATTAATAATAGTAGCGTCAAAACTTTTAACGATAGCCTTGTCTCCCTTAACCTCTTCCCAATAAACCGGAAGCACCCAACACATTTCACTTCAACAAGCTCAACCTTGTTAGACGTTTTTCTCGTTAACCAGCCTAATTATGTAAACTATTATGGACAGCTTGATGTGCCAGGTTTTTCAAAACATGACCTTATTTTAGCTTTTTATAATCTCGATACTAACCCAAATTTAAACAAACAAACATTTTCGTTTAGAGATTTCAAATCCTTAAACATGCAGGCCTTAGTATCAAATGTTTTGAATTCTAACCTTCAAAGCATATATCTTCTTTCTGATGTTAATGATCAGGTTAATTTTTTCACCAACACAATCAACAACCTGTTCGATATTTTTGTACCAATCAAAACAATTCGAGCAAGAAATAGTGAGCTGGGATGGTATAACAACACCATTGAACAACTTATAGCAAAACGAAATGCAGCATATAAGCGTTGGAAACGATTTCGGGTCCAGGAATTCTTCGATTATTATAAAAGATTGCGAAATACTGTAGTTGCTGAGATAAAAAATTCTAAACGAAGATTCTATGCTTCAAAATTTAATAATCTAACCTCCAAAAAACTTTGGCAAAATATCAAATCACTTGGTATCTCAACTCAGCAAAAGAGTACTGATGAAGAATGCGACGTTAATGAGCTGAACAAAATATTTGCGGCTTCCTGCTCCTACAACAATGATGATGCGGAAGTGGATATAGTTTTAAATAGTAATAGTGATATCTCGACAGGTTTTAGTTTCAGAAGAGTTAATGAAATGGAAGTGTTCAAAGCTATATCTGTTATCAAATCGGAAGCTATTGGCCTTGATAACATGAATCCCAAATTTGTTAAGATAATTCTTCCGTTTATTTCGCCATTCATAACCCATATTTTTAACACTATTTTAACCAGTTCCCGTTTCCCTAAACTTTGGAAAGCTTCTAAAATCATTGCAATTCCTAAAAAATCAAACTCAAACACTAAAGAATATCGACCAATTTCTATTCTGCCGTTCCTTTCAAAGGCGTTTGAGAAGGTAGTAAGTCGACAGATCACTACCTTTCTCGATACTTACCAGTTGCTTACTCTTATCCAATCAGGTTTTAGACCAAATCACAGTTGTATCACAGCGCTTTTGAAAATTGTGGATGACATACGGTTGCAAATGGATAAAAACTTAGCAACAACGTTGATTTTATTAGACTTTTCTAAAGCTTTTGATACTGTCTCGCACAGAATACTTTTAAAAAAGTTAAAGCATTATTTTTGCTTCGAAAGCTCGGCCGTATCTCTCATTGAGGATTATCTTACAGAAAGAACTCAAGCGGTTTTTGCAAATTCCAAGTTATCCGATTTCGTTTCAACTCACGCTGGTGTACCCCAGGGATCAATTTTAGGCCCTCTCTTTTTCACGCTGTTCAACAATGACTTACCCTCGGTCCTAAGAAATTGCGAAATTCATATGTACGCTGACGATGTACAAATTTATTTGAGTTACCCTATTGGAATGGTTGAGGATGCAACTTCTCGAATTAATGAAGATCTGATGCGTATATTGCAATGGACACATAAAAATCTTTTGAAATTGAACGCAAAAAAATGTCAGGCTATTGTTATAAGCAATACTGCTATTGACACTACTTGCTTACCTTGCGTTGAGCTTGATGGATCAATGTTGAACTACGAAAGCACAGTAAAAAATTTAGGCATAACTTTTAATCAAACTCTGACATGGGATAGTCACTTAGCATGTGCTCTTGGAAGAACATATGCCACTCTTCGGATATTACACCTGTCTGGTGGCTGTCTTCCAATTGCAACAAAAATGACGATTGCCAAAACCCTTGTCTTTCCCGCTTTGTTCTATGGTAGCCTTATTTTCTGCAGTGTGGATCATGTGAGTAGAAGAAAGCTTCAAGTTGCATTTAACAACACCGTCCGATTTGTATATGGCTTGCGTCGCTTTGACCGTGTTTCTATGTATGCTAAAAATGTCCTTGATATGCCCTTAAACAAACATCTAGATTTTCTAGTACTGACTTTTCTTTTTAAACTAATGCATAGCAAAAATCCTGCATACTTATTTGAAAAACTTATTTTTCCTGTATTACAAAGAAGTAAAGTTCTTATTTTACCTACTTTTAAATACAGAAACTCTAAGCAACAATATTTTGTGCATGCGGCTGGCCTTTGGAACTCCCTACCAGCCGACCTGAGAGGACTAAACAGCTATAAGACTTTTGAAACTCTTTTGAAAAATCACTTCAGATGCTAAAATTTTTCTAAACTTTTCTTTAATTCTTTAACTTATCGTAATTCTCATTTATGTACATACATATTTCTCTTATATCTGAAAATCTATTTTATTTATATTTTTTTTTTTTTTAATACTATACCTACATTTTTTTTTTTGTTTTAATTAAATATTTCTTAACCGAATGTACTAAGCATAACAAAAAAGACACCATGTCTTAATATGCCTATGATTTGATACCAATAAATACAAAATACAAATTCTCACAATCACCTCGTACTTGCGTCTGGGTCGGGTTGCACGTATAATCGCTAACCATAAAGCGAAATTACTTAAAAAACAACTTTCCGATCTAATACTTATTTCTACACATATTTGTTCACAGAAAATATCAATTTGCTTATAAGTTCACACGATTGTCAAATTTGACAATATTGGTTATCGGGTCTTGATAACTTATAGAAGCATCCTTAACTTCATTGTAAAAGTCTGGAGTCGCTTATTGGAAATTAAGTTTCTCATTGGTAGGATTCACTAAACTCTCCAAGGAGGCTGCCAGAATAGAGTGGATGGAAAACTGTTAACCATTTAGATATTTTGCCAGTTTCCAAAACATTTTCGAGCTTCTATATAAAGAGCATCGTCTCGCTTCATCTTCGCAGAACGCTTACATATTGCCTTGATACTCTTAGCATGCACGTACTGTTTCCTGAAATAACCATCATCCTTGAAGATCTATATGCTCTTAACCAAACAAACGATAATTTTCTGCAATCAAGATCAAAACATGGCTCAGCGTTATAGATGGCAGTCACAGCTGGGTAAGAGGTATTTATTAGGTCCAGCTGAGATAGATCACAATTTCAATAATTAATCAGTGAGTTACCATGGCTTGATTGATATTCCATTTCGTTTTTCGGTTTTATTTCAATTTTGGCAAAGAGATTTATAACCCTTGTTTAATTTGATTTCTCTGGAAATAACTCCGAAGTTCTTGAAATCGGAAATTTGTATGAACATTCTCAATTTTCATGTTAACCAGGTGCTCATTATATTAATTACCGTTGCTGTAGTTCTAATACCTCGTAACTCTGAAAACTCAATTTCTCAGGAGACACCAAAAAGTTTGCTTTGGAGATAACTAGGACTCAACAGATTGTTTATGATTTTAGAGGTATTGCATTTATTGACTTACGAGTTTTTATTTCTTAGTTAGTTACCCGGTATATTCCATGGTTACGAGATATTTTCTTGTCATGGTTTACTGGCTTACGATACATTTTAGTGAAAAATATTTATCTTGGTTAATAATCCGTTAAGAGGTAGATATTGTAACATACCGGCTTACCAGGTATTTTTCTGAGTTATGACTTATGAGATTTGTTCATGGCATATTTTACATTGGAACGAATAATAGGATCCAGGTTTACGAGATATTTCAGCAAAAACATTTTTCTTGTATCAAAATCAAAAATTCTTTTTTCTAGGTTAAGAGGTATTAGAACTACAGCGCCGATATTGTATATATTATTCAGCACCACTTCGGTGATACATTCAAAGTCAAACGAATTAGCGAAATTGATTTTATTGTAAAATTAACTTCGGTGGAAAATGAGTGAAGTCTATTCTGTCATTTAGCTTCTTTGCTTTCTCAAATATTTCATCACTAGGGGTAAGGGATTTCGTTGAAAGACAAATTGAGGTATACAAGATTGTCCAGCAATTTTTTGTTAAGTCTTTCCAGCAACAGTGGTTAGAGGTCTTACTTCGAAATCAATCGCACTAATTCCTCAGAAGGGTTTCAATTCGTGCTGATATGCTTGCCATAGCGGACAACTGATGTGTTCAAAGCCACCAGGACCCTAGCTTATGCTAAAAAGTGCTACCACGTATGTAGTAGATGCTGATCTTGATCTACTAGACTAAGAGCTTCCTGTGTCGAGTGCCTGTAGAGATCTAGTAAATGCTCGTTAGTGCCAACAGGGGTAAAAAACATACTCTATACCTAATATGTTATGCCAACAAAACCCTTGTATACCTTGTTTACTCGATACCCAAAAAAAATCGGATAAATATGACAGTGCAATTTACACAAAAACTAGATAAATCAATAACACAAAATAAAGACTCCATTCCAAAACGCAAATAACCAGAAATACCCTGATTGGCGCCCGAAATACAGTTTACCAGAAGAATAAATATTTTCCAATAAGGTTCTAAGGTTTCTCTGGAAATTTGTGTTTTTTTAGGGTGACCCTTGAAAGAACGGCGGGTAATACCTCGATTTTAAAGTTAAATCATATCTCAACTGACTTCGATAAATTTGCTTTCTCCAATTGGTTAAGTTGATAACTAGAGGATTCATACCTGTCACTATCGTGTTTCAGAAAACTCAGTTTAATACCAGAAAGCCCAACGAATTGACATTTGTAATAGTAATCGGATTCAGAACGTTTTGTCATACGAGGCGAGTGCTATTTGTGTTGCTTACAGTTATTTAAAATATTCATCTTGGTCAAAAATGGAATTGAATCGTGAACATTTATGTACAATGATTTTCTATGATTTTCGGCAAAGATTAAACCAACAACCAACAGTGTATGCTGATCAACTCGATTCGACTTTTAGTAATGAAGCACCATCTTGACTCACCGTGTTTTTCCTCGGTTTTCCGAATTCAATCGTTGTTCGCAGTTTACTATAAGACGGATTTCATGAAGTTCGCCCAAAATCGGCTGTTGTGCCATAAAGGTGTGCCTGATCTGCGTTAGATACTGCAAAATATTACAACCTCTCAAAAAAAAAGCTCGTGATATTTGGTGTCAGGATATGTTGAAATAATTCAATCGCAGTGCTTTAAAAGGCATCTATAAAATCGTGACAAGTGATGAATCATGACCCGAAACTAAACAAAAATCGACTGTATGATTCTTTCAGGATGGTCCAGAATCTAACAAAAGTTGTTCCCGCACAAAGCACTTCAAAGCAAATGGTCGTGTGTTTTCTTGAAATAATTGGATATGTCACCACCGTGCTATAAGAGCAAGGTAGAACGGAGAATTTTGAATGGAAAACCAGCATTTGTTTGTCGGAAGCTTTAAGATAAAAAGTAAACCAGTCGCAAAAGGCAAATCATTCTCCACCACAATAATGCAAGCTTTCACACATCGGCTCAAGCAATAGCTGCTATTTGTTTTGGGAATCCAGGAGCAGATCATTACATTAATTATAAAGGCATAAAACTAATAGTAAATTTTATTGTGAAGTTATTTTGGGACCCAAACCCAAAACCAACATAGATTATTAGAAAGAATTTCTGCACTGTATATGTCCATGCTGCGAAAAAAATCTTTCCATCCATTATTCCATTCAATCTTTTATAATCTACTTTTCTCTTTCCGAGTGGATGAAAAACAGCATTTGTCCAGTCTGTCCCAAAAAAAGACGAACATTCTTATACCAGTACTTATCGTCCATTTACGGACGTTCTTTGCAGAGTCATGGCAACGCTAAACTAATCAGCTCAATAAATATCTTGAAGAACGAAAGCTTCTCAATGACTGTCAATGTGGCATACCAATAGGTACACTGGTGATCTGATGGTTTATCTCATAAACAGGGTTCTAGCTATTTCATTCCTGCCCTTAAACAATTCAAGTGCAATACTCGCACTTCAAGAAATACCCATCAATTTACCCTTGAGCTCAACTTCGGACGTACTATTAAATTAAGAGATTTTTTCATTAGCCGCACAACATCATCATCATCATCATCGGCTCGACAACCGGGTTCCGGTCCTGGCCTCTTTCAACAAGTCTCTCCACCTATCCCGGTCTCTAGCCGACGCCATCCAGTTGCGCACCCGAAGGCTTCGGGCGTCCTGGTCTACGCCATCTCTCCAGCGCAAGCATGGTCTACCACGCTGTCGTCTACCATAGAATGTACCACAAAGAACTTTCCGAGCAGGTTCCTCTTCGCTCATGCGAGCTAGGTGCCCTGCCCACCGGAGTCTACCGAGCTTAATTTTTGTCACGATATCTGCTTCAAGGTAGATTGCGTACAGTTCATGATTGTACCGTCTCCGGAATCGTCCTTCCTCACATACGGGGCCAACAATTCTCCTTAAGACTTTTCTCTCGAACGCAGCTAAGAGGTCGGAGTGCCTTTTGCTAAGCACCCAAGTCTCGGATCCATATGTGAGTACTGGCAGGACCATGGTCCTGTACAGCAGTAGTTTTAAAGTTATGGTGAGATTTCTGGATTTGAAGAGCTTTGACAGACTATAGTAGGCTCTGTTGGATTTGAGAAGCCGCCCGCGTATTTCTTCTTCTATATTGTTATCGGCTGCTACTATTGACCCAAGGTATTTAAAGGATTGCACCACTTCAAATTCGTGCTCCGCAACCTTGATTGTTTGACCAACTGTTCCTCTCGCATTCGACGCCATCATGTACTTTGTTTTACCTTCACTAATGTGCAGCCCCAGATTTTGTGCCGCCTGCTCGATCTGGATGAAGGAATCGTGTACAGCTTGTTGGGTTCTTCCGATGATGTCGATGTCGTCTGCGTAAGCTAGTAACTGGCTGGACCTGTTGACGATGGTCCCTCTTGTTGCCGTGCCAGAGTCACGGATTGCTTTCTCCAACGCCAGGTTGAGGAGGAGGCAGGCCAAACCGTCCCCTTGTCGGAGTCCATTAAAAATGTTGATTGGTCTGGATAGCAATCCGGCTATTTTTACTTGGCTTGTTACGTTGGTCATGGTCTACCTACATAGTCGTGTCAATTTATTTGGGATGCCGAATTCTCTCATGGCTTTGTAAAGTTCTACCCTGGCTATGCTATCATAGGCGGCCTTAAAGTCTATAAATAGATGGTATGTTGGGATGTTAAATTCTAGACATTTTTCCATCGCCTGCCTAAGGGTAAATATCTGATCAGTTGTTGATTTGCCTGGAATGAAACCACACTGATATTGTCCGATAACGATTTTAGCGTATGGGGTTATCCGGTCTTGTAGGATAGAGGAGAGTATCTTATAGGCGGTAATCAACAACGTGATACCTCTATAATTGCTGCACGTTGTGACATCTCCCTTCTTATGTATGGGGCATATTATGCCTTTTCGCCAGTCTTCTGGCATTTCTTCCTGCTCCCATACGTGTACTATAATATCATGAATTGCTTGACGTAAGGCTGGCCCGCCGTGATGGAATAACTCGGCTGGTATGCCATCGGCTCCCGGGGCTTTGTTCTGTTTAAGCCGGCCTATAGCCTTCTCAACCTCTTCTATGCTTGGTGGCGGCAACATAGAGTATTCTTCTTGAAGTAGTGGAGCCTCCACTTCTGCAGTGAGCTGACCATTTAGCAATTCATTAAAGTACACTTCCCATCGCTCCAGTATGCTTTCAGGATCAGTGATCAGATTTCCCTCTCCGTCCTTGCAGTATGTGCAGCGTGGTGTGTACTGCGTCATATTTCGGACGGATTGGTAGAACTTCCGCGCCTGGTGCGGACCTCGCTCTAGGCTATTTTCTATTTCACAGATTAGGTTCTTCTCCCAGGCTGATTTTTTTTGTCTGTGTAGCCGTTTTTCTATTCTTCTGAGCTCTTTATATTCCTCTTCGCGTGCCCGCGTTCTATGAGATTGTTGCATTGCTCGGTACGCAACATTCTTACGTTCAGTCGCTAGCTTGCATTCATCATCAAACCAGTCGTTCCGATTTTTACGACTGCTGCCTAAGATGGAGTTGGCAGTACTAATGACAATATTCTTAAGGCGTGTCCACTTCTCATTTACGCCCAGCATACTGGCTCCAGGACTTACTCTCCCTAAATCAAGTGATTCTAGGGCGAGTCCTAACGCATTACCAAAGGTGTTACTGGTGTTTTCATTGCGCAGGGCAGCCGTGTTGATTCGAACCTGATCGGCGGATGCAATGCGTCTTCGCAAGGCAATCCGCCCTCGGAAAACCATACCAACAAGATAGTGATCCGAGTCGATATTGGCACCTCGGTACGTTCGTACCGTCATCAAGTTCGAGTAGTGGCGACACGGTCTATCAACACGTGGTCTATTTGGTTACGAGTGACTCCATCAGGTGATACCCAGGTGGCTTTGTAGATATCTTTACGCGGGAACCTGGTACTCGCAACGACCATGTTTTTCGATGCTGCCAATTCTAAGACTCGAAGTCCATTGTCATTAGTGTTCTCATGCAAACTATGGGTGCCTGCGTAATGCCTGAATACCGGCTCCCGACCTATTAGCCGCACAACACGAATGTGGAATTCTTTACCCGGATCAGTATTTTCCTCCCATGAAACAATTTAGACATTCCAAACCAATATGCATCAGTATCACCTTTTTAATTTTCTCCAACTCAAATATTTTAAGGGTGTTCATAATCCCCTTATACAATTATTTTTAGCATTCAAAACATAGAATTAATGGGTCACCGCCGTTCAGTGCTGATTTGCCACCAAATGATTTCTTCTTATTCCGCAGATCAAACCTAAAATGCGAGGTGAAAATTTTTCGACGCCTGAAGAAGCGGTTGATGCATTCAAACTGCATATTTAGGAGGCACCTCAATCAGAGTGAAAAAAGTGCTTCAAAATCCTCAAGTAACGTCATATTTTCAAAAGAATTTAATATTATATTTCCGTTCTTTTAATAATCAACCGGAGGAATAATACACGAACGAAATTTGATGAAAATCGCTTAAATCGGTTTTGAGAACATTTAAAGGAGATTTGAATGAGGTCATGAGTTTGCACAAAAAAAAATCCTTGTTGATGAAAAATATTTCTGTAAAATTTTCTAAATCTCGGGGAAAATAAAACACAGCTATTAATCGCACTGCACTAGTTAGATAGGAAATACATTTTGTGGATTGATAATAAGGTGTTTAATATCTTATCAAATCCAACGGGAGCCATTCGGTGTATGGAAATGAATGCTGCTTCGAGTGGAGTACGTACATACATACAACTCTCAGTTAGCAGACGAAGATTATATCCAGAGCGCCATCGTACATATTTTAAAATCACCGTTGATTTCGGTTGGAATAAAAGTTCTTAATTTGTGTATTGCATGAAAACTTTCATGTGAATATTTCACATTGGAGACTTAAAGTTAATTTTTTTTAACCTAATCACGTAAAAGTCAATCGTTATTCTAACATTATTACAAAATAAATATAATGCCTTCATGATGAAGACATCTTCTTGGAGCAATTCCAGCATTTATCATTAACATGGCAATCGCCACCATCGCCATTGCATCGCTCAAGCTCAAACTAATCAGCATCACTATCACGATCAATTGCCGAGACCTGAGAGTGATGTGGTGCTTGTTCATGGCCGTGAAGTTTCTTTTTCGTGTAAAAGTAAAAGTTACTTAAAAATCTATCATAGGCAGCCGTAGCGGTGGCAGCGCGGTGGGGCGCGCGGCTAAGCAGTCAACAGTCAAATAACGACGATGACGACGGTGGCGGCGATGATGAGGAATTCACTATGCGCGACCATGTCGAAAATGAGAAACGCGACTGCAGCCAGCCAGCACCTGATCGGAACACTTAAATAGCTTGAGAAGAAGAATAATCATCCTCATCATCATCCTTTTCCTACTACATAAACAGCAACAGCATAACTACATCATCGGCCAAGAAAGTCAACTACATGTGCGCGCTCCTCTGGCGGACGTGGACAAAATGTCTGAGCGTCTCGATAAAATTTCACCAAAGGTATTACCTGGCATTGAATGGCGGCCTCGGGATGATGGTCATTTTACTCGTTTGTATATTTTTTGTGAACTCGGTTTTGGCTGAATTTCAAAAGAAAGCAAACTAGGTAGGTACCGATAACCACCTCTATCTATGTATATGAGTATTTCCCAGGCCAATTGTGAAGCTTCTTCCACCAAGGCAATGGATTTGGAAAAGCGCGATGATTTACTGGCGAAAATGGAGAAGACTCTCGAATACCAACTTCTCGAACGTGTTTAACCTTTAAGAGCTCTCGTATAAGTCAGGTCAGATTCATGTGCACCGTTTTGACTGTTCTCATTGTCTTTGGACCAAAAATAAGAGCCAAAAAAAAAACCTTTTTCTCATTGCCTCAAGTTTTGCTTAGTCATGAATATGACAATCTATCTTAAATCTGTTGTTATATGGAAAATTCAGCACCAAACGTTTAAGTCTGAGTCTATTACCCTCAATGTCTATAAATCTGCTACCAGCTGTTATAGCTCTGTTGACGGTGCGACGCGTTCGTAGTTTTGTTTGTTGCAACTGGCAATCAATTACGTTTCCCTCCATTTGAATTCTGGTGGTGTACTTTTCACACCACGTGTTAATTTTCCATGAAATTTCTATTTATGTGAAGCGAATGCATTAGTTTAACTGAAGTTCCGTGGAAATTGTACCGTACCTACCTAGTTTTTTTTTTATTATTATGGACTAGATGAATGAATGATTTTAAGAGAAAGGGAAAATCGTAGAGTGTGTCTGGAATTTAGTTTCCTGCGAGACATGCGAAAAAATTATTCAACTATTATGTACCTAACTATGTAGCTCAATTGATGAAGATTTCTTTTTTTTTTAATTAGATCTCTATTGCAATTACCTTAAGAAAGAAATTCATTTCGATTTTGTACTTCATATTTTATTTTATATTTACCTACTCGTACAGATCTCATTTTCTAATAAACTAGCGAAGGAGCACATTGGTCTTTACTTGGTCTGTAGAGCAACGGGGGCAAGTATTTCAAGGTTTTAATTAAATCTGTCATTAGGTGTATTTTTTACACAAAAGTACACACATAACCTACACCTAAGAAAAACATTATAGACTCTTGGCAGCACTGCCAATGACATTTCAGATGTCAACTATTTGTCATTTGGAATATTTTATGTCGATTTCCTTTACACATGAGAAATCAATTTCTGTGTGAAGATTTCGATCTCGACAGATTTCACGTTCCTTTACACCAAAAAAATCGATTTTTTTTTTGACAGAGATCAAATCCCTCGAATCCGTATTTGAAGAGGGATTTACATGTATACGAAATACGCACACCAAAAGAAAAAAATTGACAAGGGATCGAAATCCCTAGTGAGTAAAGGAAATCCACATTAAATATTTTTTTTTAAAAATTCTAAAGATCCAAGAGATGGAAATGATTCAAGGATAGTTCTGATTCTGATAAGTCTTAAAGCTCTGTTGTGGATGCTATCCAATAAATGAAGGGAAGATGTGAGTTGTACCTGAGTTTTCGACGTATAAACGCCATATCATAAGTAGCGTTTTTGTCGGTCTCGAGAATGTGTTCATTTCAATTCCAACGAAGATCTTGGTTGACACACATACCAAATACTGAAAGCTTTTTGCTTTCTTTGATGAAAGTGCCGTTCAGGGACATTGGCATAGGGAAGCATTAAACTCCATACGATTTAATGAGCTTATCATACCATACCGTTGCAATACAACTTTCGAAGGAGATGAGGGTAAATACGTCGGCAAAACAATGAAGTGGATTAGAAGTTTCAGACAAGAGATCATTTATAAAAATGAGAAAGAGAGTCGGAGAAAAAACGGAGCCTTGGGGGAACACCAGCATTTATTTTGTGAAGATCAGACTTGAGATCGTCCAATTCGATATAATATTGAACGATCTAGAAGGTAATTTCAAATCCTAAGAATAAGGGTTTCCTTAATACCAAACACACACATTTTCGATAAGAAAGCCTGGTGACAAACTCTATCAAATGCCTCAGAAATATCAAGCGCAATAATATTACTTTCTCAAATACAATGAAAGATGTGCTATTTTGTCTCCCGGGACCAAAAGACAGCCGAAACGCTGTTCGGTTCAAGAAATATGCACCCCTATTATAGAATTCGGCGAATGAGCTAAAGCGACAGTTTCAATTAATTTCCAAAATTTTGCTATTACTGAATCAGACGAATGAAAGTTGAACGAACGCGCTAACAATCCCTGCACCACCGACATTTTGTTCAAGTTATATGGTATTACTGAATTCGCAATCCATTTACACTCCATACAATTTCTATCATTTTACATTCGCACCAATTTCGAGACGAATCTGAAGTGAATTTTTGATTAAACGAAAATGAACAATGGAAAGCTCAAAAATATAAGTCAAAAGCTTATTATACTGAATGTTAAAGTGTTTGTTTAACAAATTTTAATAGAAAACTGACAACTAACAACGCAACAAGAGAGCCAGAAATCTAAAAAAAAAACAGAGCACACGGTTGGTATTGAACCGTCCCGCATCCAAGTACTAACTAGTAATGGGAACTATCGAATAAAAACTATCGACTAATTCGATAGTAGCTAAAAGTTCATTCATTCGATAGTACCCAGTCATTCGGTTACTATTTTCAGTTACTATTTTCAGTTACTAGTTTCAGTTACTATTTTCAGTAGCTATTTTCAGTAACTAGTTTTCATTATACTATTTTCGTTCGATTACTTTTTCACTCAATATTAGCTTTGAACGTTTTTAGTAATACTTTTTTCGTTCAACTATTTTTTCACCCGATAGTTACTTTGAACGATTTTAGTATACTACTTTTGTTCAATGAACGATTTCAGTATACTTTTTTGTTCAATTACTTTTTTTACCCGATATTAGAACTGAACGATTTTACTGATTTAGTTACTATTTTCATTCATTTAATTTTCGATGGTTTATGTTTGTGTTTAGTAAGTTTTGTTTACCTTTGGAATAATATTCTTATCGTCATTTGTGAGATTTGATTGAGACTCGGTAATATTTGAGATATTATTATGGCTAAGTGTAGGGTTTATTTTAAAATGTTGGGTTTAATATTTCAGTGTTTGGCTATGAAAGATTAAATTTTGGTTTCTGTTTCGTCTTTTGTGTTCCTATTATTTTAACATATCGGTACATGTTTAAATTTTTTTTGCATAGAGCTAGTCAATTATGAAGATACAAAAGTGTTTCACATAAGTTTTCCATAATATATTTACAGCAAAAATAAAAAGTTTGCATTTTTAGTCGTTTCTTAATCGATCGACATCGTAGCCATCCTTTGATAGAATTTGACATTTTATGACGTGACAAATAGAGGACAAATTCAGCGTACATATAGTATTTCGTTCCAAATGTCAGCCGAAAGCCCTAAAATTGCTCTTTTCCGGAGCAATAAATAAAATCTCTTTTTTTTTGCATTTTTGGACTTTTCTTAATCCACCGACATCGCGGCTATGCTTTGATGGAATTTGACATTTTATGACTTGACGAATAGAGGACAAATTCAGCTATGACGTACATATAGTATTTCGTTCCAAATGACAGCCGAAAGCCCTAAAATTGCTCTTTTCCGGAGCAATAAATAAAATCTCTTTTTTTTTGCATTTTTGGACTTTTCTTAATCCACCGACATCGCGGCTATCCTTTTATGGAATTTGACATTTATGACTTGACGAATAGAGGACAAATTCAGCTATGACGTACATATAGTATTTCGTTCCAAATGTCAGCCGAAAGCCCTAAAATTGCTCTTTTCCGGAGCAATAAATAAAATCTCTTTTTTTTTTTTGCATTTTTGGACTTTTCTTAATCCACCGACATCGCGGCTATGCTTTGATGGAATTTGACATTTTATGACTTGACGAATAGAGGACAAATTCAGCTATGACGTACATATAGTATTTCGTTCCAAATGTCAGCCGAAAGCCCTAAAATTGCTCTTTTTCGGAGCAATAAATAAAATCTCTTTTTTTTTTGCATTTTTGGACTTTTCTTAATCCACCGACATAGTAGCCATCATTTGATGTCATTTGGCAATATATGGCTTACAATATAGAGCATTGTGAGAGAACTATCATAAACTCTAGTCAATCTTATTGTAACTATAAGTTCAGACCCATTTAGATTTTTACAAACATTTTGGTAACAGCAAATCAGAGTTGATAAAACTGGATATTTATTAGGTGAGGTGACCATTACCATTATTACCAAATAAAATATATTTTAGAAAAAATAAGAAAGGTAGGGTTAGTGACAATGTTTCCTCATTGCCTTTATATGACCCATTTGTATTATTCAAATAATAAGCAATTAGTAACAAATTCTACTTCAACTGAACGAATGAATGAATGAATGAATGAATTCGTTCGATAGTTCAAATCAATTAGTTACTAACTATCGATAGTTCAAATCATTCGATAGTGCCCATCACTGGTACTAACCACTCAAAACGATGCTACATTTCTTTGATCGATAGCGATACTATTATCAAAGCCTAGGCCGGTTGACTAAATGTCTGTAAATCACAATGTGTCGATACGAAAGTTCATAAATGATAAGGTAATTTTAGGAATCGACAATGTAGTTAATCCGGCGAATTTCATAATTCAGTTTTACAGCGGATGCGAAAGGTCAACGGATCGAGTCAACTCACCGGGAATAAAATTCTGCGAATTCTGTAATCGACATGATGGTCTTAGATGTCATGGAACGAATCAAAGAAATCAAGACGCGACTACTACTGAAAAAAGTAAATTAGAGGCGAACGGCTCATAGATAACATATACGTTGTGACTTACAACTTTCAGCAATACCTGTGCGTGTGTTGTGGGCAGGATTGGGAGGACTTAAAATTTTCTTCCGAGTCCGATGGATCAAGGTGAAAAGCATTTCTTATGATAAAACTCCCTTGGGGGACTTGTCAGTTCCTCGCATGAGACAGTACGCCTGAAAAACATTTTTTTATTTTTATGTGGCAATCTCCAATACTAGAGCTGTATCATTCGCAATTTATTCAGTCTATGTAACCGGTTCACCAAAAAGACAGATTGATCACAATCACCAAATCAATCAATCCTAATGTCAATCTCTTGCCACTGAAACCTATGAGCATAAAGTGAACGAAACGAACGAAAAAAAAAGTTATGTTTCATTAATTCGCTTGTTCTCAATCATTTCATAATACTAAGAACTCAGTTATAGCTTTCATTGAAATGCATCATTGGAACAAATCAGTGGAATGCTGACATTATCTTTTTGACAAGCTAGTTATAGCAATCATTGACAAATTGGTTTCAGTAAAAAATCCTGTCAGTGACTGATAACAACCAATTCCATGTATCTACATATTTCATTGAAAGCAAAACTGACATTTGAGAATAGAAAAAGAATCTAACACATTCAGTGAAACGATTGTGTTCCAAGTTAAAGAAACGAAAATCAGCTGTTCTTTGAGATTCATTTCTATCATTGAAATATTAAAAGAGGATTTAAAAGAAAGATTAAATCAGAATTTTGTATTTTATAGAGTAGAAAAATTCTAGTACCCATTATCTTCATTTTGGTACCAATTAAAGCCATTGAAATTTGTTAAATCATCATAGGCCCCAGTTTTTAAAACGAACAAACAAACTACAATGGCTTTAATTGGTACCAAAATGAAGCTAATAAGTAGTAGAATTTTTGTACTCTATAAAATACAAATTTCTGATTTAAACTTTCTTTTAAATTCACTTTTATTATTTCACTGATAGAAATCAATTTCAATGAACAGCTGATTTTCGTGTCTTTAATATGGAACAAAATCTTTCCGCTGAATGTGTTCGATTCTCTTTCTGTTTTCAGATGTCAGTTTTGCTTTCAATGATTAACTCTAACCTCAAATGCATAGAATTGGTTGTAATCAGCCACTGACAGGATCTTTAACTGAGACAAATTTTTCAATGATTGCTATAACAGGCTTGTCAAAAAAATGAAATCAGCCACTGATTTGTTCCAATCATGCATTTCAATGAAAGCTATAACTGGCCCCTAATCGTCTTAAAAATAAAATTTTTTAATGATGCAATTTAATGATAGCTACAACTGGCTCGTAAATAAGAATGGAAATGAAACAAAATGTATATTCTTCATTTTATATACAATGGAAGATGGCGTGAACGAAGTTGAAGAGAAATAGATAAATCCAAACTTTTGTTCATTTTCACATTGTTTTGGTCTCTGTCAGAACGAAACGATTGGAAATAAAATATTTTAGTTGAATGAACATGAATATGGTTTTATCGATCAGCATAATAGCACAGTTAAACCATTCTGTTTTGGGAACGGAAATTTTTTAGTGGCACTTAAAAATCAGCTGGAAAGATGGGTGGAACAATCTTTAGCGGAAAAAAGAAGATATCTATATAAGAAGAACTTCAAATTTGAAAAGATTGAAAAAGAAAGAATAATGCAGTGGTCACTCAAAAGACATAAAGCTGGATTTTAAAAGTTCTTGAGTCGATCATATCAAGGCCAGATTTACACTGTTGTGGCGATCTCAATACACTAATGCAGTGATAATACATTTTTACCCAACAAACAATGATAAGATTGAGAACGTATCTGGTATCGTCTGAATAAATGGCTTCATGTGTAAAAATATTTGAACGGATGAAGATTATATTGGTATGGGCACTGATCATACAAATTTTCTCCGTGATATTCGATATCAATAGCTCTACGGGCTATACTGTGTTGTTGAACTGTTTAAAAGGCTAAAAATACGTCAGTTGGAATGGTTGCCGACAAACAGACTATAAGAATCTTCTATGAATGAGCAGTACAATAGAGAAATGCCCCATTTTAGGTGCCAGGCGGAAATCAAGAAGTTTTCAACCAACAAGGTGTGAGTAAAAGAAGGATAGCCAGACTGTTTGGAGGAGCTTAGTTAGTTTAGGCATTGGTCCACCATGAATTGTAACCAATTAAGGAAAGTAAAGTAAGGCTCAGAATTTAGAGGATTTAGTGAAAAGAAAACATATACATCATTATTATGTTTAGATTTTGCAACTGGTTTCTATTAATTTTAATTCGAATTTAAGCCTGTCATACAAACATTTTTCAGGTCTTATTTTTAAAACATTCTATTACCATTTTCAAAAACAAATTGCCAAATAAATAAACCAATAAACTGACAAATGATAAGATACCCTCATTTAGGTTCACCTTTTGATTTGTTCTTGAACGATATAACAATTGATATAAAGTACATACTCAACTTTTTTATCACTTAAAGATTACCAACGTTTATTCAATTGAGGTTAACTGCAATTATTTGCCGACCAATATATCACTGATAAGTGAATTTCATAAAGTTTGCTTAAGAATATTCCATTCCATAAAAGATTTCCAAGCCATATTGTGCAACAATGTTATAAATACTCTATCATCAGAAAAGAAGCTTGTTCTCATTATACGTATACCTGCTGTTATCACAGCAGAGAAGGAAATTGAATTCAGAATGTTCTACAAACAATCTTCTATCGCAGAGAGTTAATCTTCCATACTCACAAATGTAAACACATGTCGTCTTACGCGCACCTCCATCTACAATCTTTATTGCTAGATTAGACCACGTTTAAACTAACATCGCACAGATTGAGTCCAATCTAAAGATGGTTAAAAGCCTTAGCATTTTATGATGAAAAATGAACTGGACGTCAAGTCATCTTCGTCGTCCTCATGTGTATTGGACATATGTATATCTAACAAGTGGACAAACTCGGTAGAAGACCGGGAACAAGGTGCCCTCTATAACTCGTAATTAATGGCGTTAACGTTCATAAAAAAGGTTACCCCCTGCATCTGTGATGCGTGTATAAAGAGAGTAAACTCCTCAAAGTAAAACATCTCACTCAAAATGAGATCATAGTGGGTAATAAACACTGATTGCAGATGAGCCATAAAACTCGAAGTTCATCTTGCGGAATGACGATTGAAGCATGGACGTAGCTAGGGAAATATTTCGGAGGAAGATCATAAAATATTGAGGTATAAATGTACTTAGTCTATAAATATACTCATCAAATAGATTTCTGCACAGATAATGTACATATGTACTGAAAACTATACTGACTAAATAAATTTACATATAGCTGGGTTATGCAGCTATTAAGGAATTCTATGGACTCATTACATAAATAAATAATAATCTATGGCCTCATCATCAAATAGATATGCAGCCAATAAGGAATTCCATGAAACTGTACTCATTATAATATTATGTTATTAATTATATGTAATGGGTACAGATTATTTTACCCTCTACAGATTTGTTAGCCCAATAAATTCTATAAGTTAGTACTTATAACGCAGCTAGTTTTTTCTCAATTTAAGATCAAGCGAGGCGTGGACTGATTCCATTATTTATAAATTGGAAACCCCATTTGAAGAGTTTCATTCGGTACATAAATTCAAATGTTACCAGTACACGTTAAGTGAACTCAGTTAATAGGACCCTTGTTATCCCATGAATAAGCCACTGCCATGAAAATCCATTGCATGCGAAAGAATTTTATAATTTTTAATGGTTGGAAGTTCAAACTCCAATGGGAATAAAATTCAAATTGTCCCCTACTATAGCTACGACCTTGAAAAGAATATACAGACAAAGATATATAGGTACACTAACATCAAAGAAAAACGTTCTCTGAGATGAGGACATCAAAGATACAAATCTAGCCTCAGACCTAGAACACCTTTAAACCGGCATCTTAGATATAGAAATAGAGGCTTGAGAAAAAAGTATATACAAAAACCTGAAAAGGTAGGTTTATCTATTTACAGTTTAATAGGCTATAACTATAAGGCCGAATGGAGTGCCTGCACTCTGCAAAGTCCACATTATAAACCATTTTTTTTTTCGCTTTGAAATTCGACCGCAACCACCAATGGAACGTTGGAATTGAATACTTAATTGGAGCGTGGGTTTGATGATAACGAATTTGGCAACAAAGACTTGAGCCATTTATTTGTCGATATAAATCTTGTTCTATTTATTTATAGTGTTATACTTATAACATTGGATTGATCTTTAAATTTCTTATAAATGATGTTGTGGGATTCTGCTAGTTGGAATTCTGACAAAAGCATGCTTAGAGTAGCTTTTTCTACACACTGCACATTTTGACATATTATAAAAGTAGTTTTTGGACATCAGACACATATGTAGGTATCTATATAAATATACATACAGTCGTCAAAGCCGAAACCTTGTTTTTTTCTCCAATATTGTTTTCAGCGCATGAGATACGAACCTGCAAAAGGGTCTGTTCTGGTTTTTAATAACAAAAGACTAGACCTTAAGCATTTGTATGAAGTATTTTAAACATTAGCACCTTTTGTGAATTAGTGAACAAGAAAAAAATATTTTTTGGATTTTTAATTGCAAATGTTGAAGAATGGTTTTCGAAAAGCTTTTTTTTCCGAAAACGCTGTATATCTATGACTTATGATTCCATACGAAAGAATTTTAAATTAAGAAATTTTTGACTTTCTTAGTATCGGTAAAACGGATTTAAATGAAATTTTTTATACAGAATTCTTCTTAAAAATTTAAAGACAAAATATGTTTTTCGATATTTCGAAAACGGGTCAATATTTTTTTTTAAGTTTTTCAAATTGGCGCACCAAAAATGTTTCTTAAAAATTTTGTATATAAAAACTTATTTTGTTTTTTAAAAACCATAAACGATTTATAATTTTTGTTTTTGTACATATAAATTCATAACTGCACAAGAAATCACAGGACATTCGGTTTTAGTTAAAACTTCTAAAAGAGGCTAAAATACCTTTAAAAATTATTTTTTGTTAATTAACAATTTGCTCTAAAAACAAACTTTAAAGTTTAGCACTTTTATCGATTCAGAATTACATAAAGTTCAACTGAACTTCAAGCTCTCTTTAATTCCTAATATGATATTTGTTTGATAAATTCGAAAAAAAATTAAATCAGCTAACACCAATGTTAGAAACTTGTACAGCAGCTTTAGGCGTTTTTTTTAAGCTAAGATCAGGGAACTGAACTGTAAAAAAAAATATGTGTTTCTTTTTTCAATACGAAATAGTTCAGAGCGAGCTCAGAATAAAATGACCGAGCAGATGGAGCAAAAGCTGAGCGTGGCTAAGTTCACTTTTTTGCGATATCACACTTTTTTTGCGATATGTTAGGCATAACTTAAAACAAAAAAAATTAAATGGAGATCGACGACTTTGACAGTTCAGTGCTCCAGTGTGTTTCATAAATAAATCGGAGAGCTCTCATCAAACAGTTGTGTTTCTTTATTAGCTCAGAGCGTTCGAAGATTTGAATTTGTGTTTCTTTTTGAAAACGTAAAAGAGAGCGCGCTTGGTGAGAATAAAATTAAAAAGTGGAGTAAACTGAATAAAATGCGGAACAAAACAAACTTCACATTTGAATGGCGTGAGATAGAGAAAAAACACAGTTAAGAAATAATAAGATAAAATTAATAAATAACCATGATCATGATTCATGTGTTTTTAAAAAATGATTCAGAGCACTCAGTGTAGAGGGCGCGTTCAGAGCATACTTTATGCATTTGATTTCTGTTCAGAGAGCTCTTCTCTGACCGAAAGAAGAAAAACACCTATCTCTATAGAGTATACCTACTCTGCAAAAGTACTTGGAAGCAAATTGGTTACATATACTGCCTGTCAAATTCTATTTGTGTATCACACGCCACCAACAAAAACTTTGTATCTATGAATACGAACGTCAGAGGAAGGATAAATTATTAAAAATTCAATTTGACCAATGCAGTTGTCAGGTTGCTTGATTTTCAACTTACTTTACTGGTGGCTTAACAAATGCTATGCCAGTTGATTGCAAGAGGTTTATGTGTATTGCAAATTGCTTGCCAGTACTTGCTCGCGTGACCTCGGAGTTAACTCTATACTTAATTCCCGGGTATAAAAAACTCATTCAACTTTCAACTAAAGATTCCTCCGAGCGGAATTTATTTTATATTAAAACAAAAGAAATTGTATTATAGCAAAGAAGTTTTGGATTTTCAGATGCAACAGTTGAGTAGAATAAATAGTACATCTAAAAAACATTTTACTAGGTTCGAATATATCAATTTCGAGGTCTTTTTTGAAAAACTATAATTTCGTTTATTTTCTAAAAAAAGACTTATAATTACAATATATCATCGCCAAAGTCCCAAATCATATATTTACAATTAAATGCATTCTCCTTCCAGGCAGTGGTCAGGATTAGAGGCGTTGTAAAGTCGGAGCAACTTTACTCTATTGCTAAAACGAGTTAGTAAATAACGCTAACAGAGTTTTAACTCAATCTTTGTTCTTTGCTGCTTTAATTGCTGCAATAAATTCTTCAGACTCTTCATATTGATTGCCTTGTTATCAAGTTTGAATGGTCATCCAAGCCCATTTTCACTTGTTCATGTCAACCTTATAAGCAAAGCATTTATTCAAGCGAAGTACTAAATTCCTATTTACTGTTTTTTTTTTTTTTGCGACTTTAAAAAATAAAACCTTCAAACAAAGCTGCCATTGTCTTTTCTTTTCGATACAAAATTGTTGAGTGACCAGTGTAATAATATAATTATCACTCATCTAGGTTCATCTAAATCTACATAGGCATTTCGAACTACAAGTTCATCACAGTTCAATGTGCACGCGATAGTTGACAACTTCCATGTTGCAATTAATCAGACGCTTGTCAAGTCGACCGAGAATGAAAGATCCTTGTTTAAAATTATTCCTATGGTGACTGTTTGTAAACATTAAGGCATCAATCAACTTTACTATATAACCAAACCACACCACATCGCAAAACAGAAACAACAATACTAACACCGACAAACAAGAGTTGACTCTGTCTTAAAATGATGTGACTGATGTCGCACGTCTGGAATTCCAAAGATTGGAATGTTGTCCCAAGGAGAACAAGTTGTACTGCACAACAACTTTAATATCAATCTACGTTCGATTCAAACAAACAACCTAGCAATCTGATTGCAAACTTTTTAGCTGGATGGTCCGATTTGTAGCGTAAAGGCTTGTTCATGCTGTTACTGGTGTCATGTATTCCGGCCGTCAAGTGGTTCAGTGGTGCATACAATTGCCGCCACTCCTACAAATGGTGATATTTGATGGTTGCAATAGTATATCTTATTTAAGATTGTTTTCTTTACCTATGTACATAAATATTTCCAAACACAAAACAAGACCTGTTTTCTGTTTTCCCTTAGACCAGAAAGCATTGGTTTTAAATGAAAAAAAAACAACAACATAATTTTGCCAAATGTCAAACCAATAAGCATATGGTGAAATTGTATATTGCGACTCTAGCATGAATTCCAGCGATGACCTCGTTTTCATATTCTTAGAATTTTTTGTTTTGTATAATTTTAGAAAATAATAATAAAACGAGAACTGACATATATATGTAGGTCAATTTTAGGGTTTAGGGTTTAACTGTTGAAAATTATTCAATTGATAAAGGTTTACAATCTTGCATTGATTAACATGAGCAATGAGCATTCAGGAAAAAAGACATTGTACGTAGGTAAGTACCAGATAGATTACCAGTTACTACATTTATATGCAGTATCGAAAGATCGAGTTGGATTAGGGTCGGATTTTCGACCCAGGTTTTTCGTCATTGGAGTTGAGAGCTCGATTTGGAGTTGAGTTGAAATGGTGTTGAGCGATTCTGAAACATTTTGTTAAGCCAACTCCTCGACCCAGGTTTTTCGTCTCATATTTCGACTCGACACCGCTGAGCGAGTGAGATCGAGTCGAACGAAGCTCATTTCAACTCAATACCCGTTTACAAAGGGTCGAAGCGAGCTTCAAGCTCGCTTCAATACCTAATATAAACGTAGTAAGTATTCATCATAGAAATCAATCCAAAGTGGCAAAAGTCTAACTTGAAAATATGATTGAGCTCAAAATATTTCATAGAATATTTTGTGAGTATCACAATGTGAGACGGAGTTTTCTAACATGTTTTGGCTTATGGCGAAGTGACACGAGTAAGTACTGACGAATAAGTATTGGTAAGCAATACACAAAAATGTGTGGCATGTCAAATACTGCCATGAAATTTCTGAAGCCGGTACACAAGTGAATGAATGAATACTGAGTGGGGGTTTGCACTGCGATCTAAAGATCTATTGTGCTCCCATTCAGGGCTAGATAAGTTATTACCCCTTCAGTTCTTTCTCCAAGTTTATTTCTTTGAGACAAGTAAAGTAGAGAAGCAAGTAGCTTGACAGCTGAACTTGTCAAATTGAATTGATAATCACAATAAAATTCACAATCATACATACAATTTTGTTTTTGTTGGTAATTAATAAAATGTCAAATTTGAAAACTTGCAAGCAACAACCAAAATTGAAATTTGCAGGTAATTTCCTTGCCTGTGTGACCAAGGACTGTAAGTCCACCTTAAGTAAGTTCGTATGGCTGTGGTATTTTCAATACTTTGACCAGGGCGTTGTCTCACCGGGACATATACATTCAGTAGTTCATGTATTTATCCATTCTCTCTGCTGAAATAATTCCTACGACCAAAACTTGGAGTTAGGGGCCAGTTATACCTATAATTGAAATGTATCATTGAAAACGATTGAACATACTGTAATGGCATTAATTAATACCAAAATGAAGCTAATAAGTAGTAGAATTTTTTACCTCTATAGAATATAAAATTATGATTTAAACTTTCTTTTAAATCCACTTTTATTAATTCACTGATAGAAATCAATTTCAATTAACAGCTGATTTTAGTTTCTTTAATATGGAACACAATCGTTCCAATGTGTTCGATTCTCTTTCTATTCTCAAATGTCAGTTTTCCTTTCAATGATAACTCTAACCTCAAATGCATTGAATTGGTTGTAATCAGCCACTGACAGGATCTTTTACTGAAACCAATTTTCCAATGGGCGCATTCACTAATCTAGTGACTCGTTCTGATTGGCTAAAGACAACTAGAAATTGAGTTGAAATTTCCCCTCCAACGTAGTGTAAAAATTTCCGCTTCAAAGTTAGTGGATAATGATTTTGACATTTCACAATCTTCTGTTCGTTGAAAATACAAATTTAATTATTGGTGGAAGATATTTTCGAAGTGTAATTATGAAACAATTTAATATTATACGAGTATCTTATATTTGATGTTATTTAATTTAAACTGTAAAAAAAAGTTTATTTAAAGTTCTCAAAACACAATTTTTCTTATTTTACATTTTAACATCTGTTATTAATATGACAGTTTAGGATTGACTAGCTTTGTAGTGTATTTTGCATTCACAAAGCTAGTTGAATTTTGACTACGCTATGCAGTGACTACATTAGTGAATGCGCCCAATGATTGCTATAACTGGCATGTCAAAAAAATGAAGTGAGCATTCCACTGATTTGTTCCAATGATGCGTTTCAATGAAAGCTATAACTGGGGCCTTAGGACTTTTAAAGAGAACTGACTCTGAATAAGTAATAATTTGTGACTTACTATTTGTAATTGCGACACAATAAGGAATTTTTCCAATATACTCACAAAATCTACTGAAACAAAAATAAACGTTTGTTTCGCAGGCTTAAAAGTTGTCTTTGCAAGGAAAACAAGCTTTGGCAGACAGTCTCAAATCAAGGTCAATATATTTGTTTATAAAAATACTAGATACGCTTTGGAGATACGTTTCTGAGAATATATTTCAACTTTCTTGACGTATCTACTGCATTTTTTTAATTATTTCAATACATTTGGAGTTCTTTAAATAAAAAACTTTTTAGAACCCAAACAATTTTTTGTAAACAAAACAAAGCCATACAGACATTATTGCGTATAAGTCGCCATCATCATCATCAGCTACAAACAAAATTACGTTTATAGCCTAGCCTCAAACGGAAACGAATAGAGAAGAACACAACATCGTCATCGTGGTCATTGTTGTTTTCGTCACGATCACGAGTTACATCCAATTGATCGCAGGTATAGCAAGGCTTATACGAGGTATAACGATGAAGAGTTGTAAATGTGTTTTCTATATATTCTTATTGTACAAAACAAAACAATAAATTTATTATAATTCAGTGCTCCTGGTTCATTACAAATTCAACCTTAGCAACGAATGTAAAATCGAGGATCGTTGTACTTTATCGCATGCATATTGATTGTCTGTCGTCTTAACTTGAAGAAAAGCAATTCAATAAAATTTAACAGCTTTTTTACCCATCGCACCGCCCACTCGGAAGTGGCAATGATATTGAGTTTCAAAGCCAAATTCAAAATAATGTTAATGTCCAGTCCAAAAATAAATTTCATTTAAATTACAAATTCCAAAGTTATTTCGTGGAGCGCAGGCAGGCACGCACTAGGTGACTTTAATGATACCTGATACCCGTTTACCAATTGTATGTATCAATGGGCATAGATATTATGTTTGTGGTTTTATTTTTTAAATGAAAATGCATCACTTTTCAAGTTACCGAACACAGTCTGATTAAACTTGGGGCCATGTCAACGTTATTTGGCCAACGACAACAACATGGCCAAACGGTTTGTCTACCTATGCAAAGAAAACCGCTTGCTCATAGGAATAACCATTTTTCAGAAAAACGTTAAGTGGGTTTAAAATAATATACAAGCAAGTAACTTCTAACCAAATTTATCACTTCGTGACCAGCCGAGTGACTTTTAAGTTAAATTGTGGTTCTATACTCGGAGATTTTAAGAAATCACACTTTTTGACAGCGCTGCCACTTTGCTGTAATTGTAGTAGATCATTTTTTTTTAAATACCTACTCTCAAACTGTTACATTCAAATCATTCACAAAGTAATCCGTTGTACATTTTCTTTGAACGTAGCCAATTTGTTATGAACTTAAGCCTAGTACGCAGATCGCGCTAAATTTTATCTCACACATTTTTCTCCAAACATCAGCTAAGATCCAAGCTAAATTTTGAAATAAGAACTTTGTGGAGAATATGTCACCATAGAAAACAACTGTTCTTAAAATGAATTTTTTTCAAAGATTTGAAAGAAACTGGCTTAAAGTATGATTTTTTTTAAGAATTATGAATGAGAACGAATGAGAATTTTGAATTATGAGTGATTTTTGCTGTGGAAAATCTTGTAAGACTTCCGCCAACAAATATTCTTCTAAATATTATTCAAAAATTATTACATTTCAAATTGAAATTGAAATTTAGCTCGGGAATAAATGTGCCAGACAATTATTTCGTGCGTTAAATTTTGATAGATAAGTTATGTACAATTCGAAGAGAAATTTTGATTTTTTAGCTGGAGCAGCGTACCTCTCGGCTAAAATGCTTGACATAATTATAGCTTTGCTAGATTTTGGAGAGAATTTTGTATGGAAGATAATATTTAGCGCGATCTGCGTAATAAGCCTTAACATAAAAGTGCATTTAGGCTAGTCCCGCACTGGCAACTGTGATTGAAATCAAATAGTTTAATCACCTTCTGAAAGAGAACCGCGCACTGGCAACTCTTTAATCACGCTCAAACTTTTTTCTCTCTTGCTCTTATAGAAAACAGCTCAACTGTTGCGAAGGCAAGCGTTTAGTTTGTGTCAAAACACAAAATTTTTAGTTGCTCGAATCGAGTTGCTCTAAGTGTGCGGTGTCCCATATAAGCCCATTATGTTTCATTTTAGCAAAACTAAAAATTGAATGTGCGCGCCTGGCCTTATACGATAGCGAGTTTTAATCTTTTTTCTCTTTTCAATTTTTTTCGATTGCATGGATGCGGTTTGTAATAAAAGTTAACTTTGTTCTATTGAAAAGGAGTCATCTATCTGCATTCGTTACTCTACTTTGTTAAGAGAAGTTCCATGAGCGAACGCCAAAAAGAAAATGAAACATACCTACCAGAGAAATAAAGAAAACCACAAAAAAGAAAGAATGATAACTCTACAATTTAACTAACATGAGAAATTTCATCTACCTCCGCCATCACATACATCTCTCGCCCACGGGTTTAAAAATCTCAAGGTGATATTGCATCGTTAAGAAGCAGTCTAAGCTTAAATCTAATAACAAATTAGTTGGATGGTTTCATTCATAAAAAGTATCATTATTGTTGTGTTCGTTTTGTTTCTCCGTTTTGTAAAACTAAGAATTAGATACTCCTAACTAACTAGCAATAAACTAACTAACTTCGCAATAAACTTAGTGTCAATGCTCTTGAAAATGATGTTCTTTATAAGGTATTGGATACTGTCAGCAACGGTATTGGGAGAGGAGTACCTACATCAAATTTACAAATGGCGAGTTCATTAAACAAATTCAAATGAATACTTTACAATTTTTTAGTTTAAGTTCTTATACATATTTTTAAAAAATATTCATAACACCTACAGTTAAAATCGATAAACTTTGTTATTCTATATTCAAATCGTCTGACAATGAAAAAATCGTATGATGCTAAAAAACGTACATCTTATAATTTTTTCATTGTCAGAAACGTCAGACAACGATAAAAATTGGCAGACCTGACAAAAAATTGTATGTGTATACGATTATCAAATACCTTACAATTTACCGTCTTACAATTAATTGTCAAATACATTTTCTGACAATTAATTGCAAGATTACACGATTGTAAGCTAGCGTCATGTGTACGCTAGCTTACAATCAGAATTCTTACAATTAATTGTCAGACAATCATCTAACAATTAATTGTCAAACAAATTTTCTGACAACTGATTGTAAGACTACACGATTGTAGGACATTGTAAGCATATTTTTCACTGACAGATCTGAAAATATTGTAAGATCTACCAATTGTGTACACTTAGCTTAATGCGGAAAAGTCGTATCTTCTGCATCTTTCTTGAATGGTCTACTGAGCAGTATTGTCCGAAGTTACAACCTTTAAATCGATTTGAAAGAAATAACAGGCAGCTAAGAATTTATGATTCCAGTTCTATTCTTATTTCAGGACGTGAAAGAATAGTTGTTCGATTACAGTGACGAATTAATGCTAAGCTTTAACTAGAAACATTTCTAAGAATGGACAAATGAAAATAATTGAATTCTCGCACTATAGCTACTCCAGCTACTTAACGGAGAGAAAACGATCTAAAGGGTTTTTCAATTGGCGCGAATAGATATTGGGAGCCATGTCGTTTTGGTGACACCTGTCAAATCTGTTGCTTATTATTCAATTACTGATGCAAAATCACAATGGCAAATTACACATTTGAACACTATTGCCTAGTACGCAGATCGAGACAAGACAAATTTTATCTCTAAAATTTTAATCTCTTCAAAACTTTTGCAAATCTTGCGCAAAAGTTTAAAGTTGGAGAGATGAAATCTAATTTAATGTGTTTTTTATGTGTATCTCTGGAACGGGTTGTCTTACAAAAATCGTTCATATACCTTTTTGGAATCTCCTCTTGATGCTTTGAAGAGAAGCATCAGCACCTTTTACATAAAACCAGTTCTGACGAAAATCACTTTCGGAAATACGGTGGCTGCAAAAATTTGTCCCGCAAAATAATGCTTGTATCATTCTTTTTCCTGGAAAAATTTAATGGAGAGATTTTGTACAGCAATGCGCAAAAGTACGAATTTTGCGCGCGAACTGCGTTCTGCTCGGAAAAATATCCAGGACAAAATTTGTCCCAGGACAAAAAATGTATGGGAGAATGATTTTTCCCGATCTGCGTACTAGGCTTATTTCCAAATGATAAAACTTTATTATCAGATTGAGTGTTTGTGGCCCTTCACTGTCGATTCTTCAACGTTTGGTGGCTAAAGACGCCCGGTTCAGTAATCAATCAGCCAACACGAGACAGTCGATTTCTCGTCGTGCAGAAGCACTCAGCATTTTGCAGACTTCTACTTGGCGAATTTTGTGTCGGGACTTGGGCCTACACTCGTACAAGGACCAACTGACCCAGGAGCCGTTTGTTCGCTGACTGGGCTTTATAGCATTTGGAAGAGGACCCCAGTTTTGACCTAAAAATCATCTTTAGCGACGAGGCTCATTTTTGGATGAATGGCTGTGTTAGCAAGCACAATTTCTGATGTCCGTCAAGATTAGCACTACCACTTTAAATTTTAAAGATGTAATAATTGGATTAACTGTTGTGAATTTGTCATAATTTGTCGTGAAACGAAAACATTTTCTTTTTTAAATAAACCCCTGGTAATGCCAACTTGACAGTCAAGTTAGCACTATAACCTGTCAAAATAGGGTAAAATGAACTCGAAAATATAGAACGGCGTAAATAATAACTGTCGTAAACTTGTCGTAAATATATCGTAAGATAAAAAAAAAATTGTTGCATTCTTTTTTTTACAAAAAATGCCATAAAAATGCAAAAGTCCTGAAAATAGCATTTTTTCATAAAATCTAGCACTACCAAAACTATCTCTTATGACTAATTTTTACCATGCATTTTGCTTAAACAATTATCGTAGGACGTCTTGGAAAAGTTGCGTCATAAAATAATTTGTCGCGCATTTTTTTGGACAAGTTTAACTGTTACAAAGAAGTCAATAACATTTTGTCCGTTTCCAATAATAACTGAAAATCGGGCACGTCTAATTGACTGTTGTTACGTAACGCTGTAATTCAGCTAAAATATTAACTCCATTCTAGGCACACACAAAAATTCCAATGCTTACTTCCTTATCTGGTCATAAAGTTCTCCTTACTCCATACGTTTGATCTAAACTTAAATTATACGAGTGTGCTGTCCTCCTGTAAAGTGTGCAGAGGGAGAGATGTCCATGTCCGTAGGTGCATCCCATTCTTGAGCGCACACATCGAAAGACAGCACGCGATTTTAATTACAAATTAATTTTTATTGCTGACAGGCATTAATGTGGAAGTGGAGCACCGCACCTATAGACCAAGTTCAAGAATTAGAAATGAGCCTGCGGTTGTTTTGATTGCAATTACTCGATAGTCCACATAAATTATTTATACGCGTGTCCTTTTGCAAAGTATCCATGGCCGCGGAAGATGTGTACCGACTTGGAGCTCCTATAAGATATTTGTTGTAGTGTTAAATCAATGATAAAATATACAAAAGTACTTCGAATAACTTTGTTTTGAAATGAAGAAGATTGGATTTTTTTTTATTTATTTATTTTAAGGAGTACTTCCCGGGGATTCTATTTTTGATAGGAAAAAACACGTAAAGTTTTATTCTTGGCTTGGTAAAGCGGAATACTCGTACTCGCATTTGCGGGGTCTTTAGTATTTTTATCTGAATCTTAATTCAGATGACTTTTTGGATAAAAAAAATTTGTCGGAATGGGAGTTGTAAATTAAAGAATATAAAGCAAATATAAAGGACGCAAGAATCAGCTAATGGACTGTAGGTTTGTTGAGATTTGTGTTAAAATTGTATGATAGGCTATGAAGTAAGCTTAATATTACTACTACAGGAGTTGTTTTAAAAAATGAATTTTATTCTTATCAAAGGGCACGGTAGTGCCCAGCCAAGTTCTGGCACTACAACCTTTTTACAGGAACATACTCAGGCGATTTTTGACCCTTTTCTATCTTCAGTATATATATTCAGAATATATGCTAAGTCAGGCACAGGCGCCTTATCAAATTTCAATTTTCTAGCATAAGCGGTTCCTCAGATATAAGGCCTCAAAAATCACAAAAACCGTAACTGACTGACTGACAGATCATCAAAATTATGGAGCACTTCCCGACATCGTAGAATCTTGTCATTTTGCACAACGGTAGGGCTTGTCATGCAAGCAGAGGAAAAAATGGAAAATTTGAAATTTTCCATTCAGAGTGGTACCCTCCCACTTTCTCCGAATTGGTGTCGGTTGAATGGAGCACTTTCGACTGCTGTAAAACGATGAAATTTGGTGAACCGGTAGGGCTTATATTGCATATAAAGAACCGAAAATAATCACCAAGGGTTTCCTTTCAGGGGGCGTGGTATCCGCCCACTTTCTCCGAATTGGTGTTGGTTGAATGGAGCACTTCCGACCGCCGTAAAACAATGAAATTTGGTAAAGTGGTAGGGCTTAAATTGCATACAAATAAAAAAATAAAAAATAAGCGGTTTTCCATTTAGGGGCGTGGTATCCACCCACTTCTTCAGAACTGATGTAAATTATATATGGAGCACTTCCGATTGCAGTAGAACAATGAAATTTGGTAGAACGGTAGGGCTCAAATTGCATATAAAGAACCAAAAATAAAAATTGAGATTTTCCATTCAGGGGGCGTGGTATCCGCCCACTTTCTGAGAAAATGTTTAATTTATATGGATCACTTCCGATTGCTGTAATTAAGGTAGGTATGTTAGTGTTAGGTATCTTGCCAGGATAAGAAGAAATAATTGAAGCGCGAATCAAAACAACCAATAAGAAAAAGAAAATATACCAAAAGAAATAGGAAGCTATAAACTAAGTTGATTTTAGAAGGTAGAGTCCACCCATCTATCTTTACGTATCTTTCGAGATTTTGACATGGCAAAATATTAAAATCTTTGCAAAAAGGAGTGAGATCAGACCAAAAACATAAATGTTCTTCTATACAAAAACCTTTGTGTAACAAGTCAGCCGTGAAAAAGTTTTGAGATCTAAAAGTACGCCAAGTTTTTTTTTTGCGCAATTCAAAAGGCTTTGAAAACTTGACCAGTAAGCCCATCAAATTTTAGTCAGTAATCATTAAATAATAAAAATTCTCTATTACATTGTAGCTGTGTCAATATTATTCTACTTTAAATATTCGGTATTAAACCTTCATGAAGTAAGAACATGGCGTTTTTTTAGATCTCAGTACTTTTCACGGCTGACTTTTTTTGTATAGAAGAACTTGGCTCTTTTTTAACATTTATGTTTTTGGTCTGATTAACATTTCTCTCTGAGCACATCCATTTCTTAAATGCTAAGTGTCTTAAATATAAGAGAAAATTCGTGCGACTTATTCTTGCATTTAATTTAAGGATGAACCTGAAGTAAAAATGTTATTTTTTTTCGAACTTTAAATAAACATGTTTTTTTTTTCAAAAAATTTTCAACAATTTTTGTAAGAAAATCGACAAATTACTTGGACTGAATAATTTAAGTTTTTGGAATGTTTCGCGTTGGTTTAAGATAGCATTTACTGGCTGAACACAATGGAGACAAAGTTGCATTGGGAATAGCTGTCAAAAGTTCAATATAACAAACCCAACTTTTTAACTTTTGCATGCAGCACTTTTGACATTTCAAACTCTAAACTTTCAAATCACTCGACTCGGAGTTACAACTTTTTACTTTTGCATTCAGCATTTTTGACCTTTCAAACTCGCACTAGTCAAACCACTCGACTCGATGCAGGTTTACATATTGAAAGGGGCTACAAGCTTTCTTTAATTCCTCAATTAATGACATGGTTTTATAAATTCATTAAAGATTTCAATAAGCTGACCCAAAAACTTACATAAAATTTCAATTGTCAGAAATCGGTTTACCACGATTGTGGACACATTCAAAATATCAAGTATGACTCTTTTTGACAGCTGTTGCAGTTGCAGTACTCTATTGTGTTCAGTCGGTTAGAGCTATGCGTACATGACGACGCATTCTGTTCGAACTAAATAGTAAATAGTAAATAGTTAATAAAATATTGTTTGAAACGATTTTGAGATGAAAACAAAAACATCAAATTTGAACAAATTTTATTTATTTTTCTGAAGAACCGTGGGGCCTCTTTGCATGGGCTTAGAAAATATACACAAGGACCTCCTTGTACACATAATATATAAAATTAAAATCATCCATTAAAGAAGTTTTTCCGTGTTACTAATTCGTTTTTCTTTTTCAGTTCAGAGAAGAACCTGAACTGTTAAAAAAGTTCGTGTTTCTTTTCTAGCTCAGATTTATGTTTCTTTTCCTATTCTAAACATCTTCAGAGCGAGCTCTGTATATGCTCTGAATAACATAATAGACCAGAAGCAGTGAAATGCAGAAAACGCCACTTTTGACACTCGAAAAAAAAAATATACAAAATGGTGAATGTGGCTAGTCCTGGGGGTCAATTCTCTATCTGTGAAACTATGAAATGATACAAAAATTATTATGATTTCAGTTTTCACAGCCATTTTTCATTTTTCCATTTCATAAGCTCACCTTATGCAATTCTTCAACTCATTCTGATAAATGTTTTTCAAAACATGTGCTAAACAGTACTAAATAATAAATGCTTTCATTTTGATGTCATTTTGAGTTTTAATTTTTTTTGTAACTTTCATATTTTATCAGGGCTTTTCACAAAATCGTTTGAGTGTGAAAACAAATTTAATATTTGGAAAAATGTTGACATTTTATTAATTGTTTTCATAAATTGCGAATCGCTTTGGTCTGTGAAGTTGGGAAAAAACTTATCACTTCACAGTTTCACAGATAGAAAATTGACCCCCTAGTGTAGAAGATAAAAAATTTTAAAAAAATTAACAAAACTATACTTATCATAAGGGAGTTTTTTCCATAAAGTTTGTTTTATAATAAAATCAGGGAGCTCTGGACACAATGTCACAATCTGCTCAGAGCTTATACTACGTTTTCACCAAAGGTAAATCCGGGATTTAAGTGGATTTACCATAAATCTCCTTTAAATCTCGTAGATTTACCATACAAATATAAATCACCTCAAATGAAGATTTAAAATAAATCTCCTTGAAATCTTCTCGCAATCAGAAGATTTGCAAAACAAACTAACCTTATTTTGTAGAACGCACCTATGAACACCCACTTTCTTCATTGACAATCAACACAAAATAGAATTATCTGTTTTTTTTTCCTGTTTACCCCAATGCAATTTTTTTTTCGCTTGTCCAAATTGACAGTTGAATGACAAGACAGAGTGAAAACGTCAAATAAATCTCAGTTTCTTTAGTGAAAACACTTCGAGATTTATTTTAAATCTCTAGCGGATTTACGCTTGGTGAAAACGTAGTATTACTCTGCTTGTCCAAGATCTGTTCAGTTCTCAGAGCTTCTACGTGTCAAAAGATATATTGGCATTCGATTTAAATTTCTTTAAGAATATTTGTGAAATACCGGATTTAACATGGATTGCATACCTGGGTATTGAGTTAGTAAATTTAAAAATGCGTTTGAATAAGAAACGTTGAACAACTTCAAATTCAAATAGCTGCGTCAAAAATTCTAATCTTAGCAGACTCATATAATAATCGACTAAAATATCTTTATTTAATAGTTTTTACATCCAAGGGAATAAAAGTGATGTATTCTTTTGAAAAAATAATATCATATTTTCCACCAACCTGAAAAGTAAAATAAAATTGATCGCAACTATTTTTGCGACAAGGAAGGAAGTTTCGAAGTAAATATGCCGCAATGGACGTGAGATCTATTGATGTTGCACTTAAGACTTTGATAAAACTTGACTCTAATTACACATAGAATGAACTGTTTACATTGTATGTACGTATATGAAGCTTATCTATAGCCATTATGTCAACCTTCAATTAAGTCAGGGAGGAACTCAGTCTCCAGACAACGCCACCTTCCAATTATAAAGTTATTTATCTTATCTAATTCAGTCTATCGCATCCACTCAAACACCATGTTTCTGATGGAGCTTAAAATAAAAAAAAAACAACAACAACAGACAATGATAATTGAAAGCTTTAATATGTATAATCTATACTCTCAATCTTTGCGGTTATAAGCCGCCGCGCTGTCTTTCTCGCATGATGCATCCGAAAGTGATTCCCGTTGCGTGCCATACAGCTATATTTGCACTTGATCCATTATCTAATTAAATAATTTTCGATAAAACTGCACATCATTTTTCAAAACAAAAAAAAAAACAATGTTTTTATCATAAAATAGGTATACACTTTATACAAGTTAGATACGTGAAGTGTAAGTATGTACATATATAAATGTGGATAAACCCGTACAATTGGCGTTAAGGAAGGGGAATTTAGCGAAAATACCACCTGAGAGAGTGGTCATTAACTCTAATGGCCATTAAATTCATTTAACAATTGGTAAAGAAATTATATGCCTTTACTCTAATAGAGAAGATGATGCGGTGAAGTGCTCAAGATGAGACCGAGATAAATGCAGTTTTACCTTTTAAGCTTGAAATTTAGTTATTTATGACATTCTTAGACTTTTAACTTTAACAGAAATATTTTAGTTTTAAACTGGTACTGAATATAGTACTGCAATAGATTATGATTTTTGTTTAAATAAGGACTTCAAAATTTGGACCCAACCAGTTCTTGAAATTCAAATAGAAACTCCAAAATAAAAGTCCTGTCTGGTTGGTGATATACGCCATGGGTCTTGCAAAATTCAAACACTCATTCAAATTCAATAAATCTGCAAATTCCTACAATTATGCATTTGGTCTACCGGAGAATTGTGTTGCCAACTTCATAGACGTCAAATACGTATGCACTCTTAAGCAATAAAACAAAACAATATGTATCATCATGCCGACTCATTGTGGTTCAATGACCGACTTGAGGTTGACTCGAAGCTTAAGTCGCTAACATCAAAAAATAATAATAAAATTTAAGTTATGCGATGACTTATCCTATGACTTTACTATAACAACCTTTAACGTAAAATACCTGAACGTGCCCAAAAGAATTATCGTTGCCTTTGTTTGTGTCTTCTTTTGATTTTACTGCCTTTTGGCTATCGCTTGTAATTTGTTTCTCTAAGATTGAACAAAGTAAACGCAGTTTATTTATATGGATATGAGTAAGTTAGGGTAGGTCTTTGAGCTAAGGTTAAGAATATATGAAAACCTAATTAACTTTCCTTACTACCTTCGGCTTATTCAATTGAGCTAATTAATTTGTTGACAAAGTTACAAGCTTTATTGTGTTCGACGATACAAAGTGGGTGGTTGAAGGACTTCTTTATAACCAAGGATTTTTGATAACTTTAAATTATTGATAGGTAATGAATTGAATTGAATGCAATTTTTATTTCCGCGGTTACAGTGTGTTAACATTATTCAAGGATAAATATATTAAAAACAATTGGTGTAATTATTCTTGAAGTTATTCATCTCTTAAAAAATTGTATGCCCAATTGGTTCGCAATTACTTGGTCTTTTAGTTAAAGACTTTAAAGTGGTGAGTTGTTAAGGAAAAAAAAAAAAAAAAAAAACAAAAATGTTTTAGTCTAAAGAAAATGTTTACAAAAAATTTGCTCATGCTGCTTTTTGTAGAAAAGAAAACTATAACTTGATAACTAAGATCGTAGTCTTTCCTTCTTTTCTTTGTACAAGGCAGTAGGGAAGCGTTTGCTACTTTTTACAACTTCGGAAATACCACCAACAGCGTGAACCTTTCGACAAAAATTTGAAAGCAAGATCTCGCCATCGCGAGATATAAGGGCAGTTATCTTTAGCCGTTCTTTATCAAGCTGTTTTTAGCTTCAAAAACCTACGTTTTCTAGCACAAAGCCTTTAGCGTATGAAGCGACTCTAAAAGGATTGAGTTTTCATCAAGTTCCAAGATGAGCTTTTTTATATCTTTTTCGAGCAATTTTTGGTCGCAGTGGCGGTTAAGGCTAGGACCGCACTTGCGATTTTTCGTCGAGGCAATTAAAAAGTCGTAGTCACTACAAATTATTGTCATGCACGCACTTGTGATTTTTTCGCGCGCGATTATTTAATCGCAAAAAATAAAACACACTACTTTTTATGTGAATGCACGCATTTGCTACAAATAAGTAACGACTGAAAAATCGCTTGAAAAAATGGTACTTGTTTCATTTTCATAATCGCTACGATTTTGAAGTCGCATGTGCGTGCATTTACATTTAACGCCATGTGTCTTATTCTTTGCGTGGATTAAAAATTACAAGTGCCTGCATAACAATTTCTTGTTACGACTACGATTTTTAAGTCATAGTAATTTAAATCGCAAATGTGATCATATCCATTTGAGTGCATTTGTTTCATTTTAACTTACGACAATCGCATCGCATAAAAAATGAAACAAATTGTGACCTTTAAATCGTCACGATTTGTTGGTATCAAGTGCGTTCATTCTCATTCAAACTCATGTGTTCTATTTTTGCGACTAAAAAACCGCACCATTGAAACCGCAAGTACGTTACTAGCCTAACAAGTTTTTTGGCGGTTTTTAAGCCTTCTTGATTTTTCCAGACTATTTTACGCACTGGCGGAATCACCCCCGACCTAAGGAAACCCCACAAAAATAAGTGTAGCGGGGTGGCCAATATGGCCAAATCACGTCACCTCTGCCAGAGATAATCTTGCTGTATACGACGTAGTGCCGCGCTGTCCTGCTGGAACCACATGTCGTTTAGATCCATATATGGTTCAATTTGGGCCATACAAAATTGGTTATCCTCGTCTTGTAGCGCTTGCCATTGAGTAAGCACCTAACCAACATTGTTTTTAAAAAAGTACGGACCAACCACGTTGCCGGCCCAAAATCCACACCAACCGGTTACTTCTTGAGGATGCATTGTCCCTTGGTGATCCTCGTGTGGATTGGTGTCATCCTATTACAGCAATTTTGCTTGTTAACACGGACATTCATCCAAAACACGCCTCGTCGTTAAAGCTGATTTTCCGGCCAAAATTGAGGTCCTCTTCCAACACCCCGATGTCCAGTCAGTGAATAAACAACGCAGTGTCTATTGCATATTGAGCTCCTAAATCAGGGTGAAGGATCAAATCCCGACGCAAAATTTGCCAAGTTTAAGTCCACAATCTTGCGTTACTTTGACGATTATTGGCTGATTGACTGCCGAACCCATCGTGTCAAATTTGGCCACTAAACGTTCAAGATTCGTCTGCGAAGGGTCACCACGTCAATCATAAAATGGGCGGAATGCACGCACCGTTAGCACTAACGAATACGCATTTTGATAATAAAGTTTTATTATTTCGACATTCTGTTCAATCGTGTTGCTTGAAATGGTGATTTGGCATCAGTAACTCAATAATAAACAACAGATGTGACAGATGTAACCAAAAACAACATGGCCGCCACAGGCCAATTTAAAACCCTTTATACCTATATAATTTTAAAGTTCCAAAGTACTTGTACATTATAGCAAGTATGTCAGATTTAGTCGTGTATTATATTTTAGTTGAGTATTGATTGGTACTAAAAATTAAGCGAAAAAGGCAAATTTTATAGAAATTCTAGGTTCCGTTTTCGAAGGAAATTTAAAAATGTTGTCTACCAAGTTCAAAAAATTCACTCAAACCGTTTAGACTGTTGTCGACATTATTGGAAAGACTTTAAAGAAAGACATTAAAGACTTGATCTACATATACATATATTCTCAATGCGACTAAGTGGTTCTAGGACAAACTTCAGTGTTACTTCTGTACCGTGCCCTCCATCGTATTTCTAAGATAGCGAGATAGCGGCTTGGGAGCTTATGTAAAATATAAAATAATTTCAATTTAGTTTCTACAATGATCCAATTCATTCCTATATTGTCATACATAACTATATTTGAAAACATACAGTCGTTAAATAAAATTCTATCAAAACTTTTCATTAAAAAAGGTTCCCAATGTAAATAATAATGAAATTGCTCAAAAAGCATGAAAAATAATCATCATTAAAATTATAAAATAACAACAACTTAAATGAACTATTACCAAGTGTACTATAGGCTGTAGTTATAAACTAGTCAACAGAATTATTTTCCAATCATAATTATCTTCAAAAAAGCTCTTTGTTATTTGTGTCTTTTTAGAATAGTATCTTACCTGAAAATAAAAACAAAAAAAAACAAATAATTACTTAATGTAATAAATTGGTTAGTTTTTATTTATGTATTAAATATTATTTGCATCAAATCCGTTGAAAGTTGTATCTTGGTTTTAAGTTCAATAGATAATAATTAAGTATTATAAATAAATCATTAATATGAACAATTCAAGCGAAAGAAGATAACCAAGCATAATTAAAACTTGTACCTAGATACATACATTGTAAAAGAAAGATTTGCTGTAAGAAAATATTAATAATCTCATTATTACTATACAATTGACGCACGGATTGAATAAACTGAACATTTAATGATTAGATGAAGAAATATAAGAAAACGAAACAAAAAAATCATCTTTTCTATGATAAGTAGTGTATCATTCAAAAGTTTGAATGGGGGATACATACATACGTCTATAGAATACCGAGGTAAATTCTTAGATACACAATACTTGCAGTTTTTCTTCATATGTTTCGAAACTCATGTGGTGAATTAAATTGTAAACATTTTCGCACTCTAATAACTTTTTTCATAAACCATTAACATTTAATTGATTAGTATTGACTAACCTAATTAGAAACACATAAAATTCTTTCACCATTATTTTTCTTCCTGAGAAATCAATCATCTAAAAAAATGATTTGAAAGGAAACACATCGATTTCATTGAAATTATAGCATTTGTCAAGAAGTTTCCAATTAAAATACAATTTAGCTTTATTTATTGTTCTACCCGCACACACAAAACAAATTAGATTTTTAGATGAAAAGATAATATCATTAAAACTGTTTTAGTCGTCTTTAAGATGGTAGGCGTTCTTGTGGAAGAAAATACGATGAATTGTTGAATTTAAATAGTAATAAAAATGTAACACTAACCAGAAGTTGATGTTGTTTTGTAATTAATTAATAGGGAAAGACAAAAATCAGAAAAATGTTTCAATAATACCTACTGATAGTGACATCTTAATTTAAATTTTTTTTTATTTTTGAAAGGTGTCTCGTTCTAATTAAAACACACGGATATTAAAATTCGAGGATTTATCAAAGAAAACTTGCCAAGTAATCCCGAGCAACAGAGGCAATTGCGATCATAAGCTAAGGCCTGTAAATAAATAAATAAATAAATAAATAAATTTGATAGTGCAACAGCTCGAATAGAACCAGGACCTAGTGACTTACAACTCTCAACAGTTCCTGTGTGCGTGTTACCAGGAATGGAGGCGACCAACATATTTCTGCCGAACGGCTAATGAGCAGCACTTTCCATGATAAGAGATACTCTTGGAGAATTTGTCAATTCCTCACTCGATACCTTCCGCATGACAGTCCAACGCACTAACGATTATGTCAAGGGGTACTAAGGCCTCCGATTTCTTGTATTTTTCGAGTCAGGTATAGAATATAGAAAAGACAATGAACAACTTAGAAGTTCCACTACTCTACAAAATTTCATCATTCAACAACAATTGGAAGTGCTCTATATAATTTATAATAATTTTTTAGAAAGTGGGTGGATGCCACGCCCCTTAAATGGAAAATTCCAAATTTTCGATTTATTTCATTTTTATACACCACAAGCCCTAGCGTTGTGCTAACAAGTGACTTACAAGCTCTCAACCATTCCTGTGTGCGTGTTACCAGGAATAGGGGTGACCTACAATTTTCTGCTGATTTCCAACGGCTAATGAGCAGTACTTTTCATGACAATATTTACCTTATCTACATGATCCAACGCTCTAAGCATTATGCCAAGGTGTACTACAGAAAAGAGAATCTTATATAATTAAATTTAGCAAAGACAAATCTTGTTAAAATTAACTTCGAGTGGCAACACTTAAACATACATATATTTTCTCTTTATAACTGTCATCTTTTATTTCTAGTTCATTTTCAATTTGACTTAAAACTCAGTCTTTAAATAAAACTCCTTGTGTCAAGAAGGTCTCCACGTGTTTCATTTCTAATAAATATAACAAGTACTATCGCTTTGCTTAAGATGTCGCCCCAATCGTTTGTCTTCATGAGAGTACTATAAGTTTTATATCCAAATCAAAATCAAACAACAAATCTTTTTTTTTCGGCAATCATTCACTATTGCTTTCTTTATAGAAGCTCAAATTTGGATAGAGTTTCAACTTCTCACGAATTTGATGCTCTGTCCGACTCCATCCAAAGAATTGTTTCCCTAGATCCTCGCACTGAAATCGTTATTACGGGTGATTTCAATGTTCACAATTCTTCTTGGCTTCTTCATTCGGGCCAGACAACACCCGAAGGAATGTGTGTTGAGATTTTTGCTGAGTTTAACCACCTTACTCAGCTTGTCAACGAGCCTACTCGAATATCGGACGTTAATGGCCGAGCGGAAAATACTCTTGACTTGTTTCTTTACCTCTGACCCTGATAAATACACAATAAGTGTATTGACGCCTCTAGGCACATCTGACCATAGTGTTATATCTGCAAATTTCTCGTGTCAAACAAATCCAGTTAGAGAAAGAGCTCCTAGAAGAACCGTATGGCAGTACGAGAAAGCCAACTGGAACGGTTTGAATAACTTTTTCAGGATCTTTAACTGGTCACTATGCTTCCTCGATAGTGACGTAGATTCCAGTGCAGATATGATAACTAACATAATTCTTTTGGGAATGAGAAATTTTATCCCGAATAGGGTTAAAAGTATCAGACCCAAGGATAAATCATGGTTTGATTTGAGCTGTAAGGAGGTTATCAAGGAAAAAGAGGTAAGCTTTCGGTGTTTTAGAGCCAACCCAACTGAGGAAAACCGGAAAAAGTTCAAACAAGCCAGGAAGGCCTGCAACGCCCATATTCGACGGACCAAATTTTTACATGATCAAAAATCAAGGCAAAAAATACTGCAATGTCCCAAAGGCAGTAAGAATTTTTGGTCATTTGTAAAAAATATGAGGAATTCTTCCTCTTCCTCGGTTCCTACGCTTGTTTTCAATGACACTCCTTTCGTTAGCTCTATTGATAAAGCTAACTTGTTTGCAAAGGCAGTTCGCCGCAAATTCCACCTTGCCGGATAGTGTCATGACTCCCCCAATTCTTGAGTGCGTTAGTGATTCTATGGGACAAATCTTTTTTCGCACTCGTACCGTGGCAAGAGTCCTGAAAGATCTCAACATTCATAAATCCGCTGGTCCGGATGGTATCCCCGCTATTATTCTGAAGAGGTGTTCTTCCACGCTAGCAAAACCCCTGCGTAAGCTTTTCTATCTATCCTATTCTTCTGGGCTCGTTCCGAGTAGATGGAAAACAGCATTTGTTCAGCCGATTCCAAAAAATTCAAATTATCGACCGATCGCACTAACGTCCCTTCTTTCCAAGGTCATGGAAACGCTGATTAATTATCAGCTCAAGAAAAATCTTGAAGAACGAAAGCTTCTTAATGACCGGCAGTACGGCTTTCGTAGCAATAGGTCCACTGGTGATTTGATGGTTTATCTAACCGAAAAGTGGAACAAATCTTTACATTGTTTCGGAGAAAGTAAGATTATTTCACTCGATATTTCAATGGCATTTGATAAAGTCTGGCATCTTGCTCTTTTATCGAAAATGCGTGCTTTCGGCATCGACGAATCCCTACTTCTTTGGATTAGAAATTTTCTTTCGAACCGTTCAATACAAGTTGTACTTGACGGATTCAAGTCTGAAACCCACAATATAAATGCTGGTGTGCCCCAGGGCTCCGTTTTGTCCCCAACCCTATTCCTCATTTTTATTAATGATCTCCTGTCTATAACTTCTAATCCAATTAACTGTTTCGCTGACGATAGTACTCTTAGCTTTTCATATTCGTTTTCAGACTCACAGCCCTCCTCTTCGGATGTGGAACTGCAACGACAAAATATGATAAGCTCATTAAATCACGACCTAAACAGCATTGTACAATGGGGAATAAGAAACCGCGTCGAATTTAATGCTTCGAAAACTCAATGCTGTCTTGTATCGTTAAAGCGTGATATACCCCCCTTGCCGCTATCTATGAGTGGCACTTGCATCAACGAAACTGAACATCTCGATATTCTCGGTATGTGCATCACGAACCACCTCTTGTGGAACGATCACATACGCAATGTTGCCAAGAATGCCGCAAGATGTTTGGGTTTTCTGAGACGGTGCAAGAAATTCTTCTCTCCTTCTGATCTGGCTACAATCTATAAAACCTACATACGTCCAAAACTTGAGTATAACTCCCATCTATGGGCTGGTGCTCCAGTAACTTACTTAAGTCTCTTGTCAAACTCAGCTTTTTGATATATTAATATCAAATTTTGATATATCCATATCAAAAACATACTGATTTATTTTACCAATGAAAAACCTCATAACATTGCAAAGCTTGTTTATGACACGTATTGTATTATATTGGGGGAGGCTTGTTTGTTGTGCATGACTTTATTCTTAGAAGTGTTTTACAATATTTTTTAGTGATAAATGTAATGTAAAAGTGATATATGTAAAGTTAGGTAAAATGTGTGCTTATTTCTTATACATCACGTATAACATTATACGAGTATAATAGATAAAAAGGTTGTTTTTATCATAAGACTTCGGTTCCCCCAAACGCCAAGAAGCGGTGGTTAAAGAAACCAAAATCATGGGTCTAAAAATAATAGCATTTTCAACTCAGCTATGAGTAGGTATAGATATTTCTGAAGAATAGGGATATATTTTTCAATGTTCACCTCAAATATCGTATTCGAACGTTGATGTATTCTTTTAATAAGAAAGGCTTTTTGAGATACGAACTGGTTTTCTATTATTGAACCATAACTTATTATCGAATCCGATCGAATTCGTGGTCGATCATTTTTTCATCACTCATAAATCAATAACTGATTTTGCCAAGCAGAGAAGTTAGTACTGTTTGGATAATCCACAATCGCTCCAGGATCAGTGCTGACCTTTTTTGTCTTGGTTTTCTACTTAGAATATCTAGGTTTCAGAGGCTTTTCATCTAAAACTAAATCACTAATCAATTATCAAGATGGAAGTTGTATCAAGTGTTCCTGAAGATGTTTTGTCAAGTTTTTTCTTGAATTCGTCAATAGTACGAATAGATTCCAGCAGCTCGGCCACTGGATTTTAAATTTTCTTGTTGTTTTCATGGAAACTGTCTGAGACTTTTTTTTTAAGAAGCTTTCGAAAAAATTTATTTGGGACTGTTTTTTTCTCGTGTTTGCCAGCACGCCGCTTAGATTTTGTGCCATATTATTTTTAAATGTCGAAAGAAGACTAAATCTAGTGTCTGTGCAATTTATTGGAACAAAAAACAATGGATGCCAGTATTACCACCGATAATAGTTTTTGGACCTTTTAGCTTTCGGGCATGTAGACGATAGATTTGAACAGAAGTCATATTAAAAAATTAGCCTACCAAAGTCACCTCAACACTGGGTAATATTTTAGTAGTATTTCGCTGCTTTGAAATTGAATTATACAATGTGGCGAAAAATTAATCATCCAATTTTGTTTTTGAATAACTTTTTAACTTAATAAAAAAAATATTTTGAGTGATGGAAATCTTTATTTGGAACCTTACAATTTCTTCTGTTAAGTGAAAAAAAGATGATATCGGCCAAGTGGCTACCGACAGTATTGATACACATTTGAGCTCCTTTTATCGCATTTTTCATGACTTTCCGTAATATTTCCAGTAATAACCTGTCGGACATTCTCCTTAAGAGCTGGGATTTGTCAGAGGCTTGTAAGTAAGCCCGCGACTTCTAGTAGCACCATTGAACGAAATCTAGGATGGTTAAATCGGGTGTTTTTTGCTGGCTACTCCAAATCGCCAAAACGGGGGATTACGCGAGCAGGAAACGCTTCCTTCAGAATATCCATTATGGATGTTACTGTGTGCGGTTGCACCATCTTGTTCAACAAGCCAACTCATCCAATTCCGGCAGTAAGAAATCGTTTATCATGGTCCTGTAGCGTTCGCCAATAACAGTGACCCAGTCACTCCTCCCGTGTGAACGACGCACCACACAGTGCCTTTGAGTGGATGTAATACCTCTTCGTGCATCACACGCGGATTCTCAGTACCCTAGAAACGAAGATTATTCACGTAACCACCCAAGTGGAAATGCGCATTGTCGCTCAGCTCTGATGATTTTCGACATAAAATCGTCTTCTTTGTTGTTGAGATTGAGGACAGCTTGACATGCGACTGGCGGTCAGCAGGTATTAAAAAAATGCACTGTTTCAATTTTGTACGGGAGCATGTGTAAGTCTTTTACTAAATTTCGCTATAGAGTTCGTTTGGTGATGTCCAATTGCGTGGTCAATCGTCTCGTTGATGTTTTTTCGTTCTCAGCGACATCGGCAGCCACGGCCACGATATTCTCGGCCGAACGACCAGTGCTAAATTGCCTGTCTGTTTGTATTTTGCATTTTAAAAAAATGCCCAGTCGGTATATCGTCCCTAATCCTAATTTGAAAACACACAATTCATAAATATGAATGACAGTCTTGTGTGACAACACACAGTCAGCTATCGGTAATACAAAAATTCGAATTCCTAATAGGAAATCTCCTTAGTCGTTAAGGCTCTAATTACATGTATAAAGGTATACACGAATAGACGCACAAGCCGAAGTTTTTAGACTCTCCTTCATCGTTATATTATGTTTGACAAAATCCTTGGTACTCGTTAAAAGTTTTGTTGAAGAAGCTACTACTAAACTAAACAAACAGTATATTGATGCATTTTAAGAATGTAGAATCAAAAATGTTAACAACTCTTAACAAATATTTACGAAAGTATAAGTTCTATAAAGGTTCTAACCCTCTTGTACCGTTTGAGAAAGTCAATAACACATAATCTTTAATATATGTTAATTTTCATCTTTTCAACTTTTCTAAACGGTTTCTCTTGACTAAACTTATTAGCGTCTTTCCATCAAACTTATAAATTCTAATATTAATTTCAAGTTCTTTGACATAGTTTCCTATATACCTCACTGAAAACTCAAACAATACCCATGGAAATAACAATGACTTACAAAAAAAAAAAAACGGAAAAATTAAGATATCATCTTAAATGGCAGTTAGAATAGCTCAAATCTCTTCTCAAATTCTTTCAAATTCAATAACATGAAACAAACATTTATTTTTTTTCTATAAATTAATTTAAATCAATCATTTGATTAAATACAACAACAGCTCCAATTATATAATGAATTGTTTAAATTCAACTTTTTTTTGCTTTTAATTATAAACTTCGACCAGTTAACACCATTTTTATCTCAAAATTCATTCGGTTTTTTATGCATAAATACCGGAAAGTTAAAAAAAAAAAAAAAACAATAAATTAATAAGCCCCCAGGCCAAAATCACAGAATTCATTAAGACGCTCTGAATCGTCACGTAGCCGTCGATCACCTTCTAGTCGGATGGGACATTGCATCTTGATTTTCCATTAAAAGCAGCTTTTTTTAAATCGAATCTCTCTTAACTCACAGTTAGTCCATTTAGCCATTAGCCATTTTAGTTTAATGAGAAGTGTAAGATCTGTGTTGCACATACAACGCCGACTCCCTGAATTTAAATTATAACCGCCACAAGTGTGTTACTGTCACATTTAAACCCGTTTTGCCATTAATATTTCCCTCTGCGTTCCGCACATGGAATTCCGGAATATGCGGAATTCGTGTGTGTCCATAAAACCCGCTACCAAATGGCATCTTGGTCGAAATGAAATGAGCGAGCCAAGAAATATTCTCTCGGCTGAGGCAGCGGTGAAATTAAATAAAACATCTTGAACTATAGTACGAGTAGCTTATGGATGAAGATGAAGACGTAGCAGCTCATTTGGGTACCACATATACTCTTTCTTGATAAAGATACAGGTCTGGAATGGAAAGATAGAGATGGTGGAGGCTCTTTTATTGTTGATACACAACAACTACAACTGACCTAGATATTATGCGTTTGAAGAGATTTCTAATTTGTTTTCTTGTCAAGTGAGCTCAGAGTATCTCAGGTTCACACCATCATCAGTACTCTGTAAGTAGTGTGCCTAACTGTACTAAGATGCTAAGTCAGTCGTTTCTGCGGGCCAAAGAGTCGTGGACGATCAACTACTATTACGATGACGTGATGATGCAGCTGCAGTTGCCAACTTCTACACCATTAACAACAACTGCGAATCTAATTTGAATGGTACCTACCTGCCTACTGAGGCTGACAAGTAAGTCGGTTTCTAGGTCAGGAATCTGTGGTTATTCGACCGATTAGACTATAGATGAAGGAGGCAGGCTTACACTCAAATACAAGGATTACTTTGTAACTATGTGACTTCGTGATTTGTTTGCTCTCTGGCATCACCATCTGTAGATTGAGCCTTCTAAAAAATTGGCCATTCAATCTACAAACTACAATCCTCAACCAGACATCTTTACCGATTAGATTAGGGACGACTTGATTTGATTTATTTGTTCAGTACAGCTTACCTCGAGATCTCTGTTTGAGGCCGTGAGATACCTACAGTTGGTCATGTTCATGTGTGTGTATCACAGACCGGAAACCAACAAACAAAAACAAAAAATTGTAATTAATCACAAAAATGATTGAGTTCACTTCAGACAGTCGAATGGCTTGCTCTTTGGATTTTAAATTCAGAGAAGTTATCATTTTTAATGTACCGCACACACTTGAGGTTAGGAGAGTTGAATGTTTTGAGTTATTTAATTGATTGCATGTCAATAAGAGCGTAGGCGAGCATGGATGGGAACTGGTTTTGTTTTATAGCCATGTTTTTGTTTATTATAATTATCAATTGTGGATGGACTTATTTTTTGAATATTAAGAAGATTTAAAAACCTATGAATCGGTCTATCGGTGGTTTTGATAGATCTTCTCCCATCATCTTTTGTTGATGTGGTGAGAGTGCTTCATGTAATTTTGATGAATAAGAGTTATCCAAGATGAACTGTAATTAAACTTAACCCAAGCTGCTCTCTAAAAAGTTTTTGAAGTCAATTAAGCCGACAATACGATAAAGGACAAAGAGTTATTATCAAGAACAGGTTATATAGAAAGCCATATGTTTGGGTAAGTGTAATGGTAATATCCCTAGGGTTAGTTCATTGTTCTGTTACTCTACCGATTCACAGCAACTGTCACCTAAGGCCAACATTTATTTCAGTAGTGGTACTGGCGAGGAAGAGACAAATACTTCTAGAGTTATTCATGTAGTAAACTATCATGCGAGAAAAATATCATGTGAGAAATATAGCATGCGAGGAAACTACCATGCGAAAAATATTTCATTCTAGAAAACTGTCATGCAAGAAATTATATCTTGTGAGAAAACAAACATCATGTACGAAAAATATCATGCAAGAAAACTGTCATGCGAGAAAACTATTGTTTGATGCGAGAAATCCACATGCGAGAAAAATATCATGGATAAAACTTTTATACGAGAAAATTATCATGCAAGAAAAATATCAAGTGAGAAACATATCAGGTGAGTAAACTAACATGCAAGAACCACACCACATGCGAGAAAAATATCAATGAGAAAACTGTTATATGTACGAGAAAATTATCATGCAAGAAACTACCATTCGAGAAATATATCGTGGGAGGAAATTTGTAGGCGAGTATTCGAAAAAACTATTATGCGATGAAACTATCGCATGATGCGATACAACAATATGCAAGAAAACAATTTTTCGCAAAATAGTTTTCTCCCATAATGTAAATCTCGCACGAAAGTTTTCTCACATTTTGTTTTTTCGCATTATAATTTTTTCGCCCGATATTTTTCTTGCGTCATAGTTTTCTCGCATGATATTTTTCTCGTATGACTGCTTTTTCGTATGATATTTTTTTCACATGCTACTTTTTTCTCGCATGATATATAATTATCTTATCGCATTATTTTTGCGACGACATGATATACGTTCGTATTAAAGAAGAGCTGATAAGTCTGGATAGCATACAAAAATTTCGAGGTTATGAAAATTCAATCAGACTGGTAATGGCCGAAAGGATTTTGTCCCTGACCCCCCACTCTAGTATGCAAAATTCTTTTTATTTATGTATGTACTCGTATATACCCAAAGAAGTGGCCTGCGCCATAGACTCCTTTTAAGCGAACAAGTCTGCAGAACCTGATGGAATAATACCAATTATGCTCCAAAGCTCTAAAGATATTATTGAACCGTTTTTTGTGGAAATATTCATGGGTTGCTTAAATATCACTTGTATTCCATCTAGTTGGAGAGAAGTTAATGTAATTTTCATTCCGAAAGCTGGCAGGCTCACTTACACTGAATCGAAAGATCATAGACCAATAAGCCTATCTTCCTTTCTTCTTAAGATATCAGACAAGCTGATAGGAGTGGCCATTCACCGCGAGCTTTATGATAGTGTTTTTTCACAGGCTCAACATTGATATATGAAGGGCAAATCTGTTAAGAGGGCACTTCAATCAATTCACTTTCAACAGAATTCCTAGATACAGAAGGGTCTTTCAACAACGTTGAAAATAGCGCGGTACGACAATTCCTAGAATATGTAAGCATCAATTCGTTGCTGTGAAACTGGATTGGCTCCATTTTTTCAACTAGAATTGTTAATGTTGAAATAGGGTTAAAGTTAAGACGTGTAGGTGTACGCCACAGGGAGGTGTCTTAACCCCCCTGCTTTGGCTTCTGGTCGTAGATCAGATTCTTATTAAATTAGGGCAAGACGGTGTTAAGGTCGTGGCGTACGGTGATGATATAGTGATAATGGCATCAGAAAAATGTCTCCTCACTGTGGGCGAGCTCCTATAAACAGCCCTTGAAAAGCTTAATGATTGGCCGAATAGCTGCATACTCAGTGTCAACCCTCTTAAACTGGTACGGCCAAATAATTCGTTTAGTTATCGATCCTACACAAACTGAAAAGAGAACATCAAAGAAAGGAAAAAAAAGCTCCAAAAGCCTTCTACATTTGTAGTAGAATTTTCGGCAAGAGATGGAGTCCCAGTCCCAAAACCATTCATTGGATGAACACAGCCATTATAACGCCTATTCTGATGTTTGGTTTGGTGGCCATTCTTGGTTAAGGAAATCAATCTTATGGCTATGACATACATTCCGAGACTGGCATGTTTGGATTTGGATGGAAAACCGGAAAATCATATATCTTATCATATTACAGACGGAAGCTGGGGTAGGGTCAGGTATCTTCTCAGAAAAACCCACCAAAAAATAGATCATGCTCGTTACGATAGTGAATAAAGACTGCTTGGCGAAATAAATTCAGTCACCATTCGATGGGTCCCAGGACACCGTGACTCTTTTGGATATGAAATGGCTGATGAAAGGATCATCACATGAACCGAGCCAAATTGTATTCAAGGTACTCATACCACTCGAACAGGAAAATTATAGAATTCCTCAAGACCGTAAATCACAGATGATCAACAATTGACACCTGTCGGGTTTCAAGGAATCGAGATATATCACGGATAAAACCAGACTATTTACTGAAGTTAAGCAGACTTCAATCGTCTGACTTGGTTGGAATCCTTACGGGTCACAACTCAATGGGAACCCACATGAGCAGAATGGACATCAGCACATCTGGCTTATGCAGAGGGCGTCAGTTCCTTTGTGAATGCCCCAGCCTAGAGAAGATGCCCTCGTTGAATACTTTTTCGACGAAATGGGCGAATTTTTCCACTAAAAAGCATTCTTAACTTCATTCAGAAATCTGGATGGTTCAGTGAGACATCCCATACCTAAGACTTCCACTAAATCCTTTCTCTTATCCTTTCCATTCTTACATTACTCACACCATGGAAAGCACAATAGAGGTGATACGGCTTCATCACCCCACCTAACCTAATCTAACCTAAGATTCAACTGAATGTCAGTCGTGGCATTTGGTTAGATAATAAACACCTTACTCTAATTCATCGAGTCTATATTTATTGTCTATTGCTGCAACTAATGCCTTTCACTTAAGATTTCATTTAAAAGAACTTAGGCTATACAAACATATAATTAAAATAAAAAAAATACAACGGAAAAAATAGGGGTCTCGACTTAGCAAGTCTCTTCGAGGCAAGTTCAGGAAAAAGTTTCCCGTCAGAGGGCAGTTTCCTCTAAACTGCTATTTGTGTTTTTAATTAATTCAGTTCATTAAATCATGACAAAAGGCAGCACATGCTATTGGAATTTAACCTCCTATATTAATTTCTATAAAAAAGTTACTTTTTAGAAAAAAACAAATTTTGTTCAGTAATTTTCTTTTTAAATATTGCTTTTCTTATTTATTTTCATGTTGAATGTTTTAGAGATGAAAACAAATTACGATTATATAACTCGCCATGTTGAAAATTGACGACGAATACAAATTACATAACACCACATCCATAAAAGCCAAACATTTAAATTAATTTATAAATTAACCTCATACCATTTGTTCTAGCCTCAGCAAATAGCCCATCGCTTTGTCCAAATCGCTCATGAAGATTTTGCAAAAATGTATTATTATATCCACAGAATACTTAATTTGCTTATATAAACTGCTCCTGCTCCTAGGTGCTTATTATCTCGAACAGATCACTTCACTTCACTAGAATCAAACAAAACTGTTTTGTTTTTTTTCTATCTTTTTTCCAAATAAAAATCAAGCCTTCTTCTAATGAATAGCAAATATTTTCACAAATGATTCCATAAACATCAGCAAAATACACACATAACCAACCCGACTAAAATTACTCGCGTAATAAACCGTCTCTTGGCTCAAACTGACTACCAATATTCAGTGAAAAATAAAAAAAAAATAGTAAAAACTAATTCGAATCCGAGGATGAGAGATGAGAAACAATGCGTCTAAACTCCACAACCGACTGAATAGATCTTCGGCTTCTTCACAATTCGTTTGTACGGAAATGACCAAGACCAATTCCTTGGAGTTTCTTGCCGTATAGTCGTCGTCGACGTATGAACCTTAATTGCCATTCTCTCAGAACCTGCATCTTCCAGAGGTCTTCCCCGTTCATTCGTTATTTGGTTTTGGTTCGTGTTTATGTGGATGAATCTCTGTGAAATGTGGTGGCTTAGAAAGATTCTTTCACCGAGATCAAAACAAAAACATTTCTTTGAGAGAAAAACTGAAGAGTAAATGGCGCATGCGGTTCCATTCCATGCGATCCACCATCGAAATACATTCACTTCTTTGGGGTTTCAGTTTTAATAGACAGTGGTGCGAAAGAGTGAAAAGTATGCCGAAAAAATTTAATTTTGGGTTTTGAAAAACTTTGATGTGAAGTTTTTATCAAATGTACGTAAGAACTAGGGTTAGAAAAGAACGAAAAAGTGACTCAATATAATATTGTGTGGATACGTGAGTAGGAGTAAAGGCTTTGGGTGTCTTACAATCAGTTACTCCAATTTAAGAACCATTCACATGAGATCGACCAGCTACCGAGTTATGAACGAATATTCGCCCATTTTGACATTTCGTTCAAATCGCATTTTTTATTCGTAGCGAATGACGTTTAAAACAAAAAAAAAACGTACAAAAATAGAGTAGTATAGAGGCTAGTCGCGTTTGAACAATTAATTCTTTACAGTGTAGATTGAATGCAGAACACAAATAGAGTTTGACAGTTCTTAATAATCAGATTGCAGTTCGAGACGAGCCATTTATTTTCTCAAATTTCTCTTATTTTAGCAATTAAAATGTAAATTCTATTATCTTAACATCAATTTCAAATAGTTTTCTACCATTTTATCTAGTTTTTGTGAAAAATTTAAACTTATATGGTTAATATCCCATTTTTCTTTCATTCGTCAATCGTTGGTCGTTCTCATGTGATTAGACCTTAACAGTTGATCTACGAGCAGCTGGAAGAACGTATAAGCCATTCACTCTTATCGTAAGCTTTGGTTCAGTGAACTCTCTGAAAATTTCAAGTTCGAGTGCTTTCGAGTATTCATAAAATTAGAATGTTGCTTATCACAGAATAGAGTATGCGAGACATTACTAAATTTGGTGTTCAGTGTCCCGTGTGGAAAAATCATATGAAAAATCATGTATTTAATTCCGTTCTTTGAAATTTGTCTGAATATGAGAAGTGTTCACTTATGAGAGGTGTTGATAGAAAGTACACTGTCTACCCAACCTATCTAAGTGGGGTTAAGGTCAATAAAATAAAAATCAGATCAAATGTAAACGCTGCAATAGTAGGTGCAGTAATTGTTAATTTTTCGTGACCTTCCTTTCGTTGTTGACTTTCTTTTTAGACATGCTAGTGAGATATCAATGCCTGGTATGCCCTTTATGCGAAACCGAAAATCCAACACACAAAAAAGCTCAGCAAAATCATGAATGGAAAATTTCGCTCTGGAACAAAAAATTCAATAAATAAGTTATCTATTACTCTTTTTGTAATAGATTTCTGATTAGAATTCTACACTAAAATTTCGCTCATATTAATTGCGTTGGGACAGTAAAATCTAGCGAAATTTTGACATTCAATTTTTTTTCTTGATGCTTAAATTTTACTGATAGATCATGTTATAAATAAAATGCACAACTGGGTCACACGAACTTGCTCTAATATAAAAGACTAGAGTCATTTAAAAATGAAAACAATTGTAAATTTTTCGCACAGGAATTATTTTTGGTTCAAACAATGGGTAGAGTTAAAATGTGATAATTTTATTTTTTATTTTACTATCAAACTAATACTCGTAAATACGATAAATTAGGTATATATGTATGTATATCATCCTAAAAACCACAAGGCTTAATTACATCGGTTGCAAAGCGTCTTTTTGCGTTTTCTAGCTTTTCATCAACAAATTGAAATAAAATGATTAAGATGCAATAACCGTGTTTGTTAAAACATCTTCATTTTCACTATTTGCATACATTTTCCATTATAATTTGAACTCTTGTAACTTTAAATTATTCAATTTTTTATTTTCAATATTCCTAGCCACTTGTCAGTTGTTGTTTTTCAAATGTTAGCTGATGAAACTCTCCACAGTATCCGCAAATAATTCTTCGCTGCTATTACCGCAGTCATTTCGTTGTGCTTTTTGGAGATGATGCATAAAGGAACTAAGTCCCCTTTCACACGAGGAAACAAGTTGCTGGAAATTTTCTAGATGTTTTGTTTTAATATCTCCAAAAATCTCTTATACCTTTCACAAAAGGATCAAAAATCATTGGAAACCTTTTGGAGTTTTAGGGTCTTGGAAATGTGGAAAAAATGTGATCACTCCACTTGCTTTGTACCCTTTTCGACTAAAAGATCAATGTTTCGCCTTTGTGCAAAAGGTATCCTACTAAAGCGAAAGAAAAATCATTATTTCGATTCTATATTTTAAAAAAATATGATATTCCGTTATAAAATATATTAAATCCATTTTTGTCTCCGAAAAAATATACATTTTTCCCACTACACTGCGCTGCGATCAACCGAACGACGCGACGCGTCTTTCCAAAGATAATCTTTTTTCCCTGCTTCTTTCCTCTTAATTTTTTTTCTTTCCCACCATCTCATCATACAGGTAACATTTGTAACGGTTAAGAGCTGCAGAATTGTAAATTACGAAAATGGGATACAACAAAATGGAACCCAAAACAAAGAAAAAGAAGAAGACAAAAAACTGAAGGAACCAACAAAAATGTACAAAAATGGTATCTTGGCTGCAATGGATAGGCAGTGTTAGTGGTGGGGCAAGAGAGGAGTAGATAACAATAATTAGATAATCTGGTCTTGAGATACGACAACCGAAAGAGATACAAAATAGTTCGCTACCAGGTGGCGATAGTGCATATCCCTCTACACATTGCATAATAATTAATTATACATGTGTATTTTATCTGCGGTGAAGAGAGCTTCACGATTGATTTACTTATGTCAGGTGTGTGTTTTTGCTGTTTAAAAAGTAGTCCAATCATAAGGGAAGAGAACCTGATTAAAACGTCCGCGTTCGTTGATTTTATTGGAAGATGCAATCCGTACGGAATTCCAATAGTTATGAGGACAAACGATCAAATTATGATAATGTACATCTGTTGATGTGGTGAGTTTTGTCAATCAGGTTGGTAAAAAAAAACTTGCAAATAAGTTGGATATTTAACTGAGATACTTAAAAATAATTTGATTCAAACCGAACTGGACAAGGTCGTATAATTTTATTACATATGTGAATTAAGATCAGTTAAGTATTTCGTAAGTTCTTGTTATACTGGTTAAATAGATTGAAATTTTGAGATGGAGTAGTTGGACGAGTTGTTCTATCCAAATAAGATGTTAGGGTTCTCTAATTAATTGAATATCAAATGGAAAGCATGTGTAAACATGACTATTTAATTGCTATACATCCATACAAAATAAAACCTACTCATTTTGCAGTAATCGCAGGGCGTCTTTAGATACATGTTCACACTTCATTTAACTACGTCACGTTAGCCTGTCTTAGTTTGTCCTGATCTGTCGGACATGACAGCCTGAATAAGTCATCAGAAGTCTAAAAGAAAGCGATCGGTAGCATAAGAGTGAGTAAGCAGTGTCAGTCACCCACAGTCTGGATAAGCTACTCTGACATATTTAGAGCTGAGGTCATAGTAAGGATTTTCAGGACTATCAAGAGTTATAAACAAAATAGTTGATGTGAGATGAAGTTTCATATCCTTATAATGGGGTATATCAAGATTGGGTTTTGTGGTAAAGTAGTTTTATGATCAATGTACTTGCCTTTCGTGCAAATAAAAGGGCCTTAAAATTAATAAACGTAATAAACAAGCTTTAATAGCTTACGATATCGTCACACTTTTTTGCGAATTACTTAGCTAAAACATTTATGAAGTGTTTTGGCAAAAATGGCAGTCCCAAATCGTCCCAAAATCGTATAGAAATTAAATTGAACCATATCAATGACTGAAATTGTATGGTGGTTTCACTTGGAAGAGTTCCTCATATCGAACTTACCGATGTAACTTTTGATAGCATTTGTCAAAATTGATATGGGGATGGTGCATAACAGCGCTACCGCGACCTCGAGAATTCTTACGATCATTTTCACGACTGACCGTTTATGTTCACGGAAAGACCGGGAAGAGCAGATGTTTTCAAGCAGCATTTTCAAGAAGAGTTTATCAGTCATTATGTAAGAAAGTACAATTTCAGTAAATGAATACCAGTTCCACCATCCAATTCAAAACACTAATACTTAGCCTTAAAGAAGATTAAAAATTACGAGTACCTTTCAGATCGTTCAATACATGTTGTATTGGACGATTTCAAGTCTGCTGGTGTTCCCCAAGGCTCCGTTTTGTCTCCGACTCTCTTCCTCATTTTTATAAATGATCTCTTCTCTGAAACTTTTAATCCACTTCATTGTTTTCCGCTGACTCTACTCTCAGCTTCTCATACTCGTTCTCAAATTCACGTACATCTCCTTTGGAAGTGAAATTGCAACGGTATCGTATGACAAGCTCAATAAATTTCGATCTTTACGGCATTGTTAAATTGGGTATAAAAAACCGTGTGGAGTTTAAAGCTTCGAAAACTTATTGCTGTCTATTGTCGTTGAAGCAAAATATACCCCTTATGCCATCGTCTTGTATATGAATTGCATCGAAGAAATCGAAAAGTTGTCAGTACTTGGTATGTGTGTCAACGACGTTGTTCGTTGGAATGACAACATTCTCGAGACTGCCAAAAATGCTGTTAAATGCTTAGGATTTCTATATCGATGTAATTTTTTACCCTCTCTCATCTGGCTATCATTTATAAATTTATAAGGCGTTTATACGTCCAAAACTCGAGTATAACTCAAATCTTCGAACAGGTGCAGCACAAACTTCTCTCCACTGATTTAATAGAATTCAGAACAGAGCGTTCAAACTGATAGGAAACAGAGATATCATGGATTCATTCCCATCTCTTGAACACCGTCACGTCGGTAGGAATGTTCCATGCGTTTCCTTGTTTTATCGCTTCTTTCACAAGCAATGCTCACTCGAAGTAGCCTAGGAAAGCTCATCAGTTCACCCTCTCCCTGATTTTTTAAGAATTATGAATGAAAATGAATGTGGAAAATCTTGTAAAACTTCCGTCACCAAATATTCTTCTATTTCAAATTGAGAAAATAAATGTTCCAGACAATTATTTCGTGCTCTAAATTTTGACAGATAAGTTATGTACAGTTCGAAGAGAAATTTTAAACTGGAGCAGCATACCTCTCGAGTAATATGCTTGACATAATTTTAGTTTGACTAAATTTTGGAGATAATTTTGTATGGGAGATAAAATTTAGCGCGATCTGCGCACTAGGCTTTACTCGTTAAACCGCTTAGAGATCTTTACGAAGCGTACGAGACTATAGTGTTCTGTCTTAACACCTACAAAAAAGCTGATCTACAATCTACTTAAAGATATCAAACACTAAGAGCACTTTACTTCCAGAATTAGCCAGATTTGTTATTTCGCGAAATAAGTGGTGAAGTTCTTCCACCTAAGCTTTGTTCTCCCAGAGCATCTTACTTCAGCTAAAGATTACAAATGGCCAAAAAAGATATTTTGAATCATTAATTCAATGCAGAGCACTGTAATTTGCTCTCGTTTAAAGAAATAGAATTAAGCAAAACTCAGACTTACTCTCCAGTGTAGCAGAACTTTAACTTCTGTTTCCATCTTTAAATTTATTCCAAACAACATCTTCTTAAAATGACAGTTGGACCTGTTGAGTTTTATAATTTAAATGAGTAAACTTTCTGAGACCTTTTTGATTCAATTATTTTATAACGTTGTTAGCTATGAGTACCTTCAAAACTGATTTCCTTGGTAAATAACTTTTCTTTACCACTGCATTCTCATAAAATAAGACTTCCTCGGTTATTTTTTAGCATCAATATTCAACTTGTCTATTCAGGAAGATTAAGACGTCAAAATTATCTCTTAAGACAACTGTCCATTCCTACTTAAAAAAATCAACGATAAATTTCCTTCTTGTATTGTGGTTGGAATTTGAACGGCATGCGCACCATTTGCCAGCCTCATTGACAGATCATTAGCGGTAACATAAATTTAAATTGCTAGCTAAATCCTGAGTTAATTGCAACAATTAAGCCCACAATAACAAATAAATAACACCCATCATCCATGATAATTACTTTCAGAGTTGCTTTGGCTTATTATTTTCTTTTATTTTTCACAAGAAATTTCAACCGACCATTGTAGATCTTACAAATGTTCACACACACATAAAGTGGGTACACTTATCCACAAACAGTACCCGTTCAAAACGAGACACTACTGTCGCGATACCGTATGAATACGTTTTTGCCATCCATTTTAATACCCGGTGTGTACAATAAGACTTTTCATTTTATTACAAACATAGCTCTCCGAAAACGGGGAATTAACAGTTGTTTCCGCTAAAATTGCGCACCTGATGGGACCGATATGGTACACAGAACAACCATATTGACAGGTAACTTGTCAGTCTCAGTATGCTTTTGCTTCAACGTTGCAGCTTGCCATCTATCTTGAATGATGGCCATCATCAATTAGAACCACACAAAGCTGCATGGAAATGGCTTCCAATGTAAACTCAGCAGGTTCTGTTTATGTCCACTATGTCCACAAAGCGTGCTGTGTTTGCCAGCATCAGACTTCTTCGGATAGAGTATGATTCCAGAGGTGGTTGGATCCATTCCAATCTTATGAATAGAGCTGGAGCACCTCTATCGTTGATGTGGTAATGTTATTTTGATTGCACATTGATTAGAAGCAGCCAGCGTTTCTTCTCAGCTACTGGATTATAAATGTATCTGTCTAATTAGGCAGTCGTTGCTGTATATAAAGAGTAAATTGAGCTATCAAAAGAGAAGAAGGTGATGGACAAACATTCCAGTGAACAAGTTTAGCTTTAATTTGAATACTGTTAAAAGAAACTTAAGTTTTATTAACAATTTACTTTAATTTTCTTTTAATTTGTAATTATAGTTTATTGGGATTTTCTTTTTATAATGAAGAGATAAGGTTACTGAACTACATATAATAGGTATGTTCGTTCACTTACAACATCTGCCAATTTATAACAGTTTTATTTTTTTACTAAAGAGAGTATTTGGACTAAAATGGGTAGTTTTGAATATAAGTAGCCGAACAGACCTTATATCAATAAGGAGATAGGAATAAACAATCAATTCGTACTGTCAAATACTGATGTGTTATACTACGTTTTCACCAAAGGTAAATCCGGGATTTAAGTGGATTTACCATAAATCTCCTTTAAATCTCGTAGATTTACCATCTTTATATATATAATTCTTCTGTGAGTGTGTATGTCACTGAACTTCTCTTAAACGACTGGACCGATTTTGATGAAATTTTTTGTGTGTGTTCAAGGGGATCTGAGAATGGTTTAGATTCACAATTTTGATTTTCCAATACAAAATGTTCCTAGGTGTGAAACATTTGATGTCTTTACACTACAAATTACTGCAGAAATTTACAATGAGAAATTGATCATGATAGAAGATATGTGTATATTGATGGTAAATAAAGTTTTGTTGTGTTTGGGCATGACAGCACCCAATCTTCCTATGCGCGATGCATTTAACCGCGAGTTGCAAAGAGAACAACAATACTATACTGAAGAATTAGCCGAATCAGTTCGTTGAAATGTTCCGCAATTGAATGAACAACAAAGAATTGGGTATGATACTTTGACGGAAAATATATACAGTGAGTCTGTTGGAATTTACTTCCTTGCTGCTCCCGGGGAGACTGGAAAAACATTATTAATTTTATTGCTGTTGGCAAAGATCAGATCGTTTGGGATGAATGTACGATGGCCCACAATAGGTCACTGGAGGCACTGGACAGAACGTTAAAAGATCTTCGTGACAACCAAAACATTTTTGGTGGAGCCATGATTCTGTTGTGGCATGTAAAGACACTCCAATTAACAACTAACTTGCGAGTGTTTTAGCAACAACATCAAACTGCGGTTATGTTTTCGAAGCAGTTATTAGATATTGGAAATGGAGATGTCGCAGTTGACACCTCGACCGGATTAATACACTACTCACGGATTTTTGTCACTTCGTCGACTCAAAAGAGGAGCTTATTCAAAGTGTTTTTATGGACATATGTAGAACAACAGTTCAGAAACTATAATTGGCTGAGTGAGGCCAAAAACAAAGATGTCGATGATCTCGAAGCAACCATTCAGAATTTTCTTCCGGAGAGTTGTTTTCTTACAAATCAGTTGACACAATTACAAACTAGGATGACATAGTCAACTATCCCACAGAGTTCTTAAATTCCCTGGATTTGCCTGGACTACCGTAGTTTTGTCTCACAATTTACAAATAGGATCAGTTGTGATTATTCTGCGTAACGTTAATCAACCTCGACTATGCAATGGAACGAGACTGCGGCTGTAAAAAAGCTAAAGAATAACGTAATCGAGGCCAAGATCATCAAGGGAAAGTACAAAGGAGAGGATGTCTTGATCCTGTATACCGATGATTCCAACGGATTTGCCATTCGATTTTAAGCATCTGTTAGGCCTTCACGATGACCATAAATAAATCGGAAGGCCAGTCGTTGAAAACCATCATCCTTACAGTTCGCGTACACTAAAACCGAATCATCGGCCGATATCGGGTCGGAGCTATTCGGACGACTGTCTCGGACGTTCGTCTGCATACACTCCTTCCGATCTCGGATGGTGCCGGTCTGGGGTTTATTTTAATAATAAAAGGATTTTTAAACTTTGTTTGCATAAATTCATACTTTTCTGAAAATCAGACGGCAATTTCATGCATTTGAAGATTTTTACCTCATTAAATCCATGTTTTATATTTATAAAATGTATCTTAAATTCCAAAGTAATTTTAAATAAGAGCAAGTTCGTGCGATCCAGTCGTGCATTTTATTTTTGCATGAATTTCATCGCAAGAATCAACCGGACAACTGCCGAAAAATCCAAACATGTTGGGATATGCCGGTTGATCGCTTATTATCGGGCGTCATCGGACGATGTCGCTTTTAGTGGTGTACGCGCTCTCTTTCCTTTCTATACGTTTGGTTCGATCGGCCGATTTCGGCTGACAACGCCCGAGTATACTTCGGCCGATAACGGATTAGGTGTACGCGAGCCGTTACACATTTACGCACCACAAGAAAAGTCAAAAAATATAGTACATCAGAAAGCCTTAAATTGATTAAGTATAACTATGTTCCATTTAATGCAGATACAAATTCTGCATTAGGTTTTGACAATATTTTTTAAAAATATTTGTAGGTGATAAGAAGCTCACCGGGTCATCTAGTACAAATATAAATCACCTCAAATGAAGATTTAAAATAAATCTCCTTGAAATCTTCTCGCAATCAGAAGATTTGCAAAACAAACAAACCTTATTTTGTAGAACGCACCTATGAACACCCACTTTCTTCATTGACAATCAACACAAAATAGAAATATCTGTTTTTTTTTGTTTACTACCCAATGCAATTTTTTTTTCGCTTGTCCAAATTGACAATTGAATGACAAGACAGAGTGAAAACGTCAAATAAATCTCAGTTTCTTTGGTGAAAACACTTCAAGATTTATTTTAAATCTCTAGCGGATTTACTCTTGGTGAAAACGTAGTATTATGAGAAGGAACATGACTGAGTTGAACTCAAGTTTTAAGTTTTTTATGACATGATAACTTTAAGAAAAAAATCTACGACACTATTCCGAAAACATCGACAATCGGCGGCGATATTATCTTGCGATTTTTATCTTGCGATTTTTAAGCCCGTTGGAGAGAGACGTGTGTGGTGGCGGGGTTACACAAAGCGGAAGATGCATTCAAAAGAGGAAACTAAGATTAAAAATCGCTTTCGTGTAAAAGCAGTATAACTTTAAATCTAACTTTTAGAGATAGACATTCAGCCTTATTCCGTAAGTCGTTGAACGCCAAAATAAAAACGTCAGTGTGAATTTGGTATTACGTAAGGCGTTCGACGCCAAATAAACGTCAATTTGTCGATTCTCTCTTGTGGAACGTGTTCTCTATATTGTTTTTGGTATTCCGTTAGTCGTTTTCATACAAAAAACGTCTGTAAAAAAGCAGAAATGTGTCGTCTAGAAATTTGTTGACGACAGGATACAAAATATAAGTTTTTTTAAATTTATTTTAGTTTTTATAATTTAAAATTCTTTGTTAAGCGTGAAAATAACAAATCTATAAGGAGTTACAAGAAAAGGCTCGAGTGGGTACCCATCATCTCCTGCAAAAATGTATTTTTATTTGAACTGTTATCAGTGACAATCACATACCCAAAAGTCAAGTATTTCTTTCTTCTCCATCATATGCATATGTATATATACAAATATTTGTATCAAGCGATCTATCTTTGTATGTATCTATCCGATTAAAATGGAAAATAAAAGAATCCGTAGAAATTACAACTTGGCAAAGATTAAACGCGAGCAGGTATTTCCTTAAGAAAGTTGCTTAGGCTTGGCTGGGCTAGTCCCAAATTGAAGTCGTTCCCAACCCCTTTTGGTAGCTCGCTTTTGCAAAAAAACTAAGGGCATCAGCAAGTTTGAATCTGTTAACAAATGCGATAAAATAAAAAATAAAAACCAGTGGTAGAATTACCTACTGCATATATATTTTTTTATTTAATAACATACTTTGTGCCAGCCAAATCAAAAGGATTTGCTTTAGATGGACTGTAGATGTATCGTCTGCAGTATCAAATCTTTCCTTTCTTCTTCTTCTTCGTCGTCACTGCTGCTCCATGAAAAATAACTTTCTACACTGTAAATTTTTCTTATGTTTGAAACAAATTCACACAAATATAATTTTCAAAACCAAATTATTCAATTTGCAAGCAATTTGATATGTCAGATGTTTGGAATGTATTGTGGAATGTAAGAGCGAGAGAAACGCTGGCGTTTTAGTTACGGAATACCAAAAAAAAAACGACACGACTCCTAAAACGACAGCTGGCGTTTTAGAAAAACGCCTATCGGAATAAGGGTGAATGTTTTATATATAATCAGCTTTATTCCGTAAGGCGTTGAACGCCAAAATAAAAACGTCAGTGTGAATTTGGTATTACGTAAGGCGTTCGACGTCAAATAAACGTCAATTTGTCGATTCTCTCTTGTGGAACGTGTTCTCTATATGGTTTTTGGTATTCCGTTAGTCGTTTCCATACAAAAAACGTCTGTAAAAACGCCGAACTCTGTCGTCTAGAAATTTGTTGACGACAGGAGTCAAAATATAATTTTTTTTAAATTTATTTTAGTTTTTATAATTTAGAATTCTTTGTTAAGAGTGAAAATAACAAATCTATAAGGAGTTACAAGAAAAGGCTCGAGTGGGTACCCAGCATCTCCTGCAAAAATGTATTTTTATTTGAACTGTTATCAGTCACAATCACATACCCAAAGTTCAAGTATTTCTTTCTCCTCCATCATATGCATATGTGTATATACAAATATTTATATCAAGCGATCTATCTATATATGTATCTACCCGATTAAAATGGAAAATAAAAGAATTCGTAGAAATTACAACTTGGCAAAGATAAAACGTGAGCAGGTATTTCCTTAAGAATCTTGTTTAGGCTTGTCTGGGATAGTCCCAAATTGAAGTCGTTCCCAACCCCTTTTGGTAGCTCGCTTTTGCAAAAAATCTAAGGGTATCGGCAAGTTTGAATCTGTTAACAAATGCGATAAAATAAAAAATCAAAACCAGTGGTAGAATTACCTACTGAATATATATTTTTTTATTTAATAACGTACTTTGTACCAGCCAAATCAAAAGGATTTGCTTTTGATGGAATGTATATCTTCTGCAGTATCAAATCTTTCTTTTCTTGTTCTTCTTCGTCGTCACTGCTGCTCCAAGAAAAATAACTTTCTACACTGTACATTTTTCTTATTTTTGAAACAAATTCACACAAATATAATTTTCAAAACCAAATTATTCAATTTGCGAACAATTTGATATGTCAGATGTTTGGAATGTATTGTGGAATGTAAGAGCGAGAGAAACGACGGCGTTTTAGTTACGGAATACCAAAAAAAAAACGACACGACTCCTAAAACGACAGTTGGCGTTTTAGAAAAACGTCTATCGGAATAAGGGTGATTGAAAATTTCGAGTATGAGTGACGCACAAATGAAGAGTAATAATTTCTGGCGGGCTTTTTCGAGTACAAAAGAAACCAACAAAACAAAAAAGATACTGCTGGAGTACTCCTCCGAAAACGTCATTTGAAGTCATATTAATATCGTTCATATAAAGTCAGTCATAACATCATGTGTGTACAACCCAGGATTGTACTTTAATAATATTTTGTTTTTTTTTTGTTAAATATTGTATTATTTATTCGAAAATTGTTTTCAATTTATTTATTTACCTTTACTCAACTGCTAATTGCGCTTACTTAAAAAAGAATCAGTAATAAGTCTAATGGTTTCAATGTCAACTACTAGCGTTAAGTATTTCTTGATAGCAATTTTTTGTATTGGTCTAGTGATTTGTCAACATGACTGGCTGTGGAGGCCATTATTGTTGTTTGCATTAAAGTTATGAAATAATGATTAAGCAGTTCAAGTGTGGGAAATTAATCGTGTAATTAGTAATTTCCATATAAACTTTTTATAATTTAGTTGAAAGTGATTAAAAAAACTAGTTGTTGATATGTTGTATATATATATAGTAGTCCCCTAAAAAATCTTAAATTTTTCTCAAAAAAACTTATTCGCCCCCTCAACTGTTTTCGCTTGCTTGAAATTACATTTTCTGATTTTTCAAATTCCAATGTTTTTTTTGGAATAAAAGAGGAATTAATTGGAATAAAGAGATAATAAAAATTGAATGAAAGTAACAACAAGAAATTTATAGAATAAAAATACCGATTAACAATTTATAACATTTGTCAATTGAAATCAAATTTGATATTATAAGAATTAATTCACTAACTTTTTAGCAATTGCTTATGTCTACGAAATATTTTCATTATTATGAATTAGATATGCATTTAACAGGAATTTGTTCTTCTCTTAAGAAAATTTAAACTAAAACCGAAAACATAAAATCACTTCAAGTTAACAACTTTTTGATCAAGTTAAAGAGTTGATCCTGCTTTTGTAGAAAAAAATAGCTAGAATGGACATTAGTGTGAAAATTGGAAACCACAATGTAAATGAACGTTTGTTTTTGTTGGTTATTATTATTACAGAGACAGAATCACAATAAAGTCGATGAAAACTGATGTTCACAAGACAGATTTTTTCATTCAAAATAGAAGATCGTTACGAACTCACAATGGTTTAACAATCCATTGACAAAAATTGAAAGTCATATACCAATTAAAAAATTGATTGATACATGTCAACTATTAATTAATAGTTGATCTTCCCAATAAGGGTTAAATTTTTGCTGAGAAATCGTTGTCCGTTTTAACAAATGCTTAATTTTTTTTAAACAAAAGAGTTGATATTCGAACCTAGATTTTAAACTTGAAAACGTGACTCTTACTCTTACCCACACAAACACCACGTCGAATAAACTGATCGAGAAAGTATTCTGATTCACATATCATGACGTTGACGTCGAAATATCTGTCTAAATAATTCTGCTTTCTCTGAACAAAACAATAACAAAATATGTTGATGAGGTACTTCGATTCTTTTCAAAAACCATTAAATACGAGTATGGTATTAAATTACCAGGCTATAAAAAACTAAAACAAGCCAAAAATATTGGTTCCAAATCTAAGACAAATTAGAAAGATGTTAAAACTACTTAAGTATAGTACAAGGTTCACCTCAGGGTGGTGTTCTGTCCCCTCTTCTGTAGCTTTAAGTCATGAACAAAATTCTGGTAAAGTTAGAAAAGATGTACTGTGAAAGCGGTTGCGTACGCAGATGATTTGGTACTATTGATATCGGAAGCCATCTAGTTAGATAAGTCACGGAAATGGCTTTGTGGAAAGTTAGCAACGAGTTGTGGACTAGAGATTAACCAAGCTTAAAGTGAGCTGATGCTTTTTACTACTTAAACTAAAATACTGCCCTTCACTCTAACTTAACTCAGCGACCAAGTTTTTGTCTTGTTTTCTAGTGCGAAACATTTGGAAGTTATTATCGACCCTAAATTAAAAATAGATATTGAACAATAGTTGAAGAAGGCCTACGTAACTTTCTTTACCTATAGTAAAAAATTTGGTTAAAATTGTGGTTTGATCTTGCGTATGGTTCGATTGTATGGTGGCCTGCACTCAACAAATGTCAATAAACTTAAGAAGGTTCAAAGAACAGCAAGAGTTGGGACTATGCTGGGTCTATGATTCTGCCCGACGGAGGCTTTAAGCATTTTTCTTCACCTTTTACCACTTGCCTTGCCTTACATATTAAAAATCTAATAACTTGCAGTGAGTTCAGACTAAAAGAATCAGATTTTTGGCTTGTCAAAGAGTACAGACAGAGAAATATTACAAACCTGATTCCAGCAGACATTTTTTCGACAAACGCTGACTACTGTACTCCTTCTCTGTCTTCAGTAAGGATTTAAAGGTTATTTTTTTTATCTAAAAATGACTGGGGGGATAACGTTGTGATGGGAGCCTTCAGCCTCTGGTGTTGGATCGAGAACTTTTTTCTGAGTCTTAAGGTTTTTTTAGCTTCCTGATTTTGCCAGTGTCTTTCAACCTGAATTTCTGATTATAGCGGAAGCATGCAAAATTCCATGCAAAATAAATTGTTCCAACAATGCTAGGTGGAGTAAAGGAAAACGAAGGGCCTGACGAGTAGCTAGGTCACGATCAGCCCTTCATAGCACAGTTGTGCAAAGACTTGATATTCCTCTTGGTGTTATGAAGCGCAAAATCTTATCAGTTTTTCACACAGAACACAACCGTAGGTGGAGCAGTTTATTCAACTGCATCTTATGTAGAAACATTTGGCCCACCTATAATAAGTGCCGAACAAATGACTTTATATGCAGACCCAGGCAAGACATAGCCATAGCAATATACACTGCGTACTGGCCAATAGGGAAACATGCAAAAAAGCTGGGTATTCCTTACAATACTCATTGTCGTTGATGAGGGGACCAGCGGTAAAAGGGAGCAATCATTTATTTCCTCTGCAAATACCCAGCTCTGGCCAAATTTAGAGTATAATCATTAGTAAGGCATTTCTTGATGACATTGACGAACTTTCGGATATCAAGATCAAAGATTTGATTTCTTTTTTCACTTCGACGAAATGGCTCTAAAGCAAATTTCGGTTACTTCTGTGCCGTGCTCTTCGTCTGATTCTGAAGACTGCGAGCTAGCGGCTGAGGGAAAACCTACTCAATTGGATAAGTAACTGGTTCAGTACCAGTCAACAAGCTGCTTAGCTTGGCACAGTGTAGGTGGTTTTGCATGCGTGTGATGATCCGGTCGAGTGAGTGATCCAAATTCTAGATGATTTTACAAAAACAAGCTCACAAACACACATCAAAACCGACTAGATCCTTTCTGCCAGCATTAGCCAATTCTAACTACCTATATATGTATTAGTCTCTCGACTATAGAATAATTAGCTCTGTCGATTTTTTTATCTTGGTAGAAAGCATTTTCAAATTTTCCCCGAAATTTCCTTTTTCATTATTTTTCTTTTAAACCAAAAATAATGGTACCTGTCATCAGTTTTTTTTTCGAAATTTTAGAAAATATTTTTTTCTCAAACAAACAAAATTCAAAAATTTTCTTTAGTACAAGTTAGCTAATGGTTTAAAAAATTTCCAAAAATTGGTATCGTAGAACCGTTTTCTTCATTTCGATTTCTGAAAAATTTCGTGTGGAAGAAAATTTAAAATCATATCTAACAAGTTTAACATTTTCTCTACAGCTATTTAGGGCTTAGTTGAACGGGCAGAGAGACAGACAGACAGAATTTCATGACCCAATTTGTTAGTCTTCTATATCATGACATTATAAATTTGATTCAAAATCTCGAAGACAGTTTTTTATATGAATGCATAAGCTTGCCGTATGGTTTCTACACAAATAAATCGCAAGTAAAAATAAGATATTTTTTATCAGAATTATTTATTAGAACTCACATTATAAAAAAAAATGTCAAACTGTCTTCCTTCATATAATCAAAACTTTAACCCTATTATATTTTTACTTATAGGTATCAGCTAATTTTTTTTTAAATCCAAAAAATATCACGTAACCACAACAAACCATTTGAGTAGAACATTTTAACTCTAATTTCCGTTGAATCAAATTGAACAACAGCACTATACTCACTTTGAACTTGACCTTCATGCATATAGAAATGGTATCAAATGTAATTAAAAACCAATAAAAAATAAATCGTGCTTACCTGCAATGAAAAGAAATAAAAAACAAAACAGTTAAAAAAATATAATTAATTGCGAATGAGCAATCAAAACGAATGGTTGGTTAAGTTTACAAAAATTTGAGCACATTAGAAAAAAATTTGTGATTTGATCCATAAATGGTCAGAAATTAAAACTGAACATCAGTTAAATTGAACTTCCACAAGAACATAAAATATTTTCGCACCAACAACAGTATGTATTTTCTATTCGTATTTTTTTAAATCGCAACAACCCTTTTGGTCAGCAGCTGGGTTATTATTGTTCAAAGGCGTAAGATTAACAGTGGGCACGCGATTTTAAATTGCTTAATTATATCGCTCTAAAGATTGTTGTGGCTGCGTGATATCGTATGGTATCTAAGTCAAATCAAGATCACAGACGAAATAAAAGTCCAATAATTACCATTAACTCTTGGATGGAAATAAATTTGTAAAGGTTAGTTACCCATGTTAAACAGATGCAGTAGTGGAATTGCAGACTTGGTATCCACAAAATACACTTGGAGCCCCTTCTTAAATAAAAACAAAATATTTCCGGATTCTTTTTCAAAATAATGCTGTTTGACTTTTTATCATTTTTACTTGCGATATAGGTACTATAGGGCAAGTTCTGCATTTGGAAAAAAAATCGAACTCGAGATTTTGATCAAAGTTGACATTACGATGATAGCGAAGACGAATAAAGTGGGTCCGGCAATTCCGTCTGTCTGTCTGTCTGTATGTCTGTATGTCTGTATGTCTGTACCTCGATCTAGAGCCTAAGCCACTGGACCTATTTTCTCCAAACTCGGTAGTTATGGGTCTTCGGCGATTCCCTAGAGGGGAAATTGAAATTTTTTTTAGCTCTAAAACTAACGGTACCCCCCATACACCCGTAATGCAAAATCTTATTTATCTCGAAAACGGCTCTAACGATTTTGATAAAAAAAATTAGGTGTGATATTATGGACATGGACTACGTTTTGGTAAAAAAAAAATTTGGGGCAAAATGTTATTAACGGTACCTGTCACAGAACCGTTTTTTTGATTTTCGACTTTCTCATTAACGGCTCTAATCATTTTAACCAAAAATTTTCAGCAGGAGTCCCCCTAAGTTTAAAATAATATTGTATATAAAAATATTCGAAAAATTATTTGTTGGGTTTTTTTTAAATTTTTTTTTTGTTTGAAAAATCAATATCTTCAAAACCTATGACCGATTATTTTTTGAAATTATTTCCTAAAATCAATATTATTAAATACTTAAAATTCGCATCCCACATTTTTTTCTTTGAAAATTTTAAAGAAATTTCTTATATAAAAAAATTATTTATTTAATAATAAAACGGTTTTTTAAAGTTTGTTTGCATAAATTCATACTTTTCCAGAAATCAGACGGCAATTTCATTTTAAATTCATATTTTATATTTATAAAATGTATCTTAAATTCCAAAGTACTTTTACATAAGAGCAAGTTCGTGCGATCCAGTCGTGCATTTTATTTTTTTAAATTTTGAGATTATGACTTACCTTAAAATGTTATTGTGTGATACAAGAGTTTTCATATATGTACGTTTGGTGCAGCTGCAATTTAATCATTGGTGGACCTAAAGAATCACGCGAATCCAAATTTGCCTGTGTTTGTAAATATGCTATGGGCTTGAGAACCCTCCAAACAGATTCCGCTCAAAATTTTAGTATTGCTCTGAAGTTTCTCTTTGTGAAGTTTTTTTTCCAAAATTGGTTCAAAATTCCGAGTACTCAAAAACTAACTTTGTTTGCTAGTTTGATTCTTTGTACATATGCTCGGGCTAATCTCAGTTCTCAGACACTACAAGTCCAATTTTATAAATACTTAATGGTAAGGTAATACTTAAGAGCTTACTCAGTTTTCAAAATTCAACTTTGTATAGCGAAAATGGTGGTCTATTGATTGTTCTTTTTATATTTGAAGTAAAATGACGGCTTTAGTAAATGCCCCAAGATTAAAAACTTCCACGATTGAAGAGGCACAAATTATTTCGTTTTACAAATTAATTTTAAGTTTTTTTTTTTTGACTTATAAAACAACAATACATTGGATTCTTATCGACCGGCTCAAATCTAGCTGGTGAAACGGAACAAACGATTTACGAATTATGAATCAAAAATGGATTAAGGATGGTTTTAGAGTTAAATAGTTTTAAAAGTTAGAAGTGTATGGGGTTAAATGAAGGATAAATTGCAGAATTCAAGAAAGCTAACATTTATTAAATATTTTTTTTAAAACAAAATCCCGATACCACTACGATTCCTAAAAATGTTTTGAACCCTTTGAACCTACAAAACACAGAACATTGAACATTAACCTTTTACATTTCATTCACAAAAAATTTAAAATCAGTGGTAGTTTGGCAAAGATACATCCAGATATAAAAAACGGTAACCAAAATTATCAAAACCGTTAAAACTCCGAAACGTTACCTCTCTTACGTTTGTCGACTTTAAAATGATCCATTGGTTTACGTATACGGCGGTGAATGTATAACGCCTTGAATAGTAAAAAATCAAAACATTTGAAAAAAAAATAAAAAGTTGTATCTAAGTGTATTTCAAAAATCTAAGATTGTGCTATTAGAGATTTAAGTTTGTTGACAATCGTTCTGTTCGTGAAATCCGGTAGGAAAGTATATTTTTTTTACAATTCACTCACGATTAAAGGTTAATGGAAACCCTTTTAAGCACACACTAAACCGAAATATAACATGCTCATAACTCAAGACTGGAGATCTTTCAGTGACTAATAGAGACGCGCATTCGATTGAAATTAAATGGCTTCAGCTTTATTTGCGCTTACACTGTGCAAACTCCTTTTAAAATCACTTGGCAAGCTGAGTTATTGGACTATCACCAGCTTGACTTAAAGTCAACTCTTTCAGCGTAAAACTGGTTTTGCTTGCAAGAAAACGATACATTTAAAATAAATAAATAAAGGGCACATCTTACTTTCTTTGTGAATGTGCCAGTCTAGCCAGAACTAGAAAAGTAACCTCAGGAGAATACTTTCTCGACGAACATCATGAAATTCATTAAGAATTCAGCCAAATATTCAACTACCACCTTTCTTTACCGTTCCTTATACCTACTACACATATGTACATCTTGTATCCATTGTGGTACAAGTGAGGTTATGAGGCTCATTCTTTCTAACCTAATCTTACCTAATAATTGTCGAATCATGCCAAATAAGTTTGTAATTTAAAAAAAAATAATCTTGAAATTCACCAGTTAAGCAAAATCAATCTTATTTCAAGAGTGAGTTTCCAAATACAGCGAAAGCGGCCGAAACGATTTTCCTTAAATTAGGGTGCTACTTTGCTTTTTACTGTTCCTAAAAGTCTAAAGAAAAAATCAAATCTTTCCATCTGTTCTGTAACGAAGCGTTCCATTTCTAAACAATTTTCTTCATTGCTTTCGCAGCTGACATCTCTGCTTTTCTGACCGTCTAACCGTCACTTCTTCTACTACCCTGAACCACATAACATTATGTCATCATTGATAATAGTTGCATATTTAAACCTGAAAGTCATCACCAGCCGATCGCCAGCAAATTTTGAATGTGATCAATATAACTCGCATTCACTAAGAGCAAGTGACATCATAGAAAAATGTAATTTCGTTTTAGCATTCATCTACCTTACAATTCAGATTCAGTTTTGACGCAAATATAGCATAGTAAGAAATGTTTTGGAAGATAAAAACCACCAGTCGTTCGACGACGATTCCGTCTTGCCAGCAGGGGCTTTATACCTGCTGATCTACCAGAGCGTTTTTGCCTATTGTTAGCCACCAGAGGCTTTATACCTGCTGATCTAACAAAGCGTTCAGCCTGCCGTTTGCCACCAGGAGCTTTGTATCTGCTGATTTACTAGAGCATTTAGCCTGCTGTTTCAGTGCCAGACGGGTCGTAGTACCTGCTGATGTACCAAAGCGTTTAGCCTGCCGTTCTTAAGTGCCGTCATTCCGTCAATGGTGTAGTACCTACCCACCGTTGCCAAAATTATATGAAGCTAGTTTTACTGATACCCGAACATCAGCAGTGAATTCCAGTTAAGTAAACCATCAGACTAAGATCCCGAAACGCAGTTCAGATGAAACCAGATTCCGAGACTAAAACACGAAGTACAAGAATACAACTAAGCCGAAAAGATTCATCTTTGAAGTATTTGAATCAAAGAGAATATTATTTGTTATATATAAACGTAGTCATGAGTTGTTCCCTAATAAAATTTTGTTATAAGGTTTTAAAGACCTTTTATCTGAAGTTTGTGTTCCTTTAGAAAGATCCTGGTGAGACCGACGAGAAAAACCTCGACTGGAAACCAAAAAACACCTCACAGTTTCTATGGTATACGAATTAAATTGGTAATGCTCGCAAAGGGCCTTAAAAATTAAAAATCCACCCCTGGACATAATAGACAAACAACTAGTATCTGCGCACTTAGCCAGAAAACAATTGGCATTATACAACACTAATTCAATCTCCTTCTGAAATTCCAACAAAACGTGATAAGCTTTCCAAACGTCAAGCAAGCAAATAATTTCCGTTTTTATACGACGAATTCCATCGAAACGGTTGGAAACAAAAATTAGTGTGTTGCTATACTAGCTTTATATTTATATAGTGCTCTACATGAGCGAAAGTTAATTACCTCGCTGCGGGCGTTAGCTTCGGTTGCATTTCAAAATAACCAAATAGGAAAAAATTGTTGTTGTAGCCATTCTCTGCCAAAACGATGGCAGTTCCATTGGAATTCCTAGAAATGCAAAAATTTGCATCGTTATTGGCTGGTAATTGCGAATTCACAAGCAATATCCCGAGGCAGTTTCTCTCATCTCTCATTTGTATCCTTGATTGCAGAACATCAAGACTAATTATGCACTTTTATTGCAACAACTATAGGACTGCTGGACAAAGACACATCACATGGAAAGATAGGTGGAGACATTGCAGTCACTTGCCTATCACCAGCTGACTGTTGTTAAGTTCAGTGAAGTGAAACTGGGCGTTTAGCGTCAGGATGGACGTTGGGCCTGCGCCGCCGCCGCCGCGGCACCGCCACCAACACTCTGGTGTTGGCTGAAAGTGCTTGTACCTGTGGTACTGAATGCCGGCAGTCAGACTGAACCGGAAAAGAAGAGGATTAAAATGAGAATGAATGCATTATCGCCCAGGATACACTAATTGGAATACTGGCGAAGAAATGAACTCAACTCGCTGGATGTGGTTACGGTCTGGTGAGTGGCGGCATCTTCAGCGGAATACATAGATATAGATAGGGTGTCTAACTGACGTCAAGTGTATTCGAGCAAAGAGTAAGAGTGATGACCACCAGTTGGTCAGAAGATAGGGTTTGTCTTTGTAATGAGATTGTTTGATTGTTTTACGAAGAAGATGGGTTGCCATGGAGGGAGATATTATGGTCAAGTTCTAAAGCGGAACTTTAAATATTTGCATTTTAAAGTGGTTAAAGGAAAGAAGAATTTGTGTATGAATGTATTAAAGAAACAAAATTCTTGGTTCTCTGGGGCCTGTTGATCTTTTGTACGAGATAGGGCATTTGAAATACAAGTTCTACAGGTGGAGTTTTACCAAGATTTAAATAAAGAAACCTACCTGGCACTTAAAAATATATATATACGAGTAGATACTGAATTTTAATTTAGAAATAAGCTTTTCTTATCAAAGTAATAGGAAAGGTTCAAACATAACTTTTCTTTAAAGAATAAAGCCTTGTTTAGAACTGTCGGAAAGGTCGAAATGCATTAACAGAAAGTTTATGTTGAAAGAAGGGAAATTTTCCATGGGAAGTTAAGACCTGGAAGATTCCATTCAACACTTCTTCTGAAGAAATGGCTGAGATTATGATCACTGGAAACTTCAAAAAATCGATGGGAAGCGACAAGATTTCTAATGACGTACTTAAAAAGTTACCAAATCTTGTTTTTTCTCCTGCTGACGTTATCTGCAGAGAAAGAGATGCCATACCGGAGATCCGGTACTGTTTTAGAAATAAAAATTTTACCCAACATCAACACTGCTGAGGGCTGGGACTTGATACTGATGTCCAAGTGTACTCAACAAAAGGGAAAAAACAATAGCGTGCTTGCTGGATATAGAAAAGGCTTTCAACAGCGTTCGGATAAAAGGGACTTGTACTTCCTAATCACTTGGTAAGAACAATAAAACATTTCCTAATCCATGGACTTTTTTTTATGTATGGGTAGCAAGGGAATCAGCTATGGAGTCCCTCAAGAATCAAAACTTGGAGCGCTGCTGTTCAACATTTGTACTGCTGATCAACCAGCCAGCTGACTTTTGCGTGATGCGTTCACTCGTGGTTTTGTTTTCATTTTTTGGTGTCCAATATGGTGGACCTTCTGTATCATGCCATAAACAGTTAGTCTACTAGTTTCAAATCTAGTTTCGGGCCTGATTAGACTAGATGAAAATCTTGAGTTTGAATCACCTCTTAGTATCATCCTACGTTTCTGACTTGTAGTTGGTTTGCTAGTTCTTTTTTTTTTCAGTTTTCACTATAGTTCTTGGGGTCCTTAAAATAGCTATGAAGAACAATGGATCCTTTTCTAATCTTACCGGCAGTGAAACCAATAGGCTTGTCGTTTTCCTGATATGTCAGGTATAAGCAAATTATTTAAATTCTTACAGTGGCACCGAACCGAGTGATCCAATTTTCAAAGGATCTTTCGCATATATCCGGCTGAATTTGAGAGATGGTATGTTTCATGTTTATTAAAAGAGCATCGGTAGATTCTGATTTATTTGCATAGATCTGCGACTTCAGGAAAATCTACAAAAAAAAGTCTAGCGGGGTCAAATCGCATGACCTTGGTGGCCAATTCACGTCTCCTTTGCGGGAGATCATAGAACCCTCAAATGGTTCAAGCAGAATGTCAATCGTGGTATCTGCTATGTGGCACGTAGCGCTATTCTGCTAAAATCACATTTCGTCTAGGTTCAAATGGTTATCATCTTTCAATAGCACTCGCCTTTGACGATCACCGCTTAACCAACGTCGTTTTCGAGAAATTATGGACCAATAACGCTGTCAGCCCAAAATCTCCAACAAACGATAACTTTCTGAGGATGCTTTGTAATCTGGTGAACCTCGTGTAAGTTAGTGTCGTCCCATATACGATAGTTTATGGGACAGCCATTTAACACAGCATTTATCCAAAAATGTGGCTCGTCGCTAAAGATAGTTTTTCGGCCAAACTTAGGGTCCTGTTCCAAAATTTCCAAATCCCAGTCAGCGATCAATCGGCGTTGTCTATATGGTCATGAACTTTGAGCTCCTGGGTCAGTTGGATCTTGTATGTGAGTCTACCGTAAAATTGGCGCAACGTGCGCAACGTTTAAACTAACGAATACTCTTTTTAATAATAATGTATTATCATTTGGAAGAAGAGCTTTCCAATTATATAACTTGCCATGGTGATTTGTGATCATCAGTAACTAAATAAAACACAAAATATTTGACAGATGTAACCAAAGCAAAATTGTCGTCACAGGGCGCCAAAATTCACCCGCTCCAACTGAGAAGCTCATTGTTTAAACTTTAGCACGCGCTACCCATCAACTTATAATATTTTCGTCAAGGCTCATACATACATACTCGTATGTACATAGGTTGAATTAATGATCTTTACACCCTCAATAACAAACCCTTATTATTTCATATTTATTATGCATATATAAGGCTTCGATATCAAGCAAATGACTGAGTCATAAAACTGACAGTAGATTTCTGGGGGATTTTTACAAAAATTTGCTTTACAAAACTAACTAAGGGGTATGATTTGAGAATGAGAATGGCAGGTTCGACGCCTCTCAAATCGGTTTAAAGGTAGGTAGGTAATATGTATGAACATTTAAATCTGTGTTATACCTATTTGATGAACTGCTTCCATTAACTTTTATGGCTTCTAATAAAAGTCATTGAGTATATTCAAGTTAAAGAGAAAATATAATAATTTCAATGTGGGAAATATTGAATTTTCTTTACTTGTTTTGTTTATAAAATCAATACGGAACTTTGCCACACGAATGCTGTCTTAACTGCAATGTCTGGTTTCTAAAAAAATATATTTAAATAGTTCCTTGTCACGCAACATTAAATATTTTTGTCTTGTTTGAGTTAAATAACATAGCCCCAAATTAGTGCAAATCCTTTTTTGATATGAATCATAGCTTTTTTAAGTCCAAAAAAAGTGAAAGCTATACTATTACCTAGAGGACATACATACATGCCTAAGCCTATTAATGGAGGGAAAACATCTTACGTAATATGGATCCCGATCCCAACGAATTTCTGATTTAAATTTCTATAGAAAAAAAAAGTCGAAAACAGGAAGCAAGACACAAAATCGTATTTGAACAGACGATTTTATGATTTTATATACAAAAATTGCTTTAGTACGGTATTAGTTGTCAAGAAATTAAAAAAAAGTAAGCAAACTAAAATTTGCAAATTGTTAAGCGGTATCATACTACTACTTTAATGCTAGGCCATTTTTTCTACCAGCCACTAAAACAAACACTTCTAGAAGAGAATTCTGAGTAGCGTCAGTTCTTTCAAAGTTCAAAAATTTAAAAACTGTATTTTATAATTTTTTGGGCTCAAAATACATTTCGGGGCTCAAGTTCTAGCACTTTAATCACTTTTTATTGGAAAACTAGTCCTTCAGAGTAAGAAAAAAGGTACAATTGCATGTTTTTTTAATTGATTCATTTTTAACCACTTTTCGTTCGGGACTTGACTTGAACTATCCATTTTCTAAAACCATAAACAAAAATTGCATTTCCGAAACCATAAACAATTCATCAAGAAATTTGATCAACTGAATCTAACGGAAATTCTGATATTTATGGACGATCAGGAAAATACCCAAATAAAATATCCCACCCAGCATGTTTCCATAATATATTCTTACAAATCCGTTTACAAAGACTTTCAAAAACTATTATTAATATTCTTAAAAGAACAGGAAAATGTAAATAAAAACCAAAATCTCCCCTTTCAGAATGAACAAGTGAATTTTATCAAAGACAATCCACAGCTGTTCAGTATTATGTACCTAAACCAATTAAAATGCGCAACTGCACTCGATTACAACACCATAATATATGAAACCCTCTTCGGGTAAAAGGAATTATCACTTCCTCTGTTGCATCTTGATTATGCGGGCATACGCACACTTACTCAAATTCCAATGATTGGAAGTGCATCAGTATAATTGACCACTCTAGCCGGAAGCAAAGTACACTTCACATTCAACCGTGATTCAATGTAAAATGCTAACGGCCGCCGCATTCAATACAATTCACTGCACCGCGAATCCAACCATAAAGTGACCTAATCAGTTGGAACGTCAAGTACTATCAAACTTATGGCGACCAATATGTCTGCGGTGAATGGTGCAGCATAGCACATCAATGCAGCGGTGTGGTTGGTCAATAGTGGAGTCGCATTTCCTGTATATACTCTATACCACTTTTGCCCATCAAGCTTACAAAACTGCTATTATAGCTGAACTGTCAATACAGAAGTAAGCAACAATCTAAATTCCACAAAACCACAGTGTTTTTCAGTTTACTTCCAGTATTCCATAATTTAATAGACTGTGACGTTTCGCGATGGAATGTTGATTAAAAATTTTAGGTATTAACATGCTTATTTCTGACATATTTGATCCAACCAAAATTTTCTATTTAAAATGAAATATAAATTGTTTTACATAGCATAGCGAAGTTTTCTTTATTTTTTTGAGTAAACTTATCAAATTAAAATTTTGTAGTTAATTGTGTAACTTCCTTCTGTCATATCGGTTAACTGGCACGCCTTCATTAATATTTTTCCATTTCTGGTTCAACGTTCAGGAACCATTCAGTGAATGGAGTTCTATTGAAGTTTGAAATTTAGTGCAACATACCCGCCATTGCCATGCCATGTGTGCCACTAACTTACCTCCATATAAAATGACAACATTGTATGTTTGGTAAGGGGGAAACATGTTGTAACCTAATCTGATTTCTTTGTATATTTGTCGCTGTCTTCTTTATATTCTTCAGTGTCTTTTGGCTTCTTTTCTCTTTGATTGCCCGTGTTCCGATTTCAAGCAATCATGTCGATTTGATATGCCAACAAATCATTCATTTATTCAGAGCACTGAATACATTCATTGAAAGCATCCACTACACTCGGTTTTCCGCTCTTCCTGTATGTGTGCCCATTCAAATCATTCAAAAATGTTCAGAAAGAAGCATCCGATGAAATTAATGTAATTGCAAATGGATGCAACAAATAACTGCTGCAAGCAAAGTTGGTTGGTTCTTCGTTCTGATGCACTTAGAAAAAACTTTGTTTAAACAATTTACACGATGAGAATTCTCCAAATTGACAGGTCATCTGAAAATTATAATGAATGTCAATCTAAAATCAGGAACGATGATTTTGGTTCAAAAGCTTAAAAATGAGTTTAGAAAAGTTAATTAAGTATTAAATGAAGTAAGATTTCCTTGTCGATCTTGTGCATTTGTTTAATACTTCAAAAGAAATAATGTAAAGTACTGTAAGTACTGATTGCATTCTTCGAATTGGATGCATTCATTGAATTTATGGAATTTGAGTATGACACGTCAAAGGAAGTGAAACTGGTTAGGAGTAAGTTATAGGATGCCTCCCTGTAGATATCAGCTTGAATTCTGAATGAATATTTGAATATATTTGGATGTTGTCTAGTAGCTTATTCGAGATATCAACCCGTCCATCAAAGAAGTATTTGCCTAGGGCTGATTCTCTGATCCTATGTGGGTTCGCATCAAGTTCTGACTCATACGGATTCCAATATAAAGGGGCATTAGAGGCATGTCCAGCTTTATTAGTTAGTCTTTTTTTTATTTAAAAGCTGGATTTCACCGCTAATTGGGCCATAAAGCTGGACTGTCCCTGGTCGTTATTTCTACCCGTTTTTTTTTTTTAAATTCTGCCCTCAATTTTATTAACCCCGGCATTTTATTAATCACAGCAGTGATGTAAGAACTGAGTATTTGACTAAGCTCGGATCAAGAGATGATCAGTTTTTGCGTAGTTCATCTGCCAATTAATTTCTGTATATATCACAGTGTTCTGGTGGGATACATCTGATAATTCTGTAAATTTTTGGGCTTAATCACAAGCACTAGAGCTGGATAGAGCATTCCACATTCGCGTAGTCCAGCTAAAGAAAGAATCTCTGTATTTCACAGTACGTCAAAAGTGGGACTAAAGGGTAAAATTTTTCCCACTATATATGATTCAATTACCTCTATCTATAGGTGACGTCCTTTAAACTCATCGTAGGAAATAAGTAAAGTATGGGTTTTAATAAGGTTTCAGAGCAGGAGTTAGTCCCGAGCCTATCCGGTCTTAACAAAAAATATTAAAATTATTGAAAATTAGAATTTGCATTGAGGGTACAGTTTTTTTTCTTTAAACGAAAATAAAATACACCTCATGGAAACAAATCATTAGCTTACTCCATCAGCTGAAGGTAATGAAAAAATACGCCCTGAAGTTAGCTCCATTTCATTTTGTAGATTTACATGAAACATCTCTTTATACAGCGTCTAATACTGCCAAATAAGTAAAACTTCTAACAAGTGCAATAATTGTAGTACACCCATCATTGTTTTTTTTCTCAGTGTACAACTTCGTGATATGACAATGTGGCGCACGTGGATATTTTGATTTGATGCAGCAGCTTCTCAATGACAGCAAAAGCATAAAAGATGTAATATTCAATTTACTGCTTGGTTAAGAAATTGTGTGCAATCTGAATGCACTTGAATTGCGTTTATCTTTGCTTCTTTTGGATGTTTGTGTGCCTTTTCATGTGCGTTTCAATGTTCAATGGAATTGATGAAAGCCATCTTCATGTCGAATTTATGTATGTAAATTGGATGGTTGGTTGCTTCAACTTTCGATTAAAATCGAAACAAAACGAAGAAGATTTTGTATTATTACCATGATAGAGGGGTATAAGTATCTACATAAATATGTATATATCTAACTTTAAGCGACCATTTACATAATTTTAAAGTTTCAGGATATTGTTGAATGTAATGATTGTTGTTCCGATCTTTGAATGCATACCTATGCCATTGAGATTATCTGGGACACGACACAAATTAATGTTTGAAAGTTGTAGACAAAATTGTGTCTTGAAAATTGTAATCAATTTTATGCATTTTATTCATATTTTATGCATTTTATTCATTTTCATGCATTTTAAATAATTTTGTTTTTTTTTTCATGATCTTTGAGGTCATCAGGTCTAGTTCTTTTAAGCTTTTGCATTAATAAATGTATTACTACGTTTTGAGAACGTAAAATTGATTCATGAGTAATAGTTGCGTTGATGTACTTTTTAGTTTAATTTTGATTTGATAAGTGGTGGTTTTCAAAATGATCTTATAATCTTGTTGTATAATATCATCTAAGATTAAAATATAATTTTGTTATTTTTTTTTAAACAAAGTCATTACATGATAACTCTCATAGCAATCGGAACTTTTAGTTTTTCTTTTTGTTAGCATGAAACTCATTTTTGTAAGAATTATTTTAGAGAAAATTTGAAAAATCAAAACCGTTTTATTAGAGGAATCCAAAGTTATTTATAGAAATAGTAATAAATCAATAATAATAATCGAATATACATCTTTATTGCTTATGAATTAAAAAAAAAAGTGGTTTTCGTCACTTGGGTCGTCAACTGTACATATATCGAATTAGATCTTAAATAGGTGGCCCGATTAACTTTAAATTTAATAAACAGCCATTTTATTTGTTTGCCTAGAAGAACAATTTGAATTTTTTTTAGCTCATCTAGAACCAGGTAGCTAACATACACATTTTTTGTTTCCTTTCAAATGTTCTCGAAAACAACTCGAACGATTTTGGTTAAACTTCATACTTTTGACATATGTATTTAAGTGATCGTAATAGGAAAATACACATAACGGAAATATGATTTTGACGTTTTTTAAGAATTTTACAGAAAAAAAAAATATTTTTATTTATATCAAATTAGAAAAAAATAATACTTTTTGATAATTTGTGACTTTGTGCATGAAAAATAAAATGCACGACTGGGTCGCACGAACTTGCTCCTATGTAAAAGACTAAGAATTTCAAAAATAAATGATATTAGAGAAACTGTTCATAAACATAAAATTCATTTTTTAAATGACTAAAAAAAACTTCTTTAGTAGTTAAAGGTAAGATTTATGCAAGAACAAAAATTTTAAGTCTTTGTAGTGGTTTCTTAAAAAATAAGGTTTTATATAAGAAAATTTTAAAACATTTTTAAGAAAAAATATTGGTACGCCAATTTGAAGTTTTTATTATTGTATGAATAAAAATTAAATTTACAAAAAAAGTATTGAGCCGTTTTCGAGATATTGAATTTTCAAAAAACAAAAAGTGGATTTTTTTTTTCAAAATTCTAAAAAATATTTTTCTTAAAGTTTTGAAATGCAATGTTTTTTAAACTGTTTAGAAGCTTTTCTCTGTGAAATTTCATCAAAATCCGTTGTGCTGATAATGAGAAATGCAAAATTTAAAAAAATCGTTCTATGGTAGGTACAGTCAGTAATATCTTGTTTTTAAATTTTTTTTTATTAAATTACAGATACTGAAAAATAATAGAAAGAAAAAAAATTTAAGCAAAATTCTCGGAACCGTTTTCGAAAAAAATACGATTTTCGAAAACCATTTTTTAACATTTGTATGGAGGGTACCGTTATTTTTAGGTGAAATGAATTTATTTTGGTCATATATTGTAGATTATTTTTCCAAACTTTTATCTATCAAGTTTTGAAAAAATCGAGCATGGGGTTTTCGAAATATTGAGTTTTCAAAAAAAAATTTTGAAAGTTTTTTTAAAAATCCAAAAAATTTGTTTTGGAAAATTTGATTACACAATAATATTCAAACTGCTGGGAAGCTTTAGCATAAAAAAAATGATCAAAATCGGTGGTACCGTTTTTGAGAAAATCAAAAACAAAAAAAATGGTCCCAAGGGGGGTACCAAAACTACTCATTTTTTTGAAAATTTGTTTCGCCCATTACCTAGGTTTAACTAAATGAAATTTTTTTAATTTTTTTTAAGAAAATCGCAGGGACAGTTTTTGAGAAAAAAAAATATTTATAAAATTTTGGAAAAAAATCGTATGGCAGGTACCGTTATTTTTGGTCATAAAAAATCAAATCAAAAAACATCCGGGGGTAAAAAATCAAAACCCATATCTACCAAATTTGAAGAAAATCGGCCGAGCCGTTTAGCTGTAATCGAACAGACAGACAGACAGACAGACAGACAGACAGACAGACAGACAGACAGACAGACAGACAGACAGAATTGCCAGACCCACTTTTTTCGTCTTCGCTATCATCGTAATGTCGACTTTGATCAAAATCTCGAGTTCGATTTTTTTTACGAATGCATAACTTGCCTTATAGTACCTATAAGTCGCAAGTAAAAATGAACAAATAGGAGACCATAACGGCTCGTAGAGAGCCTAAGCCTACTGACTTATAAATCTCAAGTATTCCTGTGTGCGTGTTACCACGAATAGAGGGGACCCACAATTTTTTGCCGATTCTGAACGGCTAATGAGCTTCAGTTCTCATAACAAGAGATACTATATGAGGATGAGGATATGTCAAATTCACGCAAAAGGCAGTAATCTTCTGAAAAAACTTTTTTGCAGCGGCTGAGAAGCGAACCCAAGACCTTCTGCATGACAGTCCATCGCACTAATCATTATGCCAAGGGGTATTACCTTTTTGTGCATTATTTTAACTAAATGCCTTCAAGACCTTAGGTATTTTAAATGCAACCTGTATGACACAACTTATGATGTGAAGAAGGAATAGAAAGTTAGATCATATTTTTTGCTCACAAAGTTTTTGTAGAATAATGTGGTACGAGTAGTTTTTTAATTAATGAAATTTCAAAGTTTCATCCACTTGAATCTGGCTAGTTGATCCTGAGTATTTAAGAAAATGGCATGTCGTATTTCAGTAGCAATTTTTAAAATGTCTTGACAAATATCTCGAGAACAACTTATCTTGCTTATTTTATTTATTCTAAACAATTTAATTTATACTAGCCGACCCAGCTCTCGAAATTTGAGTGCAAATTTATTTATTATTTATTATTTATTATTTATATTATTGGCAGTGTTTTCAAGCAAATTTATTAAATTAAATTTTATTTTATGTAATATGCAAAGTGTTCGACAGTGCAAAAACAAAAATGACCCACAGTGTGTAAATGCGTGTCTCAAGTATATTCTGCACATCTCCGTAACTGTGGCTTTCCAACCATATAAAATTTATCGAAATCGGTTAAATACTTTTGGAGAAAAGTGTACCACAAAAAACATGTTTGCCGTTTTATTATATGATTTCATAGGTATGTAAATTTAAAAAATAAATATATTCAAGGTTTTTTTTTTTTTAAACTCGAGATATTTTGGAAACAGCTGCAGTTATTACTTCGGTTCAGAAAAATTTGAAATGCTGTTTCTTTGTTTAGAAATGTTATATACTATATTTTTTCAAAAATTTCGAAATGTCAAAATAATCTCTGAAATCGTTTTACTTCAAATTCACCGATTCACATTTGAAGAATAAATGTCGAGGAGAAAATACATTCTCAGAAGCAATACCCCACGCCAACGAGTAGTGGTTACTTTATGCCTCTAAAGGGAACCCCATAGATGGAATCAGTGTGGGAACCTAAGTAAGCACTAAAATACTCTTTATTAAATGTTAATATTGTGGGTCACTATGGCGTATACGTGTTTTTTATAATTTTTGTTCTACATATTTCTAATAAATTGTCATACCTAAGAACATATTTTTCAGAAGTTCAAACTTACTGTATTGTTCAGTGACAATCATTGAAGTTCCAAACAACCGAGCTTATGAACATACCACCAGTTGACAAAATCGAAAAACATAACTATAAATAGATAAAATTCGACGAACTATTCGTCTATATAGTCTATACAATTAAAGGATTCTAATTCTAAGTGGATTTCGTAAGACTGACCTTTGTTTTGTGTGTCTGTGTGATTAAAAATCTGCTTCTACTGAAAGAAAATCGATCTATATTCTAAAAGAGAGGTCTTACTTGCTTTTAATTTAGTAGAGTATTTTTAATCGATTAATAGCGTGACCAAAACTTTTTTTAATTTGGAACAAATTACTGATACAAGTAATATTGCATTCCCAAATTTTACAACAAAAAACAAAATTTATATAAGGAAAAACTGAAAGAAGAATTTAATTATTTAGAACTTTTGACTTTTTCTCACTTTTCCTAAGCAATATAAAACTAAGAATAATCTAAAGTATCATTGCTTACCACAAGACCATTAGTGTGTCCATTAGTGCATATTTATACTTCCAATGCATACGTACATACATACATACGTACATATGTGCTGCTATGCATTCGAAAAAAAAATATCTAACTCGAGATTTCGATCAGAATTGAAATTAAGATAATAAAGAAGACGAAGTGGGTCTCGGCTCGACTGATTTTCTTTAAATTTGGTAGATAGCATTTCAAAATAATTTTTTCCTAGACGCGTTTTGTTTTAATTTTTTAAGACCAAACATAACGTTACCTACCTGCCATACGATTTTTATATATTTGGCAATTTTTAAAACAATCTACACAATATAGAAGAAAACAGTTATTTTATTTTAAAAACTGGGGTATCTAACATACCCTTCCAAAATTATACACAGACATATTTTGTTTCGCTTAATTTTAATAAAGAAATTTAGAAAGAAAAAAAATCTGAGAGTAACTAACAATGGAGCATTTATCGAAATTTGAATTTCACATTTTTCTAAATTTTATTTTCGTTATTACAGTAATAAAAACTTAAATATTATTTATTAGTTAAGTAGGCTTTTTTGGTCTGTTTGTAATTTAATGCAAATAAAACAAGTTTATTCCATCTTTTCCCAACGTTTCGTCGCTATCCACGACTTCTTCAGGGGTGTTATTGATTTTTAAATTTGTTTAATTTTACATAAATAAATAATTCTTAACGATTATTATTAAATAAATTGACTTGAAACACAACAAAATAAGAATTATTTTAGAGAAAATTTGAAAAAATCAAAACCGTTTTATTAGAGGAATCCAAAGTTTTTTATAGAAAAAGTAATAAATCAATAATAATAATCAAATATATAATAAAGATGCTTATGAAGTCAAAAAAAAGTGGTTTTCGTCACTTGGGTCGTCAACTATACATGCATCAAGTTAGATCTTAAATAGGTGGACCGATTAACTTTAAATTTAATAAACAACCATTTTATTTGTTGCCCTAGAAGAACAATTTGATTTTTTTTTAGCTCATCTAGAACCAGGTAGCTAACATACAAATTATTTGTTTCCTTTCAAATGTTCTCGAAAACAACTCGAACGATTTTGGTTAAACTTCATACTTTTGACATACGTATTAAGTGATCGTAATGGGAAAATACACATAACGGAAATATGATTTTGACGTTTGTTTAAGAATTTTACAAAAAAAAATATTTTTATTTATATCAAATTAGAAAAAAATAATACCTTTTGATAATTTGTCACTTTGTGCATGAAAAAAATGAACAAATAGGAGACCAAAACGGCTCGGAGAGAGCCTAAGCCTAGTGACTTATAAATCTCAAGTATTTTTGTGTGCGTGTTACCACGAATGGAGGAGACCTATAATTTTCTGCCGATTCAGAACAGGCTAATGAGCTTCAGTTCTCATAACAAGAGATACTATATGAGGATGAGGATATGTCAAATTCACGCAAAAGGCAGTAATCTCCTGAAAAAAACTTTTTTTGCAGCGGCTGAGAAGCGAACCCAAGACCTTCTGCATGACAGTCCATCGCACTAATCATTATGCCAAGGGGTACTACCTTTTTGTGCATTACTTTTGTGCAAGACCTTAGGTATTTTAAATGCAACCTGTATGACACAACTTATGATGTGAAGAAGGAATAGAAAGTTAGATCATATTTTTTGCTCACAAAGTTTTTGTAGAATAATGTGGTACGAGTAGTTTTTTAATTAATGAAATTTCAAAGTTTCATCCACTTGAATCTGGCTAGTTGATCCTGAGTATTTAAGAAAATGGCATGTTGTATTTCAGTAGCAATTTTTAAAATGTCTTAACAAATATCTCGAGAAAAACTTATCTTGCTTTTTTTATTTATTCTAAACAATTTAATTTTTATGTATTTCATATGTACGTATGCAAATTTAAAAAATAAATATATTCAAGGTTTTTTTTTTTTGTAAACTCGAGATATTTTGGAAACAGCTGCAGTCATTACTTCGGTTCAGAAAAATTTGAAATGCTGTTTCTTTGTTTAGAAATGTTATATACTATATTTTTTCAAAAATTTCGAAATGTCAAAATAATCTCTGAAATCGTTTTACTTCAAATTCACCGATTCACATTTGAAGAATAAATGTCGAGGAGAAAATACATTCTCAGAAGCAATACCCCACGCCAACGAGTAGTGGTTACTTTATGCCTCTAAAGGGAACCCCATAGATGGAATCAGTGTGGGAACCTAAGTAAGCACTAAAATACTCTTTATTAAATGTTAATATTGTGGGTCACTATGGCGTATACGTGTTTTTTATAATTTTTGTTCTACATATTTCTAATAAATTGTCATACCTAAGAACATATTTTTCAGAAGTTCAAACTTACTGTATTGTTCAGTGACAATCATTGAAGTTCCAAACAACCGAGCTTATGAACATACCACCAGTTGACAAAATCGAAAAACATAACTATAAATAGATAAAATTCGACGAACTATTCGTCTATATAGTCTATACAATTAAAGGATTCTAATTCTAAGTGGATTTCGTAAGACTGACCTTTGTTTTGTGTGTCTGTGTGATTAAAAATCTGCTTCTACTGAAAGAAAATCGATCTATATTCTAAAAGAGAGGTCTTACTTGCTTTTAATTTAGTAGAGTATTTTTAATCGATTAATAGCGTGACCAAAACTTTTTTAATTTGGAACAAATTACTGATACAAGTAATATTGCATTCCCAAATTTTACAACAAAAAACAAAATTTATATAAGGAAAAACTGAAAGAAGAATTTAATTATTTAGAACTTTTGACTTTTTCTCACTTTTCCTAAGCAATATAAAACTAAGAATAATCTAAAGTATCATTGCTTACCACAAGACCATTAGTGTGTCCATTAGTGCATATTTATACTTCCAATGCATACGTACATACATACATACGTACATATGTGCTGCTATGCATTCGAAAAAAAAATATCTAACTCGAGATTTCGATCAGAATTGAAATTAAGATAATAAAGAAGACGAAGTGGGTCTCGGCTCGACTGATTTTCTTTAAATTTGGTAAATAGCATTTTAAAATAATTTTTTCCTAGACGCGTTTTGTTTTAATTTTTTAAGACCAAACATAACGATACCTGCCATTCGATTTTTATATATTTGGCAATTTTTAAAACAATCTACACAATATAGAAGAAAACAGTTATTTTATTTTAAAAACTGGGGTATCTAACATACCCTTCCAAAATTATACACAGACATATTTTGTTTCGCTTAATTTTAATAAAGAAATTTAGAAAGAAAAAAAAATCTGAGAGTAACTAACAATGGAGCATTTATCGAAATTTGAATTTCACATTTTTCTAAATTTTATTTTCGTTATTACAGTAATAAAAACTTAAATATGTCGTTAATTTCATATTTAATTCATATTTGCTTACGAATTAATATGGCATTCTGTTTTAAGCTCCAAGTCCAACAACAACTATAACTACACTTAATATTACCTTTAATAAAAAGAATTGTATGCTTTTGAACATTTGAACATCGCTAGAAGATCCAATCAAACTTAGCACACTTCTTGAAGAGAAATAAAAAGACATTAATTAACGAAGTTATAGAATTTTCGTTTTCTACTATGATTTATAGGAAATTGTTAACAAAATACAAATACAAGAAAAGAAGCTTAATCTTCTCATTAATCTTCTCTTGTTTATCATAGAAAGATTTCTTATTCTTTGCAAAGAATATTTTCGATAATGACAATAAGATCTAAAAAGAAAATAAATCATAGATTTTAAATATAATTTTTTTTTCGTCATTGAATTTGCATAAGATCTCGAATAAAAGGAAAACAGAAATCATTCTCGAAACTTAACTGTTTGGAAAGAACGATTAATGTACAGATGTTCAAGTGGATATAAAAAGCGACTCTGCTGCCCAAAGCAGTCTTGAATGAGTTCATAGTTGGTAACAGTTAATTTTCTTCGGTATTTAATCGGTTTTTTTATATTTTTTTCATAGATCATAATAATTCACAATACCAAACATTTTTCAAGGTCTCAATTTATATAGAAAAAAAAAACACATAAATTATATGATTGAAATCATTGTAACGTCTGTTTCTACGAGTATACCCTTCGGCTGTGGCTTATTATTAAAGTGTAAAGTGACTAAAATTGAAACGATTAAAAAAGCAAACAAGCTGTATCTAAGGAGATCTTATACGAGCCCAAACGCAAAATAGTTGGACTACCTATGATAAAAAAACAAAAATCTTCTGATTCTTAAATTCTATCGGAAATAAAATGAATATTTTGGTATTTTTCTTAAGATATATTTATTTTGAATAGGAATAAGTAACAAAAACAAAATGACTTCAATTAAATAACGGTATAGAGCAATCTTACAAAATAAAATAACGATTTAAACATTTTTTTAAGTGCAAAATAGTTGGCCTATGGGTCCTAATTTTTATTTTACCATGGTGTTACGTCGCGTTTGGCCTTGATAACTGCTTCTATGGGTCGTGGCATTGTGTCAACTAATTTTTGACATTCTTCGTACCAAAAGACTCCCAAATATTTATGATTTTAGCTTTAAGGCCTTGAAGAGTCCGGCATGGTTATTTTCGCAGTTTTTGATTCATTTTATGCCAGCCAGTTTCAATTGGTGAAAGATCAGGGCTGCTGGAAGGCCATTCTAGTAAAGGAATAGCTTCAGCAGATAACCACGCCATTGTAGACCTTGCAGTATGACAAGAAGCTCCATGCTGTTGGAAAATATAGTCTCCATCACTAGTTTGAAGTCGTGGTATTGATGGGAGAAGCTCTTTTTCCAGAATATCCTGTACTTGGCAGCATTGACAATTCCATTTATAAAATGTAAATTGCCCAAACCCCGCCCCGACATGCATCCCCATATCATTAGAGATGCTGGAAACTTGACCGTTTTTTTAAGGCAATCTTTGTGAAAAACCTCTTGAATTTCTAATGACTCGTTTTCGTTCGTCGCCCACGCAAACTTCAAACCTGGACTCATCACTCCAAATAACGGACCGCCATTGACTTAAAGTCCAGATTTTACGTTGTTTGGCCCACTCTAGCCGCTTTTTCTTTTGTTTAGGTGTTAAAAGTGGTTTTTCTTTGGCCTATGTTTTTAACGAATTAAAATTGCTCTAATTTAAATAAATTTAAAACAAACCTTATAAAATTTGTATCCAATTTTTTTCATAGTCCGTTTGCAAGTGTCGACCGAAACACTTTTTTTTATTCTTTCCCTCCATTGAACAGTTATTGCAGCGGCCGTTTGACTTCGATTTTCTTTTATTATTTTTTTTAAAACTTGGCAATCTCGAGGTTTTGCAATTGGTGGGCGTCCCGTTTTTTAACCGATTTCCACATTTCCACTATTTTTGAACTTTGAGATAATGTTTCGAATTGATGAGCGCGGTAAATTGAATTGTTTTGCGATTTTATGGCTCAATAATCCCGTTTCGAAGGCTTTATTTAGGGATTCCCTAAGGTCTCTTGATAATGCAACGCCACGCACCATGGTTGACATTAAACTGTTGCTGGCTTGCATAAAACAAGAGATCAATAAACAACAAAACAAGTGTATGTCATTTTTTTAATAACGGTTAACTAAAAATCTATTTAAATCTTCATAGGCCAACTATTTTGCATCCCAGAGAGAGTAGTCCAACTATTATGCACTATCTTTGTTTGAGAGAATGCAAACTGGAGCCATATGTGCTTTTTCGAATTTAGTTCTGTTTGGTCTAATTTACTTATTAAATGTAATTTATTACATAGACAAAAAAAAAATTAAAAAAAAACTGCTTGGGGACCAGAAAATATAGGCACATAAAAAATGTTAATTTGTTAATTGATGAGTAGGCCAACTATTTTGCGTTTGGGTCGTAGGTTAATATAAATATAGCATAAATACATTCATATACAATCATTAAAATGTTTTGTTTTTCTTTTAGGGTATTGCTACGCTTTTTGTATGGCATGAAATTAACACAGAGTGTTTGAGGAAATTATCTAACTTTAAGGTCATTCCAGGTAGTGCGCATGAGTGCAGCCAGTTAGCACACATCTTAAATAGTAAGGGCTTTCTAACATATTACTTTGTAAAAGAAGTAGTTTTCATAATATTGGTTTAAACTTGTTAAGTATTTTTAATTGATATGGCTGGCAATAGTTTCGTAAGGAAATTAACACATATTTTAATAATAACTTAAATGTGTAACGTTTTCTGTTCCATGAAGCTAGCACAATATGGTGAAGTTTAAGGTTAATCTGTGAGATATGCATGAGTAAGAAGCAGTGTAATTTATATCAGGGTTATCCATGTAATCTCGTAGTTTGTTTTGCAGATTAGCAGTTGAAATTTTGTGAATACATTTCATAACTATTATTTCATCGACCATTTGTATTCTAAAAGATAATAATAACAGTTTTGTAGTTTGATACTCAAGGCACTATGTGAATTTAATTAGAAAATAAAATAAATAATAATCTTAACAGGTTTTTTGGTAGTTTATATACAGTCTAAGATTTCGAATTGTCCCAAATGAAAATTATATAAATATTAAGAAAAATAAGAAGTTTCAAATTTAATTTTTGATAACGAACGTTGCTTTTCTAAGATTTTTCTAGACACACAGTTCCGTGGATCACATTCATTATTTGTGAATTGAAAAAAAAAAATGTTTTAAGCTCAAAAAATTGAAAAAATAAATTTCAAAATCAGGAAAATTAGACAAAAATATGAGCAATCTTCGAAAAAAATTCCGACAAAGCTGAATTTTGACGATGTCCTAAGCATTTCCTTAAATGTACCCTAAATTTGTAGCAGGGCTTAACTATTTTGAAGAGTAATATTGGGATTTTTGGAAATTTCTCGAAAACTGTCAGGTTTTTTAAGAAACCTAGAAGGTAAAAATTATAGATGAGTTTGAGAGTTTTCTATGTTGATTCTCATCAGCTTTATTGGTCGTATTGATGATCTTTCAAGTCCTCTTAGAAAAGGGCAAAGAAGATCTTATGCATTATCTCATTTGCATACTCCGTAGTAGTATTACTCTTGAATATATACTAAGTCTATGAAGAAGAGCTAAGGTAATCTTCAGTCTACAAATGAAGAAAGAAGATGCAAGACATCCAAGGTCTTTCAGGCCGATAAGCTTAACATCATTTGTACTGAAAACCTTTGAAAAAATTGTTGACAACCTCATAAGATCAGAAGTTTTAGTAAATATGCCTCTCAATTTACGCTAACATGCCTACAGAGTGGATAGATCTACAGAAACCGCCCTGTTTGAACTCACTAATATGTTAAAAACAAAAACTAAAGACACTAAGGAGACAGCTTTGTGTGCGTTTCTAGACATAAAGGGAGCCTTTGATAATACCCACATATGGCAGTAAATAAAGCATAGTAATACTCGTCTAGCTATGAATGCTCATTAGTTTACCCTTGAGCGTAACTTAGGACGTACCGTCAAATTTTCTTTAGCAGCAAATTCTTTCTTTAGCCGCACTACCAGAATGTGGAATATTTTGTCCTTCTCAATTTTTCCCATTCATTGTAATACGGAAGCGAATCGACACCATCTGTGTGTCTTATGTACCCAACATTTTTAAATTCTTTTAACTGGATTGGCTGAACATGTGAAGTTTATTAAGTCCACCATCAATTGCATTTTGTTAACCTTCATTTTAAGTTGAATTTTAAAGCTGGCTATACTGCTTTTACATTATTGGGTGCTCATTACCTTCAGTCACTTTTCAAGGGTCTTCAGACAAATTCATTTTACGACTATTATCCTTTTATTTGTTATCACTTTTTGTGCAGAAAAACAATTCAAGACCTATACATTCCTCGCGATCGATAAAAAAAAATGAAAATCGACAAAAACGAGAATCAAAAAAAAATGTTTCATCGATCGAAAACCATATTCGAGGCCATATTCTATAATATCCCCCAAAAAAAGCAAATATCTCAAAAACCTTGAAATAATATACAATTATTCGATTCTTACTTTGAAAACATATGAACGCTGCAGTTTTATTGGAACTCTCTTAGATATAATGGGTACAAAGTTATAAAGAAAATTCAAAAAATAACTAAAGCTGTTAAACCGCAGCTACCCGTGTCATTCAAATTGGGTTAGCCATTCTAAAAGTTTCCGATTTATAAGTTTTCGACTAAATACATGTTCGTTGCCAGATTCACTTCTCCTAACTTTTAATGTGGAACTAAACGGAATACAAATTCGCGTAAAAATTTAATGCTCCCAAAATCCAGTGTTGTTGTCTTGTTGTTGAAACGGAACCTACATATCCCTGGGCGGCAATAGTTTTCAAGAAACCAAACAGCTCTCGATATGTGCAACACAGTCTTGTGTGTAATCACCGGAGTTCCAGTACGGCTTTCGTAATAAACACTCCACACTACTGGGACCCCATACTGATGTTACATTTCGACTCAACATAAAGGAAACCCCTGTAGCCTGCTTGCTGGACATCAAAAACCTTTTGACAGCATTTGGATGAAAGGATTACTATTCAAACTCTCGCAACTTGGACTTTCTAATCACTTGGTAAGAAAAGTCAAAAATTTCCTAACCCATAGACATTTTTTAGAAATTAAACGCTGGAGTTGGTCAAGAATCAATACTTGGACCGCTGCTGTTTAATATTCACACTGCTGATCAACCAACATACCAGGTACAAATGCGAAGCTTTATGCAGACGACTCCATCACATATGCCACCGATTTTTCAACAGAAATTGCTGCCAGGAGAGTGCAAGAGCACATCAAAAACTTATGGGAATTTTTTCTTTGTGGTTTAGTCTCCATGTTGAATGTATAACTTTGATTTTAAAGAATTAAAATAAACAAAAATTTAAAAAATTAAAAATTAATTTTTGTTTATTTTAATTCCTTAAAATCAAACTTATGGGAATACTATGTCAAAATGGAACTGCAGATAAATAGTGAAAAGACCGAACTCATCTGCTTCCGAACACCAGTAACTGTCATTCGAAGATGAGCGTTTGCAACACGCTGTAATGCAATCAAACTAAAGTTACCAGACAACACTGAAGTACTAGTCAAATCATCAACGAAGTACTTAGGAATCAACTTTTCCAACAAACACAAATTCATGCATGCAGACTTGATGTTGAAGAAAGCCCACTATATTTTCTGCACTTGCACTACTCAGGAGTCAAAATGGACTAAGAATGAAGACCGAGCTGCTTTTGCACGAACAACTTATACGATCCATGCTGACGTACGCCTTTACCATCTGGCTTCCTATTTCACCTAAAGCTATGATTAAGATGAAACATTTTGAAAAAAAGATGATCCACATTTTCAATGGACTATACCCTAACCAACTGACGAAGAAATATATACCATATAAGAAGCTGTACGTAGAAGCAAAGTTAATACCACTGGACAAGTATTTGCTGCAGCTTTCCGGAAAAATCATCAAGAACATGGAAGATCATCCCAACTCAGAACTGCAACAACTCTTCCCACAAGAACAAGAGCCTAGTGACAAGTATATGTACACCCTAGCCATCACTGATGATCAATTTGAAGAAATCATCCATTACGACGACGCACTCTCTTACGAGAAGAACAACAATCAGTACTACAGGGGATAAAACACCCAATTTAGTAATATGTTAATTTTAAGTCAAATTGTATTTAAAACAAATTGAAAAATTTAAATTTTTAATATAAAAAAATTATGTGCGTAATGTCCACATATTCGATGTCCACAAAAACGCAGCTAAATATTTAAGTTTCCTCAGACAAGGCAAGTAAGGCAATCCTCATGATCTGGCTGTAATCTATAAAACCAATTTTTTCGAAAGCTTCAGAACAGATGTAATATTTCAAACTTTTTACTGTTTTATCGCTATTTTTATAAAAAGTGCTCTGGTGAAATATCAAGTTCCATCCTCCCCTTAAACAATTCAACCAATTTAACAATGTTTGAGTCCAACTTCGGAAGAACTATTAAATTCTGAGGTTCTTTCTTTAGCTGCACTACACGAATGTTGAACTTCTCTGATTTTCCTTAACGCTCGCACTGTGCGAGCCTTGAGTGGGCGCAATATCGCCAATATCATATAATAAAACGGCAAACATGTTTTTTGTGGTACACTTTTCTCCAAAAGTATTTAACCGATTTCGGTAAATTTTATATGGTTGGAAAGCCACAGTTACGGAGATGTGCAGAATATACTTGAGACACGCATTTACACACTGTGGGTCATTTTTGTTTTTGCACTGTCGAACACTTTGCATATTACATAAAATAAAATAAATTTGCTTGAAAACACTGCCAATAAATAAATAATAAATAAATTGGCACCCGAATTTCGAGAGCTGGGTCGGCTAGTTTATATAAATCGGATAAATGGTTATAAAAAAAATATTTCTTTAACTTTGAATACTTCAAATTCGTATTCTTTTAGCCGGTACAATACATGCTATCTTCCACCACTTAACCTTTTAATACCAACAAACACCTTGCGGATTACACCTTCTGCTCATTACAACCTATACTCGTACTTACTTCCCTTTCGAAAAGTGGGTCGCCAAATATCACTCTCTACTTGAAGCAAAAGTGTACGGATATTCTGATACAAGTACGAGTATATATGTAATCATAAACTCTAATCTTAATTAACTACAACTAATCTATAAAGAGGTTATTCAAAAATTTATTAGAGCACACAATCTTTTACGGTTTATATTTTATTTTATTTTCCATCCAATAATTCAGTATCAATTTTGAAAACAAGTTTTCCAAATCCGATCTTTTAATACCATCTTCGCACGCAACAACCAATGATGTGGAGAAGCTAAAGTATATGCAAACCATATTTCGCAAACACATCATGCAACATACTCCAGAACCAGAGTCACAACAAGATCCATCATTTCCACACCAAGCTCTTGTTTTCCGAGTAGAAAGTCACCTGTTTGGCCATGTCGGACAAATAAAAATGAAAACCAAGACAAACTGCCCCAACTACAACTTGTAAAAGAAAAGAAATGCATCTCCAAGTTTTCACTAAAAAGCAAAAACAAGCAAAATAAAGTTGCATGCCAGCAGCTTCAGGTATACGCTACGCACCCGGAAAGATCAATATTCTTCATAGAGTCACACTCACAATACAGAAGCCAACTGATGAAGAGTAGTCCCATGTGGACTTGTCCAACTTCAGGGAGAAAACACAACACGGATGCGTGTACAATCATCTATGGCCATAAACGAGCAATAGAAGATACAAAAAAATCGTAGTTTTGTACACCTTCTTTTTTGTATCATAGGAAGGTATATATGGATACAAACAGGCCTCAAAGACAAAGACGGAACTCATAAACTAGTGCGCTCCAAATAGGCAGGTCCAGTAGAAGGTCTTTCTGACCATTTTTTTTAAGGGGGCATTTGTTTTGATTTTATAGTCCCATTTAGATTTAAACAAAGCTTCCGTTGTTGATACGGAACATCGCCGCCGCCGCCGTTGTGACAAGGTCTGTTGAAACCTGGGAAAAGTTGAACGATATAAAAATTCAACATTCCTGATGAAATTCAAACTAAATAAATAAATTCGATAACACATTCAAGAAAACTTTAATTTACATTGATTTGGCATTGAAATGAGCAAAGTTATATGAATATCAAATACTCGAATGGCAATTGTTTGTCAGGCACGAATAAACCATTAATGGCACTTCTCATTTTGAGGTTTCCTTGAAATGAAGAGGTTTTCGTTATTTGTATACCAATTTGACGTATTACGATTTTGTAGGAAAGGAGATTAACTGATGATCTTGTAATTTTTTCAGAGTTACAACAAAAGATTCTTCACAATACAAGGAAGTCTGTCACAATGGCCTCAACAAATAAACTGACACAGCCAAGATCTCAATACAACCTGTACTCGACTTAAGTCAGTATTAGAGAGCAATCGATGAATCTCAGTATACATCACTGGCGAAACTGAGATGACCAGCAGAAAAAGAGGATCCTCTGTTAATTTTCTCTTATAATGCTATGGTATATCCAGAGGGAGGGCATTATCGTGGGGACGTCGTTTGACGACTTTACCGAACTCTTCGAACTCTCCGAACTGGAAATCTTGATTTCTTTTCTCAACGCAACGAGTTACCTCTTGGCATAATGGCTAGTGCGTTGGACTGACATGCAGAAAATCTTGGAAATGTTTGTTTCAGGGGTGTACTGTCTCTTGCTAGAAATCGACAAATCCTCCAAGAGTATCTCTTGTCATAAAAAGTGCTGCTGTTTAGCCGTTCGGAATCGACAGAAAGTTGTAGGTCCCCTCCACTCCTGGTAACACGCAAGCAGGAATGGTAGAGAGTTCCTGGTTCTCTTCGAGCTGTTGCACCACCATATTTTAATTTTATCTTTAACAGGAATCTCTGGGGAAATATCTTGTGGGTTATTTATTATGTTCTCCATCAATGTCATGAGATTCTAAGCAGACTACGAGTAGTGACTTCCACATTCAAAACATGTCTTCAGTTCGGAAGAGCTTTATCTTCGGTTTTTGGAGTACTTTTTTTGTAGTTTTTAAACTGTGATATCTTTCTAGTACCTTTTTTATTTTGTCTTGACTTTGAAGCGTTTTCTATAAAATGAGAGAATTAGAAAAAACAGCAAATATAGCACAGTAAAAACAACAGCGTTACTCATTAAGATAAAACAGAAATTACTCCCAAAACTTCAGAAAAAGCTTCTCGAGATCGACAACTTGTATCCATATTTGAATAATCTAAGGAATATGGGCGGTCTTATGTACAATAAGGGACTTTCACCGGAGAACTGATGCTCATTGCTCATGCACAGAAAGCGTTGGGCCCAAAGCTGCGGAATTTTCCCCAGAAGGGTTGAATCGTGGACATTTTCAATTTCATCCAAATTACCTTACCTTGATATACATTTTGCCAAACTTAGAGCGTTGGCAATGATATGTTGTTGGGTATGGTATCTTTTAATTCCCATCAAAACGACACCCCCATCCATCCTACCTTTTTGGTAATCTTTAGAGTTAAAAAAAAGTATTTTGGGATCACAGAGTTGAGGTACCAATCCAAATGAGATAAAACAATCAATAACTGACGAGTTACAATGAACCAGCTCAGGGATATTTTGTATATAATAAGCCTGCACTAAAGGGGTTTTGACTACCCTTAAATAGTCCTTGAAAATAGGATTGAAAAGGAGATATCCAAACATATTGGTTTTAAAGTTCTGAATATAAAAATGGGAAGGCAAAATAGAGCCATATGAAGAACATATATTCGTGTAGTGCGGTTAAGGAATGAATCTCTGTACTTGACTGGGCTCAAGGGTAAATTGACATACATTTCTAACAGAAGTATGTTTATTACAGTGCAATTGTTGAAGGAAAGAATTGCAACTGGCTGTTTCACTAGAGCATTTTTCGTAAAACCAGCTATTAAATATTGAGAAACATAAAATATTTTTGTTGTGTTCTAGTGATGTAAAAGTTTCCGTTATAATTCTACGGCCCTTTTATTTTTTATTTTTAAAAATCTATTTGGAATTCTATACACAAGACTCAACTAAGTCATAAGAGCACCTGTTCAGATATCAGAGTTAATCGGAATATACCCATATCTCGTATGGTGTGGTTTGAAGTGGAATGGCGTGTTGTTTTGTGTCAACAACTGTGTAAGCTTATAAAGATTGGTGTGTTGAAAATACTCCTTACTGAAAGCTTTGCTTCAAGTTTCAAGAGTACTATCTTCTTTTTAACAGAAAAAATCTTCAGTGACAGAGTGGAATCACGTATTAGTAACACTAAGAATATTGACACAATACAACACTTCACAACACACCACATCTCTCAATTATTGTTCTACGCATATAAAATACACACATGCGATAGGTGCGATTCCAGTTTTATACTCAACCATTTTAAGAATGAGACTTTATAGATTACAGCGTATAGATAAAAGTTAAGCCAGGAAGAAAACCTGGAATATGTCATCATTCCACTAAAAGTTGGTCTGTTTAACGCATACCGA